>JAYJMM010000101.1:0-2400000 GCA_037349105.1 Limnomonas spitsbergensis | reverse complement strand
CGTCAAGACCCTGTCAGCGCGTAGAACATCCTCCTTGGGACCAGCAGCAACACTTCCAACCCTCAAACTCAACACCCTCGGCCCGTATAAGCTGTGACCCTCCTGCCCTCTGCTCAGTTTTGTGAATGTGGCATCTGTGTCAGCAGGTTTGACACCCCCTCATAGATCCTGATGAAGCACTTCCAGACTTGAACCCTCAACCCTGCACCCTCGTCTCCCTCCCTCAGCGGTTCTGACGTCGGGACCATGTCAGAGTTTATGACACGGCCTCCTGCTCCCAGCTGCACCATTCCCCAACATCCACATCATATGCGACTGAGCTGTCATGGTTGCCGGATGGGGGATGCATGGCGCTGCTGAATGGCCCAGTCACCTACCGAGTGGCGGTGCATGCTATCGATGGCAGGTGTGGGGCACAGTCGGTCTATATCTGTTTAAATCGCCTTGGGCAGCAAATTGGCAATTGGAACTGGACCCTTTTTGAAGTAAGATGGCGCGTGTGACTACCTCCCAGCAAAAGCTCCTCACACAACTGATATGACCCACCCAGCAGGCACCTCGCTGACTCGTGTGATGCGTCCTTTTGTTTATGCCTGGACCCTCCCTCTGACCCCCACCCACTCTTGACCTGTATATTGGAGGAAGGGGGAATCCTATTGGCTGTCTATTTAATGTTTCTCGGCAGGCCCCTGTCCTCAACGTTAAGTGTAAGAAGCTCATGCCGGGCTGTATGCTCCCAACCTGCAGATCCTGAACCCTTTTGATTACCCACCGGCAGGCCCTGAACCCTTTTGATCACCCACCAGCAGGCCCTGAACCCTTTTGATCGCCCACCAGCAGGCCCTGAACCCATTTCATCACCCACCGGCAGGCCCTGAACCCTTTTGATTACCCACCAGCAGGCGCTAAACCCTTTTGATTACTCACTGACAGGCCCTGAACCCTTTTGATTACCCACCAGCAGACCACAAACCCTTTTGATTACTCACCAGCAGGCCCCGTACTCTTTTGATTACCCACCACCAGGCCCTGAACCGTTTTGATGACTCACTGGCAGGCCCTGAACCCTTTTGATTACCCACCGGCAGGCCCTGAACCTTTTGATTACCCACCGCCTGACCCTGAACCTTTTGATAACCCTCCAGCAGACCCTGAACCCTTTTGATCACTCTTCAGCAGGCCCCGTACTCTTTTGATTACCCACCAACAGGCCCTGAACCCTTTTGATGACCCACTGGCAGGCCCTGAACCCTTTTGATTACCCACCGGCAGGCCCTGAACCTTTTGATCACCCACCGGCTGACCCTGAACCCTTTTGATTACCCACCGGCAGGCCCTGAACCCTTTTGATTACCCACCACCAGGCCCTGAACCCTTTTGATTACCCACCAGCAGGCCCTGAACCCTTTTGATTACCCACCAGCAGGCCCTGAACCCTTTTGATTACCCACCAGCAGGCCCTGAACCCTTTTGATTACCCACCGGCAGGCCCTGAACCCTTTTGATTACCCACCAACAGGCCCTGAACCTTTTAATTACCCACCGGCTGGCCCTGAACCCTTTTGATTTCTCACCAGCAGGCCCTGAACCCTTTTGATTACCCACCAACAGGCCCTGAACCCTTTTGATTACCCACCGGCAGGCCCTGAACCCTTTTGATTACCCACCGGCAGGCCCTGAACCCTTTTGATTACCCACCACCAGGCCCTGAACCCTTTTGATTACCCACCGGCAGGCCCTGAACCCTTTTGATTACCCACCAGCAGGCCCTGAACCTTTTGATTACCCACCGGCAGGCCCAGAACCCTTTTGATTACCCACCAACAGACCCTGAACCTTTTGATTACCCACCAGCAGGCCCTGAACCCTTTTGATTACCCACCAGCAGGCCCTGAACCCTTTTGATTACCCACCGGCAGGCCCTGAACCCTTTTGATTACCCACCAACAGGCCCTGAACCTTTTAATTACCCACCGGCTGGCCCTGAACCCTTTTGATTTCTCACCAGCAGGCCCTGAACCCTTTTGATTACCCACCAACAGGCCCTGAACCCTTTTGATTACCCACCGGCAGGCCCTGAACCCTTTTGATTACCCACCGGCAGGCCCTGAACCCTTTTGATTACCCACCACCAGGCCCTGAACCCTTTTGATTACCCACCGGCAGGCCCTGAACCCTTTTGATTACCCACCAGCAGGCCCTGAACCTTTTGATTACCCACCGGCAGGCCCAGAACCCTTTTGATTACCCACCAACAGACCCTGAACCTTTTGATGACCCACCGGCAGGCCCTAAACCCTTTTGATAACTCACCAGCAGGCCCTGAACCCTTTTGATTACTCACCAGCAGGCCCTGAACACTTTTGATTACCCACCGGAAGGCCCTGAACCTTTTGATTACCCACCGGCAGGCCCTGAACCTTTTGATTACCCACCGGCAGGCCCTGAACCTTTTGATTACTCACCAGCAGGCCCTGAACCCTTTTGATTACCCACCAGCAGGCCCTGTACCCTTTTAATTACCCAACGGCAGGCCCTGAACCCTTTTGATTACCCACCGGCAGGCCCTGAACCCTTTTGATCACCCACCAGCAGGCCCTGGACCCTTTTGATTACCAATCAACAGGCCATGCACCCTTTTGAATACCCACCGGCAGGCCCTGAACCCTTTTAATTACCCACCGGCAGGCCCTGACCCCATTTGATTACCCACTGGCAGGCCCTGAACCCTTTTGATTACCCACTGGCAGGCCCAGGCCCTTTTTTATTATCCTACGGCAGGCCCTGAACCCTTTTGATTACCCACCGGCAGGCCCTGAACCCTTTTGATTACCCACCGGCAGGCCCTGAACCCTTTTGATTACCCACCGGCAGGCCCTGAACCCTTTTGATTACCAAACAACAGGCCATGAACCCTTTTGATTACCCACCGGCAGGCCCTGAACCCTTTTAATTACCCACCGGCAGGCCCTGACCCCATTTCATTACCCACTGGCAGGCCCTGAACCCTTTTGATTACCCACTGGCAGGCCCCGGCCCTTTTTGATTATCCTACGGCAGGCCCTGAACCCTTTTGATTACCCACCGGCAGGCCCTGACCCCTTTTGATTTCCCACCGGCAGGTCCTGAACCCTTTTGATTACCCACCAGCAGGCCCTGAACTCTTTTGCTTACCCACCGGCAGGCCCTGACCCCTTTTTGATTACCCACCGGCAGGCCCTGAACTCGTTTGATTACCCACCAGCAGGCCCTGACCCCTTTTGATTACCCACCGGCAGGTCCTGAACCCTTTTGATTACCCACCGACGGGCCCTGAACCCTTTTGATTACCCACTGGCAGGCCCTGGACCCTTTTGATTACTCACCGGCAGGCCCAATCCCCTTTTATTACACTACGACAGGCCCTGACCCTTTTGATTACTCACCGGCAGGCCCTGAACTCGTTTGATTACCCACCGGCAGGCCCTGAACCCTTTTGATTACCCACCAGCAGGCCCTGAACCCTTTTGATTACCCACCGGCAGGCCCTGAACCCTTTTGATTACCCACCACCAGGCCCTGAACCCTTTTGATTACCCACCAGCAGGCCCTGAACCTTTTGATTACCCACTGGCTGGCCCTGAACCCTTTTGATTCACCGGCAGGCCCTGAACGTTTTGATCACCAACCAAAAGGCCCTGACCCTTTTTGATTACCCACCGGCAGGCCCTGAACCCTTTTGATTACCCACCAGCAGGCCCTGAACCCTTTTGATTACCCACCGGCAGGCCCTGAACCCTCTTGATTACCCACCACCAGGCCCTGAACCCTTTTGATTACCCACCAGCAGGCCCTGAACCTTTTGATTACCCACCGGCAGGCCCTGAACCCTTTTGATTACCCACCAGCAGGCCCTGAACCCTTTTGATTACCCACCGGCAGGCCCTGAACCCTTTTGATTACCCACCACCAGGCCCTGAACCCTTTTGATTACCCACCGGCAGGCCCTGAACCCTTTTGATTACCCACCGGCTGGCCCTGAACCCTTCTGATTAATCACTGGCAGGCCCTGAACGTTTTGATCACCAACCAGCAGGCCCTGACCCTTTTTGATTACCCACCGGCAGGCCCTGAACCCTTTTGATTACCCACCAGCAGGCCCTGAACCCTTTTGATTACCCACCGGCAGGCCCTGAACCCTTTTGATTACCCACCACCAGGCCCTGAACCCTTTTGATTACCCACCAGCAGGCCCTGAACCCTTTTGATTACCCACCGGCAGGCCCTGACCCCTTTTGATTACCCACCGGCAGGTCCTGAACCCTTTTGATTACCCACCAGCAGGCCCTGAACTCTTTTGCTTACCCACCGGCAGGCCCTGACCCCTTTTTGATTACCCACCGGCAGGCCCTGAACTCGTTTGATTACCCACCAGCAGGCCCTGACCCCTTTTGATTACCCACCGGCAGGTCCTGAACCCTTTTGATTACCCACCGACGGGCCCTGAACCCTTTTGATTACCCACTGGCAGGCCCTGGACCCTTTTGATTACTCACCGGCAGGCCCAATCCCCTTTTATTACACTACGACAGGCCCTGACCCTTTTGATTACTCACCGGCAGGCCCTGAACTCGTTTGATTACCCACCGGCAGGCCCTGAACCCTTTTGATTACCCACCAGCAGGCCCTGAACCCTTTTGATTACCCACCGGCAGGCCCTGAACCCTTTTGATTACCCACCACCAGGCCCTGAACCCTTTTGATTACCCACCAGCAGGCCCTGAACCTTTTGATTACCCACTGGCTGGCCCTGAACCCTTTTGATTCACCGGCAGGCCCTGAACGTTTTGATCACCAACCAAAAGGCCCTGACCCTTTTTTATTACCCACCGGCAGGCCCTGAACCCTTTTGATTACCCACCAGCAGGCCCTGAACCCTTTTGATTACCCACCGGCAGGCCCTGAACCCTTTTGATTACCCACCACCAGGCCCTGAACCCTTTTGATTACCCACCAGCAGGCCCTGAACCTTTTGATTACCCACCGGCAGGCCCTGAACCCTTTTGATTACCCACCAGCAGGCCCTGAACCCTTTTGATTACCCACCGGCAGGCCCTGAACCCTTTTGATTACCCACCACCAGGCCCTGAACCCTTTTGATTACCCACCGGCAGGCCCTGAACCTTTTGATTACCCACCGGCTGGCCCTGAACCCTTCTGATTAATCACTGGCAGGCCCTGAACGTTTTGATCACCAACCAGCAGGCCCTGACCCTTTTTGATTACCCACCGGCAGGCCCTGAACCCTTTTGATTACCCACCAGCAGGCCCTGAACCCTTTTGATTACCCACCGGCAGGCCCTGAACCCTTTTGATTACCCACCACCAGGCCCTGAACCCTTTTGATTACCCACCAGCAGGCCTTGAACCCTTTTGATTACCCACCGGCTGGCCCTGAACCCTTTTGATTACCTGCGGCAGGCCCTGAAACTTTGGATTACCCACCGGCAGGCCCTGAACCCTTTTGATTACCCACCGGCAGGCCCTGAACCTTTTGATTACCCACCGGCAGGCCCTGAACCCTTTTGAGTACCCACCGGCAGGCCCTGAACTTTTTGATTACCCACCGGCAGGCCCTGAACCCTTTTGATTACCCGCCAGCAAGCTCTGAACCCTTTTGATTACCCACCGGCAGGCCCTGAACCCTTTTGAATACCCACCGACGGGCCCTGAACCCTTTTGATTACCCACTGGCAGGCCCTGGACCCTTTTGATTACTCACCGGCAGGCCCAATCCCCTTTTTATTACACTACGACAGGCCCTGACCCTTTTGATTACTCACTGGCAGGCCCTGACCATTTTTGATTACCCACCGGCAGGCCCTGAACCCTTTTGATTACCCACCAGCAGGCCCTGAACCCTTTTGATTACCCACCGGCAGGCCCTGAACCTTTTGATTAACCACCAGCAGGCCCTGACCCCTTTTGATTACCCACCGGCAGGCCCTGAACCCTTTGATTACCCACCGGCAGGCCCTGAACCCTTTTGATTACCCACCAGCAGGCCCTGAACCCTTTTGATTACCCACCGGCAGGCCCTGAACCCTTTTGATTACCCACCGGCAGGCCCTGAACCCTTTTGATTACCCACCGGCAGGCCCTGAACCCTTTTGATTACCCACCGGCAGGCCCTGAACCCTTTTGATTACCCACCAGCAGGCCCTGCACGTTTTGATCACCAACCAACAGGCCCTGAACCTTTTTGATGACCCACCGGCAGGCCCTGAACCTTTTGATTAACCACCAGCAGGCCCTGACCCCTTTTGATTACCCGCCAGCAGGCCCTGAACCTTTTGATTACCCACCGGCAGGCCCTGAACCCTTTTGATTACCCACCAGCAGGCGCTGAACCCTTTTGATTACCCACCGGCAGGCCCTGAACCCTTTTGATTACCCACCGGCAGGCCCTGAACCTTTTGATTACCCACCAGCAGGCCCTGAACCCTTTTGATCACCAACCAACAGGCCCTGAACCCTTTTGATTACCCACCGGCAGGCCCTGAACCTTTTGATTAACCACCAGCAGGCCCTGACCCCTTTTGATTACCCACCGGCAGGCCCTGAACCTTTTGATTACCCACCGGCAGGCCCTGAACCTTTTGATTACCCACCGGCAGGCCCTGAACCCTTTTGATTACCCACCAGCAGGCCCTGAACCCTTTTGATTACCCACCGGCAGGCCCTGACCCCATTTGATTACCCACCAACAAGCCCTGAACCTTTTGATTACCCACCAACACGCCCTGAACCCTTTTGATTACTCACCAGCAGGCCCTGAACCCTTTTGATTACCCACCAACAGGCCCTGAACCCTTTTCATTACCCACCGGCAGGCCCTGAACCCTTTTGATTACCCACCGGCAGGCCCTGAACCCTTTTGATTATCCACCAGCAGGCCCTGAACCCTTTTGATTACCCACCGGCAGGCCCTGACTCCTTTTGATTACCCACCGGCAGGCCCTGAACTCTTTTGATTACCCACCGGCAGGCCCTGACCCCTTTTGATTACCCACCAACAGGCCCTGAACCCTTTTGATTACCCACCGGCAGGCCCTGAACCCTTTTGATTACCCACCGGCAGGCCCTGAACCCTCTTGATTACCCACCAACAGGCCCTGAACCTTTTGATTACCCACCGGCAGGCCCTGAACCCTTTTGATTACCCGCCAGCAGGCCCTGAACCCTTTTGATTACTCACCAGCAGGCCCTGAACCCTTTTGATTACCCACCGGCAGGCCCTGAACCCTTTTGATGACCCACCGACTTCAGACTTCAGATTACGCACACAACATGTACCTTCAACAACAGATGCCCAGTATCCAGGACGCAGCTACAGGAAAACTAAACCCATGTCAGCATTTTTTTAGATCCCAATACCAAGGCTATCAGGAACCACCAACCAACCTGTCAATCATAGCCGAAAGCGCAAGGCACCGTAATTTTTCCGGACTTCTTCTTGTTGTGATGTTTACGACACGGACAAGGCCTCCGCCCATGCTGCGTTGTTTCCTGAACCCTCAGTCAACTTAGCAACCCCTTGACCCCTCCCTTGCCTAACCTCAGGTTGTGCACTTTTTCCTTGACCTCTTCTCCCTGACCCTCCCTCCCCCACCCATCAGGTCTATCGAGGTGGAGCCCTGACAGCCGCTACCTCGCCTCAGTCAGTCTAGCCAGCCCCGGATCTGTGTGGATCTGGGATATGGATGTGGGTCGGCTGGATGCAGTACTCATGCACCTGGCTGAGGTCACAGACATGCAATGGGCACAACAGGTGGGGCTAGGGTTTAGGAGGGACAGGTGGGTTTAGGGCTAGGCAGGTGGGTTTAGGGGGGTGGTTAAGTTGAGATGTTGTACAGCACATCACCTGTGTGACAAGAGACGCCGGGCAACCTCCTGCCCACCGTGCAATTATCAAGCTTATTATGAAATGTCATATTGGCACTTACTCTTTAGTCACTGATAGCTATCAGGCTAGGGCAGCCTCCTGGCCATTGTGACCACCCGCTACATATATATTTCCAGACTGAGTATTAAGCGCTGTCGCATGAATCTTGAACAATTAAATCTGCAATGTTGCTTACTGGCTCTGCTACTGAGTCCTTATACATGCAGGACAGCCTCCTGGCCACGGCGACCTCCACCTCCCGGCACTACATGTGGGTGTCGGTGGGGGCATCCATGGTGCACATCTCGCTCCGGAACTTTCAGGTGGGGATGCTGGTGCCGAATGTCGGTGTGGATGCCTCTCTTGTCCGCTGGATAGGAGTGTCATGGGCATGTGCTGCTACAGTGTTAACTCAACAATCATCAGCCGCTTTCGGAAGAGCCAGGCTGATGAGCGAACCGGTTGGAAGGCTAGGAAGAGGAGCAAAAAGGGTAAATCTGAGACAAGTAATGAAAGGAGGCAGACAGGCGAGACAGCAAAGCGTAGAGCTGGAAGGTATGGCGGGGAAAGCATAGGTCATAGGCTGGTCGCCACATCGCAATATCACTTTTGCTAGCTTCTGCTGCTGCCGACAATCTTAGCCATGCCACTTGATTACCATACTTCCCTAATCCTCAACCTGATTGCATGATTACATTCCATCGGCCAGACATCATGCCGCAGGTGTGCGGTGCGAACCCTGCCAAGGTTCATTTCATACCGTGTTCCAGGTGAAAGCGGGGAAAATGTCTGGCGCTTCGTTGAATGTGCCCCGCAGAATGTCGTGAGCGGGCTATCCTTGGTAGGATGGAACTGCTGTGGGTCATGCGGTCTCACGCCTCCTGCTTCGGCGGCGGAGTAGTCTTTCTTTCTGGTCTCATGCGCTAGCTCCCGCGCGCCTGGCAACACCACCCTTGATTACTTTCCATAGACTGAACCCTGAGCCCTGATCGTTACCCTCAATCCTGCTGCATGCACGCGATGTGAGCTGGTTGCCATATGGCAGCAACACCTCTTATTACTTTCCTTAGACTGAACCCTTGGTCCTGATCGCTCCTCTTAATCATGTTGCAGGCATGTGGTGTGAGCTGGTCGCCACATGGGAGCAGCTTTTTGTTAACTTCCAAGGATTGCTTCAGCTGTCCCTGAATGGCTGTCGGCAACCAATGACGGATGGTCTTAGCTACAGCCGGCCTGCCGGCAATAAGTGACAACTTCCTTAGCTACCGGGTTCCAGTGACAGTCGGTCTTGGCTCTAGCGGTATTCATCATTCAACTGTGTGTATATGGTTGCGGGGGGAATAAATGGGCGGCCCTCTTGAGTACGGCAAGTATGCTTACTGTTAAAAGTGGAAAATTTCATGGCTGACCAGCAAGGATCTATTAATACAGCAAGGATGCATTTCAGCATCCTCCGATTCTTGAATTGTAAGGCTGTGAATGTGGACTGGGGCTAGTGCTGGGCATTCAGGGTTAAGTTGAGGGTGCTTCAGCTACAATTCAGCTACATCAAGGCATGCTGGGGGATGGAGCAGTGCAGCTTGCTGTCCGAGCTGCATGGTGGAGCCAGGCCGGTCCTTCAATCGTGATGGATGGCTTTCTCTACCCCTCGCTTGTGATTCGCTGGCAATGCTCCACTGACCTGCTGACAGGTGGCCTTAGCCGACTGGATTTTACATTCATAAGGTCAGGTGTGGTGTCGTGGCACGACCATGCTGGCCTAATGATTGAATGAGGACACAAAACCATCTTCCTACATTTGTACATCTTGACCACCTTTTCAGCATGGCCCAGAGGGGTATCGTCATTGACATCTTGACCACACCCGTAGACAAAACAGCCTAAATCAGTTTCTAAGCCACCGCACTATTGTTCCGGGAAGTGGATTGAACGACATTAAAATGCTCACTTGTCAAGAACATGATACCTCTGGGACATGCTGAAAAGGAGAAAAGGAGCTCGGCCGTGTGGCCGCCCGAGTGTCTGGTCAGGAGGGGAAAATAAACGTAAGGCTAGAGGAGAGAAGAAAGGAACATACGGAAAAAGGAGAAGAAACAGACCATGCCCACATCAAGGGAGTCTGTAGAATTCTTAGCCTGTCTAGATCCTAGCCCTCAACAAAGCAGTGTTTCTGTTTTCATGACTCGCTACATGTCAGCTACACGCCGGCCTCCGGCTGGGGGGCCCATGTGTGGCCAGCCCTGCTGCTTTGGCCGCTAGCCATTGGCTGGCAAGGTTTGGTCCCAATCGGGCCTTTGACGGCTGCGGGGCTGCCTGCTTAATAGCCGAAAAAGGAAACACTGCAACAAAGAGAAAACCAAACAAATGTACTAGGCAGTTGGTCAGGAAAAGGGAAACAAAGGCCTCTGAAACGACATAGCCTCAACGATAAACTACCACACCCTTCACAAAAGTCAGAGCATCCCACCCTGGCCTGCCCAGGTACAAAGCGT
This sequence comes from Limnomonas spitsbergensis, assembly GCA_037349105.1. NCBI lineage: Eukaryota > Viridiplantae > Chlorophyta > Chlorophyceae > Chlamydomonadales > Limnomonas > Limnomonas spitsbergensis. The sequence continues at coordinate 2,389,584 of JAYJMM010000101.1, read as the reverse complement.
GGATGTCTGTAGCACCGTCTTGTGGGCCTGTCCATATCCGCTCTCTGAATGTCAGGTGATCTTACACGCAGGGATGTGTTGAAATGTGCGCCTCCTTGGTGCCTGGGAGAATACTATACAACCTCTGGAACACAACGAGGAAAAACTAAAAAGCATGATGATGATATTGCTAACAGGGAAATTCCTTTCAATCACCTTCAAATGTATACTCATGGACAGCCCAGATAAGATAGGAGACGCAGATCATGAAGTGGAAGAAGACATGCAATGTTTGAAACAGACGAGGAAAGCTAGGAGAGTAATTGGTGTATATTGGACCCTTCCATAGTCAGGACCAACAATCACTTTCGCTACCACAGTGACATGATGCCTCTTATATAAGCGGCAACATGCCGCAGCGTTCCTGCAGCATCTGCAGGACAGCTGTGTTCCCCCCCCTCCTAGCCAAGGACAGTGCCCGTCCCCCTTGACAGTCAGCAAGGGGGGCATTCTCACTGCAATCCAGCAGCAGCCGCACCACCGCCTCGTGGTCATCCTGGGTTGCCATCATCAGTGCCTCTCCATCCTGGCAGTCAGCATGGGGTGCATGCTCCCTCCACCCCAACAACAGCCGCACCACCGCCTCGTGGCCATTCATGGCTGCCCTCACCAGTGCCTTCCCATCCCGGCAGTCAGCATGTGGGGCATGCTCCCTCCACCCCAATAACTGCTGCACCACCGCCTCGTGGCCAGTCTCTGCTGCTCTCACCAGTGCCCACCCATCCCGGCAGTCAGCACATGGGGCATGCTCCCTCCACCCCAACAACAGCTGCACTACCGCCTCATGGCCATTCCCCGCTGCCTTCACCAGTGCCTTCCCATCCAGGCAGTCAGCACGGGGGGCATGCTCCCTCCACCCCAATAACTGCTGCACCACCGCCTCATGGCCATTCTCTGCTGCTCTCACCAGTGCCTCCCCATCCCGGCAGTTAGCACGGGGGGCATGCTCCCTCCACCCCAACAACAGATGCACTACCGCCTCATGGCCATTCCTGGCTGCCCTCACCAGTGCCTTCCCATTCCAGCAGTCAGCACGGGGGGCATGCTCCCGCCACCCCAATAACTGCTGCACCACCGCCTCGTGGCCATTCTCTGCTGCTCTCACCAGTGCCTCCCCATCCCGGCAGTTAGCACGTGGGGCATGCTCCCTCCACCCCAACAACAGCTGCACCACCCCCTCGTGGCCATTCTGCGCAGCCCTTAGCAGTGCCCACCCATCCTGGCAGTCAGCACGTGGGGCATGCTCCCTCCACCCCAACAACAGCTGCACTACCGCCTCATGGCCATTCCCCGCTGCCTTCACCAGTGCCCACCCATCCCAGCAGTCAGCACGTGGGGCATGCTCCCTCCACCCCACCAACAGTTGCACCACAACCTCATGGCCATTCTTGGCTGCATGCATGAGTGCCCACCCATTCCGGCAGTCAGCACGAGGTGCATGCTCCCTCCACCCTAACAACAGCTGCACCACCGCTTCATGGCCATTCTGTGCAGCCATCACAAGTGCCACCCCGTTCTGGCAGTTAGCACGTGGGGCATGCTCCCTCCACCCCAACAACAACTGCACCGCTGCATAGTGGCCACTCTCGGCTGCCCTCACCAATGCCGTCCCAGCCTGACAGTGTGCCTTTGCACCAAGTTTGAGCATGAGCCTCACCAACTCCAGGCAGTCATAATCCTGACTTTTGCAGCCCACAGCTCTCACGAGGGCCTCGTCAGGACTGTGCACTACCACCATTGCAAGGCCAAGGTTAATGGGGCAGGCCCTGAGACACTCACGCCAACGCCTGCACACCCTCCACGCTCCATACGGCACCCTACGGGCACCAGGTCCATAGAGGCCTTGAGTATTGTATAGCCATGCATCTGCATTGCTGAGGATGATGCCAAGGATGTCCATGTTGAGGTCTTGGAGGCTGGTAAAGATGGCTGGATCCTCGCTCGGGGAAGGAGATGCAGATGCATCTGTTCTGATAGCCTCGGTGGATGCGGATGACGTCATAGGGTGGTGCGCAATTCCACTTTTTTCAATCAGTTAGGCTCGTCTCTCCTGCTCAACAGGCGAGTGAGGTGGAATTCATGCGAGCCAATGTGCAGCACACCTCTTCGGAAAAATATAAACCAATCATGCTTTGTAAAAGGCCGTCCTACATGCATGCAAAATGCCACATGCCATGGGCTGGAGTCAGTATTGCAATGTCTATGCCCGGTTGCACCGTCTTTATGCTCGGATTTACTCAGATGTGACATCTTCTCAGAAGCCTTTTAGGAATGGGCCAGGCTGTGCGATCCGGAGATGCAATGTAGATATATAATGAGGGGGTGTGGAAATTGAAAGGAACAAATATGGGGTCATACATATGATCACAATCGGGAGCCAGTGTGGACGATTCAGACTCTGTCTTTGACATATCCACATGACAGTCTTGCAGTTGTTCCACTCATGCATGGTCCTTGTTCCGCTCACCGGGGGCAATGTTGGACACTCACTTGTGTTGAAGTGGATGAGTGGATCTTCTCAACGCCGCACTCGTTTAGGATAATAAAATTGCAAAGCTTAGACCACCGAACGAGCGGGTGAGACTGGGGTTCTGACGCAACCTGTATTGGACGGCCAATAAGGAGAACTTGACGGAGCGAGCGAGGACTTGAACGGCCAATGCGCAGGCTACCGATGTGTTCCAGAAACTGCCGACTGAGTGGCTAGGAACGAAACCAGTCCGCACTGTAGGTGAATCGGATGTAGATTGTTTGGTAAGAATGAGCGGGCATTTAGAAATTGCACCCCAGAGGCGCATTCGCATCTTCCGCTTACCGAACGGCAGGAAACATCAGCGGCCATAGTGTGGATCTCGTGGAGCGCGTTCATACTAGGGCCACAAATAAAACGGTTGCTCCGTGGATATTAAATACGGAGTCTTGAATCCACGTGTACGCCAAATGCCCCATGGAAGTACCGTCCTGCATGTGTACGAGGCACTGCCCTCATCGGAATGAATTGAGCAGACAGACAATGAGACAAGTGGATAGACCATGAAACAAGAGCAGGCTACGCAGGTTGCATGGTGCATCCGGTCGGAACCAGGCATGTCTTGCACCTGTCTGTGTCTGTGTCTTCGGAGCCAGGCAAGTCATGCAACACCCGCCATGCTTGGCATGCATGAGTCCAGGAGTCCATGAGACATCAGCGGGCCATGCAGGTCACATGGTGCATCTGGTTGGACTCATGCATGCCATGCAACTCCAAGCACCCCATTTATGGCATGCATGGCGGATGATGTGGAGGGTTGGAGCAAAGTTGTGTGTGATGGGGTGGAGTGCAGGTGTGTGTGGGGGGGGGGGGGGGGGGGCAGCTGTGTTGAGGGGTGGGGTGGCATATGCTGTGTATTGTGTGTATATCTGATGGAGGGTACAGTGCAGGTCTGGTGCAGATGGCATGATGTAAATAGGTGTGGTGTTTATTCTCATCCTTTATTTATTTCATCCTCTTCCCAACGTCCCGCTTCCCTCCCTGAGGCAGGCATCCTGATGGTCTCCAGGAAGTACGGCTATCCTGCTGTCTGCCTAGTTTGCCTTCAACATACACAAGAAGGCTTGGTCCCTCAAGGTAGGGGGGGGGGGGCGTTACCCAGTACCCAGGGGGTCAATCAGGGTCAACTCATTACTATATTCTGGTGCTTTTATGAAGATGTGAATTCTATTAGCTGCATCCCCACCATTGTCTGTTCCCTCAATGCCTTGGTGGACATACCTTGGAGATCCACACTATGGTTGGGTCCCTCAGGGCATGCTGAAATGAGACCATGCTTGAAGCATTTTCATTTCTTCAAGCTGAAGCTGCAATAAGATGGAGCTCTGCCGCCTGTTGACGTAGTTCAGCCTTAAGCACTTATTTTCAAATCAAATCTCAGCTACATGGATTGGACCTGGACTGCAGTAGTTGTCGGGAGCGTCTTTCTTAAGGCGAATTGAGAGTCTGAATAGTTCAACTGTTTCCATTCCCTTTGCACTTGTGCAGAATGGCAGATATTCCAACCTGCCGGGGAACAGCCCTTTCTTGATTTCATTATTTCTTAAGCAAGGCAGACCTGTTTGTTATCCTTTTCATTTGCAGATTAACCACTACCTGCCTGGATCGGAATGCTGCCGTAGCCATAAATATATTCAGACTAAAAAATCTTTAAATACAGGATAACCACGACCTGCCCGACCGGGGTATAGCCTTCAGCCCTTGTGGGCAGAACATGGCCCAGCTAGAGGTAAAACCTAGGTCAACCTCCACCCTGTTCCTAAGTCAGGCAGCAGCCAGCAGCAAGTAATCAGGCTTCATGCGATATAGCTGACGAGCGCTTATGAGAAGGTCAGCTTTCACCTCAGCTGGACGTAAACCCTAGGTCAGCCTCCACCTCAGCTGGAGGTAAACCCTAGGTCAGCCGCCATCTCGGCTGGAGGTAAACCCTAGGTCAGCCTCCAACTCAGCTGGAGGTAAACCTTAGGTCAGCCTCCCCCTCAGCTGGAGGTAAACCCTAGGTCAGCTTCCACCTCAGCTGGAGGTAAACCCTAGGTCAGCCTCCCCCTCAGCTGGAGGTAAACCCTAGGTAAGCCTCCACCTCAGCTGGAGGTAAACCCTAGGTCAGCCTCCAACTCAGCTGGAGGTAAACCCTACGTCAGCCTCCACCTCAGCTGGAGGTAAACCCTAGGTCAGCCTCAAACTCAGCTGGACGTAAAACCGAGGTCAGCCGCCATCTCGGCTAGATGTAAACCCTAGGTCAGCCTCCACCTCAGCTGGAGGTAAACCCTAGGTCAGCCGTCATCTCGGCTGGAGGTAAACCCTAGGTCAGCCGCCATCTCGGCTGGAGGTAAACCCTAGGTCGGCCGCCATCTTTGCTAGAGGTAAACCCTAGGTCAGCCTCCACCTCAGTTGGAGGTAAACCCTAGGTCAGGTTCCACCTCAGCTGGATGTAAACCCTGGGTCAGCTTCCACCTCAGCTGGAGGTAAACCCTGTGTCAGCCTCCACCTCAGCTGGAGGTAAACCCTAGGTCAGCCGCCATCTCAGGTGGAGGTAAACCCTAGATCAGCCGCCATCTTGGCTGGAGGTAAACCCTAGGTCAGCCTCCACCTCAGCTGGAGGTAAACCCTATGTCAGCTTCCACCTAAGCTGGAGTTAAACCCTGGGTCAGCCTCCACCTCAGCTGGAGGTAAACCCTAGGTCAGCCGCCATCTCGGCTGGAGATAAACCCTAGATCAGCCGCCATCTCGGCTGGAGGTAAACCCTGGGTCAGCCTCCACCTCAGCTGGAGGTAAACCCTAGGTCAGCCGCCATCTCAGCTGGAGGTAAACCCTAGATCAGCCGCCATCTTGGCTGGAGGTAAACCCTAGGTCAGCCTCCACCTCAGCTGGAGGTAAACCCTATGTCAGCTTCCACCTAAGCTGGAGTTAAACCCTGGGTCAGCCTCCACCTCAGCTGGAGGTAAACCCTAGGTCAGCCGCCATCTCGGCTGGAGATAAACCCTAGATCAGCCGCCATCTCGGCTGGAGGTAAACCCTGGGTCAGCCTCCACCTCAGCTGGAGGTAAACCCTAGGTCAGCCTCCAACTCAGCTGGAGGTAAACCCTAGGTCAGCTTCAAACTCAGCTGGAGGTAAACCCTACGTCAGCCTCCACCTCAGCTGGAGGTAAACCCTAGGTTAGCCGCCATCTCGGCTGGAGGTAAACCCTAGGTCAGGTTCCACCTCAGCTAGAGGTAAACCCTAGGTCAGCCGCCATCTCGGCTGGGAGTAAACCCTAGGTCAGCCTCCACCCCAGCTGGAGGTAAATTCTAAGTCAGCCTTTCAAATCAGCTGGAGGTAAACCCTGGGTCAGCTTCCACCTCAGCTGGAGGTAAACCCTGGGTCAGCCTTCACCTCAGCTGGAGGTAAAACCTGGGTCAGCCTCCACCTCAGCTGGAGGTAAACCCTAGGTCAGCCGCCATCTCGGCTGGAGGTAAACCCTAGATCAGCCGCCATCTCGGCTGGAGGTAAACCCTGGGTCAGCCTCCACCTAAGCTGGAGGTAAACCCTAGGTCAGCCTCCAACTCAGCTGGAGGTAAACCCTACGTCAGGCTCGACCTCAGCTGGAGGTAAACCCTAGGTCAGCTGCCATCTCAACTGGAGATAAACCCTAGGTCAGCCTCCACCTCAGCTGGAGGTAAACCCTAGGTTAGCCGCCATCTCGGCTGGAGGTAAACCCTAGGTCAGCCTCCACCCCAGCTGGAGGTAAATTTTAAGTCAGCCCTTCAAATCAGCTGGAGATAAACCCTAGGTCGGCCTCCACCTCAGCTGGAGGTAAACCCTATGTCAGCCGCCATCTCGGCTGGAGGTTAACCCTAGATCAGCCGCCATCTCGGCTGGAGGTAAACCCTGGGTCAGCCTCTACCTCAGCTGGAGGTAAACCCTAGGTCAGCCTCCAACTCAGCTGGAGGTAAACCCTAGGTCAGCCTCAAACTCAGCTGGAGGTAAACCCTACGTCAGCCTCGACCTCAGCTGGAGGTAAACCCTAGGTCAGCCGCCATCTCGGCTGGAGGTAAACCCTAGGTCAGCCTCCACCTCAGCTAGAGGTAAACCCTAGGTCAGCCGCCATCTCGGCTGGAGGTAAACCCTAGGTTAGCCTCCACCCCAGCTGGAGGTAAATTCTAAGTCAGCCCTTCAAATCAGCTGGAGGTAAACCCTGGGTCAGCTTCCACCTCAGCTGGAGGTAAACCCTAGGTCAGCCGCCATCTCGGCTGGAGGTAAACCCTAGGTCAGCCGCCATCTCGGCTGGAGGTAAACCCTAGGTCAGCCTCCACCTCAGCTGGAGGTAAACCCTGGGTCAGCTTCCACCTCAGCTGGAGGTAAACCCTGGGTCAGCCTCCACCTCAGCTGGAGGTAAACCCTAGGTCAGCCTCCACCTCGGCTGGAGGTAAACCCTGGGTCAGCCTCCACCTTACCTGGAGGTAAACCCTAGGTCAGCCTCCAACTCAGCTGGAGGTAAACCCTACGTCAGCCTCGACCTCAGCTGGAGGTAAACCCTAGGTCAGCTGCCATCTCGGCTGGAGGCAAACCCTAGGTCAGCCTCCACCTCAGCTGGAGGTAAACCCTAGGTTAGCCGCCATCTCGGCTGGAGGTAAACCCTAGGTCAGCCTCCACCCCAGCTGGAGGTGAATTTTAAGTCAGCCCTTCAAATCAGCTGGAGGTAAACCCTAGGTCGGCCTCCACCTCAGCTGGAGGTAAACCCTAGGTCAGCCGCCATCTCGGCTGGAGGTAAACCCTAGGTCAGCCTCCACCTCAGCTGGAGGTAAACCCTAAGTCGGCCCTACAAAACATCTGGAGGTAAACCCTAGGTCAGCCTCCAACTCAGCTGGAGGTTAACCCTAAGTTGGCCCTTAAAATTAGCTGGAGGTAAACCCTAGGTCAGCCTCCACCTCAGCTGGAGGTAAACCCTAGGTCAGCCTCCGTCTCAGCTGGAGGTAAACCCTAGGGCAGCCTCCACCTCAGCTGGATGTAAACCCTAGGTCAGCCTCCACCTCAGCTGGATGTAAACCCTAGGTCAGCCTCCAACTCAGCTGGAGGTTAACCCTAGGTCAGCCTCTACCTCAGCTGGAGGTAAACCCTAGGTCAGCCTCCACCTCAGCTGGAGGTAAACCCTAGGTCAGCCTCCACCTCAGCTGGAGGTAAACCCTGGGTCAGCTTCCACCTCAGCTGGAGGTAAACCCTAGGTCAGCCTCCAACTCAGCTGGAGGTAAACCCTAGGTCAGCCTCCACCTCAGCTGGAGGTAAACCCTGGGTCAGCCTCCACCTCAGCTGGAGGTAAACCCTGGGTCAGCTTCCACCTCAGCTGGAGGTAAACCCTTAGTCAGTCTCCACCTCAGCTGGAGGGTAACCCTAGATCAGCGCCCAACTCAGCTGGAGGTAAACCCTAGTCCAGCCTCCAAATCAGCCAGGCAGCTGCCAGCGGGCCAAGTTCAAGTTACAGGGCTTATTCCACCAGAACCTTCGGCTACCTACCCTGATGTAGAGGAAATGTAGCGGAAAGCACTCATAAGACCAAAACAACTGTCAGCGTGCCATCAGCAGGAAATAACAAAAGGCCGTTATTGCCTTCAGTATACCGTAATTATAACTCTAGAGACATCTCCAGTGCATCTCCCATTCTGCCCTTTTTGTGTCCTTTGATTTTCTGTTACAAATGCAACCCGTGGAAACCAGCCCCATGGAATCTCCTCCCCCCACCCTGTCATTTTCTTGAGCCCTCCTTCCACGTCCCTGCCCTCTCACACATCCTCGCTTGAATGAAGAGAGAAGATGTGAGAAACACAGGGCCCGAAAACCCAGTCAATGGACACCGTCTCATAGGTTCAGCTGCATCACTTCCTAACCTATAGCCCCGCACACTGACCCTTAACCGGAAGGCCCTGAACATTTTTATTATTATCTACAGGCAGGCCCTGAACCCTTTTGATCACTCGCATTGACGGACCCCTGGCCTGGTGTGAGAGGTATGAACTCATGACGTCCAGGTATTTTTGTATTACATCGCAAGCCCCTGAACCCTGTTGAGCCCCATGCCCCTTGCTGAGTCGAGGCCTATAAATATGCGTTAGGGATCAAGTCCAACAACTGGGATCCATCTGGGCAGTTCCTGGCTGTGGGGAGGTACGATGAGGTGGGTAGGGGCTTTATGATGGTAATGGCGCGGACGCGGCCTAGGCCCATGCTGCGCAGTTTCCTTAACCCTCAAACCCCTGCGGTGCGTAGTTTCTTTCTTTCTTTGGGTAGGGGAGGTTGTGAACATGAGATGGGTGGGTAGGGGATGGGAAACTTGGAACGTTGGAGACCCTAGCTCGGTTACACACCAGGCAAGCCCTGACTGCTGCCCTGATGTCGCGGCACAGCCATTGCCACCATGGCTGTTGGAGCAGCAGGCTCGCCTTGCGATGGGCGCCGGAATTCCCGGTCCTATCGTGGGCGTCCTGGATGGCTGCCAGCCGCTCTCCGGGCGGGGAAATCACACAGCAGCGCCCGTCCATGTTCCACTATTCGACGTGCGCTTAGTCTTCCGGTGTTTGGAACTCCGACTCCCCGGCATGAGCGTGCTTATTTCTCATGAAACCTAGGGTTGACTGCACACTATTAGAGCACACACGCACCCCTAGCTGATGTTTCCCCACACAAACATATATTGGTACTCTTTGAGTTTCCAGAAGGCATTTTGTTACTTTGCCGCCTTTTAGGCCTAAGAAATCCAGAACCATTTTTGGAGGTGCGACTTCCGCGCATTCAATGCCCTGACCTGAACAGAAGATCAACCCAGAATGCAAATTTAAACGTTGGCGGAAGATCCCTTCTCTCTCGCATCCCCTCTCCCATCAGGTGAGGCTGCGTAGAGTCATTCAGTGTAGCCAGCCCACTCCCGTATCCTCCCTCCCCCACCCATCAGGTCTATTGAGGTGGAGCCCTGACAGCCGCTACCTCGCCTCAGTCAGTCTAGCCAGCCCCGGATCTGTTTGGATCTGGGATATGGATGCGGGTCAGCTGGATGCAGTACTTATGCACCTGGCTGAGGTCACAGACATGAAATGGGCACCACAGGTGGGGCTAGGGTTTAGGGGGGTAGGTGGGTTTAGGGCAAGGCAAGTGGGTTGAGGGCAAGGCAGGTGGGTTTAGGGGGGACAGGTGGGTTAGTGGCAAGGCATGTGGGTTTAGGGGGGGCAGGTGGGTTAGGGGCAAGGCAGGTGGGTTTAAGGCAAGGCACGTGGGTTTAGGGCAAGGAAGGTGGATTTAGGGCAAGGCAGGTGGGTTTAGGGCAAGTCAGGTGGGTTTAGGGGGGGCAGGTGGGTTTAGGGGGGGCAGGTGGGTTTAGGGGGACAGGTGGGTTTAGGGGGGACAGGTGGGTTTAGGGGGGGAAGGTGGGTTTATGGGGGACAGGTGGGTTTAGGGGGGGCAGGTGGGTTTAGGGGGGGCAGGTAGATTTAGGGGGGGCAGGTGGCTTAGGGGTGCAGGTGGGTTTAGGGGGGGCAGGTGGGTTTAAGGGGGCAGGTGGGTTTAGGGGGGACAGGTGGTTTTAGGGCAAGGCAGGTGGGTTTAGGGGGGACAGGTGGGTTAAGGGGGGGCAGGTGGGTTTAGGGGGGGCAGGTGGCATATGGGTGCAGGTGGGTTTAGGGGGGACAGGTGGGTTTGAGGGGGGCAGGTGGGTTTAAGGGGGGCAGGTGGGTTTAGGGGGGGCAGGTTGGTTTAGGGGGGGCAGGTGGGTTTAAGGGGGGCAGGTGGGTTTAGGGGGGGCAGGTTGGTTAAGGGGAGACAGGTGGGTTTAAGGGGGGCAGGTGGGTTTAGGGGGGGCAGGTGGGTTTAGGGGGGGCAGGTGGGTTTAGGGGGGACAGGTGGGTTTAGGGGGGGCTGGTGGGTTTAGGGGGGGTGGGTGGGTTTAGGGGGGCAGGTGGGTTTAGGGGGGGCAGGTGGTTTTATGGCAAGGCAGGTGGGTTTAGGGGGGACAGATGGGTTTAGGGGGGACAGGTGGGTTTAGGGGGGGCAGGTGGGTTTAGGGGGGCAGGTGGGTTTAGGGGGGGCAGGTTGGTTTAGGGGGGCAGGTGGGTTTAGGGGGGGAAGGTGGGTTTAGGGGGGACAGATGGGTTTAGGGGGGGCAGGTAGGTTTAGGGGTGACAGGTGGGTTTAGGGGGGACAGGTGGGTTTAGGGCAAGGCAGGTGGTTTTAGGGGGGACAGGTGGTTTTAGGGGGGACAGGTGGGTTTAGGGCAAGGCAGGTGGGTTTAGGGCAAGGCAGGTGGGTTTAGGGGGGGCAGGTGGGTTTAGGGTAAGGCAGGTGGGTTTAGGGGGGACAGGTGGGTTTAGGGCAAGGCAGGTGGGTTTAGGGCAAGGCAGGTGGGTTTAGGGCAAGGCAGGTGGGTTTAGGGCAAGGCAGGTGGGTTTAGGGGGGACAGGTGGGTTTAGGGCAAGGCAGGTGGGTTTAGGGGGGACAGGTGGGTTTAGGGCAAGGCAGGTTGGTTTAGGGGGGCAGGTGGGTTTAGGGCAAGGCAGGCGGGTTTACGGGGGACAGGTGGGTTAAGGGGGGGCAGGTGGGTTTAGGGGGGCAGGTTTGTTTATGAAGGGCAGGTTGGTTTAGGGGGGCAGGTGGGTTTAGGGCAAGGCAGGTGGGTTTAGGGGGGACAGGTGGGTTTAGGGGGACAGGTGGGTTTAGGGCAATGCAGGTGGGTTTAGTGCTAGGCAGGTGGGTTTAGGGGGGGCAGGTGGGTTTAGGGGGGGCAGGTGGCTTAGGGGGACAGGTGGGTGTAGGGGGAACAGGTGGGTTAAGGGCAAGGCAGGTGGGTTTAGGGGGGGCAGGTGGGTTTAGGGGGAACAGGTGGGTTTAGGGAGGACTGGTGGGTTTAGGGGGGGCAGGTGGGTGTAGGGAGGACAGGTGGGTTTAGGGGGGGCAGGTGGGTTTAGGGGGGACAGGTGGGTTTGGGGCAAGGCAGGTGGGTTAGGGGGGACAGTTGGGTAAGGGGCAAGGCAGGTGGGTTTAGGGGGGGCAGGTGGGTTTAGGGGGGACAGGTGGGTTTAGGGGGACAGGTGGGTTTAGGGCAAGGCAGGTGGGTTTAGGGGAGACAGGTGGGTTTAGGGGGGGCAGGTGGGTTTAGGGGGGACAGGTGGGTTTAGGGGGGGCAGATAGGTTAAGGGGGGCAGTTGGGTTTAGTGCAAGGCAGGTGGGTTTAGGGGGAACAGGTGGGTTTAGGGCAAGGCAGGTGGGTTTAGGGGGGCAGGTGGCTTTAGGGGGGCGGGTGGGTTTAGGGGGGGCAGGTGGGTTTAGGGGGGACAGTTGGGTTGGGGGGGTTAAGTTGAGATGCTGTACAGCACATCACCTGTGTGACCAGAGACGCTGGGCAACCTCCTGCCCACCGTGCAATTATCAAGCTTATTGTGAAATATCACTTATATAGTCATTGATAGCTATCAGGCTAGGGCAGCCTCCTGGCCACTGTGACCACCCGCTACATATAAATTTCCAGACTGAGTATTTAGCGCTGTCGCATGAATCTTGAACAATTAAATCTGTAATGTTGCTGACTGGCTCTGCTCCTGAGTCCTTATACATGCAGGACAGCCTCCTGGCCACGGCGACCTCCACCTCCCGGCACTACATGTGGGTGTCGGCGGGGGCATCCGTGGTGCACATCCCGCTCCGGAACTTTCAGGTGGGGATGCTGGTGCCGAATGTCGGTGTGGGATGCCTCTCTTGTCCGCTGGATTGGAGTGTCATGGGCATGTGCTGTTACAGTGTTAACTCAACCAGCATCAGCCGCCTTGGGAAGAGCCAGGCTGATGAGCGAACCCGTTGGAGGGCTAGGGAGAGGATCTAAAAGGGTAATTCTGAGACAAGTTATGAAAGGAGGCAGACAGGCGAGACAGCAAAGCGCAGAGCTGGAAGGTATGGTGGGGAAAGCATATGTCATGAGCATGTTTAGAGGGGTCCGACGGTAGGGGGAAAGTCGTTTTCGCTGTGTCCCTAGGCTACTTTCGGCGTGCTGTCAGTTTTCGACAGCAGAAAGCGACAGCCTGTCGCTTTCGGCGATCGGCTGTCGATATTGTGCTAAAACGAACAGCGAACAATGTGAAACACGCTGTCGCTGTACAGCTTTCTCAACAGCCGTTTCTTGTAGCTGAACGTCTGCTCTCCCCACTTTTCCTCGTCTAAGGTGTTCCTCGGAATCCGTCATATCTTATTCTCATACAGGCTATTGCATTCCCTGCACTTCAGGTTGGACGTTTGATTTATACTAGTAGATTCGACTCAGACGGAAATCGCAACACTCCAATTGGTGACCCAGCCCTCGATTACCGGTATCGTTTCGTCACGACTGAATTGCACGGCAGATGGAATGAGAGGAGCGCAACATCTACAGCGCACAAATGAATTTAGAGAACCAGGTACAAATAATGCCTTCAAGTACCAGCGAAGCATGGCATGTGAATACTACCATCACATCCCATGCTGGTTCAGAGATTGCACGCATGAGTGTGCGGATGAATACCTTTACGATCTTCTGACGCAACCAGTTTGTCATGTTTGTTGGATGCTCTTAATGTCATCTTGCCCTCCTGTCCTCCTACCCTGCCTCCTGCCCACCTACCCTCTCGCCTTGACGCCCTCCTGCCCTCCTCCTACCGTCCTACCCTCCTACCCTCATGCCCTCCTGCTACTACTACTCATAGCCATCTACTGCACGACCAGGTGCCGATTGTGCGTTAAATTCATAGCATAGCATGGCATTAACAATTCTCAAGTACTAGCACTCCATGCTATGCGTGTTGATAATGTACATGAGTGTGAAGATAAATAGGCTCATGACTACATTCAACTGCAATGGGAAACACTGTTCCCTTCAGATTCAAGGAAAGCGCCGGTCAACTAAGCCGTCATCATCGAGTATCGATCTTCCTACGCAACCTGCGAAAGAGATGTGTCGTGTTTCTAGAATATTTTGTAGCTAGGTAAAATAGGCTCCAGTCCCTGCTCCGGTCCCTGCTCATGCTCATGTCCCATGTCACTGCCCCTGTCCCCTATCATACACATGTCCCCTGACCATGCTCCTGACCCTTGTCACTGCTCATGCACCCTGTTCCTGCTCCTGTCCCCTTTCATGCACATGTCCCATGTTCCTGTCCCTGGTCATTGCTCATGCCCCATGGCCATGCTCTTGTCCCCTGTCCATGCTCATGCTCCTGTCTCCCATCCCTGCTCCTGCCCCTGTCCCTGCTCCTGTCCCTTGTCCCTGCTCCCCTCCCCTGTCCCTGCTCATGTTACTGCTCCTGTCCCTTGTCACTGCTCCTGTCCCCTGTCACTGCTCCCGTCACTGCTACTGTCACTGCTCCTGTCCCTTGTCCCTGTCCCTGCTCCTGTCCCATGTCCATGCTCCTGTCCACTGTCCATGCTCTTATCACTGCTCATGTCCCATGTCCCCGCTCCTGTCCCTTGGCAGTACTCCTGTCCCCTGCCCCTGCTCCTGTCCCCTGTCCCTACTCCTGTCCCCTGTCCCTGCTCCTATCCATGCTCATGTCCCTCGTCCCCATGCACCCATCTCTTGTCACTGCTCCTGGCCCTGCTCCTGTCCTATGCCCCTGTCCTTGCCCTTCTACCCTCCTGCCCTCCTACCATCCTGCTCTTCTACCCTCTTGCCCTCCTACCCTCCTGTCGTTCTACCATCCAACCTTTCTACCCACATGCCATTTACCCTCCTGCCCTTTTACCCTCCTGCCCTCCTACCCTCCTCCTCTTCTACCCTCTTGCCCTTCTACCCTCTTGCCCCTCTACCCTTCTGCCTTTCTACCCCCCTGCCTTTCTACCCACATGCCCTTCTACCCTCCTACCGATCTACCCTCATGCCGTTCTACCCTCATGCCGTTCTACCCTCTTGCCCTCCTACCCTCCTGCCCCTCTACCCTCCTACCCTTCTACCCTCCTGCCCTTCTACCCTCCTGCCCTCCTACCATCCTGCCTTCTTACCCGTCCTGCCCTCCTACCCGTCTACCATCCTACTCTCCTACCCTACTACCCTCCTGCTCTCCCACATGCATGCACATTCATTTTGTCATGCAGGTCCCATATGAGCGGTCAGAGTTAGGACCGGAAAATGGAACAAGTGCACCCAGCACAACCGACTCAATCATGCAAGCAAAGATCCACACGGTACGTTAGTATATTGTACATATCATGCCATGTTTTAATAAACCTCATTTTCAAAGCATATTATGCTTGCATGCTGGGCATTTGGATGAAACGTGTGCCTTACATTCTAAATGCAGGAGTTTGTGGCATCTGTACAAGGCAGCGCATCATCTAGTTTGCTTGGTCTGCAGGAGTCTTACTCACAGTTCAGATTCTGCGTGCAAAAACTGGATAAAAAGACATTGGACATGTTGCAGCAATACGGGGGACCAGAAGTCCTGCCATTGCACTGTGGTCTGCGGCCGCCTATCGCACCTGGTTTCAGTATATGCCGGGCATTGGGCAGGGGTCGCACCAGCCCAAGGAGTGTGCTTGGCACAAACTTTATGTTGCGGCTGGGTGTTGTCAGAACGGCTGACACTTGCGGACAGCACAGCGGTCAGCATTGTGTCAAACGGTGTTGCCCATGATGTTCGGGTAGGGGAGACAGCAAGCATGTGAAGAATGCGTTGGGATGGATTGCATGGATTGTATGTGGCCAGCAGTGCACACTCTCTTCAACCTGGAAAGAATGCTGCAGCAAATGCCTGAAGAGGTTGTGCAAATAAATACGGACCAGGCCAGCAGTGCACACTCTCTTCAACCAGGAAGGACTGCTGCAGCAAATGCCTTAAGAGGTTGCACAGATGAATACCGACCAGGCCAGCTGTGCACATTCTCTTCAACCAGGAAGGAATGCTGCAGCAAATACCTTACGAGGTTGCGCAAATAAATACAGACCAGGCCAGCTGTGCACACTCTCTTCAACCAGGAAGTAATACTGCAGCAAATGTCTTAAGAGGTTGCGCAAATAAATACGGACCTGGCCAGCAGTGCACACTCTCTTCAACCAGGAAGTAATGCTGCAGCAGATGTCTTAAGAGGTTGCGCAAATGAATACGGACCATGCCAGCAGTGCACACTCTCTTCAACCAGGAAGGAATGCTGCAGCAAATGCCTTAAAAGGTTGCGCAAATGAATAGGGACCATGCCAGCTGTGCACACTCTCTTCAACCAGAAGGGAATGCTGCAGCAAACAGGGCGGGTCAGATGTATCGACACGTTTTAGGGGTACTGAGGTTTGACCTGCCGTCCCAACCTGGTTCACACTAGCAGTACCAACTGCAATTTGAAGTAATCTCTCTAGGAACTGCCTCGATCGACCTGGTGTGTTGCTACATCGTCAAGTGCTGTAATCAGCTTGCCATACACGGTTTATTGAGGTCTGTTGGGGTATCATTTGAATCCGAATGGCAGTTGGATGCCAAAAACTGCCCCGTTGGGTACCAAACTTGCGGCGGCTGAGCCTGAAAAGTGGCCAAAAACCGGTTAAGGTAGGGCATTAAGTGGGTGTAGGTGGGCCATAGACGGAGGCATTGCCACCTTCCCTGGGTCATTTGGCCAATCCAACATGCAGATATGGCCTTCCATGTGGCCCACATCATGGCTGTCTTTCATGGATTGGAATTCACTCCATACCTGTCTGATTGCTATGATGTCTGGTGATTCAGAGAGCCTGAGAGTAGCTCATTAAGACTGCCCACCCAATTTTCGCACCATTCCCCACTCCAGAGGCTGCAAATTTGGGGCAAAGGTGGCTTGTCAGGAAGCCATGCCCCTTGCCCCATGCAGCCCCTCAGCCATGCAAGCTCCCATATCACTGCCACTGAGTTCCAGAATGCCTTAAGTCAGGTATCCACTCTGTATTCACACATCTTGATTTTCATGTCCTTTATTCCAGGCCCCCCTTCTTATCTGAGCTGAGCCAGCCAGATCTGCCGAGGACTGGTTTTGCGAGAGGATGGAAAAAAACAGCACTGGTGGTTTCAGAGCCACAGCCCTAGGCTTTACAGCAGGTAATACTTCAGCTATGGAGGCCAGCACTGCAATATAACATCCTCAAAAAATTAGAGGCAGGCCCCTCAGCATGGCCAAGTTATCTCAAAACATAAATTTATTATAGTTGGTGATTCTGTCAAGTGGACTCCTAAAGCCCATTGTGTTTGCGTTTGATTATCTCAAGGGACAGTTGGTGCCTACCAGTATTAGTGCACTGCTAGCAATCAGGTTAGAGCACAGTCAATGTGTAACTGATATCAAGTCATGACCTAACCTCCTTGCACTGCTGGGCCTGTCCACGTTTTTACGATACATATGACCCGCCCTGAATGTCTTAAGAGGTTGCGCAAATGAATACGGACCAGGCCAGCAGTGCATACTCTCTTCAAACAGGAAGGAATGATGCAGCCAATGCCTTAAGAGGTTGCGCAAATGAATAGGGACCAGGCCAGCAGTGCACACTCTCTTCAAACAGGAAAGAATGCTGCAGCAAACACCTTAAGAGGTTTCGCAAATAAATACGGACCAGGCCAGCTGTGCACACTCTCTTCAACCAGGAAGTAATACTGCAGCAAATGTCTTAAGAGGTTGCGCAAGTAAATATGGACCCGGCCAGCAGTGCACACTCTCTTCAACCAGAAAGGAATGATGCAGCAGATGCCTTAAGAGGTTGCGCAAAGGAATAGGGACCAGGCCAGCTGTGCACACTCTCTTTAACCAGAAAGGAATGCTGCAGCAAATGCCTTAAGAGGTTGCGCAAATGAATACAGACCAGGCCAGCAGTGCACACTCTCTTCAACCAGGAAGACATGCTGCATCAGATGCCTTAAGAGGTTGCGCAAAGGAATAGGGACCAGGCCAGCTGTGCACAATCTCTTCAACCAGAAGGGAATGCTGCAGCAAATGCCTTAAGAGGTTGCGCAAATGAATACGGTCCAGGCCTGCGGTGCACAATCTCTTCAACCAGGAAGGAATGCTGCAGCAGATGTCTTAAGAGGTTGCGCAAATGAATACGGACCATGTCAGCAGTGCACACTCTCTTCAAACAGGAAGGAATGCTGCAGCAAATGCCTTAAGAGGTTGCGCAAATGAATAGGGACCAGGCCAGCTGTGCACACTCTCTTCAACCAGAAAGGAATGCTGCAGCCAATGCCTTAAGAGGTTGCGCAAATGATTACGGACCAGGCCAGCAGTGCACACATTCTTCAAACAGGAAAGAATGCTGCAGCAAACACCTTAAGAGGTTTCGCAAATAAATACGGACCAGGCCAGCTGTGCACACTCTCTTCAACCAGGAAGTAATACTGCAGCAAATGTCTTAAGAGGTTGCGCAAATAAATACGGACCAGGCCAGCAGTGCACACTCTCTTCAACCAGAAAGGAATGATGCAGCAGATGCCTTAAGAGGTTGCGCAAAGGAATAGGGACCAGGCCAGCTGTGCACACTCTCTTCAACCAGAAAGGAATGCTGCAGCAAATGCCTTAAGAGGTTGCGCAAATGAATACAGACCAGGCCAGCAGTGCACACTCTCTTCAACCAGAAAGGAATGATGCAGCTAATGCCTTAAGAGGTTGCGCAAATGAATACGGACCAGGCCTGCAGTGCACAATCTCTTCAACCAGGAAGGAATGCTGCAGCAGATGTCTTAAGAGGTTGCGCAAATGAATACGGACCAGGCCAGCAGTGCACACTCTCTTCAACCAGGAAGGAATGCTGCAGCAAATGCCTTAAGAGGTTGCGTAAATGAATAGGGACCAGGCCAGCTGTGCACACTCTCTTCAACCAGAAAGGAATGCTGCAGCAAATGCCTTAAGAGGTTGCGCAAATGAATATGGACCAGACCAGCAGTGCTTATTCTGTTCAACAAGGTAAGAATGCTGCAGCAAATGCCTGAAAAGGATGTGGAAATGAATACGGACCGGGCCAGCAGTGCACACTCTCTTCAACCAGGAAGGAATGCTGCAGCAAATGTCTTAAGAGGTTGCGCAAATAAATACGAACCCGGTCAGCAGTGCACACTCTCTTCAACCTGGAAGACATGCTGTAGCAAATGTCTTAAGAGGTTGCGCAAAGGAATAGGGACCAGGCCAGCTGTGCATACTCTCTTCAACCAGAAAGGAATGATGCAGCCAATGCCTTAAGAGGTTGCGCAAAGGAAAATGGACCAGGCCAGCTGTGCACACTCTCTTCAACCAGAAAGGAATGCTGCAGCAAATGCCTTAAGAGGTTGCGCAAATGAATACGGACCAGGCCAGCAGTGCATACTCACTTCAAACAGGAAGGAATGATGCAGCCAATGCCTTAAGAGGTTGCGCAAATGATTACGGACCAGGCCAGCAGTGCACACTTTCTTCAAACAGGAAAGAATGCTGCAGCAAACACCTTAAGAGGTTTCGCAAATAAATACAGACCAGGCCAGCTGTGCACACTCTCTTCAACCAGGAAGTAATACTGCAGCAAATGTCTTAAGAGGTTGCGCAAATAAATACGGACCAGGCCAGCAGTGCACACTCTCTTCAACCAGAAAGGAATGATGCAGCAGATGCCTTAAGAGGTTGCGCAAAGGAATAGGGACCAGGCCAGCTGTGCACACTCTCTTCAACCAGAAAGGAATGCTGCAGCAAATGCCTGAAGAGGTTGCGAAAATGAATACAGACCAGGCCAGCAGTGCACACTCTCTTCAACCAGAAAGGAATGATGCAGCTAATGCCTTAAGAGGTTGCGCAAATGAATACGGACCAGGCCTGCAGTGCACAATCTCTTCAACCAGGAAGGAATGCTGCAGCAGATGTCTTAAGAGGTTGCGCAAATGAATACGGACCAGGCTAGCAGTGCACACTCTCTTCAACTAGGAAGGAATGCTGCAGCAAATGCCTTAAGAGGTTGCGTAAATGAATAGGGACCCGGCCAGCTGTGCACACTCTCTTCAACCAGAAAGGAATGCTGCAGCAAATGCCTGAAGAGGTTGCGCAAATGAATATGGACCAGGCCAGGTGTGCACACTCTCTTTAACTGGGAAGGAATGCTGCAGCAAATGCCTTGAGAGGTTGCGCAAATGAATACGGACCAGGCCTGCAGTGCACACTCTCTTCAACTAGGAAGGAATGCTGCAGCCAATGCCTTAAGAGGTTGCGCAAATAAATACAGACCAGGCCAGCTGTGCACACTCTCTTCAACCAGGAAGTAATACTGCAGCAAATGTCTTAAGAGGTTGCGCAAATAAATACGGACCCGGCCAGCAGTGCACACTCTCTTCAACCTGGAAGACATGCTGCAGAAAATGTCTTAAGAGGTTGCGCAAAGGAATAGGGACCAGGCCAGCTGTGCACACTCTCTTCAACCAGAAGGGAATGCTGCAGCAAATGCCTTAAGAGGTTGCGCAAATGAATACGGACCAGACCAGCAGTGCTTATTCTGTTCAACCAGGAAGGAATGCTGCAGCAAATGCCTGAAAAGGATGTGGAAATGAATACGGACCGGGCCAGCAGTGCACACTCTCTTCAACCAGGAAGGAATGATGCAGCAAATGTCTTAAGAGGTTGCGCAAATAAATACGGACCCGGCCAGCAGTGCACACTCTCTTCAACCAGAAAGGAATGATGCAGCCAATGCCTTAAGAGGTTGCGCAAATGAATACGGACCGGGCCAGCAGTGCACATTCTCTCCTACAAGGAAGGAATGATGCAGCAAATGTCTTAAGAGGTTGCGCAAATGAATACGGACCAGGCCAGCTGTGCACACTCTCTTCAACCAGGAAAGAATGCTGCAGCAAATGCCTTAAGAGGTTGCGCAAATGAATACGGACCGGACCAGTAAAAGTACGTTACAAGGGAGATTTATGGCTGTGGATGTAAAGAAATGAGAAAAGGCTTCAAACGATAACTTGTCGATGGAAAGCATTGAGGGTATCTCTGTAAGTATCATACGCATGAATGATGTGGCGACATTAGACGGTGGTGAGCTTTCTATCGCCGCGGAAGTAGGGAAATCAACGCGGAAGTGGGGAAATCAACGCGGAAGTGGGGAAATCAACGCGGAAGTAGGAAATCACCGCGGAAGTGGGGAAATCACCGCAGAAGTATGAGAATCAATTCACCACTGTTGATTGTCAACAGTGACGGTAGAATTTCGACAGCGGCTGTTGCGAATCTCAACGGTGACGGTACTATTTCGACAGCGGCTGTCGCGATTTAACAGGAGAAGTCCGACAGGCGCTGTTGATTACCAACAGTCACGGTTTACGGGCACCAGCCGCTGTTGATAGAGTACCGTCACTGTTGGGATTCGACAGCTAAGAAGTGATTTCATACTTCTGAATTGATTCTCATACATCTGAAGTGTTTTTCATCGTTTAAAAGTGTTTTTCATCGTTACGCGTTGATTCTCATACTTCTGCGGTGATAAGAAGCCCACAGCCGACTTAGTTCTGCTTTACCATACAGTGCCTACGTATGACATCGCCCGCAGAGACGCCCTCATGGCTTTTCCTCAACGAGATATCGTATGAACCCTTGCGCACATTGTTGCAAAGTAAATCGAAGGTGTACTGGTTGCAAGTTTTTCGCATTGATGGTTCCAAAAGTGTCTCTGAAAACAAGGCAGCTGTCGCCCTAAGATTGATGAAGACGCTAGACGCCAACCGTGATGACTCCAATGAACAGTGTGTCGCACCCACCTGGAATCAAAGCTTGGATGTGAGGTACGCTGCTGCCAGCATCGTCATGGCCGCTACTGAGACGACACAACTCCGTTGCCCCACTCGCGAAAACTCCGCCGGTGACCACACGAAAGAAGTATCGCCCGCCGTGTCTCTCACGACTTCCGGACTGACACGAGACTCGCGTCATTATATAAATCCCAGAGTAGTTACGGCCGTTTGACCAAGGGAGTTGAACCCAAAGAACGTTAACATCATTTCATAGGCAGACTAACACAACATTTACTATTGAAAAGTGATCAGTTACGATTATGACTAGGCCTTGAAGATTAGGGCAACAAAGCACCGTCCATAGACCGAACAAGGCTATGTTGTCACTAGCCTAATGCCTGGCGGTTGGAGATGATCTGGCCGCTTACAAATACATACCGGAAGGTCTAGAGGCAATGCCGCACTATCAACCTGAAGAAATGCCGCACACACTGAATAAATAACGCATAACTTGAGAAAATGCCTCACAGCTGGGAGGAATGCTGCAAAACCTGAAGGAATGCCGCACAACTTGAGAAAATGCCTCACAACTGGGAGGAATGCCACACAACCTAAAGGAATGCCGCACAACTTGAGAAAATGCCTCACAGCTGGGAGGAATGCCACACAACCTGAAGGAATGCCGCACAACTTGAGAAAATGCCTCACAGCTGGGAGGAATGCCACACAACCTGAAGGAATGCCGCACAACTTGAGAAAATGCTTCACAGCTGGGAGGAATGCCACACAACCTAAAGGAATGCCGCACAACTTGAGAAAATGCCTCACAGCTGGGAGGAATTCCACACAACCTGAAGGAATGCCGCACAGCCTGGGAAAATGCCACACAGCCGGGAGGTATGCCGCACAACCTGAAGGAATGCCGCACAGCCTGGGAAAATGCCTCACAGCCGGGAGGAATGCTGCACAACCTGAAGGAATGCCGCACAGCCTGGGAAAATGCCACACAGCCGGGAGGTATGCCGCACAACCTGAAGACATGCTGCACAGCCTGAGAAAATTCCGCACAGCCGGGAGAAATGCCGCACAACCTGAAGAAATGATTCACAGCCTGAGAAAATATCTCTCAGCCGGGAGGAATGCCGCACAACCTGAAAGAATGCCTCACAGCCTGGAGTAATGCCGCACAGCCTAAGGAATGCCTCACAGCCGGTAGGAATACCGCACAACCTGAAGGAATGCCTCACAGCCTGAGAAACTTGCTGACAGCCGTGACAAATGCCACACAACCTGGAGGAATGCCTTACAGCCAGAGAAAATGCCTCACAGCAGGTTGGAATGTTGCACAACCTGAGGGAATGTTGCACAGCCTGAGAAAATGTCGCACAGCTTGGAGGAATGCCGCACAACCGGAAGGAAAGTCTTACAGCCTGAGAAAATGCCGCACAGCTGGGAGTAATGCCGCACAACGTGAAGGAATGCCTCACAGCCAGAGAAAATGCCGCACAACAGGTTGGAATGCCGCACAACCTGAAGGAATGCCTCACAGCCTGAGAAAATGATGCACAGCTGGGAGAAATGCTGCACAACCTGAAGAAATGCTGCACAGCCTGAGAAACTTGCTGACAGCCGGGAGGTATGCCGCACAACCTGAAGGAATGCCGCGCAGCCTAAGAAATGCCTCACAACCGGGAGGAATGCTGCACAACCTGAAGAAATGCTGCGCAGCCTGAGAAAATGCCTCACAGCCAGGGGGAATGCCGCAAAACCTGAAGAAATGCTGCACAGCCTGAGAAAATGCCGCACAGCACGGAGGAATGCCGCACAACCTGGAGGAATGCCTCACAGCCTGAGAAATGCCTCACAGCCGGGAGGAATGCAGCACAACCTGAAGGGATGCGTTACGACCTGAGAAACTTGCTGACAGCCGGGAGGAATGCCGCACAACCTGGAGGAATGCCTCACAGCCTGAGAAATGCCTCACAGCCGGGTGTAATGCAGCACAACCTGAAGAAATGCCACACAGCCTGAGAAGATGCCTCACAGCCGGGAGGAATGCAGCACAACCTGAAGGAAATGCCACATAGCCTGACCAAATGCCTTACAGCCGGGAGGAATGCCGTACAACCTGAAGAAATGCCGCACGGCCTGAGAAAATGCCTCACAGCTGGGTGGAATGCCGCACAACCTGAGAAATGCCTCACAACAGGGAGGAATGCCGCACAACCAGAGAAATGCCTCACAGATGGGAGGAATGCTGCATAACCTGAAGAAATGCCGCACAGCCTGAGAAAATGCTTCACAGCCGGGTGGAATGCCGCACAGCCTGGAGAAATGCTGCACGGCCCGAGAAAATGCCTCACAACCTGAAGAAATGCCGCACAACCTGAGAAATGCATCACAGCCGGTAGGAATGCCGCACAACCTGAAGAAATGCAGCAGAGCCTGGGAAAATGCCTCACAACAGGGAGGAATGCCGCACAACCTGAAGAAATGCCACACAGCCTGAGAAAATGCTTCACAGCCGGGAGGAATGCTGCACAGCCTGAAAAAATGCCTCACAGCCGGGAGGAATGCCGCACAACCTGAAGAAATACCACACAGCCTGAGAAAATGCCTCACAACCGGGAGGAATGCTGCACAACCTGATGAATTGCCTCACAGCTGGTAGGAATGCCGCACAGCTGGGAGGAATGCCGCACAACCTGAGAAATGCCTCACAGCTGGTAGGAATGCCGCACAGCTGGGAGGAATGCCGCAAAACCTGAGAAATGCCTCACAGCTGGTAGGAATGCCGCACAGCTGGGAGGAATGCCGCACAGCTGGGAGGAATGCCGCACAACCTGAGAAATGCCTCACAGCTGGGAGGAATGCCGCACAACCTGGGAAATGCCTCACAGCTGGGAAAAATGCCACACGACCTGAAGAAATGCAGCACAGCCTGAGAAAACGCCTGATAGCCGGGAGGAATGCTGCACAACCTGAAGAAATGCCACCCAGCCTGAGAAAATGCCTCACAATCGGGTGGAATGCTGCACAACCTGAAGAATTGCCACACAGCCTGAGAAAATGCCTCACAACCGGGAGGAATGCTGCACAACCTGAAGAATAACCACACAGCCTTAGAAAATGCCTCACAGCCGGGAGGAATGCTGCACACCTTGGAGGAGTGCCTCATGCAAGCAAGCCGGCCAGCAGCTCTAGGCAGGTGCGCAAGCTGGGCAGTAGCTCCATGCTGGCGTCATAGCGTGGCAGCATGCCCAGGCTCCACTCTGGTGCGCAAGTTATCTAGCCAGCAGTACAAGGCCTGTGCGCAATCTGGGCAGCAGGTCCATGCGGGCGCGGAAGCTTGACAACAGGTCTAGTCTGGCGCATAAGCAAGCAGTCATGCAGCTCCAGGATGGGGCATAACCTGGGCAGATGGTCTATGCTGGCGTGGAAGCTTGGCAGCACGTCCAGGCTGACGCGGCAACAGGTCTAGGCTGGCGCGCAGTACTACGATGGTGCGCAAGTTGGGCAGCAGGTCCATGTGGTCGCGAAAGCTCGGCAGCACGTCCAGACTGACGCGAAAGCAATTTAGCCAGCAGCTCAAGTAATCCAACTGTAGTGAGGGCATATGACATCCGCCATCGTTAAATACACATATATATATAAGCCACGACTTTATACTTTGAAACAAGGCAAAGCCAGCGAAAGCGTTAACTGTAGGCGCGATGACGGAAAGAGTGGGCATTCCGCTACTCGGCTACTCGGCTGTTGTTTTTTCGCTGTTGAAAGAGCGCTCAAAGGTACAGCACAGTTATCGACAGCGAACGCAATTTTCAACAGTGGAAATCAGTAATTGACAGCGCGCTGTCGATTTCAACAGTTCGCGAAAGTAGCCTAGGGACACAGCGGTTCTATGGGTCGGACCCCTCTAGCATGTTTCCTTTAAGCCAGGCCATGTAGATTTGAACAGTCGGTCGGACGTCCCCTGAGATTCTGATTTATGCCTGTATTCAAACGCCCCTCGCATGACATCCAGCGGTGTGAGCTGGTCGCCACATCGCAATATCACGTATGCTAGCTTTGCCGAAAATCTTAGCCATGCAACTTGATTACCATACTTCCCTAATCCTCAACCTGATTGCATGATTACATTCCATCAGCCAGATATCCTGCCGCAAGTGCGCGATGTGAAATGCTCGCCACATAGCAGCAGCACATCTGATCACTATTTGTTTTCCCAACCCTTCAAACGGTCTCAGGCGCTGGCTCCCACCTGGCAACACCACCCTTGATTACTTTCCATAGACTGAACCCTGAGCCCTGATCGTTACCCTCAATCCTGCTGCATGCACGCGGTGTGAGCTGGTTCCCACATGGCAGCAACACCTCTGATTACTTTGCATAGACTGAACCCTTGGTCCAGTCATGATCATTGTTGCAGGCATCTGGTGTGAGCTGGTCGCCACATGGGAGCAGCTTCTTGTTAACTTCCAAGGGTTGCTTCAGCTGTCCTTGCATGGCTGTCGGCAACCAATGACGGATGGTCTTAGCTACAGCCGGCCTGCCGGCAATTAGTGACAACGTCCTTAGCTACCGGGAACCAGTGACGGCCGGTCTTGGCTCTTGCGGTATTCATCATTTAACTGTGTGTATATGGCTGCGGGGGAAATCAATGGGGAGCCCTCTTGACTACGGCAAGTCTGCTTATTGTTATTAGTGGAAAATTTCATGGCTGACCAGCAAGGATCTATATAAGCAAGGATGCATTTCAGCATCCTCCGATTCTTGAGTTGTAAGGCTGGGAATGTGGACTGGGGCTAGTGCTGGGCATGCAGGGTTTAGTAGAGGGTGCTTCAGCTACTATTTAGCTACGTCAAGGCATGCTGGGGGATGGAGCAGTGCGGCTTGCTGCCCGAGCTACATGGTGCAGCCAGGCCGGTCCTTCAATCGTGATGGATGGCTTGCTCTACCCCTCGCTTGTGACTCGCAGGCTATTAATGCTCCACTGACCTGCTGACAGGCGGCTTTAGCTGACTGGGTTTTATATTCATGAGGTCAGGTGTGGTGTCGTGGCACGACCATGCTTGCCTAATGATTGAATGAGGACACAAAACCATCTTCTTACATGTTTGTTACATCTTGACCACCTTTTCAGCAAGGCCCAGAGGGGTATCGTCATTGACATCTCCGCACCCGCAGACAAAACAGCCTATATCCGTTTCTAAGCCACCGCACTATTGGTCCGGGAAATGGATTGAACGGCATTAACATGTTCACTTGTCAAGAACATGATACCTCACGGCCATGCTGAAAAGTAGAAAAGGATCACGGCCGTGGGGCCGCCGGATTGTCTGGTCAGGAGGGAAAAATACACGTAAGGCTAGAGGAGAAACAAAATGAACATACGAAAAAAGGAGAAGGAACAGACCATCCCCACATGAAGGAAGTCTGTAGAATCCTCAGCCCGTGTAGATCCTAGCCCTCAACAAAGAGAAAACCAAACAAACGTACTAGGCAGTTGGTCAGGAAAAGGGAAACAAAGGCCTCTGAAACGACATAGCCTCAACGATAAACTACCACACCCTTCATAAAAGTCAGAGCATCCCACCCTGGCCTGCCCAGGTACAAAGCGTGGATGTCTGTGGCATTGTCTTGTGGGCCTGTCCATACCCGCTCTCAGAATGGAAGGTGAATCTTACACGCAGGGATGTGGTGAAATGTGGAAAGGCAGAAGATATGACCATGACTAAAATGCATGAGGATCAACAAATTGAGAATTAGTGTAAACATGTACCGGATTGTTTTTTGTTCGTTTCCGGTAGTCATTAAATTCGTTTACATGTGTAGTACGCCTCCTTAGCGCCTGGGGGAAATACTATAAAACCTCTAAATCATAACTCAGAAAAAACTAAAAAACATGTTGATGATACTGCTTACAGGGAAATACCTTTAAATCACCTCATAGGAGAGGCAGATCATGAAGTGGAAGAAGACCTGCAATGTTTGAAACACACGAGGAACGCTAGGAGAGTAATGGGTGTATATCCGACCCTTGCATAGTTAAGACCAACAATCAATTTCACTTCCACAGTGACATGAGGCCGCTTATACAAGCGGAAACATGCCGCAACATGCCGCAGCGTTCCCACAGCATCTGCCGGACAGCTGTGTGACCCCTCCTCCTAGCCGAGGACAGTGCCAGTCCCCCTTGACATAAAGCATGTGGGGCATTCTCACTGCAATCCAGCAGCAGCCGCACCACCGCCTCGTGGCCATTATGGGCTGCCAACACCAGAGCCCTCCCATTCTGGCAGTCTGCACGTGGAGCATGCGCCTTCCACCCCAACAACAGTTGCACCACTGCCTCGTGGCCGTCTTGCGCTGCCAACATCAGTGCCCTCCCATTCTGGCAGTCCGCAAGTGGAGCATGCGCCTTCCACCCCAACAACAGTTGCACCACTGCCTCGTGGCCGCGATGCACTGCCAACATCAGTGCCCACTCATTCTGGCTGTCCGCACGTGGAGCATGCGTCTTCCACCCCAACAACAGTTGCACCACTGCCTCATGGCCGCCTTGCGCTGCCATCATCAGTGCCCTCCCATTCTGGCAGTCCGCATGTGGAGCATGCAACTTTCACCCCAACAACAGTTGCACCACTGCCTCGTGGCCATTCCCGGCTGCCACATGGAGTGCCTCTCCATCCTGGCAGTCAGCTCGTGGGGCATGCTCCCACCAGCCCAATAACAACCGCACCACTAACTCGTGGCCATTCTGTGCTGCCCACACCAGTGCCTCTCCATCCTGGCTGTCAGCTCGTGGGGCATGCTCCCTCCACCCCAACAACAGCCGCACCACCGCCTCGTGGCCATTCCTGGCTGCCAACACCAGTGCTTTCCCATAACGGCAGTCCGCACGAGGTGCATGCTCCCTACACCCCAACAACAACCGCACCACCGCCTCGTGGCTATTCCTGGCAGCCCACACCAGTGCCGACCCATCCCGGCAGTCAGCTTGTGGGGCATGCTCCTTCCACCCCAATAACAACTGCACTACCGCATATTTTCCACTCTCGGCTGCACTCACCAGTGCCCACCCATCCTGGCAGTCTGCCTGTGCACCCAGATCGAGCATGAGCCTCACCATCTCCAGGTTGTCATATTCCAGACTGTTGCAGCCCACAGCTCTCTTGAGGGCCTGGTCAGGACCATGTACCGCCATCATGGCATGAGCTAGGTTAATGGGGCATGCCCTGAGGCAGTCGCGCCAAAGCCTGCACACCCGCCACGCTCCATACTGCACCCGACTGGTAAGGAGGGGGCCAGGCGCATGGGGGCCTTGAGCATTGCATAGCCATGCATCTGCATTGCTGAGGATGATGCCAAGGATGTCCGTGTTGAGGTCTTGGAGGCAGGCGAAGATGGCTGGGTCCTCGCTTGGGGAAGGAGAAGCAGATGTATCCGTTTCGATAGTCTCAGTGGATGCAAATGAGGTCATGGTGCGCAATACCACTTCCTTCAATCTGTTGGGCTGCTCTTCTCCTGCTCGACAAGCGAATGAGGTTGATGAGTTCATGCAAGCCAACATACAACACACTTCTCCAGATACATATACACCAATACAGCTGTATGAATGGCCGTCCTGACGACCCATTGTTAATTTATTATTCATGCAAAAAGGCACACAGGCTTCAGTCGTCGTTTCTGCTCGAAGCCTCGGAGGCACCCAACCTAAAGCCTTTTAGGTTAAGGCCAGGCTGTGCGAGCTGAAAATGCAGTGGAAGAATGAGGCAGTGAGGAAACCGAGGGAAACTAATATGGGGTAAAACACATGAAAACAATTGAAATGTTGCAGATTCCTCAGTCCAGTCCTTGCTTGACATTCTGAATTACTGACCGGTACCCACATGGCCACATGCTGAGCATGCTATTCTTGAATCTTGTTCCACTCATGGTCCATGTTCCGCTCACCAGGGGTAATGTTGCGCACTTGCGTCGAATTGGATGTACTCAATGCAGCTGGCCGTATTCGCTTCGGAAGATGCGAAATGTAAATCTGAAGGCCACCGACGTTTGCAGATATTATCGACAGTGTGGCTGGCAATGTAAACAGTCCTCAATATAGACAAATTCTTGACAACCTTGGTAAAGATGGGCGGGATTGAAGAGTGCGCACCCCTGGAGCCAGACTGGGGCATGTTCGCGTACCTGCCACTTTTGTACTGCGGGAAATATCTGCAGCAAAGGTGTGGATCCCTGGCGCGCGTTCAGGCTAGGGCCAAAATACAGTTGCACGTCACCGGTATTATTTATTTTCTCGGTGCATATTAAAAGCGGAACCTTGGATCCACGGGTACGCCAAACGCACCCTGCATGTGTACAAGGGACTGCCCTCACCGGGAAGATTGAAGCAGACAGACAATGAGTCAAGTAGAAAGACCATGAGACAAGTGCAGGTCATGCAGGTTGCATGTTGCATCTGGTCGGAGCCAGGCAAGCCATGCAACGGTCTGTGTCTTTGGAGCCAGGCAAGTCATGCAGCACCAGCTAGTCATGTTTGACATGCATGAGTCCATGATTCCAAGCGTCCAAATGTCCAATACAATGCCGTCCTCCCCATTTAGGGTCAAGAATTAAAAGCCCTAAGCCCCACCCCCCAACCTACAGACCATGTGATACGCATCTATGCAATACAACGCCCGGAGCCCCTTTCCCAAAATCTTTCCCCTATCCCTTGCACCGTATCTTAATCCAGGATTTACTGATGCCTAAGGAGGGGAGGGAGGGGAGGGAGGGGAGGGAGGGGAGGGAGGGGAGGGAGGGGAGGGAGGGGAGGGAGGGGAGGGAGGGGAGGGAGGGGAGGGAGGGGAGGGAGGGGAGGGAGGGGAGGGAGGGGAGGGAGGGGAGGGAGGGGAGGGAGGGGAGGGAGGGGAGGGAGGGGAGGGAGGGGAGGGAGGGGAGGGAGGGGAGGGAGGGGAGGGAGGGGAGGGAGCGAGGGGAGGGAGGGGAGGGAGGGGAGGGAGGGGGGAGGGAAGGGAGGGAGGGGAGGGGAGGGGGGAGAGGAGGGGGGATGGGAGGGGGGAGGGAGGGGAGGGGGAGGGGATGGGGGAGGGATTATAGTGCAGATGTGTGTGGTGGTGATGACCTGATGTGAATAGGGGTGGAGTGTATCCTCATCCCCTCCTCAACTATCCCCCTCTTCCCCTTCTCCCCTGAGGCAGGCCGCCCGGTGGTCTTCAGACGGCACGGCCATCCTGTTGTCCGCCACCTTCAACATCCACACCACGGTCTGATGCCTTACGGTACGGGGGGAGACAGCATGGGGGGGGGGTGCCACACTGGGGTTAAATCAGGGTCAGGTCCAGGTTAAATCAGGGTCAGGTCCAGGTTAAATCAGGGTGTTCAATCAGGGTTAAGTCATTGATAGACTCTGTTGAAATATTGAAGGTGTGAAGTTCTTAAGACACATCCACACCCCACCATTGTCCCTCAAGTCCTTGAGGCCAGACATGATGAGTTGTATATCTAGCTCATGCTGAGATGATCCAGAGCTATTCAGCCTGTGGACGCACTCCAGCCTAAAGCTGTCCCGATATTCGATCCACAGCTACATGGCTTGCGTTGACCTGGGCTGCAATAGCTGCCGGGAGCAATGCTGCCCTTTCTTTACAAGTGTGAGTTTGATTTGAAGCAATGGGTCCGCCAGGTCCATTCCCTCTGCACTTGTGCAGAATGGCAGATGCCACATCCTGCAAGGGCAGGTGCACAATCCTGTCTTGGTTGCATCATTTGAAACAAGGCTTGTTCGTTCATCGATCCCCTCTACACTTCTGCAGAATGGCAGGTGCCACATACTGCCAGGGGGCAATCCTCTACTGTTTGCATCCTACGCGAAACAAGGCTTACTCGTTGATCCATTCCATTGGCAGTGGAGCGCAGGGGCCACGACAGGCCCGGTGCGAAATCCTGTCTGTGGGAATTAACAAATAATATTTTTATTTCAACCCTTTCATTCCAGGTTTGTAGGTGCTACTTTCTGCCAGAAACAAAAATCAGAAACCTGTTTTACTAATACATTACATATGCTGTTCATCCATTCCATTCCAGGATGGCAAGTGCCACTAACTGTGAACTTACCGGGTGGGAAATCCTGTTTTTTGTCATTTTGTTGTTGGTGTAAATGCACCCGTTAAATCTGCAGAGGATCGCAGATGCCTCTACCTGCCCGGTACAAAGTCGTCCGACCAGGGCATCGCCTTCAGCCCTTGTGGGCAGTACATGGCCCAACTAGAGGTAAACCCTAGGCCAGCCTCCACCCTGTTGCTCAGCTAGGCAACAGCCAGCCGCCTTACCACTAGCACTTACTGCAACCAGAACCCTCAGCTACAGACCCAGGCGTAACTGAAATGTAAGCATGTAGCTGAGCAATGTTCATACAAAAGGCTTCCACTTGTGTGATCTCGATGCCGCCTCGTGGTCCCAGCTCCAACACTTCCAACCCTCAAACCTCAGCCCTTCGGAGCCTCCAAGCCCAAGGTCAGAGGTGCAGGCGTCAAGACCCTGTCAGCGCGTAGAACATCCTCCTTGGGACCAGCAGCAACACTTCCAACCCTCAAACTCAACACCCTCGGCCCGTATAAGCTGTGACCCTCCTGCCCTCCGCTCAGTTTTGTGAATGTGGCAACTGTGTCCGCAGGTTTGACACCCCCTCATAGATCCTGATGAAGCACTTCCAGACTTGAACCCTCAACCCTGCACCCTCGTCTCCCTCCCTCAGCGGTTCTGACGTCGGGACCATGTCAGCGTTTATGACACGGCCTCCTGCTCCCAGCTGCACCATTCCCCAACATCCACATCATATGCGACTGCGCTGTCATGGTTGCCGGATGGGGGATGCATGGCGCTGCTGGATGGCCCAGTCACCTACCGAGTGGCGGTGCATGCTATCGATGGCAGGTGTGGGGCACAGTCGGTCTATATCTGTTTAAATCGCCTTGGGCAGCAAATTGGCAATTGGAACTGGACCCTTTTTGAAGTAAGATGGCGCGTGTGACTGCCTCCCAGCAAAAGCCCCTCACACAACTGATATGACCCACCCAGCAGGCACCTCGCTGACTCGTGTGATGCGTCCTTTTGTTTATGCCTGGACCCTCCCTCTGACCCCCACCCACTCTTGACCTGTATATTGGAGGAAGGGGGAATCCTATTGGCTGTCTATTTAATGTTTCTCGGCAGGCCCCTGTCCTCAACGTTAAGTGTAAGAAGCTCATGCCGGGCTGTATGCTCCCAACCTGCAGGTCCTGAACCCTTTTGATTACCCACCGGCAGGCCCTGAACCCTTTTGATCACCCACCGGCAGGCCCTGAACCCTTTTGATCGCCCACCAGCAGGCCCTGAACCCTTTTCATCACCCACCGGCAGGCCCTGAATCCTTTTGACTACCCACCAGCAGGCCCTGAACCCTTCTGATTACCCACCGGCAGGCTCTGAACCCTTTTAATTACCCACCAGCAGGCCCTGAACCCTTTTGATTACCCAACAACAGGCCCTGAACCCTTTTGATTACTCACTGACAGGCCCTGCAACTTTTGATAACCCACCGGCTGGCCCTGAACCTTTTGATAACCCACCAGCAGACCCTGAACCCTTTTGATCACTCACCAGCAGGCCCTGAACCCTTTTGATTACCCACCGGCAGGCCCTGAACCCTTTTGATGACCCACTGGCAGGCCCTGAACCCTTTTGATTACCCACCGACAGGCCCTGAACCTTTTGATAACCCACCAGCAGACCCTGAACCTTTTGATAACCCACCAGCAGGCCCTGAACCTTTTGATTACTCATGGTCAAGCCCTGACCCCTTTTGGTTACCCACTGGCAGGCCCTGCAACTTTTGATTACCCACCGGCTGGCCCTGAACCTTTTGATAACCCACCAGCAGACCCTGAACCCTTTTGATCACTCACCAGCAGGCCCTGACCCCTTTTGATGACCCACTGGCAGGCCCTGAACCCTTTTGATTACCCACCGGCAGGCCCTGAACCTTTTGATTACCCACCAGCTGGCCCTGAACCCTTTTGATTACCCACCAACAGGCCCTGAACCCTTTTAATTACCCACCGGCAGGCCCTGAACGTTTTGATGACCAACCAACAGGCCCTGAACCTTTTTGATGACCCACCGGCAGGCTCTGAACCTTTTCATTAACCACCAGCAGGCCCTGAACCTTTTGATAACCCACCAGCAGACCCTGAACCCTTTTGATCACTCACCAGCAGGCCCTGCCCCCTTTTGATGACCCACTGGCAGGCCCCGAACCCTTTTGATTACCCACCGGCAGGCCCTGAACCTTTTGATTACCCACCAGCTGGCCCTGAACCCATTTGATTACCCACCAACAGGCCCTGAACCCTTTTCATTACCCACCGGCAGGCCCTGACCGTTTTGATCACCAACCAACAGGCCCTGAACCTTTTTGATTACCCACCGGCAGGCCCTGAACCTTTTCATTAACCACCAGCAGGCCCTGAACCTTTTGATAACCCACCAGCAGACCCTGAGCCCTTTTGATCTCTCACCAGCAGGCCCTGACCCCTTTTGATGACCCACTGGCAGGCCCTGAACCCTTTTGATTACCCACCGACAGGCCCTGAACCTTTTGATAACCCACCAGCAGACCCTGAACCTTTTGATAACCCACCAGCAGGCCCTGAACCTTTTGATTACTCATGGTCAAGCCCTGACCCCTTTTGGTTACCCACCGGCAGGCCCTGAACGTTTTGATCACCAACCAACAGGCCCTGAACCTTTTTGATTACCCACCGGCAGGCCCTGAACCTTTTCATTAACCACCAGCAGGCCCTGAACCTTTTGATAACCCACCAGCAGACCCTGAGCCCTTTTGATCACTCACCAGCAGGCCCTGCCCCCTTTTGATGACCCACTGGCAGGCCCCGAACCCTTTTGATTACCCACCGGCAGGCCCTGAACCTTTTGATTACCCACCAGCTGGCCCTGAACCCATTTGATTACCCACCAACAGGCCCTGAACCCTTTTCATTACCCACCGGCAGGCCCTGAACGTTTTGATCACCAACCAACAGGCCCTGAACCTTTTTGATTACCCACCGGCAGGCCCTGAACCTTTTCATTAACAACCAGCAGGCCCTGAACCTTTTGATAACCCACCAGCAGACCCTGAGCCCTTTTGATCTCTCACCAGCAGGCCCTGACGCCTTTTGATGACCCACTGGCAGGCCCTGAACCCTTTTGATTACCCACCGGCAGGCCCTGAACCTTTTGATTACCCACCAGCTTGCCCTGAACCCTTTTGATTACCCACCAACAGGCCCTGAACCCTTTTCATTACCCACCGGCAGGCCCTGAACGTTTTGATCACCAACCAACAGGCCCTGAACCTTTTTGATTACCCACCGGCAGGCCCTGAACCTTTTCATTAACAACCAGCAGGCCCTGAACCTTTTGATAACCCACCAGCAGACCCTGAGCCCTTTTGATCTCTCACCAGCAGGCCCTGACGCCTTTTGATGACCCACTGGCAGGCCCTGAACCCTTTTGATTACCCACCGGCAGGCCCTGAACCTTTTGATTACCCACCAGCTGGCCCTGAACCCTTTTGATTACCCACCAACAGGCCCTGAACCCTTTTCATTACCCACCGGCAGGCCCTGAACGTTTTGATCACCAACCAACAGGCCCTGTACCTTTTTGATTACCCACCGGCAGGCCCTGAACGTTTTCATTAACCACCAGCAGGCCCTGAACCTTTTGATTACCCACCAACACGCCCTGAACCCTTTTGATTACTCACCAGCAGGCCCTGAACCCTTTTGATTACCCACCAACATGCCCTGAACCCTTTTCATTACCCACCGGTAGGCCCTGAACCCTTTTGATCACTCACCAGCAGGCCCTGTACTCTTTTGATTACCCTACGGCAGGCCCTGTTCCCTTTTGATGACCCACTGGCAGGACCTGAACCCTTTTGATTACCTACCAGCAGGCCCTGAACCTTTTGATTACACACCAGCTGGCCCTGAACCCTTTTGATTACCCACCAACAGGCCCTGAACCCTTTTCATTACCCACCGGCAGGCCCTGAACGTTTTGATCACCAACCAACAGGCCCTGACCCCTTTTTGATTACCCACCGGCAGGCCCTGAACCTTTTGATTAACCACCAGCAGGCCCTGAACCTTTTGATTACCCACCAACAGGCCCTGAACCCTTTTGATTACTCACCAGCAGGCCCTGAACCCTTTTGATTACCCACCAACAGGCCCTGAACCCTTTTCAGTACCCACCGGCAGGCCCTGAGCCCTTTCGATTACCCACCGGGAGGCCCTGAACCTTTTTGACAACCCACCAGCAGGCCCTGAACCCTTTTGATTACCTACCGGCAGGCCCTGAACGTTTTGATCACCAACCAACAGGCCCTGACCCCTTTTTGATTACCCACCGGCAGGCCCTGACCCTTATGATTAACCACCAGCAGGCCCTGAACCTTTTGATTACCCACCAACACGCCCTGAACCCTTTTGATTACCCACCAACAGGCCCTGAACCCTTTTCATTACCCACCGGCAGGCCCTGAACCCTTTTGATCACTCACCAGCAGGCCCTGTACTCTTTTGATTACCCTACAGCAGGCCCTGACCCCTTTTGATTACCCACCAACAGGCCCTGAACCCTTTTCATTACCCACCGGCAGGCCCTGAACCCTTATGATTACCCACCAACAGGCCCTGAACCTTTTGATTACCCACCGGCAGGCCCTGAACCCTTTTGATTACTCACCAGCAGGCCCTGAACCTTTTGATTACTCACCAGCAGGCCCTGAACCCTTTTGATTACCCACCGGCAGGCCCTGAACCTTTTGATTACCCACCTGCAGGCCCTGAACCCTTTTGATTACTCACCGGCAAGCCCTGAACCCTTTTGAATACCCACCGGCAGGCCCTGAACCCATTTGATTACCAAACAACAGGCCCTGAACCCTTTTGAATACCCACCGGCAGGCCCTGAACCCATTTGATTACCAAACAACAAGCCCTGAACCCTTTTGATTACCCACCGGCAGGCCCTGAACGCTTTTGATTACCCACTGGCAGGCCCTGGCCCTTGTTGATTACCCTACGGCAGGCCCTGACCCCTTTTGATTACCCACCGGAAGGTCCTGAACCCTTTTGATTACCAACCGGCAGGCCCTGAACTCTTTTGCTTACCTACCTGCAGGCCCTGACCCCTTTTGATTACCTCCCGGCAGGCCCTGAACCTTTTGATTACTCACCAGCAGACCCTGAACCCTTTTGATCACTCACCAGCAGGCCCTGTCCCCTTTTGATGACCCACTGGCAGGCCCTGAACCCTTTTGATTACCCAACGGCAGGCCCTGAACCTTTTGATTACCCACCAGCTGGCCCTGAACCCTTTTGATTACCCACCAACAGGCCCTGAACCCTTTTCATTACCCACCGGC
Organism: Limnomonas spitsbergensis; assembly: GCA_037349105.1. Lineage (NCBI taxonomy): Eukaryota > Viridiplantae > Chlorophyta > Chlorophyceae > Chlamydomonadales > Limnomonas > Limnomonas spitsbergensis. The sequence continues at coordinate 2,352,862 of JAYJMM010000101.1, read as the reverse complement.
AGGCCCTGAACGTTTTGATCACCAACTAACAGGCCCTGAACCTTTTTGATTACCCACCGACAGGCCCTGAACCTTTTCATTAACCACCAGCAGGCCCTGAATCCTTTTGATTACCCACCAACACGCCCTGAACCCTTTTGATTACTCACCAGCAGGCCCTGAACCCTTTTGATTACCCACCAACAGGCCCTGAACCCTTTTCATTACCCACCGGCAGGCCCTGAACCCTTTTGATCACTCACCAGCAGGCCCTGTACTCTTTTGATTACCCTACAGCAGGCCCTGACCCCTTTTGATTACCCACCAACACGCCCTGAACCCTTTTGATTACTCACCAGCAGGCCCTGAACCCTTTTGATTACCCACCGGCAGGCCCTGAATCCTTTTGATTACCCACCAACACGCCCTGAACCCTTTTGATTACTCACCAGCAGGCCCTGAACCCTTTTGATTACCCACCAACAGGCCCTGAACCCTTTTCATTACCCACCGGCAGGCCCTGAAACCTTTTGATCACTCACCAGCAGGCCCTGAATCCTTTTGATTACCCACCAACACGCCCTGAACCCTTTTGATTACTCACCAGCAGGCCCTGAACCCTTTTGATTACCCACCAACAGGCCCTGAACCCTTTTCATTACCCACCGGCAGGCCCTGAAACCTTTTGATCACTCACCAGCAGGCCCTGTACTCTTTTGATTACCCTACAGCAGGCCCTGACCCCTTTTGATTACCCACCAACACGCCCTGAACCCTTTTGATTACTCACCAGCAGGCCCTGAACCCTTTTGATTACCCACCAACAGGCCCTGAACCCTTTTCATTACCCACCGGCAGGCCCTGAACCCTTTTGATCACTCACCAGCAGGCCCTGTACTCTTTTGATTACCCTACAGCAGGCCCTGATCCCTTTTGATGACCCACTGGCCGGCCCTGAACCCTTTTGATTACCCACCAGCAGGCCCTGAACCTTTTGATTACCCACCAGCTGGCCCTGAACCGTTTTGATTACCCACCAACAGGCCCTGAACCCTTTTCATTACCAACCGGCAGGCCCTGAACCCTTTTCATTACCCACCAGCAGGCCCTGAACCCTTTTGATTACCCACCAGCAGGCCCTGAACCCTTTTTATTACCCACCGGCAGGCCCTGAACCCATTTGATTACCCACCAACAGGCCCTGAACCTTTTGATTACCCACCAACACGCCCTGAACCCTTTTGATTACTCACCAGCAGGCCCCGAACCCTTTTGATTACCCACCAACAGGCCCTGAACCCTTTTCATTACCCACCGGCAGGCCCTGAACCCTTTTGATTACTCACCAGCAGGCCCTGAACCCTTTTGATTACCCACCAGCAGGCCCTGAACCCTTTTGATTACCCACCAGCAGGCCCTGAACCCTTTTGATTACCCACCGGCAGGCCCTGAACCCTTTTGATTACCCACCAACAGGCCCTGACCCCTTTTGATTACCCCCCGGCAGGCCCTGAACCCTTTTGATCACTCACCAGCAGGCCCTGAACCTTTTGATTACCCACCTGCAGGCCCTGAACCCTTTTGATTACTCACCGGCAAGCCCTGAACCCTTTTGATTACCCACCGGCAGGACCTGAACCCTTTTGATTACCCACCGACAGGCCCTGGACCCTTTTGATTACCCACCGGCAGGCCCTGGACCCTTTTGATTACCCACCGGCAGGCCCAAACCCCTTTTGATTACCCTATGGCAGGCCCTGACCCTTTTGATTAATCACTGGCAGGCCCTGACCCTTTTGATTACCCATCGGCAGGCCCTGAACCCTTTTGATTACCCACCTGCAGGCCCTGAACCCTTATGATTACCTACCACCAGGCCCTGAACCCTTTTGATTACCCACCAGCAGGCCCTGAACCTTTTGATTACCCACCGGCTGGCCCTGAACCCTTTTGATTACCCACCGGCAGGCCCTGAACGTTTTGATCACCAACCAACAGGCCCTGAACCTTTTTGATTACCCACCGGCAGGCCCTGAACCTTTTGATTCACCACCAGCAGGCCCTGACCCCTTTTGATTACCCACCAGCAGGCCCTGAACCCTTTTGATTACCCACCGGCAGGCCCTGAACCCTTTTGATTACCCACCAGCAGGCCCTGAACCCTTTTTATTACCCTCCGGCAGGCCCTGAACCCTTTTGATTACTCACCAGCAGGCCCTGAACCCTTTTGATTACTCACCAGCAGGCCCTGAACCCTTTTGATTACCCACCGGCAGGCCCTGAACCTTTTGATTACCCACCTGCAGACCCTGAACCCTTTTGATTACTCACCAACAGGCCCTGAACCTTTTGATTACCCACCAGCAGGCCCTGAACCCTTTTGATTACTCACCAGCAGGCCCTGAACCCTTTTGATTACTCACCAGCAGGCCCTGAACCCTTTTCATTACCCACCGGCAGGCCCTGAACCCTTTTGATTACCCACCAACACGCCCTGAACCCTTTTGATTACTCACCGGCAAGCCCTGAACCCTTTTGATTACCCACCGGCAGGACCTGAACCCTTTTGATTACCCACCGACAGGCCCTGGACCCTTTTGATTACCCACCGGCAGGCCCTGGACCCTTTTGATTACCCACCGGCAGGCCCAAACCCCTTTTGATTACCCTATGGCAGGCCCTGGCCCTTTTGATTAATCACTGGCAGGCCCTGACCCTTTTGATTACCCACCGGCAGGCCCTGAACCCTTTTGATTACCCACCTGCAGGCCCTGAACCCTTATGATTACCTACCACCAGGCCCTGAACCCTTTTGATTACCCACCAGCAGGCCCTGAACCTTTTGATTACCCACCGGCTGGCCCTGAACCCTTTTGATTACCCACCGGCAGGCCCTGAACGTTTTGATCACCAACCAACAGGCCCTGAACCTTTTTGATTACCCACCGGCAGGCCCTGAACCTTTTGATTCACCACCAGCAGGCCCTGACCCCTTTTGATTACCCACCAGCAGGCCCTGAACCTTTTGATTACCCACCGGCAGGCCCTGAACCCTTTTGATTACCCACCAGCAGGCCCTGAACCCTTTTTATTACCCACCGGCAGGCCCTGAACCCATTTGATTACCCACCAACAGGCTCTGAACCTTTTGATTACCCACCAACACGCCCTGAACCCTTTTGATTACTCACCAGCAGGCCCCGAACCCTTTTGATTAACCACCAACAGGCCCTGAACCCTTTTCATTACCCACCGGCAGGCCCTGAACCCTTTTGATTACTCACCAGCAGGCCCTGAACCCTTTTGATTACCCACCAGCAGGCCCTGAACCCTTTTGATTACCCACCAGCAGGCCCTGAACCCTTTTGATTACCCACCGGCAGGCCCTGAACCCTTTTGATTACCCACCAACAGGCCCTGACCCCTTTTGATTACCCCCCGGCAGGCCCTGAACCCTTTTGATCACTCACCAGCAGGCCCTGTACTCTTTTGATTACCCTACAGCAGGCCCTGACCCCTTTTGATTACCCACCAGCAGGCCCTGAACCTTTTGATTACCCACCAGCAGACCCTGAACCCTTTTGATTACTCACCAACAGGCCCTGAACCTTTTGATTACCCACCGGCAGGCCCTGAACCCTTTTGATTATTCACCAGCAGGCCCTGAACCCTTTTCATTACCCACCGGCAGGACCTGAACCCTTTTGATTACCCACCGACAGGCCCTGGACCCTTTTGATTACCCACCGGCAGGCCCTGAACCCTTTTGATTACCCACCTGCAGGCCCTGAACCCTTATGATTACCTACCACCAGGCCCTGAACCCTTTTGATTACCCACCAGCAGGCCCTGAACCTTTTGATTACCCACCGGCTGGCCCTGAACCCTTTTGATTACCCACCGGCAGGCCCTGAATGTTTTGATCACCAACCAACAGGCCCTGAACCTTTTTGATTACCCACCGGCAGGCCCTGAACCTTTTGATTCACCACCAGCAGGCCCTGACCCCTTTTGATTACCCACCAGCAGGCCCTGAACCTTTTGATTACCCACCGGCAGGCCCTGAACCCTTTTGATTACCCACCAGCATGCCCTGAACCCTTTTTATTACCCACCACCAGGCCCTGAACCCATTTGATTACCCACCAACAGGCCCTGAACCTTTTGATTACCCACCAACACGCCCTGAACCCTTTTGATTACTCACCAGCAGGCCCCGAACCCTTTTGATTACCCACCAACAGGCCCTGAACCCTTTTCATTACCCACCGGCAGGCCCTGAACCCTTTTGATTACCCACCAGCAGGCCCTGAACCCTTTTGATTACCCACCAGCAGGCCCTGAACCCTGTTGATTACCTACCAGCAGGCCCTGAACCCTTTTGATTACCAACCGGCAGGCCCTGAACCCTTTTGATTACCCACCAACAGGCCCTGACCCCTTTTGATTACCCCCCGGCAGGCCCTGAACCCTTTTGATTACTCACCGGCTAGCCCTGAACCCTTTTGATTACCCACCAACAGGCCCTGAACCCTTTTCATTACCCACCGGCAGGCCCTGAACCCTTTTGATCACTCACCAGCAGGCCCTGTACTCTTTTGATTACCCTACAGCAGGCCCTGACCCCTTTTGATTACCCACCAACAGGCCCTGAACCCTTTTCATTACCCACCGGCAGGCCCTGAACCCTTATGATTACCCACCAACAGGCCCTGAACCTTTTGATTACCCACCGGCAGGCCCTGAACCCTTTTGATTACTCACCAGCAGGCCCTGAACCCTTTTGATTACTCACCAGCAGGCCCTGAACCCTTTTGATTACCCACCGGCAGGCCCTGAACCTTTTGATTACCCACCTGCAGGCCCTGAACCCTTTTGATTACTCACCGGCAAGCCCTGAACCCTTTTGATTACCCACCGGCAGGCCCTGAACCCTTTTGATTACCCACCGCCAGGCCCTGGACCCTTTTGATTACCCACCGGCAGGCCCTGGGCCCTTTTGATTACCCACCGGCAGGCCCAAACCCCTTTTGATTACCCACTGGCAGGCCCTGACCCTTTTGATTAATCACTGGCAGGCCCTGACCCTTTTGATTACCCACCGGCAGGCCCTGAACCCTTTTGATTACCCACCTGCAGGCCCTGAACCCTTATGATTACCTACCACCAGGCCCTGAACCCTTTTGATTACCCACCAGCAGGCCCTGAACCTTTTGATTACCCACCGGCTGGCCCTGAACCCTTTTGATTACCCACCGGCAGACCCTGAACGTTTTGATCACCAACCAACAGGCCCTGAACCTTTTTGATTACCCACCGGCAGGCCCTGAACCTTTTGATTCACCACCAGCAGGCCCTGACCCCTTTTGATTACCCACCAGCAGGCCCTGAACCTTTTGATTACCCACCGGCAGGTCCTGAACCCTTTTGATTACCCACTAGCAGGCACTGAACCCTTTTTATTACCCACCGGCAGGCCCTGAACCCATTTGATTACCCACCAACAGGCCCTGAACCTTTTGATTACCCACCAACACGCCCTGAACCCTTTTGATTACTCACCAGCAGGCCCCGAACCCTTTTGATTACCCACCAACAGGCCCTGAACCCTTTTCATTACCCACCGGCAGGCCCTGAACCCTTTTGATTACCCACCAGCAGGCCCTGAACCCTTTTGATTACCCACCAGCAGGCCCTGAACCCTTTTGATTACCCACCAGCAGGCCCTGAACCCTTTTGATTACCCACCGGCAGGCCCTGAACCCTTTTGATTACCCACCAACAGGCCCTGACCCCTTTTGATTACCCCCCGGCAGGCCCTGAACCCTTTTGATTACCCACCGGCTAGCCCTGAACCCTTTTGATTACCCACCAACAGGCCCTGAACCCTTTTCATTACCCACCGGCAGGCCCTGAACCCTTTTGATCACTCACCAGCAGGCCCTGTACTCTTTTGATTACCCTACAGCAGGCCCTGACCCCTTTTGATTACCCACCAACAGGCCCTGAACCCTTTTCATTACCCACCGGCAGGCCCTGAACCCTTATGATTACCCACCAACAGGCCCTGAACCTTTTGATTACCCACCGTCAGGCCCTGTACCCTTTTGATTACTCACCAGCAGGCCCTGAACCCTTTTGATTACTCACCAGCAGGCCCTGAACCCTTTTGATTACCCACCGGCAGGCCCTGAACCTTTTGATTACCCACCTGCAGGCCCTGAACCCTTTTGATTACTCACCGGTAAGCCCTGAACCCTTTTGAATACCCACCGGCAGGCCCTGAACCCATTTGATTACCAAACAACAGGCCCTGAACCCTTTTGAATACCCACCGGCAGGCCCTGAACCCATTTGATTACCAAACAACAAGCCCTGAACCCTTTTGAATACCCACCGGAAGGCCCTGAACCCTTTTAATTACCCACCGGCAGGCCCTGACCCCATTTGATTACCCACCGGCAGGCCCTGAACGCTTTTGATTACCCACTGGCAGGCCCTGGCCCTTTTTGATTACCCTACGGCAGGCCCTGACCCCTTTTGATTACCCACCGGAAGGTCCTGAACCCTTTTGATTACCAACCGGCAGGCCCTGAACTCTTTTGCTTACCCGCCGGCAGGCCCTGACCCCTTTTGATTACCTCCCGGCAGGCCCTGAACTCGTTTGATAACCCACCAGCAGACCCTGAACCCTTTTGATCACTCACCAGCAGGCCCTGACCCCTTTTGATGACCCACCAGCAGGCCCTGAACCCTTTTGATTACCCACCGGCAGGCCCTGAACCTTTTGATTACCCACCAGCTGGCCCTGAACCCTTTTGATTACCCACCAACAGGCCCTGAACCCTTTTCATTACCCACCGGCAGGCCCTGAACGTTTTGATCACCAACCAACAGGCCCTGAACCTTTTTGATTACCCACCGACAGGCCCTGAACCTTTTCATTAACCACCAGCAGGCCCTGAACCCTTTTGATTACCCACCAACACGCCCTGAACCCTTTTGATTACTCACCAGCAGGCCCTGAACCCTTTTGATTACCCACCAACAGGCCCTGAACCCTTTTCATTACCCACCGGCAGGCCCTGACCCCTTTTGATTACCTCCCGGCAGGCCCTGAACTCGTTTGATAACCCACCAGCAGACCCTGAACCCTTTTGATCACTCACCAGCAGGCCCTGACCCCTTTTGATGACCCACTGGCAGGCCCTGAACCCTTTTGATTACCCACCGGCAGGCCCTGAACCTTTTGAATACTCACCAGCAGGCCCTGAACCCTTTTGATTACCCACCAATAGGCCCTGAACCCTTTTCATTACCCACCGGCAGGCCCTGAACCCTTTTGATCACTCACCAGTAGGCCCTGTACTCTTTTGATTACCCTACAGCAGGCCCTGACCCCTTTTGATGACCCACTGGCAGGCCCTGAACCCTTTTGATTACCCACCAGCAGGCCCTGAACCTTTTGATTACCCACCAGCTGGCCCTGAACCCTTTTTATTACCCACCAACAGGCCCTGAACCCTTTTCATTACCCACCGGCAGGCCCTGACCCCATTTGATTACCCACCGGCAGGCCCTGAACGCTTTTGATTACCCACTGGCAGGCCCTGGCCCTTTTTGATTACCCTACGGCAGGCCCTGACCCCTTTTGATTACCCACCGGAAGGTCCTGAACCCTTTTGATTACCAACCGGCAGGCCCTGAACTCTTTTGCTTACCCGCCGGCAGGCCCTGACCCCTTTTGATTACCTCCCGGCAGGCCCTGAACTCGTTTGATAACCCACCAGCAGACCCTGAACCCTTTTGATCACTCACCAGCAGGCCCTGACCCCTTTTGATGACCCACCAGCAGGCCCTGAACCCTTTTGATTACCCACCGGCAGGCCCTGAACCTTTTGATTACCCACCAGCTGGCCCTGAACCCTTTTGATTACCCACCAACAGGCCCTGAACCCTTTTCATTACCCACCGGCAGGCCCTGAACGTTTTGATCACCAACCAACAGGCCCTGAACCTTTTTGATTACCCACCGACAGGCCCTGAACCTTTTCATTAACCACCAGCAGGCCCTGAACCCTTTTGATTACCCACCAACACGCCCTGAACCCTTTTGATTACTCACCAGCAGGCCCTGAACCCTTTTGATTACCCACCAACAGGCCCTGAACCCTTTTCATTACCCACCGGCAGGCCCTGACCCCTTTTGATTACCTCCCGGCAGGCCCTGAACTCGTTTGATAACCCACCAGCAGACCCTGAACCCTTTTGATCACTCACCAGCAGGCCCTGACCCCTTTTGATGACCCACTGGCAGGCCCTGAACCCTTTTGATTACCCACCGGCAGGCCCTGAACCTTTTGAATACTCACCAGCAGGCCCTGAACCCTTTTGATTACCCACCAATAGGCCCTGAACCCTTTTCATTACCCACCGGCAGGCCCTGAACCCTTTTGATCACTCACCAGTAGGCCCTGTACTCTTTTGATTACCCTACAGCAGGCCCTGACCCCTTTTGATGACCCACTGGCAGGCCCTGAACCCTTTTGATTACCCACCAGCAGGCCCTGAACCTTTTGATTACCCACCAGCTGGCCCTGAACCCTTTTTATTACCCACCAACAGGCCCTGAACCCTTTTCATTACCCACCGGCAGGCCCTGACCCCATTTGATTACCCACCGGCAGGCCCTGAACGCTTTTGATTACCCACTGGCAGGCCCTGGCCCTTTTTGATTACCCTACGGCAGGCCCTGACCCCTTTTGATTACCCACCGGAAGGTCCTGAACCCTTTTGATTACCAACCGGCAGGCCCTGAACTCTTTTGCTTACCCACCGGCAGGCCCTGACCCCTTTTGATTACCTCCCGGCAGGCCCTGAACTCGTTTGATAACCCACCAGCAGACCCTGAACCCTTTTGATCACTCACCAGCAGGCCCTGACCCCTTTTGATGACCCACCAGCAGGCCCTGAACCCTTTTGATTACCCACCGGCAGGCCCTGAACCTTTTGATTACCCACCAGCTGGCCCTGAACCCTTTTGATTACCCACCAACAGGCCCTGAACCCTTTTCATTACCCACCGGCAGGCCCTGAACGTTTTGATCACCAACCAACAGGCCCTGAACCTTTTTGATTACCCACCGACAGGCCCTGAACCTTTTCATTAACCACCAGCAGGCCCTGAACCCTTTTGATTACCCACCAACACGCCCTGAACCCTTTTGATTACTCACCAGCAGGCCCTGAACCCTTTTGATTACCCACCAACAGGCCCTGAACCCTTTTCATTACCCACCGGCAGGCCCTGACCCCTTTTGATTACCTCCCGGCAGGCCCTGAACTCGTTTGATAACCCACCAGCAGACCCTGAACCCTTTTGATCACTCACCAGCAGGCCCTGACCCCTTTTGATGACCCACTGGCAGGCCCTGAACCCTTTTGATTACCCACCGGCAGGCCCTGAACCTTTTGAATACTCACCAGCAGGCCCTGAACCCTTTTGATTACCCACCAATAGGCCCTGAACCCTTTTCATTACCCACCGGCAGGCCCTGAACCCTTTTGATCACTCACCAGTAGGCCCTGTACTCTTTTGATTACCCTACAGCAGGCCCTGACCCCTTTTGATGACCCACTGGCAGGCCCTGAACCCTTTTGATTACCCACCAGCAGGCCCTGAACCTTTTGATTACCCACCAGCTGGCCCTGAACCCTTTTTATTACCCACCAACAGGCCCTGAACCCTTTTCATTACCCAACGGCACGCCCTGAACCCTTTTCATTACCCACCGGCAGGCCCTGAACCCTTTTCATTACCCACCGGCAGGCCCTGAACCCTTTTGATTACCCACCGGCAGGCCCTGAACCTTTTTGATTACCCACCAGCAGGCCCTGAACCCTTTTGATTACTCACCAGCAGGCCCTGAACCTTTTGATTACCCACCGGCAGGCCCTCAACCCTTATGATTACCCACCAACAGGCCCTGAACCTTTTGATTACCCACCGGCAGGCCCTGAACCCTTTTGATTACTCACCAGCAGGCCCTGACCCCTTTTGATTACTCACCAGCAGGCCCTGAACCCTTTTGATTACCCACCGGCAGGCCCTGAACCTTTTGATTACCCACCTGCAGACCCTGAACCCATTTGATTACTCACCAACAGGCCCTGAACCTTTTGATTACCCACCGGCAGGCCCTGAACCCTTTTGATTACTCACCAGCAGGCCCTGGACCCTTTTGATTACTCACCAGCAGGCCCTGAACCCTTTTGATTACCCACCGGCAGGCCCTGAACCTTTTGATTACCCACCTGCAGGCCCTGAACCCTTTTGATTACTTACCGGCAAGCCCTGAACCCTTTTGATTACCCACCGGCAGGACCTGAACCCTTTTGATTACCCACCGACAGGCCCTGGACCCTTTTGATTACCCACCGGCAGGCCCTGGACCCTTTTGATTACTCACCGGCAGGCCCAAACCCCTTTTGATTACCCTATGGCAGGCCCTGACCCTTTTGATTAATCACTGGCAGGCCCTGACCCTTTTGATTACCCACCGGCAGGCCCTGAACCCTTTTGATTACCCACCTGCAGGCCCTGAACCCTTATGATTACCCACCGGCAGGACCTGAACCCTTTTGATTACCCACCAGCAGGCCCTGAACCTTTTGATTACCCACCGGCTGGCCCTGAACCCTTTTGATTTCCCACCGGCAGGCCCTGAACGTTTTGATCACCAACCAACAGGCCCTGAACCTTTTTGATTACCCACCGGCAGGCCCTGAACCTTTTGATTCACCACCAGCAGGCCCTGACCCCTTTTGATTACCCACCAGCAGGCCCTGAACCTTTTGATTACCCACCGGCAGGCCCTGAACCCTTTTGATTACCCACCAGCAGGCCCTGAACCCTTTTTATTACCCACCGGCAGGCCCTGAACCCATTTGATTACCCACCAACATGCCCTGAACCTTTTGATTACCCACCAACACGCCCTGAACCTTTGATTACTCACCAGCAGGCCCTGAACCCTTTTGATTACCCACCAACAGGCCCTGAACCCTTTTCATTACCCACCGGCAGGCCCTGAACCCTTTTGATTACTCACCAGCAGGCCCTGAACCCTTTTGATTACCCAACAGCAGGCCCTGAACCCTTTTGATTACCCACCAGCAGGCCCTGAACCCTTTTGATTACCCACCGGCAGGCCCTGAACCTTTTGATTACCCACCAGCTGGCCCTGAACCCTTTTTATTACCCACCAACAGGCCCTGAACCCTTTTCATTACCCACCGGCAGGCCCTGACCCCATTTGATTACCCACCGGCAGGCCCTGAACGCTTTTGATTACCCACTGGCAGGCCCTGGCCCTTTTTGATTACCCTACGGCAGGCCCTGACCCCTTTTGATTACCCACCGGAAGGTCCTGAACCCTTTTGATTACCAACCGGCAGGCCCTGAACTCTTTTGCTTACCCACCGGCAGGCCCTGACCCCTTTTGATTACCTCCCGGCAGGCCCTGAACTCGTTTGATAACCCACCAGCAGACCCTGAACCCTTTTGATCACTCACCAGCAGGCCCTGACTCCTTTTGATGACCCACCAGCAGGCCCTGAACCCTTTTGATTACCCACCGGCAGGCCCTGAACCTTTTGATTACCCACCAGCTGGCCCTGAACCCTTTTGATTACCCACCAACAGGCCCTGAACCCTTTTCATTACCCACCGGCAGGCCCTGAACGTTTTGATCACCAACCAACAGGCCCTGAACCTTTTTGATTACCCACCGACAGGCCCTGAACCTTTTCATTAACCACCAGCAGGCCCTGAACCCTTTTGATTACCCACCAACACGCCCTGAACCCTTTTGATTACTCACCAGCAGGCCCTGAACCCTTTTGATTACCCACCAACAGGCCCTGAACCCTTTTCATTACCCACCGGCAGGCCCTGACCCCTTTTGATTACCTCCCGGCAGGCCCTGAACTCGTTTGATAACCCACCAGCAGACCCTGAACCCTTTTGATCACTCACCAGCAGGCCCTGACCCCTTTTGATGACCCACTGGCAGGCCCTGAACCCTTTTGATTACCCACCGGCAGGCCCTGAACCTTTTGAATACTCACCAGCAGGCCCTGAACCCTTTTGATTACCCACCAATAGGCCCTGAACCCTTTTCATTACCCACCGGCAGGCCCTGAACCCTTTTGATCACTCACCAGTAGGCCCTGTACTCTTTTGATTACCCTACAGCAGGCCCTGACCCCTTTTGATGACCCACTGGCAGGCCCTGAACCCTTTTGATTACCCACCAGCAGGCCCTGAACCTTTTGATTACCCACCAGCTGGCCCTGAACCCTTTTTATTACCCACCAACAGGCCCTGAACCCTTTTCATTACCCAACGGCACGCCCTGAACCCTTTTCATTACCCACCGGCAGGCCCTGAACCCTTTTCATTACCCACCGGCAGGCCCTGAACCCTTTTGATTACCCACCGGCAGGCCCTGAACCTTTTTGATTACCCACCAGCAGGCCCTGAACCCTTTTGATTACTCACCAGCAGGCCCTGAACCTTTTGATTACCCACCGGCAGGCCCTCAACCCTTATGATTACCCACCAGCAGGCCCTGAACCTTTTGATTACCCACCGGCAGGCCCTGAACCCTTTTGATTACTCACCAGCAGGCCCTGACCCCTTTTGATTACTCACCAGCAGGCCCTGAACCCTTTTGATTACCCACCGGCAGGCCCTGAACCTTTTGATTACCCACCTGCAGACCCTGAACCCATTTGATTACTCACCAACAGGCCCTGAACCTTTTGATTACCCACCGGCAGGCCCTGAACCCTTTTGATTACTCACCAGCAGGCCCTGGACCCTTTTGATTACTCACCAGCAGGCCCTGAACCCTTTTGATTACCCACCGGCAGGCCCTGAACCTTTTGATTACCCACCTGCAGGCCCTGAACCCTTTTGATTACTTACCGGCAAGCCCTGAACCCTTTTGATTACCCACCGGCAGGACCTGAACCCTTTTGATTACCCACCGACAGGCCCTGGACCCTTTTGATTACCCACCGGCAGGCCCTGGACCCTTTTGATTACTCACCGGCAGGCCCAAACCCCTTTTGATTACCCTATGGCAGGCCCTGACCCTTTTGATTAATCACTGGCAGGCCCTGACCCTTTTGATTACCCACCGGCAGGCCCTGAACCCTTTTGATTACCCACCTGCAGGCCCTGAACCCTTATGATTACCCACCGGCAGGACCTGAACCCTTTTGATTACCCACCAGCAGGCCCTGAACCTTTTGATTACCCACCGGCTGGCCCTGAACCCTTTTGATTTCCCACCGGCAGGCCCTGAACGTTTTGATCACCAACCAACAGGCCCTGAACCTTTTTGATTACCCACCGGCAGGCCCTGAACCTTTTGATTCACCACCAGCAGGCCCTGACCCCTTTTGATTACCCACCAGCAGGCCCTGAACCTTTTGATTACCCACCGGCAGGCCCTGAACCCTTTTGATTACCCACCAGCAGGCCCTGAACCCTTTTTATTACCCACCGGCAGGCCCTGAACCCATTTGATTACCCACCAACATGCCCTGAACCTTTTGATTACCCACCAACACGCCCTGAACCTTTGATTACTCACCAGCAGGCCCTGAACCCTTTTGATTACCCACCAACAGGCCCTGAACCCTTTTCATTACCCACCGGCAGGCCCTGAACCCTTTTGATTACTCACCAGCAGGCCCTGAACCCTTTTGATTACCCAACAGCAGGCCCTGAACCCTTTTGATTACCCACCAGCAGGCCCTGAACCCTTTTGATTACCCACCGGCAGGCCCTGAACCCTTTTGATTACCCACCAACAGGCCCTGACCCCTTTTGATTACCCCCCGGCAGGCCCTGAACCCTTTTGATTACCCACCGGAAGGCCCTGAACCCTTTTGATTACTCACCAACAGGCCCTGAACCCTTTTGATTACTCACCAGCAGGCCCTGAACCCTTTTGAGTACCCACCAGCTGGCCCTAGACCCTTTTGAACACCCACCGGCAGGCCCTGAACCCTTTTGATTACCCACCGGCAGGCCCTGAACCCTTTTGATTACCCACCAGCAGGCCCTGAACCCTTTTGATTACCCACCGGCAGGCCCTGGACCCTTTTGATTACCCACCGACAGGCACTGACCTTTATGATTACCCACCGGCAGGCCCTGAACCCTTTTGATTACCCACCGGCAGGCCCTGAACCTTTTTATTTCCCACCTGCAGGCCCTGACCCCTTTTGATTACCCACCGGCAGGCCCTGAACCCTTTTGATTACCCACCGGCAGGCCCTGAACCCTTTTGATTACCCACCGGCAGGCCCTGAACCCTTTTGATTACCCACCGGCAGGCCCTGAACCCTTTTGATTACCCACCGGCAGGCCCTGACCCCATTTGATTACCCACCGGCAGACCCTGAATGCTTTTGATTACCCACTGGCAGGCCCTGGCCCTTTTTGATTACCCACCAGCAGGCCCTGAACCCTTTTGATTACCCCCCGGCAGGCCCTGAACCCTTTTGATTACCCACCGGAAGGCCCAGAACCCTTTTGATTACTCACCAGCAGGCCCTGAACCCTTTTGATTACTCACCAGCAAACCCTGAACCCTTTTGATTACCCCCCGTCAGGCCCTGGACCCTTTTGAACTCCCACCGGCAGGCCCTGAACCCTTTTGATTACCCACCGGCAGGCCCTGAACCCTTTTGATTACCCACCGGCAGGCCCTGAACCCTTTTGATTACCCACCGGCAGGCCCTGAACCCTTTTGATTACCCACCAACACGCCTTGAACCCTTTTGATTACTCACCAGCAGGCCCTGAACCCTTTTGATAACCCACCAACAGGCCCTGAACCCTTTTCATTACCCACCGGCAGGCCCTGAACCCTTTTGATTACCCACCAGCAGGCCCTGAACCCTTTTGATTACCCACCAGCAGGCCCTGAACCCTTTTGATTACCCACCAGCAGGCCCTGAACCCTTTTGATTACCCACCGGCAGGCACTGAACCCTTTTGATTACCCACCAGCAGGCCCTGAACCCTTTTGATTACCCCCCAGCAGGCCCTGAACCCTTTTGATTAACCACCGGAAGGCCCAGAACCCTTTTGATTACTCACCAGCAGGCCCTGAACCCTTTTGATTACTCACCAGCAAACGCTGAACCCTTTTGATTACCCCCCGTCAGGCCCTGGACCCTTTTGAACTCCCACCGGCAGGCCCTGACCCCTTTTGATTACCCACCAGCAGGCCCTGAACCCTTTTGATTACTCACCAACAGGCCCTGACCCCTTTTGATTACTCACCAGCAGGCCCTGAACCCTTTTGATTACCCACCAGCAGGCCCTGGACCCTTTTGAACACCCACCGGCAGGCCCTGAACCCTTTTGATTACCCACCGGCAGGCCCTGAACCCTTTTGATTACCCACTGGCAGGCCCTGGCCCTTTTTGATTACCCACCTGCAGGCCCTGAACCCTTATGATTTCCTACCACCAGGCCCTGAACCCTTTTGATTACCCACCAGCAGGCCCTGAACCCTTATGATTACCTACCACCAGGCCCTGGACCCTTTTGATTACCCACCAGCAGGCCCTGAACCTTTTGATTACCCACCGGCTGGCCCTGAACCCTTTTGATTACCCACTGGGAGGCCCTGAACCCTTTTGATTCACCACCAACAGGCCCTGACCCCTTTTGATTACCCACCAGCAGGCTCTGAACCTTTTGATTAACCACCGGCAGGCCCTGAACCCTTTTGATTACCCACCAGCAGGCCCTGAACCCTTTTAATTACCCACCGGCAGGCCCTGAACCCTTTTGATTACTCACCAGCAGGCCCTGAACCCTTTTGATTACCCACCGCCAGGCCCTGGACCCTTTTCATTACCCACCGGCAGGCCCTGAACCCTTTTGATTACCCACCAGCAGGCCCTGAACCCTTTTGATTACCCACCAGCAGGCCCTGAACCCTTTTGATTACCCACCAGCAGGCCCTGAACCCTTTTGATTACCCACCGGCAGGCACTGAACCCTTTTGATTACCCACCAGCAGGCCCTGAACCCTTTTGATTACCCCCCGGCAGGTCCTGAACCCTTTTGATTACCCACCGGAAGGCCCAGAACCCTTTTGATTACTCACCAGCAGGCCCTGAACCCTTTTGATTACTCACCAGCAAACCCTGAACCCTTTTGATTACCCCCCGTCAGGCCCTGGACCCTTTTGAACTCCCACCGGCAGGCCCTGAACCCTTTTGATTACCCACCGGCAGGCCCTGAACCCTTTTGATTACCCACCAGCAGGCCCTGAACCCTTTTGATTACCCACCGGCAGGCCCTGGACCCTTTTGATTACCCACCGACAGGCCCTGACCCTTATGATTACCCACCTGCAGGCCCTGACCCCTTTTGATTACCCCCCGGCAGGCCCTGAACCCTTTTGATTACCCACCGGCAGGCCCTGAACCCTTTTAATTACCCACCGGCAGGCCCTGACCCCATTTGATTACCCACCGGCAGGCCCTGAACCCTTTTGATTACCCACCGGCAGGCCCTGAACCCTTTTGATTACCCACCAGCAGGCCCTGAACCCTTTTAATTACCCACCGGCAGGCCCTGAACCCTTTTGATTACTCACCAGCAGGCCCTGAACCCTTTTGATTACCCCCCGGCAGGTCCTGAACCCTTTTGATTACCCAACGGAAGGCCCAGAACCCTTTTGATTACTCACCAGCAGGCCCTGAACCCTTTTGATTACTCACCAGCAAACCCTGAACCCTTTTGATTACCCCCCGTCAGGCCCTGGACCCTTTTGAACTCCCACCGGCAGGCCCTGAACCCTTTTGATTACCCACCGGCAGGCCCTGAACCCTTTTGATTACCCACCAGCAGGCCCTGACCCCTTTTGATTACTCACCGGCAGGCCCTGGACCCTTTTGATTACCCACCGACAGGCCCTGACCCTTATGATTACCCACCTGCAGGCCCTGACCCCTTTTGATTACCCCCCGGCAGGCCCTGAACCCTTTTGATTACCCACCGGCAGGCCCTGAACCCTTTTAATTACCCACCGGCAGGCCCTGACCCCATTTGATTACCCACCGGCAGGCCCTGAACGCTTTTGATTACCCACCGGCAGGCCCTGGACCCTTTTGATTATCCACCGACAGGCCCTGACCCTTATGATTACCCACCGGCAGGCCCTGACCCCTTTTGATTACCCACCGGCAGGCCCTGAACTCTTTTGATTACCCACCTGCAGGCCCTGACCCCTTTTGATTACCCACCGGCAGGCCCTGAACCCTTTTGATTACCCACCGGCAGGCCCTGAACCCATTTGATTACCCACCGGCAGGCCCTGAACCCTTTTGATTACCCACCGGCAGGCCCTGGCCCCATTTGATTACCCCCCGGCAAGCCCTGAACCCTTTTGATTACCCACCGGAAGGCCCAGAACCCTTTTGATAACTCACCAGCAGGCCCTGAACCCTTTTGATTACTCACCAGCAGGCCCTGAACCCTTTTGATTACCCACCGGAAGGCCCAGAACCCTTTTGATTACCCACCGGCAGGCCCTGAACCCTTTTGATTACCCACCGGAAGGCCCAGAACCCTTTTGATAACTCACCAGCAGGCCCTGAACCCTTTTGATTACTCACCAGCAGGCCCTGAACCCTTTTGATTACCCCCTGTCAGGCCCTGGACCCTTCTGATTACTCACCGGCAGGCCCTGACCCCTTTTAATTACCCCCCGGCAGGCCCTGAACCCTTTTGATTACCCCCCAGCAGGCCCTGGACCCTTTTGATTACTTACCGGCAGGCCCTGACCCTTTTTGATTACCCCCTGGCAGGCCCTGGACCCTTTTGATTACTCACCGGCAGGCCCTGACCCCTTTAGATTACCCCCCGGCAGGCCCTGACCCCTTTTGATTACCCACCGGCAGGCCCTGACCCTTTTAATTACTCACTGGCAGGCCCTGACCCTTTTTGATTACCCACCGGCAGGCCATGAACCCTTTTCATTACCCACCAGAAGGCCCTGAACCCTTTTGATTACCCACCGGCAGGCCCTGACCCCTTTTGATTACCCCCCGGCAGGCCCTGAACCCTTTTGATTACCCACCTGCAGGCCCTGACCCCTTTTGATTACCCCCCGGCAGGCCCTGAACCCTTTTGATTACCCACCGGCAGGCCCTGAACCCTTTTAATTACCCACCGGCAGGCCCTGACCCCATTTGATTACCCACCGGCAGGCCCTGAACGCTTTTGATTACCCACCGGCAGGCCCTGGACCCTTTTGATTACCCACCGACAGGCCCTGACCCTTATGATTACCCACCGGCAGGCCCTGACCCCTTTTGATTACCCACCGGCAGGCCCTGAACTCTTTTGATTACCCACCTGCAGGCCCTGACCCCTTTTGATTACCCACCGGCAGGCCCTGAACCCTTTTGATTACCCACCGGCAGGCCCTGAACCCATTTGATTACCCACCGGCAGGCCCTGAACCCTTTTGATTACCCACCGGCAGGCCCTGGCCCCATTTGATTACCCCCCGGCAGGCCCTGAACCCATTTGATTACCCACCGGAAGGCCCAGAACCCTTTTGATAACTCACCAGCAGGCCCTGAACCCTTTTGATTACTCACCAGCAGGCCCTGAACCCTTTTGATTACCCCCTGTCAGGCCCTGGACCCTTTTGAACTCCCACCGGCAGGCCCTGAACCCTTTTGATTACCCACCGGCAGGCCCTGAACCCTTTTGATTACCCACCAGCAGGCCCTGAACCCTTTTGATTACCCACCGGCAGGCCCTGGACCCTTTTGATTACCCACCGGCAGGCCCTGAACCCTTTTGATTACCCACTAGCAGGCCCTGAACCCTTTTGATTACCCACCTGCAGGCCCTGACCCCTTTTGATTACCCACCGGCAGGCCCTGGACCCTTTTGATTACCCACCGGCAGGCCCTGAACCCTTTTGATTACCCACTAGCAGGCCCTGAACCCTTTTGATTACCCACCTGCAGGCCCTGACCCCTTTTGATTACCCCCCGGCAGGCCCTGAACCCTTTTGATTACCCACCGGCAGGCCCTGAACCGTTTTGATTACCCACCGGCAGGCCCTGAACCCTTTTATTTACCCACCGGCAGGCCCTGACCCCATTTGATTACCCACCGGCAGGCCCTGAACGCTTTTGATTTCCCACCGGCAGGCCCTGGACCCTTTTGATTACCCACCGACAGGCCCTGACCCTTATGATTACCCACCGGCAGGCCCTGACCCCTTTTGATTACCCACCGGCAGGCCCTGAACTCTTTTGTTTACCCACCTGCAGGCCCTGACCCCTATTGATTACCCCCCGGCAGGCCCTGAACCCTTTTGATTACCCACCGGCAGGCCCTGAACCCTTTTGATTACCCACCGGCAGGCCCTGGCCCCATTTGATTACCCCCCGGCAGGCCCTGAACCCTTTTGATTACCCACCGGAAGGCCCAGAACCCTTTTGATAACTCACCTGCAGGCCCTGAACCCGTTTGATTACTCACCAGCAGGCCCTGAACCCTTTTGATTACCCCCTGTCAGGCCCTGGACCCTTTTGAACTCCCACCGGCAGGCCCTGAACCCTTTTGATTACCCACCGGCAGGCCCTGAACCCTTTTGATTACCCACCAGCAGGCCCTTAACCCTTTTGATTACCCACCGGCAGGCCCTGGACCCTTTTGATTACCCACCGACAGGCCCTGACCCTTATGATTACCCCCCGGCAGGCCCTGAACCCTTTTGATTACCCACCGGCTAGCCCTGAACTCTTTTGATTACCCACCGGTAGGCCCTGACCCCTTTTGATTACCCCCCGGCAGGCCCTGAACCCTTTTGATTACCCACCGGCAGGCCTTGAACCCTTTTGATTACCCACTGGCAGGCCCTGAACCCTTTTAATTATCCACCGGCAGGCCTTGACCCCATTTGATTACCCACCGGCAGGCCCTGAACGCTTCTGATTACCCACTGGCAGGCCCTGGCCCTTTTTGA
Organism: Limnomonas spitsbergensis; assembly: GCA_037349105.1. Classification (NCBI taxonomy): domain Eukaryota; kingdom Viridiplantae; phylum Chlorophyta; class Chlorophyceae; order Chlamydomonadales; genus Limnomonas; species Limnomonas spitsbergensis. The sequence goes on along the minus strand of JAYJMM010000101.1, from coordinate 2,332,790 downwards.
TTACCCTACGGCAGGCCCTGACCCCTTTTGATTACCCCCCGGCAGGCCCTGAACTCGTTTGATTACTCAATGGCAGGCCCTGAACCCTTTTGATTTCCCACCGGCAGGCCCTGACCCTTTTTGATTACCCTACAGCAAGCCCTGGACCCTTTTCATTACCCCCCGGCAGGCCCTGGACCCTTTTTATTACCCGCCGGCAGGCCCTGAACCTTTTGATTACCCACCGACAGGCCCTGAACCCTTTCGATTACCCACCGGCAGGCCCTGAACCTTTTTGATGACCCACTGGCAGGCCCTGAACCTTTTTGATTACCCACCGGCAAGCTCTGAACCCTTTTGATTACCCACCGGCAGGCCCTGAACCCTTTTGATTACCCACCGACGGGCCCTGAACCCTTTTGATTACCCACCAGCAGGCCCTGAACCCTTTTGATTACTCACCGGCAGGCCCAAACCCCTTTTGGTTACCCTACGGCAGGCCCTGACCCTTTTAATTACTCACTGGCAGGCCCTGACCCTTTTAGATTACCCACCGGCAGGCCATGAACCCTTTTGATTACCCACCAGAAGGCCCTGAACCCTTTTGATTACCCACCGGCAGGCCCTGAACCCTTTTGATTACCCACCGGCAGGCCCTGACCCCTTTTGATTACCCACTAGCAGGCCCTGGACCCTTTTGATTACTCACCGGCAGGCCCTGACCCCTTTTGATGACCCCCCGGCAGGCCCTGAACCCTTCTGATTACTCACCGGCAGGCCCTGACCCCTTTTAATTACCCCCCGGCAGGCCCTGAACCCTTTTGATTACCCCCCAGCAGGCCCTGGACCCTTTTGATTACTTACCGGCAGGCCCTGACCCTTTTTGATTACCCCCTGGCAGGCCCTGGATCCTTTTGATTACCCACCGGCAGGCCCTGACCCCTTTAGATTACCCCCCGGCAGGCCCTGACCCCTTTAGATTACCCAACGGCAGGCCCTGAACCCTTTTGATTACCCACCGGCAGGCCCTGAACCCTTTTGATTACCCCCTGTCAGGCCTTGGACCCTTTTGAACACCCACCGGCAGGCCCTGAACCCTTTTGATTACCCACTGGCAGGCCCTGACCCCTTTTGATTACCCACCAGCAGGCCCTGAACCCTTTTGATTACCCACCGGCAGGCCCTTGACCCTTTTGATTACCCACCGACAGGTCCTGACCCTTATGATTACCCACTGGCAGGCCCTGACCCCTTTTGATTACCCCCTGGCAGGCCCTGGACCCTTTTGATTACTCACCGGCAGGCCCTGACCCCTTTTGAGTACCCCCCGGCAGGCCCTGGACCCTTTTGAACACCCACCGGCAAGCCCTGACCCCTTTTGATTACCCACCGACGGGCCCTGAACCCTTTTGATTACCCACCTGCAGGCCCTGAACTCTTTTGATTACCCCCTGGCAGGCCCTGAACCCTTTTGATGACCCACCGACGGGCCCCGACCCCTTTTGAGTACCCCCTGGCAGGCCCTTAACCCTTTTGATTACTCACCGGCAGGCCCTGACCCCTTTTGATTACCCAACGGCAGGCCCTAAATCCTTTTGATTACCCTCCGGCAGGCCCTGGACCCTTTTGATTACCCACCGACGGACCCTGAACCCGAAACACATACGCTCATATCGATTCGATCGGATTCAGACTTCAGATTACGCACACAACATGTACCTTCTACGACAGGTGCCCAGTATCCAGGACGCAACTACAGGAAAACTAAACCCATGTCAACATATTTTTAGATCCCAATACCAAGGCTATCAGGAACCACGAACCAACCTGTCAATCATAGCCGAAAACGCAAGGCACCGTAATTTGTTCGGACTTCTTCTTGTTGTGATGTTTACGACACGGACAAGGCCTCCGCCCATGCTGCGTTGTTTCCTGAACCCTCAGTCAACTTAGCAACCCCTTGACCCCTCCCTTGCCTAACCTCAGGTTGTGCACTTTTTCCTTGACCTCTTCTCCCTGACCCTCCCTCCCCCACCCATCAGGTCTATCGAGGTGGAGCCCTGACAGCCGCTACCTCGCCTCAGTCAGTCTAGCCAGCCCCGGATCTGTGTGGATCTGGGATATGGATGTGGGTCGGCTGGATGCAGTACTCATGCACCTGGCTGAGGTCACAGACATGCAATGGGCACAACAGGTGGGGCTAGGGTTTAGGAGGGACAGGTGGGTTTAGGGCTAGGCAGGTGGGTTTAGGGGGGTGGTTAAGTTGAGATGTTGTACAGCACATCACCTGTGTGACAAGAGACGCCGGGCAACCTCCTGCCCACCGTGCAATTTCAAAGCTTATTATGAAATGTCATATTGGCACTTACTCTTTAGTCACTGATAGCTATCAGGCTAGGGCAGCCTCCTGGCCATTGTGACCACCCGCTACATATATATTTCCAGACTGAGTATTAAGCGCTGTCGCATGAATCTTGAACAATTAAATCTGCAATGTTGCTTACTGGCTCTGCTACTGAGTCCTTATACATGCAGGACAGCCTCCTGGCCACGGCGACCTCCACCTCCCGGCACTACATGTGGGTGTCGGTGGGGGCATCCATGGTGCACATCTCGCTCCGGAACTTTCAGGTGGGGATGCTGGTGCCGAATGTCGGTGTGGATGCCTCTCTTGTCCGCTGGATAGGAGTGTCATGGGCATGTGCTGCTACAGTGTTAACTCAACAATCATCAGCCGCTTTCGGAAGAGCCAGGCTGATGAGCGAACCGGTTGGAAGGCTAGGAAGAGGAGCAAAAAGGGTAAATCTGAGACAAGTAATGAAAGGAGGCAGACAGGCGAGACAGCAAAGCGTAGAGCTGGAAGGTATGGCGGGGAAAGCATAGGTCATAGGCTGGTCGCCACATCGCAATATCACTTTTGCTAGCTTCTGCTGCTGCCGACAATCTTAGCCATGCCACTTGATTACCATACTTCCCTAATCCTCAACCTGATTGCATGATTACATTCCATCGGCCAGACATCATGCCGCAGGTGTGCGGTGCGAACCCTGCCAAGGTTCATTTCATACCGTGTTCCAGGTGAAAGCGGGGAAAATGTCTGGCGCTTCGTTGAATGTGCCCCGCAGAATGTCGTGAGCGGGCTATCCTTGGTAGGATGGAACTGCTGTGGGTCAAGCGGTCTCACGCCTCCTGCTTCGGCGGCGGAGTAGTCTTTCTTTCTGGTCTCATGCGCTACTAGCTCCCGCGCGCCTGGCAACACCACCCTTGATTACTTTCCATAGACTGAACCCTGAGCCCTGATCGTTACCCTCAATCCTGCTGCATGCACGCGATGTGAGCTGGTTGCCATATGGCAGCAACACCTCTGATTACTTTCCTTAGACTGAACCCTTGGTCCTGATCGTTCCTCTTAATCATGTTGTGGGCATGTGGTGTGAGCTGGTCGCCACATGGGAGCAGCTTCTTGTTAACTTCCAAGGATTGCTTCAGCTGTCCCTGAATGGCTGTCGGCAACCAATGACGGATGGTCTTAGCTACAGCCGGCCTGCCGGCAATAAGTGACAACTTCCTTAGCTACCGGGTTCCAGTGACAGTCGGTCTTGGCTCTAGCGGTATTCATCATTCAACTGTGTGTATATGGTTGCGGGGGGAATAAATGGGCGGCCCTCTTGAGTACGGCAAGTATGCTTACTGTTAAAAGTGGAAAATTTCATGGCTGACCAGCAAGGATCTATTAATACAGCAAGGATGCATTTCAGCATCCTCCGATTCTTGAATTGTAAGGCTGTGAATGTGGACTGGGGCTAGTGCTGGGCATTCAGGGTTAAGTTGAGGGTGCTTCAGCTACAATTCAGGCATGCTGGGGGATGGAGCAGTGCAGCTTGCTGTCCGAGCTGCATGGTGGAGCCAGGCCGGTCCTTCAATCGTGATGGATGGCTTTCTCTACCCCTCGCTTGTGATTCGCTGCCTATTAATGCTCCACTAGCCTTCTGACAGGTGGCCTTAGCCGACTGGATTTTACATTCATGAGGTCAGGTGTGGTGTCGTGGCACGACCATGCTGGCCTAATGATTTGAATGAGGACACAAAACCATCTTCTTACATGTTTGTTACATCTTGACCACCTTTTCAGCATGGCCCAGATGGATATCATCATTGACATCATGACCACACCCGCAGTCAACACAGCCTAAATCCGTTTCTAAGCCACCGCACTATTGATCCGGGAAATGGATTGAACGGCATTAAAATGTTCACTTGTCAAGAACATGATACCTCTGGGCCATGCTCAAAAGGAAAAGATCTCGGCCGTGTGGCCGCCCGATTTTCTGGTCAGGAGGGAGAACATTAACGTAAGGCTAGAGGAGAAAAGGGACATACGGAAACAAGAGAAGGAACAGACCATGCCCACTTAAATAAAGTCTGTAGAATCCTCAGCCCGTTCAGATCCTAGCCCTGGACAAAGAGAAAACCAAACAAACGTACTAGACAGTTGGTCAGGAAAAGGGAAACAAAGGCCTCTGAAACGACATAGCCTCAATGATAAACTGCCACACCCTTCACAAAAGTCAGAGCATCCCCCCCTGGCCTGCCCAGGTATTAAGCGTGGATGTCTGTAGCACCGTCTTGTGGGCCTGTCCATACCCGTTCTCTGAATGTAAGGTGATCCTACACGCAGGGATGTGTTGAACTGTGCAAAGGCAGAATATCTGACCATGACGGACATGCATGAGGATCAACAAATTGAGAATTAATGTAAACATGTACCGGATTGTTTTTTCCCGTTTCCGGTAGTCCCTAAATCCGTTTACATGCGTAGTACGCCTCCTTAGCGCCTGGGGGAAATACTATACAACCTCTGGAACACAACTAAGAAAATCTCAAAAACATGATGATGATACTGCTAACAGGGAAATACCTTTAAATCACCTTTAAGTATATTTATGGACAGCCCAGATAAGATAGGAGAGGCAGATCATGAAGTGGAAGAAGAGCTGCAATGTTTGAAACACACGAGGAACGCTAGGAGAGTCGTGGGTGTATTCGACCCTTGCATAGATAAGACCAACAATCAATTTCACTTCCACAGTGACATGATGCCTCTTATACAAGCGGCAACATGCCACAGCGTTCCTGCAGCATCTGCAGGACAGCTGTGTGACCCCCCCTCCTAGCCAAGGACAGTGCCCGTCCCTCCTGACAGTCAGCATGGGGTGCATTCACACTGCAATCCAGCAACAGTTGTACCACCACCTCGTGGCCATATCTCGCTGCCAACACCAGTGCCTCCCCATCCTGGCAGTTAGCACGAGGTGCATGCTCCCCCCACCCCAACAACAGCCGCACCAACTCCTCGTGACCATTCCAGGCTGCCCTCACCAGTGCCTCCCCATCCTGGCAGTTAGCACGAGGTGCATGCTCCCCCCACCCCAACAACAGCCGCACCACCTCCCCGTGGCCATTCCTGGCTGCCAACACCAGTGCCCACCCATCCCGGCAGTCAGCGCGTGGGGCATGCTCCCTCCACCCCAACAACAGCTGCACCACCTCCCCGTGGCCATTCCTGGCTGCCCACACCAGTGCCTTCCCATCCCGGCAGTCAGCATAGGGGGCATGCTCCCTCCACCCCAACAACAGCCGCACCACCTCCTCGTGACCATTCCTGGCTGCCCTCACCAATGCCTCCCCATCCTGGCAGTTAGCACGAGGTGCATGCTCCCTCCACCCCAACAACAGCCGCACCACCTCCTCGTGACCATTCCTGGCTGCCCTCACCAATGCCTCCCCATCCTGGCAGTTAGCACGAGGTGCATGCTCCCTCCACCCCAACAACAGCCGCACCACCTCCTCGTGGCCACTCTTGGCTGCCCTCACCAGTGCCTTCCCATCCTGGCAGTTAGCATGTGGGGCATGCTCCCTCCACCCCAACAACAGTTGCACCACCGCCTCGTGGCCATTCTGCGCAGCCCTTAACAGTGCCTCCCCATCCCGGCAGTCAGCACGTGGGGCATGCTCCCTCCACCCCAACAACAGTTGCACCACCGCCTCGTGGCCATTCTGCGCAGCCCTTAACAGTGCCTCCCCATCCCGGCAGTCAGCATGTGGGGCATGCTCCCTCCACCCCAACAACAGTTGCACCACTGCCTCGTGGCCATTCTGCGCAGCCCTTACGAGTGCCTCCCCATCCCGGCAGTCAGCATGGGGGGCATGGTCCCTCCACCCCAACAACAGCTGCACTACTGCATAGTGGCCATGCTCGGCTGCCAACACCAATGCCTGCCCACTCAAGCTGTCTGCCTTTGCACCAAGATTGAGCATGAGCCTCAACAACTCCAGGCCGTTGAATTCCTGACTGTTGCAGCCAACAGCTCTCATGAGGGCCTGGTCAGGACCGTGTACCGCCACCATTGCAAGGGCCAGGTTCATGGGGCAGGCCCTAAGGCAGTCACGCCAAAGCCTGCACACCCGCCACGCTCCATACTGCACCCGACGGGCAACAAGTCCATGGAGGCCTTGAGTGTTGTATAGCCATGCATCTGCATTGCTGAGGATGATGCCAAGGATGTCCGTGTTGAGGTCTCGGAGGCTGGTGAGGATGGCTGGATTCTCGCTAGGGGAAGGAAATGCAGATGCATCTGTTCTGATAGCCTCGGTGGATGCGGATGACGTCATAGGGTGGTGCGCAATTCCACTTTTTTCAATCAGTTGGGCTTGTCTCTCCTGCTCAACAGGCGAGTGAGGTGGAATTCATGTGAGCCAATGTGCAACACACCTCTCCGGATAAATATAAACCAATCATGCTTTATGAATGGCCATCATACATGCATGCAAAACCCCACATGCCATGGGCTGGAGTCAGTATTGCAATGTCTATGCCCAGATAGATGCACCGTCTTTATGCTCGGATTTACTTGGATGTTACATCAGTCTTCTCAAAAGCCTTTCAGGAATGGGCTAGGCTGTGCGATCTGGAGATGCAATGTACATAAATAATTAATGAGGGTGTGTGGAAATTGAAAGAAACAAATATGGGGTCATAAATATGAACACAACCGAAAGCCAGAGTGGGAGATTCCTCAGTCTTTATTTGACATATCCACATGCCATTCTTGCACTTGTTCCACTCATGCATGGTCCTTGTTCCGCTCACCAGGGGCAATGTTGGGCACTTGTGTTGAAGTGGATGATGAGTGGATCTGCTCATCAATGCCGCACTCGTTTTGGAGGGGGGAAAACTGTAAAGCTTAGGCCACCGACCGAACGGGTGAGACTGACGCAGCAACCTGTATTGAACGGCCAATACGGAGAACTTGACGGAGCGAGGACTTGAAAGGCCAATACGCAGGCCACCGATGTGTTCTAGAAACTATCGACTGAGTGGCTAGGAAAGAAACCAGTCCGCAATGTAGGAGAAAAAGGTGTATATTGCTTGATGACAATGAGCGGGAATTTAGAGATTGCACCCCTGAGACGCGTTCGCATTACCGCTGACCCAACGGCAAACATCTGTGGCCATAGTGTGGATCTCCAGGCGCGTTCATACTAGGGCCAACAAACGGTTGCTCCGTGGATATCAAATACGGAGCCTTGACTCCACGTGTGAATCAAATGCCCCTGGAAGTACCTCCCTGCATGCGTACTAGGCACTTCCCTCACCGGGAAGAATTTAGCAGAAAGACAATGAGACAAGTAGACAGACCGTGAAACAAGAGCAGAGGCCATGCAGGTTGCATGGTGCATCCGGTCCGAGGAACCAGGCAAGTCTTGCAACTGCCCGTGTCTGTGTCTTCGGAGCCAGGCAAGTCATGCAGCACCAGCCATGCTTGGCATGCATGAGTCCAGGAGTCCATGAGACATCAGCGGGCCATGCAACTCAAGGCACCCCATTTATGGCATGCATGGCGTATGATGTGGGGGGGTGGAGCGCAGTTGTGTGTCTTGGGGGGGGGGGAGGGGGGCATGTGTGTAGGGGGGGTGCAGCTGTGTTGGGGGTTGGGCGGGGTGGCATGCATATGCTGTGTATTTTGTGTATGTGTGTTGGGGGTTACGGTGCAGGTGGCATGATGTTGATGTGTGTGGTGTTTATTCTTAGAAAGCGATGGAAAGAAAGAAAGCGACGCCCCGTGTGGGGTGTGAGAGTTAAGGAAACAGCACAGCCTGGGCTGAAGCCACATCCGCGCCGTTACCGTGTTTATTCTCATCCTTTACTTATTTCATCCTCTTCACAACTTCCCAACTTCCCAACTTCTATCGATCCTCTTCTCCCGCTTCCCTCCCCGAGGCAGGCATCCTGATGGTCTCCAGAGAGTACAGCTATCCTGCTGTCTGCCTAGTTTGCCTTCAACATCCACAACAAGGTTTGGTCCCTCAAGGTATGGGGGGGGGGCGTTACCCAGTACCCAGGGGGTCAATGAGGTTCAACTCATTACTATATTCTGGTGCTTTTATGAAGATGTGAATTCTATTAGCTGCATCCCCACCATTTTCTGTTCCCTCAAGGCCTTGGTGGACATACCTTGGAGATCCACACTATGGTTGGGTCCCTTAGGGCATGCTGAAATGAGACCATGCGTGAAGCATTTTCATTTCGTGAAGCTGAAGCTGCAATAAGATGGAGCTCTTCCGCCTGTTGACGTAGTCCAGCCTTAAGACTTATTTTCAAATCAAATCTCAGCTTCATGGCTTGGACCTGGACTGCAGTAGTTGTCGGGAGCTTCTTTCTTAAGGCGAATTGAGAGTCTGAATTGTGAAACTGGGTCCATTCCCTTTGCACTTGTGCAGAATGGCAGATATTCCAACCTGCCGGGGGAACAGCTCTTTCTTGGTTTCATTATTTGTTAAGCAAGGTAGACCTGTTTGTTATCCATTTCATTTGCAGATTAACCACTACCTGCCCGGATCGAAATGCTGCCTTAGCCATACATATATTCAGACTAAAAAAGCTTTAAATACAGGATAACCACTACCTGCCCGACCGGGGCATAGCCTTCAGCTCTTGTGGGCAGTACATTGCCCAACTAGAGGTAAGTAAAACCTAGGTCAGCCTCCACCCTGTTGCTCAGTCAGGTAGCAGCCAGCAGGAAGTAATCAGGCTTGATGCGATATAGCTTATGAGTGCTTTTGAGTAGGTCAGCCTCCACCTTAGCTGGAGGTAAACCCTAGGTCAGCCTCCACCCTGTTGCTCAGGCAGGCAGCAGCCAAGAGCAAGTAATCAGGCTTCATGCGATATAGCTGACGAGCGCTTATGAGTAGGTCAGCCTCCCCCTCAGCTTGAGGCAAACCCTAGGTCAGCCTCCAACTCAGCTTGAGGTAAACCCTAGGTCAGCCGCCACCTCAGCTGGATGTAAACCCTAGGTCAGCCTCCACCTCACCTGGATGTAAACCCTAGGTCAGCCTCCACCTCAGCTGGGGTTAAACCCTAGGTCAGCCTCCACCTAAGCTGGAGGTAAACCCTAGGCCAGCCTCAAACTCAGCTGGAGGTTAACCCTAGGTCAGCCTCAAACTCAGCTGGAGGTTAACCCTAGGTCAGCCTCCACCTCAGCTAGAGGTAAACCCTGGGTCAGCTTCCACCTCAGCTGGAGGTAAACCCTAGGTCAGCCTCCAACTCAGCTGGAGGTAAACCCTAGGTCAGCCTCCACCTCAGCTGGGGTTAAACCCTAGGTCAGCCTCCACCTAAGCTGGAGGTAAACCCTAGGTCAGCCTCAAACTCAGCTGGAGGTTAACCCTAGGTCAGCCTCAAACTCAGCTGGAGGTTAACCCTAGGTCAGCCTCCAACTCAGCTGGAGGTAAACCCTAGGTCAGCCTCCACCTCAGCTAGAGGTAAACCCTAGGTCAGCCTCCACCTAAGCTGGAGGTAAACCCTAGGTCAGCCTCCACCTCAGCTAGAGGTATACCCTAGGTCAGCCTCCACCTCAGCTGGAGGTAAACCCTAGGTCAGCCTCCACCTCAGCTGGAGGTAAACCCTAGGTCAGCCTCCACCTCAGCTGGAGGTAAACCCTAGGTCAGCCTCCACCACAGCTGGAGGTAAACCCTAGATCAGCCACCAACTCAGATGGAGGTAAACCCTAGTCCGGCGCCAACCCAGCTGGTTGTAAACCCTAAGTCAGCCTCAAACTCAGCTGGAGGTAAACCCTAGTCCAGCCTCCAAATCAGCCAGGCAGCAGCCAGCGGGCCAAGTTCTAGGGCTTATTGCCATCAGAACCCTCGGCTACCTACCCTGATGTACCTGAAATGTAGCGGAAAGCGCTCATAAGACCAAAACAGCTGTCAGCGTGCCATTAGCAGGAAATAACAAACGGCCGTTATTGCCTTCAGTATAATTATAACTCTAGAGACATCTCCAGTACACTTCCCATTCTGCCCTTTTTTGTTTCCTTTGATTTTCTGTTACAAATGCAACCCGTGGAAACCAGTCCAATGGAATGTCCTCTCCCCAACCTCTCACATTCCTAAGCCCTATGCCTCCTGCTGCGTCCCCGCCCTTCCACACATCCTCACTTGAAAGAATAGAGGAGATGTGAAAAACTACGAGGTCCTTAAACCCTTTACACATCCCACTGGCCCAGCCAATGGACATCGTCTCATAGGTTCAGCTGCGTCACTTCCAATCCTCTAGCCACGCACCTTGAACCTTCCCTCAGCGGTAAAGATGCAAGATGTCAGCATTGAAAACACCCCCTCGTCATCCCAACTGCATAATTTCAAAATTCCCACCTTTTGATTCTCAACCCTCCGACCCAAAGCCCCTCTACACGGCCTCCTGCTCCCAGCTGCACCGTTTCCCAGCATCCGCCTCACATGCCACTGAGATGTCATGGTCGCCAGATGGGGGCTGTGAGGCACAGCTGGATGGTCCACTCACCTACTGTGTGGCAGTACATGCTATCGATGACAGGTGGGAGGTGCAGTTGGCCTGTACTGGTTCAAATCTCCTCGGAAGATCACAAGATGGCGCATGGGACATAACCCTCTTTGCAACCCAGCTGAATCCCCCACGTTTGTTATGACACCCACACAGCAGGCCACACACGTTTCTATGAGACCCACACGGCAGGCCCCTCGCTGATGAAGGGCACATATGTTTCTTACTTGCCCCTTTGCTGTCCCTTGTTGGCCTCTGAGTTTGAGGGGGGAATCCTGCCGGCTGTCTATTTTCTGTTGCTCGGCAGGCCGCTGGTTGCGTGTCAGACCCTGATACTTGGTTGTATGTTATTACCCAGAAGGCCCTGAACCCTTTTTATTATTATCTACAGGCAGGCCCTGAACCCTTTTGATCACTCGCATTGACGGACCCCTGGCCTGGTGTGAGAGGTATGAACTCATGACGTCCAGCTATTGTTTTATTACATGGCAAGCCCCTGAACCTGTTGAGCCCCAGGCCCCTTGCTGAGTGGAGGCCTATAAATATGCGTTAGGGATCAAGTCCAACAACTGGGATCCATCCGGGCAGTTCCTGGCTGTGGGGAGGTGCGATGAGGTGGGTAGGGGACTTATGATGGTAATGGCGCGGACGCGGCCTAGGCCCAGGGGGGACAGGTGGGTTTAGGGCAAGGCAGGTGGGTTTAGGGGGGACAGGTGGGTTAGGGGCAAGGCAGGTGGGTTTAGGGGGGGCAGGTGGGTAAGGGGCATGGCAGGTGGGTTTAGGGCAAGGCAGGTGGTGTTAAGGCAAGGCAGGTGGGTTTAGGGCAAGGCAGGTGGGTTTAGGGCAAGGCAGGTGGGTTTAGGGGGGACAGGTGGGTTAGGGGCAAGGCAGGTGGCTTAAGGGGGGGCAGGTGGGTAAGGGGCAAGGCAGGTGGGTTTAGGGGGGGCTGGTGGGTTTAGGGCAAGGCAGGTGGGTTTAGAGCAAGGCAGGTGGCTTTAGGGGGGGCAGGTGGGTCAGGGGGGACAGGTGGGTTATGGACAAGGCAGGTGGGTTTAGGGGGGACAGGTGGGTTAGGGGCATGCAGGTGGGTTTAGGGGGGCAGGTGGGTTAGGGGCAAGGCAGGTGGGTTTAGGGCAAGGCAGGTGGGTTTAAGGCAAGGCAGGTGGGTTTAGGGGGGACAGGTGGGTTAAGGGCAAGGGAGGTGGGTTTAGGGGGGACAGGTGGGTTTAGGGGGGGCAGGTGGGTTTAGGGCAAGGAAGGTAGGTTTAGGGGGGGCAGGTGGGTTAGGGGCAAGGCAGGTGGCTTTAGGGGGGGTAGGTGGGTTAGGGGCAAGGCAGGTGGGTTTGGGGCCAGGCAGGTGGGTTTAAGGCAAGGCAGGTGGATTTAGGGGGGGCAGGTGGGTTTAGGGGGGCAGGTAGGTTTAGGGGGGGCAGGTGGGTTTAAGGGGGACATGTGGGTTTAGGGGGGACAGGTGGGTTTAGGGGGGACAGGTGGGTTAGGGGCATGCATGTGGGTTTAGGGGGGCAGGTGGGTTAAGGGCAATGCAGGTGGGTTTAAGGCAAGGCAGGTGGGTTTAGGGGGGACAGGTGGGTTTAGGGCAAGGCAGGTGGGTTTAGGGGGGACAGGTGGGTTTAGGGGGGACAGGTGGGTTTAGGGCTAGGAAGGTGGGTTTAGGGGGGGGGCAGGTGGGTTAGGGGCAAGGCAGGTGACTTTAGGGGGGGTAGGTGGGTTAGGGGCAAGGCAGGTGGGTTTGGGGCAAGGCAGGTGGGGTTAAGGCAAGGCAAGTGGGTTTAGGGGGGACAGGTGGGTTTAGGGCAAGGCAGGTGGGTTTAGGGGTGACAGGTGGGTTTAGGGGGGGCAGGTGGGTTATGGGCAAGGCAGGTGGGTTTAGGGGGGACAGGTGGGTTTAGGGCAAGGCAGGTGGGTTTAGGGGGGACAGGTGGGTTTAGGGGGGACAGGTGGGTTTAGGGGGGACAGGTGGGTTTAGGGGAGACAGGTGGGTTTAGGGGGGGCAGGTGGGTTTAGGGGGGACAGGTGGGTTTATGGTGGACAGGTGGGGTGAGGGGGGAAAGGTGGGTTTAGGGCAAGGCAGGTGGGTTTAGGGGGGGCAGGTGGGTTTAGGGGGGGCAGGTGGGTTTAGGGCAAGGCAGGTGGGTTAAGGGCAAGGCAGGTGGGTTTAGGGGGGGCAGGTGGGTTTATGGCAAGGCAGGTGGGTTTAGGGGGGACAGGTGGGTTAGGGGGGGCAGGTGGGTTTAGGGGGGACAGGTGGGTTTAGGGGGGGCAGGTGGGTTTAGGGTGGACAGGTGGGTTTAGGGTGGACAGGTGGGGTTAGGGGGGATAGGTGGGTTTAGGGGGGGCAGGTGGGTTAGGGGGGACAGGTGGTTTTAGGGTGGACAGGTGGGGTTAGGGGGGATAGGTGGGTTTAGGGCAAGGCAGGTGGGTTTAGGGGGGACAGGTGGGTTTAGGGGGGACAGGTGGGTTTAGGGGGGGCAGGTGGGTTTAGGGGGGACAGGTGGGTTTAGGGTGGACAGGTGGGGTAAGGGGGGATAGGTGGGTTTAGGGCAAGGCAGGTGGGTTTAGGGGGGGCAGGTGGGTTTAGGGGGGGCAGGTGGGTTTAGGGCAAGGCAGGTGGGTTAAGGGCAAGGCAGGTGGGTTTAGGGGGGGCAGGTGGGTTTAGGGCAAGGCAGGTGGGTTTAGGGGGGACAGGTGGGTTAGGGGGGGCAGGTGGGTTTAGGGCAAGGCAGGTGGGTTTAGGGGGGGCAGGTGGGTTTAGGGCAAGGCAGGTGGGTTTAGGGGGGACAGGTGGGTTTAGGGGGGACAGGTGGGTTTAGGGGGGACAGGTGGGTTTAGGGGAGACAGGTGGGTTTAGGGGGGGCAGGTGGGTTTAGGGCAAGGCATGTGGGTTTAGGGGGGACAGGTGGGTTTAGGGGGGACAGGTGGGTTTAGGGGGTGCAGGTGGGTTTAGGGGGGACAGGTGGGTTTAGGGTGGACAGGTGGGGTTAGGGGGGATAGGTGGGTTTAGGGCAAGGCAGGTGGGTTTAGGGGGGGCAGGTGGGTTTAGGGGGGGCAGGTGGGTTTAGGGCAAGGCAGGTGGGTTAAGGGCAAGGCAGGTGGGTTTAGGGCAAGGCAGGTGGGTTAAAGACAAGGCAGGTGGGTTTAGGGGGGGTAGGTGGGTTTAGGGGGTGCAGGTGGGTTTAGGGGGGACAGGTGGGTAAGGGGCAAGGCAGGTGGGTTAAGGGGGGACAGGTGGGTTTAGGGGGTGCAGGTGGGTTTAGGGGGGACAGGTGGGTAAGGGGCAAGGCAGGTGGGTTAAGGGGGGACAGGTGGGTAAGGGGCAAGGCAGGTGGGTTTAGGGGGGGCTGGTGGGTTTAGTGGGGGGGGTAAGTTTAGATGCTGTACAGCACATCACATGTGTGACAAGAGACGCCGGGCAACCTCCTGCCCACTGTGCAATTATCAAGCTTATTGTGAAATGTCACTTATATAGTCACTTACATTGTCACTGATACCTATCAGGCTAGGGCAGCCTCCTGGCCACTGTGACCACCCGCTACATGTATATTTCCAGACTGAGTATTTAGCGCTGTCGCATGAATCTTGAACAATTAAATCTGCAATGTTGCTGACTGGCTCTGCTACTGAGTCCTTTTACATGCAGGACAGCCTTCTGGCCACGGCGACCTCCACCTCCCGGCACTACATGTGGGTGTCGGTGGGGGCATCCGTGGTGCACATCCCGCTCCGGAACTTTCAGGTTAGGATGCTGGTGCCGAATGTCGGTGTGGGATGCCTCTCTTGTCCGCAGGATTGGAGTGTCATGGGCATGTGCTGTTACAGTGTTAACTCAACCAGCATCAGCCGCTTCTGGAAGGGCCAGGCTGATGAGCGAACCCGTTGGAGGGCTAGGGAGAGGAGCTTAACGGGTAAATCTGACACAAGTAATGAAAGGAGGCAGACAGGCGAGATAGCAAAGCGCAGAGCTGGAAGGTATGGCGGGGAAAGCATATGTCATGAGCATGTTTCCTTTAAGCCAGGCCATGTTGAACAGTTGGTCGGACGTCCCCTGAGATACTGATTTATGCCTGTATTCAAACGCCCCTCGCATGACATCTAGCGGTGTGAGCTGGTCGCCACATCGAAATATCACTTCTGCTAGCTTCTGCTGCTGCTAACAATCTTAGCCATGCCACTTGATTACCATACTTCCCTGCTCCTCAACCTGATTGCATGATTACATTTCATCAGCCAGGTATCCTGCCGCAGGTTTGCGATGTGAACTGGTCGCCACATAGCAGCAGCACATCTGATCATTATTTGTTTTCCCAACCCTTCAAACGGTCTCATGCGCTGGCTCCCACCTGGCAACACCACCCTTGATTACTTTCCTTAGACTGAACCCTGAGCCCTGATCGTTACCCTCAATCTTGCTGCATGCAAGCGGTGTGAGCTGGTTCCCACATGGCAGCAACACCTCTGATTACTTTCCATAGACTGAACCCTTGGTCCAATCATGATCGTTGTTGCAGGCATGTGGTGTGAGCTGGTCGCCATGTGCATGGGAGCAGCTTATTGTTAACTTACAAGGATTGCTTCAGCTGTCCTTGCATGGCTGTCGGCAACCAATGACGGATGGTCTTAGCTACAGCCGGCCTGTCGGCAATAATAAGTGACAACGTCCTTAGCTACCGGGAACCAGTGACGGCCGGTCTTGGCTCTAGCGGTATTCATCCTTCAACTGTGTGTATATGGCTGCGGGGGCAATCAATGGGGGGCCCTCTTGACTACGGCAAGTAAGCTTACTGTTATAAGTGAAAATTATGGCTGACTAGCAAGGATCTATATAAGCAAGGATGCATTCCAGCATCCTCCGATTCTTGAGTTGTAAGGCTGGAAATGTGGACTGGGGCTAGTGCTGGGCATGCAGGGTTTAGTAGAGGGTGCTTCAGCTACAATTCAGCTACATCAAGGCATGCTGGGGGATGTAGCAGTGCGGCTTGCTGTCCGAGCTACATGGTGCAGCCAGGCCGGTCCTTCATTCGTG
Source organism: Limnomonas spitsbergensis (assembly GCA_037349105.1). Taxonomy (NCBI): domain Eukaryota; kingdom Viridiplantae; phylum Chlorophyta; class Chlorophyceae; order Chlamydomonadales; genus Limnomonas; species Limnomonas spitsbergensis. Next base: position 2,316,909 of record JAYJMM010000101.1, on the reverse strand, counting down.
ATGGCTCGCTTGCTCTATACCCCTCGCTTGTGACTCGCTGGCTACTGATGCCCCACTAGCCTTCTGACAGGTGGCCTTAGCTTACTGGATTTTATATTCATGAGGTCAGGTGTGGTGTCGTGGCACCACCATGCTGGCCTAATGGTTGAATGAAGACACAAAACCATCTTCCTACATTCTTTGTTACATCTTGACCACCTTTTCAGCATGGCCCAGTTACATCTTGACCGCACCCGCAGTCAAAACAGCCTATATCTGTTTCTATGCCACCGCACTATTGATCCGGGCAAATGGATTGAACAGCTTTAGAATGTCCACTTGTCAAGAACATGATACCTCTGGGCCATGCTCAAAAGGCTCCTGGCCGTGTGGCCGCCCGATTGTCTGGTCAGGAGGGGAAAGTAAACGTAAGGTTCGAGGAGAAAAGAAAGGAACATACGGAAACAAGAGAAGGAATAGACCATGCCCACATAAAGGAAGTCTGTAAAATCCTCAGCCCGTTTAGATCATAAGTAGCCCCTAACAAAGAGAAAACCAAACAAACGTACTAGGCAGTTAGTTGGTCAGGAAAAGGGAAACAAAGGCCTCTGAAACGACATAGCCTCAAAGATGTACTGCCACACCCTTCACAAAAGTCAGAGCATCCCCCCCTGGCCTGCCCTGGTACTAAGCGTGGATGTCTATAGCACCGTCTTGTAGGTCTGTCCATACCCGTTCTCTGAATGTAAGGTGATCCTACACGCAGGGATGTGTTGAACTGTGCAAAGGCAGAATATCTGACCATGACGGACATGCATAAGGATCAACAAATTGAGAATAAGTGTAAACATGTACCGGATTGTTTTTTCCCGTTTCCGGTAGTCCCTAAATCCGTTTACATGTGTAGTACGCCTCTTTAGCGCCTGGGGAAAATACTAAACAACCTCTGGTGGAACACTACTAAGAAAAACTCGGAAACATGATGATGATATTGCTTACTCGTATGATGATATTGCTTACAGGGAAATACCTTTCAATCACCTTCAAAAATATATTCATGGACAGCCCAGATAGGATAGGAGAGGCAGATCATGAAGTGGAAGACGACATGCAATGTTTGACACACACGAGGAACGCTAGGAGAGTAGTGGGTGTATATCTGACCCTTGCATAGTTAAGACCAACAATATATTTCACTTCCACAGTGAAATGATGCCTCTTATACAAGCGGCAACATGCCGCAGCATTCCTGCAAAATATGTAGGACAGCTGTGTGACCCCCCCTCCTAGCCAAGTACAGTGCCCGTCCCCCTTGACAGTCAGCACGGGGGGCATTCTCACTGCAATCCAGCAACAACCGCACCACCGCCTCATGGCCATATCTGGCTGCCCACACCAGTGCCTCCCCATCCAAGCAGTTAGCACGAGGTGCATGCTCCCCCCACCCCAACAACAGCCGCACCACCGCCTCGTGGCCCCTCTCGGCTGCCCTCAACAGTGCCTTCCCATCCTGGCAGTTCGCACGTGGGGCATGCTCCCTCCACCCCAACAACAGCTGCACCACCGCCTCGTGGCCCCTCTCGGCTGCCCTCACCAGTGCCCACCCATCCCGGCAGTCTGCACGTGGGGCATGCTCCCTACACCCCAACAACAGCTGCACTACCGCCTCGTGGCCATTTTGCGCAGCCCTTAACAGTGCCTCCCCATCCTGGCAGTTCGCACGTGGGGCATGCTCCCTCCACCCCAACAACAGCTGCACCACCGCCTCGTGGCCGTTCCACGCAGCCCTTAACAGTGCCTCCCCATCCAAGCAGTCAGCACGTGGGGCATGCTCCCTCCACCCCAACAACAGCTGCACCACCGCCTCGTGGCCGTTCAACGCAGCCCTTAACAGTGCCCACCCATCCTGGCAGTTAGCACGTGGGGCATGCTCTCTCCACCCCAACAACAGCTGCACCACCGCCTCGTGGCCCCTCTCGGCAGCCCTCACCAGTGCCCACCCATCCCGGCAGTTCGCACGTGGGGCATGCTCCCTCCACCCCAACAACAGTTGCACTACCGCCTCGTGGCCGTTCCACACAGCCCTTAACAGTGCCTCCCCATCCTGGCAGTTAGCACGTGGGGCATGCTCCCTCCACCCCAACAACAGCTGCACCACCGCCTCGTGGCCATTCTGCGTAGCCCTTAACAGTGCCTCCCCATTCTGACAGTTAGCACGTGGGGCATGCTCCCTCCACCCAAGCAAAAGCCGCACCACTGCCTTGCGGCCATGCTGCGCAGCCCACACCAATGCCTCCCCATCTTGGCAGTTAGCATGGGGTGAATGCTCCCTCCACCCCATCAACAACTGCACCGCTGCATAGTGGCCATGCCAAGCTGCCCTCACCAATGCATCCCCTTTCCGGCAGTCTGCCTTTGCACCCAGATTGAGCATGAGCCTCGTCAACTCCAAGCAGTCATACACCTGACTGTTGCAGCCCACAGCTCTCATGAGGGCCTGGTCAGGACCGTGAACTGCCATCATGGCACGAGCTAGATTAATGGGGCAGTCCCTGAGGCAGTCGCGCCAACGCCTGCACACCCGCCACGCTCCATACTGCACTTTCATGGCTTGGTGGGCGCCAGGTCTAGTAGGAGGGCCTTGAGGATTGCATAGCCATGAATCTGCATGGCTGAGGATTATGCCAAGGATGTCCGTGTTGAGGTCTTGGAGGCAGGCGAAGATGGCTGGGTCCTCGCTAGGGGAACGAGATGCAGATGCATCTGTTCTGATAGCGGATGCGGATGACGTCATAGGGTGGTGCGCAATTCCACTTTTCGAATGGCCGTCCTACATGCATGCAAAACGCCACATGCCATGGGTTGGAGTCAGTATTGCAATGTCTATGCCCGGATGCATTGTCTTTATGCTCGGATGCATTGTCTTTATGCTCGGATGCATTGTCTTTATGCCCGGATGCATCGACTCAAAAACCTTTCATGAAAGGGCCAGGCTGTGCGATCTAGAGATGCAGATAAAGAATGAGGGAGTGGAAATTGAAAGAAACAAATATGGGACCATACATATGAAGCCAGAGTGGGAGATTCCTCAGTCTTTGACATATCCACATGACAGTCTTGCAGTTGCTCCACTCATGCATGGTCCTTGTTCCGCTCACCAGGGGCAATGTTGGGCACTTGTGTTGAAGTGAATGATGAGTGGATCTCCTCAATGCCGCACTCGTTGGAGAATAAAAACTGCAAAGCTCAGGCCACCGAACGAGCGGGTGAGACTGGGGTTCTGACGCAACCGACCTGTATCGAACGTACGGCCAATACGGATGGAGAACTTGACGGAGCGAGGACTAGAACGGCCAATACGCAGGCCACCGATGTGTTCCAGAAATTATTGACTGAGTGGCTAGGAACGAAACCAGTCCACAATGTAGGAGAATTATACGGTATGTAGATTGATTGGTAACAATAAGTGGGAATTTAGAAAGTGCACCCCAGAGGCGCGTTCGCATCTTCCGCTTACCGAACGGCGAGAAACATCAGCGGCCATAGTGTGGATCTTACTAGGGCCACAAAACGGTTGCCCCGTGGATATTAAATACGGAGCCTTGACAAGAATTGAGCTGACAGACAATGAGACAAGTAGGCAGATCATGAAACAAGAGCAGGCCATGCAGGTTGCATAGTGCATCCGGTCGGAACCAGGCAAGTCTTTCAACTGTCCGTGTCTGTGTCTTCGGAGCCAGGCAAGTTATGCAGCACCCGCCATGCTGGGCATGTATGAGTCCAAGAGTCCAGAAGTCTATGAGACATCAGCGGGCCATGCAGGTCACATGGTGCATCTGGTTGGATTCATGCATGCCATGCAACTCCAAGCACCCCATTTATGGCATGCATGGCGTATGATGTGGGGGGGTGGAGCGCAGTTGTGTGTTTTGGGGTGGAGCGCAGGTATGCGTGTGGGGGTGGAGAGAAGGTGTGTGTGTGGATGGGGGGGGGGGGGGAGGGGGGCATGTGTGTAGGGGGGGGCGCAGCTGTGTTGGGGGTTGGGCGGGGTGGCATGCATATGCTGTGTATTTTGTGTATGTTTGTTGGGGGGTACGGTGCAGGTGGCATGATGTTGATGTGTGTGGTGTTTATTGTTAGCAAGAAAGAAAGAAAGCGACGCCTCGTGGGGGGTGTGAGAGTTAAGGAAACAACGCAGCCTGGGCTGAAGCCACATCCGCGCCGTTACCGTGTTTATTCTCATCCTTTATTTATTTCATCCTCTTCACAACTTCCCAACTTCCCAAATCCTATCGATCCCCTTCTCCCACTTCCCTCCCCGAGGCAGGCATCCTGATGGTCTCCAGAAAGTACGGCTATCCTGCTGTCTGCCTAGTTTGCCTTCAACATCCACAACAAGGCTTGGTCCCTCAAGGTAGGGGGGGGGGGCGTTACCCAGTACCCAGGGGGTCAATCAGGGTCAACTCATTACTATATTCTGGTGCTTTTATGAAGATGTGAATTCTATTAGCTGCATCCCCACTATTGTCTGGTCCCTCAATGCCTTGGTGGACATACCTTGGAGATCCACACTATGGTCGGGTCCCTCAGGGCATGCTGAAATGAGACCATTCGTGAAGCACTTTCATATCGTCAAGCTGAAGCTGCAATACGATGGAGCTCTTCCGCCTGCTGACGTAGTCCAGCCTTAAGACTTACTTTAAATCAAATCTCAGCTACATGGCTTGGACCTGGACTGCAGTATTCGTCGGGAGCGTCTTTCTTAAGGCGAATTGAGAGTCTGAATAGTTCAACTGGGTCCATTCCCTTTGCACTTGTGCAGAATGGCAGATATTCCAACCTGCTGGGGGAACAGCCCTTTCTTGATTTCATTATTTGATAAGCAAGGCAGACCTGTTTGTTATCCATTTCATTTGCAGATTAACCACTACCTGCACGGATCGAAATGCTGCCTTAGCCATACACACAAAAGTGTATTTGTTCATTCATTTCTTTCCAGGATGCAAGTACCAATACCTGCCAACAATGAAAACCAGTCCTGCGACATACAGAGCTCGTTTTTTTGTATCATTTTTGTGTATCATTTTTGTGTAGTATCCTGCCTTTTGACATCAAAAACATAGTTGTGAACCAATTCTGGTCCAGGATGGCAGGTGCCTCAACCGGACCCAACAGGAACAAAAAACAGCATTCTGACACTAAAAGCAATTAACATATGCACCCTTTCAACCCACAGGATCGCATGTGCCATCACCTGTCCGGTGCAAAGTCCGACGACTGGGACATCGCCTCAGCCCTTGTGGGCAAGACATGGCCCAGCTAGAGGTAAACCCTAGGTCAGCCTCTAACTCAGCTGGAGGTAAACCCTAGGTCAGCCTCCACCTCAGCTGGAGGTAAACCCTAGGTCAGCCACCAACTCAGCTGGAGGTAAACCCTAGGTCAGTCTTCACCTCACATGGAGGTAAACCCTAGGTCAGCATCCACCTCAGCTGGAGGTAAACCCTAGGTCAGCCTCCAACTCAGCTGGAGGTAAACCCTAGGTCAGCCTCCACCTCAGCTGGAGGTAAACCCTAGGCCAGCCTCCACCTCAGCTGGAGGTAAACCCTAGGCCAGCCTCCACCTCAGCTGGGGGTTAGCCCTAGGCCAGCCTCCAAATCAGCTAGGCAGCAGCCAGCGGGCCAAGTTCTAGGGCTTATTGCCACCAGAACCCTCGGCTACCTACCCTGATGTAGCTGAATTGTAGCGGAAAGTGCGCATAAGACCAAAACAGCTGTCAGCGTGCCATCAGCAGGAAATAACAAACGGCCGTTATTGCCTTCAGTATAATTATAACTCCAGAGACATCTCTAGTTCATCTCTCATTCTGCCCTTTTTGTGTCCTTTGATTTTCTGTTACAAATGCAACCCGTGGAAACCAGCCCCATGGAATGTCCTCCCCCCACCCTGTCATTTTCTCGAGCCCTCCTTCCACGTCCCTGCCCTCTCACACATCCTCGCTTGAATGAAGAGAGAAGATGTGAGAAACACAGGGCCCGAAAACCCAGTCAATGGACACCGTCTCATAGGTTCAGCTGCATCACTTCCTAACCTATAGCCCCGCACCCTGACCCTTAACCGGAAGGCCCTGAACATTTTTATTATTATCTACAGGCAGGCCCTGAACCCTTTTGATCACTCGCATGGACCCCTGGCCTGGTGTGAGAGGTATGAACTCATGACGTCCAGCTATTGTTTTATTACCTGGCAAGCCCCTGAAACCTGTTGAGCCCCAGGCCCCTTGCTGAGTCAAGGCCTATAGAGATGCGTTAGGGATCAAGTCTAACAACTGGGATCCATCTGGGCAGTTTCTGGCTGTGGGGAGCTACAATGAGGTGGGTAGGGGACTAATGATGGTAACGGCGCGGACGCGGCCTAGGCCCATGCCGCGCAGTTTCCTTAACCCTCATGCCCATGCGGTGCGTAGTTTTCTTTCTTTCTTCGGGTAGGGGAGGTAACATGAGATGGGTGGGATGGGGATGGGAAATTTTTGAACGTTGGATCCCCTAGCTCAGTCACACACCACTGCTGTTGGAGCAGCATGCTCGCCTTGCGATGGGCGCCGGAATTTCCGGTCCTATCGTGGGCGTCCTGGATGGCTGCCAGCCGCTCTCCGGGCGGGGAAATCACACAGCAGCGCCCGTCCATGTTCCACTATTTGACGTGCGCTTAGTCTACCGGTATTTGGAACTCCGACTCCCCGGTATGAGCGTGCGTATTTCTCATGAAACCTAGGGTTGACTGCACACTATTAGCGCACACACGCGCCCCTAGCTGATGTTTCCCCACACAAACATATATTGGTACTCTTCGAGTTTGCAGAAGGCATTTTGTTACTTTGCCGCCTTTTAGGGTTTAAGTTTCGGGTTTAGTTGCGACTTCCGCGCATTCAATGGCCTGACTGAACAGAAGATCAACCCGGAATGCAAATTTAAACGTTGGCGGAAGATCCCTTCTCCCTCGCATCCCCTCTCCCATCAGGTGAGGCTGCGTTAGAGTCATTCAGTGTAGCCAGCCCACTCCCGTATCCTCCCTCCTCCACCCATCAGGTCTATTGAGGTGGAGCCCTGACAGCCGCTACCTCGCCTCAGTCAGTCTAGCCAGCCCCGGATCTGTGTGGATCTGGGATATGGATGTGGGTCAGCTGGATGCAGTACTTATGCACCTGGCTGAGGTCACAGACATGTAATGGGCACCACAGGTGGGGCTAGGGTATAGGGGGACAGGTAGGGCTAGGGTTTAGGGGGAGCAGGTGGGTTTAGGGCCAGGCAGGTGGGTTTAGGGCAAGGCAGGTGAGTTGAAAGGGGACATGTGGGTTTAGGGCAAGGCAGGTGGGTTTAGGGCAAGGCAGGTGGGTTTAGGGCGTGGCAGGTGGGTTTAGGGGGGGTTGGTGGGTTTAGGGCAATGCAGGTGGGTTTAGCGCAAGGCAAGTGGGTTTAGGGGGGACAGGTGGGTTTAGAGGGGACAGGTGTGTTTAGGGCAAGGCAGGTGGGTTTAGGGGTGACAGGTGGGTATAGGGCAAGGCAGGTGGGTTTAGGGGGGACAGGTGGGTATAGGGCAAGGCAGGTGGGTTTAGGGGGGACAGGTGGGTATAGGGCAAGGCAGGTGGGTTTAGGGGGGACAGGTGGGTTATGGGCAAGGCAGGTGGGTTTAGGGGGGGCAGGTGGGTTAGGGGCAAGGCAGGTGGGTTTAGGGGGGGCAGGTGGGTTAGGGCCAGGGAGGTGGGTTTAGGGCTATGCAGGTGGGTTCAGGGCAAGGCAGGTGGGTTTAGGGCAAGGCAGGTGGGTTTAAGGCAAGGCAGGTGGGTTTAGGGGGGACAGGTGGGTGTAGGGCAAGGCAGGTGGGTTTAGGGGGGGCAGTTGGGTAATGGGCAAGGCAGGTGGGTTGAAAGGGGACAGGTGGGTTTAGGGGGGACAGGTGGGGTTAGGGCAAGGCAGGTGGGTTTAGGGGGGGCAGGTGGGTTTAGGGGGACAGGTGGGTTTAGGGGGGGCAGGTGGGTTTAGGGTGGACATGTGGGTTTAGGGCGGAAAGGTGGGTTTAGATGGGCAGGTGGGTTTAGGTGGGCAGGTGGGTTTAGGGCAAAGCAGGTGGGTTTCAGGCAAGGCAGGTGGGTTTGGGGCAAGGCAGGTGGGTTAAGGGGGGACAGGTGGGTTTATGGGGGGCATGTGGGTTTAGGGGGGGCAGGTGGGTTTAGGGGGGCAGGTGGGCTTAGGGGGGCAGGTAGGTTTAGGGCAAAGCAGGTGGGTTTAGGGGGGACAGGTGGGTTTAGGACAAGGCAGGTGGGTTTAGGGGGGGTAGGTGGGTTTAGGGGGGGCAGGTGGGTTTAGGGCAAGGTAGGTGGGTTAAGGGGGGACAGGTGGGTTAAGGGGGGGGCAGGTGGGTTAAGGGGGGACAGGTGGGTTTAGGGGGGACAGGTGGGTTTAGGGGGGGCAGGTGGGTTCAGGGGGGACAGGTGGGTTTAGGGTGGACAGGTGGGGTTAGGGGGGATAGGTGGGTTTAGGGCAAGGCAGGTGGGTTTAGGGGGGGCAGGTGGGTTTAGGGGGGGCAGGTGGGTTAAGGATAAGGCAGGCGGGTTAAGGGCAAGGCAGGAGGGTTTATGGGGGGCAGGTGGGTTTAGGGCAAGGTAGGTGGGTTAAGGGGGGACAGGTGGGTTAAGGGGGGGGCAGGTGGGTTTAGGGGGGACAGGTGGGTAAGGGGCAAGGCAGGTGGGTTTAGGGGGGGCAGGTGGGTAAGGGGCAAGGCAGGTGGGTTTAGGGCAAGGCAGGTGGGTTTAGGGGGGGGTAAGTTGAGATGCTGTACAGCACATCACCTGTGTGACAAGAGACGCCGGGCAACCTCCTGCCCACCGTGCAATTATCAACCTTATTGTGAAATGTCACTTATATAGTCACTTACATAGTCACTGATAGCTATCAGGCTAGGGCAGCCTCCTGGCCACTGTGACCACCCGCTACATATATATTTCCAGACTGAGTATTTAGCGCTGTCGCATGAATCTTGAACAATTAAATCTGCAATGTTGCTGACTGGCTCTGCTACTGAGTCCTTATACATGCAGGACAGCCTCCTGGCCACGGCGACCTTCACCTCCCGGCACTACATGTGGGTGTCGGTGGGGGCATCCGTGGTGCTCATCCCGCGCCGGAACTTTCAGGTGAGGATGCTGGTGCCGATTGTCGGTGTGGGATGCCTCTCTTGTCCGCTGGATTGGAGTGTCATGGGCATGTGCTGTTACAGTGTTAACTCAACCAGCATCAGCCGCTTTTGGAAGAGCCAGGCTGATGAGCGAACCGGTTGGAAGGCTAGGAAGAGGAGCTAAAAGGGTACATCTGAGACAAGTAATGAAAGGAGGCAGACAGGCGAGACAGCAAAGCGCAGAGCTGGAAGGTATGGCGGGGAAAGCATATATCATGGGCATGTTTCCTTTAAGCCAGGCCATGTAGATTTGAACAGTCGGTCGGACGTCCCCTGAGATTCTGATGCCTGTATTCAAGCGCCCCTCGCATGACATCTAGCGGTTTGAGCTGGTCGCCACATCGTAATATCACTTCTGCTAGCTTCTGCTGCTGCCGACAATCTTAGCCATGCCACTTGATTACCATACTTCCCTAATCCTCAACCTGATTGCATGATTACATTCCATCGGCCAGACATCACGCCGCAGGTGTGCGGTGCGAACCCTGCCAAGGTTCATTTCATACTGTGTTCCAGGTGAAAGCGGGGAAAACGTCTGGCGCTTCGTTGAATGTGCCCCGCAGAATGTCGTGAGCGGGCTATCCTGGGTAGGATGGAACTGCTGTGGGTCGAGCGGTCTCACGCCTCCTGCTTCGGCGGAGTAGGCTTTCTTTCTGGTCTCATGCGCTAGCTCCCGCGCGCCTGGCAACACCACCCTTGATTACCATAGACTGAACCCCGAGCCCTGATCGTTACCCTCAATCCTGCTGCATGCACGCGATGTGAGCTGGTTGCCACATGGCAGCAACACCTCTGATTACTTTCCTTAGACTGAACCCTTGGTCCTGATCGTTCCTCTTAATCATGTTGCAGGCATGTGGTGTGAGCTGGTCTCCACGGGGGAGCAGCTTCTTGTTAACTTCCAAGGATTGTTTCAGCTGTCCCTGCATGGCTGTCGGCAACCAATGACGGATGGTTATAGCTACAGCCGGCCTGCCGGCATTAAGTGACAACGTCCTCAGCTACCGGGAATCAGCCGGTCTTGGCTCTAGCGGTATTCATCCTTCAACTGTGTGTATATGGCTGCGGGGGAAATCAATGGGGGGCCCTCTTGACTACGGCAAGTATGCTTTCTGTTATAAGTGGAACATTTCATGGCTGACCAGCAAGGATCTATTACAGCAAGTATACATTTCAGCTTCCTCCGATTCTTGAATTGTAAGGCTGGAAATGTGGACTGGGGCTAGTGCTGGGCATGCAGGGTTTAGTAGAGGGTGCTTCAGCTACAATTCAGCTACGTCAAGGCATGCTGGGGGATGGAGCAGTGCGGCTTGCTGCCTGAGCTACATGGTGCAGCCAGGCCGGTCCTTCATTCGTGATGGCTTACTTGCTCTACCCCTCGCTTGTGACTCGCTGCCTATTAATGCTCCACTGACCTTCTGACAGGTGGCCTTAGCTGACTGGATTTTATATTCATGAGGGCAGGTGTGGTGTCGTGGCACGACCATGCTGGCCTAATGATTGAATGAGGACACAAAACCATCTTCTTACATGTTTGTTACATCTTGACCACCTTTTCAGCATGGCCCAGATGGATATCATCATTGACATCTTGACCACACCCGCAGTCAACACAGCCTAAATCCGTTTCTAAGCCACCGCACTATTGATCCGGGAAATGGATTGAACGGCATTAAAATGTTCACTTGTCAAGAACATGATACCTCTGGGCCATGCTCAAAAGGAAAAGATCTCGGCCGTGTGGCTGCCCGATTTTCTGGTCAGGAGGGAGAACATTAACGTAAGGCTAGAGGAGAAAAGACAGGAACATACGGAATAAAGAGAAGGAACAAACCATGCCCACATAAAGAAAGTCTGTAGAATCCTCAGCCCGTTCAGATCCTAGCCCTCAACAAATAGAAAACCAAACAAACATACTAGACAGTTGGTCAGGAAAAGGGAAACAAAGGCCTCTGAAACGACTTGCCTCAACGATAAACTGCCACACCCTTCACAAAAGTCAGAGCATCCCATCCTGGCCTGCCCAGGTACAAAGCGTGGATGTCTGTGGCACCGTCTTGTAGGCCTGTCCATACCCGCTCTCTGAATGTAAGGTGATCTTACACGCAGGGATGTGTTGAAATGTGCTAAGGCAGAATATCTGACCATGACGGACATGCATGAGGATCAAAAAATTGAGAATAAGTGTAAACATGTACCGGATTGTTTTTTCCCGTTTCCGGTAGTCCCTAAATCGTTTACATGTGTAGTACGCCTACTTAGCGCCTGGGGGAAATACTATACAACCTCTGGATCAAAACTAAGAAAAACTCAAAAACATGTTGATGATACTGCTAACAGGGAAATACCTTTAAATCACCTATAAGTATATTCATGGACAGCCCGGATAAGATAGGAGAGGCAGATGATGAAGTGGAAGACGACATGCAATGTTTGAAACACACGAGGAATGCTAGGAGAGTAGTGGGTGTATATCCGACCCTTGCATAGTTAAGACCAGCAATCAACTTCACTTCCACAGTGACATGATGCCTCTTATACAAGTGGCAACATGCCGAAGCGTTCCTGCAGCATCTGCAGGACAGCTGTGTGACCCCCCCTCCTAGCCAAGGACAGTGCCCGCCCCCCTTGACAGTCAGCACGGGGTGCATTCTCACTGCAATCCAGCAACAGCCGCGCCACCGCCTTGTGGCCATTCCCGGCTGCCCTCACTAGTGCCTCCCCATTCTGACAGTCAGCACGAGGTGCATGCTCCCTCCACCCCAACAACAGTTGCACTACCGCACCGTGGCCATTCCTGGCTGCCCTCACCAGTGCCTCTCCATCCCGCCAGTCAGCATGGGGGGCATGCTCCCTCCACCCCAACAACAGCTGCACCACCGCCTCGTGGCCTTTCCACGCAGCCCTTAACAGTGCCTCCCCATCCTGGCAGTCAGCACGTGGGGCATGCTCCCTCCACCCCAACAACAGCTGCACCACCGCCTCGTGGCCATTCTCCGCAGCACCTAACAGTGCCTCCCCATCCTGGCAGTTAGCACGTGGGGCATGCTCCCTCCACCCCAACAACAGCTGCACTACCGCATAGTGGCCACACTCGGCTGCCAACACCAGTGCCTCCCCATTATGGCAATCAGCACGTGGGGTATGCTCCCTCCACCCCAACAACAGCTGCACCACCGCCTCGTGGCCATTCCCGGCTGCCCTCACGAGTGCCAACCCATCCTGGCAGTTAGCATGTGGGGCATGCTCCCTCCACCCCAACAACAGTTGCACCACTGCCTCGTGGCCATCCTGCGCAGCCCTTAACAGTGCCTCCCCATCCCGGCAGTTAGCACGTGGGGCATGCTCCCTCCACCCCAACAACAGCTGCACCACCGCCTCGTGGCCGTTCCACGCAGCCCTTAACAGTGCCCGCCCATCCTGGCAGTTAGCACGTGGGGCATGCTCCCTCCACCCCAACAACAACTGCACCGCTGCATAGTGGCCACGCCAAGCTGCCCTCACCAACGCCGTCCCAGCCTGGCAGTCTGCCTTTGCACCAAGTTTGAGCATGAGCCTCACCAACTCTAGGCAGTCATAATCCTGACTTTTGCAGCCCACAGCTCTCATGAGGGCCTCGTCAGGACCGTGCACTGCCACCATTGCAAGGGCCAGGTTAATGGGGCAGGCCATGAGGCACTCACGCCAACGCCTGCACACCCGCCATGCTCCATACTGCACCCTACAGGCGCCAGGTCCATGGAGGCCTTGAGTATTGTATAGCCATGCATCTGCATTGCTGAGGATGATGCCAAGGATGTCTGTGTTGAGGTCTTGGAGGCTGGTAAAGATGGCTGGATCCTCGCTAGGGGAAGGAGATGCAGATGCATCTGTTCTGATAGCCTCGGTGGATGCGGATGACGTCATAGGGTGGTGCGCAATTCCACTTTTTTCAATCAGTCGGGCTTGTCTCTCCTGCTCAACAGGCAAGTGAGGTGGAATTCATGCGAGCCAATGTGCAGCACACCTCGGAAAAATATAAACCAATCATGCTTTGTAAAAGGCCGTCCTACATGCATGCAAAATGCCACATGCCATGGGCTGGAGTCAGTATTGCAATGTCTATGCCCGGTTGCACCGTCTTTATGCTCGGATTTACTCAGATGTGACATCTTCTCAGAAGCCTTTTAGGAATGGGCCAGGCTGTGCGATCCGGAGATGCAATGTAGATATATAATGAGGGGGTGTGGAAATTGAAAGAAACAAATATGGGGTCATTCATATGAACACAACCGGGAGCCAGAGTGGGAGATTCCTCAGTCTTTGACATATCCACATGACAGTCTTGCAGTTGTTCCACTCATGCATGGTCCTTGTTCCGCTCACCAGGGGCAATGTTGGACACTCAATTGTGTTGAAGTGGATGAGTGGATCTTCTCAACGCCGCACTCGTTTAGGATAATAAAATAGCAAAGCTTAGACCACCGAACGAGCGGGTGAGACTGGGGTTCTGACACAACCTGTTTTGGACGGCCAATAAGGAGAACTTGACGGAGCGAGCGTGGACTTGAACGGCCAATGCGCAGGCCAGCCACCGATGTGTTCCAGAAACTGCCGACTGAGTGGCTAGGAACGAAACCAGTCCGCACTGTAGGAGAATCGGATGTAGATTGCTTGGTAAGAATGAGCGGGCATTTAGATACAGGAGGCGCGTTCGCATCTTCCGCTTACCGAACGGCAGGAAACATCAGCGGCCATAGTGTGGATCTCGTGGAGCGCGTTCATACTAGCTAGGGCCACAAAACGGTTGCTCCGTGGATATTAAATACGGAGTCTTGAATCCACGTGTACGCCAAATGCCCCATGGAAGTACCGTCCTGCATGAGGCACTGCCCTCATCGGAATGAATTGAGCAGACAGACAATGAGACAAGTGGATAGACCATGAAACAAAAGCAGGCTACGCAGGTTGCATGGTGCATCCGGTCGGAACCAGGCAAGTCTTGCACCTGTCTGTGTCTGTGTCTTCGGAGCCAGTCATGCAACACCCGCCATGCTTGGCATGCATGAGTCCAAGAGGCCATGAGACATCAGCGGGCCATGCAGGTCACATGGTGCATCTGGTTGGATTCATGCATGTCATGCAACTCCAAGCACCCCATTTATGGCATGCATGGCGGATGATGTGGAGGGTTGGAGCAAAGTTGTGTGTGATGGGGTGGAGCGCAGGTGTGCGTGTGTGTGTGGGGGGGGGGGGGGCAGCTGTGTTGAGGGGTGGGGTGGCATATGCTGTGTATTGTGTGTATATCTGATGGAGGGTACAGTGCAGGTCTGGTGCATATGGCATGATGTAAATAGGTGTGGTGTTTATTCTCATCCTTTATTTATTTCATCCTCTTCCCAACTTATATCCCCTTCTCCCGCTTCCCTCCCTGAGGCAGGCATCCTGATGGTCTCCAGGAAGTACGGCTATCCTGCTGTCTGCCTAGTTTGCCTTCAACATACACAAGAAGGCTTGGTCCCTCAAGGTAGGGGGGGTGGGGGGCGTTACCCAGTACCCAGGGGGTCAATGAGGTTCAACTCATTACTATATTCTGGTGCTTTTATGAATTCTATTAGCTGCATCCCCACCATTGTCTGTTCCCTCAATGCCTTGGTGGACATACCTTGGAGATCCACACTATGGTTGGGTCCCTCAGGGCATGCTGAAATGAGACCATGCTTGAAGCATTTTCATTTCGTCAAGCTGAAGCTGCAATAAGATGGATGGAGCTCTTCCGCCTGTTGACGTAGTCCAGCCTTAAGACTTACTTTAAATCAAATCTCAGCTTCATGGCTTGGACCTGGACTGGAGTAGTTGTCGGGAGCTTCTTTCTTAAGGCGAATTGAGAGTCTGAATACTTCAACTGGGTCCATTCCCTTTGCACTTGTGCAGAATGGCAGATATTCCAACCTGCCGGGGCCCTTTCTTGGTTTCATTATTTGTTAAGCAAGGTAGACCTGTTTGTTATCCATTTCATTTGCAGATTAACCACTACCTGCCCGGATCGGAATGCTGCCTTAGCCATACATATATTCAGACTAAAAAAGCTTTAAATACAGGATAACCACTACCTGCCCGACCGGGGCATAGCCTTCAGCCCTTGTGGGCAATACATGGCCCAACTAGAGGTAAACCCTAGGTCAGACTCCACCCTGTTGCTCAGTCAGGCAGCAGCCAGCAGCAAGTAATCAGGCTTGATGCCATATAGCTGAAGAGCGCTTTTGAGTAGGTCAGCCTCCAGCTCAGCTGTAGGTAAACCCTAGGTCAGCGTCCACCCTGTTGCTAAGGCAGGCAGCAGCCAACAGCAAGTAATCAGGCTTCATGCGATATAGCTGACGAGCGCTTATGACTAGGTCAGCCTCACCCTCAGCTGGAGGTAAACCCTATGTCAGCCTCCAACTCAGCTGGAGGTAAACCCTAGGTCAGCCGCCACCTCAGCTGGAGGTAAACCCTAGGTCAGCCTCCTCCTCAGCTGGAGGTAAACCCTAGGTCAGCCGCCACCTCAGCTGGGGTAAACCCTAGGTCAGCCTCCACCTCAGCTGCAGGTAAACCCTAGGTCAGCCTCAAACTCAGCTGGAGGTTAACCCTAGGTCAGCCTCAAACTCAGCTGGAGGTTAACCCTAGGTCAGCCTCCACCTCAGCTGGAGGTAAACCCTAGGTCAGCCTCCACCAGGCTGGAGGTAAACCCTAGGTCAACCTCCACCTCAGCTGGAGGTAAACCCTAGGTCAGCCTCCACCTCAGCTGGAGGTATACCGTAAGTCAGCCTCCACCTCAGCTGGAGGTAAACCCTAGGTCAGCCTCCACCTCAGCTAGAGGTAAACCCTAGGTCAGCCTCCACCGCAGCTGGAGGTAAACCCTAGGTCAGCCTCCACCTCAGCTGGAGGTAGACCCTAGGTCAGCCTCCACCTCAGCTGGAGGTAGACCCTAGGTCAGCCTCCACCTCAGCTGGAGGTAAACCCTAGGTCAGCCTCCACCTCAGCTGGAGGTAAACCCTAGGTCAGCCTCCACCGCAGCTGGAGGTATACCGTAAGTCAGCCTCCACCTCAGCTGGAGGTAAACCCTAGGTCAGCGTCCACCTCAGCTGGAGGTAAACCCTAGGTCAGCCTCCAACTCAGCTGGAGGTAAACCCTAGGTCAGCCTCCACCTCAGCTGGAGGTAAACCCTAGGTCAGCCTCCACCTCAGCTGGAGGTAAACCCTAGGTCAGCCTCCACCGCAGCTGGAGGTCAACCCTAGGTCAACCCCCACCTCAGCTGGAGGTAAACCCTAGGTCAGCCTCCACCTCAGCTGGAGGTAAACCCTAGGTCAGCCTCCACCTCAGCTCGAGGTATACCCCAGGTCAGCCTCCACCTCAGCTGGAGGTAAACCCTAGGTCAGCCTCCACCTCAGCTGGAGGTAAACCCTTGGTCAACCCCCACCTCAGCTGGAGGTAAACCCTAGGTCAGCCTCCACCTCAGCTGGAGGTAAACCCTAGGTCAGCCTCTAACTCAGCTGGAGGTAAACCCTAGGCCAGCCTCCACCTCAGCTGGAGGTAAGCCCTTGGTCAACCCCCACCTCAGCTGGAGGTAAACCCTAGGTCAGCCTCCACCTCATCTGGAGGTAAACCCTAGGTCAGCCTCCACCTCAGCTGGAGGTAAACCCTAGGTCAGCCTCCAACTCAGCTGGAGGTAAACCCTAGGCCAGCCTCCACCTCAGCTGGAGGTAAACCCTTGGTCAACCCCCACATCAGCTGGAGGTAAACCCTAGGTCAGCCTCCACATCAGCTGGAGGTAAAGCCTAGGTCAGCCTCCACCTCA
Organism: Limnomonas spitsbergensis; assembly: GCA_037349105.1. NCBI lineage: Eukaryota > Viridiplantae > Chlorophyta > Chlorophyceae > Chlamydomonadales > Limnomonas > Limnomonas spitsbergensis. The sequence continues at coordinate 2,299,883 of JAYJMM010000101.1, read as the reverse complement.
GCTGGAGGTAAACCCTAGGTCAGCCTCCACCGCAGCTGGAGGTAAACCCTAGGTCAGCCTCAACCTCAGCTGGAGGTAGACCCTAGGTCAGCCTCCACCTCAGCTGGAGGTAGACCCTAGGTCAGCCTCCACCTCAGCTGGAGGTAGACCCTAGGTCAGCCTCCACCTCAGCTGGAGGTAAACCCTAGGTCAGCCTCCACCGCAGCTGGAGGTATACCGTAAGTCAGCCTCCACCTCAGCTGGAGGTAAACCCTAGGTCAGCGTCCACCTCAGCTGGAGGTAAACCCTAGGTCAGCCTCCACCTCAGCTGGAGGTAAACCCTAGGTCAGCCTCCACCTCAGCTGGAGGTAAACCCTAGGTCAGCCTCCACCTCAGCTGGAGGTAAACCCTAGGTCAGCCTCCACCGCAGCTGGAGGTAAACCCTAGGTCAACCCCCACCTCAGCTGGAGGTAAACCCTAGGTCAGCCTCCAACGCAGCTGGAGGTAAACCCTAGGTCAGCCTCCACCTCAGCTCGAGGTATACCCTAGGTCAGCCTCCACCTCAGCTGGAGGTAAACCCTAGGCCAGCCTCCACCTCAGCTGGAGGTAAACCCTTGGTCAACCCCCACCTCAGCTGGAGGCAAACCCTAGGTCAGCCTCCACCTCAGCTGGAGGTAAACCCTAGGTCAGCCTCCAACTCAGCTGGAGGTAGACCCTAGGTCAGCCTCCACCTCAGCTGGAGGTAGACCCTAGGTCAGCCTCCACCTCAGCTGGAGGTAAACCCTAGGTCAGCCTCCACCGCAGCTGGAGGTATACCGTAAGTCAGCCTCCACCTCAGCTGGAGGTAAACCCTAGGTCAGCGTCCACCTCAGCTGGAGGTAAACCCTAGGTCAGCCTCCACCCCAGCTGGAGGTAAACCCTAGGTCAGCCTCCACCTCAGCTGGAGGTAAACCCTAGGTCAGCCTCCACCTCAGCTGGAGGTAAACCCTAGGTCAGCCTCCACCGCAGCTGGAGGTAAACCCTAGGTCAACCCCCACCTCAGCTGGAGGTAAACCCTAGGTCAGCCTCCAACGCAGCTGGAGGTAAACCCTAGGTCAGCCTCCACCTCAGCTCGAGGTATACCCTAGGTCAGCCTCCACCTCAGCTGGAGGTAAACCCTAGGCCAGCCTCCACCTCAGCTGGAGGTAAACCCTTGGTCAACCCCCACCTCAGCTGGAGGCAAACCCTAGGTCAGCCTCCACCTCAGCTGGAGGTAAACCCTAGGTCAGCCTCCAACTCAGCTGGAGGTAAACCCTAGGCCAGCCTCCACCTCAGCTGGAGGTAAGCCCTTGGTCAACCCCCACCTCAGCTGGAGGTAAACCCTAGGTCAGCCTCCAACTCAGCTGGAGGTAAACCCTAGGTCAGCCTCCACCTCAGCTGGAGGTAAACCCTAGGTCAGCCTCCAACTCAGCTGGAGGTAAACCCTAGGCCAGCCTCCACCTCAGCTGGAGGTAAACCCTTGGTCAACCCCCACATCAGCTGGAGGTAAACCCTAGGTCAGCCTCCACCTCAGCTGGAGGTAAACCCTAGGTCAGCCTCCACCTCAGCTGGAGGTAAACCCTAGGTCAGCCTCCGCCTCAGCTGGACATAAACCCTAGGTCAGCCTCCACCTCAGCTGGAGGTAAACCCTAGGTCAGCCTCCACCTCAGCTGGAGGTAGACCCTAGGTCAGCCTCCACCTCAGCTGGAGGTTAACCCTAGGTCAGCCTCCACCTCAGCTGGAGGTAAACCCTAGGTCAGCCTCCACCGCAGCTGGAGGTATACCGTAACTCAGCCTCCACCTCAGCTGGAGGTAAACCCTAGGTCATCGTCCACCTCAGCTGGAGGTAAACCCTAGGTCAGCCTCCACCTCAGCTGGAGGTAAACCCTAGGTCAGCCTCCACCTCAGCTGGAGGTAAACCCTAGGTCAGCCTCCACCTCAGCTGGAGGTAAACCCTAGGTCAGCCTCCACCGCAGCTGGAGGTAAACCCTAGGTCAACCCCCACCTCAGCTGGAGGTAAACCCTAGGTCAGCCTCCAACGCAGCTGGAGGTAAACCCTAGGTCAGCCTCCACCTCAGCTCGAGGTATACCCTAGGTCAGCCTCCACCTCAGCTGGAGGTAAACCCTAGGCCAGCCTCCACCTCAGCTGGAGGTAAACCCTTGGTCAACCCCCACCTCAGCTGGAGGCAAACCCTAGGTCAGCCTCCACCTCAGCTGGAGGTAAACCCTAGGTCAGCCTCCAACTCAGCTGGAGGTAAACCCTAGGCCAGCCTCCACCTCAGCTGGAGGTAAGCCCTTGGTCAACCCCCACCTCAGCTGGAGGTAAACCCTAGGTCAGCCTCCAACTCAGCTGGAGGTAAACCCTAGGTCAGCCTCCACCTCAGCTGGAGGTAAACCCTAGGTCAGCCTCCAACTCAGCTGGAGGTAAACCCTATGCCAGCCTCCACCTCAGCTGGAGGTAAACCCTTGGTCAACCCCCACATCAGCTGGAGGTAAACCCTAGGTCAGCCTCCACCTCAGCTGGAGGTAAACCCTAGGTCAGCCTCCACCTCAGCTGGAGGTAAACCCTAGGTCAGCCTCCGCCTCAGCTGGACATAAACCCTAGGTCAGCCTCCACCTCAGCTGGAGGTAAACCCTAGGTCAGCCTCCACCTCAGCTGGAGGTAGACCCTAGGTCAGCCTCTACCTCAGCTGGAGGTAAACCCTAGGTCAGCCTCCACCTCAGCTGGAGGTAAACCCTAGGTCAGCCTCCACCTCAGCTGGAGGTAAACCCTAGGTCAGCCTCCACCTCAGCTCGAGGTAAACCCTAGGTCAGCCTCCACCTCAGCTAGAGGTAAACCCTAGGTCAGCCTCCACCGCAGCTGGAGGTAAACCCTAGGTCAGCCTCCACCTCAGCTGGAGGTAGACCCTAGGTCAGCCTCCACCTCAGCTGGAGGTAGACCCTAGGTCAGCCTCCACCTCAGCTGGAGGTAAACCCTAGGTCAGCCTCCACCTCAGCTGGAGGTAAACCCTAGGTCAGCCTCCACCGCAGCTGGAGGTATACCGTAAGTCAGCCTCCACCTCAGCTGGAGGTAAACCCTAGGTCAGCGTCCACCTCAGCTGGAGGTAAACCCTAGGCCAGCCTCCACCTCAGCTGGAGGTAAACCCTTGGTCAACCCCCACATCAGCTGGAGGTAAACCCTAGGTCAGCCTCCACCTCAGCTGGAGGTAAACCCTAGGTCAGCCTCCACCGCAGCTGGAGGTCAACCCTAGGTCAACCCCCACCTCAGCTGGAGGTAAACCCTAGGTCAGCCTCCACCTCAGCTGGAGGTAAACCCTAGGTCAGCCTCCACCTCAGCTCGAGGTATACCCCAGGTCAGCCTCCACCTCAGCTGGAGGTAAACCCTAGGCCAGCCTCCACCTCAGCTGGAGGTAAACCCTTGGTCAACCCCCACCTCAGCTGGAGGTAAACCCTAGGTCAGCCTCCACCTCAGCTGGAGGTAAACCCTAGGTCAGCCTCTAACTCAGCTGGAGGTAAACCCTAGGCCAGCCTCCACCTCAGCTGGAGGTAAGCCCTTGGTCAACCCCCACCTCAGCTGGAGGTAAACCCTAGGTCAGCCTCCACCTCAGCTGGAGGTAAACCCTAGGTCAGCCTCCACCTCAGCTGGAGGTAAACCCTAGGTCAGCCTCCAACTCAGCTGGAGGTAAACCCTAGGCCAGCCTCCACCTCAGCTGGAGGTAAACCCTTGGTCAACCCCCACATCAGCTGGAGGTAAACCCTAGGTCAGCCTCCACATCAGCTGGAGGTAAAGCCTAGGTCAGCCTCCACCTCAGCTGGAGGTAAACCCTAGGTCAGCCTCCACCGCAGCTGGAGGTAAACCCTAGGTCAGCCTCAACCTCAGCTGGAGGTAGACCCTAGGTCAGCCTCCACCTCAGCTGGAGGTAGACCCTAGGTCAGCCTCCACCTCAGCTGGAGGTAGACCCTAGGTCAGCCTCCACCTCAGCTGGAGGTAAACCCTAGGTCAGCCTCCACCGCAGCTGGAGGTATACCGTAAGTCAGCCTCCACCTCAGCTGGAGGTAAACCCTAGGTCAGCGTCCACCTCAGCTGGAGGTAAACCCTAGGTCAGCCTCCACCTCAGCTGGAGGTAAACCCTAGGTCAGCCTCCACCTCAGCTGGAGGTAAACCCTAGGTCAGCCTCCACCTCAGCTGGAGGTAAACCCTAGGTCAGCCTCCACCGCAGCTGGAGGTAAACCCTAGGTCAACCCCCACCTCAGCTGGAGGTAAACCCTAGGTCAGCCTCCAACGCAGCTGGAGGTAAACCCTAGGTCAGCCTCCACCTCAGCTCGAGGTATACCCTAGGTCAGCCTCCACCTCAGCTGGAGGTAAACCCTAGGCCAGCCTCCACCTCAGCTGGAGGTAAACCCTTGGTCAACCCCCACCTCAGCTGGAGGCAAACCCTAGGTCAGCCTCCACCTCAGCTGGAGGTAAACCCTAGGTCAGCCTCCAACTCAGCTGGAGGTAGACCCTAGGTCAGCCTCCACCTCAGCTGGAGGTAGACCCTAGGTCAGCCTCCACCTCAGCTGGAGGTAAACCCTAGGTCAGCCTCCACCGCAGCTGGAGGTATACCGTAAGTCAGCCTCCACCTCAGCTGGAGGTAAACCCTAGGTCAGCGTCCACCTCAGCTGGAGGTAAACCCTAGGTCAGCCTCCACCCCAGCTGGAGGTAAACCCTAGGTCAGCCTCCACCTCAGCTGGAGGTAAACCCTAGGTCAGCCTCCACCTCAGCTGGAGGTAAACCCTAGGTCAGCCTCCACCGCAGCTGGAGGTAAACCCTAGGTCAACCCCCACCTCAGCTGGAGGTAAACCCTAGGTCAGCCTCCAACGCAGCTGGAGGTAAACCCTAGGTCAGCCTCCACCTCAGCTCGAGGTATACCCTAGGTCAGCCTCCACCTCAGCTGGAGGTAAACCCTAGGCCAGCCTCCACCTCAGCTGGAGGTAAACCCTTGGTCAACCCCCACCTCAGCTGGAGGTAAGCCCTTGGTCAACCCCCACCTCAGCTGGAGGTAAACCCTAGGTCAGCCTCCAACTCAGCTGGAGGTAAACCCTAGGTCAGCCTCCACCTCAGCTGGAGGTAAACCCTAGGTCAGCCTCCAACTCAGCTGGAGGTAAACCCTAGGCCAGCCTCCACCTCAGCTGGAGGTAAACCCTTGGTCAACCCCCACATCAGCTGGAGGTAAACCCTAGGTCAGCCTCCACCTCAGCTGGAGGTAAACCCTAGGTCAGCCTCCACCTCAGCTGGAGGTAAACCCTAGGTCAGCCTCCGCCTCAGCTGGACATAAACCCTAGGTCAGCCTCCACCTCAGCTGGAGGTAAACCCTAGGTCAGCCTCCACCTCAGCTGGAGGTAGACCCTAGGTCAGCCTCCACCTCAGCTGGAGGTTAACCCTAGGTCAGCCTCCACCTCAGCTGGAGGTAAACCCTAGGTCAGCCTCCACCGCAGCTGGAGGTATACCGTAACTCAGCCTCCACCTCAGCTGGAGGTAAACCCTAGGTCAGCGTCCACCTCAGCTGGAGGTAAACCCTAGGTCAGCCTCCAACTCAGCTGGAGGTAAACCCTAGGCCAGCCTCCACCTCAGCTGGAGGTAAACCCTTGGTCAACCCCCACATCAGCTGGAGGTAAACCCTAGGTCAGCCTCCACATCAGCTGGAGGTAAAGCCTAGGTCAGCCTCCACCTCAGCTGGAGGTAAACCCTAGGTCAGCCTCCACCGCAGCTGGAGGTAAACCCTAGGTCAGCCTCAACCTCAGCTGGAGGTAGACCCTAGGTCAGCCTCCACCTCAGCTGGAGGTAGACCCTAGGTCAGCCTCCACCTCAGCTGGAGGTAGACCCTAGGTCAGCCTCCACCTCAGCTGGAGGTAAACCCTAGGTCAGCCTCCACCGCAGCTGGAGGTATACCGTAAGTCAGCCTCCACCTCAGCTGGAGGTAAACCCTAGGTCAGCGTCCACCTCAGCTGGAGGTAAACCCTAGGTCAGCCTCCACCTCAGCTGGAGGTAAACCCTAGGTCAGCCTCCACCTCAGCTGGAGGTAAACCCTAGGTCAGCCTCCACCTCAGCTGGAGGTAAACCCTAGGTCAGCCTCCACCGCAGCTGGAGGTAAACCCTAGGTCAACCCCCACCTCAGCTGGAGGTAAACCCTAGGTCAGCCTCCAACGCAGCTGGAGGTAAACCCTAGGTCAGCCTCCACCTCAGCTCGAGGTATACCCTAGGTCAGCCTCCACCTCAGCTGGAGGTAAACCCTAGGCCAGCCTCCACCTCAGCTGGAGGTAAACCCTTGGTCAACCCCCACCTCAGCTGGAGGCAAACCCTAGGTCAGCCTCCACCTCAGCTGGAGGTAAACCCTAGGTCAGCCTCCAACTCAGCTGGAGGTAGACCCTAGGTCAGCCTCCACCTCAGCTGGAGGTAGACCCTAGGTCAGCCTCCACCTCAGCTGGAGGTAAACCCTAGGTCAGCCTCCACCGCAGCTGGAGGTATACCGTAAGTCAGCCTCCACCTCAGCTGGAGGTAAACCCTAGGTCAGCGTCCACCTCAGCTGGAGGTAAACCCTAGGTCAGCCTCCACCCCAGCTGGAGGTAAACCCTAGGTCAGCCTCCACCTCAGCTGGAGGTAAACCCTAGGTCAGCCTCCACCTCAGCTGGAGGTAAACCCTAGGTCAGCCTCCACCGCAGCTGGAGGTAAACCCTAGGTCAACCCCCACCTCAGCTGGAGGTAAACCCTAGGTCAGCCTCCAACGCAGCTGGAGGTAAACCCTAGGTCAGCCTCCACCTCAGCTCGAGGTATACCCTAGGTCAGCCTCCACCTCAGCTGGAGGTAAACCCTAGGCCAGCCTCCACCTCAGCTGGAGGTAAACCCTTGGTCAACCCCCACCTCAGCTGGAGGTAAGCCCTTGGTCAACCCCCACCTCAGCTGGAGGTAAACCCTAGGTCAGCCTCCAACTCAGCTGGAGGTAAACCCTAGGTCAGCCTCCACCTCAGCTGGAGGTAAACCCTAGGTCAGCCTCCAACTCAGCTGGAGGTAAACCCTAGGCCAGCCTCCACCTCAGCTGGAGGTAAACCCTTGGTCAACCCCCACATCAGCTGGAGGTAAACCCTAGGTCAGCCTCCACCTCAGCTGGAGGTAAACCCTAGGTCAGCCTCCACCTCAGCTGGAGGTAAACCCTAGGTCAGCCTCCGCCTCAGCTGGACATAAACCCTAGGTCAGCCTCCACCTCAGCTGGAGGTAAACCCTAGGTCAGCCTCCACCTCAGCTGGAGGTAGACCCTAGGTCAGCCTCCACCTCAGCTGGAGGTTAACCCTAGGTCAGCCTCCACCTCAGCTGGAGGTAAACCCTAGGTCAGCCTCCACCGCAGCTGGAGGTATACCGTAACTCAGCCTCCACCTCAGCTGGAGGTAAACCCTAGGTCAGCGTCCACCTCAGCTGGAGGTAAACCCTAGGTCAGCCTCCACCTCAGCTGGAGGTAAACCCTAGGTCAGCCTCCACCTCAGCTGGAGGTAAACCCTAGGTCAGCCTCCACCTCAGCTGGAGGTAAACCCTAGGTCAGCCTCCACCGCAGCTGGAGGTAAACCCTAGGTCAACCCCCACCTCAGCTGGAGGTAAACCCTAGGTCAGCCTCCAACGCAGCTGGAGGTAAACCCTAGGTCAGCCTCCACCTCAGCTCGAGGTATACCCTAGGTCAGCCTCCACCTCAGCTGGAGGTAAACCCTAGGCCAGCCTCCACCTCAGCTGGAGGTAAACCCTTGGTCAACCCCCACCTCAGCTGGAGGCAAACCCTAGGTCAGCCTCCACCTCAGCTGGAGGTAAACCCTAGGTCAGCCTCCAACTCAGCTGGAGGTAAACCCTAGGCCAGCCTCCACCTCAGCTGGAGGTAAGCCCTTGGTCAACCCCCACCTCAGCTGGAGGTAAACCCTAGGTCAGCCTCCAACTCAGCTGGAGGTAAACCCTAGGTCAGCCTCCACCTCAGCTGGAGGTAAACCCGAGGTCAGCCTCCAACTCAGCTGGAGGTAAACCCTAGGCCAGCCTCCACCTCAGCTGGAGGTAAACCCTTGGTCAACCCCCACATCAGCTGGAGGTAAACCCTAGGTCAGCCTCCACCTCAGCTGGAGGTAAACCCTAGGTCAGCCTCCACCTCAGCTGGAGGTAAACCCTAGGTCAGCCTCCGCCTCAGCTGGACATAAACCCTAGGTCAGCCTCCACCTCAGCTGGAGGTAAACCCTAGGTCAGCCTCCACCTCAGCTGGAGGTAGACCCTAGGTCAGCCTCTACCTCAGCTGGAGGTAAACCCTAGGTCAGCCTCCACCTCAGCTGGAGGTAAACCCTAGGTCAGCCTCCACCTCAGCTGGAGGTAAACCCTAGGTCAGCCTCCACCTCAGCTCGAGGTAAACCCTAGGTCAGCCTCCACCTCAGCTAGAGGTAAACCCTAGGTCAGCCTCCACCGCAGCTGGAGGTAAACCCTAGGTCAGCCTCCACCTCAGCTGGAGGTAGACCCTAGGTCAGCCTCCACCTCAGCTGGAGGTAGACCCTAGGTCAGCCTCCACCTCAGCTGGAGGTAAACCCTAGGTCAGCCTCCACCTCAGCTGGAGGTAAACCCTAGGTCAGCCTCCACCGCAGCTGGAGGTATACCGTAAGTCAGCCTCCACCTCAGCTGGAGGTAAACCCTAGGTCAGCGTCCACCTCAGCTGGAGGTAAACCCTAGGCCAGCCTCCACCTCAGCTGGAGGTAAACCCTTGGTCAACCCCCACATCAGCTGGAGGTAAACCCTAGGTCAGCCTCCACCTCAGCTGGAGGTAAACCCTAGGTCAGCCTCCACCGCAGCTGGAGGTCAACCCTAGGTCAACCCCCACCTCAGCTGGAGGTAAACCCTAGGTCAGCCTCCACCTCAGCTGGAGGTAAACCCTAGGTCAGCCTCCACCTCAGCTCGAGGTATACCCCAGGTCAGCCTCCACCTCAGCTGGAGGTAAACCCTAGGCCAGCCTCCACCTCAGCTGGAGGTAAACCCTTGGTCAACCCCCACCTCAGCTGGAGGTAAACCCTAGGTCAGCCTCCACCTCAGCTGGAGGTAAACCCTAGGTCAGCCTCCACCTCAGCTGGAGGTAAACCCTAGGTCAGCCTCCAACTCAGCTGGAGGTAAACCCTAGGCCAGCCTCCACCTCAGCTGGAGGTAAACCCTTGGTCAACCCCCACATCAGCTGGAGGTAAACCCTAGGTCAGCCTCCACATCAGCTGGAGGTAAAGCCTAGGTCAGCCTCCACCTCAGCTGGAGGTAAACCCTAGGTCAGCCTCCACCGCAGCTGGAGGTAAACCCTAGGTCAGCCTCAACCTCAGCTGGAGGTAGACCCTAGGTCAGCCTCCACCTCAGCTGGAGGTAGACCCTAGGTCAGCCTCCACCTCAGCTGGAGGTAGACCCTAGGTCAGCCTCCACCTCAGCTGGAGGTAAACCCTAGGTCAGCCTCCACCGCAGCTGGAGGTATACCGTAAGTCAGCCTCCACCTCAGCTGGAGGTAAACCCTAGGTCAGCGTCCACCTCAGCTGGAGGTAAACCCTAGGTCAGCCTCCACCTCAGCTGGAGGTAAACCCTAGGTCAGCCTCCACCTCAGCTGGAGGTAAACCCTAGGTCAGCCTCCACCTCAGCTGGAGGTAAACCCTAGGTCAGCCTCCACCGCAGCTGGAGGTAAACCCTAGGTCAACCCCCACCTCAGCTGGAGGTAAGCCCTAGGTCAGCCTCCAACGCAGCTGGAGGTAAACCCTAGGTCAGCCTCCACCTCAGCTCGAGGTATACCCTAGGTCAGCCTCCACCTCAGCTGGAGGTAAACCCTAGGCCAGCCTCCACCTCAGCTGGAGGTAAACCCTTGGTCAACCCCCACCTCAGCTGGAGGCAAACCCTAGGTCAGCCTCCACCTCAGCTGGAGGTAAACCCTAGGTCAGCCTCCAACTCAGCTGGAGGTAAACCCTAGGCCAGCCTCCACCTCAGCTGGAGGTAAGCCCTTGGTCAACCCCCACCTCAGCTGGAGGTAAACCCTAGGTCAGCCTCCAACTCAGCTGGAGGTAAACCCTAGGTCAGCCTCCACCTCAGCTGGAGGTAAACCCTAGGTCAGCCTCCAACTCAGCTGGAGGTAAACCCTAGGCCAGCCTCCACCTCAGCTGGAGGTAAACCCTTGGTCAACCCCCACATCAGCTGGAGGTAAACCCTAGGGCAGCCTCCACCTCAGCTGGAGGTAAACCCTAGGTCAGCCTCCACCTCAGCTGGAGGTAAACCCTAGGTCAGCCTCCGCCTCAGCTGGACATAAACCCTAGGTCAGCCTCCACCTCAGCTGGAGGTAAACCCTAGGTCAGCCTCCACCTCAGCTGGAGGTAGACCCTAGGTCAGCCTCCACCTCAGCTGGAGGTTAACCCTAGGTCAGCCTCCACCTCAGCTGGAGGTAAACCCTAGGTCAGCCTCCACCGCAGCTGGAGGTATACCGTAACTCAGCCTCCACCTCAGCTGGAGGTAAACCCTAGGTCAGCGTCCACCTCAGCTGGAGGTAAACCCTAGGTCAGCCTCCACCTCAGCTGGAGGTAAACCCTAGGTCAGCCTCCACCTCAGCTGGAGGTAAACCCTAGGTCAGCCTCCACCTCAGCTGGAGGTAAACCCTAGGTCAGCCTCCACCGCAGCTGGAGGTAAACCCTAGGTCAACCCCCACCTCAGCTGGAGGTAAACCCTAGGTCAGCCTCCAACGCAGCTGGAGGTAAACCCTAGGTCAGCCTCCACCTCAGCTCGAGGTATACCCTAGGTCAGCCTCCACCTCAGCTGGAGGTAAACCCTAGGCCAGCCTCCACCTCAGCTGGAGGTAAACCCTTGGTCAACCCCCACCTCAGCTGGAGGCAAACCCTAGGTCAGCCTCCACCTCAGCTGGAGGTAAACCCTAGGTCAGCCTCCAACTCAGCTGGAGGTAAACCCTAGGCCAGCCTCCACCTCAGCTGGAGGTAAGCCCTTGGTCAACCCCCACCTCAGCTGGAGGTAAACCCTAGGTCAGCCTCCAACTCAGCTGGAGGTAAACCCTAGGTCAGCCTCCACCTCAGCTGGAGGTAAACCCTAGGTCAGCCTCCAACTCAGCTGGAGGTAAACCCTAGGCCAGCCTCCACCTCAGCTGGAGGTAAACCCTTGGTCAACCCCCACATCAGCTGGAGGTAAACCCTAGGTCAGCCTCCACCTCAGCTGGAGGTAAACCCTAGGTCAGCCTCCACCTCAGCTGGAGGTAAACCCTAGGTCAGCCTCCGCCTCAGCTGGACATAAACCCTAGGTCAGCCTCCACCTCAGCTGGAGGTAAACCCTAGGTCAGCCTCCACCTCAGCTGGAGGTAGACCCTAGGTCAGCCTCCACCTCAGCTGGAGGTAAACCCTAGGTCAGCCTCCACCTCAGCTGGAGGTAAACCCTAGGTCAGCCTCCACCGCAGCTGGAGGTATACCGTAAGTCAGCCTCCACCTCAGCTGGAGGTAAACCCTAGGTCAGCGTCCACCTCAGCTGGAGGTAAACCCTAGGTCAGCCTCCACCTCAGCTGGAGGTAAACCCTAGGTCAGCCTCCACCTCAGCTGGAGGTAAACCCTAGGTCAGCCTCCACCGCAGCTGGAGGTAAACCCTAGGTCAACCCCCACCTCAGCTGGTGGTAAACCCTAGGTCAGCCTCCACCTCAGCTGGAGGTAAACCCTAGGTCAGCCTCCACCTCAGCTCGAGGTATACCCCAGGTCAGCCTCCACCTCAGCTGGAGGTAAACCCTAGGCCAGCCTCCACCTCAGCTGGAGGTAAACCCTTGGTCAACCCCCACCTCAGCTGGAGGTAAACCCTAGGTCAGCCTCCACCTCAGCTGGAGGTAAACCCTAGGTCAGCCTCCAACTCAGCTGGAGGTAAACCCTAGGCCAGCCTCCACCTCAGCTGGAGGTAAGGCCTTGGTCAACCCCCACCTCAGCTGGAGGTAAACCCTAGGTCAGCCTCCAACTCAGCTGGAGGTAAACCCTAGGTCAGCCTCCACCTCAGCTGGAGGTAAACCCTAGGTCAGCCTCCAACTCAGCTGGAGGTAAACCCTAGGCCAGCCTCCACCTCAGCTGGAGGTAAACCCTTGGTCAACCCCTACATCAGCTGGAGGTAAACCCTAGGTCAGCCTCCACATCAGCTGGAGGTAAAGCCTAGGTCAGCCTCCACCTCAGCTGGAGGTAAACCCTAGGTCAGCCTCCACCTCAGCTGGAGGTAAACCCTAGGTCAGCCTCAACCTCAGCTGGAGGTAGACCCTAGGTCAGCCTCCACCTCAGCTGGAGGTAGACCCTAGGTCAGCCTCCACCTCAGCTGGAGGTAGACCCTAGGTCAGCCTCCACCTCAGCTGGAGGTAAACCCTAGGTCAGCCTCCACCGCAGCTGGAGGTATACCCTAGGTCAGCCTCCAACTCAGCTGGAGGTAAACCCTAGGCCAGCCTCCACCTCAGCTGGAGGTAAACCCTTGGTCAACCCCCACATCAGCTGGAGGTAAACCCTAGGTCAGCCTCCACCTCAGCTGGAGGTAAACCCTAGGTCAGCCTCCACCTCAGCTGGAGGTAAACCCTAGGTCAGCCTCCAACTCAGCTGGAGGTAAACCCTAGGTCAGCCTCCACCTCAGCTGGAGGTAAACCCTAGGTCAGCCTCCAACTCAGCTGGAGGTAAACCCTAGGCCAGCCTCCACCTCAGCTGGAGGTAAACCCTTGGTCAACCCCTACATCAGCTGGAGGTAAACCCTAGGTCAGCCTCCACATCAGCTGGAGGTAAAGCCTAGGTCAGCCTCCACCTCAGCTGGAGGTAAACCCTAGGTCAGCCTCCACCTCAGCTGGAGGTAAACCCTAGGTCAGCCTCAACCTCAGCTGGAGGTAGACCCTAGGTCAGCCTCCACCTCAGCTGGAGGTAGACCCTAGGTCAGCCTCCACCTCAGCTGGAGGTAGACCCTAGGTCAGCCTCCACCTCAGCTGGAGGTAAACCCTAGGTCAGCCTCCACCGCAGCTGGAGGTATACCGTAAGTCAGCCTCCACCTCAGCTGGAGGTAAACCCTAGGTCAGCGTCCACCTCAGCTGGAGGTAAACCCTAGGTCAGCCTCCACCTCAGCTGGAGGTAAACCCTAGGTCAGCCTCCACCTCAGCTGGAGGTAAACCCTAGGTCAGCCTCCACCTCAGCTGGAGGTAAACCCTAGGTCAGCCTCCACCGCAGCTGGAGGTAAACCCTAGGTCAACCCCCACCTCAGCTGGAGGTAAACCCTAGGTCAGCCTCCAACGCAGCTGGAGGTAAACCCTAGGTCAGCCTCCACCTCAGCTCGAGGTATACCCTAGGTCAGCCTCCACCTCAGCTGGAGGTAAACCCTAGGCCAGCCTCCACCTCAGCTGGAGGTAAACCCTTGGTCAACCCCCACCTCAGCTGGAGGCAAACCCTAGGTCAGCCTCCACCTCAGCTGGAGGTAAACCCTAGGTCAGCCTCCAACTCAGCTGGAGGTAAACCCTAGGCCAGCCTCCACCTCAGCTGGAGGTAAGCCCTTGGTCAACCCCCACCTCAGCTGGAGGTAAACCCTAGGTCAGCCTCCAACTCAGCTGGAGGTAAACCCTAGGTCAGCCTCCACCTCAGCTGGAGGTAAACCCTAGGTCAGCCTCCAACTCAGCTGGAGGTAAACCCTAGGCCAGCCTCCACCTCAGCTGGAGGTAAACCCTTGGTCAACCCCCACATCAGCTGGAGGTAAACCCTAGGTCAGCCTCCACCTCAGCTGGAGGTAAACCCTAGGTCAGCCTCCACCTCAGCTGGAGGTAAACCCTAGGTCAGCCTCCGCCTCAGCTAGACGTAAACCCTAGGTCAGCCTCCACCTCAGCTGGAGGTAAACCCTAGGTCAGCCTCCACCTCAGCTGGAGGTAAACCCTAGGTCAGCCTCCACCTCAGCTGGAGGTAAACCCTAGGTCAGCCTCCACCTCAGCTGGAGGTAAACCCTAGGTCAGCCTCCACCGCAGCTGGAGGTATACCGTAAGTCAGCCTCCACCTCAGCTGGAGGTAGACCCTAGGTCAGCCTCCACCTCAGCTGGAGGTAAACCCTAGGTCAGCCTCCACCTCAGCTGGAGGTAAACCCTAGGTCAGCCTCCACCTCAGCTGGAGGTAAACCCTAGGTCAGCCTCCACCTCAGCTGGAGGTAAACCCTAGGTCAACCCCCACCTCAGCTGGAGGTAAACCCTAGGTCAGCCTCCAACGCAGCTGGAGGTAAACCCTAGGTCAGCCTCCACCTCAGCTCGAGGTATACCCTAGGTCAGCCTCCACCTCAGCTGGAGGTAAACCCTAGGCCAGCCTCCACCTCAGCTGGAGGTAAACCCTTGGTCAACCCCCACCTCAGCTGGAGGCAAACCCTAGGTCAGCCTCCACCTCAGCTGGAGGTAAACCCTAGGTCAGCCTCCAACTCAGCTGGAGGTAAACCCTAGGCCAGCCTCCACCTCAGCTGGAGGTAAGCCCTTGGTCAACCCCCACCTCAGCTGGAGGTAAACCCTAGGTCAGCCTCCAACTCAGCTGGAGGTAAACCCTAGGTCAGCCTCCACCTCAGCTGGAGGTAAACCCTAGGTCAGCCTCCAACTCAGCTGGAGGTAAACCCTAGGCCAGCCTCCACCTCAGCTGGAGGTAAACCCTTGGTCAACCCCTACATCAGCTGGAGGTAAACCCTAGGTCAGCCTCCACATCAGCTGGAGGTAAAGCCTAGGTCAGCCTCCACCTCAGCTGGAGGTAAACCCTAGGTCAGCCTCCACCTCAGCTGGAGGTAAACCCTAGGTCAGCCTCAACCTCAGCTGGAGGTAGACCCTAGGTCAGCCTCCACCTCAGCTGGAGGTAGACCCTAGGTCAGCCTCCACCTCAGCTGGAGGTAGACCCTAGGTCAGCCTCCACCTCAGCTGGAGGTAAACCCTAGGTCAGCCTCCACCGCAGCTGGAGGTATACCGTAAGTCAGCCTCCACCTCAGCTGGAGGTAAACCCTAGGTCAGCGTCCACCTCAGCTGGAGGTAAACCCTAGGTCAGCCTCCACCTCAGCTGGAGGTAAACCCTAGGTCAGCCTCCACCTCAGCTGGAGGTAAACCCTAGGTCAGCCTCCACCTCAGCTGGAGGTAAACCCTAGGTCAGCTTCCACCGCAGCTGGAGGTAAACCCTAGGTCAACCCCCACCTCAGCTGGAGGTAAACCCTAGGTCAGCCTCCAACGCAGCTGGAGGTAAACCCTAGGTCAGCCTCCACCTCAGCTCGAGGTATACCCTAGGTCAACCTCCACCTCAGCTGGAGGTAAACCCTAGGCCAGCCTCCACCTCAGCTGGAGGTAAACCCTTGGTCAACCCCCACCTCAGCTGGAGGCAAACCCTAGGTCAGCCTCCACCTCAGCTGGAGGTAAACCCTAGGTCAGCCTCCACCTCAGCTGGAGGTAAACCCTAGGTCAGCCTCCACCTCAGCTGGAGGTAAGCCCTTGGTCAACCCCCACCTCAGCTGGAGGTAAACCCTAGGTCAGCCTCCAACTCAGCTGGAGGTAAACCCTAGGTCAGCCTCCACCTCAGCTGGAGGTAAACCCTAGGTCAGCCTCCAACTCAGCTGGAGGTAAACCCTAGGCCAGCCTCCACCTCAGCTGGAGGTAAACCCTTGGTCAACCCCCACATCAGCTGGAGGTAAACCCTAGGTCAGCCTCCACCTCAGCTGGAGGTAAACCCTAGGTCAGCCTCCACCTCAGCTGGAGGTAAACCCTAGGTCAGCCTCCGCCTCAGCTAGACGTAAACCCTAGGTCAGCCTCCACCTCAGCTGGAGGTAAACCCTAGGTCAGCCTCCACCTCAGCTGGAGGTAAACCCTAGGTCAGCCTCCACCTCAGCTGGAGGTAAACCCTAGGTCAGCCTCCACCTCAGCTGGAGGTAAACCCTAGGTCAGCCTCCACCGCAGCTGGAGGTATACCGTAAGTCAGCCTCCACCTCAGCTGGAGGTAGACCCTAGGTCAGCCTCCACCTCAGCTGGAGGTAAACCCTAGGTCAGCCTCCACCTCAGCTGGAGGTAAACCCTAGGTCAGCGTCCACCTCAGCTGGAGGTAAACCCTAGGTCAGCCTCCACCTCAGCTGGAGGTAAACCCTAGGTCAGCCTCCACCTCAGCTGGAGGTAAACCCTAGGTCAGCCTCCACCTCAGCTGGAGGTAAACCCTAGGTCAGCCTCCACCGCAGCTGGAGGTAAACCCTAGGTCAACCCCCACCTCAGCTGGAGGTAAACCCTAGGTCAGCCTCCAACGCAGCTGGAGGTAAACCCTAGGTCAGCCTCCACCTCAGCTCGAGGTATACCCTAGGTCAACCTCCACCTCAGCTGGAGGTAAACCCTAGGCCAGCCTCCACCTCAGCTGGAGGTAAACCCTTGGTCAACCCCCACCTCAGCTGGAGGCAAACCCTAGGTCAGCCTCCACCTCAGCTGGAGGTAAACCCTAGGTCAGCCTCCACCTCAGCTGGAGGTAAACCCTAGGTCAGCCTCCACCTCAGCTGGAGGTAAACCCTAGGTCAGCCTCCACCTCAGCTGGAGGTAAACCCTAGGTCAGCCTCCACCGCAGCTGGAGGTATACCGTAAGTCAGCCTCCACCTCAGCTGGAGGTAGACCCTAGGTCAGCCTCCACCTCAGCTGGAGGTAAACCCTAGGTCAGCCTCCACCTCAGCTGGAGGTAAACCCTAGGTCAGCGTCCACCTCAGCTGGAGGTAAACCCTAGGTCAGCCTCCACCTCAGCTGGAGGTAAACCCTAGGTCAGCTTCCACCGCAGCTGGAGGTAAACCCTAGGTCAACCCCCACCTCAGCTGGAGGTAAACCCTAGGTCAGCCTCCAACGCAGCTGGAGGTAAACCCTAGGTCAGCCTCCACCTCAGCTCGAGGTATACCCTAGGTCAACCTCCACCTCAGCTGGAGGTAAACCCTAGGCCAGCCTCCACCTCAGCTGGAGGTAAACCCTTGGTCAACCCCCACCTCAGCTGGAGGCAAACCCTAGGTCAGCCTCCACCTCAGCTGGAGGTAAACCCTAGGTCAGCCTCCACCTCAGCTGGAGGTAAACCCTAGGTCAGCCTCCACCTCAGCTGGAGGTAAGCCCTTGGTCAACCCCCACCTCAGCTGGAGGTAAACCCTAGGTCAGCCTCCAACTCAGCTGGAGGTAAACCCTAGGTCAGCCTCCACCTCAGCTGGAGGTAAACCCTAGGTCAGCCTCCAACTCAGCTGGAGGTAAACCCTAGGCCAGCCTCCACCTCAGCTGGAGGTAAACCCTTGGTCAACCCCCACATCAGCTGGAGGTAAACCCTAGGTCAGCCTCCACCTCAGCTGGAGGTAAACCCTAGGTCAGCCTCCACCTCAGCTGGAGGTAAACCCTAGGTCAGCCTCCGCCTCAGCTAGACGTAAACCCTAGGTCAGCCTCCACCTCAGCTGGAGGTAAACCCTAGGTCAGCCTCCACCTCAGCTGGAGGTAAACCCTAGGTCAGCCTCCACCTCAGCTGGAGGTAAACCCTAGGTCAGCCTCCACCTCAGCTGGAGGTAAACCCTAGGTCAGCCTCCACCGCAGCTGGAGGTATACCGTAAGTCAGCCTCCACCTCAGCTGGAGGTAGACCCTAGGTCAGCCTCCACCTCAGCTGGAGGTAAACCCTAGGTCAGCCTCCACCTCAGCTGGAGGTAAACCCTAGGTCAGCCTCCACCTCAGCTGGAGGTAAACCCTAGGTCAGCCTCCACCTCAGCTGGAGGTAAACCCTAGGTCAGCCTCCACCTCAGCTGGAGGTAAACCCTAGGTCAGCCTCCACCTCAGCTGGAGGTAAACCCTAGGTCAGCCTCCACCGCAGCTGGAGGTAAACCCTAGGTCAACCCCCACCTCAGCTGGAGGTAAACCCTAGGTCAGCCTCCAACGCAGCTGGAGGTAAACCCTAGGTCAGCCTCCACCTCAGCTCGAGGTATACCCTAGGTCAACCTCCACCTCAGCTGGAGGTAAACCCTAGGCCAGCCTCCACCTCAGCTGGAGGTAAACCCTTGGTCAACCCCCACCTCAGCTGGAGGCAAACCCTAGGTCAGCCTCCACCTCAGCTGGAGGTAAACCCTAGGTCAGCCTCCACCTCAGCTGGAGGTAAACCCTAGGTCAGCCTCCACCTCAGCTGGAGGTAAGCCCTTGGTCAACCCCCACCTCAGCTGGAGGTAAACCCTAGGTCAGCCTCCAACTCAGCTGGAGGTAAACCCTAGGTCAGCCTCCAACTCAGCTGGAGGTAAACCCTAGGTCAGCCTCCAACTCAGCTGGAGGTAAACCCTAGGCCAGCCTCCACCTCAGCTGGAGGTAAACCCTTGGTCAACCCCCACATCAGCTGGAGGTAAACCCTAGGTCAGCCTCCACCTCAGCTGGAGGTAAACCCTAGGTCAGCCTCCACCTCAGCTGGAGGTAAACCCTAGGTCAGCCTCCGCCTCAGCTAGACGTAAACCCTAGGTCAGCCTCCACCTCAGCTGGAGGTAAACCCTAGGTCAGCCTCCACCTCAGCTGGAGGTAAACCCTAGGTCAGCCTCCACCTCAGCTGGAGGTAAACCCTAGGTCAGCCTCCACCTCAGCTGGAGGTAAACCCTAGGTCAGCCTCCACCGCAGCTGGAGGTATACCGTAAGTCAGCCTCCACCTCAGCTGGAGGTAGACCCTAGGTCAGCCTCCACCTCAGCTGGAGGTAAACCCTAGGTCAGCCTCCACCTCAGCTGGAGGTAAACCCTAGGTCAGCCTCCACCTCAGCTGGAGGTAAACCCTAGGTCAGCCTCCACCTCAGCTGGAGGTAAACCCTAGGTCAACCCCCACCTCAGCTGGAGGTAAACCCTAGGTCAGCCTCCAACGCAGCTGGAGGTAAACCCTAGGTCAGCCTCCACCTCAGCTCGAGGTATACCCTAGGTCAGCCTCCACCTCAGCTGGAGGTAAACCCTAGGCCAGCCTCCACCTCAGCTGGAGGTAAACCCTTGGTCAACCCCCACCTCAGCTGGAGGCAAACCCTAGGTCAGCCTCCACCTCAGCTGGAGGTAAACCCTAGGTCAGCCTCCAACTCAGCTGGAGGTAAACCCTAGGCCAGCCTCCACCTCAGCTGGAGGTAAGCCCTTGGTCAACCCCCACCTCAGCTGGAGGTAAACCCTAGGTCAGCCTCCAACTCAGCTGGAGGTAAACCCTAGGTCAGCCTCCACCTCAGCTGGAGGTAAACCCTAGGTCAGCCTCCAACTCAGCTGGAGGTAAACCCTAGGCCAGCCTCCACCTCAGCTGGAGGTAAACCCTTGGTCAACCCCTACATCAGCTGGAGGTAAACCCTAGGTCAGCCTCCACATCAGCTGGAGGTAAAGCCTAGGTCAGCCTCCACCTCAGCTGGAGGTAAACCCTAGGTCAGCCTCCACCTCAGCTGGAGGTAAACCCTAGGTCAGCCTCAACCTCAGCTGGAGGTAGACCCTAGGTCAGCCTCCACCTCAGCTGGAGGTAGACCCTAGGTCAGCCTCCACCTCAGCTGGAGGTAGACCCTAGGTCAGCCTCCACCTCAGCTGGAGGTAAACCCTAGGTCAGCCTCCACCGCAGCTGGAGGTATACCGTAAGTCAGCCTCCACCTCAGCTGGAGGTAAACCCTAGGTCAGCGTCCACCTCAGCTGGAGGTAAACCCTAGGTCAGCCTCCACCTCAGCTGGAGGTAAACCCTAGGTCAGCCTCCACCTCAGCTGGAGGTAAACCCTAGGTCAGCCTCCACCTCAGCTGGAGGTAAACCCTAGGTCAGCCTCCACCGCAGCTGGAGGTAAACCCTAGGTCAACCCCCACCTCAGCTGGAGGTAAACCCTAGGTCAGCCTCCAACGCAGCTGGAGGTAAACCCTAGGTCAGCCTCCACCTCAGCTCGAGGTATACCCTAGGTCAACCTCCACCTCAGCTGGAGGTAAACCCTAGGCCAGCCTCCACCTCAGCTGGAGGTAAACCCTTGGTCAACCCCCACCTCAGCTGGAGGCAAACCCTAGGTCAGCCTCCACCTCAGCTGGAGGTAAACCCTAGGTCAGCCTCCAACTCAGCTGGAGGTAAACCCTAGGCCAGCCTCCACCTCAGCTGGAGGTAAGCCCTTGGTCAACCCCCACCTCAGCTGGAGGTAAACCCTAGGTCAGCCTCCAACTCAGCTGGAGGTAAACCCTAGGTCAGCCTCCACCTCAGCTGGAGGTAAACCCTAGGTCAGCCTCCAACTCAGCTGGAGGTAAACCCTAGGCCAGCCTCCACCTTAGCTGGAGGTAAACCCTTGGTCAACCCCCACATCAGCTGGAGGTAAACCCTAGGTCAGCCTCCACCTCAGCTGGAGGTAAACCCTAGGTCAGCCTCCACCTCAGCTGGAGGTAAACCCTAGGTCAGCCTCCGCCTCAGCTGGACGTAAACCCTAGGTCAGCCTCCACCTCAGCTGGAGGTAAACCCTAGGTCAGCCTCCACCTCAGCTGGAGGTAAACCCTAGGTCAGCCTCCACCTCAGCTGGAGGTAAACCCTAGGTCAGCCTCCACCTCAGCTGGAGGTAAACCCTAGGTCAGCCTCCACCGCAGCTGGAGGTATACCGTACGTCAGCCTCCACCTCAGCTGGAGGTAGACCCTAGGTCAGCCTCCACCTCAGCTGGAGGTAAACCCTAGGTCAGCCTCCACCTCAGCTGGAGGTAAACCCTAGGTCAGCCTCCACCTCAGCTGGAGGTAAACCCTAGGTCAGCCTCCACCTCAGCTGGAGGTAAACCCTAGGTCATCCTCCACCTCAGCTGGAGGTAAACCCTAGGTCAACCCCCACCTCAGCTGGAGGTAAACCCTAGGTCAGCCTCCACCTCAGCTGGAGGTAAACCCTAGGTCAGCCTCCACCTCAGCTCGAGGTATACCCTAGGTCAGCCTCCACCTCAGCTGGAGGTAAACCCTAGGCCAGTCTCCACCTCAGCTGGAGGTAAACCCTTGGTCAACCCCCACCTCAGCTGGAGGTAAACCCTAGGTCAGCCTCCACCTCAGCTGGAGGTAAACCCTAGGTCAGCCTCCAACTCAGCTGGAGGTAAACCCTAGGCCAGCCTCCACCTCAGCTGGAGGTAAACCCTTGGTCAACCCCCACCTCAGCTGGATGTAAACCCTAGGTCAGCCTCCACCTCAACTGGAGGTAAACCCTAGGTCAGCCTCCAACTCAGCTGGAGGTAAACCCTAGGTCAGCCTCCACCTCAGCTGGAGGTAAACCCTAGGTCAGCCTCCAACGCAGCTGGAGGTAAACCCTAGGTCAGCCTCCAACTCAGCTGGAGGTAAACCCTAGGTCAGCCTCCACCTCAGCTGGAGGTAAACCCTAGGTCAGCCTCCAACGCAGCTGGAGGTAAACCCTAGGTCAGCCTCCACCTCAGCTGGAGGTAAACCCTAGGTCAGCCTCCACCTCAGCTGGAGGTAAACCCTAGGTCAGCCGCCAACTTAGCTGGAGGTAAACCCTAGGTCAGCCGCCAACTTAGCTGGAGGTAAACCCTAGATCAGCCTCCACCTCAGCTGGAGGTAAACCCTAGGTCAGCCTCCACCTCAGCTGGAGGTAAACCCTAGGTCAGCCTCCACCTCAGCTGGAGGTAAACCCTAGGTCAGCCTCCACCTCAGCTGGAGGTAAACCCTAGGTCAGCCTCCACCTCAGCTGGAGGTAAACCCTAGGTCAGCCTCCATCTCAGCTGGAGGTAAACCCTAGGTCAGCCTCCAACTCAGCTGGAGGTAAACCCTAGGTCAGCCGCCAAGTTAGCTGGAGATAAAACCTAAGGCAGCCTTCAAATCAGCTAGGCAGCAGCCAGCAGGTCAAGTTCTTGGGCTTATTGCCACCAGAACCCTCGGCTACCTACCCTGATGTAGCTGAAATGTAGCGGAAAGTGCGCATACAACTAAACGCGCATACAACTCATAAGACCTGCTGTCAGCGTGCCATCAGGAAATAACAAACGGCCGTTATTGCCTTCAGTATAATTATAACTCTAAAGACACCTCCCATTCTGCCCTTTTTTGTGTCCTTTGATTTTCTGTTACAAATGCAACCCGTGGAGACCAGTCCAACCTTCCCTCAGCGGTAAAGATGCAAGATGTCAGCATTGAAAACACCCCCTCGTCATCCCAGCTGCATCATTTCAAAATTCCCACCTTTTGATTCTCAACCCTCCGACCCAAAGCCCCTCTTTAGCTCCTGCCCCCCGCCCAGCGACATGAATACCGATGCCACGTCAGCGTGTGTGACACCAACTCATTAACACCAACTCATGAATGGCCTATTCTGCATCGTTCCCAACCTTCTCCAAAGAAACCCCTAAACCCTCTACTCCGACCCCCCCCCCCCCGCTTAAGGTCCAGCGCAACATCTTCTCCTGGACTCAGCTGCAGCACTTCCAACCCTCCAATTATTAACCCTCAACCTTCAACCCTCCTCTCCCCCCCTGATACTAAGAACCCTTGAAGACCATGACAGTGTATACGAAATCTCCTTATGGTTTCAGCAGCAGCTCTTCCAAACCTTAAACTCTGAACCATAAAACTAAACCCTCAACACTCCTCCCCCCAAAGCAGTACCATTGTTGGGATCATGCCGGTGTTCACGGTACGGCTTCGTGCTCCCAGCTGCGGCAACTCCAAACCCCCGTACATCTCTCAACCCTTCACCCTCCTCGCCCCCCCTCAGCGATACGAATGTTGGGGCCATGTCAGCGTTTATAACACGGCCTCCTGCTCCCAGCTGCACCGTTTCCCAGCATCCGCCTCACATGCCACTGAGATGTCATGGTCGCCGGATGGGGCTTGTGAGGCACAGCTGGATGGTCCACTCACCTACTGTGTGGCAGTACATGCTATCGATGACAGGTGGGAGGTGCAGTCGGCCTGTACTGGTTCAAATCTCCTCGGAAGATCACAAGATGGCGCATGGGACATAACCCTCTTTGCAACCCAGCTGAATCCCCCACGTTTGTTATGACACCCACGCGGCAGGCCACACACGTTTCTATGAGACCCACACGGCAGGCCCCTCGCTGATCTTTTGCTGCGGAAGGGCACATATGTTTCTTACTTTCCCCTTTGCTGTCCCTTGTTGGCCTCTGAGTTTGAGGGGGGAATCCTGACGGCTGTCTATTTTCTGGTGCTCGGCAGGCCCCTGGTTGCGTGTCAGACCCTGATACTCGGTTGTATGTTATTACCCGGAAGGCCCTGAGGTTGTGAACATGAGATGGGTGGGAAGGGGATGGGAAACTTGGAACGTTGGAGCCCCTAGCTCAGTTACACACCAGGCAAGCCCTGACTGCTGCCCTGACGTCGCGGCGCAGCCATGGCCACCATGGCTGTTGGAGCAGCAGGCTTGCCTTACGATGGGCGCCGGAATTTCCGGTCCTATCGTGGGCGTCCCGGATGGCTGCCAGCCTCTCTCCGGGCGGGGAAATCACACAGCAGCGTCCATGTTCCACTATTCGACGTGCTCTTAGTCTTCCGGTGTTTGGAACTCCGACTCGCCGGCATGAGCGTGCGTATTTCTCATGAAACCTAGGGTTGACTGCACACTATTAGAGCACACACGCGCCCCTAGCTGATGTTTCCCCACACAAACATATATTGGTACTCTTCGAGTTTCCAGAAGGCATTTTTACTTTGCCGCCTTTTAGGCTAAGAAATTCAGAACCCTTTTTGGAGGTGCGACTTCCGCGCATTCAATGACCTGACCTGAACAGAAGATCAAACCGAAATGCAGATTTAAACGTTGGCGGAACATCCCTTCTCCCTCACATTCCCTCTCCCATCAGGTGAGGCTGCGTAGAGTCATTCAGTGTAGCCAGCCCTCTCCCGTATCCTCCCTCCTCCCCCCATCAGTTCTATTGAGGTGGATCCCTAACAGCCGCTACCTCGCCTCAGTCAGTCTAGCCAGCCCCGGATCTGTGTGGATCTGGGATATGGATGTGGGTCAGCTGGATGCAGTACTCATGCACCTGGCTGAGGTCACAGACATGCAATGGGCACCACAGGTGGGGCTGGGGTTTAGGGGGGTAGGTGGGTTTAGGGCAAGGCAGGTGGGTTTAGGGCAAGGCAGGTGGGTTTAGGGGGGACAGGTGGGTTAGGGGGGACAGGTGGGTTTAGGGGGGACAGGTGGGTTTAGTATGAGGCAGGTGGGTTTAGGGGGGACAGGTGGGTTTAGGGGGGGGAGGTGGGTTTAGGGGGGACAGGTAGGTTTAGGTGGGACAGGTGGGTTTAGGGCAAAGCAGGTGGGTTTAGGGCAAGGCAGGTGGGTTAAGGGCAAGGCAGGTGGGTTTAGGGGGGGCTGGTGGGTTTAGGGCAAGGCAGGTGGGTTTAGGGCAAGGCAGGTGGGTTTAGGGCAAGGCGGGTGGGTTTAGGGTTGGCTGGTGGGTTTAGGGCAAGGCAGGTGGGTTTAGGGCAAGGCAGGTGGGTTTGGGGGGGACAGGTGGGTTTAGGGGGGACAGGTGGGTTTAGGGCAAGGCAGGTGGGTTTAGGGAGGACAGGTGGGTTTAGGGGGGGGAGGTGGGTTTAGGGGGGACAGGTGGGTTTAGGGGGGACAGGTGGGTTTAGGGCAAAGCAGGTGGGTTTAGGGCAAGGCAGGTGGGTTTAGGGCAAGGCAGGTGGGTTTAGGGTTGGCTGGTGGGTTTAGGGCAAGGCAGGTGGGTTTAGGGCAAGGCAGGTGGGTTTAGGGCAAGGCAGGTGGGTTTAGGGTTGGCTGGTGGGTTTAGGGCAAGACAGGTGGGTTTAGGGCAAGGCAGGTGGGTTTAGGGCAAGGCAGGTGGGTTTAGGGCAATGCAGGTGGGTTTAGGGGGGGGGAGGTGGGTTTAGGGGGGACAGGTGGGTTAGGGGCAAGGCAGGTGGGTTTAGGGCAAGGCATGTGGGTTTAGGGTGGACAGGTGGGTTAGGGGCAAGGCAGGTGGGTTTAGGGGGGACAGGTGGGTTTAGGGCAAGGCAGGTGGGTTTAGGGTGGACAGGTGGGTTAGGGGCAAGGCAGGTGGGTTTAGGGTGGACAGGTGGGTTAGAAGCAAGGCAGGTGGGTTGAGGGAGGACAGATGGGTTTAGGGCAAGGCAGGTGGGTTTGGGGGGGACAGGTGGGTTAAGGGGCAAGGCAGGTGGTACGGAGGGCAGGTGGGTTTAGGGGGGACAGGTGGGTTAGGAGCAAGGCAGGTGAGTAAAGGGGGACAGGTGGGTTTAGGGGGGGCAGTTGGGTTTAGGGAGGCAGGTGGGTTTAGGGCAAGGCATGTGGGTTTAGGGGGGACAGGTGGGTTTAGGGCAAGGCAGGTGGGTTTAGGGGGGACAGGTAGGTTTAGGGGGGGGGGCAGGTGGGTTTAGGGGGGGCAGGTGGGTTTAGGGCAAGGCAGGTTGGTTTAGGGGGGACATGTGGGTTTAGGGCAAGGCATGTGGGTTTATTAGGGGAGACAGGTGGGTTTAGGGGGGACAGGTGGGTTTAGGGGGGGCACGTGGGTTTTGGGGGGGGGCAGGTGGGTTTAGGGCAAGGTAAGTGGGTTTAGGGCAAGGCATGTGGGTTTAGGGGGGACAGGTGGGTTTATGATGGACAGGTGGGTTTAGGGGGGACAGGTGGGCTTAGGGCAAGGCAGGTGGGTTAAGGGGGGGCAGGTGGGTTTAGGGGGGACATGTGGGTTTAGGGCAAGGCAGGTGGATTGAAGGGTGACATGTTGGTTTAGGGGGGGCAGGTGGGTGTAGGGCAAGGCAGTTGGGTTTAGGGGGGACAGGTGGGTTAAGGGGGGACAGGTGGGTTTGGGGCAAGGCAGGTGGGTTTAGGGGGGACAGGTGGGTAAGGGGCAAGGCAGGTGGGTTTAGGGGGGGCAGGTGGGTTTAGGGGGGACAGGTGGGTTTAGGGGGGGCAGGTGGGTTTAGGGGGGGCACTTGGGTTTAGGGGGGGGGAGGTGGCTTATGGGGGCAGGTGGGTTTAGGGGGGGACATATGGGTTTAGGGGGGGGCAGGTGGGTTTAGGGCAAGGCAGGTGGGTTAAGGGGGGACAGGTGGGTTTAGGGGGGGGCAGGTGGGTTTAGGGGGGAGCAGGTGGGTTAAGGGGGGACAGGTGGGTTTACGGGGGACATGTGGGTTTAGGGGGGCAGGTGGGTTTTGGATACCCACTGGCAGGCCCTGACCCCTTTTGATTACCCACCGGCAGGTCCTGAACCCTTTTGATTACCCACCGGCAGGCCCTGAACTCTTTTGCTTACCCATCGGCAGGCCCTGACCCCTTTTGATCACCCCCCAGCAGGCCCTGAACTCGTTTGATTACTCACCGGCAGGCCCTGACCCCTTAAGATTACCCACAGGCAGGCCCTGACCTCGTTTTGATTACCCTACAGCAAGCCTTGAACCCTTTTCATTTCCCCCCGGCAGGCCCTAGACCCTTTTGATTACCCACCGGCAGGCCCTGAACCTTTTGATTACCCACCGACAGACCCTGAACCCTTTTGATTACCCACCGGCAAGCTCTGAACCCTTTTGATTACCCACCGGCAGGCCCTGAACCCTTTTGATTACCCACCGACGGGCCCTGAACCCTTTTGATTACCCGCCGGCAGGCCCTGGAACCTTTTTGATTACCCTACAGCAAGCCCTGAATCCTTTTTATTACCCCCCGGCAGGCCCTGACCCCTTTTGATTACCCCCCAGCAGGCCCTGGACCCTTTTGATTACTCACCGGCAGGCCCTGAACCCTTTTGATTACCCCCCGGCAGGCCCTGAACCCTTTTGATTACCCCCCAGCAGGCCCTGGACCTTTTTGATTACTCACCGGCAGGCCCTGACCCCTTTTGATTACCCCCCGGCAGGCCCTGGACCCTTTTGATTACTCACCGGCAGGCCCTGACCCCTTTTGATTACCCCCCGGCAGGCCCTGACCCCTTTAGATTACCCAACGGCAGGCCCTGAACCCTTTTGATTACCCACCGGCAGGCCCTGAACCCTTTTGATTACCCCCTGGCAGGCCCTGAACCCTTTTGATTACCCACTGGCAGGCCCTGCACCCTGTTGATTACCCTACTGCAGGCCCTGACCCCTTTTGATTACCCCCCGGCAGGCCCTGACCCCTTTAGATTACCCACCGGCAGGCCCTGAACCCTTTTGATTACCCCCCGGCAGGCCCTGACCCTTTTTGATTACCCTACGGCAAGCCCTGAACCCTTTTGATTACCCACTGGCAGGCCCTGGACCCTTTTGATTACCCACCGGCAGGCCCTGAACCTTTTAATTACCCACCGGCAGGCCCTGAACCCTTTTGATTACCCACCAGCAGGCCCTGAACCCTTTTGATTACCCACCAGCAGGCCCTGAACCCTTTTGATTACCCCCCGTCAGGCCCTGGACCCTTTTGAACACCCACCGGCAGGCCCTGAACCCTTTTGATTACCCACCGGCAGGCCCTGAACCCTTTTGATTACCCACCAGCAGGCCCTGAACCCTTTTGATAACCCACCGGCAGGCCCTGGACCCTTTTGATTACCCACCGACAGGCCCTGACCCTTTTGATTACCCCCCGGCAGGCCCTGAACCCTTTTGATACCCACCAACGGGCCCTGAATCTTTTGATTACCCACTGGCAGGCCCTGAACCCTTTTGATTACCCACCGACGGGCCCTGAACCATTTTGATACCCACCAACGGGCCCTGAACAACACACATGTGGTGTTAGGGTTTAGGGAGATGCTGGGCAGCACATTACCTGTGGTGTTAGGGTTTAGGGAGATGCTGGGCAGCACATCACCTGTGGTGTTAGGGTTTAGGGAGATGCTGGGCAGCACATCACCTGTGGTGTTTGGGTTTAGGGAGATGCTGGGCAGCACATCACCTGTGGTGTAAGGGTTTAGGGGAATGCTGGGCAGCACATCACATGTGGTATTAGGGTTAAGGGAGATGCTGGGCAGCACATCACCTGTGGTGTTAGGGTTTAGGGAGATGCTGGGCAGCACATCACCTGTGGTGTTAGGGTTTAGGGAGATGCTAGGCAGCACATCACATGTGGTGTTAGGGTTTAGGGAGATGCTGGGCAGCACATCACCTGTGGTGTTTGGGTTTAGGGAGATGCTGGGCAGCACATCACCTTTGGTGTTAGGGTTTAGGGAGATGCTGGGCAGCACATCACCTGTGGTGTTAGGGTTTAGGGGGATGCTGGGCAGCACATCACCTGTGGTATTAGGGTTTAGGGAGATGCTGGGCAGCACATCACCTGTGGTGTTAGGGTTTGGGGAGATGCTGGGCAGCACATTACCTGTGGTGTTAGGGTGTAGGGAGATGCTGGGCAGCACATCACCTGTGGTGTTAGGGTTTAGGGAGATGCTGGGCAGCACATCACCTGTGGTGTTAGGGTTTAGGGAGATGCTGGGCAGCACATCACCTGTGGTGTTAGGGTTTAGGGAGATGCTGGGCAGCACATCACCTGTGGTGTTAAGGTTTAGGGAGATGCTGGGCAGCACATCACCTGTGGTGTTAGGGTTTAGGGAGATGCTGGTCAGCACATCACCTGTGGTGTTAGGGTTTAGGGAGATGCTGGGCAGCACATTACCTGTGGTGTTAGGGTTTATGGAGATGCTGGGCAGCACATCACCTGTGGTGTTAGGGTTTAGGGAGATGCTGGGCAGCACATCACCTGTGGTGTTAGGGTTTAGGGAGATGCTGGGCAGCACATCACCTGTGGTGTTAGGGTTTAGGGAGATGCTGGGCAGCACATCACCTGTGGTGTTAGGGTTTAGGGAGATGCTGGGCAGCACATCACATGTGGTATTAGGGTTAAGGGAGATGCTGGGCAGCACATCGCCTGTGGTGTTAGGGTTTAGGGGGATGCTGGGCAGCACATCACCTGTGGTGTTAGGGTTTAGGGAGATGCTGGGCAGCACATCACCTGTGGTATTAGGGTTAAGGGAGATGCTGGGCAGCACATCACCTGTGGTGTTAGGGATTAGGGAGATGCTGGGCAGCACATCACCTGTGGTGTTAGGGTTTAGGGAGATGCTGGGCAGCACATCACCTGTGGTGTTAGGGTTTAGGGGAATACTGGGCAGCACATCACCTGTGGTATTAGGGTTAAGGGAGATGCTGAGCAGCACATCACCTGTGGTGTTAGGGTTTAGGGAGATGCTGGGCAACACATCACATGTGGTGTTAGGGTTTAGGGAGATGCTGGGCAGCACATCACATGTGGTGTTAGGGTTTAGGGAGATGCTGGGCAGCACATCACCTGTGGTGTTTGGGTTTATGGAGATGCTGGGCAGCACATCACCTGTGGTGTTAGGGTTTAGGGAGATGCTGGGCAGCACATCACCTGTGGTGTTAGGGTTTAGGGGGATGCTGGGCAGCACATCACATGTGGCATTAGGGTTAAGGGAGATGCTGGGCAGCACATCACCTGTGGTGTTAGGGTTTGGGGAGATGCTGGGCAGCACATTACCTGTGGTGTTAGGGTTTAGGGAGATGCTGGGCAGCACATCACCTGTGGTGTTAGGGTTTAGGGAGATGCTGGGCAGCACATCACCTGTGGTGTTAGGGTTTAGGGAGATGCTGGGCAGCACATCACCTGTGGTGTTAGGGTTTAGGGAGATGCTGGGCAGCACATCACCTGTGGTGTTAGGGTTTAGGGAGATGCTGGGCAGCACATCACCTGTGGTGTTTGGGTTTAGGGAGATGCTGGGCAGCACATCACCTGTGGTGTAAGGGTTTAGGGGAATGCTGGGCAGCACATCACATGTGGTATTAGGGTTAAGGGAGATGCTGGGCAGCACATCACCTGTGGTGTTAGGGTTTAGGGAGATGCTGGGCAGCACATCACCTGTGGTGTTAGGGTTTAGGGAGATGCTAGGCAGCACATCACATGTGGTGTTAGGGTTTAGGGAGATGCTGGGCAGCACATCACCTGTGGTGTTTGGGTTTAGGGAGATGCTGGGCAGCACATCACCTTTGGTGTTAGGGTTTAGGGAGATGCTGGGCAGCACATCACCTGTGGTGTTAGGGTTTAGGGGGATGCTGGGCAGCACATCACCTGTGGTATTAGGGTTTAGGGAGATGCTGGGCAGCACATCACCTGTGGTGTTAGGGTTTGGGGAGATGCTGGGCAGCACATTACCTGTGGTGTTAGGGTTTAGGGAGATGCTGGGCAGCACATCACCTGTGGTGTTAGGGTTTAGGGAGATGCTGGGCAGCACATCACCTGTGGTGTTAGGGTTTAGGGAGATGCTGGGCAGCACATCACCTGTGGTGTTAGGGTTTAGGGAGATGCTGGGCAGCACATCACCTGTGGTGTTAGGGTTTAGGGAGATGCTGGGCAGCACATCACCTGTGGTGTTAGGGTTTAGGGAGATGCTGGTCAGCACATCACCTGTGGTGTTAGGGTTTAGGGAGATGCTGGGCAGCACAGCACCTGTGGTGTTTGGGTTTATGGAGATGCTGGGCAGCACATCACCTGTGGTGTTAGGGTTTAGGGAGATGCTGGGCAGCACATCACCTGTGGTGTTAGGGTTTAGGGAGATGCTGGGCAGCACATCACCTGTGGTGTTAGGGTTTAGGGAGATGCTGGGCAGCACATCACCTGTGGTCTTAGGGTTTAGGGGAATGCTGGGCAGCACATCACATGTGGTATTAGGGTTAAGGGAGATGCTGGGCAGCACATCGCCTGTGGTGTTAGGGTTTAGGGGGATGCTGGGCAGCACATCACCTGTGGTGTTAGGGTTTAGGGAGATGCTGGGCAGCACATTACCTGTGGTGTTAGGGTTAAGGGAGATGCTGGGCAGCACATCACATGTGGTGTTAGGGTTTAGGGAGATGCTGGGCAGCACATCACCTGTGGTGTTAGGGTTTAGGGAGATGCTGGGCAGCACATCACCTGTGGTGTTAGGGTTTAGGGGAATACTGGGCAGCACATCACCTGTGGTATTAGGGTTAAGGGAGATGCTGAGCAGCACATCACCTGTGGTGTTAGGGTTTAGGGAGATGCTGGGCAACACATCACATGTGGTGTTAGGGTTTAGGGAGATGCTGGGCAGCACATCACATGTGGTGTTAGGGTTTAGGGAGATGCTGGGCAGCACATCACCTGTGGTGTTTGGGTTTATGGAGATGCTGGGCAGCACATCACCTGTGGTGTTAGGGTTTAGGGAGATGCTGGGCAGCACATCACCTGTGGTGTTAGGGTTTAGGGGGATGCTGGGCAGCACATCACCTGTGGTATTAGGGTTAAGGGAGATGCTGGGCAGCACATCACCTGTGGTGTTAGGGTTTGGGGAGATGCTGGGCAGCACATTACCTGTGGTGTTAGGGTTTAGGGAGATGCTGGGCAGCACATCACCTGTGGTGTTAGGGTTTAGGGAGATGCTGGGCAGCACATCACCTGTGGTGTTAGGGTTTAGGGAGATGCTGGGCAGCACATCACCTGTGGTGTTAGGGTTTAGGGAGATGCTGGGCAGCACATCACCTGTGGTGTTAGGGTTTAGGGAGATGCTGGGCAGCACATCACCTGTGGTGTTAGGGTTTAGGGAGATGCTGGGCAGCACATCACCTTTGGTGTTAGGGTTTAGGGAGATGCTGGGCAGCACATCACCTTTGGTGTTAGGGTTTAGGGAGATGCTGGGCAGCACACCACCTGTGGTGTTAGGGTTTAGGGAGATGCTGGGCAGCACATCACCTGTGGTGTTAGGGTTTAGGGAGATGCTGGGCAGCACATCACCTGTGGTATTAGGGTTTAGGGAGATGCTGGGCAGCACATCACCTGTGGTGTTAGGGTTTAGGGAGATGCTGGGCAGCACATCACCTGTGGTGTTAGGGTTTAGGGAGATGCTGGGCAGCACATCACCTTTGGTGTTAGGGTTTAGGGAGATGCTGGGCAGCACATCACCTGTGGTGTTAGGGTTTAGGGAGATGCTGGGCAGCACATCACCTGTGGTGTTAGGGTTTATGGAGATGCTGGGCAGCACATCACCTGTGGTATTAGGGTTAAGGGAGATGCTGGGCAGCACATCACCTGTGGTGTTAGGGTTTAGGGAGATGCTGGGCAGCACATCACCTGTGGTGTTAGGGTTTAGGGAGATGCTGGGCAGCACATCACCTGTGGTGTTAGGGTTTAGGGAGATGCTGGGCAGCACATCACCTGTGGTGTTAGGGTTTAGGGAGATGCTGGGCAGCACATCACCTGTGGTGTTAGGGTTTAGTGAGATGCTGGGTAGCAAATGGGTGTAGGGTTTAGGGTTACGATGGACAAGGGTTTAGGGTTAAGATGGTATAGGGGCCAGGCCTTAGATGGGACAGGGTTGTGCGTGAATGGCATTCTCCTGGCCACTGTGCAAACACACTTTAAAATGTCAGGAGCTGTTTGAATTCCGTAATTTGAAATGTCGCAGGTCCAGAGCTGTCCCCAGTACATGTAGGGCAGCCCCCTGCTCGTTGTGAAATATATTTGAAGGACAACTTGAAATGACTCACACTGAATAGCTATGTCGCATGAATCTTAAACACTTAAATCCGACATATGCAATGTTGCTGACTGGCCTTATACTGCCTGATGTTCCTGACTGGCCCTGCTGCTGTGTCCTTCTACATGCAGGACACCCTCCTGGCCACAGCTGGGACAGCTAAATGCAGAGCTATAAGGTATGGCGGGGAAAGCATATGGCATGGACATGTTTCCTTTCAAAACAACCATAGATATTTGGATTGAGCAGGCGGCTGGAGGGCCCCTGACATTCTAATGTCCGCCCTTATTTGAATGCCCCTTGCATGCCATCCAGCTTTCTGCTTGAGTACAAACACCCGCCTTCCCAGAGATTCAAAATTCTGCCTGAATTCCAAGTAGCACCCGTGTCTTAAAACACTTCGTGCTTAGGGTCTGGGATTCAAATTGCCACACATAATTAAAAAACCGACCCCTTGTTGCCACATGCGTGAGTTGGTCGCCGCATCCAAGATCATGCGGCGACCAACTTGCGTTGCCCAAAGCCTTAGCCATGAAACTTGATTTCCGTTATTTTTGTACCTCCCTAAACCTCAACCTGATTGCATTATTAGTCCCTAAGCCAGATATCCTCCAGGTACGTGGTGTGAACTGTTTGACACATGGCAGTAGCACCTCTGATTACTATTTTGTGTCCTCAGCCCTTCAAACGGTCTCAGGCGCTGGCTCCCGCCTGGAAGCACCACCCTTGATTACTTTCCTTAAACTGAACCCTGAGTCTTGATAGTTTCCTCTCAATCCTGTTGCAGGCACGTGGTGTGAGCTGGCAGCCACATGGCAGCAGCTTCTTGTTGACTTCCAAGGATTGCTTCAGCTGTGCCTACATGACTGTTGGCAATCAATGACTTGTCCTAGCTACAGCCGGTCGGACGGCAATTAGTGACAACGTCCTTTGCTACCGTGACGGTCGGTCTTAGCTCTAGCGGTATTCATCCTTTGACTATGCGTGTATATGGTTGCCGGGGGCAATCAATGGGGGCCCTTGTTGTCTACGGCAAGAGTATCAGTGGCAAATTTGACGACTGATCAGTCGTCAATGGCAACCAGCCGGCATATGTTAAATCAAGGATGCATTTCAGCACACGCTGGTGCTTGAGTTGCATAGCTGGGACTAGGGGCTGATGCTAGGGCTAGGCATGCAGGCCTTGGTAGGGTGTCGTTCATACATGGAATCTGGCAATGAAGGCATACTTTCGAGCGATTCCAGGTTGTGAGCTTGCTTGTACGGTGCACAGTTTATGAGGGTGCTTCAGCTGCAATTCAGCTGCATCAAGGCCTGCGGGGGGGATGGAGCAGCGCGCTCTGTTGTCTGAGCTTCAGGCTTCAGCCAAGCCGGTCCTCAATTTGTGTTGGCTGGCTGTTGGTATTCAACTAGCCTTCTGGCAGGCGGCCTTAGCTGTCTGGATTTTATATGCGTCATTGACATCATGACAGCACCCGCAGTTGTACAAGCATGTATCCGTTTCTACGCCACTATTGTTCAAAGTAGTTGGTTGAACAACATTGATATGTCGAAATAACAAGACCGTGACTCCTCGGGGCCATGCTAAAAAGGCTTTGCTGGCGCCTGACTAGGCCCGACCGTCTGGTAGGGAGAAAAATAAACTCAAGGCTAAAGGAGAAATGAAAGGAATACAAAGATAAAGGAGAAGGAAAATACCACCTCACAATTAAAGGATGTCTGAAAAATCCGAAGCCTGTCCAGATTCTAGCCCTCAACAAAGAGGAAATAAACAAACATACCAGGCCGTTGATCAGGAAAACCATGAAAAGAGAAACAAAGGCATCTCAAACGACTACGCCTCACCGAAAGACACCACATCCTTCACACAAGTCAAGAGCGTCCCACCCTAGCATGCCCATGTACAAAGCGGGGAAGTATGTATCACCGTTTTGGAAGCCTGCCCATCCCCACTCCCCAAGGTGATCTTGCAAACTGGGATATGTTGAAGTTTGCATGGGACAAACACGCAAGATCAGACCATGACTGACATGCATGAGGACCAACACATTGAGAAGCATGCGCCTCTGCACCTAGGTGAAACACTAAAAGACTCCGGATCAGAACTAGGAAACAACTCAATGCTTATATATGTGGCCAAATGCCGCCGCGTTCCCGCAACAGCTGCAGGACAGCTGTGTGACCACCCCTATCAGCCAAGTACATTGCTTTTCCGCCCTGACAGTTCGCATGAGGTGCATGCACCCTACACCCCAACAACAGATGCACCACCGCCTCATGGCCATTCCTGGCTGCCGACACCAGTGCCTGCCCACCCTGGCAGTCAGCCTGGGGGGCATGCTCTCTCCACCCCAACAACAACCGCACCACCAACTCCTGGCCGTTCCACGCAGCCCTTAACAGTGCCTCCCCATCCTGGCAGTTAGCACGTGGGGCATGCTCCCTACACCCCAACAACAGCTGCACCACCGCCTCGTGGCCCCTCTCGGCTGCCAACACCAGTGCCCATCCATCCTGGCAGTTAGCACGTGGGGCATGCTCCCTCCACCCCAACAACAGCTGCACCACCGCCTCGTGGCCCCTCTCGGCTGTCAACACCAGTGCCTCCCCATCCTGGCAGTTAGCACGTGGGGCATGCTCCCTCCGCCCCAACAACAGCTGCACCACCGCCTTGTGGCCATTCTGCGCAGCCCTTAACAGTGCCCACCCATCTTGGCAGTCAGCACGTGGGGCATGCTCCCTCCACCCCAACAACAGCTGCACTACCGCCTCGTGGCCATTCCCCGCTGCCCTCACCAGTGCCTGCCCACCCTGGCAGTCAGCACGGGGGGCATGCTCTCTCCACCCCAACAACAGCCGCACCACCGCCTCGTGGCCCCTCTCGGCTGCCAACACCAGTGCCTCCCCATCCTGGCAGTTAGCACGTGGGGCATGCTCCCTCCACCCCAACAACAGCTGCACCACCGCCTCGTGGCCCCTCTCGGCCGCCAACACCAGTGCCCACCCATCCCAGCAGTTAGCACGTGGGGCATGCTCCCTCCACCCCAACAACAGCTGCACCACCGCCTCGTGGCCCCTCTCGGCTGCCAACACCAGTGCCCACCCATCCTGGCAGTTAGCACGTGGGGCATGCTCCCTCCACCCCAACAACAGCTGCACCACCGCCTCGTGGCCCCTCTCGGCTGCCAACACCAGTGCCCGCCCATCCTGGCAGTTAGCACGTGGGGCATGCTCCCTCCACCCCAACAACAACTGCACCGCTGCATAGTGGCCACGCCAAGCTGCCCTCACTAATGCATCCCCTTTCCGGCAGTCTGCCTTTGCACCCAGATCGAGCATGAGCCTCGCCAACTCCAAGCAGTCATACACCTGACTGTTGCAGCCCACAGCTCTCATGAGGGCCTGGTCAGGACCGTGAACTGCCATCATGGCACGAGCTAGATTAATGGGGCAGTCCCTGAGCCAACGCCTGCGCACCCGCCACGCTCCATACGGCACCCTACGGGCACCAGGTCCATAGAGGCCTTGAGTATTGTATAGCCATGCATATGTATTGCTGAGGATGATGCCAAGGATGTCCATGTTGAGGTCTTGGAGGCTGGTGAAGATGGCTGGGTCCTCGCTAGGGGAAAGAGATGCAGATGCATCTGTTCTGATAGCCTCGGTGGATGCGGATGACGTCATAGGGTGGTGCGCAATTCCACTTTTTTCAATCAGTTAGGCTCGTCTCTCCTGCTCAACAGGCGAGTGAGGTGGAATTCATGCGAGCCAATGTGCAGCACACCTCTTCGGATAAATATAAACCAATCATGCTTTATGAAAGGCCGTCCTACATGCATGCAAAGTGCCACATGCCATGGGCTGGAGTCAGTATTGCAATGTCTATGCCCGGATGCACCGTCTTTATGCTCGGATTTACTCGGATGTGACATCTTCTCAAAAGCCTATTAGGAATGGGCCAGGTTGTGCGATCCGGAGATGCAATGTAGATAAAGAATGAGGGAGTGTGGGAATTGAAAGAAACAAATATGGGGTCATACATATGAACACAACCGGGAGCCAGAGTGGGAGATTCCTCAGTCTTTGACATATCCACATGTCATTCTTGCAGTTGCTCTAGTTGCTCCACTCATGCATGGTCCTTGTTCCGCTCACCAGGGGCAATGTTGGGCACTTGTGTTGAAGTGGATGATGAGTGGATCTGCTCAATGCCGATCTCGTTTTGGAGAATAAAAACTGCAAAGCTTAGGCCACCGAACGAGCGGGTGAGACTGGGGTTCTGACGCAACCTGTATTGAACGTACGGCCAATACGGAGAACTTGACGGGGCGAGGGCTTGAACGGCCAATACGCAAGCCACGCACCGATGTGTTCCAGAAACTATCGACTGAGTGGCTAGGGAAGAAACCAGTCCGCAATGTAGGAGAGTAAGATGTATATTGCTTGGTAACAATGTGTAGCGGGAATTTAGAGATTGCACCCCTGAGGCGCGCTCGCATTATCCGCTGACCCAACGGCAAACATCTGTGGCCATAGTGTGGATCTCCTGGCGCGTTCATACTAGGGCCAACAAACGGTTGCTCCGTGGATATCAAATACGGAGCATTGAATCCACGTGTACCTCCCTGCATGTGTACGAGGCACTTCCCTCACCGGGATAATTGAGTAGACAGACAATGAGACAAGTAGACAGATCGTGAAACAAGAGCAGGCCATGCAGGTTGCATAGTGCATCCGGTCCGAGGAACCAGGCAAGTCTTGCAACTGTCCGTGTCTGTGTCTTCGGAGCCAGGCAAGTCATGCAGCACCAGCCATGCTTGGCATGCATGAGTCCAGGAGTCCATGAGACATCAGCGGGCCATGCAACTCAAGGCACCCCATTTATGGCATGCATGGCGTATGATGTGGGGGGGTGGAGCGCAGTTGTGTGTCTTGAGGTAGAGCGCAGGTGTGCGTGTGGGGGTGTAGAGTAGGTGTGTGTGTGGATGGGGGGGGGGGGGAGGGGGGCATGTGTGTAGGGGGTGGGTGGGGGGGTGCAGCTGTGTTGGGGGTTGGGCGGGGTGGCATGCATATGCTGTGTATTTTGTGTATGTTTGTTGGGGGGTACGGTGCAGGTGGCATGATGTTGATGTGTGTGGTGTTTATTCTTAGAAAGAAAGAAAGCGACGCCCCGTGGGGGGTGTGAGAGTTAAGGAAACAGCGCAGCCTGGGCCGAAACCACATCCGCGCCGATACCGTGTTTGTTCTCATCCTTTATTTATTTCATCCTCTTCCCAACTTCCCAACTTCCCAACTTCTATCGATCCTCTTCTCCCGCTTCCCTCCCTGAGGCAGGCTTCCTGATGGTCTCCAGAGAGTGCGGCTATCCTGCTGTCTGCCTAGTTTGCCTTCAACATCCACAACAAGGTTTGGTCCCTCAAGGTAGGGGGGGGGGGCGTTACCCAGTACCCAGGGGGTAAATCAGGGTCAACTCATTACTATATTCTGGTGCTTTTATGAAGATGTGAATTCTATTAGCTGCATCCCCACCATTGTCTGTTCCCTCAATGCCTTGGTGGACATACCTTGGAGATCCACACTATGGTTGGGTCCCTTAGGGCATGCTGAAATGAGACCATGCGTGAAGCATTTTCATTTCGTGAAGCTGAAGCTGCAATAAGATGGAGCTCTTCCGCCTGTTGACGTAGTCCAGCCTTAAGACTTACTTTCAAATCAAATCTCAGCTTCATGGCTTGGACCTGGACTGCAGTAGTTGTCGGGAGCTTCTTTCTTAAGGCGAATTGAGAGTCTGAATGGTTCAACTGGGTCCATTCCCTTTGCACTTGTGCAGAATGGCAGATATTCCAACCTGCCGGGGGAACAGCTCTTTCTTGGTTTCATTATTTGT
Organism: Limnomonas spitsbergensis; assembly: GCA_037349105.1. NCBI lineage: Eukaryota > Viridiplantae > Chlorophyta > Chlorophyceae > Chlamydomonadales > Limnomonas > Limnomonas spitsbergensis. Next base: position 2,261,569 of record JAYJMM010000101.1, on the reverse strand, counting down.
TAAGCAAGGTAGACCTGTTTGTTATCCATTTCATATGCAGATTAACCACTACCTGCCCGGATCGAAAAGCTGCCTTAGCCATACATATATTCAGACTAAAAAAGCTTTAAATACAGGATAACCACTACCTGCCCGACCGGGGCATAGCCTTCAGCACTTGTGGGCAATACATGGCCCAAATAGAGGTAAACCCTAGGTCAGCCTCCACCCTGTTGCTCAGTCAGGCAGCAGCCAGCAGCAAGTAATCAGGCTTGATGCGATATAGCTGAAGAGCGCTTTTGAGTAGGTCAGCCTCCAGCTCAGCTGTAGGTAAACCATAGGTCAGCGTCCACCCTGTTGCTAAGGCAGGCAGCAGCCAACAGCAAGTAATCAGGCTTCATGCGATATAGCTGACGAGCGCTTATGACTAGGTCAGCCTCACCCTCAGCTTGAGGTAAACCCTATGTCAGCCTCCAACTCAGCTGGAGGTAAACCCTAGGTCAGCCTCCAACTCAGCTTGATGTAAACCCTATGTCAGCCTCCAACTCAGCTGTAGGTAAACCCTAGGTCAGCCGCCACCTCAGCTGGAGGTAAACCCTAGGTCAGCCTCCTCCTCAGCTGGAGGTAAACCCTATGTCAGCCTCCAACTCAGCTTGAGGTAAACCCTATGTCAGCCTCCAACTCAGCTGTAGGTAAACCCTAGGTCAGCCTCCAACTCAGCTGGAGGTAAACCCTAGGTCAGCCTCCACCTCAGCTGGGGGTAAACCCTAGGTCAGCCTCCACCTCAGCTGCAGGTAAACCCTAGGTCAGCCTCCACCTCAGCTGGAGGTTAACCCTAGGTCAGCCTCAAACTCAGCTGGAGGTTAACCCTAGGTCAGCCTCCACCTCAGCTGGAGGTAAACCCTAGGTCAGCCTCCACCTCAGCTGGAGGTAAACCCTAGGTCAACCTCCACCTCAGCTGGAGGTAAACCCTAGGTCAGCCTCCACCTCAGCTGGAGGTAAACCCTAGGTCAGCCTCCACCTCAGCTCGAGGTATACCCTAGGTCAGCCTCCACCTCAGCTGGTGGTAAACCCTAGGCCAGCCTCCACCTCAGCTGGAGGTAAACCCTTGGTCAACCCCCACCTCAGCTGGAGGTAAACCCTAGGTCAGCCTCCACCTCAGCTGGAGGTAAACCCTAGGTCAGCCTCCAACTCAGCTGGAGGTAAACCCTAGGCCAGCCTCCACCTCAGCTGGAGGTAAGCCCATGGTCAACCCCCACCTCAGCTGGAGGTAAACCCTAGGTCAGCCTCCACCTCAGCTGGAGGTAAACCCTAGGTCAGCCTCCAATTCAGCTGGAGGTAAACCCTATGTCAGCCTCCACCTCAGCTGGAGGTAAACCCTAGGTCAGCCTCCAACTCAGCTGGAGGTAAACCCTAGGCCAGCCTCCACCTCAGCTGGAGGTAAACCCTAGGTCAGCCTCCACCTCAGCTGGGGGTAAACCCTAGGTCAGCCTCCACCTCAGCTGCAGGTAAACCCTAGGTCAGCCTCCACCTCAGCTGGAGGTAAACCCTAGGTCAGCCTCCACCTCAGCTGGAGGTAAACCCTAGGTCAGCCTCCACCTCAGCTGGAGGTAAACCCTAGGTCAGCCGCCACCTCAGCTGGAGGTAAACCCTAGGTCAACCGCCACCTCAGCTGGAGGTAAACCCTAGGTCAGCCTCCACCTCAGCTGGAGGTAAACCCTAGGTCAGCCTCCACCGCAGCTGGAGGTATACCGTAAGTCAGCCTCCACCTCAGCTGGAGGTAAACCCTAGGTCAGCCTCCACCTCAGCTGGAGGTAAACCCTAGGTCAGCCTCCACCTCAGCTGGAGGTAAACCCTAGGTCAGCCTCCACCTCAGCTGGAGGTAAACCCAAGGTCAGCCTCCACCTCAGCTGGAGGTAGACCCTAGGTCAGCCTCCACCTCAGCTGGAGGTAAACCCTAGGTCAACCCCCACCTCAGCTGGAGGTAAACCCTATGTCAGCCTCCAACTCAGCTGGAGGTAAACCCTAGGTCAGCCCCCACCTCAGCTGGAGGTAAACCCTATGTCAGCCTCCAACTCAGCTGGAGGTAAACCCTATGTCAGCCTCCAACTCAGCTGGAGGTAAACCCTAGGTCAGCCTCCACCTCAGCTGGAGGTAAACCCTAGGTCAGCCTCCAACGCAGCTGGAGGTAAACCCTAGGCCAGCCACCACCTCAGCTGGAGGTAAACCATAGGTCAGCCTCCAACTCAGCTGGAGGTAAACCCTAGGTCAGCCTCCACCTCAGCTGGAGGTAAACCCTAGGTCAGCCTCCAACGCAGCTGGAGGTAAACCCTAGGTCAGCCTCCACCTCAGCTGGAGGTAAACCCTAGGTCAGCCACCACCTCAGCTGGAGGTAAATCCTAGGTCAGCCGCCAACTTAGCTGGAGGTAAACCCTAGGTCAGCCGCCAACTTAGCTGGAGGTAAACCCTAGGTCAGCCTCCACCTCAGCTGGAGGTAAACCCTAGGTCAGCCTCCACCTCAGCTGGAGGTAAACCCTAGGTCAGCCTCCACCTCAGCTGGAGGTAAACCCTAGGTCAGCCTCCACCTCAGCTGGAGGTAAACCCTAGGTCAGCCTCCACCTCAGCTGGAGGTAAACCCTAGGTCAGCCTCCAACTCAGCTGGAGATAAAACCTAAGGCAGCCTTCAAATCAGCTAGGCAGCAGCCAGCAGGTCAAGTTCTAGGGCTTATTGTCACCAGAACCCTCGGCTACCTACCCTGATGTGGCTGAAATGTAGCAGAAAGCGCTCATAAGACCAGCTGTCAGCGTGCCATCAGCAGGAAATAACAAACGGCCGTTATTGCCTTCAGTATAGTTATAACTCTAAAGACACCTCCCATTCTGCCATTTTTTGTGTCCTTTGATTTTCTGTTACAAATGCAACCCGTGGAGACCAGTCCAACCTTCCCTCAGCGGTAAAGATGCAAGATGTCAGCATTGAAAACACCCCCTCGTCATCCCAGCTGCATAATTTCAAAATTCCCACCTTTTGATTCTCAACCCTCCGACCCAAAGCCCCTCTATAGCTCCTGCCCCCCGCCCAGCGACATGAATACCATGATGCCACGTCAGCGTGTGTGACACCAACTCATTAACACCAACTCATGAATGGCCTATTCTGCATCGTTCCCAACCTTCTCCAAAGAAACCCCTAAACCCTCTACTCCGACCCCCCCCCCCCCCCCGCTAAAGGTCCAGCGCAACATCTTCTCCTGGACTCAGCTGCAGCACTTCCAACCCTCCAATTATTAACCCTCAACCTTCAACCCTCCCCTCCCCCCCTGATACCAAGAACCCTTGAAGACCATGACAGTGTATACAAAATCTCCTTACGGTTCCAGCAGCAGCACTTCCAAACCTTAAACTCTGAACCATACAACTAAACCCTCAACACTCCTCCCCCCACAGCAGTACCATTGTTGGGATCATGCCGGTGTTTACGGTATGGCTTCGTGCTCCCAGCTGCAGCACCTCCAAACCCCCGTACATCTCTCAACCCTTCACCCTCATCGCCCCCCCTCAGCGATACGAATGTTGGGGCCATGTCAGCGTTTATAACACGGCCTCCTGCTCCCAGCTGCACCGTTTCCCAGCATCCGCCTCACATGCCACTGAGATGTCATGGTCGCCGGATGGGGCCTGTGAGGCACAGCTGGATGGTCCACTCACCTACTGTGTGGCAGTACATGCTATCGATGACAGGTGGGAGGTGCAGTCGGCCTGTACTGGTTCAAATCTCCTCGGAAGACCACAAGATGGCGAGTGGGGCATAACCCTCTTTGCAACCCAGCTGAATCCCCCACGTTTGTTATGACACCCACACGGCAGGCCACACACGTTTCTATGAGACCCACACGGCAGGCCCCTCGCTGATCTTTTGCTGCGGAAGGGCACATATGTTTCTTACTTGCCCCTTTGATGTCCCTTGTTGGCCTCTGAGTTTGAGGGGGGAATCCTGACGGCTGTCTATTTTCTGTTGCTCGGCAGGCCGCTGGTTGCGTGTCAGACCCTGATACTCGGTTGTATGTTATTACCCGGAAGGCCCTGAACCTTTTTCATTATTATCTACAGGCAGGCCCTGAACCCTTTTGATCACTCGCATTGACGGACCCCTGGCCTGGTGTGAGAGGTATGAACTCATGACGTCCAGCTATTGTTTTATTACATGGCAAGCCCCTGAACTTTGTTGAGCCCCATGCCCCTTGCTGAGTGGAGGCCTATAAATATGCGATAGGGATCAAGTCCAACAACTGGGATCCATCTGGGCAGTTCCTGGCTGTGGGGAGGTACGATGAGGTGGGTAGGGGACTTATAATGGTAACGGCGCGGACGCGGCCTAGGCCCATGCTGCCCATGAGATGGGTGGGAAGGGGATGGGAAACTTGGAACGTTGGAGCCCCTAGCTCGGTTACACACCAGGCAAGCCTTGACTGCTGCCCTGACGTCGCGGCGCAGCCATTGCCACCATGGCTGTTGGAGCAGCAGGCTCGCCTTGCGATGGGCGCCGGAATTCCCGGTCCTATCGTGGGCGTCCCGGATGGCTGCCAGCCGCTCTCCGGGCGGGGAAATCACACAGCAGCGTCCATGTTCCACTTTTCGATGCGCTCTTAGTCTTCCGGTGTTTGGAACTCCGACTCCCCGGTATGAGCGTGCGTATTTCTCATGAAACCTAGGGTTGATTGCACACTATTAGCGCACACACGCGCCCCTAGCTGATGTTGCCCCACACAAACATATATTGGTACTCGTCGAGTTTGCAGAAGGCATTTTTTACTTTGCCGCCTTTTAGGCTAAGAAATCCAGAACCCTTTTTGGAGGTGCGACTTCCGCGCATTCAATGACCTGACCTGAACAGAAGATCAACCTATAATGCAAATTTAAACGTTGGCGGAACATCCCTTCTCCCTCACATCCCCTCTCCCATCAGGTGAGGCTGCGTTAGAGTCATTCAGTGTAGCCAGCCCACTCCCGTATCCTCCCTCCTCCACCCATCAGGTCTATTGAGGTGGAGACCTGACAGCCGCTACCTCGCCTCAGTCAGTCTAGCCAGCCCTGGATCTGTGTGGATCTGGGATATGGATGCGGGTCAGCTGGATGCAGTACTCATGCACCTGGCTGAGGTCACAGACATGCAATGAACAGCACAGGTGGGGCTAGGGTATAGGGGGGTAGGCAGGGCTAGGGTTTAGGGGGAGCAGTTAGGGCTAGGGTTTTGAGGGGGCAGGTGGGTTTAGGGGGGACAGGTGGGGGGGGTAAATTGAGATGATGTACAGCACATCACCTGTGTGGCAAGAGACGCTGGGCAACTTCCTTTCTACAGTGCAATTTCAAAGCTTATTATGAAATGTCATTTATATTGTCACTTATATAGTCACTGATAGCTATCAGGCTAGGGCAGCCTCCTGGCCACTGTGACCACCCGCTACATATATATTTCCAGACTGAGTATTTAGCGTTGTCGCATGAATCTTGAACAATTAATTCTGCAATGTTTCTGACTGGCTCTGCTACTGAGTCCATGTGCTGTTACAGTGTTAACTCAACCAGCATCAGCTGCTTTTGGAAGAGCCAGGCTGATGAGCGAACCGGTTAGAAGGCTAGGAAGAGGAGCTAAAAGGGTAAATCTGAGACAAGCAATGAATGGAGGCAACAGGCGAGACAGCAAAGCGCAGAGCTGGAAGGTATGGTGGGGAAAGCATATGTCATGAGCATGTTTCCTTTAAGCCAGGCCATGTAGATTTGAACAGCTGGTCGGACGTCCCCTGAGATTCTGATTTATGCCTGTATTCAAACGCCCCTCGCATGACATTTAGCGGTGTGAGCTGGTCGCCGCATGGCAGGATCACTTATGCTAGCTTTGCCGACAATCTTAGCCATGCCACTTGATTACCATACTTCCCTAATCCTCAACCTGATTGCATGATTACATTCCATCAGCCAGATATCCTGCCGCAAGTGCGCGATGTGAACTGGTCGCCACATAGCAGCAGCACATCTGATCACTATTTGTTTTCTCAACCCTTCAAACGGTCTCAGGCGCTGGCTCCCGCCTGGCAACACCATCCTTGATTACACTCCCTAGACTGAACCCTGGGCCTTGATCGTTACCCTCAATCCTGCTGCATGCACGCGATGTGAGCTGGTTCCCACATGGCAGCAACACCTCTGATTACTTTCCATAGACTGAACCCTGAGCCCTGATCGTTACCCTCAATCCTGCTGCATGCACGCGGTGTGAGCTGGTTGCCACATGGCAGCAACACCTCTGATTTGTTCCTTAGACTCAACCCTTGGTCCTGATCGTTCCTGTTAATTATGTTGCAGGCATGTGGTGTAAGCTGGTCGCCACAGGGGAGCAGCTTCTTGTTAATTTTGAAGGATTGCTTCAGCTGTCCATGCTTGGCTGTCGGCAACCAATGACGGATGGTCTTAGCTACAGCCGGCCTGACGGCAATAAGTGACAACGTCCTTAGCTACCGGAAATCAGTGACGGACGGTCTTGGCTCTAGCGGTATCCATCCTTCAACTGTGTGTATATGGCTGAGGGGGAAATCAATGGGGGGCCCTCTTGACTACGGCAGGTCTGCGTATTGTTATAAGTGGAAAATTTCATGGCTGACCAGCAAGGATCTATTACAGCAAGGCTGCATTTCAGCATCCTCCGATTCTTGAATTGTAAGGCTGTGAATGTGGACTGGGGCTAGTGCTGGGTATGCAGGGTTTAGTAGAGGGTGCTTCAGCTACAATTGAGCTACATCAAGGCATGCTGGGGGATGGAGCAGTGCGGCTTGCTGCCTGAGCTACATGGCGCAGCCAGGCCGGTCCTTCATTCGTGATGGCTGGCTTGCTCTACGCCTCGCTTGTGACTCGCTGGCAATGAATGCTCCACTAGCCTTCTGACAGGTGGCCTTAGCCGACTGGGAATTATATTTGTGTGGTCAGGTGTGGTGTCGTGGCACGACCATGCTGGCCTAATGATTGAATGAGGACACACAACCATCTTCTTACATTTGTACATCTTGACCACCTTTTCAGCATGGCCCGAAGGGGTATCGTCATTGACATCTTGACTGCACCCGCATTCAACACAGCCTATATCCGTTTCTAATCCACCGCACTATTGATCCGGGAAATGGATTGAACGACATTAAAATGTTCACTTGTCAAGAACATGATACCTCTGGGCCATGCTCAAAAGGCTCTCGGCCGTGTGGCTGCCCGATTGTCAGGTCAGGAGGGGGAAATATACGTAAGGCCAGAGGAGAAAAAAAAAGGAACATACAGAAAAAAGAGAAGGAACAGACCATGCCCACTTAAAGGAAGTCTGTAGAATCCTCAGCCCGTTCAGATCCTAGCCCCCAACAAAGAGAAAACCAAACAAACGTACTAGGAAAAGGGAAACGTCATAGCCTCAACGAAAAACGAACGCCCTTCACAAAAGTCAGAGCAACCCACCCTGGACTGCTCAGGTACAAAGCGTGGATGTCTGTGGCACCGTCTTGTTGGCCTGTCCATACCCGCTCTCTGCATGTAAGGTGATCTTACACGCAGGGATGTGTTGAAATGTGAAATGTGAAATGTGCAAAGGCAGAAGATATGACCATGACGGACATATGCATGAGGACCAACACATTGAGACTAAGTGTTAACATGTACCGGATTGTTTTTTTGTTCGTTTCCGGTAGTCCCTGAATCCGTTTACATGCGAAGTACACCTCCCTAGCGCCTGGGGAAAATACTATACAACCTCTGGATCATACTTAACTAGGAAAAACTCAAAAACATGATGTTGATACTGCTAACAGGGAAATACCTTTCAATCACCTTCAAAAATATGTTCATGGACAGCCCGTATAAGATAGGAGAGGCAGATGATGAAGTGGAAGACAACATGCAATGTTTGAAACACACGAGGAACGCTAGGAGAGTAGTGGGTGTATATCTGACCCTTGCATAGTTAAGACCAACAATCAATTTCACTTACACAGTGACATGATGCTTCTTATACAAGCGGCAACATGCCGCAGCGTTCCTGCAAAATATGTAGGACAGCTGTGTGACCCCCCCTCCTAGCCAAGGACAGTGCCCGTCCAACTTGACAGTCAGCACGAGGGACATTCTCACTGCAATCCAGCAGCAGCCGCACCACCGCCTCATGGCCATTCCCAGCTGCCCTCACTAGTGCCTCCCCATTCAGGCAGTCCGCACGAGGTGCATGCTCCCTCCACCCCAACAGCAGATGCACCACCGCCTGGTGGCCACTCTCGGCTGCAATCACCAGTGCCCTCCCATCCCGGCAGTCAGCATGAGGGGCATGCTCCCTCCACCCCAACAATAGCCGCACCACCGCCTCATGGCCATTCCTGGCTGCAAACACTAGTGCCGACCCATGCTCATCGCAGTCAGCACGTGGGGCATGCTGCCTCCACCCCAACAACAGCTGCACTACTGCCTCGTGGCCATTCCTGGCTGCCAACACCAATGCCTGTCCACCCTGGCAATTGGCCCAAGGTGCATGCTCCGTCCACCCCAACAACAGATGAACTACCGCATAGTGGCCACGCTTGGCTGCCAACACCAATGCCTGCCCATCGTGGCAGTCTGCCTTTGCACCAAGATTGAGGATGAGCCTCACCAACTCCAGACCTTCAAATTCCTGACTATTGCAGCCCACAGCTCTCATGAGGGCCTGTTCAGGACCGTGTACTGCTATCATGGCATGAGCTAGGTTAATGGGCCATGCCCTGAGGCAGTCGCGCCAAAGCCTGCACACCCGCCACGCTCCATACTGCACCCGGCTGGGAGGAAGGGGGCCAGGTGTAGGGGGGCCTCGATCATTGCATAGCCATGCATCTGCATTGCTGAGGATTATGCCAAGGATGTCCGCGTTGAGGAGGCAGGCGAAGATGGCTGGGTCCTCGCTTGGGTAAGGAGAAGCAGATGTATCCGTTTCGATAGTCTCAGTGGATGCAAATGAGGTCATGGTGCGCAATACCACTTCCTTCGATCTGTTGGGCTGCTCTTCTCCTGCTCGACAAGCGAATGAGGTTGATGAGTTCATGCAAGCCAACATACAACACACTCCTCCAGATAAATATAAACCAATACAGCTGTATGAATGGCCGTCCTGACGACCCATTACTTATTTATTATTCATGCAAAAAGGCACACAGGCTTCAGTCGTCGTTTCTGGTCGGAGCCTCGGAGGCACCCAACCTAAAGCCTTTTAGGTAAAGGCCAGGCTGTGCGAGCTGGAAATGCAGTGGAAGAATGAGGCAGTGAGGAAACCGAGAGAAACTAATATGGGGTAAAACACAATTGAAATGTTGCAGATTCCTCAGTCCAGTCCTTGCTTGACATACTGAATTACTGACCGGTACCCACATGGCCACATGCTGAGCATGCTATTCTTGAATCTTGTTCCACTCATGGTCCATGTTCCGCTCACCAGGGGCAATGTTGCGTACTTGCGTCGAATTGGATGTACTCAATGCAGCTGTCCGTATTCGCTTCGGAGGATGCGAAATGTAAATCTGAAGGCCACCGACGTTTCCAGATATTATCGACAGTGTGGCTGGCAATGTAAAGAGTCCTCAATATAGGCAAATTCTTGACAACCTTGGTAAAGATGGGCGGGAATGAAGAGTGCGCACCCCCGGAGCCAGACTGGGACATGTTCGCGTATCTGCCACTTTTGTACTGCGGGAAATATCTGGAGCAAAGGTGTGAATCCCTGGGGTGCGTTCAGACTGGGGCCAAAAAATGGCTGCACGTAACCGGTATTATTTATTTTCTCGGTGCATTTTATAAGCGGAACCTTGGATCCACGGGTACGCCAAACGCGCCTTGAAAGTACCACCCTGCCTGTGTACAAGGGACTGCCCTCACCGGAAAGATTGTAGCAGACAATGAGTCAAGTAGAAAGACCATGAGACAAGTGCATGTCATGCAGGTTGCATGGTGCATCCGGTCGGAGCCAGGCAAGCCATGCAACGGTCTGTGTTTGTGTCTTTGGAGCCAGGCAAGTCATGCAGCACCAGCTAGCCATGTTTGGCATGCATGAGCCCATGAGTCCAGGCGTCCAATACAATGCCGTCCACCCCATTTAGGGTCAAGAATTAAAAGCCCTAAGCCCCACCCCCCAACCTACAGACCATGTGATACGCATCTATGCAATTCAACTCCCGGATCCCCTTTCCCAAATCTTTCCCCTCTCCCTTGCACCGTATCTTAATCCAGGATTTACTGATCCCTAAGGAGGGGAGGGAGGGGGGGGAGGGGAGGGAGGGGAGGGAGGGGAGGGAGGGGAGGGAGGGGAGGGAGGGGAGGGAGGGGAGGGAGGGGGGGGGAGGGGAGAGGAGGGGGGATGGGAGGGGGGAGGGAGGGGAGGGGGGAGGGAGGGGAGGGAGGGGTGGGAGGGGAGGGAGGGGAGGGAGGGGAGGGAGGGGAGGGAGGGGAGGGAGGGGAGGGAGGGGAGGGAGGGGAGGGAGGGGAGGGAGGGGAGGGAGGGGAGGGAGGGGAGGGAGGGGAGGGAGGGGAGGGAGGGGGGAGGGAAGGGAGGGAGGGGAGAGGAGGGGGGATGGGAGGGGGGAGGGAGGGGAGGGGGGAGGGAGGGGAGGGGGGAGGGGAGGGGAGGGGGAGGGATTATAGTGCAGATGTGTGTGGTGGTGATGACCTGATGTGAATAGGGGTGGAGTGTATCCTCATCCCCTCCTCAACTATCCCCCTCTTCCCCTTCTCCCCTGAGGCAGGCCGCCCGGTGGTCTTCAGACGGCACGGCCATCCTGTTGTCCGCCACCTTCAACATCTGCACCACGGTCTGTTCCCTTACGGTACGGGGGGAGACAGCATGGGGGGGGGTGCCACGCTGGGGTTAAATCAGGGGCAGGTCCAGGTTAAATCAGGGTCAGGTCCAGGTTAAATCAGGGTCAGGTCCAGGTTAAATCAGGGTGTTCAGTCAGGGTTAAGTCATTGATAGACTCTGTTGAAATATTGAAGGTGTGAAGTTCTTAAGACACATCCACACCCCGTCATAGTCCCTCAAGTCCTTGAGGCCAGACATGAGGAGTTGTATATCTAGCTCATGCTGAGATGATCCAGAGCTATTCAGCCTGCTGTGGACGCACTCCAGCCTAAAGCTGTCCCGATATTCAATCCACAGCTACATGGCTTGCGTTGACCTGGGCTGCAATAGCTGCCGGGAGCAATGCCGACCTTTCTTTACAAGTTTGAGTTTGATTTGAAGCAATGGGTCCGCCAGGTCCATTCCCTCTGCACTTGTGCAGAATGGCAGATGCCACATCCTGCAAGGGCAGGCGCACAATCCTGTCTTGGTTGCATCATTCGAAACAAGGCTTGTTCGTTCATCGATCCCCTCTACACTTCTGCAGAATGGCAGGTGCCACATACTGCCAGGGGGCAATCCTCTACTGTTTGCATCCTACGCGAAACAAGGCTTGGTCGTTGATGCATTCCATCGGCAGTGGAGCGCAGGGGCCACGACAGGCCCGGTGCGAAATCCTGTCTGTGGGCATTAACAAATAATATTTGTATTTCAACCCTTTCATTCCAGGTTTGTAGGTGCTACTTTCTGCCAGAAACAAAAATCAGAATCCTGTTTTACTAATACATTACAAATGTTGTTCATCCATTCCATTCCAGGATGGCAAGTGCCACTAACTGTGAACTAACCGGGTGGGAAATCCTGTATTTTGTCATTTTGTTGTTGGTGTAAATGCACCCGTTAAATCTGCAGAGGGTCGCAGGTGCCTCTACCTGCCCGGTACAAAGTCGTCCGACCAGGGCATTGCCTTCAGCCCTTTTGGGCAGTACATGGCCCAGCTAGAGGTAAACCCTAGGCCAGCCTCCACCCTGTTGCTCAGCTAGGCAACAGCCAGCCGCCTTACCACTAGCACTTACTGCAACCAGAACCCTCAGCTACAGACCCAGGCGTAACTGAAATGTAGGCATGTAGCTGAGCAATGTTCATACAAAAGGCTTCCACTTGCGTGATCTCGATGCCGCCTTGTGGTCCCAGCTGAAACACTTCCAACCCTCAAACCTCAGCCCTTCGGAGCCTCCAAGCCCAAGGTCAAAGGTGCAGGCGTCAAGACCCTGTCAGCGCGTAGAACATCCTCCTTGGGACCAGCAGCAACACTTCCAACCCTCAAACTCAACACCCTCGGCCCGTATAAGCTGTGACCCTCCTGCCCTCCGCTCAGTTTTGTGAATGTGGCAACTGTGTCAGCAGGTTTGACACCCCCTCATAGATCCTGATGAAGCACTTCCAGACTTGAACCCTCAACCCTGCACCCTCGTCTCCCTCCCTCAGCGGTTCTGACGTCGGGACCATGTCAGCGTTTATGACACGGCCTCCTGCTCCCAGCTGCACCATTCCCCAACATCCACATCATATGCGACTGAGCTGGCATGGTTGCCGGATGGGGGATGCATGGCGCTGCTGGATGGCCCAGTCACCTACTGAGTGGCGGTGCATGCTATCGATGGCAGGTGTGGGGCACAGTCGGTCTATATCTGTTTAAATCGCCTTGGACAGCAAATAGGCATTTGGAACTGGACCCTTTTTGAAGTAAGATGGCGCGTGTGACTGCCTCCCAGCAAAAGCCCCTCACACAACTGGTATGACCCACCCAGCAGGCCCCTCGCTGACTCGTGTGATGCGTCCTTTTGTTTATGCCTGGACCCTCCCTCTGACCCCCGCCAACTCTTGACCTGTATATAAGAGGAAGGGGGAATCCTATTGGCTGTCTATTTAATGTTTATTGGCAGGCCCCTGTCCTCAACGTTAAGTGTAAGAAGCTCATGCCGGGCTGTATGCAGGTCCTGAACCCTTTTGATTACCCACCGGCAGGCCCTGAACCCTTTTGATCACCCACCGGCAGGCCCTGAACCCTTTTGATCGCCCACCAGCAGGCCCTGAACCCTTTTCATCACCCACCGGCAGGCCCTAAATCCTTTTGACTACCCACCAGCAGGCCCTGAACCCTTTTGATTACCCACCGGCAGGCCCTGAACCCTTTTGATTACCCACCGGCAGGCCCTGAACCCTTTTGATTACCCACCAACAGGCCCTGAACCCTTTTGATTACTCACTGACAGGCCCTGCAACTTTTGATAACCCACCGGCTGGCCCTGAACCTTTTGAAAACCCACCAGCAGACCCTGAACCCTTTTGATCACTCACCAGCAGGCCCTGAACCCTTTTGATTACCCACCGGCAGGCCCTGAACCCTTTTGATTACCCACCAGCAGGCCCTGAACCCTTTTGATTACCCACCGGCAGGCCCTGAACCCTTTTGATTACCCACCGGCAGGCCCTGAACCCTTTTGATTACCCACCAACAAGCCCTGAACCCTTTTGATTACTCACTGCCAGGCTCTGCAACTTTTGATAACCCACCGGCTGGCCCTGAACCTTTTGATTACCCACCAGCAGACCCTGAACCCTTTTGATCACTCACCAGCAGGCCCTGAACCCTTTTGATTACCCACCGGCAGGCCCTGAACCCTTTTGATTACTCACTGGCAGGCCCTGAATCCTTTTGATTACCCACCGGCAGGCCCTGAACCTTTTGATAACCCACCAGCAGGCCCTGCACCCTTTTGATTACCTACCAGCAGGCCCTCAACCCTTTTGATTACCCCCCCGACAGGCCCTGAACCTTTTGATTACTCACTGACAGGCCCTGCAACTTTTGATAACCCACCGGCTGGCCCTGAACCTTTTGAAAACCCACCAGCAGACCCTGAACCCTTTTGATCACTCACCAGCAGGCCCTGAACCCTTTTGATTACCCACCGGCAGGCCCTGCACCCTTTTGATTACCCACCAGCAGGCCCTGAACCCTTTTGATTACCCACCGGCAGGCCCTGAACCCTTTTGATTACCCACCGGCAGGCCCTGAACCCTTTTGATTACCCACCGACAGGCCCTGAACCCTTTTGATTACCCACCAACAGGCCCTGAACCCTTTAGATTACTCACTGACAGGCCCTGCAACTTTTGATAACCCACCGGCTGGCCCTGAACCTTTTGAAAACCCACCAGCAGACCCTGAACCCTTTTGATCACTCACCAGCAGGCCCTGAACCCTTTTGATTACCCACCGGCAGGCCCTGCACCCTTTTGATTACCCACCAGCAGGCCCTGAACCCTTTTGATTACCCACCGGCAGGCCCTGAACCCTTTTGATTACCCACCGGCAGGCCCTGAACCCTTTTGATTACCCACCGACAGGCCCTGAACCCTTTTGATTACCCACCAACAGGCCCTGAACCCTTTAGATTACTCACTGACAGGCCCTGCAACTTTTGATAACCCACCGGCTGGCCCTGAACCTTTTGAAAACCCACCAGCAGACCCTGAACCCTTTTGATCACTCACCAGCAGGCCCTGAACCCTTTTGATTACCCACCGGCAGGCCCTGAACCCTTTTGATTACCCACCATCAGGCCCTGAACCCTTTTGATTACCCACCGGCAGGCCCTGAACCCTTTTGATTACCCACCGGCAGGCCCTGAACCCTTTTGATTACCCACCAACAAGCCCTGAACCCTTTTGATTACTCACTGACAGGCTCTGCAACTTTTGATAACCCACCGGCTGGCCCTGAACCTTTTGATAACCCACCAGGAGACCCTGATCCCTTTTGATCACTCACCAGCAGGCCCTGAACCCTTTTGATTACCCACCGGCAGGCCCTGAACCCTTTTGATTACTCACTGGCAGGCCCTGAATCGTTTTGATTACCCACCGGCAGGCCCTGAACCTTTTGATAACCCACCAGCAGACCCTGAACCCTTTTGATTATTCACCGTCAAGCCCTGAGCCCTTTTGGTTACCCACTGGCAGGCCCTGCAACTTTTGATTACCCACCGGCTGGCCCTGAACCTTTTGACTACCCACCAGCAGGCCCTGCACCCTTTTGATTACCTACCAGCAGGCCCTCAACCCTTTTGATGACCCCCCGACAGGCCCTGAACCTTTTGATTCCCCACCGGCAGGCCCTGAACCCTTTTGATTACCCACCAGCAGGCCCTGAACCCCTTTGATTACGCACCGGCAGGCCCCGTACTCTTTTGATTACCCACCAACAGGCCCTGACCCGTTTTGATGACCCACTGGCAGGCCCTGAACCTTTTGATTACCCACTGCCTGACCCTGAACCTTTTGATAACCCACCAGCAGACCCTGAACCCTTTTGATCACTCTTCAGCAGGCCCCGTACTCTTTTGATTACCCACCAACAGGCCCTGAACCCTTTTGATCACCCACTGACAGGCCCTGAACCCTTTTGATTACCCACCAGCAGGCCCTGAACCCTTTTGATTACCCACCGGCAGGCCCTGAACCCTTTTGATTACCCACCAACAGGCCCTGAACCTTTTGATTACCCACCGGCTGGCCCTGAACCCTTTTGATTTCTCACCAGCAGGCCCTGAACCCTTTTGATTACCCACCAACAGGCCCTGAACCCTTTTCATTACCCACCGGCAGGCCCTGAACCCTTTTGATTACCCACTGGCAGGCCCTGAACCCTTTTGATTACCCACCAACAGGCCCTGAACCCTTTTGATTACCCACCGGCAGGCCCTGAACCCTTTTGATAACCCACCGGCAGGCCCTGAACCCTTTTGATTACCCACCGGCAGGCCCTGGACTCTTTTGATTACCCACCAGCAGGCCCCATACTCTTTTGATTACCCACCAACAGGCCCTGACCCGTTTTGATGACCCACTGGCAGGCCCTGAACCTTTTGATTACCCACCGCCTGACCCTGAACCTTTTGATAACCCACCAGCAGACCCTGAACCCTTTTGATCACTCTTCAGCAGGCCCCGTACTCTTTTGATTACCCACCAACAGGCCCTGAACCCTTTTGATCACCCACTGGCAGGCCCTGAACCCTTTTGATTACCCACTGGCAGGCCCTGAACCTTTTGATCACCCACCGGCTGACCCTGAACCCTTTTGATTACCCACTGACAGGCCCTGAACCCTTTTGATTACCCACCACCAGGCCCTGACCCCTTTTGATTACCCACCGGCAGGCCCTGAACCTTTTGATTACCCACCGGCTGGCCCTGAACCCTTTTGATTACCCACCGGCAGGCCCTGAACCCTTTTGATCACCAGACAACTGGCCCTGAACCTTTTTGATTACCCACCGGCAGGCCCTGACCCTTTTGATTACCCACTGGCAGGCCCTGAACCTTTTGATCACCCACCGGCTGACCCTGAACCCTTTTGATTACCCACTGACAGGCCCTGAACCCTTTTGATTACCCACCACCAGGCCCTGACCCCTTTTGATTACCCACCAGCAGGCCCTGAACCTTTTGATTACCCACCGGCTGGCCCTGAACCCTTTTGATTACCCACCGGCAGGCCCTGAACCCTTTTGATCACCAGACAACTGGCCCTGAACCTTTTTGATTACCCACCGGCAGGCCCTGACCCTTTTGATTACCCACCAGCAGGCCCTGACCCCTTTTGATTATCCACCAGCAGGCCCTGAACCCTTTTGATTACCCGCTGGCAGGCCCTGAACCCTTTTGATTACCCACCAGCAGGCCCTGAACCCTTTTGATTACCCACCGGCAGGCCCTGAACCCTTTTGATTACCCACCAACAGGCCCTGAACCTTTTGATTACCCACCGGCTGGCCCTGAACCCTTTTGATTTCTCACCAGCAGGCCCTGAACCTTTTGATTACCCAATAGCAGGCCCTGAACCCTTTTCATTACCCACCCGCAGGCCCTGAACCCTTTTCATTACCCACCGGCAGGCCCTGAACCCTTTTGATTACCCACCAGCAGGCCCTGAACCCTTTTGATTACCCACCGGCAGGCCCTGAACCCTTTTGATTACCCACCGGCAGGCCCTGAACCCTTTTGATTACCCACCAACAAGCCCTGAACCCTTTTGATTACTCACTGACAGGCTCTGCAACTTTTGATAACCCACCGGCTGGCCCTGAACCTTTTGATAACCCACCAGCAGACCCTGAACCCTTTTGATCACTCACCAGCAGGCCCTGAACCCTTTTGATTACCCACCGGCAGGCCCTGAACCCTTTTGATTACTCACTGGCAGGCCCTGAATCCTTTTGATTACCCACCGGCAGGCCCTGAACCTTTTGATAACCCACCAGCAGACCCTGAACCCTTTTGATCACTCTTCAGCAGGCCCCGTACTCTTTTGATTACCCACCAACAGGCCCTGAACCCTTTTGATCACCCACTGGCAGGCCCTGAACCCTTTTGATTACCCACCAGCAGGCCCTGAACCCTTTTGATTACCCACCGGCAGGCCCTGAACCCTTTTGATTACCCACCAACAGGCCCTGAACCTTTTGATTACCCACCGGCTGGCCCTGAACCCTTTTGATTTCTCACCAGCAGGCCCTGAACCCTTTTGATTACCCACCAACAGGCCCTGAACCCTTTTCATTACCCACCGGCAGGCCCTGAACCCTTTTGATTACCCACTGGCAGGCCCTGCACCCTTTTGATTACCCACCAACAGGCCCTGAACCCTTTTGATAACCCACCGGCAGGCCCTGAACCCTTTTGATTACCCACCAGCAGGCCCTGAACCCTTTTGATAACCCACCGGCAGGCCCTGAACCCTTTTGATTACCCACCGGCAGGCCCTGAACCCTTTTGATTACCCACCGGCAGGCCTTGAACCCTCTGAATTACCCACCGGCAGGCCCTGAACCCTTTTGATTACCCATTGGCAGGCCCTGAACCCTTTTGATTCCCCACCAGCAGGCCCTGAACCTTTTGATTACCCACCATCAGGCCCTGAACCCTTTTGATGACCCACCAGCAGGCCCTGAACCCTTTTGATTACCCACCAGCAGGCCCTGAACCCTTTTGATTACCCGCTGGCAGGCCCTGAACCCTTTTGATTACCCACCAGCTGGCCCTGAACCCTTTTGATTACCCACCGGCAGGCCCTGAACCCTTTTAATTACCCACTGGCAGGCCCTGAACCCTTTTGATTACCCACTGGCAGGCCCTGAACCCTTTTGATTACCCACCAGCAGGCCCTGAACCCTTTTGATTACCCACCGGCAGGCCCTGAACCCTTTGAAATACCCACCGGCAGGCCCTGAACCCTTTTGATTACCCACCGGCAGGCCCTGGACCCTTTTGATTACCCACCAGCAGGCCCTGAACCCTTTTGATTACCCAATAGCAGGCTCTGAACCCTTTTCATGACCCATCGGCAGGCCCTGAACCCTTTTGATTACCCCCCGGCAGGCCCTGCACCCTTTTGATTACCCACTGGCAGGCCCTGAACCCTTTTGATTACCCACCTGCAGGCCCTGAACCCTTTTGATTACCCACCAACAGGCCCTGAACCCTCTGAATTACCCACCGGCAGGCCCTGAACCCTTTTGATTACCCACCGGCAGGCCCTGAACCCTTTTCATTACCCACCGGCAGGCCCTGAACCCTCTGAATTACCCACCGGCAGGCCCTGAACCCTTTTGATTACCCATTGGCAGGCCCTGAACCCTTTTGATTCCCCACCGGCAGGCCCTGAACCCTTTTGATTACCCACCATCAGGCCCTGAACCCTTTTGATGACCCACCAGCAGGCCCTGAACCCTTTTGATTACCCACCAGCAGGCCCTGAACCCTTTTGATTACCCACCAGCTGGCCCTGAACCCTTTTGATTACCCACCGGCAGGCCCTGAACCCTTTTAATTACCCACTGGCAGGCCCTGAACCCTTTTGATTACCCACTGGCAGGCCCTGAACCCTTTTGATCACCCACCAGCAGGCCCTGAACCCTTTTGATTACCCACCGGCAGGCCCTGAACCCTTTGAAATACCCACCGGCAGGCCCTGAACCCTTTTGATTACCCACCGGCAGGCCCTGGACCCTTTTGATTACCCACCAGCAGGCCCTGAACCCTTTTGATTACCCAATAGCAGGCTCTGAACCCTTTTGATGACCCATCGGCAGGCCCTGAACCCTTTTGATTACCCCCCGGCAGGCCCTGCACCCTTTTGATTACCCACTGGCAGGCCCTGAACCCTTTTGATTACCCACCGGCAGGCCCTGAACCCTTTTGATTACCCACCAACAGGCCCTGAACCCTCTGAATTACCCACCGGCAGGCCCTGAACCTTTTGATTACCCACCGGCAGGCCCTGAACCCTTTTGATTTCCCACTGGCAGGCCCTGAACCCTTTTGATTACCCTCCGGCAGGCCCTGAACCCTTTTGATTACCCACTGGCAGGCCCTGAACCCTTTTCATGACCCACCGGCAGGCCCTGAACCCTTTTGATTATCCACCGGCAAGCCCTGGACCCTTTTGATAGCCCACCAGCTGGCCTGAACCCTTTTGATTACCCACCAGCAGGCCCTGAACCCTTTTGATTACCCACCGGCAGGCCCTGAACCCTTTTGATTACCCACCGGCAGGCCCTGGACCCTTTTGATTACCCACCAGCAGGCCCTGAACCCTTTTGATTACCCACCGGCAGGCCCTGAACCCTTTGAAATACCCACCGGCAGGCCCTGAACCCTTTTGATTACCCACCGGCAGGCCCTGGACCCTTTTGATTACCCACCAGCAGGCCCTGAACCCTTTTGATTACCCAATAGCAGGCTCTGAACCCTTTTGATGACCCATCGGCAGGCCCTGAACCCTTTTGATTACCCCCCGGCAGGCCCTGCACCCTTTTGATTACCCACTGGCAGGCCCTGAACCCTTTTGATTACCCACCGGCAGGCCCTGAACCCTTTTGATTACCCACCAACAGGCCCTGAACCCTCTGAATTACCCACCGGCAGGCCCTGAACCTTTTGATTACCCACCGGCAGGCCCTGAACCCTTTTGATTTCCCACTGGCAGGCCCTGAACCCTTTTGATTACCCTCCGGCAGGCCCTGAACCCTTTTGATTACCCACTGGCAGGCCCTGAACCCTTTTCATGACCCACCGGCAGGCCCTGAACCCTTTTGATTATCCACCGGCAAGCCCTGGACCCTTTTGATAGCCCACCAGCTGGCCTGAACCCTTTTGATTACCCACCAGCAGACCCTGAACCCTTATGATTTCCCACTGGCAGGCCCTGAACTCTTTTGATCACCCACTGACAGGATCTGAACCCTTTTAATCACCCACTGGCATGCCCTGAACCCTTTTGATTACCACTGGCAGGCCTTGAACCCTTTAGATCACCCACCGGCAGGCCCTGAACCCTTTTGATCACCCACTGGCAGGCTCTGAACCCTTTTGATCACCCACCGGCAGGCTCTGAACCCTTTTGATCACCCACTGGCAGGCCCTGGACCCTTTTGATCACTCACTGACAGGCTCTGAACCCTTTTGATTACCCACCGGCAGGTCCTGAACCCTTTTGATCACCCACTGGTAGTCCCTGAACCCTTTTGATTACCCACCGGCAGGCCCTGAACCCTTTTGGTTACCCATCGGCAGGCTCTGAACTCTCTTGATTACCCACTAACAGGCCCTGACACCTTTTGATTACCCACCGACAGGCCCTGAAGGGTTTGAATCCCTACTAACATGCCTTGAAGCCTTTAAATTACCCACAAGCATTGGTCGCTTTTGGCCCAGGATGCGTCGCTTCCATAACTCTCACCCCTTTCACAAGCCGTAGCTTTCTTTCTTTCTCGAAATGATTCCTTTCGTCAAGGTCAAAATCCTACCGCATGCATGCGGTACACTGGCTGATGTTACATCTCACTCAAGTTGCCGTTACATCTCACTTCAGTTGTTGTTACATCTCACTTTAGTTGATGTTACATCATAACCGCATATGCAGTCATGTATAACAGTCTCTAGCCGTTTCAAAGCCACTCTTAAGTAAAGTAATGGAATGGACGACAGTGAAATGATGACATATGCATGGGTCAAAGACACATGGTCTGGCCATTACTGGCATGCACGGGGTCAGCCACATCGAGAGGAAGTCAATAACGTTACACCTCTGGGTCCGCTCCAACCCCTCAAAGCTCGGCCGCGTGGGCGCCCCACTGTTCAGAAGGGAGAAAAACAAAGAAGAAACTAAAAGGAAGAGGGTGGGGGGGCCCCGGGGAGAAGGAGGAAAAGGAAAGGCCGGGAGGCAAAGAAGACCAAGTCATTCAGAGGAAGTGTAATTCTGGTCAATTATGATCCGGCTTATTTTGGGGTACCAATCAGCCAGAACTGGTGGTACTTGTGGTACCAAAGCCAGGACTTAGATCCCTTTCACTAAATCAGGTCCATTGGATAAACTGTAGAAACCGGCGGATACTGACACTACTCAGAAAAGTGATGAAACTCGGGATACCGGTATTTAGACAAACAATATTCAGGATACTCAGGCTATCGGCACTCATGATACTCAACCTACTCAGGATGCTCACGATACCAGTATTCATACCATTCACTCAGGTGCCTCAAGATAGTTGGGGTGCCAGTATTCAAGATACTCAGGATACTCAAGATGCTTGGGATACCCAAGATACTCTGGCACTCAGGATGGTCACGATACTCTGGTGCCTCAGGATAGTCGGGGTGCCGGTACTCAGGATACTCAGGATGCTTGGGATACCGATACTAAGGATACTCGAGATGTTTGGGATACTCAGTATACTCAGGAAACTTGGGATACTCAGGATTCTTGCATAGGCCAGACCAACAATTTCACATCCACAATGACATGATGTCTCCTATGTTTGTGGCAACACGCCGCCGCGTTCCTGCAACAACTGCAGGATAGCTGTGTGACCATTCATGTGAGCCCAGTACAGTGCCCGCCCCCCCTGACAGTTCGCATGAGGTGCATTCTCACGGCAATCCAGCAACAGCCGCACCACCGCCTCGTTGCCTCTCATGGCCGCCCTCACCAGTGCAGTCCCATCTTGGCAGTCAGCACGGGGGGCATGCTCCCTCCAACCTAACAATAGCCGCACCACCGCCTCGTGGCCATTCCAGGCTGCCCTTACTAGTGCCTCCCCATGCTGGCAGTCAGCATGGGGGGCATGCTCCTTCCACTCCAACAACAGCCGCACCACGGCCTCATGGCCGTTCATGGCAGCACATATCAGTATCTCCCCATTCCGCCAGTCAGCACGTGGGGCATGCTCCCTGCACCCCAACAACAGCCTCACCACCGCATCGTGGCCGTTCTCGGCTGCCATACGCAGTACCCTCCCATTTTGGCAGTCAGCATGGGCGGCATGCTCCCTCCACCCCAACAATAGCCGCACCACCGCATCGTGTCCTCTTATGGCCGCCCACTTTAGTGCCTGCCCACCCTGGCAGTCCGCTCGGGGGGCATGCTCCCTCCACCCCAACAACAGCTGCACTACCGCATGGTCGCCACGCCCGGCTGCCCTGACCAATGCCTCCCCATTCCTGGAGTCTGCCTGTGCACCAAAATTGAGCATAAGCCTCACCATCTCCACGTTGTCATACTCCAGACTGTTGCAGCCCACAGCCCTCATAAGGGCATGGGTAGGACCGTGTACTGCCACCATGGCACGAGCTAGGTTAATGGGGCAGGCCCGGAGGCAGTCGCGCCAAAGCTTGCACACCCGCCAAGCTCCATACTGTACCCGGGTTTGACGGGCACCATATTCAGAGGGGGCTAAAGTATTGCAGAGCCATGCGTCTGCATAGCTGAGGATGCTGCCAAGGATGTCCGTGTTGAGGTCTTGGAGGCTGGTCAAGATGGCTGGGTCCTCGCTAGGGGAAGGAGACGCAGATGCATCTGTTCTGATAGCCTCGGTTACCTCGGTGGATGCGAATGAGGTCATGGTGATGGTAAGGCCACTTTCTTCAATCAGTTGGTCTTGTCTCCGTGTCTTGTCTCCCTTGCTTAACAAGCGAGTGGGGTTGAGGTACTGCAAGCCAATGTAAAACACTCACTCAGACTCTCCAGATAAATGTAAACCAATGACGCTTTATGTATGAATGGCCGTCCTGTCGGTCAACTATTCATGCAAACAAACACATAAATTAGTTGCAGTCGGTGTTGCAATGTCTGTGCGCGAATCGGATGCATGCACCGTCTGTATGCATCCACCAAAAAACCTTTAAAGAAATGGCCAGGCTCTGGCCAGGCTGTGCGATCTGGAGATGCAGATAAAGAATGAGGGAGTGTGGTTCCCATCAAATACCTTGACAGTCACGGACGTATTTCGCTGTTTTGATCGTTCTTCAGGGAGCAATGGAATCGACTGTGAAGATATTTTTGACTGGGATTTATCACGTTAAGGGTCAACGAATCAAAAAAATCGCCAAAACAGCGACTTAAGCAACAACGAAAACATTCGAAAACAACGAAACACGTCCGAGCGCGACTAAGATATTCAAATTGAAATAAACAAATGCGCAGTTTTGTGGTGATTTTACAGTCGTCCAGCAGAGCATCACATTTATTTGATGCACGGGACATATGCCCATAAACCGGTGCAGGCACTAGTAGACACTCTAGGACAGAAAGCGAAAACCAATGACCCTGGACAAGCACCTAGCACACAACCACAAGAGAGTGGCGTGATAATGAATCCAATAGTGCAGAAGATGAGCCCCAGCCATGACATGACGTGGGTGCAAAATAGTTCAATTGAGCACCGCCTAGAAAATAAGGGGGGAGGCTGAAATGTTAGAAGAGTTTCCAGGAGATGTTTCCCTCGTTTTCCCTCGTAACGCCAGTCACTGTAGCGAGCCAACGGTACGGCGATTACTATACCCGTACCAAACATTGTCAAACATTGGAGACGCAGCCGTTTGCTGCCTTAATGGGCGCACGAGAAACAGAAAAATCCCGCGAGTCTATACAAACGTGTAGGGCCCGTTGCGTGGCATTGGCGAGACGTTAGAGACGTATGACCCCCGGGTATGGTTTCCGGCACTAAAACGGCTTTTCGGAGACGGGGCCGGCCTAAGTATTGGCTTGCCAGAAAGCGCGCATTTTTTGCGATTATTTCGGTGAAATTTGTGCCAGTCCCGTGGCCGGAGCGTGAACCTCCATCATGGGGGGCGGTAGGGAATGAAGGGTGATGACGACTGCTGACGTTCCGGATCGCCAATCCCCAATCGCAACATCACGTTTCATGTGGCCAGGAACCGGCCAGGGGGTCATCTCCGGAAAGCTTCGGATCTGGAGGCTTCATTCAACGTTAGCGAAAGAAAATAATCAATCCTAGAATTATCCGACTGAGTATTTTGTTTGCAAGTTCAGTTGCGATGCTGAAGTTCCTTATGTCGGTAGTGGGTCGTTTGATCGGGTTGAGGTGCTGGCTGACTTGCTAGATAGAAGCTCCCAAAGCCCTGAAGCTGCCGTCAAACGTCGGGCCAAGCGACCCGTACCGAAGCACCGGATAAAACATGCAAGGGCCGGACGTAGGCTGGCGTGCAAGATGTTTTCATCATACACTGAAGTATGGGTCAAACATATATATGAAAAGAACCAGAAGCCTCAGGCTCTGACATATCCAAATGCCATTATGCATGCGTTTCATCACTCATCATGGTCATTCATTGGTCAAATTCACTTGAATGGCATTCATGTTTATTTCCGGGCCGCTCACCAGAGGCGATGCTGGTTACTTGTGTTGAAGTGGATGTTCTTGATGCCGCAGTCGCGTTGGAGGATGACACATGCAATGCGTAGGCCGCCGATCGAACGGGTGAGCGAGGCTAGGGTTATGATGACGCAGCTAGCATGTATACGTATTGAACGGCAGACATGGAGGACTTTTTGACGGAGGACTTGAATGGCCAATACAGAGGCGACCGATGTTATAGGTAAACCTGCCTTGAATTCGGGGGGCTTGTCTAGGACGGGTCTTCTAGGACGGGTAGATGCAGCTGAGCTCGCGTTTTGTGGGCATCTATCGACCCCCTCGTCGCACCGCATGGCAACGGGCCCTACGCCGCACCAGCGACGCTCCCAGACGCACTGCGCCTGACAAAGCAATACTGCCATCATATGACGTTAATCATGTGCGCGAAGTGCGCTCGCGCGTGCATCCACACGGCCGATTGGGTGTTAATGAGGCCGTGGCTTTGTTGAACTAAGGTGCACCAAACATCTGATGTCAGCATCATCCACATTTAAACGACTCGACACTGCTCCCAGCCCCTCCCATCCCTGCCGCGCCAAGCTCATTTCGGACCTGGATAGGTGGTATAAAGCCTCCTCGATTCCCTCATCATGCCCCCGGGTTGGGCAGCTTCTGACATGGGCCCCCCAGCCAGGCCCCAGCCAGGCGAAAACCCTCTCCAAGTACCAGTACGCCAACCTATCCACCTCCTCAAGGCTTCTGTCTCCTGTCATAAGCATGGATCCATCCCATGAGGACATTCAGGCCAGCAGGCAAGGGAGCAATAGCTCGTCAAGTGGTAATGTCAAGGCTGACAGAGAGGAGGAGGGCAGCCGCGGGAAGGTAAACCGCAAACCTAAGGATCAGCTTTTATTGCAAACAGAACAAGCTCGAGGAGACTGTCCAAGCCGACCGAGTGGAGCAGATCAGCCATGCAACTGAATTGTTTCCAACCTCCTCGCTCCCCGTAGACCCTTAGCCCTCAACTAACCCTGACCTCCCTTCCGAGTTCCGACCCCTTCAACGGTACGAATGCGGAAACCATGCCAGTGATCATTGTGCTGCCTTGTGGTTAAAGCTGCAACGCTTCCAACCCTAAACCATAAAGTTCTCTGAGCCCTCCAGCCACTCGCTCAGTACAAGCATTGAGACCATGTCAGAGTATACAAAACCTCCTTGTGGTTCCAGAGGCAGCACTCATAATCCTCGAAGTCTGCACCCTCAACCCTGCGCCCTCCTCCCCCTCCCTTAGCGGTATACATGTTGAGATCATGCCAGTGTGAACGGCTTGCCGACACAGTCTCATATCATGCACCCAGTTACAACAGTGCTTCCAAACTTGCACGTTTTCATACACAACCCTCCGCCCTCCCTCAGCAGTACGATTGTCGGGACCCTGTCGGTGTTTAGGGTATGGCTTCATGCACCCAGCTGCAGCACTTCCAAACCTTCAACTCTCAACCCTCAACCCTGCACCCTCCTCTTCCCCCCTCATAAGCGGTTCTGATGTCAGGAGCATGTCAGCGTTTACGACACGGCCTCCTGGTCCCAGCTGCACCATTTCTCAACATCCAACTCAAATGCCGCTGAGCTGTCATGGTCGCCCGATGGAGGCTGTGTGGCGCTACTGGATGGTCCACTCACCTACCGTGTGTCGCTGCATGCTATCGATGGCAGGTGGGGGTGCAGTGGGCCTGTTCTTGTTGACAACTCCCTGGGAGATCACAAGATGGCGCATGGGACATTTTTTGCAACCCAGCATAAGCACCCACGTTTGTCCCAAACAGCAGGCCCCACACGTTGGTATGACCCACACAACAGGTCCCTCGCTGACTCGTATGATGGAGTACACCATATCTGCTGCTTACTCGCCCCCCTGCTGCCCCCTCTTTGCCTCAATGAGTTTGGTTGGCAGGGAATCCTGGCCAGGTATTCTGTGTTATTCAGCTGGCCCCTGACCCATTTTAAGTACCCATCGGCAAGCCCTGTCTCATTTTCATCACCCTCTGGCAGGCTCTGCACCCTTGAAGTTACCCACCAGTAGGCCCTGACTCCTTTACATTACCCAACAACAGGCCCTGAACCCTTTTGATTACTCACCGACAGGCCCTGACCCCTTTTGATTACCCACCGACAGGCCCTGAACCCTTTTGATTCCACACCAACAGGCCCTAAACCCTTTTGATTACTCACCGGCATGCCCTGACCCCTTTTGATAACCCACCGGCAGGCCCTAAACCCTTTTGATTACTCACCGGCAGGCCCTGAACCCTTTTGATTACCCACCAGCAGGCCCTGAACCCTATTGATTACCCGCCGGCAGGCCCTGAACCCATTCGATTACCCACCAGCAGGCCCTGAACTCTATTGATTACACACCGGCAGGCCCTGAACCCTTTTGATTACCCACCTGCAGGCCCTGATCCTTTTGATTACCCACCAGCAGGCCCTGAACCCATTCGATTACCCACCGGCGGGCCCTGAACCCTTTTGATTACCCACCAGCAGGCCCTGAACCCATTCGATTACCCACCGGCAGGCCCTGAACCCTTTTGATTACCCACCAGCAGGCCCTGAGCCCTATTGGTTACCCACCAACAGGCCCTAAACCATTTTTATTACCAACCGGCGAGCCCTGAACCCTTTTGATTACCCATCGACAGGTCCTGAACCCTTTTGATTACCCACCAGCAGGCCCTGGACCCTTTTGATTACTCACCGGCAGGCCCTGAACCCTTTTGATTACTCACCAGCAGGCCCTGAACCCTTTTGATTACCCACCGGCAGGCCCTAAACCCTTTTGATTACTCACCGGCAGGCCCTGAACCCTTTAGATTACCCACCAGCAGGCCCTGAACCCTATTGATTACCCACCGGCAGGCCCTGAACCCTTTTGATTACCCACCAGCAGGCCCTGAACCCTTCTGATTACCCACCGGCAGGCCCTGAACCCTTTTGATTACACACCAGCAGGCCCTGAACCCTTTTGATTACCCACTGGCAGGCCCTGATCCCTTTTGATTACACACCGGCAGGCCCTGAACCCTTTTGATTACCCACCGGCAGGCCCTGAACCCTTTTGATTACCCACCGGCAGGCCCTGAACCCTTTTGACTACCCACCTGCAGGCCCCGAACCCTTATAATTACCCACCAGCAGGCCCTGAACCCTTTTGATTACCCACCGGCAGGCCCTGAACCCTTTTGATTACTCACCGGCAGGCCCTGAACCCTTTTGATTACCCACCAGCAAGTCCTGAACCCTTTTAATTACCCACCAGCAGGCCCTGAACCCATTCGATTACCCACCGGCAGGCCCTGGACCCTTTTGATTACCCACCAGCAGGCCCTGAACCCATTCGATTACCCACCGGCGGGCCCTGAACCCTTTTGATTACCCACCAGCAGGCCCTGAGCCCTTTTGGTTACCCACCAGCAGGCCCTAAACCTTTTTTATTACCAACCGGCGAGCCCTGAACCCTTTTGATTACCCATCGACAGGTCCTGAACCCTTTTGATTACCCACCAGCAGGCCCTGGACCCTTTTGATTACTCACCGGCAGGCCCTAAACCCTTTTGATTACTCACCAGCAGGCCCTGAACCCTTTTGATAACCCACCGGCAGGCCCTAAACCCTTTTGATTACTCACCGGCAGGCCCTGAACCCTTTAGATTACCCACCAGCAGGCCCTGAACCCTATTGATTACCCACCGGCAGGCCCTGAACCCTTTTGATTACCCACCAGCAAGCCATGAACCCTTCTGATTACCCACCGGCAGGCCCTGAACCCTTTTGATTACACACCAGCATGCCCTGAACCCTTTTGATTACCCACTGGCAGGCCCTGATCCCTTTTGATTACACACCGGCAGGCCCTGAACCCTTTTGATTACCCACCGGCAGGCCCTGAACCCTTTTGATTACCCACCGGCAGGCCCTGAACCCTTTTGACTACCCACCTGCAGGCCCCGAACCCTTATAATTACCCACCAGCAGGCCCTGAACCCTTTTGATTACCCACCGGCAGGCCCTGAACCCTTTTGATTACTCACCGGCAGGCCCTGAACCCTTTTGATTACCCACCGGCAAGTCCTGAACCCTTTTAATTACCCACCAGCAGGCCCTGAACCCTTTTGATTACCCGCCGGCAGGCCCTGAACCCTTTTGATTACCCACCGGCAGGCCCTGAACCCTTTTGATTACCCACCGGCAGGCCCTGAAATCTTTTGATTACCCACCGGCAGGCCCTGAACCCTTTTGATTACTCACCAGCAGGCCCTGAACCCTTTTGATTACCCACCGGCAGGCCCTGGACCCTTGTGATTACCCACCAGCAGGCCCTGAACCCTTTTGATAACCCGCCGGCAGACCCTGAACCCTTTTGATTACCCACCAGCAGGCCCTGAACCCTTTTGATTACCCACCAGCAGGCCCTGAACCCTTTTAATTACCCACCAGCAGGCCCAGAACCCTTGTGATTACCCACCAGCAGGCCCTGAACCCTTGTGATTACCCAACACTCGGCAGCAGGCCCTGAACCCTTTTGATTACCCACCGGCAGGCCCTTATCCCTTTTTATTACCCACTGGCAGGCCCTGAACCCTTTGATTATCCACTGGCAGGCCCTGGGCCCTAAAGATTACCCACCGGCAGGCCCTGCACCCTTTTGATTACCCAATGGCAGGCCCTGAACCCTTTTAATTACCCGCCAGCAGGCCCTGAACCCTTTTGATTACTTACTGGCAGGCCCTGAACCCTTTTGATAACCCACCGGCAGGCCCTGGACCCTTTTGATTATAAACCGACAGGTCCTGAACCCTTTTGATTACCCACCGGCAGGCCCTAAACCCTTTTGATTACCCACCACTCGGCAGCAGGCCCTGAACCCTTTTGATTACCCACCGGCAGGCCCTGAACCCTTTTGATTACCCACCGGCAGGCCCTGAACCCTTTTGATTATCCACTGGCAGGTCTGGGCCCTATAGATTACCCACCGGCAGGCCCTGCACCCTTTTGATTACCCAATGGCAGGCCCTAAAACCCTTTTAATTGCCCACCGGCAGGCCCTGAACCCTTTTGATTACTCTCCGGCAGGCCCTGCACCCTTTGATTACTCACCAGCAGGCCCTGATCCCTTTTTATTACCCACCGGCTGGCCCTGAACCCTTTTGATTACTCCCCGGCAGGCCCTGAAATCTTTTGATTACTCACCGGCTGGCCCTGAACCCTTTTGATTACCCACCGGCAGGCCCTGAACCCTATTGATTACCCACCGGCAGGCCCTGAACACTTTTGATTACCCAATGGCAGGCCCTAAACCCTTTCAATTGCCCACCGGCAGGCCCTGAACCCTTTTGATTACTCTCAGGCAGGCCCTGCACCCTTTGATTACTCACCGGCAGGCCCTGATCCCTTTTTATTACCCACCAGTAGGCCCTGAACCCTTTTAATTACTCCCCGGCAGGCCCTGAAATCTTTTGATTACTCACCGGCCGGCCCTGAACCCTTTTGATTACCCACCGGCAGGCCCTGAACCCTATTGATTACCCACCAGCAGGCCCTGAACCCTATTGATTACCCATCGGCAGGCCCTGATCCCTTTTTATTACCCACCAGCAGGCCCTGAACCCTTTTGATTACTCACCGGCAGGCCCTGAACCCTTTTTATTACTCACCGGCTGGCCCTAAACCCATTTGATTCCTCACCAGCAGGCCCTGAACCCTTGTGATTACCCACCAGCAGGCCCTGAACCCTTTTGATTACCCACCGGCAGGCCCTGGACCCTTTTGATTACCCACCGGCAGGCCCTGGACCCTTGTGATTACCCACCAGCAGGCCCTGAACCCTTTTGATTACCCACCAGCAGGCCCTGAACCCTATTGATTACCCATCGGCATGCCCTGATCCCTTTTTATTACCCACCAGCAGGCCCTGAACCCTTTTGATTACTCACCGGCAGGCCCTGAACCCTTTTTATTACTCACCGGCTGGCCCTAAACCGTTTTGATTCCTCACCAGTAGGCCCTGAACCCTTTTGCTTACCCACCGGCAGGCCCTGGACCCTTGTGATTACCCACCAGCAGGCCCTGAACCCTAAAGATTACCCACCGGCAGGCCCTGGACCCTTTTGATTACCCACCAGCAGGCCCTGAACCCTTTTGATTACCC
The DNA here is from genome assembly GCA_037349105.1 of Limnomonas spitsbergensis. Classification (NCBI taxonomy): domain Eukaryota; kingdom Viridiplantae; phylum Chlorophyta; class Chlorophyceae; order Chlamydomonadales; genus Limnomonas; species Limnomonas spitsbergensis. The sequence continues at coordinate 2,230,773 of JAYJMM010000101.1, read as the reverse complement.
ACCGGCAGGCCCTAAACCCTTTTGATTACCCACCACTCGGCAGCAGGCCCTGAACCCTTTTGATTACCCACCGGCAGGCCCTGAACCCTTTTGATTACCCACCGGCAGGCCCTGAACCCTTTGATTATCCACTGGCAGGCCCTGGGCCCTATAGATTACCCACCGGCAGGCCCTACACCCTTTTGATTACCCAATGGCAGGCCCTGAACCCTTTCAATTACCCACCGGCAGGCCCTGAACCCTTTTAATTACTCACCGGCAGGCCCTGAACCCTTTTGATTACCCACTGGCAGGCCCTGCACCCTTTGATTACTCACCGGCAGGCCCTGATCCCTTTTTATTACCCACCGGCAGGCCCTGAACCCTTTTGATTACTCCCCGGCAGGCCCTGAACTCTTTTGATTACTCACCGGCTGGCCCTGAACCCTTTTGATTACCCATCGGCAGGCCATGGACCCTTTTGATTACCCATCAGCAGGCCCTGCACCCTTTGATTACTCACCGGCAGGCCCTGATCCCTTTTTATTACCCACCAGCAGGCCCTGAACCCATTTGATTATTCACCGGCAGGCCCTGAACTCTTTTGATTACTCACCGGCAGGCCCTGAACCCTTTTGATTACCCATTGGCAGGCCCTGGACCCTTTTGATTACGCACCGGCAGGCCCTGAATACTTTTCGATTACTCACCAGCAGGCCCTGAACCCTTTTGATTACCAACCAGCAGGCCCTGATCCCTTTTGATTACCCACCGGCAGGCCCTGCACCCTTTTGATTACCCAATGGCAGGCCCTGAACCCTTTTAATTACCCACCGGCAGGCCCTGCACCCTTTTGATTACCCACCGGCAGGCCCTGATCCCATTTGATTACCCACTGGCAGGCCCTGCACCCTTTTGATAACCCACTGTCAGACCCTGATCCCATTTGATTACACACCGACAGGCCCTGAACTTTTTGATTACTCGCCAAAAGCCGTTTCAACACCACTCTTAAGTAAGGTAATGGAATGGACGACAGTGATATGATGACATATGCATAGGTCAAAAACACAAGGTCTGGCCATTACTGGCAAGCACGAGGTCAGCCACATTGAGAGGAAGTCAATAAAGTTACACCTCTGGGCCCGCTCCAACTCTTCAAAGCTCGGCCGCGTGGGCGCCCAACTGTTCAGAAGGGAGAAAAACAAAGAAGAAACTAAAAGGAAGAGGGTGGAGGGGGTGGGGGGGGAGAAGGAAGAAAAGGAAAGGCCGGGAGGATAAGAAGACCAAGTCATTGAGAGGAAGTGTAACCCCGGTCAATCATGATCCGGCTTATTTTGTGGTACCAATGCCAGGACTTAGATCCCTTTTACTAAATCAGGTCCATTGGATAAACTGTGGAAACCGGCGGATACTGACACTCATAAAAGTGATGAAACTCGGGATACCGGTATTTAGACAAACAATATTCAGGATACTCAGGCTATCGGCACTCATGATACTCAACCTACTCAGGATGCTCACGATACCGGTATTCATACCAATCACTCAGGTGCCTCAAGATAGTCGGGGTGCCAGTAAAATTCAAGATACTCAGGATACTCAAGATGCTTGGGATACCCAAGATACTCTGGCACTCAGGATGGTCACGATACTCTGGTGCCTCAGGATAGTCAGAGTGCCGGTACTCAGGATACTCAGGATGCTTGGGATACCGATACTAAGGATACTCGAGATGTTTGGGATACTCAGTATACTCAGGAAACTTGGGATACTCAGGATTCTTGCATAGGTCAGACCAACAATTTCACATCCACAATGACATGATGTCTCCTATGTTTGTGGCAACACGCCGCCGCGTTCCCGCAACAACTGCAGGGTAGCTGTGTGACCATTCAAGTGAGCCCAGTACAGTGCCCGCCCCCCCTGACAGTTCGCATGAGGTGCATTCTCACGGCAATCCAGCAACAGCCGCACCACCGTCTCGTGGCCTTTCATGACCGCCCTCACCAGTGCAGTCCCATCTTGGCAGTCAGCACGGGGGGCATGCTCCCTCCACCCTAACAATAGCCGCACCACCGCATCGTTACCATTCCACGCTGCCCTCACTAGTGCCTCCCCATTCCGCCAGTCAGCACGTGGGGCATGCTCCTTCCACCCCAACAACAGCTGCACCACCGCATCGTGGCCATTCAAGGCTGCCATACACAGTACCCACCCCTTTTGGCAGTCAGCATGGGCGGCTTGCTCCCTCCACCCCAACAGCAGATGCACCACCGCATCGTGGCCTCTCATGGCCGCCCACTTTAGTGCCTGCCCACCCTGGCAGTCCGCTCGGGGGGCATGCTCCCTCCACCCCAACAACAGCTGCACCGCTGCATAGTGGCCCCGCCGAGCTGCCCTCACCAATGCCTCCCCATCCTGGTAGTCTGCCTGTGCACCAAGATTGAGGATAAGCCTCACCAACTCCAAGCAATCATACACCTGACTGTTGCAGCCCACAGCCCTCATAAGGGCCTGGTCAGGACCGTGTACTGCCACCATGGCACGAGCTAGGTTAATGGGGCAGGCCCTGAGGCAGTCGCGCCAAAGCCTGCACACCCGCCACGCTCCATACTGCACTTTAAGGGCTTGGTGGGCGCCAGGTCTAGGAGAGCCTTGAGCATTGCATAGCCATGAATCTGCATGGCTGAGGATTATGCCAAGGATGTCCGCGTTGAGGTCTAGGAGGCTGGTGAAGATGGCTGGGTCCTCGCTTGGGGAAGGAGACGCAGATGCATCTGTTCTGATAGCCTCGGTGGATGCGGATGACGTCATAGAGTGGTGCGCAATACCACTTTCTTCAATCAGTTGGGCTCGTCTCTCCTGCTCAACAGGCGAGTGAGGTGGAATTCATGCGAGCCAATATGCAACACACCTCTCCGGATAAATATAAACCAATCATGCTTTATGTATGGCCATCATACATGCATGCATGCAAAACCCCACATGCCATGGGCAGGAGTCAGTATTGCAATGTCTATGCCCAGATGCACCGTCTCTATGCTCGGATTTACTTGGATGTTCCATAAGTCTTCTCAAAAGCCTTTCAGGAATGGGCCAGGCTGTGCGATCTGGAGATGCAATGTAGATAAAGAATGAATGAGGGTGTGTGGAAATTGAAAGAAACATATATGGGGTCATACATATGAACACAACCGGGAGCCAGAGTGGGAGATTCCGATCCTCAGTCTTTATTTGACATATCCACATGCCATACATTCTTGCACTTGTTCCACTCATGCATGGTCCTTGTTCCGCTCACCAGGGGCAATGTTGGGCACTTGTGTTGAAGTGGATGATGAGTGGATCTGCTCAGTGCCGCACTCGTTTTGGAGGGGGGAAAACTGCAAAGCTTAGGCCACCGACCGAACGGGTGAGACTGGGGTTCTGACGCAACCTGTATTGAACGGCCAATACGGAGAACTTGACGGAGCGAGGACTTGAACGGCCAATAATACGCAGGCCACCGATGTGTTCCAGAAACTATCGACTGAGTGCCTAGGAAAGAAACCAGTCCGCAATGTAGGAGAAAAAGATGTATATTGCTTGATAACAATGAGCGGGAATTTAGAGATTGCACCCCTGAGACGCGTTCGCATTATCCGCTTACCCAACGGCGGGAAACATCTGTGGCCATAGTGTGGATCTCCTGGCGCGTTCATACTAGGGCCAACAAACGGTTGCTCCGTGGATATCAAATACGGAGCCTTGACTCCACGTGTACGTCAAATGCCCCTGGAGGTACCTCCCTGCATGTGTACGAGGCACTTCCCTCACCGGGAAGAATTGAGCAGACAGACAATGAGACAAGTAGACAGATAGTGAAACAAGAGCAGAGGCCATGCAGGTTGCATGGTGCATCCGGTCCGAGGAACCCGGCAAGTCTTGCAACTGTCCGTGTCTGTGTCTTCGGAGCCAGGCAAGTTATGCAGCACCAGCCATGCTTGGCATGCATGAGTCCAGGAGTCCATGAGACATCAGCGGGCCATGCAACTCAAGGCACCCCATTTATGGCATGCATGGCGTATGATGTGGGGGGGTGGAGCGCAGTTGTGTGTCTTGAGGTGGAGCGCAGGTGTGCGTGTGGGGGTGTAGTGTAGGTGTGTGTGTGGATGGGGGGGGGGGAGGGGGACATGTGTGTAGGGGGTGGGGGGGGTGCAGCTGTGTTGGGGGTTGGGGTGGCGTGCATATGCTGTGTATTTTGTGTATGTTTGTTGGGGGGTACGGTGCAGGTGGCATGATGTTGATGTGTGTAGTGTTTATTCTTAGAAAGAAAGAAAGAAAGCGACGCCCCGTGGGGGGTGTGAGAGTTAAGGAAACAGCGCAGCCTGGGCCGAAACCACATCCGCGCCGATACCGTGTTTGTTCTCATCCTTTATTTATTTCATCCTCTTCCCAACTTCCCAACTTCCCAACTTCTATCGATCCTCTTCTCCCGCTTCCTTCCCCGAGGCAGGCATCCTGATGGTCTCCAGAGAGTACGGCTATCCTGCTGTCTGCCTAGTTTGCCTTCAACATCCACAACAAGGTTTGGTCCCTCAAGGTAGGGGGGGGGGGCGTTACCCAGTACCCAGGGGGTAAATCAGGGTCAACTCATTACTAAATTCTGGTGCTTTTATGAAGATGTGAATTATATTAGCTGCATCCCCACCATTTTCTGTTCCCTCAATGCCTTGGTGGACATACCTTGGAGATCCACACTATGGTTGGGTCCCTTAGGGCATGCTGAAATGAGACCATGCGTGAAGCATTTTTATTTCGTGAAGCTGAAGCTGCAATAAGATGGAGCTGTTCCGCCTGTTGACGTAGTCCAGCCTTAAGACTTATTTTCAAATCAAATCTCAGCTTCATGGCTTGGACCTGGACTGCAGTAGTTGTCGGGAGCTTCTTTCTTAAGGCAAATTGAGAGTCTGAATTGTGAAACTGGGTCCATTCCCTTTGCACTTGTGCAGAATGGCAGATATTCCAACCTGCCGGGGGAACAGCTCTTTCTTGGTTTCATTATTTGTTAAGCAAGGTAGACCTGTTTGTTATCCATTTCATTTGCAGATTAACCACTACCTGCCCGGATCGAAATGCTGCCTTAGCCATACATATATTCAGACTAAAAAAGCTTTAAATACAGGATAACCACTACCTGCCCGACCGGGGCATAGCCTTCAGACCTTGTGGGCAATACATGGCCCAACTAGAGGTAAACCCTAGGTCAGCCTCCACCCTGTTGCTCAGTCAGGCAGCAGCCAGCAGCAAGTAATCAGGCTTGATGCGATATAGCTGAAGAGCGCTTTTGAGTAGGTCAGCCTCCAGCTCAGCTGTAGGTAAACCCTAGGTCAGCGCCCACCCTGTTGCTAAGGCAGGCAGCAGCCAACAGCAAGTAATCAGGCTTCATGCGATATAGCTGACGAGCGCTTATGACTAGGTCAGCCTCACCCTCAGCTTGAGGTAAACCCTACGTCAGCCTCCAACTCAGCTGGAGGTAAACCCTAGGTCATCCTCCAACTCAGCTGGAGGTAAACCCTAGGTCAGCCTCCAACTCAGCTGGAGGTAAACCCTAGGTCAACCCCCACCTCAGCTGGAGGTAAACCCTAGGTCAGCCTCCACCTCACCTGGAGGTAAACCCTAGGTCAGCCTCCACCTCAGCTCGAGGTATACCCTAGGTCAGCCTCCACCTCAGCTGGAGGTAAACCCTAGGCCAGCCTCCACCTCAGCTGGAGGTAAACCCTTGGTCAACCCCCACCTCAGCTGGAGGTTAACCCTAGGTCAGCCTCCACCTCAGCTGGAGGTAAACCCTAGGTCAGACTCCACCTCAGCTGGAGGTAAACCCTAGGTCAGCCTCCAACTCAGCTAGAGGTAAACCCTAAGTCAGCCTCCACCTCAGCTGGAGGTAAACCCTAGGTCAGCCTCCACCTCAGCTGGAGGTTAACCCTAGGTCAGCCTCCAACTCAGCTGGAGGTAAACCCTAGGTCAGCCTCCAACTCAGCTGGAGGTAAACCCTAGGTCAGCCTCCAACTCAGCTGGAGGTAAACCCTAGGTCAGCCTCCACCTCAGCTGGAAGGAAACCCTAGGTCAGCCTCCACCTCAGCTGGCGGTAAACCTTAGGTCAGCCGCCATCTCAGCTGGAGGTTAACCCTGGGTCAGCTTCCACCTCAGCTGGAGGTAAACCCTAGGTCAGCCTCCACCTCAGCTGGAGGTTAACCCTAGGTCAGACTCCACCTCAGCTGGAGGTAAACCCTAGGTCAGCCTCCACCTCAGCTGGAGGTAAACCCTAGGTCAGCCTCCACCTCAGCTGGAGGTAAACCCTAGGTCAGCCTCCACCTCAGCTGGAGGTAAACCCTAGGTCAGCCTCCACCTCAGCTGGATATAAACCCTAGCTCAGCTTCCACCTCAGCTGGAGGTAAACCCTAGGTCAGCCGCCACCTCAGCTGGAGGTAAACCCTAAGTCAGCCTCCAAATCAGCTAGGCAGCAGCCAGCAGGTCAAGTTCTGAGGCTTATTGCCACCAGAACCCTCGGCTACCTACCCTGATGTAGCTGAAATGTAGCGGAAAGCGCTCATAAGACCAGCTGTCAGCGTGCCATCAGCAGGAAATAGCAAACGGCCGTTATTGCCTTCAGTATAATTATAACTCTAAAGACACCTCCCATTCTGCCCTTTTTTGTGTCCTTTGATTTTCTGTTACAAATGCAACCCGTGGAAACCAGTCCAACCTTCCCTCAGCGGTAAAGATGCAAGATGTCAGCATTGAAAACACTCCCTCGTCATCCCAGCTGCATAATTTCAAAATTCCCACCTTTTGATTCTCAACCCTCCGACCCAAAGCCCCTCTATAGCTCCTGCCCCCCGCCCAGCGACATGAATACCGATGCCACGTCAGCGTGTGTGACACCAACTCATTAACACCAACTCATGAATGGCCTATTCTGCATCGTTCCCAACCTTCTCCAAAGAAACCCCTAAACCCTCTACTCCGACCCCCCCCCCCCCCCCGCTAAAGGTCCAGCGCAACATCTTCTCCTGGACTCAGCTGCAGCACTTCCAACCCTCCAATTATTAACCCTCAACCTTCAACCCTCCCCTCCCCCCCTGATACCAAGAACCCTTGAAGACCATGACAGTGTATACAAAATCTCCTTACGGTTCCAGCAGCAGCACTTCCAAACCTTAAACTCTGAACCATAAAACTAAACCCTCACCACTCCTCCCCCCACAGCAGTACCATTGTTGGGATCATGCCGGTGTATACGGTACGGCTTCGTGCTCCCAGCTGCGGCACCTCCAAACCCCCGTGCATCTCTCAACCCTTCACCCTCCTCGCCCCCCCTCAGCGATACGAATGTTGGGGCCATGCCGGAATTTCCGGTCTAATCGTGGGCGTCCCGGATGGCTGCCAGCCGCTCTTCGGGCGGGGAAATCACACAGCAGCGTCCATGTTCCACTATTCGACGTGCTCTTAGTCTTCCGGTGTTTGGAACTCCGACTCGCCGGCATGAGCGTGCGTATTTCTCATGAAACCTAGGGTTGACTGCACACTATTAGAGCACACACGCGCCCCTAGCTGATGTTTCCCCACACAAACATATTTTGGTACTCTTCGAGTTTCCAGAAGGCATTTTTTCCTTTGCCGCCTTTTAGGCTAAGAAATTCAGAACCCTTTTTGGAGGTGCGACTTCCGCGCATTCAATGACCTGACCTGAACAGAAGATCAACCCGAAATGCAAATTTAAACGTTGGCGGAACATCCCTTCTCCCTCACATCCCCTCTCCCATCAGGTGAGGCTGCGTAGAGTCATTCAGTGTAGCCAGCCCTCTCCCGTATCCTCCCTCCTCCCCCCATCAGGTCTATTGAGGTGGATCCCTAACAGCCGCTCCCTCGCCTCAGTCAGTCTAGCCAGCCCCGGATCTGTGTGGATCTGGGATATGGATGTGGGTCAGCTCGATGCAGTACTCATGCACCTGGCTGAGGTCACAGACATGCAATGGGCACCACAGGTGGGGCTAGGGGGGACAGGTGGGTTTAGGGCAAGGACGGTGGGTTTAGGGGGGACAGGTGGGTTAAGGGCAAGTCAGGTGGGTTTGGGGGTGACAGGTGGGTTTAGGGGGGACAGGTGGGTTTAGGGCAAGGCAGGTGGGTTTAGGGGGGACAGGTGGGTTAAGGGCAAGTCAGGTAGGTTTGGGGGTGACAGGTGGGTTTAGGGGGGACAGGTGGGTTTAGTATGAGGCAGGTGGCTTTAGGGGGGGCAGGTGGGTTTAGGGGGGGCAGGTGGGTTTAGGGGGGGGAGGTGGGTTTAGGGGGGACAGGTGGGTTTAGGGCAAAGCAGGTGGGTTTAGGGCAAGGCAGGTGGGTTTAGGGCAAGGCAGGTGGGTTTAGGGGGGGCTGGTAAGTTAAGGGCAAGGCAGGTGGTTTTAGGGCAAGGCAGGTGGGGTTAGGGCAAGGCAGGTGGGTTTAGGGGTGGCTGGTGGGTTTAGGGCAAGGCAGGTGGGTTTAGGGCAAGGCAGGTGGGTTCAGGGGGGGGAAGGTGGGTTTAGGGCAATGCAGGTGGGTTCAGGGGGGGGAAGGTGGGTTTAGGGGGGACAGGTGGGTTAGGGGCAAGGCAGGTGGGTTTAGGGCAAGACATGTGGGTTAAGGGTGGACAGGTGGGTTAGGGGCAAGGCAGGTGGGTTTAGGGGGGACAGGTGGGTTAAGGGCAAGGCAGGTGGGTTTAGGGTGGACAGGTGGGTTAGGGGCAAGGCAGATGGGTTTAGGGTGGACAGGTGGGTTAGGGGCAAGGCAGGTGGGTTGAGGGAGGACAGATGGGTTTGGGGCAAGGCAGGTGGGTTTGGGGGGGACAGGTGGGTTAGGGGCAAGGCAGGTGGTGCGGAGGGCAGGTGGGTTTAGGGGGGACAGGTGGGTTAAGGGGCAAGGCAGGTGGTGCGGAGGGCAGGTGGGTTAAGGGGGGGACAGGTGGGTTAGGGGCAAGGCAGGTGAGTAAAGGGGGGGCAGGTGGGTTTAGGGGGGGCAGTTGGGTTTAGGGAGGCAGGTGGGTTTAGGGCAAGGCATGTGGGTTTAGGGGGGACAGGTGGGTTTAGGGCAAGGCAAGTGGGTTTAGGGGGGACAGGTGTGTTTAGGGGGGGGGGGAGGTGGGTTTAGGGTGGACAGGTGGGTTTAGGGCAAGGCATGTGGGTTTAGGGGGGCAGGTGGGCTTAGGGGGGGGGGCAGGTGGGTTTAGGGGGGACAGGTGGGTTTAGGGCAAGGCAGGTGGGTTTAGGGGGGCAGGTGGGCTTAGGGGGGGGGGCAGGTGGGTTTATGGCAAGGCAGGTGTGTTTATGGCAAGGCATGTGGGTTTAGGGCAAGGCAGGTGGGTTTAGGGGGGACAGGTGGGTTTAGGGGGGACAGGTGGGTTTATTAGGGGAGACAGGTGGGTTTAGGGGGGACAGGTGGGTTTAGGGGGGGCAGGTGATTCAGGGGGGACAGGTGGGTTTAGGGCAAGGCAGGTGGATTTAGGGCAAGGCAGGTGGGTTTAGGGGGGACAAGTGGGTTTAGGGGGGGCAGGTTGGTTTATGGGGGGGCAGGTGGGCTTAGGGCAAGGCAGGTGGGTTTAAGGCAAGACAGGTGGGTTTAGGGCAAGGCGGGTGGGTTTAGGGGGGACAGGTGGGTTTATGGGGGGGCAGGTGGGCTTAGGGCAAGGCAGGTGGGTTTAAGGCAAGACAGGTGGGTTTGGGGGGGAAAGGTGGGTTTAGGGCAAGGCGGGTGGGTTTAGGGGGGACAGGTGGGTTTAGGGCAAGGCAGGTGGGTTTAGGGCTAGGCAGGTGGGTTTAGGGCAAGGCAGGTGGGTTTAGGGGGGACAAGTGGGTTTAGGGCAAGGCGGGTGGGTTTAGGGGGGACAGGTGGGTTTATGGGGGAAAGGTGGGTTTAGGGCAAGGCAGGTGGGTTTAGGGCAAGACAGGTGGGTTTAGGGGGGGCAGGTGGGTTTAGGGGGACAGGTGGGTTTAGGGGGGACAGGTGGGTTTAGGGGGGCAGGTGAGTTTAGGGGGAGGCATATGGGTAAAGGAGGGGCAGGTGGGTTTAGGGGGGACAAGTGGGTTTAGGGGATGGCAGGTGGGTTTAGGGGGGACAGGTGGGTTTAGGGGAGACAGGTGGGTTTAGGGGGGACAGGTGGGTTTAGGGCAAGGCAGGTTGGTTTAGGGGGGACAGGTGGGGTTGGGGGGGGGGGGGGGGGGGGGGGAGTGGGTTTAGGGTAAGGCAGGTGGGTTTAGGGCAAGGCAGGTGGGTTTAGGGGTGGCAGGTGGGTTTAGGGGGGGCAGGTGGGTTTAGGGGGGGGGGGGGGGGGGGGGGGGGCAGGTGGGTTTAGGGCAAGGCAGGTGGGTTAAGGGGGGACATGTGGGTTTAGGGGGTACATGTGGGTTTAGGGTAAGGCAGGTGGATTGAAGGGTGACATGTTGGTTTAGGTGGGGCAGGTGGGTGTAGGGCAAGGCAGGTGGGTTTAGGGGGGACAGGTGGGTTTAGGGGGGACAGGTGGGTTTGGGGCAAGGCAGGTGGGTTTAGGGGGGACAGGTGGGTAAGGGGCAAGGCAGGTGGGTTTAGGTCAAGACAGGTGGGTTTAGGGGGGACAGGTGGGCTTAGGGCAAGGCAGGTGGGTTAAGGGGGGGCAGGTGGGTTTAGGGGGGACATGTGGGTTTAGGGTAAGGCAGGTGGATTGAAGGGTGACATGTTGGTTTAGGGGGGGCAGGTGGGTGTAGGGCAAGGCAGGTGGGTTTAGGGGGGACAGGTGGGTTTAGGGCAAGGCAGGTGGGTTTAGGGCAAGGCAGGTGGGTTTAGGGCAAGGCAGGTGGGTTTAGGGGGGACAGGTGGGTTTAGGGCAAGGCAGGTGGGTTTAGGGCAAGGCAGGTGGGTTTAGGGGGGGCAGGTGGGTTTAGGGGGGGCAGGTGGCATAGGGGTGCAGGTGGGTTTAGGGCAAGGCAAGTGGGTTTAGGGGGGGCAGGTGGGTTTAGGGGGGGCAGGTGGGTTTAGGGCAAGGCAGGTGGGTTTAGGGGGGGGAGGTGGGTTTAGGGGGGGGAGGTGGCTTAGGGGGGGACATGTGGGTTTAGGGGGGGGCAGGTGGGTTTAGGGCAAGGCAGGTGGGTTTAGGGGGGACAGGTGGGTTTAGGGCAAGGCAGGTGGGTATAGGGGGGGCAGGTGGGTTTAGGGGGGCAGGTTTGTTTATGAAGGGCAGGTTGGTTTAGGGGTACAGGTGGGTTTAGGTCAAGGCAGGTGGGTTTAGGGGGGACAGGTGGGTTTAGGGGGGCAGGTGGGTTTAGGGCAATGCAGGTGGGTTTAGAGCTAGGCAGGTGGGTTAAGGGCAAGGCAGGTGGGTTTAGGGGGGGGAGGTGGGTTTAGGGGGGACAGGTGGGTTTAGGGGGGACAGGTGGGTTTAAGGGGGGGGGGGGGCAGGTGGGTTTAGGGCAAGGCAGGGGGGCAGGTTTGTTTACGGAGGGCAGGTTGGTTTAGGGGGGTAGGTGGGTTTAGGGCAAGGCAGGTGGGTTTAGGGGGGACAAGTGGGTTTAGGGCAAGGCAGGTGGGTTAAGGGGGGCAGGTTTGTTTACGGAGGGTAGGTGGGTTAAGGGCATGGCAGGTGGGTTTAGGGCAAGGCAGGTGGGTTTAGGGGGGACAGGTGGGTTTAGGGCAAGGCAGGTGGGTTTAGGGGGGGCAGGTGGGTTTAGGGGGGCAGGTTTGTTTACGGAGGGCAGGTTGGTTTAGGGGGGCAGGTGGGTTTAGGGCAAGGCAGGGGGGTTTAGGGGGGACAGGTGGGTTTAGGGCAAGGCAGGTGGGTTTAGGGTGGGCAAGTGGGTTTAGGGGGGCAGGTTTGTTTATGAAGGGCAGGTTGGTTTAGGGGGGCAGGTGGGTTTAGGGCAAGGCAGGTGGGTTTAGGGGGGACAGGTGGTTTTAAAGGGGCAGGTGGGTTTAGGGCAATGCAGGTGGGTTTAGAGCTAGGCAGGTGGGTTTAGGGCAAGGCAGGTGGGTTAAGGGGGGGCAGGTGGGTTTAGGGGGGGCAGGTGGCTTAGGGGGACAGGTGGGTGTAGGGGGAACAGGTGGGTTAAGGGCAAGGCAGGTGGGTTTAGGGGGGGCAGGTGGGTTTAGGGGGAACAGGTGGGTTTAGGGGGAACAGGTGGATTTAGGGAGGACAGGTGGGTTTAGGGGGGGCAGGTGGGTTTAGGGAGGACAGGTGGGTTTAGGGGGGACAGGTGGGTTTGGGGCAAGGCAGGTGGGTTAGGGGGGACAGGTGGGTAAGGGGCAAGGCAGGTGGGTTTAGGGGGGGCAGGTGGGTTTAGGGGGGACAGGTGGGTTTAGGGGGACAGGTGGGTTTTGGGCAAGGCAGGTGGGTTTAGGGGAGACAGGTGGGTTTAGGGGGGGCAGGTGGGTTTAGGGGGGACAGGTGGGTTTAGGGCGGGCAGATAGGTTAAGGGGGGCAGTTGGGTTTAGTGCAAGGCAGGTGGGTTTAGGGGGAACAGGTGGGTTTAGGGCAAGGCAGGTGGGTTTAGGGGGGCAGGTGGCTTAAGGGGGGCGGGTGGGTTTAGGGGGGGCAGGTGGGTTTGGGGGGGGACAGTTGGGTTGGGGGGTTTAGTTGAGATGCTGTACAGCACATCACCTGTGTGACAAGAGACGCCGGGCAACCTCCTGCCCACCGTGCAATTATCAAGCTTATTGTGAAATGTCACTTATATAGTCACTGATAGCTATCAGGCTAGGGCAGCCTCCTGGCCACTGTGACCACCCGCTACATATATATTTCCAGACTGAGTATTTAGCGCTGTCGCATGAATCTTGAACAATTAAATCTGTAATGTTGCTGACTGGCTCTGCTCCTGAGTCCTTATACATGCAGGGCAGCCTCCTGGCCACGGCGACCTCCACCTCCCGGCACTACATGTGGGTGTCGGCGGGGGCATCCGTGGTGCACATCCCGCTCTGGAACTTTCAGGTGGGGATGCTGGTGCCGAATGTCGGTGTGGGATGCCTCTCTTGTCCGCTGGATTGGAGTGTCATGGGCATGTGCTGTTGCAGTGTCAACTCAACCAGCATCAGCCGCTTTTGGAAGAGCCAGGCTGATGAGCGAACCGGTTGGAAGGCTAGGAAGAGGAGCTAAAAGGGTAAATCTGAGACAAGTAATGAAAGGCGGCAGACGGGCGAGACAGCAAAGCGCAGAGCTGGAAGGTATGGCGGGGAAAGCATAGGTCATGAGCATGTTTCCTTTAAGCCAGGCCATGTAGATTTGAACAGTCGGTCGGACGTCCCCTGAGATTCTGATGTATGCCTGTATTCAAACGCCCCTTGCATGACATCTAGCGGTGTGAGCTGGTCGCCACATCGCAATATCACTTATGCTAGCTTTGCCGACAATCTTAGCCATGCCACTTGATTACCATACTTCCCTAATCCTCAACCTGATTGCATGATTACATTCCATCAGCCAGATATCCTGCCGCAGGTGCGCGATGTGAACTGGTCGCCACATAGCAGCAGCACATCTGATCACTATTTGTTTTCTCAACCCTTCAAACGGTCTCAGGTGCTGGCTCCCGCCTGGCAACACCATCCTTGATTACACACCCTAGACTGAACCCTGGGCCTTGATCGTTACCCTCAATCCTGCTGCATGCACGCGGTGTGAGCTGGTTGCCACATGGCAGCAACACCTCTGATTTCTTTCCTTAGACTGAACCTTTGGTCATTATCGTTCATCTTAATTATGTTGCAGGCATGTGGTGTGAGCTGGTCGCCACAGGGGAGCAGCTTCTTGTTAATTTTGAAGGATTGCTTCAGCTGTCCATGCATGGCTGTCGGCAACCAATGACAGATGGTCCTAGCTACAGCCGGCCTGCCAGCAATTAGTGACAACGTCCTTAACTACCGGAAATCAGTGACGGCCGGTCTTGGCTCTAGCGGTATTCATCCTTCAACTGTGTGTATGTGGCTGCGGGGGAAATCAATGGGGGGCCCTCTTGACTACGGCAGGTCTGCGTATTGTTATAAGTGGAAAGTTTCATGGCTGACCAGGAAAAGTCAATTTAAGTAAGGATGCATTTCAGCATCCTCCGATTCTTGAATTGTAAGGCTGGGAATGTGGACTGGGGCTAGTGCTGGGAATAAAGGGTTTAGTAGAGGGTGCTTCAGCTAAAATTCTATCGGCAGGTCTGCGTATTGTTATACGCAGGGACACAGGGGACGGGTTACGGTATCACGTTGCGTTACGATACGTTGCGTTACGATACGTTACGTTACGATACGGACCCTAGGCCCGATACGGGATTCAATACGACCTACTCCCTCCCAAATCCCACATTTGAGGTGGAGGTGCCTTGGCCCAAACCGGCATGCATGGCTGCATGCCAGCCCCCATGCAATCTTGCATGGCCCCCAAGTAACCCCTAAGGGTCACCATGTATGTATGCAGATTGACTATGCAGAATGCTAGTTTAAGCAGACAATTATCCGGGCAATGATGGATATTTAACTCCTAGTTTCACCCAGTATGTAAAGCACTACCAAATCCCCTCTCAGTTGAGTACTTGAGTCAGTTCCTCTTACGTCTCACTCTCCCACCTCATGATCTGTTACATCTGACTAGATACCTGAGTAGCTGAGCCGCAGGTTTGAATTATGTGAGCTCCTGAAGTGCTAGTTCATCGGAAGGTAAACAAATGAGACGAATGAAGGATCCTCAAGCGTTAAACGGGTGCATTATCCACGAAATTTCGAACGGGCTGTCCGAACAAATGACTTGCGTCTGTTCCCTACACTCTGTGCTCACAAACTCACAATGCCATTGATGCATCGCTGCAAATGTGCAATGCACGAGTTGCTGGGCTTATCACTAGCGATCGTCGTGTCGCTGTGTGGAATCTCAGCGCGGTCATTCCACACATACTCAAGAAGTGCGGATTTTCAGTCGGTGCACCGCAGTGGACCGTAACGATACGTTACGTTACGATACGTTACGTTACGGGATTTTTGGCCCAAACGGGCCGTATCCTGTGTCCCTGGTTATACGTTTCATGGCTGACCAGCAATGGTCAATTTAAGCAAGGATGCATATCAGCATCCTCCGATTCTTGAATTGTAAGGCTGTGAATGTGGACTGGGGCTAGTGCTGGACATAATGGGTTTGGTAGAGGATGCATCATCAGCTACAATTCAGCTACATCAAGGCATGCTGGGGGATGGAGCAGTGCGGCTTGCTGCCTGAGCTACATGGCGCAGCCAGGCCGGTCCTTCATTCGTGATGGCTGGCTTGCTCTACGCCTCGCTTGTGACTCGCTGGCAATAAATGGTCCACTAGCCTTCTGACAGGTGGCCTTAGCCGACTGGATTTTACATTCGTTCATGAGGTCAGGTGTGGTGTCGTGGCACGACCATGCTGGCCTAATGATTGAATGAGTACACACAACCATCTTCTTACATTTGTACATCTTGACCACCTTTTCAGCATGGCCCGAAGGGGTATCGTCATTGACATCTTGACCGCACCCGCACTCAACACAGCCTATATCCGTTTCTAAGCCACCGCACTATTGATCCGGGAAATGGATTGAACGACATTAAAATGTTCACTTGTCAAGAACATGATACCTCTGGGCCATGCTCAAAAGGCTCTCGGCCGTGTGGCCGAGATAAAATATACGTAAGGCCAGAGGAGAAAAGAAAGGAACATACAGAAAAAAGAGAAGGAACAGACCATGCCCACTTAAAGGGAGTCTGTAGAATCCTCAGCCCGTTCAGATCCTAGCCCCCAACAAAGAGAAAACCAAACAAACGCACTAGGCAGTTGGTCAGGAATAGGGAGACAAAGGCCTATGAAACGTCATAGCCTCAACGAAAAACTAGCACACCCTTCACAAAAGGCAGGGCATCCCACCCTGGCCTGCCCATGTACAAAGCGTGGATGTCTGTGGCACCGTCTTGTTGGCCTATCCATACCCGCTCTCTGAATGTAAGGTGATCTAACACGCAGGGATGTGTTGAAATGTGCAAAGGCAGAAGATATGACCATGACGGACATGCATGAGGACCAACACATTGAGAAAAAGTGTCAACATGTACCGGATTGTTTTTTGTTCGTTTCCGGTAGTCATTAAATCCGTTTACATGCGTAGTACACCTCCTTAGCGCCTGGGGAAAATACTATACAACCTCTGGATCATACTTAACTAGGGAAAACATGATGATGATATTACTAACAGGGAAATACCTTTCAATCACCTTCAAAAGTATATTCATGGACAGCCCGTATAAGATAGGAGAGGCAGATGATGAAGTGGAAGACTACATGCAATGTTTGAAACACACGAGGAACGCTAGGAGAGTCGAAGGTGTATCTACAGTGACATGATGCCTCTTATACAAGCGGCAACATGCGTTCCTGCAAAATATGCAGGACAGCTGTGTGACCCCCCCTCCTAGCCAAGGACAGTGCCCGTCCTTCTTGACAGTCAGCACGAGGGGCATTCTCACTGCAATCCAGCAGCAGCCGCACCACTGCCTCGTGGCCATCCCTGGCTGCCCACAACAGTGCATCCCCATCCCGGCAGTTAGGACGAGGTGCATGCTCCCCCTGCCCCAACAACAACCGCACCACCGCCTCGTGGCCAATCCCGGCTGCCCTCACCAATGCCCTCCCATCCTGGCAGTCAGCATGCGGGGCATGCTCCTTCCACCCCAACAGCAGCCGCACTACCGCCTCGTGGCCATTATAAGCTGCCCTCACCAGTGCCTTCCCATCCTGGCAGTCAGCACGTGGGGCATGCTCCCTCCACCCCAACAACAGCAGCACCACCGCCTCGTGGCCCCTCTCGGCTGCCCTCACCAGTGCCTTCCCATCCTGGCAGTCAGCACGTGGGGCATGCTCCCTCCATCCCAACAACAGCTGCACCACCGCCTCGTGGCCATTCTGCGCAGCCCTTAACAGTGCCTCCCCATCCTGGCAGTCAGCACGTGGGGCATGCTCCCTCCACCCCAACAACAGCTGCACCACCGCCTCGTGGCCCCTTTCGGCTGCCCTCACCAGTGCCCACCCATCCTGGCAGTTAGCACGTGGGGCATGCTCCCTCCACCCCAACAACAGCTGCACTACCGCCTCGTGGCCATTCCCTGCTGCCCTGAACAGTGCCTCCCCATCCTGGCAGTCTGCACGTGGGGCATGCTCCCTCCACCCCAACAACAGCTGCACCACCGCCTCGTGGCCATTTCCTGCTGCCCTGAACAGTGCCTCCCCATCCTGGCAGTCTGCACGTGGGGCATGCTCCCTCCACCCCAACATCAGCTGCACCACCGCCTCGTGGCCCCTCTCGGCTGCCCTCACTAGTGCCCACCCATTCCGGCAGTTAGCACGTGGGGCATGCTCCCTCCACCCCAACAACAGCTGCACCACCGCCTCGTGGCCGTTCCACGCAGCCCTTAACAGTGCCCGCCCATCCTGGCAGTTAGCACGTGGGGCATGCTCCCTCCACCCCAACAACAACTGCACCGCTGCATAGTGGCCACGCCAAGCTGCCCTCACCAATGCCGTCCCAGCCTGACAGTCTGCCTTTGCACCAAGTTTGAGCATGAGCCTCACCAACTCTAGGCAGTCATAATCCAGACTTTTGCAGCCCAGAGCTCTCATGAGGGCCTCGTCAGGACCGTGCAGTGCCACCATTGCAAGGGCCAGGTTAATGGGGCAGGCCCTGAGGCACTCACGCCAACGCCTGCACACCCGCCACGCTCCATACTGCACCCTACGGGCGCCAGGTCCATGGAGGCCTTGAGTATTGTATAGCCATGCATCTGCATTGCTGAGGATGATGCCAAGGATGTCCGTGTTGAGGTCTTGGAGGCTGGTAAAGATGGCTGGATCCTCGCTAGGGGAAGGAGATGCACATGCATCTGTTCTGATAGCCTCGGTGGATGCGGATGACGTCATAGGGTGGTGCGCAATTCCACGTTTTTCAATCAGTCGGGCTTGTCTCTCCTGCTCAATAGGCGAGTGAGGTGGAATTCATGCGAGCCAATGTGCAGCACACCTCTTCGGAAAAATATAAACCAATCATGCTTTGTAAAAGGCCTACCTACATGCATGCAAAATGCCACATGCCATGGGCTGGAGTCAGTATTGCAATGTCTATGCCCGGTTGCACCGTCTTTATGCTCGGATTTACTCAGATGTGACATCTTCTCAGAAGCCTTTTAGGAATGGGCCAGGCTGTGCAATCCGGAGATGCAATGTATATATATAATGAGGGGGTGTGGAGATTGAAAGAAACAAATATGGGGTCATTCATATGAACACAACCGGGAGCCAGAGTGGGAGATTCTTCAGTCTTTGACATATCCACATGACAGTCTTGCAGTTGTTCCACTCATGCATGGTCCTTGTTCCGCTCACCAGGGGCAATGTTGGACACTCACTTGTGTTGAAGTGGATGAGTGGATCTTCTCAACGCCGCACTCGTTTAGGATAATAAAATTGCAAAGCTGAGACCACCGAACGAGCGGGTGAGACTGGGGTTCTGACACAACCTGTATTGGACGGCCAAGACGGAGAACTTGACGGAGCGAGCGAGGACTTGAACGGCCAATGCGCAGGCCACCGATGTGTTCCAGAAACTGCCGACTGAGTGGCTAGGAACGAAACCAGTCCGCACTGTAGGAGAATCGGATGTAGATTGCTTGTTAAGAATGAGCGGGCATTTAGAAATTGCACTCCAGAGGCGCGTTCGCATTATCCGCTTACCGAACAGCAGGAAACATCAGCGGCCATAGTGTGCGTGGATCTCGTGGAGCGCGTTCATACTAGGGACACAAAACGGTTGCTCCGTGGATATTAAATATGGAGTCTTGAATCCACGTGTACGCCAAATGCCCCATGGAAGTACCGTCCTGCATGTGTACGAGGCACTGCCCTCATCGGAATGAATTGAGCAGACAGACAATAAGACAAGTGGATAGACCATGAAACAAGAGCAGGCTACGCAGGTTACATGGTGCAACCGGTCGGAACCAGGCAAGTCTTGCACCTGTCTGTGTCTGTGTCTTCGGAGCCAGGCAAGTCATGCAACACCCGCCATGCTTGGCATGCATGACTCCAGGAGTCCATTAGACATCAGCGGGCCATGCAGGTCACATGGTGCATCTGGTTGGATTCATGCATGCCATGCAACTCCAAGCACCCCATTTATGGCATGCATGGCGGATGATGTGGAGGGTTGGAGCAAAGTTGTGTGTGTTGGGGTGGAGCGCAGGTGTGCGTGTGTGTGGGGGGGGGGGGCAGCTGTGTTGAGGGGTGGGGTGGCATATGCTGTGTATTGTGTGTATATCTGATGGAGGGTACAGTGCAGGTCTGGTGCAAATGGCATGATGTAAATAGGTGTGGTGTTTATTCTCATCCTTTATTTATTCCATCCTCTTCCCAACTTCTATCCTCATCTCCCGCTTCCCTCCCTGAGGCAGGCATCCTGATGGTCTCCAGGAAGTACGGCTATCCTGCTCTCTGCCTAGTTTGCCTTCAACATACACAAGAAGGCTTGGTCCCTCAAGGTAGGGGGGGGGGGGCGTTACCCAGTACCCAGGGGGTCAATCAGGGTCAACTCATTACTATATTCTGGTGCTTTTATGAAGATGTGAATTCTATTAGCTGCATCCCCACCATTGTCTGTTCCCTCAATGCCTTGGTGGACATACCTTGGAGATCCACACTATGGTTGGGTCCCTCAGGGCATGCTGAAATGAGACCATGCTTGAAGCATTTTCATTTCTTCAAGCTGAAGCTGCAATAAGATGGAGCTCTGCCGCCTGTTGACGTAGTTCAGCCTTAAGCACTTATTTTCAAATCAAATCTCAGCTACATGGATTGGACCTGGACTGCAGTAGTTGTCGGGAGCGTCTTTCTTAAGGCGAATTGAGAGTCTGCCGGGGAACAGCCCTTTCTTGATTTCATTATTTCTTAAGCAAGGCAGACCTGTTTGTTATCCTTTTCATTTGCAGATTAACCACTACCTGCCTGGATCGGAATGCTGCCGTAGCCATAAATATATTCAGACTAAAAAATCTTTAAATACAGGATAACCACGACCTGCCCGACCGGGGTATAGCCTTCAGCCCTTGTGGGCAGTACATGGCCCAGCTAGAGGTAAAACCTAGGTCAACCTCCACCCTGTTGCTAAGTCAGGCAGCAGCCAGCAGCAAGTAATCAGGCTTCATGCGATATAGCTGACGAGCGCTTATGAGAAGGTCAGCTTTCACCTCAGCTGGACGTAAACCCTAGGTCAGCCTCCACCTCAGCTGGAGGTAAACCCTAGGTCAGCCGCCATCTCGGCTGGAGGTAAACCCTAGGTCAGCCTCCAACTCAGCTGGAGGTAAACCTTAGGTCAGCCTCCCCCTCAGCTGGAGGTAAACCCTAGGTCAGCTTCCACCTCAGCTGGAGGTAAACCCTAGGTCAGCCTCCCCCTCAGCTGGAGGTAAACCCTAGGTCAGCCTCCCCCTCAGCTGGAGGTAAACCCTAGGTAAGCCTCCACCTCAGCTGGAGGTAAACCCTAGGTCAGCCTCCAACTCAGCTGGAGGTAAACCCTACGTCAGCCTCCACCTCAGCTGGAGGTAAACCCTAGGTCAGCCTCCACCTCAGCTGGAGGTAAACCCTGGGTCAGCTTCCACCTCAGCTGGAGGTAAACCCTAGGTCAGCCTCCACCTCAGCTGGAGGTAAACCCTAGGTCAGCCGTCATCTCGGCTGGTGGTAAACCCTAGGTCAGCCGCCATCTCGGCTGGAGGTAAACCCTAGGTCGGCCGCCATCTTTGCTAGAGGTAAACCCTAGGTCAGCCTCCACCTCAGTTGGAGGTAAACCCTAGGTCAGGTTCCACCTCAGCTGGATGTAAACCCTGGGTCAGCTTCCACCTCAGCTGGAGGTAAACCCTAGGTCAGCCTCCACCTCAGCTGGAGGTAAACCCTAGGTCAGCCGCCATCTCAGCTGGAGGTAAACCCTAGATCAGCCGCCATCTTGGCTGGAGGTAAACCCTAGGTCAGCCTCCACCTCAGCTGGAGGTAAACCCTATGTCAGCTTCCACCTAAGCTGGAGTTAAACCCTGGGTCAGCCTCCACCTCAGCTGGAGGTAAACCCTAGGTCAGCCTCCAACTCAGCTGGAGGTAAACCCTGGGTCAGCTTCCACCTCAGCTGGAGGTAAACCCTAGGTCATCCTCCACCTCAGCTGGAGGTAAACCCTAGGACATCTCCCATTCTGCCCTTTTCTGTGTCCTTTGATTTTCTGTTACAAATGCAACCCGTGGAAACCAGCCCCATGGAATGTCCTCCCCCCACCCTGTCATTTTCTCGAGCCCTCCTTCCACGTCCCTGCCCTCTCACACATCCTCGCTTGAATGAAGAGAGAAGATGTGAGAAACACAGGGCCCCAAAACCCAGTCAATGGACACCGTCTCATAGGTTCAGCTGCATCACTTCCTAACCTATAGCCCCGCACACTGACCCTTAACCGTAAGGCCCTGAACATATTATTATCTACAGGCAGGCCCTGAACCCTTTTGATCACTCGCATTGACGGACCCCTGGCCTGGTGTGAGAGGTATGAACTCATGACGTCCAGCTATTGTTTTATTACATGGCAAGCCCCTGAACCCTGTTGAGCCCCAGGCCCCTTGCTGAGTCGAGGCCTATGGAGATGTGTTAGGGATCAAGTCCAACAACTGGGATCCATCCGGGCAGTTCCTGGCTGTGGGGAGGTACGATGAGGTGGGTAGGGGCTTTATGATGGTAATGGCGCGGACGCGGCCTAGGCCCATGCTGCGCAGTTTCCTTAACCCTCAAACCCCTGCGGTGCGTAGTTTCTTTCTTTCTTTGGGTAGGGGAGGTTGTGAACATGAGATGGGTGGGTAGGGGATGGGAAACTTGGAACGTTGGAGCCCCTAGCTCGGTTACACACCAGGCAAGCCCTGACTGCTGCCCTGACGTCGCGGCACAGCCATTGCCACCATGGCTGCTGGAGCAGCAGGCTCGCCTTGCGATGGGCGCCGGAATTCCCGGTCCTATCGTGGGCGTCCTGGATGGCTGCCAGCCGCTCTCCGGGCGGGGAAATCACACAGCAGCACCCGTCCATGTTCCACTATTGGACGTGCGCTTAGTCTTCCGGTGTTTGGAACTCCGACTCCCCGGCATGAGCGTGCGTATTTCTCATGAAACCTAGGGTTGACTGCACACTATTAGAGCACACACGCGCCCCTAGCTGATGTTTCCCCACACAAACATATATTGGTACTCTTTGAGTTTCCAGAAGGCATTTTGTTACTTTGCCGCCTCTTAGGCTAAGAAATCCAGAACCCTTTTTGGAGGTGCGACTTCCGCGCATTCAATGCCCTGACCTGAACAGAAGATCAACCCAGAATGCAAATTTAAACGTTGGCGGAACATCCCTTCTCCCTCACATCCCCTCTCCCAGGCAGGTGGGTTTAGGGCAAGGCAGGTGGGTTTAGGGCAAGGCAGGTGGGTTTAGGGGGGACAGGTGGGTTAGGGCAAGGCAGGTTGGTTTAGGGGGGCAGGTGGGTTTAAGGCAAGGCAGGTGGGTTTAGGGGGGTAGGTGGGTTTAGGGCAAGGCAAGTGGGTTGAGGGCAAGGCAGGTGGGTTTAGGGGGGGCAGGTGGGTTAGTGGCAAGACAGGTGGGTTTAGGGGGGGCAGGTGGGTTAGGGGCAAGGCAGGTGGGTTTAAGGCAAGGCAGGTGGGTTTAGGGCAAGGAAGGTGGATTTAGGGCAAGGAAGGTGGGTTTAGGGCAAGTCAGGTGGGTTTAGGGGGGGCAGGTGGGTTTAGGGGGGGCAGGTGGGTTTAGGGGGACAGGTGGGTTTAGGGGGGACAGATGGGTTTAGGGGGGCAGGTGGGTTTAGGGGGGACAGGTGGGTTTAGGGGGGACAGGTGGGTTATGGGCAGGGCAGGTGGGTTTAGGGGGGACAGGTGGGTTTAGGGGGGGCAGGTGGGTTTAGGGAGGACAGGTGGGTTTAGGGGGGGCAGGTGGGTTTAGGGGGGACAGGTGGGTTTGGGGCAAGGCAGGTGGGTTAGGGGGGACAGTTGGGTAAGGGGCAAGGCAGGTGGGTTTAGGGGGGACAGGTTGGTTTAGGGGGGGCAGGTGGGTTTAGGGGGGCAGGTGGGTTTAGGGGGGGCAGGTGGGTTCAAGGGGGGCAGGTGGGTTTAGGGGGGGGCAGGTTGGTTTAGGGGGGACATGTGGGTTTAAGGGGGGCAGGTGGGTTTAGAGGGGGGCAGGTGGGTTTAAGGGGGCAGGTGGGTTTAGGGGGGACAGGTGGTTTTCGGCAAGGCAGGTGGGTTTAGGGGGGACAGGTGGGTTAAGGGGGGGCAGGTGGGTTTAGGGGGGGCAGGTGGCATAGGGGTGCAGGTGGGTTTAGGGGGGACAGGTGGGTTTAGGGGGGGCAGGTGGGTTTATGGGGGACATGTGGGTTAAGGGGGGACAGGTGGGTTTATGGGGGCAGGTGGGTTTAGGGGGGGCAGGTGGGTTTAAGGGGTGCAGGTGGGTTTAGGGGGGGCAGGTTGGTTTAGGGGAGACATGTGAGTTTAAGGGGGGCAGGTGGATTTAGGGGGGGCAGGTGGGTTTAAGGGGGCAGGTGGGTTTAGGGGGGACAGGTGGGTTTAGGGGGGGGGGCTGGTGGGTTTAGGGGGGGTGGGTGGGTTTAGGGGGGGCAGGTGGGTTTAGGGGGGGCAGGTGGTTTTAGGGCAAGGCAGGTGGGTTTAGGGGGGACTGGTGGGTTAAGGGGGGGGGCAGGTGGGTTAAGGGGGGACAGGTGAGTTTGGGGGGGACAGTTGGGTTTAGGGGGGGCATGTGGGTTTAGGGGGGCAGGTGGGTTTCGGGGGGGCAGGTGGGTTTAGGGGGGCAGGTGGGTTTAGGGGGGGCAGGTGGGTTTAGGGGGGACATGTGGGTTTAGGGGGGGCAGATGGGTTTAGGGGGGACAGGTGGGTTAAGGGGGGACAGGTGGGTTTAGGACAGGGCAGGTGGGTTTAGGGGGGGCAGGTGGTTTAGGGGTGCAGGTAGGTTTAAGGGGAGCAGGTGGGTTTGGGGGTGACAGGTGGTAGGGGGGGCAGGTGGGTTTAGGGCAAGGCAGGTGGGTTTAGGGCAAGGCAGGTGGGTTTAGGGGGGGCAGGTGGGTTTAGGGCAAGGCAGGTGGGTTTAGGGGGGGCAGGTGGGTTTAGGGGGGGCAGGGGGGTTTAGGGGGGACAGGTGGGTTAAGGGCAAGGCAGGTGGGTTTAGGGCAAGGCAGGTGGGTTTAAGGGGGACAGGTGGGTTTAGGGCAAGGCAGATGGGTTTAGGGGGGGCAGGTGGGTTTAGGGGGGCAGGTGGGTTTAGGGGGGACAGGTGGGTTTAGGGGGGACAGGTGGGTTTAGGGTAAGGCAGGTGGGTTTAGGGGGGCAGGTTTGTTTACGGAGGGTAGGTTGGTTTAGGGGGGCAGGTGGGTTTAGGGCAAGGCAGGTGGGTTTAGGGCAAGGCAGGTGGGTTTAGGGCAAGGCAGGTGGGTTTAGGGGGGACAAGTGGGTTTAGGGGGGCAGGTGGGTTTAAGGCAAGGCAGGTGGGTTTAGGGGGGTAGGTGGGTTTAGGGCAAGGCAAGTGGGTTGAGGGCAAGGCAGGTGGGTTTAGGGGGGACAGGTGGGTTAGTGGCAAGACATGTGGGTTTAGGGGGGGCAGGTGGGTTAGGGGCAAGGCAGATGGGTTAGGGGCAAGGCAGGTGGGTTTAAGGCAAGGCAGGTGGGTTTAGGGCAAGGAAGGTGGATTTAGGGCAAGGCAGGTGGTTTTAGGGCAAGGCAGGTGGGTTTAGGGGGGGCAGGTGGGTTTAGGGGGGGCAGGTGGGTTTAGGGGGACAGGTGGGTTTAGGGGGGACAGATGGGTTTAGGGGGGCAGGTGGGTTTAGGGGGGACAGGTGGGTTTAGGGGGGACAGGTGGGTTATGGGCAGGGCAGGTGGGTTTAGGGGGGGCGGGTGGATTTAGGGGGGGCAGGTAGATTTAGGGGGGGCAGGTGGCTTAGGGGTGCAGGTGGGTTTAGGGGGGACAGGTGGGTTTAGGGGGGCAGGTGGGTTTAGGGGGGACAGGTGGTTTTAGGGGGGACAGGTGGGTTTAGGGGGGCAGGTGGGTTTAGGGGGGACAGGTGGGTTAAGGGGGGGCAGGTGGGTTTAGGGGGGGCAGGTGGGTTTAGGGGGGCAGGTGGGTTTAGGGGGGACAGGTGGGTTTAGGGGGGCAGGTGGGTTTAGGGGGGACAGGTGGGTTAAGGGGGGGCAGGTGGGTTAAGGGGGGACAGGTGGGTTAAGGGGGGGCAGGTGGGTTTAGGGGTGGCAGGTGGCATAGGGGTGCAGGTGGGTTTAGGGGGGACAGGTGGGTTTAGGGGGGGAAGGTGGGTTTATGGGGGACAGGTGGGTTAAGGGGGGGCAGGTGGGTTTAGGGGGGGCAGGTGGCTTAGGGGTGCAGGTGGGTTTAGGGGGGACAGGTGGGTTTAGGGGGGCAGGTGGGTTTAGGGGGGACAGGTGGTTTTAGGGGGGGCAGGTGGGTTTAGGGGGGCAGGTGGGTTTAGGGGGGACAGGTGGGTTAAGGGGGGGCAGGTGGGTTTAGGGGGGGCATGTGGGTTTAGGGGGGCAGGTGGGTTTAGGGGGGGCAGGTGGGTTTAGGGGGGCAGGTGGGTTTAGGGGGGGCAGGTGGGTTTAGGGGGGACAGATGGGTTTAGGGGGGACAGGTGGGTTTAGGGGGGGCAGATGGGTTTAGGGGGGACAGGTGGGTTTAGGGGGGACAGGTGGGTTTAGGACAGGGCAGGTGGGTTTAGGGGGGGCAGGTGGTTTAGGGGTGCAGGTAGGTTTAAGGGGAGCAGGTGGGTTTGGGGGTGACAGGTGGTAGGGGGGGCAGGTGGGTTTAGGGCAAGGCAGGTGGGTTTAGGGGGGACAGGTGGGTTTAGGTGGGACAGGTTGGTTTAGGGGCAAGGCAAATGGATTTAGGGCAAGGCAGGTGGCTTAAAGGGGGACTGGTGGGTTTGGGGGGGACAGGTGTGTTTAGGGTAAGGCAGGTAGGTTTAGGGGTGACAGTTGGGTTTAGGGGGGACAGGTGGTTTTAGGGGGGGCAGGGGGGTTTAGGGGGGGAAGGTGGGTTTAGGGGGGACAGGTGGGTTTAGGGTAAGGCAGGTGGGTTTAGGGGGGCAGGTATGTTTACGGAGGGTACGTTGGTTTAGGGGGGCTGGTGGGTTTAGGGCAAGGCAGGTGTGTTTAGGGCAAGGCAGGTGGGTTTAGGGCAAGGCAGGTGGGTTTAGGGGGGACAGGTGGGTTTAGGGCAAGGCAGGTTGGTTTAGGGGGGCAGGTGGGTTTAAGGCAAGGCAGGTGGGTTTAGGGGGGACAGGTGGGTTTAGGGCAAGGCAGGTGGGTTTAGGGGGGGCAGGTGGGTTTAGGGGGGCAGGTTTGTTTATGAAGGGCAGGTTGGTTTAGGGGGGCAGGTGGGTTTAGGGCAAGGCAGGTGGGTTTAGGGGGGACAGGTGGGTTTAGGGGGACAGGTGGGTTTAGGGCAATGCAGGTGGGTTTAGAGCTAGGCAGGTGGGTTTAGGGCAAGGCAGGTGGGTTTAATGGGGGGCAGGTGGGTTTAGGGGGGGCAGGTGGGTTTAGGGGGGGCAGGTGGCTTAGGGGGACAGGTGGGTGTAGGGGGAACAGGTGGGTAAAGGGCAAGGCAGGTGGGTTTAGGGGGGGCAGGTGGGTTTAGGGGGTACAGGTGGGTTTAGGGAGGACTGGTGGGTTTAGGGGGGGCAGGTGGGTTTAGGGAGGACAGGTGGGTTTAGGGGGGGCAGGTGGGTTTAGGGGGGACAGGTGGGTTTGGGGCAAGCAGGTGGGTTAGGGGGGACAGTTGGGTAAGGGGCAAGGCAGGTGGGTTTAGGGGGGACAGGTGGGTTTAGGGGGGGCAGGTGGGTTTCGGGGGGCAGGTGGGTTTAGGGGGGGCAGGTGGGTTTAAGGGTGGCAGGTGGGTTTAGGGGGGGGCAGGTTGGTTTAGGGGGGACATGTGGGTTTAAGGGGGGCAGGTGGGTTTAGGGGGGGGCAGGTGGGTTTAAGGGGGCAGGTGGGTTTAGGGGGGACAGGTGGTTTTAGGGCAAGGCAGGTGGGTTTAGGGGGGACAGGTGGGTTTGGGGCAAGGCAGGTGGGTTTAGGGGGGGCAGGTGGCATAGGGGCAAGGCAGGTGGGTTTAAGGGGGACAGGTGGGTTTAGGGGGGGCAGGTGGGTTTAATGGGGGGCAGGTGGGTTTAGGGGGGGCAGGTGGGTTTAAGGGGGGCAGGTGGGTTTAGGGGGGGGCAGGTTGGTTTAGGGGGGACATGTGGGTTTAAGGGGGGCAGGTGGGTTTAGGGGGGGGCAGGTGGGTTTAAGGGGGTAGGTGGGTTTAGGGGGGACAGGTGGTTTTAGGGCAAGGCAGATGGGTTTAGGGGGGACAGGTGGGTTAAGGGGGGGCAGGTGGGTTTAGGGGGGGCAGGTGGGTTTAGGGGGGACAGGTGGGTTTAGGGGGGGCAGGTGGGTTTATGGGGGACATGTGGGTTAAGGGGGGGCAGGTGGGTTTATGGGGGCAGGTGGGTTTAGGGGGGGCAGGTGGGTTTAAGGGTTGCAGGTGGGTTTAGGGGGGGCAGGTTGGTTTAGGGGGGGGGCTGGTGGGTTTAGGGGGGGTGGGTGGGTTTAGGGGGGCAGGTGGGTTTAGGGGGGGCAGGTGGTTTTAGGGGGGGCAGGTGGGTTTAGGGGGGACAGATGGGTTTAGGGGGGACTGTTGGGTTAAGGGTGGGGCAGGTGGGTTAAGGGGGGACAGGTGAGTGTGGGGGGGGACAGTTGGGTTTAGGGGGGGCATGTGGGTTTAGGGGGGCAGGTGGGTTTAGGGGGGGCAGGTGGGTTTAGGGGGGCAGGTGGGTTTAGGGGGGGCAGGTGGGTTTAGGGGGGACAGATGGGTTTAGGGGGGACAGGTGGGTTTAGGGGGTGCAGATGGGTTTAGGGGGGACAGGTGGGTTTAGGGGGGACAGGTGGGTTTAGGACAGGGTAGATGGGTTTTGGGGGGGCAGGTGGTTTAGGGGTGCAGGTAGGTTTAAGGGGAGCAGGTGGGTTTGGGGGTGACAGGTGGTAGGGGGGGCAGGTGGGTTTAGGGCAAGGCAGGTGGGTTTAGGGGGGACAGGTGGGTTTAGGGGGGACAGGTGGGTTTAGGGGCAAGGCAAATGGATTTAGGGCAAGGCAGGTGGCTTAAAGGGGGACTGGTGGGTTTAGGGGGGACAGGTGTGTATAGGGTAAGGCAGGTAGGTTTAGGGGTGACAGGTGGGTGTAGGTGGGACATGTGGTTTTAGGGGGGGCAGGGGGGTTTAGGGGGGGCAGGTGGGTTTAGGGGGGACAGGTGGGTTTAGGGTAAGGCAGGTGGGTTTAGGGGGGCAGGTATGTTTACGGAGGGTAGGTTGGTTTAGGGGGGCTGGTGGGTTTAGGGCAAGGCAGGTGGGTTTAGGGCAAGGCAGGTGGGTTTAGGGCAAGGCAGGTGGGTTTAGGGAGGACAGGTGGGTTTAGGGCAAGGCAGGTTGGTTTAGGGGGGCAGGTGGGTTTAAGGCAAGGCAGGTGGGTTTAGGGGGGACAGGTGGGTTTAGGGCAAGGCAGGTGGGTTTAGGGGGGGCAGGTGGGTTTAGGGGGGCAGGTTTGTTTATGAAGGGCAGGTTGGTTTAGGGGGGCAGGTGGGTTTAGGGCAAGGCAGGTGGGTTTAGGGGGGACAGGTGGGTTTAGGGGGACAGGTGGGTTTAGGGCAATGCAGGTGGGTTTAGAGTTAGGCAGGTGGGTTTAGGGCAAGGCAGGTGGGTTTAATGGGGGGCAGGTGGGTTTAGGGGGGGCAGTTGGGTTTAGGGGGGGCAGGTGGCTTAGGGGGACAGGTGGGTGTAGGGGGAACAGGTGGGTTAAGGGCAAGGCAGGTGGGTTTAGGGGGGGCAGGTGGGTTTAGGGGGTACAGGTGGGTTTAGGGGGGGCAGGTGGGTTTAGGGGGGGCAGGTGGGTTTAGGGAGGACAGGTGGGTTTAGGGGGGGCAGGTGGGTTTAGGGGGGGCAGGTGGGTTTAGGGGGGGCAGGTGGGTTTAGGGGGGGCAGGTGGGTTTAAGGGGGCAGGTGGGTTTAGGGGGGACAGGTGGGTTTAGGGGGGGGGCGCTGGTGGGTTTTGGGGGGGTGGGTGGGTTTAGGGGGGCAGGTGGGTTTAGGGGGGGCAGGTGGTTTTAGGGCAAGGCAGGTGGGTTTAGGGGGGACAGATGGGTTTAGGGGGGACTGGTGGGTTAAGGGGGGGGGCAGGTGGGTTAAGGGGGGACAGGTGAGTTTGGGGGGGGACAGTTGGGTTTAGGGGGGGCATGTGGGTTTAGGGGGGCAGGTGGGTTTAGGGGGGGCAGGTGGGTTTAGGGGGGCAGGTGGGTTTAGGGGGGGCAGGTGGGTTTAGGGGGGACAGATGGGTTTAGGGGGGACAGGTGGGTTTAGGGGGGGCAGATGGGTTTAGGGGGGACAGGTGGGTTAAGGGGGGACAGGTGGGTTTAGGACAGGGCAGGTGGGTTTATGGGGGGCAGGTGGTTTAGGGGTGCAGGTGGGTTTAGGGGGGACAGGTGGGTTTAGGGGGGCAGGTGGGTTTAGGGGGGACAGGTGGGTTAAGGGGGGGCAGGTGGGTTTAGGGGGGACAGGTGGGTTAAGGGGGGGCAGGTGGGTTTAGGGGGGCATCTAAATGAAGCCACGTCAAAAATATTGCGTTAATACCAGGTCGGACCCACCAATACAAAGTGCCCCCCCCCCACACATAGCCGTATATAGAACTGGGGCCTAAAGCCGCCATTACACGTGGTGATATGACCTTGCAACTTGGCATCATGCTCAGTGAGTGCTTGGCCAGGGTAGCCGCTGTGAGCAGAGGACAGAGGCACAACCAGCAGAGGTCCAGCATTTGCGTATTCAGGGATGGAGCTTGGGATCCTTAATCTCGATGCATATCTTCAGCATGTCGGCTGCGCTGCGCTGCATTACGTTCAGCGATCACCTTGCGCCCTTACGCTGACCCTCGTCATGGCTCGTCATCGTGTCACGATTTGAATTTTGCCACCTACGACCTACTGCGATCAGCCAAGTTCTTCAATTTGCAGCATCTGCTTGAAGTTCTGTAAGAAAAGTCGTTTATTAATCAAGGCGATTCCAATGCACAGTAGCGCATGAACTTCCCGCGCCTGCTTCGCAACATCTGCCTGCCTGCAAGGCTTTCAGCTACACATGAGTAGTTCAATACTTTATCTTTGAGCTCCTGCTCATTGTCCGATGTAAGAGTTATAAATTAGGATGAGAGCGCTCCGCTATGGCGCACAACGTTTTCTTGGACAGCCGGGAGCCACCAAGGGGTACTACCATCAATAATGGGTACCTTAGTAATCCTAACGAATATGCATGCATGCTGCATGGATGCATGGTTACTTTGGGGCCAGTAGGGGGAGCATCTGGGCATGCAGGGTGGGTTTAGGGGGGGAAGGTGGGTTTAGGGGGGCAGGTGGGTTTAGGGGGGGCAGGTGGGTTTAAGGGGGGCAGGTGGGTTTAGGGGGGGCAGGTGGGTTTAGGGGGGACATGTGGGTTTAAGGGGGGCAGGTGGGTTTAGGGGGGGGGCAGGTGGGTTTAAGGGGGCAGGTGGGTTTAGGGGGGACAGGTGGTTTTAGGGCAAGGCAGGTGGGTTTAGGGGGGACAGGTGGGTTAAGGGGGGGCAGGTGGGTTTAGGGGGGGCAGGTGGCATAAGGGTGCAGGTGGGTTTAGGGGGGACAAGTGGGTTTAGGGGGGGCAGGTGGGTTTATGGGGGACATGTGGGTTAAGGGGGGGCAGGTGGGTTTATGGGGGCAGGTGGGTTTAGGGGGGGCAGGTGGGTTTAAGGGGTGCAGGTGGGTTTAGGGGGGGCAGGTTGGTTTAGGGGAGACATGTGGGTTTAAGGGGGGCAGGTGGGTTTAGGGGGGGCAGGTGGGTTTAAGGGGGCAGGTGGGTTTAGGGGGGACAGGTGGGTTTAGGGGGGGGGCTGGTGGGTTTAGGGGGGGTGGGTGGGTTTAGGGGGGCAGGTTGGTTTAGGGGGGGCAGGTGGTTTTAGGGGGGGGCAGGTGGGTTTAGGGGGGACAGATGGGTTTAGGGGGGACTGGTGGGTTAAGGGGGGGCAGGTGGGTTAAGGGGGGACAGGTGAGTTTGGGGGGGGACAGTTGGGTTTAGGGGGGGCATGTGGGTTTAGGGGGGCAGGTGGGTTTAGGGGGGGCAGGTGGGTTTAGTGGGCAGGTGGGTTTAGGGGGGCAGGTGGGTTTAGGGGGGACAGATGTGTTTAGGGGGGACAGGTGGGTTTAGGGGGGGCAGATGGGTTTAGGGGGGACAGGTGGGTTTAGGGGGGACAGGTGGGTTTAGGACAGGGCAGGTGGGTTTAGGGGGGGCAGGTGGTTTAGGGGTGCAGGTAGGTTTAAGGAGAGCAGGTGGGTTTGGGGGTGACAGGTGGTAGGGGGGGCAGGTGGGTTTAGGGTAAGGCAGGTGGGTTTAGGGGGGAGACGTGGGTTTAGGGGGGACAGGTTGGTTTAGGGGCAAGGCAAATGGATTTAGGGCAAGGCAGGTGGCTTAAAGGGGGACTGGTGGGTTTAGGGGGGACAGGTGTGTTTAGGGTAAGGCAGGTAGGTTTAGGGGTGACAGGTGGGTTTAGGGGGGACATGTGGTTTTAGGGGGGGCAGGGGGGTTTAGGGGGGGCAGGTGGGTTTAGGGGGGACAGGTGGGTTTAGGGTAAGGCAGGTGGGTTTAGGGGGGCAGGTATGTTTACGGAGGGTAGGTTGGTTTAGGGGGGCTGGTTGGTTTAGGGCAAGGCAGGTGTGTTTAGGGCAAGGCAGGTGGGTTTAGGGCAAGGCAGGTGGGTTAAGGGGGGACAGGTGGGTTTAGGGCAAGGCAGGTTGGTTTAGGGGGGCAGGTGGGTTTAAGGCAAGGCAGGTGGGTTTAGGGGGGCAGGTGGGTTTAGGGCAAGGCAGGTGGGTTTAGGGGGGGCAGGTGGGTTTAGGGGGGCAGGTTTGTTTATGAAGGGCAGGTTGGTTTAGGGGGGCAGGTTGGTTTAGGGCAAGGCAGGTGGGTTTAGGGGGGACAGGTGGGTTTAGGGGGACAGGTGGGTTTAGGGCAATGCAGGTGGGATTAGAGCAAGGCAGGTGGGTTTAGGGCAAGGCAGGTGGGTTTATTGGGGGGCAGGTGGGTTTAGGGGGGGCAGGTGGGTTTAGGGGGGGCAGGTGGGTTTAAGGGGGCAGGTGGGTTTAGGGGGGACAGGTGGTTTTAGGGCAAGGCAGGTGGGTTTAGGGGGGACAGGTGGGTTAAGGGGGGGCAGGTGGGTTTAGGGGGGGCAGGTGGCATAAGGGTGCAGGTGGGTTTAGGGGGGACAAGTGGGTTTAGGGGGGGCAGGTGGGTTTATGGGGGACATGTGGGTTAAGGGGGGGCAGGTGGGTTTATGGGGGCAGGTGGGTTTAGGGGGGGCAGGTGGGTTTAAGGGGTGCAGGTGGGTTTAGGGGGGGCAGGTTGGTTTAGGGGAGACATGTGGGTTTAAGGGGGGCAGGTGGGTTTAGGGGGGGCAGGTGGGTTTAAGGGGGCAGGTGGGTTTAGGGGGGACAGGTGGGTTTAGGGGGGGGGCTGGTGGGTTTAGGGGGGGTGGGTGGGTTTAGGGGGGCAGGTTGGTTTAGGGGGGGCAGGTGGTTTTAGGGGGGGGCAGGTGGGTTTAGGGGGGACAGATGGGTTTAGGGGGGACTGGTGGGTTAAGGGGGGGCAGGTGGGTTAAGGGGGGACAGGTGAGTTTGGGGGGGGACAGTTGGGTTTAGGGGGGGCATGTGGGTTTAGGGGGGCAGGTGGGTTTAGGGGGGGCAGGTGGGTTTAGTGGGCAGGTGGGTTTAGGGGGGCAGGTGGGTTTAGGGGGGACAGATGTGTTTAGGGGGGACAGGTGGGTTTAGGGGGGGCAGATGGGTTTAGGGGGGACAGGTGGGTTTAGGGGGGACAGGTGGGTTTAGGACAGGGCAGGTGGGTTTAGGGGGGGCAGGTGGTTTAGGGGTGCAGGTAGGTTTAAGGAGAGCAGGTGGGTTTGGGGGTGACAGGTGGTAGGGGGGGCAGGTGGGTTTAGGGTAAGGCAGGTGGGTTTAGGGGGGAGACGTGGGTTTAGGGGGGACAGGTTGGTTTAGGGGCAAGGCAAATGGATTTAGGGCAAGGCAGGTGGCTTAAAGGGGGACTGGTGGGTTTAGGGGGGACAGGTGTGTTTAGGGTAAGGCAGGTAGGTTTAGGGGTGACAGGTGGGTTTAGGGGGGACATGTGGTTTTAGGGGGGGCAGGGGGGTTTAGGGGGGGCAGGTGGGTTTAGGGGGGACAGGTGGGTTTAGGGTAAGGCAGGTGGGTTTAGGGGGGCAGGTATGTTTACGGAGGGTAGGTTGGTTTAGGGGGGCTGGTTGGTTTAGGGCAAGGCAGGTGTGTTTAGGGCAAGGCAGGTGGGTTTAGGGCAAGGCAGGTGGGTTAAGGGGGGACAGGTGGGTTTAGGGCAAGGCAGGTTGGTTTAGGGGGGCAGGTGGGTTTAAGGCAAGGCAGGTGGGTTTAGGGGGGCAGGTGGGTTTAGGGCAAGGCAGGTGGGTTTAGGGGGGGCAGGTGGGTTTAGGGGGGCAGGTTTGTTTATGAAGGGCAGGTTGGTTTAGGGGGGCAGGTTGGTTTAGGGCAAGGCAGGTGGGTTTAGGGGGGACAGGTGGGTTTAGGGGGACAGGTGGGTTTAGGGCAATGCAGGTGGGATTAGAGCTAGGCAGGTGGGTTTAGGGCAAGGCAGGTGGGTTTATTGGGGGGCAGGTGGGTTTAGGGGGGGCAGGTGGGTTTAGGGGGGGCAGGTGGCTTAGGGGGACAGGTGGGTGTAGGGGGAACAGGTGGGTTAAGGGCAAGGCAGGTGGGTTTAGGGGGGGCAGGTGGGTTTAGGGGGAACAGGTGGGTTTAGGGAGGACTGGTGGGTTTAGGGGGGCAGGTGGGTTAAGGGAGGACAGGTGGGTTTAGGGGGGGCAGGTGGGTTTAGGGGGGACAGGTGGGTTTGGGGCAAGGCAGGTGGGTTAAGGGGGGACAGTTGGGTTGGGGGGGTTTAGTTGAGATGCTGTACAGCACATCACCTGTGTGACCAGAGACGCCGGGCAACCTCCTGCCCACCGTGCAATTATCAAGCTTATTGTGAAATATCACTTATATAGTCATTGATAGCTATCAGGCTAGGGCAGCCTCCTGGCCACTGTGACCACCCGCTACATATAAATTTCCAGACTGAGTATTTAGCGCTGTCGCATGAATCTTGAACAATTAAATCTGTAATGTTGCTGACTGGCTCTGCTCCTGAGTCCTTACACATGCAGGACAGCCTCCTGGCCACGGCGACCTCCACCTCCCGGCACTACATGTGGGTGTCGGCGGGGGCATCCGTGGTGCACATCCCGCTCCGGAACTTTCAGGTGGGGATGCTGGTGCCGAATGTCGGTGTGGGATGCCTCTCTTGTCCGCTGGATTGGAGTGTCATGGGCATGTGCTGTTACAGTGTTAACTCAACCAGCATCAGCCGCCTTGGGAAGAGCCAGGCTGATGAGCGAACCCGTTGGAGGGCTAGGGAGAGGATCTAAAAGGGTAATTCTGAGACAAGTTATGAAAGGAGGCAGACAGGCGAGACAGCAAAGGGCAGAGCTGGAAGGTATGGTGGGGAAAGCATATGTCATGAGCATGTTTCCTTTAAGCCAGGCCATGTAGATTTGAACAGTCGGTCGGACGTCCCCTGAGATTCTGATTTATGCCTGTATTCAAACGCCCCTCGCATGACATCCAGCGGTGTCAGCTGGTCGCCACATCGCAATATCAGTTATGCTAGCTTTGCCGACAATCTTAGCCATGCAACTTGATTACCATACTTCCCTAATCCTTAACCTGATTGCATAATTACATTCCATCAGCCAGATAACCTGTTCCTTAGACTCAAACCTTGGTCCTGATCGTTCCTGTTAATTATGTTGCAGGCATGTGGTGTAAGCTGGTCGCCACAGGGGAGCCGCTTCTTGTTAATTTTGAAGGATTGCTTCAGCTGTCCATGCATGGCTGTCGGCAACCAATGACGGATGGTCTTGGCTCTAGCGGTATTCATCATTTAACTGTGTGCATATGGCTGCGGGGGAAATCAAAGGGGGGGCCCTCTTGACTACGGCAAGTATGCTTCCTGTTATTAGTGGAAAATTTCATGGCTGACCAGCAAGGATGTATTATTACAGCAAGGATGCATTTCAGCATCCTCCGATTCTTGAATTTTAAGGCTGTGAATGTGGACTGGGGCTAGTGCTGGGCATGCAGGGTTTAGTAGAGGGTGCTTCAGCTACAATTCAGCTACATCAAGGCATGCTGGGAGTTGGAGCAGTGCGGCTTGCTGTCCGAGCTACATGATGCAGCCAGGCTGGTCCTTCATTCGTGATGGCTCGCTTGCTCTACCCCTTGCTTGTGACTCGCTGGCTATTAAAGCTCCATTAGCCTTTTGACAGGTGGCCTTAGCTTACTGGATTTTATATTCATGAGGTCAGGTGTGGTGTCGTGGCACCACCATGCTGGCCTAATGGTTGAATGAGGACACAAAACCATCTTCCTACATTCTTTGTTACATCTTGACCACCTTTTCAGCATGGCCCAGTTACATCTTGACCGCACCCGCAGTCAAAACAGCCTATATCTGTTTCTATGCCACCGCACTATTGATCCGGGCAAATGGATTGAACGACTTTAAAATGTCCACTTGTCAAGAACATGATACCTCTGCTCAAAAGGCTCCTGGCCGTGTGGCCGCCCGATTGTCTGGTCAGGAGGGGAAAGTAAACGTAAGGTTCGAGGAGAAAAGAAAGGAACATACGGAAACAAGAGAAGGAATAGACCATGCCCACATAAAGGAAGTCTGTAAAATCCTCAGCCCGTTTAGATCATAAGTAGCCCTCAACAAAGAGAAAACCAAACAAACGTACTAGGCAGTTAGTTGGTCAGGAAAAGGGAAACAAAGGCCTCTGAAACGACATAGCCTCAAAGATATACTGCCACACCCTTCACAAAAGTCAGAGCATCCCCCCCTGGCCTGCCCTGGTACTAAGCGTGGATGTCTATAGCACCGTCTTGTAGGCCAGTCCATACCCGTTCTCTGAATGTAAGGTGATCCTACACGCAGGGATGTGTTGAACTGTGCAAAGGCAGAATATCTGACCATGACGGACATGCATGAGGATCAACAAATTGAGAATAAGTGTAAACATGTACCGGATTGTTTTTTCCCGTTTCCGGTAGTCCCTAAATTCGTTTACATGTGTAGTACGCCTGGGGGAAATACTATACAACCTCTGGTGGAACACTACTAAGAAAAACTCGAAAACATGATGATGATATTGCTTACAGGGAAATACCTTTCAATCACCTTCAAAAATATATTCATGGACAGCCCTGATAAGATAGGAGAGGCAGATGATGAAGTTCAAGACAACATGCAATGTTTGAAACACACGAGGAAAGCTAGGAGAGAAGTGGGTGTATATCCGACCCTTGCATAGTTAAGACCAGCAATATATTTCACTTCCACAGTGACATGATGCCTCTTATACAAGCGGCAACATGCCGCAGCGTTCCTGCAGCATCTGCAGGACAGCTGTGTTCCACCCCCTCCTAGCCAAGGACAGTGCCCGTCCCCCTTGACAGTCAGCACGGGGGGCATTCTCACTGCAATCCAGCAGCAGCCGCACCACCGCCTCGTGGCCATTCTCTGCTGCTCTCACCAGTGCCTCCCCATCCCGGCAGTTAGCACGTGGGGCATGCTCCCTCCACCCCAACAACAGCTGCACCACCGCCTCGTGGCCATTATGCGCAGCCCTTAGCAGTGCCCACCCATCCCGGCAGTCAGCACGTGGGGCATGCTCCCTCCACCCCAACAACAGCTGCACTACCGCCTCATGGCCATTCCCCGCTGCCTTCACCAGTGCCTCCCCATAGTGGCAGTTAGCACGGGGGGCATGCTCCCTCCACCCCAATAACTGCTGCACCACCGCCTCGTGGCCATTCTCTGCTGCTCTCACCAGTGCCTCCCCATCCCGGCATTTAGCACGTGGGGCATGCTCCCTCCACCCCAACAACAGCTGCACCACCGCCTCGTGGCCATTCTGCGCAGCCCTTAGCAGTGCCTCCCCATCCCGCCAGTCAGCATGGGGGGCATGCTCCCTCCACCCCAACAACAGCTGCACTACCGCCTCATGGCCATTCCCCGCTGCCTTCACCAGTGCCTCCCCATCCTGGCAGTCAGCATGGGGTGCATGCTCCCTCCACCCCAATAACTGCTGCACCACCGCCTCGTGGCCATTCTCTGCTGCCTTCACCAGTGCCTTCCCATCCCGGCAGTCAGCACGGGGGGCATGCTCCCTCCACCCCAATAACTGCTGCACCACCGCCTCGTGGCCATTCTCTGCTGCTCTAACCAGTGCCCACCCATCCTGGCAGTCAGCACGTGGGGCATGCTCCCTCCACCCCAACAACAGCTGCACTACCGCCTCATGGCCATTCCCCGCTGCCTTCACCAGTGCCCACCCATCCTGGCAGTCAGCACGTGGGGCATGCTCCCTCCACCCCAACAACAGTTGCACCACAACCTGATGGCCATTCTTGGCTGCATGCAGCAGTCCCCACCCATTCCGGCAGTCAGCACGAGGTGCATGCTTCCTCCACCCTAACAACAGCTGCACCACCGCTTCATGGCCATTCTGTGCAGCCATCACAAGTGCCACCCCGTTCTGGCAGTTAGCACGTGGGGCATGCTTCCTCCACCCCAACAACAACTGCACCGCTGCATAGTGGCCACTCTCGGCTGCCCTCACCAATGCCGTCCCAGCCTGACAGTCTGCCTTTGCACCAAGTTTGAGCATGAGCCTCACCAACTCCAGGCAGTCATAATCCTGACTTTTGCAGCCCACAGCTCTCACGAGGGCCTCGTCAGGACTGTGCACTGCCACCATTGCAAGGGCCAGGTTAATGGGGCAGGCCCTGAGGCACTCACGCCAACGCCTGCACACCCGCCACGCTCCATACGGCACCCTACGGGCGCCAGGTCCATAGAGGCCTTGAGTATTGTATAGCCATGCATCTGCATTGCTGAGGATGATGCCAAGGATGTCCATGTTGAGGTCTTGGAGGCTGGTAAAGATGGCTGGATCCTCGCTAGGGGAAGGAGATGCAGATGCATCTGTTCTGATAGCCTCGGTGGATGCGGATGACGTCATAGGGTGGTGCGCAATTCCACTTTTTTCAATCAGTTAGGCTCGTCTCTCCTGCTCAACAGGCGAGTGAGGTGGAATTCATGCGAGCCAATGTGCAGCACACCTCTTCGGATAAATACAAACCAATCATGCTTTATGAAAGGCCGTCCTACATACATGCAAAATGCCACATGCCATGGGCTGGAGTCAGTATTGCAATGTCTATGCCCGGTTGCACTGTCGTTTTGCACGGATTTACTCAGATGTGACATCTTCTCAGAAGCCTTTTAGGAATGGGCCAGGCTCTGCGATCTGGAGATGCAATGTAGATAAATAATGAGGATCAATAATGAGGGTGTGTGTGGAAATTGAAAGAAAGAAATATGGGGTCATACATATGATCACAACTGGAAGCCAGAGTGGACGATTCAGACTCTGTCTTTGACATATCCACATGCCATGCATTCTTGCAGTTGTTCCACTCATGCATGGTCCTTGTTCCGCTCACCAGGGGCAATGTTGGACACTTGTTGAAGTGGATGATGAGTGGATCTTCACAACGCCGCACTCGTTTAGGATAATAAAATTGCAAAGCTTAGACCACCGAACGAGCGGGTGAGACTGGGGTTCTGACACAACCTGTATTGGACGGCCAATAAGGAGAACTTGACGGAGCGAGCGTGGACTTGAACGGCCAATGCGCAGGCCACTAAGGCCACCGATGTGTTCCAGAAACTGCCGACTGAGTGGCTAGGAACGAAACCAGTCCGCACTGTAGGAGAATCGGATGTAGATTGCTTGTTAAGAATGAGCGGGCATTTAGAAATTGCACCCCAGAGGCGCGTTCGCATCTTCCGCTTACCGAACGGCAGGAAACATCAGCGGCCATAGTGTGGATCTCGTGGAGCGCGTTCATACTAGGGCCACAAAACGGTTGCTCGCTCCGTGGATATTAAATACGGAGTCTTGAATCCACGTGTGCGCCAAATGCCCCATGGAAGTACCGTCCTGCATGTGTACGAGGCACTACCCTCATCGGAATGAATTGAGCTGACAGACAATGAGACAAGTGGATAGACCATGAAACAAGAGCAGGCTACGCAGGTTGCATGGTGCATCCGGTCGGAACCAGGCAAGTCTTGCACCTGTCTGTGTCTGTGTCTTCGGAGCCAGGCAAGTCATGCAAC
Organism: Limnomonas spitsbergensis; assembly: GCA_037349105.1. NCBI lineage: Eukaryota > Viridiplantae > Chlorophyta > Chlorophyceae > Chlamydomonadales > Limnomonas > Limnomonas spitsbergensis. The sequence goes on along the minus strand of JAYJMM010000101.1, from coordinate 2,191,310 downwards.
ACCCGCCATGCTTGGCATGCATGAGTCCAGGAGTCCATGAGACATCAGCGGGCCATGCAGGTCACATGGTGCATCTGGTTGGATTCATGCATGCCATGCAACTCCAAGCACCCCATTTATGGCATGCATGGCGGATGATGTGGAGGGTTGGAGCAAAGTTGTGTGTGATGGGGTGGAGCGCAGGTGTGCGTGTGTGTGTGTGGGGGGGGGGCAGCTGTGTTGAGGGGTGGGGTGGCATATGCTGTGTATTGTGTGTATATCTGATGGAGGGTACAGTGCAGGTCTGGTGCAGATGGCATGATGTAAATAGGTGTGATGTTTAATCTCATCCTTTATTTATTTCATCCTCTTCCCAACTATCCCCTTCTCCCTCTTCCCTCCCTGAGGCAGGCATCCTGATGGTCTCCAGGAAGTACGGCTATCCTGCTCTCTGCCTAGTTTGCCTTCAACATACACAAGAAGGCTTAGTCCCTCAAGGTAGGGGGGGTGGGGGGCGTTACCCAGTACCCAGGGGTTCAATGAGGTTCAACTCATTACTATATTCTGGTGCTTTTATGAAGATGTGAATTCTATTAGCTGCATCCCCACCATTGTCTGTTCCCTCAAGGCCTTGGTGGACATACCTTGGAGATCCACACTATGGTTGGGTCCCTCAGGGTATGCTGAAATGAGACCATGCGTGAAGCATTTTCATTTCTTCAAGCTGAACCTGCAATAAGATGGAGCTCTTCCGCCTGTTGACGTAGTCCAGCCTTAAGACTTACTTTAAATCAAATATCAGCTACATGGATTGGACCTGGACTGCAGTAGCTGTCTAGAGCTTCTTTCTTAAGGCGAATTGAGAGTCTGAATTGTGAAACTGGGTCCATCCCCTTTGCACTTGTGCAGAATGGCAGATATTCCAACCTGCGGGGGGAACAGCCCTTTCTTGGTTTCATTATTTGATCAGCAACACAGACTTGCTTGTTATCCATTTCATTTGCAGATTAACCATTTGCAGATTAACCACTACCTGCCCGGATCAAAATGCTGCCTTAGCCATACATACAAGCAGGTCATTCCTTTCCGGGATGTAAGTGCCAATACCTGCCGACAATAAAATCCTGTCTTGTGACATACAGAGCTCACTTTGTGATATCCTGCCCTTTGACGTCAAACACAGTTTTAAATCCATTCCGGTCCAGGATGGCGGGTGCCTCAACCGGACCCGACAGGAACACAAGTATTCAGACATTAAAAAATGCACCCGTTCAACCCGCAGGTGCCACCACCTGTCCGGTGCAGAGTCCACCAACTGGGGCATCGCCTTCAGCCCTTGTGGGCAGGATATGGCCCAACTAGAGGTTAACCCTAGGTCAGCCTCCACCCTTGTTGCTCAGGCAGGCAGCAGCCAGAAGCAAGTAATCAGGCCTGATGCAATGTAGCATATATTTGACGAGCGCTTATGAGTAGGTCAGTCTCCACCTCAGCTGGAGGTAAACCCTAGGTCATCCTCCAACTCAGCTGGAGGTAAACCCTAGGTCAGCCTCCAACTCAGCTGGAGGTAAACCCTAGGTCAGCCTCCAACTCAGCTGGAGGTAAACCCTAGGTCAGCCTCCAACTCAGCTGGAGGTAAACCCTAGGTCATCCTCCAACTCAGCTGGAGGTAAACCCTAGGTCAGCCTCCAACTCAGATGGAGGTAAACCCTAGGTCAGCCTCCAACTCAGCTGGGGTAAACCCTAGGTCAGCCTCCAACTCAGCTGGAGGTAAACCCTAGGTCAGCCTCCAACTCAGCTGGAGGTAAACCCTAGGTCAGCCTCCACCTCAGCTGGAGGTAAACCCTAGGTCAGCCTCCAACTCAGCTGGAGGTAAACCCTAGGTCAGCCTCCAACTCAGCTGGAGGAAGACCCTAGGTCAGCCTCCAACTCAGCTAGAGGTAAACCCTAGGTTAGCCTCCAACTCAGCTGGAGGTTAACCCTAATTCAGCCCCCAACTCAGCTGGAGATAAACCCTAGATCAGCCTCCAACTCAGCTGGAGGTAAACCCTAGGTCAGCCTCTAACTCAGCTGGAGGTAAACCCTAGATCATCCTCCAACTCAGCTGGAGGTCAACCCTAGGTCAGCCTCCAACTCAGCTAGAGGTAAACCCTAGGTCATCCTCCACCTCAGATGGAGGTAAACCCTAGGTCAGCCTCCAACTCAGCTATAGGTGAACCCTAGGTCAGCCTCCAACTCAGCTGGAGGTAAACCCTAGGTCAGCCTCCACCTCAGCTAGAGGTAAACCCTAGGTCAGCCTTTAACACAGCTATAGGTAAACCCTAGGTCAGCCTCCAACTCAGCTAGAGGTAAACCCTAGGTCAGCCTCCAACTCAGCTAGAGGTAAACCCTAGGTCAGCCTCCAAGTCAGCTAGAGGTAAACCCTAGTTCAGCCTCCACCTCAGCTAGAGGTAAACCCTAGGTCAGCCTCCACCTCAGCTAGAGGTAAACCCTAGGTCATCCTTTAACTCAGCTAGAGGTAAACCCTAGGTCAGCCTCCAAGTCAGCTAGAGGTAAACCCTAGGTCAGCCTCCAACTCAGCTAGAGGTAAACCCTAGGTCAGCCTCCAAGTCAGCTAGAGGTAAACCCTAGGTCAGCCTCCAACTCAGCTAGAGGTAAACCCTAGGTCAGCCTCCAACTCAGCTAGAGGTAAACCCTAGGTCAGCCTCCAACTCAGCTTTTTCCCCCTCTTTGATCTTCTGTTACAAATGCAACCAGTGGAAACCAGCCCCATGGATTGTCCTCCCCCCACCCTATCCCCACCCTTTCACTTTTGTAAGCCCGAACCCTCTTGCCACGTCCCCGCCCTCTCACACATCCTCGCTTGAATAAAAAGAGAAGATGTGAGAAACACAGAGCAGTAAAACCCCTTAAACCGCAAAGCCCTAAAACCCTGCAAACACAGGGCCCCAAACCCTTTACACAATCCACTAGCCCAGTGAATGGACACCGTCTCATAGGTCAAGCTGCGTCACTTCCAAACCTCTAGCCCCGCACCCTGACCCTCCCCTCAGCGTTCCCTCAGATGCCAGATGTCAGCAATGACGATACCCCCTCGTCATCTCAGCGGCATAATTTCAAAATCTCCACCTCTTGATCCTTAACCCCCTGACCCTAAAGCCCTCTATAGCTCCTGCCCCCCGCCCAGCGACGTGAATACCGTCAGCGTTTGTGACACCAACTCATCAACACCAACTCACTAATGGTATATGCTGCATCGTTCCCAACCTCCTCCAAAGAAACCCCTAAACCCTGAAACCCTCTACTCCGAACCCTCCTCCCCCCGCTGAAGGTTCGAAGTTGAAGGTGAAGGGGCTTGTCAACGTTACAAATACGGAGAGAAGGAGACCTCAACCCCAACCCACAACCCACAATCCTCAACCCTCAACCCTCAACCTTCAACCCACAATCCTCAACCCTTGATCCATCTGAGCCTCTCCCAGCCCTCTGTTCATCATAACGAGTGTCGAGACCATGCCAGTGTCTATAAGATGTAAACATGTTCTCCTGGACTCAGCTGCAGCACTTCCAAACCTCCAATTATTAACCCTCAACCTTTAACCTTCATCTACCCCCTTTCGTGGTATCAATGTCAAGACCATGACAGTGTATACGAAATCTCCTTATGGTTCCAGCAGCAGCACTTCCAAACTTTGAACTCTGAACCATTAAACTTAACCCTCAACACTCCTCCCCCCACAGCAGTACCATTGTTGGGACCATGTTGGTTTTTACAGCGCGGCTTCGTGCACCCGGCTGCAGCACTTCCAAACCTCCATGCATCACTTAACCCTGAACACTACGCCCTCTTCGCCCACTCATCAGTGGTACGAATGTTGGGACCATGTCAGCGTTATGACACGGCCTCCTGGTTCCAGCTGCATCATTCCCCAATATCCACATCATATGCCACTGAGCTGTCATGGTCGCCGGATGGGGGCTGTGAGGCGCAGCTGGATGGTCCACTCACCTACCGTGTGGCGGTGCATGCTATCGATGGCAGGTGGGAGTTGTAATCGGCCTGTACTAGTTTAAATCTCCTCGGAAGATCACAAGATGGCGCATGGGACATAACCTTCTTTGCAACCCAGCTGAATCCCCCACGTTTGTTATGACACCCACACGGCAGGCCCCACACGTTTCTATGACCCACCCGGCAGGCCCTTAGCTGACTATTTTGCTGCGGAAGGGCACATACGTTTCTTATTTGCCCCTTTGCTGTCCTTTCTTGGCCTCTGAGTATGAGGGGGGGAATCCTGACGGCTGTCTATTTTTGTTGCTCGGCAGGCCGCTGGTTGCGTGTCAGACCCTGATACTTGGTTGCATGTTATTACCCGGAAGGCCCTGAACTTTTATTATTATTATCTACAGGCAGACCCTGAATCATTTGATCTCTCGCATGGACCCCTGGCCTACGTATGGACCCCTGGCCTGGTGTGAGAGGTATGAACTCATGACGTCCAGCTATTCTTTTATTACATGGCAAGCCCCTGAACCCTTTTTGGAGGTGCAAATTCCGCGCATTCAATGACCTGACCTGAACAGAAGATCAACCCGGAATGCAAATTTAAACGTTGGCGGAAGATCCCTTCTCCCTCACATCCCCTCTCCCATCAGGTGAGGCTGCGTAGAGTCATTCAGTGTAGCCAGCCCACTCCCGTATCCTCCCTCCTCCACCCATCAGGTCTATTGAGGTGGAGCCCTGACAGCCGCTACCTCGCCTCAGTCAGTCTAGCCAGCCCCGGATCTGTGTGGATCTGGGATATGGATGTGGGTCAGCTGGATGCAGTACTTATGCACCTGGCTGAGGTCACAGACATGTAATGGGCACCATAGGTAGGGCTAGGGTTTAGGGGGAGCAGGTGGGTTTAGGGCCAGGCAGGTGGGTTTAGGGGGGACAGGTGGGTTTAGGGGGGGCAGGTGGGTTTAGGGGGGACAGGTGGGTTTAGGGGGGGCAGTGGGGTTATGGGCAAGGCAGGTGGGTTTAGAGGGGACAGGTGGGTTTAGGGGGGACAGGTGGGTTTAGGGCAAGGCAGGTGGGTTTAGGGGGGCAGGTGGGTTTAGGGGGGACATGTGGGTTTAGGGTTTAGGGTTTAGGGTTATATATATATATGTTTTGGATATTTTTATTTCAACCCTTTCATTCCAGGTTTGCAGACGTGCTACTTTCTGCCAGCAACAAAAAGCAGAAACCTGTTTTACTAAAACATTACAAATGTTGTTCATCCATTCCATTCCAGGATGGCAAGTGCCACTAACTGTGAACTAACCGGGTGGGAAATCCTGTTTTTTGTCATTTTGTTGTTGGTGTAAATGCACCTGTTAAATCTGCAGAGGGTCGCAGATGCCTCTACCTGCCCGGTACAAAGTCGTCCGACCAGGGCATCGCCTTCAGCCCTTGTGGGCAGTACATGGCCCAACTAGCGCTAAACCCTAGGCCAGCCTCCACCCTGTTGCTCAGCTAGGCAGCAGCCAGCCGCCTTACCACTAGCACTTACCTCAGCTACAGACCCAGGCGTGACTGAAATGTAGGCATGTAGCTGAGCAGTGTTCATACAAAAGGCTTCCACTTGTGTGATCTCGATATCGCCTTGTGGTCCCAGCTCCAACACTTCCAACCCTCACCCCTCAGCCCTTCGGAGCCTCCAAGCCCAAGGTCAGAGGTGCAGGCGTCAAGACCCTATCAGCGCGTAGAACATCCTCCTTGGGCCCAGCAGCAACACTTCCAACCCTCAAACTCAACACCCTCGGCCCGTATAAGCTGTGACCCTCCTGCCCTCCGCTCAGTTTTGTGAATGTGGCAACTGTGTCAGCAGGTTTGACACCCCCTCATAGATCCTGATGAAGCACTTCCAGACTTGAACCCTCAACCCTGCACCCTCGTCTCCCTCCCTCAGCGGTTCTGACGTCGGGACCATGTCAGCGTTTATGACACGGCCTCCTGCTCCCAGATGCACCATTCCCCAACATCCACATCATATGCGACTGAGCTGTCATGGTTGACGGATGGGGGATGCATGGCGCTGCTGGATGGCCCAGTCACCTACCGAGTGGCAGTGCATGCTATCGATGGCAGGTGTGGGGCACAGTCGGTCTATATCTGTTTAAATCGCCTTGGGCAGCAAATTGGCAATTGGAACTGGACCCTTTTTGAAGTAAGATGGCGCGTGTGACTGCCTCCCAGCAAAAGCCCCTCACACAACTGATATGACCCACCCAGCAGGCACCTCGCTGACTCGTGTGATGCGTCCTTTTGTTTATGACTGGACCCTCCCTCTGACCCCCGCCCACTCTTGACCTGTATATTGGAGGAAGGGGAAATCCTATTGGCTGTCTGTTTAATGTTTCTCGGCAGGCCCCTGTCCTCAACGTTAAGTGTAAGAAGCTCATGCCAGGCTGTATGCTCCCAACCTGCAGGTCCTGAACCCTTTTGAATACCCATCGGCAGGCCCTGAACCCTTTTGATCACCCACCGGCAGGCCCTGAATCCTTTTGATTACCCACTGACAGGCCCTGAACCCTTTTGATTACCCACCGGCAGGCCCTGAACCCTTTTGATACCCCTCCGGCAGGCTCTGAACCCTTTTGATTACCCACCGGCAGGACCTGAACCATTTTGATAACCCACCGGCAGGCCCTGAACCCTTTAGATTACCCACCGTCAGGCCCTGTGCTCTTTTGATTATACAACGGCATACCCTGAACCCTTTTTATTACACACCGAAAGCCCTCAACCCTTTTGATTACTTAACCCGAGGCCCTGAACCCTTTTGATTGCCCACCAACAGACCCTGAACCCTTTTGATTACCCACTGGCAGGCCCTGGTGAGAAGGGTGGGCAGGCGAGGATGAGAAGGGTGGGCAGGGGAGGATGAGAAGGGTGGGCAGGGGAGGATGAGAAGGGTGGGTAGGGGAGGTTGAGAAGGGTGGGAAGGAGATGGGAAACATGGAACTTTGGAGTCCCTAGCTCGGTCACAAGCCCTGACCGCTGCTCTGACGCCTCGGCGCAGCCCTCGCCACCAATGCTGTTGGAGCAGCATACTTGCCGTGCGATGGGCGCTGAAATGGCCGGTGCTGTCGCGGGCGTCTCGGATGGCTGCCAGCCGCTCTCTGGACGAGGGAACCACACAGCAGCGCCCGTCCGGCATGATGCGAACCAAGACGCCGCCACTCTCCGGGTCCCAGCGGAAAGGCCCAGCCCGGCGCTGCACCCAGGTGTAATCATCGACTGAGGTTGCATCCGCTTCGGGTAGAAGGGTTAGGTTGAAGCCCTATACATTTGAATATCTGGTCCGTGGAAGGGTTCAGGTTTAGGGTCAGGTACATTTAACCATGCTGGTGAGTTTAAGTGTCAGTCCATTGAATGGGTTTGGGGGTAGGATTCAACCCTCAACCCTACACCATGCTGGTGAGTTTGAGTGTCCGTCCATTGAATGGGTTTGGGGGTAGGATTCAACCCTCAACCCTACACCATGCTGGTGAGTTTCAGTGTCCTGAGATGCTCCATACCAGGGGTACATTTTATTATTTTCCTCTAGATGCGTAGCCACTAACATGCAGGCTTCCTGAACTTGTGTTTAGTGCTTCCTGCATGCTTTGGGGGAGACTGCAATCCTCATGCAGTGCTCGCCTCAGTCAGCCCAGCACCCACATGTCCCCCCCCCCCTCCATGGTTCCCGCCTCCAATTGTGGACCCTCCCTTGGATCCCTTCTCCCTCGCATCCCCTCTCCCATCAGGTGAGGCTGCGTAGAGTCATTCAGTGTAGCCAGCCCACTCCCGTATCCTCCCTCCTCCACCCATCAGGTCCATTGAGGTGGAGACCTGATAGCCGCTACCTCGCCTCAGTCAGTCTAGCCAGCCCCGGATCTGTGTGGATCTGGGATATGGATGCGGGTCAGCTGGATGCAGTACTTATGCACCTGGCTGAGGTCACAGACATGCAATGGACACCACAGGTGGGGCTAGGGTTTAGGGGGGACAGGTGGGTTTAGGGGGGGCAGGTGGGTTTAGGGCAAGGCAGGTGGTTTTAGGGAGGACAGGTGGGTTAGGGGCAAGGCAGGTGGGTTTAGGGTGGACTGGTGGGTTTAGGGGCAAGGCAAATTGGTTTAGGGGGGACAGGTGGGTTTAGGAGGGGGGAGGTGGGTTTAGGGCAAGGCAGGTGGGTTTAGGGGGGCAGGTGGGTTTAGGGGGGGCAGGTGGGTTTAGGGGGGGCAGGTGGGTTTAGGGGGGACAGGTGGGTTTAGGGGGGCAGGTGGGTTTAGGGGGGACAGGTGGGTTTAGGGCAGGGCAGGTGGGTTTAGGGGGGACAGGTGGGTTTAGGGCAGGGCAGGTGGGTTTAGGGGGGGCAGGTGGCTTAGGAGGGCAGGTAGGTTTTAGGGGAGCAGGTGGGTTTAGGGCAAGGCAGGTGGGTTTAGGGGTGACAGGTGATTTCGGGGGGGCAGGTGGGTTTAGGGCAAGGCAGGTGGGTTTAGGGGGGACAGGTGGGTTTAGGGGGGACAGGTGGGTTAAGGGGGGACAGGTGGGTTTAGGGGGGGACAGGTGGGTTTAGGGGGGACAGGGGGGTTTAGGGGCAAGGCAAATGGGTTTAGGGCAAGGCAGGTAGGTTTAGGGGGGACAGGTGGGTTGAGGGGGGACAGGTGGGTTAAGGGGGGACAGGTGGGTTTAGGGTAGGGCAGGTAGGTTTAGGGGGGACAGGTGGGTTTAGGGGGGGCAGGTGGGTTTAGGGGGGGCAGGTGGGTTTAGGGGGGACAGGTGGGTTTAGGGGGGACAGGTGGGTTTAGGGGGGACAGGTGGGTTTAGGGGGGACAGGTGGGTTTAGGGGGGACAGGTGGGTTTAGGGGGGACAGGTGGGTTTAGGGAGGGCAGGTGGGTTTAGGGGGGACAGGTGGGTTTAGGGGGGGACAGGTGGGTTTAGGGGGGGCAGGTGGGTTTAGGGGGGACAGGTGGGTTTAGGGGGGACAGGTGGGTTTAGGGGGGACAGGTGGGTTTAGGGGGGACAGGTGGGTTTAGGGGGGACAGGTGGGTTTAGGGGGGACAGGTGGGTTTAGGGGGGACAGGTGGGTTTAGGGGGGGACAGGTGGGTTTAGGGGGGACAGGTGGGTTAAGGGGGGACAGGTGGGTTTAGGGGGGACAGGTGGGTTTAGGGGGGACAGGTGGGTTTAGGGGGACAGGTGGGTTAAGGGGGACAGGTGGGTTTAGGGGGGACAGGTGGGTTTAGGGGGGGCAGGTGGGTTTAGGGGGGGCAGGTGGGTTTAGGGGGGGCAGGTGGGTTTAGGGGGGGCAGGTTGGTTTAGGGGGGGCAGGTGGGTTTAGGGCAAGGCAGGTAGGTTGAGGGGGGACAGGTGGGTTTAGGGGGGGCAGGTTGGTTTAGGGGGGGCAGGTGGGTTTAGGGGGGACAGGTGGGTTTAGGGGGGGCAGGTGGGTTTAGGGGGGACAGGTGGGTTTAGGGGGGACTGGTGGGTAAGGGGCAAGGCAGGTGGGTTTAGGTGGGGCAGGTGGGTAAGGGGCAAGGCAGGTGGGTTTTGGTGGGGACAAGTGGGTTTAGTGGGGGGGGTAAGTTTAGATGCTGTACAGCTCATCACCTGTGACAAGAGACGCCGGGCAACCTGAGCGTTCCTCTTAATCATGTTGCAGGCACGCGGTGTGAGCTGGTTGCCACATGGCAGCAGCACCTCTGATTACTATTTGTTTTCTCAACCCTTCAAACGGTCTCAGGCACTGGCTCCCACCTGGCAACACCATCCTTGATTACTTTCCTTAGACTGAACCCTGAGCCTTGATCTTTACCCTCAATCCTGCGGTAGGCACGCGGTGTGAGCTCGTTTCGACATGGCAGCAACACCTCTGATTACTTTCCATAGACTCAACCCTTGGTCATGATCGTTCCTCTTAATCATGTTGCAGGCATGTGGTGTGAGCTGGTCGCCTCATGGGAGCAGCTTCTTGTTAACTTCCAGGGATTGCGTCAGCTGTCCCTGCATGGCTGTCGGCAACCAATGACGGATGGTCTTACCTACAGCCGGCCTGCTGGCAATAAGTGACAACGTCCTCAGCTACCGGGAATCAGCCGGTCTTGGCTCTAGCGGTATTCATCCTTCAACTGTGTGTATATGGCTGCGGGGGCAATCAATGGGGGTCCCTCTTGAGTACGGCAAGTATGCTTACTGTTATAAGTGGAAAATTTCATGGCTGACCAGCAAGGATCTATTACAGCAAGGATGCATTTCAGCATCCTCCGATTCTTGAATTGTAAGGCTGTGAATGTGGACTGGGGCTAGTGCTGGGCATGCAGGGTTTAGTAGAGGGTGCCTCAGCTACATCAAGGCATGCTGGCGGATGGAGCAGTGCGGCTTGCTGCCTGAGCTACATGGTGGAGCCAGGCCGGTCCTTCAATCGTGATGGATGGCTTGCTCTACCCCTCGCTTGTGACTCGCTAGCAATTTATGCTCCACTAGCCTTTTGACAGGTGGCCTTAACTGACTGGATTTTATATTCATGAGGTCAGGTGTGGTGTCGTGGCACGACCATGCTGGCCTTATCTTGAAATGAGGACACATAACCATCTTCCTACATGTGTACATGTTGACCACCTTTTTTGCATGGCCCAGATGGATATCATCATTGACATCTTGACCACACCCGCAGTCAACACAGCCTAAATCCGTTTCTAAGCCACCGCACTATTGATCCGGGAAATGGATTGGACGGCATTAAAATGTTCACTTGTCAAGAACATGATACCTCTGAGCCATGCTCAAAAGGAAAAGATCTCGGCCGTGTGGCCGCCCGATTTTCTGGTCAGGAGGGAGAACATTAACATAAGGATAGAGGAGAAAAGAAAGGAACATACGGAATAAAGAGAAGGAACAGACCTTGCCCACTTAAAGAAAGTCTGTAGAATCCTCAGCCCGTTCAGATCCTAGCCCTCAACAAAGAGAAAACCAAACAAACATACTAGACAGTTGGTCAGGAAAAGGGAAACAAAGGCCTCTGAAACGACTTGCCTCAACGATATGCTGCCACACCCTTCACAAAAGTCAGAGCATCCCACCCTGGCCTGCCCGGGTACAAAGCGTGGATGTCTGTAGCACCGTCTTGTAGGCCTGTCCATACCCGCTCTCTGAATGTAAGGTGATCTTACACGCAGGGATGTGTTGAACTGTGTTAAGGCAGAATATCTGACCATGACGGACATGCATGAGGATCAAAAAATTGAGAATAAATGTAAACATGTACCGGATTGTTTTTTCCCGTTTCCGGTAGTCCCTAAATCCGTTTACATGCGTAGTATGCCTCTTTAGCGCCTGGGGAAAATACTAAACAACCTCTGGAACACAACTAAGAAAAACTCAAAAAATTGATGATGATACTGCTAACAGGGAAATACCTTTAAATCACCTTAAAGTATATTCATGGACAGCCCGGATAAGATAGGAGAGGCAGATCATGAAGTGGAAGAAGACCTGCAATGTTTGAAACACACGAGGAACGCTAGGAGAGTAGTGGGTGTATATCTGACCCTTGCATAGTTAAGACCAACAATCAACTTCACTTCCACAGTGACATGATGCCGCTTATACATGCCGCAACATGCCGCAGCGTTCCCGCAGCATCTGCAGGACAGCTGTGTGACCCTTGTTCCTAGCCAAGGAAAGTGCCCGTCCCCCTTGACAGTCAGCACGGGGGGCATTCTCACTGCAATCCAGCAACAGTTGTACCACCACCTCGTGACCATATCTGGCTGCCAACACCAGTGCCTCCCCATCCAAGCAGTTAGCACGAGGTGCATGCTCCCCCCACCCCAACAACAGCCGCACCACCTCCCCATGGCCATTCCTGGCTGCCCACACCAGTGCCTCCCCATCCCGGCAGTCAGCACGTGGGGCATGCTCCCTCCACCCCAACAACAGCTGCACCACCGCCTCGTGGCCATTCTGCGCAGCCCTTAGCAGTGCCCACCCATCCCGGCAGTCAGCTCGTGGGGCATGCTCCCTCCACCCCAACAACAGATGCACTACCGTTTCATGGCCATTCCCCGCTGCCTTCACCAGTGCCTTCCCATCCCGGCAGTCAGCACGGGGGGTATGCTCCCTCCACCCCAATAACTGTTGCACCACCGCCTCATGGCCATTCTCTGCTGCTCTCACCAGTGCCTCACCATCCCGGCAGTTAGCACGTGGGGCATGCTCCCTCCACCCCAACAACAGCTGCACCACCGCCTCGTGGCCATTCCCCGCTGCCTTCACCAGTGCCTCCCCATCCTGGCAGTCAGCATGGGGTGCATGCTCCCTCCACCCCAATAACTGCTGCACCACCACTTCGTGGCCATTCTCTGCTGCCTTCACCAGTGCCTTCCCATCCCGGCAGTCAGCACGGGGGGCATGCTCCCTCCACCCCAATAACTGCTGCACCACCGCCTCGTGGCCATTCTCTGCTGCTCTCACCAGTGCCTCCCCATTTCGGCAGTCAGCACGGGGGGCATGCTCCCTCCACCCCAATAACTGCTGCACCACCGCCTCGTGGCCATTCTGCGCAGCCCTTAGCAGTGCCCACCCATCCTCGCAGTCAGCACGTGGGGCATGCTCCCTCCACCCCAACAACAGTTGCACCACAACCTCATGGCCATTCTTGGCTGCATGCAGGAGTGCCCACCCATTCCGGCAGTCAGCACGAGGTGCATGCTCCCTCCACCCTAACAACATTTGCACCACCGCTTCATGGCCATTCTGTGCAGCCATCACAAGTGCAACCCCGTTCTGGCAGTTAGCACGTGGGGCATGCTCCCTCCACTCCAACAACAACTGCACCGCTGCATAGTGGCCACTCTCGGCCGCCCTCACCAATGCCGTCCCAGCCTGACAGTCTGCCTTTGCACCAAGTTTGAGCATGAGCCTCACCAACTCCAGGCAGTCATAATCCTGACTTTTGCAGCCCACAGCTCTCACGAGGGCCTCGTCAGGACCGTGCACTGCCACCATTGCAAGGGCCAGGTTAATGGGGCAGGCCCTGAGGCACTCACGCCAACGCCTGCACACCCGCCACGCTCCATACGGCACCCTACGGGCACCAGGTCCATAGAGGCCTTGAGTATTGTATAGCCATGCATCTGCATTGCTGAGGATGATGCCAAGGCTGTCCATGTTGAGGTCTTGGAGGCTGGTGAAGATGGCTGGGTCCTCGCTAGGGGAAGGAGATGCAGATGCATCTGTTCTGATAGCCTCGGTGGATGCGGATGACGTCATAGGGTGGTGCGCAATTCCACTTTTTTCAATCAGTTAGGCTCGTCTCTCCTGCTCAACAGGCGAGTGAGGTGGAATTCATGCGAGCCAATGTGCAGCACACCTCTTCGGATAAATACAAACCAATCATGCTTTATGAAAGGCCGTCCTACATACATGCAAAATGCCACATGCCATGGGCTGGAGTCAGTATTGCAATGTCTATGCCCGGTTGCACTGTCGTTTTGCACGGATTTACTCAGATGTGACATCTTCTCAGAAGCCTTTTAGGAATGGGCCAGGCTCTGCGATCTGGAGATGCAATGTAGATAAATAATGAGGATCAATAATGAGGGGGTGTGTGGAAATTGAAAGAAACAAATATGGGGTCATACCTGGAAGCCAGAGTGGAAGATTCAGACTCCGTCTTTGACATATCCACATGCCATTCTTGCAGGTGTTCCACTCATGCATGGTCTTTGTTCCGCTCACCAGGGGCAATGTTGGACACTCACTTGTGTTGAAGTGGATGAGTGGGTCTTCTCAACGCCGCACTCGTTTAGGATAATAAAATTGCAAAGCTTAGACCACCGAACGAGCGGGTGAGACTGGGGTTCTGACACGACCTGTATTGGACGGCCAATAAGGAGAACTTGACGGAGCGAGCGAGGACTTGAACGGCCAATGCGCAGGCCAGCCACCGATGTGTTCCAGAAACTGCCGACTGAGTGGCTAGGAACGAAACCAGTCCGCACTGTAGGAGAATCGGATGTAGATTGCTTGTTAAGAATGAGCGGGCATTTAGAAATTGCACCCCAGAGGCGCGTTCGCATCTTCCGCTTACCGAACGGCAGGAAACATCAGCGGCCATAGTGTGGATCTCGTGGAGCGCGTTCATACTAGGGCCACAAAACGGTTGCTCCCTGGATATTAAATACGGAGTCTTGAATCCACGTGTACGCCAAATGCCCCATGGAAGTACCGTCCTGCATGTGTACGAGGCACTGACCTCATCGGAATGAATTGAGCTGACAGACAATGAGACAAGTGGATAGACCATGAAACAAGAGCAGGCTACGCAGGGTGCATGGTGCATCCGGTCGGAACCAGGCAAGTCTTGCACCTGTCTGTGTCTGTGTCTTCGGAGCCAGGCAAGTCATGCAACACCCGCCATGCTTGGCATGCATGACTCCAGGAGTCCATTAGACATCAGCTGGCCATGCAGGTCAGATGGTGCGTCTGGTTGGATTCATGCATGCCATGCAACTCCAAGCACCCCATTTATGGCATGCATGGCGGATGATGTGGAGGGTTGGAGCAAAGTTGTGTGTGATGGGGTGGAGCGCAGGTGTGCGTGTGTGTGTGTGGGGGGGGGCAGCTGTGTTGAGGGGTGGGGTGGCATATGCTGTGTATTGTGTGTATATCTGATGGAGGGTACAGTGCAGGTCTGGTGCAGATGGCATGGTGTAAATAGGTGTGGTGTTTATTCTCATCCTTTATTTATTTCATCCTCTTCCCAACTTCTATCCCCTTCTCCCGCTTCCCTCCCTGAGGCAGGCATCCTGATGGTCTCCAGGAAGTACGGCTATCCTGCTCTCTGCCTAGTTTGCCTTCAACATCCACAAAAAGGCTTGGTCCCTCAAGGTAGGGGGGGTGGGGGGCGTTACCCAGTACCCAGGGGGTCAATGAGGGTCAACTCATTACTATATTCTGGTGCTTTTATGAATTCTATTAGCTTCATCCCCACCATTGTCTGTTCCCTCAATGCCTTGGTGGACATACCTTGGAGATCCACACTATGGTTGGGTCCCTCAGGGCATGCTGAAATAAGACCATGCTTGAAGCATTTTCATTTCGTCAACCTGAAGCTGCAATAAGATGGATGGAGCTCTTCCGCCTGTTGACGTAGTCCAGCCTTAAGACTTATTTCCAAATGAGATCTCAGCTACATGGCTTGGACCTGGACTGCAGTAGTTGTCGGGAGCGTCTTTTTTAAGGCGAATTGAGAGTCTGAATAGTTCAACTGGGTCCATTCCCTTTGCACTTGTGCAGAATGGCAGATATTCCAACCTGCCGGGGGAACAGCTCTTTCTTGGTTTCATTATTTGGAAAGCAAGGCAAACCTGTTTGTTATCCATTTCATTTGCAGATTAACCACTACCTGCCCGGATCGAAATGCTGCCTTAGCCATACATGCATTCAGACTAAAAATCTTTAAATACAGGATAACCACTACCTGCCCGACCGGGGCATAGCCGTCAGCCGTTGTGGGCAGTACATGGCCCAACTAGAGGTAAGTAAAACCTAGGTCAGCCTCCACCCTGTTGCTCAGTCAGGCAGCAGCCAGCAGCAAGTAATCAGGCTTGATGCAATATAGCTGATGAGTGCTTTTGAGTAGGTCAGCCTCCACCTCAGCTGGAGGTAAACCCTAGGTCAGCCTCCACCTCAGCTGGAGGTAAACCCTAAGTCAGCCTCCAAATCAGCTAGGCAGCAGCCAGCAGGTCAAGTTAAAGGGTTTAATGCCACCAGAACCCTCGGCTACCTACCCTGATGTAGCTGAAATGTAGCGGAAAGCGCACATAAGACCAAAACATCCATACCTCTAGCCACGCACCTTGAACCTTCCCTCAGCGGTAAATATGCCAGATGTCAGCATTGAAAACACCCCCTCGTCATCCCAGCTGCATAATTTCAAAATTCCCACCTTTTGATTCTCAACCGTCCGACCCAAAGCACCTCTATAGCTCCTGCCCCCCGCCCAGCGACATGAAAACCGATGCCACGTCAGCGTGTGTGACACCAACTCATTAACACCAAGTCATGAATGGCCTATTTTGCATCGTTCCCAACCTTCTACAAAGAAACCCCTAAACCCTCTACTCCGACCCCCCCCCCCCCCCCCCCGCTAAAGGTCCAGAGCAACATCTTCTCCTGGACTTAGCTGCAGCTCTTCCAAACCTCCAATTATTAACCCTCCACCTTCAACCCTCCTCTCCCCCCCTGATACCAACAACCCTTGAAGACCATGACAGTGTATACGAAATCTCCTTATGGTTCCAGCAGCAGCACTTCCAAACTTTGAACTCTGAACCATAAAACTAAACCCTCAACACTCCTCCCCCCACAGCAGTACAATTGTCGGGACCATGTCAGCGTTTACGACACGGCTTCGTGCACCCAGCTGCAGCACTTCCAAACCTGCAACTCTCAACGCTCAAACGTACACCCTCCTCTCACCCCCTCAGTGGAATGGATGTCGGGACCATGTCAGCGTTTATAACACGGCCTCCTGCTCCCAGCTGCACCATTTCCCAGCATCCGCCTCACATGCCACTGAGATGTCATGGTCGCCGGATGGGGCCTGTGAGGCACAGCTGGATGGTCCACTCACCTACTGTGTGGCAGTTCATGCTATCGATGACAGGTGGGTGGTGCAGTCTGCCTGTACTGGATCAAAGCTCCACGGAAGATCACAAGATGGCGCATGGTACATAACCCTCTTTGCAACCCAGCTGAATCCCCCACGTTTGTTATGACACCCACGCGGCAGGCCACACACGTTTCTATGAGACCCACACGGCAGGCCCCTCGCTGATCTTTTGCTGCGGAAGGGCACATATGTTTCTAACTTGCCCCTTTGCTGTCCCTTGTTGGCCTCTGAGTTTGAGGGGGGAATCCTGACGGCTGTCTATTTTCTGTTGCTCGGCAGGCCGCTGGTTGCGTGTCAGACCCTGATACTCGGTTGTATGTTATTACCCGGAAGGCCCTGAACCCTTTTTATTATTATCTACAGGCAGGCCCTGAACCCTTTTGATCACTCTCATTGACGGACCCCTGGCCTGGTGTGAGAGGTATGAACTCATGATGTCCAGCTATTGTTTTATTACATGGCAAGCCCCTGAACCCTGTTGAGCCCCAGGCCCCTTGCTGAGTCGAGGCCTATAAATATGCGTTAGGGATCAAGTCCAACAACTGGGATCCATCCGGGCAGTTCCTGGCTGTGGGGAGGTACGATGATGCGGGTAGGGGACTTATGATGGTAATGGCGCGGACGCGGCCTAGGCCCATGCTGCGCAGTTTCCTTAACCCTCAAACCCCTGACAGCCGCTACCTCCCCTCAGTCAGTCTAACCAGCCCCGGATCTGTGTGGATCTGGGATATGGATGCGGGTCAGCTGGATGCAGTGCTCATGCACCTGGCTGAGGTCACAGACATGAAATGGACACCACAGGTGGGGCTAGGGTTTAGGGGGGGCAGGTGGGTTTAGGGCAAGGCAGGTGGGTTTAGGGGGGGCAGGTGGGTTTAGGGCAAGGCAGGTGGGTTTGGGGCAAGGCAGGTGGGTTACGGGGGGGCTGGTGGGTTTAGGGCAAGGCAGGTGGGTTTAGGGCAAGGCAGGTGGGTTAAGGGGGGGCAGGTGGGTTTAGGGCAAGGCAGGTGGTTTTAGGGGGGACAGGTGGGTTAGGGGCAAGGCAGGTGGGTTTAGGGGGGACAGGTGGGTTTAGGGCAAGGCAGGTGGGTTTAGGGGGGGCAGGTGGGTTAGGGGCAAGGCAGGTGGGCTTAGGGGAGGCAGGTGGGTTAGGGGCAAGGCAGGTGGGTTTAGGGGGGACAGGTGGGTTAGGGGCAAGGCAGGTGGGTTTAAGGCAAAGCAGGTGGGTTTAGGGCAAGGCAGGTGGGTTTAGGGGGGGCTGGTGGGTTTAGGGCAAGGCAGGTGGGTTTAGGGCAAGGCAGGTGGGTTTAGGGGGGGCTGGTGGGTTTAGGGCAAGGCAGGTGGGTTTAGGGCAAGGCAGGTGGGTTTAGGGCAAGACAGGTGGGTTTAGGGGGGACAGGTCGGTAAGGGGCAAGGCCGGTGGGCTTAGGGGGGGCTGGTGGGTTTAGGGCAAGGCAGGTGGGTTAAGGGTGGACAGGTCGGTAAGGGGCAAGGCCGGTGGGCTTAGGGGGGGCTGGTGGGTTTAGGGCATGGCAGGTGGGTTTAGGGCAAGGCAGGTGGGTTTAGGGGGGGCAGGTGGGTTTAGGGCAAGGCAGGTGGGTTTAGGGCAAGGCAGGTGGGTTAAGGGGGGGCTGATGGGTTTACGGCAAGGCAGGTGGGTTTAGGGCAAGGCAGGTGGGTTTAGGGGGGACAGGTGGGTTGAGGAGGGCAGGTGGGTTTAGGGGGGACAGGTGGGCGTAGGGGGGACAGGCGGGTTAGGGGCAAGGCACGTGGGTTTAAAGGGGACAGGTGGGTTTAGGGCAAGGCAGGTGGGTTAAGGGAGGACAGGTGGGTTAGGTGCAAAGCAGGTTGGTTTAGGGGGGGCAGGTGGGTTTTGGGGGGACAGGTGGGTTTAGGGGGGACAGGTGGGTTAGGGGCAAGGCAGGTGGGTTTAGGGGGGACAGGTGGGTTTAGGGGCAAGGCAGGTGTGTTTAGGGGGGCAGGTGGGTTTAGGGGGGACATGTGGGTTTAGGGCAAGGCAGGTGGGTTTAGGGGGGACAGGTGGTTTTAGGGGGGGCAGGTGGGTTTAGGGGGAACAGGTGGGTTTAGGGGGGACAGGTGGTTTTAGGGGGGCAGGTGGGTTTAGGGGGGCAGGTGGGTTTAGGGGGAACAGGTGGGTTTAGGGGGGGGCAGGTGGTTTTAGGGGGGGCAGGTGGGTTTAGGGGGGACAGGTGGGTTTAGGGGGGGCAGGTGGGTTTAGGGGGGGGGCAGGTGGTTTTAGGGGGGGCAGGTGGGTTTAGGGGGGACAGGTGGGTTTAGGGGGGACAGGTGGGTTTAGGGGGGGGCAGGTGGTTTTAGGGGGGGCAGGTGGGTTTAGGGGGGACAGGTGGGTTTAGGGGGGGGGGGGGGGGGGCAATGTGGTTTTAAGGGGGCAGGTGGGTTTAGGGGGGGGGGGGGGGGGGGGGGCAATGTGGGTTTAGGGGGGGCAGGTGGGTTTAGGGGGGACGGTGGGTTTAGGGGGGGCAGGTGGGTTTAGGGCAAGGCAGGTGGGTTTAGGGGGGGCAGGTGGGTTAAGGGTGGACAGGAGGGTTTAGGGTGGTCAGGTGGGTTAAGGGGGGCAGGTGGGTTTAGGGGGGCAGGTGGGTTTAGGGGGGCAGGTGGGTTTAGGGCAAGGCAGGTGGCTTTAGGGGGGGCAGGTGGGTAAAGGGCAATGCAGGTGGGTTTAGGGGGGACAGGTGGGTTTAGGGGGGGTAGGTGGGTTTAGGGCAAGGCAGGTGGATTTAGGGGGGCAGGTGGGTTTAGGGGGGACAGGTGGGTTTAGGGGGGGTAGGTGGGTTTAGGGCAAGGCAGGTGGGTTTAGGGGGGCAGGTGGGTTTAGGGGGGGCAGGTGGGTTTAGGGGGGCAGGTGGGTTTAGGGGGAACAGGTGGGTTTAGGGGGGACAGGTGGGTTAAGGGGGGGCAGGTGGATCTATGGCAAGGCAGGTGGGTTTAGGGCAAGTCAGGTGGGTTTAGGGGGGGCAGGTGGGTTTAGGGGGGCAGGTGGGTTTAGGGGGGGCAGGTGGGTTTAGGGGGGCAGGTGGGTTTATGGGGGACAGGAGGGTTTAGGGTGGACTGGTGGCTTTAGGGGGGGCAGGTGGGTTTAGGGGGGCAGGTGGGTTTATGGGGGACAGGTGGGTTTAGGGGGGACAGGTGGGTTTATGGGAGGCGGGTGGGTTAAGGGGGGCAGGTGGGTTTAGGGGGGACATGTGGGTTTAGGGGGGGCAGGTGGGTTTAGGGGGGAAGGTGGGTTTAGGGGGGGCAGGTGCGTTTAGGGGTGGCGGATGGGCTTTTGGGGGACAGGTGGGTTTAGGGGGGGTAGGTGGGTTTAGGGGGGCAGGTGGGTTTAGGGGGGGTAGGTGGGTTTAGGGGGGGCATGTGGGTTTAGGGGGGAAGGTGGGTTTAGGGGGGGCAGGTGGGTTTAGGGGGCAGGTGGGTTTAGGGGGGCAGGTAGTTTAGGGGGGCAGGTGGGTTTAGGGGGGCAGGTGGGTTTAGGGGGGGCAGGTGGGTTTAGGGGGGGCAGGTGGGTTTAGGGCAAGGCAGGTGGGTTTAGGGGGACAGGTGGGTTTAGGGGGGGCAGGTGGGTTTAGGGGGGCAGGTGGGTTTAGGGGGGGCAGGTGGGTTTAGGGGGGCAGGTGGGTTAAGGGGGGGCAGGTGGGTTTAGGGGGGGCAGGTGGGTTTAGGGGTGGCAGGTGGGTTTAGGGGGGGCAGGTGGGTTTAGGGGGGAAGGTGGGTTTAGGGGGGGCAGGTGCGTTTAGGGGTGGCAGATGGGCTTTTGGGGGACAGGTGGGTTTAGGGGGGGTAGGTGGGTTTAGGGGGGCAGGTGGGTTTAGGAGGTGCAGGTGGGTTTAGGGGGGGCAGGTGGGTTTAGGGGGGGCAGGTGGGTTTAGAGGGGCAGGTGGGTTTAGGGGGGACAGGTGGGTTTAGGGGGGGCAGGTGGGTGTAGGGGGGGCAGGTGGGTGTAGGGGGGGCAGGTGGGTTTGGGGGGGGTAGGTGGCTTAGGGGTTTAGGGGATTTTGGGGGGGGCAGGTGGATTTGGGGGGGGGCAGGTAGGTTTAGGGGGACAGGTGGGTTTAGGGGGGGCAGGTGGGGTAAGGGGGTGGGCAGGTGGGGTAAGGGGGGGGGGCAGGTGGGTTTAGGGGGGGAAGGTGGGTTTAGGGGGGACATGTGGGTTTAGGGGGGGCAGGTGGGTTTAGGGGAGGCAGGTGGGTTTAGGGGGGGAAGGTGGGTTTAGGGGGGGCAGGTGGGTCTAGGGCAAGGCAGGCGGGTTAAGGACAAGGCAGGTGGGTTAAGGGGGGACAGGTGGGTTTAGGGGGGACAAGTGGGTTTAGGGGGGGCAGGGGGGTTTAGGGGGGGCAGGTGGGTTTAGGGGGGGCAGGTGGGTAAGGGGCAAGGCATGTGGGTTTAGGGGGGGCAGGTGGGTAAGGGGCAAGGCAGGTGGGTTTAGGGGGGGCAGGTGGGTTAAGGGGGGGCAGGTGGGTTTAGGGGGGGTAAGTTGAGATGCTGTACAGCACATCACCTGTGTGACAAGAGACTCCGGGCAACCTCGTGTCCACCGTGCAATTATCAAGCTTATTGTGAAATGTCACTTATGTAGTCACTTATATAGTCACTGATAGCTATCAGGCTAGGGCAGCCTCCTGGCCACTGTGACCACCCGCTACATATATATTTCCAGACTGAGTATATAGCGCTGTCGCATGAATCTTGAATAGTTAAATCTGCAATGTTGCTGACTGGCTCTGCTACTGAGTCCTTATACATGCAGGACAGCCTCCTGGCCACGGCGACCTCCACCTCCCGGCTCTACATGTGGGTGTCGGCGGGGGCATCCGTGGTGCTCATCCCGCTCTGGAACTTTCAGGTGGGGATGCTGGTGCCGAATGTCGGTGTGGGATGCCTCTCTTGTCCGCTGGATTGGAGTGTCATGGGCATGTGCTGTTACAGTGTTAACTCAACCAGCATCAGCCGCTTCTGATTACTCTCTCTTCAGCCAGATATCCTGCCACAGGTGCGCGATGTGAACTGGTCGCCACATAGCAGCAGCACATCTGATTACTATTTGTTTTCTCAGCCCTTCAAACGGTCTCAGGCGCTGGCTCCCGCCTGGCAACACCATCCTTGATTACTTTCCTTAGACTGAAACCTGAGCCTTGATCGCTGCCCTCAATCTTGCTGCATGCACGCGGTGTGAGCTGGTTGCCACATGGCAGCAACACCTCTGATTACTTTCCATAGACTGAACCCTTGGTCCAATCATGATCGTTGTTGCAGGCATGTGGTGTGAGCTGGTCGCCGCATGGGAGCAGCTTCTTGTTAACTTACAAGGATTGCTTCAGCTGTCCTTGCATGGCTGTCGGCAACCAATGACGGACGGTCTTAGCTACAGCCGGCCTGTCGGCAATAAGTGACAACGTCCTTAGCTACCGGGGACCAGTGACGGCCGGTCTTAGCTCTAGCGGTATTTATCCTTCAACTGTGTGTATATGGCTGCGGGGGCAATCAATGGGGGTCCCTCTTGACTACGGCAAGTAGGCTTACTGTTAGAAGTAGAAAAATTCATGGCTGACCAGCAAGGATCTTTTACAGCAAGGCTGCATTTCAGCATCCTCCGATTCTTGAGTCGTAAGGCTGTAAATGTGGACTGAGGCTAGTGCTGGGCATGCAGGGTTTAGTAGAGGGTGCTTCAGCTGCAATTCAGCTACATCAAGACATGCTGGGGGATGGAGCAGTGCGGCTTGCTGCCTGAGTTGCATGATGCAGCCAGGCCGGTCCTTCACTCGTGATGGATGGCTTGCTCTACCCCTCGCTTGTGACTCGCTGGCTATTAATGCTCCACTGACCTTCTGACAGGTGGCCTTAGCTGACTGGATTTTATATTCATGAGGTCAGGTGTGGTGTCGTGGCACGACCATGCTGGCCTAATGATTGAATGAGGACACAAAACCATCTTCCTACATTTTTTTTTACATCTTGACCACCTTTTCAGCATGGCCCAGCAGGGTATCGTCATTGACATCTTGACCACAAATAGCATATATCAGTTTCTAAGCCACCGCACTATTGTTCCGGGAAGTGGATTGAACGACATTAAAATTTTCATCTGTCAAGAACATGATACCTCTGGGCCATGCTGAAAAGTAGAAAAGGAGCTCGGCCGTGTGGCCGCCCCAGTGTCTGGTCAGGCGGGGAAATTAACGTAAGGCTAAAGGAGAGAAGAAAGGAACCTACGGAAAAAGGTGAAGGAACAGACCATGCCCACATCAAGGAAGTATGTAGAATTCTTAGCCTGTCTAGATCCTAGCCCTCAACAAAGCAGTGTTTCTGTTTTCATGACTCGCTACATGTCAGCTACACTCCGGCCTCCGGCTGGGGGGCCCATGTGTGGCCAGCCCTGCTGCTTTGGCCGCCAGCCATTGGCTGGCAAGGTTTGGTCCCAATCGGGCCTTTGACGGCTGCGGGGCTGCCTGCTTAAAAGCCGAAAAAAGAAACACTGCAACAAAGAGAATTCCAAACAAACGTACTAGGCAGTTGGTCAGGAAAAGGGAAACAAAGGCCTCTGAAACGACATAGCCTCAACGATAAACTACCGCATCCTTCACAAAAGTCAGAGCATCCCACCCTGGACTGCTCAGGTACAAAGCGTGAATGTCTGTGGCACCGTCTTGTGGGCCTGTCCATATCCGCTCTCTGAATGTCAGGTGATCTTACACGTAGGGATGTGTTGAAATGTGCAAATACAGAAGATCTGTCCATGTCGGACATATGCATGAGGACCAACACATTGAGACTAAGTGTTAATGTAACGTTTTTTCCTCCGTTTCCGTTAGTCCCTAAATTGTTTACATGTGTAGTACGCCTCCTTAGCGTCTGGGGAGAATACTATACAACCTCTGGAACACAACGAGGAAAAACTCAAAAGCATGATGATGATATTGCCAACAGGGAAATTCCTTTCAATCACCTTCAAAAGTACACTCATGGACAGCCCAGATAAGATAGGAGAGGAAGATCATGAAGTGGAAGAAGACATGCAACGTTTGAAACAGACGAGGAAAGCTAGGAGAGTAATTGGTGTATATTGGACCCTTCCATAGTCAGGACCAACAATCACTTTCGCTTCCACAGTGACATGATGCCTCTTATATAAGCGGCAACATGCCGCAGCGTTCCCGCAGCATCTGCATGACAGCTGTGTGATCCCCCCTCCCAGCCAAGGACAGTGCCCGTCCCCCTTGACAGTCAGCACGGGGGGCATTCTCACTGCAATCCAGGAGCAGCCGCACCACCGCCTCGTGATCATCCAGGGTTGCCATCATCAGTGCCTCTCCATCCTGGCAGTTAGCACGGGGGGCATGCTCCCACCACCCCAACAACAGCCGCACCACCGCCTCGTGGCCATTCCAGGCTGCCCTCACCAGTGCCTTCCCATCCCGGCAGTCAGCACGGGGGGCATGCTCCCTCCACCCCAATAACTGCTGCACCACCGCCTCGTGGCCATTCTCTGCTGCTCTCACCAGTGCCTCCCCATCCCGGCAGTTAGCACGTGGGGCATGCTCCCTCCACCCCAACAACAGCTGCACCACCGCCTCGTGGCCATTCTGCGCAGCCCTTAGCAGTGCCCACCCATCCCGGCAGTCAGAACGTGGGGCATGCTCCCTCCACCCCAACAGCAGATGCACTACCGCTTCATGGCCATTCCCCGCTGCCTTCACCAGTGCCTTCCCATCCCGGCAGTCAGCACGGGGGGTATGCTCCCTCCACCCCAATAACTGTTGCACCACCGCCTCGTGGCCATTCTCTGCTGCTCTCACCAGTGCCTCACCATCCCGGCAGTTAGCACGTGGGGCATGCTCCCTCCACCCCAACAACAGCTGCACCACCGCCTCGTGGCCATTCCCCGCTGCCTTCACCAGTGCCTCCCCATCCTGGCAGTCAGCATGGGGTGCATGCTCCCTCCACCCCAATAACTGCTGCACCACCACCTTGTGGCCATTCTCTGCTGCCTTCACCAGTGCCTTCCCATCCCGGCAGTCAGCACGGGGGGCATGCTCCCTCCACCCCAATAACTGCTGCACCACCGCCTCGTGGCCATTCTCTGCTGCTCTCACCAGTGCCTCCCCATTTCGGCAGTCAGCACGGGGGGCATGCTCCCTCCACCCCAATAACTGCTGCACCACCGCCTCGTGGCCATTCTGCGCAGCCCTTAGCAGTGCCCCCCCATCCTCGCAGTCAGCACGTGGGGCATGCTCCCTCCACCCCAACAACAGTTGCACCACAACCTCATGGCCATTCTTGGCTGCATGCAGGAGTGCCCACCCATTCCGGCAGTCAGCACGAGGTGCATGCTCCCTCCACCCTAACAACAGCTGCACCACCGCTTCATGGCCATTCTGTGCAGCCATCACAAGTGCAACCCCGTTCTGGCAGTTAGCACGTGGGGCATGCTCCCTCCACTCCAACAACAACTGCACCGCTGCATAGTGGCCACTCTCGGCTGCCCTCACCAATGCCGTCCCAGCCTGACAGTCTGCCTTTGCACCAAGTTTGAGCATGAGCCTCACCAACTCCAGGCAGTCATAATCCTGACTTTTGCAGCCCACAGCTCTCACGAGGGCCTCGTCAGGACCGTGCACTGCCACTATTGCAAGGGCCAGGTTAATGGGGCAGGCCCTGAGGCACTCACGCCAACGCCTGCACACCCGCCACGCTCCATACTGCACCCTACGGGCGCCAGGTCCATGGAGGCCTTGAGTATTGTATAGCCATGCATCTGCATTGCTGAGGATGATGCCAAGGCTGTCCATGTTGAGGTCTTGGAGGCTGGTGAAGATGGCTGGGTCCTCGCTAGGGGAAGGAGATGCAGATGCATCTGTTCTGATAGCCTCGGTGGATGCGGATGACGTCATAGGGTGGTGCGCAATTCCACTTTTTTCAATCAGTCGGGCTTGTCTCTCCTGCTCAACAGGCGAGTGAGGTGGAATTCATGCGAGCCAATGTGCAGCACACCTCTTCGGATAAATACAAACCAATCATGCTTTATGAAAGGCCGTCCTACATACATGCAAAATGCCACATGCCATGGGCTGGAGTCAGTATTGCAATGTCTATGCCCGGTTGCACTGTCGTTTTGCACGGATTTACTCAGATGTGACATCTTCTCAGAAGCCTTTTAGGAATGGGCCAGGCTCTGCGATCTGGAGATGCAATGTAGATAAATAATGAGGATCAATAATGAGGGTGTGTGTGGAAATTGAAAGAAAGAAATATGGGGTCATACCTGGAAGCCAGAGTGGAAGATTCAGACTCTGTCTTTGACATATCCACATGCCATGACAGTCTTGCAGTTGTTCCACTCATGCATGGTCCTTGTTCCGCTCACCAGGGGCAATGTTGGACACTCACTTGTGTTGAAGTGGATGAGTGGGTCTTCTCAACGCCGCACTCGTTTAGGATAATAAAATTGCAAAGCTTAGACCACCGAACGAGCGGGTGAGACTGGGGTTCTGACACAACCTGTATTGGACGGCCAAGACGGAAAACTTGACGGAGCGAGCGTGGACTTGAACGGCCAATGCGCAGGCCAGCCACCGATGTGTTCCAGAAACTGCCGACTGAGTGGCTAGGGACGAAACCAGTCCGCACTGTAGGAGAATCGGATGTAGATTGCTTGTTAAGAATGAGCGGGCATTTAGAAATTGCACCCCAGAGGCGCGTTCGCATCTTCTGCTTACCGAACGGCAGGAAACATCAGCGGCAATAGTGTGGATCTCGTGGAGCGCGTTCATACTAGGGCCACAAAACGGTTGCTCCGTGGATATTAAATACGGAGTCTTGAATCCACGTGTGCGCCAAATGCCTCATGGAAGTACCGTCCTGCATGTATACGAGGCACTGACCTCATCGGAATGAATTGAGCAGACCGACATTGAGACAAGTGGATAGACCATGAAACAAGAGCAGGCTACGCAGGTTGCATGGTGCATCCGGTCGGAACCAGGCAAGTCTTGCACCTGTCTGTGTCTGTGTCTTTGGAGCCAGGCAAGTCATGCAACACCCGCCATGCTTGGCATGCATGAGTCCAGGAGTCCATGAGACATCAGCGGGCCATGCAGGTCACATGGTGCATCTGGTTGGATTCATGCATGCCATGCAACTCCAAGCACCCCATTTATGGCATGCATGGCGGATGATGTGGAGGGTTGGAGCAAAGTTATGTGTGATGGGGTGGAGCGCAGGTGTGCGTGTGTGTGTGTGGGGGGGGGCAGCTGTGTTGAGGGGTGGGGTGGCATATGCTGTGTATTGTGTGTATATCTGATGGAGGGTAGAGTGCAGGTCTGGTGCATATGGCATGATGTAAATAGGTGTGGTGTTTATTCTCATCCTTTATTTATTCCATCCTCTTCCCAACTTCTATCCCCTTCTCCCGCTTCCCTCCCTGAGGCAGGCATCCTGATGGTCTCCAGGAAGTACGGCTATCCTGCTGTCCGCCTAGTTTGCCTTCAACATACACAAGAAGGCTTGATCCCTCAAGGTAGGGGGGGGGGGGCGTTACCCAGTACCCAGGGGTTCAATGAGGTTCAACTCATTACTATATTCTGGTGCTTTTATGAAGATGTGAATTCTATTAGCTGCATCCCCACCATTGTCTGTTCCCTCAAGGCCTTGGTGGACATACCTTGGAGATCCACACTATGGTTGGGTCCCTCAGGGTATGCTGAAATGAGACCATGCGTGATGCATTTTCATTTCTTCAAGCTGAATCTGCAATAAGATGGAGCTGTTCCGCCTGTTGACGTAGTTCAGCCTTAAGACTTACTTTAAATCAAATCTCAGCTACATGGATTGGACCTGGACTGCAGTAGCTGTCTAGAGCTTCTTTCTTAAGGCGAATTGAGAGTCTGAATTGTGAAACTGGGTCCATCCCCTTTGCACTTGTGCAGAATGGCAGATATTCCAACCTGCGGGGGGAACAGCCCTTTCTTGGTTTCATTATTTGATAAGCAACACAGACCTGCTTGTTATCCATTTCATTTGCAGATTAACCATTTGCAGATTAACCACTACCTGCCCGGATCAAAATGCTGCCTTAGCCATACATACAAGCAGGTCATTCCTTTCCGGGATGTAAGTGCCAATACCTGCCGACAATAAAATCCTGTCTTGTGACATACAGAGCTCACTTTGTGATATCCTGCCCTTTGACGTCAAACACAGTTTTGAATCCATTCTGGTCCAGGATGGCGGGTGCCTCAACCGGACCCCACAGGAACACAAGTATTCAGACATTAAAAAATGCACCCGTTCAACCCGCAGGTGCCACCACCTGTCCGGTGCAGAGTCCACCAACCGGGGCATCACCTTCAGCCCTTGTGGGCAGGATATGGCCCAACTAGAGGTTGACGCTAGGTCAGCCTCCACCCTTGTTGCTCAGGCAGGCAGCAGCCAGCAGCAAGTAATCAGGCCTGATGCAATATAGCATATATTTGTCGAGCGCTTATGAGTAGGTCAGTCTCCACCTCAGCTGGAGGTAAACCCTAGGTCAGCCTCCAACTCAGCTGGAGTTAAACCCTAGGTCAGCCTCTACCGCAGCTAGTGGTAAACCCTAGGTCAGCCTCTAACTCAGCTGGAGGTAAACCCTAGTTCAGCCTACAACTCAACTGGAGATAAACCCTAGGTCAGCGTCCAACTCAGCTAGAGGTCAACCCTAGGTCAGCCTCCAATTCAGCTGGAGGTTAACCCTAATTCAGCCTCCAACTCAGCTGTAGGTAAATCCAAGGTCAGCCTCTAACTCAGCTGGAGGTAAACCCTAGGTCAGCCGCCATCTCAGCTGGAGGTCAACCCTAGGTCAGCCTCCACCTCAGCTGGACATAGACCCTGGGTCAGCTTCCACCTCACCTGTAGGTAAACCCTAGGTCAGCCTCCACCTCAGCTGGAGGTAGACCCTAGGTCAGCCTCCACCTCAGCTGGAGGTAAACCCTAGGTCAGCCTCAAACACAGCTGGAGGTTAACCCTAGGGCAGCCTCCACCTCATCTGGAGGTAAACCCTAGGTCAGCCTCCACCTCAGCTGGAGGTGAACCCTAGGTCAGCCTCCACCTCAGCTGGAGGTAAACCCTAGGACAGCCTCCATCTCAGCTGGAGGTAAACCCTAGGTCAGCGGCCATCTTGGCTGGAGGTAAACCCTAGGTCAGCCTCCACCTCAGCTAAAGGTAAACCCTGGGTCAGCCTCCAACTCAGCTGGAGGTAAACCCTAGGTCAGCCTCCACCTCAGCTGGAGTTAAACCCTAGGTCAGCCTCCACCTCAGCTGGAGGTAAATTCTAAGTCAGCCTCCACCTCAGCTGGATGTAAACCCTAGGTCAGCCTCCAACTCAGCTGGGTGTAAACCCTAGGTCAGCCTCCACCTCAGCTGGAGGTAAACCCTAGGTCAGCCTCCACCTTAGCTGGAGGTAAACCCTGGGTCAGTCCCCACCTCAGCTGGAGGTAAACCCTAGGTCAGCCATCATCTCAGCTGGAGGTAAACCCTAGGCCAACGTCCACCTCAGCTGGAGGTAAGCCTTAAGTCAGCCACCACCTCAGCTGGAGGTAAACCCTATGCCAGCCTCCAAATCAGCTAGGCAGCAGCCAGCAGGTCAAGTTACAGGGTTTAATGCCACCAGAACCCTAGGCTACCTACCTTGATGTAGCTGAAATGTAGCGGAAAGCGCTCATAAGACCAAAACAGCTGTCAGCGTGCCATCAGCAGGACTAACTAACGGCCGTTATCGCCTTCAGTATAATTATAACTCTAGAGACATCTCCAGTACATCTCCCATTCTGCCCTTTTTTGTGTCCTTTGATTTTCTGTTACAAATGCAACCCGTGGAAACCAGTCCAGTGGAATGTCCTCTCCCCAACCTCTCACATTCCTAAGCCCTATGCCTCCTGCTGCGTCCCCGCCCTTCCACACATCCTCACTTGAAAGAATAGAGGAGATGTGAGCAACCCCAAGCCCCCCAAACCCTTTACACTACCCACTAGCCCAGTCAATGGACATCGTCTCATAGGTTATGCTGCGTCACTTCCAAACCTCTAGCCCCGCACACTGACCCTTCCCTCATCTCTTAACCTCAACCCCTCACCCTCCTCACCCCCCCCTCAGCGGTACGAATGTCGGGACCATGTCAGGGTTTATGACACGGCCTTCTTGTCCCAGCTGCACCGTTTCGAAACATCTGATGCCACTGAGCTTTCATGGTCGCCGGATGGGGGCTGTGTGGCGCTGCTGGATGGTCCACTCACCTGATGTGTGCCGGTGCGTGCTATCGATGGCAGGTGTGCGGTGCAGTCGGCCTGTACTAGTTTAAATCTCCTCGGAAGATCACAAGATGGCGCATGGGACATAACCCTCTTTGCAACCCAGCTCTAGCCCTCAAGGCAGGCCCCTCGCTGACTCGTATGATGCGGTTGGGCACATATGGCTCCTACCCTTCTGCTCTACCCTTCATGGCCTCTGAGTTTGAGAGGGGTATCCTGTCGGCTATCTATTTTGTGTTGCTCGGCAGGCTCCCGGAACCAAGTTCGTTTATCCGAGCCTATTGCTTGGTTGTTTGTTAGAACCCGGCAGGCCCTGAACCCTAACTACCCTCCAGCAGGCCCTGAACCCTTTTGATCACTCGCATAGTGGACCCCTGGCCTCAGTGTGAGAGTTATGACCTCAGGTGTCGCTGAGCTGTCATGGTCACCACATGCTATGAATGACAGGTGGAGAGGGGGGTCTTTACTTGTTGAAATCACCCTGGGCAGAAAGATGGCACTTGGGACTGCAACCCAGCTAAAGCCCCACACGAGTTATATGACCCACCCAGCAGGCCCCTTACTCGCACAATATTTTGTGTTTCTCGGCAAGCCTCTGGCATCCAGGTTCAGTGTCAAAATTTGAAGCCAGGCCATATCATCCCACCCAGCAGGCCCTTCGCCTTATTATTACCTAGTGGCAGGCCCTGTGCCCATTAACTTACCCGCAAACAGGCCCTCACCCTTTTCACAACTCGCAAACAGGCCTCATACCCTTTTGATTACCCACTGGCAGGCCCTGGACACTTTTCATAACCCACCGGCAGGCCCTGAACCCATTTAATTAACAGCAGGCCCTGAACCCTTTTAATTAACAGCAGGCCCTGAACCCTTTTGATTACCCACCGGCAGGCCCTGAACCCTTTTGATTACCCACCGGCAGGCCCTGAACCCTTTTGATTACCCACCAGCAGGCCCTGAACCCTTTTGATTACCTACCAGCAGGCCCTGAACCCTTTTGATTACCCACCAGTAGGCCCTGAACCCTTTTGATTACCAACCAGCTGGCCCTGAACCCTTTTGATTACCCACCAACAGGCCCTGAACCCTTTTCATTACCCACCGGCAGGCCCTGAACCCTTTTGATTACCCACCAGCAGGCCCTGAACCCTTTTGATTACCCACCAGCTGGCCCTTCACCCTCTTGATTACCCACCAACAGGCCCTGAACCCTTTTCATTACCCACCGGCAGGCCCTGAACCCTTTTGATTACCCACTGGCAGGCCCTGAACCCTTTTGATTACCCACCAGCAGGCCCTGAACCCTTTTGATTACCCACCAGCAGGCCCTGAACCCTTTTGATTACCCACCAGCAGGCCCTGAACCCTTTTGATTACCCACCGCCAGGCCCTGAACCCTTTTGATTACCCACCAGCAGGCCCTGAACCCTTTTGATTACCCACCGGCAGGCCCTGAACCCTTTTGATTACCCACCGGCAGGCCCTGAACCCTTTTGATTACCCACCGGCAGGCCCTGAACCCTTTTGATTACCCACCAGCAGGCCCTGAACCCTTTTGATTACCCACTGGCAGGCCCTGAACCCTTTTGATTACCCACCAACAGACCCTGAACCCTTTTGATTACCCACTGGCAGGCCCTGAACCCTTTTGATTACCCACCAACAGACCCTGAACTCTTTTGATTACCCACCAGCAGGTCCCGAACCCTTTTGATTACCCACCGGCAGGCCCTGAACCCTTTTGATTACCCACCGGCAGGCCCTGAACCCTTTTAATTACCCACCAGCAGGCCCTGAACCCTTTTGATTACCCACCGGCAGGCCCCGAACCCTTTTGATTACCCACCGGCAGGCCCTGAACCCTTTTGATTACCCACCGGCAGGGCCTGAACCCTGTTGATGACCCACCGCCAGGCCCTAAACCCTTTTGATTACCCACCAGCAGGCCCTGAACCCTTTTGCTTACCCACCGGCAGGCCCTGAACCCTTTTGATTACCCATCAGCAGGCCCTGAACCCTTTTGATTACCCACCGGCAGGCCCTGAACCCTTTGATTACCCACCGGCAGGCCCTGAACCCTTTTGATTACCCACCGGCAGGTCCTGAACCCTTTTGATTACCCACCGGCAGGCCCTGAACCCTTTTGATTACCCACCAGCAGGGCCTGAACCCTTTTGATTACCCACCGCCAGGCCCTAAACCCTTTTGATTACCCACCAGCAGGCCCTGAACCCTTTTGATTACCCACCGGCAGGCCCTGAACACTTTTGATTACCCACCGGCAGGCCCTGAACCCTTTTGATTACCCACCAGCAGGCCCTGAACCCTTTTGATTACCCACCGGCAGGCCCTGAACTCTTTTGATTACTCACCAGCAGGCCCTGAACCATTTTGATTACCCCCTGGCAGGCCCTGAACCCTTTTGATTACCCACCAACAGACCCTGAACCCTTTTGATTACCCACCAGCAGGTTCCGAACCCTTTTGATTACCCACCGGCAGGCCCTGAACCCTTTTGATTACCCACCGGCAGGCCCTGAACCCTTTTGATTACCCACCAGCAGGCCCTGAACCCTTTTGATTAGCCACCGCCAGGCCCTGAACCCTTTTGATTACCCACAGGCAGGCCCTGAACCCTTTTGATTACCCACCGGCAAGGCCTGAACTCTGTTGATTAACCCACCGCCAGGCCCTAAACCCTTTTTATTACCCACCAGCAGGCCCTGAACCCTTTTGATTACCCACCGGCAGGCCCTGAACCCTTTTGATTACCCATCATCAGGCCCTGAACCCTTTTGATTACCCACCGGCAGGCCCTGAACCCTTTTGATTACCCACCGGCAGGCCCTGCACCCTTTTGATTACCCACCAGCAGGCCCTGAACCCTTTTGATTACCCACCAGCAGGCCCTGAACCCTTTTGATTACCCCCTAACAGGCCTTGAACCCTTTTGATAACCCACCAGCAGGCCCTGAACCCTTTTGATTACCCATCATCAGGCCCTGAACCCTTTTGATTACCCACCGGCAGGCCCTGAACCCTTTTGATTACCCCCTGACAGGCCCTGAACCCTTTTGATTACCCACCAGCAGGCCTTGAAGCCTTTTGGTTACCCACCAGCAGGCCCTGAACCCTTTTGATTACCCCCTGGCAGGCCCTGAACCCTATTGATTACCCACCAGCAGGCCCTGAACCCTTTTGATTACCCCCTGGCAGGCCCTGAACCCTTTTGATTACCCACCAGCAGGCCCTGAACCCTTTTGATTACCCCCTGGCAGGCCCTGAACCCTTTTGATTACCCACCGGCAGGCCCTGAACCCTTTTGATTACCCACCGGCAGGCCCTGAACCCTTTTGATTACCCACCGGAAGGCCCTGATCCCTTTTGATTACCCACCAGCAGGTCCTGAACCCTTTTGATTACCCACCGGCAGGCCCTGAACCCTTTTCATTACCCCCTGGCAGTCCCTGAACCCTTTTGATTACCCACCAGCAGGCCCTGAACCCTTTTGATAACCCACCAGTAAGCCTTGAACCCTTTTGAGTAGCCACCGGAATGCCCTGAACCCTTTTGATTACCCACTGACAGGCTCTGAACCCTTTTGATTACCCACCAGCAGGCCCTGAACACTTTTGATTACCCACCAGCAAGCCCTGAACCCTTTTGATTACCCCCTGGCAGGCCCTGAACCCTTTTGATTACCCACCGGCATGCCCTGAACCCTTTTGATTACCCATCAGCAAGCCCTGAATCCTTTTGATTACCCACCAGCAAGCCCTGAACTTTTTTGATTACCCCCTGGCAGGCCCTGAACCCTTTTGATTACCCACCAGCAGGCCCTGAACCCTTTTGATTACCCACCAGCAAGCCCTGAACCCTTTTGATTACACCCTGGCAGGCCCTGAACCCTTTTGATTACCCACCGACAGGCCCTGAACCCTTTTGATTACCCACCAGCAGGCCCTGAACCCTTTTGATTACCCACCAGCAGGCCCTGAACCCTTTTGATTACCCACCGGCAGGCCTTGAACCCTTTTGATTAGCCACTGGAAGGCCCTGAACCTTTTCGATTACCCACTGACAGGCTCTGAACCCTTTTGATTACCCACCGGCAGGCCCTGAACCCTTTTGATTACTCTCTGGCAGGCCCTGCACCCTTTTGATTACCCACCGGCAGGCCCTGAGCCCTTTTGATTAGCCACCGGCAGGCCCTGAACCCTTTTGATTACCCACCAGCAGGCCCTGAACCCTTTTGATTACCCACCAGCAGGCCCTGAACCTTTTGATTACCCCCTGGCAGGCCCTGAACCCTTTTGATTACCCACCAGCAGGCCCTGAACCCTTTTGATTACCCCCTGGCAGGCCCTAAACCCTTTTGATTACCCACCGGCAGGCCCTGAACCCTTTTGATTACACACCAGCAGGCCCTGAACCCTTTTGATTACCCACCAGCAGGCCTTGAACCATTTTGATTACCCACTGACAGGCTCTGAACCCTCTTGATTAGCCACCAGAAAGCCCTGCACCCTTTTGATTACTCACTGGCAGGCCCTGAACCCTTTTGATTACCCACCGGCAGGCCCTGAACCCTTTTGATTAGCCACCGGCAGGCCCTGAACCCTTTTGATTACCCATCGCTGGCCCTGAACCCTTTTGATTACCCACCGGCAGGCCCAGAACCCATTTGATTACCCACCGGCAGGCCCTGAACCCTTTTGATTACCCACCAGCAGGCCCTCAACCCTTTTGATTACCCACCAGCAGGCCCTGAACCCTTTTGATTACCCCCTAACAGGCCTTGAACCCTTTTGATAACCCACCAGCAGGCCCTGAACCCTTTTGATTACCCATCATCAGGCCCTGAACCCTTTTGATTACCCACCGGCAGGCCCTGAACCCTTTTGATTACCCCCTGACAGGCCCTGAACCCTTTTGATTACCCACCAGCAGGCCTTGAAGCCTTTTGGTTACCCACCAGCAGGCCCTGAACCCTTTTGATTACCCCCTGGCAGGCCCTGAACCCTATTGATTACCCACCAGCAGGCCCTGAACCCTTTTGATTACCCCCTGGCAGGCCCTGAACCCTTTTGATTACCCACCAGCAGGCCCTGAACCCTTTTGATTACCCCCTGGCAGGCCCTGAACCCTTTTGATTACCCACCGGCAGGCCCTGAACCCTTTTGATTACCCACCGGCAGGCCCTGAACCCTTTTGATTACCCACCGGAAGGCCCTGATCCCTTTTGATTACCCACCAGCAGGTCCTGAACCCTTTTGATTACCCACCGGCAGGCCCTGAACCCTTTTCATTACCCCCTGGCAGTCCCTGAACCCTTTTGATTACCCACCAGCAGGCCCTGAACCCTTTTGATAACCCACCAGTAAGCCTTGAACCCTTTTGAGTAGCCACCGGAATGCCCTGAACCCTTTTGATTACCCACTGACAGGCTCTGAACCCTTTTGATTACCCACCAGCAGGCCCTGAACCCTTTTGATTACCCA
The DNA here is from genome assembly GCA_037349105.1 of Limnomonas spitsbergensis. Classification (NCBI taxonomy): domain Eukaryota; kingdom Viridiplantae; phylum Chlorophyta; class Chlorophyceae; order Chlamydomonadales; genus Limnomonas; species Limnomonas spitsbergensis. The sequence goes on along the minus strand of JAYJMM010000101.1, from coordinate 2,155,839 downwards.
CCAGCAAGCCCTGAACCCTTTTGATTACCCACCGGCAGGCCCTGAACCCTTTTGATTACCCACCGGCATGCCCTGAACCCTTTTGATTACCCATCAGCAAGCCCTGAATCCTTTTGATTACCCACCAGCAAGCCCTGAACCCTTTTGATTACCCCCTGGCAGGCCCTGAACCCTTTTGATTACCCACCAGCAGGCCCTGAACCCTTTTGATTACCCACCAGCAAGCCCTGAACCCTTTTGATTACACCCTGGCAGGCCCTGAACCCTTTTGATTACCCACCGACAGGCCCTGAACCCTTTTGATTACCCACCAGCAGGCCCTGAACCCTTTTGATTACCCACCAGCAGGCCCTGAACCCTTTTGATTACCCACCGGCAGGCCTTGAACCCTTTTGATTAGCCACTGGAAGGCCCTGAACCTTTTCGATTACCCACTGACAGGCTCTGAACCCTTTTGATTACCCACCGGCAGGCCCTGAACCCTTTTGATTACTCTCTGGCAGGCCCTGCACCCTTTTGATTACCCACCGGCAGGCCCTGAGCCCTTTTGATTAGCCACCGGCAGGCCCTGAACCCTTTTGATTACCCACCAGCAGGCCCTGAACCCTTTTGATTACCCACCAGCAGGCCCTGAACCTTTTGATTACCCCCTGGCAGGCCCTGAACCCTTTTTATTACCCACCAGCAGGCCCTGAACCCTTTTGATTACCCCCTGGCAGGCCCTAAACCCTTTTGATTACCCACCGGCAGGCCCTGAACCCTTTTGATTACACACCAGCAGGCCCTGAACCCTTTTGATTACCCACCAGCAGGCCTTGAACCATTTTGATTACCCACTGACAGGCTCTGAACCCTCTTGATTAGCCACCAGAAAGCCCTGCACCCTTTTGATTACTCACTGGCAGGCCCTGAACCCTTTTGATTACCCACCGGCAGGCCCTGAACCCTTTTGATTAGCCACCGGCAGGCCCTGAACCCTTTTGATTACCCATCGCTGGCCCTGAACCCTTTTGATTACCCACCGGCAGGCCCAGAACCCATTTGATTACCCACCGGCAGGCCCTGAACCTTTTTGATTACCCACTGACAGGCTCTGAACCCTTTTGATTACCCACCAACAGGCCCTGAACCCTTTTGATTACCCACCGCCATGCCCTGAACCCTTTTGATTACCCACCAGCAGGCCCTGAACCCTTTTGATTACCCACCAGCAAGCCCTGAACCCTTTTGATTACCCCCTGGCCGGCCCTGAACCCTTTTGATTACACACCGCCAGACCATGAGCCCTTTTGATTACCCACCAGCAGGCCCTGAACCCTTTTGATTCCCCCCTGGCAGGCCCTGAACCCTTTTGATTACCCACCAGCAGGCCCTGAACCCTTTTGATTACCCACCAGCAGGCCTTGAACCCTTTTGATTAGCCACTGGAAGGCCTTGAACCTTTTTGATTACCAACTGACAGGCTCTGAACCCTTTTGATTAGCCACCGGAAGGCCCTGAACCCTTTTGATTACTCACTGGCAGGCCCTGAACCCTTTTACTTACCCACCGGCAGGCCCTGAACCCTTTTGATTACTCACTGGCAGGCCCTGAACCCTTTTGATTACCCACCGGCAGGCCCTGAACCCTTTTGATTACCCACCAGCAGGCCTTGAACCCTTTTCATTAGCCACTGGAAGGCCTTGAACCTTTTTGATTACCAACTGACAGGCTCTGAACCCTTTTGATTAGCCACCGGAAGGCCCTGAACCCTTTTGATTACTCACTGGCAGGCCCTGAACCCTTTTGCTTACCCACCGGCAGGCCCTGAACCCTTTTGATTACTCACTGGCAGGCCCTGAACCCTTTTGATTACCCACCGGCAGGCCCTGAACCCTTTGATTAGCCACCGGCAGGCCCTGAACCCTTTTGATTAGCCACCAGCAGGCCCTGAACCCTTTTGATTACCCCCTGGCAGGCCTTGAACCCTTTTGATTACCCACCAGCAGGCCCTGACCCCTTTTGATTACTCACTGGCAGGCCCTGAACCCTTTTGATTACCCACTGGCAGGCCCTGAACCCTTTTGATTACACACCAGCAGGCCCTGAACCCTTTTGATTACCCACCAGCAGGCCTTGAACCATTTTGATTACCCACTGACAGGCTCTGAACCCTTTTGATTAGCCACCGGAAAGCCCTGAACCCTTTTGATTAGCCACCGGAAGGCCCTGAACCCTTTTGATTACCCACCGGCAGGGCCTGAACCCTTTTGATTAGCCACCGACAAGCCCAGAACCCTTTTGATTAGCCACCAGCAGGCCCTGAACCCTTTTGATTACCCACCGGCAGGCCCAGAACCCATTTGATTACCCACCGGCAGGCCCTGAACCTTTTTGATTACCCACTGACAGGCTCTGAACCCTTTTGATTACCCACCAACAGGCCCTGAACCCTTTTGATTACCCACCGCCAGGCCCTGAACCCTTTTGATTACCCACCAGCAGGCCCTGAACCCTTTTGATTAGCCACCAGCAGGCCCTGAACCCTTTTGATTACCCCCTGGCAGGCCCTGAACCCTTTTGATTACCCACCGGCAGGCCTTGAACCCTTTTGATTACCCACCAGCAAGCCCTGAACCCTTTTGATTACCCACCAGCAAGCCCTGAACCCTTTTGATTACCCACCAACAGGCCCTGAACCCTTTTGATTACCCACCGCCAGACCATGAACCCTTTTGATTACCCACCAGCAAGCCCTGAACCCTTTTGATTACCCCCTGGCAGGCCCTGAACCCTTTTGATTACCCACCAGCAGGCCCTGAACCCTTTTGATTACCCACCAGCAGGCCTTGAACCCTTTGATTAGCCACTGGAAGGCCTTGAACCTTTTTGATTACCAACTGACAGGCTCTGAACCCTTTTGATTAGCCACCGGAAGGCCCTGAACCCTTTTGATTACTCACTGGCAGGCCCTGAACCCTTTTGATTACCCCCTGGCAGGCCCTGAGCCCTTTTGATTACCTACCGGCAGGCCCTGAACCCTTTTGATTACCCACCAGCAGGCCCTGAACCCTTTTGATTACCCACCGGCAGGCCCTGAACCCTTTTGATTACCCCCTGGCAGGCCCTGAACCTTTTTGATTACCCACTGACAGGCTCTGAACCCTTTTGATTACCCCCTGGCAGGCCCTGAACCCTTTTGATTACCCACCAGCAGGCCCTGGACCCTTTTGATTACCCACCAGCAGGCCCTGAACCCTTTTGATTAGCCACCGGCAGGCCCTGAACCCTTTTGATTACCCACCGGCAGGCCCAGAACCCATTTGATTACCCACCGGCAGGCCCTGAACCTTTTTGATTACCCACTGACAGGCTCTGAACCCTTTTGATTACCCACCAACAGGCCCTGAGCCCTTTTTATTACCCACCAGCAGGCCCTGAACCCTTTTGATTACCCACCAGCAGGCCCTGAACCCTTTTGATTACCCACCAGCAGGCCCTGAACCCTTTTGATTACCCCCTGGCAGGCCCTGAACCCTTTTTATTACTCACTGGCAGGCCCTGAACCCTTTTGATTACCCACCAGCAAGCCCTGAACCCTTTTGATTACCCACCAGCAAGCCCTGAACCCTTTTGATTACCCCCTTGCAGGCCCTGAACCCTTTTGATTACCCACCGCCAGACCATGAACCCTTTTGATTACCCACCAGCAAGCCCTGAACCCTTTTGATTACCCCCTGGCAGGCCCTGAACCCTTTTGATTACCCACCGGAAGGCCCTGAACCCTTTTGATTTCTCACTGGCAGGCCCTGAACCCTTTTGATTACCCACCACCAGGCCCTGAACCCTTTTGATTACCCACCGGCAGGCCCTGAACCCTTTTGATTACCCACCAGCAGGCCCTGAACCCTTTTGATTACCCACCGGCAGGCCCTGAACCCTTTTGATTACCCACCGGCAGGCTTTGAACCTTTTTGATTACCCACTGACAGGCTCTGAACCCTTTTGATTACCCACCAACAGGCCCTGAACCCTTTTGATTACCCACCGCCAGGCCCTGAACCCTTTTGATTACCCACCGGCAGGCCCTGAACCCTTTTGATTACCCACGAGCAGGCCCTGAACCCTTTTGATTACCCACCAGCAGGCCCTGAACCCTTTTGATTACCCACCTGCAAGCCCTGAACCCTTTTGATTACCCCCTGGCAGGCCCTGAACCCTTTTGAATACCCACCAGCAGGCCCTGAACCCTTTTGATTACCCACCGGCAGGCCCTGAACCCTTTTGATTACCCACCAGCAAGCCCTGAACCCTTTTGATTACCCACCAGCAAGCCTGAACTTTTTTGATTACCCCCTGGCAGGCCCTGAACCCTTTTGATTACCCATTGCCAGACCATGAACCCTTTTGATTACCCACCAGCAAGCCCTGAACCCTTTTGATTACCCCCTGGCAGGCCCTGAACCCTTTTGATTACCCACCAGCAGGCCTTGAACCCTTTTGATTAGCCACTGGAAGGCCTTGAACCTTTTTGATTACCATTTGACAGGCTCTGAATCCTTTTGATTAGCCACCGGAAGGCCCTGAACCCTTTTGATTAATCACTGGCAGGCCCTGAACCCTTTTGATTACCCACCGGCAGGCCCTGAACCCTTTTGATTACCCACCGGCAGGCCCTGAACCCTTTTGATTACCCACCAGCAGGCCCTGCACCCTTTTGATTACCCACCGGCAGGCCCTGAACCCTTTTGATTACCCACCGGCAGGCCCTGAACCTTTTTGATTACCCACTGACAGGCTCTGAACCCTTTTGATTACCCACTGGCAGGCCCTGAACCCTTTTGATTACCCACCAGCAGGCCCTGAACCCTTTTGATTACCCACTGACAGGATCTGAACCCTTTTGATTAGCCACCGGAAAGCCCTGAACCCTTTTGATTACTCACTGGCAGGCCCTGAACCCTTTTGATTACCCACCGGCAGGCCCTGAACCATTTTGATTAGCCACCAGCAGGCCCTGAACCCTTTTGATTACCCACCGCAGGCCCTGAACCCTTTTGATTACCCACTGACAGGCTCTGAACCCTTTTGATTCCCCTGGCATGCCCTGAACCCTTTTGATTACCCACCGCCAGGTACTGAACCCTTTTGATTACCCACTAGCAGGCCCTGAACCCTTTTGATTACCCCCTGGCAGGCCCTGAACCCTTTTGATTACCCACCGGCAGGCCCTGAACCCTTTTGATTACCCACGAGCAGGCCCTGAACCCTTTTGATTACCCACCGCCAGGCCCTGAACCCTTTTGATTACCCACCTGCAAGCCCTGAACCCTTTTGATTACCCCCTGGCAGGCCCTGAACCCTTTTGAATACCCACCAGCAGGCCCTGAACCCTTTTGATTACCCACCGGCAGGCCCTGAACCCTTTTGATTACCCACCAGCAAGCCCTGAACCCTTTTGATTACCCACCAGCAAGCCTGAACTTTTTTGATTACCCCCTGGCAGGCCCTGAACCCTTTTGATTACCCATTGCCAGACCATGAACCCTTTTGATTACCCACCAGCAAGCCCTGAACCCTTTTGATTACCCCCTGGCAGGCCCTGAACCCTTTTGATTACCCACCAGCAGGCCTTGAACCCTTTTGATTAGCCACTGGAAGGCCTTGAACCTTTTTGATTACCATTTGACAGGCTCTGAATCCTTTTGATTAGCCACCGGAAGGCCCTGAACCCTTTTGATTAATCACTGGCAGGCCCTGAACCCTTTTGATTACCCACCGGCAGGCCCTGAACCCTTTTGATTACCCACCGGCAGGCCCTGAACCCTTTTGATTACCCACCAGCAGGCCCTGCACCCTTTTGATTACCCACCGGCAGGCCCTGAACCCTTTTGATTACCCACCGGCAGGCCCTGAACCTTTTTGATTACCCACTGACAGGCTCTGAACCCTTTTGATTACCCACTGGCAGGCCCTGAACCCTTTTGATTACCCACCAGCAGGCCCTGAACCCTTTTGATTACCCACTGACAGGATCTGAACCCTTTTGATTAGCCACCGGAAAGCCCTGAACCCTTTTGATTACTCACTGGCAGGCCCTGAACCCTTTTGATTACCCACCGGCAGGCCCTGAACCATTTTGATTAGCCACCGGCAGGCCCTGAACCCTTTTGATTACCCACCGCAGGCCCTGAACCCTTTTGATTACCCACTGACAGGCTCTGAACCCTTTTGATTCCCCTGGCATGCCCTGAACCCTTTTGATTACCCACCGCCAGGTACTGAACCCTTTTGATTACCCACTAGCAGGCCCTGAACCCTTTTGATTACCCCCTGGCAGGCCCTGAACCCTTTTGATTACCCACCGGCAGGCCCTGAACCCTTTTGATTACCCACCAGCAAGCCCTGAACCCTTTTGATTACCCACCAGCAAGCCCTGACCCCTTTTGATTACCCCCTGACAGGCCCTGAACCCTTTTGATTACCCACCAGCAGGCCCTGAACCCTTTTGATTACCCACCAGCAGGCCTTCAACCCTTTTGATTAGCCACTGGAAGGCCTTGAACCTTTTTGATTACCAATTGACAGGCTCTGAACCCTTTTGATTAGCCACCGGAAGGCCCTGAACCCTTTTGATTACTCACTGGCAGGCCCTGAACCCTTTTGATTACCCACCAGCAGGCCCTGAACCCTTTTGATTACCCACCAGCAAGCCCTGAACCCTTTTGATTACCCACCGGCAGGCCCTTCACCCTTTTGATTACCCACCGGCAGGCCCTGCACCCTTTTGATTACCCTCTGACAGGCTCTGAACCCTTTTGATTACCCACCAACAGGCCCTGAACCCTTTTGATTACCCACCGCCAGGCCCTGAACCCTTTTGATTAGCCACCGGCAGGCCCTGAACCCTTTTGATTAGCCACCGGCAGGCCCTGAACCCTTTTGATTAGCCACCGGCAGGCCCTGAACCCTTTTGATTAGCCACCGGAAGGCCCTGAACCCTTTTAATTACCCACCGGCAGGCCCTGAAACATTTTGATTATTCACCAGCAGGCCCTGAACCCTTTTGATTACTCACCGGCAGGCCCAGAACCCTTTTGATTAGCCACCGGCAGGCCCTGAGCCTTTTTGATTAGCCATCGGCAGGCCCTGAACCCTTTTGATTACCCACTGGCAGGCCCTGAACCCTTTTGATTAGCCACCGGCAGGCCCTGAACCCTTTTGATTACCCACCGGCAGGCCCTGAACCCTTTTGATTACCCACCAGCAGGCCCTGAACCCTTTTGATTACCCCCTGGCAGGCCCTGAACCCTTTTGATTACCCACCAGCAGGCCCTGAACCCTTTTGATTACCCCCTGACAGGCCCTGAACCCTTTTGATTACCCACCAGCAGGCCCTGAACCCTTTTGATTACTCACTGGCAGGCCCTGAACCCTTTTGATTACCCACCGGCAGGCCCTGAACCCTTTTGATTACCCACGAGCAGGCCCTGAACCCTTTTGATTACCCCCTGGCAGGCCCTGAACCCTTTTGATTACCCACCGGCAGGCCCTGAACCCTTTTGATTACCAACCAGCAAGCCCTGAACCCTTTTGATTACCCACCGCCAGGCCCTGAACCATTTTGATTAGCCACCGGCAGGCCCTGAACCCTTTTGATTAGCCACCGGCAGGCCCTGAACCCTTTTGATTAGCCACCGGCAGGCCCTGAACCCTTTTGATTAGCCACCGGAAGGCCCTGAACCCTTTTGATTACCCACCGGCAGGCCCTGAAACATTTTGATTATTCACCAGCAGGCCCTGAACCCTTTTGATTACTCACCGGCAGGCCCAGAACCCTTTTGATTAGCCACCGGCAGGCCCTGAGCCTTTTTGATTAGCCACCGGCAGGCCCTGAACCCTTTTGATTACCCACCGGCAGGCCCTGAACCCTTTTGATTACCCACCAGCAGGCCCTGAACCCTTTTGATTACCCACCGGCAGGCCCTGAACCCTTTTGATTACCCACCGGCAGGCCCTGAACCCTTTTGATTACCCCCTGGCAGGCCCTGAACCCTTTTGATTACCCACCAGCAGGCCCTGAACCCTTTTGATTACCCACCAGCAGGCCCTGAACCCTTTTGATTACCCACCAGCAGGCCTTGAGCCCTTTTCGATTAGCCACTGGAAGGCCCTGAACCTTTTTGATTACCCACTGACAGGCTCTGAACCCTTTTGATTACCCACCAACAGGCCCTGAACCCTTCTGATTACCCACCGCCAGGCCCTGAACCCTTTTGATTAGCCACCGGCAGGCCCTGAACCCTTTTGATTAGCCACCGGCAGGCCCTGAACCCTTTTGATTACCCACCGGCAGGCCCTGAACCCTTTTGATTACCCACCAGCAAGCCCTGAACCCTTTTGATTACCCACCAGCAAGCCCTGAACCCTTTTGATTACCCCCTGGCAGGCCCTGAACCTTATTATTTGATTATTTTCTTCTAGCTTCGTAGCCACTTACATGCAGCCTTCCTTAACTTGCGTTTAGTGCTTCCTGCATGCTTTGGGGGAGACTGCAATCCTCATGCAGTGCTCGCCTTAGTCAGCCCAGCACCCACATGTCCAGGTGAGGCTGCGTAGAGTCATTCAGTGTAGCCAACCCACCAACTCCCCTCCCACCCACCACCTACCCATCAGATATATTGAGGTGGAGCCCTGACAGCCGCTACCTCGCCTCAGTCAGTCTAGCCAGCCCCGGATCTGTGAGGATCTGGGATATGGATGCGGGTCAGCTGGATGCAGTGCTCATGCACCTGGCTGAGGTCACTGACATGCTATGGGCACCACATGTGAGGATAGGGTTTAGGGGGACAAGTAGGGCTGGGTTTTGAAGGTTCATATGTGGCTAGGGTGAAGGGGGGGCAGGTGTGGGTGGGGCTAGGGTTTGAATGGGCTAATATGGCTAGGGTTTAGGGGGGAAAGGTAGGGCTAGGGTTTGGATGGGTAAATAGGGCTAGGGTTTAGGGGGGACAGGTGGGACTAGGGTTTGGATTGGCAAATATGGCTAGGGTTTAGGGGGGACAGGTGGGGCTAGTGTTTCGATGGTCAAATAGGGCTAGGGTTTAGGGGGGACAGGTGGGGCTAGGGTTGGGGGGGGGGGGGGGGGCAGGTAGGGCTAGGGTGAACGGGGAGGGGGGGGGGGGGGGACATGTGAGATATATTGAGGTGGAGCCCTGACAGCCGCTACCTCGCCTCAGTCAGTCTAGCCAGCCCCGGATCTGTGTGGATCTGGGATATGGATGCGGGTCAGCTGGAAGCAGTGCTCATGCACCTGGCTGAGGTCTCAGACATGCAATGAACACCACAGGTGAGGATAGGGTTTAGGGGGACAAGTAGGGCTGGGTTTTGAAGGTTCAGATGTGGCTATATTGAAGGGGGGGCAGGTGTTGGTGGGGCTAAGGTTTGGATGGGCTAATATGGCTAGGGTTTAGGGGGGGAAGGTGGGGCTAGGGTTTAGGGGGGGCAGGTAGGGGTAGGGTTTATTGGGGGGTAGATAGGGCCTGTGTTAAGGGGGGGGGGGGAGGTGCGTGTTGGGCTAGGGTTTAGAGGGGGGGCAGGTGGGCCCAGGGTTAATGGGGGGGGGGGGGGCGTGTTGGGCTAGGGTTTAGAGGGGGGGCAGGTGGGCCCAGGGTTAATGGGGGGGGGGGGGCGTGTTGGGCTAGGGTTTAGAGGGGGGGCAGGTGGGCCCAGGGTTAATGGGGGGGGGGGGGGGGGGCGTGTTGGGCTAGGGTTTAGAGGGGGGGCAGGTGGGCCCAGGGTTAATGGGGGGGGGGGATGGTAGGAGTAGGGGTATGAATAGGGTTTAGGCGGGGGCAAGGAAGGCGTGCTAAGGGTTTAGGACTATTAAGGAAGGTGGGTTTAGGGGGGGGGGGGGGGCAATGCATTTGGGTTTAGGACACGGCAGTTGGGTTGAGGGTTGAGGGCAATGCAGGTGGGTTGAAGAGGGGGGGGGAGGCAGTGTCTTCCTATTGGGCGATTGAGCGCCATATGGCGATTCCATGGCTATTCAAAAGTAAGTCGATTTTGCGATGTTGGCGTAGCCAATCGCCATGGGAACTCGGCGCGCCGAAGGCGCGTCGCCCACTTTCCAGGGTTTTGTCACCAGGTTAAACTCGAACGAACAGAGAATTCGGAATCGCGAAGGAGCATACAACATAAGTAGCTATATGTCTGATACTGATGAGGACCCTGGATTTGAGATTACCAAAGCTTTTGAGCTAGAAAGGCAGGCGCACGTTAGTCGTCCCAGAGTCCAAGTCGAAATTTTGAGCTCGTTTGCTGCCACGGCAAATAACACGAACGTCCGTGCAAATCTAGTGCGGATTAGCGATGACGAAGGCCGGCCTAAAATGGGTAGGCCCCCAAAGAAAAAGGCCAGGGTGGAGGCAGAACAACTAACAGCAGCCACAACAGCAAGCAGGGACACCAGTGGGACAGCCAGCAGGAGCAGAACAGCAAGTAGAACCAGAGGTGCATCAGCCAGAAGAACAGCTGACACAGCCAGAAGCACAGCAGCAACAAGAAGCACCTGCCATGCTTACAAGTCCAGCAGCCACTACCATCCTTGACCGGGTCCAACAAATTGAGAGGCGTGCGTTGGCTGTCGGCCATGGGGCTAACACAGGCAATGCTGCTGTCAGGGGCCAGCATGGTAATGGTGCCGGGGTCTGTGGAGGATGAGCGGACTTTCTCAGCCCTGAAGTACATCAAGAATCCGCAGCGCAACCGTCTGAAGAATCCGCATCTGACGAATGCAGCGCGGGTCTTTCTCTGGAAGCGCTGGACGGTAGAGACCTTCCCCTATGATGAGGCCCTCCTCCTGTGGCACGAGGCTGCACTGACCAGGGGACGCTATGCTGGCCGCTGAACTCCTTTGGGAATGATTATTTTCTGACTGAATATACTATATGAATACTGGTTTACTGAATAGACTTAACCTAGTAATTAGAACTCTAATGACCTTCAACTTCCAGATTAATCTGCCTTTGATTTTGATTGAGGTTCACTAATTTCAGCATTTATACGGTATCCTAGATCTTTGACTGAGTGGAACATGGATGGCTGGTGGCCTTCAATTATCGTGATAATGTCAATTTGCGGAAGATTTCAATGAAGATTCCAAGGACAATCCCACAAAGGGTTTCTGAACTTCGGGGACTTCGCCCACGAACCCCCACCGGGGGGGGACCCCCGGACCCACATGCGGGGGGGCTCGGGCGCACCCCCGCACCCCCCCCACGAGGCCTGGCGGCCTCGATTTCGCACCCACACTTTTCACACTCAGTCACACTTTTTCACACCCATGGCTCCTGGAAAGTAAGTCCAGAAATCTGAAATGGAAAACACTGGGGGGAGGCAAGACATGTGGGTTTAGGGGTTAGAGCAAGGCAGGGGGGGTGAGGGTTTAGGACAAGGCAGGTGGTTTGATGGTTTAGGGCAATGCAAGTAGGTTGAGGTGTTAGGGAAGACTGGTGGGTTTAGGGTTTAGGGCAGGGCTGGTGGGTTGAGGGCTTGGGGCTAGACAGGTGGGGTGTGGGGTTAGGGGAAGGTGGATGGGTTGTGGGTGTAGGGCAAGGTATGTGGGTTGAGGGTTTAGGGCTATGCATGTGCGCTGTTGGTTTATGGCAAGGCACGTTCGTTGGGGGGGCTAGGGCAAGGCAGGTTGGTTGAGGGTTTTAGGGCAATGCTAGTGGGTTGCGGGTTTAGGGCAATGCAGGCGGGTTGAGGGTTTATGGCAAGGCAGGTGGGTTCAGGGTTACCCAGTACAGGCCGTATTGGCCTACAATCCCGTACCGTATCCGTACCGTTTGCAACACGGCCAAGTACGGTCGCCATTCCCTGCACTGCATAACTGCATGAGAGCATGCGTGCACAGACCAGTCAGACATGTCAGATATTATCAGGATGGAGGTAGAGGCAGCACTAAGAACAAGTCGTAGGAAGGCAGCGTACACGGCTGTTGCGCATTGCATTTTGAAGCCGTCATCGAAGGCTGGCCAGGCCAAGAGTGGGAGATGCAAATTGTGTGATAAGATTATCGTCGGCACTACGCGATTTACCAATCACCTCGCGGGAATAACAGGTCAAGTTGCGGCGTGTAAAGGGGTAAGACTTTAGGACGGGTGATACAGGCATACAGCGGTGATGTCGTGTGATCGTCTCCCTTGTCTGGCAAGTCCACACTGTCCACAGTCCACACCTCCAGGACATCAAAATCTACGTAAGCTCGCTCGCCTCCAGAGGTTAAGAGGCATTCGTTGCTCGTAAAAGTCAAGTTATACCCAAATACTTGTGGCAATAAGACACAACTTGGTGCCAAGTCACAATTCAAAGCTGCATGGAGGGAGGAGGCTAGGAGGAGTAGGAGCCCAGGAGTTCAGAACGCCCAGGAGGGAGGCAAGACACAGGAGCTCCGTGACTCCTTACAAAGTGATTTCCATGCATGCCATGCAATGATGCAACTCAGCAATTATTAGGTGATTCTGAGGCATCTTGTTTCTAAAGCTATATCTCTGCATTTAAAATTTCATGTGCAATGCTGGTGGGTAGCGTTTATGTGGACTGGCTGAATTACTGAATTGCTGAATGGCATGTTGGAACATTGTAATGGCGATGTGTGAGGAGTTTAAGATTGCATCAATGATCATATTTCCCCCTAGCATGTCAGCATGGTAAATCTGCATGCATGCATGGAAATCCTTGGTAATTATTAGGGGGCCATGCAAAATTGCATGGGGGTTGTCATGCAGCCATGCAGTATGTCAGCCTGTGCATGGGGTCAAACAGTCACGGGAGTGTTGCATGCATGTGTTTCTCTGTGTGGATCCTGCTGTTCTGAGCCTTGAAATACTGAAAAAAAATCTTGGACCGTATTGCCCTACCGTATTGTCCCTTTTGACCGTACCGTATCCGTCATGTATTCCCGTACCGTGTATCCCTACCGGGTTACCCTGGGTGGGTTGGGGGGGTAGGGCAAGGCAGGTGGATTGAGGGTTTAGGGCAAGGTATGTGGAATGAGGGTTTAGGGCAAGGCTGGTGAGATGAGGGTTTAGGTAAAGGCAGGTGGGTTTGGGGTTTAGGGTCAGGCTGAACCAACCTGGTGGAAGGCTTGGGACAGGAACTGAAAGGATTAATCTGAGACAAGGAATGGCAGGAGGCAGACAGGCAGGGCAGCCAAACGCAGAGTTCGAAGACACGTTGGGGAAGGCATATGTCGTTGGCATGTTCCCTTGCAACCAAGCCATAGATATTTGATCAGTAGGCCGGTCATCCCCTGAGAGTCTGATTTATGTCTGTATTTGAACGCCCCTTGCATGACATCTAGCGTTCCGCTTGAATAAAACACACCCCAGACCTGAGATTAAAAGTTCCGCCTCAATTCCAAATAGCTCCCTGTCGGGTGACCGGGATTCAAACCATGCATTCAAACAATGGTTTCTTGTTGCCGCACGCGCATGGTGTGAGCTGGTCGCCGCATGGCAGGATCATTTCTGACTGCTTTGCCTACAACCTTAGCCTTGAAGCATGATTACCATATTTTCCTAAACCATAACCTGACTGCATTATTACATTCTTCAGCCAGATAAACTGCAGTAGATGCGCAGTGTGAACTTGTTGCCACATACATAGCAGCAGCACCTCTGATTACTATTTTCTTCTCAACCCTTCAAACGGTCTCAGGCGCTGGCTCCCGCCTGGCAACACCACCCGTGATTACTTTCCTCACACTGAACCCTGAGCCTTGATCGTTACCCTTAATCCTGCTGCAGACAGGAGTTGTTTGCTGGTTGCCACATGGCAGCAACACCTCTGATTACTTTCCTTAGACTGAACCCTTGGTCCTGATCGTTCCTCTTAATCATGTTGTGGGCATGTGGTGTGAGCTGGTCGCCACACGGGAGCAGCTTCTTGTTAACTTCCAAGGATTGCTTCAGCTGTCCCTGCATGGCTGTCGGCAACCAATGACGGATGGTCTTAGCTACAGCCGGCCTGCCGGCAATTAGTGACAACGTCCTTAGCTACCGGGAACCAGTGACGGCCGGTCTTGGCTCTAGCGGTATTCATCCTTCAACTGTGTGTATATGGCTGCGGGGGAAATCAATGGGGGGCCCTCTTGACTACGGCAAGTCTGCTTACTATTATTATAAGTGGAAAATTTAATGGCTGACCAGCAAGGATATATTACAGCAAGTATGCATTTTAGCATCCTCCGATTCTTGAATTGTAAGGCTGGAAATGTGGACTGGGGCTAGTGCTGGGCATGCAGGGTTTAGTATAGGGTGCTTCAGCTACAATTCAGGCATGCTGGGGGAGGGAGCAGTGCGGTTTGCTGCCTGAGCTACATGGTGCAGCCAGGCCGGTCCTTCATTCGTGATGGCTTGCTTGCTCTGCGCCTCGCTTGTGACTCGCTGGTAATTAATGCTCCATTAGCCTTCTGACAGGTGGCCTTAGCCGACTGGGATTTATATTTGTGAGGTCAGGTGTGGTGTCGTGGCACGACCATGCTGGCCTAATGATTGAATGATTACACACAACCATCTTCCTACATTTGTACATCTTGACCACCTTTTCAGCATGGCCCAGATGGATATCATCATTGACATCTTGACCACACCCGCAGTCAACACAGCCTATATCCGTTTCTAAGCCACCGCACTATTGATCCGGGAAATGGATTAAACGGCATTAAGATGTTCACTTGTCAAGAACATGATACCTCTGGGCCATGCTCAAAAGGAAAAGATCTCGGCCGTGTGGCCGCCCGATTTTCTGGTCAGGAGGGAGAACATTGACATAAGGCTAGAGGAGAAAAGAAAGGAACATACGGAATAAAGAGAAGGAACAGACCATGCCCACTTAAAGAAAGTCTGTAGAATCCTCAGCCCGTTCAGATCCTAGCCCTCAACAAAGAGAAAACCAAACAAACGTGCTAGACAGTTGGTCAGGAAAAGGGAAACAAAGGCCTCTGAAACGACATAGCCTCAACGATAAACTGCCACACCCTTCACAAAAGTCACGGCATCCCATCCTGGCCTGCCCAGGTACAAAGCGTGGATGTTTGTGGCACCGTCTTGTAGGCCTGTCCATACCCGCTCTCAGAATGGAAGGTGAATCTTACACGCAAGGATGTGGTGAAATGTGGAAAGGCAGAAGATCTGACCATGACGGACATGCATGAGGATCAACAAATTGAGAATAAGTGTAAACATGTACCGGATTGTTTTTTTGTTTTCGTTTCCGGTAGTCCTTAAATCCGTTTACATGTACGCCTACTTAGCGCCTGGGGGTGCATGCTCCCTCCACCCCAATAGCAGCCGCACCACCTCCTCGTGACCATTCCAGGCTGCCCTCACCAGTGCCTCCCCATACTGGCAGTTAGCACGTGGGGCATGCTCCCTCCACCCCAACAACAACTGCACCACCGCCTCGTGGCCATTCCTGGCTGCCCACACCAGTGCCTCCCCATACTGGCAGTCAGCATAGGGGGCATGCTCCCTCCACCCCAACAACAGCCGCACCACCTCCTCGTGACCATTCCTGGCTGCCCTCACCAGTGCCTCCCCATCCTGGCAGTTAGCACGAGGTGCATGCTCCCTCCACCCCAACAACAACTGCACCACCGCCTCGTGGCCATTCCTGGCTGCCCACACCAGTGCCTTCCCATCCTGGCAGTCAGCATAGGGGGCATGCTCCCTCCACCCCAACAACAGCCGCACCACCTCCTCGTGACCATTCCTGGCTGCCCTTACGAGTGCCTCCCCATCCTGGCAGTTAGGATGTGGGGCATGCTCCCTCCACCCCAACAACAGTTGCACCACTGCCTCGTGGCCATTTTGTGCAGCCCTTACGAGTGCCTCCCCATGCTGGCAGTTAGCATGTGGGGCATGCTCCCTCCACCCCAACAACAGTTGCACCACTGCCTCGTGGCCATTCTGCGCAGCCCTTACGAGTGCCTCCCCATCCCGGCAGTCAGCATGGGGGGCATGGTCCCTCCACCCCAACAACAGCTGCACTACTGCATAGTGGCCACGCTCGGCTGCCAACACCAATGCCTGCCCACTCATGCTGTCTGCTTTTGTACCAAGATTGAGCATGAGCCTCAACAACTCCAGGCCGTCAAATATCTGACTGTTGCAGCCAACAGCTCTCATGAGAGCCTGGTCAGGACCGTGTACCGCCACCATTGCAAGGGCCAGGTTAATGGGGCAGGCCCTAAGGCAGTCACGCCAAAGCCTGCACACCCGCCACGCTCCATACTGCACCCGACGGGCGCCAGGTCCATGGAGTACTTGAGTGTTGTATAGCCATGCATCTGCATTGCTGAGGATGATGCCAAGGATGTCCGCGTTGAGGTCTCGGAGGCTGGTGAAGATGGCTGGATTCTCGCTAGGGGAAGGAAATGCAGATGCATCTGTTCTGATAGCCTTGGTGGATGCGGATGACGTCATAGGGTGGTGCGCAATTCCACTTTTTTCAATCAGTTGGGCTTGTCTCTCCTGCTCATCATACATGCATGCAAAACCCCACATGCCATGGGCTGGAGTCAGTATTGCAATGTTTATGCTCGGATGCACTTGGATGTCTTCTCAAAAGCCTTTCAGGAATGTGCTAGGCTGTGTGATCTGGAGATGCAATGTACATAAATAATTAATGAGGGTGTGTGGAAATTGAAAGAAACAAATATGGGGTCATAAATATGAACACAACCGAAAGCCAGAGTGGGAGATTCCTCAGTCTTTATTTGACATATCCACATGCCATTCTTGCACTTGTTCCACTCATGCATGGTCCTTGTTCCGCTCACCAGGGGCAATGTTGGGCGCTTGTGTTGAAGTGGATGATGAGTGGATCTGCTCAATGCCGCACTCGTTTTGGAGGGGGGAAAACTGCAAAGCTTAGGCCACCGACCGAACGGGTGAGACTGACGCAGCAACCTGTATTGAACGGCCAATACGGAGAACTTGACGGAGCGAGGACTTGAACGGCCAATACGCAGGCCACCGATGTGTTCTAGAAACTATCGACTGAGTGGCTAGGAAAGAAACCAGTCCGCAATGTAGGAGAAAAAGGTGTATATTGCTTGACAACAATGAGCAGGAATTTAGAGATTGCACCCCTGAGTGTGTGGATCTCCAGGCGCGTTCATACTAGGGCCAACAAACGGTTGCTCCGTGGATATCAAATACGGAGCCTTGAATCCACGTGTACCTCCCTGCATGTGTACGAGGCACTTCCCTCACCGGGATAATGGAGCAGACAGACAATGAGACAAGTAGACAGACAGTGAAACAAGAGCAGAGGCCATGCAGGTTGCATGGTGCATCCGGTCCGAGGAACCAGGCAAGTCTTGCAACTGCCCGTGTCTGTGTCTTCGGAGCCAGGCAAGTCATGCAGCACCAGCCATGCTTGGCATGCATGAGTCCAGGAGTCCATGAGACATCAGCGGGCCATGCAACTCAAGGCACCCCATTTATGGCATGCATGGCGTATGATGTGGGGGGGTGGAGCGCAGTTGTGTGTCTTGGGGGTGGGGAGGGGGGCATGTGTGTAGGGGGTGGAGAGTAGGTGTGTGTGTGGATGGGGGGGGGGGAGGGGGGCATGTGTGTAGGGGGTGGGTGGGGGGGTGCAGCTGTGTTGGGGGTTGGGCGGGGTGGCATGCATATGCTGTGTATTTTGTGTATGTTTGTTGGGGGGTACGGTGCAGGTGGCATGATGTTGATGTGTGTGGTGTTTATTCTTAGAAAGAAAGAAAGCGACGCCCCGTGGTGGGTGTGAGAGTAAAGGAAACAGCACAGCATGGGCTGAAGCCACATCCGCGCCGATACCGTGTTTATTCTCATCCTTTATTTATTTCATCCTCTTCACAACTTCCCAACTTCCCAAATCCTATCGATCCCCTTCTCCCGCTTCCCTCCCTGAGGCAGGCATCCTGATGGTCTTCAGAGAGTTCGGCTATCCTGCTGTCTGCCTAGTTTGCCTTCAACATCCACAAGAAGGCTTGGTCCCTCAAGGTAAGGGGGGGGGGGACGTTATCCAGTACCCAGGGTGTCAATTAGGGTCAAATCGTTACTATATTGGGTTGCTTTTATGAAGATGTGAATTGTAGTGGCTGCATCCCCACCATTGTCTGTTCCCTCAATGCCTTGGTGGACATACCTTGGTGATCCACACTATGGTCGGGTCCCTCAGGGCATGCTGAAATGAGACCATGCGTGAAGCATTTTCATTTCGTCAAGCTGAAGTTGCAACAAGATGGAGCTCTTCCGCCTGTTGACGTAGTTCAGCCTTAAGACTTACTTTAAATCAAATCTCAGCTACATGGATTGGACCTGGACTGCAGTAGTTGTCTGGAGCGTCTTTCATAAGGCGAATTGAGAGTCTGAATAGTTCAACTGGGTCCATTCCCTTTGCACTTATGCAGAATGGCAGATATTCCAATCTGCCGGGGGAACAGCCCTTTCTTGATTTCATTATTTGTAAAGCAAGGCAAACCTGTTTGTTATCCATTTCATTTGCAGATTAACCACTACCTGCCCAGATCAAAAAGCTGCCTTAGCCATACACACAAAAGTGAATTTGTTCATTCATTTCTTTCCAGGATGCAAGTACCAATACCTGCCAACAATACCAACAATGCAATCCTGTCCTGGGACATACAGAGCTGACTTTGTGATATCCTGCCTTTTGACATCAAACACATAGTTTTGAATCCATGCCAGTCCAGGATGGCAGGTGCCTCAACCGGACCGGACAGGAACAA
Organism: Limnomonas spitsbergensis; assembly: GCA_037349105.1. NCBI lineage: Eukaryota > Viridiplantae > Chlorophyta > Chlorophyceae > Chlamydomonadales > Limnomonas > Limnomonas spitsbergensis. Next base: position 2,137,061 of record JAYJMM010000101.1, on the reverse strand, counting down.
AAAACAGGATTCTGACTTAAAAAGCAATTAAAAAATGCACCCGTTCAACCCGCAGGATCGCAGGTGCCACTAGCTGTCCGGTGCAAAGTCCAACGACTGGGACATCGCCTTCAGCCCTTGTGGGCAATACATGGCCCAGCTAGAGGTAAACCCTAGGCCAGCCTCCACCTCAAATAGAGGTAAACCCTAGGTCAGCCTCCACCTCAGCTGGAGGTAAACCCTAGGTCAGCCTCCACCTCAGCTGGAGGTAAACCCTACGTCAGCCCTTCAACTCAGCTGGAGGTAAACCCTAGGTCAGCCATCACCTCAGTGGGAGGTAAACCCTAGCTCAGCCCTTCAACTCAGCTGGAGGTTTACCCTAGGTCAGCCTCCACCTCAGCTGGAGGTAAACCCTAGGTCAGCCTCCACCTCAGCTGGAGGTAAACCCTAGGTCAGCCATCACCTCAGTGGGAGGTAAACCCTACGTCAGCCTTTCAACTCAGCTGGAGGTAAACCCTAGGTCAGCCATCACCTCAGTGGGAGGTAAACCCTAGCTCAGCCCTTCAACTCAGCTGGAGGTAAACCCTAGGTCAGCCTCCACCTCAGCTGGAGATAAACCCTAGGTCAGCCACCACCTCAGCTGGAGATAAACCCTAGGTCAGTCTCCCACTCAGCTAGAGGTATACCCTAGGGCAGCCTCCACCTCAGCTGGAGGTAAACCCTAGGTAAGCCTCCACCTCAGCTGGAGGTAAACCCTAGGTCAGCAACCCTTCAACTCAGCTGGAGGTAAACCCTAGGTCAGCCATCACCTCAGTGGGAAGTAAACCCTAGCTCAGCCCTTCAACTCAGCTGGAGGTAAACCCTAGGTCAGCCATCACCTCAGTGGGAGGTAAACCCTAGCTCAGCCCTTCAACTCAGCTGGAGGTTTACCCTAGGTCAGCCTCCACCTCAGCTGGAGGTAAACCCTAGGTCAGCCTCCACCTCAGCTGGAGGTAAACCCTAGGTCAGCCGCAACCTCAGCTGGAGGTAAACCCTACGTCAGCCTTTCAACTCAGCTGGAGGTAAACCCTAGGTCAGCCATCACCTCAGTGGGAGGTAAACCCTAGCTCAGCCCTTCAACTCAGCTGGAGGTAAACCCTAGGTCAGCCTCCACCTCAGCTGGAGATAAACCCTAGGTCAGCCACCACCTCAGCTGGAGATAAACCCTAGGTCAGTCTCCCCCTCAGCTAGAGGTATACCCTAGGTCAGCCTCCACCTCAGCTGGAGGTAAACCCTATGTCAGCCTCCACCTCAGCTGGAGGTTAACCCTAGGTCAGCCTCCAACTCAGCTGGAGGTAAACCCTAGGTCAGCCATCACCTCAGTGGGAAGTAAACCCTAGGTCAGCCTCCACCTCAGCTGGAGGTAAACCCTAGGTCAGCCACCACCTCAGCTGGAGGTAAACCCTAAGTCAGCCCTTCAACTCAGCTGGAGGTAAACCCTAGGTCAGCCATCACCTCAGTGGGAGGTAAACCCTAGCTCAGCCCTTCAACTCAGCTGGAGGTTTACCCTAGGTCACCCTCCACCTCAGCTGGAGGTAAACCCTAGGTCAGCCGCAACCTCAGCTGGAGGTAAACCCTACGTCAGCCTTTCAACTCAGCTGGAGGTAAACCCTAGGTCAGCCATCACCTCAGTGGGAGGTAAACCCTAGCTCAGCCCTTCAACTCAGCTGGAGGTAAACCCTAGGTCAGCCTCCACCTCAGCTGGAGATAAACCCTAGGTCAGCCACCACCTCAGCTGGAGATAAACCCTAGGTCAGTCTCCCCCTCAGCTAGAGGTATACCCTAGGGCAGCCTCCACCTCAGCTGGAGGTAAACCCTAGGTCAGCCTCCACCTCAGCTGGAGGTAAACCCTAGGTCAGCCCTTCAACTCAGCTGGAGGTAAACCCTAGGTCAGCCATCACCTCAGTGGGAAGTAAACCCTAGCTCAGCCCTTCAACTCAGCTAGAGGTAAACCCTAGGTCACCCTCCACCTCAGCTGGAGGTTAACCCTATGTCAGCCTCCACCTCAGCTGGAGGTTAACCCTAGGTCAGCCTCCAACTCAGCTGGAGGTAAACCTTAGGTCAGCCTCCAACTCAGCTGGAGGTAAACCCTAGGTCAGCCTCCACCTCAGCTGGAGGTAAACCCTAGGTCAGCCTCCACCTCAGCTGGAGGTAAACCCTAAGTCAGCCCTTCAACTCAGCTGGAGGTAAACCCTAGGTCAACCACCACCTCAGCTGGAGGTTAACCCTAAGTCAGCCCTTCAACTCAGCTGGAGGTAATCCCTAGGTCAGCCTCCACCTCAGCTGGAGGTAAACCCTAGGTCACCCTCCACCTCAGCTGGAGGTAAACCCTATGTCAGCCTCCACCTTAGCTGGAGGTTAACCCTAGGTCAGCCTCCAACTCAGCTGGAGGTAAACCTTAGGTCAGCCTCCAACTCAGCTGGAGGTAAACCCTAGGTCAGCCTCCACCTCAGCTGGAGGTAAACCTTAGGTCAGCCACCACCTCAGCTGGAGGTAAACCCTAAGTCAGCCCTTCAACTCAGCTGGAGGTAAACCCTAGGTCAGCCATCACCTCAGTGGGAGGTAAACCCTAGCTCAGCCCTTCAACTCAGCTGGAGGTTTACCCTAGGTCAGCCTCCACCTCAGCTGGAGGTAAACCCTAGGTCAGCCTCCACCTCAGCTGGAGGTAAACCCTAGGTCAGCCGCAACCTCAGCTGGAGGTAAACCCTACGTCAGCCTTTCAACTCAGCTGGAGGTAAACCCTAGGTCAGCCATCACCTCAGTGGGAGGTAAACCCTAGCTCAGCCCTTCAACTCAGCTGGAGGTAAACCCTAGGTCAGCCTCCACCTCAGCTGGAGATAAACCCTAGGTCAGCCACCACCTCAGCTGGAGATAAACCCTAGGTCAGTCTCCCCCTCAGCTAGAGGTATACCCTAGGGCAGCCTCCACCTCAGCTGGAGGTAAACCCTAGGTCAGCCTCCACCTCAGCTGGAGGTAAACCCTAGGTCAGCCCTTCAACTCAGCTGGAGGTAAACCCTAGGTCAGCCATCACCTCAGTGGGAAGTAAACCCTAGCTCAGCCCTTCAACTCAGCTAGAGGTAAACCCTAGGTCACCCTCCACCTCAGCTGGAGGTAAACCCTATGTCAGCCTCCACCTCAGCTGGAGGTTAACCCTAGGTCAGCCTCCAACTCAGCTGGAGGTAAACCTTAGGTCAGCCTCCAACTCAGCTGGAGGTAAACCCTAGGTCAGCCTCCACCTCAGCTGGAGGTAAACCCTAGGTCAGCCACCACCACAGCTGGAGGTAAACCCTAAGTCAGCCCTTCAACTCAGCTGGAGGTAAACCCTAGGTCAGCCATCACCTCAGTGGGAGGTAAACCCTAGCTCAGCCCTTCAAATCAGCTGGAGGTTTACCCTAGGTCAGCCTCCACCTCAGCTGGAGGTAAACCCTAGGTCAGCCTCCACCTCAGCTGGAGGTAAACCCTAGGTCAGCCGCAACCTCAGCTGGAGGTAAACCCTACGTCAGCCTTTCAACTCAGCTGGAGGTAAACCCTAGGTCAGCCATCACCTCAGTGGGAGGTAAACCCTAGCTCAGCCCTTCAACTCAGCTGGAGGTAAACCCTAGGTCAGCCTCCACCTCAGCTGGAGATAAACCCTAGGTCAGCCACCACCTCAGCTGGAGATAAACCCTAGGTCAGTCTCCCCCTCAGCTAGAGGTATACCCTAGGGCAGCCTCCACCTCAGCTGGAGGTAAACCCTAGGTCAGCCTCCACCTCAGCTGGAGGTAAACCCTAGGTCAGCCCTTCAACTCAGCTGGAGGTAAACCCTAGGTCAGCCATCACCTCAGTGGGAAGTAAACCCTAGCTCAGCCCTTCAACTCAGCTAGAGGTAAACCCTAGGTCACCCTCCACCTCAGCTGGAGGTAAACCCTATGTCAGCCTCCACCTCAGCTGGAGGTTAACCCTAGGTCAGCCTCCAACTCAGCTGGAGGTAAACCTTAGGTCAGCCTCCAACTCAGCTGGAGGTAAACCCTAGGTCAGCCTCCACCTCAGCTGGAGGTAAACCCTAGGTCAGCCACCACCTCAGCTGGAGGTAAACCCTAAGTCAGCCCTTCAACCCAGCTGGAGGTAAACCCTAGGTCAGCCATCACCTCAGTGGGAGGTAAACCCTAGCTCAGCCCTTCAACTCAGCTGGAGGTTTACCCTAGGTCAGCCTCCACCTCAGCTGGAGGTAAACCCTAGGTCAGCCTCCACCTCAGCTGGAGGTAAACCCTAGGTCAGCCGCAACCTCAGCTGGAGGTAAACCCTACGTCAGCCTTTCAACTCAGCTGGAGGTAAACCCTAGGTCAGCCATCACCTCAGTGGGAGGTAAACCCTAGCTCAGCCCTTCAACTCAGCTGGAGGTAAACCCTAGGTCAGCCTCCACCTCAGCTGGAGATAAACCCTAGGTCAGCCACCACCTCAGCTGGAGATAAACCCTAGGTCAGTCTCCCCCTCAGCTAGAGGTATACCCTAGGGCAGCCTCCACCTCAGCTGGAGGTAAACCCTATGTCAGCCTCCACCTCAGCTGGAGGTAAACCCTAAGTCAGCCCTTCAACTCAGCTGGAGGTAAACCCTAGGTCAACCACCACCTCAGCTGGAGGTAAACCCTAAGTCAGCCCTTCAACTCAGCTGGAGGTAATCCCTAGGTCAGCCTCCACCTCAGCTGGAGGTAAACCCTAGGTCAGCCTCCACCTCAGCTGGAGATAAACCCTATGTCAGCCTCCACCTCAGCTAGAGGTATACCCTAGGGCAGCCTCCACCTCAGCTGGAGGTAAACCCTAGGTCAGCCTCCACCTCAGCTGGAGGTAAACCCTAGGTCAGCCCTTCAACTCAGCTGGAGATAAACCCTAGGTCAGCCATCACCTCAGTGGGAAGTAAACCCTACCTCAGCCCTTCAACTCAGCTAGAGGTAAACCCTAGGTCACCCTCCACCTCAGCTGGAGGTAAACCCTAGGTCAGCCTCCACCTCAGCTGGAGGTTAACCCTAGGTCAGCCTCCAACTCAGCTGGAGGTAAACCTTAGGTCAGCCTCCACCTCAGCTGGAGGTAAACCCTAGCTCAGCCCTTCAACTCAGCTGGAGGTAAACCCTAGGTCAGCCATCACCTCAGTGGGAGGTAAACCCTAGCTCAGCCCTTCAACTCAGCTGGAGGTTTACCCTAGGTCAGCCTCCACCTCAGATGGAGGTAAACCCTAGGTCAGCCTCCACCTCAGCTGGAGGTAAACCCTAGGTCAGCCGCAACCTCAGCTGGAGGTAAACCCAAAGTCAGCCCTTCAACTCAGCTGGAGGTAAACCCTAGGTCAGCCATCACCTCAGTGGGAGGTAAACCCTAGCTCAGCCCTTCAACTCAGCTGGAGGTAAACCCTAGGTCAGCCTCCACCTCAGCTGGAGATAAACCCTAGGTCAGCCACCACCTCAGCTGGAGGTTAACCCTAGGTCAGCCTCCAACTCAGCTGGAGGTAAACCTTAGGTCAGCCTCCAACTCAGCTGGAGGTAAACCCTAGGTCAGCCTCCACCTCAGCTGGAGGTAAACCCTAGGTCAGCCACCACCTCAGCTGGAGGTAAACCCTAAGTCAGCCCTTCAACTCAGCTGGAGGTAAACCCTAGGTCAGCCATCACCTCAGTGGGAGGTAAACCCTAGCTCAGCCCTTCAACTCAGCTGGAGGTTTACCCTAGGTCAGCCTCCACCTCAGCTGGAGGTAAACCCTAGGTCAGCCTCCACCTCAGCTGGAGGTAAACCCTAGGTCAGCCGCAACCTCAGCTGGAGGTAAACCCTACGTCAGCCTTTCAACTCAGCTGGAGGTAAACCCTAGGTCAGCCATCACCTCAGTGGGAGGTAAACCCTAGCTCAGCCCTTCAACTCAGCTGGAGGTAAACCCTAGGTCAGCCTCCACCTCAGCTGGAGATAAACCCTAGGTCAGCCACCACCTCAGCTGGAGATAAACCCTAGGTCAGCCTCCACCTCAGCTAGAGGTATACCCTAGGGCAGCCTCCACCTCAGCTGGAGGTAAACCCTAGGTCAGCCTCCACCTCAGCTGGAGGTAAACCCTAGGTCAGCCCTTCAACTCAGCTGGAGGTAAACCCTAGGTCAGCCATCACCTCAGTGGGAAGTAAACCCTAGCTCAGCCCTTCAACTCAGCTAGAGGTAAACCCTAGGTCACCCTCCACCTCAGCTGGAGGTAAACCCTAGGTCAGCCTCCACCTCAGCTGGAGGTAAACCCTAGGTCACCCTCCACCTCAGCTGGAGGTAAACCCTATGTCAGCCTCCACCTCAGCTGGAGGTTAACCCTAGGTCAGCCTCCAACTCAGCTGGAGGTAAACCTTAGGTCAGCCTCCAACTCAGCTGGAGGTAAACCCTAGGTCAGCCTCCACCTCAGCTGGAGGTAAACCCTAGGTCAGCCACCACCTCAGCTGGAGGTAAACCCTAAGTCAGCCCTTCAACTCAGCTGGAGGTAAACCCTAGGTCAACCACCACCTCAGCTGGAGGTAAACCCTAAGTCAGCCCTTCAACTCAGCTGGAGGTAATCCCTAGGTCAGCCTCCACCTCAGCTGGAGGTAAACCCTAGGTCAGCCTCCACCTCAGCTGGAGATAAACCCTATGTCAGCCTCCACCTCAGCTGGAGGTATACCCTAGGGCAGCCTCCACCTCAGCTGGAGGTAAACCCTAGGTCAGCCTCCACCTCAGCTGGAGGTAAACCCTAGGTCAGCCCTTCAACTCAGCTGGAGATAAACCCTAGGTCAGCCATCACCTCAGTGGGAAGTAAACCCTAGCTCAGCCCTTCAACTCAGCTAGAGGTAAACCCTAGGTCACCCTCCACCTCAGCTGGAGGTAAACCCTAGGTCAGCCTCCACCTCAGCTGGAGGTTAACCCTAGGTCAGCCTCCAACTCAGCTGGAGGTAAACCTTAGGTCAGCCTCCACCTCAGCTGGAGGTAAACCCTACGTCAGCCCTTCAACTCAGCTGGAGGTAAACCCTAGGTCAGCCATCACCTCAGTGGGAGGTAAACCCTAGCTCAGCCCTTCAACTCAGCTGGAGGTTTACCCTAGGTCAGCCTCCACCTCAGCTGGAGGTAAACCCTAGGTCAGCCTCCACCTCAGCTGGAGGTAAACCCTAGGTCAGCCGCAACCTCAGCTGGAGGTAAACCCTAAGTCAGCCCTTCAACTCAGCTGGAGGTAAACCCTAGGTCAGCCATCACCTCAGTGGGAGGTAAACCCTAGCTCAGCCCTTCAACTCAGCTGGAGGTAAACCCTAGGTCAGCCTCCACCTCAGCTGGAGATAAACCCTAGGTCAGCCACCACCTCAGCTGGAGATAAACCCTAGGTCAGTCTCCCCCTCAGCTGGAGGTATACCCTAGGGCAGCCTCCACCTCAGCTGGAGGTAAACCCTAGGTCAGCCACCCCCTCAGCTGGAGATAAACCCTAGGTCAGTCTCCCCCTCAGCTGGAGGTATACCCTAGGGCAGCCTCCACCTCAGCTGGAGGTAAACCCTAGGTCAGCCTCCACCTCAGCTGGAGGTAAACCCTAGGTCAGCCCTTCAACTCAGCTGGAGGTAAACCCTAGGTCAGCCATCACCTCAGTGGGAAGTAAACCCTAGCTCAGCCCCTCAACTCAGCTAGAGGTAAACCCTAGGTCACCCTCCACCTCAGCTGGAGGTAAACCCTATGTCAGCCTCCACCTCAGCTGGAGGTTAACCCTAGGTCAGCCTCCAACTCAGCTGGAGGTAAACCTTAGGTCAGCCTCCAACTCAGCTGGAGGTAAACCCTAGGTCAGCCTCCACCTCAGCTGGAGGTAAACCCTAGGTCAGCCACCACCTCAGCTGGAGGTAAACCCTAAGTCAGCCCTTCAACTCAGCTGGAGGTAAACCCTAGGTCAACCACCACCTCAGCTGGAGGTAAACCCTAAGTCAGCCCTTCAACTCAGCTGGAGGTAATCCCTAGGTCAGCCTCCACCTCAGCTGGAGGTAAACCCTAGGTCAGCCTCCAACTCAGCTGGAGATAAACCCTAGGTCAGCCTCCACCTCAGCTGGAGATAAACCCTAGGTCAGTCTCCCCCTCAGCTGGAGGTATACCCTAGGGCAGAATCCACCTCAGCTGGAGGTAAACCCTAGGTCAGCCTCCACCTCAGCTGGAGGTAAACCCTAGGTCAGCCCTTCAACTCAGCTGGAGGTAAACCCTAGGTCAGCCATCACCTCAGTGGGAAGTAAACCCTAGCTCAGCCCTTCAACTCAGCTAGAGGTAAACCCTAGGTCACCCTCCACCTCAGCTGGAGGTAAACCCTAGGTCAGCCTCCACCTCAGCTGGAGGTTAACCCTAGGTCAGCCTCCAACTCAGCTGGAGGTAAACCTTAGGTCAGCCTCCAACTCAGCTGGAGGTAAACTCTAGGTCAGCCTCCACCTCAGCTGGAGGTAAACCCTAGGTCAGCCACCAACTCAGCTGGAGGTAAACTCTAGGTCAGCCTCCACCTCAGCTGGAGGTAAAACCTAAGTCAGCCCTTCAACTCAGCTGGAGGTAAACCCTAGGTCAACCACCACCTCAGCTGGAGGTAAACCCTAAGTCAGCCCTTCAACTCAGCTGGAGGTAATCCCTAGGTCAGCCTCCACCTCAGCTGGAGGTAAACCCTATATCAGCCCTTTAAATCAGCTGGAGGTAAACCCTAGGTCAGCCTCCACCCCAGCTGGAGGTAAACCCCAATTCAGCCTCCACCTCAGCTGTAGGTAAACCCTATGTCAGTCTCCACCTCAGCTGGAGGTAAACCCTAGGTCAGCCTCCACCTCAGCTGGAGGTAAACCCTAGCTCAGCCACCAACTCATCTGGAGGTTAACCCTAGGTCAGCCTCCACCTCAGCTGGAGGAAAACCCTAGATCAGCCTCCAACTGAGCTGGAGGTCAACCCTAGGTCAGCCTCCAAATCAGCTAGGCAGCAGCCAGCGGGCCAAGTTCTAGGGCTTATTGCCATGAGAACCCTGGGCTACCTACCCTGATGTAGCTGAAATGTAGCGGAAAGCGCTCATAAGACCAAAACAGCTGTCAGCGTGCCATCAGCAGGACTAACAAACGGCCGTTATTGCCTTCAGTATAATTATAACTCTAGAGACATCTCCAGTACATCTCCCATTCTGCCCTTTTTGTGTCCTTTGATGTTCTGTTACAAATGCACTCAGTGGAAAGCAGTCCAATGGAATGTCCTCTCCCCAACCTCTCTCATTCTTAAGCCCTAAGCCTCCTGCTGCGTCCCCGCCCTTCCACACATCCTCACTTGAAAGAATAGAGGAGATGTGAAAAACTTCGAGGCCCTTAAACCCTTTAAACATCCCACTGGCCCAGCCAATGGACATTGTCTTATAGGTTCAGCTGCGTCACTTCCAATCCTCTAGCCCCGCACCCTGACCCTTCCCTCAGCGGTAAAGATGTAAGATGTCAGCAATGACAACACCCCCTCGTCATCCCATATGCATAATTTCCAAATCTCCACCTCTTGCTCCTCAACCCTCCAAACCTAAACCCCTCTATAGCTCCTGCCCCCTGCCCAGCGACATGAATACCGATGCCACGTCAGCGTGTGTGACACCAACACCTTGATGGCCTATTCTGCATCGTTCCCAACCTCCTCCAAAGAAACCCCTAAACCCTCTACCCCGAACCCTCCTCCCCCCGCTAAAGGTTCCGAGTTGAAGGTGAAGGGGCTTGTCAACGTTACAAATACAGAGAGAAGGAGACCATGTCAGTGATCACGATGCTGTTTTGTTGTTCCAACCCACAAACCTCAACCCTCAAACCTCAACCCTCAACCCTCAACCCTCGACCCCTCTGAGCCTCCCCTGGCCCGCTGCTCATCGTAATGAGCGTCGAGACCATGCCAGTGTATATAACATGTTCTCCTGGATTCAGCTGCAGCACTTCTAAACCTCCAATTATATACCCTCAACCTTCATCTCCCCCCCTTCGTGGTATCAATGTCAAGACCATGACAGTGTATACGAAATATCTTTGTGGTTCCAGCAGCAGCACCTCCAAACCTTGAACTCTGAACCATAAACTAAACCCTCAACACTCCTCCCCCCACAGCAGTACCATTGTTGGGACCATGTCGGTTTTTACAACACGGCTTCGTGCTCCCAGCTGCAGCACTTCCAAACCTTGAACTCTGAACCATAAACTAAACCCTCAACACTCCTCCCCCCACAGCAGTACGATTGTTGGGACCATGCCGGTGTTTACAACACGGCTTCGTGCTCCCAGCTGCAGCACTTCCAAACCTCCATGCATCTCTTAACCCTCAACCCTGCACCCTCCTCACCCCCCCTCAGCGGTACGAATGTTGGGACCATGTCAGCGTTTATGACACGGCCTCCAGCTCCCAGCTGCACCATTCCCCAACATCCACGTCAGATGCCACTGAGCTGTCATGGTCACCGGATGGGGGCTGTGAGGCACAGCTGGATGGTCCACTCACCTACCGTGTGGCAGTACATGCTATCGATGCCAGGTGTGGGGTGCAGTCGGCCTGTACTGGTTGAAATCTCCTCGGAAGATAACAAGATGGCACATGGGACATAACCCTCTTTGCAACCCAGCTTAATCCCTCACGTTTGTTATGACACCCACACGGCAGGCCCCACACGAACCCTTTTGATCACTCGCATGGACCCATGGCCTACGCATGGACCCTTGGCCTGGTGTGAGAGGTATGAACTCATGACGTCCAGCTATTGTTTTATTAAATGGAAAGCCCCTGAACCCTGTTGAGCCCCAGGCCCCTTGCTGAGTCGAGGCCTATAGAGATGCGTTAGGGATCAAGTCCAACAACTGGGATCCATCCGGGCTGTTCCTGGCTGTGGGGAGGTACGATGAGGTGGGTAGGGGACTTATGATGGTAACGGCGCGGACGCGGCCTAGGCCCATGCCGCGCAGTTTCCTTAACCCTCAAACCCCTGCGGTGTGTAGTTTTATTTCTTTTCTTTCTTTGGGTAGGGGAGGTTGTGAACATGAGATGGGTGGGAAGGGGATGGGAAACTTGGAACGTTGGAGCCCCTAGCTCGGTTACACACCAGGCAAGCCTTGACTGCTGCCCTGACGTCGGGCGCCGGAATTTCCGGTCCTATCGTGGGCGTCCCAGATTGCTGCCAGCCGCTCTCCGGGAGGGGAAATCACACAGCAGCGCCCGTCCATGTTCCACTATTCGACGTGCTCTTAGTCTTCCGGTGTTTGGAACTCCGACTCCCCGGTATGAGCGTGCATATTTCTCATGAAACCTAGGGTTGACTGCACACTATTAGAGCACACACGCGCCCCTAGCTGATGCTTCCCCACACAAACATATTTTGGTACTCTTCGAGTTTCCAGAAGGCATTTTGTTACTTTGCCGCCTTTTAGGCTAAGAAATCCAGAACCCTTTTTGGAGGTGCGTATTCCGCGCATTCAATGACCTGACCTGAACAGAAGATCAACCCGGAATGCAAATTTAAACGTTGGCGGAAGATCCCTTCTCCCTCGCATCCCCTCTCCCATCAGGTGAGGCTGCGAAGAGTCATTTAGTGAAGCCAGCCCTCTCCCGTATCCTCCCTCCTGCACCCATCAGGTCTATTGAGGTGGAGCCCTGACAGCCGCTACCTCGCCTCAGTCAGTCTAGCCAGCCCCGGATCTGTGTGGATCTGGGATATGGATGTGGGTCAGCTAGATGCAGTGCTCATGCACCTGGCTGAGGTCACAGACATGCAATGGACACCACAGGTGGGGCTAGGGTTTAGGGGGGACAGGTAGGTTTAGGGCAAGGCAGGTGGTTTTAGGGTGGACAGGTGGGTTAGGGGCAAGGCAGGTGGGTTTAGGGTGGACAGGTGGGTTAGGGGCAAGGCATGTGGGTTTAGGGTGGACAGATGGGTTAGGGGCAAGGCAGGTGGTTTTAGGGGGAGCAGGTGGGTTAGGGGCAAGGCAGGTGGGTTATGGGGGGACAGGTGGGTTTAGGGCAAGGCAGGTGGGTTTAGGGGGGACAGGTGGGTTAGGGGCAAGGCATGTGGGTTTAGGGGGGACAGGTGGGTTTAGGGGGGGCAGGTGGGTTTAGGGGGGACAGGTGGGTTTAGGGCAAGGCAGGTGGGTTTAGGGGGGACAGGTGGGTTTAGGGCAAGGCAGGTGGGTTTAGGGGGGACAGGTGGGTTAGGGTCAAGGCATGTGGGTTTAGGGGGGACAGGTGGGTTAGGGGCAAGGCAGGTGGGTTTAGGGGGGACAGGTGGGTTTAGGGCAAGGCAGGTGGGTTTAGGGGGGACAGGTGGGTTAGGGGCAAGGCAGGTGGGTTTAGGGGGGACAGGTGGGTTAAGGGGCAAGGCAAATGGGTTTAGGGGGGGCAGGTGGGTTTAGGGCAAGGCAGGTGGGTTTAGGGCAAGGCAGGTGGGTTTAGGGGGGACAGGTGGGTTTAGGGCAGGGCGGGTGGGTTTAGGGGGGACAGGTGGCTTAGGGGCAAGGCAGGTGAGTTTAGAAGGGACAGGTGGGTTAGGGTCAAGGCAGGTGGGTTCATGGGGGACAGGTGGGTTTAGGGGCAAGGCAAATTGGTTTAGGGGGGGCAGGTGGGTTTAGGGGGGACAGGTGGGTTTAGGGCAAGGCGGGTGGGTTTAGGGGGGACAGGTGGGTTTAGGGAGGGGGAGGTGGGTTTAGGGCAAGGCAGGTAGGTTTAGTGGGGGCAGGTGGGTTTAGGGCAGGGCAGGTGGGTTTAGGGGGGACAGGTGGGTTAGGGGCAAGGCATGTGGGTTTAGGGGGGACAGGTGGGTTTAGGGGCAAGGCAAATGGGTTTAGGGGGGGCAGGTGGGTTTAGGGCAAGGCAGGTGGGTTTAGGGCAAGGCAGGTGGGTTTAGGGGGGACAGGTGGGTTTAGGGCAGGGCAGGTGGGTTTAGGGGGGACAGGTGGGTTAGGGGCAAGGCATGTGGGTTTATGGGGGACAGGTGGGTTTAGGGGCAAGGCAAATTGGTTTAGGGGGGGCAGGTGGGTTTAGGGGGGACAGGTGGGTTTAGGGCAAGGCGGGTGGGTTTAGGGGGGACAGGTGGGTTTAGGGTGGGGGAGGTGGGTTTAGGGCAAGGCAGGTAGGTTTAGTGGGGGCAGGTGGGTTTAGGGGGGCAGGTGGTTTAGGGGGGACAGGTGGGTTTAGGGCAGGGCAGGTAGGTTTAGGGGGGGCAGGTGGCTTAAAGGGGCAGGTAGGTTTAAGGAGAGCAGGTGGGTTTAGGGCAAGGCAGGTGGGTTGAGGGGTGACAGGTGGGTTTCGGGGGGGCATGTGGGTTTAGGGCAAGGCAGGTGGGTTTAGGGGGGGCAGGTGGGTTTAGGGCAAGGCAGGTGGGTTTAGGGGTGACAGGTTGGTTTAGGGGGGACAGGTGGGTTTAGGGGGGGCAGGTGGGTTTAGGGGGGCAGGTGGGTTTAGGGGGGCAGGTGGGTTTAGGGGGGCAGGTGGGTGTAGGGCAAAGCAGGTGGGTTTAGGGGGGACAGTTTGGTTTAGGGCAACGCAGGTGGGTTCAGGTGGGCAGGTGGGTTTAGGGGGGCAGGTGGGTTTAGGGGGGGCAGGTTGGATTAGGGGGGGCAGGTGGGTTAAGGGCAAGGCAGGTGGGTTGAGGGGGGACAGGTGGGTTTAGGGGGGACAGGTGGGTTTACGGGGGGACAGGTGGGTTTAGGGCAAGGCAGGTGGGTTTGGGGGGGGCAGGTGGGTTTGGGGGGGGCAGGTGGGTTTAGGGCAAGGCAGGAGGGTTTAGGGGGGCCAGGTGGGTTTATTGCAAGGCAGGTGGGTTAAGGGCAAGGCAGGTGGGTTTAGGGGGGGCATGTGGGTTTAGGGGGGACAGGTGGGTTTAGGGGGGACAGGTGGGTTTAGGGGGGGCAGGTGGGTAAGGGGCAAGGCAGGTGGGTTTAGGGGGGACAGGTGGGTAAGGGGCAAGGCAGGTGGGTTTAGGGGGGGCAGGTGGGTTTAGGGGGGACAGGTGGGTAAGGGGCAAGGCAGGTGGGTTTAGGGGGGGCAGGTGGGTAAGGGGCAAGGCAGGTGGGTTTAGGGGGGACAGGTGGGTTTAGTGGGGGGGGTAAGTTTAGATGCTGTACAGCTCATCACCTGTGACAAGAGACGCCGGGCAACCTCCTGCCCACCGTGCAATTATTAAGCTTATTGTGAAATGTCACTTATATAGTCACTTAATTAGTCACTGATAGCTATCAGGCTAGGGCAGCCTCCTGGCCACTGTGACCACCCGCTACATATATATTATATTTCCAGACTGAGTATTTAGTGCTGTCGCATGAATCTTGAACAATTAAATCTGCAATGTTGTTGACTGGCTCTGCTCCTGAGTCCTTGTACATGCAGGACAGCCTCCTGGCCACGGCGACCTCCACCTCCCGGCTCTACATGTGAGTGTCGGTGGGGGCATCCATGGTGCACATCCCGCTCAGGTGGGGATGCTGGTGCCGAATGTCGGTGTGGATGCCTCTCTTGTCCGCAGGACTGGAGTGTCATGGGCATGTGCTGTTACAGTGTTAACTCAACCATCATCAGCCGCTTCTGATTACATTCTCTCTTCAGCCAGATATCCTGCCGCAGGTGCGCAGTGTGAACTGGTCGCCACATAGCAGCAGCACATCTGATTACTATTTGTGTCCTCAACCCACCATGCTAGATAGGCACCTGTCTAACATGGCCCGACAAGGGTTTCACCAAAATCACAGCGATTGGGATACCACCCTGGGAGACAATATCCGGGAAATGATAACCTTCGACATGGAGCCAATTAACCCGCAACTGGACATCCATGCTGTGACGGGAGAGTGTAAAATCGAAGTGAGAGAGTTTGAGACATGGAACCCTAAGAGTACCAACCAAATCACGACTACAGAGATGGCATGCGTGTACAAGGGGAACGGCCGGTGCGTCGGGACAATCGCCAAAGACAGACTCGTCACCCTCAGAAGATTGTATGAACAGGCTGCATATGAAGGCATCCATGCTAAAATGATGCCTCCCCCATCCTCCTTTGAAGAGGAAGTGGTTGACCTCATCATCAAACACAAGGAGGGGACAAAGACACAGACCAAACAAATACAAGACAATTTCAGCATCCCACCACAATTCAGAGCGTTGATAGACACGCACTTTGGCATCTCCAAGGAACGGTTTTCTAGCCCCCTCCAAGTTCGAGATCACGCCACCACCTATTGGAGTATATTCCCGAGGGACCAGGCCTTCCAAGCACAAACAAATGCCTTCCAACACAGGTGGACAGGGTACTCACATGCCTTCCCAAACCGGGACGAACCATCCCTCGAGAAAGCAGTCCGATGGGCGGTGTGGTCTGCAGAAATGACCAGGAAACCGACAGCTACTGTCTTGTACCTGCCCAGGGGGATGAAGTCGTCAGGCAAACCCTCATACCAAAAGTGGTTGGACAAATATCCGCAATACTGTACAAGAATAGCCAGCACCAAGAGCTCCCCTTTCCCCTTGTGGAAAGAGGAGAGTTGGACGCAAGGAGCAACCCCGCCACCCATGCACAAATGCCACATGGACATAATCGTTGTGTGGAACAAAGAAGCCCAGTCCGAGCAAATCGGGTGGAAACAGGATCTTCTCATCAGACTGCTCCGCACAACCCTCGCAAATGTACTAGAAAAACACCCGCAAGCCGGGGCCACCCCCCTGCTAACCGCAACATGGACCCGACCTCCTCCCCCATTTGGGTATAGGGTGGAAGAAGATCAAGGAGAGCAGAACCATGCCCAACCCATGATAGGATCACGCTCCTTCCAACAATCTCCAAGGGACACAGAAATCCCTAGCGCAACAAATGCAGACCCAATGGACGCATGCAATTACCTGGAGTGGTTCCAAGAAAACAGCGCGCTGAAGCACAATTGGAGGGAGATAGCCTACACCGATGGCAGTTGCATTGAAATCAGCCTTAAAGATGGCAGGAAAGCTCAACTAACTGGCGCTGGCCTCCACATCCCGAGCGCCACCGCCGATCAACAAGACACCACCATTAACCCGGCCGGAGAGGGTCCCACAAACACCATAAACAGAGCTGAGCTGGCAGGGATTTTTGGAGCCCTGGTGAAAGAACAGACCAAAATAGCTGTTGACAGCGCCACCTCCTTGTACCAAATCCGCAAAGCCATCCGATCCCCCATGTCTCTCACCTACCACAAGCACAGAGACCTCCTCCAGCATATCGTGGGCCAACTCCAGCTCATGGCGTGCAAAGGCAAAATAGTCGAATTCCATAAAGTGAAAGCCCATAACGGGGATATCGGAAACGAGAAAGCCGACGGGGTTGCAAAACGGGCAGCCACTCTAAGGGGAGAATGCGATCTGACCGTACCTGTGAGCTCCGAACCCTCGCAGTACGATTCTTTCTGGCTTTTCACAAAACCTAAGGAAGAGGACCCTATTCAGGGTGAGCCGCAAGGATTAGAAGATCTGAAGGGTGCCCTGAAGACGCACATTCACGAGCGCCAAAAGCTGGGTCGATCCAACATCGATAGCGTATACTTTCAAGGGTGGCAACGGTTGCAATCGATTGCTAATGGGGCCCTCAGCAACAGTTTCTTTAACCACCCAGGAGTCACTCTGGCGGAGAAGAAAACAGCCCTTCGATGGCGACATGGATGCCTTTGGAATAACAAGGTGGCTTTCAGGTGGGGCAAAAGTACCACGGACAAATGCCCCTTGTGTGGAGAGCATGACAGTGCAGGCCATATCACAGGCGCATGCAGGCACCCCGAAATGCAAAAGATGTACATAGAGCGCCACCATGGCACAGGAAGGATTTTGCTGAGGGCTGTATCGAAAGGCAGCATGGGAGGGGACATCGTCATGGCAGACCTGGGGACGGCCGAGAAGTGTGAGAGAGTAGGAGCACCAGCCATGCTGATGAATAAAGTCCCCTCGTACTTAATCCCCCACGTTGAGGCACCAGCACTTGGAGCCGTCCAAATGAAAACGAAAATGCAGCCTGACATGTTGTTGATGCAAACGACAGGACAAAAGAAGGACGTTATAGTCCACATTGGGGAATTTAAGTATTGCAGAGACACTGAGCATGGGGACCAATTAAAAGCCTGCTTAAACCAGCACACGGATCTCGTTGAGCTACTGATCTTGAACGGGCACCAACGAAACAACATAAAAGTTATTCCAATCTTGATTGGCACCTCGGGCACTATTTATAATAAGCACACAATTGAAGCCATGATGTCTCTAGGGATCACTGCGTTCCATGCTAAGAAATGCGCCCAGAAAATGCATGTCCATTCGATAAAACTCTTGCACAGCATAGTACAAACCAGACGCAGACTCGAATATTTTTCAGCCACAAAGCCTGCCACTGGGCCAATAAAGCACACCCATAAGAGAAAACCACCGTGAGGAAGTTGTTTCTTTCTTTTTGCCTCATGGTAACGGCGCGGATGTGGCTACGGCCCCAAGCTGCGCTGTTTCCTTAACCTCCACGCCCTTATAGGGCGTAGCTTTCTTTCTTTCTTTCACCGGCAGGCCCTGAACTATCTTGATTATCCACCAACCGGCCCTGACACCTTTTGATCACCCACCGACAGGCCCTGAAGCGTTTTGAATCCCCACTAACATGCCTTGAAGCCTTTAAATTACCCACAAGCATTGGTCGCATTTGGCCCAGGATGCGCCGCTTCCATAACTCTCACCCCTTTCACAAGCCGTAGCTTTTTTTATTTCTCGAAATGATTCCTTTCGTCAAGGTCAAAATCCTACCGCATGCATGCGGTACACTGGCTGATGTTACATCTCACTCAAGTTGCCGTTACATCTCACTTCAGTTGTTGTTACATCTCACTTTAGTTGATGTTACATCTTAACCGCATATGCAGTCATGTATAACAGTCTCTAGCCGTTTCAACACCATTCTGAAGTAAGATAATGGAATGGACGACAGGATATGATGACATATGCATGGTCAAAGACACAAGGTCTGGCCATTACTGGCATGCACGGGGTCAGCCACATTGAGAGGAAGTCAATAAAGTTACACCTCTGGGCCCGCTCCAACCCCTCAAAGCTCGGCCGCGTGGGCGCCCCACTGTTCAGAAGGGAGAAAAAAAATCGTGGGGATCTTTGGCACCTTTCCCGGGTTTTTTTGGTGTATTTACTTTTCTTCAACCTTTCGCTCTTTTTCAGGGTTGTTTTCTTTCGGGTGCGAACAACCATCGGCGTGTCAGTGCGATAACGCGCGGTATGCAACAACTTTTTCTGCCACCAGCAGGTATCGAACTCGCGACCTCCGCTTGATCAGCATCGTCGGTGCTAGGCTGTAAGCGACTGACACCAGTACGGCATTAGTCGCGGACGATTGGGTGGGTGGCGGGCGAGAGGTGTCATCGCCGCGCGGCCAAAAAGCTTCACGAATACACATCGCCTACACCCGACGTTGAGCACAATATAACCACATTTCTAATGCGCTGCTTTTGATCGAGGCCGCACTTGCGACATAACACTGCGTTGCAACCCAGGCCGTGCATGCCGAGCGTCGCCACTCGTTTCGGTATGTAACATGGGTGGTTGGCCGGCGAGAGATGTCATCGGCCCCCAATTCGCAGCGACTGCAATAACTTTTCGAATACATATCGCCTACACTCGACGTTGAGTGCATTAGAATCACAATGTCAATGCGCATCTTTTGATCGCCTGCCCGGTGCCTGCTGAGCGTCGTGAGCCGTCCAGGCCGGCATAGTAGGTTCTGCTGCGCGTCTTCTCTCAATTTTTTTTGTTTTTTTAGTCACTTTATTTTTCTAGGCACACTTTTTTTACAGTCTCCCATGAAGGAGATCCCTAACAAAGAAGAAACTAAAAGGAAGAGGGTGGGGGGGCCCTGGGGAGAAGGAGGAAAAGGAAAGGCCGGGAGGCAAAGAAGACCAAGTCATTCAGAGGAAGTGTAACCCTGGTGAATTATGATCCGGCTTATTTTGGGGTACCAATCAGCCAGAACTGGTGGTACTTGTGGTACCAAAGCCAGGACTTAGATCCCTTTCACTAAATCAGGTCCATTGGATAAACTGTTGAAACCGGCGGATACTGACACTCATAAAAGTGATGAAACTCGGGATACCGGTATTTCGACAAACAATATTCAGGATACTCAGGCTATCGGCACTCATGATACTCAACCTACTCAGGATGCTCACGATACCGGTATTCATACCATTCACTTAGGTGCCTCAAGATAGTCGGGGTACCAGTATTCAAGATACTCAGGATACTCAAGATGCTTGGGATACCCAAGATACTCTGGCACTCAGGATGGTCACGATACTCTGGTGCCTCAGGATAGTCGGGGTGCCGGTACTCAGGATACTCTGGATGCTTGGGATACCGATACCAAGGATACTCGAGATGTTTGGGATACTCAGTATACTCAGGAAACTTGGGATACTCAGGATGCTTGCATAGGTCAGACCAACAATTTCACATCCACAATGACATGATGTCTCCTATTTTTGTGGCAACACGCCGCCGCGTTCCTGCAACAACTGCAGGATAGTTGTGTGACCATTCAAGTGAGCCCAGTACAGTGCCCGCCCCCCCTGACAGTTCGCATGAGGTGCATTCTCACGGCAATCCAGCAACAGCCGCACCCCCGCCTCGTTGCCTTTCATGGCCGCCCTCACCAGTGCAGTCCCATCTTGGCAGTCAGCACGGGGGGCATGCTCCCTCCAACCTAACAATAGCCGCACCACCGCCTCGTTACCATTCATGGCTGCCCTCACTAGTGCCTCCCCATCTTGGCAGTCAGCATGGGGGGCATGCTCCTTCCACCCCAACAACAGCCGCACCACGGCCTCATGGCCGTTCATGGCAGCACATATCAGTACCTCCCCATTCCGCCAGTCAGCATGTGGGGCATGCTCCCTGCACCCCAACAACAGCCCAACCACCGCATCGTGGCCGTTCTCGGCTGCCATACGCAGTACCCTCCCATTTTGGCAGTCAGCATGGGCGGCATGCTCCCTCCACCCCAACAGCAGATGCACCACCGCATCGTGGCCTCTTATGGCCGCCCACTTTAGTGCCTGCCCACCCTGGCAGTCCGCTCGGGGGGCATGCTCCCTCCACCCCAACAACAGCTGCTCTACCGCATGGTCGCCACGCCCGGCTGCCCTGACCAATGCCTCCCCATTCCTGGAGTCTGCCTGTGCACCAAGATTGAGCATAAGCCTCACCATCTCCACGTTGTCATACTCCTGACTGTTGCAGCCCACAGCCCTCATAAGGGCCTGGTCAGGACCGTGTACTGCCACCATGGCACGAGCTAGGTTAATGGGGCAGTCCCTGAGGCAGTCGCGCCAAAGCTTGCACACCCGCCAAGCTCCATACTGTACCCGGGTTTGACGGGCACCATATTCAGAGGGGGCTAGAGTATTGCAGAGCCATGCGTCTGCATAGCTGAGGATGCTGCCAAGGATGTCCATGTTGAGGTCTTGGAGGCTGGTCAAGATGGCTGGGTCCTCGCTAGGGGAAGGAGACGCAGATGCATCTGTTCTGATAGCCTCGGTTACCTCGGTGGATGCGAATGAGGTCATGGTGATGGTAAGGCCACTTTCTTCGATCAGTTGGTTTTGTCTCCGTGTCTTGTCGCCCTTGCTCAACAAGCGAGTGGGGTTGAGGTACTGCAAGCCAATGTAAAACACTCGCTCAGACTCTCCAGATAAATGTAAACCAATGACGCTTTATGTATGAATGTCCGTCCTATCGGTCAACTATTCATGCAAAAAGCCACATAAATTAGCTGCAGTCGGTGTTGCAATGTCTGTGCGCGAATCGGATGCTGCATACACCGTCTGTATGCATCCACCAAAAAACCTTTAAAGAAATGGCCAGGCTCTGGCCAGGCTGTGCAATCTGGAGATGCAGATAAAGAATGAGGGAGTGTGGTTCCCATCAAATACCTTGGTCACGGATGTATTTCGCTGTTTTGATCGTGTTCTTCAGGGAGGGACGGATTCGACTGTGAAGATATTTTCGACTGGATTTTTTCATGATAAGGGGCAACGAATCAAAAAAAATCGCCAAAACAGCGACATGTTAAGCAACAACGAAATTCGAAAACAACGAACCACGTCCGTGACAACGGTATTCAAATTGAAAGAAACAAATGCGCAGTTTTGTGGAGATTTTACAGTCGTCCAGCAGAGCATCACATTTATTTGATGCACGAGACATATGCCCATAAACCGGTGCAGGCACTAGTAGACACTCACTCTAGGACAGAAAGCGAAAACCAATTAAACCAATGACCCTGGACAAGCACCTAGCACACAACCACAAGAGAGTGGCGTGATAATGAATCCAATAGTGCAGAAGATAAGCCCCAGCCATGACATGACGTGGGTGCAAAAGAGTTCGATTGAGCACTGCCTAGAAAATAAGGGGGGAGGCTGAAATGTTAGAAGAGTTTGGAGATGTTTCCCTCTTTTTCCCTCGTAACGCCAGTCACTGTAGCGAGCCAACGGTACGGCGATTACTAGACCCGTCCCAAACATTGGCAAACATTGGAGACGCAGCCGTTTGCTGCCTTATTGGGCGCACGAGAAACAGAAAAATCCCGCGAGTCTGTACAAACGTGTAGGGCCCGTTGCGTGGCATTGGCGAGACGTTAGAGACGTATGACCCCCGGGTATGGTTTCCGGCACTAAAACGGCTTTTCGGAGACGGGGCCGGCCTAAGTATAGGCTTGCCAGAAAGCGCGCATTTTTGCGATTATTTTGGTGAAAGTTGTGCCAGTCCCTTGGCCGGAGCGTGAACCTCCATCATGGGGGGCGGTAGGGAATGAAGGGGGGTGACGACTGCTGACATTCCGGATCGCCAATCCCCAATCGCAACTTCACGTTTCATGTGGCCAGGAACCGGCCAGGGGGTCATCTCCGGAAGGCTTCGGATCTGGAGGCTTCATTCAACGTTAGCGAAAGAAAAGAATCGATCCTAGAATTATCCGAGTATTTTGGTTGCTAGTTGCGATGCTGAAGTTCCTTACGTCGGTGGTGGGTCGTTTGATCGGGAGGAGGTGCTGAGTGGCTGGCGTGCTAGAAGCCCCCAAAGCCCAGAAGCTGCCGACCTGTCAAACGTCGGGCCAAGCGACCCGTACCGAAGCACCGGATAAAGCAAGCAAGGGCCGGACGTAGCCTGGCGTGCAAACTGTTTTCATCATACACTGAAGTATGGGTCAAACATTTATATGAAAATAAGTGGAAGCCAGAGTCCTCAGGCTCTGACATATCCACATGCCATTATGCATGCATTTCATCACTTATCATGGTCATTCATTGGTCAAATTCACTTGAATGGCATTCATGTTTATTTCCGGGCCGCTCACCAGAAGCGATGCTGTGTACTTGGGTTGAAGTGGATGTTATTGATGCCGCAATCGCGTTGGAGGATGACAAATGCAATGCGTAGGCCGCCGATCGAACGGGTGAGCGAGGCTAGGGTTCTGACGCAGCAAGCATGCATGTACATACGTATTGAACGGCAGACATGGAGGACTTTTTGACGGAGGACTTGAATGGCCAATACGGAGGCGACCGATGTTTTAGGTAAACCTGCCTCGTAGTCGGGGGGTTCGTCTAGGACGGGTCTTCTAGGACGGGTAGATGCAGCTGAGCTCGCGTTTTATGGGCATCGACCCCCTCGTCGCACCGCATGGCAACGGGCCCTAGTACGTCGCACCAGCGACGCTCCCAGACGCACTGCGCCTGACAAAGCAATACTGCCATCATACGACGTTAATCATGTGCGCGAAGTGCGCTTGCGCGTGCATCCACACGGCCGATTGGGTGTTAATGAGGCCGTGGCTTTGTTGAAGGTGCACCAAACATCTGATGTCAGCATTGATCATCCACATTTAAACGACTCGACACTGCTCCGAGCCCCTCCCATCCCTGCCGCGCCAAGCTCATTTCAGACCTGGATAGGTGGTTTAAGGCCTCCTCGATTCCCTCATCATGCCCCCGTGTTGGGCAGCCTCTGACATGGGCCCCCCAGCCAGGCCCCAGCCAGGCGAAAACCCTCTCCAAGTACCAGTACGTCAACCTACCCTATCCACCTCCTCAAGGCTTCTGTCTCCTGTCATAAGCATGGATCCATCCCATGAGGACATTCAGGCCAGCAGGCAAGGGAGCAATAGCTCGTCAAGTGGTAATGTCAAGGCTGACAGAGAGGAGCGAGGAGGGCAGCCGCGGGAAGGTAAACCGCAAACCTAATAAGGATCAGCTTTGATTGCAAACAGAACAAGCTCGAGGGGACTGTCCAAGCCGACCAAGTGGAGCAGATCAGCCATGCAGCTGAATTGTTTCCAACCTCCTCGCTCTCCGTAGACCCTTAGCCCTCAACCCTGACCTCCCTTCCGAGTTCCGACCCCTTCAACGGTACGAATGCGGAGACCATGCCAGTGATCATTGTGCTGCCTTGTGGTTAAAGCTGCAACGCTTCCAACCCTAAACCACAAAGTCCTCTGAGCCCTCCAGCCACTCGCTCAGTACGAGCATTGAGACCATGTCAGAGTATACAAAACCTCCTTGTGGTTCCAGAGGCAGCACTCATAATCCTCGAAGTCTGCACCCTCAACCCTGCGCCCTCCTCCCCCTCCCTTAGCGGTATACATGTTGAGATCATGCTTGCCGGTGTGAACGGCTTGCCGGCACACTCAGTCTCATATCATGCACCCAGTTACAACAGTGCTTCCAAACTTGCACGTTTTCATACACAACCCTCAACTCTCCGCCCTCCCTCAGCAGTACGATTGTCGGGATCCTGTCGGTGTTTAGGGTATGGCTTCATGCACCCAGCTGCAGCACTTCCAAACCTTCAACACTCAACCCTCAACCCTGCCCTCTCCTCTTCCCCCCTCATCAGCGGTTCTAATGTCAGGACCATGTCAGCGATTACGACACGGCCTCCTGGTCTTAGCTGCACCATTTCCAAACATCCAACTCAAATGCCGCTGAGCTGTCATGGTCGCCCGATGGAGGCTGTGTGGCGCTGGTGGATGGTCCACTCACCTACCGTGTGTCGCTGCATGCTATCGATGGCAGGTGGGGGTGCAGTGGGCCTGTTCTTGTTGACAACTCCCTGGGAGATCACAAGATGGCGCATGGGACATTTTCTGCAACCCAGCATAAGCACCCACGTTTGTCCCAAACAGCAGGCCCCACACGTTGGTATGACCCACACAACAGGTCCCTCGCTGACTCGTATGATGCAGTACACCATATCTGCTGCTTACTCGCCCCCCTGCTGCCCCCTCTTTGCCTCAATGAGTTTGGTTGGCAGGGAATCCTGACCAGGTATTCTGTGTTATTCAGCTGGCCCCTGACACATTTTAAGTACCCATCGACAAGCCCTGTCTCATTTTATCACCCTCTGGCAGGCTCTGCACCCTTGAAGTTACCCACCAGTAGGCCCTGACTCCTTTACATTACCCACCAGCAGGCCCTAAACCTTTTTGATTACCAACCGGCGAGCCCTGCACCCTTTTGATTACCCATCGACAGGCCCTGGACCCTTTTGATTACTCACCGGCAGGCCCTAAACCCGTTTGATTACTCACGAGCAGGCCCTGAATCCTTTTGATAACCCACCGGCAGGCCCTAAACCCTTTTGATTACTCACCAGCAGGCCCTGAACCCTTTAGATTACCCACCAGCAGGCCCTGAACCCTATTGATTACCCACCGGCAGGCCCTGAACCCTTTTGATTACCCACCAGCAGGCCCTGAACCCTTTTGATTACTCACCAGCAGGCCCTGAACCCTTTTGATTACCCACCGGCAGGCCCTGGACCCTTGTGATTACCCACCAGCAGGCCCTGAACCCTTTTGATTACCCACCGGCAGGCCCTGAACCCTTTTGATTACCCACCAGCAGGCCCTGAACCCTTTTGATTACCCACCAGCAGGCCCTGAACCCTTTTAATTACCCACCAGCAGGCCCAGAACCCTTTTGATTACCCACCAGCAGGCCCTGAACCCTTGTGATTACCCACCACTCGGCAGCAGGCCCTGAACCCTTTTGATTACTCACTGGCAGGCCCTGTACCCTTTTGATTACCCACCGGCAGGCCCTGAACCCTTTGATTATCCACTGGCAGGCCCTGGGCCCTATAGATTACCCACCGGCAGGCCCTGCACCCTTTTGATTACCCAATGGCAGGCCCTGAACCCTTTCAATTACCCACCGGCAGGCCCTGAACCCTTTTGATTACTCTCCGGCAGGCCCTGCACCCTTTGATTACTCACCGGCAGGCCCTGATCCCTTTTTATTACCCTCCAGCAGGCCCTGAACCCTTTTGATTACTCCCCGGCAGGCCCTGAACTCTTTTGAATACTCACCTACTGGCCCTGAACCCTTTTGATTACCCACCAGCAGGCCCTGAACCCTATTGATTACCCACCGGCAGGCCCT
Source organism: Limnomonas spitsbergensis (assembly GCA_037349105.1). NCBI lineage: Eukaryota > Viridiplantae > Chlorophyta > Chlorophyceae > Chlamydomonadales > Limnomonas > Limnomonas spitsbergensis. The sequence goes on along the minus strand of JAYJMM010000101.1, from coordinate 2,111,596 downwards.
GAATACTTTTTTATTACTTACCAGCAGGCCCTGAACCCTTTCGATTACCAACCAGGAGGCCCTGATCTTTTTTGATTACCCACCGGCAGGCCCTGCACCCTTTTGATTACTCAATGGCAGGCCCTGAACCCTTTTAATTACCCAGTGGCAGGCCCTGCACCCTTTTGATAACTCACCGGCAGGCCCTGAACTCTTTTGATTACTCCCCAGCAGGCCCTGAACCCTTTTAATTACTCACCGGCAGGCCCTGAACCCTATTGATTACCCGCCGGCAGGCCCTGAACCCATTCGATTACCCACCGGCAGGCCCTGAACCCTATTGATTACCAACCAGGAGGCCCTGAACCCTTTTGATTACCAATCTGCAGGCCCTGATCCTTTTGATTACTCACCAGCAGGCCCTGAACCCTTTTAATTACTCACCAGCAGGCCCTGAACCCTTTTGATTACCCACCGGCAGGCCCTGAACCCTTAAGATTACTCGGCAGCAGGCCCTGAACCCTTTTGATGACCCACCGGCAGGCCCGAAACCCTTTTGGTTACCAACAGGCAGGCCCTAAACCCTTTTGATTACTCACCGGCAGGCCCTGAACCTTTAGATTACCCACCAGCAGGCCCTGAACCCTATTGATTACCCACCGGCAGGCCCTGAACCCTTTTGATAACCCACCAGCAGGCTATGAACACTTCTGATTACCCGCCGGCAGGCCCTGAACCCTTTTCATTACACACCAGCAGGCCCTGAACTCTTATGATTACCCACTGGCAGGCCCTGATCCCTTTTGATTACACACCGGCAGGCCCTGAACCCTTTTGATTACCCACTGGCAGGTCCTGAACCCTTTTTCATTACCCACCAGCAGGCCCTGAACCCTTTTGACTACCCACCTGCAGGCCCCGAACCCTTATGATTACCCACCGGCAGGCCCTGAACCCATTTGATTACCAACCGGCAGGCCCTGAACCCTTTTGATGACTCACCAGCAGGCCCTGAACCCTTTTGATTACCCACCGGCAGGCCCCGAACCCTTTTAATTACCCACCGGCAGGCCCTGCACCCTTTTAATTACTCACTGGCAGGCCCTGTACCCTTTTGATTACTCACCGGCAGGCCCTGAACCCTTTTGATTACCCACCAGCAGGCCCTGAACCCTATTGATTACCCGCCGGCAGGCCCTGAACCCATTCGATTACCCACAAGCAGGCCCTGAACCCTATTGATTACCCACCGGCAGGCCCTGAACCCTTTTGATTACCCACCAGCAGGCCCTGAACCTTTTTAATTACCCACCAGCAGGCCCTGAACCCTTTGATTATCCACTGGCAGGCCCTGGGCCCTAAAGAATACCCACCGGCAAGCCCTGCACCCTTTTGATTACCCAATGGCAGGCCCTGAACCCATTTAATTACCCGCCAGCAGGCCCTGAACCCTTTTGATTACTCACTGGCAGGCCCTGAACCATTTTGATAACCCACCGGCAGGCCCTGGACCCTTTTGATTATCCACCAGCAGGCCCTGAACCCTTTTGATTACCCACCGACAGGCCCTAAACCCTTTTGATTACCCACCACTCGGCAGCAGGCCCTGAACCCTATTGATAACCCACCGGCAGGCCCTGGACCCTTGTGATTACCCACCAGCAGGCCCTGAACCCTTTTGATTACCCGCCGGCAGGCCCTGAACCCTTTTGATTACCCACCAGCAGGCCCTGACCCCTTTTGATTACCCACCAGCAGGCCCTGAACCCTTTAGATTACCCACCAGCAGTCCCTGAACCCTTTTGATTACTCCCCGGCAGGCCCTGAACTCTTTTGATTACTCACCGGCAGGCCCTGAACCCTTTTGATTACCCACCAACAGGCCCTGAACCCTATTGATTACCCACCGGCAGGCCCTGGACCCTTGTGATTACCCACCAGCAGGCCCTGAACCCTTTTGATTACCCACCGGCATGGCCTGAACCCTTTTGATTACCCACCGGCAGGCCCTGAACCCTTTTGATTACCCACTGGCAGGTCCTAAACCCTTTTGATTACCCACCACTCGGCAGCAGGCCCTGAACCCTTTTGATTACCCACCGGCAGGCCCTGAACCCTTTTGATTACCCACCGACAGGCCCTAAACCCTTTTGATTACCCACCACTCGGCAGCAGGCCCTGAACCCTATTGATTACCCACCGGCAGGCCCTGAACACTTTTGATTACCCACCGGCAGGCCCTGGACCTTGTGATTACCCACCGGCAGGCCCTGGACCCTTTTGATTACCCAATGGCAGGCCCTGAACCCTTTTAATTACCCGCCAGCAGGCCCTGAACCCTTTTGATCACTCACCGGCAGGCCCTGAACCCTTTTGATTACCCACCGGCAGGCCCTGGACCCTTTTGATTACCAACCGGCAGGCCCTGAACCCTTTTGATTACCGTACTGTCAGTCTCATTTGGTTTTTTTTGCTTTTGGTGTCATTTGAAAAACGTAATGTAAGGTATTGATTGTCACGAGTTGGTTTGCCCAGAATTTTTTTTAAACTAATTTTGGTTTCTCACTGAAAACCACTTAAACATTTGGTTTAAGCTAAAAAGGGCCGGAAGGAAGCACATGCCCTTCCCCTAGCAAACATAAACAACGTGTTGTATTATCTGAGCATCTGGAGCAGGAAATATCACAATAAAACAACAGGAGGCGTAAGCAAAGACGCCGATGCTGCGCTTGTGCTTGCTAGAACTGATGGGAGGGACGGCACGTCTCCGCTCGGCGATAGTACCGATGTCGCTGGCAGCCAGATCGATCACCTCACGGAAACGTGTGCAATATCACCCATAGCTATGGTAATAGACGATTTGCAAAGCCAAGCAAAGCCAGGCTGCAAATGGCGCGAAACGCCTATTTCCACACTTTTCCGTACAATTACGAATTTCTGCGATTGTCACGAGTTGGTTCGGCCAGTTGAAAGCTTAAACACGATTGTCAGCAGTGGTTTCAATTTCAGAAACCATAAGTGACACCAAATGAGACTGACAGTACGGTACCCACCGGCAGGCCCTAAACCCTTTTGATTACCCACCTCTCGGCAGCAGGCCCTGAACCCTTTTGATTACACACCAGCAGGCCCTGAACCCTTTTGATTACTCACCGGCAGGCCCTGAACCCTTTGATTATCCACTGGCAGGCCCTGGGCCCTATAGATTACCCACCGGCAGGCCCTGCACCCTTTTGATTACCCTATGGCAGGCCCTGAACCCTTTCAATTACCCACCGGCAGGCCCTGAACCCTTTTGATAACTCTCCGGCAATCCCTGCACCCTTTGATTACTCACCAGCAGGCCCTGATCCCTTTTTATTACCCTCCAGCAGGCCCTGAACCCTTTTGATTACTCCCCGGCAGGCCCTGAACTCTTTTGATTACTCACCTACTGGCCCTGAACCCTTTTGATTACCCACCAGCAGGCCCTAACCCTATTTATTACCCACCGGCAGGCCCTGAATACTTTTTCATTACTTACCAGCAGGCCCTGAACCCTTTCGATTACCAACCAGCAGGCCCTGATCCTTTTTGATTACCCACCGGCAGGCCCTGCACCCTTTTGATTACTCAATGGCAGGCCCTGAACCCTTTTAATTACCCACGGGCAGGCCCTGCACCCTTTTGATTACTCACCGGCAGGCCCTGAACTCTTTTGATTACTCACCAGCAGGCCCTGAACCCTTTTAATTACTCACCGGCAGGCCCTGAACCCTATTGATTACCCGCCAGCAGGCCCTGAACCCATTCGATTACCCACCAGCAGGCCCTGAACCCTATTGATAACCCACCGGCAGGCCCTGAACCCTTTTGATTACCAATCTGCAGGCCCTGATCCTTTTGATTACTCACCAGCAGGCCCTGAACCCTTTTAATTACTCACCGGCAGGCCCTGAACCCTTTTGATCACTCATCGGCAGGCCCTGAACCCTTTTGATTACCCACCGGCAGGCCCTGAACCCTTTTGATTACCCACCACCCGGCAGCAGGCCCTGAACCCTTTTGATTACCCACCGGCAGGCCCTGAACCCTTTTGATTACCCACCGGCAGGCCCTAAACCCTTTGATTATCCACTGGCAGGCCCTGGGTCCTATAGATTACCCACCGGCAGGCCCTGCACCCTTTTGATTACCCAATGGCAGGCCCTGAACCCTTTCAATTACCCACCGGCAGGCCCTGAACCCTTTTGATTACTCTCCGGCAGGCCCTGCACCCTTTGATTACTCACCGGCAGGCCCTGATCCCTTTTTATTACCCTCCAGCAGGCCCTGAACCCTTTTGATTGCTCCCCGGCAGGCCCTTAACTCTTTTGATTACTCACCTACTGGCCCTGAACCCTTTTGATTACCCACCAGCAGGCCCTGAACCCTATTGATTACCCACCGGCAGGCCCTGAATACTTTTTCATTACTTACCAGCAGGCCCTGAACCCTTTCGATTACCAACCAGCAGGCCCTGATCCTTTTTGATTACCCACCGGCAGGCCCTGCACCCTTTTGATTACTCAATGGCAGGCCCTGAACCCTTTTAATTACCCACGGGCAGGCCCTGCACCCTTTTGATTACTCACCGGCAGGCCCTGAACTCTTTTGATTACTCACCAGCAGGCCCTGAACCCTTTTAATTACTCACCGGCAGGCCCTGAACCCTATTGATTACCCGCCGGCAGGCCCTGAACCCATTCGATTACCCACCATCAGGCCCTGAACCCTATTGATTACCCACCGGCAGGCCCTGAACCCTTTTGATTACCAATCTGCAGGCCCTGATCCTTTTGATTACTCACCAGCAGGCCCTGAACCCTTTTAATTACTCACCGGCAGGCCCTGAACCCTTTTGATTACCCACCGGCAGGCCCTGAACCCTTTAGATTACTCGGCAGCAGGCCCTGAACCCTTTTGATGACCCAACGGCAGGCCCGAAACCCTTTTGATTACCAACAGGCAGGCCCTGAACCCTTTTGATTACTCACCGGCAGGCCCTGAACCTTAAGATTACCCACCAGCAGGCCCTGAACCCTTTTGATTACCCACCGGCAGGCCCTGACCCCTTTTTAATTACCCACCGGCAGGACCTGAACCCTTTTGACTACCCACCTGCAGGCCCCGAACCCTTATGATTACCCACCGGCAGGCCCTGAACCCATTTGATTACCCACCGGCAGGCCCTGAACCCTTTTGATTACTCACCAGCAGGCCCTGAACCCTTTTGATTACCCACCGGCAGGCCCAGAACCCTTTTAATTACCCACCGGCAGGCCCTGCACCCTTTTGATTACTCACTGGCAGGCCCTGGACTCTTTTGAATACTCACCGGCAGGCCCTGAACCCTTTTGATTACCCACCAGTAGGCCCTGCACCCTATTGATTACCCACCGGCAGGCCCTGAACCCATTCGATTACCCACCAGCAGGCCCAGAACCCTTGTGATTACCCACCAGCAGGCCCTGAACCCTTTTGATTACCCACCGGCAGACCCTGAACCCATTTGATTACCCACCGGCAGGCCCTGAACCTATTGATTATCCACTGGCAGGCCCTGGGCCCTAAAGAATACCCACCGGCAGGCCCTGCACCCTTTTGATTACCCAATGGCAGGCCCTGAACCCTTTTAATTACCCGCCAGCAGGCCCTGAACCCTTTTGATTACTCACTGGCAGGCCCTGAACCATTTTGATAACCCACCGGCAGGCCCTGGACCCTTTTGATTATCCACCAGCAGGTCCTGAACCCTTTTGATTACCCACCGACAGGCCCTAAACCCTTTTGATTACCCACCACTCGGCAGCAGGCCCTGAACCCTATTGATAACCCACCGGCAGGCCCTGCACCCTTTTGATTACCCAATGGCAGGCCCTGAACCCTTTTAATTACCCGCCAGCAGGCCCTGAACCCTTTTGATTACTCACTGGCAGGCCCTGAACCATTTTGATAACCCACCGGCAGGCCCTGGACCCTTTTGATTATCCACCAGCAGGTCCTGAACCCTTTTGATTACCCACCGACAGGCCCTAAACCCTTTTGATTACCCACCACTCGGCAGCAGGCCCTGAACCCTATTGATAACCCACCGGCAGGCCCTGCACCCTTTTGATTACCCAATGGCAGGCCCTGAACCCTTTTAATTACCCGCCAGCAGGCCCTGAACCCTTTTGATTACTCACTGGCAGGCCCTGAACCATTTTGATAACCCACCGGCAGGCCCTGGACCCTTTTGATTATCCACCAGCAGGTCCTGAACCCTTTTGATTACCCACCGACAGGCCCTAAACCCTTTTGATTACCCACCACTTGGCAGCAGGCCCTGAACCCTATTGATAACCCACCGGCAGGCCCTGGACCCTTGTGATTACCCACCAGCAGGCCCTGAACCCTTTTGATTACCCGCCGGCAGGCCCTGAACCCTTTTGATTACCCACCAGCAGGCCCTGACCCCTTTTGATTACCCACCAGCAGACCCTGAACCCTTTAGATTACCCACCAGCAGGCCCTGAACCCTTTTGATTACTCCCCGGCAGGCCCTGAACTCTTTTGATTACTCACCGGCAGGCCCTGAACCCTTTTGATTACTCACCAGCAGGCCCTGAACCCTATTGATTACCCACCGGCAGGCCCTGGACCCTTGTGATTACCCACCAGCAGGCCCTGAACCCTTTTGATTACCCGCCGGCAGGCCCTGAACCCTTTTGATTACCCACCAGCAGGCCCTGACCCCTTTTGATTACCCACCAGCAGACCCTGAACCCTTTAGATTACCCACCAACAGGCCCTGAACCCTTTTGATTACTCCCCGGCAGGCCCTGAACTCTTTTGATTACTCACCGGCAGGCCCTGACCCCTTTTGATTACCCACCAGCAGACCCTGAACCCTTTAGATTACCTACCAGCAGGCCCTGAACCCTTTTGATTACTCCCCGGCAGGCCCTGAACTCTTTTGATTACTCACCGGCAGGCCCTGAACCCTTTTGATTACTCACCAGCAGGCCCTGAACCCTATTGATTACCCACCGGCAGGCCCTGGACCCTTGTGATTACCCACCAGCAGGCCCTGAACCCTTTTGATTACCCACCGGCATGGCCTGAACCCTTTTGATTACCCACCGGCAGGCCCTGAACCCTTTTGATTACCCACTCGCAGGTCCTAAACACTTTTGATTACCCACCACTCGGCAGCAGGCCCTGAACCCTTTTGATTACCCACCGGCAGGCCCTGAACCCTTTTGATTACCCACCGACAGGCCCTAAACCCTTTTGATTACCCACCACTCGGCAGCAGGCCCTGAACCCTATTGATTACCTACCGGCAGGCCCTGAACACTTTTGATTACCCACCGGCAGGCCCTGGACCTTGTGATTACCCACCGGCAGGCCCTAGACCATTGTGTTTACTCACCAGCAAGCCCTGAACCCTTTTGATTACCCACCGGCAGGCCCGAAACCCTTTTGATTACCCACAGGCAGGCCCTAAACCCTTTTGATTACTCACCGGCAGGCCCTGAACCTTTAGATTACCCACCAGCAGGCCCTGAACCCTATTGATTACCCACCGGCAGGCCCTGAACCCTTTTCATTACACACCAGCAGGCCCTGCACCCTTTTGATTACTCACTTGCAGGCCCTGATCCCTTTTGATTACACACCGGCAGGCCCTGAACCCTTTTGATTACCCACCGGCAGGCCCTGAACCCTTTTTAATTACCCACCGGCAGGCCCTGAACCCTTTTGACTACCCACCTGCAGGCCCCGAACCCTTATGATTACCCACCGGCAGGCCCTGAACCCATTTGATTACCCACCGGCAGGCCCTGAACCCTTTTGATTACTCACCGGCAGGCCCTGAACCCTTTTGATTACCCACCGGCAGGCCCCGAACCCTTTTAATTACCCACCGGCAGGCCCTGCACCCTTTTGATTACTCACTGGCAGGCCCTGGACTCTTTTGATTACTCACCGGCAGGCCCTGAACCCTTTTGATTACCCACCAGCAGGCCCTGAACCCTATTGATTACCCGCCGGCAGGCCCTGAACCCATTCGATTACCCACCAGCAGCCCCTGCACCCTTTGATTACTCACCGGCAGGCCCTGATCCCTTTTTATTACCCATTAGCAGACCCTGAACCCTTTCGATTACTCCCCGGCAGGCCCTGAACTCTTTTGATTACTCACCGGCTGGCCCTGAACCCTTTTGATTACCCATCGGCATGCCATGGACCCTTTTGATTACCCATCGGCAGGCCCTGCACCCTTTGATTACTCACCGGCAGGCCCTGAACCCTTTTGATTACTCACCGGCAGGCCCTGAACCCTTTTAATTTCCCACCGGCAGGCCCTGAACCCTTTTGATTACTCACCGGCAGGCCCTGGACCCTTTTGATAACCCATCGGCAGGCCCTGAACCCTTTTGATTACCCACCGACAGGCCCTAAACCCTTTTGATTACCCACCACTCGGCAGCAGGCCCTGAACCCTATTGATTACCCACCGGCAGGCCCTGAACACTTTTGATGACCCACCGGCAGGCCCTGGACCTTGTGATTACCCACCGGCAGGCCCTGGACCCTTGTGATTACCCACCAGCAGGCCCTGAACCCTTTTGATTACCCGCCGGTAGGCCCTGAACCCTTTTGATTACCCACCAGCAGGCCCTGAACCCTTTTTATTACCCACCAGCAGGCCCTGAACCCTTTTGATTACTCCCCGGCAGGCCCTGAACTCTTTTGATAACTCACCGGCAGGCCCTGAACCCTTTTGATGATTACTCACCAGCAGGCCCTGAACCCTATTGATTACCCACCGGCAGGCCCTGGACCCTTGTGATTACCCACCAGCAGGCCCTGAACCCTATTGATTACCCACCGGCAGGCCCTGGACCCTTTTGATTACCCACCGGCAGGCCCTGAACCCTTTTGATTACCCACTGGCAGGTCCTAAACCCTTTTGATTACCCACCACTCGGCAGCAGGCCCTGAACCCTTTTGATGACCCACCGGCAGGCCCTGAACCCTTTTGATTACCCACCCGCAGGCCCTGAACCCTTTGATTATCCACTGGCAGGCCCTGGGCCCTATAGATTACCCACCGGCAGGCCCTACACCCTTTTGATAACCCAATGGCAGGCCCTGAACCCTTTCAATTACCCACCGGCAGGCCCTGAACCCTTTTGATTACTCACCAGCAGGCCCTAAACCCTTTTGATTACCCACCGGCAGGCCCTGCACCCTTTGATTACTCACCGGCAGGCCCTGATCCCTTTTTATTACCCACCAGCAGGCCCTGAACCCTTTCGATTACTCCCCGGCAGGCCCTGAACTCTTTTGATTACTCACCGGCTGGCCCTGTACCCTTTTGATGATTACTCACCAGCAGGCCCTGAACCCTATTGATTACCCACCGGCAGGCCCTGGACCCTTGTGATTACCCACCAGCAGGCCCTGAACCCTATTGATTACCCACCGGCAGGCCCTGAACCCTTTTGATTACTCACCGGCTGGCCCTGAACCCTTTTAATTTCCCACCGGCAGGCCCTGAACCCTTTTGATTACTCACCGGCAGGCCCTGGACCCTTTTGATAACCCATCGGCAGGCCCTGAACCCTTTTGATTACCCACCGACAGGCCCTAAACCCTTTTGATTACCCACCACTTGGCAGCAGGCCCTGAACCCTATTGATTACCCACCGGCAGGCCCTGAACACTTTTGATGACCCACCGGCAGGCCCTGGACCTTGTGATTACCCACCGGCAGGCCCTGGACCCTTGTGATTACCCACCAGCAGGCCCTGAACCCTTTTGATTACCCGCCGGTAGGCCCTGAACCCTTTTGATTACCCACCAGCAGGCCCTGAACCCTTTTTATTACCCACCAGCAGGCCCTGAACCCTTTTGATTACTCCCCGGCAGGCCCTGAACTCTTTTGATAACTCACCGGCAGGCCCTGAACCCTTTTGATGATTACTCACCAGCAGGCCCTGAACCCTATTGATTACCCACCGGCAGGCCCTGGACCCTTGTGATTACCCACCAGCAGGCCCTGAACCCTATTGATTACCCACCGGCAGGCCCTGGACCCTTTTGATTACCCACTGGCAGGTCCTAAACCCTTTTGATTACCCACCACTCGGCAGCAGGCCCTGAACCCTTTTGATGACCCACCGGCAGGCCCTGAACCCTTTTGATTACCCACCCGCAGGCCCTGAACCCTTTGATTATCCACTGGCAGGCCCTGGGCCCTATAGATTACCCACCGGCAGGCCCTACACCCTTTTGATAACCCAATGGCAGGCCCTGGACCCTTTCAATTACCCACCGGCAGGCCCTGAACCCTTTTGATTACTCACCGGCAGGCCCTGCACCCTTTGATTACTCACCGGCAGGCCCTGATCCCTTTTTATTACCCACCAGCAGGCCCTGAACCCTTTCGATTACTCCCCGGCAGGCCCTGAACTCTTTTGATTACTCACCGGCTGGCCCTGAACCCTTTTGATGATTACTCACCAGCAGGCCCTGAACCCTATTGATTACCCACCGGCAGGCCCTGGACCCTTGTGATTACCCACCAGCAGGCCCTGAACCCTATTGATTACCCACCGGCAGGCCCTGAACCCTTTTGATTACTCACCGGCTGGCCCTGAACCCTTTTAATTTCCCACCGGCAGGCCCTGAACCCTTTTGATTACTCACCGGCAGGCCCTGGACCCTTTTGATAACCCATCGGCAGGCCCTGAACCCTTTTGATTACCCACCGACAGGCCCTAAACCCTTTTGATTACCCACCACTTGGCAGCAGGCCCTGAACCCTATTGATTACCCACCGGCAGGCCCTGAACACTTTTGATGACCCACCGGCAGGCCCTGGACCTTGTGATTACCCACCGGCAGGCCCTGGACCCTTGTGATTACCCACCAGCAGGCCCTGAACCCTTTTGATTACCCGCCGGTAGGCCCTGAACCCTTTTGATTACCCACCAGCAGGCCCTGAACCCTTTTTATTACCCACCAGCAGGCCCTGAACCCTTTTGATTACTCCCCGGCAGGCCCTGAACTCTTTTGATAACTCACCGGCAGGCCCTGAACCCTTTTGATGATTACTCACCAGCAGGCCCTGAAACCTATTGATTACCCACCGGCAGGCCCTGGACCCTTGTGATTACCCACCAGCAGGCCCTGAACCCTATTGATTACCCACCGGCAGGCCCTGGACCCTTTTGATTACCCACTGGCAGGTCCTAAACCCTTTTGATTACCCACCACTCGGCAGCAGGCCCTGAACCCTTTTGATGACCCACCGGCAGGCCCTGAACCCTTTTGATTACCCACCCGCAGGCCCTGAACCCTTTGATTATCCACTGGCAGGCCCTGGGCCCTATAGATTACCCACCGGCAGGCCCTACACCCTTTTGATAACCCAATGGCAGGCCCTGGACCCTTTCAATTACCCACCGGCAGGCCCTGAACCCTTTTGATTACTCACCGGCAGGCCCTAAACCCTTTTGATTACCCACCGGCAGGCCCTGCACCCTTTGATTACTCACCGGCAGGCCCTGATCCCTTTTTATTACCCACCAGCAGGCCCTGAACCCTTTCGATTACTCCCCGGCAGGCCCTGAACTCTTTTGATTACTCACCGGCTGGCCCTGAACCCTTTTGATAACCCATCGGCAGGCCATAGACCCTTTTGATTACCCATCGGCAGGCCCTGCACCCTTTGATTACTCACCGGCAGGCCCTGAACCCTTTTGATTACTCACCGGCAGGCCCAGACCCATTTTAATTTCCCACCGGCAGGCCCTGAACCCTTTTGATTACTCACCGGCAGGCCCTGGACCCTTTTGATAACCCATCGGCAGGCCCTGCACCCTTTGATTACTCACCGGCAGGCCCTGAATCCTTTTGATTACTCACCGGCAGGCCCAGAACCCTTTTAATTTCCCACCGGCAGGCCCTGAACCCTTTTGATTACTCACCGGCAGGCCCTGGACCCTTTTGATTACCCACCGGCAGGCCCTGGACCCTTGTGATTACCCACCACCAGGCCCTGAACCCTATTGATTACCCACCGGTAGGCCCTGGACCCTTTTGATTACCCACCGGCAGGCCCTGAACCCTTTTGATTACCCACTGGCAGGTCCTAAACCCGTTTGATTACCCACCACTCGGCAGCAGGCCCTGAACCCTTTTGATTACCCACCGGCAGGCCCTGAACCCTTTGATTATCCACTGGCAGGCCCTGGGCCCTATAGATTACCCACCGTCAGGCCCTGAACCCTTTTGATTACCCAATGGCAGGCCCTGAACCCTTTCAATTACCCACCGGCAGGCCCTGAACCCTTGTGATTACTCACAGGCAGGCCCTGAACCCTTTTGATTACCCACCGGCAGGCCCTACACCCTTTGATTACTCACCGGCAGGCCCTGATCCCTTTTTATTACCCACCAGCAGGCCCTGAATCCTTTTGATTACTCCCCGGCAGGCCCTGAACTCTTTTGATTACTCACCGGCTGGCCCTGAACCCTTTTGATTACCCATCGGCAGGCCATGGACCCTTTTGATTACCCATCGGCAGGCCCTGCACCCTTTGATTACTCACCGGCAGGCCCTGAACCCTTTTGATTACTCACCGGCAGGCCCTGAACCCTTTTAATTTCCCACCGGCAGGCCCTGAACCCTTTTGATTACTCACCGGCAGGCCCTGGACCCTTTTGATTACCCATCGGCAGGCCATGCACCCTTTGATTACTCACTGGCAGGCCCTGAACCCTTTTCATTACCCACCAGCAGGTCCTCAACCCATTTGATTACTCACCGGCAGGCCCTGAACTCTTTTGATTACTCACCGGCAGGCCCTGAACCCTTTTGATTACCCATTGGCAGGCCCTGGACACTTTTGATTCCACACCGGCAGGCCCTGAATACTTTTTGATTACTCACCAACAGGCCCTGAACCCTTTTAATTACCAACCAGCAGGCCCTGATCCCTTTTGATTACCCACCGGCAGGCCCTGCACCCTTTTGATTACCCAATGGCAGGCCCTGAACCCTTTTAATTACCCACCGGCAGGCCCTGCACCCTTTTGATTACCCACCGGCAGGCCCTGATCCCATTTGATTACCCACTGGCAGGCCCTGCACCCTTTTGATAACCCACTGTCAGACCCTGATCCCATTTGATTACACACCGACAGGCCCTGAACTTTTTGATTACTCGCCAAAAGCCGTTTCAACACCACTCTTAAGTAAGGTAATGGAATGGACGACAGTGATATGATGACATATGCATAGGTCAAAAACACAAGGTCTGGCCATTACTGGCAAGCACGAGGTCAGCCACATTGAGAGGAAGTCAATAAAGTTACACCTCTGGGCCCGCTCCAACTCTTCAAAGCTCGGCCGCGTGGGCGCCCAACTGTTCAGAAGGGAGAAAAACAAAGAAGAAACTAAAAGGAAGAGGGTGGGGGGGCCCCGGGGAGAAGGAGGAAAAGGAAAGGCCGGGAGGCAAAGAAGACCAAGTCATTCAGAGGAAGTGTAATTCTGGTCAATTATGATCCGGCTTATTTTGGGGTACCAATCAGCCAGAACTGGTGGTACTTGTGGTACCAAAGCCAGGACTTAGATCCCTTTTACTAAATCAGGTCCATTGGATAAAGTGTGGAAACCGGCGAATACTGACACTCAGAAAAGTGATGAAACTCGGGATACCGGTATTTCGACAAACAATATTCAGGATACTCAGGCTATCGGCACTCATGATACTCAACCTACTCAGGATGCTCACAATACCGGTATTCATACCATTCACTCGATTCTTGCATAGGTCAGACCAACAATTTCACCTCCACAATGACATGATGTCTCATGTTTGTGGCAACACGCCGCCGCGTTCATGCAACAACTGCAGGGTAGCTGTGTGACCATTCAAGTGAGCCCAGTACAGTGCCCGCCCCCCCTGATAGTTCGCATGAGGTGCATTCTCACGGCAATCCAGCAACAGCCGCACCACCGTCTCGTGGCCTTTCATGGCCGCCCTCACCAGTGCAGTCCCATCTTGGCAGTCAGCACGGGGGGCATGCTCCCTCCACCCTAACAATAGCCGCACCACCGCCTCGTTACCATTCCAGGCTGCCCTCACTAGTGCCTCCCCATTCCGCCAGTCAGCACGTGGGGCATGCTCCTTCCACCCCAACAACAGCCGCACCACCGCATCGTGGCCATTCAAGGCTGCCATACACAGTACCCACCCATTTTGGCAGTCAGCATGGGCGGCATGCTCCCTCCACCCCAACAGCAGATGCACCACCGCATCGTGGCCTCTCATAGCTGCCCACTTTAGTGCCTGCCCACCCTGGCAGTCCGCTCGGGGGGCATGCTCCCTCCACCCCAACAACAGCTGCACTACCGCATGGTCGCCACGCCCGGCTGCCCTGACCAATGCCTCCCCATTCCTGGAGTCTGCCTGTGCACCAAGATTGAGGATAAGCCTCACCAACTCCAAGCAGTCATACACCTGACTGTTGCAGCCCACAGCCCTCATAAGGGCCTGGTCAGGACCGTGTACTGCCATCATGGCACGAGGTAGGTTAATGGGGCAGTCCCTGAGGCAGTCGCGCCAACGCCTGCACACCCGCCACGCTCCATACTGCACTTTCATGGCTTGGTGGGCGCCAGGTCTAGGAGGGCCTTGAGGATTGCATAGCCATGAATCTGCATGGCTGAGGATTATGCCAAGGATGTCCATGTTGAGGTCTAGGAGGCAGGCGAAGATGGCTGGGTCCTCGCTTGGGGAAGGAGACGCAGATGCATCTGTTCTGATAGCCTTAGTGGATGCGGATGACGTCATAGGGTGGTGCGCATTTCCACTTTTTTCAATCAGTCGGGCTTGTCTCTCCTGCTCAACAGGCGAGTGAGGTGGAATTCATGTGAGCCAATGTGCAACACATCTCTTCGGATAAATATAAACCAATCATGGTTTATGAATGGCCATCATACGTGCATGCAAAACCCCACATGCCATGGGCTGGAGTCAGTATTGCAATGACTATGCCCGGTTGCACCGTCTTTATGCTTGGATTTACTCGGATGTGACATCTTCTCAAAAGCCTTTTAGGAATGGGCCAGGCTGTGCGATCCGGAAATGCAGTGTAGATAAAGAATGAGGGAGTGTGGAAATTGAAAGAAACAAATATGGGGTCATACATATGAACACAACCGGGAGCCAGAGTGGGAGATTCCTCAGTCTTTGAAATATCCGCATGCCATTCTTGCAGTTGTTCCACTCATCATGCATGGTCCTTGTTCCGCTCACCAGGGTCAATGTTGGGCACTTGTGTTGAAGGGGATGATGAGTGGATCTTCTTAATGCCGCACTCGTCTTGGAGGGGAAAACCTGCAAAGCTTAGGCCACCGAACGAACGGGTGAGACTGGGGTTCTGACGCAACCTGTATTGAACGGCCAATACGGAGAACTTGACGGAGCGAAGACTTGAACGGCCAATAATACGCAGGCCACGCACCGATGTGTTCTAGAAACAATCGACTGAGTGGCTAGGAAAGAAACCCGTCCGCAACGTAGGAGGAAAATATGTATATGTATATTGCTTGGTAACAATGAGCGGGAATTTAGAGATTGCACCCCTGAGACGCGTTCGCATTATCCGCTGACCCAACGGCAAACATCTATCTGTGGCCATAGTGTGGATCTCCTGGCGCGTTCATACTAGGGCCAACAAACGGTTGCTCCGTGGATATCAAATACGGAGCATTGAATCCACGTGTACCTCCCTGCATGTGTACGAGGCACTTCCCTCACCGGGATAATTGAGCAGACAGACAATGAGACAAGTAGACAGATCGTGAAACAAGAGCAGGCCATCCAGGTTGCATAGTGCATCCGGTCCGAGGAACCAGGCAAGTCTTGCAACTGTCCGTGTCTGTGTCTTCGGAGCCAGGCAAGTCCTGCAGCACCAGCCATGCTTGGCATGCATGAGTCCAGGAGTCCATGAGACATCAGCGGGCCATGCAACTCAAGGCACCCCATTTATGGCATGCATGGCGTATGATGTGGGGGGGTGGAGCGCAGTTGTGTGTCTTGGGATGGAGCGCAGGTGTGCGTGTGGGGGTGGAGAGTAGGTGTGTGTGTGAATGGGGGGGGGGGGGGAGGGGGGCATGTGTGTAGGGGGGGGGGGGTGGGGGGGGTGCAGCTGTGTTGGGGGTTGGGCGGGGTGGCATGCATATGCTGTGTATTTTGTGGATGTTTGTTGGAGGGTACGGTGCAGGTCTGGTGCAGGTGGCATGATGTTGATGTGTGTGGTAATTATTCTTGGAATGAAAGAAAGCGACGCCCCGTGGGGGGTGTGGGAGTTAAAGAAACAGCACAGCCTGGGCCGAAGCCACATCCGCGCCATTACCGTGTTTATTCTCATCCTTTATTTATTTCATCCTCTTCCCAACTTCTATCCTCATCTCCCGCGTCCCTCCCTGAGGCAGGCATCCTGATGGTCTCCAGAATCTACGGCTATCCTGCTGTCTGCCTAGTTTGACTTCAACATCCACAACAAGGCTTGGTCCCTCAAGGTAGGGGGGGGGGGGGGGGTCGTTACCCAGTACCCAGGGGGTACATCAGGGTAGAATCATTCATATATTCTGGTGCTTTCATGAAGATGTGAATTCTATTAGCTGCATCCCCACCATTGTCTGTTCCCTCAAGGCCTTGGTGGACATACCTTGGAGATCCACACTATGGTCGGGTCCCTCAGGGCATGCTGAATTGAGACCATGCGCGAAGCCCTTCCATTTCGTCAAGCTGAACCTGCAATAAGATGGAGCTCTTCCGCCTGTAGACGTAGTTCAGCCTTAAGACTTACTTTCAAATCAAATCTCAGCTACATGGATTGGACCTGGACTGCAGTAGCTGTCTTCTTTCTTAAGGCGAATTGAGAGTCTGAATTGTGAAACTGGGTCCATCCCCTTTGCACTTGTGCAGAATGGCAGATATTCCAACCTGCGGGGGGAACAGCCCTTTCTTGGTTTCATTATTTGATAAGCAACACAGACCTGCTTGTTATCCATTTCATTTGCAGATTAACCACTACCTGCCCGGATCGAAATGCTGCCTTAGCCATTAATAAATTCAGACTAAAAAATCTTTAAATACAGGATAACCACTACCTGCCCGACCGGGGCATAGCCTTCAGCCCTTGTGGGCAGTACATTGCCCAACTAGAGGTAAGTAAAACCTAGGTCAGCCTCCACCCTGTTGCTCAGTCAGGCAGCAGCCAGCAGCAAGTAATCAGGCTTGATGCGATATAGCTTATGAGTGCTTTTGAGTAGGTCAGCCTCCACCTCAGCTGGAGGTCAACCCTAGGTCAGCCTCCACCCTGTTGCTCAGGCAGGCAGCAGCCAAGAACAAGTAATCAGGCTTCATGCGATATAGCTGACGAGCGCTTATGAGTAGGTCAGCCTCCCCCTCAGCTTGAGGCAAACCCTAGGTCAGCCTCCAACTCAGCTTGAGGTAAACCCTAGGTCAGCCTCCACCTCAGCTGGATGTAAACCCTAGGTCAGCCTCCACCTCACCTGGATGTAAACCCTAGGTCAGCCTCCACCTCAGCTGGGGTTAAACCCTAGGTCAGCCTCCACCTAAGCTGGAGGTAAACCCTAGGCCAGCCTCAAACTCAGCTGGAGGTTAACCCTAGGTCAGCCTCAAACTCAGCTGGAGGTAAACCCTAGGTCAGCCTCCACCTCAGCTAGAGGTAAACCCTGGGTCAGCTTCCACCTCAGCTGGAGGTAAACCCTAGGTCAGCCTCCAACTCAGCTGGAGGTAAACCCTAGGTCAGCCTCCACCTCAGCTGGGGTTAAACCCTAGGTCAGCCTCCACCTCAGCTGGAGGTAAACCCTAGGTCAGCCTCAAACTCAGCTGGAGGTTAACCCTAGGTCAGCCTCCACCTAAGCTGGAGGTTAACCCTAGGTCAGCCTCCAAATCAACTGGAGGTAAACCCTAGGTCAGCCTCCACCTCAGCTAGAGGTAAACCCTAGGTCAGCCTCCACCTAAGCTGGAGGTAAACCCTAGGTCAGCCTCCACCTCAGCTAGAGGTATACCCTAGGTCAGCCTCCACCTCAGCTGGAGGTAAACCCTAGGTCAGCCTCCACCTCAGCTGGAGGTAAACCCTAGGTCAGCCTCCACCTCAGCTGGAGGTAAACCCTAGGTCAGCCTCTACCACAGCTGGAGGTAAACCCTAGATCAGCCACCAACTCAGATGGAGGTAAACCCTAGTCCGGCGCCAACCCAGCTGGTTGTAAACCCTAAGTCAGCCTCCACCTCAGCTGGAGGTAAACCCTAGTCCAGCCTCCAAATCAGCCAGGCAGCAGCCAGCGGGCCAAGTTCTAGGGCTTATTGCCATCAGAACCCTCGGCTACCTACCCTGATGTAGCTGAAATGTAGCGGAAAGCGCTCATAAGACCAAAACAGCTGTCAGCGTGCCATCAGCAGGAAATAACAAACGGCCGTTATTGCCTTCAGTATAATTATAACTCTAGAGACATCTCCAGTACACTTCCCATTCTGCCCTTTTTTGTTTCCTTTGATTTTCTGTTACAAATGCAACCCGTGGAAACCAGTCCAATGGAATGTCCTCTCCCCAACCTCTCACATTCCTAAGCCCTATGCCTCCTGCTGCGTCCCCGCCCTTCCACACATCCTCACTTGAAAGAATAGAGGAGATGTGAAAAACTACGAGGTCCTTAAACCCTTTACACATCCCACTGGCCCAGCCAATGGACATCGTCTCATAGGTTCAGCTGCGTCACTTCCAATCCTCTAGCCACGCACCTTGAACCTTCCCTCAGCGGTAAAGATGCAAGATGTCAGCATTGAAAACACCCCCTCGTCATCCCAACTGCATAATTTCAAAATTCCCACCTTTTGATTCTCAACCCTCCGACCCAAAGCCCCTCTACACGGCCTCCTGCTCCCAGCTGCACCGTTTCCCAGCATCCGCCTCACATGCCACTGAGATGTCATGGTCGCCAGATGGGGGCTGTGAGGCACAGCTGGATGGTCCACTCACCTACTGTGTGGCAGTACATGCTATCGATGACAGGTGGGAGGTGCAGTTGGCCTGTACTGGTTCAAATCTCCTCGGAAGATCACAAGATGGCGCATGGGACATAACCCTCTTTGCAACCCAGCTGAATCCCCCACGTTTGTTATGACACCCACACAGCAGGCCACACACGTTTCTATGAGACCCACACGGCAGGCCCCTCACTGATCTTTTGCTGCGGAAGGGCACATATGTTTCTTACTTGCCCCTTTGCTGTCCCTTGTTGGCCTCTGAGTTTGAGGGGGGAATCCTGCCGGCTGTCTATTTTCTGTTGCTCGGCAGGCCGCTGGTTGCGTGTCAGACCCTGATACTCGGTTGTATGTTATTACCCAGAAGGCCCTGAACCCTTTTTATTATTATCTACAGGCAGGCCCTGAACCCTTTTGATCACTCGCATTGACGGACCCCTGGCCTGGTGTGAGAGGTATGAACTCATGACGTCCAGCTATTGTTTTATTACATGGCAAGCCCCTGAACCTGTTGAGCCCCAGGCCCCTTGCTGAGTGGAGGCCTATAAATATGCGTTAGGGATCAAGTCCAACAACTGGGATCCATCCGGGCAGTTCCTGGCAGTGGGGAGGTGCGATGAGGTGGGTAGGGGACTTATGATGGTAACGGCCTAGGCCCAGGGGTGCAGGTGGGTTTAGGGCAAGGCAGGTGGGTTTAGGGCAAGGCAGGTGGGTTTAGGGGGGACAGTGGGTTTAGGGCAAGGCAGGTGGGTTTAGGGGGGACAGGTGGGTTAGGGGCAAGGCAGGTGGGTTTAGGGGGGACAGGTGGGTTAGGGGCAAGGCAGGTGGGTTTAGGGGGGACAGGTGGGTTAGGGGCAAGGCAGGTGGGTTTAGGGGGGGCAGGTGGGTAAGGGGCATGGCAGGTGGGTTTAGGGCAAGGCAGGTGGTGTTAAGGCAAGGCAGGTGGGTTTAGGGCAAGGCAGGTGGGTTTAGGGCAAGGCAGGTGGGTTTAGGGGGGACAGGTGGGTTAGGGGCAAGGCAGGTGGCTTAAGGGGGGGCAGGTGGGTAAGGGGCAAGGCAGGTGGGTTTAGGGCAAGGCAGGTGGTGTTAAGGCAAGGCAGGTGGGTTTAGGGCAAGGCAGGTGGGTTTAGGGCAAGGCAGGTGGGTTTAGGGGGGACAGGTGGGTTAGGGGCAAGGCAGGTGGCTTAAGGGGGGGCAGGTGGGTAAGGGGCAAGGCAGGTGGGTTTAGGGGGGGCTGGTGGGTTTAGGGCAAGGCAGGTGGGTTTAGAGCAAGGCAGGTGGGTTTAGGGGGGGCAGGTGGGTTAGGGACAAGGCAGGTGGGTTTAGGGGCAAGGCAGGTGGGTTAGGGGCATGCAGGTGGGTTTAGGGGGCAGGTGGGTTAGGGGCAAGGCAAGTGGGTTTAGGGCAAGGCCGGTGGGTTTAAGGCAAGGCAGGTGGGTTTAGGGGGGACAGGTGGGTTAAGGGCAAGGGAGGTGGGTTTAGGTGGGACAGGTGGGTTTAGGGGGGGCAGGTGGGTTTAGGGCAAGGAAGGTGGGTTTAGGGGGGGCAGGTGGGTTAGGGGCAAGGCAGGTGGCTTTAGGGGGGGTAGGTGGGTTAGGGGCAAGGCAGGTGGGTTTGGGGCAAGGCAGGTGGGTTTAAGGCAAGGCAGGTGGGTTAAGGGGGGACAGGTGGGTTTAGGGCAAGGCATGTGGGTTTAGGGGTGACAGGTGGGTTTAGGGGGGGCAGGTGGGTTATGGGCAAGGCAGGTGGGTTTAGAGGGGACAGGTGGGTTAGGGGGGGCAGGTGGGTTTAGGGCAAGGCAGGTGGGTTTAGGGGGGGCAGGTGGGTTTAAGGGGGACATGTGGGTTTAGGGGGGACAGGTGGGTTTAGGGGGGACAGGTGGGTTTAGGGGGGTCAGGTGGGTTTAGGGGGGACAGGTGGGTTTAGGGGGGACAGGTGGATTTAGGGCAAGGCAGGTGGGTTTAGGGCAAGGCAGGTGGATTTATGGCAAGGCAGGTGGGTTTAAGGCAAGGCAGGTGGGTTTAGGGGGGACAGGTGGGTTTAGGGCAAGGCAGGTGGGTTTAGGGCAAGGCAGGTGGGTTTATGGGGGCAGGTGGGTTTAGGGCAAGGCAGGTGGGTTTAAGGCAAGGCAGGTGGGTTTAGGGGGGACAGGTGGGTTTAGGGCAAGGCAGGTGGGTTAGGGGCAAGGCAGGTGGATTTAGGGCAAGGCAGGTGGGTTTAAGGCAAGGCAGGTGGGTTTAGGGGGGACAGGTGGGTTTAGGGCAAGGCAGGTGGGTTTATGGGGGACAGGTGGGTTTAGGGGGGGCAGGTGGGTTTAGGGGGGACAGGTGGGTTTAGGGGGGACAGGTGGGTTTAGGGGGGACAGGTGGGTTTAGGGGGGACAGGTGGGTTAGGGGCATGCAGGTGGGTTTAGGGGGGCAGGTGGGTTAGGGGCAAGGCAGGTGGATTTAGGGGGGACAGGTGGGTTTAGGGCAAGGCAGGTGGGTTTAAGGCAAGGCAGGTGGGTTTAGGGGGGACAGGTGGGTTTAGGGCAAGGCAGGTGGGTTTAGGGGGGACATGTGGGTTTAGGGGGGGCAGGTGGGTTTAGGGGGGACAGGTGGGTTTAGGGGGGACAGGTGGGTTTAGGGGGGACAGGTGGGTTTAGGGGCAAGGCAGGTGGGTTTAGGGCAAGGCAGGTGGGTTTAGGGGGGACAGGTGGGTTAGGGGCATGCAGGTGGGTTTAGGGGGGCAGGTGGGTTAGGGGCAAGGCAGGTGGATTTAGGGCAAGGCAGGTGGGTTTAAGGCAATGCAGGTAGGTTTATGGGGGACAGGTGGGTCTAGGGCAAGGCAGGTGGATTTAGGGGGGACAGGTGGGTTTAGGGGGGGCAGGTGGGTTTAGGGCAAGGAAGGTGGGTTTGGGGGGGGGCAGGTGGGTTAGGGCCAAGGCAGGTGACTTTAGGGGGGGTAGGTGGGTTAGGGGCAAGGCAGGTGGGTTTGGGGCAAGGCAGGTGGGTTTAAGGCAAGGCAAGTGGGTTTAGGGGGGACAGGTGGGTTCAGGGCAAGGCAGGTGGGTTTAGGGGTGACAGGTGGGTTTAGGGGGGGCAGGTGGGTTATGGGGGGGGACAGGTGGGTTTAGAGGGGACAGGTGGGTTAGGGGGGGCAGGTGGGTTTAGGGCAAGGCAGGTGGGTTTAGGGGGGGCAGGTGGGTTTAGGGCAAGGCAGGTGGGTTTAGGGGGGACAGGTGGGTTTATGGGGGACAGGTGGGTTTAGGGGGGACAGGTGGGTTTAGGGGGGGCAGGTGGGTTTAGGGGGGACAGGTGGGTTTAGGGTGGACAGGTGGGGTTAGGGGGGATAGGTGGGTTTAGGGGGGGCAGGTGGGTTTAGGGGGGGCAGGTGGGTTTAGGGGGGGCAGGTGGGTTTAGGGCAAGGCAGGTGGGTTAAGGGCAAGGCAGGTGGATTAAAGACAAGGCAGGTGGGTTTAGGGGGGGTAGGTGGGTTTAGGGGGTGCAGGTGGGTTTAGGGGGGACAGGTGGGTAAGGGTCAAGGCAGGTGGGTTAAGGGGGGACAGGTGGGTTTAGGGGGGGCAGGTGGGTTTAGGGGGGACAGGTGGGTAAGGGACAAGGCAGGTGGGTTAAGGGGGGACAGGTGGGTAAGGGGCAAGGCAGGTGGGTTTAGGGGGGGCTGGTGGGAATAGTGGGGGGGTAAGTTTAGATGCTGTACAGCACATCACCTGTGTGACAAGAGACGCCGGGCAACCTCCTGCCCACTGTGCAATTATCAAGCTTATTGTGAAATGTCACTTATATAGTCACTTACATTGTCACTGATAGCTATCAGGCTAGGGCAGCCTCCTGGCCACTGTGACCACCCGCTACATGTATATTTCCAGACTGAGTATTTAGCGCTGTCGCATGAATCTTGAACAATTAAATCTGCAATGTTGCTGACTGGCTCTGCTACTGAGTCCTTTTACATGCAGGACAGCCTTCTGGCCACAGCGACCTCCACCTCCCGGCACTACATGTGGGTGTCGGTGGGGGCATCCGTGGTGCACATCCCACTCCGGAACTTTCAGGTTAGGATGCTGGTGCCGAATGTCGGTGTGGGATGCCTCTCTTGTCCGCAGGATTGGAGTGTCATGGGCATGTGCTGTTACAGTGTTAACTCAACCAGCATCAGCCGCTTCTGGAAGGGCCAGGCTGATGAGCGAACCCGTTGGAGGGCTAGGGAGAGGAGCTAAACGGGTAAATCTGAGACAAGTAATGAAAGGAGGCAGACAGGCGAGATAGCAAAGCGCAGAGCTGGAAGGTATGGCGGGGAAAGCATATGTCATGAGCATGTTTCCTTTAAGCCAGGCCATGTAGATTTGAACAGTTGGTCGGACGTCCCCTGAGATACTGATTTATGCCTGTATTCAAACGCCCCTTGCATGACATCTAGCGGTGTGAGCTGGTCGCCACATCGAAATATCACTTCTGCTAGCTTCTGCTGCTGCTAACAATCTTAGCCATGCCACTTGATTACCATACTTCCCTGCTCCTCAACCTGATTGCATGATTACATTCCATCAGCCAGGTATCCTGCCGCAGGTTTGCGATGTGAACTGGTCGCCACATAGCAGCAGCACATCTGATCATTATTTGTTTTCCCAACCCTTCAAACGGTCTCATGCGCTGGCTCCCACCTGGCAACACCACCCTTGATTACTTTCCTTAGACTGAACCCTGAGCCCTGATCGTTACCCTCAATCTTGCTGCATGCACGCGGTGTGAGCTCGTTTCGACATGGCAGCAACACCTCTGATTACTTTCCATAGACTGAACCCTTGTTCCAATCATGATCGTTCCTCTTAATTATGTTGCAGGCATGTGGTGTGAGCTGGTTGCCACATGGGAGCAGCTTCTTGTTGACTTCCAAGGATTGCGTCAGCTGTCCTTGCATGGCTGTCGGCAACCAATGACGGATGGTCTTAGCTACAGCCGGCCCGCCGGCAATTAGTGACAACGTCCTTAGCTACCGGGAACCAGTGACGGCCGGTCTTGGCTCTAGCGGTATTCATCATTTAACTGTGTGCATATGGCTGCGGGGGAAATCAATGGGGGGCCCTCTTGACTACGGCAAGTATGCTTCCTGTTATTAGTGGAAAATTTCATGGCTGACCAGCAAGGATCTATTTAAGCAAGGATGCATTTCAGCATCCTCCGATTCTTGAGTTGAAAGGCTGTGAATGTGGACTGGGGCTAGTGCTGGGCATGCAGGGTTTAGTAGAGGGTGCTTCAGCTACAATTCAGCTACATCAAGGCATGCTGGGAGTTGGAGCAGTGCGGCTTGCTGTCCGAGCTACATGATGCAGCCAGGCCGGTCCTTCATTCGTGATGGCTCGCTTGCTCTACCCCTTGCTTGTGACTCGCTGGCTATTAAAGCTCCATTAGCCTTCTGACAGGTGGCCTTAGCTTACTAGATTTTATATTCATGAGGTCAGGTGTGGTGTCGTGGCACCACCATGCTGGCCTAATGGTTGAATGAGGACACAAAACCATCTTCCTACATTCTTTGTTACATCTTGACCAACTTTTTAGCATGGCCCAGTTACATCTTGACCGCACCCGCAGTCAAAACAGCCTATGTATGTTTCTATGCCACCGCACTATTGATCCGGGCAAATGGATTGAACAACATTAACATGTCCACTTGTCAAGAACATGATACCTCTGGGCCATGCTCAAAAGGCTCCTGGCCGTGTGGCCGCCCGATTGTCTGGTCAGGAGGGGAAAGTAAACGTAAGGTTCGAGGAGAAAAGAAAGGAACATACGGAAACAAGAGAAGGAATAGACCATGCCCACATAAAGGAAGTCTGTAAAATCCTCAGCCCGTTTAGATCATAAGTAGCCCTCAACAAAGAGAAAACCAAACAAACGTACTAGGCAGTTAGTTGGTCAGGAAAAGGGAAACAAAGGCCTCTGAAACGACATAGCCTCAAAGATATACTGCCACACCCTTCACAAAAGTCAGAGCATCCCCCCCTGGCCTGCCCAGGTACTAAGCGTGGATGTCTATAGCACCGTCTTGTAGGCCTGTCCATACCCGTTCTCTGAATGTAAGGTGATCCTACACGCAGGGATGTGTTGAACTGTGCAAAGGCAGAATATCTGACCTTGACGGACATGCATGAGGATCAACAAATTGAGAATAAGTGTAAACATGTACCGGATTGTTTTATCCGTTTCCGGTAGTCCCTAAATCCGTTAACATGTGTAGTAGGCCTCTTTAGCGCCTGGGGAAAATACTAAACAACCTCTGGTGGAACACTACAAAGAAAAACTCGGAAACATGATGATGATATTGCTTACAGGGAAATACCTTTCAATCACCTTCAAAAATATATTCATGGACAGCCCAGATAAGATAGGAGAGGCAGATGATGAAGTTCAAGACAACATGCAATGTTTGAAACACACGAGGAACGCTAGGAGAGTAGTGGGTGTATATCTGACCCTTGCATAGTTAAGACCAGCAATCAATTAAACTTCCACAGTGACATGATGCCTCTTATACAAGCGGCAACATGCCGCAGCATTCCTGCAAAATATGTAGGACACCTGTGTGACCCCCCCTCCTAGCCAAGGACAGTGCCCGTCCCTCTTGACAGTCAGCACGGGGGGCATTCTCACTGCAATCCAGCAACAGTTGCACAACCACCTCGTGGCCATATCTGGCTGCCAACACCAGTGCCTCCCCATCCAAGCAGTTAGCACGAGGTGCATGCTCCCCCCACCCCAACAACAGCCGCACCACCTCCCTATGGCCATTCTCTGCTGCCCTCACCAGTGCCTCCCCATCCCGCCAGTCAGCATGGGGGGCATGCTCCCTACACCCCAACAACAGCTGCACCACCGCCTCGTGGCCCCTCTCGGCTGCCCTCACCAGTGCCTCCCCATCCTGGCAGTCAGCACGAGGGGCATGCTCCCTCCAACCCAACAACAGCTGCACCACCACCTCGTGGCCATTCTGCGCAGCCCTTAACAGTGCCTCCCCATCCTGGCAGTTCGCACGTGGGGCATGCTCCCTCCACCCCAACAACAGCTGCACCACCGCCTTGTGGCCCCTCTCGGCTGCCCCCACCAGTGCCCACCCATCCCGGCAGTCAGCACGTGGGGCATGCTCCCTCCACCCCAACAACAGATGCACCACCACCTCGTGGCCATTCTGCGCAGCCCTTAACAATGCCTCCCCATCCTGGCAATTCGCACGTGGGGCATGCTCCCTCCACCCCAACAACAGCTGCACCACCGCCTTGTGGCCCCTCTCGGCTGCCCCCACCAGTGCCCACCCATCCCGGCAGTCAGCACGTGGGGCATGCTCCCTCCACCCCAACAACAGCTGCACCACCGCCTTGTGGCCCCTCTCGGCTGCCCCCACCAGTGCCCACCCATCCCAGCAGTCAGCACGTGGGGCATGCTCCCTCCACCCCAACAACAGCTGCACTACCGCCGCGTGGCCGTTCCACGCAGCCCTTACCAGTGCCAGCCCATTCTGGCAGTCCGCACGAGGTGCATGCTCCCCCCACCCCAATAACAGCTGCACCACCGCCTCATGGCCATTATGGGCTGCAAACACCAGTGCTGTCCCATCTCGGCTGTCAGCATGGGGTGCATGCTCCCTCCACCCCAACAGCAGATGCACCACCGCCTCGTGGCCATTCATGGCTGCCCTCACCAGTGCCTCCCCATCCTGGCAGTCAGCATGGGGGGCATGATCCCTCCACCCCAACAACAGCTGCACTACCGCCTCGTGGCCGCTCTCGGCTGCCCTCACCAGTGCCTCCCCATCCCAGCAGTTAGCACGTGGGGCATGCTCCCTCCACCCCAACAACAGCTGCACCACCGCCTCGTGGCCATTCTTTGCTGCTTTCACCAGTGCCTCCCCATACTGGCTGTTAGCACGTGGGGCATGCTCCCTCCACCCCAACAACAACTGCACCACCTCCTCGTGGCCATTCCTGGCTGCCCACACCAGTGCCCTCCCATCCCGGCAGTCAGCATAGGGGGCATGCTCCCTCCACCCCAACAACAGCCGCACCACCTCCTCGTGACCATTCCTGGCTGCCCTCACCAGTGCCTCCCCATCCTGGCAGTTAGCACGAGGTGCATGCTCCCTCCACCCCAACAACAGCCGCACCACCTCCTCGTGGCCATTCTGCGCAGCCCTTACGAGTGCCTCCCCATCCTGGCAGTTAGGATGTGGGGCATGCTCCCTCCACCCCAACAACAGTTGCACCACTGCCTCGTGGCCATTCTGCGCAGCCCTTACGAGTGCCTCCCCATCCCGGCAGTCAGCATGGGGGGCATGGTCCCTCCACCCCAACAACAGCTGCACTACTGCATAGTGGCCACGCCCGGCTGCCAACACCAATGCTTTCCCACTCATGCTGTCTGCTTTTGTACCGAGATTGAGCATGAGCCTCAACAACTCCAGGCCGTCGAATTCCTGACTGTTGCAGCCAACAGCTCTCATGAGAGCCTGGTCAGGACCGTGTACCGCCACCATTGCAAGGGCCAGGTTAATGGGGCAGGCCCTAAGGCAGGCACGCCAAAGCCTGCACACCCGCCACGCTCCATACTGCACCCGACGGGCGACAAGTCCATGGAGGCCTTGAGTGTTGTATAGCCATGCATCTGCATTGCTGAGGATGATGCCAAGGATGTCCGCGTTGAGGTCTCGGAGGCTGGTGAAGATGGCTGGATTCTCGCTAGGGGAAGGAAATGCAGATGCATCTGTTCTGATAGCCTTGGTGGATGCGGATGACGTCATAGGGTGGTGCGCAATTCCACTTTTTTCAATCAGTTGGGCTTGTATCTCCTGCTCAACAGGCGAGTGAGGTGGAATTCATGCGAGCCAATGTGCAACACACCTCTCCGGATAGATATAAACCAATCATGCTTTATGAAAGGCCGTCCTACAAGCATGCAAAACCCCACATGCCATGGGCTGGAGTCAGTATTGCAATGTCTATGCCCAGATGCACCGTCTTTATGCTCGGATTTACTTGGATGTTACATCAGTCTTCTCAAAAGCCTTTCAGGAATGGGCCAGGCTGTGCGATCTGGAGATGCAATGTACATAAATAATTAATGAGGGTGTGTGGAAATTGAAAGAAACAAATATGGGGTCATAAATATGAACACAACCGAAAGCCAGAGTGGGAGATTCCTCAGTCTTTATTTGACATATCCACATGCCATTCTTGCACTTGTTCCACTCATGCATGGTCCTTGTTCCGCTCACCAGGGGCAATGTTGGGCACTTGTGTTGAAGTGGATGATGAGTGGATCTGCTCAATGCCGCACTCGTTTTGGAGGGGGGGAAACTGCAAAGCTTAGGTCACCGACCGAACGGGTGAGACTGACGCAGCAACCTGTATTGAACGGCCAATACGGAGAACTTGACGGAGCGAGGACTTGGACGGCCAATACGCAGGCCACCGATGTGTTCTAGAAACTATCGACTGAGTGGCTAGGAAAGAAACCAGTCCGCAATGTTGGAGAAAAAGGTGTATATTGCTTGACAACAATGAGCAGGAATTTAGAGATTGCACCCCTGAGACGTGTTTGCATTATCCGCTTACCCAACGGCGGGAAACATCTGTGGCCATAGTGTGGATCTCCAGGCGCGTTCATACTAGGGCCAACAAACGGTTGCTCCGTGGATATCAAATACGGAGCCTTGACTCCACGTGTACGTCAAATGCCCCTGGAAGTACCTCCCTGCATGCGTACGAGGCACTTCCCTCACCGGGAAGAATTGAGCAGGCAGACAATGAGACAAGTAGACAGACCGTGAAACAAGAGCAGAGGCCATGCAGGTTGCATGGTGCATCCGGTCCGAGGAACCAGGCAAGTCTTGCAACTGCCCGTGTCTGTGTCTTCGGAGCCAGGCAAGTCATGCAGCACCAGCCATGCTTGGCATGCATGAGTCCAGGAGTCCATGAGACATCAGCGGGCCATGCAACTCAAGGCACCCCATTTATGGCATGCATGGCGTATCATGTGGGGGGGTGGAGCGCAGTTGTGTGTTTTGGGGTGGAGCGCAGGTATGCGTGTGGGGGTGGAGAGTAGGTGTGTGTGTGGATGGGGGGGGGAGGAGGGGGGCATGTGTGTAGGGGGTGGGTGGGGGGGTGCAGCTGTGTTGGGGGTTGGGCGGGGTGGCATGCATATGCTGTGTATTTTGTGTATGTTTGTTGGGGGTTACGGTGCAGGTGGCATGATGTTGATGTGTGTGGTGTTTATTCTTAGAAAGAAAGAAAGAAAGTGACGCCTCGTGGGGGGTGTGAGAGTTAAGGAAACAGCACAGCCTGGGCTGAAGCCACATCCGCGCCATTACCGTGTTTATTCTCATCCTTTATTTATTTCATCCTCTTCCCAACTTCCCAACTTCCCAACTTCTATCGATCCTCTTCTCCCGCTTCCCTCCCCGAGGCAGGCATCCTGATGGTTTCCAGAGAGTACGGCTATCCTGCTGTCTGCCTAGTTTGCCTTCAACATCCACAACTAGGCTTGGTCCCTCAAGGTAGGGGGGGGGGGCGTTATCCAGTACCCAGGGGGTCAATCAGGGTCAACGTTACTATATTCGGGTGCTTTTATGAAGATGTGAATTCTATTGGCTGCATTCCCACCATTGTCTGGTACCTCAAGGCCTTGCTGGACATACCTTGGTGATCCACACTATGGTCGGGTCCCTCAGGGCATGCTGAAATGAGACCGTGCGTGAAGCATTTTCATTTCGTCAAGCTGAAGATGCTATAAGATGGAGCTCTTCCGCCTGTTGACGTAGTTCAGCCTTAAGACTTACTTTCAAATCAAATCTCAGCTACATGGCTTGGACCTGGACTGCAGTAGTTGTCTGAAGCTTCTTTCTTAAGGCGAATTGAGAGTCTGATTAGTTCAACTGGGTCCATTCCCTTTGCACTTGTGCAGAATGGCAGATATTCCAACCTGCCAGGGAACAGCCCTTTCTTGATTTCATTATTTGTTAAGCAAGGCAGACCTGTTTGCTATCCATTTCATTTGCAGATTAACCACTACCTGCCCGGATCGAAATGCTGCCTTAGCCATAAATACAAAAGTGTATTTGTTTATTCATTCCTTTCCAGAATACAGGCCCCAATATCTGCCGACAATGAAATCCTGTATCGTGACGTACAGAGCTCTTTTTGTTACCAGTATATCCTGCCTTTTGACATCAAAAACATAGTTCTGAATCCATTCCGGTCCAGGATGGCAGATGCCTCAACCGGACCGGGTAGGAACAAAAAACAGGATTATGAAATTAAAAGCAATTAAAAATGTGCCCGTTCAACCCGCTGGATCGCAGGTGCCACTACCTGACCGGTGCAAAGTCCGACGACCAGGACATCGCCTTCAGCCCTTGTGGGCAATACATGGCCCAGCTAGAGGTAACCCCTAGACCAGCCTCCACCTCAGCTAGAGGTAAACCCTAGGTCAGCCTCCAACTCGGCTAGAGGTAAACCCTGGGTCAGCCTCCAACTCAGCTGGAGGTAAACCCTAGGTCAGCCTCCAGGTCAGCTGGATGTAAACCCTAGGTCAGCCTCCACCTCAGCTGGAGGTAAACTCTAGGTCAGCCGCCAACTCAGTTGGAGATAAACCCTAAGTCAGCCTCTACCTCAGCTGGAAGTATACCCTAGGTCAGCTGTCACCTCAGCTGGAGGTAAACCCTGGGTCAGCCTCCACCTCAGCTGGAGGTAAACCCTAGGTCAGCCTACACCTCAGCTGGAGGTAAACCCTGGGTCAGCCTCCACCTCAGCTGGAGGTAAACTCTAGGTCAGCCTACACCTCAGCTGGACGAAAACCCTAGGTCAGCCTCCACCTCAGCTGGAGGTAAACTCTAGGTCAGCCGCCAACTCAGTTGGAGATAAACCCTAAGTCAGCCTCTACCTCAGCTGGAGGTATACCCTAGGTCAGCTGCCACCTCAGCTGGAGGTAAACCCTGGGTCAGCCTCCACCTCAGCTGGAGGTAAACCCTAGGTCAGCCTCCACCTCAGCTGGAGGTAAACCCTAGGTCAGCCTCCACCTCAGCTGGAGGTAAACCCTAGGTCAGCCTCCACCTCAGCTGGAAGTAAACCCTAGGTCAGCCTCCACCTCAGCTGGAGGTAAACCCTAGGTCAGCCTCCACCTCAGCTGGAGGTTAACCCTGGGCCAGCCTCCACCTCAGCTGAAGGTAAACCCTAGGTCAGCCTCCACCTCAGCTGGAGGTAAACCCTAGGTCAGCCTCCACCTCAGCTGGAGCTAAACCCTAGGTCAGCCTCCACCTCAGCTGGAGGTAAACTCTAGGTCAGCCTCCAGGTCAGCTGGATGTAAACTCTAGGTCAGCCTCCACCTCAGCTGGAGGTAAACCCTAGGTCAGCTTACACCTCAGCTGGACGTAAACCCTAGGTCAGCCTCCACCTCAGCTGGAGGTAAACCCTAGGTCAGCCTCCACCTCAGCTGGAGGTAAACCCTAGGTCAGCTTACACCTCAGCTGGACGTAAACCCTAGGTCAGCCTCCACCTCAGCTGGAGGTAAACTCTAGGTCAGCCTCCAGGTCAGCTGGATGTAAACCCTAAGTCAGCCTCCACCACAGCTGGAGGTTTACTCTAGGCCAGCCTCCAAATCAGCTAGGTAGCAGCCAGCAGGTCAAGTTCTAGGCTTTAATGCCACCAGAACCCTACCTACCCTGATGTAGCTCCCTACCTTCCCTAATGTAGCTCCCTGTTGATTACCCACCAGCAGGCCCTGAACCTTTTTGATTACCCATCGGCAGGCCCTGACCCTTTTGATTACCCACCAGCAGGCCCTGAACCCTTTTGATTACCGACCAGCAGGCCCTGAACCCTTTTGATTACCCACCAGCAGGCCCTGAACCCTTTTGATTACCCACCAGCAGGCCCTGAACCCTTTTGATTACCCACCGGCAGGCCCTGATCCCTTTTGATTACCCACCAGCAGGCCCTGAACCCTTTTGATTACCCACCGGCAGGCCCTGAACCCTTTTGATTACCCACCGGCAGGCCCTGACCCTTTTGATTACCTCCCAGCAGGCCCTGAACTCTTTTGATTACTCGCCAGCAGGCCCTGAACCCTTTTGATTACCCCCTGGCAGGCCCTGAACCCTTTTGATTACCCACCAGCAGGCCCTGAACCCTTTTGATTACCCACCAACAGGCCCTGCACCCTTTTGATTACCCACCAGCAGGTCCTGAACCCTTTTGATTACCCACCGGCAGGCCCTGAACCCTTTTGATTACCCACCGGCAGGCCCTGAACCCTTTTGATTACCCACCAGCAGGCCCTGACCCTTTTGATTACCCACCAGCAGGCCCTGAACCCTTTTGATTACCCACCAGCAGGCTCTGGACCTTTTTAATTACCCACAAGCAGGCCCTGAACCCTTTTGATTACCCACCGGCAGGCCCTGACCCTTTTGATTACCCACCAGCAGGCCCTGAACCCTTTTGATTACCCACCGGCAGGCCCTGAACCCTTTTGATTACCCACCAGCAGGCCCTGAACCCTTTTGATTACCCACTGGCAGGCCCTGAACCCTTTTGATTACCCACCGGCAGGCCCTGAACCCTTTTGATTACCCACCAGCAGGCTATGAACCCTTTTTATTACCCACCGGCAGGCCCTGAACTCTTTTGATTACTCACCAGCAAGCCCTGAGCCCTTTTGATTACCCACTGGCAGACCCTGACCCCTTTTGATTACCCACCAACAGGCCCTGAACCCTTTTGATTACCCACTGGCAGGTCCTGAACCCTTTTCATTACCCACCGGCAGGCCCTGAACCCTTTTGATTACCCACCGGCAGGCCCTGAACCCTTTTGATTACCCACCGGCAGGCCCTGAACCCTTTTGATTACCCACTGGCAGGCCCTGACCCTTTTGATTACCCACCAGCAGGCCCTGAACCCTTTTGATTACCCACCAGCAGGCCCTGAACCCTTTTGATTACCCACCAGCAGGCCCTGAACCCTTTTGATTACCCACCAGCAGGCCCTTAACCCTTTTGATTACCCACCAGCAGGCCCTGAACCCTTTTGATTACCCACCGGCAAGCCCTGAACCCTTTTGATTACCCACCGGCAGGCCCTGCACCCTTTTGATTACCTACCGGCAGGCCCTGAACCCTTTTGATTACTCACCAGCAGGACCTGAACCCTTTTGATTACCCACTGGCAGGCCCTGAATCCTTTTGATTACCCACCAACAGGCCCTGAACCCTTTTGATAACCCACTAGCAGGCCCTGAACCCTTTTGATTACCCACCGGCAGGCCCTGAACCCTTTTGATTACCCACCAGCAGGCCCTGAAACCTTTTGATTACCCACCAGCATGCCCTGAACCCTTTTGATTACCCACCGGCAGGCCCTGAACCCTTTTGATTACCCACCAGCAGGCCCTGAACCCTTTTGATTACCCACCAGCAGGCCCTGAACCCTTTTGATTACCCACCGGCAGGCCCTGAACTCTTTTGATTACTCACCAGCAGGCCCTGAACCCTTTTGATTACCCGCTGGCAGGCCCTGAACCCTTTTGATTACCCACCAACAGGCCCTGACCTCTTTTGATTACCCACCAGCAGGTCCTGAACCCTTTTGATTACCCACCGGCAGGCCCTGAACCCTTTTGATTACCCACCGGCAGGCCCTGAACCCTTTTGATCACCCGCCAGCAGGCCCTGAACCCTTTTGATTACCCACCGGCAGGCCCTGCACCCTTTTGATTACCCACCGGCAGGCCCTGAACCCTTTTGATTACCCACCAGCAGGCCCTGAACCCCTTTGATTACCCACCAGCAGGCCCTGAACCCTTTTGATTACCCACCGGCAGGCCCTGAACCCTTTTGATTACCGACCAGCAGGCCCTGACCCTTTTGATTACCCACCAGCAGGCCCTGAACCCTTTTGATTACCCACCGGCAGGCCCTGAACCCTTTTGATTTCCCACCAGTAGGCCCTGAACCCTTTTGATTACCCACCAGCAGGCCCTGAACCCTTTTGATTACCCACCGGCAGGCCCTGAACCCTTTTGATTACCCACTGGCAAGCCCTGACCCTTTTGATTACCCACCAGCAGGCCCTGAACCCTTTTGATTACCCACCAGCAGGCCCTGAACCCTTTTGATTACCCACCAGCAGGCCCTGAACCCTTTTGATTACCCACCAGCAGGCCCGAACCCTTTTGATTACCCACCAGCAGGCCCTGAACCCTTTTGATTACCCACCGGCAAGCCCTGAACCCTTTTGATTACCCACCGGCAGGCCCTGAACCCTTTTGATTACCCACCGGCAGGCCCTGAACTCTTTTGATTACTCACCAGCAGGACCTGAACCCTTTTGATTACCCACTGGCAGGCCCTGAACCCTTTTGATTACCCACCAACAGGCCCTTAACCCTTTTGATAACTCACCAGCAGGCCCTGAACCCTTTTGATTACCCCCTGGCAGGCCCTGAACCCTTTTGATTACCCACCAGCAGGCCCTGAAACCTTTTGATTACCCACCAGCAGGCCCTGAACCCTTTTGATTACCCACCAGCAGGCCCTGAACCCTTTTGATTACCCACCGGCAGGCCCAGAACCCTTTTGATTACCCACCAGCAGGCCCTGAACCCTTTTGATTACCCACCGGCAGGCCCTGAACTCTTTTGATTACTCACCAGCAGGCCCTGAACCCTTTTGATAACCCGCTGGCAGGCCCTGAACCCTTTTGATTACCCACCAACAGGCCCTGACCTCTTTTGATTACCCACCAGCAGGTCCTGAACCCTTTTGATTACCCACCGGCAGGCCCTGAACCCTTTTGATTACCCACCGGCAGGCCCTGAAACCTTTTGATTACCCACCAGCAGGCCCTGAACCCTTTTGATTACCCACCGGCAGGCCCTGAACCCTTTTGATTACCCACCGGCAGGCCCTGACCCTTTTGATTACCCACCAGCAGGCCCTGAACCCCTTTGATTACCCACCAGCAGGCCCTGAACCCTTTTGATTACCCACCGGCAGGCCCTGAACCCTTTTGATTACCCACCAGCAGGCCCTGAACCCTTTTGATTACCCACCAGCAGGCCCTGAACCCTTTTGATTACCCACCGGCAGGCCCTGAACCCTAATGATTACCCACCGGCAGGCCCTGAACCCATTTGTTTACCCACCAGCAGGCCCTGAACCCTTTTGATTACCCACCAACAGGCCCTGACCTCTTTTGATTACCCACCAGCAGGTCCTGAACCCTTTTGATTACCCACCGGCAGGCCCTGAACCCTTTTGATTACCCACCGGCAGGCCCTGAACCCTTTTGATTACCCACCAGCAGGCCCTGAACCCTTTTGATTACCCACCGGCAGGCCCTGAACCCTTTTGATTACCCACCGGCAGGCCCTGAACCCTTTTGATTACCCACCAGCAGGCCCTGAACCCTTTTGATTACCCACCAGCAGGCCCTGAACCCTTTTGATTACCCACCAGCAGGCCCTGAACCCTTTTGATTACCCACCAGCAGGCCCTGAACCCTTTTGATTACCCACCAGCAGGCCCTGAACCCTTTTGATTACCCACCGGCAGGCCCTGAACCCTTTTGATTACCCACCGGCAGGCCCTGAACCCATTTGTTTACCCACCGGCAGGCCCTGAACCCTTTTGATTACCCACCAGCAGGCCCTGAACCCTTTTGATTACCCACCGGCAGGCCCTGACCCTTTTGATTACCCACCAGCAAGCCCTGAACCCTTTTGATTACCCACCGGCAAGCCCTGAACCCTTTTGATTACCCACCAGCAGGCCCTGAACCCTTTTGATTACCCACCAGCAGGCCCTGAACCTTTTTGATTACCCACCGGCAGGCCCTGAACCCTTTTGATTACCCACCAGCAGGCCCTGAACCTTTTTGATTACCCACCGGCAGGCCCTGAACCCTTTTGATTACCCACCGGCAGGCCCTGAACCCTTTTTTTTACCCACCGGCAGGCCCTGAACCCTTTTGATTACCCACCAGCAGGCCCTGAACCCTTTTGATTACCCACCGGCAGGCCCTGACCCTTTTGATTACCCACCAGCATGCCCTGAACCCTTTTGATTACCCACCGGCAAGCCCTGAACCCTTTTGATTACCCACCGGCAGGCCCTGAACCCTTTTGATTACCCACCAGCAGGCCCTGAACCTTTTTGATTACCCACCGGCAGGCCCTGAACCCTTTTGATTACCCACCGGCAGGCTCTGAACCCTTTTGATTACCCACCAACAGGCCCTGAACTCTTTTGATTACTCACCAGCAGGACCTGAACCCTTTTGATTACCCACTGGCAGGCCCTGAATCCTTTTGATTACCCACCAACAGGCCCTTAACCCTTTTGATAACTCACCAGCAGGCCCTGAACCCTTTTGATTACCCCCTGGCAGGCCCTGAACCCTTTTGATTACCCACCAGCAGGCCCTGAAACCTTTTGATTACCCACCAGCAGGCCCTGAACCCTTTTGATTACCCACCGGCAGGCCCTGAACCCTTTTGATTACCCACTGGCAGGCCCAGAACCCTTTTGATTACCCACCAGCAGGCCCTGAACCCTTTTGATTACCCACCGGCAGGCCCTGAACTCTTTTGATTACTCACCAGCAGGCCCTGAACCCTTTTGATAACCCGCTGGCAGGCCCTGAACCCTTTTGATTACCCACCAACAGGCCCTGACCTCTTTTGATTACCCACCAGCAGGTCCTGAACCCTTTTGATTACCCACCGGCAGGCCCTGAACCCTTTTGATTACCCACCGGCAGGCCCTGAACCCTTTTGATTACCCACCAGCAGGCCCTGAACCCTTTTGATTACCCACCGGCAGGCCCTGAACCCTTTTGATTACCCACCGGCAGGCCCTGACCCTTTTGATTACCCACCAGCAGGCCCTGAACCCCTTTGATTACCCACTAGCAGGCCCTGAACCCTTTTGATTACCCACCGGCAGGCCCTGAACCCTTTTGATTACCCACCAGCAGGCCCTGAACCCTTTTGATTACCCACCGGCAGGCCCTGAACCCTTTTGATTACCCACCGGCAGGCCCTGAACCCATTTGTTTACCCACCAGCAGGCCCTGAACCCTTTTGATTACCCACCAACAGGCCCTGACCTCTTTTGATTACCCACCAGCAGGTCCTGAACCCTTTTGATTACCCACCGGCAGGCCCTGAACCCTTTTGATTACCCACCGGCAGGCCCTGAACCCTTTTGATTACCCACCAGCAGGCCCTGAACCCTTTTGATTACCCACCGGCAGGCCCTGAACCCTTTTGATTACCCACCGGCAGGCCCTGACCCTTTTGATTACCCACCAGCAGGCCCTGAACCCCTTTGATTACCCACCAGCAGGCCCTGAACCCTTTTGATTACCCACCGGCAGGCCCTGAACCCTTTTGATTACCCACCAGCAGGCCCTGAACCCTTTTGATTACCCACCAGCAGGCCCTGAACCCTTTTGATTACCCACCGGCAGGCCCTGAACCCTTTTGATTACCCACCGGCAGGCCCTGAACCCATTTGTTTACCCACCAGCAGGCCCTGAACCCTTTTGATTACCCACCAACAGGCCCTGACCTCTTTTGATTACCCACCAGCAGGTCCTGAACCCTTTTGATTACCCACCGGCAGGCCCTGAACCCTTTTGATTACCCACCGGCAGGCCCTGAACCCTTTTGATTACCCACCAGCAGGCCCTGAACCCTTTTGATTACCCACCGGCAGGCCCTGAACCCTTTTGATTACCCACCGGCAGGCCCTGACCCTTTTGATTACCCACCAGCAGGCCCTGAACCCCTTTGATTACCCACCAGCAGGCCCTGAACCCTTTTGATTACCCACCGGCAGGCCCTGAACCCTTTTGATTACCCACCGGCAGGCCCTGACCCTTTTGATTACCCACCAGCAGGCCCTGAACCCCTTTGATTACCCACTAGCAGGTCCTGAACCCTTTTGATTACCCACCGGCAGGCCCTGAACCCATTTGTTTACCCACCAGCAGGCCCTGAACCCTTTTGATTACCCACCAACAGGCCCTGACCTCTTTTGATTACCCACCAGCAGGTCCTGAACCCTTTTGATTACCCACCGGCAGGCCCTGAACCCTTTTGATTACCCACCGGCAGGCCCTGAACCCTTTTGATTACCCACCAGCAGGCCCTGAACCCTTTTGATTACCCACCGGCAGGCCCTGAACCCTTTTGATTACCCACTGGCAGGCCCTGACCCTTTTGATTACCCACCAGCAGGCCCTGAACCCCTTTGATTACCCACCAGCAGGCCCTGAACCCTTTTGATTACCCACCGGCAGGCCCTGAACCCTTTTGATTACCCACCAGCAGGCCCTGAACCCTTTTGATTACCCACCAGCAGGCCCTGAACCCTTTTGATTACCCACCGGCAGGCCCTGAACCCTTTTGATTACCCACCGGCAGGCCCTGAACCCATTTGTTTACCCACCGGCAGGCCCTGACCCTTTTGATTACCCACCAGCAGGCCCTGAACCCTTTTGATTACCCACCGGCAGGCCCTGACCCTTTTGATTACCCACCAGCAAGCCCTGAACCCTTTTGATTACCCACCGGCAAGCCCTGAACCCTTTTGATTACCCACCAGCAGGCCCTGAACCCTTTTGATTACCCCTTTGCAGGCCCTGAACCCTTTTGATAACTCACCAGCAGGCCCTGATCCCTTTTGATTACCCCTTGGCAGGCCCTGAACCCTTTTGATTACCCACCAACAGGCCCTGAATCCTTTTGATTACCCACCAGCAGGTCCTGAACCCTTTTGATTACCCACCGGCAGGCCCTGGTCCCTTTTAATTACCCACCGGCAGGCCCTGAACCCTTTTGATTACCCACCAGCAGGCCCTGAACCCTTTTGATTACCCACCGGCAGGCCCTGAACCCTTTTGATTACCCACCAGCAGGCCCTGAACCCTTTTGATTACCCCCTGGCAGGCCCTGAACCCTTTTGATTACCTACCAGCAGGCCCTGACCCTTTTGATTACCCACCAGCAGGCCCTGAACCCTTTTGATTACCCCTTGGCAGGCCCTGAACCCTTTTGATTACCCACCAGCAGGCCCTGAACCCTTTTGATTACCCCTTGGCAGGCCCTGAACTCTTTTGATTACCCACCAGCAGGCCCTGAACTCTTTTGATTACCCCTTTGCAGGCCCTGAACCCTTTTGATTACCTACCGGCAGGCCCTGAACTCTTTTGATTACTCACCAGCTGGCCCTGAACCCTTTTGATTACCCACCAGCAGGCCCTGAACCTTTTTGATTACCCACCGGCAGGCCCTGAACCCTTTTGAAGACCCACCAGCAGGGCCCTGAACCCTTGTGATTACCCACCGGCAGGCCCTGAACCCTTTTGATTAATCACCAGCTGGCCCTGAACCCTTTTGATTACCCACCAGCAGGCCCTGAACCTTTTTGATTACCCACCGGCAGGCCCTGAACCCTTTTGAAGACCCACCAGCAGGTCCTGAACCCTTGTGATTACCCACCAGCAGGTCCTGAACCCTTTTGATTACCCACCGGCAGGCCCTGAACCCTTTTGAAGACCCACCAGCAGGCCCTGAACCCTTGTGATTACCCACCGGCAGGCCCTGAACCCTTTTGATTACTCACCAGCTGGCCCTGAACCCTTTTGATTACCCACCAGCAGGCCCTGAACCTTTTTGATTACCCACCGGCAGGCCCTGAACCCTTTTGATTACCCACCGGCAGGCCCTGAACCCTTTTGAAGACCCACCAGCAGGTCCTGAACCCTTGTGATTACCCACCGGCAGGCCCTGAACCCTTTTGATTACCCCTTTGCAGGCCCTGAACCCTTTTGATTACCCACCAGCAGGCCCTGAACCCTTTTGATTACCCACCAGCAGGCCCTGAACCCTTTTGATTACCCACCGGCAGGCCCTGAACCCTTTTGATTACCCCATGGCAGGCCCTGAACCCTTTTGATTACCCACCAGCAGGCCCTCAACAGGCCCTGAACCCTTTTGGTTACCCACCGGCAGGCCCTGCACCCTTTTGATTACCCACCAGCAGGCCCTGACCCTTTTGATTACCCACCAGCAGGCCCTGACCCTTTTGATTACCCACCAGCAGGCTCTGAATCCTTTTGATTACCCACCGGCAGGCCCTGAACCCTTTTGATTACCTACCAGCAGGCCCTGACCCTTTTGATTACCCACCAGCAGGCCCTGAACCCTTTTGATTACCCCTTGGCAGGCCCTGAACCCTTTTGATTACCCACCAGCAGGACCTGAACCCTTTTGATTACCCCTTGGCAGGCCCTGACCCTTTTGATTACCCACTGGCAGGCCCTGAACCCTTTTGATTACCCACCAGCAGGCCCTGAACTCTTTTGATTACCCCTTTGCAGGCCCTGAACCCTTTTGATTACCTACCGGCAGGCCCTGAACTCTTTTGATTACTCATCAGCAGGCCCTGAACTCTTTTGATTACCCACCAGCAGGCCCTGAACCCTTTTGATTACCCACCGGCAGGCCCTGAACCCTTTTGATTACCCACCGGCATGCCCTGAACCCTTTTGATTACTCACCGGCAGGCCCTGAACCCTTTTGATTACCCACCGGCAGGCCCTGAACCCTTTTGATAACCTACCGGCAGGCCCTGAACCCTTTTGATTAGCCACCGGCAGGCCCGAACCCTTCTTATTACCCACCGGCAGGCCCTGAACCCTTTGATTTATCACCGACAGGCCCCGAACCCTTTTGATTAGCCACCGGAAGGCCCTGAACCCTTTTGATTACCCACCGGCAGGCCCTGGACCCTTTTGATTCCCAACGACAGGCCTTAACCCTAAACTAGGCGTACGAGCGAGCACAGCTGGATGGAGCTGGCAGAGGGGACTCCTGATATCAAATCAGCTGGAGATATCCTGCCACTGAATGCAGGTCTGTGGCCGCCTTCCGCACCTGGTTTCAGTCTCCGGCGGGCGCCGTGCTAGGGCAGGGCAGGGGCTGCACCAGCCGAAGGGTTTTCGCTTGCGTGTGCACAAACTTAAAGGCTGCGGCTCGGCTCTGTCAGCACAGCTGACACCAGAGAACGGCGCAGTGGTCGGCGGCGTGACAGATGGTACTGCCAGCGATGTTGGGCTGGTAGGGGACTCCCGTCTCGGAGACGGCGAGCTTGCGGAGGACGCGCTGCATGCGTGCTCTCAATGCCCTAGCGTGCAGGATAAACTTAGGGAGCGGGGTTGGGCAGGTCCTCCGAGCGGTGCTACTAGAGATCTTTTAGAGTTGTAGGTGGGGCAGGCTTGGGTTGGATACCCTGGCTTTTGTGGAAGATGTGGTAGATATCGTTGGGTGGTAGATGTGTTCAGAGGCTGGAATTTCCTTTGTCTTTCTTGTCCAGCCTTTGTCTGACCCTTCACTTCATTTCCTCCTTTTTGTGCTGCCCCCTTGCGTTTGTTTCGTTCGTTCCTCCCCACCCTTTAGTTAGTCGCCCATGCGACCAAGCCTTTTCGAGCAGGGACCAGAGGTGTTATGTCATTGACATGGGATTTGACAGTGTATTCCTAGTCAGTGACTTGGTATCTCAGAACCTCCTTGGTACATTTCACATGATTCCATGTTGTTGGCTTGCTTGTGTGGTGCACGGTTTAGTAGAGGTTGATTCAGCTACAATTCAGCTACATCAAGGCCTACGGCAGCCACAAGGGGATGGATCATGGCGCCTTGCTGTCTGAGCCACAGGCTGCAGCCAGGCCAGTCCTTCATTCATGATGGCTGGCTAGCTCTATCTCTCGATTGTGACTGGCTGGTTATCAATGATCACTAGCCTCCTGACAGGTGGCCTTAGCTGACTGGATTGTGTATTCATGATGTTAGGTGTGGTGTCGTGGCACAGCCATGCTGGCATAAGGATTGAATCAGGACACGAAACCATCGTCCTACAGATGTTACAAATCGACTTCCTTTTCAGCATGGCCCAGAAGAGTATCGTCATTAACATATTGGCCGCACCCGCAGCCTTTATCCGTTTCTATAC
Source organism: Limnomonas spitsbergensis (assembly GCA_037349105.1). Classification (NCBI taxonomy): domain Eukaryota; kingdom Viridiplantae; phylum Chlorophyta; class Chlorophyceae; order Chlamydomonadales; genus Limnomonas; species Limnomonas spitsbergensis. The sequence goes on along the minus strand of JAYJMM010000101.1, from coordinate 2,069,450 downwards.
CACGGATGATGCAGGTAACGGGTTGAACGACATTGGCTGGTGTCTGGTCGGGAGGAAAGGAAAATGAAAGGAAATGAAAGGAACACACGGATAGAAGAGAAGAACTACACCACCTCACAACGAAAGGATGTCTGAGGAATCCTCAGCCTGTCCAGATCCTAGTCCTCAACAAAGAGAAAACGAACAAACATACGGGGCAGTTGGTCAGGAAAACCAGGAACACACCACAAGACGGCGTGGGGGGCGTTACCAGGGTAAAACGGCTATTTACAGGGAGTCAAAGGCCTTTGGAACGACTAAGCCTCAACAAAAGCTACCACATCCTTTACAAAAGGCAGGGCATTCCACCCTAGCCTGCCCTGGTACAGAGCATGGAAGTCTGTAGCACCGTCTGGGGAGCCTGCACATTGTTTACAAGTTGAGTCCAACTTCCATGCGCCTCCTTAGTGCGCCTTGGGAAAATACCAAACAAAATGGATTCGAAATAGGAAACGTGTTGATGATGCCGTAAATATGAAGATTCCTTTCAGACATACTCAATAGCGTTGTCATGGACAGCCTGGATAAGATAGGAGAGGCAGGTCCAGTTCAAGAGGAACCCGCAATGTTTGAACACACGAGGAACGCTAGGAGATTAGGTGGTGTATATCTGACCCATGGACAGCCTGGATAAGATAGGAGAGGCAGATCCAGTTCAAGAGTAACCCGCACTGTTTGAACACATGAGGAACGCTAGGAGATTAGTGGGTGTATATCTGACCCATGCAAAGTTCATACAACCACTTCGCTTCCACAGTGACATGATGCCTCTTATACATGCGGCGACATGTCGCAACGTTCCTGCAAAACATGTACGACAGCTGAGTGACCCCCCCTCCTAGCCGAGGACAATGCCAATCCCCCTTGACAATCAGCACGGGGTGCATTCACACTGCAATCCAGCAACAGTCGCACCACCGCCTCATGGCCATTTCCGGCTGCCAACACCAGTGCCGTCCCATTCTGGCAGTCTGCACGAGGTGCATGCTCCCCCAACCCCAATAACAGCTGCACCACCGCCTCGTGGCCGCACTCGGCTGCCCTCACCAGTGCCTTCCCATCCCGGCAGTCAGCATGCGGGACATGCTCCCTCGACCCCAACAAAAGCCGCACCACCGCCTCGTGGCCATTCCAGGCTGCCCTCACCAGTGCCTTCCCATCCCGGCAGTCAGCATGCGGGGCATGCTCCCTCGACCCCAACAACAACTGCACCACCGCCTCGAGGCCATTCCAGGATGCCATCACCAGTGCCGCGCCATCCTGGCAGTCAGCAAGCGGGGCATGCTCCTTCCACCCCAACAACAACTGCACCACCGCCTCGTGGCCATTCCGCACTGCCGTCAGCAGTGCCGCGCCATACTGGCAGTCAGCACGTGGGGCATGCTCCCTCCACCAAACAACAACTGCAATACTGCATAGTGGCCATGCTCGGCTGCACACACCAGTGTCTCCCCATCCTGGCAGTCTGCCTTTGCACCAAGATTGAGCATGAGCCTCACCATCTCCAGGTTTTTATATTCCTGACTGTTGCAGCACACAGCTCTCATGAGAGCCTGGTCAGGACCGTGTACCGCCACCATTGCAAGGGCCAGGTTAATGGGGCATGCCCTGAGGCAATCGCGCCAAAGCCTGCACACCCGCCACGCTCCATACTGCACCCTACAGGCGCCAGGTCCAAGGAGGCCTTGAGTATTGTATAGCCATGCATCTGCATTGCTGAGGATGATGCCAAGGATGTCCGCGTTGAGGTCTCGGAGGCTGGTGAAGATGGCTGGATTCTCGCTAGGGGAAGGAAATGCAGATGCATCTGTTCTGATAGCCTTGGTGGATGTGGATGACGTCATAGGGTGGTGCGCAATTCCACTTTTTTCAATCAGTTGGGCTTGTCTCTCCTGCTCAACAGGCGAGTGAGGTGGAATTCATGTGAGCCAATGTGCAACACACCTCTCCGGATAAATATAAACCAATCATGGTTTATGAATGGCCATCATACATGCATGCAAAACCCCACATGCCATGGGCTGGAGTCAGTATTGCAATGTCTATGCCCAGATGCACCGTCTTTATTCTCGGATTTACTTGGATGTTACATCATACTTCTCAAAAGCCTTTCAGGAATGGGCCAGGCTGTGCGATCTGGAGATGCAATGTACATAAATAATTAATGAGGGTGTGTGGAAATTGAAAGAAACAAATATGGGGTCATAAATATGAACACAACCGAAAGCCAGAGTGGGAGATTCCTCAGTCTTTATTTGACATATTCACATGCCATTCTTGCACTTGTTCCACTCATGCATGGTCCTTGTTCCGCTCACCAGGGGCAATGTTGGGCACTTGTGTTGAAGTTGATGATGAGTGGATCTCCTCAATGCCGCACTCGTTTTGGAGGGGGGAAAACTGCAAAGCTTAGGCCACCGACCGAACGGGTGAGACTGACGCAGCAACCTGTATTGAACGGCCAATACGGAGAACTTGACGGAGCGAGGACTTGAACGGCCAATACGCAGGCCACCGATGTGTTCTAGAAACTATCGACTGAGTGGCTAGGAAAGAAACCAGTCCGCAATGTAGGAGTAAAAGGTGTATATTGCTTGACAACAATGAGCAAGAATTTAGAGATTGCACCCCTGAGACGAGTTTGCATTATCCGCTTACCCAACGGCGGGAAACATCTGTGGCCATAGTGTGGATCTCCTGGCGCGTTCATACTAGGGCCAACAAACGGTTGCTCCGTGGATATCAAATACGGAGCCTTGAATCCACGTGTACGTCAAATGCCCCATGGAAGTACCTCCCTGCATGCGTACGAGGCACTTCCCTCACCGGGAAGAATTGAGCAGGCAGACAATGAGACAAGTAGACAGACCGTGAAACAAGAGCAGAGGCCATGCAGGTTGCATGGTGCATCCGGTCCGAGGAACCAGGCAAGTCTTGCAACTGCCCGTGTCTGTGTCTATCTTCGGAGCCAGGCAAGTCATGCAGCACCAGCCATGCTTGGCATGCATGACTCCAGGAGTCCATGAGACATCAGCGGGCCATGCAACTCAAGGCACCCCATTTATGGCATGCATGGCGTATGATGTGGGGGGGTGGAGCGCAGTTGTGTGTCTTGGGGGGGGGGGGGGGGGGGGCATGTGTGTAGGGGGTGGGTTGGGGGGTGCAGCTGTGTTGGGGGTTGGGCGGGGTGGCATGCATATGCTGTGTATTTTGTGTATGTTTGTTGGGGGGTAAGGTGCAGGTGGCATGATGTTGATGTGTGTGGTGTTTATTCTTGGAAAGAAAGAAAGCGATGCCCCGTGGGGGGTGTGAGAGTTAAGGAAACAGCACAGCCTGGGCTGAAGCCACATCCGCGCCGTTACCGTGTTTATTCTCATCCTTTATTTATTTCATCCTCTTCACAACTTCCCAACTTCCCAACTTCTATCGATCCTCTTCTCCAACTTCCCTCCCCGAGGCAGGCATCCTGATGGTCTCCAGAGAGTACAGCTATCCTGCTGTCTGCCTAGTTTGCCTTCAACATCCACAACTAGGCTTGGTCCCTCAAGGTAGGGGGGGGGGGCGTTACCCAGTACCCAGGGGGTCAATCAGGGTCAACGTTACTATATTCTGGTGCTTTTATGAAGATGTGAATTCTATTGGCTGCATTCCCACCATTGTCTGGTCCCTCAAGGCCTTGCTGGACATACCTTGGTGATCCACACTATGGTCGGGTCCCTCAGGGCATGCTGAAATGAGACCGTTCGTGAAGCATTTTTATTTCGTCAAGCTGAAGCTGCAATAAGATGGAGCTGTTCCGCCTGTTGACGTAGTTCAGCCTTAAGACTTACTTTCAAATCAAATCTCAGCTACATGGCTTAGACCTGGACTGCAGTAGTTGTCGGGATCGTCATTCTTAAGGCGTATTGAGAGTCTGATTAGTTCAACTGGGTCCATTCCCTTTGCACTTGTGCAGAATGGCAGATATTCCAACCTGCCGGGGAACAGCCCTTTCTTGATTTCATTATTTGATAAGCAAGGCAGACCTGTTTGTTATCCATTTCATTTGCAGATTAGCCACTACCTGCCTGGATCGAAATGCTGCCTTAGCCATAAATACAAAAGTGTATTTGTTTATTCATTCCTTTCCAGGATACAGGCCCCAATATCTGCCAACAATGAAATCCTGTATCGTGATGTACAGAGCTCTTTTTGTTACCGGTGTATCCAGCCTTTTGACATCAAAAACATAGTTCTGAATCCATTCCGGTCCAGGATGGCAGGTGCCTCAACCGGACCCGACAGGAACAAAAACCAGTGTTCTGACATAAAAAGCAATTAAAAATATACCCGTTTGACCCGCAGGAGCTCAGGTGCCACTACCTGTCCGGTGCAAAGTCCGACGACTGGGACATCGCCTCAGCCCTTGTGGCCAAGACATGGCCCAGCTAGAGGTAAACCATAGGTCAGCCTCCAACTCGGCTAGAGGTAAACCCTAGGTCAGCCTCCAACTCGGCTAGAGGTAAACCCTAGGTCAGCCTCCACCTCAGCTGGAGGTAAACCCTAGGTCAGCCTCCACCTCAGCTGGAGGTAAACCCTAGGTCAGCCTCCACCTCAGCTGGAGGTAAACCCTAGGTCAGCCTCTACCTCAGCTGGAGGTAAACCCTAGGACAGCCTCCAACTCAGCTGGAGGTAAACCCTAGGTCAGCCTCCACCTCAGCTGGAGGTAAACCATAGGTCAGCCTCCAACTCGGCTAGAGGTAAACCCTAGGTCAGCCTCCACCTCAGCTGGAGGTAAACCATAGGTCAGCCTCCAACTCGGCTAGAGGTAAACCCTAGGTCAGCCTCCACCTCAGCTGGAGGTAAACCCTAGGTCAGCCTCCACCTCAGCTGGAGGTAAACCCTAGGACAGCCTCCAACTCAGCTGGAGGTAAACCCTGGCTCAGCCTCCAACTCACCTGGAGGTAAACCCTAGGTCAGCCTTCAACTCAGCTGGAGGTTACCCCTAGGTCAGCCTCCACCTCAGCTGGAGGTAAACCCTAGGTCAGCCTCCAACTCAGCTGGAGGTAAACCCTGGGTCAGCTTCCACCTCAGCTGGAGGTAAACCCTGGGTCATCCTCCACCTCAGCTGGAGGTAAACCCTAGGACATCTCCCATTCTGCCCTTTTTTGTGTCCTTTGATTTTCTGTTACCAATGCAACCCGTGGAAACCAGCCCCATGGAATGTCCTCCCCCCAACCTGTAACTTTCTCGAACCCTCCTTCCACGTCCCTGCCCTCTCACACATCCTCGCTTGAATGAAGAGAGAAGATGTGAGAAACACAGGGCCTCAAAAACCCAGTCAATGGACACCGTCTCATAGGTACAGCTGCATCACTTCCTAACCTATAGCCCCGCACACTGACCCTTAACCGTAAGGCCCTGAACATCTTTTAGTATTATCTACAGGCAGGCCCTGAACCCTTTTGATCACTCGCATTGACGGACCCCTGGCCTGGTGTGAGAGGTATGAACTCATGACGTCCAGCTATTGTTTTATTACATCGCAAGCCCCTGAACCCTGTTGAGCCCCATGCCCCTTGCTGAGTGGAGGCCTAGAAATATGCGTTAGGGATCAAGTCCAACAACTGGGATCCATCTGGGCAGTTCCTGGCTGTGGGGAGGTACGATGAGGTGGGTAGGGGCTTTATGATGGTAATGGCGCGGACGCGGCCTAGGCCCATGCTACGCAGTTTCCTTAACCCTCAAACCCCTGCGGTGCGTAGTTTCTTTCTTTCTTTGGGTAGGGGAGGTTGTGAACATGAGATGGGTGGGTAGGGGATGGGAAACTTGGAACGTTGGAGCCCCTAGCTCGGTTACACACCAGGCAAGCCCTGACTGCTGCCCTGACGTCGCGGCACAGCCATTGCCACCATGGCTGTTGGAGCAGCAGGCTCGCCTTGCGATGGGCGCCGGAATTCCCGGTCCTATCGTGGGCGTCCTGGATGGCTGCCAGCCGCTCTCCGGGCGGGGAAATCACACAGCAGCGCCCGTCCATGTTCCACTATTGGACGTGCGCTTAGTCTTCCGGTGTTTGGAACTCCGACTCCCCGGCATGAGCGTGCGTATTTCTCATGAAACCTAGGGTTGACTGCACACTATTAGAGCACACACGCGCCCCTAGCTGATGTTTCCCCACACAAACATATATTGGTACTCTTTGAGTTTCCAGAAGGCATTTTGTTACTTTGCCGCCTCTTAGGCTAAGAAATCCAGAACTATTTTTGGAGGTGCGACTTCCGCGCATTCAATGCCCTGACCTGAACAGAAGATCAACCCAGAATGCAAATTTAAACGTTGGCGGAACATCCCTTCTCCCTCACATCCCCTCTCCCATCAGGAGAGGCTGCGTTAGAGTCATTCAGTGTTGCCAGCCCACTCCCGGTTAGGGGGGATAGGTGGGGTTAGGGGGGATAGGTGGGTTTAGGGGGGGCGGGTGGATTTAGGGGGGGCAGGTAGATTTAGGGGGGGCAGGTGGCTTAGGGGTGCAGGTGGGTTTAGGGGGGACAGGTGGGTTTAGGGGGGCAGGTGGGTTTAGGGGGGAAAGGTGGTTTTAGGGGGGACAGGTGGGTTTAGGGGGGCAGGTGGGTTTAGGGGGGACAGGTGGGTTAAGGGGGGGCAGGTGGGTTTAGGGGGGGCAGGTGGGTTTAGGGGGGGCAGGTGGGTTAAGGGGGGACAGGTGGGTTTAGGGGGGCAGGTGGGTTTAGGGGGGACAGGTTGGTTAAGGGAGGGCGGGTGGGTTTAGGGGGGACAGGTGGGTTAAGGGGGGGCAGGTGGGTTTAGGGGTGGCAGGTGGCGTAGGGGTGCAGGTGGGTTTAGGGGGGACAGGTGGGTTTAGGGGGGGAAGGTGGGTTTATGGGGGACAGGTGGGTTTAGGGGGGGCAGGTGGGTTTAGGGGGGCAGGTGGGTTTAGGGGGGGCAGGTGAATTAAAGGGGGGCAGGTGGGTTTAGGGGGGGGCAGGTTGGTTTAGGGGGGACATGTGGGTTTAAGGGGGGCAGGTGGGTTTAGGGGGGGGCAGGTGGGTTTACGGGGGCAGGTGGGTTTAGGGGGGACAGGTGGTTTTAGGGCAAGGCAGGTGGGTTTAGGGGGGACAGGTGGGTTAAGGGGGGGCAGGTGGGTTTAGGGGGGGCAGGTGGCATAGGGGTGCAGGTGGGTTTAGGGGGGACAGGTGGGTTTAGGGGGGGCAGGTGGGTTTATGGGGGACATGTGGGTTAAGGGGGGGCAGGTGGGTTTATGGGGGCAGGTGGGTTTAGGGGGGGAAGGTGGGTTTATGGGGGCAGGTGGGTTTAGGGGGGACAGTTGGGTTTAGGGGGGGCAGGTGGGTTTAGGGGGGGCAGGTGGGTTTAAGGGGGCAGGTGGGTTTAGGGGGGGCAGGTGGGTTTAAGGGGGCAGGTGGGTTTAGGGGGGACAGGTGGGTTTAGGGGGGGCAGGTGGGTTTAAGGGGGCAGGTGGGTTTAGGGGGGACAGGTGGGTTTAGGGGGGGGGGGGGCTGGTGGGTTTAGGGGGGGTGGGTGGGTTTAGGGGGGCAGGTGGGTTTAGGGGGGGCAGGTGGTTTTAGGGCAAGGCAGGTGGGTTTAGGGGGGACAGATGGGTTTAGGGGGGACTGGTGGGTTAAGGGGGGGGCAGGTGGGTTAAGGGGGGACAGGTGAGTTTGGGGGGGACAGTTGGGTTTAGGGGGGGCATGTGGGTTTAGGGGGGCAGGTGGGTTTAGGGGGGGCAGGTGGGTTTAGGGGGGACAGGTGGGTTTAGGGCAAGGCAGGTGGGTTTAGGGGGGGCAGGTGGGTTTAGGGCAAGGCAGGTGGGTTTAGGGGGGGCAGGTGGGTTTAGGGGGGCAGGTTTGTTTATGAAGGGCAGGTTGGTTTAGGGTGGCAGGTGGGTTTAGGGCAAGGCAGGGGGTTTAGGGGGGACAGGTGGGTTTAGGGGGACAGGTGGGTTTAGGGCAATGCAGGTGGGTTTAATGGGGGGCAGGTGGGTTTAGGGGGGGCAGGTGGGTTTAGGGGGGGCAGGTGGCTTAGGGGGACAGGTGGGTGTAGGGGGAACAGGTGGGTTAAGGGCAAGGCAGGTGGGTTTAGGGGGGGCAGGTGGGTTTAGGGGGAACAGGTGGGTTTAGGGAGGACTGGTGGGTTTAGGGGGGGCAGGTGGGTTTAGGGAGGACAGGTGGGTTTAGGGGGGGCAGGTGGGTTTAGGGGGGACAGGTGGGTTTGGGGCAAGGCAGGTGGGTTAGGGGGGACAGTTGGGTAAGGGGCAAGGCAGGTGGGTTTAGGGGGGACAGGTGGGTTTAGGGGGGGCAGGTGGGTTTAGGGGGGGAAGGTGGGTTTAGGGGGGGCAGGTGGGTTCAAGGGGGGCAGGTGGGTTTAGGGGGGGGGCAGGTTGGTTTAGGGGGGACATGTGGGTTTAAGGGGGGCAGGTGGGTTTAGGGGGGGGGCAGGTGGGTTTAAGGGGGCAGGTGGGTTTAGGGGGGGCAGGTGGTTTTAGGGCAAGGCAGGTGGGTTTAGGCGGGACAGGTGGGTTAAGGGGGGGCAGGTGGGTTTAGGGGGGGCAGGTGGCATAGGGGTGCAGGTGGGTTTAGGGGGGACAGGTGGGTTTAGGGGGGGCAGGTGGGTTTATGGGGGACATGTGGGTTAAGGGGGGGCAGGTGGGTTTATGGGGGCAGGTGGGTTTAGGGGGGGCAGGTGGGTGTAAGGGGTGCAGGTGGGTTTAGGGGGGGCAGGTTGGTTTAGGGGAGACATGTGGGTTTAAGGGGGGCAGGTGGGTTTAGGGGGGGCAGGTGGGTTTAAGGGGGCAGGTGGGTTTAGGGGGGACAGGTGGGTTTAGGGGGGGGGGCTGGTGGGTTTAGGGGGGGTGGGTGGGTTTAGGGGGGCAGGTGGGTTTAGGGGGGGCAGGTGGTTTTAGGGCAAGGCAGGTGGGTTTAGGGGGGACTGGTGGGTTAAGGGGGGGGCAGGTGGGTTAAGGGGGGACAGGTGAGTTTGGGGGGGACAGTTGGGTTTAGGGGGGGCATGTGGGTTTAGGGGGGCAGGTGGGTTTAGGGGGGGCAGGTGGGTTTAGGGGGGCAGGTGGGTTTAGGGGGGGCAGGTGGGTTTAGGGGGGACAGATGGGTTTAGGGGGGACAGGTGGGTTTAGGGGGGGCAGATGGGTTTAGCGGGGACAGGTGGGTTTATGGGGGGCAGGTGGTTTAGGGGTGCAGGTAGGTTTAAGGGGAGCAGGTGGGTTTGGGGGTGACAGGTGGTAGGGGGGGCAGGTGGGTTTAGGGCAAGGCAGGTGGGTTTAAGGCAAGGCAGGTGGGTTTAGGGGGGTAGGTGGGTTTAGGGCAAGGCAAGTGGGTTGAGGGCAAGGCAGGTGGGTTTAGGGGGGGCAGGTGGGTTTAGGGGGTGCAGGTGGGTTTAGGGGGGCAGGTGGGTTTAGGGGGGACAGGTGGGTTTAGGGGGGCAGGTGGGTTAGTGGCAAGACATGTGGGTTAGGGGCAAGGCAGATGGGTTAGGGGCAAGGCAGGTGGGTTTAAGGCAAGGCAGGTGGGTTTAGGGCAAGGAAGGTGGATTTAGGGCAAGGCAGGTGGGTTTAGGGCAAGTCAGGTGGGTTTAGGGGGGGCAGGTGGGTTTAGGGGGGGCAGGTGGGTTTAGGGGGACAGGTGGGTTTAGGGGGGACAGATGGGTTTAGGGGGGCAGGTGGGTTTAGGGGGGACAGGTGGGTTTAGGGGGGGCGGGTGGATTTAGGGGGGGCAGGTAGATTCAGGGGGGGCAGGTGGCTTAGGGGTGCAGGTGGGTTTAGGGGGGACAGGTGGGTTTAGGGGGGGCAGGTGGGTTTATGGGGGACATGTGGGTTAAGGGGGGGCAGGTGGGTTTATGGGGGCAGGTGGGTTTAGGGGGGGCAGGTGGGTTTATGGGGGCAGGTGGGTTTAGGGGGGACAGTTGGGTTTAGGGGGGGCAGGTGGGTTTAGGGGGGGCAGGTGGGTTTAAGGGGGCAGGTGGGTTTAGGGGGGGCAGGTGGGTTTAAGGGGGCAGGTGGGTTTAGGGGGGACAGGTGGGTTTAGGGGGGGCAGGTGGGTTTAAGGGGGCATGTGGGTTTAGGGGGGACAGGTGGGTTTAGGGGGGGGGGGCTGGTGGGTTTAGGGGGGGTGGGTGGGTTTAGGGGGGCAGGTGGGTTTAGGGGGGGCAGGTGGTTTTAGGGCAAGGCAGGTGGGTTTAGGGGGGACAGATGGGTTTAGGGGGGACTGGTGGGTTAAGGGGGGGGCAGGTGGGTTAAGGGGGGACAGGTGAGTTTGGGGGGGACAGTTGGGTTTAGGGGGGGCATGTGGGTTTAGGGGGGCAGGTGGGTTTAGGGGGGGCAGGTGGGTTTAGGGGGGACAGGTGGGTTTAGGGCAAGGCAGGTGGGTTTAGGGGGGGCAGGTGGGTTTAGGGCAAGGCAGGTGGGTTTAGGGGGGGCAGGTGGGTTTAGGGGGGCAGGTTTGTTTATGAAGGGCAGGTTGGTTTAGGGTGGCAGGTGGGTTTAGGGCAAGGCAGGGGGTTTAGGGGGGACAGGTGGGTTTAGGGGGACAGGTGGGTTTAGGGCAATGCAGGTGGGTTTAATGGGGGGCAGGTGGGTTTAGGGGGGGCAGGTGGGTTTAGGGGGGGCAGGTGGCTTAGGGGGACAGGTGGGTGTAGGGGGAACAGGTGGGTTAAGGGCAAGGCAGGTGGGTTTAGGGGGGGCAGGTGGGTTTAGGGGGAACAGGTGGGTTTAGGGAGGACTGGTGGGTTTAGGGGGGGCAGGTGGGTTTAGGGAGGACAGGTGGGTTTAGGGGGGGCAGGTGGGTTTAGGGGGGACAGGTGGGTTTGGGGCAAGGCAGGTGGGTTAGGGGGGACAGTTGGGTAAGGGGCAAGGCAGGTGGGTTTAGGGGGGACAGGTGGGTTTAGGGGGGGCAGGTGGGTTTAGGGGGGGAAGGTGGGTTTAGGGGGGGCAGGTGGGTTCAAGGGGGGCAGGTGGGTTTAGGGGGGGGGCAGGTTGGTTTAGGGGGGACATGTGGGTTTAAGGGGGGCAGGTGGGTTTAGGGGGGGGGCAGGTGGGTTTAAGGGGGCAGGTGGGTTTAGGGGGGACAGGTGGTTTTAGGGCAAGGCAGGTGGGTTAAGGCGGGACAGGTGGGTTAAGGGGGGGCAGGTGGGTTTAGGGGGGGTGGGTGGGTTTAGGGGGGCAGGTGGGTTTAGGGGGGACAGGTGGGTTTAGGGGGGGCAGGTGGGTTTATGGGGGACATGTGGGTTAAGGGGGGGCAGGTGGGTTTATGGGGGCAGGTGGGTTTAGGGGGGGCAGGTGGGTGTAAGGGGTGCAGGTGGGTTTAGGGGGGGCAGGTTGGTTTAGGGGAGACATGTGGGTTTAAGGGGGGCAGGTGGGTTTAGGGGGGGCAGGTGGGTTTAAGGGGGCAGGTGGGTTTAGGGGGGACAGGTGGGTTTAGGGGGGGGGGCTGGTGGGTTTAGGGGGGGTGGGTGGGTTTAGGGGGGCAGGTGGGTTTAGGGGGGGCAGGTGGTTTTAGGGCAAGGCAGGTGGGTTTAGGGGGGACTGGTGGGTTAAGGGGGGGGCAGGTGGGTTAAGGGGGGACAGGTGAGTTTGGGGGGGACAGTTGGGTTTAGGGGGGGCATGTGGGTTTAGGGGGGCAGGTGGGTTTAGGGGGGGCAGGTGGGTTTAGGGGGGCAGGTGGGTTTAGGGGGGGCAGGTGGGTTTAGGGGGGACAGATGGGTTTAGGGGGGACAGGTGGGTTTAGGGGGGGCAGATGGGTTTAGCGGGGACAGGTGGGTTTATGGGGGGCAGGTGGTTTAGGGGTGCAGGTAGGTTTAAGGGGAGCAGGTGGGTTTGGGGGTGACAGGTGGTAGGGGGGGCAGGTGGGTTTAGGGCAAGGCAGGTGGGTTTAAGGCAAGGCAGGTGGGTTTAGGGGGGTAGGTGGGTTTAGGGCAAGGCAAGTGGGTTGAGGGCAAGGCAGGTGGGTTTAGGGGGGGCAGGTGGGTTTAGGGGGTGCAGGTGGGTTTAGGGGGGCAGGTGGGTTTAGGGGGGACAGGTGGGTTTAGGGGGGCAGGTGGGTTAGTGGCAAGACATGTGGGTTAGGGGCAAGGCAGATGGGTTAGGGGCAAGGCAGGTGGGTTTAAGGCAAGGCAGGTGGGTTTAGGGCAAGGAAGGTGGATTTAGGGCAAGGCAGGTGGGTTTAGGGCAAGTCAGGTGGGTTTAGGGGGGGCAGGTGGGTTTAGGGGGGGCAGGTGGGTTTAGGGGGACAGGTGGGTTTAGGGGGGACAGATGGGTTTAGGGGGGCAGGTGGGTTTAGGGGGGACAGGTGGGTTTAGGGGGGGCGGGTGGATTTAGGGGGGGCAGGTAGATTTAGGGGGGGCAGGTGGCTTAGGGGTGCAGGTGGGTTTAGGGGGGACAGGTGGGTTTAGGGGGGCAGGTGGGTTTAGGGGGGACAGGTGGTTTTAGGGGGGACAGGTGGGTTTAGGGGGGCAGGTGGGTTTAGGGGGGACAGGTGGGTTAAGGGGGGGCAGGTGGGTTTAGGGGGGGCAGTTGGGTTTAGGGGGGGCAGGTGGGTTTAGGGGGGACAGGTGGGTTTAGGGGGGCAGGTGGGTTTAGGGGGGACAGGTGGGTTAAGGGGGGGCAGGTGGGTTTAGGGGGGACAGGTGGGTTAAGGGGGGGCAGGTGGGTTTAGGGGTGGCAGGTGGCATAGGGGTGCAGGTGGGTTTAGGGGGGACAGGTGGGTTTAGGGGGGGAAGGTGGGTTTATGGGGGACAGGTGGGTTTAGGGGGGGAAGGTGGGTTTAGGGGGGCAGGTGGGTTTAGGGGGGGCAGGTGGGTTTAAGGGGGGCAGGTTGGTTTAGGGGGGACATGTGGGTTTAAGGGGGGCAGGTGGGTTTAGGGGGGGGGGGGGCAGGTGGGTTTAAGGGGGCAGGTGGGTTTAGGGGGGACAGGTGGTTTTAGGGCAAGGCAGGTGGGTTTAGGGGGGACAGGTGGGTTAAGGGGGGGCAGGTGGGTTTAGGGGGGGCAGGTGGCATAGGGGTGCAGGTGGGTTTAGGGGGGACAGGTGGGTTTAGGGGGGACAGGTGGGTTTAAGGCAAGGCAGGTGGGTTTAGGGGGGACAGGTGGGTTTAGGGCAAGGCAGGTGGGTTTAGGGGGGGCAGGTGGGTTTAGGGGGGCAGGTTTGTTTATGAAGGGCAGGTTGGTTTAGGGCAAGGCAGGTGGGTTTAGGGGGGACAGGTGGGTTTAGGGGGGGCAGGTGGGTTTTGGGGGGCAGGTGGGTTTAGGGGGGACAGGTGGGTTTAGGGGGGCAGGTGGGTTTAAGGCAAGGCAGGTGGGTTTAGGGGGGCAGGTGGGTTTAGGGGGGGCAGGTGGGTTTAGGGGGGACAGGTGGGTTTAGGGCAAGGCAGGTGGGTTTAGGGGGGACAGGTGGGTTTAGGGTAGACAGGTGGGTTTAGGGCAAGGCAGGTGGGTTTAGGGGGGACAGGTGGGTTTAGGGCAAGGCAGGTGGGTTTAGGGGGGGCAGGTGGGTTTAGGGGGGCAGGTTTGTTTATGAAGGGCAGGTTGGTTTAGGGCAAGGCAGGTGGGTTTAGGGGGGACAGGTGGGTTTAGGGGGACAGGTGGGTTTAGGGCAAGGCAGGTGGGTTTAGGGGGGGCAGGTGGGTATAGGGCAAGGCAGGTGGGTTTAGGGGGGACAGGTGGGTTTAGGGCAAGGCAGGTGGGTTTAGGGGGGACAGGTGGGTTTAGGGCAAGGCAGGTGGGTTTAGGGGGGACAGGTGGGTTTAGGGCAAGGCAGGTGGGTTTAGGGGGGACAGGTGGGTTTAGGGCAAGGCAGGTGGGTTTAGGGGGGGCAGGTGGGTTTAGGGGGGGCAGGTGGGTTAAGGGGGGACAGGTGGGTTTAGGGGGGACAGGTGGGTTTAGGGGGGGCAGGTGGGTTTAGGGGGGCAGGTTTGTTTATGAAGGGCAGGTTGGTTTAGGGCAAGGCAGGTGGGTTTAGGGGGACAGGTGGGTTTAGGGGGGGCAGGTGGGTTTAGGGGGGGCAGGTGGGTTTAGGGGGGGCAGGTGGCTTAGGGGGACAGGTGGGTGTAGGGGGAACAGGTGGGTTAAGGGTAAGGCAGGTGGGTTTAGGGGGGGCAGGTGGGTTTAGGGGGAACAGGTGGGTTTAGGGAGGACTGGTGGGTTTAGGGGGGGCAGGTGGGTTTAGGGAGGACAGGTGGGTTTAGGGGGGGCAGGTGGGTTTAGGGGGGACAGGTGGGTTTGGGGCAAGGCAGGTGGGTTAGGGGGACAGTTGGGTAAGGGGCAAGGCAAGTGGGTTTAGGGGGGGCAGGTGGGTTAAGGGGGGACAGGTGGGTTTAGGGGGGGCAGGTGGGTTTAGGGGGGACAGGTGGGTTTAGGGGGGGGCAGATAGGTTAAGGGGGGCAGTTGGGTTTAGTGCAAGGCAGGTGGGTTTAGGGGGAACAGGTGGGTTTAGGGTAAGGCAGGTGGGTTTAGGGGGGCAGGTGGCTTTAGGGGGGCGGGTGGGTTTAGGGGGGGCAGGTGGGTTTAGGGGGGACAGTTGGGTTGGGGGGGTTTAGTGGAGATGCTGTACAGCACATCACCTGTGTGACCAGAGACGCCGGGCAACCTCCTGCCCACCGTGCAATTATCAAGCTTATTGTGAAATATCACTTATATAGTCATTGATAGCTATCAGGCTAGGGCAGCCTCCTGGCCACTGTGACCACCCGCTACATATAAATTTCCAGACTGAGTATTTAGCGCTGTCGCATGAATCTTGAACAATTAAATCTGTAATGTTGCTGACTGGCTCTGCTCCTGAGTCCTTATACATGCAGGACAGCCTCCTGGCCACGGCGACCTCCACCTCCCGGCACTACATGTGGGTGTCGGCGGGGGCATCCGTGGTGCACATCCCGCTCTGGAACTTTCAGGTGGGGATGCTGGTGCCGAATGTCGGTGTGGGATGCCTCTCTTGTCCGCTGTATTGGAGTGTCATGGGCATGTGCTGCTACAGTGTTAACTCAACCAGCATCAGCCGCCTTGGGAAGAGCCAGGCTGATGAGCGAACCCGTTGGAGGGCTAGGGAGAGGATCTAAAAGGGTAATTCTGAGACAAGTTATGAAAGGAGGCAGACAGGCGAGACAGCAAAGCGCAGAGCTGGAAGGTATGGTGGGGAAAGCATATGTCATGAGCATGTTTCCTTTAAGCCAGGCCATGTAGATTTGAACAGTCGGTCGGACGTCCCCTGAGATTCTGATTTATGCCTGTATTCAAACGCCCCTCGCATGACATCCAGCGGTGTCAGCTGGTCGCCACATCGCAATATCAGTTATGCTAGCTTTGCCGACAATCTTAGCCATGCAACTTGATTACCATACTTCCCTAATCCTCAACCTGATTGCATAATTACATTCCATCAGCCAGATAACCTGCAGTAGATGCGCAGTGTGAACTGCTCGCCACATAGCAGCAGCACCTCTGATTACTATTTG
This sequence comes from Limnomonas spitsbergensis, assembly GCA_037349105.1. Classification (NCBI taxonomy): domain Eukaryota; kingdom Viridiplantae; phylum Chlorophyta; class Chlorophyceae; order Chlamydomonadales; genus Limnomonas; species Limnomonas spitsbergensis. The sequence continues at coordinate 2,053,944 of JAYJMM010000101.1, read as the reverse complement.
TTTCTCAACCCTTCAAACGGTCTCAGGCGCTGGCTCCCGCCTGGCAACATAACCCTTGATTACTTTCCATAGACTGAACCCTGAGCCCTGATCGTTACCCTCAATCCTGCTGCATGCACGCGGTGTGACCTCGTTTCGACATGGCAGCAACACCTCTGATTACTTTCCATAGACTGAACCCTTGTTCCAGTCATGATCGTTGTTGCAGGCATGTGGTGTGAGCTGGTTGCCACATGGGAGCAGCTTCTTGTTAACTTACAAAAATTGCTTCAGCTGTCCATGCATGGCTGTCGGCAACCAATGACGGATGGTCTTAGCTACAGCCGGCCCGCCGGCAATTAGTGACAACGTCCTTAGCTACCGGGAACCAGTGACGGCCGGTCTTGGCTCTAGCGGTATTCATCATTTAACTGTGTGCATATGGCTGCGGGGGAAATCAATGGGGGGGCCCTCTTGACTACGGCAAGTATGCTTCCTGTTATTAGTGGAAAATTTCATGGCTGACCAGCAAGGATGTATTATTACAGCAAGGATGCATTTCAGCATCCTCCGATTCTTGAATTGTAAGGCTGTGAATGTGAACTGGGGCTAGTGCTGGGCATGCAGGGTTTAGTAGAGGGTGCTTCAGCTACAATTCAGCTACATCAAGGCATGCTGGGAGTTGGAGCAGTGCGGCTTGCTGTCCGAGCTACATGATGCAGCCAGGCTGGTCCTTCATTCGTGATGGCTCGCTTGCTCTACCCCTTGCTTGTGACTCGCTGGCTATTAAAGCTCCATTAGCCTTTTGACAGGTGGCCTTAGCTTACTGGATTTTATATTCATGAGGTCAGGTGTGGTGTCGTGGCACCACCATGCTGGCCTAATGGTTGAATGAGGACACAAAACCATCTTCCTACATTCTTTGTTACATCTTGACCACCTTTTCAGCATGGCCCAGTTACATCTTGACCGCACCCGCAGTCAAAACAGCCTATATCTGTTTCTATGCCACCGCACTATTGATCCGGGCAAATGGATTGAACGACTTTAAAATGTCCACTTGTCAAGAACATGATACCTCTGCTCAAAAGGCTCCTGGCCGTGTGGCCGCCCGATTGTCTGGTCAGGAGGGGAAAGTAAACGTAAGGTTCGAGGAGAAAAGAAAGGAACATACGGAAACAAGAGAAGGAATAGACCATGCCCACATAAAGGAAGTCTGTAAAATCCTCAGCCCGTTTAGATCATAAGTAGCCCTCAACAAAGAGAAAACCAAACAAACGTACTAGGCAGTTAGTTGGTCAGGAAAAGGGAAACAAAGGCCTCTGAAACGACATAGCCTCAAAGATATACTGCCACACCCTTCACAAAAGTCAGAGCATCCCCCCCTGGCCTGCCCAGGTACAAAGCGTGGATGTCTATAGCACCGTCTTGTAGGCCAGTCCATACCCGTTCTCTGAATGTAAGGTGATCCTACACGCAGGGATGTGTTGAACTGTGCAAAGGCAGAATATCTGACCATGACGGACATGCATGAGGATCAACAAATTGAGAATAAGTGTAAACATGTACCGGATTGTTTTTTCCCGTTTCCGGTAGTCCCTAAATTCGTTTACATGTGTAGTACGCCTGGGGGAAATACTATACAACCTCTGGTGGAACACTACTAAGAAAAACTCGAAAACATGATGATGATATTGCTTACAGGGAAATACCTTTCAATCACCTTCAAAAATATATTCATGGACAGCCCTGATAAGATAGGAGAGGCAGATGATGAAGTTCAAGACAACATGCAATGTTTGAAACACACGAGGAACGCTAGGAGAGAAGTGGGTGTATATCCGACCCTTGCATAGTTAAGACCAGCAATATATTTCACTTCCACAGTGACATGATGCCTCTTATACAAGCGGCAACATGCCGCAGCGTTCCTGCAGCATCTGCAGGACAGCTGTGTTCCCCCCCCTCCTAGCCAAGGACAGTGCCCGTCCCCCTTGACAGTCAGCACGGGGGGCATTCTTACTGCAATCCAGCAGCAGCCGCACCACCGCCTCGTGGCCATTCTCTGCTGCTCTCACCAGTGCCTCCCCATCCCGGCAGTTAGCACGTGGGGCATGCTCCCTCCACCCCAACAACAGCTGCACCACCGCCTCGTGGCCATTATGCGCAGCCCTTAGCAGTGCCCACCCATCCTGGCAGTCAGCACGTGGGGCATGCTCCCTCCACCCCAACAACAGCTGCACTACCGCCTCATGGCCATTCCCCGCTGCCTTCACCAGTGCCTCCCCATAGTGGCAGTTAGCACGGGGGGCATGCTCCCTCCACCCCAATAACTGCTGCACCACCGCCTCGTGGCCATTCTCTGCTGCTCTCACCAGTGCCTCCCCATCCCGGCATTTAGCACGTGGGGCATGCTCCCTCCACCCCAACAACAGCTGCACCACCGCCTCGTGGCCATTCTGCGCAGCCCTTAGCAGTGCCTCCCCATCCCGCCAGTCAGCATGGGGGGCATGCTCCCTCCACCCCAACAACAGCTGCACTACCGCCTCATGGCCATTCCCCGCTGCCTTCACCAGTGCCTCCCCATCCTGGCAGTCAGCATGGGGTGCATGCTCCCTCCACCCCAATAACTGCTGCACCACCGCCTCGTGGCCATTCTCTGCTGCCTTCACCAGTGCCTTCCCATCCCGGCAGTCAGCACGGGGGGCATGCTCCCTCCACCCCAATAACTGCTGCACCACCGCCTCGTGGCCATTCTCTGCTGCTCTAACCAGTGCCCACCCATCCTGGCAGTCAGCACGTGGGGCATGCTCCCTCCACCCCAACAACAGCTGCACTACCGCCTCATGGCCATTCCCCGCTGCCTTCACCAGTGCCCACCCATCCTGGCAGTCAGCACGTGGGGCATGCTCCCTCCACCCCAACAACAGTTGCACCACAACCTCATGGCCATTCTTGGCTGCATGCAGCAGTCCCCACCCATTCCGGCAGTCAGCACGAGGTGCATGCTTCCTCCACCCTAACAACAGCTGCACCACCGCTTCATGGCCATTCTGTGCAGCCATCACAAGTGCCACCCCGTTCTGGCAGTTAGCACGTGGGGCATGCTTCCTCCACCCCAACAACAACTGCACCGCTGCATAGTGGCCACTCTCGGCTGCCCTCACCAATGCCGTCCCAGCCTGACAGTCTGCCTTTGCACCAAGTTTGAGCATGAGCCTCACCAACTCCAGGCAGTCATAATCCTGACTTTTGCAGCCCACAGCTCTCACGAGGGCCTCGTCAGGACTGTGCACTGCCACCATTGCAAGGGCCAGGTTAATGGGGCAGGCCCTGAGGCACTCACGCCAACGCCTGCACACCCGCCACGCTCCATACGGCACCCTACGGGCACCAGGTCCATAGAGGCCTTGAGTATTGTATAGCCATGCATCTGCATTGCTGAGGATGATGCCAAGGATGTCCGTGTTGAGGTCTTGGAGGCTGGTGAAGATGGCTGGATCCTCGCTAGGGGAAGGAGATGCAGATGCATCTGTTCTGATAGCCTCGGTGGATGCGGATGACGTCATAGGGTGGTGCGCAATTCCACTTTTTTCAATCAGTTAGGCTCGTCTCTCCTGCTCAACAGGCGAGTGAGGTGGAATTCATGCGAGCCAATGTGCAGCACACCTCTTCGGATAAATACAAACCAATCATGCTTTATGAAAGGCCGTCCTACATACATGCAAAATGCCACATGCCATGGGCTGGAGTCAGTATTGCAATGTCTATGCCCGGTTGCACTGTCGTTTTGCACGGATTTACTCAGATGTGACATCTTCTCAGAAGCCTTTTAGGAATGGGCCAGGCTCTGCGATCTGGAGATGCAATGTAGATAATGAGGATCAATAATGAGGATCAATAATGAGGGTGTGTGTGGAAATTGAAAGAAACAAATATGGGGTCATACATATGATCACAACTGGAAGCCAGAGTGGACGATTCAGACTCTGTCTTTGACATATCCACATGCCATGCATTCTTGCAGTTGTTCCACTCATGCATGGTCCTTGTTCCGCTCACCAGGGGCAATGTTGGACACTTGTTGAAGTGGATGATGAGTGGATCTTCACAACGCCGCACTCGTTTAGGATAATAAAATTGCAAAGCTTAGACCACCGAACGAGCGGGTGAGACTGGGGTTCTGACACAACCTGTATTGGACGGCCAATAAGGAGAACTTGACGGAGCGAGCGTGGACTTGAACGGCCAATGCGCAGGCCACTAAGGCCACCGATGTGTTCCAGAAACTGCCGACTGAGTGGCTAGGAACGAAACCAGTCCGCACTGTGGGAGAATCGGATGTAGATTGCTTGTTAAGAATGAGCGGGCATTTAGAAATTGCACCCCAGAGGCGCGTTCGCATCTTCCGCTTACCGAACGGCAGGAAACATCAGCGGCCATAGTGTGGATCTCGTGGAGCGCGTTCATACTAGGGCCACAAAACGGTCGCTCCGTGGATATTAAATCCGGAGTCTTGAATCCACGTGTGCGCCAAATGCCCCATGGAAGTACCGTCCTGCATGTGTACGAGGCACTACCCTCATCGGAATGAATTGAGCAGACAGACAACGAGACAAGTGGATAGACCATGAAACAAGAGCAGGCTACGCAGGTTGCATGGTGCATCCGGTCGGAACCAGGCAAGTCTTGCACCTGTCTGTGTCTGTGTCTTCGGAGCCAGGCAAGTCATGCAACACCCGCCATGCTTGGCATGCATGAGTCCAGGAGTCCATGAGACATCAGCGGGCCATGCAGGTCACATGGTGCATCTGGTTGGATTCATGCATGCCATGCAACTCCAAGCACCCCATTTATGGCATGCATGGCGGATGATGTGGAGGGTTGGAGCAAAGTTGTGTGTGTTGGGGTGGAGCGCAGGTGTGCGTGTGTGTGGGGGGGGGAGAGCAGCTGTGTTGAGGGGTGGGGTGGCATATGCTGTGTATTGTGTGTATATCTGATGGAGGGTACAGTGCAGGTCTGGTGCATGATGTGCATGATGTAAATAGGTGTGATGTTTATTCTCATCCTTTATTTATTTCATCCTCTTCCCAACTTATATCCCCTTCTCCCGCTTCCCTCCCTGAGGCAGGCATCCTGATGGTCTCCAGGAAGTACGGCTATCCTGCTGTCCGCCTAGTTTGCCTTCAACATACACAAGAAGGCTTGGTCCCTCAAGGTAGGGGGGGGGGGGGCGTTACCCAGTACCCAGGGGTTCAATGAGGTTCAACTCATTACTATATTCGGGTGCTTTTATGAAGATGTGAATTCTATTAGCTGCATCCCCACCATTGTCTGGTCCCTCCATGCCTTGGTGGACATACCTTGGAGATCCACACTATGGTTGGGTCCCTTAGGGCATGCTGAAATGAGACCGTGCATGAAGCATTTTCATTTCGTCAAGCTGAAGATGCTATAAGATGGAGCTGTTCCGCCTGTTGACGTAGTTCAGCCATAAGACTTACTTTCAAATCAAATCTCAGCTTCATGGATTGGACCTGGACTGCAGTAGTTGTCGGGAGCGTCTTTCTTAAGGCGAATTGAGAGTCTGATTAGTTCAACTGGGTCCATTCCCTTTGCACTTGTGCAGAATGGCAGATATTCCAACCTGCCGGGGAACAGCCCTTTCTTGATTTCATTATTTGTTAAGCAAGGCAGACCTGTTTGTTATCCATTTCATTTGCAGATTAACCACTACCTGCCTGGATCGAAATGCTGCCTTAGCCATAAATACAAAAGTGTATTTGTTTATTCATTCCTTTCCAGGATGCAGGCCCCAATATCTGCCGACAATGAAATCCTGTATCGTGATGTACAGAGCTCTTTTTGTTACCAGTATATCCAGCATTTTGACATCAAAAACATAGTTCTGAATCCATTCCGGTCCAGGATGGCAGGTGCCTCAACCGGACCCGACAGGAACAAAAACCAGTGTTCTGACATAAAAAACAATTACAAATGTACCCGTTTGACCCGCAGGATCGCAGGTGCCACTTCCTGTCCGGTGCAAAGTCCGACGACTGGGACATCGCCTCAGCCCTTGTGGGCAAGACATGGCCCAGCTAGAGGTAAACCATAGGTCAGCCTCCAACTCGGCTAGAGGTAAACCCTAGGTCAGCCTCCAACTCGGCTAGAGGTAAACCCTAGGTCAGCCTCCACCTCAGCTGGAGGTAAACCCTAGGTCAGCCTCCAACTCGGCTAGAGGTAAACCCTAGGTCAGCCTCCACCTCAGCTGGAGGTAAACCCTAGGTCAGCCTCCAACTCAGCTGGAGGTAAACCCTAGGTCAGCCGCCACCTCAGCTGGAGGTAAACCCTAGGTCAGCCTCCAACTCAGCTGGAGGTAAACCCTAGGTCAGTTTCCACCTCAGCTGGAGGTTACCCCTAGGTCAGCCTCCACCTCAGCTGGAGGTAAACCCTAGGTCATCCTCCACCTCAGCTGTAGGTAAACCCTGGGTCAGCTTCCACCTCAGCTGGAGGTAAACCCTAGGTCATCCTCCACCTCAGCTGGAGGTAAACCCTAGGACATCTCCCATTCTGCCCTTTTCTGTGTCCTTTGATTTTCTGTTACAAATGCAACCCGTGGAAACCAGCCCCATGGAATGTCCTCCCCCCACCCTGTCATTTTCTCGAGCCCTCCTTCCACGTCCCTGCCCTCTCACACATCCTCACTTGAATGAAGAGAGAAGATGTGAGAAACACAGGGCCCCAAAACCCAGTCAATGGACACCGTCTCATAGGTTCAGCTGCATCACTTCCTAACCTATAGCCCCGCACACTGACCCTTAACCGGAAGGCCCTGAACATTTTTATTATTATCTACAGGCAGGCCCTGAACCCTTTTGATCACTCGCATGGACCCCTGGCCTGGTGTGAGAGGTATGAACTCATGACGTCCAGCTATTATTTTATTACCTGGCAAGCCCCTGAAACCTGTTGAGCCCCAGGCCCCTTGCTGAGTGGAGGCCTATAGAGATGCGTTAGGGATCAAGTCCAACAACTGGGATCCATCCGGGCAGTTCCTGGCTGTGGGGAGGTACGATGAGGTGGGTAGGGGCCTTATGATGGTAATGGCGCGGACGCGGCCTAGGCCCATGCTGCGTAGTTTCCTTAACCCTCAAACCCCTGCGGTGCGTAGTTTCTTTCTTTCTTTGGGTAGGGGAGGTTGTGAACATGAAATGGGTGGGAAGGGGATGGGAAACTTGGAACGTTGGAGCCCCTAGCTTGGTAACACACCAGGCAAGCCCTGACTGCTGCCCTGACGTCGCGGCGCAGCCATGGCCACCATGGCTGTTGGAGCAGCAGGCTCGCCTTGCGATGGGCGCCGGAATTTCCGGTCCTATCGTGGGCGTCCCGGATGGCTGCCAGCCGCTCTTCGAGCGGGGAAATCTCACAGCAGCGCCATGTTCCACTATTCCACGTGCTCTTAGTCTTCCGGTGTTTGGAACTCAAACTCTCCGGCATGAGCGTGTGTATTTCTCATGAAACCTAGGGTTGACTGCACACTATTAGAGCACACACGCGCCCCTAGCTGATGTTTCCCCACACAAACATATATTGGTACTCTTCGAGTTTCCAGAAGGCATTTTTCACTTTGCCGCCTTTTAGGCTAAGAAATCCAGAAACCCTTTTTGGAGGTGCAACTTCCGCGCATTCAATGACCTGACCTGAACAGAAGATCAACCCATAATGCAAATTTAAGCGTTGGCGGAACATCCCTTCTCCCTCGCATCCCCTCTCCCATCAGGAGAGGCTGCGTTAGAGTCATTCAGTGTAGCCAGCCCACTCCCGTATCCTCCCTCCTCCACCCATCAGGTCTATTGAGGTGGAGACCTGACAGCCGCTACCTCGCCTCAGTCAGTCTAGCCAGCCCCGGATCTGTGTGGATCTGGGATATGGATGCGGGTCAGCTGGATGCAATACTTATGCACCTGGCTGAGGTCACAGACATGCAATGGACACCACAGGTGGGGCTAGGGTTTAGGGTAAGGCAGGTAGGTTTAGGGGGGACAGGTGGGTTTAGGGCAACGCAGGTGGGTTCAGGGGGGCAGGTGGGTTTAGGGGGGCAGGTGGGTTTAGGGGGGGCAGGTTGGTTTAGGGGGGGCAGGTGGGTTTAGGGCAAGGCAGGTAGGTTGAGGGGGGACAGGTGGGTTTAGGGGGGACAGGTGGGTTTAGGGGGGGCAGGTGGGTTTAGGGGGGACAGGTGGGTTTAGGGTGGACAGGTGGGTTTAGGGGGGACAGGTGGGTTTAGGGCAAGGCATGTGGGTTTAGGGGGGGCAGGTGGGTTTAGGGGGGGCAGGTGGGTTAAGGGCAAGGCAGGTGGGTTGAGGGCAAGGCAGGAGGGTTTAGGGGGGCCAGGTGGGTTTACGGCAAGGCAGGTGGGTTTAGGGCACGGCAGGTGGGTTTAGGGGGGACAGGTGGGTTTAGGGGGGGCAGGTGGGTTTAGGGGGGGCAGGTGGGTTTAGGGGGGACAGGTGGGTAAGGGGCAAGGCAGGTGGGTTTAGGGGGGGCAGGTGGGTAAGGGGCAAGGCAGGTGGGTTTAGGGGGGACAAGTGGGTTTAGTGGGGGGGGTAAGTTTAGATGCTGTACAGCTCATCACCTGTGACAAGAGACGCCGGGCAACCTCCTGCCCACCGTGCAATTATCAAGCTTATTGTGAAATGTCACTTATATAGTCACTTATATAGTCATTAGTCACTGATAGCTATCAGGCTAGGGCAGCCTCCTGGCCACTGTGACCACCCGCTACATATATATTATATTTCCAGACTGAGTATTTAGTGCTGTCGCATGAATCTTGAACAATTAAATCTGCAATGTTGCTGACTGGCTCTGCTCCTGAGTCCTTGTACATGCAGGACAGCCTCCTGGCCACGGCGACCTCCACCTCCCGGCTCTACATGTGGGTGTCGGCGGGGGCATCCGTGGTGCACATCCCGCTCAGGTGGGGATGCTGGTGCCGAATGTCGGTGTGGATGCCTCTCTTGTCCGCAGGACTGGAGTGTCATGGGCATGTGCTCGTACAGTGTTAACTCAACCATCATCAGCCGCTTCTGATTACATTCTCTCTTCAGCCAGATATCCTGCCGCAGGTACGCGATGTGAACTGGTCGCCACATAGCAGCAGCACCTCTGATCCCTGATCCCTGATCCCTGATCCCTGATCCCTGATCCCTGATCCCTGATCCCTGATCCTTGATCCCTGATCCCTGATCCCTGATCCCTGATCCCTGATCCCTGATCCCTGATCCCTGATCCCTGATCCCTGATCCCTGATCCCTGATCCCTGATCCCTGATCCCTGATCCCTGATCCCTGATCCCTGATCCCTGATCCCTGATCCCTGATCCCTGATCCCTGATCCCTGATCCCTGATCCCTGATCCCTGGCCCTTGGCCCCTGATCCCTGATCCCTGATCCCTGATCCCTGATCCCTGATCCCTGATCCCTGATCCCTGATCCTTGATCCCTGATCCCTGATCCCTGATCCCTGATCCCTGGTCCCTGATCCCTGATCCCTGATCCCTGGTGTCTGGTGTCTGGTCCCTGATCCCTGATCCCTGATCCCTGATCCCTGGCCCCTGATCCCTGATCCCTGATCCCTGATCCCTGATCCCTGATCCCTGGTCCCTGGTCCCTGGTGTCTGGTCCCTGATCCTTGATCCCTGATCCCTGATCCCTGATCCCTGATCCCTGGTGTCTGGTGTCTGGTGTCTGGTGTCTGGTCCCTGATCCTTGATCCCTGGTCCCTGATCCCTGATCCCTGATCCCTGATCCCTGGTCCCTGATCCCTGATCCCTGATCCCTGATCCTTGATCCCTGATCCCTGATCCCTGATCCTTGATCCCTGATCCCTGATCCCTGGTGTCTGGTCCCTGGTCCCTGATCCCTGATCCCTGGTCCCTGATCCCTGATCCCTGATCCCTGATCCCCGATCCCTGATCCCCGATCCCTGATCCTTGATCCCTGGTCCCTGATCCCTGATCCCTGATCCCTGGTCCCTGATCCCTGATCCCTGGTGTCTGGTCCCTGATCCCTGATCCCTGATCCCCGATCCCTGATCCCTGATCCCTGATCCCTGATCCCTGGTCCCTGATCCCTGATCCCTGGTGTCTGGTCCCTGATCCCTGATCCCTGATCCCCGATCCCTGATCCTTGATCCCTGGTCCCTGATCCCTGATCCCTGGTCCCTGATCCCTGGTCCCTGGTGTCTGGTCCCTGATCCCTGATCCCTGATCCCTGATCCCTGATCCCTGATCCCTGATCCCTGATCCCTGATCCCTGGTCCCTGATCCCTGATCCCTGATCCCTGATCCCTGATCCCTGATCCCTGATCCCTGATCCCTGATCCCTGGTCCCTGGTCCCTGATCCCTGATCATGGTCCCTGATCCCTGATCCCTGATCCCTGATCCCTGATCCCTGATCCCTGATCCCTGATCCCTGATCCCTGATCCCTGATCCTTGATCCCTGATCCTTGATCCCTGATCCCTGATCCCTGATCCCTGATCCCTGATCCCTGGTGTCTGGTCCCTGATCCCTGATCCCTGGTCCCTGATCCCTGATCCCTGGTCCCTGATCCCTGGTCCCTGATCCCTGGTGTCTGGTCCCTGATCCCTGATCCCTGATCCCTGATCCCTGATCCCTGATCCCTGATCCCTGGTCCCTGATCCCTGATCCCTGATCCCTGATCTCTGATCCCTGATCCCTGGTGTCTGGTCCCTGATCCTTGATCTCTGATCCCTGATCCCTGGTGTCTGGTCCCTGATCCTTGATCCCTGATCCCTGATCCCTGGTGTCTGGTCCCTGATCCTTGATCCCTGATCCCTGATCCCTGATCCCTGATCCCTGATCCCTGATCCCTGATCCCTGATCCCTGGTCCCTGGTGTCTGGTCCCTGATCCTTGATCCCTGATCCCTGATCCCTGATCCCTGATCCCTGATCCCTGATCCCTGATCCCTGATCCCTGGTGTCTGGTGTCTGGTCCCTGATCCTTGATCCCTGGTCCCTGATCCCTGATCCCTGATCCCTGATCCCTGGTCCCTGATCCCTGATCCCTGATCCTTGATCCCTGATCCCTGATCCTTGATCCCTGATCCCTGATCCCTGGTGTCTGGTCCCTGATCCTTGATCCCTGGTCCCTGATCCCTGATCCCTGATCCCTGATCCCTGATCCCTGATCCCTGATCCCTGATCCCTGATCCCTGATCCCTGATCCCTGATCCCTGATCCCTGATCCCTGATCCCTGATCCCTGATCCCTGATCCCTGATCCCTGGTCCCTGATCCCTGATCCCTGGTCCCTGATCCCTGGTCCCTGATCCCTGATCCCTGGTGTCTGGTCCCTGATCCCTGATCCCTGATCCCCGATCCCTGATCCCTGATCCCTGATCCCTGATCCCTGATGCCTGATCCCTTGTATCTGGTGTCTGGTCCCTGATCCTTGATCCCTGGTCCCTGATCCCTGATCCCTGATCCCTGATCCCTGGTCCCTGATCCCTGATCCCTGATCCTTGATCCCTGATCCCTAATCCCTGATCCTTGATCCCTGATCCCTGATCCCTGGTGTCTGGTCCCTGATCCTTGATCCTTGATCCCTGGTCCCTGATCCCTGATCCCTGATCCCTGATCCCCGATCTCTGGTCCCTGATCCCCGATCCCTGATCCCCGATCCCTGATCCTTGATCCCTGGTCCCTGATCCCTGATCCCTGGTCCCTGATCCCTGGTCCCTGATCCCTGATCCCTGGTGTCTGGTCCCTGATCCCTGATCCCTGATCCCTGATCCCTGATCCCTGATCCCTGATCCCTGATCCCTGATCCCTGGTCCCTGATCCCTGATCCCTGATCCCTGATCCCTGGTCCCTGATCCCTGATCCCTGATCCCTGATCCCTGATCCTTGATCCCTGATCCCTGATCCCTGATCCCTGATCCCTGATCCCTGGTGTCTGAACCCTGGTGTCTGGTCCCTGATCCTTGATCCTTGATCCCTGGTCCCTGATCCCTGATCCCTGATACCTGATCCCTGATCCCTGATCCCTGATCCCTGATCCCTGATCCTTGATCCTTGATCCCAGATCCTTGATCCCTGATCCCTGATCCCTGATCCCTGATCCCTGGTGTCTGGTCCCTGATCCTTGATCCTTGGTCCCTGATCCCTGATCCCTGATCCCTGGTCCCTGATCCCTGCTTTCTGGTCCCTGATCCCTGATCCCTGGTCCCTGATCCCTGGTCCCTGATCCCTGATCCCTGATCCCTGGTCCCTGATCCCTGATCCCTGATCCCTGGTCCCTGGTCCCTGATCCCTGATCCCTGGTCCCTGATCCCTGATCCTTGATCCCTGATCCCTGATCCCTGATCCCTGGCCCCTGATCCTTGATCCCTGATCCCTGATCCCTGATCCCTGATCCCTGGTCCCTGATCCTTGATCCCTGATCCCTGATCCCTGATCCCTGATCCCTGGTCCCTGATCCCTGATCCCTGATCCCTGGTCCCTGGTCCCTGATCCTTGATTCCTGATCCCTGATCCCTGATCCCTGGTGTCTGGTCCCTGATCCTTGATCCCTGGTCCCTGATCCCTGATCCCTGATCCCTGATCCCTGGTCCCTGATCCCTGGTCCCTGATCCCTGATCCCTGGTCCCTGATCCCTGATCCCTGGTCCCTGATCCCTGATCCCTGATCCCTGGTCCCTGGTCCATGATCCCTGATCCCTGGTCCCTGATCCCTGATCCTTGATCCCTGATCCCTGATCCCTGGTCCCTGATCCCTGATCCCTGGTCCCTGATCCCTGATCCCTGGTCCCTGGTCCCTGATCCTTGATCCCTGGTCCCTGATCCCTGGTGTCTGGTCCCTGATCCCTGATCCCTGGTGTCTGGTCCCTGGTGTCTGGTCCCTGATCCTTGATCCCTGGTCCCTGATCCCTGGTGTCTGGTCCCTGATCCCTGATCCCTGGTGTCTGGTCCCTGATCCTTGATCCTTGGTCCCTGATCCCTGATCCCTGATCCTTGATCCCTGATCCCTGGTCCCTGATCCCTGGTGTCTGGTCCCTGATCCTTGATCCCTGGTCCCTGATCCCTGATCCCTGGTCCCTGATCCCTGATCCCTGGTCCCTGATCCCTGGTCCCTGATCCCTGATCCCTGGTCCCTGATCCCTGATCCCTGATCCCTGGTCCCTGGTCCCTGATCCCTGATCCCTGGTCCCTGATCCCTGATCCTTGATCCCTGATCCCTGATCCCTGATCCCTGGTCCCTGATCCTTGATCCCTGATCCCTGATCCCTGATCCCTGATCCCTGATCCCTGGTCCCTGATCCCTGGTCCCTGATCCTTGATCCCTGATCCCTGGTCCCTGGTCCCTGATCCCTGATCCCTGATCCCTGATCCCTGGTCCCTGATCCTTGATCCCTGATCCCTGATCCCTGATCCATGATCCCTGATCCTTGATCCCTGGTCCCTGATCCCTGGTGTCTGGTGTCTGGTCCCTGATCCTTGATCCCTGATCCCTGATCCTTGATCCCTGATCCCTGATCCCTGATCCCTGATCCCTGATCCCTGATCCCTGATCCCTGATCCCTGATCCCTGATCCCTGATCCCTGATCCCTGATCCTTGATCCCTGATCCCTGATTCCTGATCCCTGATTCCTGATCCCTGATCCCTGATCCCTGATCCTTGATCCCTGATCCCTGATCCCTGATCCCTGATCTCTGATCCCTGATCCCTGATCCCTGATCCCTGATCCCTGATCCCTGATCCCTGATCCCTGGTCCCTGATCCCTGATCCCTGATCCCTGATCCCTGATCCCTGATCCCTGATCCCTGATCCCTGGTCCCTGATCCCTGATCCCTGATCCCTGATCCCTGGTCCCTGATCCCTGGTCCCTGATCCCTGATCCCTGATCCCTGATCCCTGATCCTTGATCCCTGATCCCTGGTCCCTGATCCCTGGTCCCTGATCCTTGATCCCTGATCCCTGATCCCTGATCCCTGATCCCTGATCCCTGATCCCTGATCCCTGATCCCTGATCCCTGATCCCTGATCCCTGATCCCTGATCCCTGATCCCTGATCCTTGATCCCTGATCCCTGATCCCTGATCCCTGATCCCTGATCCCTGATCCCTGATCCCTGATCCCTGATCCCTGATCCCTGGTCCCTGGTCCCTGGTCCCTGATCCCTGATCCCTGATCCCTGATCCCTGATCCCTGATCCCTGATCCCTGATCCCTGATCCCTGATCCCTGATCCCTGATCCCTGATCCTTGATCCCTGATTCCTGATCCCTGATTCCTGATCCCTGATCCCTGATCCCTGATCCCTGATCCCTGATCCCTGATCCCTGATCCCTGATCCCTGATCCCTGATCCCTGATCCCTGATCCCTGATCCCTGATCCCTGATCCCTGGTCCCTGATCCCTGATCCCTGATCCCTGATCCCTGATCCCTGATCCCTGATCCCTGATCCCTGATCCCTGATCCCTGATCCCTGATCCCTGATCCCTGATCCCTGATCCCTGATCCCTGATCCCTGATCCCTGATCCCTGATCCCTGATCCCTGATCCCTGATCCCTGATCCCTGATCCTTGATCCCTGATCCCTGGTCCCTGATCCCTGGTCCCTGATCCTTGATCCCTGATCCCTGATCCCTGATCCCTGATCCCTGATCCCTGATCCCTGATCCCTGATCCCTGATCCCTGATCCCTGATCCCTGATCCCTGATCCCTGATCCCTGATCCCTGATCCCTGATCCTTGATCCCTGATCCCTGATCCCTGATCCCTGATCCCTGATCCCTGATCCCTGATCCCTGATCCCTGATCCCTGATCCCTGGTCCCTGATCCCTGATCCCTGATCCCTGATCCCTGATCCCTGATCCCTGGTCCCTGATCCCTGATCCCTGATCCCTGATCCCTGGTCCCTGATCCCTGATCCCTGATCCCTGATCCCCGATAGCAAGATTGGTTGATACACTAATGATCCGCCTAAATTCCCCCAGATGAAACGGCCTATTCAACGAGGCCATCAGCCCTTGCAAAATGCACCCGTTCAACCCGTAGAATTGCAGTTGGCATCACCTGCCCGGCGCAAAATCGTCCGACTGGGGCATCGCCTTCAGCCGTTGTGGGCTGTACATGGCCCAGCTAGAGGTAAACCCTAGGCCAGCCTCCACCCTGTTACTCAGCTAGGCAGCAGCCAGCAGTAAAGTTATAGGGCAAAAGTACAAGGGCTTGACGCAATGTAGCTGAAGAGCGCTTATGAGGCAATGACTGCTGTTGGTGTTTATCCGCCACTAACACAGACGAGCAAATGACAGGTATTGCTTGCAGTAGGATTACAACCCTGGAAACATATCCCATTTGGCGCTTTGCCGTTCCCCTCCCTTTCAGTTGCTGACACAGCTTCAAATAATGACCCCCCGCTGTCCTACCCCCACCCCACCCTCACACTTCCTCATCCCCAAACCCTGAACCCTTACACCTCCTACCATCAACCCACCCTCTTTATATCCTCGCATCCATGAGTGGAATCATTGTGGAGACGATATGAGAAACCCTCAACCCTGCACCTTCCTCGCCCCCCCCTCAACCCTGCACCCTCCTCGCCCCCCCCTCAACCCTGCACCCTCCTCGCCCCCCCTCAACGCTGCACCCTCCTCGCCCCCCCCCCCCTCAACCCTGCACCCTCCTCGCCCCCCCCTCAACCCTGCACCCTCCTCGCCCCCCCCTCAACCCTGCACCCTCCTCGCCCCCCCCTCAACCCTGCACCCTCGTCGCCCCCCCCCCCTCAACCCTGCACCCTCCTCGCCCCCCCTCAACCCTGCACCCTCCTCGCCCCCCCCCCCCTCAACCCTGCACCCTCCTCGCCCCCCCCCTCAACCCTGCACCCTCCTCGCCCCCCCCTCAACCCTGCACCCTCCTCGCCCCCCCCCCTCAACCCTGCACCCTCCTCGCCCCCCCTCAACCCTGCACCCTCCTCGCCCCCCCCCTCAACCCTGCACCCTCCTCGCTCCCCCCTCAACCCTGCACCCTCCTCGCCCCCCCCTCAACCCTGCACCCTCCTCGCCCCCCCTCAACCCTGCACCCTCCTCGCCCCCCCCTCAACCCTGCACCCTCCTCGCCCCCCCCTCAACCCTGCACCCTCCTCGCCCCCCCCCTCAACCCTGCACCCTCCTCGCCCCCCCCTCAACCCTGCACCCTCCTCGCCCCCCCCTCAACCCTGCACCCTCCTCGCCCCCCCCTCAACCCTGCACCCTCCTCGCCCCCCCCCCCCTCAACCCTGCACCCTCCTCGCCCCCTCCCCTCAACCCTGCACCCACCTCGCACCCCCCTCAACCCTGCACCCTCCTCGCCCCCCCCCCCCTCAACCCTGCACCCTCCTCGCCCCCTCCCCTCAACCCTGCACCCTCCTCGCCCCCCCCTCAACCCTGCACCCTCCTCGCCCCCCCCTCAACCCTGCACCCTCCTCCCCCCCCCCTCAAACCTGCACCCTCCTCGCCCCCCCCCCTCAACCCTGCACCCTCCTCGCCCCCCCCCCTCAGCGGTACGAATGTCAGGACTGACAGCATTCACGACACGGCCCCTCCCTCAACCCTGCACCCTCCTCGCCCCCCCTCAGCGGTATGAATGTCGGGACTGTCAGCATTCACGACACGGCCCCCCCCTCAACCCTGCACCCTCCTCGCCCCCCCCCTCAGCGGTACGAATGTTGGGACTGACAGCATTCACGACACGGCCCCCCCCCTCAACCCTGCACCCTCCTCGCCACCCCCCCCCCCTCAACCCTGCACCCTCCTTCCCCCCCCCCCCCTCAGCGGTACGAATGTCGGGACTGACAGCATTCACGACACGGCCCCCCCCTCAACCCTGCACCCTCCTCGCCCCCCCCCCCTCAACCCTGCACCCTCCTCGCCCCCCCCCCTCAACCCTGCACCCTCCTCGCCCCCCCTCAGCGGTACGAATGTCGGGACTGACAGCATTCACGACACGGCCTCCTGGTCCCAGTTGCACCATTTCCCAACATCCACATCTGATGCTGCTGAGCTGCCATGGTCGCCGGATGGGGGCTTTGTGGCACTGCTGGATGGTCCACTCACCTACCGTGTGGTGGTGCATGCTATAGATGGCAGGTGTGGGGCGCATTCAGTCTGAACTTGTTTAAATCGCCCTAGGCAGCAATATACTGCACATCTGTTTATAACTCGCCCCTTCCCTTGCCCCTTCTCGTCATCTAGGTTGGAGTGGGGGAATCCTATTGGCTGTCTATTTTGTGTTATCCGCAGGACCCTGACCTTAGGGTTGAGAGACAGACCTTAATGCCAGGCTGTATGTTATCACCCGGCAGGCCCTGTACCCTTTTGAGTACACACCTGAAGGCCCTGAACCCTTTTGATTCCCCACCAACAGGCCCCTTGCTGAGTACGAGGCCTATAGAGATACGCTAGGGATCAAGTCCAGCAGCTGGGATTTATCCAGGCAGTTCCATGCTATGGGGAATGATGAGGTGAGCAGGGGAGGGTTGGAGAGGGCAGCAGGGGAGGGTGGGAAAGGGGGGCAGGTTAGGGTGGGATAGGGGGGCTGGAAAGGGTGGGACAGGGGGGCAGGGGTGGGTGGGATAGGGGGGCTGGGGAGGGTGGGAAAGGGGGACAGGGGTGGGTGGGATAGGGGGGCTGGGGAGGGTGGGAAGGGGGGGCATGGGAGGGTGGGATAGGGGGGCAGGGGAGGGTGGGATAGGGGGACTGGGGAGGGTGGGATAGGGGGGCTGGGGAGGGTGGGAAGGGGGGACAGGGGAGGGTGGGAAAGGGGGGCTGGGGAAGGTGGGAAATGGGGGACAGAGGAGGGTGGGAAAGGGGGGCAGGTGGGGGTGGGAAAGGTGGGTGGGGGGTGGGGGTGGGAAAGGGGGACAGGGGAGGGTGGGAAAGGGGAACAGGGGAGGGTGGGAAAGGGGGGCACGGGAGGGTGGGAAAGGGGGAAAATGGGGGCAGGGGAGGTGGGAAAGGGTGCAGGAAAGGGTGGGAATAGGGGGGCAGGGGAGGGTGGGAAAGGGGGGTGGGGGGGGTGGGAAAGGGGGGCAGGGGAGGGTGGGAATGGGGGGCAGGGGAGGGTGGGAAAGGGAGGCAGGGGAGGGTGAGATAGGGGGGCAGGGGAGGATGGGATCGGCTCCTTGGCGTCCTAGCTCAATGTTTTTAAAATCTCCACCTTTCCCCCCTTAACCCTAAACCCTAAACCCTGAACCCCTCCTGCTCAGCAACAGGAATGCCGAGACAATGCGAGTGTTTACGGGACCACCTCAAGTCCCACCTGCATTGCAGCCGGCCGCCTTTCCCTGACCCCTGACCCCTGACCCACCCGTAACGGTTTGCATGTGGAGACCATGCCAGTGTTCGCAATGCTGACTGATGGGCCCGCCTGCAACACTTCCAAACATTGGATTATAAACCCTCAACCCTGCTCCGTCCGCCCGCCCCCTTAGCTGTACGAATGTCGGGACCATGTCAGCGTATATGACACGGCCTCCTGGTCTGGGCTGCTCATGATCCCAACATCCACCTCAGATGCCACTGAGCTGTCTTGGTCGCCGGGTGCCAGATGCCACGGAACCCCTTTGATCACTTGCATGGTGGACCACTGGCCTCGGTGTGAGAGGTATGAACTCAGGCCTGGCTCTTCTAATTGGCCAGCAGGACCCTGACCTACAAATTAGGGGCAACATGACGTCCCGCTATTGTTTTGTCTGAAGCCTGACTTTGGCGAGCTGTTCAACCTGTTACAATGCCCTTCCTTTCAGTTAGATAAGGCAAGATCTCGACCTCGCCACTCTGAATCTCATAATTGTCTCCGACGATGTGCTCCAAAATGAAGATATTCCAAAATATGTGGGGGCCTGATTTCGACTGGCGTTCATCCATTTTCATTCACTCAAGGACCTGTCACTTGAGAAATATCTGGGTCCCCGACATTCTGAGCATAGCCACAGCTTTCCCACCACCTGTTGCCTCACATTTCCCTCATTCAGCCCGAGGCGCAGGACCTCATAGGTCCACACCACTAGGAGTCAAAGTGGAACTTGGTTTGTTACTGTTCCAGGCCCCCTGGCCTGTGCCAAGACAAGTAAGCTTAGGTCCATACACATTCAAATGTCATTTCCCCCCTATGTGGGAGGTCTTGAACTTGCTACACATTCCACGGCATCTGTCTAGCTTATCCTCAGGATGAGCAGCAGCTGGTACGCTGCCTTGAGAGTAGGAGGGCCCCATCAGGGGACCAAAGCCAAGGTTGAAAAATAAATTGGGGGGCCGGTTTTAGGCATTTAGTCGAGTTATAGTTATTTGGCCACCAGCCGGCCCTGACCCCATTTGATTCCCCTCCAAAAGGCCCTGAACCCTTTTTATTACTCACCAGCAGGCCCTGAACCCTTTTGAAAACTCACCGACTGGCCCTGAACCCTTTTGATCACCCACCAGCAGGCCCTGAACCCTTGTGATTACCCACCGGCAAGCCTGAACCCTTTTAGATTACCCACTGGCTGGCCTTGGACCCTTTTAGATTACCCACCGGCAGGCCCTAAACCCCTTTGATTACCCACCAGCAGGCCCCGAATCCTTTTAATTACCCACCGACAGGCCCAAAACCCTTTTGAATACCGACAGGCAGGCCCTTACCCCTTTAGTTTACCCATCAGCAGGCCCTGAACCCTTTAAGATTACCCACCGGCAGGCCTTGGACCCTTTTAGATTACCCACCGACAGGCCTTGAACCCTTTTAGATTACCCACCAGCAGGCCTTGAACCCTTTTACATTACCCACCGGCAGGCCTTGGACCCTTTTAGATTACCCACCAGCAGGCCTTGAACCCTTTTAGATTACCCACCGGCAGGCCCTGAAACCTTTTGTTTGCCCACCGACAGGCCCTGAACCCTTTTGATTACCCACCGGAAGGCCTTGGACCCTTTTTAATTATCCAACGGCAGGCCCTGAACCCTTTTGATTACCTTCCAGCAGGCCCTGAACCCTTTTGATTACCCACCGGCAGGCCTTGAACCTTTTAAGATTACCCACCGGCAGGCCCTGAACCCTTTAAGATTACCCACCAGCAAGCCTTGGACTCTTTAAGATTACCCACCGGCAGGCCTTGGACCCTTTTAGATTACCCACCGCCAGGCCTTGGACCCTGTTAGATTACCCACCGGGAGGCCCTGAACCCTTTTGGTAACTAACAAGCAGGCCCTGAATCCTTTTGATTACCCACCGGCAGGCCCTGAACCCTTTTGATTACCCTCCAGCAGGCCCTTCACCTTTTTGATTACCCACCGGCAGGCCTTGGACCCTTTTAGATTACCCACCGGCAGGCCTTGGACCCTTTAAGATTACCCACCGGTAGGCCTTGGACCCTTTTAGATTACCCACCAGCAGGCCCTGAACCCTTATGGTGACCCACCGGCAGGCCCTGAACCCTTTTGATTACCCTCCAGCAGACCCTTCACCCTTTTGATGACGGTACCCAGCCGCAGGCCTTGGACCCTTTTAGATTACCAACTGGCAGGCCTTTGACCCTTTTAGATTACCCACCGGCAGGCCCTGAACCCTTTTGATTACCCTCCAGCAGGCCCTGAACCATTTTGATTACCCACTGGCAGGCCTTGAACCCTTTCAGATTACCGACCGGCAGGCCCTGAACCCTTTTGATTACCCACCAGCAGGCCCTGAACTCTTTTAGATAACCCACCGGCAGGCCTTGGACCCTTTTAGATTACCCACCGGCAGGCCTTGGACCCTTTTAGATTGCCCACCGTCAGGCCCTGAACCCTTTTAACTTACTCACGGGCAGGCCCTGGACCCTTTTAGATTACCCACCGGCAGGCCTTGGACCCTTTTGGATTACCCACCAGCAGGCCCTGAACCCTTTAAGATTACCCACCGGCAGGCCCTGAACCGTTTTAGATTACCCACCGGCAGGCCTTGGACCATTTTAGATCACCTACCGGCAGGCCTTGGACCCTTTAAGATTACCCACCGGCAGGTCCTGAACCCTTTTAGATTACCCACCAGCAGGCCTTGGACCCTTTTAGATTACCCACCGGAAGGCCCTGAACCCGTTTGATTACCCACCAGCAGGCCCTGAACCCTTTTGGTAACCCACCGGCAGGCCCTGAACCCTTTTGATTACCCACCGGCAGGCCCTGAACTCTTTTGAATACTCAACAGCAGGCCCTGAACCCTTTTGATTACCCACCGGAAGGCCTTGGACCCTTTTTAATTATCCAACGGCAGGCCCTGAACCCTTTTAATTACCTTCCAGCAGGCCCTGAACCCTTTTGATTACCCACCGGCAGGCCTTGAACCTTTTAAGATTACCCACCGGCAGGCCCTGAACCCTTTAAGATTACCCACCAGCAAGCCTTGGACTCTTTTAGATTACCCACCGGCAGGCCTTGGACCCTTTTAGATTACCCACCGCCAGGCCTTGGACCCTGTTAGATAACCCACCGGGAGGCCCTGAACCCTTTTGGTTACTAACAAGCAGGCCCTGAATCCTTTTGATTACCCACCGGCAGGCCCTGAACCCTTTTGATTACCCTCCAGCAGGCCCTTCACCTTTTTGATTACCCACCGGCAGGCCTTGGACCCTTTTAGATTACCCACCGGCAGGCCTTGGACCCTTTAAGATTACCCACCGGTAGGCCTTGGACCCTTTTAGATTACCCACCAGCAGGCCCTGAACCCTTATGGTGACCCACCGGCAGGCCCTGAACCCTTTTGATTACCCTCCAGCAGACCCTTCACCCTTTTGATGACGGTACCCAGCCGTAGGCCTTGGACCCTTTTAGATTACAACTGGCAGGCCTTTGACCCTTTTAGATAACCCACCGGGAGGCCCTGAACCCTTTTGATTACCCTCCAGCAGGCCCTGAACCATTTTGATTACCCACTGGCAGGCCTTGAACCCTTTCAGATTACCCACCGGCAGGCCCTGAACCCTTTTGATTACCCACCAGCAGGCCCTGAACTCTTTTAGATAACCCACCGGCAGGCCTTGGACCCTTTTAGATTACCCACCGGCAGGCCTTGGACCCTTTTAGATTGCCCACCGTCAGGCCCTGAACCCTTTTAACTTACTCACGGGCAGGCCCTGGACCCTTTTAGATTACCCACCGGCAGGCCTTGGACCCTTTTGGATTACCCACCAGCAGGCCCTGAACCCTTTAAGATTACCCACCGGCAGGCCCTGAACCGTTTTAGATTACCCACCGGCAGGCCTTGGACCATTTTAGATCACCTACCGGCAGGCCTTGGACCCTTTAAGATTACCCACCGGCAGGTCCTGAACCCTTTTAGATTACCCACCGGCAGGCCTTGGACCCTTTTAGATTACCCACCGGAAGGCCCTGAACCCGTTTGATTACCCACCAGCAGGCCCTGAACCCTTTTGGTAACCCACCGGCAGGCCCTGAACCCTTTTGATTACCCACCGGCAGGCCCTGAACTCTTTTGAATACCCAACAGCAGGCCCTGAACCCTTTTGATTCCCCACCAGCAGGCCCTGAACCCTTTTGATTACCCACCGGCAGGCCCTGAACCCTTTTGGTACCCCACCGGCAGGCCCAAAACCCTTTTAGATTACGCACCGGCAAGCCCTGAACCCTTTTGATTAACAGCCAGCTGGCCCTTCACCCTTTTGATTACCCACCAGCACGCCCAGAACCCTTTTTATTACCCTCCAGCAGGCCTTGAACCCTTTTGATTACCCATCGGCAGGCCCTGAACCCTTTCAGATTACCCACCGGCAGGCCTGAACCCTTTTGATTACCCACCGGCAGGCCTTGGACCCTTTTAGATTACCCACCGGCAGGCCCTGAATACTTTAGATTACCCACTGGCAGGCCCTGGACCCTTTTAGATTACCCACCAGAAGGCCCTGAACCCTTTCAGTTTACCCACTGGCAGGCCCTGAACCCTTTTGATTACCCACGGGCAGGCCCTAAACTCTTTTAGGATACCCACCGGCAGACCTTGGACCCTTTTAGATTACCCACCGGTAGGCCTTGGACCCTTTTAGAATACCCACCGGCAGGCCTTGGACCCTTTTAGATAACCCACCGGCAGGCCCTGAACCCATTTCAACACCCACCGGCAGGCCCTGAACCCCTTAAGATTACTCACCGGAAGGCCTTGGACCTTTTTGATTACCTGCTGGCAGGCCCTGAACCCTTTTCATTACCCACCGGCAGGCCCTGAACCCTTTTGATTACCCACCAACAGGCCCTGAACCCTTTAAGATTACCCACCGGCAGGCCTTGGACCCTTTTGATTACCCACCGGCAAGCCTTGGACCCTTTTAGATTACCCACCGGCAGGCCATGGACACTTTTAGATTACCCACCGGCAGGCCTTAAACCCTTTTAATTTACCCACCGGCAGGCCTTGGACCCTTTTAGATTACCCACCGGCAGGCCCTGCACTCTTTTATATTACCCACTGGCAGGCCCTGAAACCTTTTAGATTACCCACCAGCAGGCCTTGGACCCTTTCGATTACCCACCGGCAGGCCCTGAACACTTTTGATTAACCACCGGCAGGCCCTTCACCCTTTTGATTCCTCACCGGCAGGCCCTGAACCCTTTTGATTACCCTCCAGCAGGCCCTTCACCCTATTGATTACCCATCAGCATGCCCTGAACCCTTTTTATTACCCTCCAGCAGGCCCTGAACCCTTTTGATTACCCACCGGCATGCCCTGAAACTTTTCAGATTACCCTCCAACAGGCCCTGAACCCTTTTAGTTACCCGCCAGCAGGCCATGAACTCTTTCAGATTACCCACCGGCAGGCCTTGAACCCTTTTAGATTACCCACCGGTAGGCCCTGAAACCGTTTGATTACCCACCAGCAGGCACTGGACCCTTTTGGTAACTCACCGGCAGGCCCTGAACCCTTTTGATTACCCACCGGCAGGCCCTGAACTCTTTTGATTACCCACCGGCAGGCCCTGAACCCTTTTGATTCCCCTCCAGCAGGCCCTGAACCCTTTTAGATTACCCACTGGCAAGCCCTGAACCCGTTTGATTACCAACTGGCAGGCCCTGAACCCTTTGATTACCCACCGGCAGGCCCTGAACCCTTTTGTTTACCCACCGGAAGGCCCTAAACCCTTTTAGATTACCTACCAGCACGCCCTGAACCCTATTGCTAACCCACTGGCAGGCCCTGAACCCTTTTGATTACCCACCGGCAGGCCCTGAACCCTTTTAGTTACCCACCGGAAGGCCCTGAACCCTTTCAGATTACCCACCAGCACGCCCTGAACCCTATTGCTAACCCACTGGCAGGCCCTGAACCCTTTTCATTACCCACCGGCAGGCCCTGTACCCTTTTGATTACCCACCGGCAGGCTCTGAACCCTTTTGATTACCCACCGGCAGGCCCTGAACCCTTTCAGATTACCCACCGGCAGGCCCTAAACCCTTTTGGTAACCCACCAGCAGGCCCTGAACCCTTTTGATTACCCACCGGCAAGCCCTGAACGCTTTTGATTACCAACCGGCAGGCCCTGAACCCTTTCAGATTACCCACCGGCAGGCCCTGAACTGTTTTGATTACCCACCGGTAGGCCCTGAACTCTTTTAGATTACCCACCGGCAGGCCTTGGACCCTTTTAGATTACCCACCGGCAGGCTTTGGACCCTTTTAGATTACCCTTCGGCAGGCCCTGAACCCATTTGATAACCCACCGGCAGGCCCTGAACCCCTTTACATTACCCACCGGCAGGCCCTGAACCCTTTTGATTACCCACCGGCAAGCCCTGAACCCTTTTGATAACCCACCGGCAGGCCCTGGACCCTTTTGATTACCCTCCAGCAGGCCCTGAACCCTTTTGATTATCCACCGGCAGGCCCTGAACTCTTTTAGGATACCCACCGGCAGGCCTTGGACCCTTTTAGATTACCCACCGCTAGGCCTTGGACCCTTTTCGATTACCCACCGGCAGGCCTTGGACCCTTTTAGATAACCCACCGGCAGGCCTTAGACCCTTTTGATTACCCTCCAGCAGGCCCTGAACCCTTATGACTACCCACCGGCAGGCCCTGAACCCTTTTAGATTACCCACCGGCAGGCCTTGGACCCTTTTGATCACCCACCGGCAGGCCCTGAACCCTTTTGATTACCCTCCAGCAGGCCCTGAACCCTTTTGATTACCCACCAGCAGGCCCTGAACCCTTTTGATTACCCACCGGCAGGCCATGAACCCTTTTGATTCCCTACCAGCAGGCCCTGAACCCTTTTGATTCCCCACCAGCAGGATCTGAACCCTTTTGATTACCCTCCAGCATTTCATTGCCCACTGACAGGCCCCTTGCTGATTACGAGGCCTATGGAGATGCGTTAGGGATCCAGTCCAACATCTGGGATCCATCCGGGAAGGAAAGCGAGCTCAGCTGGATGCAACATACTAGCAAGCACAGCTGGATGCAACATAGGAGCGAGCACAACTGGATGCAACATACCAGCGAGCACAGCTGGATGCAACATACCAGCGAGCACAGCTGGATGCAGCTGGCAGAGGGGGCCCCAGAGATCCTGCCACTGAACACATGTATGCGGCCGCCTACCGCACCTGGTTTCAGTCTTCGGCGGGCGCCGTGCTAGTGCAGGCCCGAGGCTGCACCAGCCTAAGGGAGTTTGCTTGCGTGCGCACGAACTTAAAGGCTGCGACTCGGCGCTGTCAGCACAGCTGACACCAGAGAACGGCGCAGTGGTCAGCAGCGTGACAGACGGTGTTGACAAGGATGTTGCGCTAGTAGGGGAGACGGCGAGCCTGTGGAGGACGCGTTGCATGCGTGCTCTCAATGCCCCAGCGTGCAGGATTAACTTAGGGAGCGAGAATGGGCAGGTCCTCCGAACGGTGCTGCTAGAGACTTCTTCGAGTTATACCGGGGCAGGCTTGGGTGGGATGCCCTGGCTTTTGTGGAAGATGTGGTAGATATCGTTGAGGCGTAGACGTTTTCAGAGGTTGGAATTTCCTTTGTCTGCCCCTTAACTTTATTTCCTCATTTGTGTCCTGCCCCCTTGCGTGTTTTCGTTCGTTCCTCCCCACCCTTTAGTTAGGCGCCCACGCGACTAAGCCTTTTAGGGCAGGAACCAGAGGTGTAATGTCATTGACATGGGATTTGACAGTGTAGTCCAAGTCAGTGACTTGGGATCTCAGAACATCCTTGGTACATTTCAAATGATTCCATGTTGTGGGCTTGCTTGTGTGGTGCACGGTTTATTAGAGGTTGCTTTCAGCTACAATTCAGTTACATCAAGGCCTACAGCCACGAGGGGATGGATCATGGCGCCTTGCTGTCTGAGCCACAGGCTGCAACCTGGCCGGTCCTTCATTCATGATGGCTGGCTAGCTCTATCTCTCGTTTGTTACTGGCTGGTTATTAATGATCACTAGCCTTCTGACAGCTGGCCTTAGCTGACTGGATTGTGTATTCATGATGTTAGGTGTGGTGTCGTGGCACAGCCATGCTGGCATAAGGATTGAATCAGGACACGAAACCATCGTCCTACAGTTGTTACAACTCGATAGCCTCTTCAGCATGGCCCAGAAGAGTATCGTCATTAACATATTAGCCGCACTCGCAGCCTTTATCCGTTTCTATGCCACTCTTGATCCAGGTAACGGGTTGAACGACATAGTCTGGTGTTTGGTCGGGAGGAAAATAAACTCAGGCTAGCGGAGATATGAAAGAAACACACGGATAAAGGAGAAGAACCACACCACCTCACAAAGAAAGGATGTCTGAGGAATCCTCAGCCTGTCCAGATCCTAGTCCTCAACAAACAGAAAACAAACAAACATACGGGGCAGTTGGTCAGGAAAACCAGGAATAGGGAGTCAAAGGCCTTTGAAACGACTAAGCCTCAACAAAAGCTACCACATCCTTTACAAAAGGCAGGGCATCCCACCCTGGCCTGCCCTGGTACAGAGCATGGAAGTCTGTAGCACCGTCTGGGGGGCCTGCATATTGTTTACAAGTTGAGTCCAACTTCCATGCGCCTCCTTAGCGCGCCTTGGGAAAATACTAACAAAAATGAATTCGAAATAGGAAACGTGCTGATGATGCCGCTAACAGGAAGATTCCTTTCAAACATACTCAATAGCGTAGACATGGACAGCCTGGATAAGATAGGATAGGCAGATCCAGTTCAAGAGGAACCTGCACTGTTTGAACACATGAGGCACGCTAGGAGATTAGTGGGTGTATATCTGAACCATGCAAAGTCCATACAATCACTTCGCTTCCACAGTGACATGATGCCTCTTATACATGCGGCGACATGTCGCAACGTTCCTGCAAAACATGTACGACAGCTGAGTGACCCCCCCTCCTAGCCAAGGACAATGCCAATCCCCCTTGACAATCAGCACGGGGTGCATCCTCACTGCAATCCAGGAACAGCCGCACCACCGCCTCATGGCCATTCCTGGCTGCCCTCACTAGTGCCTCCCCATCCTGGCAGTCTGCACGAGGTGCATGCTCCCTCCACCCCAATAACAGCTGCACCACCGCCTCGTGGCCATTCCCGGCTGCCCTCACTAGTGCCTCCCCATTCAGGCAGTCCGCACGAGGTGCATGCTCCCCCCACCCCAATAACAGCTGCACCACCGCCTCGTGGCCACTCCCAGCTGCCCTCACTAGTGCCTCCCCATTCAGACAGTCCGCACGAGGTGCATGCTCCCTCCACCCCAATAACAGCTGCACCACCGCCTCGTGGCCACTCCCGGCTGCCCTCACTAGTGCCTCCCCATTCAGACAGTCCGCACGAGGTGCATGCTCCCCCCACCCCAATAACAGCTGCACCACCGCCTCGTGGTCATTCCCGGCTGCCCTCACCAGTGCCTCCCCATCCTGGCAGTTAGCACGAGGTGCATGCTCCCTCCACCCCAACAACAGCCGCACCACCTCCCCGTAGCCATTCCTTGCTGCCCTCACCAGTGCCTCCCCATCCCGCCAGTCAGCATGGGGGGCATGCTCCCTCCACCCCAACAACAGCTGCACCACCGCCTCGTGGCCCCTCTCGGCTGCCCTCACTAGTGCCCGCCCATCCTGGCAGTCAGCACGTGGGGCATGCTCCCTCCACCCCAATAACAGCTGCACCACCGCCTCCTGGCCATTCTGCGCAGCCCTTACGAGTGCCTCCCCATCCTGGCAGTTAGCACGTGGGGCATGCTCCCTCCACCCCAACAACAGCTGCACCACCGCCTCGTGGTCATTCTGCGCAGCCGTTATCAGTGCCCACCCATCCTGGCAGTTAGCACGTGGGGCATGCTCCCTCCACCCCAACAACATCTGCACTACCGCATAGTGGCCACTCTCGGCTGCCAACACCAGTGCCCACCCATCCCGGCAATCAGCACGTGGGGCATGCTCCCTCCACCCCAACAACAGCTGCACTACCGCCTCGTGGCCATTCCCGGCTGCCCTCACCAATGCCAACCCATCCTGGCAGTTAGCATGTGGGGCATGCTCCCTCCACCCCAACAACAGTTGCACCACTGCCTCGAGGCCATTCTGCGCAGCCCTTAACAGTGCCTCCCCATCCCGGCAGTCAGCATGGGGGGCATGGTCCCTCCACCCCAACAACAGCTGCACTACCGCATAGTGGCCACGCTCGGCTGCCAACACCAATGCCTGCCCACTCAAGCTGTCTGCCTTTGTACCAAGATTGAGCATGAGCCTCAACAACTCCAGGCCGTCAAATTCCTGACTGTTGCAGCCAACAGCTCTCATGAGAGCCTGGTCAGGACCGTGTACCGCCACCATGATACGGGCCAGGGTAATGGGGCAGGCCCTGAGGCAATCGCGCCAACGCCTGCACACCCGCCACGCTCCATACTGCACCCTACGGGCACCAGGTCCAAGGAGGCCTTGAGTATTGTATAGCCATGAATCTGCATAGCTGAGGATGATGCCAAGGATGTCCATGTTGAGGTCTTGGAGGCTGGTAAAGATGGCTGGATCCTCGCTTGGGGAAGGAGATGCAGATGCATCTGTTCTGATAGCCTCAGTGGATGCGGATGACGTCATAGGGTGGTGCGCAATTCCACTTTTTTCAATCAGTTGGTCTTGTCTCTCCTGCTCAACAGGCGAGTGAGGTGAAATTCATGCGAGCCAATGTGCAGCACACCTCTTCGGATAAATATAAACCAATCATGGTTTATGCCATGGGCTGTAGTCAGTATTGCATTGTCTATGCCCGGATGCACCGTCTTTATGCTCGGATTTACTCGGATGAGACATCTTCTCAAAAGCCTTTTAGGAATGGGCCAGGTTGTGCGATCCGGAGATGCAATGTAGATAAAGAATGAGGGAGTGTGGGAATTGAAAGAAACAAATATGGGGTCATACATATGAACACAACCGGGAGCCAGAGTGGGAGATTCCTCAGTCTTTGACACATCCACATGCCATTCTTGCAGTTGTTCCACTCATGCATGGTCCTTGTTCCGCTCACCAGGGGCAATGTTGGGCACTTGTGTTGAAGTGGATGATGAGTGGATCTGCTCAATGCCGATCTTGTTTTGGAGAATAAAAACTGCAAAGCTTAGGCGCGGGTGAGACTGGATGGGGTTCTGACGCAACCTGTATTGAACGTACGGCCAATACGGAGAACTTGACGTGGCGAGGACTTGAACGGCCAATAATACGCAGGCCACGCACCGATGTGTTCTAGAAACTATCGACTGAGTGGCTAGGAAAGAAACCAGT
Organism: Limnomonas spitsbergensis; assembly: GCA_037349105.1. Taxonomy (NCBI): domain Eukaryota; kingdom Viridiplantae; phylum Chlorophyta; class Chlorophyceae; order Chlamydomonadales; genus Limnomonas; species Limnomonas spitsbergensis. Next base: position 2,024,178 of record JAYJMM010000101.1, on the reverse strand, counting down.
CCGCTATGTAGGAGGAAAATATGTATATTGCTTGATGACAATGAGCGGGAATTTAGAGATTGCACCCCTGAGACGCGTTCGCATTATCCGCCGACCCAACGGCAAACATCTGTGGCCATAGTGTGGATCTCCTGGCGCGTTCATACTAGGGCCAACAAACGGTTGCTCCGTGGATATCAAATACGGAGCCTTGACTCCACGTGTACGTCAAATGCCCCTGGAAGTACCTCCCTGCATGCGTACGAGGCACTTCCCTCACCGGGAAGAATTGAGCAGACAGACAATGAGACAAGTAGACAGACCGTGAAACAAGAGCAGAGGCCATGCAGGTTGCATGGTGCATCCGGTCCGAGGAACCAGGCAAGTCTTGCAACTGTCCGTGTCTGTGTCTTCGGAGCCAGGCAAGTTATGCAGCACCAGCCATGCTTGGCATGCATGAGTCCAGGAGTCCATGAGACACTCATCAGCGGGCCATGCAACTCAAGGCACCCCATTTATGGCATGCATGGCGTATGATGTGGGGGGGTGGAGCGCAGTTGTGTGTCTTGGGGTGGATCGCAGGCATGCGTGTGGGGGTGGAGAGTAGGTGTGTGTGTGGATGGGGGCGGGGGGGGGGGGCATGTGTGTAGGGGGTGGGGGGGGGGGGGTGCAGCTGTGTTGGGGGTTGGGCGGGGCGGCATGCATATGCTGTGTATTTTGAGTATGTTTCTTGGGGGGTACGGTGCAGGTCTGGTGCAGGTGGCATGATGTTGATGTGTGTGGTGTTTATTCTTGGAAAGAAAGAAAGCGACGCCCCGTGGTGGGCGTGAGAGTTAAGGAAACAGCGCAGCCTGGGCCGAAGCCACATCCGCGCCGTTACCGTGTTTATTTCCATCCTTTATTTAGTTCATCATCTTCTTAACTTCTATCCCCTTCTCCCGCTTCCCTCCCCGAGGCAGGCATCCTGATGGTCTCCAGAAAGTACGGCTATCCTGCTGTCTGCCTAGTTTGCCTTCAACATCCACAACAAGGCTTGGTCCCTCAAGGTAGGGGGGGGGGGCGTTACCCAGTACCCAGGGGGTCAATGAGGTTACTATATTCTGGTGCTTTTATGAAGATGTGAATTCGATTGGCTGCATCCCCACTACTGTCTGGTCCCTCCATGCCTTGGTGGACATACCTTGGAGATCCACACTATGGTCGGGTCCCTCAGGGCATGCTGAAATGAGACCATTCGTGAAGCACTTTCATATCGTCAAGCTGAAGCTGCAATACGATGGAGCTCTTCCGCCTGCTGACGTAGTCCAGCCTTAAGACTTACGTTAAATCAAATCTCAGCTACATGGCTTGGACCTGGACTGCAGTAGTTGTCGGGAGCGTCTTTCTTAAGGCGAATTGAGAGTCTGAATAGTTCAACTGGGTCCATTCCCTTTGCACATGTGCAGAATGGCAGATATTCCAACCTGCCGGGGAACAGCCCTTTCTTGATTTCATTATTTGTAAAGCAAGGCAGACCTGTTTGTTATCCATTTCATTTGCAGATTAACCACTACCTGCACGGATGGAAATGCTGCCTTAGCCATAAATACAATAGTGCATTTGTTCATTCATTTCTTTCCAGGATGCAAGCTCCACTACCTGCCGACAATGAAATCCTGTATTGTGACGCACAGTGCTATTTTTGTTATACCCTGCTTTTTGACGTCAAGAAGCATAGTTTTGCCTCCATTCCGGTCCAGGATGGCAGGTGCCTCAACCGGACCCGACAGGAACAAAAATCAGTATTCTGATTTTCAAAGCAATTAAAAATGCACCCGTTCAACCTGCAGGATCGCATGTGCCACGACCTGCCTGGTGTAAGGTCCGCCGACTGGGACATCGCCTTCAGCCCTTGTGGACAATACATGGCCCAGCTAGAGGTAAACCCTAGGCCAGCCTCCACCTCATCTAGAGGTAAACCCTAGGTCAGCCTCCACCTCATCTGGAGGTACACCCTAGGTCAGCCTCCCCCTCAGCTGGAGGTAAACCCTAGGTCAGCCTCCCCCTCAGCTGGAGGTAAACCCTAGGTCAGCCTCCCCCTCAGCTGGAGGTAAACCCTAGGTCAGCCTCCACCTCAGCTGGAGGTAAACCCTAGGTCAGCCTCCCCCTCAGCTGGAGGTAAACCCTAGGTCAGCATCCCCCTCAGCTGGAGGAAAACCCTAGGTCAGCCTCCACCTCAGCTGGAGGTACACCCTAGGTCAGCCTCCACCTCAGCTGGAGGTACACCCTAGGTCAGCCTCCACCTCAGCTGGAGGTAAACCCTAGGTCAGCCTCCCCCTCAGCTGGAGGTAAACCCTAGGTCAGCCTCCAACTCAGCTGGAGGTAAACCCTAGGTCAGCCTCCATCTCAGCTGGAGGTACACCCTAGGTCAGCCTCCACCTCAGCTGGAGGTAAACCCTAGGTCAGCCTCCCCCTCAGCTGGAGGTAAACCCTAGGTCAGCCTCCAACTCAGCTGGAGGTAAACCCTAGGTCAACCACCAACTCAGCTGGAGGTTAACCCTAGGTCAACCACCAACTCAGCTGGAGGTAAACCCTAGGTCAGCCTCCCCCTCAGCTGGAGGTAAACCCTACGTCAGCCTCCAACTCAGCTGGAGGTAAACCCTAGGTCAGCCTCCACCTCAGCTGGAGGTTAACCCTAGGTCAGCCTCCACCTCAGCTGGAGGTACACCCTAGGTCAGCCTCCACCTCAGCTGGAGGTAAACCCTAGGTCAGCCTCCCCCTCAGCTGGAGGTAAACCCTAGGTCAGCCTCCAACTCAGCTGGAGGTAAACCCTAGGTCAGCCTCCAACTCAGCTGGAGGTAAACCCTAGGTCAGCCTCCATCTCAGCTGGAGGTACACCCTAGGTCAGCCTCCACCTCAGCTGGAGGTAAACCCTAGGTCAGCCTCCCCCTCAGCTGGAGGTAAACCCTAGGTCAGCCTCCAACTCAGCTGGAGGTAAACCCTAGGTCAACCACCAACTCAGCTGGAGGTAAACCCTACGTCAGCCTCCAACTCAGCTGGAGGTAAACCCTAGGTCAGCCTCCACCTCAGCTGGAGGTTAACCCTAGGTCAGCCTCCACCTCAGCTGGAGGTAAACCCTAGGTCAACCACGAACACAGCTGGAGGTAAACCCTAGGTCAGCCTCCACCTCAGCTGGAGGTAAACCCTAGGTCAGCCTCCCCCTCAGCTGGAGGTAAACCCTAGGTCAGCCTCCAACTCAGCTGGAGGTAAACCCTAGGTCAGCCTCCAACTCAGCTGGAGGTAAACCCTAGGTCAGCCACGAACACAGCTGGAGGTTAACCCTAGGTCAGCCTCCCCCTCAGCTGGAGGTAAACCCTAGGTCAGCCTCCAACTCAGCTGGAGGTTAACCCTAGGTCAACCACCAACTCAGCTGGAGGTAAACCCTACGTCAGCCTCCAACTCAGCTGGAGGTAAACCCTAGGTCAGCCTCCACCTCAGCTGGAGGTTAACCCTAGGTCAGCCTCCCCCTCAGCTGGAGGTAAACCCTAGGTCAACCACGAACACAGCTGGAGGTAAACCCTAGGTCAGCCTCCACCTCAGCTGGAGGTAAACCCTAGGTCAGCCTCCCCCTCAGCTGGAGGTAAACCCTAGGTCAGCCTCCCCCTCAGCTGGAGGTAAACCCTAGGTCAGCCTCCAACTCAGCTGGAGGTAAACCCTAGGTCAGCCACGAACACAGCTGGAGGTAAACCCTAGGTCAGCCTCCACCTCAGCTGGAGGTAAACCCTAGGTCAGCCTCCCCCTCAGCTGGCGGTAAACCCTAGGTCAGCCTCCAACTCAGCTGGAGGTAAACCCTAGGTCAACCACCAACTCAGCTGGAGGTAAACCCTACGTCAGCCTCCAACTCAGCTGGAGGTACACCCTAGGTCAGCCTCCATCTCAGCTGGAGGTACACCCTAGGTCAGCCTCCACCTCAGCTGGAGGTAAACCCTAGGTCAGCCTCCCCCTCAGCTGGAGGTAAACCCTAGGTCAGCCTCCAACTCAGCTGGAGGTAAACCCTAGGTTAACCACCAACTCAGCTGGAGGTAAACCCTACGTCAGCCTCCAACTCAGCTGGAGGTAAACCCTAGGTCAGCCTCCACCTCAGCTGGAGGTTTACCCTAGGTCAGCCTCCCCCTCAGCTGGAGGTAAACCCTAGGTCAGCCTCCAACTCAGCTGGAGGTTAACCCTAGGTCAGCCTCCACCTCAGCAGGAGGTAAACCCTAGGTCAACCACGAACTCAGCTGGAGGTAAACCCTAGGTCAACCACGAACTCAGCTGGAGGTAAACCCTAGGTCAACCACCAACTCAGCTGGAGGTAAACCCTAGGTCAACCACCAACTCAGCTGGAGGTAAACCCTAGGTCAGCCTCCACCTCAGCTGGAGGTAAACCCTAGCTCAACCACGAACACAGCTAGGCAGCAGCCAGCTGCCCATGTTATAGGGCTTACTGCAAACAGAACCCTCGGCTACATATGATGTAGCTGACATGTAGCGGAAGAGCGTTCATGAGACCAAAATTGCTGTTAGTGTTCCACCAGCCAGCAGCAGGGAATACAAAATGACAGTATAATTATAACTCTGAAGGTATCTCCAAATCTCCCATTCTGCCTTTTTTCTCTTTGATTTTCTGTTACAAATACAACCCGTGGAAACCAGCCCCACGGAATGTCCTCCCCCACCCTGTCACTTTCTTAAGCCCTCCTGCCACGTCCCTGCCCTTTCACATATCCTCGCTTGAATATAGAAAACAGATGTGAGGAACACAGAGCCCCCAAATTATTTACACATCCCACAGGCCCAGTTTATGGACACCGTCTCATAGGTTCAGCTGCGTCACTTCCAAACCTCTAGCCCCGCACCCTGACCCTTCCCTCAGCGGTAACGATGCAAGATTTCAGCATTGAAGACAACCCCTCGTCATCCCATCTGCAGAATTTCAAAATCACCACCTCTTGATCCTTAACCCTCTGACTTGAACCCCTTTATAGCTCTTGCCCCCCGCCCAGCGATATGGATACCGATGCCACGTCAGTGTTTGTGACACTAACACGTTAATGGCCTATTCTGCATCGTCCCCAACCTCCTCCAAAGAAACCCCTAAACCCTCTACTCCGAACCCTCCCCCCCCGCTAAAGGTTCAGAGTTGAAGGTGAAGGGGCTTGTCAACGTTACAAATACGGAGAGAAGGAGACCATGTCAGTGATCACGATGCTGTTTTGTGGTTCCAACCCTCAACCCTCAACCCTCAACCCTCGACCCCTCTGAGCCTCCCCCGGCCCTCTGTTCATCGTAACGAGTGTCGAGACCATGCCAGTGTATATAACATGTTTCCCTGGATTCAGCTGCTGCACTTCCAAACCTCCAATTATAAACCCTCAACCTTCAACCTTCATCTCCCCCCTTTCGTGGTATCAATGTCAAGACCATGACAGTGTATACGAAATCTCCTTGTGGTTCCAGCAGCAGCACTTCCAAACCTTGAACTCTGAACCATACAACCTGAACCCTCAACACTCCTCCCCCCACAGCAGTACCATTGTCGGGACCATGTCGGTGTTTACGACACGGCTTCGTGCTCCCAGCTGCAGCACCTCCAAACCTCCATGCATCTCTTAACCCTCAACCCTGCACCCTCCTCACCCCCCCTCAGCGGTACGAATGTTGGGACCATGTCAGCGTTTATGACACGGCCTCCAGCTCCCAGCTGCACCATTCCCCAACATCCACGTCAGATGCCACTGAGCTGTCATGGTCACCGGATGGGGGCTGTGAGGCACAGCTGGATGGTCCACTCACCTACCGTGTGGCAGTACATGCTATCGATGCCAGGTGTGGGGTGCAGTCGGCCTGTACTGGTTGAAATCTCCTCGGAAGATAACAAGATGGCACATGGGACATAACCCTCTTTGCAACCCAGCTTAATCCCTCACGTTTGTTATGACACCCACACGGCAGGCCCCACACGAACCCTTTTGATCACTCGCATGGACCCATGGCCTACGCATGGACCCTTGGCCTGGTGTGAGAGGTATGAACTCATGACGTCCAGCTATTGTTTTATTAAATGGAAAGCCCCTGAACCCTGTTGAGCCCCAGGCCCCTTGCTGAGTCGAGGCCTATAGAGATGCGTTAGGGATCAAGTCCAACAACTGGGATCCATCCGGGCTGTTCCTGGCTGTGGGGAGGTACGATGAGGTGGGTAGGGGACTTATGATGGTAACGGCGCGGACGCGGCCTACGCCCATGCCGCGCAGTTTCCTGAACCCTCACGCCTCTGCGGTGCGTAGTTATCTTTCTTTCTTTGGGTAGGGGAGGTTGTGAATGTAGATGTAGATGTAGATGGGTAGGATGGGGATGGGAAACTTGGACGTTGGAGCCCCTAGCTCGGTCACACACCAGGCAAGCCCTGACCGCTGCCCTGACGTCGTGGCGCAGCCATTGCCACCATTGCTGTTGGAGCAGCATGCTCGCCACTGCGATGGGCGCCGGAATTTCCGGTCCTATCGTGGGCGTCCCGGATGGCTGCCAGCCGCTCTCCGGGCGGGGAAATCACACAGCAGCGCCCATGTTCCAGAATTCGACGTGCTCTTAGTCTTCCGGTATTTGGAACTCCGACTCCCCGGTATGAGCGTGTGTATTTCTCATGAAACCTAGGGTTGACTGCACACTATTAGAGCACACACGCGCCCCTAGCTGATGTTGCCCCACACAAACATATATTGGTACTCGTCGAGTTTCCAGAAGGCATCTTTTACTTTGCCGCCTTTTAGGCTAAGAAATTCAGAACCCTTTTTGGAGGTGCATATTCTGCACATTCAATGACCTGACCTGAACAGAAGATCTACCCAGAATGCAAATTTAAACGTTGGCGGAAGATCCCTTCTCTCTCGCATCCCCTCTCCCATCAGGTGAGGCTGCGTAGAGTCATTCAGTGTAGCCAGCCCACTCCCGTATCCTCCCTCCACCACCTATCAGGTCTATTGAGGTGGAGCCCTGACAGCCACTACCTCGCCTCAGTCAGTCTAGCCAGCCCCGGATCTGTGTGGATCTGGGATATGGATGTGGGTCAGCTGGATGCAGTACTTATGCACCTGGCTGAGGTCACAGACATGAAATGGGCACCACAGGTGGGGCTAGGGTTTAGGGGGGTAGGTGGGTTTAGGGCAAGGAAAGTGGGTTGAGGGCAAGGCAGGTGGGTTTAGGGGGGACAGGTGGGTTAGAGGCAAGGCAGGTGGGTTTAGGGGGGGCAGGTGGGTTAGGGGCAAGGCAGGTGGGTTTAGGGCAAGGCAGGTGGGTTTAAGGCAAGGCAGGTGGGTTTAGGGCAAGGCAGGTGGATTTAGGGCAAGGCAGGTGGGTTTAGGGCAAGTCAGGTGGGTTTAGGGGGGGCAGGTGGGTTTAGGGGGGCAGGTGGTAGGGGGGGCAGGTGGGTTTAGGGGGGACAGGTGGGTTTAGGGGGGACAGGTGGGTTATGGGCAGGGCAGATGGGTTTAGGGTGGGCAGGTGGATTTAGGGGGGGCAGGTTGATTTAGGGGGGGCAGGTTGATTTAGGGGGGGCAGGTGGCTTAGGGGTGCAGGTGGGTTTAGGGGGGACCGGTGGGTTTAGGGGGGCAGGTGGGTTTAGGGGGGCAGGTGGGTTTAGGGGGAGCAGGTGGGTTTGGGGGTGACAGGTGGTAGGGGGGGCAGGTGGGTTTAGGGGGGACAGGTGGGTTTAGGGGGGACAGGTGGGTTATGGGCAGGGCAGATGGGTTTAGTGTGGGCAGGTGGATTTAGGGGGGGCAGGTTGATTTAGGGGGGGCAGGTGGCTTAGGGGTGCAGGTGGGTTTAGGGGGGACCGGTGGGTTTAGGGGGGCAGGTGGGTTTAGGGGGGACAGGTGGGTTAAGCGGGGGGCAGGTGGGTTTAGGGGGGGCAGGTTGGTTTAGGGGGGGCAGGTGGGTTTAGGGGGGGCAGGTGGGTTTAGGGGGGCAGGTTGGTTTAGGGGGGGCAGGTGGGTTTAGGGGGGGCAGGTGGGTTTAGTGGGGGCAGGTTGGTTTAGGGGGGGCAGGTGGGTTTAGGGGGGGCAGGTGGGTTTAGGGGAGACAGGTGGGTTTAGCGGGGACAGGTGGGTTTAGGGGGGGCAGGTGGGTTTAGGGGGGGCAGGTGGGTTTAGGGGGGCAGGTTGGTTTAGGGGGGGCAGGTGGGTTTAGGGGAGACAGGTGGGTTTAGGGGGGACAGGTGGGTTTAGGGGGGGCATGTGGGTTTAGTGGGGGCCGGTGGGTTTAGGGGGGACAGGTGGGTTTAGGGGGGACAGGTGGGTTTAGGGGGGACAGGTGGGTTTAGGGGGAACAGGTGGGTTTAGGGGGGACAGGTGGGTTTAGGGGCAAGGCAGGTGGGTTAAGGGGGGGCAGGTGGGTTTAGGGGGGGCAGGTGGGTTTAGGGGCAAGGCAAATGGGTTTAGGGCAAGGCAGGTGGCTTAAAGGGGGACAGGTGGGTTTAGGGGGGACAGGTGGGTTTAGGGCAGGGCGGGTGGGTTTAGGGGTGACAGGTGGGTTTAGGGGGGACAGGTGGGTTTAGGGGGGACAGGTGGGTTTAGGGGGGACAGGTGGGTTTAGGGGGGCAGGTGGGTGTAGGGGGGCAGGTGGGTTTAGGGGGGCAGGTGGGTGTAGGGTAAAGCAGGTGGGTTTAGGGGGGACAGTTTGGTTTAGGGCAAGGCAGGTGGGTTCAGTGGGGCAGGTGGGTTTAGGGGGGCAGGTGGTTTTAGGGGGGGCAGGTTGGTTTAGGGGGGGCAGGTGGGTTTAGGGCAAGGCAGGTGGGTTGAGGGGGGACAGGTGGGTTTAGGGGGGACAGGTGGGTTAAGGGGGGGCAGGTGGTTTTAGGGGGGACAGGTGGGTTTAGGGTGGACAGGTGGGTTTAGGGGGGACAGGTGGGTTTAGGGCAAGGCAGATGGGTTTAGGGGGGGCAGGTGGGTTAAGGGCAAGGCAGGAGGGTTTAGGGGGGCCAGGTGGGTTTACGGCAAGGCAGGTGGGTTTAGGGGGGACAGGTGGGTTTAGGGGGGACAGGTGGGTAAGGGGCAAGGCAGGTGGGTTTAGGGGGGGCAGGTGGGTAAGGGGCAAGGCAGGTGGGTTTAGGGGGGACATGTGGGTTTAGTGGGGGGGGTAAGTTTAGATGCTGTACAGCTCATCACCTGTGTGACAAGAGACGCCGGGCAACCTCCTGCCCACCGTGCAATTATCAAGCTTATTGTGAAATGTCACTTATATCGTCACTTATATAGTCACTGATAGCTATCAGGCTAGGGCAGCCTCCTGGCCACTGTGACCACCCGCTACATATATATTCTATTTCCAGACTGAGTATTTAGTGCTGTCGCATGAATCTTGAACAATTAAATCTGCAATGTTGCTGACTGGCTCTGCTACTGAGTCCTTTTACATGCAGGACAGCCTCCTGGCCACGGCGACCTCCACCTCCCGGCTCTACATGTGGGTGTCGGCGAGGGCATCCGTGGTGCACATCCCGCTCAGGTGGGGATGCTGGTGCCGAATGTCGGTGTGGATGCCTCTCTTGTCCGCAGGACTGGAGTGTCATGGGCATGTGCTGGTACAGTGTTAACTCAACCAGCATCAGCCGCTTCTGATTACATTCTCTCTTCAGCCAGATATCCTGCCACAGGTGCGCAGTGTGAACTGGTCGCCACATAGCAGCAGCACCTCTGATTACTATTTGTTTTCTCAACCCTTCAAACGGTCTCGGGCGCTGGCTCCCGCCTGGCAACACCATCCTTGATTACTTTCCTTAGACTGAACCCTGAGCCTTGATCTTTACCCTCAATCCTGCGGTAGGCACGCGGTGTGAGCTGTTTCGACATGGAAGCAACCCCTCTGATTACTTTCCAAAGACTCAACCCTTGGTCATGATCGTTCCTCTTAATCATGTTGCAGGCATGTGGTGCGAGCTGGTCGCCTCATGGGAGCAGCTTCTTGTTAACTATCAGGGATTGCGTCAGCTGTCCCTGCATGGCTGTCGGCAACCAATGACGGATGGTCTTAGCTACAGCCGGCCTGCTGGCAATAAGTGACAACGTCCTCGGCAACTGGGAATCAGCCGGTCTTGGCTCTAGCGGTATTTATCCTTCAACTGTGTGTATATGGCTGTGGGGGCAATCAATGGGTGGCCCTCTTGAGTACGGCAAGTATGCTTACTGTTATAAGTGGAAAATTTCATGGCTGACCAGCAAGGATCTTTTACAGCAAGGATGCATTTCAGCTTCCTCCGATTCTTGAATTGTAAGGCTGTGAATGTGGACTGGGGCTAGTGCTGGACATAAAGGGTTTGGTAGAGGGTGCTTCAGCTACAATTTAGCTACGTCAAGGCATGCTGGGGGATGGAGCAGTGCGGCTTGCTGCCTGAGCTACATGGTGCAGCAAGGCCGGTCCTTCAATCGTGATGGATGGCTTGCTCTACCTCTCGCTTGTGACTCGCTGGCAATGAATGCTCCACTAGCCTTCTGACAGGTGGCCTTAACTGACTGCATTTTATATACATGAGGTCAGGTGTGGTGTCGTGGCACGACCACGCTAGCCTAATGATTGAATGAGGACACAAAACCATCTTCCTACATTTTTGTTACATCTTGAACACCTTTTCAGCATGGCCCAGAGGGGTATCGTCATTGACATCTTGACCGCATCCGCAGACAAAACAGCCTATATCAGTTTTTAAGCCACCGCACTAATGTTCCGGGAAATGGAACGACATTATATTTTCATTTGTCAAGAACATGATACCTCTGGGCCATGCTGAAAAGTAGAAAAGGAGCTCGGCCGTGTGGCCGCCCGATTGTCTGGTCAGGAGGGGAAATTAACGTAAGGCTAGAGGAGAAAAGAAAGGAACATACGGAAAAAGGAGAAGGAACAAACCATGCCCACATAAAGGAACTCTGTAGAATCCTCAGCCCGTATACATCCTAGCCCTTAACAAAGCAGTGTTTCTGTTTTCATGACTCGGCTACATGTCAGCTACACTCCGGCCTCCGGCTGGGGGGCCCATGTGTGGCCAGCCCTGCTGCTTGGGCCACCAGCCATTGGCTGGCAAGCAAGGTTTGGTCTCAATCGGGCCTTTGACGGCTGCGGGGCTGCCTGCTTAAAGGCCGAAAAAGGAAACACTGCAACAAAGGGAAATCCAAACAAACGTACTAGGCAGTTGGTCAGGAAAAGGGAATCAAAGGCCTCTGAAGCGACATAGCCTCAACGATAAACTATACCACACCCTTCAAAAGTCAGAGCATCCCACCCTGGCCTGCTCAGGTACAAAGCGTGGATGTCTGTGGCACCGTCTTGTGGGCCTGTCCATCCCCGCTCTCTGAATGTAAGGTGATCTTACACGCAGGGATGTGTTGAAATGTGCAAAGACAGAAGATCTGTCCATGTCGGACATATGCATGAGGACCAACACATTGAGACTAAGTGTAAACATGTAACGTTTTTTCCTCCGTTTCCGTTAGTCCCTAAATCGTTTACATGCGTAGTACGCCTCCTTAGCGCCTGGGGAGAATACTATACAACCTCTGGAACACAACGAGGAAAAACTCAAAAGCATGATGATGATATTGCTAACAGGGAAATTCCTTTCAATCACCTTCAAAAGTATACTCATGGACAGCCCAGATAAGATAGGAGACGCAGATCATGAAGTGGAAGAAGACATGCAATGTTTGAAACAGACGAGGAAAGCTAGGAGAGTAATTGGTGTATATTGGACCCTTCCATAATCAGGACCAACAATCACTTTCGCTTCCACAGTGACATGATGCCTCTTGTATAAGCGGCAACATGCCGCAGCGTTCCCGCAGCATCTGCAGGACAGCTGTGTGATCCCCCCTCCCAGCCAAGGACAGTGCCCGTCCCCCTTGACAGTCAGCACGGGGGGCATTCTCCCTCCACCCCAACAACAGCTGCACTACCGCCTCGTGGCCATTCCTGGCTGCTCTCACCAGTGCCTCCCCATCCCGGCAGTTAGCACGTAGGGGATGCTCCCTCCACCCCAACAGCAGCTGCACCACCGCCTCGTGGCCATTCTGCGCAGCCCTTAGCAGTGCCCACCCATCCCGGCAGTCAGCACGTGGGGCATGCTCCCTCCACCCCAACAACAGCTGCACTACCGCCTCATGGCCATTCCCCGCTGCCTTCACCAGTGCCTTCCCATCCCGGCAGTCAGCACGTGGGGCATGCTCCCTCCACCCCAATAACTGCTGCACCACTGCCTCGTGGCCATTCTCTGCAGCCCACACCAGTGCCGACCCATCCCGGCAGTCAGCTTGTGGGGCATGCTCCTTCCACCCCAACAACAGCTGCACTACCGCCTCATGGCCATTCCCCGCTGCCTTCACCAGTGCCTTCCCATCTCGGCAGTCAGCACGGGGGGCATGCTCCCTCCACCCCAATAACTGCTGCACCACCGCCTCGTGGCCATTCTCTGCTGCTCTCACCAGTGCCTCCCCATCCCGGCAGTTAGCACGTGGGGCATGCTCCCTCCACCCCAACAACAGCTGCACCACCGCCTCGTGGCCATTCTGCGCAGCCCTTAGCAGTGCCCACCCATCCTGGCAGTCAGCACGTGGGGCATGCTCCCTCCACCCCAACAACAGCTGCACTACCGCCTCATGGCCATTCCCCGCTGCCTTCACCAGTGCCCACCCATCCCAGCAGTCAGCACGTGGGGCATGCTCCCTCCACCCCAACAACAGTTGCACCACAACCTCATGGCCATTCTTGGCTGCATGCATGAGTGCCCACCCATTCCGGCAGTCAGCACGAGGTGCATGCTCCCTCCACCCTAACAACAGCTGCACCACCGCTTCATGGCCATTCTGTGCAGCCATCACAAGTGCCACCCCGTTCTGGCAGTTAGCACGTGGGGCATGCTCCCTCCACCCCAACAACAACTGCACCGCTGCATAGTGGCCACTCTCGGCTGCCCTCACCAATGCCGTCCCAGCCTGACAGTCTGCCTTTGCACCAAGTTTGAGCATGAGCCTCACCAACTCCAGGCAGTCATAATCCTGACTTTTGCAGCCCACAGCTCTCACGAGGGCCTCGTCAGGACCGTGCACTGCCACCATTGCAAGGGCCAGGTTAATGGGGCAAGCCCTGAGGCACTCACGCCAACGCCTGCACAGCCGCCATGCTCCATACGGCACCCTACGGGCGCCAGGTCCATAGAGGCCTTGAGTATTGTATAGCCATGCATCTACATTGCTGAGGATGATGCCAAGGATGTCCATGTTGAGGTCTTGGAGGCTGGTGAAGATGGCTGGGTCCTCGCTAGGGGAAGGAGATGCAGATGCATCTGTTCTGATAGCCTCGGTGGATGCGGATGACGTCATAGGGTGGTGCGCAATTCCACTTTTTTCAATCAGTTAGGCTCGTCTCTCCTGCTCAACAGGCGAGTGAGGTGGAATTCATGCGAGCCAATGTGCAGCACACCTCTTCGGATAAATACAAACCAATCATGCTTTATGAAAGGCCGTCCTACATACATGCAAAATGCCACATGCCATGGGCTGGAGTCAGTATTGCAATGTCTATGCCCGGTTGCACTGTCGTTTTGCACGGATTTACTCAGATGTGACATCTTCTCAGAAGCCTTTTAGGAATGGGCCAGGCTCTGCGATCTGGAGATGCAATGTAGATAAATAATGAGGATCAATAATGAGGGTGTGTGTGGAAATTGAAAGAAAGAAATATGGGGTCATACATATGATCACAACTGGAAGCCAGAGTGGACGATTCAGACTCTGTCTTTGACATATCCACATGCCATGCATTCTTGCAGTTGTTCCACTCATGCATGGTCCTTGTTCCGCTCACCAGGGGCAATGTTGGACACTTGTTGAAGTGGATGATGAGTGGATCTTCACAACGCCGCACTCGTTTAGGATAATAAAATTGCAAAGCTTAGACCACCGAACGAGCGGGTGAGACTGGGGTTCTGACACAACCTGTATTGGACGGCCAATAAGGAGAACTTGACGGAGCGAGCGTGGACTTGAACGGCCAATGCGCAGGCCACTAAGGCCACCGATGTGTTCCAGAAACTGCCGACTGAGTGGCTAGGAACGAAACCAGTCCGCACTGTAGGAGAATCGGATGTAGATTGCTTGTTAAGAATGAGCGGGCATTTAGAAATTGCACCCCAGAGGCGCGTTCGCATCTTCCGCTTACCGAACGGCAGGAAACATCAGCGGCCATAGTGTGGATCTCGTGGAGCGCGTTCATACTAGGGCCACAAAACGGTTGCTCGCTCCGTGGATATTAAATACGTAGTCTTGAATCCACGTGTGCGCCAAATGCCCCATGGAAGTACCGTCCTGCATGTGTACGAGGCACTACCCTCATCGGAATGAATTGAGCTGACAGACAATGAGACAAGTGGATAGACCATGAAACAAGAGCAGGCTACGCAGGTTGCATGGTGCATCCGGTCGGAACCAGGCAAGTCTTGCACCTGTCTGTGTCTGTGTCTTCGGAGCCAGGCAAGTCATGCAACACCCGCCATGCTTGGCATGCATGAGTCCAGGAGTCCATGAGACATCAGCGGGCCATGCAGGTCACATGGTGCATCTGGTTGGATTCATGCATGCCATGCAACTCCAAGCACCCCATTTATGGCATGCATGGCGGATGATGTGGAGGGTTGGAGCAAAGTTGTGTGTGATGGGGTGGAGCGCAGGTGTGCGTGTGTGTGTGGGGGGGGGGGCAGCTGTGTTGAGGGGTGGGGTGGCATATGCTGTGTATTGTGTGTATATCTGATGGAGGGTACAGTGCAGGTCTGGTGCAGATGGCATGATGTAAATAGGTGTGATGTTTATTCTCATCCTTTATATATTTCATCCTCTTCCCAACTTCTATCCCCTTCTCCCTCTTCCCTCCCTGAGGCAGGCATCCTGATGGTCTCCAGGAAGTACGGCTATCCTGCTCTCTGCCTAGTTTGCCTTCAACATACACAAGAAGGCTTGGTCCCTCAAGGTAGGGGGGGGGGGGGCGTTACCCAGTACCCAGGGGTTCAATGAGGTTCAACTCATTACTATATTCTGGTGCTTTTATGAAGATGTGAATTCTATTAGCTGCATCCCCACCATTGTCTGTTCCCTCAAGGCCTTGGTGGACATACCTTGGAGATCCACACTATGGTTGGGTCCCTCAGGGTATGCTGAAATGAGACCATGCGTGAAGCATTTTCATTTCTTCAAGCTGAACCTGCAATAAGATGGAGCTCTTCCGCCTGTTGACGTAGTCCAGCCTTAAGACTTACTTTAAATCAAATATCAGCTACATGGATTGGACCTGGACTGCAGTAGCTGTCTAGAGCTTCTTTCTTAAGGCGAATTGAGAGTCTGAATTGTGAAACTGGGTCCATCCCCTTTGCACTTGTGCAGAATGGCAGATTTTCCAACCTGCGGGGGGAACAGCCCTTTCTTGGTTTCATTATTTGATCAGCAACACAGACTTGCTTGTTATCCATTTCATTTGCAGATTAACCATTTGCAGATTAACCACTACCTGCCCGGATCAAAATGCTGCCTTAGCCATACATACAAGCAGGTCATTCCTTTCCGGGATGTAAGTGCCAATACCTGCCGACAATAAAATCCTGTCTTGTGACATACAGAGCTCACTTTGTGATATCCTGCCCTTTGACGTCAAACACAGTTTTAAATCCATTCCGGTCCAGGATGGCGGGTGCCTCAACCGGACCCGACAGGAACACAAGTATTCAGACATTAAAAAATGCACCCGTTCAACCCGCAGGTGCCACCACCTGTCCGGTGCAGAGTCCACCAACTGGGGCATCGCCTTCAGCCCTTGTGGGCAGGATATGGCCCAACTAGAGGTTAACCCTAGGTCAGCCTCCACCCTTGTTGCTCAGGCAGGCAGCAGCCAGAAGCAAGTAATCAGGCCTGATGCAATGTAGCATATATTTGACGAGCGCTTATGAGTAGGTCAGTCTCCACCTCAGCTGGAGGTAAACCCTAGGTCATCCTCCAACTCAGCTGGAGGTAAACCCTAGGTCAGCCTCCAACTCAGCTGGAGGTAAACCCTAGGTCAGCCTCCAACTCAGCTGGAGGTAAACCCTAGGTCAGCCTCCAACTCAGCTGGAGGTAAACCCTAGGTCATCCTCCAACTCAGCTGGAGGTAAACCCTAGGTCAGCCTCCAACTCAGATGGAGGTAAACCCTAGGTCAGCCTCCAACTCAGCTGGGGTAAACCCTAGGTCAGCCTCCAACTCAGCTGGAGGTAAACCCTAGGTCAGCCTCCAACTCAGCTGGAGGTAAACCCTAGGTCAGCCTCCACCTCAGCTGGAGGTAAACCCTAGGTCAGCCTCCAACTCAGCTGGAGGTAAACCCTAGGTCAGCCTCCAACTCAGCTGGAGGAAGACCCTAGGTCAGCCTCCAACTCAGCTAGAGGTAAACCCTAGGTTAGCCTCCAACTCAGCTGGAGGTTAACCCTAATTCAGCCCCCAACTCAGCTGGAGATAAACCCTAGATCAGCCTCCAACTCAGCTGGAGGTAAACCCTAGGTCAGCCTCCAACTCAGCTGGGGTAAACCCTAGGTCAGCCTCCAACTCAGCTGGAGGTAAACCTTAGGTCAGCCTCCAACTCAGCTGGAGGTAAACCCTAGGTCAGCCTCCACCTCAGCTGGAGGTAAACCCTAGGTCAGCCTCCAACTCAGCTGGAGGTAAACCCTAGGTCAGCCTCCAACTCAGCTGGAGGAAGACCCTAGGTCAGCCTCCAACTCAGCTAGAGGTAAACCCTAGGTTAGCCTCCAACTCAGCTGGAGGTTAACCCTAATTCAGCCCCCAACTCAGCTGGAGATAAACCCTAGATCAGTCTCCAACTCAGCTGGAGGTAAACCCTAGGTCAGCCTCTAACTCAGCTGGAGGTAAACCCTAGATCATCCTCCAACTCAGCTGGAGGTCAACCCTAGGTCAGCCTCCAACTCAGCTAGAGGTAAACCCTAGGTCATCCTCCACCTCAGATGGAGGTAAACCCTAGGTCAGCCTCCAACTCAGCTATAGGTGAACCCTAGGTCAGCCTCCAACTCAGCTGGAGGTAAACCCTAGGTCAGCCTCCACCTCAGCTAGAGGTAAACCCTAGGTCAGCCTTTAACTCAGCTATAGGTAAACCCTAGGTCAGCCTCCAACTCAGCTAGAGGTAAACCCTAGGTCAGCCTCCAACTCAGCTAGAGGTAAACCCTAGGTCAGCCTCCAAGTCAGCTAGAGGTAAACCCTAGGTCAGCCTCCACCTCAGCTAGAGGTAAACCTAGGTCAGCCTCCACCTCAGCTAGAGGTAAACCCTAGGTCATCCTTTAACTCAGCTAGAGGTAAACCCTAGGTCAGCCTCCAAGTCAGCTAGAGGTAAACCCTAGGTCAGCCTCCAACTCAGCTAGAGGTAAACCCTAGGTCAGCCTCCAAGTCAGCTAGAGGTAAACCCTAGGTCAGCCTCCAACTCAGCTAGAGGTAAACCCTAGGTCAGCCTCCAACTCAGCTAGAGGTAAACCCTAGGTCAGCCTCCAACTCAGCTTTTTCCCCCTCTTTGATCTTCTGTTACAAATGCAACCAGTGGAAACCAGCCCCATGGATTGTCCTCCCCCCACCCTATCCCCACCCTTTCACTTTTGTAAGCCCGAACCCTCTTGCCACGTCCCCGCCCTCTCACACATCCTCGCTTGAATAAAAAGAGAAGATGTGAGAAACACAGAGCAGTAAAACCCCTTAAACCGCAAAGCCCTAAAACCCCTGCAAACACAGGGCCCCAAACCCTTTACACAATCCACTAGCCCAGTGAATGGACACCGTCTCATAGGTCAAGCTGCGTCACTTCCAAACCTCTAGCCCCGCACCCTGACCCTCCCCTCAGCGTTCCCTCAGATGCCAGATGTCAGCAATGACGATACCCCCTCGTCATCTCAGCGGCATAATTTCAAAATCTCCACCTCTTGATCCTTAACCCCCTGACCCTAAAGCCCTCTATAGCTCCTGCCCCCCGCCCAGCGACGTGAATACCGTCAGCGTTTGTGACACCAACTCATCAACACCAACTCACTAATGGTATATGCTGCATCGTTCCCAACCTCCTCCAAAGAAACCCCTAAACCCTGAAACCCTCTACTCCGAACCCTCCTCCCCCCGCTGAAGGTTCGAAGTTGAAGGTGAAGGGGCTTGTCAACGTTACAAATACGGAGAGAAGGAGACCTCAACCCCAACCCACAACCCACAATCCTCAACCCTCAACCCTCAACCTTCAACCCACAATCCTCAACCCTTGATCCATCTGAGCCTCTCCCAGCCCTCTGTTCATCATAACGAGTGTCGAGACCATGCCAGTGTCTATAAGATGTAAACATGTTCTCCTGGACTCAGCTGCAGCACTTCCAAACCTCCAATTATTAACCCTCAACCTTTAACCTTCATCTACCCCCTTTCGTGGTATCAATGTCAAGACCATGACAGTGTATACGAAATCTCCTTATGGTTCCAGCAGCAGCACTTCCAAACTTTGAACTCTGAACCATTAAACTTAACCCTCAACACTCCTCCCCCCACAGCAGTACCATTGTTGGGACCATGTTGGTTTTTACAGCGCGGCTTCGTGCACCCGGCTGCAGCACTTCCAAACCTCCATGCATCACTTAACCCTGAACACTACGCCCTCTTCGCCCACTCATCAGTGGTACGAATGTTGGGACCATGTCAGCGTTATGACACGGCCTCCTGGTTCCAGCTGCATCATTCCCCAATATCCACATCATATGCCACTGAGCTGTCATGGTCGCCGGATGGGGGCTGTGAGGCGCAGCTGGATGGTCCACTCACCTACCGTGTGGCGGTGCATGCTATCGATGGCAGGTGGGAGTTGTAATCGGCCTGTACTAGTTTAAATCTCCTCGGAAGATCACAAGATGGCGCATGGGACATAACCTTCTTTGCAACCCAGCTGAATCCCCCACGTTTGTTATGACACCCACACGGCAGGCCCCACACGTTTCTATGACCCACCCGGCAGGCCCTTAGCTGACTCTTTTGCTGCGGAAGGGCACATACGTTTCTTATTTGCCCCTTTGCTGTCCTTTCTTGGCCTCTGAGTATGAGGGGGGGAATCCTGACGGCTGTCTATTTTTGTTGCTCGGCAGGCCGCTGGTTGCGTGTCAGACCCTGATACTTGGTTGCATGTTATTACCCGGAAGGCCCTGAACTTTTATTATTATTATCTACAGGCAGACCCTGAATCATTTGATCTCTCGCATGGACCCCTGGCCTACGTATGGACCCCTGGCCTGGTGTGAGAGGTATGAACTCATGACGTCCAGCTATTCTTTTATTACATGGCAAGCCCCTGAACCCTTTTTGGAGGTGCAAATTCCGCGCATTCAATGACCTGACCTGAACAGAAGATCAACCCGGAATGCAAATTTAAACGTTGGCGGAAGATCCCTTCTCCCTCACATCCCCTCTCCCATCAGGTGAGGCTGCGTAGAGTCATTCAGTGTAGCCAGTCCACTCCCGTATCCTCCCTCCTCCACCCATCAGGTCTATTGAGGTGGAGCCCTGACAGCCGCTACCTCGCCTCAGTCAGTCTAGCCAGCCCCGGATCTGTGTGGATCTGGGATATGGATGTGGGTCAGCTGGATGCAGTACTTATGCACCTGGCTGAGGTCACAGACATGTAATGGGCACCATAGGTAGGGCTAGGGTTTAGGGGGAGCAGGTGGGTTTAGGGCCAGGCAGGTGGGTTTAGGGGGGACAGGTGGGTTTAGGGGGGGCAGGTGGGTTTAGGGGGGACAGGTGGGTTTAGGGGGGGCAGTGGGGTTATGGGCAAGGCAGGTGGGTTTAGAGGGGACAGGTGGGTTTAGGGGGGACAGGTGGGTTTAGGGCAAGGCAGGTGGGTTTAGGGGGGCAGGTGGGTTTAGGGGGGACATGTGGGTTTAGGGTTTAGGGTTTAGGGTTATATATATATATGTTTTGGATATTTTTATTTCAACCCTTTCATTCCAGGTTTGCAGACGTGCTACTTTCTGCCAGCAACAAAAAGCAGAAACCTGTTTTACTAAAACATTACAAAAGTTGTTCATCCATTCCATTCCAGGATGGCAAGTGCCACTAACTGTGAACTAACCGGGTGGGAAATCCTGTTTTTTGTCATTTTGTTGTTGGTGTAAATGCACCTGTTAAATCTGCAGAGGGTCGCAGATGCCTCTACCTGCCCGGTACAAAGTCGTCCGACCAGGGCATCGCCTTCAGCCCTTGTGGGCAGTACATGGCCCAACTAGCGCTAAACCCTAGGCCAGCCTCCACCCTGTTGCTCAGCTAGGCAGCAGCCAGCCGCCTTACCACTAGCACTTACCTCAGCTACAGACCCAGGCGTGACTGAAATGTAGGCATGTAGCTGAGCAGTGTTCATACAAAAGGCTTCCACTTGTGTGATCTCGATATCGCCTTGTGGTCCCAGCTCCAACACTTCCAACCCTCACCCCTCAGCCCTTCGGAGCCTCCAAGCCCAAGGTCAGAGGTGCAGGCGTCAAGACCCTATCAGCGCGTAGAACATCCTCCTTGGGCCCAGCAGCAACACTTCCAACCCTCAAACTCAACACCCTCGGCCCGTATAAGCTGTGACCCTCCTGCCCTCCGCTCAGTTTTGTGAATGTGGCAACTGTGTCAGCAGGTTTGACACCCCCTCATAGATCCTGATGAAGCACTTCCAGACTTGAACCCTCAACCCTGCACCCTCGTCTCCCTCCCTCAGCGGTTCTGACGTCGGGACCATGTCAGCGTTTATGACACGGCCTCCTGCTCCCAGATGCACCATTCCCCAACATCCACATCATATGCGACTGAGCTGTCATGGTTGCCGGATGGGGGATGCATGGCGCTGCTGGATGGCCCAGTCACCTACCGAGTGGCAGTGCATGCTATCGATGGCAGGTGTGGGGCACAGTCGGTCTATATCTGTTTAAATCGCCTTGGGCAGCAAATTGGCAATTGGAACTGGACCCTTTTTGAAGTAAGATGGCGCGTGTGACTGCCTCCCAGCAAAAGCCCCTCACACAACTGATATGACCCACCCAGCAGGCACCTCGCTGACTCGTGTGATGCGTCCTTTTGTTTATGACTGGACCCTCCCTCTGACCCCCGCCCACTCTTGACCTGTATATTGGAGGAAGGGGAAATCCTATTGGCTGTCTGTTTAATGTTTCTCGGCAGGCCCCTGTCCTCAACGTTAAGTGTAAGAAGCTCATGCCAGGCTGTATGCTCCCAACCTGCAGGTCCTGAACCCTTTTGAATACCCATCGGCAGGCCCTGAACCCTTTTGATCACCCACCGGCAGGCCCTGAATCCTTTTGATTACCCACTGACAGGCCCTGAACCCTTTTGATTACCCACCGGCAGGCCCTGAACCCTTTTGATACCCCTCCGGCAGGCTCTGAACCCTTTTGATTACCCACCGGCAGGACCTGAACCATTTTGATAACCCACCGGCAGGCCCTGAACCCTTTAGATTACCCACCGTCAGGCCCTGTGCTCTTTTGATTATACAACGGCATACCCTGAACCCTTTTTATTACACACCGAAAGCCCTCAACCCTTTTGATTACTTAACCCGAGGCCCTGAACCCTTTTGATTGCCCACCAACAGACCCTGAACCCTTTTGATTACCCACTGGCAGGCCCTGGTGAGAAGGGTGGGCAGGCGAGGATGAGAAGGGTGGGCAGGGGAGGATGAGAAGGGTGGGCAGGGGAGGATGAGAAGGGTGGGTAGGGGAGGATGAGAAGGGTGGGAAGGAGATGGGAAACATGGAACTTTGGAGTCCCTAGCTCGGTCACAAGCCCTGACCGCTGCTCTGACGCCTCGGCGCAGCCCTCGCCACCAATGCTGTTGGAGCAGCATACTTGCCGTGCGATGGGCGCTGAAATGGCCGGTGCTGTCGCGGGCGTCTCGGATGGCTGCCAGCCGCTCTCTGGACGAGGGAACCACACAGCAGCGCCCGTCCGGCATGATGCGAACCAAGACGCCGCCACTCTTCGGGTCCCAGCGGAAAGGCCCAGCCCGGCGCTGCACCCAGGTGTAATCATCGACTGAGGTTGCATCCGCTTCGGGTAGAAGGGTTAGGTTGAAGCCCTATACATTTGAATATCTGGTCCGTGGAAGGGTTCAGGTTTAGGGTCAGGTACATTTAACCATGCTGGTGAGTTTAAGTGTCAGTCCATTGAATGGGTTTGGGGGTAGGATTCAACCCTCAACCCTACACCATGCTGGTGAGTTTGAGTGTCCGTCCATTGAATGGGTTTGGGGGTAGGATTCAACCCTCAACCCTACACCATGCTGGTGAGTTTCAGTGTCCTGAGATGCTCCATACCAGGGGTACATTTTATTATTTTCCTCTAGATGCGTAGCCACTAACATGCAGGCTTCCTGAACTTGTGTTTAGTGCTTCCTGCATGCTTTGAGGGAGACTGCAATCCTCATGCAGTGCTCGCCTCAGTCAGCCCAGCACCCACATGTCCCCCCCCCCCTCCATGGTTCCCGCCTCCAATTGTGGACCCTCCCTTGGATCCCTTCTCCCTCGCATCCCCTCTCCCATCAGGTGAGGCTGCGTAGAGTCATTCAGTGTAGCCAGCCCACTCCCGTATCCTCCCTCCTCCACCCATCAGGTCCATTGAGGTGGAGACCTGATAGCCGCTACCTCGCCTCAGTCAGTCTAGCCAGCCCCGGATCTGTGTGGATCTGGGATATGGATGCGGGTCAGCTGGATGCAGTACTTATGCACCTGGCTGAGGTCACAGACATGCAATGGACACCACAGGTGGGGCTAGGGTTTAGGGGGGACAGGTGGGTTTAGGGGGGGCAGGTGGGTTTAGGGCAAGGCAGGTGGTTTTAGGGAGGACAGGTGGGTTAGGGGCAAGGCAGGTGGGTTTAGGGTGGACTGGTGGGTTTAGGGGCAAGGCAAATTGGTTTAGGGGGGACAGGTGGGTTTAGGAGGGGGGAGGTGGGTTTAGGGCAAGGCAGGTGGGTTTAGGGGGGCAGGTGGGTTTAGGGGGGGCAGGTGGGTTTAGGGCAGGGCAGGTGGGTTTAGGGGGGGCAGGTGGGTTTAGGGGGGACAGGTGGGTTTAGGGGGGCAGGTGGGTTTAGGGGGGACAGGTGGGTTTAGGGCAGGGCAGGTGGGTTTAGGGGGGGCAGGTGGGTTTAGGGGGGACAGGTGGGTTTAGGGCAGGGCAGGTGGGTTTAGGGGGGGCAGGTGGCTTAGGAGGGCAGGTAGGTTTTAGGGGAGCAGGTGGGTTTAGGGCAAGGCAGGTGGGTTTAGGGGTGACAGGTGGTTTCGTGGGGGCAGGTGGGTTTAGGGCAAGGCAGGTGGGTTTAGGGGGGACAGGTGGGTTTAGGGGGGACAGGTGGGTTAAGGGGGGACAGGTGGGTTTAGGGGGGGACAGGTGGGTTTAGGGGGGACAGGGGGGTTTAGGGGCAAGGCAAATGGGTTTAGGGCAAGGCAGGTAGGTTTAGGGGGGACAGGTGGGTTGAGGGGGGACAGGTGGGTTAAGGGGGGACAGGTGGGTTTAGGGTAAGGCAGGTAGGTTTAGGGGGGACAGGTGGGTTTAGGGGGGGCAGGTGGGTTTAGGGGGGGCAGGTGGGTTTAGGGGGGACAGGTGGGTTTAGGGGGGACAGGTGGGTTTAGGGGGGACAGGTGGGTTTAGGGGGGACAGGTGGGTTTAGGGGGGACAGGTGGGTTTAGGGGGGACAGGTGGGTTTAGGGGGGACAGGTGGGTTTAGGGAGGGCAGGTGGGTTTAGGGGGGACAGGTGGGTTTAGGGGGGGACAGGTGGGTTTAGGGGGGGCAGGTGGGTTTAGGGGGGACAGGTGGGTTTAGGGGGGACAGGTGGGTTTAGGGGGGACAGGTGGGTTTAGGGGGGACAGGTGGGTTTAGGGGGGACAGGTGGGTTTAGGGGGGACAGGTGGGTTTAGGGGGGACAGGTGGGTTTAGGGGGGGACAGGTGGGTTTAGGGGGGACAGGTGGGTTTAGGGGGGACAGGTGGGTTTAGGGGGGGCAGGTGGGTTTAGGGGGACAGGTGGGTTAAGGGGGGACAGGTGGGTTTAGGGGGGACAGGTGGGTTTAGGGGGGGCAGGTGGGTTTAGGGGGGGCAGGTGGGTTTAGGGGGGGCAGGTGGGTTTAGGGGGGGCAGGTGGGTTTAGGGCAAGGCAGGTAGGTTGAGGGGGGACAGGTGGGTTTAGGGGGGGCAGGTTGGTTTAGGGGGGGCAGGTGGGTTTAGGGGGGACAGGTGGGTTTAGGGGGGGCAGGTGGGTTTAGGGGGGACAGGTGGGTTTAGGGGGGACTGGTGGGTAAGGGGCAAGGCAGGTGGGTTTAGGTGGGGCAGGTGGGTAAGGGGCAAGGCAGGTGGGTTTAGGTGGGGACAAGTGGGTTTAGTGGGGGGGGTAAGTTTAGATGCTGTACAGCTCATCACCTGTGACAAGAGACGCCGGGCAACCTGAGCGTTCCTCTTAATCATGTTGCAGGCACGCGGTGTGAGCTGGTTGCCACATGGCAGCAGCACCTCTGATTACTATTTGTTTTCTCAACCCTTCAAACGGTCTCAGGCACTGGCTCCCACCTGGCAACACCATCCTTGATTACTTTCCTTAGACTGAACCCTGAGCCTTGATCTTTACCCTCAATCCTGCGGTAGGCACGCGGTGTGAGCTCGTTTCGACATGGCAGCAACACCTCTGATTACTTTCCATAGACTCAACCCTTGGTCATGATCGTTCCTCTTAATCATGTTGCAGGCATGTGGTGTGAGCTGGTCGCCTCATGGGAGCAGCTTCTTGTTAACTTCCAGGGATTGCGTCAGCTGTCCCTGCATGGCTGTCGGCAACCAATGACGGATGGTCTTACCTACAGCCGGCCTGCTGGCAATAAGTGACAACGTCCTCAGCTACCGGGAATCAGCCGGTCTTGGCTCTAGCGGTATTCATCCTTCAACTGTGTGTATATGGCTGCGGGGGCAATCAATGGGGGTCCCTCTTGAGTACGGCAAGTATGCTTACTGTTATAAGTGGAAAATTTCATGGCTGACCAGCAAGGATCTATTACAGCAAGGATGCATTTCAGCATCCTCCGATTCTTGAATTGTAAGGCTGTGAATGTGGACTGGGGCTAGTGCTGGGCATGCAGGGTTTAGTAGAGGGTGCCTCAGCTACATCAAGGCATGCTGGCGGATGGAGCAGTGCGGCTTGCTGCCTGAGCTACATGGTGGAGCCAGGCCGGTCCTTCAATCGTGATGGATGGCTTGCTCTACCCCTCGCTTGTGACTCGCTAGCAATTTATGCTCCACTAGCCTTTTGACAGGTGGCCTTAACTGACTGGATTTTATATTCATGAGGTCAGGTGTGGTGTCGTGGCACGACCATGCTGGCCTTATCTTGAAATGAGGACACATAACCATCTTCCTACATGTGTACATGTTGACCACCTTTTTTGCATGGCCCAGATGGATATCATCATTGACATCTTGACCACACCCGCAGTCAACACAGCCTAAATCCGTTTCTAAGCCACCGCACTATTGATCCGGGAAATGGATTGGACGGCATTAAAATGTTCACTTGTCAAGAACATGATACCTCTGGGCCATGCTCAAAAGGAAAAGATCTCGGCCGTGTGGCCGCCCGATTTTCTGGTCAGGAGGGAGAACATTAACATAAGGATAGAGGAGAAAAGAAAGGAACATACGGAATAAAGAGAAGGAACAGACCATGCCCACTTAAAGAAAGTCTGTAGAATCCTCAGCCCGTTCAGATCCTAGCCCTCAACAAAGAGAAAACCAAACAAACATACTAGACAGTTGGTCAGGAAAAGGGAAACAAAGGCCTCTGAAACGACTTGCCTCAACGATATGCTGCCACACCCTTCACAAAAGTCAGAGCATCCCACCCTGGCCTGCCCGGGTACAAAGCGTGGATGTCTGTAGCACCGTCTTGTAGGCCTGTCCATACCCGCTCTCTGAATGTAAGGTGATCTTACACGCAGGGATGTGTTGAACTGTGTTAAGGCAGAATATCTGACCATGACGGACATGCATGAGGATCAAAAAATTGAGAATAAATGTAAACATGTACCGGATTGTTTTTTCCCGTTTCCGGTAGTCCCTAAATCCGTTTACATGCGTAGTATGCCTCTTTAGCGCCTGGGGAA
Organism: Limnomonas spitsbergensis; assembly: GCA_037349105.1. Taxonomy (NCBI): domain Eukaryota; kingdom Viridiplantae; phylum Chlorophyta; class Chlorophyceae; order Chlamydomonadales; genus Limnomonas; species Limnomonas spitsbergensis. The sequence goes on along the minus strand of JAYJMM010000101.1, from coordinate 1,997,969 downwards.
AATACTAAACAACCTCTGGTGGAACACTACTAAGAAAAACTCAAAAAATTGATGATGATACTGCTAACAGGGAAATACCTTTAAATCACCTTAAAGTATATTCATGGACAGCCCGGATAAGATAGGAGAGGCAGATCATGAAGTGGAAGAAGACCTGCAATGTTTGAAACACACGAGGAACGCTAGGAGAGTAGTGGGTGTATATTTGACCCTTGCATAGTTAAGACCAACAATCAACTTCACTTCCACAGTGACATGATGCCTCTTATACATGCCGCAACATGCCGCAGCGTTCCCGCAGCATCTGCAGGACAGTTGTGTGACCCTTGTTCCTAGCCAAGGAAAGTGCCCGTCCCCCTTGACAGTCAGCACGGGGGGCATCCTCACTGCAATCCAGCAACAGTTGTACCACCACCTCGTGGCCATATCTGGCTGCCAACACCAGTGCCTCCCCATCCAAGCAGTTAGCACGAGGTGCATGCTCCCCCCACCCCAACAACAGCCGCACCACCTCCCCGTGGCCATTCCTAGCTGCCCACACCAGTGCCTCCCCATCCCGGCAGTCAGCATAGGGGGCATGCTCCCTCCACCCCAACAACAGCCGCACCACCTCCTCGTGACCATTCCCGGCTGCCCTCACCAGTGCCTCCCCATCCTGGCAGTTAGCACGAGGTGCATGCTCCCTCCACCCCAACAACAGCCGCACCACCTCCCCGTAGCCATTCCTTGCTGCCCTCACCAGTGCCTCCCCATCCCGCCAGTCAGCATGGGGGGCATGCTCCCTCCACCCCAACAACAGCTGCACCACCGCCTCGTGGCCCCTCTCGGCTGCACTCACCAGTGCCCGCCCATCCTGGCAGTCAGCACGTGGGGCATGCTCCCTCCACCCCAAGAAAAGCTGCACCACCGCATAGTGGCCACTCTCGGCAGCCCTTACGAGTGCCTTCCCATACTGGCAGTCAGCACGTGGGGCATGCTCCCTCCACCCCAAGAATAGCTGCACCACCGCCTCGTGGCCATTCTGCGCAGCCCTTAGCAGTGCCCACCCATCCTGGCAGTTAGCACGTGGGGCATGCTCCCTCCACCCTAACAACAGCTGCACTACCGCATAGTGACCATTCCAGGCTGCCAACACCAGTGCCTCCCCATCCTGGCAGTTAGCACGAGGTGCATGCTCCCTCCACCCCAACAACAGCCGCACCACCTCCCCGTAGCCATTCCTTGCTGCCCTCACCACTGCCTCCCCATCCCGCCAGTCAGCATGGGGGGCATGCTCCCTCCACCCCAACAACAGCCGCACCACCGCCTCGTGGCCCCTCTCGGCTGCACTCACCAGTGCCCGCCCATCCTGGCAGTCAGCACGTGGGGCATGCTCCCTCCACCCCAAGAATAGCTGCACCACCGCATAGTGGCCACTCTCGGCTGCCCTTACGAGTGCCTCCCCATCCTGGCAGTCAGCTCGTGGGGCATGCTCCCTCCACCCCAAGAATAGCTGCACCACCGCCTCGTGGCCATTCTGCGCAGCCCTTAGCAGTGCCCACCCATATTGGCAGTTAGCACGTGGGGCATGCTCCCTCCACCCCAACAACAGCTGCACTACCGCATAGTGGCCACTCTCGGCTGCCAACACCAGTGCCCGCCCATCCTGGCAGTCAGCGCGTGGGGCATGCTCCCTCCACCCCAAGAATAGCTGCACCACCGCCCCGTGGCCATTCTGCGCAGCCCTTACGAGTGCCTCCCCATCCCGGCAGTCAGCATGGGGGGCATGGTCCCTCCACCCCAACAACAGCTGCACTACTGCATAGTGGCCACGCTCGGCTGCCAACACCAATGCCTGCCCACTCAAGCTGTCTGCCTTTGTACCAAGATTGAGCATGAGCCTCAACAACTCCAGGCCGTCAAATTCCTGACTGTTGCAGCCAACAGCTCTCATGAGGGCCTGGTCAGGACCGTGTACCGCCACCATGATACGGGCCAGGGTAATGGGGCAGGCCCTGAGGCAATCGCGCCAAGGCCTGCACACCCGCCACGCTCCATACTGCACCCTACAGGCGCCAGGTCCATGGAGGCCTTGAGTGTTGTATAGCCATGCATCTGCATTGCTGAGGATGCTGCCAAGGATATCCGTGTTGAGGTCTTGGAGGCTGGTGAGGATGGCTGGATCCTCGCTAGGGGAAGGAGACACAAATGCATCTGTTCTGATAGCCTCGGTGGATGCGGATGACGTCATAGGGTGGTGCTCAATTCCACTTTTTTCAATCAGTTGGGCTTGTCTCTCCTGCTCAACAGGCGAGTGAGGTGGAATTCATGTGAGCCAATGTGCAACACACCTCTCCGGATAAATATAAACCAATCATGGTTTATGAATGGCCATCATACATGCATGCAAAACCCCACATGCCATGGGCTGGAGTCAGTATTGCAATGTCTATGCCCGGTTGCACTGTCTTTATGCTCGGATTTACTCGGATGAGACATATTCTCAAAAGCCTATTAGGAATGGGCCAGGTTGTGCGATCCGGAGATGCAATGTAGATAAAGAATGAGGGAGTGTGGGAATTGAAAGAAACAAATATGGGGTCATACATATGAACACAACCGGGAGCCAGAGTGGGGGATTCCTGAGTCTTTGACATATCCACATGCCATTCTTGCAGTTGCTCCGCTCATGCATGGTCCTTGTTCCGCTCACCAGGGTCAATGTTGGGCACTTGAGTTGAAGGGGATGATGAGTGGATCTTCTTAATGCCGCACTCGTCTTGGAGGGGAAAAACTGCAAAGCTTAGGCCACCGAACGAACGGGTGAGACTGGGGTTCTGACGCAACCTGTATTGAACGGCCAATACGGAGAACTTGACGGGGCGAGGACTTGAACGGCCAATACGCAGGCCACGCACCGATGTGTTCTAGAAACTATCGACTGAGTGGCTAGGAAAGAAACCAGTCCGCAATGTAGGAGGAGAATATGTATATTGCTTGATAACAATGAGCGGGAATTAAGAGATTGCACCCCTGAGACGCGTTCGCATTACCGCTGACCCAACGGCAAACATCTGTGGCCATAGTGTGGATCTCCTGGCGCGTTCATACTAGGGCCAACAAACGGTTGCTCCGTGGATACCAAATACGGAGCATTGAATCCACGTGTACCTCCCTGCATGTGTACGAGGCACTTCCCTCACCGGGATAATTGAGCAGACGGACAATGAGACAAGTAGACAGATCGTGAAACAAGAGCAGGCCATGCAGGTTGCATAGTGCATCCGGTCCGAGGAACCAGGCAAGTCTTGCAACTGTCCGTGTCTGTGTCTTCGGAGCCAGTCAAGTCATGCAGCACCAGCCATGCTTGGCATGCATGAGTCCAGGAGTCCATGAGACATCAGCGGGCCATGCAACTCAAGGCACCCCATTTATGGCATGCATGGCGTATGATGTGGGGGGTGGAGCGCAGTTGTGTGTCTTGAGGTGGAGCGCAGGTGTGCGTGTGGGGGTGGAGAGTAGGTGTGTGTGTGGATGGGAGGGGGGGGGGAGGGGGGCATGTGTGTAGGGGGGGCGCAGCTGTGTTGGGGGTTGGGCGGGGTGGCATGCATATGCTGTGCATTTTGTGTATGTTTGTTGGGGGGTAAGGTGCAGGTGGCATGATGTTGATGTGTGTGGTGTTTATTCTTGGAAAGAAAGAAAGCGACGCCCCGTGGGGGGGGTGAGAGTTAAGGAAACAGCGCAGCCTGGGCCGAAACCACATCCGCGCCCATACCGTGTTTGTTCTCATCCTTTATTTATTTCATCCTCTTCACAACTTCCCAACTTCCCAAATCCTATCGATCCTCTTCTCCCGCTTCCCTCCCCGAGGCAGGCATCCTGATGGTCTCCAGAGAGTACAGCTATCCTGCTGTCTGCCTAGTTTGCCTTCAACATCCACAACAAGGCTTGGTCCCTCAAGGTAAGGGGGGGGGGGGGCGTTATCCTAGTTATCCAGTACCCAGGGGGTCAATCAGGGTCAACTCATTACTATATTCGGGTGCTTTTATGAAGATGTGAATTCTATTAGCTGCATCCCCACCATTTTCTGTTCCCTCAATGCCTTGGTGGACATACCTTGGAGATCCACACTATGGTTGGGTCCCTTAGGGCATGCTGAAATGAGACCATGCGTGAAGCATTTTCATTTCGTGAAGCTGAAGCTGCAATAAGATGGAGCTCTTCCGCCTGTTGACGTAGTCCAGCCTTAAGACTTATTTTCAAATCAAATCTCAGCTTCATGGCTTGGACCTGGACTGCAGTAGTTGTCTAGAGCTTCTTTCTTAAGGCGAATTGAGAGTCTGAATTGTGAAACTGGGTCCATTCCCTTTGCACTTGTGCAGAATGGCAGATATTCCAACCTGCCGGGGGAACAGCCCCTTTCTTGGTTTCATTATTTGTTAAGCAAGGTAGACCTGTTTGTTATCCATTTCATTTGCAGATTAACCACTACCTGCCCGGATCGAAATGCTGCCTTAGCCATACATATATTCAGACTAAAAAAGCTTTAAATACAGGATAACCACTACCTGCCCGACCGGGGCATAGCCTTCAGACCTTGTGGGCAATACATGGCCCAACTAGAGGTAAACCCTAGGTCAGCCTCCACCCTGTTGCTCAGTCAGGCAGCAGCCAGCAGCAAGTAATCAGGCTTGATGCGATATAGCTGAAGAGCGCTTTTAAGTAGGTCAGCCTCCAGCTCAGCTGTAGGTAAACCCTAGGTCAGCGTCCACCCTGTTGCTAAGGCAGGCAGCAGCCAACAGCAAGTAATCAGGCTTCATGCGATATAGCTGACGAGCGCTTATGACTAGGTCAGCCTCACCCTCAGCTGGAGGTAAACCCTAGGTCAGCCTCCAACTCAGCTGGAGGTAAACCCTAGGTCAGCCGCCACCTCAGCTGGAGGTAAACCCTAGGTCAGCCTCCACCTCAGCTGGAGGTAAACCCTAGGTCAGCCTCCACCTCAGCTGGAGGTAAACCCTAGGTCAGCCTCCACCTCAGCTGGAGGTAAACCCTAGGTCAGCCGCCAACTTAGCTGGAGATAAATCCTAAGGCAGCCTTCAAATATGCCAGGCAGCAGCCAGCAGGTCAAGTTCTGAGGCTTATTGCCACCAGAACCCTCGGCTACCTACCCTGATGTAGCTGAAATGTAGCGGAAAGCGCTCATAAGACCAGCTGTCAGCGTGCCATCAGCAGGAAATAACAAACGGCCGTTATTGCCTTCAGTATAATTATAACTCTAAAGACATCTCCCATTCTGCCCTTTTTGTGTCCTTTGATTTTCTGTTACAAATGCAACCTGTGGAAACCAGTCCAACCTTCCCTCAGCGGTAAAGATGCAAGATGTCAGCATTGAAAACACCCCCTCGTCATCCCAGCTGCATAATTTCAAAATTCCCACCTTTGGATTCTCAACCCTCCGACCCAAAGCCCCTCTATAGCTCCTGCCCCCCGCCCAGCGACATGAATACCGATGCCACGTCAGCGTGTGTGACACCAACTCATTACCACCAACTCATGAATGGCCTATTCTGCATCGTTCCCAACCTTCTCCAAAGAAACCCCTAAACCCTCTACTCCGACCCCCCCCCCCCCCCCCCCGCTAAAGGTCCAGCGCAACATCTTCTCCTGGACTCAGCTGCAGCACTTCCAACCCTTAAATTATTAACCCTCAACCTTCAACCCTCCTCTCCCCCCCTGATACCAAGAACCCTTGAAGACCATGACAGTGTATACGAAATCTCCTTACGGTTCCAGCAGCAGCACTTCCAAACCTTAAACTCTGAACCATAAAACTAAACCCTCAACACTCCTCCCCCCACAGCAGTACCATTGTTGGGATCATGCCGGTGTTTACGGTACGGCTTCGTGCTCCCAGCTGCGGCACCTCCAAACCCCCGTGCATCTCTCAACCCTTCACCCTCCTCGCCCCCCCTCAGCGATACGAATGTTGGGGCCATGTCAGCGTTTATAACACGGCCTCCTGCTCCCAGCTGCGCCGTTTCCCAGCATCCGCCTCACATGCCACTGAGATGTCATGGTCGCCGGATGGGGCCTGTGAGGCACAGCTGGATGGTCCACTCACCTACTGTGTGGCAGTACATGCTATCGATGACAGGTGGGAGGTGCAGTCGGCCTGTACTGGTTCAAATCTCCTCGGAAGATCACAAGATGGCGCATGGGACATAGCCCTCTTTGCAACCCAGCTTAATCCCCCACGTTTGTTATGACACCCACACGGCAGGCCACACACGTGTCTATGAGACCCACACTGCAGGTCCCTCGCTGATCTTTTGCTGCGGAAGGGCACATATGTTTCTTACTTGCCCCTTTGCTGGCCCTTGTTGGCCTCTGAGTTTGAGGGGGGAATCCTGACGGCTGTCTATTTTCTGTTGCTCGGTAGGCCGCTGGTTGCGTGTCAGACCCTGATACTCGGTTGTATGTTATTACCCGGAAGGCCCTGAGGTTGTGAACATGAGATGGGTGGGAAGGGGATGGGAAACTTCGAACGTTGGAGCCCCTAGCTCGGTTACACACCAGGCAAGCCCTGACTGCTGCCCTGACATCGCGGCGCAGCCATGGCCACCACTGCTGTTGGAGCAGCAGGCTTGCCTTACGATGGGCGCCGGAATTTCCGGTCTAATCGTGGGCGTCCCGGATGGCTGCCAGCCGGTCTCCGGGCGGGGAAATCACACAGCAGCGTCCATGTTCCACTATTCGACGTGCGCTTAGTCTACCGGTATTTGGAACTCCGACTCCCCAGTATGAGCGTGCGTATTTCTCATGAAACCTAGGGTTGACTGCAGGCTATTAAAGCACACACGCGCCCCTAGCTGATGTTTCCCCACACAAACATATATTGGAACTCTTCGAGTTTACAGAAGGCATTTTGTTACTTTGCCGCCTTTTAGGCTAAGAAATCCAGAACCCTTTTTGGAGGTGCTTATTGCGTACTGATAGCTATCAGGCTAGGGCAGCCTCCTGGCCACTGTGACCACCCGCTACAGGTATATTTCCAGACTGAGTATTTAGCGCTGTCGCATGAATCTTGAATAGTTAAATCTGCAATGTTGCTGACTGGCTCTGCTACTGAGTCCTTATACATGCAGGACAGCCTCCTGGCCACCGCGACCTCCACCTCCCGGCACTACATGTGGGTGTCGGTGGGGGCATCCGTGGTGCACATCCCGCTCCGGAACTTTCTGGTGGGGATGCTGGTGTCGAATGTCGGTGTGGGATGCCTCTCTTGTCCGCTGGATTGGAGTGTCATGGGCATGTGCTGTTACAGTGTTTACTCAACCAGCATCAGCCGCTTTGGGAAGAGCCAGGCTGATGAGCGAACCGGTTGGAAGGCTAGGAAGAGGATCTAAAAGGGTAAATCTGAGACAAGTAATGAAAGGAGGCAGACAGGCGAGGCAGCAAAGCGCAGAGCTGGAAGGTATGGCGGGGAAAGCATATGTCATGAGCATGTTCCCTTTAAGCTAGGCCATGTAGATTTGAACAGTCAGTCGGACGTCCCCTGAGATTCTGATTTATGCCTGTATTCAAACGCCCCTCGCATGACATTTAGCGGTGTGAGCTGGTCGCCACATCGCAATATCACTTATGCTAGCTTTGCCGACAATCTTAGCCATGGCACTTGATTACCATACTTCCCTGCTCCTCAACCTGATTGCATGATTACATTCCATCAGCCAGATATCCTGCCGCAAGTGCGCGATGTGAACTGCTCGCCACATAGCAGCAGCACATCTGATCACTATTTGTTTTCCCAACCCTTCAAACGGTCTCAGGCACTGGCTCCCACCTGGCAACACCACCCTTGATTACTTTCCTTAGACTGAACCCTGAGCCCTGATCGTTACCCTCAATCTTGCTGCATGCAAGCGGTGTGAGCTGGTTCCCACATGGCAGCAACACCTCTGATTACTTTCCATAGACTGAACCCTTGGTCCAATCATGATCGTTGTTGCAGGCATGTGGTGTGAGCTGGTCGCCACATGGGAGCAGCTTCTTGTTAACTTACAAGGATTGCTTCAGCTGTCCTTGCATGGCTGTCGGCAACCAATGACGGATGGTCTTAGCTACAGCCGGCCTGTCGGCAATAATAAGTGACAACGTCCTTAGCTACCGGGAACCAGTGACGGCCGGTCTTGGCTCTAGCGGTATTCATCCTTCAACTGTGTGTATATGGCTGCGGGGGCAATCAATGGGGGGCCCTCTTGACTACGGCAAGTAAGCTTACTGTTATAAGTGAAAATTATGGCTGACTAGCAAGGGTCTATTACAGCAAGGATACATTCCAGCATCCTCCGATTCTTGAGTTGTGAGGCTGGAAATGTGGACTGGGGCTAGTGCTGGGCATGCAGGGTTTAGTAGAGGGTGCTTCAGCTACAATTCAGCTACATCAAGGCATGCTGGGGGATGTAGCAGTGCGGCTTGCTGTCCGAGCTACATGGTGAAGCCAGGCCGGTCCTTCATTCGTGATGGCTCGCTTGCTCTACCCCTCGCTTGTGACTCGCTGGCTACTGATGCCCCACTAGCCTTCTGACAGGTGGCCTTAGCTTACTGGATTTTATATTCATGAGGTCATGTGTGGTGTCGTGGCACCACCATGCTGGCCTAATGGTTGAATGAGGACACAAAACCATCTTCCTACATTCTTTGTTACATCTTGACCAACTTTTCAGCATGGCCCAGTTACATCTTGACCGCACCCGCAGTCAAAACAGCCTATATCTGTTTCTATGCCACCGCACTATTGATCCGGGCAAATGGATTGAACGACTTTAGAATGTCCACTTGTCAAGAACATGATACCTCTGGGCCATGCTCAAAAGGCTCCTGGCCGTGTGGCCGCCCGATTGTCTGGTCAGGAGGGGAAAGTAAACGTAAGGTTCGAGGAGAAAAGAAAGGAACATACGGAAACAAGAGAAGGAATAGACCATGCCCACATAAAGGAAGTATGTAAAATCCTCAGCCCGTTTAGATCATAAGTAGCCCTCAACAAAGAGAAAACCAAACAAACGTACTAGGCAGTTAGTTGGTCAGGAAAAGGGAAACAAAGGCCTCTGAAACGACATAGCCTCAAAGATATACTGCCACACCCTTCACAAAAGTCAGAGCATCCCCCCCTGGCCTGCCCTGGTACTAAGCGTGGATGTCTATAGCACCGTCTTGTAGGCCAGTCCATACCCGTTCTCTGAATGTAAGGTGATCCTACACGCAGGGATGTGTTGAACTGTGCAAAGGCAGAATATCTGACCATGACGGACATGCATAAGGATCAACAAATTGAGAATAAGTGTAAACATGTACCGGATTGTTTTTTCCCGTTTCCGGTAGTCCCTAAATCCGTTTACATGTGTAGTACGCCTCTTTAGCGCCTGGGGAAAATACTAAACAACCTCTGGTGGAACACTACTAAGAAAAACTCGGAAACATGATGATGATATTGCTCACTCGTATGATGATATTGCTTACAGGGAAATACCTTTCAATCACCTTCAAAAATATATTCATGGACAGCCCAGATAGGATAGGAGAGGCAGATCATGAAGTGGAAGACGACATGCAATGTTTGACACACACGAGGAACGCTAGGAGAGTAGTGGGTGTATATCTGACCCTTGCATAGTTAAGACCAACAATATATTTCACTTCCACAGTGAAATGATGCCTCTTATACAAGCGGCAACATGCCGCAGCATTCCTGCAAAATATGTAGGACAGCTGTGTGACCCCCCCTCCTAGCCAAGTACAGTGCCCGTCCCCCTTGACAGTCAGCACGGGGGGCATTCTCACTGCAATCCAGCAACAACCGCACCACCGCCTCATGGCCATATCTGGCTGCCCACACCAGTGCCTCCCCATCCAAGCAGTTAGCACGAGGTGCATGCTCCCCCCACCCCAACAACAGCCGCACCACCGCCTCGTGGCCCCTCTCGGCTGCCCTCAACAGTGCCTTCCCATCCTGGCAGTTCGCACGTGGGGCATGCTCCCTCCACCCCAACAACAGCTGCACCACCGCCTCGTGGCCCCTCTCGGCTGCCCTCACCAGTGCCCACCCATCCCGGCAGTCTGCACGTGGGGCATGCTCCCTACACCCCAACAACAGCTGCACTACCGCCTCGTGGCCATTTTGCGCAGCCCTTAACAGTGCCTCCCCATCCTGGCAGTTCGCACGTGGGGCATGCTCCCTCCACCCCAACAACAGCTGCACCACCGCCTCGTGGCCGTTCCACGCAGCCCTTAACAGTGCCTCCCCATCCAAGCAGTCAGCACGTGGGGCATGCTCCCTCCACCCCAACAACAGCTGCACCACCGCCTCGTGGCCGTTCAACGCAGCCCTTAACAGTGCCCACCCATCCTGGCAGTTAGCACGTGGGGCATGCTCTCTCCACCCCAACAACAGCTGCACCACCGCCTCGTGGCCCCTCTCGGCAGCCCTCACCAGTGCCCACCCATCCCGGCAGTTCGCACGTGGGGCATGCTCCCTCCACCCCAACAACAGTTGCACTACCGCCTCGTGGCCGTTCCACACAGCCCTTAACAGTGCCTCCCCATCCTGGCAGTTAGCACGTGGGGCATGCTCCCTCCACCCCAACAACAGCTGCACCACCGCCTCGTGGCCATTCTGCGAAGCCCTTAACAGTGCCTCCCCATTCTGACAGTTAGCACGTGGGGCATGCTCCCTCCACCCAAGCAAAAGCCGCACCACTGCCTTGCGGCCATGCTGCGCAGCCCACACCAATGCCTCCCCATCTTGGCAGTTAGCATGGGGTGAATGCTCCCTCCACCCCATCAACAACTGCACCGCTGCATAGTGGCCATGCCAAGCTGCCCTCACCAATGCATCCCCTTTCCGGCAGTCTGCCTTTGCACCCAGATCGAGCATGAGCCTCGTCAACTCCAAGCAGTCATACACCTGACTGTTGCAGCCCACAGCTCTCATGAGGGCCTGGTCAGGACCGTGAACTGCCATCATGGCACGAGCTAGATTAATGGGGCAGTCCCTGAGGCAGTCGCGCCAACGCCTGCACACCCGCCACGCTCCATACTGCACTTTCATGGCTTGGTGGGCGCCAGGTCTAGTAGGAGGGCCTTGAGGATTGCATAGCCATGAATCTGCATGGCTGAGGATTATGCCAAGGATGTCCGTGTTGAGGTCTTGGAGGCAGGCGAAGATGGCTGGGTCCTCGCTAGGGGAACGAGATGCAGATGCATCTGTTCTGATAGCGGATGCGGATGACGTCATAGGGTGGTGCGCAATTCCACTTTTCGAATGGCCGTCCTACATGCATGCAAAACGCCACATGCCATGGGTTGGAGTCAGTATTGCAATGTCTATGCCCGGATGCATTGTCTTTATGCTCGGATGCATTGTCTTTATGCTCGGATGCATTGTCTTTATGCCCGGATGCATCGACTCAAAAACCTTTCATGAAAGGGCCAGGCTGTGCGATCTAGAGATGCAGATAAAGAATGAGGGAGTGGAAATTGAAAGAAACAAATATGGGACCATACATATGAAGCCAGAGTGGGAGATTCCTCAGTCTTTGACATATCCACATGACAGTCTTGCAGTTGCTCCACTCATGCATGGTCCTTGTTCCGCTCACCAGGGGCAATGTTGGGCACTTGTGTTGAAGTGAATGATGAGTGGATCTCCTCAATGCCGCTTTTTTGGAGAATAAAAACTGCAAAGCTCAGGTCACCGAACGAGCGGGTGAGACTGGGGTTCTGACGCAACCGACCTGTATCGAACGTACGGCCAATACGGATGGAGAACTTGACGGAGCGAGGACTAGAACGGCCAATACGCAGGCCACCGATGTGTTCCAGAAATTATCGACTGAGTGGCTAGGAACGAAACCAGTCCACAATGTAGATTATACGGTATGTAGATTGATTGGTAACAATAAGTGGGAATTATACGGTATGTAGATTGATTGGTAACAATAAGTGGGAATTTAGAAAGTGCACCCCAGAGGCGCGTTCGCATCTTCCGCTTACCGAACGGCGAGAAACATCAGCGGCCATAGTGTGGATCTTACTAGGGCCACAAAACGGTTGCCCCGTGGATATTAAATACGGAGCCTTGACAAGAATTGAGCTGACAGACAATGAGACAAGTAGGCAGATCATGAAACAAGAGCAGGCCATGCAGGTTGCATAGTGCATCCGGTCGGAACCAGGCAAGTCTTTCAACTGTCCGTGTCTGTGTCTTCGGAGCCAGGCAAGTTATGCAGCACCCGCCATGCTGGGCATGTATGAGTCCAAGAGTCCAGGAGTCCATTAGACATCAGCGGGCCATGCAGGTCACATGGTGCATCTGGTTGGATTCATGCATGCCATGCAACTCCAAGCACCCCATTTATGGCATGCATGTCGTATGATGTGGGGGGGTGGAGCGCAGTTGTGTGTTTTGGGGTGGAGCGCAGGTATGCGTGTGGGGGTGGAGAGTAGGTGTGTGTGTGGATGGGGGGGGGGGGGGGGGGAGGGGGGCATGTGTGTAGGGGGTGGGTGGGGGGGTGCAGCTGTGTTGGGGGTTGGGCGGGGTGGCATGCATATGCTGTGTATTTTGTGTATGTTTGTTGGGGGGTACGGTGCAGGTGGCATGATGTTGATGTGTGTGGTGTTTATTGTTAGAAAGAAAGAAAAAAAGCGACGCCTCGTGGGGGGTGTGAGAGTTAAGGAAACAGCACAGCCTGGGCTGAAGCCACATCCGCGCCGTTACCGTGTTTATTCTCATCCTTTATTTATTTCATCCTCTTCACAACTTCCCAACTTCCCAAATCCTATCGATCCCCTTCTCCCACTTCCCTCCCCAAGGCAGGCATCCTGATGGTCTCCAGAAAGTACGGCTATCCTGCTGTCTGCCTAGTTTGCCTTCAACATCCACAACAAGGCTTGGTCCCTCAAGGTAGGGGGGGGGGGGGCGTTACCCAGTACCCAGGGGGTCAATGAGCTTACTATATTCTGGTGCTTTTATGAAGATGTGAATTCTATTAGCTGCATTCCCACCATTGTCTGGTCCCTCCATGCCTTGGTGGACATACCTTGGAGATCCACACTATGGTCGGGTCCCTCAGGGCATGCTGAAATGAGACCATTCGTGAAGCACTTTCATATCGTCAAGCTGAAGCTGCAATACGATGGAGCTCTTCCGCCTGCTGACGTAGTCCAGCCTTAAGACTTACTTTAAATCAAATCTCAGCTACATGGCTTGGACCTGGACTGGAGTAGTTGTCTGGAGCTTCTTTCTTAAGGCAAATTGAGAGTCTGATTAGTTCAACTGGGTCCATTCCCTTTGCACTTGTGCAGAATGGCAGATATTCCAACCTGTCGGGGGAACAGCCCTTTCTTGATTTCATTATTTCTTAAGCAAGGCAGACCTGTTTGTTATCCATTTCATTTGCAGATTAACCACTACCTGCACAGATCGAAATGCTGCCTTAGCCATAAATACAAAAGTGTATTTGTATATTCATTCCTTTCCAGGATGCAGGCCCCAATATCTGCCAACAATGAAATCCTGTATCGTGACGTACAGAGCTCTTTTTGTTACCGGTATATCCTGCCTTTTGACATCAAAAACATAGTTTTGAATCCATTCCGGTCCAGGATGGCAGGTGCCTCAACCGAACCGGACAGGAACAAAAAACAGTATTCTGACATTAAAAGCAATTAAACAATGCACCCGTTCAACCCGCTGGATTGCAGGTGCCACTACCTGTCCGGTGCAAAGTCCGACGACTGGGACATCGCCTCAGCCCTTGTGGGCAAGACATGGCCCAACTAGAGGTAAACCCTAGGTCAGCCTCCAACTCAGCTGGAGGTAAACCCTAGGTCAGCCTCCACCTCAGCTGGAAGTAAACCCTAGGTCAGCCTCCACCTCAGCTGGAGGTAAACACTAGGTCAGCCTCCACCTCAGCTGGAGGTTAACCCTGGGTCAGCCTCCACCTCAGCTGGAGGTAAACCCTAGGTCAGCCTCCACCTCAGCTGGAGGTAAACCCTAGGTCAGCCTCCACCTCAGCTGGAAGTAAACCCTAGGTCAGCCTCCACCTCAGCTGGAGGTAAACCCTAGGTCAGCCTCCACCTCAGCTGGAGGTTAACCCTGGGTCAGCCTCCACCTCAGCTGGAGGTAAACCCTAGGTCAGCCTCCACCTCAGCTGGAGGTAAACCTTAGGTCAGCCTCCAACTCAGCTGGACGTAAACCCTAGGTCAGCCTCCACCTCAGCTGGAGGTAAACCCTAGGTCAGCCTCCAACTCAGCTGGAGGTAAACCCTAGGTCAGCTTCCACCTCAGCTGGAGGTAAACCCTGGGTCAGCATCCACCTCAGCTGGAGGTAAACACTAGGTCAGCCTCCACCTCAGTAGGAGGTAAACCCTAGGTCAGCCTCCACCTCAGCTGGAGGTAAACCCTAGGTCAGCCTCCACCTCAGCTGGAGGTTAACCCTGGGTCAGCCTCCTCCTCAGCTGGAGGTAGACCCTAGGTCAACCTCCACCTCAGCTGGAGGTAAACCTTAGGTCAGCCTACACCTCAGCTGGACGTAAACCCTAGGTCAGCCTCCACCTCAGCTGGAGGTAAACTCTAGGTCAGCCGTCAACTCAGTTGGAGATAAACCCTAAGTCAGCCTCTACCTCAGCTGGAGGTAAACCCCAAGTCAGCTGCCACCTCAGCTGGAGGTAAACCATAGGTCAGCCTCCACCTCAGCTGGAGGTAAACCCTAGGTCAGCCTCCACCTCAGCTGGAGGTAAACCCTAGGTCAGCCTCCACCTCAGCTGGAGGTAAACCCTAGGTCAGCCGCCACCTCAGCTGGAAGTAAACCCTAGGTCAGCCACCACCTCAGCTGGAGGTAAACCCTAGGTCAGCCTCCACCTCAGCTGGAGGTTAACCCTGGGTCAGCCTCCACCTCAGCTGGAGGTAAACCCTAGGTCAGCCTCCACCTCAGCTGGACTTAAACCCTAGGTCAGCCTACACCTCAGCTGGACGTAAACCCTAGGTCAGCCTCCACCTCAGCTGGAGGTCAACTCTAGGTCAGCCTCAAGGTCAGCTGGATGTAAACCCTAGGTCAGCCTCCACCTCAGCTGGAGGTAAACCCTAGGTCAGCTTACACCTCAGCTGGACGTAAACCCTAGGTCAGCCTCCACCTCAGCTGGAGGTAAACCCTAGGCCAGCCTCCAAATCAGCTAGGTAGCAGCCAGCAGGTCAAGTTCTAGGGTTTAATGCCACCAGAACCCTCGGCTACCTACCCTGATGTAGCTCCCTGTTGATTACCCACCAGCAGGCCCTGAACCCTTTTGATTACCCACCGGAAGGCCCTGACCCTTTTGATTACCCACCAGCAGGCCCTGAACCCTTTTGATTACCCACCAACAGGCCCTGAACCCTTTTGATTACCCACTGGCAGGCCCTGAGCCCTTTTGATTACCCACCAGCAGGCCCTGAACCCTTTTGATTACCCACCGGCAGGCCCTGAACTCTTTTGATTACTCACCAGCAGGCCCTGAACCCTTTTGATTACCCACTGGCAGGCCCTGAACCCTTTTGATTACCCACCAACAGGCCCTGAACCCTTTTGATTACCCACCAGCAGGCCCTGAACCCTTTTGATTACCCACCGGCGGGCCCTGATCCCTTTTGATTATCCACTGGCAGGCCCTGAACCCTTTTGATTACCCATCGGCAAGCCCTGAACTCTTTTGATTACCCACCGGCAGGCCCTGAACCCTTTTGATTACCCCCTGGCAGGCCCTGAACCCTTTTGATTACCCCTTGGCAGGCCCTGAACCCTTTTGATTACCCACCAGCAGGCCCTGAACCCTTTTGATTACCCACCGGCAGGCCCTGAACCCTTTTGATTACCCACCGGCAGGCCCTGATCCCTTTTGATAACCCCCTGGCAGGCCCTGAACCCTTTTGATTACCCACCAGTAGGCCCTGAACCCTTTTGATTACCCACCGGCAGGCCCTGATCCCTTTTGATTACCCATCGGCAAGCCCTGAACCCTTTTGATTACCCACCGGCAGGCCCTGATCCCTTTTGATTACCCACCAGCAGGCCCTGAACCCTTTTGATTACCCACTGGCAGGCCCTGAACCCTTTTGATTACCCACCAGCAGGCCCTGAACCCTTTTGATTACCCACCGGCAGGCCCTGAACCCTTTTGATTACCCACCAGCAGGCCCTGAACCCTTTTGATTACCCACTGGCAGGCCCTGAACCCTTTTGATTACCCACCAACAGGCCCTGAACCCTTTTGATTACCCACCAGCAGGCCCTGAACCCTTTTGATTACCCACCGGCGGGCCCTGATCCCTTTTGATTATCCACTGGCAGGCCCTGAACCCTTTTGATTACCCATCGGCAAGCCCTGAACTCTTTTGATTACCCACCGGCAGGCCCTGAACCCTTTTGATTACCCCCTGGCAGGCCCTGAACCCTTTTGATTACCCCTTTGCAGGCCCTGAACCCTTTTGATTACCCACCGGCAGGCCCTGAACCCTTTTGATTACCCACCGGCAGGCCCTGATCCCTTTTGATAACCCCCTGGCAGGCCCTGAACCCTTTTGATTACCCACCAGTAGGCCCTGAACCCTTTTGATTACCCACCGGCAGGCCCTGATCCCTTTTGATTACCCATCGGCAAGCCCTGAACCCTTTTGATTACCCACCGGCAGGCCCTGATCCCTTTTGATTACCCACCAGCAGGCCCTGAACCCTTTTGATTACCCATCGGCAAACCCTGAACCCTTTTGATTACCCACCGGCAGGCCCTGAACTCTTTTGATTACCCCCTGGCAGGCCCTGAACCCTTTTGATTACCCCTTTGCAGGCCCTGATCCCTTTGATTACCTTCCGGCAGGCCCTGAACTCTTTTGATTACTCACCAGCAGGCCCTGAACCCTTTTGATTACCCACTGGCAGGCCCTGAACCCTTTTGATTACCCACCGGCAGGCCCTGAACCCTTTTGATTACCCCCTGGCAGGTTCTGAACCCTTTTGATTACCCAACAGCAGGCCCTGAACCCTTTTGATTACCCACCGGCAGGCCCTGAACCCTTTTGATTACCCACCGGCAGGCCCTGAACCCTTTTGATTACCCCCTGGCAGGCCCTGGACCCTTTTGAAAAACCCACCAGCAGGCCCTGAACCCTTTTGATTACCCCTTGGCAGGCCCTGAACCCTTTTGATTACCCACCAGCAGGCCCTGAACCCTTTTGATTACCCGCTGGCAGGCCCTGAACCCTTTTGATTACCCACCGGCAGGCCCTGAACCCTTTTGATTACCCACTGGCAGGCCCTGACCCTTTTGATTACCCACCAGCACGCCCTGAACCCTTTTAATTACCCACCAGCAGGCCCTGAACCCTTTTGATTACCCACTGACAGGCCCTGAACCCTTTTGATTACCCACCGCCAGGCCCTGACCCCTTTTGATTACCCATCGCCAGGCCCTGAACCCTTTTGATTACCCACCGGCAGGCCCTGAACCCTTTTGATTAGCCACCGGCAGGCCCTGAACCCTTTTGATTAGCCACCGGCAGGCCCTGACCCCTTTTGATTAGCCACCGGCAGGCCCAGGACCCTTTTGATTAGCCACCGGCAGGCCCTGCACCCTTTTGATTACCCACCGGCAGGCCCCGAACCCTTTGATTACCCACCGACAGGCCCTGAACCCTTTTAATTAGCCACCGGCAGGCCCTGAACCCTTTTGCTTACCCACCGCCAGGCCCTGAACCCTTTTGATTACCCACCGGCAGGCCCTGAACCCTTTTGATTAGCCACCGGAAGGCCCTGATTCCTTTTGATTACCCCCTGGCAGGACCTGAACCCTTTTGATTACCCACCGGCAGGCCCTGAACCCTTTTGATTACCCACCGGCAGGCCCTGAACCCTTTTGATTAGCCACCGGCAGGCCCTGAACCCTTTTGATTACCCACCGGCAGGCCCTGAACCCTTTGATTAGCCACCGGCAGGCCCTGAACCCTTTTGATTACCCACTGGCAGGCCCTGAACCCTTTTGATTACCCACCGGCAGGCCCTGAACCCTTTTGATTAGCCACCGGAAGGCCCTGAATCCTTTTGATTACCCCCTGGCAGGACCTGAACCCTTTTGATTACCCACCGGCAGGCCCTGAACCCTTTTCATTACCCACCGGCAGGCCCTTAACCCTCTTGATTACCCACCGGCAGGCCCTGAACCCTTTTGATTAGCCACCGGCAGGCCCTGAACCCTTTGATTTATCACCGGCAGGCCCCGAACCTTTTTGATTAGCCACCGGCAGGCCCTGAACCCTTTTGATTACCCACCGGCAGGCCCTGAACCCTTTTGATTCCCAACGACAGGCCCTAACCCTAAACTAGGCGTACGAGCGAGCATAGCTGGATGGAGCTGGCAGAGGGGACTCCTGATATCCTGCCACTGAATGCAGGTCTGTGGCCGCCTTCCGCACCTGGTTTCAGTCTCCGGAGGGCGCCGTGCTAGGGCAGGGCAGGGGCTGCACCAGCCGAAGGGTTTTCGCTTGCGTGTGCACAATTTTAAAGGCTGCGGCTCGGCTCTGTCAGCACAGCTGACACCAGAGGATGGCGCAGTGGTCGGCGGCATGACAGATGGTACTGCCAGCGATGTTGGGCTGGTAGGGGAGACGGCGAGCTTGCGGAGGACGCGCTGCATGCGTGCTCTCAATGCCCTAGCTTGCAGGATTAAAGTAGGGAGCGGGGTTGGGCAGGTCCTCCGAGCGGTGCTACTAGAGCTCTTTTATAGTTGTAGGCGGGGCAGGCTTGGGTTGGATACCCTGGCTTTTGTGGAAGATGTGGTGGATATCGTTGGGCGGTAGACGTTTTCAGAGGTTGGAATTTCTTTTGTCTTTCTTTTCCAGCCCTTTGTCTGCCCCTTAACTTTATTTCCTCATTTGTGTCCTGCCCCCTTGCGTTTTTTCGTTCTCTCCTCCCCACCCTTTAGTTACGCGCCCATGCGACCAAGCCTTTTCGAGCAGGGACCAGAGGTGTAATGTCATTGACATGGGATTTGACAGTGTATTCCTAGTCAGTGACTTGGGATCTCAGAACCTCCTTGGTACATTTCACATGATTCCATGTTGTTGGCTTGCTTGTGTGGTGCACGGTTTAGTAGAGGTTGATTCAGCTACAATTCAGCTACATCAAGGCCTACGGCAGCCACAAGGGGATGGATCATGGCGCCTTGCTGTCTGAGCCACAGGCTGCAGCCAGGCCAGTCCTTCATTCATGGTGGCTGGCTAGCTCTATCTCTCGATTGTGACTGGCTGGTTATCAATGATCACTAGCCTCCTGACAGGTGGCCTTAGCTGACTGGATTGTGTATTCATGATGTTAGGTGTGGTGTCGTGGCACAGCCATGCTGGCATAAGGATTGAATCAGGACACGAAACCATCGTCCTACAGATGTTACAAATCGACTTCCTTTTCAGCATGGCCCAGAAGAGTATCGTCATTAACATATTGGCCGCACCCGCAGCCTTTATCCGTTTCTATACCACGGATGATGCAGGTAACGGGTTGAACGACATTGTCTGGTGTCTGGTCGGGAGGAAAATAAACTCAGGCTAGCGGAGAAATGAAAGGAACACACGGATAGAAGAGAAGAACCACACCACCTCACAAATAAAGGATGTCTGAAGAATCCTAAGCCTGTCCAGATCCTAGTCCTAAACAAAGAGAAAACGAACAAACATACGGGGCAGTTGGTCAGGAAAACCAGGAACACACCACAAGACGGCGTGGGGGGCGTTACCAGGGTAAAACGGCTATTTACAGGGAGTCAAAGGCCTTTGGAACGACGAAGCCTCAACAAAAGCTACCACATCTTTTACAAAAGGCAGGGCATTCCACCCTAGCCTGCCCTGGTACAGAGCATGGCAGTCTGTAGCACCGTCTGGGGAGCCTGCACATTGTTTACAAGTTGAGTCCAACTTCCATGCGCCTCCTTAGTGCGCCTTGGAAAAATACCAAACAAAATGGATTCGAAATAGGAAACGTGTTGATGATGCCGTAGAAATGAAGATTCCTTTCAAACATACTCAATAGCGTTGTCATGGACAGCCTGGATAAGATAGGAGAGGCAGGTCCAGTTCAAGAGGAACCCGCTATTTTGAACACACGAGGAACGCTAGGAGATTAGGTGGTGTTTATCTGACCCATGGACAGCCTGGATAAGATAGGAGAGGCAGATCCAGTTCAAGAGTAACCCGCACTGTTTGAACACATGAGGAACGCTAGGAGATTAGTGGGTGTATATCTGACCCATGCAAAGTTCATACAACCACTTCGCTTCCACAGTGACATGATGCCTCTTATACATGCGGCAACATGTCGCAACGTTCCTGCAAAACATGTACGACAGCTGAGTGACCCCCCCTCCTGGCCGAGGACAATGCCAATCCCCCTTGACAATCAGCACGGGGTGCATTCACACTGCAATCCAGCAACAGTCGCACCACCGCCTCATGGCCATTTCCGGCTGCCAACACCAGTGCCGTCCCATTCTGGCAGTCTGCACGAGGTGCATGCTCCCCCCACCCCAATAACAGCTGCACCACCGCCTCGTGGCCGCACTCGGCTGCCCTCACCAGTGCCTTCCCATCCCGGCAGTCAGCATGCGGGGCATGCTCCCTCGACCCCAACAACAGCCGCACCACCGCCTCGTGGCCATTCCAGGCTGCCCTCACCAGTGCCTTCCCATCCCGGCAGTCAGCATGCGGGGCATGCTCCTTCGACCCCAACAACAGCCGCACCACCGCCTCGAGGCCATTCCAGGATGCCATCACCAGTGCCGCGCCATCCTGGCAGTCAGCAAGCGGGGCATGCTCCTTCCATCCCAACAACAACTGCACCACCGCCTCGTGGCCATTCCGCACTGCCGTCAGCAGTGCCGCGCCATACTGGCAGTCAGCACGTGGGGCATGCTCCCTCCATACCAACAACAACTGCACTACTGCATAGTGGCCATGCTCGGCTGCACTCACCAGTGCCTCCCCATCCTAGCAGTCTGCCTTTGCACCAAGATTGAGCATGAGCCTCACCATCTCCAGGTTTTTATATTCCTGACTGTTGCAGCACACAGCTCTCATGAGGGCCTGGTCAGGACCGTGTACCGCCACCATGATACGGGCCAGGGTAATGGGGCAGGCCCTGAGGCAATCGCGCCAAAGCCTGCACACCCGCCACGCTCCATACTGCACCCTACAGGCGCCAGGTCCAAGGGGGGCTTGAGTATTGTATAGCCATGCATCTGCACTGCTGAGGATGATGCCAAGGATGTCCGCGCTGAGGTCTTGGAGGCTGGTGAAGATGGCTGGGTCCTCGCTTGGTAATCTTGGGGAAGGAGACGCAGATGCATCCGTTCTGATAGCCTCGGTGGATGCGGATGACGTCATAGGGTGGTGCGCAATTCCACTTTTTTCAATCAGTTGGGCTTGTCTCTCCTGCTCAACAGGCGAGTGAGGTGGAATTCATGTGAGCCAATGTGCAACACACCTCTCCGGATAGATATAAACCAATCATGGTTTATGAATGGCCATCATACATGCATGCAAAACCCCACATGCCATGGGCTGGAGTCAGTATTGCAATGTCTATGCCCAGATGCACCGTCTTTATGCTCGGATTTACTTGGATGTTACATCAGTCTTCTCAAAAGCCTTTCAGGAATGGGCTAGGCTGTGCGATCTGGAGATGCAATGTACATAAATAATTAATGAGGGTGTGTGGAAATTGAAAGAAACAAATATGGGGTCATAAATATGAACACAACCGAAAGCCAGAGTGGGAGATTCCTCAGTCTTTATTTGACATATCCACATGCCATTCTTGCACTTGTTCCACTCATGCATGGTCCTTGTTCCGCTCACCAGGGGCAATGTTGGGCACTTGTGTTGAAGTGGATGATGAGTGGATCTGCTCAATGCCGCACTCGTTTTGGAGGGGGGAAAACTGCAAAGCTTAGGCCACCGACCGAACGGGTGAGACTGACGCAGCAACCTGTATTGAACGGCCAATACGGAGAACTTGACGGAGCGAGGACTTGAACGGCCAATACGCAGGCCACCGATGTGTTCTAGAAACTATCGACTGAGTGGCTAGGAAAGAAACCAGTCCGCAATGTAGGAGAAAAAGGTGTATATTGCTTGACAACAATGAGCAGGAATTTAGAGATTGCACCCCTGAGGCGCGTTCGCATTATCCGCTTACCCAACGGCGGGAAACATCTGTGACCATAGTGTGGATCTCCTGGCGCGTTCATACTAGGGCCAACAAACGGTTGCTCCGTGGATATCAAATACGGAGCCTTGACTCCACGTGTACGCCAAATGCCCCTGGAAGTACCTCCCTGCATGTGTACGAGGCACTTCCCTCACCGGGAAGAATTGAGCAGACAGACAATGAGACAAGTAGACAGATAGTGAAACAAGAGCAGAGGCCATGCAGGTTGCATGGTGCATCCGGTCCGAGGAATCCGGCAAGTCTTGCAACTGTCCGTGTCTGTGTCTTCGGAGCCAGGCAAGTTATGCAGCACCAGCCATACTTGGCATGCATGAGTCCAGGAGTCCATGAGACATCAGCGGGCCATGCAACTCAAGGCACCCTATTTATGGCATGCATGGCGTATGATGTGGGGGGGTGGAGCGCAGTTGTGTGTCTTGAGGTGGAGCGCAGGTGTGCGTGTGGGGGTGTAGTGTAGGTGTGTGTGTGGATGGGGGGGGGGAGGGGGGCATGTGTGTAGGGGGGGTGCAGCTGTGTAGGGGGTGGGGGGGGTGCAGCTGTGTTGGGGGGTGGGGTGGCATGCATATGCTGTGTATTTTGTGTATGTTTGTTGGGGGGTACGGTGCATGATGTTGATGTGTGTGGTGTTTATTCTTATAAAGAAAGAAAGCGACGCCCCGTGGGGGGCGTGAGAGTTAAGGAAACAGCACAGCCTGGGCTGAAGCCACATCCGCGCCATTACCGTGTTTATTCTCATCCTTTATTTATTTCATCCTCTTCCCAACTTCCCAACTTCCCAACTTCTATCGATCCTCATCTCCCGCTTCCCTCCCAGAGGCAGGCATCCTGATGGTCTCCAGAGAGTACGACTATCCTGCTGTCTGCCTAGTTTGCCTTCAACATCCACACCAAGGCTTGGTCCCTCAAGGTAAGGGGGGGGGGGGGCGTTATCCAGTACCCAGGGGTCAATCAGGGTCAACGTTACTATATTCGGGTGCTTTTATGAAGTTGTGAATTCTATTGGCTGCATTCCCACCATTGTCTGGTCCCTCAAGGCCTTGCTGGACATACCTTGGTGATCCACACTATGGTCGGGTCCCTCAGGGCATGCTGAAATGAGACCGTGCGTGAAGCATTTCTATTTCGTCAAGCTGAAGCTGCAATAAGATGGAGCTGTTCCGCCTGTTAACGTAGTTCAGCCTTAAGACTTACTTTCAAATCAAATCTCAGCTACATGGCTTAGACCTGGACTGCAGTAGTTGCCGGGATCGTCATTCTTAAGGCGTATTGAGAGTCTGATTAGTTCAACTGGGTCCATTCCCTTTGCACTTGTGCAGAATGGCAGATATTCCAACCTGCCGGGGAACAGCCCTTTCTTGATTTCATTATTTGTTAAGCAAGGCAGACCTGTTTGTTATCCATTTCATTTGCAGATTAACCACTACCTGCACGGATCGAAATGCTGCCTTAGCCATAAATACAAAAGTGTATTTGTTTATTCATTCCTTTCCAGGATGCAGGCCCCAATATCTGCCAACAATGAAATCCTGTATCGTGATGTACAGAGCTCTTTTTGTTACCGGTATATCCAGCCTTTTGACATCAAAAACATAGTTTTGAATCCATTCCGGTCCAGGATGGCAGGTGCCTCAACTAGACCCGACAGGAACAATAACCAGTGTTCTGACATAAAGAGCAATTAAAAATGTACCCGTTTGACCCGCAGGATCGCAGGTGCCACTACCTGTCCGGTGCAAAGTCCGACGACTGGGACATCGCCTCAGCCCTTGTGGCCAAGACATGGCCCAGCTAGAGGTAAACCATAGGTCAGCCTCCAACTCGGCTAGAGGTAAACCCTAGGTCAGCCTCCAACTTGGCTAGAGGTAAACCCTAGGTCAGCCTCCACCTCAGCTGGAGGTAAACCCTAGGTCAGCCTCCAACTCGGCTAGAGGTAAACCCTAGGTCAGCCTCCACCTCAGCTGGAGGTAAACCCTAGGTCAGCCTCCAACTCGGCTAGAGGTAAACCCTAGGTCAGCCTCCACCTCAGCTGGAGGTAAACCATAGGTCAGCCTCCAACTCGGCTAGAGGTAAACCCTAGGTCAGCCTCCACCTCAGCTGGAGGTAAACCCTGGGTCAGCCTCCAACTCAGCTGGAGGTAAACCCTAGGTCAGCCTTCAACTCAGCTGGAGGTTACCCCTAGGTCAGCCTCCACCACAGCTGGAGGTAAACCCTAGGTCAGCCTCCAACTCAGCTGGAGGTAAACCCTGGGTCAGCTTCCACCTCAGCTGGAGGTAAGCCCTAGGTCAGCCTCCACCTCAGCTGGAGGTAAACCCTAGGACATCTCCCATTCTGCCCTTTTTTGTGTCCTTTGATTTTCTGTTACAAATGCAACCCGTGGATACCAGCCCCATGGAATGTCCTCCCCCCACCCTGTCATTTTCTCGAGCCCTCCTTCCACGTCCCTGCCCTCTCACACATCCTCGCTTGAATGAAGAGAGAAGATGTGAGAAACACAGGGCCCAAAAACCCAGTCAATGGACACCGTCTCATAGGTTCAGCTGCATCATTTCCTAACCTATAGCCCCGCACACTGACCCTTAACCGTAAGGCCCTGAACATATTTTATTATTATCTACAGGCAGGCCCTGAACCCTTTTGATCACTCGCATTGACGGACCCCTGGCCTGGTGTGAGAGGTATGAACTCATGACGTCCAGCTATTGTTTTATTACATGGCAAGCCCCTGAACCCTGTTGAGCCCCAGGCCCCTTGCTGAGTGGAGGCCTATAGAGATGCGTTAGGGATCAAGTCCAACAACTGGGATCCATCTGGTCAGTTCCTGGCTGTGGGGAGGTATGATGAGGTGGGTAAGGGACTCATGATGGTAATGGCGCGGACGCGGCCTAGGCCCATGCTGCGCAGTTTCCTTAACCCTCAAACCCCTGCGGTGCGTAGTTTCTTTCTTTCTTTGGGTAGGGGAGGTTGTGAACATGAGATGGGTGGGAAGGGGATGGGAAACTTGGAACGTTGGAGCCCCTAGCTCGGTTACACACCAGGCAAGCCTTGACTGCTTCCCTGACGTCGCGGCGCAGCCATTGCCACCATGGCTGTTGGAGCAGCAGGCTCGCCTTGCGATGGGCGCCGGAATTTCCGGTCCTATCGTGGGCGTCCCGGATGGCTGCTAGCCGCTCTTCGGGCGGGGAAATCACACAGCAGCGTCCATGTTCCACTATTCGACGTGCTCTTAGTCTTCCGGTGTTTGGAACTCCGACTCCCCGGCCTGAGCGTGCGTATTTCTCATGAAACCTAGGGTTGACTGCAAATAGTAAAGCACACACGCGCCCCTAGCTGATGTTTCCCCACACAAACATATATTGGTACTCTTCGAGTTTACAGATGGCACTTTGTTACTTTGCCGCCTTTTAGGCTAAGAAATCCAGAACCCTTTTTGGAGGTGCGACTTCCGCGCATTCAATGACCTGACCTGAACAGAAGATCAACCCATAATGCAAATTTAAGCGTTGGTGGAACATCCCTTCTCCCTCGCATCCCCTCTCCCATCAGGTGAGGCTGCGTTAGAGTCATTCAGTGTAGCCAGCCCACTCCTGTATCCTCCCTCCCCCACCCATCAGGTCTATTGAGGTGAGGCCTGACAGCCGCTACCTCGCCTCAGTCAGTCTAGCCAGCCCCGGATCTGTGTGGATCTGGGATATGGATGTGGGTCAGCTGGATGCAGTGCTCATGCACCTGGCTGAGGTCACAGACATGAAATGGGCACCACGGGTACGGCTAGGGTTTAGGGGGGGCAGGTGGGTTTAGGGCAAGGCAGGTGGGGCTAGGGTTTAGGGGGGACAGGTGGGTTTAGGGGGGGCAGGTGGGTTTATGGCAAGGCAGGTGGGGCTAGGTCAAGGCAGGTGGGTTTAGGGGGGACAGGTGGGTTTAGGGGGGGGCAGGTGGGTTTAGGGCGGGGCAGGTGGGTTTAGGGGGGGGCAGGTGGGTTTAGGGCAAGGCAGGTGGGTTTAGGGGGGGGTAAGTTGAGATGTTGTTCATCACATCACCTGTGTGGCAAGAGATGCCGGGCAACCTCGTGTCCACCGTGCAATTTCAAAGCTTATTATGAAATGTCACTTAATTAGTCATTTATATACCGTAGTCACTGATAGCTATCAGGCTAGGGCAGCCTCCTGGCCACTGTGACCACCCGCTACATGTATATTTCCAGACTGAGTATTTAGCGCTGTCGCATGAATCTTGAATAGTTAAATATGCAATGTTGCTGACTGGCTCTGCTGCTGAGTCCTTATACATGCAGGACAGCCTCCTGGCCACGGCGACCTCCACCTCCCGGCACTACATGTGGGTGTCGGCGGGGGCATCCGTGGTGCTCATCCCGCTCTGGAACTTTCAGGTGGGGATGCTGGTGCCGAATGTCGGTGTGGGATGCCTCTCTTGTCCGCTGGATTGGAGTGTCATGGGCATGTGCTGTTACAGTGTTAACTCAACCAGCATCAGCCGCTTTGGGAAGAGCCAGGCTGATGAGCGAACCGGTTGGAAGGCTAGGAAGACGAGCTAAAAGGGTAATGAGACAAGTAATGAAAGGAGGCAGACAGGCGAGACAGCAAAGCGCAGAGCTGGAAGGTATGGCGGGGAAAGCATAGGTCATGGGCTGGTCGCCACATCGCAATATCACTTCTGCTAGCTTCTGCTGCTGCCGACAATCTTAGCCATGCCACTTGATTACCATACTTCCCTAATCCTCAACCTGATTGCATGGTGACATTCCATCGGCCAGACATCATGCCGCAGGTGTGCGGTGCGAACCCTGCCAAGGTTCATTTCATACCGTGTTCCAGGTGAAAGCGGGGAAAACGTCTGGCGCTTCCTTGAATGTGCCCAGCAGAATGTCGTGAGCGGGCTATCCTTGGTAGGATAGAACTGCTGTGGGTCGAGCGGTCTCACGCCTCCTGCTTCGGCGGAGGAGTAGTCTTTCTTTCTGGTCTCATGCGCTAGCTCCTGCGCGCCTGGCAACACCACCCTTGATTACTTTCCATAGACTGAACCCTGAGCCTTGATCGTTACCCTCAATCCTGCTGCATGCACGCGATGTGAGCTGGTTGCCACATGGCAGCAACACCTCTGATTACTTTCTTTAGACTGAACCCTTGGTCCTGATCGTTCCTCTTAATTATGTTGCATGCATGCGGTGTGAGCTGGTCGCCACATGGGGGCAGCTTCTTGTTAACTTAAACTGTGTGCATATGGCTGCTGGGGGAAATCAATGGGGGGCCCTCTTGACTACGGCAAGTATGCTTCCTGTCATAAGTGAAAATTTTCATGGCTGACCAGCAAGGATCTATTACAGCAAGGATGCATTTCAGCATCCTCCGATTCTTGAATTGTAAGGCTGTGAATGTGGACTGGGGCTAGTGCTGGGCATGCAGGGTTTAGTAGAGGGTGCTTCAGCTGCAATTCATCTACATCAAGGCATGTTGGGGGATGTAGCAGTGCGGCTTGCTGCCTGAGCTACATGGTGCAGCCAGGCCGGTCCTTCATTCGTGATGGCTTACTTGCTCTACCCCTCGCTGGCAATTAATGCTCCACTAGCCTTCTTACAGGTGGCCTTAGCTGACTGGATTTTATATTCATGAGGTCAGGTGTGGTGTCGTGGCACGACCACGCTGGCCTAATGGTTGAATGAGGACACAAAACCATCTTCCTACATTCTTTGTTACATCTTGACCACCTTTTCAGCATGGCCCAGTGGGGTATCGTCATTAACATCTTGACCGCATCCGCAGACAAAACAGCCTATATCAGTTTCTAAGCCACCGCACTATTGTTCCGGGAAATGGAACGACATTAAAATTTTCATTTGTCAAGAACATGATACCTCTGGGCCATGCTGAAAAGTAGAAAAGGAGCTTGGCCGTGTGGCCGCCCGATTGTCTGGTCAGGAGGGGAAATTAACGTAAGGCTAGAGGAGAAAAGAAAGGAACATACGGAAAAAGGAGAAGGAACAGACCATGCCCACATAAAGGAAGTCTGTAGAATCCTCAGCATGTATACATCCTAGCCCTCAACAAAGCGGTGTTTCTGTTTTCATGACTCGCCTACATGTCAGCTACACTCCGGCCTCCGGCTGGGGGGCCCATGTGTGGCCAGCCCTGCTGCTTTGGCTGCCAGCCATTGGCTGGCAAACAAGGTTTGGTCCTAATCGGGCCTTTGACGGCTGCGGGGCTGCCTGCTTAAAAGCCGAAAAAGGAAACACTGCAACAAAGAGAAATCCAAACAAACGTACTAGGCAGTTGGTCAGGAAAAGGGAATCGAAGGCCTCAGAAACGACATAGCCTCAACGATAAACTACCACACCCTTTAAAAGTCATAGCATCCCACCCTAGCCTGCTCAGGTACAAAGCGTGGATGTCTGTGGCACCGTCTTGTGGGCCTGTCCATCCCCGCTCTCTGAATGTAAGGTGATCTTACACGCAGGGATGTGTTGAAATGTGCTAAGACAGAAGATCTGACCATGACGGACATGCATGAGGACCAACACATTGAGAATAAGTGTTAATGTAACGTTTTCCCCTCCGTTTCCGTTAGTCCCTAAATCGTTTACATGCGTAGTACGCCTCCTTAGCGTCTGGGGAGAATATTTACAACCTCTGGAACACAACGAAGAAAAACTAAAAAGCATGATGATGATATTGCTAACAGGGAAATTCCTTTCAATCACCTTCAAAAGTACATTCATGGACAGCCCGGATAAGATAGGAGAGGAAGATCATGAAGTGGAAGAAAACCAGCAATGTTTGAAACACACAAGGAACGCTAGGAGAGTCGTGGGTGTATATCCGACCCTTGCATAGTTAAGACCGACAATCAATTTCACTTCCACAGTGACATGATGCCTCTTATACAAGCGGAAACATGCCGCAGCGTTCCCGCAGCATATGCAGGACAGCTGTGTGACCCCACCCCTTAGCCAAGGACAGTGCCCGTCCCTCTTGACAGTCAGCACGGGGGGCATTCTCACTGCAATCCAGCAGCAGCCGCACCACCTCCTCCTGGCCATTCTGGGCTGCGCACACCAGTGCCTCCCCATCCAAGCAGTTAGCACGAGGTGCATGCTCCCCCCACCCCAACAACAGCTGCACCACCTCCCCGTGGCCATTTCTGGCTGCCCTCACCAGTGCCTCTCCATCCCGCCAGTCAGCATGGGGGGCATGCTCCCTCCACCCCAACAACAGCTGCACCACCGCCTCGTGGCCACTCTCGGCTGCACTCATCAGTGCCTCCCCATCCTGATAGTCAGCACGTGGGGCATGCTCCCTCCACCCCAACAACAGCTGCACTACCGCCTCGTGGCCATTCTGCGCAGCCCTTATGAGTGCCTGCCCATCCTGGCAGTCTGCACGAGGCGCATGGTATCTCCACCCCAACAACAGCCGAACCACTGCCTCGTGGCCATTCTGAGCTGCCCACACCAATGCCCTCCCATCCTGGCAGTCAGCACGAGGTGCATGGTCCCTCCACCCCAACAACAGCCGCACCACCGCCTCGTGGCCATTATCTGCTGCCCACACCAGTGCATGCCCACCCTGGCAGTCTGCACGAGGCGCATGGTCCCTCCACCCCAACAGACGCACCACTGCCTCGTGGCCATTCTTAGCTGCCCACACCAGTGCCTGCCCATCCTGGCAGTCAGCACGAGGCGCATGGTCCCTCCACCCCAACAACAGCTGCACCACCGCCTCGTGGCCATTTTGAGCTGCCCACACCAGTGCCTGCCCATCCTGGCAGTCTGCACGAGGGGCATGCTCCCTCCACCCCAACAACAGCCGCACCACCGCCTCGTGGCCATTCTGAGCTGCCCACACCAATGCCCTCCCATTCTGGCAGTCAGCACGAGGCGCATGGTCCCTCCACCCCAACAACAGCCGCACCACCGCCTCGTGGCCATTCATGGCAGCCCTCACCAGTGCCCTCCCATCCTGGCAGTCAGCACGAGGTGCATGCCCCCTCCACCCCAACAACAGCTGCACTACCGCCTCATGGCCATTCTGAGCTGCCCACACCAGTGCCTCCCCATCCCCGCAGTCAGCATGGGGGGCATGGTCCCTCCACCCCAACAACAGCCGCACCACTGCCTCGTGGCCATTCCTGGCAGCCCTCACCAGTGCCTCCCCATCCTGGCAGTCAGCATGGGGGGCATGCTCCCTCCACCCCAACAACAGGTGCACCACCGCCTCGTGGCCATTTATGGCAGCCCTCACCAGTGCCTCCCCATCCTGGCAGTTCACACGAGGTGCATGCTCCCTCCACCCCAACAACAGCTGCACCACCGCCTCGTGGCCATTCTGAGCTGCCCACACCAGTGCCTCCCCATCCC
Organism: Limnomonas spitsbergensis; assembly: GCA_037349105.1. NCBI lineage: Eukaryota > Viridiplantae > Chlorophyta > Chlorophyceae > Chlamydomonadales > Limnomonas > Limnomonas spitsbergensis. The sequence goes on along the minus strand of JAYJMM010000101.1, from coordinate 1,967,316 downwards.
CGCAGTCAGCATGGGGGGCATGGTCCCTCCTCCCCAACAACAGCTGCACTACCGCATAGTGGCCACGCTCGGCTGCCAACACCAATGCCTGCCCACTCAAGCTGTCTGCCTTTGCACCAAGATTGAGCATGAGACTCGCCAGCTCCAGGCAGTCATAATTCTGACTGTTGCAGCCCACAACTCTCATGAGGGCCTGGTCAGGACCGTGTACCGCCACCATGATACGGGCCAGGTTAATGGGGCAGGCCCTGAGGCAATCGCGCCAACGCCTGCACACCCGCCACGCTCCATACTGCACCCTACGGGCACCAGGTCTAAGGAGGACTTGAGTATTGTATAGCCATGCATCTGCATTGCTGAGGATGATGCCAAGGATGTCCGCGTTGAGGTCTTGGAGGCTGGTGAAGATGGCTGGATCGTCGCTCGGGGAAGGAGATGCCGATGCATCTGTTCTGATACCCTCCGTGGATGCGGATGACGTCATAGGGTGGTGCGCAATACTTGTTTCAATCAGTCGGGCTTGTCTCTCCTGCTCAACAAGCGAATGAGGTTAACTTCATGCGAGCAAATGTGCAACACTGGCTAATAACCTCTCCAGATAAATATAAACCAATCATGCTTTTCGAATGGCCGTCCTACATGCATGCAAAACGCCACATGCCATGGGTTGTCAGTATTGCAATGTCTATGCCCGGATGCATTGTCTTTATGCTCGGATGCATCTACTCAAAAACCTTTCATGTAAGGGCCAGGCTGTGCGATCTGGAGATGCAGATAAAGAATGAGGGAGTGGAATTTGAAAGAAGCAAATATGGGGCCATACATATGAAGCCAGAGTGGGAGATTCCTCAGTCTTTGACATATCCACATGACAGTCTTGCAGTTGTTCCACTCATGCATGGTCCTTGTTCCGCTCACCAGGGGCAATGTTGGGCACTTGTATGTGTTAAAGTGGATGAGTGGATCTCCTCAATGCCGCACTCGTTTTGGAGAATAAAAACTGCAAAGCTCAGGCCACCGAACGAGCGGGTGAGACTGGGGTTCTGACGCAACCTGTATCGAACGTACGGCCAATACGGAGAACTTGACGGAGCGAGGACTTGAACGGCCAATACGCAGGCCACCGATGTGTTCCAGAAATTATCGACTGAGCGGCTAGGAACGAAACCAGTCCGCAATGTAGGAGAAATAGATGTAGATTGATTCGTAACAATAAGCGGGAATTTAGAGAGTGCACCCCAGAGGCGCGTTCGCATCTTCCGCTTACCGAACGGCAGGAAACATCAGCGGCCATAGTGTGGATCTCGTGGAGCGCGTTCATACTAGGGCCACAAAACGGTCGCTCCGTGGATGTTAAATACGGAGTCTTGAATCCACGTGTACGCCAAATGCCCCATGGAAGTACCGTCCTGCATGTGTACGAGGCACTGCCCTCATCGGAATGAATTGAGCAGACAGACAATGAGACAAGTGGATAGACCATGAAACAAGAGCAGGCTACGCAGGTTGCATGGTGCATCCGGTCGGAACCAGGCAAGTCTTGCAACTGTCTGAGTGTGTCTTCGGAGCCAGGCAAGTTATGCAGCACCATCCATGCTTAGCATGTATGAGTCCATGAGTCCATTAGACATCAGCGGGCCATGCAGGTCACATGGTGCATCTGGTTGGATTCATGCTTGCCATGCAACTCCAGGCACCCCATTTATGGCATGCATGTCGTATGATGTGGGGGGTTGGAGCAACCCTCAGCCCTTCTGACCCTCGGAACCCTAGCTCTGAGGTGCGAGCATTGAGACCATGTCAGAGCAAATGACATCATCCCATGGACCCAGCTGCAGCAATTCCAAGCTTTAACTCAACACCTTGGGCCAGTATCAGTTCAGACCCAGTATCAGTTCAGACCCAGTATCAGTTCTGACCCAGTATCAGTTCAGACCTAGTATCAGTTCAGACCCAGTATCAGTTCAGACCCAGTATCAGTTCAGACCCAGTATCGGTTCAGACCCAGTATCAGTTCAGACCCAATTCAGACCCAGTATCAGTTCAGACCCAGTATCAGTTCAGACCCAGTATCAGTTCAGACCCAGTATCAGTTCAGACCCAGTATCAGTTCAGACCCAGTTCAGACCCTGTATTAGTTCAGACCCAGTATCAGTTCAGACCCAGTATCAGTTCAGACCCAGTATCAGTTCAGACCCAGTATCAGTTCAGATTTCAGACCCAGTATCATTTCAGACCCAGTATCAGTTCAGACCCAGTATCAGTTCAGACCCAGTATCAGTTCAGACCCAGTAACAGTTCAGACCCAGTTCAGACCCTGTATCAGTTCAGACCCAGTATCAGTTCAGACCCAGTATCAGTTCAGACCCAGTATCAGTTCAGACACAGTATCAGTTCAGACCCAGTATCAGTTCATACCCGGTATCAGTTCAGACCCAGTATCAGTTTAGACCCAGTATTAGTTCAGACCCAGTATCAGTTCAGACCCAGTATCAGTTCAGACCCAGTATCAGTTCAGACCCAGTATCAGTTCAGACCCAATATCAGTTCAGACCCAGTATCGGTTCAGACCCAGTATCAGTTCAGACCCAGTTCATACCCAGTATCAGTTCAGACCCAGTATCAGTTCAGACCCAGTATCAGTTCAGACCCAGTATCAGTTCAGACACAGTATCAGTTCAGACCCAGTATCAGTTCAGACCCACTATCAGTTCAGACCCAGTATCAGTTTAGACCCAGTATCAGTTCAGACCCAGTATCAGTTCAGACCCAGTATCAGTTCAGACCCAGTATCAGTTCAGACCCAGTATCAGTTCAGACCCAGTATCAGTTCAGACCCAATATCAGTTCAGACCCAGTATCGGTTCAGACCCAGTATCAGTTCAGACCCAGTTCATACCCAGTATCAGTTCAGACCCAGTATCAGTTCAGACCCAGTATCAGTTCAGACCCAGTATCAGTTCAGACACAGTATCAGTTCAGACCCAGTATCAGTTCAGACCCACTATCAGTTCAGACCCAGTATCAGTTTAGACCCAGTATCAGTTCAGACCCAGTATCAGTTCAGACCCAGTATCAGTTCAGACCCAGTATCAGTTCAGACCCAGTATCAGTTCAGACCCAATATCAGTTCAGACCCAGTATCGGTTCAGACCCAGTATCAGTTCAGACCCAGTTCAGACCCAGTATCAGTTCAGACCCAGTATCAGTTCAGACCCAGTATCAGTTCAGACCCAGTATCAGTTCAGACACAGTATCAGTTCAGACCCAGTATCAGTTCAGACCCAGTATCAGTTCAGACCCAGTATCAGTTCAGACCCAGTATCAGTTCAGACCCAGTATCAGTTCAGACCAGGGCAGCTACAGCCGATCGGCGGCCGACCAGAATGGCCAGAAAATAAATATGGCCGATCGCCCCGCTAGGGGCGACTCGGCGATGGCCGAAAGAAAAAGAAGGGGGGGGTCGGCCGAAGGCAGGCTGCAGCCGAAGGCTGCGGGGGGGGGTTCGGCCGAAGGCCGAATCTGAGGTGGGGGTTCGGTCGAAAGCAGGCCATATTAGGCCTCTTTGAATTCGCGTGCGGCTGCCATTGGTGAAGACTCAATAGCAATCGAACTATCGAAGGCTGTCCCCACGACCAGGCCCACGCTTTCCATTTCAAAATCGGCGGCGAAGCGACCACAACAACAGATGTGCGACTCGCGCAACCATGCCAACGGAATTTCGGGAGCTTTCTTGACGGAAATGTTGCTTGGTTCAATGCCTTCTTGTGATAAAACTTTGCAGTTCAACGGCCATGTGTCGACGAAGGCATGACAGAATTTGTGCGTGTTCCAACACATTCAAAATTTAGCACACACAAAACAGCTCACGGCGTATTCGAATGTTAGCGGAGAACGTCGAGATATGGAGCAAACGAATGCTCTTCAGCAAAGCAAAAATTATCTCGATGCAGCCCATGCTGCCCGTACGGCTGTGGAAAGTTTAGAGCCGTACAAGGCATGCGTGTTTCGGAGCCATTCCAAGCGGTATCTCCTCTCGATTTCTCCCTCATTGCTGGACGGATTCCACCTGTTTCAGCACTAAACCTTCACATATGTATACAAAACGATTGTAATATCTGTCATGGAGCCGAGGTGCCATGTAGGGACATGCTGCACGCAAGTTTACACCGCCGAAAACAGTGTGGGCCTTGTCGTGGGGACAGCCAGTGTAAGTGTCCACCAGGCCAAAGAAAAAACAGATGAATTCGGCAGAATAATGAAAACAAAAAAAATATTACGGCCGACCAAATTTGGACGGCAGTTCGGCCGGCCAGCCGGCCGGCCCACCGAACTACCGAAGGCAGTTTGGCTTCGGCCGAGTAGAATTTGAAGGTCCGTAACAGCCCTGATTCAGACCCAGTATCAGTTCAGACCCTGTATCAGTTCAGACCCAGTATCAGTTCAGACCCAGTATGAGTTCTGACCCAGTTCAGTTCAGACCCAGTTCAGACCCTGTATCAGTTCATACCCAGTATCAGTTCAGACCCAGTATCAGTTCAGACCCAGTATCAGTTCATACCCAGTATCAGTTCATACCCAGTATCAGTTCAGACCCAATATCAGTTCAGACCCACTATCAGTTCAGACCCAGTATCAGTTTAGACCCAGTATCAGTTCAGACCCAGTATCAGTTCAGACCCAGTATCAGTTCAGACCCAGTATCAGTTCAGACCCAATATCAGTTCAGACCCAGTATCGGTTCAGACCCAGTATCAGTTCAGACCCAGTTCAGACCCATTATCAGTTCAGACCCAGTATCAGTTCAGACCCAATATCAGTTCAGACCCAATATCTGTTCAGACCCAGTATCAGTTCAGACCCAGTATCAGTTCAGACCCAGTTCAGACCCAGGATCAGTTCAGACCCAGTTTCAGTTCAGGCCCAGTATCAGTTCAGACCCAGTATCAGTTCAGACCCAGTATCAGTTCAGACCCAGTATCAGTTCAGACCCAATATCAGTTCAGACCCAGTATCAGTTCAGACCCTGTATCAGTTCAGACCCACTATCAGTTCAGACCTAGTATCAGTTCAGACCCAGTATCAGTTCAGACCCAGTATCAGTTCTGACCCAGTATCAGTTCAGACCTAGTATCAGTTCAGACCCAGTATCAGTTCAGACCCAATATCAGTTCAGACCCAGTATCGGTTCAGACCCAGTATCAGTTCAGACCCAATTCAGACCCAGTATCAGTTCAGACCCAGTATCAGTTCAGACCCAGTATCAGTTCAGACCCAGTATCAGTTCAGACCCAGTATCAGTTCAGACCCAGTTCAGACCCTGTATTAGTTCAGACCCAGTATCAGTTCAGACCCAGTATCAGTTCAGACCCAGTATCAGTTCAGACCCAGTATCAGTTCAGATTTCAGACCCAGTATCATTTCAGACCCAGTATCAGTTCAGACCCAGTATCAGTTCAGACCCAGTATCAGTTCAGACCCAGTATCAGTTCAGACCCAGTTCAGACCCTGTATCAGTTCAGACCCAGTATCAGTTCAGACCCAGTATCAGTTCAGACCCAGTATCAGTTCAGACACAGTATCAGTTCAGACCCAGTATCAGTTCATACCCAGTATCAGTTCAGACCCAGTATCAGTTTAGACCCAGTATCAGTTCAGACCCAGTATCAGTTCAGACCCAGTATCAGTTCAGACCCAGTATCAGTTCAGACCCAGTATCAGTTCAGACCCAATATCAGTTCAGACCCAGTATCGGTTCAGACCCAGTATCAGTTCAGACCCAGTTCATACCCAGTATCAGTTCAGACCCAGTATCAGTTCAGACCCAGTATCAGTTCAGACCCAGTATCAGTTCAGACACAGTATCAGTTCAGACCCAGTATCAGTTCAGACCCACTATCAGTTCAGACCCAGTATCAGTTTAGACCCAGTATCAGTTCAGACCCAGTATCAGTTCAGACCCAGTATCAGTTCAGACCCAGTATCAGTTCAGACCCAGTATCAGTTCAGACCCAATATCAGTTCAGACCCAGTATCGGTTCAGACCCAGTATCAGTTCAGACCCAGTTCAGACCCAGTATCAGTTCAGACCCAGTATCAGTTCAGACCCAGTATCAGTTCAGACCCAGTATCAGTTCAGACACAGTATCAGTTCAGACCCAGTATCAGTTCAGACCCAGTATCAGTTCAGACCCAGTATCAGTTCAGACCCAGTATCAGTTCAGACCCAGTATCAGTTCAGACCCAGTATCAGTTCAGACCCAGTATCAATTCAGACCCAATATCAGTTCAGACCCTGTATCAGTTCATACCCAGTATCAGTTCAGACCCAGTATCAGTTCAGACCTAGTATCAGTTCAGACCCAGTTCAGACCCAGTTCAGACCCAGTATCAGTTCAGACCCATTATCAGTTCAGACCTAGTATCAGTTCAGACCCAGTATCAGTTCAGACCTAGTTCAGACCCAGTATCAGTTCAGACCCAATATCAGTTCAGACCCAGTATCAGTTCAGACCCAGTATCAGTTCAGACCCAGTATCAGTTCAGACCCAATATCAGTTCAGACCCAGTATCGGTTCAGACCCAGTATCAGTTCAGACCCAGTTCAGACCCAGTATCAGTTCAGACCCAGTATCAGTTCAGACCCAGTATCAGTCCAGACCCAGTATCAGTTCAGACCCTGTATCAGTTCAGACCCAGTTCAGACCCTGTATCAGTTCAGACCGAGCATCAGTTCAGACCCAGTATCAGTTCAGACCCAGTATCAGTTCAGACCCAGTATCAGTTCAGACCAGGGCAGCTACAGCCGATCGGCGGCCGACCAGAATGGCCAGAAAATAAATATGGCCGATCGCCCCGCTAGGGGCGACTCGGCGATGGCCGAAAGAAAAAGAAGGGGGGGGTCGGCCGAAGGCAGGCTGCAGCCGAAGGCTGCGGGGGGGGGTTCGGCCGAAGGCCGAATCTGAGGTGGGGGTTCGGTCGAAAGCAGGCCATATTAGGCCTCTTTGAATTCGCGTGCGGCTGCCATTGGTGAAGACTCAATAGCAATCGAACTATCGAAGGCTGTCCCCACGACCAGGCCCACGCTTTCCATTTCAAAATCGGCGGCGAAGCGACCACAACAACAGATGTGCGACTCGCGCAACCATGCCAACGGAATTTCGGGAGCTTTCTTGACGGAAATGTTGCTTGGTTCAATGCCTTCTTGTGATAAAACTTTGCAGTTCAACGGCCATGTGTCGACGAAGGCATGACAGAATTTGTGCGTGTTCCAACACATTCAAAATTTAGCACACACAAAACAGCTCACGGCGTATTCGAATGTTAGCGGAGAACGTCGAGATATGGAGCAAACGAATGCTCTTCAGCAAAGCAAAAATTATCTCGATGCAGCCCATGCTGCCCGTACGGCTGTGGAAAGTTTAGAGCCGTACAAGGCATGCGTGTTTCGGAGCCATTCCAAGCGGTATCTCCTCTCGATTTCTCCCTCATTGCTGGACGGATTCCACCTGTTTCAGCACTAAACCTTCACATATGTATACAAAACGATTGTAATATCTGTCATGGAGCCGAGGTGCCATGTAGGGACATGCTGCACGCAAGTTTACACCGCCGAAAACAGTGTGGGCCTTGTCGTGGGGACAGCCAGTGTAAGTGTCCACCAGGCCAAAGAAAAAACAGATGAATTCGGCAGAATAATGAAAACAAAAAAAATATTACGGCCGACCAAATTTGGACGGCAGTTCGGCCGGCCAGCCGGCCGGCCCACCGAACTACCGAAGGCAGTTTGGCTTCGGCCGAGTAGAATTTGAAGGTCCGTAACAGCCCTGATTCAGACCCAGTATCAGTTCAGACCCTGTATCAGTTCAGACCCAGTATCAGTTCAGACCCAGTATGAGTTCTGACCCAGTTCAGTTCAGACCCAGTTCAGACCCTGTATCAGTTCATACCCAGTATCAGTTCAGACCCAGTATCAGTTCAGACCCAGTATCAGTTCATACCCAGTATCAGTTCATACCCAGTATCAGTTCAGACCCAATATCAGTTCAGACCCACTATCAGTTCAGACCCAGTATCAGTTTAGACCCAGTATCAGTTCAGACCCAGTATCAGTTCAGACCCAGTATCAGTTCAGACCCAGTATCAGTTCAGACCCAATATCAGTTCAGACCCAGTATCGGTTCAGACCCAGTATCAGTTCAGACCCAGTTCAGACCCATTATCAGTTCAGACCCAGTATCAGTTCAGACCCAATATCAGTTCAGACCCAATATCTGTTCAGACCCAGTATCAGTTCAGACCCAGTATCAGTTCAGACCCAGTTCAGACCCAGGATCAGTTCAGACCCAGTTTCAGTTCAGGCCCAGTATCAGTTCAGACCCAGTATCAGTTCAGACCCAGTATCAGTTCAGACCCAGTATCAGTTCAGACCCAATATCAGTTCAGACCCAGTATCAGTTCAGACCCTGTATCAGTTCAGACCCACTATCAGTTCAGACCTAGTATCAGTTCAGACCCAGTATCAGTTCAGACCCAGTATCAGTTCTGACCCAGTATCAGTTCAGACCTAGTATCAGTTCAGACCCAGTATCAGTTCAGACCCAATATCAGTTCAGACCCAGTATCGGTTCAGACCCAGTATCAGTTCAGACCCAATTCAGACCCAGTATCAGTTCAGACCCAGTATCAGTTCAGACCCAGTATCAGTTCAGACCCAGTATCAGTTCAGACCCAGTATCAGTTCAGACCCAGTTCAGACCCTGTATTAGTTCAGACCCAGTATCAGTTCAGACCCAGTATCAGTTCAGACCCAGTATCAGTTCAGACCCAGTATCAGTTCAGATTTCAGACCCAGTATCATTTCAGACCCAGTATCAGTTCAGACCCAGTATCAGTTCAGACCCAGTATCAGTTCAGACCCAGTATCAGTTCAGACCCAGTTCAGACCCTGTATCAGTTCAGACCCAGTATCAGTTCAGACCCAGTATCAGTTCAGACCCAGTATCAGTTCAGACACAGTATCAGTTCAGACCCAGTATCAGTTCATACCCAGTATCAGTTCAGACCCAGTATCAGTTTAGACCCAGTATCAGTTCAGACCCAGTATCAGTTCAGACCCAGTATCAGTTCAGACCCAGTATCAGTTCAGACCCAGTATCAGTTCAGACCCAATATCAGTTCAGACCCAGTATCGGTTCAGACCCAGTATCAGTTCAGACCCAGTTCATACCCAGTATCAGTTCAGACCCAGTATCAGTTCAGACCCAGTATCAGTTCAGACCCAGTATCAGTTCAGACACAGTATCAGTTCAGACCCAGTATCAGTTCAGACCCACTATCAGTTCAGACCCAGTATCAGTTTAGACCCAGTATCAGTTCAGACCCAGTATCAGTTCAGACCCAGTATCAGTTCAGACCCAGTATCAGTTCAGACCCAGTATCAGTTCAGACCCAATATCAGTTCAGACCCAGTATCGGTTCAGACCCAGTATCAGTTCAGACCCAGTTCAGACCCAGTATCAGTTCAGACCCAGTATCAGTTCAGACCCAGTATCAGTTCAGACCCAGTATCAGTTCAGACCCAGTATCAGTTCAGACCCAGTATCAGTTCAGACCCAGTATCAGTTCAGACCCAGTATCAGTTCAGACCCAGTATCAGTTCAGACCCAGTATCAGTTCAGACCCAGTATCAGTTCAGACCCAGTATCAATTCAGACCCAATATCAGTTCAGACCCTGTATCAGTTCATACCCAGTATCAGTTCAGACCCAGTATCAGTTCAGACCTAGTATCAGTTCAGACCCAGTTCAGACCCAGTTCAGACCCAGTATCAGTTCAGACCCATTATCAGTTCAGACCTAGTATCAGTTCAGACCCAGTATCAGTTCAGACCTAGTTCAGACCCAGTATCAGTTCAGACCCAATATCAGTTCAGACCCAGTATCAGTTCAGACCCAGTATCAGTTCAGACCCAGTATCAGTTCAGACCCAATATCAGTTCAGACCCAGTATCGGTTCAGACCCAGTATCAGTTCAGACCCAGTTCAGACCCAGTATCAGTTCAGACCCAGTATCAGTTCAGACCCAGTATCAGTCCAGACCCAGTATCAGTTCAGACCCTGTATCAGTTCAGACCCAGTTCAGACCCTGTATCAGTTCAGACCGAGCATCAGTTCAGACCCAGTATCAGTTCAGACCCAGTATCAGTTCAGACCCAGTATCAGTTCAGACCAGGGCAGCTACAGCCGATCGGCGGCCGACCAGAATGGCCAGAAAATAAATATGGCCGATCGCCCCGCTAGGGGCGACTCGGCGATGGCCGAAAGAAAAAGAAGGGGGGGGTCGGCCGAAGGCAGGCTGCAGCCGAAGGCTGCGGGGGGGGGTTCGGCCGAAGGCCGAATCTGAGGTGGGGGTTCGGTCGAAAGCAGGCCATATTAGGCCTCTTTGAATTCGCGTGCGGCTGCCATTGGTGAAGACTCAATAGCAATCGAACTATCGAAGGCTGTCCCCACGACCAGGCCCACGCTTTCCATTTCAAAATCGGCGGCGAAGCGACCACAACAACAGATGTGCGACTCGCGCAACCATGCCAACGGAATTTCGGGAGCTTTCTTGACGGAAATGTTGCTTGGTTCAATGCCTTCTTGTGATAAAACTTTGCAGTTCAACGGCCATGTGTCGACGAAGGCATGACAGAATTTGTGCGTGTTCCAACACATTCAAAATTTAGCACACACAAAACAGCTCACGGCGTATTCGAATGTTAGCGGAGAACGTCGAGATATGGAGCAAACGAATGCTCTTCAGCAAAGCAAAAATTATCTCGATGCAGCCCATGCTGCCCGTACGGCTGTGGAAAGTTTAGAGCCGTACAAGGCATGCGTGTTTCGGAGCCATTCCAAGCGGTATCTCCTCTCGATTTCTCCCTCATTGCTGGACGGATTCCACCTGTTTCAGCACTAAACCTTCACATATGTATACAAAACGATTGTAATATCTGTCATGGAGCCGAGGTGCCATGTAGGGACATGCTGCACGCAAGTTTACACCGCCGAAAACAGTGTGGGCCTTGTCGTGGGGACAGCCAGTGTAAGTGTCCACCAGGCCAAAGAAAAAACAGATGAATTCGGCAGAATAATGAAAACAAAAAAAATATTACGGCCGACCAAATTTGGACGGCAGTTCGGCCGGCCAGCCGGCCGGCCCACCGAACTACCGAAGGCAGTTTGGCTTCGGCCGAGTAGAATTTGAAGGTCCGTAACAGCCCTGATTCAGACCCAGTATCAGTTCAGACCCTGTATCAGTTCAGACCCAGTATCAGTTCAGACCCAGTATGAGTTCTGACCCAGTTCAGTTCAGACCCAGTTCAGACCCTGTATCAGTTCATACCCAGTATCAGTTCAGACCCAGTATCAGTTCAGACCCAGTATCAGTTCATACCCAGTATCAGTTCATACCCAGTATCAGTTCAGACCCAATATCAGTTCAGACCCACTATCAGTTCAGACCCAGTATCAGTTTAGACCCAGTATCAGTTCAGACCCAGTATCAGTTCAGACCCAGTATCAGTTCAGACCCAGTATCAGTTCAGACCCAATATCAGTTCAGACCCAGTATCGGTTCAGACCCAGTATCAGTTCAGACCCAGTTCAGACCCATTATCAGTTCAGACCCAGTATCAGTTCAGACCCAATATCAGTTCAGACCCAATATCTGTTCAGACCCAGTATCAGTTCAGACCCAGTATCAGTTCAGACCCAGTTCAGACCCAGGATCAGTTCAGACCCAGTTTCAGTTCAGGCCCAGTATCAGTTCAGACCCAGTATCAGTTCAGACCCAGTATCAGTTCAGACCCAGTATCAGTTCAGACCCAATATCAGTTCAGACCCAGTATCAGTTCAGACCCTGTATCAGTTCAGACCCACTATCAGTTCAGACCTAGTATCAGTTTAGACCCAGTATCAGTTCAGACCCAGTATCAGTTCAGACCCAGTATCAGTTCAGACCCAGTATCAGTTCAGACCCAGTATCAGTTCAGACCCAATATCAGTTCAGACCCAGTATCGGTTCAGACCCAGTATCAGTTCAGACCCAGTTCAGACCCCGTATCAGTTCAGACCCAGTATCAGTTCAGACCCAGTATCAGTTCAGACCCAGTATCAGTTCAGACCCAGTATCAGTTCAGACCCAGTATCAGTTCAGACCCAGTATCAGTTCAGACCCAATATCAGTTCAGACCCAGTATCGGTTCAGACCCAGTATCAGTTCAGACCCAGTTCATACCCAGTATCAGTTCAGACCCAGTATCAGTTCAGACCCAGTATCAGTTCAGACCCAGTATCAGTTCAGACACAGTATCAGTTCAGACCCAGTATCAGTTCAGACCCACTATCAGTTCAGACCCAGTATCAGTTTAGACCCAGTATCAGTTCAGACCCAGTATCAGTTCAGACCCAGTATCAGTTCAGACCCAGTATCAGTTCAGACCCAGTATCAGTTCAGACCCAATATCAGTTCAGACCCAGTATCGGTTCAGACCCAGTATCAGTTCAGACCCAGTTCAGACCCAGTATCAGTTCAGACCCAGTATCAGTTCAGACCCAGTATCAGTTCAGACCCAGTATCAGTTCAGACACAGTATCAGTTCAGACCCAGTATCAGTTCAGACCCAGTATCAGTTCAGACCCAGTATCAGTTCAGACCCAGTATCAGTTCAGACCCAGTATCAGTTCAGACCCAGTATCAGTTCAGACCCAGTATCAATTCAGACCCAATATCAGTTCAGACCCTGTATCAGTTCATACCCAGTATCAGTTCAGACCCAGTATCAGTTCAGACCTAGTATCAGTTCAGACCCAGTTCAGACCCAGTTCAGACCCAGTATCAGTTCAGACCCAATATCAGTTCAGACCCAGTATCAGTTCAGACCCAGTATCAGTTCAGACCTAGTTCAGACCCAGTATCAGTTCAGACCCAATATCAGTTCAGACCCAGTATCAGTTCAGACCCAGTATCAGTTCAGACCCAGTATCAGTTCAGACCCAATATCAGTTCAGACCCAGTATCGGTTCAGACCCAGTATCAGTTCAGACCCAGTTCAGACCCAGTATCAGTTCAGACCCAGTATCAGTTCAGACCCAGTATCAGTCCAGACCCAGTATCAGTTCAGACCCTGTATCAGTTCAGACCCAGTTCAGACCCTGTATCAGTTCAGACCGAGCATCAGTTCAGACCCAGTATCAGTTCAGACCCAGTATCAGTTCAGACCCAGTATCAGTTCAGACCAGGGCAGCTACAGCCGATCGGCGGCCGACCAGAATGGCCAGAAAATAAATATGGCCGATCGCCCCGCTAGGGGCGACTCGGCGATGGCCGAAAGAAAAAGAAGGGGGGGGGTCGGCCGAAGGCAGGCTGCAGCCGAAGGCTGCGGGGGGGGGTTCGGCCGAAGGCCGAATCTGAGGTGGGGGTTCGGTCGAAAGCAGGCCATATTAGGCCTCTTTGAATTCGCGTGCGGCTGCCATTGGTGAAGACTCAATAGCAATCGAACTATCGAAGGCTGTCCCCACGACCAGGCCCACGCTTTCCATTTCAAAATCGGCGGCGAAGCGACCACAACAACAGATGTGCGACTCGCGCAACCATGCCAACGGAATTTCGGGAGCTTTCTTGACGGAAATGTTGCTTGGTTCAATGCCTTCTTGTGATAAAACTTTGCAGTTCAACGGCCATGTGTCGACGAAGGCATGACAGAATTTGTGCGTGTTCCAACACATTCAAAATTTAGCACACACAAAACAGCTCACGGCGTATTCGAATGTTAGCGGAGAACGTCGAGATATGGAGCAAACGAATGCTCTTCAGCAAAGCAAAAATTATCTCGATGCAGCCCATGCTGCCCGTACGGCTGTGGAAAGTTTAGAGCCGTACAAGGCATGCGTGTTTCGGAGCCATTCCAAGCGGTATCTCCTCTCGATTTCTCCCTCATTGCTGGACGGATTCCACCTGTTTCAGCACTAAACCTTCACATATGTATACAAAACGATTGTAATATCTGTCATGGAGCCGAGGTGCCATGTAGGGACATGCTGCACGCAAGTTTACACCGCCGAAAACAGTGTGGGCCTTGTCGTGGGGACAGCCAGTGTAAGTGTCCACCAGGCCAAAGAAAAAACAGATGAATTCGGCAGAATAATGAAAACAAAAAAAATATTACGGCCGACCAAATTTGGACGGCAGTTCGGCCGGCCAGCCGGCCGGCCCACCGAACTACCGAAGGCAGTTTGGCTTCGGCCGAGTAGAATTTGAAGGTCCGTAACAGCCCTGATTCAGACCCAGTATCAGTTCAGACCCTGTATCAGTTCAGACCCAGTATCAGTTCAGACCCAGTATGAGTTCTGACCCAGTTCAGTTCAGACCCAGTTCAGACCCTGTATCAGTTCATACCCAGTATCAGTTCAGACCCAGTATCAGTTCAGACCCAGTATCAGTTCATACCCAGTATCAGATCATACCCAGTATCAGTTCAGACCCAATATCAGTTCAGACCCACTATCAGTTCAGACCCAGTATCAGTTTAGACCCAGTATCAGTTCAGACCCAGTATCAGTTCAGACCCAGTATCAGTTCAGACCCAGTATCAGTTCAGACCCAATATCAGTTCAGACCCAGTATCGGTTCAGACCCAGTATCAGTTCAGACCCAGTTCAGACCCATTATCAGTTCAGACCCAGTATCAGTTCAGACCCAATATCAGTTCAGACCCAATATCTGTTCAGACCCAGTATCAGTTCAGACCCAGTATCAGTTCAGACCCAGTTCAGACCCAGGATCAGTTCAGACCCAGTTTCAGTTCAGGCCCAGTATCAGTTCAGACCCAGTATCAGTTCAGACCCAGTATCAGTTCAGACCCAGTATCAGTTCAGACCCAATATCAGTTCAGACCCAGTATCAGTTCAGACCCTGTATCAGTTCAGACCCACTATCAGTTCAGACCTAGTATCAGTTTAGACCCAGTATCAGTTCAGACCCAGTATCAGTTCAGACCCAGTATCAGTTCAGACCCAGTATCAGTTCAGACCCAGTATCAGTTCAGACCCAATATCAGTTCAGACCCAGTATCGGTTCAGACCCAGTATCAGTTCAGACCCAGTTCAGACCCCGTATCAGTTCAGACCCAGTATCAGTTCAGACCCAGTATCAGTTCAGACCCAGTATCAGTTCAGACCCAGTTCAGACCCATTATCAGTTCACACCCAGTATCAGTTCAGACCCAGTATCAGTTCAGACCCAGTATCAGTTCAGACCCAATATCAGTTCAGACCCAGTATCAGTTCAGACCCAGTATCAGTTCAGACCCAGTTTAGACCCAGTATCAGTTCAGACCCAGTATCAGTTCAGACCCAGTATCAGTTCAGACCTAGTATCAGTTCAGACCCAGTATCAGTTCAGACCCAGTATCAGTTCAGACCCAGTATCAGTTCAGACCCAGTATCAGTTCATACCCAGTATCAGTTCAGAGCCAGTATCAGTTCAGACCCAATATCAGTTCAGACCCAGTATCAGTTCAGACCCAGTATCAGTTCAGACCCACTATCAGTTCAGACCTAGTATCAGTTTAGACCCAGTATCAGTTCAGACCCAGTATCAGTTCAGACCCAGTATCAGTTCAGAGCCAGTATCAGTTCAGACCTAGTATCAGTTCAGACCCAATATCAGTTCAGACCCAGTATCAGTTCAGACCCAGTATCAGTTCAGACCCAGTTCAGACCCAGTATCAGTTCAGACCCAGTATCAGTTCAGACCCAGTATCAGTTCAGACACATTATCAGTTCAGACCCAGTATCAGTTCAGACCCAGTTCAGACCCATTATCAGTTCACACCCAGTATCAGTTCAGACCCAGTATCAGTTCAGACCCAGTATCAGTTCAGACCCAATATCAGTTCAGACCCAGTATCAGTTCAGACCTAGTTCAGGCCCAGTATCAGTTCAGACCCAGTATCAGTTCAGACCCAGTATCAGTTCAGACCCAGTATCAGTTCAGACCCAGTTCAGACCCATTATCAGTTCAGACCCAGTATCAGTTCAGGCCCAGTTCATACCCAGTATCAGTTCAGACCCAGTATCAGTTCAGACCCAGTATCAGTTCAGACCCAGGATCAGTTCAGACCCAATATCAGTTCAGACCCTGTATCAGTTCATACCCAGTATCAGTTCAGAGCCAGTATCAGTTCAGACCTAGTATCCGTTCAGACCCAGTTCAGACCCAGTATCAGTTCAGACCCAGTATCAGTTCAGACCCATTTCAGACCCAGTATCAGTTCAGACCCAGTATCAGTTCAGACCTAGTATCAGTTCAGACCCAGTATCAGTTCAGACCTAGTTCAGACCCATTATCAGTTCAGACCCAGTATCAGTTCAGACCCATTATCAGTTCAGACCTAGTATCAGTTCAGACCCAGTATCATTTCAGACCTAGTTCAGACCCAGTATCAGTTCAGACCCAGTATCAGTTCAGACCCAGTATCAGTTCAGACCCAGTATCAGTTCAGACCCAGTTCAGACCCAGTATCAGTTCAGACCCAGTATCAGTTCAGACCCAGTATCAGTTCAGACCCAGTTTAGACCCATTATCAGTTCAGACCCAGTATCAGTTCAGGCCCAGTTCAGACCCAGTTTCAGTTCAGGCCTAGTATCAGTTCAGACCTAGTATCAGTTCAGACCCAGTATCAGTTCAGACCCAGTATCAGTTCAGACCCAGTATCAGTTCAGACCCAGTTTCAGTTCAGACCCAGTATCAGTTCAGACCCAATATCAGTTCAGACCCAGTATCAGTTCAGACCTAGTATCAGTTGAGACCCAGTATCAGTTCAGACCCAGTATCAGTTCAGACCCAGTTAGGGTTACCCAGTACGGGCCGTATTGGCCTAAAATCCCGTACTGTATCCGTACCATACCGTTTGCAACACGGCCAAGTACGGTCGCCATTTCCTGCACTGCATGACTGCATGGGAGCGATGGAGGTAGCGCTGAGAACACGTCCTAGGAATGCATCGTACACGGCTGATTCGCATTGGATTTTGCAGCCGTCATCGAAGGCTGGCTAGGCCAAGCGTGGGCGATGCAAATTTTGTAATTATATTTTCGTCAACACTACGCGATTTACCAATCGCCTCGCGGGCTAAGAGGACACGTTGCGGCGTGTAAGACGTTAGGACGGGTGATACAGGCATATTGCGGTGATGTCGTGTGATCGTCTGCCTCGTCTGGCAAATCCACACCGTCCACAGTCCACACATCCAGGGCATCAAAATCTACGTAAGCTCGCTCGCTTCCAGTGGTAAAGAGGCATTCGTTGCTCGTGAAAGTACAAGTCTACCCCAAAACCTAGTGGCAATAAGACAGAACTTGGCGCCAAGTCACGATCCAAAGCTGCATAGAGGGAGGAGGGCAAGAGGCGAGGAGGAGTAGGAGCCCATGAGTCCAGGACTCCCAGGAGGGAGGCAAGACACAGGAGCTCCGTGTCTCCTTACAAAGTGATTTCCATGCATGCCATGCAACTCAGCAACTATGCAAGGTGATTCTGAGGCCTCTTGTTTCTATTGCTATATTCATGCATGTAAAATTTCATGTGCCATGCTGGTGGGTAGCGTTTATATGGACTAGCTGAATTACTGAAATGCTGAATGGCATGTTGGAACATTGTAATGGCGATCTGTGAGGAGTTTGGGATTGCATCAATGATCATATTTTCTCCTATCATGTCAGCCTAGTAAATCTGCATGCATGCATGGAGATCCTTGGTGGTTATTTGGGGGCCATGCTAAAATTGCATGGGGACTGTCATGCAGCCATGCAGTATGTCAGGATGTGCATGAGTTCAAACATTCATGTGAGTGTTGCATGCATGTGTTTCTCTGTGTGGATCCTGCTGTTCTGAGCCTTGAAAATGGGGAACACCTTGGACCGTATTGGCCTACCGTACCGTCCCTTTTGTCCGTACCGTATCCGTACCGTACCGCACCGTATTACCGTACCGTGTTTCCGTACCGGGTTACCCTGGACCCAGTTCAGACCCAGTATCAGTTCAGACCCAGTTCAGACCCAGTATCAGTTCAGACCCATTATCAGTTCAGACCTAGTATCAGTTCAGACCCAGTATCAGTTCAGACCTAGTTCAGACCCAGTATCAGTTCAGACCCAGTATCAGTTCAGACCCAGTTCAGACCCAGTATCAGTTCAGACCCAGTATCAGTTCAGGCCCAGTTCAGACCCAGTATCAGTTCAGACCCAGTATCAGTTCAAACCCAGTTTCAGTTCAGGCCCAGTATCAGTTCAGACCCAGTATCAGTTCAGACCCAGTATCAGTTCAGACCCAGTATCAGTTCAGACCCAGTATCAGTTCAGACCCAGTATCAGTTCAGACCCAGTATCAGTTCAGACCCAGTATCAGTTCAGACCCAATATCAGTTCAGACCCAGTATCAGTTCAGACCTAGTATCAGTTCAGACCCAGTATCAGTTCAGACCCAGTATCAGTTCAGACCCAGTCAGGGTTACCCAGTACGGGCCGTATTGGCCTAAAATCCCGTACCGTATCCGTACAATAATGTTTGCACCACGGCCAAGTACGGTCGCCATTTCCTGCACTGCATGACTGCATGGGAGCGATGGAGGTAGCGCTGAGAACACGTCCTAGGAATGCATCGTACACGGCTGATTCGCATTGGATTTTGCAGCCGTCATCGAAGGCTGGCCTGGCCAAGCGTGGGCGATGCAAATTTTGTAATTATATTTTCGTCAACACTACGCGATTTACCAATCGCCTCGCGGGCTAACAGGACACGTTGCGGCGTGTAAGACGTTAGGACGGGTGATACAGGCATATTGCGGTGATGTCGTGTGATCGTCTGCCTCGTCTGGCAAATCCACACCGTCCACAGTCCACACATCCAGGGCATCAAAATCTACGTAAGCTCGCTCGCTTCCAGTGGTAAAGAGGCATTCGTTGCTCGTGAAAGTACAAGTCTACCCCAAAACCTAGTGGCAATAAGACAGAACTTGGCGCCAAGTCACGATCCAAAGCTGCATAGAGGGAGGAGGGCAAGAGGCCAGGAGGAGTAGGAGCCCATGAGTCCAGGACTCCCAGGAGGGAGGCAAGACACAGGAGCTCCGTGTCTCCTTACAAAGTGATTTCCATGCATGCCATGCAACTCAGCAACTATGCAAGGTGATTCTGAGGCCTCTTGTTTCTATTGCTATATTCATGCATGTAAAATTTCATGTGCCATGCTGGTGGGTAGCGTTTATATGGACTAGCTGAATTACTGAAATGCTGAATGGCATGTTGGAACATTGTAATGGCGATCTGTGAGGAGTTTGGGATTGCATCAATGATCATATTTTCTCCTATCATGTCAGCCTGGTAAATCTGCATGCATGCATGGAGATCCTTGGTGGTTATTTGGGGGCCATGCTAAAATTGCATGGGGACTGTCATGCAGCCATGCAGTATGTCAGGATGTGCATAAGTTCAAACATTCATGTGAGTGTTGCATGCATGTGTTTCTCTGTGTGGATCCTGCTGTTCTGAGCCTTGAAAATGGGGAAAACCTTGGACCGTATTGGCCTACCGTACCGTCCCTTTTGTCCATACCGTATCCGTACCGTACCGCACCGTATTACCGTACCGTGTTTCCGTACCGGGTTACCCTGGACCCAGTTCAGACCCAGTATCAGTTCAGACCCAGTATCAGTTCAGACCCAATATCAGTTCAGACCCAGTATCAGTTCAGACCTAGTATCAGTCCAGACCCAGTATCAGTTCAGACATAGTATCAGTTCAGACCCATTATCAGTTCAGACCCAGTTCAGACCCAGTATCAGTTCAGACCCAGTATCAGTTCAGACCCAGTATCAGTTCAGACCCAGTATCAGTTCAGACCCAGTATCAGTTCAGACCCAGTATCAGTTCAGACCCAGTATCAGTTCAGACCCAGTATCAGTTCAGACCCAGTATCGGTTCAGACCCAGTATCAGTTCAGACCCAATTCAGACCCAGTATCAGTTCAGACCCAGTATCAGTTCAGACTCAGTATCAGTTCAGACCCAGTATCAGTTCAGACCCAGTATCAGGTCAGATCCAGTATCAGTTCAGACCCAGTATCAGTTCAGACCCAGTATCAGTTCAGGCTCAGTATCAGTTCAGACCCAGTATCAGTTCAGACCCAGTATCAGTTCAGACCCAGTATCAGTTCAGACCCAGTATCAGTTCAGACCAAGTATCAGTTCATACCCAGTTCAGACCCTGTATCAGTTCAGACCTAGTATCAGTTCAGACCCAGTATCAGTTCATACCCAGTATCAGTTCATACCCAGTATCAGGTCAGACCCAGTGTCAGTTCAGACCCAGTTCAGACCCAGTATCAGTTCAGACCCAGTATCAGTTCAGACCCAGTATCAGTTCAGACCCTGTATCAGTTCAGACCCAATATCAGTTCAGACCCAGTATCGGTTCAGACCCAGTATCAGTTCAGACCCAGTATCAGTTCAGACCCAGTATCAGTTCAGACCCAGTATCAGTTCAGACCCAGTATCAGTTCAGACCCAGTTCAGACCCAGTATCAGCTCAGACCCAGTATCAGTTCAGACCCAGTATCAGTTCAGACCCAGTATCAGTTCAGACCCAGTATCAGTTCAGACCCAGTATCAGTTCAGACCCAATATCAGTTCAGACCGTGTATCAGTTCATACCCAGTATCAGTTCAGAGCCAGTATCAGTTCAGACCTAGTATCAGTTCAGACCCAGTTCAGACCCAGTATCAGTTCAGACCCAATATCAGTTCAGACCCAGTTCAGACCCAGTATCAGTTCAGACCCATTATCAGTTCAGACCTAGTATCAGTTCAGACCCAGTATCAGTTCAGACCTAGTTCAGACCCAGTATCAGTTCAGACCCAGTATCAGTTCATACCTAGTATCAGTTCAGACCCAGTATCAGTTCAGACCCAGTTCAGACCCAGTATCAGTTCAGACCCAGTATCAGTTCAGGCCCAGTGCAGACCCAGTATCAGTTCAGACCCAGTATCAGTTCAGACCCAGTTTCAGTTCAGGCCCAGTATCAGTTCAGACCCAGTATCAGTTCAGACCCAGTATTAGTTCAGACCCAGTATCAGTTCAGACCCAGTATCAGTTCAGACCCAGTATCAGTTCAGACCCAGTATCAGTTCAGACCCAATATCAGTTCAGACCCAGTATCAGTTCAGACCTAGTATCAGTTCAGACCTAGTATCAGTTCAGACCCAGTATCAGTTCAGACCCAGTCAGGGTTACCCAGTACGGGCCGTATTGGCCTAAAATTCCGTACTGTATCCGTACCATACCGTTTGCAACACGGCCAAGTACGGTCGCCATTTCCTGCACTGCATGACTGCATGGGAGCGATGGAGGTAGCGCTGAGAACACGTCCTAGGAATGCATCGTACACGGCTGATTCGCATTGGATTTTGCAGCCGTCATCGAAGGCTGGCCAGGCCAAGCGTGGGCGATGCAAATTTTGTAATTATATTTTCGTCAACACTACGCGATTTACCAATCGCCTCGCGGGCTAACAGGACACGTTGCGGCGTGTAAGACGTTAGGACGGGTGATACAGGCATATTGCGGTGATGTCGTGTGATCGTCTGCCTCGTCTGGCAAATCCACACCGTCCACAGTCCACACATCCAGGGCATCAAAATCTACGTAAGCTCGCTCGCTTCCAGTGGTAAAGAGGCATTCGTTGCTCGTGAAAGTACAAGTCTACCCCAAAACCTAGTGGCAATAAGACAGAACTTGGCGCCAAGTCACGATCCAAAGCTGCATAGAGGGAGGAGGGCAAGAGGCCAGGAGGAGTAGGAGCCCATGAGTCCAGGACTCCCAGGAGGGAGGCAAGACACAGGAGCTCCGTGTCTCCTTACAAAGTGATTTCCATGCATGCCATGCAACTCAGCAACTATGCAAGGTGATTCTGAGGCCTCTTGTTTCTATTGCTATATTCATGCATGTAAAATTTCATGTGCCATGCTGGTGGGTAGCGTTTATATGGACTAGCTGAATTACTGAAATGCTGAATGGCATGTTGGAACATTGTAATGGCGATCTGTGAGGAGTTTGGGATTGCATCAATGATCATATTTTCTCCTATCATGTCAGCCTGGTAAATCTGCATGCATGCATGGAGATCCTTGGTGGTTATTTGGGGGCCATGCTAAAATTGCATGGGGACTGTCATGCAGCCATGCAGTATGTCAGGATGTGCATAAGTTCAAACATTCATGTGAGTGTTGCATGCATGTGTTTCTCTGTGTGGATCCTGCTGTTCTGAGCCTTGAAAATGGGGAAAACCTTGGACCGTATTGGCCTACCGTACCGTCCCTTTTGTCCATACCGTATCCGTACCGTACCGCACCGTATTACCATACCGTGTTTCCGTACCGGGTTACCCTGGACCCAGTTCAGAACCAGTATCAGTTCAGACCCAGTATCAGTTCAGACCCAGTATCAGTTCAGACCCAGGATCAGTTCAGACCTAGTATCAGTCCAGACCCAGTATCAGTTCAGACCTAGTATCCGTTCAGACCCAGTATCAGTTCAGACCCAGTTCAGACCCAGTATCAGTTCAGACCCAGTATCAGTTCAGACCCAGTATCAGTTCAGACCCAGTATCATTTCAGACCCAGTATCAGTTCAGACCCAGTATCAGTTCAGACCCAGTATCAGTTCAGACCCAGTTTCAGTTCAGACCCAGTATCGGTTCAGACCCAGTATCAGTTCAGACCCAGTATCAGTTCAGACCTAGTATCAGTTCAGACCCAGTATCAGTTCAGACCCAGTATCAGTTCAGACCCAGTCAGGGTTACCCAGTACGGGCCGTATTGGCCTAAAATCCCGTACTGTATCCGTACCATACCGTTTGCAACACGGCCAAGTACGGTCGCCATTTCCTGCACTGCATGACTGCATGGGAGCGATGGAGGTAGCGCTGAGAACACGTCCTAGGAATGCATCGTACACGGCTGATTCGCATTGGATTTTGCAGCCGTCATCGAAGGCTGGCCAGGCCAAGCGTGGGCGATGCAAATTTTGTAATTATATTTTCGTCAACACTACGCGATTTACCAATCGCCTCGCGGGCTAACAGGACACGTTGCGGCGTGTAAGACGTTAGGACGGGTGATACAGGCATATTGCGGTGATGTCGTGTGATCGTCTGCCTCGTCTGGCAAATCCACACCGTCCACAGTCCACACATCCAGGGCATCAAAATCTACGTAAGCTCGCTCGCTTCCAGTGGTAAAGAGGCATTCGTTGCTCGTGAAAGTACAAGTCTACCCCAAAACCTAGTGGCAATAAGACAGAACTTGGCGCCAAGTCACGATCCAAAGCTGCATAGAGGGAGGAGGGCAAGAGGCCAGGAGGAGTAGGAGCCCATGAGTCCAGGACTCCCAGGAGGGAGGCAAGACACAGGAGCTCCGTGTCTCCTTACAAAGTGATTTCCATGCATGCCATGCAACTCAGCAACTATGCAAGGTGATTCTGAGGCCTCTTGTTTCTATTGCTATATTCATGCATGTAAAATTTCATGTGCCATGCTGGTGGGTAGCGTTTATATGGACTAGCTGAATTACTGAAATGCTGAATGGCATGTTGGAACATTGTAATGGCGATCTGTGAGGAGTTTGGGATTGCATCAATGATCATATTTTCTCCTATCATGTCAGCCTGGTAAATCTGCATGCATGCATGGAGATCCTTGGTGGTTATTTGGGGGCCATGCTAAAATTGCATGGGGACTGTCATGCAGCCATGCAGTATGTCAGGATGTGCATAAGTTCAAACATTCATGTGAGTGTTGCATGCATGTGTTTCTCTGTGTGGATCCTGCTGTTCTGAGCCTTGAAAATGGGGAAAACCTTGGACCGTATTGGCCTACCGTACCGTCCCTTTTGTCCATACCGTATCCGTACCGTACCGCACCGTATTACCATACCGTGTTTCCGTACCGGGTTACCCTGGACCCAGTTCAGAACCAGTATCAGTTCAGACCCAGTATCAGTTCAGACCCAGTATCAGTTCAGACCCAGGATCAGTTCAGACCTAGTATCAGTCCAGACCCAGTATCAGTTCAGACCTAGTATCCGTTCAGACCCAGTATCAGTTCAGACCCAGTTCAGACCCAGTATCAGTTCAGACCCAGTATCAGTTCAGACCCAGTATCAGTTCAGACCCAGTATCATTTCAGACCCAGTATCAGTTCAGACCCAGTATCAGTTCAGACCCAGTATCAGTTCAGACCCAGTTTCAGTTCAGACCCAGTATCGGTTCAGACCCAGTATCAGTTCAGACCCAGTATCAGTTCAGACCTAGTATCAGTTCAGACCCAGTATCAGTTCAGACCCAGTATCAGTTCAGACCCAGTCAGGGTTACCCAGTACGGGCCGTATTGGCCTAAAATCCCGTACTGTATCCGTACCATACCGTTTGCAACACGGCCAAGTACGGTCGCCATTTCCTGCACTGCATGACTGCATGGGAGCGATGGAGGTAGCGCTGAGAACACGTCCTAGGAATGCATCGTACACGGCTGATTCGCATTGGATTTTGCAGCCGTCATCGAAGGCTGGCCAGGCCAAGCGTGGGCGATGCAAATTTTGTAATTATATTTTCGTCAACACTACGCGATTTACCAATCGCCTCGCGGGCTAACAGGACACGTTGCGGCGTGTAAGACGTTAGGACGGGTGATACAGGCATATTGCGGTGATGTCGTGTGATCGTCTGCCTCGTCTGGCAAATCCACACCGTCCACAGTCCACACATCCAGGGCATCAAAATCTACGTAAGCTCGCTCGCTTCCAGTGGTAAAGAGGCATTCGTTGCTCGTGAAAGTACAAGTCTACCCCAAAACCTAGTGGCAATAAGACAGAACTTGGCGCCAAGTCACGATCCAAAGCTGCATAGAGGGAGGAGGGCAAGAGGCCAGGAGGAGTAGGAGCCCATGAGTCCAGGACTCCCAGGAGGGAGGCAAGACACAGGAGCTCCGTGTCTCCTTACAAAGTGATTTCCATGCATGCCATGCAACTCAGCAACTATGCAAGGTGATTCTGAGGCCTCTTGTTTCTATTGCTATATTCATGCATGTAAAATTTCATGTGCCATGCTGGTGGGTAGCGTTTATATGGACTAGCTGAATTACTGAAATGCTGAATGGCATGTTGGAACATTGTAATGGCGATCTGTGAGGAGTTTGGGATTGCATCAATGATCATATTTTCTCCTATCATGTCAGCCTGGTAAATCTGCATGCATGCATGGAGATCCTTGGTGGTTATTTGGGGGCCATGCTAAAATTGCATGGGGACTGTCATGCAGCCATGCAGTATGTCAGGATGTGCATAAGTTCAAACATTCATGTGAGTGTTGCATGCATGTGTTTCTCTGTGTGGATCCTGCTGTTCTGAGCCTTGAAAATGGGGAAAACCTTGGACCGTATTGGCCTACCGTACCGTCCCTTTTGTCCATACCGTATCCGTACCGTATCCGTACCGTACCGTACCGCACCGTATTACCGTACCGTGTTTCCGTACCGGGTTACCCTGGACCCAGTTCAGACCCAGTATCAGTTCAGACCCAGTATCAGTTCAGACCCAATATCAGTTCAGACCCAGTATCAGTTCAGACCTAGTATCAGTCCAGACCCAGTATCAGTTCAGACCTAGTATCCGTTCAGACCCAGTATCAGTTCAGACCCAGTTCAGACCCAGTATCAGTTCAGACCCAGTATCAGTTCAGACCCAGTATCAGTTCAGACCCAGTATCATTTCAGACCCAGTATCAGTTCAGACCCAGTATCAGTTCAGACCCAGTATCAGTTCAGACCCAGTATCAGTTCAGACCCAGTATCGGTTCAGACCCAGTATCAGTTCAGACCCAATTCAGACCCAGTATCAGTTCAGACCCAGTATCAGTTCAGACTCAGTATCAGTTCAGACCCAGTATCAGTTCAGGCCCAGTATCAGTTCAGACCCAGTATCAGTTCAGACCCAGTATCAGTTCAGACCCAGTATCAGTTCAGACTCAGTATCAGTTCAGACCCAGTATCAGTTCAGACCCAGTATCAGTTCAGACCCAGTATCAGTTCAGACCCAGTATCAGTTCAGACCAAGTATCAGTTCATACCCAGTTCAGACCCTGTATCAGTTCAGACCCAATATCAGTTCAGACCCAGTATCAGTTCATACCCAGTATCAGTTCATACCCAGTATCAGGTCAGACCTAGTGTCAGTTCAGACCCAGTTCAGACCCAGTATCAGGTCAGACCCAGTATCAGTTCAGACCCAGTATCAGTTCAGACCCAGTATCAGTTCAGACCCAATATCAGTTCAGACCCAGTATCGGTTCAGACCCAGTATCAGTTCAGACCCAGTTCAGACCCAGTATCAGTTCAGACCCAGTATCAGTTCAGACCCAGTATCAGTTCAGACCCAGTATCAGTTCAGACCCAGTATCAGTTCAGACCCAGTATCAGTTCAGACCCAGTATCAGTTCAGACCTAGTTCAGACCCAGTATCAGCTCAGACCCAGTATCAGTTCAGACCCAGTATCAGTTCAGACCCAGTATCAGTTCAGACCCAGTATCAGTTCAGACCCAGTATCAGTTCAGACCCAGTATCAGTTCAGACCCAATATCAGTTCAGACCGTGTATCAGTTCATACCCAGTATCAGTTCAGAGCCAGTATCAGTTCAGACCTAGTATCAGTTCAGACCCAGTTCAGACCCAGTATCAGTTCAGACCCAGTATCAGTTCAGACCCAGTTCAGACCCAGTATCAGTTCAGACCCATTATCAGTTCAGACCTAGTATCAGTTCAGACCCAGTATCAGTTCAGACCTAGTTCAGACCCAGTATCAGTTCAGACCCAGTATCAGTTCAGACCCAGTTCAGACCCAGTATCAGTTCAGACCCAGTATCAGTTCAGGCCCAGTTCAGACCCAGTATCAGTTCAGACCCAGTATCAGTTCAGACCCAGTTTCAGTTCAGGCCCAGTATCAGTTCAGACCCAGTATCAGTTCAGACCCAGCATCAGTTCAGACCCAGTATCAGTTCAGACCCAGTATCAGTTCAGACCCAGTATCAGTTCAGACCCAGTATCAGTTCAGACCCAATATCAGTTCAGACCCAGTATCAGTTCAGACCTAGTATCAGTTCAGACCTAGTATCAGTTCAGACCCAGTATCAGTTCAGACCCAGTCAGGGTTACCCAGTACGGGCCGTATTGGCCTAAAATCCCGTACTGTATCCGTACCATACCGTTTGCAACACGGCCAAGTACGGTCGCCATTTCCTGCACTGCATGACTGCATGGGAGCGATGGAGGTAGCGCTGAGAACACGTCCTAGGAATGCATCGTACACGGCTGATTCGCATTGGATTTTGCAGCCGTCATCGAAGGCTGGCCAGGCCAAGCGTGGGCGATGCAAATTTTGTAATTATATTTTCGTCAACACTACGCGATTTACCAATCGCCTCGCGGGCTAAGAGGACACGTTGCGGCGTGTAAGACGTTAGGACGGGTGATACAGGCATATTGCGGTGATGTCGTGTGATCGTCTGCCTCGTCTGGCAAATCCACACCGTCCACAGTCCACACATCCAGGGCATCAAAATCTACGTAAGCTCGCTCGCTTCCAGTGGTAAAGAGGCATTCGTTGCTCGTGAAAGTACAAGTCTACCCCAAAACCTAGTGGCAATAAGACAGAACTTGGCGCCAAGTCACGATCCAAAGCTGCATAGAGGGAGGAGGGCAAGAGGCCAGGAGGAGTAGGAGCCCATGAGTCCAGGACTCCCAGGAGGGAGGCAAGACACAGGAGCTCCGTGTCTCCTTACAAAGTGATTTCCATGCATGCCATGCAACTCAGCAACTATGCAAGGTGATTCTGAGGCCTCTTGTTTCTATTGCTATATTCATGCATGTAAAATTTCATGTGCCATGCTGGTGGGTAGCGTTTATATGGACTAGCTGAATTACTGAAATGCTGAATGGCATGTTGGAACATTGTAATGGCGATCTGTGAGGAGTTTGGGATTGCATCAATGATCATATTTTCTCCTATCATGTCAGCCTGGTAAATCTGCATGCATGCATGGAGATCCTTGGTGGTTATTTGGGGGCCATGCTAAAATTGCATGGGGACTGTCATGCAGCCATGCAGTATGTCAGGATGTGCATAAGTTCAAACATTCATGTGAGTGTTGCATGCATGTGTTTCTCTGTGTGGATCCTGCTGTTCTGAGCCTTGAAAATGGGGAAAACCTTGGACCGTATTGGCCTACCGTACCGTCCCTTTTGTCCATACCGTATCCGTACCGTACCGCACCGTATTACCGTACCGTGTTTCCGTACCGGGTTACCCTGGACCCAGTTCAGACCCAGTATCAGTTCAGACCCAGTATCAGTTCAGACCCAGTATCAGTTCAGACCCAGTATCAGTTCAGACCTAGTATCAGTCCAGACCCAGTATCAGTTCAGACCTAGTATCAGTTCAGACCCAGTATCAGTTCAGACCCAGTATCAGTTCAGACCCAGTTTCAGTTCAGACCCAGTATCGGTTCAGACCCAGTATCAGTTCAGACCCAGTATCAGTTCAGACCTAGTATCAGTTCAGACCCAGTATCAGTTCAGACCCAGTATCAGTTCAGACCCAGTCAGGGTTACCCAGTACGGGCCGTATTGGCCTAAAACCCCGTACTGTATCCGTACCATACCGTTTGCAACACGGCCAAGTACGGTCGCCATTTCCTGCACTGCATGACTGCATGGGAGCGATGGAGGTAGCGCTGAGAACACGTCCTAGGAATGCATCGTACACGGCTGATTCGCATTGGATTTTGCAGCCGTCATCGAAGGCTGGCCAGGCCAAGCGTGGGCGATGCAAATTTTGTAATTATATTTTCGTCAACACTACGCGATTTACCAATCGCCTCGCGGGCTAACAGGACACGTTGCGGCGTGTAAGACGTTAGGACGGGTGATACATGCATATTGCGGTGATGTCGTGTGATCGTCTGCCTCGTCTGGCAAATCCACACCGTCCACAGTCCACACATCCAGGGCATCAAAATCTACGTAAGCTCGCTCGCTTCCAGTGGTAAAGAGGCATTCGTTGCTCGTGAAAGTACAAGTCTACCCCAAAACCTAGTGGCAATAAGACAGAACTTGGCGCCAAGTCACGATCCAAAGCTGCATAGAGGGAGGAGGGCAAGAGGCCAGGAGGAGTAGGAGCCCATGAGTCCAGGACTCCTAGGAGGGAGGCAAGACACAGGAGCTCCGTGTCTCCTTACAAAGTGATTTCCATGCATGCCATGCAACTCAGCAACTATGCAAGGTGATTCTGAGGCCTCTTGTTTCTATTGCTATATTCATGCATGTAAAATTTCATGTGCCATGCTGGTGGGTAGCGTTTATATGGACTAGCTGAATTACTGAAATGCTGAATGGCATGTTGGAACATTGTAATGGCGATCTGTGAGGAGTTTGGGATTGCATCAATGATCATATTTTCTCCTATGATGTCAGCCTGGTAAATCTGCATGCATGCATGGAGATCCTTGGTGGTTATTTGGGGGCCATGCTAAAATTGCATGGGGACTGTCATGCAGCCATGCAGTATGTCAGGATGTGCATAAGTTCAAACATTCATGTGAGTGTTGCATGCATGTGTTTCTCTGTGTGGATCCTGCTGTTCTGAGCCTTGAAAATGGGGAAAACCTTGGACCGTATTGGCCTACCGTACCGTCCCTTTTGTCCATACCGTATCCGTACCGTACCGCACCGTATTACCGTACCGTGTTTCCGTACCGGGTTACCCTGGACCCAGTTCAGACCCAGTATCAGTTCAGACCCAGTATCAGTTCAGACCCAGTATCAGTTCAGACCCAGTATCAGTTCAGACCTAGTATCAGTCCAGACCCAGTATCAGTTCAGACCTAGTATCAGTTCAGACCCAGTATCAGTTCAGACCCAGTATCAGTTCAGACCCAGTTTCAGTTCAGACCCAGTATCGGTTCAGACCCAGTATCAGTTCAGACCCAGTATCAGTTCAGACCTAGTATCAGTTCAGACCCAGTATCAGTTCAGACCCAGTATCAGTTCAGACCCAGTCAGGGTTACCCAGTACGGGCCGTATTGGCCTAAAACCCCGTACTGTATCCGTACCATACCGTTTGCAACACGGCCAAGTACGGTCGCCATTTCCTGCACTGCATGACTGCATGGGAGCGATGGAGGTAGCGCTGAGAACACGTCCTAGGAATGCATCGTACACGGCTGATTCGCATTGGATTTTGCAGCCGTCATCGAAGGCTGGCCAGGCCAAGCGTGGGCGATGCAAATTTTGTAATTATATTTTCGTCAACACTACGCGATTTACCAATCGCCTCGCGGGCTAACAGGACACGTTGCGGCGTGTAAGACGTTAGGACGGGTGATACATGCATATTGCGGTGATGTCGTGTGATCGTCTGCCTCGTCTGGCAAATCCACACCGTCCACAGTCCACACATCCAGGGCATCAAAATCTACGTAAGCTCGCTCGCTTCCAGTGGTAAAGAGGCATTCGTTGCTCGTGAAAGTACAAGTCTACCCCAAAACCTAGTGGCAATAAGACAGAACTTGGCGCCAAGTCACGATCCAAAGCTGCATAGAGGGAGGAGGGCAAGAGGCCAGGAGGAGTAGGAGCCCATGAGTCCAGGACTCCTAGGAGGGAGGCAAGACACAGGAGCTCCGTGTCTCCTTACAAAGTGATTTCCATGCATGCCATGCAACTCAGCAACTATGCAAGGTGATTCTGAGGCCTCTTGTTTCTATTGCTATATTCATGCATGTAAAATTTCATGTGCCATGCTGGTGGGTAGCGTTTATATGGACTAGCTGAATTACTGAAATGCTGAATGGCATGTTGGAACATTGTAATGGCGATCTGTGAGGAGTTTGGGATTGCATCAATGATCATATTTTCTCCTATCATGTCAGCCTGGTAAATCTGCATGCATGCATGGAGATCCTTGGTGGTTATTTGGGGGCCATGCTAAAATTGCATGGGGACTGTCATGCAGCCATGCAGTATGTCAGGATGTGCATAAGTTCAAACATTCATGTGAGTGTTGCATGCATGTGTTTCTCTGTGTGGATCCTGCTGTTCTGAGCCTTGAAAATGGGGAAAACCTTGGACCGTATTGGCCTACCGTACCGTCCCTTTTGTCCATACCGTATCCGTACCGTACCGCACCGTATTACCGTACCGTGTTTCCGTACCGGGTTACCCTGGACCCAGTTCAGACCCAGTATCAGTTCAGACCCAGTATCAGTTCAGACCCAGTATCAGTTCAGACCCAGTATCAGTTCAGACCTAGTATCAGTCCAGACCCAGTATCAGTTCAGACCTAGTATCCGTTCAGACCCAGTATCAGTTCAGACCCAGTTCAGACCCAGTATCAGTTCAGACCCAGTATCAGTTCAGACCCAGTATCAGTTCAGACCCAGTATCAGTTCAGACCCAGTATCAGTTCAGACCCAGTATCAGTTCAGACCCAGTATCAGTTCAGACCCAGTATCAGTTCAGACCCAGTATCGGTTCAGACCCAGTATCAGTTCAGACCCAATTCAGACCCAGTATCAGTTCAGACCCAGTATCAGTTCAGACTCAGTATCAGTTTAGACCCAGTATCAGTTCAGACCCAGTATCAGTTCAGACCCAGTATCAGTTCAGACCAAGTATCAGTTCATACCCAGTTCAGACCTTGTATCAGTTCAGACCCAATATCAGTTCAGACCCAGTATCAGTTCATACCCAGTATCAGTTCAGACCCAGTATCAGGTCAGACCCAGTGTCAGTTCAGACCCAGTTCAGACCCAGTATCAGTTCAGACCCAGTATTAGTTCAGACCCAGTATCAGTTCAGACCCAGTATCAGTTCAGACCCAGTATCAGTTCAGACCCAGTATCAGTTCAGACCCAGTATCAGTTCAGACCCAGTATCAGTTCAGACCCAGTATCAGTTCAGACCTAGTCAGGGTTACCCAGTACGGGCCGTATTGGCCTAAAATCCCGTACTGTATCCGTACCATACCGTTTGCAACACGGCCAAGTACGGTCGCCATTTCCTGCACTGCATGACTGCATGGGAGCGATGGAGGTAGCGCTGAGAACACGTCCTAGGAATGCATCGTACACGGCTGATTCGCATTGGATTTTGCAGCCGTCATCGAAGGCTGGCCAGGCCAAGCGTGGGCGATGCAAATTTTGTAATTATATTTTCGTCAACACTACGCGATTTACCAATCGCCTCGCGGGCTAACAGGACACGTTGCGGCGTGTAAGACGTTAGGACGGGTGATACATGCATATTGCGGTGATGTCGTGTGATCGTCTGCCTCGTCTGGCAAATCCACACCGTCCACAGTCCACACATCCAGGGCATCAAAATCTACGTAAGCTCGCTCGCTTCCAGTGGTAAAGAGGCATTCGTTGCTCGTGAAAGTACAAGTCTACCCCAAAACCTAGTGGCAATAAGACAGAACTTGGCGCCAAGTCACGATCCAAAGCTGCATAGAGGGAGGAGGGCAAGAGGCCAGGAGGAGTAGGAGCCCATGAGTCCAGGACTCCTAGGAGGGAGGCAAGACACAGGAGCTCCGTGTCTCCTTACAAAGTGATTTCCATGCATGCCATGCAACTCAGCAACTATGCAAGGTGATTCTGAGGCCTCTTGTTTCTATTGCTATATTCATGCATGTAAAATTTCATGTGCCATGCTGGTGGGTAGCGTTTATATGGACTAGCTGAATTACTGAAATGCTGAATGGCATGTTGGAACATTGTAATGGCGATCTGTGAGGAGTTTGGGATTGCATCAATGATCATATTTTCTCCTATCATGTCAGCCTGGTAAATCTGCATGCATGCATGGAGATCCTTGGTGGTTATTTGGGGGCCATGCTAAAATTGCATGGGGACTGTCATGCAGCCATGCAGTATGTCAGGATGTGCATAAGTTCAAACATTCATGTGAGTGTTGCATGCATGTGTTTCTCTGTGTGGATCCTGCTGTTCTGAGCCTTGAAAATGGGGAAAACCTTGGACCGTATTGGCCTACCGTACCGTCCCTTTTGTCCGTACCGTATCCGTACCGTACCGCACCGTATTACCGTACCGTGTTTCCGTACCGGGTTACCCTGGACCCAGTTCAGACCCAGTATCAGTTCAGACCCAGTATCAGTTCAGACCCAGTATCAGTTCAGACCCAGTATCAGTTCAGACCTAGTATCAGTCCAGACCCAGTATCAGTTCAGACCTAGTATCCGTTCAGACCCATTATCAGTTCAGACCCAGTTCAGACCCAGTATCAGTTCAGACCCAGTATCAGTTCAGACCCAGTATCAGTTCAGACCCAGTATCAGTTCAGACCCAGTATCAGTTCAGACCCAGTATCAGTTCAGACCCAGTATCAGTTCAGACCCAGTATCAGTTCAGACCCAGTATCGGTTCAGACCCAGTATCAGTTCAGACCCAATTCAGACCCAGTATCAGTTCAGACCCAGTATCAGTTCAGACTCAGTATCAGTTTAGACCCAGTATCAGTTCAGACCCAGTATCAGTTCAGACCCAGTATCAGTTCAGACCAAGTATCAGTTCATACCCAGTTCAGACCTTGTATCAGTTCAGACCCAATATCAGTTCAGACCCAGTGTCAGTTCATACCCAGTATCAGTTCAGACCCAGTATCAGGTCAGACCCAGTGTCAGTTCAGACCCAGTTCAGACCCAGTATCAGTTCAGACCCAGTATCAGTTCAGACCCAGTATCAGTTCAGACCCAGTATCAGTTCAGACACAATATCAGTTCAGACCCAGTATCAGTTCAGACCCAGTATCAGTTCAGACCCAGTTCTGACCCAGTATCAGTTCAGACCCAGTATCAGTTCAGACCCAGTATCAGTTCAGACCCAGTATCAGTTCAGACCCAGGACCAGTTCAGACCCAGTATCAGTTCAGACCCAGTATCAGTTCAGACCCAATATCAGTTCAGACCATGTATCAGTTCATACCCAGTATCAGTTCAGAGCCAGTATCAGTTCAGACCTAGTATCAGTTCAGACCCAGTATCAGTTCAGACCCAGTATCAGTTCAGACCCAATTCAGACCCAGTATCAGTTCAGACCCAGTATCAGTTCAGGCCCAGTTCAGACCCAGTATCAGTTCAGACCCAGTATCAGTTCAGACCCAGTTTCAGTTCAGGCCTAGTATCAGTTCAGACCCAGTATCAGTTCAGACCGAGTATCAGTTCAGACCCAGTATCAGGTCAGACCCAGTATCAGTTCAGACCCAGTATCAGTTCAGACCCAGTATCAGTTCAGACCCAATATCAGTTCAGACCCTGTATCAGTTCAGACCTAGTATCAGTTCAGACCCAGGATCATTTCAGACCCAGGATCAGTTCAGACCCAGTCAGGGTTACCCAGTACGGGCCGTATTGGCCTAAAACCCCGTACTGTATCCGTACCATACCGTTTGCAACACGGCCAAGTACGGTCGCCATTTCCTGCACTGCATGACTGCATGGGAGCGATGGAGGTAGCGCTGAGAACACGTCCTAGGAATGCATCGTACACGGCTGATTCGCATTGGATTTTGCAGCCGTCATCGAAGGCTGGCCAGGCCAAGCGTGGGCGATGCAAATTTTGTAATTATATTATCGTCAACACTACGCGATTTACCAATCGCCTCGCGGGCTAACATGACACGTTGCGGCGTGTAAGACGTTAGGACGGGTGATACATGCATATTGCGGTGATGTCGTGTGATCGTCTGCCTCGTCTGGCAAATCCACACCGTCCACAGTCCACACATCCAGGGCATCAAAATCTACGTAAGCTCGCTCGCTTCCAGTGGTAAAGAGGCATTCGTTGCTCGTGAAAGTACAAGTCTACCCCAAAACCTAGTGGCAATAAGACAGAACTTGGCGCCAAGTCACGATCCAAAGCTGCATAGAGGGAGGAGGGCAAGAGGCCAGGAGGAGTAGGAGCCCATGAGTCCAGGACTCCCAGGAGGGAGGCAAGACACAGGAGCTCCGTGTCTCCTTACAAAGTGATTTCCATGCATGCCATGCAACTCAGCAACTATGCATGGTGATTCTGAGGCCTCTTGTTTCTATTGCTATATTCATGCATGTAAAATTTCATGTGCCATGCTGGTGGGTAGCGTTTATATGGACTAGCTGAATTACTGAAATGCTGAATGGCATGTTGGAACATTGTAATGGCGATCTGTGAGGAGTTTGGGATTGCATCAATGATCATATTTTCTCCTATCATGTCAGCCTGGTAAATCTGCATGCATGCATGGAGATCCTTGGTGGTTATTTGGGGGCCATGCTAAAATTGCATGGGGACTGTCATGCAGCCATGCAGTATGTCAGGATGTGCATAAGTTCAAACATTCATGTGAGTGTTGCATGCATGTGTTTCTCTGTGTGGATCCTGCTGTTCTGAGCCTTGAAAATGGGGAAAACCTTGGACTGTATTGGCCTACCGTACCGACCCTTTTGTCCATACCGTATCCGTACCGTACCGCACCGTATTACCGTACCGTGTTTCCGTACCGGGTTACCCTGGACCCAGTTCAGACCCAGTATCAGTTCAGACCCAGTATCAGTTCAGACCCAGTATCAGTTCAGACCCAGTATCAGTTCAGACCTAGTATCAGTCCAGACCCAGTATCAGTTCAGACCTAGTATCAGTTCAGACCCAGTATCAGTTCAGACCCAGTTCAGACCCAGTATCAGTTCAGACCCAGTATCAGTTCAGACCCAGTATCAGTTCAGACCCAGTATCAGTTCAGACCCAGTATCAGTTCAGACCCAGTATCAGTTCAGACCCAGTTTCAGTTCAGACCCAGTATCGGTTCAGACCCAGTATCAGTTCAGACCCAGTATCAGTTCAGACCCAGTATCAGTTCAGACCCAGTATCAGTTCAGACCCAGTATCAGTTCAGACCCAGTATCAGTTCAGACCCAGTATCAGTTCAGACCCAATATCAGTTCAGACCCAATATCAGTTCAGTCCTAGTATCAGTTCAGACCCAGTATCAGTTCAGACCCAGTATCAGTTCAGACCCAGTCAGGGTTACCCAATACGGGCCGTATTGGCCTAAAATCCCGTACCGTATCCGTACCATACCGTTTGCAACACGGCCAAGTACGGTCGCCATTTCCTGCACTGCATGACTGCATGGGAGCGATGGAGGTAGCGCTGAGAACACGTCCTAGGAATGCATCGTACACGGCTGATTCGCATTGGATTTTGCAGCCGTCATCGAAGGCTGGCCTGGCCAAGCGTGGGCGATGCAAATTTTGTAATTATATTATCGTCAACACTACGCGATTTACCAATCGCCTCGCGGGCTAACATGACACGTTGCGGCGTTTAAGACGTTAGGACGGGTGATACATGCATATTGCGGTGATGTCGTGTGATCGTCTGCCTCGTCTGGCAAATCCACACCGTCCACAGTCCACACATCCAGGGCATCAAAATCTACGTAAGCTCGCTCGCTTCCAGTGGTAAAGAGGCATTCGTTGCTCGTGAAAGTACAAGTCTACCCCAAAACCTAGTGGCAATAAGACAGAACTTGGCGCCAAGTCACGATCCAAAGCTGCATAGAGGGAGGAGGGCAAGAGGCCAGGAGGAGTAGGAGCCCATGAGTCCAGGACTCCCAGGAGGGAGGCAAGACACAGGAGCTCCGTGTCTCCTTACAAAGTGATTTCCATGCATGCCATGCAACTCAGCAACTATGCAAGGTGATCGAAAGGGTTTTAAGTTGGAGGCTGACTGGTGTAGACACAGAGAGCCGGAATCAGAGGACTTTCAAGAACCGGAGAGTGGCAGCGCAGGTTTACAAGGATAGGCCAATTAACTGGGGAAAACAGCCAGTATTTATAGGGAAACACGCTAAGGTTCATCTTCTAAGAGAATATTAATGTTCATATTACTTAGTCAATATTAATCGTCAAGCGTCGATCGTAGCAGAAACTCTACAATACGAGTGATCTACCGCTGGGCAGTCTAGCAGGCAGGAAAACTACCGGACGACCGGGAGGGTAAAACCCTTACAAACTCCCCTACTAAGAGGCGAACGTCCTCGGAGACTCAAACAAAATCAGCAAACTGCACTAGTTTGGGCACCTTGGAGGGGTGCTTGCGGACAAATGCCTGATAGGCATCAGAGGCAGTGAAAGCACGCCATGCGGGAGATCTAATAAAATCCTTAAAGGCTGTGAGCTTAGACAGAGCCCGGAGAGGCTCTCAAGAATCATGCTGAGGATCACTATAGGGGGGAGACCATTTGACGAGGAAGAACAAGCAGGAGGCCTTGGGACGGGCTCGGCTGGTGGGATCGATGGCAATCTTGCAGTCCAATAGGCGGTCAACGTCATAGACGTCACCGTAGACAAAGTCGCGGGCGTCGCGGATAGGCTGATCAGGGACAGGGCGGTCGGGGAAGTCGGCTGTAGAACTTGTCGTCCAAGGGAGAAGGCGGGATACGTGGAAAACGGGGTGAACACGGGACATGGAGGAAGGGAGAGCAAGGCGGTAGGACACGGGGGAGACGATGTGGGTGACAGTGAAGGGGCCGAGGTAGCAAGGACGGAACTTGGAGTTGGGGTAGTCAGTCAGGTTGATGTGCTGAGAGGAGAGACGGACACGGTCGCCGATGGAAAAGGACAGAGGACGGCGGTGGCGGTTGGCTTGTTCAGTCTGACGGGCTTTGGCGATGTCAAGTTCACGGGAGATGGTGGTCTGGATGTCGCGGAGGGTATCGAGGTAATGGGCGGCGCTGGAGTTGGCAGGGGTGACGAGGGACACAGGAGTGGTAGGGTGGAAGCCGTAGTTGGAGAAAAAAGGAGTCTGCTGTGTGGAGGTGTGGACGTGGTTGTTGTATGCAAACTCAGCGATGGACAGCCATGTAGACCAATCATCATGTTGAGGGGAGACGTAGGCACGCAGGATTTGCTCAATGGTACGGTGGGTGATTTCTGTCTGACCATCAGTTTGTGGGAGGTGGGCTGTGGAGATGTTGAGCTTGGAGCCGAGGCCAGAGAACAGGGATGTCCAAAAAGCGGCAGTGATACGGGGATCGCGGTCAGAGACAAGGACAAGGGGAAGGCCTTTTTTGGAGAAGACATGGTCGAGGAAAAGGTGGGCAAGTTGTTCAGAGGTGATGGATTTGTGAGAGCGCACGAAGATGGCTTGCTTGGTGAGCATGCAGACGAAGGTAACGATGGCGTCGTAGGCGATGCCGTCATGGTGACGGGAGGAGGGTAAGTCGGTGATGAGGTCCATGGAAACGTGTGACCATGGGCGAATAGGAACAGAGTGGGGCTGGAGGAGACCAGGTGGAGCTTGGGTCGAGGGCTTGATACGCTGGCAGGTTGCACATGAGGAGACGTAGGAGCGGACGGTGCGGGTCATGCGAGGCCACCAGAAGTGAGAGGCGATGGAGTTGAAGGTCTTGAAGTAGCCAAGGTGGCCGGCAGTAGGTGTGTCGTGATACTCATGGAGCAGTTGGCGTCGTATGCCAGGGTCGTTGGGAACGCATACTCGGTCCTTGAAGAACCAGAGGTTGTCGCGGCGGTGGAGGTAGCTTGGTCGGCGAGGATTGTCAGGGGCAAAGAGAGGGTCGGTGGCGTAGGCAGATGTGATGTCGTCGAGGAGAGAGTCGGTGATAACGATGTGGGCAGGGAGGAGGTGAAGGAGCTGGTTGATGAGGGCGGCGGAGAGATCAGACGAAGCTTCGAGGAGGTTAAGGCGGGAGAGGGCATCAGCCTGGTTGTCCTTGCCTTCTTTGTAGACGATGGTCATGTTGGGCTGGTAATCAGCCAGGACTTGGGACCATCGGACTTGGCGGCGAGAGAGGTCTTTCTGGGTGAAGAAGTAGCGAAGGCTGTGGTGGTCAGTGTACAGGGTGAAGTGCTTGCAACCCTCAAGGTAGTGGCGGAAAATCTTGACAGCATGGACGATGGCGAGCAACTCTTGCTCATGGACAGAGTAGTTTTTTTCAGCAGGAGATAGCTTGCGGGATTCGTAGCAGACCGGCTGGGGTCCGTTACCTTGGTCCTGTTGAAGAACTGCGCCGAGGCCGATGTTGGAGGCGTCGGTGTAGACCAAGAAGGTGGAGTCAGGACCAGTGAAGGGAATGAGGAGGAGAGGGGCTGACAGGAGAGCAGTCTTGAGCTGGGCGAAGGCGTCGATGGCGGCTTGGGGAAGAGCAGAGGGAAAGGGGACGGTGGATTTGGTCAGGTCGGTGAGCGGGGCTGCAATTTTGGAGAAGTCTTTGATGAAGCGGCGATGGTAGCTAACGAAGCCCAAGAAGGACCGTGTGGAGGTGATGTCATGGGGCAGGGGCCAGTCCGTAACAGCAGAAACCTTTTTTGGGTCAACGCTGAGGCCTTTGGAGGAGACGACGAAACCGAGGAAGCGGGTAGAGGCTTGGGCGAAGGAGCACTTGGACAGTTTCACTTTCATGTTAGCTGCGGCAAAGGTTGCACGGTGCGTGGAGGAGAGTAGGTCATGTAGAGCTGCTTCGTTTGCCGGGGATAAGTTCGTGGCAGGGGAAAAGGCAGCATCTGGGACGGAGGGGTTGAGACGGGGGGTTGGAGACGAGGGAGCAGAGGGATCAGAGGAGAGCTGCTTGATGTCACATTGGAACAGCAGCGTATCAGGGGCTTTGCGCATGGTCTTGGCAAGGCGCTTGGCAGAGATGAGTTGGATTTGGACAGGGGGTGACGGAAGAGTCGCGCCACGGATGAAGAAGGGGGCAGTGATGGTATTGGAGGTCCAATCGATGACGGGGTTGAGTTTAGAGAGGAAGGGCTTGCCGAGGATACCGTCATAGCCTTGAAGTTAGTAGCGATAAACGATGAGGCATACGAGAAATCGGGGGTGAGCTGGACAACAGCATCTTGGAGGTGTACAGCAGTAGCAGACAGGGTGCCATCGGCAAGACGGATACGAAGGGGCTGGCGGAGGTTTGAGAGGCGGAGGCCATTCTTCTTGGCAAAAGAAAGGCTGATGAAATTCCGGCTAGCGCCAGAGTCAACAAGGAAGGTGCAGGGTACTCCATCTAGACTCACTTGAACAGTCAGTAGCTGCTGGGAAAGGTCTCCGGCGGCTAAAGAGTTGAGGGTGAGGACGGACGAAGATTCATCAGGGCTGGGGAACGGCGGAGGTATAGGATCACGTCGAGGAGGCTGTCCGGAGGCGGAGGCGGAGGAATGGGAACGGGTGCGAGCTAGGAGGGGGTCGAGGTCTGGGTCGAGAGGCGCCGGCACGTAGGGGGAAGGTCGCCGAATATGGACTCGGCGGCCAGCCACCATGCGGGCAGGCGGGCACGGAGGGGCAGAGGGGACGAAGGGGCAGGGAGGAGGCAGAGGTGGGGGCCAGGACGAGGGAGACAAGGGCATGGGATACGAGGGCAGTGGCGGTTGTTCATGCCGCTCTTGAGATCGTTGCCGGCGGGTGGAACAAACCCGGGCAACGCCACTCAGTTTTTTGAAGGAGACCTACCACGGGGGGTAGATGAAGACGTGGAGAGGGGACAGTCCTTGACGGTGTGGCCGTGCTTGCGGCAGCGGAAGCATCCGCCGCTGGCGCGGAGCTTCTCGCGCTCCTCATCCGTCAGCTTGGGCAGGGCAGGACGAGAGGGGTTTGAGGATGAGGCAAGGGCGGGGGAGCGACCACGGTATGGGGTACTGGGGCGGCTGGAGGTGTTGGGGCGACTGCTGGGGCGACCAGAGGTGGAGGAGACTGAGGCAGTGCCGAGGTCCATGGGGTCATCACGGCGGTTGTCACGGGAAGGGTTATAGCGCGGGGTGTGAGATGAAGAGGGGAACCGGTTGCTCATGACAACATCGTCAAAGCGATAGGCGAGGTCCCTAACATCCTGCCAGGTCATGTCAGCCGAGGTCTTTCCAACGACTAACTCACGGATCTTAGGTTTGAGGCCGTTGACGAAGTCGAAGCGAAGATCAGATGGGTTGCAATCAGGGAGATAAGTGATGAGACGCTGGAATTCGTCGGCATAGGCTTTGACAGAGGTGTTCTGACGGAGGGCAAGGAGGGCCTTGCGGGCCTTGTCATCAGGGTTAGGGTCGCCCATGTGGCGGATCAGGGCAGTAGCAAAATCGTCGAAGGTGTGGAATCCAGCATGTTCCTTCTCACCGTTGGGAGCACGATCACCTTCGGATTCGAACCAAGAATTGGCAGTGCCGGTGAGGAAGGAGGAGGCGAAGGCGACAGCTTCCACGGTGTCCAGATCGAAGCCAGAGAGCTTGAGGATATTGCGCGCGCGGGTAATCCAGGGGCGCACTTCCTTCGCACGCTTGCCATCGAATGTGTCGATGGTAGGCGCCTTGACGCCAGGTGGGAGGGAGCGAGAACGAGAAGCTGCAGGGTCGCCGGGAGGAGCAATGACAGAGACGCGGGCGAGGAGAGCAGTCAGAAGGAGGAGTATTTGATCAATAGGGGATGCAGCAGGTGGAGCAGGAGGTGGATCGAAGGGGGGAGGAGCGTTGGGGTCGTTGGGGACGTCGTAGGGATTCATGGGCGTAGGCAGGCGAGGAGTCGGGGCAGGGCGAGAGGTCGAAGGATCGTAGACGAGGCTCTGAAACCAATTGAAAGGGTTTTAAGTTGGAGGCTGACTGGTGTAGACACAGAGAGCCGGAATCAGAGGACTTTCAAGAACCGGAGAGTGGCAGCGCAGGTTTACAAGGATAGGCCAATTAACTGGGGAAAACAGCCAGTATTTATAGGGAAACACGCTAAGGTTCATCTTCTAAGAGAATATTAATGTTCATACTACTTAGTCAATATTAATCGTCAAGCGTCAAGCGTCGATCGTAGCAGAAACTCTACAATACGAGTGATCTACCGCTGGGCAGTCTAGCAGGCAGGAAAACTACCGGACGACCGGGAGGGTAAAACCCTTACAGTGATTCTGAGGCCTCTTGTTTCTATTGCTATATTCATGCATGTAAAATTTCATGTGCCATGCTGGTGGGTAGCGTTTATATGGACTAGCTGAATTACTGAAATGCTGAATGGCATGTTGGAACATTGTAATGGCGATCTGTGAGGAGTTTGGGATTGCATCAATGATCATATTTTGTCCTATCATGTCAGCCTGGTAAATCTGCATGCATGCATGGAGATCCTTGGTGGTTATTTGGGGGCCATGCTAAAATTGCATGGGGACTGTCATGCAGCCATGCAGTATGTCAGGATGTGCATAAGTTCAAACATTCATGTGAGTGTTGCATGCATGTGTTTCTCTGTGTGGATCCTGCTGTTCTGAGCCTTGAAAATGGGGAAAACCTTAGACCGTATTGGCCTACCGTACCGTCCCTTTTGTCCGTACCGTATCCGTACCGTACCGCACCGTATTACCGTACCGTGTTTCCGTACCGGGTTACCCTGGACCCAGTTCAGACCCAGTATCAGTTCAGACCAAGTATCAGTTCAAACCCAGTATCAGTTCAGACCCAGTATCAGTTCAGACCCAGTATCAGTTCAGACCCAGTATCAGTTCAGACCCAGTATCAGTTCAGACCCAGTATCAGTTCAGACCCAGTTCAGACCCAATATCAGTTCAGACCCAGTATCAGTTCAGACCCAGTATCAGTTCAGACCCAGTATCAGTTCAGACCCAGTATCAGTTCAGACCCAGTATCAGTTCAGACCAAGTTCAGACCCAGTATCAGTTCAGACCCAGTTCAGACCCTCCTTACCCCTGTGCAAGATTATGAATGTCAAGACCATGTCAGCATACCGGTACATGAAACCTGCTCATAGACCATGTTGCAGCATTTCCAAATCTCAGACCCTCGACCCTGCACCCTCCTCCCCCCCCCCCTCAGTGGTACGAATGTCAACCATGTCAGCATTTACGACACAGCCTTCAGGTCCCAGCTGCTAAATTTCCCAATATCCACATCTGATGTCGCTGAGCTGTCATGGTCGCCACATGCTATCGATGGTAGGTGGGAGGGGGGTCTTCACTTGTTGAAATCACCCTGGGCAAAAAATGGCGCTTGGGACTGCAACCCCGGAAAAGCCCCACACGAGTTATATGACCCACCCAGCAGGCCCCTCACTTAATCGTATATTGCCACCCAAGCACTCCTGTTTATAACTGGACCCTCCCCCTGACCCCCACCCACACTTACCTTCTATATTGAAGGGGGGGATCCTATCAGCTGTCTACTCTCTATGACCCAGTAAACCCCTGGCCTCAAAGTTTAGTGTCAGAGCCTGATTCTCAACTGTATGCTCCCACCCATAGTTACAAATAAGCAATAACAGAAAAACAAGCTGATCCCGCGCTGCCGCCTACATTACCATTATCTGTAGATCCTGTTGGTATTACAAAAACAATTAAAATTAATATAATAAGCACTACTAATACAGGCCCCGAACCCTTTTGATTACTCACCGGCAGGCCCAGAACCCTATTGATTACCCACTGACAGGCCCTGAACCCTT
This sequence comes from Limnomonas spitsbergensis, assembly GCA_037349105.1. Taxonomy (NCBI): domain Eukaryota; kingdom Viridiplantae; phylum Chlorophyta; class Chlorophyceae; order Chlamydomonadales; genus Limnomonas; species Limnomonas spitsbergensis. The sequence goes on along the minus strand of JAYJMM010000101.1, from coordinate 1,923,690 downwards.
TTGATTACTCACCGGCAGGCCCTGAACCCTTTTGAATAGTCACTGGCAGGCCCTGCACCCTTTTGATTACTCACCAGCAGGCCCTGAACCCTTTTGATTACTCACCGGCAGGCCCTGAACCCTTTTCATTACTCACCGGCAGGTCCTAAACCCTTTTGATTACTCACCAGCAGGCCATGAACCCTTTTGATTACTCACCAGCTGGCCCTGAACCCTTTTTGATTACTCACCAGCAGGCCCTGAACCCTTTTGAATACTCACTGGCAGGCCCTGCACCCTTTTGATTACTCACCAGCTGGCCCTGAACCCTTTTGATTACTCACCAGCAGGCCCTGAACCCTTTTGATTACTCACCGGCAGGCCCTGAACCCTTTTGATTACTCACCAGCAGGTCCTGAACCCTTTTGATTACCCACTGACAGGCCCTGCATTCGTTTGATTACTCACCGGCAGGCCCTGCTCCCTTTTGATTACTCACCAGCAGGCCCTGAACCCTTTTCATTACCCACTGGCAGGCCCTGCACTCGTTTGATTTCTCACTGGCAGGCCCTGAACCCTTTTGATTTCTCATCAGCAGGCCCTACACCTCTTTCATTACCCACTGACAGGCCCTGCACCCTTTTGATTACTTACCGGCAAGCCCTGAACTCTTTTGATTACTCATCGGCAGGCCCTGAACCCTTTTGATTACTCACCGCAGGCCTTGCACCCTTTTGATTACTCATCGACAGGCCCTGAACCCTTTTGATTACTCACCAGCAGGCCCTAAACCTTTTGAATACTCACTGGCAGGCCTTGCACCCTTTTGATTACTCACCAGCTGGCCCTGAACCCTTTTTGATTACTCACCAGCAGGCCCTGAACCCTTTTGAATACTCACTGGCAGGCCCTGCACCCTTTTGATTATTCACCAGCAGGCCCTGAACCCTTTTGATTACTTACCATCAGGCCCTGCATTCCCTTTTGATTACTGTCACTATTAATGCTCCACTGACCTTCTGACAGGTGGCCTGAGCTGACTGGATTTTATATACATGAGGTCAGGTGTGGTGTCGTTGCACGACCACGCTGGCCTAATGATTGAATGAGGACACAAAACCATCTTCCTACATTTTTGTTACATCTTGACCACCTTTTCAGCATGGCCCAGAGGGTATCGTCATTGACATCTTGACCGCATCCGCAGACAAAACAGCCTATATCAGTTTCTAAGCCACCCCACTATTGTTCCGGGAAATAGAACGACGAAAATTTTCATTTGTCAAGAGCATGATACCTCTGGGCCATGCTGAAAAGTGGAAAAGGAGCTCGGCCGTGTGGCCGCCCGATTGTCTGGTCAGGAGGGGAAATTAACGTAAGGCTAGAGGAGAAAAGAAAGGAACATACGGAAAAAGGAGAAGGAACAAACCATGCCCACATCAAGGAAGTCTGTAGAATTCTTAGCCTGTCTAGATCCTAGCCCTCAACAAAGCAGTGTTTCTGTTTTCAGGACTCGGCTACATGTCAGCTACACTCCGGCCTCCGGCTGGGGGGCCCATGTGTAGCCAGCCCTGCTCCTTCAGCCGCCAGCCATTGGCTGGCAAACAAGGTTTGGTCCCAATCGGGCCTTTGACGGCTGCGGGGCTGCCAGCTTAAAAGCCGAAAAAGGAAACACTGCAACAAAGAGAAATCCAAACAAACGTACTAGGCAGTTGGTCAGGAAAAGAGAATCGAAGGCCTCTGAAACGACATAGCCTCAACGATAAACTACCACACCCTTCAAAAGTCATAGCATCCCACCCCGGCCTGCTCAGGTACAAAGCGTGGATGTCTGTGGCACCGTCTTGTGGGCCTGTCCATCCCCGCTCTCTGAATGTAAGGTTATCTTACATGCAGGGATGTGTTGAAATGTGCTAAGACAGAAGATCTGTCCATGTCGGACATATGCATGAGGACCAACACATTGAGACTAAGTGTTAATGTAACGTTTTTCCCTCCGTTTCCGTTAGTCCCTAAATCGTTTACATGCGTAGTACGCCTCCTTAGCGTCTGGGGAGAATACTATACAACCTCTGGAACACAACGAGGAAAAACTAAAAAGCATGATGATGATATTGCTAACAGGGAAATTCCTTTCAATCACCTTCAAAAGTACATTCATGGACAGCCCGGATAAGATAGGAGAGGAAGATCATGAAGTGGAAGAAAACCGGCAATGTTTGAAACACACGAGGAACGCTAGGAGAGTCGTGGGTGTATATCCGACCCTTGCATAGTTAAGACCGACAATCAATTTCACTTCCACAGTGACATGATGCCTCTTATACAAGCGGAAACATGCCGCAGCGTTCCCGCAGCATATGCAGGACAGCTGTGTGACCCCCCCCCCTAGCCAAGGACAGTGCCCGTCCCTCTTGACAGTCAGCACGGGGGGCATTCTCACTGCAATCCAGCAGCAGCCTCACCACCTCCTCCTGGCCATTCTGGGCTGCGCACACCAGTGCCTCCCCATCCAAGCAGTTAGCACGAGGTGCATGCTCCCCCCACCCCAACAACAGCTGCACCACCTCCCCGTGGCCATTCATGGCTGCCCTCACCAGTGCCTCTCCATCCCGCCAGTCAGCAGGGGGGGCATGCTCCCTCCACCCCAACAACAGCTGCACCACCGCCTCGTGGCCACTCTCGGCTGCACTCACCAGTGCCTCCCCATCCTGATAGTCAGCACGTGGGGCATGCTCCCTCTACCCCAACAACAGCTGCACTACCGCCTCGTGGCCATTCTGCGCAGCCCTTATGAGTGCCTGCCCATCCTGGCAGTCTGCACGAGGCGCCTGGTCTCTCCACCCCAACAACAGCCGAACCACTGCCTCGTGGCCATTCTGAGCTGCCCACACCAATGCCCTCCCATTCTGGCAGTCAGCACGAGGCGCATGGTCCCTCCACCCCAACAACAGCTGCACTACCGCCTCGTGGCCATTCTGCGCAGCCCTTATGAGTGCCTGCCCATCCTGGCAGTCTGCACGAGGCGCATGGTCTCTCCACCCCAACAACAGCCGAACCACTGCCTCGTGGCCATTCTGAGCTGCCCACACCAATGCCCTCCCATCCTGACAGTCAGCACGAGGTGCATGGTCCCTCCACCCCAACAACAGCCGCACCACCGCCTCGTGGCCATTATCTGCTGCCCACACCAGTGCATGCCCACCATGGCAGTCTGCACGAGGCGCATGGTCCCTCCACCCCAACAACAGACGCACCACTGCCTCGTGGTCATTCTGAGCTGCCCACACCAATGCCCTCCCATTCTGGCAGTCAGCACGAGGTGCATGGTCCCTCCACCCCAACAACAGCCGCACCACCGCCTCGTGGCCATTCATGGCAGCCCTCACCAGTGCCCTCCCATCCTGGCAGTCAGCACGAGGTGCATGCCCCCTCCACCCCAACAACAGCTGCACTACCGCCTCGTGGCCACCCTTGGCAGCCCTCACCAGTGCCTCCCCATCCTGGCAGTCAGCATGGGGGGCATGGTCCCTCCACCCCAACAACAGCCGCACCACTGCCTCGTGGCCATTCCTGGCAGCCCTCACCAGTGCCTCCCCATCCTGGCAGTCAGCATGGGGGGCATGCTCCCTCCACCCTAACAACAGGTGCACCACCGCCTCGTGGCCATTTATGGCAGCCCTCACCAGTGCCTCCCCATTCTGGCAGTTCACACGAGGTGCATGCTCCCTCCACCCCAACAACAGCTGCACCACCGCCTCGTGGCCATTCTGAGCTGCCCACACCAGTGCCTCCCCATCCCCGCAGTCAGCATGGGGGGCATGGTCCCTCCTCCCCAACAACAGCAGCACTACCGCATAGTGGCCACGCTCGGCTGCCAACACCAATGCCTGCCCACTCAAGCTGTCTGCCTTTGCACCAAGATTGAGCATGAGACTCGCCAGCTCCAGGCAGTCATAATTCTGACTGTTGCAGCCCACAGCTCTCATGAGGGCCTGGTCAGGACCGTGTACCGCCACCATGATACGGGCCAGGTTAATGGGGCAGGCCCTGAGGCAATCGCGCCAACGCCTGCACACCCGCCACGCTCCATACTGCACCCTACGGGCACCAGGTCTAAGGAGGACTTGAGTATTGTATAGCCATGCATCTGCATTGCTGAGGATGATGCCAAGGATGTCCGCGTTGAGGTCTTGGAGGCTGGTGAAGATGGCTGGATCGTCGCTCGGGGAAGGAGATGCCGATGCATCTGTTCTGATACCCTCGGTGGATGCGGATGACGTCATAGGGTGGTGCGCAATACTTTTTTCAATCAGTCGGGCTTGTCTCTCCTGCTCAACAAGCGAATGAGGTTAACTTCATGCGAGCAAATGTGCAACACTGGCTAATAACCTCTCCAGATAAATATAAACCAATCATGCTTTTCGAATGGCCGTCCTACATGCATGCAAAACGCCACATGCCATGGGTTGGAGTCAGTATTGCAATGTCTATGCCCGGATGCACTGTCTTTATGCTCGGATGCATCTACTCAAAAACCTTTCATGAAAGGGCCAGGCTGTGCGATCTGGAGATGCAGATAAAGAATGAGGGAGTAGAATTTGAAAGAAACAAATATGGGGCCATACATATGAAGCCAGAGTGGGAGATTCCTCAGTCTTTGACATATCCACATGACAGTCTTGCAGTTGTTCCACTCATGCATGGTCCTTGTTCCGCTCACCAGGGGCAATGTTGGGCACTTGTATGTGTTGAAGTGGATGAGTGGATCTCCTCAATGCCGCACTCGTTTTGGAGAATAAAAACTGCAAAGCTCAGGCCACCGAACGAGCGGGTGAGACTGGGGTTCTGACGCAACCTGTATTGAACGTACGGCCAATACGGAGAACTTGACGGAGCGAGGACTTGAACGGCCAATACGCAGGCCACCGATGTGTTCCAGAAATTATCGACTGAGCGGCTAGGAACGAAACCAGTCCGCAATGTAGGAGAAATAGATGTAGATTGATTCGTAACAATAAGCGGGAATTTAGAGAGTGCACCCCAGAGGCGCGTTCGCATTTATCGCTTACCGAACGGCAGGAAACATCAGCGGCCATAGTGTGGATCTCGTGGAGCGCGTTCATACATCCGGTCGGAACCAGGCAAGTCTTGCAACTGTCTGAGTGTGTCTTCGGAGCCAGGCAAGTTATGCAGCACCATCCATGCTTAGCATGTATGAGTCCATGAGTCCATTAGACATCAGCGGGCCATGCAGGTCACATGGTGCATCTGGTTGGATTCATGCTTGCCATGCAACTCCAGGCACCCCATTTATGGCATGCATGTCGTATGATGTGGGGGGTTGGAGCAACCCTCAGCCCTTCTGACCCTCGGAACCCTAGCTCTGAGGTGCGAGCATTGAGACCATGTCAGAGCAAATGACATCATCCCATGGACCCAGCTGCAGCAATTCCAAGCTTTAACTCAACACCTTGGGCCAGTATCAGTTCAGACCCAGTATCAGTTCAGACCCAGTATCAGTTCAGACCCAGTATCAGTTCAGACCCAGTATCAGTTCAGACCCAGTATCAGTTCAGACCCAGTATCAGTTCAGACCCAGTATCAGTTCAGACCCAGTATCAGTTCAGACCCAGTATCAGTTCAGACCCAGTTCAGACCCAGTATCAGTTCAGACCCAGTATCAGTTCAGACCCAGTATCAGTTCAGACCCAGTATCAGTTCAGACCCAGTATCAGTTCAGACCCAGTATCAGTTCAGACCCAGTATCAGTTCAGACCCAGTATCAGTTCAGACCCAGTATCAGTTCAGACCCAGTATCAGTTCAGACCCAGTATCAGTTCAGACCCAGTATCAGTTCAGACCCAGTATCAGTTCAGACCCAGTATCAGTTCAGACCCAGTATCAGTTCAGACCCAGTATCAGTTCAGACCCTGTATCAGTTCAGACCCAGTTCAGACCCAGTATCAGTTCAGACCCAGTATCAGTTCAGACCCAGTATCAGTTCAGACCCAGTTCAGACCCTCCTTACCCCTGTGCAAGATTATGAATGTCAAGACCATGTCAGCATACCGGTACATGAAACCTGCTCATAGACCCTGCTGCAGCATTTCCAAATCTCAGACCCTCGACCCTGCACCCTCCTCCCCCCCCCCTCAGTGGTACGAATGTCAACCATGTCAGCATTTACGACACAGCCTCCTGGTCCCAGCTGCTAAATTTCCCAATATCCACATCTGATGTCGCTGAGCTGTCATGGTCGCCACATGCTATCGATGGTAGGTGGGAGGGGGGTCTTCACTTGTTGAAATCACCCTGGGCAGAAAAATGGCGCTTGGGACTGCAACCCCGGAAAAGCCCCACACGAGTTATATGACCCACCCAGCAGGCCCCTCACTTAATCGTATATTGCCACCCAAGCACTCCTGTTTATAACTGGACCCTCCCCCTGACCCCCACCCACTCTTACCTTCTATATTGAAGGGGGGGATCCTATCAGCTGTCTACTCTCTATGACCCAGTAAACCCCTGGCCTCAAAGTTTAGTGTCAGAGCCTGATTCTCAACTGTATGCTCCCACCCATAGTTACAAATAAGCAATAACAGAAAAATAAGCTGATCCCGCGCTGCCGCCTACATTACCATTATCTGTAGATCATGTTGGTATAACAAAAACAATTTAAGTTAATATAATAAGCACTACTAATACAGGCCCTGAACCCTTTTGATTACTCACCGGCAGGCCCTGAACCCTATTGATTACCCACTGACAGGCCCTGAACCCTTTTGATTACTCACCGGCAGGCCCTGAACCCTATTGATTACCCACTGACAGGCCCTGCACCCTTTTGATTACTCACCGGCAGGCCCTGAACCCTTTTGAATAGTCTATGGCAGGCCCTGCACCCTTTTGATTACTCACCAGCAGGCCCTGGACCCTTTTGATTACTCACCGGCAGGCCCTGAACCCTTTTCATTACTCACCGGCAGGTCCTAACCCTTTTGATTACTCACCAGCAGGCCCTGAACCCTTTTGATTACTCACCAGCAGGCCCTGAACCCTTTTGAATACTCACTGGCAGGCCCTGCACCCTTTTGATTACTCACCAGCTGGCCCTGAACCCTTTTTGATTACTCACCAGCAGGCCCTGAACCCTTTTGAATGCTCACTGGCAGGCCCTGCACCCTTTTGATTACTCACCAGCAGGCCCTGAACCCTTTTGATTACTCACCAGCAGGCCCTGAACCCTTTTCATTACTCACCGGCAGGTCCTAAACCCTTTTGATTACTCACCAGCAGGCCCTGCACCCTTTTGATTACTCACCAGCCGGCCCTAAAGCCTTTTGATTACTCAACATCAGGCCCTGCACCCTTTTCATTACTCACCGGCAGGTCCTAAACCCATTTGATTACTCACCGGCAGGCCCTAAAATATTTTGACTACCCACCGGCAGGCCCTGAACCCTTTTGATTACTCACCGGCAGGCCCTGCACCCTTTTCATTACCCACTGACAGGCCCTGCACTCGTTTGATTACTCACTGGCAGGCCCTGAACCCTTTTGATTACTCATCGGCAGGCCCTACACCTCTTTCATTACCCACTGACAGGCCCTGCACCCTTTTGATTACTAACCGGCAGGCCCTGAACTCTTTTGATTACTCACCAGCAGGCCCTGAACCCTTTTGATTACCCACCGGCAGGCCCTGCACCTTTTTGATTACTCACCGCAGGCCCTGCACCCTTTCAATTACCCCCCGGCAGCGCCTGAACCCTTTTGATTACTCACCGCAGGCCCTGCACCCTTTTGATTACCCCCCGGCAGGGCCTGAACCCTTTTGATTACTCACCGCAGGCCTTGCACCCTTTTGATTAACCCCGGGCAGGGCCTGAACCCTTTTGATTACCCACCGGCAGGCCCTGAACCCTTTTGATTACCCCCCGGCAGGGCCTGAACCCTGTTGATTACCCACTGGCAGGCCCTGAACCCTTTTGATTACCACCAGCAGGCCCTGAACCCTTTTGATAACCCACCAGCAGGCCCTGAACCCTTTTGATCACCACCAGCAGGCCCTGAACTCTTTTGATTACCCACCGGCTGGTCATGAACCCATTTCATTACTCACCGGCAGGTTCTGAACCCTTTTAATTACCCACCGGCAGGCCCTGAACCCTTCTAATTACCCACGATGACGGTCGGTCTTGGCTCTAGAGGTATTTATTTTTCAACTCTGTGTATATGGCTGCCGGGTGCAATCAATTGGGGCCACTCTTGACTACGGCAGGTCTGCTTACTATCAGTGGCGATTTTCATGGCTGTCGGCAACCGGCGAGGATATATTAAAGCAAGGACGCATTTCAGCAACTTCCGACTTTTTGGTTGCAAGGCTGGGACTGAGTGGGGCTAGTGTTGGGCATGCTAGGGTCTCATTTATACATGTAATTTGGTGCCTTGCTGGAGCTGGACCTGGGATCAGCCGTCCCCAAATTGCGTCTGACAGCGACTGACCTGCAGCTGCTACCTGTCACATAGGTGCTAGCCCTAGTTGATGCAACTTACGAGCGTGCGCAGCTGGATGCAGCTGATAGAGGGGACCCCAGAGGACATGCCACTGAACACAGGTCTGCGGCCGCCTACCGCTCCTGGTTTCAGTCTTCGGCGGGCGCCGTGCTGGCGCAGGCCCGGGGCTGCACCAACCGAAGGGAGTCCGCTGGCGTGGGCACGAACTTATGGCTGCCGCTCGGCGTTGTCAGCACGGTTGGCTCTAGAGGACGGCGCAGTGGTCAGCAGCGTGACAGACGGTACTTCCAGCGATGTTGGGCTAGTAGGGGAAACGGCGAGCATGTGGAGGACGCGCTGCATGCGTGCTTTCAATGCCCCAGCGTTCAGGATAAACGTAGGGAGCGAGGATAGGCTGGTCCTCCAAACGGTGCTAGAGACTTCTTCGAGTTGTCTCGGGGCAGGCTTGGGAGGGATGCCCTATTGCCCTGGCTATCGTGGAAGATTTGGTAGATGTCGATGAGGCGTAGACGTTTTCAAAAGGCTGGAATTTCCTTCGTCTTTCTTTTCCAGCCCTTTGTCTGCCTCTTTACTTTGTTTCTAACATTCTAACATTTCCCTCCTTTTTGTCCTGCCCCTTGTGTCTGTTTCGTTCTTTCGTCCCCGCCCTTAGTTAGGCGCCCACTCGGCCAAGCCTTCTTTAGCAAGGACCAGAGGTGTAACGTTAGTCATTGACATGGAATTTGGCAGTTTAAGCCAAGTGAGTGACTTGGAATCTCATAACCTCCTTGCTGGTACATTTCAAATGATTCCAGGTCGTGGGTTCGCATGTACGGTGAACGGTTTAGTATAGGGTGCTTCAGCTACAATTCAGCTGCATCAAGGCATACGGCCACGAGGGGATGGAGCAGGGCGCCTTGCTGTTTGAGCCACGCACAGGCGGCAGCCAGGCCGGGCCTTCATTCGTGATGCTTTGTTAGCTATAATTCTCGCTTGTGACTATTGGTGCTTAACTAGCCTTCTGACAGGTGGCCTCAGCTGGATGGATTTATATTCATGGTGTCATGTCGTGGCACAGCTTTGCTGGCATAATGATTGTACCAGGACATGAAACCTTATGCCTTCACTTGTTGTTACATCTGGACCGTCTTTTTAGCATGGCCTAGAGATGTATCGTCATTGACACCTTGACCGCACCGCAGTCAAAACAGCCTATGGCCGTTTCCACGCCACTCCTGATCCAGGTAATGGGTTTAACGACGAAGGTGTGTTGAAATATCAGGAACATGACACCTCTGGGCCATGCTGAAAAGGCTTTGGCTCAGTAGGCACCCGTCTGTCTGGTCGGGAGGAAAATATACTGTTGAAAAGGCTGGAGGAGGAAAGAAAGTAACATACAGATAAAGGAGAGGGAAACGACCATCCCCAGAATAAAGGGAGTGAAAAATCCTCAGTCCGTCCAGATCCTAGCCCTTAACATACTAAGGAGTTGGTCAAAAAACAGGAAAAGGGACGGAAGCAAATGCTTGTGACGGAAGCAAATGCCTGTGAAGCAACGAAGCCTCAACGAGTGCTAACACACACTTCACAAAAGCCAGAGCATGAGCATCCCACCCTAGCCTGCCCAACTAGAAAGTGTGGAAGTCGGTAGCTCCGTTTGACGGGTCTGCCCATGCCCGCTCTCCAAGGTGATCTTGCACGCTGGGATATGTTGGAATGTCAATAACGTTACACCTCTGGGCCCGCTCAAAGCTCGGCCGCGTGGGCGCCCAACTGTTCAGAAGGGAGTAAAGAAGGAACTAAAAGGAAGAGAGGGGGAAAGGAATGGAAGGGATGTGTTGAAATGTGCATGGGACAAACACACAAGGTCTGAAGTAGATCCCTACCAAGTAGATCCCTACCAAGTAGATCCCCACCAAGTAGATCCCGTAGTAGATTCCTACCAAGTAGATCTTGTAGTAGATCCCTACCAAGTAGATCTTGTAGTAGATCCCTACCAAGTAGATCCCTACCAAGTAGATCCCTACCAAGTAGATCCCCACCAAGTAGATCCCGTAGTAGATCCCCACCAAGTAGATCCCGTAGTAGATCCCCACCAAGTAGATCCCCACCTGGTAGGTCCGACCATGAACTGACATGCATGAGGACCAACACATTGAGAAGAAGTGTAAATTAACATGTTCCGGATTATTTGGTTATCCGTTTCCGGTATTCACTAAATTGTTTCACATGTTCAGTCCATGTTCCATGCGCCTCCTTAGCGCCTGGGGAAAACACTCCATACAAACTTCGGATCAGAACTAGGCCACACCTCAATGCACGTTAATAAGCTTGCTCATGATACCATTAACAAAAGGATTCCTTATACTCGACTTCAATAGCAAAGTCATGGACAGCCCAGATAAGATAGGAGAGGCAGTTCATGAAGTTCAAGAAGATCTGCAATGTTTGAAACACGCGAGGAATGCTTGGAGGGTAGTATATCTGCCGCAGCGTTCCCGCAACACCTGCAGGACAGCTGTGTGGCCACCAGTCTTAGCCAAGAACAGTGCCCGTCCCCTTTGACAATCAGCACGAGGTGCATTCTCACTGCAATCCAGCAACAGCCGCACCACCGCCTTGTGGCCATTCATGGCTGCCCACACCAGTGCCTCCCCATTCCAACAGTCTGCACGTGGGGCATGGTCCTTCCACCCCAACAACAGCTGCACCACTGCCTCGTGGCCATGCTGCGCTGCCCACACCAGTGCATCCCCACCCTGGCAGTCAGCATGGGGGGCATGGTCCTTCCACCCCAACAACAGCTGCACCACTGCCTCGTGGCCATGCTGCGCTGCCCACACCAGTGCAACCCCCCCCTGGCAGTCAGCATGGGGGGCATGCTCCATCCACCCTAACAACAGCCGCACCACCGCCTCGTGGCCATTCCCGGCTGCACTCACCAGTGCGGAACCATTCCAGCAGTCCGCACGAGCCTATAGCCAACAATGGGGGGCATGCTCCTTCCACCCCAACAACAGCCGCACCACCGCCTCGTGGCCACTCCAGGCTGCCCTCAGCAGCGCCCTCCCATGCTGGCAGTTAGCATAAGGGGCATGCTCCCTCCACGCTAACAACAACTGCACCACCGCCTCGTGTCTATTCCCGGCTGCCCTCACCAGTGCCCACCCATGCTGGCAGTTAGCATAAGGGGCATGCTCCCTCCACCCTAACAACAACTGCACCAACGCCTCGTGTCTATTCCCGGCTGCACTCACCAGTGCCAACCCATTCTGGCAGTCAGCACGTGGGCCAACAATAGCTGAACCACCGCCTCGTGGCCATGCTCGGCTGCCATTACCAATGCTTCCCCTTTCCGGCAGTCTGCCTTTGCACCAAGATTGAGCATGAGCCTCACTAGCTCCACGTTGTCGTCTCCTGACTGTTGCATCTCACAGCTCTCATGAGGGCATGGTAAGGACCGTGTACCACCATCATGACACGGGCCAAGATAATGGGGCAGTCCCTGAGGCAGTCGCGCCAAAGCCTGCACACCTGCCACGCTCCATACCGCACTTTCCGGGTTTGTCGGGCGCCAGGTCTAGGGGGACCTTGAGCATCGCATAGCCATGAATGGCTGAGGATGATGCCAAGGATGTCCGCGTTGAGATCGTGGAGGCTGGTAATGGCTGGTTCCGTGCTGGGGTAATCTTGGGGATGGAGAAGCAGATGCATATGTTCTGCTATCGTCGGTGGATGCGGATGACGTCATGTAGTGGTAGGCACTCAGTACCACTTTCTTCGATCCGTTGGTCGTCTGCTCTCTCCTGCTCGACAGGCGAGTGAGGTTGAGTTCATGCAAGCCAATGTAAAACATTATGTTTCAGATACATATAAGCCAATGATGCTTTATGAATGGCCGGTCATGTCGGTGTTGCAGTATCCGTGCTCGGATGCACCGTCCACATGAGTGCATCTACCCGAAATTCCTTTTGGGAAAGGGTCAGCTTGTGCTAAGCGGCTGCCAAACTCCAGTATCTCTGTCTTGCTGACTTTGACCTGGAGCTATTTGTCCGCCGCATATCCATGCAGTGCGAACTTGAGATGCAGATACAGAGAAAGAGATAACTAGGCTCCCCTAGGGGCCTGCGGGTTATGGGAACAGCGCAGCTCGGGGCCGAAGCCACATCCGCACCGTTACCATAGATGCAGAGAAATGAATAATGACAGGGAGTGTGGAAATTGAAAGAATTAAACACACATGGGTTATGCATATTATCAAAACAAATGGAAGCCTGGTGAGTCCTCAGTCTTTGATATATGTCCATGCATGCCATTCTTGCATGTGTTTCACTCATGGCCCCGCCTTATTCCCTCACCAGGGGCGATGTTTTGCACTTATGTTGAAGTGGATGCTCTCAATTCTACACTCGCGTTGGAGGACAACAAATGCAAAGCGTATTAGGCCACCGATCGAACGGGTGAGGCTGGGGTTCTGACACAGCCTGTATTGAACGGCAAACATGGAGGACTTGATTGAGGACTTGAACGGCCAATACGGAGGACTTGACGGAGGACTTGAACGGCCAATGCGGAGGACTTGAACGGCCAATAAGGAGGACTTGACGGAGGACTTGAACGGCCAATGCGGAGGCCACCGATATGTTCCAAATATTATCGTCTTACCGACTGAGTGGTTAGGAACGAAACCAGTCCGCAGTGTAGGAGAATTAGGTTGCCAACCTTGGTAAGAATAATGGGCGGGAATGAAGAGAGTGCAACCCTGAGGCGCGCTCGCATCTTCCGCTTACCGAAAAACGGCGGGAATCATCTGCGGCCGTACTGTGGATCCGGGGGTGTGGATCTCCCGGGCCACGTTAGGGGTGCGGTTAGAAGGTTTTGGTACCGCGGTTGCATGTCACCCGTGAGTGGCGGCGATACTTCCTCTGAGGATATAAAATACGTAGCCTTGAATCCACGGGTATACCAAATGCCTAGTACTGAAAGTACCTTAATGCATGTGTACGAGGCACTGCCCTCACCGGAAAGAATTGAGCATACAGACAATGAGACAAGTAGGCAGACCATGAGACAAGAGCATGAAATGCAGGCTGCGTAGTGCATCCAGTCAAAGCCAGGCAATTCAAGCAACACCAGCAATGTTGGGTTTGCATGAGTCCATGAGTCCATGAGACATCAGCAGGCCATGTAGGTTGCATGGTGCATCTGTTCGACGCCATGCATGCATGGTGTTCGACGTCCTCTTACTCTTCACGCTCGCAACTCCCACTCTCATTCTCCCACTCACACCCTCACACCTCCCTAGATCTCTCACTCACTCTCTTTGCCTCTCGCTCCCTCACACAGATATGGGCTGCTGAGCAATCTGATTGGGCATGCATGACTGATGAGGGTCCTGCTGGAGTGCATGTGTAACATGGGGAGGGAAGGGGAGGAGGGGATAGCGCATGTGTGAGATGGGGAGCCTGGGAGGGTAGGAGGTGGGATAGTGCATGGGTATGGACGTGGTGTGTGTGGGGATGGTGCTGATGTGGTGTGGCTGCAAATAGTAGTTGGGGTGTAGCGCATGTGTGTGTGGGGGGGGGGGGGGCAGGTGTGGTGGTGATGAAATGATGGGAATAACGCTGGAGTGTATCCTCACCCCCTCCCAAAGGCACCCGCCCCCCTCCCCCCTGAGTTAGGCCGCCTGATGGTCATCAGACGGCACAGCCATCCTGCTGCCAGCCACCTTCAACATCCGCACCACGGTGTGGTCCCTTAAGGTAGGGGAGGGGGGGTACATCAGGGTCGAATCAGGGTTAAATAAGGGTTCTATCAGGATTTAAGCAGATTGAAATCAGGGTTTCACACTTTAACCAGGGTTACATCAGGGTCGGATCTTGGTTAAATTAGGGTTAAATCAGGATTTCAACCGGGGTTAGACAGGGTTAAATCAGGGTTGAATCTGGGTTCAACCCTGATTCAACTCTGTCAGCCTCCACCTAACATAAACAGCAACGGAAGGTAAGTACTAGGGCTTGCTGCGAACAGAACCCTCAGCTACATACCCGGACGTGGCTGAAATGTAGCTGAAGTGCGCTCAATGGCATAACCTGCTAGGCTGCTACCGGCATGAATCAGAGCCACCAGCAAAATTACAACCCTAGGCTAACTCCCTATTCGGCGCTTTGCCCTTCCCTTGGTTTTGAGTTTCTGTCACATCTATAAATATTGACCCCCGGTGTCATTAAACCCCACTTTCTCACTCCGTCATCCCCAAACCCGAAACCCCTACCCCTACTACCACGACCCCACACTTTCATCTCTAGAACTCCACGAGTTTAGATGATGTGGGAGGCCCTGAGCCCTAAAATCCCTTAAGATGATGTGGGAGGCCCTGAGCCCTAAAATCCCTTAAGATGATGTGGGAGGCCCTGAGCCCTGAAATCCCTCAAGATCATGTGGGAGGCCCTGAGCCCTAAAATCCCTTAAGATGATGTGGGAGGCCCTGAGCCCTAAAATACCTTAAGATGATGTGGGAGGCCCTGAGCCCTGAAATCCCTTAAGATGATGTGGGAGGCCCTGAGCCCTAAAATCCCTTAAGATGATGTGGGAGGCCCTGAGCCCTAAAATACCTTAAGATGATGTGGGAGGCCCTGAGCCCTGAAATCCCTTAAAATGATGTGGGAGGCCCTGAGCCCTAAAATCCCTTAAGATGATGTGGGAGGCCCTGAGCCCTAAAATCCCTGAATACACCCTCTTCGCCCAGTGGACACCTTCTCATGGGCTCAGCTGCGCAGCTTCCAAACCACCAGTGGCCCTGCCGCCCGGTCTTCCCCTCAGCAGTAAAAGTGCAACATGTCAGCGAAAGTATTCAAAACTTTCTAGATCAAAATATAACCAATAATGCTGTATGGATAGCCGTCATGCTGGTTAATTATTCATGCCAAAAGCCACATGGGTTGCATGCCTTGATGCATCGTCTATATGCTTGGATGCACCCACAAGTTATACGGGGTCAAACATAGGGGGGGAAACGGAGGTGTCAGTCAGAGATTCCTCAGTCCTTCCTGGGTATACCAGTACCGCGCAGAATGGCAGTGCACCATGAGGTCTGCGGTTCGAAGCCTGCCAAGATTCATTTACAATGTTCCAGGTGTAAAGCAGGGAAAATTTCTAGAGCTTCGTTAAATGCGCCACGCAGAAGGTCATGAGCGGGCTATCCTACCAACCTGGATAGAGCTGCTGTGGGTCGGGCGGTTCTCACGCCTCCTGCCTCGGGGAGGAGTAGTCTTTCTTTCTTCTTTCTCACCAGCACCCACATTTGGCAACATGCCATTCTTACATTTTATTTGTTTCACTCAAGGTCCCCGTATCGCTCACGAGAGGCAATGTTGTGCACTTGTGTCGAAGTGGATGTGCTCAATGCAGGCCGCACTCGCTTTGGAGGATAACAACTGCAAAGCTTACGGCCACCGACGTTTCCAGATATTATCGACAGAGTGGCTGGCAATATAACCAGTCCGCAATATAGGAGAATTAGGTTGATAACCTTGGTTATGATGAGCGGGAGTGAAGAGAGCGCACCCTGTGGCACTGTCGCATCCCAAATTTCCGTTAGGTGGGAAAAAATCTGAGGCTAATGTGTGGAACAGGGTGGAACTTCGGGGCGGGTTCAAACTAGGGCCAATAAACAAGGGCCAATAAACGGTTGCACGCATGCACGTAACCGGTTTTGTTTCCTTTCTTCGGTGGATATTAAATGCGGGACCTTGAATCCACGTGTACGCCAAATGCCCCTGAAAGCACCATACCATGGGACTGAGACCCAGCCCCACACTATTCGTATGTTATCACACGACCCACCCGGCAGGCCCCTCACAGACTCGTATGCGTATGATGCGACCCCAGATTGCTGGGGTCGCATCATTGTGTTTATGACTGGACCCTCCCCTGACCCCCGCCCACTCTTGACCTGTATATTGGAGGCGGGGGATCCTATCAAGGGGCCTCTCACTAGGGGGGTCGGACTAGTCCCCCAAACAGGGGCTTTCAGTGCCCGGTTGGCGCCTAATCCTATCGGCTATTTGGCTGTCTAGTTTGTCTTCCTCGGCAGCCCCTGGCCTCAAGTTTTACTTTCAAAACCTGATGCCAGGCTGTATGCTCCAACCTGGCAGGCCCTGAACCCTTATTACAAACTGACAGACCCTTCCATCTTTTGATTACCGTACCGGCAGGCCCTGAACCGTTTAAATTACCCACCGACAGGCCCTGAACCCTGTTGATTACCCACCGGCAGGCCCTGAACCCTTTTAACTACCCACCAGCAGGCCCTGAACCCTTTTGATTACCCACCAACAGGCCCTGAACCCTTTTGATTACCCACCAGCAGGCCCTGATCCCTGTTGATTACCCACCAGCTGGCCCTGATCCCTGTTGATTACCCACCAGCAGGCCCTGATCCCTGTTGACTACCGACCAACTGGCCCTGATCCCTTTTGATTACCCACCAGCAGGCCCTGATCCCTGTTGATTACCCACCAGCAAGCCCTGATCCCTGTTGATTACCCACCAGCAGGCCCTGATCCCTGTTGATTACCCACCAGCAGGCCTTGATCCCTGTTGATTACCCACCAGCAGGCCCTGATCCCTGTTGATTACCCACTGGCAGGCCCTGAACCCTGTTGATTACCCATCAACAGGCCCTGATCCCTGTTGATTACCCACCAGCAGGCCTTGATCCCTTTTGATTACCCACCAGCAGGCCCTGATCCCTGTTGATTACCCACCAGCAGGCCCTGATCCCTGTTGATTACCCACCAGCAGGCCCTGATCCCTGTTGATTACCCACGAGCAGGCCCTGATCCCTGTTGATTACCCACCAGCAGGCCCTGATCCCTGTTGATTACACACCAGCAGGCCCTGATCCCTGTTGATTACCCACCAGCAGGCCCTGATCCCTTTTGATTACCCACCAGCAGGCCCTGATCCCTGTTGATTACCCACCAGCAGGCCCTGATCCCTGATGATTACCCACCAGCAGGCCCTGATCCCTGTTGATTACCCACCAGCAGGCCCTGATCCCTGTTGATTACCCACCAACAGGCCCTGATCCCTGTTGATTACCCACTGGCAGGCCCTGAACCCTGTTGATTACCCACCAGCAGGCCCTGATCCCTGTTGATTATCCACCAGCAGGCCTTGATCCCTTTTGATTACCCACCAGCAGGCCCTGATCCCTGTTGATTACCCACCAGCAGGCCCTGATCCCTGTTGATTACCCACCAGCAGGCCCTGATCCCTGTTGATTACCCACGAGCAGGTCCTGATCCCTGTTGATTACCCACCAGCAGGCCCTGATCCCTGTTGATTACACACCAGCAGGCCCTGATCCCTTTTGATTACCCACCAGCAGGCCCTGATCCCTGTTGATTACCCACCAGCAGGCCCTGATCCCTGTTGATTACCCACCAGCAGGCCCTGATCCCTGTTGATTACCCACCAGCAGGCCCTGATCCCTGTTGATTACCCACCAGCATGCCCTGATCCTTGTTGATTACCCACCAGCATGCCCTGATCCCTGTTGATTACCCACCAGCAGGCCCTGATCCCTGTTGATTACCCACCAGCAGGCCCTGATCCCTGTTGATTACCCACCAGCAGGCCCTGATCCCTGTTGATTACCCACCAGCAGGCCCTGATCCCTGTTGATTACCCACCAGCAGGCCCTGATCCCTGTTGATTACACACCAGCAGGCCCTGATCCCTGTTGATTACCCACCAGCAGGCCCTGATCCCTTTTGATTACCCACCAGCAGGCCCTGATCCCTGTTGATTACCCACCAGCAGGCCCTGATCCCTGTTGATTACCCACCAGCAGGCCCTGATCCCTGTTGATTACCCACCAGCAGGCCCTGATCCCTGTTGATTACCCACCAACAGGCCCTGATCCCTGTTGATTACCCACCGACAGGCCCTGATCCCTGTTGATTACCCACCGGCAGGCCCTGAACCCTTTTAACTACCCACCGGCAGGCCCTGAACCCTTTTGATTACCCACCAACAGGCCCTGAACCCTTTTGATTACCCACCAGCAGGCCCTGATCCCTGTTGATTACCCACCAGCTGGCCCTGATCCCTGTTGATTACCCACCAGCAGGCCCTGATCCCTGTTGACTACCGACCAACTGGCCCTGATCCCTTTTGATTACCCACCAGCAGGCCCTGATCCCTGTTGATTACCCACCAGCAGGCCCTGATCCCTGTTGATTACCCACCAGCAGGCCCTGATCCCTGTTGATTACCCACCAGCAGGCCCTGATCCCTGTTGATTACCCACCAGCAGGCCCTGATCCCTGTTGATTACCCACTGGCAGGCCCTGAACCCTGTTGATTACCCACCAGCAGGCCCTGATCCCTGTTGATTACCCACCAGCAGGCCTTGATCCCTTTTGATTACCCACCAGCAGGCCCTGATCCCTGTTGATTACCCACCAGCAGGCCCTGATCCCTGTTGATTACCCACCAGCAGGCCCTGATCCCTGTTGATTACCCACGAGCAGGCCCTGATCCCTGTTGATTACCCACCAGCAGGCCCTGATCCCTGTTGATTACACACCAGCAGGCCCTGATCCCTGTTGATTACCCACCAGCAGGCCCTGATCCCTTTTGATTACCCACCAGCAGGCCCTGATCCCTGTTGATTACCCACCAGCAGGCCCTGATCCCTGATGATTACCCACCAGCAGGCCCTGATCCCTGTTGATTACCCACCAGCAGGCCCTGATCCCTGTTGATTACCCACCAACAGGCCCTGATCCCTGTTGATTACCCACTGGCAGGCCCTGAACCCTGTTGATTACCCACCAGCAGGCCCTGATCCCTGTTGATTACCCACTGGCAGGCCCTGAACCCTGTTGATTACCCACCAGCAGGCCCTGATCCCTGTTGATTACCCACCAGCAGGCCTTGATCCCTTTTGATTACCCACCAGCAGGCCCTGATCCCTGTTGATTACCCACCAGCAGGCCCTGATCCCTGTTGATTACCCACCAGCAGGCCCTGATCCCTGTTGATTACCCACGAGCAGGCCCTGATCCCTGTTGATTACCCACCAGCAGGCCCTGATCCCTGTTGATTACACACCAGCAGGCCCTGATCCCTGTTGATTACCCACCAGCAGGCCCTGATCCCTTTTGATTACCCACCAGCAGGCCCTGATCCCTGTTGATTACCCACCAGCAGGCCCTGATCCCTGATGATTACCCACCAGCAGGCCCTGATCCCTGTTGATTACCCACCAGCAGGCCCTGATCCCTGTTGATTACCCACCAACAGGCCCTGATCCCTGTTGATTACCCACTGGCAGGCCCTGAACCCTGTTGATTACCCACCAGCAGGCCCTGAACCCTTTTAACTACCCACCAGCAGGCCTTGATCCCTTTTGATTACCCACCAGCAGGCCCTGATCCCTGTTGATTACCCACCAGCAGGCCCTGATCCCTGTTGATTACCCACCAGCAGGCCCTGATCCCTGTTGATTACCCACGAGCAGGTCCTGATCCCTGTTGATTACCCACCAGCAGGCCCTGATCCCTGTTGATTACACACCAGCAGGCCCTGATCCCTGTTGATTACCCACCAGCAGGCCCTGATCCCTGTTGATTACCCACCAGCAGGCCCTGATCCCTGTTGATTACCCACCAGCAGGCCCTGATCCCTGTTGATTACCCACCAGCATGCCCTGATCCCTGTTGATTACCCACCAGCAGGCCCTGATCCCTTTTGATTACCCACCAGCAGGCCCTGATCCCTGTTGATTACCCACCAGCAGGCCCTGATCCCTGTTGATTACCCACCAGCAGGCCCTGATCCCTGTTGATTACCCACCAGCAGGCCCTGATCCCTGTTGATTACCCACCAGCAGGCCCTGATCCCTGTTGATTACCCACCAGCAGGCCCTGATCCCTGTTGATTCCCCACCGGCAGGCCCTGATCCCTGTTGATTACCCACCAGCAGGCACTCACCGGAAAGAAATTAGCAGACAGACAATGAGAGTAATGAGACAAGCACCGGTAGACAGAGCAAAAGAGATCAGCAGGCCATGCATGTTGCATGGCGTATCCAGTCGGAGCTAGGCAAGTCATGCAACTGTCTGTGTCATTTGTGGCAAGCAAGCCATGCGATATGCATCCATACAATATATATTGTTTCCCTAGTCCATGGTTTGGGTTGCACTGGTGCTGCCCTGAACCCTAATAACCATACGATATGCCTCCAGGCAATGCGATGTGTCCACCTTCAAGGCACACCTATGCATGGCTGACTTATCCCATGCGCGGCTGACATGCATGTCCCATGCACGGCTGTCATGCCCCATGATTAGCATGTGACATCGGCAACCCAAACGCCTGGATTCCCTTTCCCCTCTCCCTTGCACTGTACCTTAATCGGTATTTGAAGTCTTGTTTTAAATTGATCCCTGATCCCTGATCCCTGATCCCTGATCCCTGATCCCTGATCCATGATCCATGATCCATGATCCATGATCCATGATCCATGATCCCTGCTAGTCCCTGATCCATGATCCATGATCCATGGTCCTAATCCCTGCTGGTCCCTGATCCATGATCCCTGATCTCTGATCCCTGATGGTCCCTGATCCCTGATGGTCCCTGATCCCTGATGGTCCCTGATCCCTGATGGTCCCTGATCCCTGATGGTCCCTAATCCCTGATGGTCCCTGATCCCTGATGGTCCCTGATCCATGATGGTCCCTAATCCCTGATGGTCCCTGATCCCTGATGGTCCCTGATCCCTGATGGTCCCTGATCCCTGCTGGTCCCTGATCCCTGATGGTCCCTGATCCCTGATGGTCCCTGATCCCTGATGGTCCCTGATCCCTGATGGTCCCTGATCCCTGATGGTCCCTGATCCCTGATGGTCCCTGGTTCCTGATGGTCCCTGGTACCTGATGGTCCCTGGTCCCTGATGGTCCCTGGTCCCTGGTCCCTGGTCCCTGGTCCCTGGTCCCTGGTCCCTGGTCCCTGGTCCTTGGTCCCTGGTCCCTGGTGCCTGGTCCCTGGTCCCTGATCCCTGATCCCTGATCCCTGGTCCCTGATCCCTGATCCCTGATCCCTGATCCCTGATCCCTGATCCCTGATCCCTGATCCCTGATCCCTGATCCCTGATCCCTGATCCCTGATCCCTGATCCCTGATCCCTGATCCCTGATCCCTGATCCCTGATCCCTGATCCCTGATCCCTGATCCCTGATCCCTGATCCCTGATCCCTGATCCCTGATCCCTGATCCCTGATCCCTGATCCCTGATCCCTGATCCCTGATCCCTGATCCCTGATCCCTGATCCCTGATCCCTGATCCCTGATCCCTGATCCCTGATCCCTGATCCCTGATCCCTGATCCCTGATCCCTGATCCCTGATCCCTGATCCCTGATCCCTGATCCCTGATCCCTGATCCCTGATCCCTGCTAGTCCCTGATCCATGATCCATGATCCATGATCCATGGTCCTAATCCATGATGGTCCCTGATCCATGATCCCTGATCTCTGATCCCTGATGGTCCCTGATCCCTGATGGTCCCTGATCCCTGATGGTCCCTGATCCCTGATGGTCCCTGATCCCTGATGGTCCCTAATCCCTGATGGTCCCTGATCCCTGATGGTCCCTGATCCATGATGGTCCCTAATCCCTGATGGTCCCTGATCCCTGATGGTCCCTGATCCCTGATGGTCCCTGATCCCTGCTGGTCCCTGATCCCTGATGGTCCCTGATCCCTGATGGTCCCTGATCCCTGATGGTCCCTGATCCCTGATGGTCCCTGATCCCTGATGGTCCCTGATCCCTGATGGTCCCTGGTTCCTGATGGTCCCTGGTACCTGATGGTCCCTGGTCCCTGATGGTCCCTGGTCCCTGGTCCCTGGTCCCTGGTCCCTGGTCCCTGGTCCCTGGTCCCTGGTCCCTGGTCCCTGGTCCCTGGTCCCTGGTCCCTGGTCCCTGATCCCTGATCCCTGATCCCTGGTCCCTGATCCCTGATCCCTGATCCCTGATCCCTGATCCCTGATCCCTGATCCCTGATCCCTGATCCCTGATCCCTGATCCCTGATCCCTGATCCCTGATCCCTGATCCCTGATCCCTGATCCCTGATCCCTGATCCCTGATCCCTGATCCCTGATCCCTGATCCCTGATCCCTGATCCCTGGTCCCTGGTCCCTGATACCTGATAGTCTGATACCTGATACCTGGTCCCTGATCCCTGATACCAGTCTAACCAGACATGTATGATCCTAGAAATTAGATGTGTGCGGCCTGCTCGGCAAAACCATCTTTCAAGTGAGAGGGGGTTGGAGGTTGCCATCTGACCTCTATTGACTAGTCTTTACCGAGACACGTATTCTCCAGAAATTACCTAGACGTGTGACATTTCGGCAAAACTATCATACAGGGGAGAGGGTGCGACCGAGATTTGTTAATACACCAATGAGACACCTAGATTTTCCCATATTAATGTGGCCTGTTCAACGAGGCCATCATCCAGGCTGGAGGGGCATGTTCAGGGCAAGATTTAGATTGCATCAGGACAGGTTGCCTCCGCATGGCAACATCACCCCTAATTCATTTTCTAAAATTGAACCTTGAGCCATGATCGTTTCCCGTAAGACCTGTTGAAGGCACGCGGCTTGAGCTGGTTGCCACACGGCAGCACTCAACTCCTTGCTGACTTCCAAGGATTATTTCAGCTATGCCTACGTGGCTGTTGACAATCAATGACGGATGGCCTTAGCTACATACAGACGGTCTGCAGGAAATTAGTGACTACGTCCTTCGCTGCTGGGAATCAGTGACGGCCGGTCATAGCTACGGCGGTATTTATCCTTCAACTGTGAATATGGCTGTCGGGGGCAACCAATCGGGGCCCTTCTAGGCTGCAGCAGGTCTGCTTGCAGTCAGTGACGAATTTCATGGCTTATGGTAACCAGCAACGAGGATCTGCTTAAGCCAGGATGCATTTCATCATCTCTCCGATTCTTGAGTTGCAAGGCTGGGACTGGGGACGAGGACTAGGGCTGGGCATGCATGGCCTGCTTGGGTCTCATTATGGTCATGTATATGGAATTTGGCAGTGCATTCATTTGGATTGTAAGAATCTCCTTGGCTTATTTCCAAATTATGGTTGCTGGCTTGCTTGTACGGTGCACTGATTAGTTGAGGGTGCTTCAGCTGCAATTCAGAGACAGCAAGGCATGCGGAGGGGCGGGGGAAGGCCGGCAGCACGCCTTGCTGTCTGAGCCACATGCCTTAGCCAGGCATGTCGTTCAGTCGTGCTGGTTGGCTGGCTCTAACCCTGGCTTGTGACTTGCCGGCTATTGGTGTTCTGCAAGTTTTTCCGACAGGTGGTCTTTGCTTGCTGGCTGTCATTTTGTATGCATGGTATCATGTGCGGTGTGGCATAGCCATTCTGTCGGTACCCCCCCTAACTTTGCCGACCCCCCTATTGCCCTCCTCCCCTGGGCCAAAAACAATTTGAAGCCAGTTTTGGAAAAATCTCATTTAGCTCTACAAAGTTGGAGGATGGGGTCTTTCCGGTTATATAACCCCGCCCCCCACCCCCCTTAGATCAGAATAAGGAGACAACTCAAAGCACGTTAAGAGTAAGGAGACAACTCAAAGCACGTTAAGAAACGTGCTGACGATACCGATTTCAGTATTCAAAGGGCCAGACAGAAATAACAGAATGAACAGCAGCAGGCAGAACAGAGAAAGGTTATGTTGATGCACTAGCAAGAGGGGGTGGGGGGGCATTTGTGTAAGACAGGTAGATGCTGGTGTTTAATGATTACCTATTTCAGCCACACACACTGGCATGTTTCGATGGCATCGCTGCTTGCTTTTGTGTGCGGTACCGGCTGCCTAGGATTATTCCAGAAAGCGAGAAGGGACCACGGTGGAAGGGACAGGCCATTTTAAAAGTGAGGGGGGGGTGCATGCAGACAGACCGAAACCAGTGCTGCCGCGCTCGATACGAATTGTAGCACTAGACGCATTCTTGAAGGCAATTCTAAAATATGTATTGCTTTCTAGACATGTAGCGCAAGTTTAGAACGGTGCATACGCAAGCGCAAGTGCGCAACAGTTTTGAGGCGCCGGCTGAGATCTAGATCAATGCTTCCTGCTGCGACCGCTGCTGCTGCTGCTGACGTTGCAGCACGATTTTTCGTCGACATTCAGTGCGGCAGCGTGCCAGACGTGTTTTACTGGCCAGACTATGTCTCGCCAGCCGAGGAGGCGCGCCTGCTGCGCGAGTCTCAGGCCAGTAAGGCCAAATGGGTCGAGGTGAGAAACAATGACATTTTTTTTTGTATAAGGGAGCATACCAACAGCCATGGGGCGCATGGGGCATGTTGCCGACAAGCCATGCCAGTATATTGCAGGTGGCTGACATGAACCTTCTACATGCTGCATACAGCGACATGCTGCTGCTGAACGCGACATGCTGCCTTCTGCTAATGGCAATATGGCCCTCCTACATGCAGCATGGAAAGCATGCTGCTGATGGCCGCATGCTGCATGCTGCTGACGGCCGCATGCTGCATGCTGCTGACGGCCGCAAGCTGCATGCTGCTGATGGCCGCATGCTGCATGCTGCTGACGGCCGCATGCTGCATGCTGCTGACGGCCGCAAGCTGCATGCTGCTGATGGCCGCATGCTGCATGCTGCTGACGGCCGCATGCTGCATGCTGCTGACGGCCGCAAGCTGCATGCTACTGACGGCCGCATGCTGCATGCTGCTGACGGCCGCATACTGCATGCTGCTGATGGCGGCATGCTGCTGTCGGCCGCATGCTGCATGCTGCTGATGGCTGCATGCTGCTGATGGCCGCATGCTGCATGCTGCTGATGGCCACTTGCTGCATGCTGCTGATGGCAGTATACTACCTGCTGCATGCAGAATGGAGTGCATGCTGCTGATGGCTACATGCTACATGCTGGTAAATTGATAATAGTGACATGGCCCTCCTACATGCAGCATGGAGTCATGCTGCTGATGGCCACATGCTGCATGCTGCTAATAGTGGCATGGCCCTCCTACATGCAGCATTAGGTGCAACCGTGCATGCTGCTGACGGCTATACGCAACCTGCTGCATGCTCCATCTCACGCAGGGCCCAATGTTTTTTTACTGTACTAGACCACCCTTGGCAGGCCTCTGGGCAGTAGCTACCAGGCCACTAGAGACGAATCATGACCGGCCCACAGCCGCTAGCCCAAGGGGCAGGACGTTGCACTAGGCCCTCATGGCCCTACGGCCTTGGGACATGATGTAACTGAATTCTAACTGAAGAACCCAACTGAATTCTCTACTGATCAGTGACAGGAACGGTGCGGACCTTGTAGAACAGAAGCACTGAAGCCTCAGCTTAACCTTGCTGCCCCAAATAGTCGAGCCACTACCTCCGCCCTTCCCCCTCAGCCTAAACCTTGTAACCTAACCCTCCCACAGCACGCTTTGCAGCTCTCCAGTAGACCATTGCAGAGCCCACGCCGAGACGTTCATGCCCATGGCCTGATTCTTGCACCGCAATGACGACCCTCCCACTTTGAACCCTGAACCCTCAACCTTGACCCCCCCCTGTGTCCCAGCTCTCAGGCAGACGATTGCAGAGTCTGGGCGGCTGCGTTCATGCCAAGGGCCTGATCCCTGCGCCTCTGCCTTCCTGGATACTGCCCCTGATGGACCGGCTGCACGAAGACACGCAAGTCCTTGAGCTGTACGGGGACGCTGCGCCCAACCACGTGCTTTTGAACAAGTACCGGCCAGGCCAGGGGATCATGGTGGGTCTGCTGGGTTCAGGGTGGTTATGTCTACTACAACATTTTGTTTTCTTCTTATTCCGCCGGGCCGGTACCCAGGCGGCATTGGAGCACACATGAGGCTGGCACTCCTGGGCATGGTGGGAGTTGGGCATGGTGGGTCTGCTGGGTTGAGGGTTTGTTCCATTCCGGGTTGCAGGTGTGCCTGCAACTGTGCAGGCAGGCAGACAGGCCTGCAACTGGTGCCCTTGAAGTTGCCCTGGAAGTTGCCCTGGAAGTTGCCCTGGAAGCTGCCCTGGAAGCTGCCCTGGAAGTTGCCCTAGAAGTTGCCGAGCCAAGGGGTACGTGAGGCTGGCACTCCTGGGCAGTGTGGGAGTTGGGGGCGCCACCTTGCCTAGCCCATATGACACATTAAAGTGTGAATCAGCCTCCTCCTCTGTCGCCAAATTCCTGGCGAATGTGGGTACTCGGCCCATTTTCCTTGTCCCCGGCAACCTCTCCCTGACCGATCCTGGAGATGTAGGATCTGTAGAATCTGTAGAATCTGTAGGATCTGGAGTTGATTCCATACAACCTTTTAGCTCATCAAGCCCTAGAGCTTGTCACACAGAATCCCACATATCGTTCTTTGTTGTCAATTCCTTGGGCGCAGGTCTCCTCCATGGACTGAAATTTCGAAATTTGAAATGCCATCCCGCAGGACCATGAGGACGGCCCGGCCTACCACCCGGGCGTCTGGAATTTGAATTTCGGAATTTCGGAATTTGAAATGCCATCCCGCAGGACCATGAGGATGGCCCGGCCTACCACCCGGGCGTCTGAAATTTGAATTCGGACATTTCGAAATTTGAAATGCCATCCCGCAGGACCATGAGGACGGCCCGGCCTACCACCCGGGCGTCTGCATCCTCAGCCTCGGGGCCCCGGCAGTCATTCGCTTTACGCGCAAGCACCCGCTCAGATCTGATCCAACGGATCCAACAGATGCATGTGGGGCGCGGGCGGAGCCACACCGGCTCAGATCTGATCCAACGGATCCAACAACAGATCCAACAAAGGATGCGTGCGGGGCAGAGCCTGAAGCGGCATCAGCAGTTGGGTCTCCAACAGGGCCTGTAGCGGCAGCATCAAATGGTCCCCTAGCAGCGCCTGAAGGAACAGCAGCAGTGGCATCCCCTACAGGGCCGGGCATGGCACAAGTGACATCGTCACCAGCAGGGCCGGATGTGGCAGGAGTGACGGCGTCCCTGACAGGACCGGATGCGCCAGCCACAGCAATAGCAACAGCCACAGCGGCGACCCAGACATGGCCGGATGCGGCAGGAGTGACGTCAGTACCGACAGGGCTGGATGTAACAGCAAAAGCAACAGCAGCATCCCAGACCTGGCCGGATGCGGCAGGAGTGACTGCGGCACCAGCAGGGCCGGGTGCGACAGGAGCGACTCCGGCTCAGCAGCAAGGCCGTGCTGCCTCCGTCAAAGGTTGGTGCCACGGCAGTAACAAGGCCTTCAGGTAGTGACAGGGCCTTCAGGCAGTGACAGGGCCTTCCTCGTGAAGGAGATAAGGATGGCAGAGCAAAGGTGGCTGCAGGCTTCTTGCAATTCATCGCAGGGCTGCAGTCCTGCAGGATTGACGGTGCCGCGGATTGACGGTGTCAGGATTGATGGTGCCAGGATCTGCAGGATCTGCAGGATTGATGGTGCCAGGATCTGCAGGATCTGCAGGATTGATGGTGCCAGGATCTGCAGGATCTGCAGGATTGATAGTGCTGGGATCTGCAGGATCTGCAGGATTGATGGTGCCGGGATCTGCAGGATCTGCAGGATTGATGGTCCCGGGATCTGCAGGATCTGCAGGATTGATAGTGCCGGGATCTGCAGGATCTGCAGGATTGATGGTGCCGGGATCTGCAGGATCTGCAGGATTGATAGTGCTGGGATCTGCAGGATCTGCAGGATTGATGGTGCCAGGATCTGCAGGATCTGCAGGATTGATGGTGCTGGGATCTGCAGGATCTGCAGGATTGATGGTGTCGGGATCTGCAGGATCTGCAGGATTGATGGTGCTGGGATCTGCAGGATCTGCAGGATTGATGGTGTCGGGATCTACAAGATCTGCAGGATTGATGGTGCCGGGATCTGCAGGATCTGCAGGATTGATGGTGCCGGGATCTGCAGGATCTGCAGGATTGATGGTGCCAGGATCTGCAGAATTGATGGTGCCGGGATCTGCAGGATCTGCAGGATTGATGGTGCCGGGATCTGCAGGATCTGCAGGATTGATGGTGCCGGGATCTGCAGGATCTGCAGGATTGATGGTGCCGGGATCTGCAGGATCTGCAGGACTGATGGTGCCAGGATCTGCAGGATTGATGGTGCCGGGATCTGCAGGATCTGCAGGATTGATGGTGCCAGGATCTGCAGGATCTGCAGGATTGATGGTGCCAGGATCTGCAGGATTGACGGGGTGCCACATGGTGTCAGAGACCATAAGCAGTGTTTCTTTTTTCGTGACTCCAAAGGCCCTAGGTGTGGCCAGCCATGCTGCTTGGGCTGCTGGCGGTATGCCGGCCCAGGTCTGTTCCCAATCAGACCTTTGGCAGCTGTGGGGCGGCCGGCCAATGGTGGCCTCGTAGCCGAAAAAAGAGGCACTGCCCGTCTGATTAGTCTCACGGGGTGGCATGGCAATTGTTTCACCCACAGAAACCAAGCAGCCGATGGCTTTGACAGAGAGGGGTAGGGAGACCTTGCACCCCACCCTCTTAAACCAAACATGTCTCACATCACCCCACTCTTCACTCTTAAACCAAACATGTCTCATATCACCCCACTCTTCACTCTGTAACCAAACATGCCTCACACCATCTCACTCTTTGTGAGCAGACAGCTACGAGCGTGGCCTGGCTGCTTCACTGCTACTGATGCCTCGCTGCACGCACCCATCTCAATGAACACCAAGAATTGAGCCCTGAACCCCTAAATTTGAGCCCTGAACCCCCTAAATTTAAACCCTGAACCCCTAAATCTGATCCCTGAGCCCTAAATCTAAAACCCTTACCTTAGCTTTTCTCGCATCATCCCACCCAGGTAGCCACAAGGGTGGTCCAGCTGCCTCGCTGCTTCTGATGCCGCGCAGCCTGCTTGTCTTCCGGGACCAAGCATACACAGCCTGCCTCCACGGCATTGAAGAGGTGAGCAGGTTCAGGGTTGAGGGTTTAGGCTATAAATAAAAAACGAAACCTGAACACCAGCATTGAAGAGGTGAGCAGGTGTAGGGTTGAGGGTTTAGGCTAGAAAATAAATAAACCTCAACACCAGCATGAAAGAGGTAGGCAGGTTCAGGCTATAAAATAAAAAA
Organism: Limnomonas spitsbergensis; assembly: GCA_037349105.1. Taxonomy (NCBI): domain Eukaryota; kingdom Viridiplantae; phylum Chlorophyta; class Chlorophyceae; order Chlamydomonadales; genus Limnomonas; species Limnomonas spitsbergensis. Next base: position 1,894,039 of record JAYJMM010000101.1, on the reverse strand, counting down.
ACGAAACCTCAACACCAGCATGAAAGAGGTGGGCAGGTTAAGGCTATAAAATAAAAAAACGAAACCTCAACACCAGCATGAAAGAGGTGGGCAGGTTAAGGCTATAAAATAAAAAAACGAAACCTCAACACCAGCATGAAAGAGGTGGGCAGGTTAGACTATAAAATGATTAAATAAAAAACGACCCCTTGACACCAGCATGAAAGAGGTGGGCAGGTTAGACTAAAAAATAATTAAATAAAAAACGAAACCTTGACACCAGCATGGACAGTAAGCTGTTCGTTTCGATTCTACTTGATGAGCATCCCGTCTCCGTGGCATTGAAGAGGGGAGCAGCTTTCCGACCAGGCACGTCCTGCCTCCACGTTTGGGGGGAGATTTTGAGGCAGAGAAGAGAGATGTTTTACCAATGCCGGGAACGGTATACCACGTTATTTTCAAAATCGTTTTTTCTTCGTATTTTTACTGACGATAGTCACAACTGATGGATGATTGAAGTTCATAAAAGTCAGCTTTAAAAGACTTGAGGTGCCCCGATGCGTCTTCCCCTGCTCCATGCCTCCTCGGCACTCCATCAAGTCAATACGAGGCTACCAGTGGACAAATGAAAAAAAGGAAGCCTCATCACCCGCCATATCTGGAACCAGTTGGCGCCCATCTACTGCCTCCCTGGTATGAAGAGTCATGCCGCATGAGCGTCCTGTTTGCATGGCATTCAAGAGGCAAGTGGCAGGCCTGCCGCTGCCGTGTAGCCTGCTGGCCTTAGGGAGGAGACATTCCTGCCCTGCCTTAAAGGCTTTAGGGTTTAAGGAGGAGGCATCTCCTGCCCTGTAGGAGATGGGCAGCATCAATGTCCGGTTGCAAGGACATTCAAGAGGTGAGGTAGCATGGGTGAATGTCCTGCCGTCTAGGCATGCAGAGGAGTGCCGCATGAGCGTCCTGTTTGCATGACATGTAGAAGTCAGGGTGGCATGGTAGCTCACCTATTGCTACGGCCGAACGGATGGCTTCCTCAACCCAAAACCCAGAACCCTAACCATGAACTGCAAGATAAGAACCCTAAACCCTAACCATAACTATACAATACGTTCTGCACCCTAAACCCTTAACCATAACCATGAACTACAAGTCATGCTCTGAACCCTAAACCCAAATCCATGAACCCTGATCCATCAACCTCAACCATCAGCCTGGAACCCTAATCCCGAAACCCTAATCCCGGAACCCGAAACCTGCTGCTTACCGCAAGTCGCATGGTCTGCACCATGGACTGCAAAAAAAAACGGAACCCATTACCCACAACCCACCAACATCAAACCTAAAACATACATCAAACCTCAAACCTAAACAACCAAACCTGAACCCTTAACCCTCAACCTATAATCCTCAGTCCTCGACCCGCTGCCACCTGCAGGTGGCATGATATGCACCATGGACTGCAAGAGATGCTGTCAACCATTTACCCTGAACTCTAATCCATGAACCCTGGTCCATGAACCTCAAGCCCTGAACCTGGAGCCCTTCACCCTAAACCCGCTGCTTTGCGCAGGTTGCGTGACATGCACCATACACTGCAAAAGAAGCCCGAGACCCATACCCCGTAACCCAAAAACCTTGAATCCTGAACCCGCTGCCTCCGGCAGGAGGCATGATATGCACTGTAGACTGCAAGAGAGGCCCAATACCCATAACCCATAACCCTGACCCCGCTGCCTCCTGCAGGTGGCATGATATGCACCCTGGGAAGTAAAAGAAGCTGGAAACCCTCAACCAAATTGGATAAAACCTGAATCATACCAGTAATTACGTAGCTCTGAAACCTCATACAATAAGCCTGACCTGCTGCCTCCCGCATGTGGCATTATATGCACCATGGACTGCAAAATAACCTTATGTCCATGAACTCTAGAGATAAGCCCTTACCAGTAACCTAATCTCCATTAACTCTAAAAATAAACCCTTACCGGTTACCTTATATCCATCAACCCTAAGAATACAAACGCCGTTGCCGCAGGTGGCATGATATGGACCATGGACAGCAAGATAAACCCTTACCGGTTACCTTATATCCATTAACCCTAAGAAAACAAACGCCGTTGCCGCAGGTGGCATGATATGGACCATGGACAGCAAGATAAACCCTTACCGGTTACCTTATATCCATTAACCCTAAGAATACAAATGCCGTTGCCGCAGGTGGCATGATATGGACCATGGACAGCAAGATAAACCCTTACCGGTTACCTTATATCCATTAACCCTAAGAATACAAATGCCGTTGCCGCAGGTGGCATGATATGAACCATGGACAGCAAGATAAACCCTTACCGGTTACCTTATATCCATTAACCCTAAGAATACAAATGCCGTTGCCGCAGGTGGCATGATATGGACCATGGACAGCAAGATAAACCCTTACCGGTTACCTTATATCCATTAACCTTAAGAATACAAACGCCGTTGCCGCAGGTGGCATGATATGGACCATGGACAGCAAGATAAACCCTTACCAGTTACCTTATATCCATTAACCCTAAGAATACAAACGCCGTTGCCGCAGGTGGCATGATATGGACCATGGACAGCAAGATAAACCCTTACCGGTTACCTTATATCCATTAACCTTAAGAATACAAACGCCGTTGCCGCAGGTGGCATGATATGAACCATGGACAGCAAGATAAACCCTTACCGGTTACCTTATATCCATTAACCTTAAGAATACAAACGCCGTTGCCGCAGGTGGCATGATATGGACCATGGACAGCAAGATAAACCCTTACCGGTTACCTTATATCCATTAACCCTAAGAATACAAACGCCGTTGCCGCAGGTGGCATGATATGGACCATGGACAGCAAGATAAACCCTTACCGGTTACCTTATATCCATTAAACCTAAGAATACAAATGCCGTTGCCGCAGGTGGCATGATATGGACCATGGACAGCAAGATAAACCCTTACCGGTTACCTTATATCCATTAAACCTAAGAATACAAACGCCGTTGCCGCAGGTGGCATGATATGAACCATGGACAGCAAGATAAACCCTTACCGGTTACCTTATATCCATTAACCCTAAGAATACAAACGCCGTTGCCGCAGGTGGCATGATATGGACCATGGACAGCAAGATAAACCCTTACCGGTTACCTTATATCCATTAAACCTAAGAATACAAACGCCGTTGCCGCAGGTGGCATGATATGGACCATGGACAGCAAGATAAACCCTTACCGGTTACCTTATATCCATTAACCCTAAGAATACAAACGCCGTTGCCGCAGGTGGCATGATATGAACCATGGACAGCAAGATAAACCCTTACCGGTTACCTTATGTGATTATGTTCAATAACCCTAAAAATAAAAATTGCCGTTGCCGCAGGTGGCAGAAGAGCGCTTGGACGGCTCTGTGTGTAACCTGCACCTGTGCCCCGCTGAGCTGGCGGGGCTGCCTCCAGGCGCGCTACTGCCGCAAGGCGAGGCGGAGCGAGTGTCGCTGACTGTGAGGAGGGTTCCGCGAGTCATTAAAGGTTTCATGCCCTTGGCGGGGCAGAGGCGATGATGACGCCGCTGAGTCCGGTGCGCTCTTGCCGCGGAGCGAGGCGGAGTGGGTGGAGCTACATGTGTGGAGGGTGCCGCCACTGCGGCGAGCCATGAATGGTTTCATGCCCTTGGCGGGGCGAAGGTGATGACACCGCTGCTTCCAGGCTTTAACCGGTTTGAGGGCACTTGTCCGATGCATCAAATGTGATGCCACCTGCTGGACTGCAGCATTTCCACGATAACTCAAACAACTGCATATTTCAAATATGCATCGCTGGCTCACGCTGTACACTCAGCCAGGAGCGTGGAAGACCTGACAAGTCCATCTGCTCATTTAATTAGCTATCACTGCATCAGGTATCAGTCCTGCCTACGATTTCAGGCCAGCGGCATGAAGTTTTGAATTTTTTACAGTCCAGCGGGACATCACATTTTGTGGGACAGGTGCCCGCAAACCGGTGCTAGCACAAAAGAAACTAGGACAGTGAGCGGAATAAACAGTGCTCCCCCTGGGCAAGCAACCAACACATGAGTGCAGCACGGCGTCTCTGACTCAGGCTGTGGGCTCAGCAGGGAGCTGTGACTAGGTGATCCATCAGCAAAGTTGGCGGCCATATTCTCAAGGTTGACGGATTTCCATTACCAGTAGTGATTGTCTTTCCCTCTCCCAAGTCCCAACTTCACTGTTGGGCGCCCATTCTGAGCAGGGCCGTTATGAGCAGGGCCCAGAGGTCGTTACACCTCTGGGCCCTATAAAAGGCTTGGTCGTAAGGCCCAGAGGTATAACGTCATTGCCATTGGTGATTGTCTGTGGGGTGATGATGTGACCAAGGCTTGTATGCCAGCTGTTGCCTAATAACATCAGGGTAGCTGCATATGTTTCATGTTCATGCACGATGGCATATTGCTGATGTGGGCAGTATCATCCGGGAGCAATGACGGGTGACGGGCACCGGGTGACGGGTCCATCAGCACAAGTGTCACAAGAGCTAGGGTGCCTACTGCATGGAACCACAGGGCAACTGCATCTGTCCGCCAGACTGCTCGGAGCAGAATGACTGGCATGGCTGGCTTGGAATTGGTTACGGAGTGACGACCGCCTTGGAGTATAGGACTGCAGGCGGGACTGCAGGGTAGCTGCATGGGCATCGACACCCAGCTGGCCTCGGCATAAAAAATTCTGCAAGCTTACCACATCAGGCGTTGATTCATGTGGTAGCCGATGTGATTGGCGGTCTCGTGCAGGATGCTAAACGACAACGGTTTTTTAACGAAATGAAACTGATGGCGACGCCCTCCTAAGGCTAGGACTGAGGAGGGGTGGGGGCTGAGGGTGGGAATCCGATGATGGGAATATGCTCGTCAATATTCGACACTTGACGAAGATTCGAACTTGCACATGTTTGAACGTCCAAAACATGCATCAGTATGTGAACAAATATCTACGTGGACTTCACCGAACGCTGGCCACGCGCGCATGGGCGTGAAAATGATGTCGCTGTGTGGAGGGAAGTGTGAAAACTCCCATTCGTGGCTTGCGATAATAGATGCCCGAGGGCCAGGCGTAGCAGGACAACACACCCACGCCTACTGAAAACCCATTAACACCACCTACTCTCAACTAAGCCGCCCTCCAGTACCGGTACTCATCTTAAAACTGTTATGGCCGTTCACATGAACCACTCGTTTGCACTGAGACATGGGTCGACCTCTCAGCCCACGCTCCTCGGTCGCCGCGGCTTTGACAACAGCACATTCACATTAACAGCCTCCTCTACGATATGGCCTATCAGGCACGCCGGGCTGCCCCGAGGAGGCAGGGCGTCCTGCTCATCCTCGCCCCCTCCCTGCACGTCCTCCACGCGACCCACGTCCTCGCCAGAGAGCACAACAGGGATACCAAGACCAACATCACCTCCTTCCCAAACTCCGCCGACGACTGTTTCGCGCTGGCTACCCTCAGTCGATATGTCCACCCTAGCGAGAAGCCCATCGGCCAATGTGACGTCGACGCTGACGATGGTTGCGCTGCTGGCGTCGGCTGCTCTTCTACTACCAGGAGCCGGGCACTGCACGGAGGCGTTGTCGGATTCCGCATTGTCAAAATTTCAAGAATTCTTGGTGAGCACTGCAGCTGCTGCCACCACTACCACTACCACGCCGGCCCTCCCCAGCTGCCGAACCAACCCATGCACCTTTACTTGCCTTGCCGGCCCATGCCCCTTTCCCGGCATACCCCCAATGAAGTTACGCAAATACCCTCCAACCTCCTTCTGCGGTAACCTTTTAGGCTCTCACAACATATCCCTCCCTAGGCATCCAAACATAGTGCACTTCAAGAGTGCTGCGCGGCCTCTCTTCGTACAGGATTGCATCGCCTCTTCGGCTGGAGATAGCACCGTGTGCTGTGCCCACCACAGCAACGCACTTTAGGGATAATTACGGATAATAAATCTACCTCCCTCAATTTCAAAAGAATTTGCTGGGGGGGAAGGGGGCGTGGGGAAAGAGCCCCTAGGGCCCTTACTTTTGAAATGTGCTGAAGAAGAAAGGTGTCACGAGGTCACTCCTCTGAAGGCAGCTTTCGGTATTCTGAATTACGTCAATAATACTAAAAAAACTGGAAAAGGCAGGCACTACCAGCTGCCCTTGTCATGACAGGTTCAGCTTCTGACAGGGCCTCATGAGGAGGATGACAGCGGATGAGCAGCAGGTAGCACCAGCACCAAGCAATCTTAGACATGCGGGCCCAGCGCCAGAATGAGATGAAGAATTGGATACGACTACCGAGGTGGTGGCAGAAAGAAAGAAACTATGCCCATGGGGGGCGTGAGAGAAACGGAAACAACGCAGCCTGGGTGAGGTGGTGGCATACTGGCATGGCATGGCTGAAACCAAATCCTAGGCTATGAGAGTATGAGGTATTCCGGTGCTTGCGTTCTTTTATCGACTAAACTGTGCACCATGGGGCTGCCAGGTGGTTGCTTTGCACCGACCAAAAAACTGTGTAATGAGGCTTTCTGGTGGTTGCTTAGTACTGATTCTGGGCCATGAGGCTGTATTGATTTTGAGCCATGAGGCTGTATCGCATCTAAGCCGTGAGGCTTTCAGGTGCTGGCGTTGTATCGACCAAATTCTGAGTCGTGAGGCATTTCGATGTGTACGTTGTGGAATCAACCATTTTGGGGGGCATGATGAATTTACCGGTAGTATAATTTGTTATCCTGGGTCATGAGGTACTGAGGTGGTCGCATTGTCGCCACACAAATGTTCTAGGATACAGGCGCAGATGAATGGTGTCCTGCTGCAGCTGAAACAAAATTAGAGAGGAAAGAATAAAATAGCTGGGACAATATCAAAATACCCATGTGGCAGGGCTTGAGGCTGCCTGTCAAGGCTACTGGCTGCTTCCGGCACGTTGTTCCGAATCAAAAACACTCAAACTTCTGCACTTCACTGGATATTGTGTCGGATTGTGTGGACCACCTTCACACTTGTAATTCCTTACCCTTAAACCCTATATACCCCGCCCATATATCGCAGGATCTTGAAGTCCACCTGGGCCCTCCTTAACCCTGAACCCCATTAACCTACCCTGCTTCTGCCTCCCTGGAACATGTGGACCATCTTGGCTTGACCCTGAACCCAAACCCTACATCCTACATCCCTCATACCTTTCACAGGATTGTGTGGACCACCTCGGCTATTTTTTACCCCAGAACCCTATAACCCTAGAAACCTTAACCCCTAGAACCCTACACCCCCTAACCCCAGATCCCTAAACACCTCTGCCAACGGTGCTGGGCAGGATTATGTCAACCACCTGGGCCCTCTACGCTCCCTAAATCCTACACCCTAAACCCTCGACACTCTACAAGCCCTGAACTCAATTAATCTTCCAGGAGTATGCAGACCACCTTCACCCTGCTACACCCCTTTGACCCTTCTACGCCACGCCCTTTGACCCTGCTTCACCCTTTGACCCTGCTACACCCTTAAGACCCTAAACCCTGTCACCCACGTGCCTTAGCCAAGATGATGTGCACCTCTTTGACCCTGATAAACCCTTAGACCCTAAACCCTGTCACCCACGTACCCTTCCCAGGATTATGTGGACCACCTTGACCCTGATACACCCTTTGACCTTGCTACGCCCTTTGAACCTAAACCCCATCACCCACCTACCTTTTCCAGGACTATGTGGACCACCTCGGCCCCGCTGGCATCGTCGTGTTCGTGGCCTCTGTTATGGTTTTTGAGATGATCCCGCTTTTCCCGACGCAGCCGCTGTCGCTGGCAGGGGGGCTCCTGTTCGGCCCAGTCGAGGTAAGCAGCTTCCCCGGCTCGCCTCAAGTGTGTGATTCAGAGACGGGTGGATGTTGAGGCAATGTGGCAATGTATCATATCCACCGCTCCGGCCATGCAAGCCTAACCTTGGCTGGCAGGGGGGCTCCTGTTCGGCCCAGTCGAGGTAAGCAGCTTCCGCAGCTCTCTCAAGTGCTTGATTCAGAGATGGATGGATGTTGAGAGGCAATGCGGCGAGTATCATATCCACCACTCTGGCCATGCAAGCCTTCTCTCTACGGAGAGCTGCATATTAAGAAAGGAAGACACTGCCGATCAGCCAAGGACAGGACTTGCTGGTTGTTGTTATAAAGTTGACGCAACCAACCACAGCCTTTTGCGAAAGGGCCAGGCAGGGGGAACCGGGATCAGAAAACGAGATCTGAAAATAAAGACGGAGACGGACACCAGAGAATAAACAAAACCGCCAGCAACAAGGGTGATGCTGGTGACCCACTTCTTGCCAGCTCTTACTTGCCCATGATAGCATTGCGCCGTTGGATGCAAGCGGCCGCGCTCACATGCCCATGATAGCACTGCGCCGTGCTCATTGTGAGATTTTAGGCTGTTGAGACGGAGGGACGAGTTGCCGCACTGCCCCGATTAGCCAGCAACATAAATGATGTCGTTGGTCGACCGGCAATCCACCAGGTGGATTCATGCAGGCACGCGCCCATGCCCATACCCACGCGCCCATGCCCATGACAGCAATGTGGATGTGAGATACCGCCCTGTCGAGGGACGCTGCTGCATTGCCCCGATGGACCAGCAAACTATGTTGTTGATTGACTGGTGCTTCCTCCGGCGGACTTATGCACAGCCACGCGCCCATGGTCATGGGCTCAACAGCTCGATGCTTTACTGTGATATTTGCCCTGTTGATACTGAGATTGAGTGAGGGACATGTTGTCGCATCGCCCTGATTAGCCTGCAAAAAGAGCACTGTTATGGATTTTAAAAGCAGCCACGCGCCCGTGCTCATGGGACCAATGCTTCGGCGCCTCTCTGCGGAGGTTGAGATGACGCGGGCCGGTTCATCACGCTGTTAGGCTGCAAGAGGGTTGTGGGGTCCTCCTGCCACCTATGCCCGCAGCCAAAATAACTCGTTATCTTAAGGATAACCTTGGGCATGCCGGGACACGGGTGAGATAATTAAAATTTTGAGTCTGTATCTGACAGCTGGTCTGTACCTGTGTGTGCATCTCCCCCAACCTGAACACTTAAACAGAAACCCGTTAAATCCCACTGCTTGCCCTCGCGGTGCTCCTGGGTGCCACTCTGGTGGCCCTATTTTCACAGTATTGATCAGCCACATCGCAGTGTATTGAACCTGACCTGGTGAATCCAACAATGGACACGAGCTGTCCTCCATGCGTCTCGACCTGTCCTGTTGGATCAGTCGTGACCCTTTTTTTGTGGTGGTTACTCACTACAAGGTGCGACCGAAGTGGTAACCAACAGTTGGCGCAGCAAAGCTGAGGTTCAGGAGCGGCGTAATGAAGAACAATGAAATCAATTAAGATTAGGAAATTCCAGTGCCTGCGGTAAGCTCTCGTCATTAGAGAATCACTTAAAACAACAGATTCAGAATATCACTTTAAAAAAATTACCCTGGCTGTTATGTCCTATTCGTTATGGTGTCTCTCTGACTTCCTGGTCTCGCGTTTCCCTCAACGTCTGTTTTTTGTGTTTTCTGACAAAGCACCCTGCTTCGTGTACTCCTCCGACATAGTGTCTTGCCTGCCCTCCGACAGGGCACACTAGCGGTGCTCCTGGGCATGACCCTGGCGGCGCTCAACGCGTTCCTCATCAGCAGAGGTGTCGGGAAGCAGCTGGCGCAGAAGGTCATCGAGTTTGAGATGGGAAATGAGGGGAGCGGCGCCGGGCCGAGCCCCGTGGCGGCGAAGCTGGCCGAGGTGCAAGCCACGATCAAGTCTGGCGGCTTTTTCCAGCAGCTGACAGCCATCATGCTGCTGAGGCTGACACCGGTCGTGCCGTTCAGCGCCAGCAACTATTTGTTGGGTCTCTCGCCGGTGGGTGGAGCTCTGATAAGCCTAAACCCTTGACCCCAAGCCCTTGGTCTTACGCCTGTGGGTGGAGCCCTGTCAAGCCTTAACCCTAAACCCTAAACCCTACATTCAATAATTGGGTCTCACGCCTGTGGGTGGAGCTCTGACAAGCCTAAACCCTAAATCCTAGACCCTTGGGTCTCATGCTGGTGGGTGGAGCTCTGTCAAGCCTAAACCCTAAACCCTAAACCCTTGGGACACGCCGGTGGGTAGAGCTCTGACAAGCCTCAAGACTCAACCCTAAACTCAAACCCTACATTTAATTATTGGGTCTCACGCCTGTGGGTGGAGCTCTGACAAACCTAAACCCTAAATCCTAAACCCTTGGGTCTCATGCTGGTGGGTGGAGCTCTGACAAGAAAAGAGCACGCTGTGCTGAGGGTGCGGGGATGAACCCCACATGCCCGTCGCTAGGGTTCTGACAGGAACAATCTGCTCCAAGGGATTTGGGTAGACGGTCCAGGGACAAACCCTACATGCCTGTGGCTAGGGTTCTTACAGGAACAATCCGCTCCATTGGATTTGTGGCGGAGGTGCAGGGATGCTACATGCCTGTGGCTAGGGTTCTGACAGGTACAATCCGCACCATTGGATTTGTGGCGTAGGTGCAGGGATGCTACATGCCTGTGGCTAGGGTTCTGAAAGGAACAATCTGCTCCATGGGTTTTGGGTTGACGGTCCAGGGACAGACCATACATGCCTGTGGCTAGGGTTCTGACAGAACAATCTGCCCCATGGGATTCGTGGCGAAGGTCCAGGGATAAACCCTACACGCCTGTGGCTAGGGTTCTGACAGGTACAGTCTGTGCCCTGGGATTTGGGGCGAAGGTGCAGGGATAACCCCTACACGCCTGTCGATATGGTTCCGACATGAACAATCTGTTCCTGGGATTCTGGTGGACGGTCTGGGGATCGAACCTACACATCGGTAAGTAGGGTTTGGGCAGGACCATTCTGTGCCCTGGTTGTTGGGTCATGGGTTCAGGGTTGTACCCTAAACGCCGGGGGGGTCGATTCTGGCAGCAAAAACTATTACTTGTTCGGTTTTCTAGAAGGGTTCAGGGGTTCAACCCTTAGCTTTGGTACTTCAGTCTGTGACGGCTGATACTGTGTCCGGGGATTTTTGAAGGCATGGACATAAAAAGCAACTATGTGCTATAAATGAATCAGGTCGGGATGAACCAATCGACCTGTTTGTTATCAACCGATCTTTATTTTAGGAACTACCATGGAAGGAGTGGTGGAGCGAAAAGTGGTGGAGCAAGTCAGTAATCAGACATTCAATAAACTCTCAACTTAGCAACCTAGTCTCTCCTCCGCAATTTCCGAACCTTAGCTGTAAGCAGAGGTATTTTTTCGCGGCACGGCGCTATGCCAAGCACAACCCAGCGGGACAGGGGTAGGCCCAGTTTGGGCCAGCCATGCTGCTTTGCCCACCAGTCGTAGACCGGTGTCAGGTTTCGTCCCAATTGGACCTTTGGGGGCTGCAAGGCGGCCTGCCGAAGGGCGACTCGCAGCCGAAAAAAGAAACACTGGCTTTAAACCTCAGCCTCTAAACCTTACCCCCAACCTTCATCCTGAACCCTGAACCCTCTGCCCCTCTGCTCAGGTCAAGTTGCCTGCCTACCTTGCTGGAACTGTCGTGGGCATGTCTGTCTGGGCCCTCCTCTATGCCACCTTGGGGGCAGCTTCCAGGCAGCTACTGGACGGTGGCGAAGACATGGCTACACTATTTTCAGGTGGGATGATGAAGACGTTATCACATTTATCAAGAGGAGAGATCATGAAAACATCACACCTTTCAGATGAGGGGCAATTGCTGTGATAGGGCCCCCCCTCCCTGTCCCATGCGGTCCGGTCCTCATTTCCGATACCTTCAGCTGTCGTCTATGGGAATACTTAACGCCTCCAACTGGCCTGCTTCCACGCCCCTGGCGGGAGATGACACAGCATATGTGATGAATTCGAGGGGATGGATCTGGGTGGGGTCAAGAGACACCAGGGTTGGATCCGGCAAGAAACGTGTCGGATGCATTGAGATCTAGGTCAGATCTAGATCTATCAAGAAGTAGGCTCAGTACATCAACATGTGACACTATCGTGTGCTGCCTACGACCTATAGTGTTGCAGTTTCTCAAACCCTCGTGTGTTGTACCTCATGTAACCCTTGAGTCTTACTGCCTTGAAAGAGGGGGGGGCAGAAAAGAGAATTAGGGACCCCATCCCCCCTAATTCTCCAAAACTCATCCGTCTGACATGGGAGTTGCACCTACAGACTTTTGGGAGGGTATCTCCGCTTCAATAAAAAAATCGAACGTTTTTTTAGGGACTTTGACCCCCCCCCCTAGTTTGACATGCGTTGACTGGGTACTTCACGTTGACCGTTGACCATGCATAGGGGGTCGTTGGAAAGCCCTGGCCCTAACCTATGCAGTGAGATCTTCATATCATGCAGGCTCTTGGTGGCTGAGATGTTATTCGCAAAATAAGCTTTTCTGATATCTACGAAATCCTCATTGTTTGGCTGTCTGTACCTCAGTCACCATTGGGCCAAAAAGCAATTTATGACCGGATAGGGAAGCTCTCGTCAAGCTTCATACTTTTCGATGATGGGGTGTTTTAAATTGTTTTTTTTCCCCTTCTTAACCCCTCTATACCCTATTTTGATGTACCGCCCCAAACCCTGCTGTGTTGTACCGCCTGGAACCCTGTTGCATCGTATCATCTCTAACCCTCTCGTGTCGTACATCCTGTACCCCCATCCTAACTTCGGGGATGCCCTGTTGCTTGCAGATCTGATGGCAGAGACTAGCAAGTACAGCTCGGTGGCGATCGGGGTCACCGTGGCATTGGGTTGCGGAGCAGGGGGTGCCTACTTGTTGTTCCGGAATGTGGTCCAGCCTCAACAGCTGGAGGCAGCAGCCAAGGCAGCGCGGGAGAGCGAGAGTGAAAGTGAAAGCGAAAGGGAAAGCGAAATCAGGAGGAAGATTTTGCAAGAGAGCAAGTAGATAGCAAGGAACTGCAAAACCCGCAGGACAGCGGGGAAGTGAAAGCTCGGGTCAGGGAGCAGTGTGGTGGAGACTGAGGTCGCGCTGTTGCTACCAGGCAATCGGCTGGCCGGTGCGCTGCTGAGAGAGGCTGCTGTTGCCACCGGTGTTGATGCGGCCGCCGCGACCAGTTTTTGAGAGGGAAACACTTTTATTTGTTCACAAAGGGGGGAGGGGTATTTGGTTTTTGTACTTTCAAGTTTATTTTGCAGCTGCCAGCTTAGTTGCTGACACGCCGTTGAGTTCCTCCTGGCGGGTCTTGTCGGGGAGGGGTCAGCCCCGACAGGTCATACACTGATATCGTATAAACGTCCTTCCTCGTTTGCAGCGCTGTCTCTGAGCGAACTCTGCATGAACTTATTTATCAGAACTTCCTGCCTTCAGGCTGATCTGGGAGCTTTTCAAATATGAGTGGTTAATTGGTTATGCTGCATCCCCCCTGCATGCTGGCCCGAGGCAACACAATCAAGTGCCCTTGCAGCAACAATGGGGGGGGCTGCATTTTGTGTGCGTTGATGTCACATATCATATCTTGACGATGCATGCGAGCTTGTTGTCGTTGCTGTTGCTAATGAACCTGGTTGAGGGTTGGCGATCCGCGGCCTGCCTGTGTTTGCGTCAACACCATGGGTTATGCATCCATCACAACTCTTTGTAGATAGGTGCTCACGCGGCTGAGCCTTTTTGAGCAGGGCCCAGAGGCGTAACGTCATTGACCCTGGGTTATGCATCCATCAAAAACTGTGAGAGGACAGCTCGACGAAACATGAATGGACAGCCTGTCGTTACCAGGAATTTCAATCCAGATTTGAGGATTTCTGGAAATCAGTCCAGTTGGGTGCTCTAGCGGCCGAGCCTTTCTGAGCAGAGCGCACAGGTTATTGGCACTACACCTCTGGGCCATGCTGAAATGAAGCTTGGCCACGTCGGCGAACAAAAATACAGCTAGGGAAGTCTAGGGAAAAGGCATAATAGCCCACAGGTGTAACGCCATGAGCTTGTAAAGCACAACCTCACAGTTGGCGCATATTGTATGCAGTGCCCACTGCAGGAATCCATATACCAACCAACAGCAGATCTCATAAACAACTAGCAGTTGCTTGCTATTAGAACCCAGAAAAGCAGGCTTGAGAAAGTACATGTGTATTTACTAGAGCGCCGGGTTCCATGTTCCTGCCCCCTCACATAGGAGGATGGCATGGCTGTACCATGGCCCAGGCTGTGCATGGTACCTGGAATTGAGCCTAGTTATTCTCTACCAGCCCCACGTGGCCGAGCGTTCAGCACGACCCAGCGGGTATGCACTGTTCTAAACATGTGTATTTACAGATACGGTAGCTGGCTTCAAGAAAAGGGGCCATTTCTATCCGCATCCACCATACGTTAGTTGCCATTTCTGAACGGCTTGTGCACTAACTCAAGGCTGCGACTCGGAGAAGTCAGCACAGCTGATGATAAAGGACAGTGCAGGGATCAGCAGCGCGACACACGCTACTGTCAACGGTGCTGGGCTGAGGGACACGGCCAGCATGTGGAGGATGCGCTGCATGTGTGCTTTTAATGCTCTGGCGTGAAGGAGAGGCTGAGGGTGAGAGGTTGGGCAGGCCTCCCAGAGGGTGCCACGGACTCTCAGCAGTTGTACCAGGGCAGGCATGGGTGGGAGACTCTGGCTTTTGTTGAGGGCGTGGTAGACTTTGTTCAGGGCTAGTTTGTTGTCTTTGTTTTGCCTCCTTGGGGACTGGCTCTTTCCCTTTTTTCTCTATCTTGCTTTCAGGGGCGGGGACCTTCGGTCTGCCTTTCCATTTTCTGGGAAGGGGGCTTCGACCGTTTTGCTCCGCTCTGTCTTTCCCCTTGCCTTCAGTTCCTTTCCTTTTTCCTCCCTACGAGACAGGAAATAGGATAGCCCGCAGGCAGGAGTGGGAGGGCCTGGCTTTTGTGGAACTTGTAGCGAGACTTGTTGATTTTTGTTTGAAGGCTAGACTCTTCAGGCGGCAGGGGATACGGTTGGCCTGACCTTTTTGTTGTTGTTTGGAAGGTGAACGTGCTTTCCTTTCTTTCCTGTAGTGCCTCCTCCCTTGAATTGCCTAGCTGAGTTTTTGTTTACCGACGTGACCGAGCTTTATTTAAGCGGGGCTCGGAGGTGTACAGTCCTCATATATCTATTTCTACAGATCTTATGCTTCTACAGTCCTTGTAGATCTTTACTCCGTCAATCTTAATTACATCAGAGTACTTTATTATCCCGGTGCACACCCTTTTAGGACCTGCACCGTTCTTGAACAGGTCAATGACATTACACCTCTGGGCCCTGCTCAAAAAGGCTCGGCCGCGTGGGCGCCCAACTGTCCCGTCCCTGTCTCTGGTACTGGGTTATCACGAGACATTTTGAGCACAGAAATCAATTTAATACCAATATGGTTCAATCGAATGCATATATTTGTTTACGAGAGCCTATCAGGTTGAACCAGGTTAAACATTAACTTGCATACCGTACCAGAAACGTAGGGTTTCACACTATTTAATGGACTGGTTTCACATAATTTTGCGTCACGTCTTGTCAGCCAGAAAACTCACACCGGGGCCGTTCAAGAATTGCATCTGACACCCCCCCCCACTGAGATTACATCATTGCATTAGGAAACAAGTTAAGAACGGGTACTGGCACTTCAACCCAATAAACCATGATACAAAAACGACTATTATGCTCAGAATACCAAGGTTGCGGTTAGGGTGAATGACACCGATATTGGGAAGCAGGGAAATAGCTTCGTACCGCTGCATATACTGCTGCAGATATTGATGCAGATACCGATGCTCGTATATATATAAAAATATAACGATGCAGCCACCATGGCATGCTGTTGCAATGAGACACGATACCAGTGATGTTATTTCAAGTGTGCACCAGATCGCCTGTAAGGAGCTGCCAGGCAGCCATCACTGGGCCGTTTGGGAACAAGCGTTGTACGACGTACGGCCAGAGGCCCACGTGCTGGGGCATGCTGCATGAAGACACATGCCATGATGAAGCCTAAATATAGCTGAAGAGCACAACAAATAACACAGTGTCTGATGTGCGCGGAGAACAACTCACTAGCCATACTGCCACACCGCACCAAACAGCGAACATATGCTATAAAGTCACCTACGGCTGGAAGGAATGGGGAGGTGTTTGACTGTACCGCACTCCTGTATTCCTGTAATCCCATTGGCTTAACCTTGAAGGATGATTGGAATGCATGCACAATGACTTGCTCGCTCCCCTTGTGGAGCCATCCTTGCTGATTGCAGGGCTGCAACGTAATTTTGCCTCCTATCGCTCTATGGAAAATTAAGGCAAGCCTCCAGGTTGAAGGCATGCCGCATGGAGAAGGCAGTACCACTTGACCAGCCAGTTGCATCGCTAGCTCAGCTCTCTGGCTTGGCTGGGAGGTTCCATGCAGTCGCCATGGCTGCATGGCTTATCTGCTGCGTGTTAACTACCCGCGAAATCGACATGCACAGTCAGCTCCTGGTACGCCTTCACGACTTTGCCGATGTTGCTGTTCAACTCCCGGATGAGAATGACATTATGCTGCAATGATTCCGGTGTTCTAATCTCGTGATTATTCTGAATCTGGTTGATGAGCAGCTTGTTCTTGTTGAGAATGTCCTGTGTGGCGAAGGGGTAAACAGCTCGGTGTCCTTCGGCTCCGACAGGTGGAAAAGTATATAGCGCAATCGTCATTGTTTGAAATCCAAACAGACCACATCATACCAGAGACACGAGAGCGCGTTCGGCACCCACCTGCACTCCAGACAGCTTTTCGATTCCCGGCCAGCCCGCAGCTTTTTGCATAACTTCTTCCAGGGACGACATTTTTTAGTTTGTTGACACGCTGCCGCGCATCTGGAAAATAGCAGCTTCGATTGGCTGGGCACCGGTAGCTGAAGAAATAGCTGAGCGTAGTGCATATAGCGCAACGCTCTGCCTGAAGAGGAGATTTTCTGCACTGAAGGCACATGCTTCCAAAATTGCACGCGGACCAACGGAACAGGCATGCATCAAGAAGCTGTTTTCCTGCAAACCTGAACCAACAACCTTCGTGGCTTCGTGTACGCCATGCTCTGCAGCCAAGCAATCTGCTATTCAGTTTATGATATAATTTAATTTGAACTCTTCATTTACACCACACAGCTGATTTGAGTCCCTGACCAGCTTACATTCAGTACCGGCATTCAAACCTGATACAAACTCAGTTTCTGGTGCCAGTACCAGGAAAGCTGTAAGTCCTCTTGCTTTAAACCAGGCCCTATGATTTAAAAGGCCAGATGCCAATGAATGCCATGATACTGGTGATGTAGAAATCCCTAAATTCCGGGTCCTTCTCTGGGTGCTTCTAATTTGAACCATGAAGCTTCCCAACTATTTTGAAACTTCCTTGTACTGTACTCGATAAAAGCCATGGTTCGCATCACAATACCTATGCAGCTCAGAGCTTGAGCAGTGGATAATGCATAGATCTTGAGTGCCTCTCATGCACTTTGATTTATTTTGGATGATCATCTTCATGGGCGATTCCTGAGCTACGAGCAAAGCTTATCAGCTGTGGGTTTATGATGTTACACCTCTGAGCCCTGCATGAATATGCGGCGGTCAATCAGCTCCAGGTCAACGTCAGCAAGACAGAGATATTGGAGTTTGGCAGCCGCTTATCAGCGCTGCGCCGGCATCAGCCCATACTTGCGTGTACGGCCCCGATAGGATAGCGCTGAAGCGTGTCCAAGAATTTAAGTTCTTGGGCATCATCCAGCACCAGAGCGGCAGCATGAGGAAGGCCATGCAAGGAAGAGAGAGGCCTTTGGCTGCCGCGCTGCAGCGTGTCCGCCGCATGGCCGCCTAGGTGCGCCTCAGGCATCATCTGCCTACACGCATCTGGTTGGCGTCTGTATATGCAGCGCCTGCGGCCAACTACGGTGATGTGGTGTGGGCCACCGATCACCTCAGGCTGCGGCATTGCACCAGAGCAAGATGCAGTCCAGCTTCCTTCAGCATCTGCGCCAGGCTGCAGGGCTACCTCCGTCCCCTGCCAGTTGGGGGGTCATGCGGGAGCTGCAGATCCAGCCGTTACAGCAAAGTTGGTGGCAGCATGTACTCAGCTTCTACAACACAGCGGTCGCACCAGCAGCACAGCAAGACAGCCCACTCATGGCTGCAGCCATGGCGGCCGACATGCGGCTCGCTGTCAGACAGGGCACCGGAGGGCGCAATTGGTGCAGGGAATTGCTAGGTGCTTTGGAGGAGCTGGAGCTGGGATCAGCTGTCCCCAAACTGCGTCAGACAGCTACTGACCTGCAGCCGCTACCTGTCTCAGAGGTGCTAGGGCTAGTTGATGCAGCATACGAGCGGGCGCACCTGGATGCCGTCTTTAGAGAATCATCGGGATTGCTTTATGTCTTTAAAGAGTTGGAGCCCCCTTTGGGCTCCCCCACCAAAGGTGGGCAAGACTTCGGGGTTCCCCCTTAAGGGGGTTCACTTTGCCTCTCCAATTCTCTTAAGACGCATACCGTCTGGGACCTGAAGTTAATTCTTGGAGCTATGCCTCTACCATCTGGGACCCTAATTATGTACGATATTTACTAAAATTATGCTTATTTTGGTTGAACGAATAGTAAGGTTTAACCATTTCCGCCAATGTTGACATAGAACACGCGCGAATACGCAAATTATATTGCCCCCTACCTACTAGAATTGCGGTAGATTTAATACTACAGCCCTCCACCTACGGTGGGGCAGCAGAGCCGCGGTGAACCTCCTCGAGCTCAATTTGGGCCCCAGACGGTAAGAAGCCCCCGGTTGACAGAGGGGACCCCAGAGATCCTGCCCCTGAATACAGGTCTGCGGCCACCTACCGCACCTGGTTCCAGCCTACGGCGGCACCGTCCTAGCCCCGGCCAGGGGCCGCACCAGTCGAAGGGAGTGTGCTTGCGTGGGCACAAACTTATGGCTGTGGCTCAGGGTCATCAACACGGCTGACACTAGAGGACGGCGCAGCGGTCAGCAGCGTGACAGACAGTGCTGCTAGCGATGTTGGGCTTGGGGAGACGGCAAGCATGTGGAGGACGCGTTGCATGCATGCTTTCAATGCCTCAGCGTGCAGGATCAACTTAGGGAGCGGGGATGAGCAGGTCCTCCGAAAGGTGCTAGAAACTTCTTCGAGTTGTACCGGGGCAGACTTGGGTGGGATGCCCTGGCTTTTGTGGAAGACGTGGTACATATCGTCCAGGCGCAGACGTTCTCAGAGGTTGGAACTTCCTTTGCCTTTCCTTTCCAGCCTTTTGTCTGTCCCTTCACATTATTTACCCCTTTTCCTTCTTCATTTTCTGCCCCTATTAGGTAGGCGCCCACGCGACTGAGCTTTTTTGAGCAGGGCCCAGAGGTGTAACGTCATTGACCTCTGGGCCCTGCCAAAAGGCTCCGCCGCACTGATGCCATGCAGGGTCGAGCCTTTCTATCTAGCAAAAGGGGCAAACAAATGTTCGGTTGGTAGAAAAAATAAAAGAGGGGGCATGCAAGCAGGGCGCCCAACTGTCCCGTTGGATGAAAAGAAACTTAAGGCAAGAGGGAAAGAAGGAGAAGAACACAAAGGAAAGGAAAACCCTCCCCAAAAGGAAAAGACAGCCTGAAGTATCCTTGCCCTTGTCAAGCCTATTCCCCAAGAAGGCAAAGAAAAGCAACAAAACTAGGCCTTAACAAAAGTCAGAGCCTCTCATCCAAGCCTGCCCCGGTACAACTGTTGAAAGTCTGTGGCTGACGTCTCGTGCTGAATGATGTCCAAGAACATGAAATCCTGGACATGCTTCAGCACTATTCTAGGAGAACCATACACGCAAGGATGGGCTGATTGCCGGCGCTGCGCAGCTAAGCGGCTGCCAACTCAAATATCTCTGTCTTGCTAACGTTGACCTGGAGCTGCTCAACCGCCGTGCAAAATATGTCATCACACGATCAGTATGATCTGTTGCAACCAAAGTACGGTATGTAGAATAACAAACAAGCTATAATGCTGACTACCACTGTACCAATACTGCTGCTTGCTGTCATGCCTCATCATGGCACGCAAATGTGAGTTTCATGCATGGCAAAAGTCCTCACTACCGATAACCTGGAAAATATAATCTAACCCTGACCCGGCTGAACTTGATCTACCAATGACAGCATACCGGTAGTCAATAAATCAACTGCAACGTCCTTGGCTGAAACCAAAATGCTGGTAGAAAGTGAAAACATATGATAAAAAGAGAAACAAAGAATCAAAGATAAAGAGGTCGGCAGCTGCTAACTCTGCATTGTTGGGCTCACAACAGGTTCCATGTGCTGCACATGGTTGCATAGAAGGGCTGGCGCTAGCTGCCATGAGCGGCACGTAGATTTGGGCAGCGGCTGCACGCGGATGAATCAAAGGAATGACAGCTGCTGCAATTAGCTGCATATGTTTGGGGGGTCAAATACTGCATAAGGCCGGGGAGTGGGAGTCAGCAGTACTACGGGCTGAGGAGTCAAAGGAGTCGGCCGCATAAACCTGGGAAGAGCTTGACGAGGCAGCATAGGACTTATTTGTGGAACCTAGGAGCGGAATGTAGGCCCACAGGATGGTTGATGGGGAGGCATGAAGTGGTTGTCCCCAATTTGGAGAATCCTGGGCTTCCAACTGCTAGATCAGTCATGGACCAGATGAGATGGCAGCCCAAAAGCCTGGGTTGCATGATGCAGGATATTTTTGCCGGGGGCAAGGGATCTGGTCAGAGCGGGGAACTGCTGCATTTATGAATGAATGCGTGCTGTCATGCTGCATGGGGGTCGTTGCGTACGTCAAAAATCTTCGCCGCCGTATTCTGAGGCGAACCCAAAATCTATTCAAATGGTGACTCGATTCAGAGCGGAAAACTAACTCTACCTTAGTACCCCCCCAGCTCATACAACATGGCACCCAAGGAAGCTTATAAGCCCGCGTCTAACAGCAAGTCGGAGATGAACAAGCCCAAGGTGTGTAGCAGGCGGCCAGTGAGAATCCCAAATCGCCCCCAAACTCTGCGACCAAGCACTTAACGTCTTGTACAGCCCGAGCCTTTTCTGAATGAAACCGTGCATAATCATTTTCCAGGGTGGAGCGGCTAAGGACGCTGAGAGGGCCAAGAACGCAGCGAAAAAGGCTGCCAAGGCTGGCGGTGGTGGCCTGAGCGTCCCCAGCAAGAAGTGATCGAAGAAGCTCTCTCTTTTACGACTGTTCAACGGATGTTGGCTCCATGTGGCGTTGCATCTGCAGATAGAAATATTTTCTTCTGGACCGCCAATTTCTTTGACCCCCGCGGTGCACAGAGATCGGCATTCAAGACCCAGTTGTTTATGATTGACCTATACTCGTGCCGTCATGATACTGCACGCCAGGTTAATATTGGTAGCTCTAGGGTGACTGGTACGTGCAAGTGGATTTTTTTCAAGCAAGTGCAAACTTACCGGATCTGGTATCATACATTGTAAAGTACTTCTGAAGCTGAATTAGGCTGCTCTGTCTACTGGAGCCACTGGGAGCACCGCTTGCAGACCAGACTACATGATTGATTGCATGGGGCCATGCATGGAGTGTATGTTGCTCCGCTTCAGCTGGCATGCGTAGACTGAAGAGATATCTGCCCAAGCTGGGTGCCAGATCCCTCAAAATTGGCATCTCTGGTGATAGCCAGAGCCATTCAACCCATGTCCTCAGTTCTGCATGGGAAATACGCAGACCAATCCATTTGAAGCCGTGGCCTCCGAGTGTTGAGTGATCCCGAACCTGTCATGTCAGGGTCCTGGCCTTGATCAGCCTAACTAATGAGTGAACAACGTGCAAACCCAGAGGAATACTCAACCGCGTTGTGCTGACAGACTCTACCTGTACTCTCATGTCTGCTACTAGTTTTTCTCCCTCTGCCCCGGGGGTGCCTCTGCCCTGCTCACAGCGGAGGGTCACACCCGCACCCGGTCGACCTACGTCGCCGAAAGTGAAGAACCGAACGTCCGCAACGATACTGCACTACTGCTCATCGTTTCTCACACCAGACACCAGGAGCTTCTCGATGAATGAATAAGCTCCTAGACGTGCGATATCGCCGATGAGCCAGGCTACTTTCCGAGCGGCGGGACCAGTCTATACCCCTCGACGACCGGCCTCGCTTGCGGGTCAAGCCAATAGCTGCAGCCGTACTTTACGTTCCCCCAGAATGCAGCAACAGCCCAGGCTGCCGAGCAGCGGATCCAGCGTGAGGGGGTACGACAACCTACCCGCTGCTGTGTTTTCAAGCGAGGACTCGGTGAGCAGTGCAAAGGGTTTGTTTGACATGCATGCCGTACACGATGGCCGATGCTTGCACATGCATGCGGTTAGCGTGCCCTAGCTCCGCGCTTCTGCTGGCAGGGGCACTGGCATGGCAGGCATGGTATGGCCTGCATAGGGGGACATTGCATGGGGACCTTGCATGGTGTACTGCATGCGTTGGACAGGCTCAGTGTTGAGCTCTGGCACTGAAAGGGACTGGGGTGTAACGTAAGACGTATACGTCATACCACGACCCCGGGGGTATACCGTAAAACAGTAGAATGTTGGCGTAAAACAGTTGAAGAACCGTAAAACAGCTGAAGAACTGCAAAATATTTGTGGCACCATCAAAAGGCTGCGACCGTAAATCGTTGAATTTGGGATAGGCTATTAGGCTCCCTTCAACGCTCCTTTGCTTTCATAAGAGGACTCGGTGAGCAGGTTCAGGCCTTGTGTGCCAATTGCCATGCGGAGATGGGCGTGCCCGTGCCTGCGTGTGCAGTTTCTTTGCCCTGCTGGACATCATTCCTGAAGTACGAGAACATGTGATGCCCAGCGGAAAGCACAATATCCATCAAATTCTCCATACCGTAGATATGCTTTGCCTTCCCTCACAATAATCGTTGTTTGGGGTTGAGGCCATACATGAAATTACCACTCCTCGATTGGTGACGCCAGTTTTCGGTCGGAAAGTGAGAGTATTTGTTGACAGTTCATCCTGAGGGCAGCATTAAAGGAAAACAGTCTTTGATGACCGAGGAAAGGCAAATCAAATATACGATATCAGTATCTTTACCCAGTATGATATCTTGCCTACTGTATTGCCGGTCTCGAGCACATTATTCAGTGCCAAACCAGTGTCCAGCATAATATCCTGAATAGCACCTCGACTCAATCCCATCCCTCTACATCTTCTAACCCCCCCCCCCCCCCTGTTGCACACCCCACCTTCACTCCACCTCTCTCTACCCTCTAAACCCTCTCCCCCCTGTTGCACGCCTAACCCCCACACCTCCTCTCTCTCTATCCTCTAAACCCTTCCCCACTATTGCACGCCCCACCCCCACCACATCTCTCTCTACCCTCTAACCTCCCCCCTCCTGTTGCAGGCCTAACCCCCACCCCATCTCTCTCTTCCCTATAACCCCCCCCCCACACACCTGTTGCACGCCCCACCTTCACACCTCCTCTCTCTACCCTCTCAACCCTTCCCCGCTGTTGCATGCCCCACCCCCGCCCCTCCTCTCTCTACCCTCTAAACCCTTCCCCCTATTGCACGCCCCACCCCCACCACATCTCTCTCTACCCTCGAAACCCTCCCCCCTGTTGCATGCTCCACCCCCACCCCATCTCTTTCCACCCTCTAAACCCTCCCCCCCCTGTTGCACGACCACCCCCACCCCATCCCTCTACACCCTCTACACCCCCACCCACCCCTGTTTTTGGCCCCCCCCCCCCAACTTCCCCACACACACACCTCCACCCTCTTACCCCCCCCCCCCCACTTTGCTGACCCCACCCCCACCCCACCTCTCTACACCCTCTTTACCTCCCCCCCCCTCCCCCGCTGCACACCTCATCTCCGCTTCATCTCTCTCGACCCTCTAAACCCTCCCCCCCTTGCTCTGTTCCCCGACGACCAAGTTTGCCGAGCGCTCGTACTGGGACAAGCGGTACGAAGGGGAGTCGCGCCCTTTCGAGTGGTGAGCGGACAGAGTCAGATTGGGGGCTCAGAGGGCAGACCCAGTTTTGTTTTGCACCAGGTCAGATTGGGGGCTCAGAGGGCAGACCCAGTTTTTTTGCACCAGGTCAGATTGGGGGCTCAGAGGGCAGACCCAGTTTTTTTGCACCAGGTCAGATTGGGGGCTCAGAGGGCAGACCCAGTTTTTTTGCACCAGGTCAGAGATTAGGGCCCAGTGGGTATAGCCCCAGTATTGAATAGTGTGTGCCCCTGGTCACCTGCAACAGGCCGCTAGGCGGCCACTGCCAGGCGTATGGGGAGTCATAGGACCCTCTTGGGTCTCGGAGTTCGACATATCGATTTGGTCAATGAGCATGTAAAGACGTGTCGGCTGGCGCTGATGCCAGGGTTTCGGAATTCGTAGTGGTTTTTTTTCTTCTTCAGATTTGTTTTCTGGCATAGGCGGCCGACCGGCGCCCCGTTCCCTTACGGGGACCAAAGGTTGCCAGGTCCACAGCTGGTGGCCCAAGTACTTGAGGGTATGCTGTTTCAGGCCCCAGCGGTTGTAGGCCGTGATGTGGCTGAACTGTAGCTTAATCACCCCCCAAAATAAGCAGGGCAGGGGAGGGGCGGTCGGCTTTGCAATCACGCGCAGAGTCCATGCAATAGCTTGTCTCCTGGTTTGTCACCTCTTACACATTGCTTGTTCAGCTTCAGTTTATGGTTGAGTTTATGCAGATGATTATTCCTCAGGCCACGGCGGCTGGAGTGTAGCTGGCAGGTAGCTGACAGGTAGCTGAGTCATACAAAAGTGAAGCAAGAGAAAAAAGGGTTACAAACGTGTGGCAGGGTATCAGCCTGCCACGCACCATCCACTTCTGTGTTAACATGTGGGTCACATCAGCGTCACTTCATTCAGCTACGTCACGGCCTTTGGCTTTTTTTGCGGCCTGCGGCCGAGGGGTCCTGGCGCATCACACCTTGGAATGCTGCATCAGGCCCATTTTAAGATTCCAGGTTAGGATTTTAGCACCTAAACCCAGGTAAATAACTTGCGTTTAGGGATTTTCTTTGGTTCAGGGCCAAGGTACTAAACCCTGAACGTGAAATCTTTGAAATCCTCATTAAGAAACACTGTTCCCTTGAGGGTTCAACGTCCTTTACCTTGTCTGCAGTCATGGCTTGAACCTCGTTTCGTGTGCTCAGGTAACGTGGGCCCCTGGCTATAAAAGACTGGAGCCGCTCCTGCCCAAGTACCTGAAGCCAGATCAGTTGTGGCCCTTCCCTGCCTTAAGGGTTTTAAACCCTTCCTGTGGTCATAGGCTCATAATCCCCTGCTCATGATAGCCCTAAACCTCATTTCGCGTTCTCAGGTATCGTGGCTATAAAAGCCTGGAGCCGCTCCTGCTCAAGTACCTCAAGCCAGATCAGCCCTTGTTGCAGGTCAGTGGACAGAACTCCATGACACTCAATCACATGTTTTGTGACATCCCAAATTCAAAATTTCAAAATCCACATTGGTAACCAGAGATTGCCAAGTTGAAACTGAGATCAAGCTTGGTCCCCGATGCCTCAGGTGGGCGTGGGCACCTCAACGCTGCAGCAAGACCTGGTCACCGAGGGCGGCTTCCAAAGCATCGTGAACACGGACTACTCCAGCGTGTGCATCGACAGAATGAGAGCCGAGCACCGCCACATTCCGCAGCTCAGTTACGTGCTAGGAGATGCGCGCAGCATGAGCTTTACCGATGGCAGCTTCCAAGGTCAGTGGAGGAAGCAGTACACGAAGCGGTACACATAGCGGTACATGTAGCAGTACATGCAGTGGTCCATGTGGAAGCGGTACGGTACTGCCTGGGGTGGGGCAGGTACTGCAGAACGGCTGGCAGTATCTTGTGCTGGCAGGCTGTGGCCGTGCTCTTGTTTGCAAAGGAACAGCGACAAGCAGCGGCATACAGCGAGGGTGTGTGAAGATGTCTCGCCTGCCTAACCTGTGCCAAGAAAGAGTGGGCGCCGGACGCGGGCCCTGCCTGCAGATCCGCCTGCTTGCCGTCCACGGACTGGACAAATGTAGGAAGTGTGAAACTGTCAAATGGATTGATTGGAACTTATTACTGTTCCGTGCCTACTGGCTGATACCCTAACACAAATCATGTACTTAAAATGCAAAGACCTGAACCCTCAGCCGTTAAAACCTCAGCCGTGAACCTTAAGACCTAAAACCGTGACCCTAGGTCATAATCCCTGAGCCTAAAGCCCTGATATCTGAGCCCTGCACCATAAGCCTTGAGCCTTAAGCCCTGAGCCCTGAGCCTCAAGTCGTGAAGCATATGCCCTGAACCTCAAGCCCTAAGCCCTCAGCCCTAAACCCCAAGCCCTAAGCCCTGAGCTCTTAACCCTAAGCCCTGAGACATTAACCCTGACCCACAGCCCTGAGCCCTAAGCCCTGCATTATCAGCCCTGAGCCCAAAGCCCAAAGCATTAACCCTAAACCCTGAACCATCAGTCCTGAGCCCTGAGGCCTAAGCATGCCCCCTTGTCATAGGTGTGTTGGACAAGGGCACGTTGGACGCGCTGCTATGCGGCGACTCAGCGGACGAAGATGGCCGCAAGATGATGCTAGAGGTGTCGCGGGTGCTGGCACCAGGAGGCGTGTACTTCATGATCACGTCACAGGCCCCACAGGGGCGGTACAGGTGGGCAGTACATATAGACAGAATGGGGGTGTGTACATCATGAACACGCCACAGGCCCTGCGGGGGCAGTACAGGTGGGCGGCACCGGTGGGCTGAACGGAGGCGAGTACTTCATGATCACGTCACAGGCCAGGCGGGGGCGGTACAGTTCGGCAGTACCGGTGGACCGAATGGAGGCGAGTACTACATGATCACGTCACAGGCCCCGCGGGGGCGGTACAGGTCTGCAGTACCGGTGGGCCAAACGGAGGCGAGTACTACATGATCCCGTCACAGGCCCCGCGGGGGCGGTACAGGTCGGCATTACCGGTGGGCCGAACGGAGGCGAGTACTACATGATCACGTCACAGGCCCTGTGGCACAAGTGGGTCGAGCGGAGGCAAGAAAATCACGATCATTTCACTGATCACACAAGGGCCGTACAGTTGGGTCGAAAAAATGCTTGCACATCACGATCACGTCGCAGTACCCGTCGGGGTGGTATAGGTAGGTGAGGGTATGTAGGGGCGGTACAGGTGGTCGGAGGGAGGAGGGGAAGATGTGTTGGGTGTTGCATGAGATGTTGCATCTGTTGCTGCACGGATGCCTAGTCAGCGAGCACTAGCTACAGGTACACGCAGTTGGAATGAGTTTCTATCTGAAGGGACCTCAAATTGAGCGCTCGCGTGATGATTGCTAATTTATTCATTTATCTCCACTTGCACCGTGGGGACTTCAGATGACAAACCGTTGGGTGATACAATCAATTCGGTTTCAGAAAACCAGTTGAAATATATCCGCTGCACGTGGTGATTTACTCTTTAGGTGATACGTACAGCCTTCCCGTAAATGTACATCTCCAATCCGATGTCTCAGTACGGTACCTTCCCATGTGGGATTTGCAGTTCGCCCCACCCCCCCTTATGAATTCATGTTGGGGTGAATACATATCGTATCATCTGCGCTGTGTGTGTGATTTGTCAGAGCACAGAATGCTGCCCTCAGCGATGTCCTAGGCACATCCCCACATATAGTGCCCAAACCCTTAACCCTCAACCCCCAACTCTTTAGTCCTAATACCTTACCCCACAGAGCCAAAGCTTGATGAATTTCTTACTTTCAACCAAACTGTTTGCACCCACATCATGTTTTATGACTGGGGCTTATCTCTTGCACTGTGGGATTCATTACCACGCTTCTGTTCGGTGGTTGTGTGTTACTTGCTTGCCCAGGGGGGGACACTCGTTTCCGCTAGCTGTCCTAGCGTACTTAGCGCCTGTACTGGTTTATGGTCACATTTCCCATGCATCAAATGTGATGCACTGTTGGAGTGTTAACTTCACAAAACTTCACTAGCAACAAAACTCCTTCAACCGGCTGTGGAACCATTCTGGAAGCCCCTTGATTTACCAGTGTCAGGGCCTGCTCGCTCAACCCTGTACCGTCATTGGCTCGCGTTAAACCCGGAGCCTTTAAACCTAAACTTCATTTGCCTGAGTCCAAGCCTGCTCGATTATCCCTGGGTCCTCATTTGCCTGAGTCCTCATTTGCTATCGTCAAACCCAGAGCCGTTAAGCCTGGGCCCTCATTTGTGGCTCCCTGAACCTCAACCCCGAACCTCAACCCTATGCGTCCCACACCTGCGACCCACACCGCTCAGGTATATCTGCGATCCAATCTTTGGATGGGGCAGCGTCCAGGTTTACGAGGTCGGGCAGCAGATGGCAATGCAGGGCCCGTTCAACTTGGACTTCCAAGCTGGAGATGTGGAGGAAGGGCCAAGGGGCCTGGGCCTGCCAAAAATGCCGTATTCACACTTTGTGTACATCTGCATTAAGGCAGGCCCGGAGTAGACGGGCGGCAAGGGACCCGGGGGAGCAAGCGGAGGGGGGAGGGAGTCCATTAATAGTGTTCTGGGGACTTGGGCAGGGGATCCTTCCACCTAGCCAGGGAGGTGGTTTCTTTTTTTTGCTGCCCCTATTTGTTAGGCGCCCACGCGGCCGAGCCTTTTTGAGCAGGGCCCAGAGGTGTAACGTCATTGACCTACGTAGGGAGCACTTGCGGGTGGAGTTGTGAGGGAGGGATAGAGGGCAGGACTCGCGTGCCTGCCTTTGTTTCCACGTGAACCCAAGGCGCATGGAGTAGGGGGCTCAGTGAGCGAGCGGAGGGCGGGGGATAGAACAGGGTTGTGATATTGGGGTACAAAGGAGGGGGAAAGGTGCTACTGGTAATGAAAAAATACGTCGGGCTTACTCCTCTTGTTGCATAAATGCTCACTATAATCTGGAAGCTAGATACGGCTTCTTACAGAGTTCTTGAGTGGCCGCACGGGTAGGTATAGGCCTACTGCACTCAGATTGAGTTTAGAGGGCGCTGCGGAAAAGGCAGGCCTTATTATAATTAAATATAGGAAGTTGCGGAAGCTAGCTGCGCCAGCAAAGGATAGTTATCTACGGATTTTGCACGGTCACTGAGATAACGTGTGACAGCTGGACAAGGAAAACTCATCAAAGCGATGCCATTCATGCTTAGGATCTTGAGGGAGGGAGTGCTGGGTTCAGCTCCTCCAGCGGCAGAGTAGTAGGCTGCATAAGGAGCTCATGAGCTATCTGGAGACTAATATCCCGACCTTGATGCCTTTGTTTATTTTTCACCACTCGATGCCTTCGCAGCCCAGGCTAGGGAGTAGTGTACATCTCAGACTGAAAGATCTGAACTTTGAAGCTGATTATGCCATTGCAACATTCACTCTGTACATCTGTTTAACATATGTTGTCGGGCGCCCACGCGGCCGAGCTTCCAGTGGGCCCAGAGGTGCAACGTTTTTGACATCTGCATTATATGTCTTTGTTCAACTTGATTGTTTAACCGAAAGGCACAACATTAACCCTCGATCCAGGAGTAAATCATGAATGGCATCAGCTTTAAATGTTACCGGCAGGAGACGTTGGGCCCATGAATAGGAGGCACCCTTACCGATACGTACATACGGTATTATACGCGTATGCATACGGTGGCATACGGTTTGTTTTTTTATGCCCTACGGCATGCCCATAATTTTGAACGCAGCGTTGGCGATATCTGGGTGCTGAGTTGGCATCGTCTTCTATTTTCGCCTGCCTGGTTTTATGAATTAGCAGGCCATGCCCTCTGATACCTCACTGGGCGAAGGCCAGCGACCATGGTCCATCGGCAGTGCAATTAAAAATCTATTCTTGTCTCCTTTCACTTCGAGAAATAAGCCTAGAAGAGACGCAAGCCCTGGATCTGGTTCAAAACGAAAGCGCGAGCAAACATCTGACGTAGACCTTGAACTTCGCCCAGCTCCGCTCCCTGAGTTTGGACGCCCCGCTCTCATCCAGCTCGACCTACCGCATGTTCCCCCCGGCAACCTGGTTTCAAAGTCTGACGCGAAACCGTACAGCCTCGGCGCACGCTACGCTGAACTAAAGATCGGCTTAGTTCCTGGATACATGAGCCAGAACGGCCGCGAGGAGCCTAATCGGACATTCATCGATCTCAGCCAGCCGGGGCACGACCATGCATCCACATCTGACCCTCAGCCCGAAGCCATGCCAGGTTTTAACTTGCATGGGCATGACGTGCTCCACCTGCGTCACCAGCCGGACGCCCAACAGCACCGCGGGTCAGCACTGAAGCCCAAGCAGCTTCCGTTTGGCTCAACGCCAGTGCCGCCGTCCGCCATGCGGCAGCCAGGTTACCCATGGCGGCAGCAGGAAAGCGTCGTCGGCATGCATGGCTACACGCCAATGCTCATGCCACCCCCTGCCATGTCATGGGCACACCTGGTACGAAGCAGGATGCTATGATGATTCATAGAGGGCGCCTCTGGATTCAAAGGAAGAGACTCGGTCGTTGAAACGTGTTTATTTTGGAGCGCACCTGTCAACCTGCGGCAGACTCCTTTCGCAGCCAGGCCTAGGCGGCTGGGAACAATGCTTTGATCGGCCTACGAACGGGTGACCAAGCAGCAATGTATCCTCATCAGTGCCTCCGGCGGGGGGCCGCGTGGTAGCTGCATTGTAGCTGATGCCTCCTGTTGTAACTGCATTGTGTATGAATCATCCTGTTATTACTGCATTGTAGATGAGGCATCCTGCTGTAAACAGTGAGTAGCTTATGACCTGTCTGCGTTGCTGCATGCAGGGCACTTCCCATGCGACGAACTCGCGGCAAGGAGAGTTCAGGTCCACACCCTCGAGATCAAGACCCAAGGTGCGTCCTAAAATAGGAAGGCCTCTGGGGTGGCCTGGTATGGCTGACCTAGTCCATGCCCATGTCAGTCCATGGCTCCATGCCCATATAAATCCATGCCCATGTCAGTCCATGCCTATGTCAGTCCATGCCCATGTAACCCCATGCCCATGTCAGTCCATGCCCATGTAACCCCATGCCTATGTCAGTCCATGCCCATGTAACCCCATGCCTACGTAACCACATGCCCAGGTCAGTCTAGGCCGATGGGCGTGTTCATATATTCATTTACGTAGGGGGGCAGGGAGGGGATAAGAGAGCGGGCGGCTGAGATCTAGATGGGTGTTCCGATGGGGAAGGCTGCTGTGGTGGAGGGGGGGACACAAGGAGAGGCCTGCATCGAAGCGGGGCCTGCGGAGGGATGAGATGGGGTGCTGGGCTGGAGGGGGGACCAGGAGAAGCCTGCATGAAAGTGGGGCCTGCAGAGACACAGAGATGCAGGCCCAAGGTGGACTACGGGGTGAACGATGCTAGCCATCGCCTGGGAACGAAAAGCATCAGTTTTTTTTTAGTGCGCACCAAACCCCCATTGTCAGGCCGGTGGGCAGCCAGATCTGGGGCAATGGGGGCCAAATCTTGATCGGCGAACAGCAGGCAGGGCTTGATGCAGCAAGCCCTGCCTGCTGCTTGGGCCACTGGACACTGGCCGGTCAGGTTTTTGACCCCGTTGGCCTAGTGGTGGCCGTCTGACCACTGGATCGTCCGCTTGCCAGAGTCTGGTTCACACTTAAATGAACTAAGCTTCAGCCACTGCACTTCAGCCACTGCACTTCAGCCACTGCACTTCAACCACAACGCTTCAGCCACTGCACTTCAGCCACAACACTGCAGCCTCAACACTTCAACCAGCACACTCCAGCCACAACTCTGACATGTGACATGGCCAGCTGGGCCTGCTCTGAACATGATTCACACATGTTCCATTTCTAACTGGGCCTGCCTTGCCCACTTTGCTGCAGCCCAACCAGAATCTGCAAGCATATCAGGACCTCATCAACCTGCAATTGAGCGGCGAGGTGAGTGTGTGGTCCGTGCCGCAGGGAGGACCTACCTGTCTGCCCGTGGGACTGTCTGCCTGCCTGCCAGTTTGTCTGCCTGCTAGCCTGCCTGCCTGCCTGTCTGCTTGCCTTTCTGCTAGCCTGTCTACCTACCCGCCTGCTTGACTGCCTGCCTGCCTGCCTGCTTGCTTGCTTGCCTATCTGCCTGCCTGCCTACTTGCCTACCGTTTTGAGTGCCTGCTAGCCTACCTGCCTGCCTGATTGCCTGCCTATCTACCTGCCTTTCTGCTTGTCTGTTTGTCTGCCTGCTTGCCTGCCTGCTTGCTTGTCTGCCCGCCTACCTGCTTGCCTGTCTGTCTGGTTGCCTGCTTGCTTGCCTGTCTGTCTGTCTGCCAGCTGTCCAGCCGGCCTGCTTGTCTGCCTGCGTACCTGCCTACCTACCTGCCAGCCTGCTTACGTGCCTGCCTCTCTGCCTACTTGCTTGCCTTCCTGCCTACCTGCTTGCCTACCTGTCTGCTTACCTGCTCGCCTGCCTCCTTGAACGTTTTTTCCTGATTGTGCTAGCCTGCCTGCTTGTCTACCCGCCAGCTTTCCTGCTTGCCTGCCGGCCTACCTACCTGCCTGCCTGCCTACCTACTTCAATGCCTTATTGCTTCTTTTGTGCTAGCATGCCTGCCTGCTTGCCTGCCAGCCAGCTTGCCTGTCTGATTGCCTGCCTTTCTGCTTGCCTGCCAGCTTGCCTGCCTGTCTGCCTCCTTGAATATCGTATTGCTTCTTTTGTGCTTGCAGGTCTGTCTGCATGCCTGTCTATTTCAATGCCTTTTTGCTTCTCCTGTGCTAGCTAACCTGCTGTGTTGGCATTGCGGATTACCGAGGTCCCCCCCGCGTGTCTCCCTTTTGCGCAGGTTCCCACGGCTTCAAGAGGGTTGCCAAGGGCCCGCTACCAGCCAACAGTCATAGACCACATTGACTTGACGGAACAGGCAGGCAGGGAGGAAACGGAGGCCCGCAAGGTGTGCACTGGGAGACAAATGGGGGCCCATCAGGCTTTATTTTTCATTTGTGATGTGTTTCCTCTTACGGTATAATTATGATACGATAGGATGCTTGCGATGATACTGGTCTGCCGTAAATTCACAATTGCGGCGCCAGAGCGCTGTTAAATTTTACTCCTGCCCATCAGTATATCACCCTTACCACCCTTAAATTTTGGCTGAATCTTTATTTACTGCTGCCCATCAGTATATCACCCATGCCACCCTTTTATTTTGGCTGAATCTTTATTTTCATATTGTTAAGCCCGGGTTTGGCCTGTCAGATCAGTATCTTGTTTTTGGCTGGAGAGGCCTGGAGACCTCAAGGGGATGGCACTCTTTTTCAGTTTGTCGCAAGAGTGCACGGCTTATTAACTCCAACTGTTGAACCATTACACACACACATACACACACACACACGCACCGCCCTGAAGATCAGCAGGCATGCACCGTTCTAAGCGCACACCGCCCTTATTTGTTGGCCGGCATCCACAACCAGACCATCACAGATGGAGCATATGGCGCTTCCTCATGCTCCTTTTCGCTTGCTGCTTCACATACCCCGTACGTTACCGTACTTTGAAAACATTAGTATGGATTCAAAGCTTTATCTATGCTTAAAGCCTTTAATGATGACCTCACTTCTCCGTCCATAATGCTTGGCTTTTTCTACATCTTTGCTGATGCCTGATCGCTTTCGTTGTTCATTGCTGTGCAGATGATGCAGCTACGGCGCCGGACGCTTGAAGAACAGGAAGCAAACATGAACAAGATCATATTAGAGCGGATGGACTCTCTGGCGCTCGGCCAGGGCGCCGCGAGCCGCGCCGCCGCCACAGCGGCGGCTGGTGCGGCAGCGCCGGCGGCGTGGGGTGCCGCCGCCGGCAGCAGCAGTAGCGTACAGATGGTGGTGCGGAACAGTCAGGGTGCGCACCTACAAGCCGCCTCTGAGCGGGGTCAGCTGCTTCTTCAGCAGGTGCACGACGTGAGGTTTCATCGGCAGGCCGAGGAGGAGGCGCGGAAGCAGCAGCAGCTGCAGGCGATGCAGCTGCAGGCGCTGAGCCTCGCTGAGAAGGCACGGGGGTCTATCCTTTCGAAACGAAGCAGCTTGATGAAAGCTAAGGCCGAGGAGGTGCAGCAGGCCAAGGCGCGCAGCCTGGCCGAGGCGGCCGCTGCCGCGGCTGCCGCCGCGGCGGCGGCGGTGGCCGCGTCAGGCTCGGGCCGACTGCAGCAGCAGAGACCTTCAGTTGCGAGGCCGAAGGTGGTACCGGTGGAGGATGAGATTGTGATACTGTCAAGCGATGAGGAGGTGAGCCGCTGCGCTCCTTGTTTAGGACTTCACCTGTATTTCTTGCATGGTAGCCTACCTAGTGCTAGGGCCAAACGGGTGCTACGGCCAGACTTCCATGATGTTTTGCCTAAGGGGGAGAGAAGGAAGAGTTTATTTTTGCGTGTTATCCCCTCATCCTTCACCCTTATCTCTCTGTCAAGATGTATGAAGAGGGGAAGAGGAGGAACAAGGGGGGGTCCTTGTTTTCCCTCTTCCCCACCTTTCACCCTCGTCTCTCCCAGTTCATATATATTGAGAGGGGAAGAGGAGGGAGAGCGGCCTTAACTTGTTTCCTCCCATCCCCAACCCTTCCCTCACCCCTCCTCCCTCACCCTTATCTCTCTGTCAAGATCTATCGAGATGGGAAGAGGAGGAATAGAGGGGGGTCCTTGTTTTCCCCTCATCCCCACTTTCCACCCTTGTCTCTCCCTGTCAAGATGTGTTAAGATGGGAAGAGGAGTAATAGGGGGGGGGGGGGGGGCTTGTTTTCCCCTCTTCCCCTCCTTTCACCCTTGCCTCTCCCCGTCAAAATATACTGGGAGGGGAAGAGGAGGGAGAGGGGGAAACATCCCCATCCACACCTTTGCCTCTCCCTTTCAAGATGT
Organism: Limnomonas spitsbergensis; assembly: GCA_037349105.1. Classification (NCBI taxonomy): domain Eukaryota; kingdom Viridiplantae; phylum Chlorophyta; class Chlorophyceae; order Chlamydomonadales; genus Limnomonas; species Limnomonas spitsbergensis. Next base: position 1,859,094 of record JAYJMM010000101.1, on the reverse strand, counting down.
ATGTAGAAGGGAAGGGGAGTAATAAGGGAGGGGGTATTATCATTCCCTCTTCCCCACCCTTGCCTCTCCCTTTCAAGATGTATGTAGAAGGGAAGGGGAGTAATAAGGGAGGGGGTATTATCATTTCCTCTTCACCACCTTTCACCCTTGCCCCTCCCTGTCAAGATGTATGAAGAGGGGAAGAGGAGGATGAGACGGTCGTTGATTGTTATGACCCAACCCCTCACATCTGTTGCCCTCAGGATGTGTCAAGAGGGGAAGAGGAGGAGGAAGAGGAGGGCGGCGAGGAGGAGGAGGAAGCAGAGGAGGGGGAGGAGGAGGAGGGGGAGGGGGATGGACTGGTCGGACATGAGAGCTTGTGAGTGCTGCTGTTACAGCGGCCTGGTAGTGTGGGATTTTTATTTATGTTCGTTTCTTCACCCACTCCGTCATGCGTCAAAAAGACGACCATGTCTATGTTCGTTTAATCACCCTCTCTGTCGTGCGCTAAAAGAGGGATGTTTTTCCCCATTAGGGTAACCGGTTGTTGTTTTTCGTTGTTTATCCGCTCGGTTATTTGTACACTGAATTGCGTCCAAAACCTCCTCCCGCAGCCATGTCGCCCAGCCCCAGACTTCTCCATCAACCCCAGACTCAATGCACATCGTTTACTGTTTTGTTCCCTTCCCTTTTTGCCACCCTCCCTGCCCCTTCCTCGTTTTAATTTATAAACTAGCATCTATTATCAATCATTATTATTTATAAACAAGCATCTATTAACAATCATAATCATTCATGTACGGAACATGTAGAGTGGAGGGGTGCGCTGCCGCCAAGATGCTATTTTCGAGGGGTGTATAGCAGACCCACACCTCGCTCACCCATCCCGCCCCTGCACCCCTTCGTTAATTATCATTCATGTACTGTACATGCATAGTTGAAGGGTGCTGCGTCGCCAAGATGCTACTTGTGAGGGGTTTGTAGCAGACCCACACCACACCTCCCTCACCCACCTGCCCCTTTCCACCCCACAGCCAGGTCACCTCTGCTGAGCGGCGCACCTGGACTCAGCGCGTCTTCAATGGCGGCCCGCCCAGCGAGAAGATCATCAACTACAAGAACTTCGACCTCCCGCGGAACAAGATCCAGTGCTTGAATCTAGGGACATGGCTGAACGACGAGGCCATCAACTTCTACATGCTCCTGCTGCAGGTCCGTGCGGGCTTTTATTGGCTTTGCCAGTGAAAAAGGCATGGTGGGGAGAGTTTAGTGTGTGATGCGGAGGGTTTAGTGTGTGATGCAGAAGGTTTAGTGTGTGATGCGGAGGGTTTAGTGTGTGATGCAGAGGGTTTAGTGTGTGATGCGGAGGGTTTAGTGTGTGATGCGGAGGGTTTAGTGTGTGATGCGGAGGGTTTAGTGTGTGATGCAGAGGGTTTAGTGTGTGATGCGGAGGGTTTAGTGTGTGATGCGGAGGGTTTAGTGTGTGATGCGGAGGGTTTAGTGTGCGATGCGGAGGGTTTAGTGTGTGATGCGGAGGGTTTAGTGTGTGATGCAGAGGGTTAAGTGTGTGATGCGGAGGGTTTAGTGTGTGATGCGGAGGGTTTAGTGTGTGATGCGGAGGGTTAAGTGTGTGATGCGGAGGGTTTAGTGTGTTATGCAGAGGGTTTAGTGTGGTGTGGAGGGTGTGTGTGGCGTTGAAGGTTTGTGTGTGGAGCAGATTGTGGTGGTTTGTGTGTGGTACAGATGGTTTGTGTTTGATGTGAAGGGGCACCCGATGCATCCTTGCCTCCACCTCCCTCCCTCCACTACCAGCCACTCGTGCGGTGATGAGTTGGGTGATGTTAGTGTGTGATATGGTGGTTTGTGTGTGGCGTGGAAGGCTTGTGTTTGATTTGGAGGTTTTGTGTGGCGCTGCAGATTTGTGTGTGATGCAGAATGTGGAAATTGTGTGTGTGGTGCAGATGGTTTGCGTGTCATGTGGAGGGTTTGTGTGTGCAGAAGGAGGTGGGCCGTGGGCAGATTTTCCACACGAACGTCACCAAACTCATCACTGCACGAGTGGCTGGTAGGGGAGGGGGGGAGGGGGAGGCAAGGATGCCTCGGCCGTTGTCATGTGTGTGTGTGTGTGTGTGTGGTGCAGAGATTTTGTGTGTGTTTGTGGATGTAAGTGGAGGATGCCAGTATGCATCAGGCGCTGGCTTGTGTGTGCATGGTGCATGGTGCGTAGGGTTTGTGCGTGTGGATGTCCTTGGATGTTGGTTGGGGATGCCTCAGGCGCTGGTTTCGTGTGTGTGTGATGCCGAGATTTAATGTGTGCGTGGATGTTAGTGGAAGAGGACACCAGGCTTTTCCATATAACTTAAGAGCTGATGGCCAGCTGCCACACATTTCTATGCAATGGCGCATAGTTCGCAGCTGTTGTTCCATTCTTTATGCGATGGCACATTGGTCTCAGTTTTTGTTTGTGTCGCAGTTTTTTGTTGCAGACTTTCCGTGATGGCACTCTGATCGCAGTTTAACGGCTGATCGATGCTCGCAGGAGCGCGATACGGAGATGCGGAGGACGCCGCCTCCGCCCGGCCACCCGCCCTGGCCGCGCTGCCACTTTTTCAACAGCTTCTTCCTGGACAAGCTGTACAAGGAGAGGGGGCAGTACGAGTACAAGAACGTGCAGAGGTGGACCACTGCCAAGAAGCTGCAGCAGAATGGCCAGGTGACACCTCCCCGGAGGGGCGGGGGACATGATGGTGTGTTGATTTCAACACATTTTTGTCATTCGGTAATTTTGTATAGATTTTATGGGCTGTCAAATAGCAGCTGCTGCATGGCCAGGTGACACATGCCGGAAGGGGGCGGGGGACATGATGTTTTTATTTAAATGCATTTTCTCATTCAGGACTTTCGTATAGAATGTAGTAAAAGTACAAGAAAGTGCAGAGGTGGACCACTGCCAAGTAGCTGCAGCTACATGGCCAGGTGACACCTCCCTGGAGGGGGCGGGGGACATGATGGTGTGTTGATTTCAACACATTTTTGTCATTCGGTTCTTTTGTATAGAAGTGAATAGGCTGTCAAATAGCAGCTGCTGAATGGCCGGGTGACACATGCCGAAGGGGGTGGGGGACATGATGGTGTGTTGATTTCAACGCATTTGTCTCATTCAGGACTTTCTTATAGAAGTTCATGGGCTGCCAAAAAGCAGCTGTTGAATGGCCAGGTAACACATGCCGCAGGGTGCGGGGGACATGATGTGTCTTTTCAAATGCATGTGTCTTAGCGTTGTTCAATGTTTTTTGTGTAGAAGCTTGAGGGCTGCTAGGATGCTGCATGGCTTCGTGACAAAACCCAGAGGGTCAGGATGATGTGCTTATTTATTTATTTGCGCATTTGTCTCATTCAGGTCTTCCTTATATAAGTTTATGGTCCGCTAAATAGCAGCAGCTACGTGGCCAGGTGAAGAACGTGACACACTCCAGAGGGCGGGGGGCAGGATAATGTTGTTTTATTTTAACGTGCCTGTCTCATTCAGTACTTTCGTATGGAAGATGATGGGCTGCCAGTTGCCGCAGCTACATGGCCAGGTGACGCAACCCGGGGGGGCAAGATGGTGTGTTGATTTCAATTATTAACGTGTCTGTCTCATTCAGAACTTTCTTATAGAAGCTTGTGGGCTATTGTTCCAGGTGGTAGGGTGGCTGCAGACGCATCCATTTCATGAAGTCGGGGTGCCAGTCATCGTTCCGATGCTGGGGGGACCCCTAGTGGCTGCCCACTGGCCTCCCGAAGGGGGTCTGGTGCGCGTGCTAAAAGAAACATTGGCACTAGGACTGGCTCTACCGCAATTATGTCATCGTTCCGATGCTGGGGGGACCCCTGGTGGCTGCCCACTGGCCTCCCGAAGGGGGTCGGGTGCTCGTGCTAAAAGAAACTTCGGCACTAGGACTAGCTCTACCGCAATTATGTCATCGTTCCGATGCTGGGGGGACCCCTGGTGGCTGCCCACTGGCCTCCCGAAGGGGGTCGGGTGCTCGTGCTAAAAGAAACATCGGCACTAGGACTAGCTCTACCGCAATTATGTCATCGTTCCGATGCTGGGGACCCCTGGTGGCTGCCCACTGGCCTCCCGAAGGGGGTCGGGTGCTCGTGCTAAAAGAAACATCGGCACTAGGACTAGCTCTACCGCAATTATGTCATCGTTCCGATGCTGGGGGGACCCCTGGTGGCTGCCCACTGGCCTCCCGAAGGGGGTCGGGTGCTCGTGCTAAAAAAAGGATTGGCAAAGAGATCGGCACTTGGACTGGCTCTACCGCAGTTATGTCAAACCCCAACCTCTTGGTGAAGGGACGCTGGCCGCCCATGTGCATGCCACAGCCAGTGCTGGCTAGGATGTACACAAACGCAGGCATGCAAACAGAAATGCAAACATGTGTGTGAATATGCATGTGCATGTGTGTGAATATGTGTGTGTGCATGTGTGTGAATATGCATGTGTGTGTGCATGTGCGTGAACGCAAATGCACACACACGTGTGCATGCGCAGGCACATTTGCACCCTTGGTGTATATCGGTGTATGTAAGTGTGGACGTTGTGTGCAGGCTTCTCCCAACCTGTCTGGTGTCGATTGCTTTGTCACTCTGTCAATGTGTGAGATACATTCACACACATGTTCAAGCCTATCAGCTCGACACATATTCAAGTCACACGTGTACAGGTAGCTGATAGGAAGTGTGGACGCTGAGTACAGGGAGCTGATAGTAAGTGTAAACAGTGTACAGGTAGCTGATAGGAAGTGTGGACGCTGAGTACAGGGAGCTGGTAGTAAGTGTAAACAGTGTACAGGTAGCTGATAGCAAGTGTGGATGCAGTGTACAATTAGCTGAAAGTAGATGCGGACGCAGTGTACCGGTAGCTGAATGTGAGTGTGGACGCTGTGTGCATGTTTGCAGGCCTCCTCCAACTTGCTTGACGTCGACCGTGTCGTGATCCCCGTCAACGTCGGGAACTCCCACTGGACGCTGGCCATGATCGACATCCAGAACAAGAAGTTATATTACTACAACTCGATGAGGGTGAGCGCCAGAGGGAAACCCTGGATCCAAAAGACCAAAGCCCTGGATCCAAAGGACCAAAACCCTAGATCCAAAAGACCAACACATTGGATCCAAATGACAAAAATCCTGTGTTCAAAAGACCAAAACCCTGGATCCAAAAGACCAAAACCCTGGATCCAAAAGACCATAACACTGGATCCAAAAGACCCTGGATCAAAAACCCTGGATCCAAAACCCTGGTTTCAAAAGACCAAAACCCTGGATCTAAAAGACCAAATCCCTATATCCAAAAGACCATGACACTGGATCCAGAAGACCAAAACTTTGGATCCAAAACCCTGGATCCAACAGACTAAAACCCTGGATCCAAAACCCTCGACCCATTGGAGACTGATGGTGATTGGTTTTCTAATTATTTCTGGGCAGCAAGGGTGGAAGGTTGTTTTAATTAATATTAATTTCTGGGTGCTCACACTACCCCCCCCCCCCCGGTTCCCCCTCACCCCCTTTACCCCTCCCTCACCCTCACATCCCCTTTGACCCCCCTCACACTAATCTACTTCACCCCCTCCATCCCACCCTTACCAGGGTGGAGACAAGAAGCTTCTGGACCACCTCGCGCGTTGGGTGTCGGACGAGGCGGCGGACAAGTGTGGCGGTCGCGTGGTGGACACGAGGGAGTGGAAACGCGAATGCCCGCAGGGCATCCCGCAGCAGTCCAACTGCCACGACTGCGGAGTCTTCACCATCATGTGAGCACGTGTTGCTCGATTGTCTTGGACTGCGGCGCACGCTGATGAACCCGATTTTATATTCATAAGTAAATTATTACAGTAATAAACAAGTAAAAAGTAAAAGCATACCGTAGACGCGCTTTGCCTCCGCAAGAAATTAATGTTAATTTACACTCGCGGCTTAATAAATACTTAAACAATTAACTCATAGACGCATTTGCGGCTTATCACGCAATATTAAACAATTGCTTGTGCGCGCGCGCGCACGCGCGTCACACCTTGTCCACACACCGGTACCGTACAGATGCATATGCAATATCTGCACTGCGACCAGTTTACCTACTGTAACAACGGCACTGCGTAACCTAAGTTTGAGAACCGCTTGGTGGGGTTTAGGGACAGTTGCCGAGACAGCCCAGTGCGGTGCGCGGCTTACAAAAGTATTGATTTCGGCCCGAGCGCCTTACGGAAACGTGTTTTTCTGCATACGGTACCGTATTCTGTAAAATAAACAAAAATATCCTGGGCGTTCGCGGAGGCAAATAAAGTCTACGGTAGCTGCTTAATGAAATTGCAGTTTTGAAGACACTCCAGCTCAGCGTACTTGCTCATTACTCAGGACACTAAGAGTGATTAATGGAACCATATTATTATTATTAGATGTCTCGAGTTCCTGTTCATACAAATTTTCATTTTTCATTTTTTTTCAATTTTTTTTATTTTGTACCCCCCCCTGACTGCTACGGTCCAGGTTCGCGCACTGCGTGGGCCGCGGCGAGCCCTTCAACTTCAGCCAGAGGCACATCGACAGCATCCGCGTCAAGGTCTTGCATCGCCTGATGAGTTGCAAGATCACGATCTAGAATCGTGTCCAGATCTGAGGATCGAATCCAGATCTTAGGAGCGAATCCAGATCTGGAATTGTGAAGCATGGATCCAAATGAGCCTGAGGCACATCAGCAGCATCTGCTGTAAGGTGTTGCACCGCCTGATGAGCTACAACGTCTATATCTGAGGCATGGATCAAGATCTGAGCATATATCCAGATCTGACGAGTGGATCCGAATAGGATGGACACGCTCAATTTATGACAGAGACATCGCCTGCGGGCATATCCTGGGCTAGCTGCATTCATTATGCTTGAGCTCGTCATTAGGCAGAGTGTCTGCAATACCGGTCAGCATTGTTCATGTAAAACTAGATTGTGCGAAGTCGGCTCCAGGGTGCGATTCACCCTCATGGTTCGGTACTTGGATATGACCGTTTTAATCTCGGCTACCAGTGTGTAGGCCTCCAGGGAGAAGCATTTGCATGATTGCATCTCAGTAAGAAGGCTTGGATGTTTGGTTCCAGGAGCGCCATCCCCCTCACCCTAGGGAGGAAGGCATCTTCTGTCGGTGGCCAGTATTGTCGGTATCGCCATTCAGCTGCATCACGATTGGGGGATACCAGGATCATTTGCATCTCAGCACGAAGGCTTGAATGTTTGGTTCTAGGTGCTCCATCCCTCCTCCCTAGGGAGGAAGGCATCTTCTGCCCGTGGCTGGTTTTGTTAGTAGCACCATTCAGCTGCATCACACGACTGGGGGACACCAGGATCACTCTGTGAGCCAGGTGTACAGTCACCGACCTGGTTCCTGGAGATCTGACATCAGGAGGGGACGGCATCGTAGCGGTCAGCATCGTGTACAAGGGTCCTTAGAGGGAGACAAAAGAACAGGCCCAGTTCTAACTTACAAAACAGCAGGCCGTATTCAAGGTTTCTGAACAAAAGTTGCTCAAGAAGTCACGAAAGAAGGCCCAGACAAGCCCAGGCCATGGTTGCGCAACAGCAGGCCGATTCTGCAGGCCTATCTGCACTCCCTCATGTCCAGTGCAGTTTCCATTTGGAAAGTCGTGGGGAACCTGTTTTAGGGTACATCCACAATCAGCAGTCCTAGGTCACACCAATGATGGCAAACAGAGATGTGGTATACAAGCAACGCTCAGTAAAGGCAAAGAGCAGCTAAGTATCACTGCAGCTGGAAATTAACGCTCAGTTGAGTAGAGACCAAAAACAGCGGAGCGTCGTGGCAGGTGGACATCAGGGCAGGCATGAACAGGGAGCTACACAACTCCAGGTAGTCCTCAGTTTTTTTCAACCTCTGGGAATTAAGGGCCCTTGCTTGATACAGGACTAGAGACCCAATTAGATTCAGTTGTTGTCACTGGCACGCCCTCCAGACCAGAGATCCCCCCCTATACATACAGCTGCAGCCTCAAGGTTGTTGGTCTCTCAGAATCAAAGGCCCTCCCGAAACACATCTGCAGGTCCTGCGTTCCCTCATAACCAAAGCCCTCCCGAGATTCAGCTGCCTTACTGGCATTCCCTCAAGACCAGAGATCCAGCTGCAGTCACTGGCAATCCCTGGAGGAGCTACAGATCCTCCCACAAAAGCAGCTGCGGTCGCTGGCGGTAGCACTTCGGCGCCCTCGATAAAGGACGGCTTGGAAAGTCCTTCTTGAAGTACGCATTGCGCTCGTGCTGAATGCGACCCTGGTCAGCCCGCAGTCCCTGGCAATCCCTGGAGGAGCTACAGATCCTCTCCTGAGGCAGCTGCGGTGGCTGGCGGCAGCACCTTTGCGCTTTTGATGAAAGACAGCTTTGGGAAGTCCTTCTTGAGGTACACGTTGCCCTCGGACTGAATGCGGCCCTGGTCCGGCCGCTCTCCGTACCCGCTGTAGATTGCGTCGACGGCCTCCTCCATGCCAGAGATGATGCGGCCGAAAGGGGCGAAGCCCATGCCGTCAAGATTGCCGTTGTCGACGAAGTTGATGAACACCTGACGGTGCAGGGTCCAGGGTATTGGGGTTGAGGTTAAAACAAAACTGAGATGGCCAACCGAACGTGGGAAGGCACATGCCGCTGAGATGCCGTTGTCGACGAAGTTTGATGAGCACCTAATGGTGCAGGGTCCAGGGTATCGGGGTTGAGGATTACAAAAAGACTGAGATGGCCAACCAAACGCGGGGAGGCACATGCTGTCGAGATGCCGTCGAGATGCCGTTGTGGACCAAGTTGATGAAGACCCCATACTGCAGGGTTTCAGGGTATTGGGGTTCAGGATTAAACAAACGTGATGCAGCCAACCGGGGAAAGCCCATTCGGCCCGGAACATTCCGTAGGTTCAGGGTAAAGGATGCAAATCACCGATGCACGGAGATCGCGCGGCCGGAGGGGGAGAAGAGCAGACATCGAGATTGCCTTTGCCGACGAAGGTGATGAAAGCCTGTAGATGTTGCAGGGTTCAGGGTATCGGGGACCAAGTTTCAAACAAAACTGATGCAGACCAACAGGGAGAATCTCACATGCCCCGGAGCCATCCGTTGGCTAATAAGGGTAAAGGATACAAAAAACCGATGCACGGAGATGATACGGCCGGAAGGGGAGGAGCCCATGCTGTCGAGATTGCCGTGGTCGGCGAAGTTGAAGAACAGCCGATGATGGTGCAGGGTTCAGGGTGTTCAAGATTAAAACAAAACTGAGATAATGCGGCCAAACGGGGGGAGGCCTGTTCCCTGCTGCCGGTATCGATAAATGGTTGATACAAACGAAAAAATGCCGTGTGGTTACGAGGCACCGTAAAACGCCTAAGGGTCCGCGCACCAAAACCCAAAACATAAAATTTATTTTATTTTCGTCGCGCAGCCGAAGAGAAGTTACGAAGTGGCCGCGCAGCGACAAAATTTTAATTTAATTTAACGCCGCGCAGCAGGAAATTTAATTCAACATCGCGCATCAGGTAAAATAACATTGAATTTCCGTCCGTGCAGCACTTTCAGCTTCTAAAATAAAACTCCCTGGCCGGTTCCTGGCCTCAGGAAACAGTGGCTGTTGGGGCCCCCAATCATCAGCAGTCGTCAGCACCAGGATCTGCCCCCAGGATCGAGCTTCGCTACGGGGACTGGCGTAAGGATCACTCGACGGATGTCAAATCAAACAGTCGCGCGCTAGCGAGCGGCCTTTTTTGACATTTGCTGTTTTAAATTCATACCGCACACCCCAAGATTAGTTGTTTGGGCAACTGACTGACACACCGCACAGCGGCAATTTTTGAAATATTATTAGCGCGCACCCATGTTCGCGCACCCCATATTTACCGTACTGTCAGTCTCATTTGGTTTTTTTTGCTTTTGGTGTCATTTGAAAAACGTAAATTAAGGTATTGATTGTCACGAGTTGGTTTGCCCAGAATTTTTTTTGAACTAATTGTGGTTTCTCACTGAAAATCACTTAAACATTTGGTTTAAGCTAAAAAGGGCCGGAAGGAAGCACATGCCCTTCCCCTAGCAAACATAAACAACGTTTTGTATTATCTGAGCATCTGGAGCAGAAAATAACACCATAAAAACAGGAGGCGTACAGACGCCGATGCTGCGCTTGTGCTTGCTAGAACTCATGGGAGGGACGGCACGCCTCCGCTCGGCGATAGTATCGATGTCGCTGGCAGCCAGATCGATCACCTCACGGAAACGTGTGCAATATCACCCATAGCTATGGTAATAGACGATTTGCAAAGCCAATCAAAGACAGGCTGCAAATGGCGGGAAACGCCTATTTCCACACTGTTCCGTACAAATACGAATTTCTGTGATTATCACGAGTTGGTTCGGCCAGTTGAACGCTTAAATACGATTGTCAGCCGTGGTTTCAATTTCAGAAACCATAAGTGACACCAAATGAGACTGACAGTACGGTAATTAATTATGAGCGAAGTCTCAGGCATTTTACGGTATCGGGTAATTGAATCTGTGGCCACAGATTACCGCCATGGGAACCCGAAGATGCAGGGCTTAGGGTTCAGGTTTTAGGCTCGAGGGTTTAGGGTTTAGGGTGCAAGGCAGGGGCGAATCTGATGCAGGGAGAAGACCACTCATCTTGGGCATCTATCGTTATTGATGACGATCTGTCGCAAGGTTGAGGGGTTGAGGAACACGTATTATCAGGGTTTAGGGTTCAGATTTGAAGGGGAAGGGTTTAAGGTTCAGGGTCTAGAGTTTTTCGGTTGTCACTCAGGCTTGTAAAACTTTGCTCAACAACTACTGAATGTTTGCGAAGTCAAGTGCTGAAACCCTGCCTGAGGTACGACAGCAGCAGCAGCAACAACAACAACAGCAGTGTAACAGCAGAAACAACAACAGCATCAACAACAGCATCAACAACAGCAGCAAGAAAAAAAACAGCAGTGGTAACAGCAGCAAGACAAGCAGCGAAAACAACAGAGGTAGCAGCAACAAAAGCAGTAGTAAAAGGTAAAGAGGAGAAAGCAGAAGCTATTGAAGCAGATCTAACACGAGCAGACCCAACAGGAACAGGTAGGACATTGCGCACCTGATATGAGAGTTCTGCCCCCCGCCTGCCATAAGCGTGCCTATTAAGCTGAATCCCTCCTCCAACATACATACCTGCGTTGTCCGCGAGTTCTTGCCCGATGTCGCAAACGTGATTGTTCCCCGCTCGTTGGAGTGCAGCACCGGATCGTCCTTGATCACCTTGGTCCTCCACTCCGCAGCCTCAGATGGCTTGCCTGGGATGCCCCATTGGACCTGCAGGTAGCATGTCCAGAGGAGGAGTTTTGGGTTCCAACTCATGGCATACCCCCAGTTACATGGGAAAGACGGGCGCGGCAAGGCCTGGGGGTCCATGCATGCTGCAACCATGGGCAGCATGAGCAGCACCTAAGCGTGCCTCGCGAGCGGGCTCATGCTTGTAGAAGCATGCGTGGTGGACAGGCCCCCAATTGCATGGGAAAGACGGGCACGACAAGGCCTGGCGGTCCATGCATTGTGCAACCATAGGCAGTATGGCAACATGCTTGCATCCCCCTCCCTTTATTAGGCCTGCCGTGCACGCTAACTACCCAGCCAGCCATGTATGCAGAAGCAGCAACAAAACATGCCTGGCGGGGGGGCGTGCTTACTCCGGTTACAAATGCATGCCAGGTGCAACAATGCCCCGGCAATCCATGCGTGGTGCAGCAGGAGCAACACCCCATGCAGGCGGCAGTGCTGCCATGCATTGCCGTTCCAGCAGCCTCCTAGGCATGCGACAGCACTTTGATTCAGTGCATAATACTCCAGGCTTCAGGGTGCAGGTTTCCCTCGCCCTCCAGGGTTAAGGGTTTGGGGGTTCAGGGTTAGAGGATGACCAGCATGACCCTGGGTGCGTGGCATCGCAGTAACTCAGGTCTGACCCAGCAGCGTGTATGGAGGAGTCCGAAGCTGTATGAAGTTACAGGCGTGGCGGTGACACACTGCTTGGTGCCAAGTGTAAACCTGGTATAGTTTGTTTTCATTATTGCACACCTAAGCCTGGCCTCTGGAGGGCCAATTCCGACCCTGGTTTGTGTTCAAGGATTATCAGAGCAGCGCGCATGACAAGTAGAACGATTGGGAATGCATGGAGGCGTCGGCGGATCTCTGATCGTGATGCATGAATGCAATCATGCGTGCATGCATGCATGCCCGGCTTCACAAAGGGGGAGATGTCCCGTTTCACTGCACAGAAAACAGATCAGAGTGATATTAGCGGCCAGACATCAGCGCTGTTGTGATCTAACTTCGAGCAGGGATCGGCAGCTGTCGTGAATTCAGCCCCTGGGAGGGCTCGTACCCCACTGAGCATGCGCGGGTATTGGGGAAGGTCCGAGAAAACAGATGTGATTCGAGTAAACAAAATTGTCATATTATCGGCGGAGAGGCTACAACCGTCGCCTCACCATGAACCCGGAGACCACCCTGAAGAATCTTGCGAACGCCCAGGTCTCGCTGACGATGATCTCTTTGAAGCGCGCAGCACCCAGAGGAGCCCATTCGGGATACACCTCCACCACGAACTTGACGTCCTTGCCCTTTGCAACACTGATCTCGAACTCCACTTGGTAGGAGTCGGGGGAGAGGGACAGATCCTCTGCACAGACCAACTGCCCAGCGCATGACAGGACAGCGATGGCAGCGAGCAAGGAGGCGAGCGTAAATGACTTCATCGCGTGTGAGTGCTTTTGCTGTGACTACGCATAGGCTTGGCCGAGAGTGTTATACAAGCTTTTTAAAAATACGGGAGTCCCAACCGCAGCGCAACTGTACGCGAAAGTCGCATGGCACCATCATGGCATGGGACCAATTCCAACTCATGAAGGGCTAAATAATCATGGTATTGTGCAAATATTTTTGATTCCGGGTATCAATACGAACAGATGATGACTGTGTTTGGGTGACCAGTCAATAACGTTACACCTCTGGGTCTGGGCCCCCTCAAAGCTCGGCCGCGTGGGCGCCCAACTGTTCAGAAGGGAGTAAAGAAGGAACTAATAGGAAGAGAGGGGGAAAGTAACAAAAGGAGAGGCCGGGATGGCAACGAAGACCAAGTCCAACACCTGATGAGTTCCACTACCGGAGAGACTAACCCTCAACAAAGCCTCTAAAAAAAGATGAGTCCAGAAAAGCAAGCGTATCCCACCCCTGCTTGGCCGCGAGGGCGCCCCACTGATACTAAGGGAGAAGAGAAGAAACTAGGAAGGGGGCAAACAACAACAAAAAGGACCAAAGTGAAGGCCGGAAAGGCCAACGACACCGGCCTCAGAAACCCTGGAGACTAACCCTCAATAATGCCCACAGCACAGTCCACAAAAGCAAGTGCGTCCCACCCATGCTCAGCCTGGTACAACTGGTGGAAGTTAGGTCGGATGACCAGTAGCGACGGATGATATAAATCAGAGGAGATAAACCGGTAGACCATTTGCCCTTGATCATCAATTCATCATTCCCTTGGTCTAAATGATGATCAGGTGCTAAAGAGCAAGCTAGTCAATAACGTTACACCTCTGGGCCCGCTCAAAGCTCGGCCGCGTGGGCGCCCAACTGTTCAGAAGGGAGTTAAGGAGGCACTAAAAGGAAGAGAGGGGGAAAGGAACAAAAGGAGAGGCCGGGAAGGCTAAGCAGACCAAGTCCAACACCTGAGTTCCACTAGAGACTACCCCTCAACAAAGCCTCTAAGAAAAGAAAGTCCAGGAAAGCAAGCGTATCCCACCCCTGCTTGGCCGCGAGGGCGCTCCACTGATCAGAAGGGAGAAGAGAAGAAACTAAAAAGGGGGCGAACAACAACACAAACAAAAAGGCCAAAAGAGAAGACCGGAAAGGCCAACGACATCAGCTTCAGAAACCCGGAGACTAACCCTCAACAATGCCCACAACACAGTCCACAAAAGCAAGTGCGACCCACCCATGCTCAGCCTGGTACAACTGTCACGACGCATGGGTGCACCGCACGTATGGGTGGCTTGTACCGCTTTTTGGTTTCGGATTTCGTCTGTTTGTGGTACTTAGAAGATGCCTGGCTAACTCCAGGCATTCTTCTCTTCTTACTCAAGTAACATACCGAAGTTGAATCACCCTGCTATCTGTAAACTGTTCTGGGATTAACGTCCAACTGTGATATTTCGGCCTCTTGCTTATCAAGGCCAGGACACTGCACTAATGGGAGATCTCTAGTTTACACTACACTGATCCTATTTCTCCAAGACCACATCATTCAGTAACAGGCCCTGATCGTTACACTGATCGATTATCTCTAGTTAACCACTACACTTATTCGTGATCTCTAGCATCAGCTTCTCTACTCCATCCATCTCAGCTCTATCTCTCGATTACACCCTACACTGTGAGCTTCAACTGTTCTATCTCTAGGCTATAATTCGACACTGTGAGCTGCTACCCAGGCCTTTTCTGGCTACCAAGTCGATTTACTGCACCAGCAGCCGATCCTCCTCATCAAAGAGTCGCCTCTTCGGCTCCTCCTTTCTCATCACTTCGGCTGGATCGTCTCTCAACTCTCAAATCCGTTCCACACCATTTCCTACTGTCAACAGCCGGCTTCAGTACAACTAGACCCAGCAGGAACGAGTTCACTTCGCTACTTTTGTCAACAGTAAGAGAGGAATCATCAAAGGTTAGTGCAGTAACCCGAGGATTAGTCGAGGATAAACTGTCTGCCAGCAGTTTATCGCTCCTGCACACGCTAGTTAACCCCTATAAAGGGCACTTAGCACTCCAATAAGCGCCCTTTGTAGGGGTCTGTGCGCAGTGAAACTTCATGTTCACTGCTGCCTCGTGACACAACTGGTGGAAGTTATTGGCAGCGCCCGGAGGACCTGCCCACCCCCGCTCCCGTAACTGCTCCCTGACACTAGGGCACTGGAAGCACACATGCAGCGCATCCTCTACCTCCTCGCTATCCCCCCTGCCCAACACCGTTGGCAGCAGCGTGCTTGTCGCCGCTGACCGTTGCGCCGTCCTCTGGTATCAGCAGTGCTGATCGCGCCAAGCCGCAGTCGCAAATTGGTGCGCACACAAGCACACTCCCTCTGACTAGTGCGGCTCTGGGCTTGCGCCAGCACGGCACCTGCCGTGGACTGGAACCAGGCGCGGTAGGTTGCCGCAGATCTGTGCTCGGTGGTAGGGTCCCTGGGGTCCCACCGCCGCTTGCGTCCAGCCGTGCTTGCTCATAGGCTGCGTCAACAAGTGCCAACACCTCTGTGACGGGTAGGCGCTGTAGGGCAGCTGCTGCCTCGCGCAAGGTGGGGGTGGCTGTTCCACGCTCCAGCTCCTCTAATGCAGATCAGAGCACCACGTGCGGCCGCCAGCAGTGCCCTGGCTGATTGCAAGCTGCATATCTGCTGCCATGGCTTGAGCCATGAGAGGGCTGCATTGCTGTGCCTCCGGTGCCACCTCTGCATTGTAGAAGCGGAGGATATGGGCCCACCAGTCTCGCTGTAGTGGTTGGAGCGGCTGATGCAGGTAGCCCCGCAGCCTGGCGTAGGTGCTGAAGCAAGCTGGACTGCGTTTTGCTGGAGAGACATTGCCGCGGTCGAAGGTAGCTGGTGGCCCACACCACGTCGCCGTAGTTGGCCGCAGGCGCTGCGTACACAGCTGCCAGCCTGATGCGGGTTGGAAGATGGCGCCTTAGGCCCAACTTGTCTGCCATGCGGCGAACACGGTGCAGCGCGGCAGCCAAAGGCGCCTGTCTACCCTCCATGGCCCTCTTCATGCTGCCGCTTTCGTGCTGAGTGATGCCCAAGAACTTGAATTCTTGGACACGCTTCAACACGGTACGGTCAGGGCCGTACACGCAAACATAGGCTGGCTGTCGGCGCTGCGCTGCTAAGCGGCTGCCAAACTCCATGATTTCTGTCTTACTGACATTGACCCGAAGCTGTTTATGTGCTACATATTCATGCAAGGCATCATGCATGCGTTGCAGCCCTGCTGGGGTGCGGGCTAGCAAGGAGAGGTCATCCGCATACAGCAGGCAGCGTAGAGCAAGCTAGTATGAAGCAATGCTGATGGTGATATCGTGAACAACTCAAATTTCTTGCCAGTGCTGAATCCTCTGGACTGAAAAATGGCAGCATCATGCGTGTACCTGAAGGATGCTGCCATTTTGTAAAACGCGAATCGGCACTCCTTTAAGGAGTGAAGAAACAAGCAAGGCCAGAAACTTGGTGCACCACACCAGCAGGCTGCGGGGCTTCCTACGCCTGCTGCCAGCTGTTGTGGCTTGCAGGAGCGACAGATCCAGCAGCTACAAGCCTACAAAGAGACTCGTGGCAGCATGTGCTCCGCTTCTACAATGTAGAGGTGGTGCCGGCAGCTCAGCAAGACAGTTCACTCATGGCATTACCTGCAGCTCGAGGTTCGACAGAATACTGGAGGGCACACGTGGTGCAGTGAGCTGATGGGGGCTGAAGAGGAGTTTTGAGTGGGGAGCAACTGTCCCCAAACTGTGTCAGGCAGTCTATGACCCGAAGCCGCTCTCCGTCCCAGAGGTGCTACAGCTAGTGGACACAGCCAAGAAGTAGGCGCAGCTGGAGGCGACTGGCAGAGGAGAACCCAGGTCCCCAACACTGCTGAGCACTGGTCTGCGGCCGCATACCGCGCCTGGTTCCAGCCTGCGGCGGGCGCTTGCTGGGAGCTGCACTAGCAACAGGGCGTGTGCATGTGTGCGCACAGACTTACGGCGGCGGCTCGGTGTGGTTAGCACAGTTAACTTCAGAGGATGGCGCAACGGTCAAGAGATTTTACACGGAATTTTAAGTGTATTTTACTTCATATAACAAAAAAGTAGAAGCAGCCACGGGCCACCCTTGAAAGAGTGCGTAATAGCTCACTGGTTTAGAACAGTGCATACCCGCTGGGCCATGCTGAACGCTCGGCCACGTGGGGCTGGTAGGGAATGACTAGGCTCAATTCCAGCTGCCATGCACAGCCTGGGCCATGGTGCAGCCATGCCATCCTCTTTTGTGAGGTTGGCAGGAACATGGAACCCGGCGCTCTAGTCGGGGGGGGAGAGAAGATCGTGTAGCGGGTTCGATCCCTCAACCTCTGGGTATGGATGCCACCAGCGTAATAGCTCACTGGTTTAGCGATATTGCGCCGACAATGGCCGGGACTAAGTTTTTTCATTTTTTTCTTTTGAGAGACACGCTACTGCTAGTGCTGCTAGGCAAAGGGAGACGGCGAGCATGTGGAGCATGCGCTGCATATTTGCTTCCAGTGCTCTAGCGTCAAGGAGCAGCTTGGAGAAGTTCGGCATGCCCTCTGGAATACACCGCGGACTTGCACCAGTTGTATATGGGCAGCATCTGGTGGGAGGCTCTGGCTTTTGTGGAGGTCATGGTCGGCAATGGGACCTCAATATTTGTTGTTGGAGCGGAGGAGGTATCTTTGCCCTGATTTTTTCACTCTTGCTTCCTGACCTCTCTTTATTTTACACTCGTTCGGAACATATCTTCACTCTTTCCCATCTTCCTCTTCATTTCCATCTCCCAACCTCACTGTTGGGAGGACACTCGCACAACCTATTTGGCAGCACCAGGATGTTACTTCATTAGTCCGGTGCACTGATGATCCCCTCCATACCGAGTCTTCTGACTAGTTGTCACTGAAGCGGGCATGTCAGCTTGCAGACATACCTTAGCCACTGCCAGTTTCAACTAAACCCTCAAAACATAATATTTATCTTTCAAACTTCCTTTACTTTCCTCAGTGGGTAGACCAAGCCTGTTCATGTGATTCACTGTGTTATTCGCACAGTATGCGTAGAATACCGGTAAATGGTTGGATACCATGCTGTAGGTAGATGAGGTACACTCATAGGTAGAGATCAGGTAAGGACTACGAAATATGTCAGGTATATGTCTGACAAAGAAGTCTCATTATGTTGTAGCATTTGAAAGGTGCAGTTATTATCCGTTTGATTTCAGTTTTTGTATTAAGGATGCTCGACAATCAACAGTCATTCACTTGATCTCTATTTTGTTATGTTCCTTTCATTTTCCCATCATGACCATGGATTCCTGTCATATGTTACATCAATATCATCTTTGCAGTCAGCATAAAATACATCAGGCAGGACATACCCCGCCATATATTACACTCAATTATGTAACAGCCAATGTACATAAAAACCACGAGTCTATCCATTAGGTGAAAATGAAGACCTACAAGTACCGAGTCTTAGGGTAGCCAAAGTCGCAGTGTATGTAATAATGGAAACATGATCACATCATGTTCGCATGTGGGATTAAATGTCACAGATGATTAGATCATGAAGACAGCAGATCCCTTGACTGCCTCAGTCACAGCCAAGGCAACCAGGCCAAGCATGGCAGCCCTGCCATTGATCATCTCGGCCTCAGGCTTCCAGAAGTCAGAGGGCTGGGCCTTGCCACCGTTGGTGATGGTGTACAAGCTGGCTCCAGTGAAAACCAAGCCAGTGACAATGACCGGGAGCACAGTAGAGTCCAGCTGGGCCAACAGGGTGCTGCCACTTGCCAGCTCAGCGCCGACAGCGGCGACGAAGCCAAGCATCGCAAGGCGGCCGTTGATGGTCTCAGGTGCAGCTCCAGAGAACCCCATGGCAGCTGCACAGGGAGGGAGCAGCAGGAAGGTCAAACATGTGGAAGACGAGTGAATCATGCTACATATCTGGGCCTGGTTTTAAGGTGCAGCCTTGGTCTCCAGACAGGGCAATTTTGATGTGGAGTCTTTTAAGGTTTACAGGGGATGGAGAATGAACGTCTGTGCAGAAGTCTGGCTTCACAATGCTCAAAATATGGAAGTGACAGGCTCAGTGGGCCCCAGGGATACCTACGTGCCCTTCGATCAAGTGGAATAACGAATCATTCCCAGCCACGGGATAACGCACTCCTGGGCGTTACGAACCGGCGACTGTACTCACATTCCAGGGTGGGGGCTGCCGGTGCGACGGGGGCAGGGGGGGGAGGGGGGACGGGCGTTGCCGCGGGTGGCACCTGTCCACGTCAAACGAGTAGCAAAGACAGACGTGAGCATTCGTAGAGCCAACTATTGAAGAAGTCGGCCGGCAACAACATAACTGACTGCGACGATATGAAGTGCGCCGGATAAAATGAAGCTAGCTAGGGTTGCTTTTTTTTTTGAGGCACGTAGCTTAAACAAGCATGCGATTAGAAAGTACTCACAGGTGCGCCGGGGGTCTCGGCCCTGACAGACACGACGCGCCTAGAAGAGCGTGTGATTGATGACGCCTTGTATGTCTGTCGGCAGGAGACGGCAGTGGAGGCACGGCTGGAGACGACGGTGAAGGACATGACTGCAAGTAGTGTAGATTCAAGTGGATATAAGTGGATTGAAGACGTAGGCAGTTCTAGAGAAGAAGTCTGTGTTCAACTTACAAGTAGGGCATCAGGATGCGGTGTTCGTTAGGGTTCTAGCCCTGTAGGGTCTGCACGTGCGTGGCTGTGAGAACCCGCTGCTCTGAGACCACACGTGGCCGACGTGGATCCCGTAGTAGGTGTCGGGGTACCCTCCCATCGGTCGCATTTTACACTTTTAAACTCTGTGGTTGTGGAATTTATTACAACAGTCAGTTAGGGTGGGTTTGGGTGGAGACGTTCGCTAACGCTTTATGGTGGACTACTGGTGGTAGTGTGTTCTGAGAGGCGATTCACACCAGAGCTTTTTGGCGACGAACCCCGGGGTTCGTCGCGAATGTGACCTGCATTTCCCGTCGAACCCCGGGTGTGAATCGCCTATAAGGTGCTGTTTCCACTGGTATTCTGTCGGGCAACCGACGAGTTATTGCGGCCGTGTGAGTGCTTTTGGTCGTGTGCCTTTCCTGTTTCCGGATCGCCTTTTCTCAGCTGACGACGAGGGCCACATGAGTGTGCACCCGGGCTGCTTTTTGTGTTCGCTTCTCAGCTTTTAGGGTTGGGCGGTCAATCTCACACCTTGTCAATTATCAAGTCCTAACATGAGAAGTTAGGAGGGCGATTCGATGCTGATCAGCAAGATATCACATATTCAAATATTTATGAACGTCGTCAGTAAAGTCCACCTGCTGCCATGGCTTGAGCCATGAGAGGGCTGTATTGCTGTGCCTCCGGTGCCACCTCTGCATTGTAGAAGCGGAGGATATGGGCCCACCAGTCTCGCTGTAGTGGTTGGAGCGGCTGATGCAGGTAGCCCCGCAGCCTGGCGTAGGTGCTGAAGCAAGCTGGGCTGCATTTTGCTGGAGAGACATTGCCGCGGTCGAAGGTAGCTGGTGGCCCACACCACGTCGCCGTAGTTGGCCGCAGGCGCTGCGTACACAGCTGCCAGCCTGATGCGGGTTGGAAGATGGCGCCTTAGGCCCACCTTGTCTGCCATGCGGCGAACACGGTGCAGCGCGGCAGCCAAAGGCGCCTGTCTACCCTCCATGGCCCCTCTTCATGCCGCTGCTTTCGTGCTGAGTGATGCCCAAGAACTTGAATTCTTGGACACGCTTCAACACGGTACTGTCTGGCTGTCGGCGCTGCGCTGCTAAGCGGCTGCCAAACTCCATGATCTCTGTCTTACTGACATTGACCTGAAGCTGTTTATGTGCTGCATATTCATGCAAGGCATCAAGCATGCGTTGCAGCCCTGCTGGGGTGCGGGCTAGCAAGGAGAGGTCATCCGCATACAGCAGGCAGCGTAGAGCAAGCTAGTATGAAGCAATGCTGAAGGTGATATCGTGAACAACTCAAATTTCTTGCCAGTGCTGAATCCTCTGGACTGAAAAATGGCAGCATCATGCGTGTACCTGAAGGATGCTGCCATTTTGTAAAACGCGAATCGGCACTCCTTTAAGGAGTGAAGAAACAAGCAAGGCCAGAAACTTGGTGCACCACACCAGCAGGCTGCGGGGCTTCCTACGCCTGCTGCCAGCTGTTGTGGCTTGCAGGAGCGACAGATCCAGCAGCTACAAGCCTACAAAGAGACTCGTGGCAGCACGTGCTCCGCTTCTACAATGTAGAGGTGGTGCCGGCAGCTCAGCAAGACAGTTCACTCATGGCATTACCTGCAGCTCGAGGTTCGACAGAATACTGGAGGGCACACGTGGTGCAGTGAGCTGATGGGGGCTGAAGAGGAGCTTTGAGTGGGGAGCAACTGTCCCCAAACTGTGTCAGGCAGTCTATGACCCGAAGCCGCTCTCCGTCCCAGAGGTGCTACAGCTAGTGGACACAGCCAAGAAGTAGGCGCAGCTGGAGGCGACTGGCAGAGGAGAACCCAGGTCCCCAACACTGCTGAGCACTGGTCTGCGGCCGCGTACCGCGCCTGGTTCCAGCCTGCGGCGGGCGCTTGCTGGGAGCTGCACTAGCAACAGGGCGTGTGCATGTGTGCGCACAAACTTACGGCGGCGGCTCGGTGTGGTTAGCACAGTTAACTTCAGAGGATGGCGCAACGGTCAAGAGATTTTACACGGAATTTTAAGTGTATTTTACTTCATATAACAAAAAAGTAGAAGCAGCCACGGGCCACCCTTGAAAGAGTGCGTAATAGCTCACTGGTTTAGAACAGTGCATACCCGCTGGGCCATGCTGAACGCTCGGCCACGTGGGGCTGGTAGGGAATGACTAGGCTCAATTCCAGCTGCCATGCACAGCCTGGGCCATGGTGCAGCCATGCCATCCTCTTTTGTGAGGTTGGCAGGAACATGGAACCCGGCGCTCTAGTCGGGGGGGGAGAGAAGATCGTGTAGCGGGTTCGATCCCTCAACCTCTGGGTATGGATGCCACCAGCGTAATAGCTCACTGGTTTAGCGATATTGCGCCAACAATGGCCGGGACTAAGTTTTTTCATTTTTTTCTTTTGAGAGACACGCTACTGCTAGTGCTGCTAGGCAAAGGGAGACGGCGAGCATGTGGAGCATGCGCTGCATATTTGCTTCCAGTGCTCTAGCGTCAAGGAGCAGCTTGGAGAAGTTCGGCATGCCCTCTGGAATACACCGCGGACTTGCACCAGTTGTATATGGGCAGCATCTGGTGGGAGGCTCTGGCTTTTGTGGAGGTCATGGTCGGCAATGGGACCTCAATATTTGTTGTTGGAGCGGAGGAGGTATCTTTGCCCTGATTTTTTCACTCTTGCTTCCTGACCTCTCTTTATTTTACACTCGTTCGGAACATGTCTTCACTCTTTCCCATCTTCCTCTTCGTTTCCATGTGGAGCACACTCGCACAACCTCTTTGGCAGCACCAGGATGTTACTTCATTAGTCCGGTGCACTGATGATCCCCTCCATACCGAGTCTTCTAACTAGTTGTCACTGAAGCGGGCATGTCAGCTTGCAGACATACCTTAGCCACTGCCAGTTTCAACTAAACCCTCAAAACATAATATTTATCTTTCAAACTTCCTTTACTTTCCTCAGTGGGTAGACCAAGCCTGTTCATGTGATTCACTGTGTTATTCGCACAGTATGCGTAGAATACCGGTAAATGGTTGGATACCATGCTGTAGGTAGATGAGGTACACTCATAGGTAGAGATCAGGTAAGGACTACGAAATATGTCAGGTATATGTCTGACAAAGAAGTCTCATTATGTTGAAGCATTTGAAAGGTGCAGTTATTATCCGTTTAATTTCAGTTTTTGTATTAAGGATGCTCGACAATCAACAGTCATTCAATTGATCTCTATTTTGTTATGTTCCTTTCATTTGTCCATCATAACCATGGATTCCTATCATATGTTACATCAATATCATTTTTGCAGTCAGCATAAAATACATCAGGCAGGACATACCCCGCCATATATTACACTCAATTATGTAACAGCCAATGTACATAAAAACCACGAGTCTATCCATTAGGTGAAAATGAAGACCTACAAGTACCGAGTCTTAGGGTAGCCAAAGTCGCAGTGTATGTAATAATGGAAACATGATCACATCATGTTCGCATGTGGGATTAAATGTCACAGATGATTAGATCATGAAGACAGCAGATCCCTTGACTGCCTCAGTCACAGCCAAGGCAACCAGGCCAAGCATGGCAGCCCTGCCATTGATCATCTCGGCCTCAGGCTTCCAGAAGTCAGAGGGCTGGGCCTTGCCACCGTTGGTGATGGTGTACAAGCTGGCTCCAGTGAAAACCAAGCCAGTGACAATAACCGGGAGCACAGTAGAGTCCAGCTGGGCCAACAGGGTGCTGCCACTTGCCAGCTCAGCGCCGACAGCGGCGACGAAGCCAAGCATCGCAAGACGGCCGTTGATGGTCTCAGGTGCAGCTCCAGAGAACCCCATGGCGGCTGCACAGGGAGGGAGCAGCAGGAAGGTCAAACATGTGGAAGACGAGTGAATCATGCTACATATCTGGGCCTGGTTTTAAGGTGCAGCCTTGGTCTCCAGACAGGGCAATTTTGATGTGGAGTCTTTTAAGGTTTACAGGGGATGGAGAATGAACGTCTGTGCAGAAGTCTGGCTTCACAATGCTCAAAATATGGAAGTGACAGGCTCAGTGGGCCCCAGGGATACCTACGTGCCCTTCGATCAAGTGGAATAACGAATCATTCCCAGCCACGGGATAACGCACTCCTGGGCGTTACGAACCGGCGACTGTACTCACATTCCAGGGTGGGGGCTGCCGGTGCGACGGGGGCAGGGGGGGGAGGGGGGACGGGCGTTGCCGCGGGTGGCACCTGTCCACGTCAAACGAGTAGCAAAGACAGACGTGAGCATTCGTAGAGCCAACTATTGAAGAAGTCGGCCGGCAACAACATGACTGACTGCGACGATATGAAGTGCGCCGGATAAATGAAGCTAGCTAGGGTTGCTTTTTTTTTGAGGCACGTAGCTTAAACAAGCATGCGATTAGAAAGTACTCACAGGTGCGCCGGGGGTCTCGGCCCTGACAGACACGACGCGCCTAGAAGAGCGTGTGATTGATGACGCCTTGTATGTCTGTCGGCAGGAGACGGCAGTGGAGGCACGGCTGGAGACGACGGTGAAGGACATGACTGCAAGTAGTGTAGATTCAAGTGGATATAAGTGGATTGAAGATGTAGGCAGTTCTAGAGAAGAAGTCTGTGTTCAACTTACAAGTAGGGCATCAGGATGCGGTGTTCGTTAGGGTTCTAGCCCTGTAGGGTCTGCACGTGCGTGGCTGTGAGAACCCGCTGCTCTGAGACCACACGTGGCCGACGTGGATCCCGTAGTAGGTGTCGGGGTACCCTCCCATCGGTCGCATTTTACACTTTTAAACTCTGTGGTTGTGGAATTTATTACAACAGTCAGTTAGGGTGGGTTTGGGTGGAGACGTTCGCTAACGCTTTATGGTGGACTACTGGTGGTAGTGTGTTCTGATAGGCGATTCACACCAGAGCTTTTTGGCGACGAACCACGGGGTTCGTCGCGTATGTGACCTGCATTTCCCGTCGAACCCCGGGTGTGAATCGCCTATAAGGTGCTGTTTCCACTGGTATTCTGTCGGGCAACCGACGAGTTATTGCGGCCGTGTAAGTGCTTTTGGTCGTGTGCCTTTCCTGTTTCCGGATCGCCTTTTCTCAGCTGACGACGAGGGCCACATGAGTGTGCACCGGGCTGCTTTTTGTGTTCGCTTCTCAGCTTTTAGGGTTGGGCGGTCAATCTCACACCTTGTCAATTATCAAGTCCTAACATGAGAAGTTGGGAGGGCGATTCGATGCTGATCAGCAAGATATCACATATTCAAATATTTATGAACGTCGTCAGTAAAGCTTTTGCACCGCCGTTACCGCCGTACGAAGGGGGTTTTCGGGGTTTGGTTGAAGGATTTTTTCGGGGCCTGTCACAGGGGGTTTGGCGAAAGCAGGGTTTTTCGAAATAAAAATCGCTGGTGACCAATTTGCCCGCCCGTTGATTGACGGCCGTTATGTGAAAGGGTGCGAGCATTAGCCAACAGGCCAACATCCACTGCATCCAGATACACCGCAAACCCTGCCGCAACTACAGGATCATGGAAAAAAACGGGGGTATGTAGCCTACGTTCGCCAACTAGCCGAAATTAAAAATTGCTGGTGACCAGGGTACGCCCGTTGATTGACAGCCGTTGTGTGAAAGGGTGCGAGCGTTAGCCCACAGGCTGACGGCCACATACACCGCAACTACAGGATCATGAACAAAAAAACGGGCGTAGCCTACGTTCGCCGGCTAGTTACGAACGTCGTCAGTAATAAAGCTTTTGCACCGCCGTACGAAGGGGTTTTTCGGGGTTTGGTTGGAGGGGGTTTTCGGGGTCTGGCGCAGTGGGTTTGGCGAAAGCAGGGTTGGCCGAAATGAAAATTGCTGGTGACCTAGGTGACCACGGTACACCCGTTGATTGACGGTCGTTATGTGAAAGGGTGCGAGCGTTAGCCCACCGGCCAACGGCCACATACACCGCAGCTACAGGGTCGTAACAAAAAAAGGGCGTAGCCTACGTACGCCGGCTAGTTACGAACGTCGTCAGTAGCCCAAGTGCTCCAGATTTTGAGGAGGGCTTTCAGGGTTTGGCGGAGGACGGTTTAGCACTTATAGGGTTAACTGCATCCCCGAGGCAATCATCGCGTCAGGATTGGCCTGTGTTGGAGGGATACGTGGCATCACACTTTTTTTGCCAGCCGAACTTGTCTCTCTTCTTGACAGTTCCTTCTTTGTTTGTCTTGCGTACGTTCGGCATCCTACTTACGAACGTCGTCAGTAAAGCTTTTGCACCGCCGTACGGAGGGGGTTTTCGGGGTCTGGCGCAGGGGGTTTGGCGAAAGCAGGGTTCGCCGAAATGAAAATCGCTGGTGACAAACACGCCCGTTGATTGACGGTCGTTATGTGATAGGGTGCGAGCGTTAGCCCCCACAGGCCCGCAGCCACATACACCGCAACTACAGGGTCGTGAACAAAATAAACGGGCGTGGCCTACGTTCGCCGGCTAGTTGCATAAATCACTGTTGCAGTGGGGAATGGAGGGGGTCGATAAGCAATCATGGCGTCGTGCCCCTGGGGAGTATCGTGCATGCGAAGAGAGGGAAACCCGCAAATGTCACATTTCTTTAGTTACGCCCCGTGGGCGAAAACTTCCTCGTCACTGTTTCATTACCGTTGGTTGTGTCGGTTGGGTTTGCCGAACGCCCGCGCTCGCGACAACAGCACAGGCGAGCTGTGGCAAATTTTAGGTGAGACGGAGCATTTTGTAAAGTGTTTTAAGCCGTAGGGCTGATGCATACACACCATAGCTTCATGCCGATTCGATCGTGCAGTATCGCACATTCGCACATGGTGCGACGTGGCCACGATATTCTGGCGCTCTGCCCCAGATGCGCCTTGCCTGATCGTTGAAATCTCCAAACATCTCAATTCTCAACCAACTCAACTACCGGTAGCCGACGTGGGGGCCATGCATGTGCATGTAACGTCGTGTCATCGTGTGCCATGAGGAATACT
Organism: Limnomonas spitsbergensis; assembly: GCA_037349105.1. Taxonomy (NCBI): domain Eukaryota; kingdom Viridiplantae; phylum Chlorophyta; class Chlorophyceae; order Chlamydomonadales; genus Limnomonas; species Limnomonas spitsbergensis. The sequence goes on along the minus strand of JAYJMM010000101.1, from coordinate 1,832,561 downwards.
GCACGACTGTGTCAGCAGCGGATACTGTGTCGATAAGCAGCTGCCCTCACTGGCTGAACCACACAGCGATTCAATGCACATATGCACTGCATCCTTACAACGACCCACCCAACCTGTCGAAGCGTGAACTGCATTCAGTCCGGACTTCCTGATGGATCCACCAAGCCCTGTTGGTAATGGGTCAGACAATAGCTTCAGGGCCACTGTAGTGATGCTGAATCGCTGCAAAGAAATATGTAAGCGCAATGAAACCCCATGCCATGAAATCCTGTAGTGTACCAGAAGTCTTAACGCACTACATACAGGCTATCTGCCACTCCACCTTCAACGGCCTCGAGTAAAGGGCTCTGCTACAGCATTTCCAAGTACTTACCAAAAGTGTAGCCTTTAACATAACCCGATGACCACCCCAGCCGCACCTGTCTGACAAAGCCTGAACCTGGCCCCGCATGAAGGCTCCAGGCCCTGCAGCAGCAGATTCAGGCATGAGCATGAATTGGAGCCTTCGTTCATTCGCTGGCCTTAGTTCTGCTGGCTTGCCAAGGCAGAACCACACGGCGATGCATTCCATTCCATTCCAGAGCACTCCTTCCTGCGTTTTTTAGGAGGATGCTGATGAACCTCCACAGAAATATGCACCTCTCCCAGTCTCCCCTCCCATGCTGCTCCCCCTTTCCTCCTTCACCCAGACATGCGTACATTCTCCATGATGCTGATTTCATGGGCTGAGCTGCGCATATGTGAGTACCTGCCTGGGGCTCTGGGAATAAGCCGAGTGGGGGGGCATTCAACCCCGGAGTGCCTACCCTATGTGGTTAGCTGTTTCCGCCTACCATACGGGTACCCACGAAAGCAAATCAAATCTATGGTATCACAATCTGGCTGAACCTGTGCCGTATTATGCCGTGTCGTGCTAACTTGGCAGTATAATCCAGATGAGCCTGTGCTGTGTCATGCCGTGTCGTGCTAACTCGGCAGTATAATCCAGATGAGCCTGTGCTGTGTCATGCCGTGTCGTGCTAACTCGGCAGTATAATCCAGATGAGCATGTGCCGTATCACATGCCGTATCATGCCGTATAGTGCGACCATGTGAAAAACCACTGTCCGGATGGACAGTGTCATAGTCATCTGTCCACCCAGGCTATGGAGGACGCTTGTGCTATCACAGCTGGTGCAAAGGCTAGAATTCAAAATTCTCATATATCACTTGGACAGGCTCATCAATCCCTGATCCCTGATCCCTGATCCCTGATCCCTGATCCCTGATCCCTGATCCCTGATCCCTGATCCCTGATCCCTGATCCCTGATCCCTGATCCCTGATCCCTGATCCCTGATCCCTGATCCCTGATCCCTGATCCCTGATCCCTGATCCCTGATCCCTGATCCCTGATCCCTGATCCCTGATCCCTGATCCCTGATCCCTGATCCCTGATCCCTGATCCCTGATCCCTGATCCCTGATCCCTGATCCCTGATCCCTGATCCCTGATCCCTGATCCCTGATCCCTGATCCCTGATCCCTGATCCCTGATCCCTGATCCCTGATCCCTGATCCCTGATCCCTGATCCCTGATCCCTGATCCCTGATCCCTGATCCCTGATCCCTGATCCCTGATCCCTGATCCCTGATCCCTGATCCCTGATCCCTGATCCCTGATCCCTGATCCCTGATCCCTGATCCCTGATCCCTGATCCCTGATCCCTGATCCCTGATCCCTGATCCCTGATCCCTGATCCCTGATCCCTGATCCCTGATCCCCGATCCCCGATCCCTGATCCCTGATCCCTGATCCCTGATCCCTGATCCCTGATCCCTGATCCCTGATCCCTGATCCCTGATCCCTGATCCCTGATCCCTGATCCCTGATCCCTGATCCCTGATCCCTGATCCCTGATCCCTGATCCCTGATCCCTGATCCCTGATCCCTGATCCCTGATCCCCGATCCCTGATCCCCGATCTTCTGCACCATTGTAGAATGCAGCCCCGCCTCCAGTGTAGCGATGTTCATGGACGCAGCGATCGAACAGCCAACAGTCCTCATGAATGCCCTCTTGTTAATTATGCACCCAGCCTAAAAATTGTGGGGGACCAGCCAGAGTGATAGCGCACAGGCCAGGCTGTCGCGGCTAAGAGCTGCGCTGTGTCAATGACTGTGCGAAGGTAAATGACGAAGTTCCCGTGTAAACACCGTTTCATGCGGCCAGCCAACAGACCGCATGAATACCCCCTCCTTGTCCTGGTCCCTGCCTTTGACTGCGAGGTCATGCAGCACAAAAAGGACAGGCAGGGCTGTAGATGCATGCTGTGAATTCAACACTTGCAGCACCATCGAGTGTGTGCCACATCTCTTGCCCCTTGTACTAGCATAGAGGGTGCCACATTCTTGCTCCTTCTAGTGCCACATCTCTTGCTCCTTGTGGTGCCACATATCTCGCCCCTTGTAGTTGTGAAGGGTAAACATCTGCTGCACCATGCCTCAGGACGATTCAAAGATGACCTTGCACAACTGCACATACCACCACGGTTGTCCAAATCCTCCTCCCCGGCCTCGCCCCTGCTCCCACTCTCCCATTGCCGATCAGAAGGCAAAATTCGTCTCCTCCCCCTCCCAGCATGGCCCGTCACCCCCAAGCCCAAGACATCAGGTGCATCATGTTCTTGGACGATCCAAGTATCGCCTGGCACAAGCCTCTCTAATACATCGAAATCCAGCTTCCTCTTCAGGTTCGAGGTGAGTTCACACTTCACAGCACGGTAGCATAGTTCAGCGACATTCATGTTACATCCGGGCATCTGGCCGATCCTGTCATGTGTGGCCAGCTGCCTCCTCTAGGCTTTAAATAAGTCCGGGCCGGTCTGGGGCTCTACCAAACCATTGGTGGCTGCAAGGTTCGTGGTGGCATGATCAGGCTAGTTTAGGGTTTAGGGGTTAAGGGATTTAGGGTTTAGGGTTTAGTGCTGATACTGAAAGATACGGCACATATTAAAGGAATTGTGCTGACAAAGTAGCAGGACGCGGCACGATACGGTGCAATATGGCACAGGCTGAGCCGGATTGCGCTGCCATGGCTGAGTTGCAAACTTGGCCGATTGCAGGCAAGAGGCATCCTGTTCACGGTCACCCTTGGCACTAGGTTTGAACAGGAGATCAGGGGGTGGATGGAAGTCCTTCTGAAGTCACTAAGGCTGGTCTCACCTATTCCCACCTCCGCCCCAGCATCCTTTTATTCCAGGGTCTCACCCATTCCCGCCTCCGCCCCAGCATCCTTTTATTCCAGGGTCTCACCCATTCCCACCTCCGCCCCAGCATCCTTTTATTCCAGGGTCTCACCCATTCCCACCTCCGCCCCAGCATCCTCTTATTCCAGGGTCTCACCCATTCCCGCCTCCGCCCCAGCATCCTTTTATTCCACGGTCTCACCCATTCCCACCTCCGCCCCAGCATCCTTTTATTCCAGGGTCTCACCCATTCCCACCTCCGCCCCAGCATCCTTTTATTCCAGGGTCTCACCCATTCCCACCTCCGCCCCAGCATCCTTTTATTCCAGGGTCTCACCCATTCCCACCTCCGCCCCAGCATCCTTTTATTCCAGGGTCTCACCCATTCCCGCCTCCGCCCCAGCATCCTTTTATTCCAGGGTCTCACCCATTCCCACCTCCGCCCCAGCATCCTTTTATTCCACGGTCTCACCCATTCCCACCTCCGCCCCAGCATCCTTTTATTCCAGGGTCTCACCCATTCCCACCTCCGCCCCAGCATCCTTTTATTCCAGGGTCTCACCCATTCCCACCTCCGCCCCAGCATCCTTTTATTCCACGGTCTCACCCATTCCCACCTCCGCCCCAGCATCCTTTTATTCCAGGGTCTCACCCATTCCCACCTCCGCCCCAGCATCCTTTTATTCCACGGTCTCACCCATTCCCACCTCCGCCCCAGCATCCTTTTATTCCAGGGTCTCACCCATTCCCACCTCCGCCCCAGCATCCTTTTATTCCACGGTCTCACCCATTCCCACCTCCGCCCCAGCATCCTTTTATTCCACGGTCTCACCCATTCCCACCTCCGCCCCAGCATCCTTTTATTCCAGGGTCTCACCCATTCCCACCTCCGCCCCAGCATCCTTTTATTCCAGGGTCTCACCCATTCCCACCTCCGCCCCAGCATCCTTTTATTCCAGGGTCTCACCCATTCCCACCTCCGCCCCAGCATCCTTTTATTCCACGGTCTCACCCATTCCCACCTCCGCCCCAGCATCCTTTTATTCCAGGGTCTCACCCATTCCCACCTCCGCCCCAGCATCCTTTTATTCCACGGTCTCACCCATTCCCACCTCCGCCCCAGCATCCTTTTATTCCACGGTCTCACCCATTCCCACCTCCGCCCCAGCATCCTTTTATTCCAGGGTCTCACCCATTCCCACCTCCGCCCCAGCATCCTTTTATTCCACGGTCTCACCCATTCCCACCTCCGCCCCAGCATCCTTTTATTCCACGGTCTCACCCATTCCCACCTCCGCCCCAGCATCCTTTTATTCCAGGGTCTCACCCATTCCCACCTCCGCCCCAGCATCCTTTTATTCCAGGGTCTCACCCATTCCCACCTCCGCCCCAGCATCCTTTTATTCCAGGGTCTCACCCATTCCCACCTCCGCCCCAGCATCCTTTTATTCCACGGTCTCACCCATTCCCACCTCCGCCCCAGCATCCTTTTATTCCAGGGTCTCACCCATTCCCACCTCCGCCCCAGCATCCTTTTATTCCAGGGTCTCACCCATTCCCACCTCCGCCCCAGCATCCTTTTATTCCACGGTCTCACCCATTCCCACCTCCGCCCCAGCATCCTTTTATTCCAGGGTCTCACCCATTCCCACCTCCGCCCCAGCATCCTTTTATTCCAGGGTCTCACCCATTCCCACCTCCGCCCCAGCATCCTTTTATTCCAGGGTCTCACCCATTCCCACCTCCGCCCCAGCATCCTTTTATTCCAGGGTCTCACCCATTCCCACCTCCGCCCCAGCATCCTTTTATTCCAGGGTCTCACCCATTCCCACCTCCGCCCCAGCATCCTTTTATTCCAGGGTCTCACCCATTCCCACCTCCGCCCCAGCATCCTTTTATTCCACGGTCTCACCCATTCCCACCTCCGCCCCAGCATCCTTTTATTCCAGGGTCTCACCCATTCCCGCCTCCGCCCCAGCATCCTTTTATTCCAGGGTCTCACCCATTCCCGCCTCCGCCCCAGCATCCTTTTATTCCAGGGTCTCACCCATTCCCGCCTCCGCCCCAGCATCCTTTTATTCCACGGTCTCACCCATTCCCGCCTCCGCCCCAGCATCCTTTTATTCCAGGGTCTCACCCATTCCCACCTCCGCCCCAGCATCCTTTTATTCCACGGTCTCACCCATTCCCACCTCCGCCCCAGCATCCTTTTATTCCAGGGTCTCACCCATTCCCACCTCCGCCCCAGCATCCTTTTATTCCAGGGTCTCACCCATTCCCACCTCCGCCCCAGCATCCTTTTATTCCAGGGTCTCACCCATTCCCACCTCCGCCCCAGCATCCTTTTATTCCAGGGTCTCACCCATTCCCACCTCCGCCCCAGCATCCTTTTATTCCACGGTCTCACCCATTCCCACCTCCGCCCCAGCATCCTTTTATTCCAGGGTCTCACCCATTCCCACCTCCGCCCCAGCATCCTTTTATTCCAGGGTCTCACCCATTCCCACCTCCGCCCCAGCATCCTTTTATTCCACGGTCTCACCCATTCCCACCTCCGCCCCAGCATCCTTTTATTCCACGGTCTCACCCATTCCCACCTCCGCCCCAGCATCCTTTTATTCCAGGGTCTCACCCATTCCCACCTCCGCCCCAGCATCCTTTTATTCCACGGTCTCACCCATTCCCACCTCCGCCCCAGCATCCTTTTATTCCAGGGTCTCACCCATTCCCACCTCCGCCCCAGCATCCTTTTATTCCAGGGTCTCACCCATTCCCGCCTCCGCCCCAGCATCCTTTTATTCCACGGTCTCACCCATTCCCGCCTCCGCCCCAGCATCCTTTTATTCCAGGGTCTCACCCATTCCCACCTCCGCCCCAGCATCCTTTTATTCCACGGTCTCACCCATTCCCACCTCCGCCCCAGCATCCTTTTATTCCAGGGTCTCACCCATTCCCACCTCCGCCCCAGCATCCTTTTATTCCAGGGTCTCACCCATTCCCACCTCCGCCCCAGCATCCTTTTATTCCAGGGTCTCACCCATTCCCACCTCCGCCCCAGCATCCTTTTATTCCAGGGTCTCACCCATTCCCACCTCCGCCCCAGCATCCTTTTATTCCAGGGTCTCACCCATTCCCACCTCCGCCCCAGCATCCTTTTATTCCAGGGTCTCACCCATTCCCACCTCCGCCCCAGCATCCTTTTATTCCAGGGTCTCACCCATTCCCACCTCCGCCCCAGCATCCTTTTATTCCACGGTCTCACCCATTCCCACCTCCGCCCCAGCATCCTTTTATTCCAGGGTCTCACCCATTCCCACCTCCGCCCCAGCATCCTTTTATTCCACGGTCTCACCCATTCCCGCCTCCGCCCCAGCATCCTTTTATTCCAGGGTCTCACCCATTCCCACCTCCGCCCCAGCATCCTTTTATTCCACGGTCTCACCCATTCCCACCTCCGCCCCAGCATCCTTTTATTCCAGGGTCTCACCCATTCCCACCTCCGCCCCAGCATCCTTTTATTCCAGGGTCTCACCCATTCCCACCTCCGCCCCAGCATCCTTTTATTCCAGGGTCTCACCCATTCCCACCTCCGCCCCAGCATCCTTTTATTCCAGGGTCTCACCCATTCCCACCTCCGCCCCAGCATCCTTTTATTCCAGGGTCTCACCCATTCCCACCTCCGCCCCAGCATCCTTTTATTCCAGGGTCTCACCCATTCCCACCTCCGCCCCAGCATCCTTTTATTCCAGGGTCTCACCCATTCCCACCTCCGCCCCAGCATCCTTTTATTCCACGGTCTCACCCATTCCCACCTCCGCCCCAGCATCCTTTTATTCCAGGGTCTCACCCATTCCCACCTCCGCCCTAGCATCCTTTTATTCCAGGGTCTCACCCATTCCCACCTCCGCCCCAGCATCCTTTTATTCCAGGGTCTCACCCATTCCCGCCTCCGCCCCAGCATCCTTTTATTCCACGGTCTCACCCATTCCCACCTCCGCCCCAGCATCCTTTTATTCCAGGGTCTCACCCATTCCCACCTCCGCCCCAGCATCCTTTTATTCCAGGGTCTCACCCATTCCCACCTCCGCCCCAGCATCCTTTTATTCCACGGTCTCACCCATTCCCACCTCCGCCCCAGCATCCTTTTATTCCAGGGTCTCACCCATTCCCACCTCCGCCCCAGCATCCTTTTATTCCAGGGTCTCACCCATTCCCACCTCCGCCCCAGCATCCTTTTATTCCAGGGTCTCACCCATTCCCACCTCCGCCCCAGCATCCTTTTATTCCACGGTCTCACCCATTCCCGCCTCCGCCCCAGCATCCTTTTATTCCAGGGTCTCACCCATTCCCACCTCCGCCCCAGCATCCTTTTATTCCACGGTCTCACCCATTCCCACCTCCGCCCCAGCATCCTTTTATTCCAGGGTCTCACCCATTCCCACCTCCGCCCCAGCATCCTTTTATTCCAGGGTCTCACCCATTCCCACCTCCGCCCCAGCATCCTTTTATTCCAGGGTCTCACCCATTCCCACCTCCGCCCCAGCATCCTTTTATTCCAGGGTCTCACCCATTCCCACCTCCGCCCCAGCATCCTTTTATTCCACGGTCTCACCCATTCCCACCTCCGCCCCAGCATCCTTTTATTCCAGGGTCTCACCCATTCCCACCTCCGCCCCAGCATCCTTTTATTCCAGGGTCTCACCCATTCCCACCTCCGCCCCAGCATCCTTTTATTCCAGGGTCTCACCCATTCCCACCTCCGCCCCAGCATCCTTTTATTCCAGGGTCTCACCCATTCCCACCTCCGCCCCAGCATCCTTTTATTCCAGGGTCTCACCCATTCCCACCTCCGCCCCAGCATCCTTTTATTCCACGGTCTCACCCATTCCCACCTCCGCCCCAGCATCCTTTTATTCCAGGGTCTCACCCATTCCCACCTCCGCCCCAGCATCCTTTTATTCCAGGGTCTCACCCATTCCCACCTCCGCCCCAGCATCCTTTTATTCCAGGGTCTCACCCATTCCCACCTTCGCCCCAGCATCCTTTTATTCCAGGGTCTCACCCATTCCCACCTCCGTCCCAGCATCCTTTTATTCCAGGGTCTCACCCATTCCCACCTCCGCCCCAGCATCCTTTTATTCCAGGGTCTCACCCATTCCCACCTCCGCCCCAGCATCCTTTTATTCCAGGTTCTCACCCATTCCCACCTCCGCCCCAGCATCCTTTTATTCCAGGGTCTCACCCATTCCCACCTCCGCCCCAGCATCCTTTTATTCCAGGGTCTCACCCATTCCCGCCTCCGCCCCAGCATCCTTTTATTCCACGGTCTCACCCATTCCCACCTCCGCCCCAGCATCCTTTTATTCCAGGGTCTCACCCATTCCCACCTCCGCCCCAGCATCCTTTTATTCCAGGGTCTCACCCATTCCCACCTCCGCCCCAGCATCCTTTTATTCCAGGGTCTCACCCATTCCCACCTCCGCCCCAGCATCCTTTTATTCCAGGGTCTCACCCATTCCCGCCTCCGCCCCAGCATCCTTTTATTCCACGGTCTCACCCATTCCCACCTCCGCCCCAGCATCCTTTTATTCCAGGGTCTCACCCATTCCCACCTCCGCCCCAGCATCCTTTTATTCCAGGGTCTCACCCATTCCCACCTCCGCCCCAGCATCCTTTTATTCCAGGGTCTCACCCATTCCCACCTCCGCCCCAGCATCCTTTTATTCCAGGGTCTCACCCATTCCCACCTCCGCCCCAGCATCCTTTTATTCCAGGGTCTCACCCATTCCCACCTCCGCCCCAGCATCCTTTTATTCCAGGGTCTCACCCATTCCCACCTCCGCCCCAGCATCCTTTTATTCCACGGTCTCACCCATTCCCACCTCCGCCCCAGCATCCTTTTATTCCAGGGTCTCACCCATTCCCACCTCCGCCCCAGCATCCTTTTATTCCAGGGTCTCACCCATTCCCACCTCCGCCCCAGCATCCTTTTATTCCAGGGTCTCACCCATTCCCACCTCCGCCCCAGCATCCTTTTATTCCAGGGTCTCACCCATTCCCACCTCCGCCCCAGCATCCTTTTATTCCAGGGTCTCACCCATTCCCACCTCCGCCTCAGCATCCTTTTATTCCAGGGTCTCACCCATTCCCACCTCCGCCCCAGCATCCTTTTATTCCAGGGTCTCACCCATTCCCACCTCCGCCCCAGCATCCTTTTATTCCAGGGTCTCACCCATTCCCACCTCCGCCCCAGCATCCTTTTATTCCACGGTCTCACCCATTCCCACCTCCGCCCCAGCATCCTTTTATTCCAGGGTCTCACCCATTCCCACCTCCGCCCCAGCATCCTTTTATTCCACGGTCTCACCCATTCCCACCTCCGCCCCAGCATCCTTTTATTCCACGGTCTCACCCATTCCCACCTCCGCCCCAGCATCCTTTTATTCCAGGGTCTCACCCATTCCCGCCTCCGCCCCAGCATCCTTTTATTCCAGGGTCTCACCCATTCCCGCCTCCGCCCCAGCATCCTTTTATTCCAGGGTCTCACCCATTCCCGCCTCCGCCCCAGCATCCTTTTATTCCAGGGTCTCACCCATTCCCACCTCCGCCCCAGCATCCTTTTATTCCAGGGTCTCACCCATTCCCACCTCCGCCCCAGCATCCTTTTATTCCACGGTCTCACCCATTCCCACCTCCGCCCCAGCATCCTTTTATTCCAGGGTCTCACCCATTCCCGCCTCCGCCCCAGCATCCTTTTATTCCAGGGTCTCACCCATTCCCACCTCCGCCCCAGCATCCTTTTATTCCACGGTCTCACCCATTCCCACCTCCGCCCCAGCATCCTTTTATTCCACGGTCTCACCCATTCCCACCTCCGCCCCAGCATCCTTTTATTCCAGGGTCTCACCCATTCCCGCCTCCGCCCCAGCATCCTTTTATTCCAGGGTCTCACCCATTCCCACCTCCGCCCCAGCATCCTTTTATTCCACGGTCTCACCCATTCCCACCTCCGCCCCAGCATCCTTTTATTCCAGGGTCTCACCCATTCCCACCTCCGCCCCAGCATCCTTTTATTCCAGGGTCTCACCCATTCCCACCTCCGCCCCAGCATCCTTTTATTCCAGGGTCTCACCCATTCCCACCTCCGCCCCAGCATCCTTTTATTCCAGGGTCTCACCCATTCCCACCTCCGCCCCAGCATCCTTTTATTCCAGGGTCTCACCCATTCCCACCTCCGCCCCAGCATCCTTTTATTCCAGGGTCTCACCCATTCCCACCTCCGCCCCAGCATCCTTTTATTCCACGGTCTCACCCATTCCCACCTCCGCCCCAGCATCCTTTTATTCCAGGGTCTCACCCATTCCCACCTCCGCCCCAGCATCCTTTTATTCCAGGGTCTCACCCATTCCCGCCTCCGCCCCAGCATCCTTTTATTCCACGGTCTCACCCATTCCCGCCTCCGCCCCAGCATCCTTTTATTCCAGGGTCTCACCCATTCCCACCTCCGCCCCAGCATCCTTTTATTCCAGGGTCTCACCCATTCCCACCTCCGCCCCAGCATCCTTTTATTCCAGGGTCTCACCCATTCCCACCTCCGCCCCAGCATCCTTTTATTCCAGGGTCTCACCCATTCCCACCTCCGCCCCAGCATCCTTTTATTCCAGGGTCTCACCCATTCCCGCCTCCGCCCCAGCATCCTTTTATTCCAGGGTCTCACCCATTCCCGCCTCCGCCCCAGCATCCTTTTATTCCAGGGTCTCACCCATTCCCACCTCCGCCCCAGCATCCTTTTATTCCAGGGTCTCACCCATTCCCACCTCCGCCCCAGCATCCTTTTATTCCAGGGTCTCACCCATTCCCACCTCCGCCCCAGCATCCTTTTATTCCAGGGTCTCACCCATTCCCACCTCCGCCCCAGCATCCTTTTATTCCAGGGTCTCACCCATTCCCACCTCCGCCCCAGCATCCTTTTATTCCAGGGTCTCACCCATTCCCACCTCCGCCCCAGCATCCTTTTATTCCAGGGTCTCACCCATTCCTCCAACCTGTCCCGAATCAGTCCATACACTCCTCCCTGGTGTGCCTCGCGTGCCCTTCTTTAACATCCTAAGCAGGGCAAATGCACATATTGTTCCGAATTAGGGGAGGGTACCAAACCCCAATCACCTCCAGCACTCATCAGTCCTGAGCGGGGGCTGCGGATGACCACTGCGGTTCGTCGTCACTACATATTCCCCCAGCCATGCTCAACTCTCTCCATTGCCACCTGTCTGGCCTTTGTTTTGCCTCTCATGTGGTAGAACTCCTTTGCGATGAGATGTGGCAAGGACCGCCCCTGTACACCCTTACGACCTTCACCCCTCCTCCTGACCCTTGCCTCCCACTGCCTGTCTGCCACATACTCCTCCCACCTCCTCGTTTCTCCCATCCAGTGTTCCTTCCTCTCCATCACTGTTTACTCCATCCTTTCTGTCGTCTGGGCATGTCCTCCTTGGCACCACTGATCCTCACCACTCAGCTCACTCAATACACCCCCAAGCCGTCCTCATCGCTGTCCAAAACATTCAGAGGAAAGGCGCGCCGTCATGGAACCCTAACAGCCCAGGTCTTGCTCACGCACCTCGTCCTCCTCCTCTATGGGCATGCACATGATCAAGATCTCCGTTGCACTTTCATATACTGCACCTTCACTACTACAGCGCCACATGACGGTCGCCCATGCCGTCTCCCAACTCCGTCGGGTTGTCTAGATCACCCTCCCCTGCATCACTTCTGCCTCCTATGCCGATGAGGCACACATCTTCTCCTCTTCCCCAGCATCGCCCGCCACCCCCATGCGCCGTCTTAACGCGCCCGCCCCAGTTGCCTTCCCTGTTCTCCTCCCCTCGTTCCAGAGCTCCTACCCCAGCATATCCTATCACCCCTACGTGCTGTCTTAACGCGCCCGCCACACTCTCCTTGACTGTTATCCTTCCCACATTACAGAGCTCCTTCCCCAGCATATCCTATCACCCCTACGTGCTGTCTAAACGCGCCTGCCCCACTCTCCTTGACTGTTATCCTCCCCACATTACAGAGCTCTTTCCCCTGCATGGTTTTGCCTCCCGTCCACCCTTTTCTCAAGCTCCCTTCGCCTTTGGCCTGATTGCACCTTCACTCCCTTTTCCCCTGCCCCCTTTTTGATTAGCTCTGTTCACTCCACCCCCCACCCCGCCTAAATCCTCGCCTGGCGGCTGCTTCCTGCCTATTACCCTAAATCCTAAACCCTTAATCCTTAACATATAACCCTTAACCGAAAACCTCCCATGGCGGCTACTTCCTGCCTCTTACCCTAAACCCTAAACACATACGGTATTCATGAATGAAATACGAAAAGAAAGAATTGCCCGCAATGTTTCGTTACTTGAACAGTCTTATTGTTTAAAAACAGTAGAAGATGATTGTGTATAAAGTCCGAAAACAACTCTCACACCTTTTGGCCCCACTTTGATCATTGCCTCCTCCCTGATCACATCCACTCACAGCCTCTGCAGCATTCATGCCGCCCTCGATCATGCCTGTTAACGTTTAGTTATGAATAGAACGAACACATATCGCCTACACCCGACGTTGAATACATTATACATTATAATCAAATTGCTAATGCGCTTCTTTTGATCGAAGGCGCACTTGCGGCGGAAGTCTACGTCCGTCCAGGCCGGCATAGTATGTAGGTTAAGGCGCGTGTTTTTTTGTCACTTTTTTTCTAGGCACACTTATTTTACAGTCTCCCATTAAGGGGATCCCTAAATACAAAAAGAAAGAATCGTTCACCATGACTCATCACTTGAACAGTCCTATTTTTTGAAAACATTTGAAGATTATTTTGTATAATGATTGAAAACAGCATTCACACCTTTCGGAACCACTTTGATCATTGCCTCCTCCCTGATCATATCCACTCACAGCCTCTGCAGCATCCACCTCATACCGAGAGCTGTCTTCCACCTGCATGATCTCATTGAGGACAAGCACGCCCCCCTCTTCTCCTGGCCTGAGGCAAACGTTTCCTCTCCTGGGCGCATGCTGGCAAACATGAGCTCCGCTCAAAGGTAAATAACATATTGTTAATTTGTGATTCACTGGGCACAGAGCTTGCCGAGACCCTAAACCCAAAGGTATGAAATCACATATAAAGGCATACTGGGCAAAGAGCTTGCCGAGACCTTAAACCGTACAACTTAGACCAGCCTTCATTGATCTCTGGGCCCTGCTCGAGGATAAATTCGGCCACTTCGGCAAACAAAAAAGTCTGCTTGCAAACTCAAGAGAGAAGGCACGACAGAAAAGAAAAGGAGGCATCGGATGTGACAGGGGTGGGGCGACCACTGGATCGCCTGGTCTGCGCGGTTGACCTGTCCCGCATGCTAGATGCCATGCATGAGTATCAAGCGGATATATAAATATCTTCGAGTTAATATCAGCAAGACAGACAGACCATGTCTGAGTGTACGGCCCAGGCTCAACATGCCGGTTGTGCTGAAGGGTGTCCAGCAGCGATTAATGAGAGGTCCTTGGGCAACATTCAGCACAAAGCGGTAGTAGAAGGAAGGTCATGTCATGGGGAAAGAAATCTCTGGGTGCCGCGCTGCAGTATGTCCACTGAGTGGTGTGCAGTAGGTAGTAGATGCCTAAGCCCAAACAGGTCCTACGCCTTGTCGTTTTAACCGGCATGATTTAACCGGCATAATTTCAGTGTAAGTAATGAGAGAGATGTGGACTAGTTTGCATTATGAAGTAAAATATGGGACTGCAATAAGTATATTATTTCCACAATTTGAGTAACAAGTGTTTGGGTTACTTCTCGAAGGTGTTGCGAGTTATATCAGGGTGTTAATTTATTGCACAGTTGATGAGGGAAAGGTCAACTGGATCAGCGTTCAAGAATTCGATAACAGCTTTTACAAAGATATATGTAAATGAAAGTCTTATCACGAACATGAAAAAAGACAACATTGGATTACTCTTCACACCTATCATTCAGATGACATACTCCAGCCACTTAATTTCAAAGCGTATAATCACATTATCAGGATGGGTAAAAAATAAGAATAAATAAATATCTGGCAGTCATATGTACCTAGCAAGTGCGCTACAAATATATCCTCATATTTAAATGGTGAAGACAGGGACGCCAGTTGTCGCCTCAGTGACAGCCATTGCAACCAAGCCTAGCATAGCTGCCCGGCCGTTGAGCATCTCTGCCCGGGGCTTCCAGAAGTCTGAAGGCTGGGCCTTGCCTCCGTTGACAATGGTGTACAAGCTGGCTGCCGAGAAGACCGCGAAGGTGATGACAACTGGAACCACAGTAGAATCCAGCTGGGAGAGGAGGGTGCTGCCACTGGCAAGCTCGCGACCAACAGCAGCGACGAAGCCAAGCATGGCGAGGCGACCGTTGATGGTCTCAGGTCCAGCTCCGGAAAAGCCCATGGCAGCTGCACAGGTGGAGGACAGCATGAGGGTTAGGTAGGTGATGGCAAAATATCAGATACTTGAATGCCGGTATGTGTAAAGTCTATACGGGGTGACGTAACGAAAGAACCACGGATGAATTGACAGTACATACATATGAGGACTAGATAATTAGACACGTTTCAAGCTGACACACTGGCTCACTCAGATAAAGAGAAACAAGTTAATACCAGGGCTTTGAGACTCCAGCAAATTTTGGTAGGACTGTACAGAGTATAAAGCTGGGCGTTGTCAAGACAAACTCACTCTGCAGGGAGGGGGCAGCCGGTGCGACGGGCGCTGGGGGAGGAGGAGGAGGAGGTGCAGCAGGCATGGGCGTAGATGCCATCGTAGGGGTGGCAGGGGGCTTCACATCCTGAGATTCATCAAAGCAGTGGAGAGAGTGAGAGAGCTGTCAGGTGCGTGATCAGTACCTGCCGTTCTGATACGAGGTCATGCAACAGACAGACAGGCAGCGATGATGGGAAGTACAAGCTGTAAGCGTCATTTAATAGATGTTGGCAGGTTCGAAAGTGTGCGCCGGGCTGCCACTCACGTTGGACGGAGTGCCTGGGGTCTCGGCCCTGACGGACACAACGCGCCTGGAGGAGCGCGCGACGGGCGATGCCTTGGGTGCCTGACGGCAAGAGACAGTGGAGGCACGGCTGGAGACGGCGAAAGACATGATTGCAGGCTTGAGATGATACGAAGAGTGGAGTCGATGTATAGGAGGTGAGTGTATACCTTTCGACTGTTCCCATCATACAAGTAGGACACCAGGACACCATGGTAGGGTTTTAGGGTCTGTGCGTGCGTGGCTGTGGGGTCCCGCTGCTCTGAGACCACAGGACTGACGTGAAACCTGTGCCGTAAACCCACAGGGCGATCGCTTTTCGTCACATGTGGCCGTGGCTGCCACCAACGGTGCGCCTTTCAATTACAGCCATGAACAAACTTGTGCGCCCGCCATACAGCAAGACAGACTGTCAATCAGAGCTTTGTGTAATGCCCTGGGACAAACACAGCTGCGAACCTGTTCATTGCTTAGCCAACACTGATCGGATACAAGAGGGATGGGAAGCGGGTGGATGATACGATACGTCGCCTACGGCCTGCCGGGGGTGCTACGCGCAACGCTCGCAGTAGTCTCGCATGCAAATAGAGTGACATGGCCCGTCCACACGGTACGTGTTCACTGGGGTATGGCAAGTTTTCAGCTCTGTTGGTACGTGTGCACGTCTTCTCATGATGTCACCCCATCGTCCCGCCCGTTTGCAAACTCGGGAATTTCTCTATCAGAACCAAGCCCAGTTCTCCACGTGCCTGTCCTATATGGGCAACCTCTTAACCAAGGTTCGCTGCGAAACCGTAACGTACGATGCTTACATGCGCTGCTTGATGACGTCCAATGAACACCGGACTGAGCACTCCAGCTAGCAAAGATAACGTTTCATGATTGGGTTTCAACGAGCCATAGCTTGACCGGTGGCAAAAGACAAGCTGCCAACCTGGGGCGTATTCACAGGGGTGACAGGGGTACCGGGGTCTGCATGGCGGTCTGCATGTTTTCATACTTTGCCATTTTGTACAAGATGTAGCCATTAGTTGGCGCATAAAATGTGCTGAAGGCAGTCCATCGTCTATTGGCTGTTTTCCGTCTCTTACAGCACCGTCACGTGCCCGTCTGCCTAGCATCTCCGCCCGTCGGTCCCATCCGCCCGCAGCTTTACACTCCCTTTTGGCTACCACCGCTGCCGCACCCTCAGCGGCCTGCTGCCACTTGAAGTCCAGCAGGTCCTTCGAGAACGTCGAGGCCCTCACTTCCCCTTCTTGCTACCTGCTCTGCCTCCGTGGCCTCCTGCCGCTTGAAATCCGGCAGCTACTTCGAGAATATCGAGGTGCGCCTACAGCATCTGAGCCGCAGCCCTCACTTCCCCTTCTTCTGCCTGCTGCCGCCACGGCTTCCGTGGCTTGCTGCCGCTTAAAATCCGGCAGGTACTTGGACAAAATTGAGGAGCGCCTGCGTCAGCTGAGCCGCAGCCCTCACTTCCCCTTTTTGCTGCCTGCTGCCGCCGCGGCCTCCGTGGCCTGCTGCCGCTTAAAGTCAGGCAGAAACTTTGAGAACATTGAGG
The DNA here is from genome assembly GCA_037349105.1 of Limnomonas spitsbergensis. Taxonomy (NCBI): domain Eukaryota; kingdom Viridiplantae; phylum Chlorophyta; class Chlorophyceae; order Chlamydomonadales; genus Limnomonas; species Limnomonas spitsbergensis. The sequence continues at coordinate 1,815,715 of JAYJMM010000101.1, read as the reverse complement.
CCATGAAGGCTAGGAAATTGTAGTCAAGGATCTTCATGAGGAAGCGGAAAGACAGAGCAGTCGGGCCGACGTCACGCCAGACCGTGCGCCCGATGCTCGCGAAGACCGTGTCTGGGAGGTCCTCAGCAGAGACAGCAAACTGCTTGAAGAACTCAAGCATATCGATCTTGTGCGCCTTGTCGTAAAACCTGGGCAGGAGAGTATAGGATGCAGGGTTTCAGTTGCCTTGCCATAACCTAAGCAGGAGGGTTTCGGATTCTGGGTTTGGGTTGCCTTGCCATAAAACCTAAGCAGGAGGGTTTCGGATGCAGGGTTTGGGTTACCTTATCGTTCAACCCAAGCAGGAGGGTTTAGGACGCAGGGTTGGGGTTACCTTGTCGTTTAACCCAAGCAGGAGGGTTTCGGACGCAGGGTTGGGGTTGTCTTGCCGTAATATGCAGGCAGGAGTTGGAGGATCGGGCCAGAGAGTTTCAAATGCCCTCATCACGCACGATGGATCGCAAAATATCAGAAAGTATGGAAATCTAGTTGACCAGAGACAATATCACACGAACGAGGCTATCTGGGTTTTGAAACTCGGACTGCATCAGAGCAGACTCTTTTGAAACTTGGACTGCATCAGAGCAAACGCAACTCCATCTTGCGAGGCTTAGGCAGCCAGGTGAAATGGCAGAGTTCAAAAGAACAACCCAGTCGAGTAGAAGCAGGCCTGGCCAAGTGCTATCAGGTGCAGACAGACAACAACACACATTCAGCTTGCATGGCCCAAACGTCTTTAGCTTCCGGTAGTTGAATTGGGGATTAGGACTTTTTGTTTTGTTTTGAGGGGGTCTCATTCCTCTCTCTCTTTAGTTTCCAACCTTGCTGTTGGACGCTGACGCGGCCAAGCTTCGCAGCATGGCCCAGTGGTGTAACGTCATTGACACATTCAGCTTGCATACATTAGCTAGTATCAGGGGGGGTGAGTGCTCATAGCAAAAAAAACATTGGCCCAGCAAGAAGTAATAACACAGCAGCTCCAAGCAGCCCAGAGGGTCCGCAGTGGGAGGCAGCAGGACCAGACAGGACAGGTACTGCCGGCGGCGAATCTCTGTTTTGTCTCTCTAGACTTAAGAAAGTGTGAGGCTGGCCATCCAACCATTGTTAACCTGAGACGCTAACACAAAAAAACGGCCCAGGTGCGCTCGCGGCCCTCATCGTCAGCTGAGAAAGCCTTGCTTCACACCGAGAATTTCTGCACACCTTCACACCAGGGTTTCTTTCATCCTCTGCTCCACACTCCAAAACCACGTGTGTGTCACCTCACCCCTGTTCCACGCATTCACACCAGGTGTGACTTCGCCCCCGCTTCACACTCACCGGGTGGCCACGGGTGACGGGTGGAAGACGAGGACATCGATGCCATGCGGCTTGACCTCGGGCGCGAGGCTGGCCCCAAAGGACGAGACAAAGCTCTTTGTGGCGGCATACAGCACGGAGAAGGGGCTGGGCATGGCAGCCGCGGCTGATGAGGTGAACACCACGCAGCCCGTCAACTTCTTGTCAACCTGAAAACAGTGTTTCGTGTTTTTGTTTAATAAAATGAGCCCAACGATACCGGTCTCTATACCGGTACTACAAGTAAATCTACTTGTTTGGGCAGCGCCGAGCTTTAAAAAGTGCATGGCAATCAAAATGGGTAAAAGAGGTCTAATGGGAGACACCCATGTTGGCCAAACCTTGGCTTGAAGAGCTGGGTCTGCCAACTTCCCTGACCAACATTTTCCAGGATCTTCATAATCAACAAGCTATACCGTATTGTGTGCAGGATTTCTTGAGACAGCGCTGTTCCCTTAGCCCGCACGCCCCTAGGGGGGCGTAGTCCTCTTTCTTTCTTTCTTGAGGCAGCCATAAACATGCACTTCAGCCTCTTCAATACTTGGCATTCTCATGCCTATGCGCAGTCGCAAATCGTCTGCAAATAATCTCGAAATCGATCCATCTCCTTCCCCTCAAACCTTTCAGCAGGATTTCAAACGATTGAACCGCTTGAAATCGAGCAGACCTCCGAAAGTGCGGCGCTTCCCTCAAGACAGCACGTAACAGCTGACCACTCGTTATGAAACAATGCATGGCAGCTGATGCTGTTTCTTGAGCGAGCCCTAGTCAGCGTTTCTGGCTATGAGTGCACCCCTGTCAAGCTTTGACCGACCGACAGACAGGCTCAAGCAGCATGGCTGGCAGCACTTGGGGCCTCCTTCTGGAGGCTCAGAGGTAGCTGCCCTAAAGTTGAACTGTGTCCGAGCCACGGAACAAGAAAAAGTACCCCCCCGGATCTCACCATGCGTCGGACAAAGTGGTGCGTGATCTGCACCCCGCTGACAGCATTACAGTTCAGGTTCAGCATCAGGTCCTCAATGGGCCTGCAAAGCAACAGGAGGGCTCACTCAGTGACTCTCGATGCACGCCTCGACGGCATTTTGAGGGCATGGCATGGCCATACCCGTGCCTTGCTTTTAAATGGCGGATGTCGGGACGTGCAGGTACTCAGTTGGACAGTTATTCCAACCATCGGCTGGCTATTACTGCCCTGCCAGGGGAGTGCATCAGACAAGCAAGATCTACGAGCTCCTTATCCCTACCCATCAATCATGTACTCATTGGAGATTTAAATCACAGCAGGGCATCAGTCTCTGAGTTCGCGAAAAGCATGTCTCTATCAGGCCGACTCACAGGGCGCGCAAGCTTTTTTCGAGAAGCAATGTAAGGTCTTCGTGTTATGCTTGGTGTGTTGACGTTGCTTTTGTTGGCAATCTGACAGAATTTCAGCCACCTCACACTCAGCCACCCACAGACAGGCACAATGCCTTCTAAAAACAAAACTGGATCAGGTCCACAGGGATTGCAAGCTGCGTTTATTTTCAAAAGCCGGCCAAAGAACAGTTGGTGAGTCTTCCGCGCCGGTACTTAAGAGTTGTGCTCAGTGTGTCCACAAAATGTGTGCAGGTTGCAGACTCCAGTCATACTCAGCGATGCAATGTCATGCACATTGACTTATAAACAGCACCTGTTGTGGAAGAAGCCAGTGAGCATGTAGCCAGCATTGTTGAAAATCAGCTGGATGTCAATGTCATCCGTCTTCTTGGCTATGTCCGACAAGTAACCATCCTTGCCCAAGTTGGCTGGTACCTAGGGAATAATGTAGGGGAGAGCAAATGCCAAGGCCAACGTCTCAGCCAGAGCAAGGGGGGAAGCACCCTTCGGGCAGGTGAGCCTGTTCGAATATTCATTATAATATTCTAACAGAGCCTTGCTAAACGTGGCTGGAAGAGTACCAGTATGCTCATGGATGGACAAAAGGAGGCAGACATGGTACGGCGCAAGGTTTATCAGGGCATGCATTGCAATACCCAATGGATGACAAGTCCAAATCACCATGTTAGCAGGTCCTTCTGTCATATCGTGTCAACTTTGCATGGGAGGACGAAGGTCCACATAGATGTAGGCCCTGCCTATTGCTGAGTCCTCACCTTCCTAAATTGCTGCATGGGGAAAGCAGCTTTGACTTCTTCGAACGTGCTGTCAAGCAATGGATCTGCCAATGCAACCAACACAACGTTCAGGCCTTGCCTGGCCAGCTTCATGGCGATGGCCTTTCCGATTCCTGTGACAGGTGGTGATCGAAAAAGATCAGAGCGCTGCTTAGGCGCGTCTTTGGCAAATTCAAATTTAGACTTACCTGAGCTGGATCCAGTCACCAGGGCCCATTGCGCGTTGTATCTCTTCTTCAAGTTTTGCGTCTGCAAGGTTTCGATACGAATTTGGTATACAGAAGGCTCTTTGTTGCTGCGTTATCTAAATCCAATTATACCTTGAACCAAAACGCAACGATGAGGTGTTGAATGATGAAAGTTCCGAAGGAGAAAAAGAAGAGAAACAAGAACGCATACTTGTAGAATGCATCTAGCAATCCCATTTCGAAATGTTGCAGCTTACGGTATGTCTGCAATCAAACTGGCTCGCTGCTACCGAGCATCAATTCAAAATGTCGACAGATCTGGGGAACAGATCTGGGTCGGCTGGGGTCAGGTTTCAAGATGTCTCAGCCAGTTGATGAACAAGCTCTTCTGCCCACTCTTGCTTCTGGACCACCCAAGCGTCTGAACAATATTTTACCCACAAGAAAGGACCTCCACGCTTGCGTCACTAGCAGACAGCAACACCACAACAGAGTAGCACGTTCACTCGGTCCATGCCGCATGGGCAGCGCCACTCGACGCTCAATCTCCAGAACCCAAGTCTTGGCGTACAAGACTCGAGATCCTGTCTCCCTTGAAGACTTCCTGCTCCAGCGGCTGGGCAATGCCAAATCAAACAAGTGGTGACTGCGTGACTGACCATAGGTATAGTACCCTATCGACTTTGGCTCCGTCAACTATCATTTCAAATACGGTACCAGTCGTACCTCTGGATTTATTTTTCACGAGACATCTGCTAAGTGGCTGGCAGCAATGAAAGTATGTCTGTGGACCACAGCCAACTGGACCAAGAGGTAATAGCTGTGTTTAATTGTGCGCATCAAAATACAAACTGTGAGGGCATTGCAAGCCGCGCAATGGCTCTCTCAGCAGCATGCGATCAGGCTAATGTGCCTGGTCCCATGCAATGCATGCTTGTCTGCATGAATACAGTATTGCTGCGACAGCATCCGGACATCCAAGCAAAGATCAGACAGTGCAAAATGTGAACGGAAAGAATCAAATACGGTAAGCTAGTAAGTGTGAACTGAAAGAATCAAATACTACTGCCTCATCTATACAGAACATATGTGCATGCGATATGCATGTTGTGGGGAAATGTTTCCAGTGGTTCAACATTGGTGGCATCCATACCTAAAGGTTAGGATCAATTCCGCCAAACGATTCTCTCTCCCCCCTGTCTAGAGCTGGGCTCACATTCCTGCCGCCTTAGAAAGGAGGGTGGAATGGCTAAACCATACTCCTGGCTGTGCATGGTAGCTTTAATCGAGCTTGCTCATCCTTTACAAGCCCCACGTGGCCGAGCGTTCAGCAGGGCCCAGCGGGTATGTACCGGTCTAATCATATCATTTAGACGTCGTCGTTTCAGAAGCTGGGGCTTCCTTTGATTGCCCTTCTTTCCCAGCCGTTGTCAACCCCTTGACTTCCCCCCACCTTATCTTTTTACCCTTACCCACTTGTTGTGCCTCTTTCCTCCCATCTGATTAGTTGGGCGCCCGCACGGGGCAGACCTTTTTCAGCATGGTCCAGAGGTGTAATGTCATTGACATCTAATCAGAGGCATAGGGGGTGAGGGATATGGACGCAGTCTCGTGCCCAGCGCCACAGCAAGCTACGAAAATATTTTTCGGCGATTTGCTATGATGTTGGCACTCCTCAGCGCCCAAGCCGTTTTTCAGCAGTGGTGCCCTGGATGCATTCGAGGCGGCAAGACTTATGGTCTCTCTCCCCCCTTCCTCAGGGCTCGTAACATTTGGATCTCACACAGATATTTCGCCTGTCTGGTGAGTGATCCACCGTAATCTTAAAATAATACAATTAATTAATTGTGAAGAGAGAATTCGTCTCAGAGAAAGCAGCAAGGCCAGTAAGAGTTTTGTACTGTTATAGGGGACTGGGTGCCTTACATCCATGGGAACGTCCTGTCCTCTGTTGCTTTGATGGGTTTTTTCTTGTAGGTGAGCATCTGTCTCCTTTTGTTGAGGGTAGGCTCTCTCTACTTTTGTTGGCGAGGAGGCTCGTTCTCCTTTTCTTTCTCTCTTGCTTCCACTCTTCATTTGTCAATAACGTTACACCTCTGGGCCCGCTCAAAGCTCGGCCGCGTGGGCGCCCAACTATTCAGAAGGGAGAAAAGAAGAAGCTTAAAGGAAGAGGGGGGGAAGGAACAAAAGGAGAGGCCGGGAAGGCAAAGAAGACCAAGTCCGACACCTGAGTTCCACTAGAGACTAGCCCTGAAAAAGCCTCTAAAAAGGAAAGTCCACACAAGCAAGCATATCCCACCCCTGCTTGGCCGCGAGCGTGCCGCACTGATCAGAAGGGAGAAGAGAAGAAACTAAAAAGGGGGCAAAGAACAAATAAAAGGACCAAAGGACTCTTGCTTCCACTTTTCATTTTGTAACCCCAACAATTGGACGCCTTACGAGCCTCGTGAGCAGGGGCCACAGGTGAATTGACATTGAAATTAACGGGGAACAGCTGATCCATTTTTAGCGGGGCCCAGACGTCATTGACGGGAACCGAGAATGAAACTAGTGGGATGCCTGCTCACCCTCAAGATTAGATCGCAGAGTTCTCATGCCCTCGAGCCTAATCCTTGGTTTGCAAAATCGATTCCCATGCTCCTTCTGGGCACCAAGTGGCCTGATGTCCTTTCAGTCTGCGGGCGCTGATACTGAGCCTTTCTGAGCAGGGCCCCGAAGTTTAACGTCATTGACTGTTGGTCTGTGGTACGAGGCTGGACTGATTTAAAAGCGTGAACCACTAAACGGAATGTTGGATCAGGTATCAGGGTGTGGAAGTCTTCAGCCATGCGAATGCATCAATGCCGCTGAGGTACATCATGCAAATTCATATTAATTTCAGGCGGCTACTAAAGCATCAGTACGGTAGCTGAGGCCGTCCGTTTCTTGCCAGAACAGAGGTAATCTTTCACATCATCATATGCCTCGTCAACCTTTATGTTTGTCGCCCTTGCCGAGCTTTATTTAAGCAGGGCCCAGAGGTGTAACATCATGGACATGCCTCGCTACTGGTGCCAGACATTCGATCATGTTTCAACCATGGTCTCTCACATGACAAAGACACGGTATGCATTACAAGTAGTCCACAGCTCTTGAACTCGTCAGGTCTAAAATTCAGCCTGTCAAAGGCCGTCCAATACATGTCATGCGCCCGTGCCATGCCATTGACTTGCAAAGGATGTCATAGGAGCACGCTACGAGTTTTCCCATTGACAAATCAGGCTCGGTCTTCCCAGTCGCCAGCTATGTTCATATGCAGTATTCGTATCTGAGTCGATAGTGATTTCTCTGCAATGTCACCTATATAATCAGTTATGCAGCAGAGATTGCACATGCCATGGTGACTTGATACATGCTAGCCTGCAAGCTCAGCAGTGCTGCCATGCGCATGCCGCTTATTGGGGCCAGCAATGTTAACAACCCGAAATTTGTCCTCCATGCTTGTGCTGCAATCGCCAGCCTACATGTACGACCTCTTGACAACACAGCCATCCACTATACCGTGAGCTAACAAGTAACAATCCCATGCAAAGAGTGTTGGAAGCGCTTCACTGCTCCGCCTTCTGACTGGCCATGACCGCCTCCAACGCAGCCACTCGCTTCTCCAGACCCAGTCTGTATCGATCCGCCTGCGTTCGAGAACATCGTGTGAGCGCGAGGCCCCGTGCTCGCTTCGATGCGCACCACGCCTCATGGACTGAATTCAGAGGGCTCCCTAGGCTCAACTTCACTCACGGATTCGGTGATCTCGCCATGGCTCTGTGAAATATCTTGTCTCAGCTGATAAAGAGCCAGGCCGCTAGCGAGTCCGAACCCGAGAAAAAACGAGGTCATGCGTGCGCGAAGAAGACCCATCTTAATGCAGTAAGAATACAAAATGCCCAATATGCGGCGATGCTGCAAGTTGCAATGTCTACGACCCCCCCAACGGATGCTGTCTAGGAGCGCGCCAGCAGTGGGGGTCGGACCGGATCTGGGGTTCTGTGCCAGTTCTAAATTACCGGTACGATGGCAAGAAAATGCCAGGCAACATCATCGTCTCATTATAGAAACGTATACATTTTATTTCTATGAGACCTGGATGACAGCCCTCCAAGCTGCTTTGCCTGTTCTCGAGCCTCCGGCATGATAAGGCTGCCCTGTGCGCCTCAGAGGCGATGCAAGCACTGCCAAGCGACGCAGTCGCCGATACTTGCTGTAAAGATCCTTAAATTCAAATTCCAAACGCAGACCAAAAGGCCGCTCCTAACAGCAGCAGCAACAGCAGCGCCCGACGGCCATGCAAGCTTTGCACGCATGGGGTGTGCAGGCTTCTGGCGTCGCCATGCAGCAACCAGAGCAGGCGGCTGCATTGCAAGCGCAGCCACACAAAGGCCTGCACAAGAATCCCTGCAGCCTGCCGAGAACGCTTGTGACCCTCACGTGGCGTCCCCCTCAAACCCCAGCAGCGCCACATCCGCGGTGTCCCATGGCTATGCTCTGCAAGCTACCCAAGCCTATGCAATGGAAGGTCATGACAAAGCCATGAGCAGTGCACATCAGGCTCTGGCTGAGCTGCGCACGCTTGCCCGTACCCTCGGCACTGCCGCGGCCACCCGAGGCGCCTCCTCCGCCCGCACGGGGAACTCTGGAGAACGGTCTCGGGGCGTTAGTCTGGATCAAATCCAGAACAAGGGAGACGGACCTGAACAACCCTGGGAGCCCGACTCAGCCTGCCTAGTCCATCAACTGGGCGAGGGGCTGTCCGGCCAGCAGCGGGCGGAGTATCAGCCCCCTCTGAGCCTGGATCAGGCTGAGAGCCAGCTTGAGGCCCTGTGTCTCCGCTGCTGCCTGCTCCCGTCCATGGAAAACCGGAGTGCAGCTTCGGAGCAACAGAGCGCAGCAGCGGCAGCTGTGTCCGAAAGGCGGGGCTCGGACGAGCGGCTACAGGGTCGAGCGGATGCGCCCGCAGGGGCGGCAGGGGCAGGCGCGCAGGCGGCGTGCCCCCCAGGGGGCGAGCCGAGAAAGGGGCAGGCCCCATCTGATGTGGGGGCCGAGCTAGGGGCTGCCCGCGGGCCACCGCTCAGCGCGGAATGGCTGGCTCATGCGGCCAGCTTGGCGGTACAGTGCAGCGCCAGCCTGGCTGCCCTGGACAGGCCCTCGGCCCCGCACAACCGCCACCCTAGCAGCAGCAGCGGCTACAGACCCGGTGCTGGCCGCCAGTTCGAGCGGAGCGCTGCTCCTTACGCACCTGCCCGCTGCCTCGCTTGCCGACCCGGCCCCGCCATCGAGAGGCTGATCCGGGCGGCCTCCGATGCGATGGTCTCTCACTGTCGCGGGGTAAGGGACGAGGTCAGCCTGCTGAGCCTCCTGTCCGTCTCGCGCCTGGCTTGGTCCTTGGCCGTCGTCGGACGCACGGGCGGCGAGGAGCGGACAGTCTGGCAGGCCCTGGGAATATGCATCTGCTGGGCTGTGCCCGCCGCGGCGGTTCGTGCGGGGTGCAAGGCGGTGAGCGGGCGGCCGCCGCACGCAGCTGGGGGCGACGGCGAGGGCTGGGACGCGGAGGATGCGGGACATGCTGGACTGTGGTTGTCCAACCTTGTCTGGGCATTGGCGGAGGCGAACGTGGGCGGAGCGATGCCGGGGAAGGCTGGGTACAGGGCGGACAAGGGGGGGCGGACCGTCATCGGGCAGGTGCGTGAAAGGGCCACCCGCGTGAATTACGTCATAATTGCATTTACTTTGGTAGTTGCGTTCCCGTTGGTAGCTGGTGGTTGGTAGGAGTTGGTAGTTGTGTTCCCGTTAGTACTTGTTCGTTGTGTTCCCGTTGTGTATACCCTGTAGCCTTGATCCAACACCCTATAACCTGTACCCGAAAACCCTTGGCACCCTCAGATACGCCAGGCGCTTGAGGCCATCAGTGTGGCTGAGCTGGCGGAGTCGGCAGGCCCGTCTGGCTTGTCCGTACTTGCCTGGGGCCTGCCCATGTCCGGCGACCTCAGGAAGCGAGCTCACTGCAAGTTGGCCCTTGCCTCGTTGTACATGGTAGATCTGGATTCGGACAAGTTAGGGCCCGGCAGATCTGGCGATGGATCCGGGCTGGCTGCCGTCGCGCACGCCTCACCCCTCGTCCTCCCCTCGCCGCCTCTGATCTTGAGCATGTCGCTTGTGGATCTTGCCAGCCTGGTGTGGGGCTGCATTAGCGTCGGCCACACTTCAGATCTCAAGCTCTTTGACGCGGTGGCGGTTCGGGCGATGGAGGTGGCCGCTGCGACGGGGCTCTTGTATAATGAAACGCCATCTACACTGCGCGGCAACAGCGACAGTGACGGCAGGAGCGGCGTGCTGCGGGACCTGATTTTTGTCGCCTGGGCACTTGTTCGGGCCGGACACACGGCGCCTGCTCTGGCCGCCGCCGCCGCCAACGCTCCCTCTTCGCAGGACCCCCCGTTGCCTGCCGCTGACGTGGCGGTTCCTGACAGCGGACGCGGCCCGCATCCCGCTGGATCCAGCAGTAGATCCAACACTGGCGGATCTGTATCTGGAAGGCGGATCCGGTCCATGGTCAACCCCGCCGCCCTGACGAGCGAATCTTCGGGATCTTCCCGCGCGGGATATGACCTTGGGATTTCCAGCCGAGGAGGAATCGGGCTGGATGGCGCCAGAGGATCGCGCCTAGGCGACGGCGTCGATGGTGGCGATGGTTGCGGCACCGCCAGCAGCGACAGTGGATGCGGCATTGCCAGCGACGGCGATGGATGCAGCACTGACGAGGCGCTCCATTGGCGGTGGCGGTGGGAGCAGGAGCGGATATGGCAGGCCCGCCAGAGGCTGGAAGGCAGGCAGCCGCAGCGATCTAGGGAGGTTCTGCTGCAGTGTCAGGCGGCGGCCGGCCTGCTACTCAAACTGGCATGCTCCGCTGCCGAGGCGGCAGTGCGGGGGCGGCAGCAGCAGCGGGATAACGCCCCCTCCCTGTCCGCTGGAATTTCCGATGCTGACCTAGCGGCTATTCTGGCTGCTTGCGCGGCGTCGTCGGTTGCCGCGTCGCCGGTCCCTGCGGAGGAGGGGGCGGCGACGGGCAGGGGTGGAGAGGAGGAGGAGGGGGCAGCGAGCGGCAGCGGGCAGACAGGAGGCGACGGTGTTCTCCGCAAAGGCGGCTTCCTAGGCTGCGAGGCTCTTCTCCTGGAGGCTGAGCGGAGGCTTCGGAGCGGAGACTCGTGGCGGGAAGCAGACCTGAGCCAGTGCCGGTGGGCAGTAACGGTGCTGAGGTGAGCTGAAGAGATTCTATGTGGAAACTGGAAGTGGAAACAGGTGAGCTGAAGAGGATCTATGTGGAAAATGAAAAAAAATCTGGCAACGTGATTTCTTCTTCTTCACCTTGTCGCCCAAAGGGTTGAACCTTACTATGCCGAGGCAGGACTACATCCAGGACTTGCCTCCCCAAGGCCTGCAGGGCCTGCCTCCCAAAAGCCTGCAGGCACTGGCCCACTGACTGCATGTCTATCTGTCTGGCCGCCTGGCTGAGGCTCGCTCGCTGGGCACCGACCTGCTGAGTGCTAGTCTGAATTGCTGCCTGCCTTCCCAAAGCCTGCGGGGCACTGGCCCGCTGAGTGTCTGTCTGTCTGTCTGTCTGTCTGTCTGTCCGTCTGTCTGGCTGTCTGGCTGTCTGTCTGGCTGCCTGCCTGCCTGATTGAGGCTCGCAGGACACTGGCCTGCTGAGTGTCTGTCTGTCTGTCTGTCTGGCTGTCTGTCTGTCTGTCTGGCTGCCTGCCTGATTGAGGCTCGCAGGACATGGCCTGCTGAGTGTCTGTCTGTCTGTCTGTCTGGCTGGCTGCCTGACTGACTGACTGACTGACTGAGGCCCGCAGGACACTGGCCTGCTGAGTGTCTGTCTGTCTGTCTGCCTGTCTGACTGACTGAGGCTCGCAGGACACTGGCCTGCTGAGTGTCTGTCTGTCTGTCTGTCTGGCTGGCTGCCCGACTGATTGAGGCTCGCAGGACACTAGCCTGCTGAGTGTCTGTCTGTCTGTCTGTCTGTCTGTCTGGCTGGCTGCCTGACTGACTGACTGAGGCTCGCAGGATACTAGCCTGCTGAGTGTCTGTCTGTCTGTCTGTCTGGCTGGCTGCCTGACTGACTGACTGAGGCTCGCAGGACACTAGCCTGCTGAGTGTCTGTCTGTCTGTCTGTCTGTCTGTCTGCCTGGCTGGCTGGCTGCCTGACTGACTGACTGAGGCTCGCAGGACACTAGCCTGCTGAGTGTCTGTCTGTCTGCCTGTCTGTCTGGCTGCCTGACTGACTGAGGCTCGCAGGATACTAGCCTGCTGAGTGTCTGTCTGTCTGTCTGGCTGGCTGGCTGCCTGACTGACTGACTGAGGCTCGCAGGACACCGACTGCTGAGTGCCTGCCTGCTTGCCTGCCTACGACCTGCAGGGAACTGGCCTGCTGAGTGGCTGGCTGGCTGGCTGGCTGCCTAACACCCGCAGGAAACTGGCCTGCTGAGTGACTGGCTGGCTGGCTGACTGCCTGGCTATCTCAGACATGCAGGGCATCCGCTTGCTGAGTGCCTTGCTGTCTGGCTGCATGCCTGCCTACGATCTGCAGGAAACTGGCCTACTGGCCCTCTGGCTGTCTGGCTGGTTGGTTGGGGCTTGCAGGGCACCGGTTGCTGAGTGCCTGGCTGCCTACCTGCCTGCCTGCCTACGACCTGCAGGAAACTGGCCTGCTGGCCTTCTGTCTGTCTGTCTGTCTGTCTGGCTGGCTGGCTGGCTGCCTCAGACGCGCAGGTCGCCGGCCTGCCGAGTGCCTTGCTATCTATCTGTCTGTCTGCCTACTACCTGCAGGAAACTGGCCGGCTGAATGGCTGGCTGGCTGGCTGGCTGGCTGGCTGGTTGGCTGACTGAGGCTCGCAGGGCACTGACTGTTGAGTGCCTGGCTGTCTTGCCGCTACGTGCGTCTCTTTCTCATATGCAGATGCTGCTATGTGCATTTTCTATCATCTTCAGAAGCCGCAATGTGCGTATATACCATTTGCGGCGTGCAGTATTGAAACCAGTCCTCCCTTCCTGCAGAGGTGGCTCACCCGCTTCCCAGATGCCTGAGCTGAGCTGCTGGCCAAGTGGCCTTGATCGGTTCCTGGGAGGGAAGCATGAGCAGCAGCAGGAGCAGCAGCAAGAGCAGCAGCACAAACAAAAGCAGCAGCAACAGCAATGGCTGCAGCAGGAGCAGCAGCACAAGCAAAAGCAGCAGCAACAGCAACAGCAACAGAAGCAGCAGCAACAGCAGCAACAGCGACAACAGCAGCAGCAGCAGGCGCCGAGCAGCTACCTGGGTTGGCTCCTGAGCTTGCCTGGTTCCGATTTTGGCGCGGAGGCGGGCGGCGGCGGCGCGCGGAAGCGCCAGCCACACTTTGACGCTCATGCCGCGGGGAAGCATCTCAGGCAGCTGGCCAGCATCGTCGAGCAACAGCCGCAACGGTGGGAGGTGGGTGCAGACGAGGTGGAGCACGAGGGCCATGCCTCCGCCACCTGGTTTCAGCTAGGAGCTACCAGCGCACTGCCGCAGCCGAAGCCGCCGCAGCCGCATCAGTGGCGGCTTTCTGAGGAGAAGCTAGCCAAGGCAGTTCTCCGCAAGGTTCAGAGGTTGTGCGCCGCAGTTGCCGACAGTTGCTGGCCCCAACTGGTGCCGACGGCCAAGCCAGCTACAGCTGCATATACGACGGAGGCGCAGGCGCAAGCGGGTCGGTTGAGCCTGGCCGAAGCCGTGGATGCGCTGCATGCGGCAGCAGTGGTGGTAGGAGACCTGAAGGCCGGGTCAAGCTTCGACTCGGAGAGCACCTCTGCCACTTCTGCTGCCTATACTGCTTCGGCTGCCTCTGCTGCTTCGGCTGCTTCTACTGCGCTTCCTTCTACTGCTTCTGCTCCTGCTCCTCCCTCAGTTTCTGCTGAAAGGAGCAGAAGGGAGGGGTTTCAGGGCTTTTACCCAGCCGCGGCCAGCGAGGCAGGCCCCAGGCTGGAGCCGGGCTGGTCGAGTGCCGCCAGGAGTCCCCTTGCCGGCAGTGTCCAGTCCATTGACGCGGCGGGGGTTGGCGTCAACTTACTGCTCTCCGCAGTTCTGACCGGAGTCCTGGAGGGCGAGGCGGAGCTGCGGGGTGGGATGCTGAGTCCGGGAGGTGCTGATGCGGAGGGGGCGCAGCTCGGCGGGGGCGTGCGGGGGTGGAGGCGGCAGGCGGCGTCGGGTAGGGAGGGTGCTGCGCAGTCGGGGGGGCGGGCGATTTCTAAGGGGCACTTGGAGGGTGTGTCTGGGGACGGCGGAGGGAGGCCAGACGGCGCGGCCGGGCCGCTGCGGACGCTAATGCCGAGCGGCGTGGCCAGGCTGGCCTGGGCGCTGGCCACGCTGCGGCCGAGCTGCGGCGCCGAGGTCTGGCGCGCGGTCGCCGCTGTGGCGGCGGCGGCGGCGCCGGGCATGCGGCTGAACCCCGATCTGGGCGATCTCACTTGGGCGGCGGTCCGTGCCATGTCTGTGACTGCTAAACACGTACGGGAGCGAGCCGGCGGGCGGCAAGGCGGCGGCGGCGGCCGCCCAGCAGTGGCGGCGGTGGCAGCGGATCCAGTGCGGGGCGGGGTGCGCAGCAGGCAAGAGTGGGAGCAAGAGGAGGAGGACGTGAGCATTGACTGGCTAGCTTTGGCTCGCTCGATAAGCTCCAGAGTGGCTGCGATGAATGCCGTGACGGTGCGGGAGGCGGGCCCGGCTTGCCTGGCGTCGTTGGCGGGTGGGCTGCCGAAGCTGGGTGCTGGCGTGCGTCCAGAGGTGAGAGATGAGTGGGTAACAGTTTTTTTTCGAGTGAGTGGTATACCACTATCAGCTGCTGTTCAGCTACACTGTGGCCCCTGGCCACAAGCCCCTGGTTTGGCCAGCCCTTCTGCTTGGGCCACCGGCCGGAGGCTGGTCCTGGTTTGGTGTGAATCGGCCCAGGGGTGGCCGCGGGGCGGCTCATCAAATGTGGTCACTTTCCCACTAAAATAGACACTGGTGGGCAAGGTGCCAGGGAAAGGTACCGGGGATTTTAACCAATGCTGTGCCTATTACGGTTCTCACGGTAGCTGAATTGCGTAGCTGAGTTTCAGTCACCGTAATTTCAAGGCAAATTCTGTTACTTTTATCTGCAAGGGACCGTTTAGGGCTTTATGACACAATGTCGGAATTACGGCGCAATTGCACAGCACTCATGTTCATGATATTGGAAGTTTATCACCTTCTGAAATCAGCTAAGGACGTAAAACACAGGTACTGTTCGGGAAAGAAACAGGCGGCTTTGGAGTTAGCTAGGGAGTGAATCGTACGGTACTTGTTTTGGGAAAGTGTGGCTTGGCTTTTTCAAATGGTCTGTGAGCAAAACCAAGATAAAACCATTGAACTAAACTGAAAAAGAAGAAAACAAGCGCCTTATTTCTTTCCTGGCAGGCCTACGACAGCCTGGCGGCCGGGTTGACGCACAAAGGCACGGCTCCCAGATCCAGCGGTACGGAGCCCCGGTCGGCGGCGTCCCTACCGCTCGTGTACGACCTGAGCCCGGCGCAGCTGGCGCGCACCGTGTCCGGCTTCGCAGCCGGCGGCTGCCACGCCATCTGGTTGTTCAACCTCGCCTCCATCCACGCCAAGCGCACCATTGCCGACTTCGGGGCCCAGGAGCTACTAACGCTGCTGTGGGCGTTCAGCAAGATGCGGCATTGCCCGCGTGCGTTCCTGCCGAACGTCAGGGACCGGTGGCGCGTCCTCCCCGTGCCTGGCGCCGGCGCGGCGACGCCGGGATCCGACGCGTGGCTTGCGGAGCGCCGAGGAGGCATCAGCGCCGGCGGCGGCGGCAGCGACGGGGATGGGGATGAAGAGGGAGATCAAGGCGAGGAGCAGGAGCAGGAGCGGGCATCGTGGCTTCGATCGCGCGGTGAGGGGCAGGCGCGCTCCGGAAGGAGCAAGATCGAGCCGGACGACGACGACGAAGACGACAGCTCGGAGGAGGAGGCCGCGGATGGGGACGAGCGCGAGCTTGCGGCAAGTCTGTCGGCCACGGGGCCTGCCAGCACCAGAGGAGATGCTGCCTGGATGACTGCTTGGTCTTCTGCGGAAACCTGCGGAACACCCCCCCTGTCGGGGGCCCAAGAGGACAGAGTTACCTCCCAGGCCGAAGCGCGCAGGAGCCTGCCGGCGCCGCGCGACCGTAACGATTTTTCGTGGGTGCAGTGGCGTCTGGTTAACATCAACTCGAAGCGGCTGCTGAGGGTGGCCAGCGAGCGTTTTGTTGAGGGCATCGGGCTGGATGCGCTCTCGGACGTTCAGGTGCTAAGGGGAGGAGGGGCGATGAGGCATCAGAAGTGAAGGAATGTTTTACCGGTATATCATTATACGCGCACGTTGTGGCATGTTTTGTTGAGGGTATCGGGCTGGATGCGCTCTCCGACGTTCAGGTGCGGGGAGCAGGGATGATCAGGTGTAAGGAGGGGAGGGGGGAGATATGTTATATCATTATCCGCGCATGTTGCGGCATGTTTTATTGAGGGCATCCTGCTGGAGGCGCTCTCGGACGTTCAGGTGCGGGGAGCAGGGATGGCCAGTTGTAAGAAACTCAGTATCATTGAATCCTGCCCCTAAAGCTGCTCAGATGAAGGACGACACCTACCGTAATCCGATCCTTTAAGAAAGTACTTTTGTCACTGATAGCGTCGGACATGTACTGTTCCAGATACTGTACATCAACAGTACATAGTTTATCTGCTCCAGAACTCCTTGACGCCTTAAACCCCAACACCCCACACTCACAACCCTGTTGCCCTTGTGCAGCTCCAGAACCCCTTTAGTCCCCCAGACCCTTAACCTTGAACCCTTATGGATGGACCTGCTGTACATGTACTTCAGAGTCAGGCACTACAGCAGGCTGCTCATGGAGGCGATGTACGATGAGCTCTATAACCTCTTTAACTGCCAGGTCCTTAACCTAAAACCCTTATGGACGCTGTACAGGTGGTGGACCTGCTGTACACGTACTTCGGTGTCAGGCACTACAGCAAGCTGCTCATGGAGGCGATGTACGGCCAGCTGATGAACCGCATGCGTCGCTTCACGCCTAAGCAGCTGTACCTTGTGGCCTGGTCGCTCGAGAGGGTCAAATACTACGACCAGTGAGTTGCTGTTGAGAGGGTCAAATACTACAACCAGTGAGTTGCTGTTGAGAGGGTCAAATACGACGACCAGTGAGTTGCTGTTGAGAGGGTCAAATACTACGACCAGTGAGTTGCTGTTGAGAGGGTCAAATACGACGACCAGTGAGTTGCTGTTGAGAGGGTCAAATACTACGACTAGTGAGTTGCTGTTGAGAGGGTCAAATACTACGACCAGTGAGTTGCTGTTGAGAGGGTCAAATACTACGACCAGTGAGTTGCTGTTGAGAGGGTCAAATACTACGACCAGTGAGTTGCTGTTGAGATGGTCAAATACTATGACCAGTGAGTTGCTGTTGAGAGGGTCAAATACTACGACCAGTGAGTTGCTGTTGAGAGGGTCAAATACTACGACCAGTGAGTTGCTGTTGAGAGGGTCAAATACTACGACCAGTGAGTTGCTGTTGAGAGGGTCAAATACTACGACCAGTGAGTTGCTGTTGAGAGGGTCAAATACGACGACCAGTGAGTTGCTGTTGAGAGGGTCAAATACTACGACCAGTGAGTTGCTGTTGAGAGGGTCAAATACTACGACCAGTGAGTTGCTGTTGAGAGGGTCAAATACTACGACCAGTGAGTTGCTGTTGAGAGGGTCAAATACTACGACCAGTGAGTTGCTGTTGAGAGGGTCAAATACTACGACCAGTGAGTTGCTGTTGAGAGGGTCAAATACGACGACCAGTGAGTTGCTGTTGAGAGGGTCAAATACGACGACCAGTGAGTTGCTGTTGAGAGGGTCAAATACTACGACCAGTGAGTTGCTGTTGAGAGGGTCAAATACTACGACCAGTGAGTTGCTGTTGAGAGGGTCAAATACGACGACCAGTGGCCTCGCTGGACCATGCACCCTCAACACTGAAGCATGCATCATGAAGGCTGAACCTTGTGCCCTGAACCCCGAATCATGTGCCTTGAATCATACTTCATAAAGCCTGAACCCCGCATAGTTTGCCTAAACTCTCAGCCCATAACCTTAAATATGACACCAAAACATCAAGCCCTCAACCCACAACCCTTAACCCTCATCCCTTTACCCAAAACCCTCAACCCTCAACTCCAAGCCCTCAAATATTAACCCTCACCCCTTAACCCCGAACCAGGGAGCTCTACATGGCGATCATTGCTGCCGCCCAGTCCACCCTGAAGACACAACCCTAAACCCTAAAGCCACGACCCTCCCCCCAACGTAGACCCTTATCCCTGAAACCTTATCCCTAAACCCTAAATCAGGGAGCTCTACACGTCGATCGTTGCTGCCGCCCGGTCCACCCTTCACGACTTCCCGCTGCGCACCCTCTCTGGCTTCATGTGGGCGCTGGGGCTGGCCCGCCACTACGACCAGGAGCTATACACGGCTGCGGCCGCCGCCTCCACACGCCTGCTTACGGATTTCGCTGCATACCCGGCCGCGACGGTGCAGCAACACCATCGGCAACACCCGCAACACCCGCAACAACAGGGACGAGACGTGCGACAATGGCAGCAGCCGCAACATCTTCAACAACTGCAGCAGCCGGGGCAGCAGCGACAGGACCTGCAAGAAGCGCAGCGACGCGCCCAGCTGCGGCAGCAGCAGCGGGAGGGGGGGGCGGCGCGGGGACAGCGGGAAGCAACCGGAGCAGATTCCAAGCCCTTTGAGTCTCAGCCTTTTGAGCCCAGACGCGGCTCAGACCCCGGGCCTAGTTCGATCCGGAGGCCGCGGGTTTTTGTGAGCCCTCACGACGTCACCTGCCTGGCGCTGGCCTTTGCACAGTTCAACCACTACGACGAGTAAGTGTGGGTTTGCAGGCCTGTGCGTGTATGATATGTGCATATGCATGTGGATGGGTTTGTGTGGGGGGGTGCGTGTATGTGCTGTAGGCGCTGGCCTTTGCACAGTTCAACCATTACTACGAGTGACTGTGGGAGTGTGTCTGCAGGCCTGTGCGTGTACGATATGTGCACATGCAGGTGGATGGGTTTGTGTGACTTTGTGCGTGTATGTGGATGGGTTTTGTGGCTTTGTCTATGTACATGCATACGCATGTGGATGGGTTTGTAGTGGCTTTGTGCGTGTATGTGCATCAGCATTTGGATGGCTTTTTTGGCCATATGTGTCTATGTGCATGTGGATGGGGTTTTGGTCCTATGTGCTGGTGAATGGATGGATGGATGGATGGATGTGTGCTTTTTGGTGGATGTATGTGAATGGGTGTGGATGTGTGTGGGAATGGGTGCTTTTAGATGGAATGTGTATGTGAATGTGAATGTGTTTTTAGATGGATGGGTGTGGACGTGTAAACGACTGCTTCTCGATGGAATGTTTATGTGTGTGTGCGTGCGTGCGCGCGTGTGTGCGTGTGTGCGTGTGTGACATCCAAGCAGGGTTCCAGGATATTTGAAACTGGAATTTGCTCCTCCCCCCCCCCTGGCGGCTGCTACCTGTTGCTCCAGGCCTCTGATTTACCTGCCCCGCAAAAGCTGTTATCCTTCGAAAGGAGTTATGTTCCTACCCCTCCCCCCCCACCGGTTGCTACTACCTGTCACTCCAGACCTGTGATCCACTTGCCCTTCAAAGTTGTTTTATTTTGTGAACCGTAAGCCCCCCTCCCCCTAATTTCGAAAGGAGTTATGTTTCTACCCCTCCCCCCCCACCGGTTGCTGCTACCTGTCACTCCAGACCTGTCATCCACTTGCCCTTCAAATTTGATTTATTTTGTGAACCATAAGCCCCCCCCCCTAATTTCGAAGGGACGTATGTTCCTACCCCTCCCCCCCCACCGGTTGCTGCTACCTGTCACTCCAGACCTGTCATCCACTTGCCCTTCAAATTTGATTTATTTTGTGAACCATAAGCCCCCCCCCCCTAATTTCGAAGGGAGTTATGTTCCTACCCCTCCCCCCCCACCGGTTGCTGCTACCTGTCACTCCAGACCTGTCATCCACTTGCCCTTCAAATCTGATTTATTTTGTGAACCGTAAGCCCCCCCCCCCAATTTCGAAGGGAGTTATGTTCCTACCCCTCCCCCCCCCACCGGTTGCTGCTACCTTTCACTCCAGACCTGTCATTTACCTGCAAAAGCCGTTTCATTTTGTTTTTGTTTATTTACATTGGAGTGGTGTTTGTCCCCCCTCCCCCCTATGCTTGCTGATGCTGATGCTGCCATGTAAAGAGTTTCTCTTTCACACAAACAACATTTGCTTTTGACTATGTGCACCTCTATTCCATGCCCTGAAACCCGAACCCTGAACCCTGAGCCATCCACGCCCTTGTTCCATGCTCTGAAACCTGAACATGAACCCTGAATCCTGAACCCTTGAGGCCCCTGTTCCATGCCCTCAGCCCTGAACCCTGAGCCCTTCCACGCCCTTGTGCCATGCTCTGAATTCTGAACCTTAAACCCTTCACCCTACATGCCCCTCTTCCATGCCCTGAATTATGAACCCTTCATCCTAAACCCTACATGCCCCTGTTCCATGCTCTGAAACCTGAACCCTAAACCCTAAACCCTAAACCCTCCAGGGTCCTGTTCCATGCTGTGAACCCTGAACCCTAAACCCCAAACCCTGACCCCTCCAGGCCCCTGTTCCATGCCCTGGCCTCCACGTCTCTTCGTCTGCTACCGGCCATGAACTCCTGGCACATCGCCAACATGTTGTGGAGTATGTGTGTGGTGCAGCACTTCAACGAGGTCCTGCTGGGGAAAGCCTTCGCCCGGGCATCCATGTTGGTTAGTGTGGGACTGTGAAGGAGAGGGGGGGGGGGGGGTCTGTGTGAGTAGTGGGGTCGTGCCTTCACAGCTGGGGCGTGCCTTTGCTAGCACATCCATGGTGGTGGGTGTGGTACTGTGTGGGGGGAGGTTTGTGTGTGAGTAGTGGGGATAATGACCCCTATGGGTGGGGGAGGGGAGAGGGGGGGATTCTGTATGAGTGGGGGGGGGCGTGCCTTCACCCTGGTGCAGCGCTACAACAAGGTCCTGCTGGGGCGTGTCTTTGCTCGCACATTCATGCTGGTGGGTGTGGGACTGTGGGGTGGGAGGTCTGTGTGAGTGATGGGGATACTGACGTGCAGGTGTGTGGTGGGGGGGAGGGGAGGGGAGTTTGGTGTGCGTGGAGGGCGTAGTGCCCTCACCCAGGTGCTGCACATGATGCTCCTTAACCCCAAGCCCTTAACCCTGCCTTGCCAACCCTTATTTTTTATTCTTGAACGAGACTTGCCGGCTACCCTGATTTTATGCCTTGCCTGCACTATTTTATGCTCCTTGTTTGTGCTCAGGATTCGAGGTTTGCTGGCTACTCTGCATACCTGTCTCTACACTGGTTTTTACCAAACCTTAAACCCGAAGCCTTAAACTCTAAGCTCTTAACTCTAAACCCTTCCCGTGTTTGTGCTCCCAAACCGAAACTCGCCGGCCACCCTGCATGCTTGTGCTTCAGGCTGATGGCACCACGCCTGGAGCTTACACCTTCCGAGGTGAGACAGTAAAACTGCAGTGTTTACTTGGGATTGGCTCAGCTACATTTCAGCTACATGTCAGCTACATGTCAGCTACATGTCAGCAACATGTCAGCTACATGTCTGCTACATTTCGGCCTCAAGCCAGAGGCCTCAGGCATGGGCAGCCTGCAGCCTGTGTTTAGAGGCCGGCCATGGGTGGACATTTGGCCCCAATCTGCCATTTTTGGGCGCCCGCGGGAACCCGCGCGTTGGCCGTCAAAGATGTATTTGTACTTTCGTAGTCACGAAATAAACGCCTGGCAGCTGCTCCTAGCCGCGTGCACCACGCGCCATTCACACGCCCTCGGATTGCGTGCCCAGAGGCCAGAGGCCACATTCACACGCCCTCGGATTGCGTGCCCAGAGGCCAGAGGCCACATTCACACGCCCTCGGATTGCGTGCCCAGAGGCCAGAGGCCACATTCACACGCCCTCGGATTGCGTGCCCAGAGGCCAGAGGCCACATTCACACGCCCTCGGATTGCGTGCCCAGAGGCCAGAGGCCACATTCACACGCCCTCGGATTGCGTGCCCAGAGGCCAGAGGCCACATTCACACGCCCTCGGATTGCGTGCCCAGAGGCCAGAGGCCACATTCACACGCCCTCGGATTGCGTGCCCAGAGGCCAGAGGCCACATTCACACGCCCTCGGATTGCGTGCCCAGAGGCCAGAGGCCACATTCACACGCCCTCGGATTGCGTGCCCAGAGGCCAGAGGCCACATTCACACGCCCTCGGATTGCGTGCCCAGAGGCCAGAGGCCACATTCACACGCCCTCGGATTGCGTGCCCAGAGGCCAGAGGCCACATTCACACGCCCTCGGATTGCGTGCCCAGAGGCCAGAGGCCACATTCACACGCCCTCGGATTGCGTGCCCAGAGGCCAGAGGCCACATTCACACGCCCTCGGATTGCGTGCCCAGAGGCCAGAGGCCACATTCACACGCCCTCGGATTGCGTGCCCAGAGGCCAGAGGCCACATTCACACGCCCTCGGATTGCGTGCCCAGAGGCCAGAGGCCACATTCACACGCCCTCGGATTGCGTGCCCAGAGGCCAGAGGCCACATTCACACGCCCTCGGATTGCGTGCCCAGAGGCCAGAGGCCACATTCACACGCCCTCGGATTGCGTGCCCAGAGGCCAGAGGCCACATTCACACGCCCTCGGATTGCGTGCCCAGAGGCCAGAGGCCACATTCACACGCCCTCGGATTGCGTGCCCAGAGGCCAGAGGCCACATTCACACGCCCTCGGATTGCGTGCCCAGAGGCCAGAGGCCACATTCACACGCCCTCGGATTGCGTGCCCAGAGGCCAGAGGACACATTCACACGCCCTCGGATTGCGTGCCCAGAGGCCAGAGGCCACATTCACACGCCCTCGGATTGCGTGCCCAGAGGCCAGAGGCCACATTTCCAGCCTGAGCCCCCTGGCAAGAGCCTGCAGCCTACCAATGAACATGGGTCCCAGCTGGGACATGTGTGAAATGTAGGAACTTGTATGAATAAGAAACGTTGCCTACGGCCTGCCGGGGTGGGCATGGCCGGGGGGGGGGGGGGGGGGATTTACGTCGATGGCATGGTCGTGACCCGTGAGGCTGGGGGTCCCCTGCGGTCCCGCGGTTGTTGGTGTTGGGGACCCGTGTTGGAGCTGTTTGTCGGGTTGTTTGAGATTGGGCGTGGTAGGTTCATTGTCTGAAATGCAGGTGACTTGTCTGAAATGTAGGTAAATTGTCTGAAATTTAGGCAAATTGTAAAAATGTTGGTAAAATGTTCTAAAATTAAGGAACATGCAAAGCGGCTGTCACCTCGGTCCGGTCCATTGGACATTCCCGGATGTTTATTCTCTTATTATAAAACGTTCCGCGCTCCAAAAGTCAGGAACCGAACGACGTCCACTGCTTTGACAATGTTTGGGTGTGCAGAATACTGAAGAGTTCATTTGCCTTTCCTCCGGCATCAAAACAACATTTCTTTTAATACTGCCATCAGGGCCAATTGTCAATAGTAAGCCTTAATTTTCGACTGAAAACTGGCGTTGACAATCGACAATTAGCAAATGCATGGATCCCTCAAACCCAAACAAAGTTAATTATAAGGGAAGGCAAGGCAAATCTACGGTACCCCTCTTGGTAAACTGCGCCGAACTGTCCCATGCGGCTGCCCTCAAGGTGCCATGCAGTTGTACTAGACATGGCTTATTTGTAGCGCGCGCAGGCAACAGGTGGAACACGGGTGAAGGGTTTAGGGTTTATAGCACGCGCAGGCGCCAGGTGGATCACGGGTTTAGGGTTCATAGCGTGCGCAGGCGCCAGGTAAATCATGGATTTAGGGTTTAGGGTTTTTAGCGCACGCAGGTGCCAGGTAGATCACGGGTTGAAGGTTTATAGCACGCGTAGGCGTCGGGTGGATCTCAGACCGAACCCCGTTGCAGGCCATTTGAAATAGCTAGAGACCTCAGCCCTCCCTGCGGTGATTTGAAAAATGTTAGCGCGATTTTAGCTAAATTTTGATCGTTTCCCGAGCCTCGCCCAACCTTGTGCATGCCCTCTCAGGTGCCATGCAGCTGTACCAGGCATGGCTGCTGCTCGGGGACATCTACGGCGGCATCATCTCGAAGCCCGCAGCCATGTCCTCTGAGCTCATGGAGCTGTGAGTGAGAAGGGCAGTGTAGTTAGTAGCTTAGTGCTTTGGGGTGTAGAAGTTGGAACACAGTTTGGCGGCGGCGTCACGCAGCATGCAGTCATGGCCACTGATGGCACGCAGCTGGAAGTGCGAAGAGCAATACAATAAGCCGTCAATTTTGTCGGGGGTCTATCAGATTTGACCCCCTCCGTCCGCCATCATCTCAAGAAGGCAGCGACTGTATCCAGGATTGCGCTGATGATGCTGCTGGTTGCGGCACTTGCGATCTCCGGTTCGACCGCAGTCGCCGCCTGCCATCATCTCCTTTGAATCTTTACTTACAGCCTCCTGAAGCATTTGAAGCACTGCCAGGGCTGACACACTTTTCCACATAAGGATGCGAGACAGAGCTGTGCCAGAACGTAACATTTGAATGTTGTTTATATCCGATGCCCTCTCTTGCTCTGAGATTGGACTCGGTAATGCAGCCTGGTAGATAGATCCCCACCCCGAATGACCCCCACGTTTTCTTAAACCAGCGATGCGTGATCCTCCTGCCCAGATATGAGATCTGAGATCTAAGATCCGAATGCAGCCTGACAGATAGATCCCCCTCCCCCCCCGATTTAAATATTCCACGTTGTCTGGACCCAGCTATGTGTGCTTCTCCTGGTCTGGTGTGAGATCTGAGATCCAAGATCTGAACACAGCTGGATAGATAGATCCGACCCCCCCCTTCCCCAAAAGACCAGCTTGATAGATAGATCCGCTCTTCCCCCCCCAAAGTATCACGTTGTCATGACCCACTGAAATCTGATGTTCCTGCTCAGGTTTGAGATCTGAGATCTTACATATAATTTAGCTTAATACATAGATCCGCCCCCCTCCCCAAAGACCATAACGTTGTGCTGACCTGCAGTAGAACTTGATGCTTGTGCTTAGGTGTGAGTCTCGGTGGCGGTGGACCACCGTGAGAGGTATCAAACACTCACCTTTCCAACTGGAAGTTGCGCAGGTGAGGGAGGGGAAGGAGTAGGAGAGGGGAGGGAATGGGGGGGAGAGGGAAGAGGGACAGGGGGGGAGAGGGAAGAGGGACAGGGGGGGAGAGGGAAGAGGGACAGGGGGGGAGAGGGAAGAGGGACAGGGTGGGAGAGGGAAGAGGGACAGGGGGGGAGAGGGAAGAGGGACAGGGGGGGAGAGGGAAGAGGGACAGGGGGGGAGAGGGGAGGGGGGGGGAGGGGGGGAAGGGGGGGAGACCACCGTGAGAGGTATCAAGCACTCGCCTTTCCAAGTAGAGGTTGCGCAGGTGAACTGTGAACTGATACCTGTCGTACACTAATTGGGGAATGTGGAGTGGAGAAAGGTGGGGGGAAATAGGGGAAGTGGAGGGAAGGGGTATCAGCAGTAAGGGGTGAGGGAAGGGGTGAGGGAAGGGGTGAGGAAGACCACTGGGGATTGGACTATTGGGGGGTAGGAAGGCTGGGGGATTGGAGTGTGGGGGGGTGGGGTGCACTTCAGCTGGGGATTGGAGGGAGTGGTGCCAGTGGGGGAGGGAGGGGCGCTTAAGCTGTTAGATACGGCTGCCTGGTCAAAATGCTTTTACTGAGGGACACTTGACCATGCACACATACATTGGGAGCCCTTTAACGTCTTCGTCCCTAAGCTGCGCTGTTCCCATAACCCGCACGCCCCTAGGGGGGATGAGGTAATGAGGGGGGCCAGCATGGGGTGTAAGGGGATGAGGCAATGTGGGGGGCCAGCAAGGGGTGCAAGGGGATGAGGCCATGAGGGGGGCCAGCATGGGGTGTAAGGGGATGAGGCCATGTGGGGGGCCAGCATGGGGCGTAAGGGGATGAGGCCATGAGGGGGGCCAGCATGTGGTGTAAGGGGATGAGGTAATGAGGGGGGCCAGTGTGGGGTGTAAGGGGATGAGGCCATGAGGGGGGCCAGCATGGGGTGTAAGGGGATGAGGCCACGAGGGGGGCCAGCATGTGGTGTAAGGGGATGAGGTAATGAGGGGGGCCAGTGTGGGGTGTAAGGGGATGAGGCCATGA
Organism: Limnomonas spitsbergensis; assembly: GCA_037349105.1. Lineage (NCBI taxonomy): Eukaryota > Viridiplantae > Chlorophyta > Chlorophyceae > Chlamydomonadales > Limnomonas > Limnomonas spitsbergensis. The sequence goes on along the minus strand of JAYJMM010000101.1, from coordinate 1,789,613 downwards.
GGGGGGCCAGCATGGGGTGTAAGGGGATGAGGCAATGTGGGGGGCCAGCAAGGGGTGCAAGGGGATGAGGCCATGAGGGGGGCCAGCATGGGGTGTAAGGGGATGAGGCCATGTGGGGGGCCAGCATGGGGCGTAAGGGGATGAGGCCATGAGGGGGGCCAGCATGTGGTGTAAGGGGATGAGGTAATGAGGGGGGCCAGTGTGGGGTGTAAGGGGATGAGGCCATGAGGGGGGCCAGCATGGGGTGTAAGGGGATGAGGCCACGAGGGGGGCCAGCATGTGGTGTAAGGGGATGAGGTAATGAGGGGGGCCAGTGTGGGGTGTAAGGGGATGAGGCCATGAGGGGGGCCAGCATGGGGCGTAAGGGGATGAGGCCATGAGGGGGCCAGCATGGGGCGTAAGGGGATGAGGCCATGAGGGGGGCCAGCATGGGGTGTAAGGGGATGAGGCCATGAGGGGGGCGAGCATGGGGTGTAAGGGGATGAGGCCATGAGGGGGGCTAGCATGTGGTGTAAGGGGATGAGGCCATGAGGGGGGCCAGCATGGGGCGTAAGGGGATGAGGCCATGAGGGGGGCCAGCATGGGGTGTAAGGGGATGAGGCCATGAGGGGGGCCAGCATGGGGTGTAAGGGGATGAGGCCATGAGGGGGGCCAGCATGGGGCGTAAGGGGATGAGGCCATGAGGGGGGGCAACATGGGGCGTAAGGGGATGAGGCCAAGAGGGGGGCCAGCATGGGGTGCAAGGGGATGAGGCCATGAGGGGGGCGAGCATGGGGTGTAAGGGGATGAGGCCATGAGGGGGGCCAGCACGGGGCGTAAGGGGATGAGGCCATGAAGGGGCCAGCATGGGGTGTAAGGGGATGAGGCCATGAGGGGGGCGAGCATGGGGTGTAAGGGGATGAGGCCATGAGGGGGGCCAGCACGGGGCGTAAGGGGATGAGGCCATGAGGGGGGCCAGCATGGGGTGTAAGGGGATGAGGCCATGAGGGGGGCCAGCATGGGGTGTAAGGGGATGAGGCCATGAGGGGGGCCAGCATGGGGTGTAAGGGGATGAGGCCATGAGGAGGGCCAGCATGGGGCGTAAGGGGATGAGGCCATGAGGGGGGCGAGCATGGGGTGTAAGGGGATGAGGCCATGAGGGGGGCCAGCATGGGGCGTAAGGGGATGAGGCCACGAGGGGGGCCAGCATGGGGCGTAAGGGGATGAGGCCATGAGGGGGGCCAGCATGGGGCGTAAGGGGATGAGGCCATGAGGGGGGCCAGCATGGGGTGTAAAGGGATGAGGCCATGAGGGGGGCCAGCATGGGGCGTAAGGGGATGAGGCCATGAGGGGGGCTAGCATGGGGTGTGAGGGGATGAGGCCATGAGGGGGGCCAGCATGTGGGAGTCGTCCACCTCATGAGGGTGCCGATGGGCAGCTGGTGTGGACATGGGAATATATGGAGCCCTGCTGCTTGAGCCACAGGCAGGAGGCCAGTCCAGTTTGGTGGGAATTAGCCCAGATGTGGCTGCGGGGCGGCCCAGCAAATGTGGTCCGGTGCCCATTAGAATAAACACTGGAGGCCAGCATGTTGGAGCAGTTCGCCTTATGAAGGTACCTATGGGCAGCTGGTGTGGGCATGGGAATGTGTGAAGACCCTGATTAAGGAAAGGTGAACGGAGGGAATTGAATTGTGAAACTTCCTGGAATAGCCTGCTCTGCCGTCATGCAAGAAAATACCGGAATAACACTCCGGGTAGAATGGATAAAATACTAAACGAAATGAAATACCGAATTAACGAAATGATATACCGAATTAACGAAATGAAATACCGAATTGACGAAATGAAATACCGAATTAACGAAATGAAATACCGAATTAACGAAATGAAATACCGAATTAACGAAATGAAATACCGAATTAACGAAATTAAATACCGAATTAACGAAATGGAATACCGAATTAACGAAATTAAATACCGAATTAAATACCGTTCGGCTAATAAAATCTATAGGAAATGCGCTGCTTGGCCATGACGCAAGTAAACACCGAAAGTATATCAATGAAGCGGCCTAATGATTCAATATGAATGCCCTCCTGTCTGCCTTCAGGAAATGGGGCGCATGGGTTTGCATCCGAGGTACGAAGTGCTCTCCGAGGATGGCCTCTTCTCCATAGATATCGCGATCAAGTGGCGCGGCAGGTGAGGGTTTAGGGTCAGGCTGCTGGAGGGACCTAACCCCTGCACCCTAACATCCGAGGAACGAAGTACTCTCCGAGGATGGCCTCTTTTCCATAGACATCGCAATAAAGCGGCGTGGCTGGTAAGGTTTTGAGGTTGGGTCAAGTGGCAGGGCAGGTGAGGGTTTAGGGTCAGGCTGCCGGAAGGACCTAACCCCTGCACCCTAACATCCGAGGTACAAGTGTTCTTCTAGGATGGCCTCTTTTCTTTAGATATTGCGGTCAAGTGGCGCGGGAGGTGAGGGTTTAGGGCCAGGCTGCCCGAGGGACCTAACCCCTGCACCCTAACATCCGAGGTACAAGTGTTCTCCGAGGATGGCCTCTTTTCTTTAGATTTCGCGCGGTCAAGTGGCGCGGTCGGCAAGGGTTGGAGGTTGGGTCAAGTGGCCTAGTGAGGGTTTAGGGCCAGGCTGCCCGAGGGACCTAAACCCTGCACCCTAACATCCGAGGTACAAGTGTTCTCCGAGGATGGCCTCTTTACGAACGTCGTCAGGAGCCCAAAACCTCAGAATTTGTCGAGGTGTTTTAGGGTTTGGCGGACCGCGGAAGAGGTCATAGTGATTTTAGGGTCGACTGCGTCCCCGAGGCGTGGCCCGTGGAGGCAAACGTCGCGTCAGGCCTGGCCCGTCTTGGAGGGATACGTGGCATCACATTCGTGCCAGTCGTGCCAGTCGAGCTTTTCTTTCTTCTTGACCGTGCCTTCTTTGTTTGTCTTGCCTACGTTCGGCATCCTAGTTTCTTTAGGTATGGTGGTCAAGTGGCACGGCAGGTGAGGGTTTGGCGGCAGAGAGGATCTTACCCCTGAACCCTGATATCTGGTGGGGCCTTTCTCCTCATCAATCAGGTGCAGGTGAGGTTTGGAGGGAAGGCTGCAGAGAGGAACCCTGAACCCTGAACCCTGAACCATAAGATCTGGTGGCCCTGTCTCTTAATCAATCAGGTGCAGGTGAGGTTTGGAGGGAAGGCTGCAGAGAGGAACCCTGACCCCTGAACCCTGAACCATAAGATCTGGTGGCCCTGTCTCTTAATCAATCAGGTGCAGGTGAGGTTTGGAGGGAAGGCTGCAGAGAGGAAACCTGACCCCTGACCCCTGAACCATAAGATCTGGTGGCCCTGTCTCTTAATCAATCAGGTGCAGGTGAGGGGTGGAGGGAAGGCTGCAGAGAGGAACCCTGACCCCTGACCCTGAACCATAAGATCTGGTGGCCCTGTCTCTTAATCAATCAGGTGCAGGTGAGGGGTGGAGGGAAGGCTGCAGAGAGGAACCCTGACCCCTGACCCTGAACCCTAAGATCTGGTGGCCCTGTCTCTTAATCAATCAGGTGCAGGTGAAGTTTGGAGGGAGGGCTACCTGGAGGATCTAACCCTTGAACAGTCGGAGGGGCCTGTCTCGAAATCAATCTAGCCCTGGTGATTGGCGTCACTCACTCCACCCTCTACCCTGAACAAAACCCCAACCCACCTCACTCCACCCTGGACCCTGATTAAAACCCCACCCCACCCCATCATCCACTCTGGTCAACACCCCACCCCATCTCACCCTCTGCCCTAACCAACACCCCACCTCACCCCACCCCAGTCTCCCCTCCACTCTGACCAACCCCACACTTCATACTGTCATACACACTCACCCCCTTCTCTCCCCACCTGTTTGTCTCAGGCGTCTGGCTGTGGAGGTGGATGGCGGCTGGCACTTCTCGCGGTCGCTGCCTCCGGTGGTGCTCGGTCGCGCCATTGCTAAGTGGAGGTGCCTGGAGATGCGCGGCTGGAGGGTCGTCAGCATCCCCTGGTTCCAGTGGTATGAGTTGGAGGTGGGTGGGTAGGTGGGTGGGTGGGTGTGGGCGTATGCGAGGGTGGATCAGTGTGTGCGGCTGGATGGTTGTCAGCATCCCCTGGTTCCAGTGGTATGAGCTGGAGGTGGGTGGATGCTTGGGTGTGGGTGGGTGGGTGATTGAGTGAGTGTGGGTACATGATTGTGGGTGAGTGAGTGCGGATGTGGATGCAAGAGTGGGTGGAGTGGATGGAGGGAAGGAGGGAGGTCGTCAGTATACCCTGGTTCCAGTGGTGTGAGTTAGAGATGGGTGGGTGGATGTGTGGGCATGGGTGGGTGATGTGTGGATGGATGGGGACGTGTGAGTGAGTGAGTGAGTGGGTGGATGATGGAGGGAGGGTGGGTTATCAGTATCCCCTGGTTCCAGTGGTATGGTTTCAGCTGGGTCGGTGGATGTGTGGGTGGTGGGCGGATGTGGGCGTGTGAGTGGGTGGTGGGTGAGGAAATGGCGGGTGGATGCACGACAGGAGGTTAATAATTGCACTCTGGTTCTAGTGTTTTAGTAATAGGTGGGTGGACAGCTGGACACCCTATCGGTTGACGCTTTTGACAGGCCGCTGGGTGGCCAACTCCTGGGCCTATGCAGAGCTACCCTTGAACAACCAGAGGCCGGTGGCCCAAGCAGCAGGGCTTGCTGCACAGAGTCCGATCAGTTGTGGGCCATGATGTGGCGGCAACCTAGCCAAAGAACCCTGACTAGGCAGTGCTAGGTGAGTGGTTCCCTGTTCTGCTACAAGAAATGGGGCAATAAGGAAATGGGTGGTGACGTTGTAGATTTTTTGAGGGTGTGAACGCGTGTGTGTGGGGGGGGGGGCAGTATTACAGTGTGGGAGAGGCTGATTCAGTCATGAATCCTACACCTGTCCTTTAACCCCTCAACCCCAAGGGTGGTGAGGCATGTCAGCAACCTATCCTTAAACCCAAAACATTTGACCCTTAATGGTGTTATGGCACCTGCCCTTTCACTCCTCCCTTTGGATGGAGAAGAGCACCAAACCCTAAACATGAATCCTCAACATTTGAACTTTAACCTTAAACCCGGAACCCTGAAAGCCTCAACACAAAAATCTCAACACAAAACCTGAATACTGTATTTTAAACCTTTAACCCTTAACCCACAAACCACAGGATGGAGAGGAACGTCAGGCATATCTCACCAGCCTTATGGACGGCGTGCTGTGGCGCACGCATCAGGCCAGCAGCTCCATAGCCGGCAGCGGCGGTTCCGTAGCTGGCAGTGGTGGTTTGGGAGCCAATAATAATGAAGCCAGAAGCTGGTGATGGATTTGTGACATCGCTCCGGAGCCAACAGCAGCAGATCCAGAGCCTGCAGCGACGGATCCAGAGTCGGCAGCAGCAGATCCGTAGCCAGAAGCAGCAGATCCGGAGCTGGCAGCAGCAGATATGGAGCTGGAAGCTGCGGATCCGGTGCCGGCAGCAGCAGATCTGGAGCCGGCAGCAGCAGATCCGGAGTCAGCGCCAGCAGATCCGGAGCCGGCAGCAGCGGATCCGGAGCCGGCAGCAGCAGATCTGGTGCCGGCAGCAGCGGATCCGGAGCCAGCAGCAGCAGATCCGGAGCCAGCAGCAGCAGATCCGGAGACATCAGCAGCGGATCCGGAGCCGGCAGCAGCAGATACAGAGCCTGCAGCAGCGGATCCGAAGCCGGCAGCAGCGGATCAGGAGCCGGCAGCAGCAGATCAGGAGCCGGCACCAGCAGCAGGTTTGGAGCTGTGGAAGGTCTGAACGGCTGGCGGCGGCCCGCAGGTGGTGGTGCAGCGTATTTGTCACCAGCGTTTGCGATGCAGGGGTTTGGTGTTTTTCGGTCACAGCCTGGAACTCTGTACTAGCGTCCACAATGCAGGGTTCAGGGATTGAGTTGAGAGTTCTAAACCCTACCTTAGCCTTTGCAATGCAGGCTTGAGGGTTGGGGTTTGAGGTGAGGACCCTAATCCTTGAACTAGCGTCCACTATACAGGGTTTGGGGTCAGGGTTTGAGTACAGGGTTTGAGTTCAAGACCCTAGCTCAGTGTTTGTGGTACAGGCTTCAGGGTTGGGATTTGAGTTGAGGACCCTGAACCCTAGATCAGCGTCGACAGCGCAGCTGTGACGGTGTGTTTGTGCGCTAGCATGTGAGAATCGTTTGCTGCCGGGATGGCGGTGGACAGTATAAATGCTTTGGTGTTTTGAACAGTGTGACTTGGTGTGTTTGGCGTTTGGTTTTGGTGGGTGCAGCAAGCCCCGCTTGTCCTTGCATGCATGCGCCGTTATTGAACTATGATAAATTGCGGATGTAGATCCTGTCAAAGAACCTGTTTTTTTTGCGGAATGCGATGTTGTTAATCTGTTAATCTGTTGTTTTTAAAACACCAAACGGTCGATCATTTATCATGTTGCATGCATGCTTTGTCCATGGCCGTTTAGACGGCCTGTGTAAATTGCTCATGAGTGCGATGGGGAGGGCTTTTGAATTGCATGTCAGTGTCAAAGGATGGGCTTAGAGGTTGAGGGGTCGAACCCACCACACAATCGCCTCTCTCCCCCTAATAGAGCGCCGGGTTCCATGTTCCTGCCCCCTCACATAGGAGGATGGCATGGCTGCACCATGGCCCAGGCTGTGCATGGTAGCTGGAATTGAGCCTAGTCATTCCCTACCAGCCCCACGTGGCCGAGCGTTCAGCAGGGCCCAGCGGGTATGCACTGTTCTAAAAAAATGATGGGCTCAGAACCCAGCACATTTCTGTCCTCTACCTGCCACCACTCTCTATTTACGGTGCTTCAGCATTGTCATCTTGCGCCTTGGCGACCCATGACATTGTTTGTTTCGGGGCCACGGCCTGTTAACTGATCAAAATAATATCAGGCTACCCATCCACACTGGCGCAAAGTCACGCAGGCGGCGGCAATCGAGGTATTCCAATCGCATCAACACATGGCATAAATTCGAATGTAAAACGGCAAAACAACAGAAGCTAAAACTTATTATGAAAAGTGTACACATATCAGCACAGTGCATCTGGCCATGGTTGCTGACCTAGCACATAGCATGGACTACACTACACCCATGTAGCTTGAAAGCAAATGACATTACACCTTGGGGCCATGCTCCAAAGGCTAGGCCGCGTGGGCGCCCGACTGCAGCTTGAAAGTACCAGAGGAAGTTACTTATGGAAATAGTGGAATTTACTACTTCACATTCGGTGCCCACTCGACCAAGCCTTTTTGAGCAGGGCACAGAGGTGTAATGGCATTGACTTTTTGCGCTAGCTGTTCGTGTACGGCGTCATCTCCACGTCTTTCCCTCTGCTGGCATAGCCCTCCTAGCAGGCATGTTCGGGTTTCACACCTCTCTTATAATGTGTGCCCATGTTTCACACTTTTCTCTTATCATGTGTGCCCAGTTTCCACACTTCTCACAACCCTCTTATCAGGTATGCCAGGGTTTCACACTTCTCACAGTTCTTTAAGCAGTGCACCCAGGTTTCACACTTCTCACAGCTCTCTTATCAGGTGTGTCCGGGTTTCACACTTCTCACAGCTCTCTAAGCAGGACACCCAGGTTTCGCTGCCACTTAACAGAGGTGTTCATGAGCACTCAAACACTCTTGTATACACTCTCAACTTAACCTCCCTTTTCTCCTGCCCCCGGTGTTTGTTTCGGTCTTTCCTCCAACTGAGGCGCCCACTCGGCCAAGCATTGTTAGCAGGGTCCAGAGGTGGCACGTCATTGACATTCTCGATTTTTCTAGGCGGTGTTCAACCAAATTCTTTTGCACCCACGTTGTATCTTATGGCTGGGGCTAATCTTCTGCAATACGGGGTTCATTCTCAGTGATTTCCCACGCTCCTGATCGGTGGTTGTGTGTTGGTTGCTTGCCCATGGGGTCATTGGTTTTCGCTCGCTGTCTTAGCGTATTTAGTGCCAGTACCGGTTAACGGCCACAGGTCCCATGCTTGAAATGTGATGCCCCGTTGGGCTGTAAAACTCCACAAACTTCAGGTGTGCCGTAGCCTAGCAGGGCTGTCTGGGCTTCACACTTCTCAGCCCTGTAATCGGAGGTGCTGATATTCCAAACTTCACATTTCACAGCCCTCCTAGCGGGACAGACTTTATTCCACACTTCACGCTTTCGCAGCGCTTGTAGCAGGGATGTTTGGGTTTGCGCCTCCCATAGTTGCGGCTGGCAGTCTTCCAACACAAAAAATGGGTTCAGGGTTCCCGGGTTAAGGGTTCCCCACAACATGTACTAAGCCCTAACCGACAGCCCTTTCACTGCCCATGTATCAGAAATGCTTGGGTGCCCTCCTCCTGCGTTTGCGTCAGGTAGTCCTCCAGCAACTCTTGGTAGGTGAGCACGCCGTCGCGCACAACGTCCAACTCAGCAAAGCGCTGCATGGCAGGGGCAGAGGGGGGGGGGGGTAAAAAGCATTATTCACACTTGTCCAAAACATACTTGACTTCCAAAATCTGGCCCACCCACAACGTCCAGTGGCAGGGGCGGTGGGTGGGTGGGGGGATCATAATATGTGTTAACAAACGGTGCCGCTTTAGTTGACTTTTTAGATCTGGCCTCGCGCAGAACGTCCAGCTCAGTGGGGATCCACGAGGCGGGAGGGGGCGGGGGCTTGATCAAATGTGTAAAACAACGAATAAGGTAGTGTTACCGGTTAAGTTGGCTTCTTAACTCTGGCCTCACGCAAAACATCCAGCTCAGAGAAGCGTTGCATGGCGAGAGGGGGAGGGGGCTTGTAAGAATTGATCACATGGGTAAAAGATAAATGAGGAGACGCTGCCGTTTAAATGACTTCCTAAGTCTTGCCTCATGCACAACGTCCAGCTCAGAGAGGTGCTGTGCAGCGGGGGGGAGGGAATACAAATATTTAGTCCCATGTGTATAAAAATAAGTAAGAAACATGAACCGGTTAAGTTGACTGTTTAAATTTGGCCTCGCGCACAACGTCCTCTTCAGAGGAGTGCTTTGCGGAGGGAATTAATAACAAGGATCCAAGATCCAAGAGATAATTAAGATCACAAATGAGATTCCCGTAAAACAGGATAGTGATCGCGCACCCCTGATCGCGCACCCCTGTCTTAAATGCCAGTACCGGTAGTTTATCAAAATCACCGCGCAGGCAAAAACACCCTACTCAGCAAGGGGGCATCTGCGAATTTTAAAATAGTTCATTGCTCGCACAGTCGGTTCGAAAAAGTTAATTCAGGTCATCGCAGCGCTATCAGACAGTCGTAAAATCAACTCCGCGCAGCGCTTACATCCACTACATATAGTCTACTCAATCAAAAACCTAGTTTGATGCCTGAAAGAACAGTACACAGTCAGTAATCAGTCAACGGATGTTGAATCAATCAGCTTCTTTGTATACTTTGTACCGGAAAAACTACTCTGCAACGCAACCCCCCCCAAAGTTGTTTTGGTCCGTGACTGACCAGCTGCGCACCCCAGATGCTAATTATTATTCTATCACGCATCAACTTCATGCACCTTTAAAAACAATTAATCGATAGGGGAGTCAAACCGGGTCTACAGTAGATGCAAACAATAATGAAGATCCAACAATAATAAAAGGAAGATCCAAACACAAATTAAAATCCAATAAAAAATTAGATACCGGTACCTGTGAATTATACTTCATTTCAAATTGGGCCTCGCACACAATGTCCAGCTCTGAGGCCAGTGTTGCATAGCGGCGGCACACAGACATCAAAGCTAGATTAAAGACAGTGCATCACCAGGGTCAGTTGGCACGCAAAAGTAGACAACGATACCAGCTGACACTTGGAGATTCGGTAGTGAATTACTTATAAATAAATAAATATATGCGCTAACAAGTGCGTGATTAAGGATAAAGAATTAAGATTAAGGAAGCCACCAGTGAAGTCACGGCCGATCGGCTGCTGACAAGAACGGCAAAAACACAAATATGGCCGATCACCCCGCTAGGGACGACTCGACGCAGGCCGGAAACAAAAGTGGGGGGGCTTCGGCCAAAGGTAGGCCGCAGCCGAAGGCTGCGGAAGAGAGGTTTGGCCAAAGGCCGAATCTGAGGGGGGGGGTCAGCAGAAGGCAGGCCAAAGGCCGAATCTGAGGGGGGGGGTCAGCAGAAGGCAGGCCAAAGGTCGAATCTGAGGGGGGGGGTCAGCAGAAGGCAGGCCAAAGGCCGAATCTGAGGGGGGGGGTCAGCAGAAGGCAGGCCAAAGGCCGAATCTGAGGGGGGGGGTCAGCAGAAGGCAGGCCAAAGGCCGAATCTGAGGGGGGGGGTCAGCAGAAGGCAGGCCAAAGGCCGAATCTGAGGGGGGGGGGTCGGCAGAAGGCAGGCCAAAGGCCGAATCTGAGGGGGGGGGTCAGCAGAAGGCAGGCCAAAGGCCGAATCTGAGGGGGGGGGGTCAGCAGAAGGCAGGCCAAAGGCCGAATCTGAGGGGGGGGGTCGGCAGAAGGCAGGCCAAAGGCCGAATCTGAGGGGGGGGGTCAGCAGAAGGCAGGCCAAAGGCCGAATCTGAGGGGGGGGGTCAGCAGAAGGCAGGCCAAAGGCCGAATCTGAGGGGGGGGGTCAGCAGAAGGCAGGCCAAAGGCCGAATCTGAGGGGGGGGGTCAGCAGAAGGCAGGCCAAAGGCCGAATCTGAGGGGGGGGGTCAGCAGAAGGCAGGCCAAAGGCCGAATCTGAGGGGGGGGGTCAGCAGAAGGCAGGCCAAAGGCCGAATCTGAGGGGGGGGGTCAGCAGAAGGCAGGCCAAAGGCCGAATCTGAGGGGGGGGGTCAGCAGAAGGCAGGCCAAAGGCCGAATCTGAGGGGGTGGGTCAGCAGAAGGCAGGCCAAAGGCCGAATCTGAGGGGGGGGGTCAGCAGAAGGCAGGCCAAAGGCCGAATCTGAGGGGGGGGGGTCAGCAGAAGGCAGGCCAAAGGCCGAATCTGAGGGGGGGGGTCAGCAGAAGGCAGGCCAAAGGCCGAATCTGAGGGGGGGGGTCAGCAGAAGGCAGGCCAAAGGCCGAATCTGAGGGGGGGGGTCAGCAGAAGGCAGGCCAAAGGCCGAATCTGAGGGGGGGGGTCAGCAGAAGGCAGGCCAAAGGCCGAATCTGAGGGGGGGGGTCAGCAGAAGGCAGGCCAAAGGCCGAATCTGAGGGGGGGGTCAGCAGAAGGCAGGCCAAAGGCCGAATCTGAGGGGGGGGGTCGGCAGAAGGCAGGCCAAAGGCCGAATCTGAGGGGGGGGGTCGGCAGAAGGCAGGCCAAAGGCCGAATCTGAGGGGGTGGGTCAGCAGAAGGCAGGCCAAAGGCCGAATCTGAGGGGGGGGGGTCAGCAGAAGGCAGGCCAAAGGCCGAATCTGAGGGGGGGGGTCGGCAGAAGGCAGGCCAAAGGCCGAATCTGAGGGGGGGGGTCAGCAGAAGGCAGGCCAAAGGCCGAATCTGAGGGGGGGGGTCAGCAGAAGGCAGGCCAAAGGCCGAATCTGAGGGGGGGGGTCAGCAGAAGGCAGGCCAAAGGCCGAATCTGAGGGGGGGGGTCAGCAGAAGGCAGGCCAAAGGCCGAATCTGAGGGGGGGGGTCGGCAGAAGGCAGGCCAAAGGCCGAATCTGAGGGGGGGGGGTCGGCAGAAGGCAGGCCAAAGGCCGAATCTGAGGGGGGGGGTCAGCAGAAGGCAGGCCAAAGGCCGAATCTGAGGGGGGGGGTCAGCAGAAGGCAGGCCAAAGGCCGAATCTGAGGGGGGGGGTCGGCAGAAGGCAGGCCAAAGGCCGAATCTGAGGGGGGGGTCGGCAGAAGGCAGGCCAAAGGCCGAATCTGAGGGGGGGGGTCAGCAGGAGGCAGGCCAAAGGCCGAATCTGAGGGGGGGGGTCGGCAGAAGGCAGGCCAAAGGCCAAATCTGAGGGGGGGGGTCGGCAGAAGGCAGGCCAAAGGCCGAATCTGAGGGGGGGGGGTCAGCAGAAGGCAGGCCAAAGGCCGAATCTGAGGGGGGGGGGTCAGCAGAAGGCAGGCCAAAGGCCGAATCTGAGGGGGTGGGTCAGCAGAAGGCAGGCCAAAGGCCGAATCTGAGGGGGGGGGTCAGCAGAAGGCAGGCCAAAGGCCGAATCTGAGGGGGGGGGTCAGCAGAAGGCAGGCCAAAGGCCGAATCTGAGGGGGGGGGTCAGCAGAAGGCAGGCCAAAGGCCGAATCTGAGGGGGGGGGGTCAGCAGAAGGCAGGCCAAAGGCCGAATCTGAGGGGGGGGGTCAGCAGAAGGCAGGCCAAAGGCCGAATCTGAGGGGGGGGGTCAGCAGAAGGCAGGCCAAAGGCCGAATCTGAGGGGGGGGGTCAGCAGAAGGCAGGCCAAAGGCCGAATCTGAGGGGGGGGGGTCGGCAGAAGGCAGGCCAAAGGCCGAATCTGAGGGTGGGGGTCGGCAGAAGGCAGGCCAAAGGCCGAATCTGAGGGGGTGGGTCAGCAGAAGGCAGGCCAAAGGCCGAATCTGAGGGGGGGGGTCAGCAGAAGGCAGGCCAAAGGCCGAATCTGAGGGGGGGGGTCGGCAGAAGGCAGGCCAAAGGCCGAATCTGAGGGGGGGGGTCAGCAGAAGGCAGGCCAAAGGCCGAATCTGAGGGGGGGGGTCAGCAGAAGGCAGGCCAAAGGCCGAATCTGAGGGGGGGGGTCAGCAGAAGGCAGGCCAAAGGCCGAATCTGAGGGGGGGGGTCAGCAGAAGGCAGGCCAAAGGCCGAATCTGAGGGGGGGGGGTCGGCAGAAGGCAGGCCAAAGGCCGAATCTGAGGGGGGGGGTCGGCAGAAGGCAGGCCAAAGGCCGAATCTGAGGGGGGGGGTCAGCAGAAGGCAGGCCAAAGGCCGAATCTGAGGGGGGGGGTCAGCAGAAGGCAGGCCAAAGGCCGAATCTGAGGGGGGGGGTCGGCAGAAGGCAGGCCAAAGGCCGAATCTGAGGGGGGGGGTCGGCAGAAGGCAGGCCAAAGGCCGAATCTGAGGGGGGGGGTCAGCAGAAGGCAGGCCAAAGGCCGAATCTGAGGGGGGGGGTCAGCAGAAGGCAGGCCAAAGGCCAAATCTGAGGGGGGGGGGTCGGCAGAAGGCAGGCCAAAGGCCGAATCTGAGGGGGGGGGTCAGCAGAAGGCAGGCCAAAGGCCGAATCTGAGGGGGGGGGTCGGCAGAAGGCAGGCCAAAGGCCGAATCTGAGGGGGGGGGGTCGGCAGAAGGCAGGCCAAAGGCCGAATCTGAGGGGGGGGGTCAGCAGAAGGCAGGCCAAAGGTCGAATCTGAGGGGGGGGGTCAGCAGAAGGCAGGCCAAAGGCCGAATCTGAGGGGGGGGGTCGGCAGAAGGCAGGCCAAAGGCCGAATCTGAGGGGGGGGGTCAGCAGAAGGCAGGCCAAAGGCCGAATCTGAGGGGGGGGGTCAGCAGAAGGCAGGCCAAAGGCCGAATCTGAGGGGGGGGGTCAGCAGAAGGCAGGCCAAAGGCCGAATCTGAGGGGGGGGGTCAGCAGAAGGCAGGCCAAAGGCCGAATCTGAGGGGGGGGGTCAGCAGAAGGCAGGCCAAAGGCCGAATCTGAGGGGGGGGGTCAGCAGAAGGCAGGCCAAAGGCCGAATCTGAGGGGGGGGGTCAGCAGAAGGCAGGCCAAAGGCCGAATCTGAGGGGGGGGGTCAGCAGAAGGCAGGCCAAAGGCCGAATCTGAGGGGGTGGGTCAGCAGAAGGCAGGCCAAAGGCCGAATCTGAGGGGGGGGGTCAGCAGAAGGCAGGCCAAAGGCCGAATCTGAGGGGGGGGGTCAGCAGAAGGCAGGCCAAAGGCCGAATCTGAGGGGGGGGGTCAGCAGAAGGCAGGCCAAAGGTCGAATCTGAGGGGGGGGGTCAGCAGAAGGCAGGCCAAAGGCCGAATCTGAGGGGGGGATCAGCAGAAGGCAGGCCAAAGGCCGAATCTGAGGGGGGGGGTCAGCAGAAGGCAGGCCAAAGGCCGAATCTGAGGGGGGGGTCAGCAGAAGGCAGGCCAAAGGCCGAATCTGAGGGGGGGGGTCGGCAGAAGGCAGGCCAAAGGCCGAATCTGAGGGGGGGGGTCGGCAGAAGGCAGGCCAAAGGCCGAATCTGAGGGGGTGGGTCAGCAGAAGGCAGGCCAAAGGCCGAATCTGAGGGGGGGGGTCAGCAGAAGGCAGGCCAAAGGCCGAATCTGAGGGGGGGGGTCGGCAGAAGGCAGGCCAAAGGCCGAATCTGAGGGGGGGGGTCAGCAGAAGGCAGGCCAAAGGCCGAATCTGAGGGGGGGGGTCAGCAGAAGGCAGGCCAAAGGCCGAATCTGAGGGGGGGGGTCAGCAGAAGGCAGGCCAAAGGCCGAATCTGAGGGGGGGGGTCAGCAGAAGGCAGGCCAAAGGCCGAATCTGAGGGGGGGGGTCGGCAGAAGGCAGGCCAAAGGCCGAATCTGAGGGAAGGGGTCGGCAGAAGGCAGGCCAAAGGCCGAATCTGAGGGGGGGGGTCAGCAGAAGGCAGGCCAAAGGCCGAATCTGAGGGGGGGGGTCAGCAGAAGGCAGGCCAAAGGCCGAATCTGAGGGGGGGGGTCGGCAGAAGGCAGGCCAAAGGCCGAATCTGAGGGGGGGGGTCGGCAGAAGGCAGGCCAAAGGCCGAATCTGAGGGGGGGGGTCAGCAGGAGGCAGGCCAAAGGCCGAATCTGAGGGGGTGGGTCGGCAGAAGGCAGGCCAAAGGCCAAATCTGAGGGGGGGGGTCGGCAGAAGGCAGGCCAAAGGCCGAATCTGAGGGGGGGGGTCAGCAGAAGGCAGGCCAAAGGCCGAATCTGAGGGGGGGGGGTCGGCAGAAGGCAGGCCAAAGGCCGAATCTGAGGGGGGGGGTCGGCAGAAGGCAGGCCAAAGGCCGAATCTGAGGGGGGGGGTCGGCAGAAGGCAGGCCAAAGGCCGAATCTGAGGGGGGGGGTCAGCAGAAGGCAGGCCAAAGGCCGAATCTGAGGGGGGGGGTCAGCAGAAGGCAGGCCAAAGGCCGAATCTGAGGGGGGGGGGTCGGCAGAAGGCAGGCCAAAGGCCGAATCTGAGGGGGGGGGTCGGCAGAAGGCAGGCCAAAGGCTGAATCTGAGGGGGGGGGTCAGCAGGAGGCAGGCCAAAGGCCGAATCTGAGGGGGGGGGTCGGCAGAAGGCAGGCCAAAGGCCAAATCTGAGGGGGGGGGGTCGGCAGAAGGCAGGCCAAAGGCCGAATCTGAGGGGGGGGGTCAGCAGAAGGCAGGCCAAAGGCCGAATCTGAGGGGGGGGGGTCGGCAGAAGGCAGGCCAAAGGCCGAATCTGAGGGGGGGGGTCGGCAGAAGGCAGGCCAAAGGCCGAATCTGAGGGGGGGGTCGGCAGAAGGCAGGCCAAAGGCCGAATCTGAGGGGGGGGGTCAGCAGAAGGCAGGCCAAAGGCCGAATCTGAGGGGGGGGGTCAGCAGAAGGCAGGCCAAAGGCCGAATCTGAGGGGGGGGGTCAGCAGAAGGCAGGCCAAAGGCCGAATCTGAGGGGGGGGGGTCGGCAGAAGGCAGGCCAAAGGCCGAATCTGAAGGGGGGGGTCAGCAGAAGGCAGGCCAAAGGCCGAATCTGAGGGGGGGGGTCAGCAGAAGGCAGGCCAAAGGCCGAATCTGAGGGGGGGGGTCAGCAGAAGGCAGGCCAAAGGCCGAATCTGAGGGGGGGGGTCAGCAGAAGGCAGGCCAAAGGCCGAATCTGAGGGGGGGGGTCAGCAGAAGGCAGGCCAAAGCCATGTTGGTCATATTCTCAAGTCACCATCAACGCCACCTCGTGTCGCAACGCCGGCTATTCCTGGCTATAGGACATACAGCGGAGGTTGCCGAGGAGGAGGCGCCATTGGACAAGCCAACTCTCCGATAGAGACGCCAAGTTTTTTGTTCATGGTGAAGGATGAGAGTTTCCAGCAGCAAAACGGCACAAATAGACTGTTTTCACACTGCGAGCAAAATGTCCTCCGCTTTAGTTCACATTCAAATGGACATTAAGACACTATATCGCTTACATATTTAAAAGTTAATATTGTGTTGCACATGATTCGGAATATGGCAGAGATGTGATCTGATCTGTACATATAAACGTTACACAATGCACTTCCCTCAGCCCACAACTTTCTGCCTACGCCATTATAGGCTGGCTCCGGAGCCTTTAGCCCGTACAACAGGCCAATGGTTCCTGATTTTATACCCGTAACTCTGCGGTCCTAGAGATGTCGCCTTACACATGGATCCAATATCCCATTCTCCACACCTGTGGTTCCGGTGCCAATGAAACCCACAGTTCACACCTGAAATGCCTGAGCTGGTAACCCGCTGTTCACACCTGTGATTCTGGTGCTGGGCCCCGCACTTCCCACATGCTGTTCCGGAGCCAGCTAACCTCTGCTTGAAAAGCATGCGGTTCTGGAGCCGATGCACTGCTGTACAACAATCATTAAGTTCGGAAACCAACAGCGCGCTGCTCAGCACGCCTGCTGTTTTAAAGCCCAAAGCCTGCTGTTACACTTGCGTGTACTTCCGGAGCTGATGAACCGCTGTTCAACACACATGCGGTTCCGGAGCTGACAGCCTGCTGTTCAACACTCCCGTGTGTCCGAAGTTGCTGAACAGCTGTTCTATATGCATGCAGTTTAGGAGCCAATTAGCCGCTGGTGAACAAGCCTGCGGTTCCGCAGCCGGCAGGCTGCTGTCATGCACGCCTGTGCGTTCGGAGCTGATGAACAGCTGTTCAACACACATGTGGTTCTGGAGCCAGGAGCCTGGTTCCACACATGTCAACGTCTGCGCGCGGGGACCTGACGAACCGCTCTTTCACTGCCTGTGGTTCCGGGGCTGTCAGCCCACTGTCAAGCACGTGCTTCTAGAGCCAACAAGACGCTGTTCAACACGCCTGCTGTTCTGGAGCCGACAGCCACTGTCCAGCGCGCCTGTGCGCCCAGAGCTGATGAACAACTGTTCGACAAGCCTGCCGTTCCGGGGACAATGAGCAGCAGCTGCTTAACACACCTGTGGTTCCGGAGCTGCCAGCCATGTGCCACGCACGCTCATGGTTCCGGAGCTGCCGAAGCGCAGTTGAATACATCTGTGGTTCCGGAGCCGACGACCCGCTATTCACGCACACCCGTGCGTTCTGAGATGACGAGCAGATGTTTAAGAGGCTGGCGTTTCCGGAGCCGACGAGCCGCTATTCAACATGTCTGTGGTTCCGGAGCTGACGAACCGCTATTTACGCTGAACGCACCCGGGAGATACGTTACTGGGCAATACCACGGTGGTGCCTCCTCTCCAGGACCAAAGCTGTATCCATAGTCTGAGTTGGCCGGGGGAGGGAGAAGCAAATTAAGCGGGGGCAAATAGGGAAGTGTGGGGAATGTGTGGGGAAAGAAGGGGCGTACAGCTCAGCGTAGTACCACGGCGGTGCCTCCTCTCCACAACCAAACAGTATCCATATCAGATGATCAGGTAAAGCATCATCCCTCAAGGCTGCTGCCTTACTCACCAACAAAGAGCTCTTCTCCTGGTTCCAAATCCCTTAAAGCCACAAGCACCGTCACACAGCGCCGCCGTTCAGCGACGGGGCCCAGGGCCTTCAAAGCTGCTGCAGCTGCAGAGCCTTGACCATTTACAATCGCAACAGGGACCAGGGTTTTTACAGCTGAACCAGCTGCAGGGCCCAGAGCATCCACATCAGGCACAGCTGCAGGCCCACGCAGGCTTTCATCAGCAACAACGACCAGGCCGTCAACAGCAGATGCAGGCATAGCTGGATTCCCAGCCTCGTCACCAGAGGATGCCACTATCAAAGGCTGGCATTGCTTCTGCCGGTGCTGCTGTTGCTCCTGCTGCTGTTGCTGCTGTCGGTGCTGCTGCTGCTGCTGTTGCTGTTGTCGTTCTTGTTGTGGCTGTTGCTGCTGCCGATGCTGCTCTCCATGTCCCTGCGGTAGTAGCGGCGTTGCATGTACAGCCGCAAAGCGGCCGCCGGCCGCTGGCTGCAAAACGCAGCGAGCATAGCCGACAAGCATAGAGTAGATACTGCCGGTGCTAGGGCTAGATGTGCCAGGGCCATCTTCGACACGGCAGCTGTGGTTGCTGCTGCCGCTGCTGCTGCTGCCGCTGCTGCTGCTGCTGCTGCCCGTATCTGCTGCTGCATTGGATACTCCTCCCAAATTGGCAACGTAGGAAGGGGCCATTCCTGTCTGTATCTGCCGGTCAGCCAAGCGGTGCTGATCCCTCGTTGTCGCGGACGTCGGACCTACCACAGAAACACGGACATCCTCCGAGGGGCAGTGCTCCCACATTGCCGGCTGACTCAGCGATGCCTCTGTCATGATGTGGTAAAACGTTACGTTAGGCACGGCGCCACCGCCATCGAAGGCCCCTGCTGTTGTCTCCATAACTCCTGCCACCGCCGCCCTTGCTTCAGTCACCGCCGCTGCCGCTGCCGCCGCTGCAGACGGGTGGGTCATCAGAGATTTCACTCCCTGATGACTAACTACCATAGCCTGTGGAGTGGTGTGGTCATACAGTTATGTGAGCTCCTGCCTCACTGCATGGCATCCACTTGGCAGATTGCATGGCAGATTGCATGGCAGCATGGCAGATTGCATGGCTCTATGGGTCCCTCTCGTCTGGAGGGCCCTCGCCAGGAGGAAAATCAAATCTAGATGCACGCCAATAAGATGTAGGGTACCATGGATGCCTCTCGGAGATAACCTTGCTAGCTCCGCCATGCAGCCCATGACGACATGCAAGCAGCATGGGATGCAGCAATGCAGCCCATGCAGCCCACAAGCCATGCAGGAATTGAACATGTGGGGATAGTTTGTGGAGATTAGCCTGCTGGCTCCTTCATGCCGTCCACGGCCACATGCAAGCAGCATGGGCTGCATGCCTGCATGAGATGCAGGCCGAGCAGCCCATAAACCATGCAGGGCAAAACAATTTGCTTCAGTCATACAAATTTGTTTGCTGCCTCCCGTAACCATGCAGACATTTAAGATGTAGGGATGCTTTATGGAGATGGATTTGCCTGTCGGCTAGACTTCCTCTCGCGACCATCAGGCTGCTGACCTTGCTACTGCAGCCATGAATCAGCAACATCACTACCAACCTCTAGCTGGCTGGAGCTGCTGCTGCCGGAACTTGGAAGGTCGGGGTGGTTAGGGTGGTTGACGAGAGAGCCCGCGAAGAGCATGTCGCTGCAATTTGAGCCGTTGAGGGAGGTGCGCCGCAGTGTCGCGGGTTGGCCATCAATGCACGACCCATCCACTGCCCTGCAACAAGACGAGAGGTAGGTGAGGCATTGGCTAGGGTGAACGCTTTCTTGTGCGGCAAGTTCCCTGACAATGCGCGGCACGCCTGCAACCAGGGTTGTTACCGGGGTCAGCCAGATGGCCGGTTTTTGCCGGGCTGGGGTTTCCTTTTTGGCCGGCTGCGCCGGCCGGGGGGTCTGAGAATGGCCGGCAGGTGTGGACGGATTTGTTTTTTGGCTGCAACCCTGCAGAAAGTGCGCGGTGCAGTGCCACAAGACCACTAGTGCACCATTACAGCTGTCCAGTATGTAGTGGTTATTTAGTAGTTGCTGTCCCTCCACAGAGCGTGCCAGGTGGGCCCTAATAGCAGCCCCGTGCCTCTACTCATCTTCACTCCTAGTGCACCACTGCATATGTCCATAATTTAGTGCTTGCCCCGGTAATAGCCCCCCTCCCCACACACAGAGTGTACCAGGTGGCCCCTCTACCTCTCACTACCACTACACCCTATTAGTTTGCCAGCCGACAAAATGTGAAGAGGCACTGACCTGTCCAATATGTAGTGGTTGTCCCTGTAGTAGCCACCCCCTCCACAGAGCGTGTCAGGTAGGCCTATGAGCAACCCCTGTGCCACTAGTCTCCTAGCCATTAGAAAACTTAGAAACACTGACCTGTCCAGTATGTAGTGGTTGTCCCTGTAGGAGCCAACAAGCCGCCCCCCCCACAGTGCGTGCCAGGCGGCCCCTGAACCATTAGTTTGCCGGCCCAAAAAAAGTTAAGAGGCACTGACCTATCCAGCATCTGAGGGGGGGGGTCGGCAGAAGGCAGGCCAAAGGCCGAATCTGAGGGGGGGGGTCAGCAGAAGGCAGGCCAAAGGCCGAATCTGAGGGGGGGGGTCAGCAGAAGGCAGGCCAAAGGCCGAATCTGAGGGGGGGGGTCGGCAGAAGGCAGGCCAAAGGCCGAATCTGAGGGGGGGGGTCAGCAGAAGGCAGGCCAAAGGCCGAATCTGAGGGGGGGGGTCAGCAGAAGGCAGGCCAAAGGCCGAATCTGAGGGGGGGGGGTCGGCAGAAGGCAGGCCAAAGGCCGAATCTGAGGGGGGGGGTCGGCAGAAGGCAGGCCAAAGGCCGAATCTGAGGGGGGGGGTCGGCAGAAGGCAGGCCAAAGGCCGAATCTGAGGGGGGGGGTCAGCAGAAGGCAGGCCAAAGGCCGAATCTGAGGGGGGGGGTCAGCAGAAGGCAGGCCAAAGGCCGAATCTGAGGGGGGGGGTCGGCAGAAGGCAGGCCAAAGGCCGAATCTGAGGGGGGGGGTCGGCAGAAGGCAGGCCATATTTTAGGCATTTTTAATTCTTGTTCAGCTTACACTGGCTGTCCCTCACCACCAGAACCTCACTTTCTTTTTCAAACTTGGCGGTGGAGCGACCTGTGGGGGGTGTTGTACCTGCATGGTGCATTTGGCCAGCCCAGGCGTGACGAGCCCCAGCCACCCCAGCCACTTCAAGAACAGAGCATCAAAAAACGAAACGAAAAAACAAAGAACACGACGGCACCTGCATGATGACTTCAGCCAGCCCAGGTGTGACGAGCCCCAGCCGCATCATGGACAGCATGATGGACAGAGCATCGAAAAACGAAACGAAAATACAAAGAACACAACGGTACCTGCATGATGACATCGGCCAGCCCAGGCGTGACGAGCCCCAGCCGCATCATAGACAGCATCACCCACTCGCCCTTGTCGATCAGCCCGTCCTCGTCATCGACACGGAAGCGCTTCATCATCGCCAGCTCCTCACCAGTGACCTGCACATAGGGTTTAGGGTATAGGGTGAGGGTTTAAGTGTAGGGTCTAGGGCTTCATCATTGCCAGCTCCTCGCCAGTGACCTGCACATAGATAGGGTATATGGTGAAGATTTAAATTTGACATTTAAGTCGAGGGTTTAGGGCTTTACCAGGTGCCCAGGGTATAGGGTTTAGGGTTGACGTGTGCAGTGCTTAGGGTGTAGGGTTTCATCAGACGTGCAGTGTTTAGGGTTTAGGGCTTTATCAAGTGTGCAGGGTGTAGGGTGTAGTGTTTCATCAGGTGTACAGGGTTGAGGTTTAAGGGTTTCATTATATGTGCAGGGTGTAGGGTGTAGGGTTTTATCAGGAGTGCAAGGTGAAGTCGGATATCACGAGTATTGGTTGACACTTTGCCCTAAGGGCAGCATTAGAAGAAATCAGTGTTTGATGTCTTTTCCTAGCTGATATGTGGTCCTCGTTCCTACACACTAAGCCCTGAACCCAGACATCATGCTGCTGCTCCTCAGTTGTCCAATCACGAGCGTTTATTGGTGCCTTGCTCGCTCTGCTTGAGTGCATGACGCACCTTGGGCCGCAGCAGGTCCTTGTTCCCATCCTACAACCTCAGCCTAAATCCTAAACCCTCAGCCCTACACCCTCAGTCTACACCCTCAGCCTAAACCCTACACCCTCAGCCTAAACCCTACACCCTCAGCCTAAACCCTACACCCTCAGCCTTAACCCTGCACCCTCAGCCTTAACCCTACCCCCTCAGCCTTAACCCTACACCCTGGCAACACGCTGCTCACCAGTTGTCCTTTCACGCACTTTGCTTGGTACCTTGCAGGTTGCGGACGGGGCCTCGGCCTATGCCACACTGTTTCCTTAACCTTCACGCCCCTGAGAGGCGAAGTTCGCTTTTCTTGCCTTCTGCTCGTTATGCTGGAGTGTATGAACCTTGGTGCACTGACTAGTTGAGGGTTTAGGGTTCAGGGTTCAGGACCTAGGATTTCTTTATCCGTACTCGCGTACCTTAGCTCGTATGAGGTCCTCGTTCCGTCGTTTAGAGTTGGACGGCCGGACCACTAGCGCCGACAGCCTCGACATCGCAAATATCATGATGGGCACTCCGCCGGCGGTATACGCCGCGACGCACGCGAATTGCCAGTTGGGCGAGTCGGGCGGGATGGGCGCGATTCCCCCGGTCGACACTGCCGATATCGCAAAGTACAGCCCTGAGATTAAGCTCCATTCGATGAAGGTGCAGGACCAGACGACGCCGAGGAAAAGCCATAATATCCACAGCAGTACCGCGCGGACTAGGGTCGCATTGAGGCTCGCGTGGCTCGCCGCCGCGGCGAGCACGCTGTGCGGGGACCAGCCGCGGCGCCGCGAGTCGCTGGCCTGCTCCCGCAGCGTCGCGATCATGTACCAGTTGCGGTGGCTCTCGATCGCGCTCTGTGTCAGAAGCCCGAGGATGGACACGATGAAGGTGCAGCCTGTGAAGAGGTAAACCGTGGAGAACAGCCTACACAATGGGGCATATGTGAGGGACGGGGTGTGGGAGGATGGATGAGGGCGTGGAGCAGTGATTATTTTAGTGGGTACTGGGTACGACTCGTACCGTAACACGGTATCGAACAATTATTGTCTTGGAGTCAACGCAGTCGCTCGGTACCAAAACAATTCCGAAAACGAGCGGGGACCATTGAGAATCGGGATTTTTTTGCGCATGCGGCGCTCGTTTTGAGAATTCGTTTTGAGAATTCGCAACAATGAATGGCCAAAATCACTAAAAGAATCACTGGCGTGGAGTAGACAGCATGTAGCATGGGGTATGGAGCGAGCATGGAGCATGGGCGCATGGGGCATGGGGCATGGGCATGGCCCATGGAGTTATGGGGCATGGAGCATGGAGCATGGCACATGGCGCATGCGCATGGGGCATGGATCCATGGGGGCAGGCAACATGAGTACATAGAGTATGGGAGCATGGAGGGATGGAACATAGAGCTTGGAGCATGGGAGCACGCTGGCATTGGGGCATGCAGCATGCAATGTGGGGGCATGGCAAATTGGGGCAAAGAGCTTGGACCAAGTGGGTGATTCCGGCAAAGATTATGAGGCATGCATGGTGATATAGAAGCAGCATGGCGCATGTAGCCTGTATCCAAGCTGGTGCATCTGGTGTATGCGACATGGAGCATGGAGCCTGTCAGTATCCAGGCTGGTACTGCTGCTGGTATGGCATCCCAGAGCCTTAGGCTATACCCAGTATCAAATTTATATCACCAGTGCGACCTCATCCTCGTTAAGATGGTGAGTCACCTGGAAGTTATTTCAAGACATGAAATCACAACGCTGACCTGGATCCGTCGTCTGGGTCCGCTGGGAAACCCCACCCAACCGAATAGCCGACGTTGACGGACATGTAGAACGCCATCGCGGGCGTCAGTCCGTTCCGCAGAGAGTAGAACGCGGTGCCGATGCCCAGGTACATAGCCCATAGCGCAACTAGCGCCAACCGGGTGCACGGGCCAGCGTCGATGTGCAAGAGTGTGAGCTGCATAGCGACGACGACGCGTCAGGCTGCAGCACTGTTCAAGAAAATGCCCCGATGATTTGAAATCCGTTCAGGGCAGCACTTCGAACACCAAGAAACGAGGATGGCAAAGAAGAAGCTCGAGCCAGGCACGGATGAGGCAGGCCCATGGGATGGGGCATGCCCCATCCGGACAGGCCCTCATCATTTTGTGCAGCACCAGGTGGGTGAGCTATCAGCATCAGCCAAGGTAGGGTCTGCCTGTGTCTGCTGCCTTAAGATGTGACTGAGCCAGCTGTAGACCCATGTCTTGAATGGGCTGTCTGGCCCATATTTGGGGCAGATAATCGTTTCCCTTAGTTATTCACACATGGCACGACCTTTTCCTTTATGCTACCAGTATATACCCTCTCTTTATTTCCTCTTCCCTCTTTCTTCTCCACTCTTCCCTCTCCCCTCTCCCTCCACTCCCTCTCTCTTTTCATTTCATTTTTATCCTAACCTGACATTTGGGCCCCCACACGGCCGAGCCTTTTGAGCTGGGTCCAGTGGTTCATGCCCAATTTCACCTCAGGGCCCTGCATGCTCAGCAAGGCTCGGCCGCATAGCCACAAAGCTGGGC
Organism: Limnomonas spitsbergensis; assembly: GCA_037349105.1. Lineage (NCBI taxonomy): Eukaryota > Viridiplantae > Chlorophyta > Chlorophyceae > Chlamydomonadales > Limnomonas > Limnomonas spitsbergensis. The sequence goes on along the minus strand of JAYJMM010000101.1, from coordinate 1,765,420 downwards.
CCAGAGGTCAATGACGTTACACCCTTGACTTTTGTTGAGGACGTCGTTCGCTTTGTTGAGGCCTAGTTTTGTTGTTTTTCTTTGCCTTCTTGGGGAATACGCTTGAGAGGGGCAAGGTTTACTTCGGCCTGCCTTTTCCTTCGGGGGGGGGTAGTTCTTTCTTTTGTCTTCATCTCCTTCTTTCCCTCGTAACTTAAGTTTATTTCTTCCAACGAGACAGTTGGGCGCCCACGCGGCCGAGCCTTTTTGAGCAGGGCCCAGAGGTGTAATGTCATTGACCCACGCGGCCGAGCCTTTTTTGAGCAGGGCCCAGAGGCGTCATTGAACTCTGGGCCCTCCTCAAAAAGACTCGCCCGTGTGGGTGCGTAACTAGGAGGGGCAGGAAAAAAGGAGAAGGGGGAAATAAAGAGCAGGGACAGACAAAAGGCTGAAAAAGAAAGGGCCCAGAGGTGTATCATAAGTAATGTAATTATTTTATTCAGTTTTCAAATTTCCCTTTGGAATGATATGACCTAGGCCTTGATAGGCGGTTTCCAAAATCTGCGCCTCGAGGCTAGTATTGGGATCTGTCCAGCACGCCAGCAGCAGACAACCAGAGCTTGTGGTTCGCAATGTCAATGGCGTTACACCTTCGAGCCCTGCTCAAACAGGTGCGGCCGCGTGGGCGCCTAACTGAAGGGTGTTTCACCATGTTCTAGGTCTTAGAGGGTTCATACTTCACAGTTAAAAATAGCACGGACAAAGTGCGCACGCACTGTGGATTTCCAGAGCACTTTCTCGCTGGAGGAAACCTTAGACTGAATGATACCGTTATATTCAGAATAAATAATGTGTCACAGGCTGGGCCGTGTCAGCACTCATGAGGGCGGTGTATTTTTTTCATGAACAGTCAATGACGTTACACCTCTGGGCCCTACTCAAAAAGGCTCGGCCGCGTGGGCGCCGAACTTATAAGAGCATGATAAAAAGGAAAGAGGGAAATAAAGTGATGGGACATGAACATTGAGTTTGTAGGCGACAGAAAGTCTCCCTCTCATGGCGCTTCAACTAGAGTCGTTCAGATACATCATGGCCTGCAGCCGCGGTAGGCTGGTGCTTCAAGCCCTGTGACTAGCAAGCTCAATTAGAGGAGCTCAGGTGCTTGACTTGTTTGCTTTCCCGGCCCCTCCTTTTTTCCTTTATTTTTTGTCCCCTCTTCCTTTTATTTAGTTTCTTATTTTCTCTTTTCTGAACAGTCTGGCGCCCATGTGTGCGGCCGAGCCTGCTTGTGCACGGCCCAGAGGTCTTTGACTAGCTTGCTCAATTCCTGGCTGTGCATCGCAGCAGGAATTGTGCTTGCTCAAACTGTGCTTGCTCAAAGGGTTTAGGGTTCAGGGTTTAGGGTTTAGGGTTCAGCAGTTCCAAATCTGAAGGACCTTGCAGCGGAGAGGGACCAGCAGGAGAACATTCCTCCTGCCTCAGGAACTGCTGTGGTGTGCATGGGCAGCCAGAGCAATCAGTCCCCAGCCCCAAAGAAGAGGCGAGCAAGGACAACGGCCCCTCCGACGGGCACACAGCCCAACATCACAATGTTCACCTTTGAGGAGGAGCTGGTCCGGGGCCACCTGATGTACAGGCCTCTACCCCCTGGGCCCTGGCCAACATCATCAGCTCTCACCAGCTTGGTGGGTGGCTCGCCGTGGTGTCGTGACAGCGTCCAGGTTGGGAGCTCTGCTTGGCCTCCTCCGTCCATCAGCAGCCCAGGTGTTGGGCCTGGGCAGGGCCTGGCGGAGTCCTACAGCATCAGCTGAGGCAGTGGCAGGGCTCACCGCAACGGTCAGCGCAAGGGCGGACACTGTGGCCATGCAATGGGGCAGGGCTCACGAGGGCAACCCCTTGACCCTACTCCTGGAGTCATCATATCGAGCTCACATCTCCATCCTTCAGGACATGTCTGCCATGGAGGTGCATGAGTGGTCAGGGTGGACACCAGCAAGCTTCCATCGTAAGAGTGCTTCCAGCGCTCCTCCCTCCCGTTGGGGCATCACCGGATGCCATGCTGGTGGGCCATGCCATGAATGGGAGGGAGGTCGTGAGGATGCCAGTGGAGTGCAAGGCCCCATGCCCCTTACAGCACAGCATGGGACCTGGAGAGGGCACACGGGCCTACCAGCCCCACTTCTGCGGTTGGTTGAAGGTCCCAGCCCCTTACTTTGCCCAGTGCCAGATGACCTTGCTGGCCACCAGCTGCCCTAGCATGCTGCTGATGCAGTACCAACCACTGGCCACCAACATCTACCTTGTGGAGCTGGACCACCCCTGGTGCTGCGCCATGCTGCAGTGGCTGCAGATCATCAACGTGATGATTATCCAGAGAGGGGACAATGAAGCAAATGCTCCTCCAGCCCGCTTTCAAGAAGATCTTCGACGAGGTGCTGCGGCTCACGAACGCCGGCATCGAGAGAGTGAAAGAGCCGGCGAAGGTTGACAGCAACAACAACGTTTCCAACTCGCTGCCATTCCTAAACACTAAATGAAATTGAGTGAGGCTGGCGTGACTTGATGTCTGATCGCGAGTCCGTCATCTGTCAATTTTGGCACTGTTGCCTGGAACCCAGTCGACAGGACGCGGTCTGTTTAATAGCTGATTAATTAATTATAAATAGGGAGAGGAGCTATGACGTTGATTTACATCTTACCCAGTTGACCCTAAGTCGCGAGGGTTTTGGGGTGGAGGACCCACCGTACAGAGACGCACCCATGTGAATCGTATTTTCGTATCCCCCAAGAATCTTGGGCCAAGACAAATCGCGACGCAAAACGCGCAGTATCGGTGTATCACTGAATCTGGGCCTTGCTTGCTCAACATCTCCATCCAAACATTATACATTGAATATTCGGTTTACGTATTGTGCACGTGTTATTTCCCCCACTGCTCCGGCTATACCTTCCAACGAATGTTGTTTGCTAGGTGAGTTCAGTGACTGGGAGTTTTATGTCGATCGTAACAACTGTTATTTCTGTCATTTCGATATAACGCTTCCTCCTTGTTCAAGACAGGCTCCCGAAACCAGCGGCATTGGGACATCGACGATCGTCATATAGCAGCCCGTGCCGTCCTCGCCTCCGAATATGTTCTACAGCTCTTAAAAACACGAATCAAGCCCAATCCTCCCGAACCCCAGATTGGAAACAGCCCCTTATCTCGTCAGTCGGCAAAGCAGAGGATCATGTGCTACAGAAGTTCTTGACATGTACGAAAGGCTGCTCCCTCCCATGCATGCAGCATGCATGCTGCCATGCGCCCATGCTGTCATGCAGCCGCCATGAGGGCGTCCATGCATGCCCATGCATGCAGCCGAAGCGACAGCCTTGCATGCATGTGTGTGGCCATGAGATGGCCATGACGGTGGCCATGCGGTGGCCATGCTTTGGCTATGTGTGCGGCTTTTTGGCCATGCAGGTCCATGCACGCAGCATGCTCCCCACACTCTTCGCTTTGACATCAGTTTGTATGCGCTCTGCTATAGATCTGGCTGCCCAAGCCTTCCTTGGAGTGGAAAGATCTTTCAGTGAGCTGTACTGTACCGCCACACTGAAAGCATCTCAGGCAGTGTTCGGCACCCGTGACGTCACCGTGGAAGTGCATGGCAGCGCAATCAAGGAAACTGCCGTGCTATTCAGCGACCTGGACATCCTGGTGCACACGCCTCAGCCTGCAACTCGCGAGGAGCAAAAGCAGCTGGTCGAGGCACTGAAGCAGCAAGACATCTTCCACCCGCAACATGTGAAGCTGGGCAAGCTGGCCATCCACGTTAAATCCTACCATGATATCGACGTGGTATGTGCCAACACCACCCTCTACGGGCAGCGCCCGCACATTCCCACCCGCTTCCTCAACAACCCGGCGGCGCGCGATGCGGTGCGTGCGCTCAAGCACCTGACAACGTGGGTGTCCCTGATTGCCGTGTCCTTTTAGTTCTTGCCTGACGAGTCGCCTCTGTCCTCCTATTGCTGAGTCAAGGCAGTTAGCTTTGGGCGGTCTCGTCAGGCTTGAACACTGCCTGGGTCCTCACGAAAGACTCCGGGCCACAGAGAAGTCGATCTTCCGGCAAGATAGGGATGCCTATTTGCCAAGAGAGAACGGCTCCTTAAGGATCTAATCATGTTATTCAAGAAAATCGAGGTGGGTGAAAACGATCCTCAAGTCCACCCATGGAAACAATCTCTTCATCATGATAGCAGCCAGGTAGCGTAGCTGATGATCACTAAGCCTTAGTACCTGCCATTTTATTCCTCGGTAGACTCAAAAGCCATGTTGCTTCGTGGCCAGTTGCATGACAACTTTGTGGGGCAGAGCTGGGTTCCACCTGTGTTTCAACATTTCAATTTTCAACTTGACTGGCATGATACACACAGATGGATTACATGCACTCGCGCTCTGCGCGCCCAGGCCAGCTGGTGAGGCCCAGTCGTGTGGACTGACTGAAGGTTCATTCTGCCTTACTGGAGCCAGCAAGCGCGTTGCACAAGAAAGCTGTGCAGTACTGTGCACCAAGGGGTGTGCACCACTTGAAGTCTAGGAATTGTGTAGCCCGCAACCGGTGGCCCGCAGCGCTTTAAAATCGGCCCACCCACAGACTTATGAAATCTCGCATTGACTGACGACATACAGCCGATCTGTCTAAGCCATACATCTGAGGCGCTGGTTGGTTACCCGTTTTCTGACTTCGGTAGATAGAAGCCGTCAATCTGACCTCGTGAGGAAGACGAGCTTTAAAGGAGGACAAACTGTTGCTTGTGTTTCGTTGAACACAGCGAGCAGCGATATCTGGGATTATATTTGAATTCCCCAACCAATGTATTCTTCTTACCGATATCGCAGCCGATACCGGTAGCTACATTGTAGCTACCTTGGACCTTTTATATCTTGATTTTTAATTACCAACCCATAACCCTCTACCAGCGACGTTTCACGCCTCGTAAGCTCACGATTTATTTCTTCTTATCAGCTTTCCTCTTCCCTTTTCGGAGATATAGCCATCATTACTGCGCTTGGATCATGGTAATCATGGCCAAGCTAGTGGCTTGGGATTTGTCTATTTATTTCAAAAAACATGCAATGGCTGCTGAACAGCTGGCCACAGCGGACATGACAACAGATGAGATCATTAAGGTTGAGCTCGTGCACTCGGCAAACGATAAGACAGCAGAGGCCACGGAAAAGAAAGGTCAGCTGAGTGTCAAGAACCATCATCTGCTCCAACATAACCCTCACTGCACCCACATACATTATTTTGCATCGCAAATACCATTTATGTCAATACACTCATCTTCCAACATGATCACCACAGTAGTCCCCTTTCCACATTCATCTGATTCCCTAGGCTAACCATTTCCAACCCTCATTTTGCAATCTCCCGGCCTTAGGTAGCTTTGGCATCATAAGCGCCTTCTTCATGTGGCTCGTGCGCATGTGGGCGGTCATAATGATGCCGCTGCTGCTGGCGGCAGGCTTGGTGGAGAGCAGCGCTTTCGAGCTACACTTGGCAAGGGTGCACGGGGTAGACCCCACCCTGCAAGTCTCGCTCGTGCTGCTAGGAAGTGGCGTTGGCTTCTTCTGCGCGGCTTCGGACATGAACTTCCCACAGGCGGAAAAACCCACCTTGGGCGGCTTTTATGACCGCCCAAGGTGGGTTTTTTCCGCCTGTGGGAAGTTCATGTCCGAAGCCGCGCAGAAGAAGCCAAAGCCACTTCCTAGCAGCACAAGCGAGACTTGCAGGGTGGGGTCTACCCCGTGCACCCTTGCCAAGTGTAGCTCGAAAGCGCTGCTCTCCACCAAGCCTGCCGCCAGCAGCAGCGGCATCATTATGACCGCCCACAGGCGCACGAGCCACATGAAGAAGGCGCTTATGATGCCAAAGCTACCTAAGGCCGGGAGATTGCAAAATGAGGGCTGGAAATGGTTAGCCTAGGGAATCAGATGAATGTGGGAAGGGGACTACTGTGGTGATCATGTTGGAAGATGAGTGTATTGACATAAATGGTATTTGCGTTGCAAATATGTATGTGGGTGCAGTGAGGGTTATGTTGGAGCAGATGATGGTTCTTGACAGCTGACCTTTCTTTTCCGTGGCCTCTGCTGTCTTTTTGTTGGCCGAGTGCACGAGCTCAACCTTAATGATCTCATCTGTTGTCATGTCCGCTGTGGCCAGCTGTTCAGCAGCCATTGCATGTTTTTTGAAATAAATAGACAAATCCCAAGCCACTAGCTTGGCCATGATTACCATGATCCAAGCGCAGCAGGCCATAATGATGGCTATATCTCCGAAAAGGGAAGAGGAAAGCTGATAAGAAGAAATAAATCGTGAGCTTACGAGGCGTGAAACGTCGCTGGTAGAGGGTTATGGGTTGGTAATTAAAAATCAAGATATAAAAGGTCCAAGGTAGCTACAATGTAGCTACCGGTATCGGCTGTGGTATCGGTAAGAAGAATACCTTGGTTGGGGAATTCAAATCTAATCCCAGATATCGTTGCTCGCTGAGTTCAACGAAAAACAAGCAGCAATTTGTCCTCCTTTAAAGCTCGTCTTCCTCACGAGGTCAGATTGACGGCTTCTACCGACGGGTAACCAACCAGCGCCTCAGACGTATGGCTCAGACAGATCGGAGCGAGATTGCAATCGGCCTGAACTACCAGCGGCTTCAAGGTAGGTGAAAGACATCATACAGTGTGCTCGTGGACTAGCTTTGTGGGCATGCCAAACTGTGTGATCTCTGCGCTCATGGCAGCTGTTGCTCATCCGTGTTTATTTCAGGGTTCGCAAACCAGGAACCTTTGGTATGGTAGTAGGCCGTTAGTTGGACTGTTGGATGGCCAACGCTGGGAACCAACCTGGATTGGGATTTGGCAACTACACTTAAGTACCACACTGGGCATGATGCACCAGGCCCCCAAGGCAGTACGCCTTGATGAGCCTGAATTTTAACTGAAGAAAACACCCTACAAGAAATAATATTCTGTACCTACTCTTGTTTCACTCTAGTCCTCCTATCGAATATGGTGGATGAGAGTTTGGACTTAGACAACAAGAGAAGAGACTAGATGGCTTGGGGATAGTTTGGCCATGGTATTGTGAAGCCAGCATTGCCGTGTAGATTTGAAAGATTGCCGATTTGTATTGATTTAACTGCTGGGATCGGATTTAGTTAACATTTGGCTTCATAACGTGTGTAATGGCTGTATTGGGTTGAACCATGAGATGTGTTGCCACAAACCCATACATACCGCTTTGGCACTTAAGTAAGCTACAGCATGTACCGAGTACGCAACCACAAAGTTTGGTGTGCTCCCCTGCGCCTCGCACAGATAGCACATAACACGACCATGATGTCGGTGATGTGCCCTCGGCTGCACACGTAGCGGCTGGCAGGAACTGGTGGCAGAAGGTGTCACGGGGGATCAACATTTTTCCCGTCCACTTTTGGCGGACACCGAACATCATATGACATCCATCCGCTGGCAGTAGAGATCAGCGGACACATTGTATACACATTTGTGCTCACGGTAAGACATAGGGCTCTCAAGGTGTCATACCAAGTACATGTTGGACTGCTAGAGTGCTAGCCTCGTTTTAGGGCAATAATTCTTGAGCTTCTGGAATGAACCCCTACAAACACGGATTCGCAGATGGCATAAAATATCTTATGGAAGTTCCTGTACAAGATCTTGTAAATATCTCCTCAGAGCCTGCCATCAGGACACAGGATACGGCAGTTTGTAACGTACCGTATCGACACGGGCCACTACGGTCCACAATTCAGGGTATGCGTGGAATGGCCGCCCCTCTCTTGACCCCTCACAAGCCTAACCTCTTTGCCCTCCCCCCTTCCTCTCTCTCCACCTATTTGCAGCCCATGATCCCATGTGCCACATATCCACCCATCTCCTTGTCTGTCTTACCCCATCCTCTCTCTCCACCTATTTGCAGCCCATGATCCCACGTGCCACATATCCACCCTTCTCCTTGTCTGTCTGACCCCAACCTCTCCCTCCACCTATTTGCAGCCCATGATCCCATGTGCCACATATCCACCCTTCTCCTTGTCTGTCTGACCCCAACGTCTCCCTCCACCTATTTGCAGCCAATGATCCCAAGGTGTGAATACCCCCCACACTTTTGAGCCCAATCATCCCTACACCCCCTCCTACACCCTCCTTCTCACCTGTGTGCACCCTATGATCCCATGTCGCGCGTATCCGTCCTCTTTCAGATACTGAGTCATCTGGGTGGTCTTGCCGCTGCCGGTCTCTCCAACCACCACCACCACCTGGTTTTCTCAGATCACCTGAATCTGAGGGGGGAGGGGGGGGTAAATTCGAATTCAAAAGATAAGAGTTTTGAAACCAATGCCAGTCTAACCAACTACCATCACTACCTGTTACTCTAAGATCCCCTGGGTGGGGAGATTCAAGTTCGAGTTCATACCCGACCTCAAATGGTGTATGCCACTATGAGTGCTTGACTTGACACACCCAGGGGACGGTCAGAGCCCCCTTGCTAAAATATTTGCTAGCCCCCCTGCCCCCTTTATTCCTCCATGAAGCACATGGAAAGCGTACACCTATAATGTAACAGTTTGTTCGGTTATCGGTACCAGTTCCTGCAACTTATGCGCAATAAGCATGTCCCCCCATGCAAGGGTGCTCAAAAGGGCAAAGAAGAGCAAGCTGAGGCAAGATAGGAAAGCCATGGCTTAAACTATCAACCTGCTCGTGTGATGTTTCAGGTTTAAGGTTGTCTGCTAACCTGCATGAGATCCTCGCGGACAGTGTAGACCGGCAGCAACCGCCGCTGCTCGCCAATGGTTTTATTGCGGCTGAAGTCAGAGGCGGCCTCGTTTTTCTTCATGTGGGTCTTGAATTGGGACTTGCCTGGGGGGCAGATCAGGGATACGAGGATGATTAGGAGATTCAACATGGGAGGGTATGCATGCAGGTCTGGAAGTGGTATTTGCCCGAGGGTGGGAAATTAGGGTGGGGGGGGAAGGTGTGGTGATAAAGGGGTTGCTCGTCAAACAATGCAAGGGGAGGGAGCATTATTTCTGCTTTATGAGGGTCCTGAACTAGAAGGTGTTTGGCGGAGAACAGGATGGGCGCATAAGGAGCATGCAACAGATCCGCCCATTGGCCCTCCTGCCATGGGCAGAATGGGACTCATGCTTCATTGAACAGGATTCTTAAAATCAAGGTATGTCGCCTCCTTCTCAATGCGCATCTTGTACTGGGGATTGCCTTGCCGGGATCCGATAACGCTGCCAATATTTCATATGAATACATGATGGAATCAAATAAAGGCTCGGCACATCCCCCACTGCCTACACTGACCCAAATGCCCTGCAGCACCCTGGGAACGAGCATCTGGCTGTGGGGGCAGGGAGCAGTAGCAGGGGCGGGAAGCAGCCTCCCACTCGTGCCCAACCGAAATGGTCATCACCCGGCATCATATGCAAACTAGACAGACAACAGCCATCAATCAGCAGATCCCAGTATACACAGATCGCAGCTCGGAGCAGGCACACCTCATGGTATTTGGGGTTTAGGGGAAGCGTAGAGCCATGAGCTCACCTGCGCCTTTCTCCCCGTCTCCATCGCTGCCATTGCCGCCATCGTTCACGTTATCATCGGCCTTGGCTGTCTTCTCTGCCAATTTTGCCGCCTCCTGCTCCTCAGCAGTCAACTTGAACCCGGTGATGTTGGCAATCTTGGAGCCTGGGGGACGGCGAGAGGGATACGATTGTGGAGAAGGGTTCCGGTTCAGGGTTTCAGCGTGAAAATTGCCAAAGCAACAGAGGTTGTTCCATGAGAGGGACAGGGCATATAATTGTTATTACAGAGGTTGACGGCCTGGGGGTCAGGACTTCCGCAAAATAAAATATGCCAAATCAACAAGCAGGTTATTGCAGTAAATGGTGTTTGTCAGTTCTTGCTTCCTTTGGTAGTTGATGGCTGGCTGTTGCCAGGTCCCCTCCCCCCCCTCACCTACCAGCTCCCAGAATCGCTGCCGGCTCTTGCTTGCATCCTTCTTCTCGCGGACCTGCTTCACGAGGTCGCTCCGCACTACGGTCCACAATTCAGGGTATGCGTGGAATGGCCGCGCTGAGCTTCCACACAGCGACACAGCCATCGCTAGCAATAAGCCCATCAACCGTTACATGGCAGATTTGCAGGGATACATCGCGCAACAATTATGCTTCTTGACCAGGTTTTAGATCTGCATAGTTCAGCTTTTCAGGCCAGGGCAAAGACGAAAGTCAGGTTCGGACCCCTGGTTCGGACTGCCCGTTTATGGATAATACAATTTTTTTACGCTCGGGGACTAGTCAAGCCTTCAGCTCAGCTGCTCAGCTAGCCAGATGCACCATACCCAGTGGGAGTGTGGGAGGTAAGAGGAACTAGGAGGGTACCGTATGTGCCGGTGTTTATACGGACGGGCTGAAAGTAGGAGTCATTTACTGTATCAATGATTGCCTTCTTGACCTAGCATTCCGTATGGTAAATCTGCCTGCATACATGGTGACCCTTAGGGGTTACTTGGGGGCCATGCAAGATTGCATGGAGGCTGGCAATCCTGGCATGCAGCCATGCATGCCAGTATGGGCCACGACCCCCCCCTCAAATGTGAGATTTGTAGGGGGGGGGGGCGTATTGCATCCCGTATCAAGCCGGAGGCTTGTATCGTAACGTAATGTATCGTAACGTATTACCTTCACCCGTCCCATGTGTCCCTGCCTGCCATCTGAGAGGATGCATCTTACTTGCCCAAGCCTCCTCTGCGGATGCATGGAGTGGGCAATAATATCCCCTACGCATACTTTGCCCAAGCATCTCAAAACAGAAGGGCTGCATGTTTCTCAGCTTCGCATAGATTAGGCCCCATGACAATGCGGTATGCATTAAACAAGGCCGCTGTGCCCTTCCTAGTCCTTTCTGATTTGAAGGTGCCTCCACAGCTGCTGCAAAGCCCCATGCAGTTGGACTTGAATCAAGAGTTTATGAAGCATCAAAGCAAGGACATGTAGTGTAAACAAATATGCATGTGGAATGACGATGTTTGTCGATCTGTAAGAAGTAGAATGTCATCACCTTCAGCAATATAACTTTGCTTCTTGGCCAGATTTAGGCCCGAAGCTAGCTTGACTTGGCCGGCCAAAATTTTACAGCCGCCTGATGCAGTGATGCCCCTTGTCAGTTTCGTATGGATAGCTCACAAATCGTTATCCCCTCTTACATTTGAATGTGCAGCTCGTGTCGCTTGGAGCGTACTACGCAAATGCGGATGTGGGCCGCGCGTTTGAGATTGTTGCAAGGTATGCAGTTCTTCCTATGGGAGGTCACATCTTTGGATGCATTGCTGGTGGTCAGGGTTTGAGTTTGGGGCATATCATGCATGCGGAGCAGGGCGTCCGTACGCTTTATCTGTGCGATGACGACGTCTAGTCAATAGGGACCGTTATATTGAGGGATCAGATCAGAATATGAGATCATGCAGCGAGGTGCTTGTCTTTCAACCGGTCGGGGGTATGGACTTCACAATTCATATATCCCAAGAAACTGCTCATCTTCTTGTAAGGCTAGGCTACAATCAATCTAGGCACCCCATGTTGGAGGCTGGCACAAGTTCACAAGCTGTGTTGACACCCTGGAAGAGAAGTGGAGGCTGGGACGCTGTTTTGATGACCACAGGGGGCAGTCGGGTCGAGGTGGCCCGGTTCCATGCTCCACAAACCCATGCAATTTTTTCAGTGTGCCGCAGCGGGCACATTCCAGAGTGAAGGACAAGGGCTGCCGTATTGTTATCAATTGAATTGTGGGAAGATGCTGCATTCTCAAAGGCTTGCACTGCCTACAGGGTCCTCCTGGCACGAGTATGGGCCATGCAGGTCTTGTACCGGCCAACCCGTGAGTGCCGAAAGAAGGCTTACAAGAAATGCAGGGCGCTCGAGATTGAGCAGGAGGCACTTCAGCTTAGGCATGCTGACCCTGAGCCAGCTAGGCCTGAGCCTGGGCCTGAGCTTGGGCCTGAGCATGGGCCTGAGCTTGATCCTGAGCATGGGCAGGAGCCTGAGCCTGGGCGGGAGCCAAGGACGGAGCTGGAGCTTCGGCCTGAGTCTGCTGGGATTAACGCGACTGGCCCTGCGGAGGTATCGAGCGCAGCCTTGCTTTCGATCTGATGGACTCATCCTGGTGTGTTCTTGTGTGAGCCACTTGCCCACACCTCCTCCTGCAGGTGATCAAGTACATGACAGGTGGCATACTCCTGCATGAGGTACTAACCTGCGGTTTCAATTGACCCCCATGCAGGTCATCAAGTACATGACGGATGGTGTGCTGCTGCGTGAGACGCTCACCAGCGGCGACCTGGACACGTACAGCGTGGTGGTGATGGACGAGGCACACGAGAGATCCCTCAACACGGACGTGCTGTTTGGAATCCTCAAATCGGTGTGTGTGCACACCTTGGCCTAATAACCTGTCACATAAACCCTGAAGCCCTGAACCCCGACAAACTATTTTCATTCCTGAATCCCTATCCACCTGAACCCCCATGTTCCTTTGACCCCCTTGGACCTGTGAACCCCTGTCACCTTGAGCTTTGGACCTTGACCCCCCTCACCCCGCACAAAGCACGCTGACCATTTCACCCTGGCCCTTGATTGTGGGTGGTGCGTAAGCGCACCGACTTCCGCCTGATTGTGACCAGTGCGACGCTGGACTCAAACAAGTTCTCAGAGTTTTTTGGAAGCGCACCTGTGTTCGTCATCCCCAGCAGGTGTGGCCAGCTGAGGGATGGGGGCCTGAACATGAGCTAGGGTGGAATGGGGGGAAGTCCAAGGAGGAGAAAGGAGACAAGGCAGGGGGGACAGATTGGGCGTTCACTGGATTCTCTCAGGTTGCAAGGGAAGCCAACGGACGAGCCTCAGCATCCTGTTCCCCAGAGTTTTTGTCTGTGCTCCTGGCTGTTTGAGCCCCCCCACCCCCCGCCTCCTTGTAGGACCTTCCCCGTCGATGTGCTCTGGAGCCGGACGGTGCAGGAGGACTACGTGGAGGCGGTCGTCAAGCAGGCGGTCACCATCCACTTGAGAGACCCACCGGGGGACATCCTCATATTCATGACGGGTGAGCTGCAGCTAATGTGTACATTACACCTCACTCCTCACAAACCACTATTCCACACCCAAGTAGGGACATCCTCTTCAGGCCTTTTTATTTAGGGTTGTAGCTACCCGTAAGCTACATCACAGCCGGCATACGGCAGGGCTTGGTGGCACAGGCCCTGCTGCTTGGGCCACCGGCTGTTATCCTATCAAGGCTGGGCCCTGATTGGCCCAGGGGGTGCCGCCCAGCGGCCTCCTAAAGGTCGTCTGGCATGCACCATGGTAAACATTGAGCCTCATATTGTTGACAGGACTCTATGGATATGGCATGCTTTGCCACCTGGATGCGGAGGAGACCGTGCTTCAATCTTTCACACCTCACTCCTCTCTACCCGCTGCTCCTTCTATACCAGGCCAGGAGGAGATTGAAGCGACGTGTTTTTCCTTAGCTGAGGGTTTTGAGCAGATGCGCACCGGCGGTCAGACCATCCCAGAGATGCTCATTCTACCCATCTACAGTACACTGCCCTCGGACCTCCAGGTGCGGGTACCAGCAGTGTCCATAGAGGTTCAGGGTTTGGATCGGAGCCCTCAAGTCCACAATGTTCCTGTGCACATCATCCATTGACAGCCGGCTTTGTTACTGTTGTTATTCTGAACACGCACCCCACCCAACTTGAGGGGGCTACTGTATGGCCACCACTGGTCCTAGTGCAATCAAATCATGAGCAGCCGAAGGGTGATGAGCAAAGCAACAGAGCATGCTGCACCTAATCCCCCTGGCTGGAGGATGGTATGTAGCTGAAAGGCAGCTGACATAGACTAAAATAATATTACTTTGTTGCCCACCTCATGCCGCTCCTCCCCCTCAGGCTAGGATATGTCACCGTCCTCCCCCTGACCTTCTCCCTCTCTCCTCTCCGGCTTAGTTATTTGACTGTGCCCCCCCTGCCCTTCCCCCTCTCTTATCTCAGGCCAGGATCTTTGACCGCGCTCCGGATGGCGGTCGCAAGTGTATCGTGTCCACCAACATCGCCGAGACCAGCCTCACGGTGGATGGCATCCTCTACGTCATTGACACGGGGTATGTCAAGATGAAGGTGTTCAACCCCAAGATGGGCATGGATGCGCTCCAGGTGAGAGAATCGGTGATAACGGTCCTGCGGCCTGTGAAGGAGAGGATTGATCATGATCTCCACCCCTGTCTCGAAAAATAAGAGCAATGGGTGACTGGCTGGTGTGCCAGGACACGTAGGTGGTCGTGAGGGGACAGGCTGCTCTGAAACAAGTTCCCCTTGATGGATAGTTGAGGGTGCTGAGTCAGCACTCCCCTCAACAAGTCATAAACCATGGAACACATGCCCAAAGATGGCCAGCTGAGAGTGCGGCTGGTTGCTGTTTGGAAGGGAGGGGGGTGACCAGTCAGTGTCCATTTGCTAGTTGTCTGTTAAAATCCACGATTGCTTTCAAGCGCACTCTTGGTGTGGATCAAACCCTATCCCTGTCACAGTCAAGGTACCAGCACCGGCACACTGGAATTATATCTTTCCTATCCCATCCCGTCCTACACCCAATACAGGTGAAGCTGCTGAGAAGCTGACCCGTGTGGTCCTGAACCTGATGGCTGACACGCACGCCTGCATGCTCAGATTCGAATGGAACAGCATTTTGAATTCAAAATACAATGCTGAGTCCAACTATTTGAATTCGAATCTACACCGCCAATTGTCGTGCCTCCCCCCCAAACTCCCAGCGAGCCAGGCGGGTGCAAACCAGAGGACCGGCCACGCTGGACGCACCGGCCCCGGAACCGCGTACCGCCTTTACACCGAGAGCGCGTACCGCCAGGAGATGCTTAGCATGACGGTGCCGGAGATCCAGCGGACAAACCTGGCCGACATGGTGCTGCTGCTGAAGAGCCTGAAGGTGCGAGATGTGTCCATGGACCTGAACCCGGGGATACAGGGTGGGGCACTGGGGCTAAAGGGACGGGAGCAAATACTGAACAACTTTTCAGTCTACAATGCTGGA
The DNA here is from genome assembly GCA_037349105.1 of Limnomonas spitsbergensis. Taxonomy (NCBI): domain Eukaryota; kingdom Viridiplantae; phylum Chlorophyta; class Chlorophyceae; order Chlamydomonadales; genus Limnomonas; species Limnomonas spitsbergensis. Next base: position 1,750,252 of record JAYJMM010000101.1, on the reverse strand, counting down.
GCATGGGCAAGGTCACACCGGCATGGGCGTCGGGATCTAGACTGGTGGGTGGGCGCCTTGATGCTGGGACAAGGATTTGTGTGGTATGGTTGTAACCCCTGTTGCTCCTGTTCCTCGCCCGTTCACCTCTGTTGCTCCTGTTGCTCGCCAGTTCACCCCTGTTTCTCCTGTTTCTCCTGTTGCTCGCCCGTTCACCTCTGTTGCTCCTGTTGCTCCTGTTGCTCGCCCGTTCACCCTGTTGCTCCTGTTGCTCACCCGTTCACCTCTGTTGCTCCTGTTGCTCGCCCGTTCACCCTGTTGCTCCTGTTGCTCACCCGTTCACCTCTGTTGCTCCTGTTGCTCGCCCGTTCACCCCTGTTGCCTCTGTTGCTCGCCCGTTCACCCCTGTTGCGCACAGGTGGACAATATCCTGGAGTGTGGCTTCATAGACCCTCTCACTCTCCTCACCCCTGTTACGCACCGGTGGACAACATTCTGGAGTTTGGCTGCAGGGAACCTCTCACGCATCAGCCCTGTTGCTCCTAATGCACTCAGGTGGACAACATCCTGGAGTTTGGCTTCATGGATCCGCCCCTAAGGACAACATCCTCAACTCCATGTACCAGCTGTGGTGGCTGGGCACCTTGGACAACACAGGAGGGCTGACGTCCACCGGCCGCAAGTGAGTAGGGCGGAGAAAATGGAAGGGGGGGGTCTCACATCCACTGGTCGCTAGCAGACGCTCAGCACAACAATGAATCATAAATCCAGGGCTGTGACTCTGTGAGTAATGAATCAGGAATCCAGGGCTGTGAGTAATGAGTAATGTATCCAGGGCTGTGAGTAATGAGTAATGTATCCAGGGCTGTCAGTGAGTAATGAATCATGGATCCAGGGCTGTGAGTAATGAATCATGAATCCAGGTATGTGAGTAATGAATCATGGATCCAGGACTGTGAGTAATGAATCATGGATCCAGGACTGTGAGTAATCTGTAATGAATCCAGGGCTGTTAGTAATTGATAATGAATCCAGGGCTGTGAGTATTGAGTAATGAATCCAGGGCTGTGAGTAATGAGTAACGAATCCAGGGCTGTGAGTAATAAGTAATGAATCCAGGGCTGTGAGTAATGAGTAATGAATCCAGTGCTGTGAGTAATGAGTAACGAATCCAGGGCTGTGAGTAATGAGTAACGAATCCAGGGCTGTGAGTAATGAGTAACGAATCCAGGGCTGTGAGTAATAAGTAATGAATCCAGGGCTGTGAGTAATGAGTAATGAATCCAGGGCTGTGAGTAATGGGTAACGAATCCAGGGCTGTGAGTAATGAGTAATGACTCCAGGGTTGTGAGTAATGAGTAATGAATATAGGGTCGTGACTAAAGGAGAGTGCGTTCTGTATTTTACAGGAGGGACATCAGACGCGGCAGGAGCAGCGGAAAAAGGAAAAGGCGGATAAAGAGAAGATGAGCGTGGAGATGGAGGCAGCCCTGGCGGCCAAGCGTGCTGATGAGGCGGGACAGCATTTGGTGACTGATCAGCGGGTGCCCTGGATCAGCATATATCTTTTGTTGTAGCTGCCACGTCAGTGCATCCACTCAGAAGTATTTTCCATCTACTGGCTTGGTTGTGCAAGCGAGAATAACAGGTGGAGATGAAGTCATGGACTCGGGGGTGACATATGGATGCTGATGCGGCCAAGGTCAATTTAGCCAGGCCCAGGAGTGTCTTGTGTGACTTCACCCTGAACCCTGGGGTGCTGGGCTTAGACTGGACTTGGGAAGCCTTAGCCTGCCCTCCGTTAACAACCCTTATATGGAATATTGCCACCTTTCCTCTGAAATCCATTGATGCTTGAATGCACCGCCTACCCTCCTCTCCTCTCCCCTCACAGGCTGCAGTAAGGGCCAGGCAGGATAGTGCGAGAGGCCTGGCCCTAGAGACCATTGCCGCGCCAGGGACAGGGAGACGGAGCACCACGCCCTCCATGGCCAGCAAAATGAAGATGATTGGGCTGTAGCTGGGGAGGAGCCTCGCGTGCATGGCGCAAACACCGGAGAAGGTGCCTAGCTACCTGCTCGAGCAGCTGGTCATACGCGTGCAATCAGAACTGATAGCGGAGTTGGGAGAGGAAGGTTCAAATGCGGGGCCCATGCAGCTACTTCTGCGGACGCTGATGGCCATTGTGGTCACTGAGCCACAATTTGGAGATCTCATTTGGTTTCATCAAGTCGTCAGAATGCTGCGGGTGAGGGCTACACATGTTTGCTAGCCCAAAAAATACAATTTCATTTGCCTCGTTTTCTGAGTTTTCTCATTAAAAGAAGCAAATCAAGAACATGAACTATTATGAACTATTATGAACTGTTATGAACTATTATGAACTATTATGAACTATTATGAACTATTATGAACTACGGTATCATGATACGTTAAGCATAACCTGCAGCCACCGCTGCCGCGTTGTTACGCGTGTTGTGTGTTGGACACTTGGACCGCCTGTGCGCCCGGCATGCATGGCTCATCTTAGCAGGCCTCTCGGACCCCTTAGATTACTGCCCCTCGGATTTTTCACCCTCGGAATTCGCCTCCTTATTAACCTCATCAGTCTCGGACTCAGGCCCCCTATGATCCCGGCAGTTTGTACTTCCGGAAGTTAGGTTACCGAAACATTCAGTTCCGCACTGGCGCACATTATTTTGTAAAACACAGTGGCATTCATACCACTTTCAAGTTCATTCCCCCTGTACAGCATCAAACAAAGACAAATGCTTGTCTGTTTGCCCTTAGTGCTGGAAACACAGAACAAGACATGAACCATGGCACTGGTACTTCCAAAAGATTTCAGGCATTTGACTACATTTTGTGTGTGCGCCCCTCCCCCTAGTGTTAACCCAGAAAACCCCACAAAATGTGTGAAAACCTGGTAAAGGGGTTCATCCTTTTAGCACTGTCATATGCATAATGCTTACTGCAAATTTAATACAAGTATTGTATGTATGTATCAGTACATATGTACAATGCGTGTATTGAACTTGCAGTAAATAACGAAATAAAACACAGGATCCTGTATGCTACCCCCCTCCTCTTTCTCTTCCCCCCCCCTCCTGGTGTAGGTTAGTGAGGGTCCTTACTGGCACACCGGTATTGACTGACCGGTGTGTGTAACATTTATTTCTGATTTTTTGAGGTTGCAGGAACACCCCTTCTTGATGCACACCCTCCTCAACAACTTCCGGACTCAACTCTTTGTTTTGTTGTTTGATGCTTGCAGGGCCACTCCCTGATGCTGCTGCACACTTTCCTCATGTCGCGAGTCCTGCTGCCACATGGATGGCGAGATGGCTACGACATCTCTAGCTGGTTGGGGGCAATGGACGACGGCAACACCATTGAAACACCGGCAGGCCCCGTGGGGTTTTGGCTTATCGACCATGACATCCCTGCCCCAGCAGCTGGCTGGTTATACACTGACGTGCTTATGATGGGGGAAGCGCCGCAGCCTGCCCGCCCAGCCACAGCGTGGAACAGTTTCCCCAAGCCGCCAAGTATAGATGCCTCGCAAGCTGGAGCGATACAGGCACTGATGCGGAGCGCGCACGCGTGCTACACCATTTATGGTGCCCGCTCACTCTGTATGAGGCCCGAGAGCCCATCAGCGGACCTGTCCATAGACGAGCTGTGCAAGCGATCCGTGGCACGCTCTGGAGAAGGCGATTTTTGCGGTGCCCTGGCAGATGCTGAGCAGCTGTTACGGCTGTACCCGGAGCACGTGGTGGGTCGTGCATGCGAGGCTGAGGCGCTCATCGGGCAGGAGCAGCTCCGCCTGGCCCTAGGGAGCGTGGATCAAGGTCTGCATCTCTCACCAGAAAATGTACATCTGCAGCGGCTGCGAGACAAGGCGCTAGTGCTCTGGAGGGGGAAATGGACAAGGAGCAGACCCCTCGCAGACCATGTACGTGAGAAGGCAATGTGGAAGAAGGCAACTCTCGTGGTCGATGCGACAGGCAAGGAGGACTTCATGGACTTGCAAGCGGCCCTGAACCATTGTGCGACGACTGCCCCTCCCTTTCGATGCTCTGGATGGACCCTTATCCTACGGGCTGGAGTGTATGAGCAAGATACACTGTTTTGTGCAGGATTCTCCGTTCCTGTTAAGGTGCAGCTCCTGGGTGAGACCAGCCCCCACAGCACTGCTATGAAACGTGCAAAGCCGGCGGTGACAATCCTGTCTATGAGCAAGCCACGGGATAATCACTGCCTCATAGCTGCTGGTGCTGTCTCTCTGCTCTTCGACGATATAGCTTTTGTTGTGGGAAAGAGCCAGATCGACCTGGCAGGGCATTGTTTAAAAGTCCACCAGGGGGCGATGGTGACTGCCCGGGGCTGCACTTTTTTGTCTGCAAGCATGGCATGCATCACACTTCAAGGTCAGGATGGGGAGGGCACGCAAATGGAGATCTTTGACTGCATCTTTGAGGCGGGTTCCGGAGCAGGCGTTATTGTCAGCGACTACTCGGCCTTGCTGATGGAGCGTTGCAAGTTGTACAGCTGCAGACGATTGGGTATCGAGGTGCGCGGTATTGATGCCGATGCCAGGCTGGCGGGCTGCCACCTTGTCTCCTGCAGCCGGTCAGCGGTGCAGATTGGCAACGGCGGGCGGCTTCTCGAGATGGAGGACTGCACAGTGCTGAAGTGTGGGACCACGCGTGAAGCTGGCATAATGATCGCCACTGGCAGGGTGCTGCTGCGGCGCTGCACGTTTGAGCGCAACGAATCCCATGCCATCATGGTCCAGAGCGGGGACGTCATTCCGATCGGCGGGAAGGTCCCGAACGCACCTCACCTCATCATAGAGGACTGCAAGTTCATGTATAATCAGGGGGGGGTTACTTTGGGGGCTGGCGTCTCCGAAATGAATCAAATGAGGACCATGCTTTCGGGCGGATGTGGAACCTCCGGTAGCTCTGGAGCTTTGAGGCGCAACACCTTCAGAGGCAATGCGGTTTGCGGTGTGGAGATCGTAAGCATTTGCCCGCAGGGGCAGGTGGTGCTGGAGGGCAACGTGTTCTGTGATAATGGACTGGCTTGGGATCTCTTACGCACCAGGCTGGGGAAATCAAACATTGTTTGCCCTCCACAGTACAAGGCACAGCTCGTCGAAAGCAACAACAAGTTTGTGGAGCCTGGCCGCCGTTTTGTGGTTGACGCGATGCACAACGTATCGGTTATCACTGATTGAATCCACTCGTGCACAGCTGTCTGGTATAATTCGAAATGTTGGTGGAGGGGGCAAGGCAAACTGGGCATTTGTCATTGGGAACCCAAGATTGTGGTAGCATGTAATGCCTCCCCAGCCGAAATCACCAAGGCTATTCAAATATGCCGAGATTTGGCAGGGAACATGGGACCTGTTTAAAGTTTAAGAACGCCGGACTTTAAGTCATTCTCCAGTAAATTTGAAGGAACTGATGTGTCGCATTGAAGTTGAGAAGTGCACCGTCACTGAACATGAATTCAACACATACTTACTGAAGTTTAACATGCTCATATCAATCATTTATACAGATAATTTAGACATTTTGAACACTTTTACTCACTCATTGGCGTTCCTCGTACCCTGCTCGTACACATCGCACAGATTTTTACAGTCTCTTACTCATTCTTGAAAACACTCTTGTATATCCTCTAATTTTCTAGGCCGTGCTCAGCCGAACTCTTTTGCACCCATGTCATGTTTTTACTGGGGCTTATCTCCTGCACTAAGGGGTTCATTCCCACACATCTGTCTTGTGGTTGTGTGTCGTTTGCTAGCCTAGGGGAGGAACACTGATTTTCGAGTGTTGTCCTCGTATTAAGTGCATCTACCGGTTTACAGGCAAATGTGATGCTCTGTTGGACTGTAAAACTTCTCAAAACTTCGCAGCTACTGGGGTGCCGAGGTGGGGTTCCAGTTTCTTCTTTCGGACCTTCATCTAACTTCTTACGCTGGAGTCATAGCGGCCGCGTGAGTGCTTCATTGTTGGTCGAGTGCCTTTTCCGTTCCTGTTTGCCTATTCTCAGCTGTCGACGATGGCCACAAGCGCACCTGGACTGTATTTCTGTTTGCGTCCCAGCTTTTTTAGGCTTGGGCGGCCAGCCTTACACTTTGAGATGTACAAGAAAAAATAGCATAGTTTAGGTACCGTATTCCTCCCGCCCTCCTGGTAAGCAGCTGACGACTGGCGCAATTTGGCAATTGGCAGATCAATGTTGATATACATATGAAAGGGTCACCTGGCGGGACCTCCCGAGTGCCTTAGTCTTTTTTGTGACGGCTGGGCATGCGCCCATGCATTGCAGATTAAGGGTGATATGATGAAGCAAGTATCAGGGGTGGCATAATTGAAAGGATTGCCAGTTATCCCATGCACCGAAAGCTCCAAAATTGTGCAACAATTCATAATAAATCAGTGCGTGTCTATGCACTGGATTGTGTGCGAGGTTTCAGCTCAAATGCTGGCCAGCTAGCTGGTGTCCAATGGCCAGTCATGTTTTCATCTTCATATGCCTAGGGGTGCCTGTCCAGCAGCCTGCCAATCATAGTATATCGTTTGTGCACACTGAAATGAACAATCACATGGCCATACAATTTTAGTGTGGCCTTCACACACCGGTTTTAGTAGAATACCGGCCACGCACACTGACTGACGCTGCGAAAGTGGGACTGGTGCATAGGGCACCGAAGCAGTCCACGCTTGACAGACATTCGCAAACGGATCATGACTTGTTTTCCGAACAAGCCCGTGGAACGAGCCCTAAGCAAGCGAGGCCTATCCAGAGCCCCAGAGGCCATATCATCACATGGAGTGAGATTCGTGACCTGGGATGTAGACAAGTTCGTAAAGCGGGATGTCAAATGAAATTGCCACGATGTAACAGCTTTTTGAAAGGCAAAGTTGTCCATTTGAGACGAGAAGTGCGCCCAGTAGGCCAGGATGACACTTTTAGTGTGACCGACACGTACGGTACGGTAGCAGAGACGTAGTCGGGTGCAGACTAGTCTGGTATCGATCAAAGGTAGAACGCACTGGGCACATGCCTGCGCATCGAAGCTTACCAATTTTTGATGGTGCCGACATTAACAAATAAAGGAATCATTGCTCTTCTTTCGAGCGACTCCCAGCAATGGGCAGAAGCGTGTCCTGACCGAGAGTCGATTTCGGACGTGGAGCAACGACACGCTTGCAAAACACCATCAGAAAGCGTAGTGCCACGAGTCACAGCTTTCGACATGCCAAGCATGCTCAGACGTCATGAGACGGGTGAGTAATCGGCGATTCGTTGGAACACACGCACGCACGCACGCACGCACGGACAAAAAAGGGCAGGGAGGGATCCCTTTATGCTGCTAAAGACAGCACTCGGGTATCTTAGTCCCCATGTTAGTTAGCTACAGCCTAGTCCGGTAGGAATGGGCCGGCCTTTGCCCAAGAGAGCATGTGGCCTTTGTTGATTTTAGGAAGGTGTATGACTGTGTGCCACAGGAGCAGCTTGCTGAGGCAGCACCTGTCTTCATGATTGTTACGTGCTGTGCAAGTGCTCTACAAAGGTGCAGTCTACACGATCACAGACGGCCATAAAAGCACTGGCCATGTGCCTTGCACCCGCATGAATATGCGGCGGTTAAACAGCTTCAAGTCAGCGTCAGCAAGACAGACATATTGGAGTTTGGCAGCGCAGCGCCGGCAATCAGCCCATACTTGCGAGCACGGCCCCGATAGGATAGTGCTGAAGCGTGTCCAAGCATTCAAGTTCTTGGGCATCATCCAGCACCAGAGCGGCAGCATGAGGAAGGCCATGCAAGGAAGAGAGGGGCCTTTGGTTGCCGCATTGCAGCGTGTCCGCCGCATGGCCACCAAGGTGCGCCGCAGGCATCATCTGCCTACACGCATCCGGTTGGCGTCTGTCTATGCAGCGCCTGCGGCCAACTACGGTGATGTGGTGTGGGCCACCGATCACCTCAGGCCGCGGCATCGCCTCAAGAGCAAGATGCAGTCCAGCTTCCCCCAGCATCTGCGCCATGCTGCAGGGCTACCTCCGTCAGCTGCCAGTTGGGGGGCCATGAGGGAGTTGCAGATCCAGCCGTTACAGCGAAGTTGGTGGCAGCATATACTCAGCTTCTACAACACCGCGGTCGCACCAGCAGCACAGCAAGACAGCCCACTCATGGCCGCAGCCATGGCGGTCGACATGGAGCTCGCTGTCAGACAGGGCACCGGAGGGTGCAATTGGTGCAGGGAATTACTATGTGCTTTGGAGGAGCTGGAGCTGGGATCTGCCGTCCCCAAACTGCGTCAGACAGTGACTAACCTGCAGCCTCTACCTGTCACAGAGGTGCTAGCGCTAGTTGATGCAGCATACGAGCGGGCGCAGCTGGATGCATCTGACAGAGGGGATCCCAGAGATCCTGCCACTGAACACAGGTCTACGGCGGCCTACCGCACCTGGTTTCAGTCTACGGCAGGCGCAGGCCAGGGGCCGCACCAGTCGAAGGGAGTGTGCTTGCGTGCGCACGAACGTAAGGCTGCGGCTTGGCGCCTGGCGGCTGACACTCAAGGACGGCGCAGCGGTCAGCAGCGTGACGGACGGTGCTGCCAACGGTGTTGGGCAAGGGGAGATGGCAAGCATGTGAAGGATACGCTGCATGTCTGCTTCCAGTGCCCAAGCGTGAAGTAGAGGCTTAGGGAGAGGGGTTGGGCAGGCCTCCCGGAGGGCGCCACAGACTTGAATGGGAGGCTCTAACTAGTGTTGAGGAAGTCTTACGTCTTTTTGAGGCCTAGTTGTGTTGCTTTTCTTTGCCTTCTTGGAGAATAGGCTTGAGAAGGGCATGGGAACTTCGGGCTGTCTTTTCCTTTTGGGGGGGGTATTTCTTTCCTTTGTGTTCTTCTCCTTCTTTCCCTCTTACCTTAGGATTATTTTCTTCCAACGGGACAGTCGGGCGCCCATGCGGCCGAGCCTGCTTTTGTATGGCCCAGAGGTGTACCGTCGACTCAAGTCGTTGACTAGCTCGCTCAATTCCTGGCTGTGCATGGCAGTAGGAGTTGAGCTTGCTCATCCCCTGTCTACCAGCCCCACGCGGCGGAGCGTTCAGCAGGCCCCAGCTAGTACTCCCCCCCCTTCATACCTACGGGAATTTGGCAGCTCCAGTTAGGGACATATACCCGACATGTATCATATACCCCACGCGGCCGAGCCTTCTTGTGCATGGCTCATAGGTCAATAGCTTAGCACCTCTGGGCCCTGCTCAAAAAGGCTCGGCCGCGTGGGCGCCCAACTGTCTCGTTGGAAGAAAACAGACTTATGGCAAGAGGGAAAGAAGGAGAGGAACACAAAGGGAAAAAATACCCCCCCACAAGGTAAAGGCAGCCCGAAGTATCCTTGTCCCTCTCAACTCTCAAGCCTATTCCCCAAGAAGGCAAAGAAAAGCAACAAAACTAGGCCTATATGTGTAACGTCATTGACCTACTGTAATTTCAGGAATATTGTCCTCCTTGGTGGCTTGGTGCTCAGAGGGATCTGAACCGATTCGGCGGCTTGATGGCGCGATGGAAAGCTCTAAATGATATGTGTTTTGTTATTGTTGAGGGGGTGGGGGGTATGCACCTTTCTTAACTTGGGCCACCAACGATAGTTCGGTCAAGGGCTGGTCCCCGTCGGCCCATTTGTGGCCGCACAGCAACTTGCCAAAGGTTTGCATCTCATGGTAACGGTGCGGGTGTGGCTTCGGCCCCGAGCTGCGCTGTTCCCTTAACCCGCACGCCCCTAGGGGGGCGTAGTTTTCTTTATTTATTTGTTTGCGTCTCCGCACTTCAGTAACTTGTGTGGGCATTGGAAGGGCACCAACTTCTGATATTCAGCATGGCCCAGGGGTGTGGTATCATTTAGTACTGGATATGGGTTCTGGTGGAATCGGGCTAACAGGCCAACAGAATGAGGCAGATGCAAGTGCTTGGCTAGCGTTGGCTGGGATACAGTGGAGCAGGCGGTGGCTGAGTGGGTATGGGGTGTGGGGTAACAGACGGGATCCCCCAGATAAAATGGAGTAGGGGACGAGTAAGATGCAGAGTGGACAAGGAGAGCATGCGGTGAGGCTTGGGAGTTGGGACATTGAGCATGGTGGCTGAGATTAGGTTATGTTATATTATGCTGTAAGTATGAAATCATAATGCAGACTGGATGGTTATGGGGAATTAAATAGTATGTCATGTCAAATGCTGTGAGCCAATCGTCTGGTCAGTTGGATTGGGCGAGGGTGGACGGCCTAGCGGTTGGTGGCTAGTTGGCGGCTCAACGCACGGCTAAACATAGCTGAAGTGACACCTGGTCTAGAAGCCCTACACGAGAACCGTGCGTATAGAACATATATGTTGATATGGTAGCAGTTGATAGGGTTGAAAGTCGCGAACCAGTTAGTAGTTTGGCAGGTAGCGGTTGGTTAGGTAGCAGTTGGTGTGGCATGCCCGTAATAGTCGGGGAATGCGGAATAAATTGGCAACCCACACGCGTGCTTCACTATCTTTCAATCATTCAGAACACTACCTCGATATTTGAAGGTGCAACATGAAGAAGACAGCGACTGTGGCCAGCATTGCGCTGATGATGCTAGTTGCGGCACTCGTGATCTCCGGTTCGACCGGAGCGGCCGCAGAGACTGTCGGCGACTCCAACCTGGGGTGAGCAAGCAACAATGAAGGCACGAACTTGTTGAATATGAATAGCAGCATGGCCATGGTTATTTTCATGACCTGAACGCACTTTGTGTGCATGTAAGACTGTGTGGCGATGCGACAGGCTGGCCTGTACGTGCAGTACATGGGTTCATTCCCACGCTACTGCCCGGTGGCTGTGTGTTAGTTGCTAGCCCTGGGACGTCACTGCTTTTCGCTCGCTTTACTAGCGTATTTAGTGCCTGTGCCGGTTTACGGGCACATGTCCCACGCATCAATTGTGATGCTCTATTGGACTGTAAACACTTAACTTCATCTAGCTTCATCTAGCATGCCTGGGTGCCTAATAAAATCAGACGTACTGACCACAAGCCAATAATGTCGTCTTCAGATTCTGACATCAAAGATGTTGAACTAAATGCTTTTGCTTGCGAAATCGTCTACATACAGGGGCCAGGTGTTTTCAAACCCGATTGAGGGCCCCGCCATATCCGGTCTCCAGACTCAACGCTCCCTGTTGGGCGGAGGTGGCGGAGGTGGCGGAGGTGGCGGAGGTGGCGGAGGCGGCGGAGGCAGCGGAGGCAGCGGAGGCAGCGGAGGCAGTGGAGGCGGCGGAAGCGGCGGAGGTGGCGGAGGCGGCGGAGGTGGCGGAGGTGGCGGAGGTGGTAACAAGGGTGGAGACTGGGGTCACCATGGAGGTGGTGGCTATGAGAAGGGTCGCCACTGCAATTGGCAGTGTGACAACTGGCACTGCTCTTAGGCAGTACTTTGTCACAGCACTCATACAACCCCATTCATGGCGGCAACTACAATCACACAAATGATGACTAGACCCAGAGGCGGAGTGGCGAACCGTGCAGGCATGTGATTGAGCTTATGTCTCCAGACCCACTTCCTATTTGACAAATGAACAGCTTGGCTTACACCTGGAAGACTTCCTTTGGGGGAGGAGGGGGGGGGGGGGGGGGGGGTATTTTTCCGTCCAGTTTCTTTCCTCTCGCCTCCAAGTTTACTTTCCTCCCGACCATAAAGTCGGGCGCCCATGCGGCTGAGCTTTTTCAGCATGGCTCGGAAGTGTTATGTCATTGTCACCACCTGGGAGGATGCTTCATTGCCGTGTATACGAACTTACAGACACAGCTTTTGATTGATTTCTTGTGCTCTCGAGTTTGACTTATGATAGTCGCACCTGTACATGAGTTGATGGGATAGCCAGGGCTTCGCAAGTTGGACAAATGTCTCTCTGTTGATATAAAAGCGTGCTTACCTTTCCATCACTGTTGTGAAACAAGTGATATTTCTATATATCCTACTGGTAGTTATTGTTTCCTCATTTCCTGTATGTAGTCGATATCTGGCTTATAGTTGTGTAGTACCTTTGACATGTATGACATGTCGTTACTTGGGCCAGCATCATTTAGTGCATCGTTGGAAGTAAGCGCGTTGATCGCTCCGTTGAATGCTTGTTTTGTTTTGTTCTGTTTTGAATCGTGAACAATGTTCAAACCAGGGGTTCAAGCAAACTGTAAACAATTAAAACACGCCATCACACGTCCGCCAGCATATTAGTGACATTTCACCTCTGGGTACTGCATGTTCATGTAGGCTTGGCCCTGTTGGCGCCCAATTGTATAAGTTGATGGCCAATCACGAAACTTAAGAAAGAGAAGAGTGAAGAGACTGAGCTGAAAGATCTTCGCAGGAAAGAAACGATGCCTGCTTCTCCAGCCCCTCTACAGCGTCAATGATAATACACCTCTGGGCCCTGCTCAAAAAAGCTCGGCCGCGAGGGCGCCCAACTCCCAACTGTCCCGTTGGAAGAAAAGCAACCTAAGGGAAGAGGGAAAAAGGAGCAGAACACCTTTTGTTTTACAGTCCAACAGATAGAACATTACATTTCATGTATGGGACACGCGCCCGTACACCGATACAGGCACTTGATACAGCCCACACCTTAAACAAAAGCCATGGCGTCCCATCCACACCTTCCTCGGTACAACCAGTCAACGACGTTACACATGTGGCAGTTTGGCGTCCACGAGGCCGAGCCGATTTGAGCAGGGCCGAAAGGTGTTAAGTCATTGACCTCTGGACCCTGCTCAAAACCCTAACCCTAACCCCTTAACCCTGCTCAGAAGGCAAAGTTGCGCGCTTGGGCGCCTAACTCATCGGGTATGAGGACAGTAACAAACAAGTAAAACACAACCAGTGAAAGCCGTGGCGCCGTCCTGAGGGTCTGCCCAGTGCACACCCCGGCCGCCTCACCTTCTCCTTGGCGGTAGGAAAATGGAACAATTATGTAGGGTGTGGGGTAGCATACCTGCTCGATGCCTCCTTCTTGGGCATGGCTTTCGGTATGTAACTTTACCTGCTCGCTGTCTCCTCTCTCCTCACCATTTAATGACGTTACACCCCTGAGCCATACTAACAAATGCTCCCAACATGTTAAGAACGGCGCTGCATAGCCGCTGAGTCCTGCTGAACACTCGGCCACGTGGGGATCTCAACATGCAGAGTCCTCTGTGCTGACCGCAACGCGTCGCAGCCTTGCGTCAATGCATACGCGACTGCACGGGCACACGTCCTCTTGCTGATGTAGCTTTCGGCTCGTGCCCGCCGAATTCTGAACAACATGCCACACTTTAACGGTCCATGTGGATGCAGTGGGCTGTGGGCTGCGTGAGGACTAGCGCCAAAGCCACTTGTAGCATGTTACTGACGTTACACCTTTCCATAAACATGCCGCACGTAGCATTTGAACACGAAGAAGGACATTGAGTCAGTGAAATCACACCTCTGAGCCCTGCAGAAAAGGCTCGACCGAAACGGCCAGGAGCAAAACAGGTTGGCACCGTTATTATCATAAGGTGAAAGTAAATGCCAGGAATCCAAAAAGGAGGGATAGGCACACCATGAAGGATCATGATATATGTGCATATCAAAGCCAGTCCCCGGACGTCCAAGCTGACCTTGACACCACACACATCACACTTCCACACCTGATACTCCAGCTGGACATCACACACTTTCACACCTGGTACTCCGGCTCGATATCACACTTCCATACCTAATACTACAGCTGGACATCACACACTTTCACACCTGGTACTCCATCTCGACATCACACTTCCATACCTGGTACTACAGCTCGACAGTACACTTCCACACCTGGTACTACAGCTGGACACCACACATTGCCACACCTGGTACTCCATCTCGACATCACACTTCCATACCTGGTACTACAGCTGGACATCACACACTTTCACACCTGGTACTCCATCTCGACATCACACTTCCATACCTGGTACTCCATCTCGACATCACACTTCCATACCTGGTACTCCAGCTCGACATCACACTTCCATACCTGGTACTCCAGCTCGACATAACACTTCCATTTTCCAGCTTGCATTCCAGACGTCGATGTCGCGGCGTAAAAAAACATTTGCTGCTCAATCATGTGGATGTGTCAGCTACGCAAGCGGCCGCGAATTCACCCAGTCACTCTTTCACATCACACAGATGCACAGCCCAGAATAACAGCTCCCGCAGGCAGGCCCTTCGGCACCCGACCATCCATATCATGGCCATTGCCACTCTTGGCTTTACTTGAGTAGCCGAGAGACCCAGCCCTAGCCCGGTGCTTGGCATCTAACTACTTGAGCGTTTATTTCAGAACCAGCATTCTGAACCTCCAAGAGATGGTGGTGCACCAGGTATAAAACACCACGGTACAGCTGTCCATAATCCGTACAGCTGTCCATAGTTCGTACTGCTGTACCGCTGGTTGCACAGCCCCTTCTTGTACTGCTTTTACCGCCAATTAGTCGCGCATGGTATGAGGGCTGCGTCGCGCATCGCCGAGATGCACGTAGACCGTACGGCTGTACCGCCACATACTGCTGTACTGCTCATCGTCTAGCTGCGCATGGCCTTGTAGTAGAGCTCTACATAGTCCAGCGCTGGCGAGTACCAAGACCAGTCCTGCTTCATGATGCGGCCCTGGGGACAAAATAGGGAGGGAGGGGTTAAGGGTTAACAACCGTAAAAGGGGTAAAAATCCTTAAAAGGGTGTGTGGGGAGAAAAGCTTCATACCTTGGATCGGAAAATCAATTGATCAATTGTACATGCTTCAGCATGTACGGTACTAACACAAAATATGACAAGTTCATAACAAGGGACAGATAACTGATATAACTCAAGGAGAGACACATCGGGATAGATATATTGGAGCGACTCCTTGCGCCACGTTCCCCACATGGCCTCAGCATTGACCAGCAGCAGAGCCTCCCCGCCCACAACCCAGAGAGGGAAAGAGAAACAGTCAACATTTGATTTACTGGTCACCCGCGAAAGCCATGGCGCACCTGCACCTCCCGCAGCCCTTCCCGGTCGTTGTAGAAGGTTGCCATGCCGCGGTTGAGGGCCAGGTCCAGCCCCGCGGTGTCTGTGCTGTCAAACACAAAGCCATTCGGCTCCATGCCTACGGGCAGGCAGGAGGAGGGGAGACGAGTTACTACCATTACACGTGGTTCACACATGTACCACACGTGGTGTACTGGTAGACGTAGTTCACACATGTACCACACGTGGTGTCTGTGCTATCAAACACACAGCCGTTTGGCTCTATGCCTACAGGCAGGCAGGAGACGAGCTGGAGGAGTAACGCCGCGGATCCTCCACCGTAGGCGCCTAAAACTAGCCCTCCACTTCGTGGACGGTGCTAGTTTTGTAGCCCCTCGAATTAAATTTGGGTCCTCGTCGGTACGTGCGCGTATCATTGGCCACCAGGCCACAGGTTGGCAGGAGGAATGGCCAGAGGAGGAAGCGAGCGGGAACAGGTCGAAATTACACGCATTACACATTTGACACACGTGTTTCACACATGTACGACATGTGGCGTACTGGTGGGCGTGGTTCACACATGTATGGCACGTGGTGCATTATGTGTACCCGTACACGTGGTTCACACATGTACAACACGTGGTGTACTGGTGCCCTCCGTGCGATGGAACAAAAAACCATTCGGCTGAACGTCAGAGCGAGTGGGCAGGAAGAGAGGACGGGAGGGGACGGGACATCACTTACATGATTCATTAGGTACCGTTACCGACACGACGCAACCTGACAGACCCATTGCTGAGTCACGAAAATAGACACAGTGTAAACCCACACCACTTCACAGCACACAACTTAATAATTTCCATGCAGCCCCAATTTCAGCCATCCACACCAGAGTTCATTCCCCCCATCAAGAGGCCGCCAGATTTCAGCAAAAGCAGTCCCCACCTGCTGCCTAAAACCTTGACCCCACCTGCTGCCTAAGCCCTTGACCCCACCTGCTGCCTAAACCCTGAACCCACCTGCTGCCTAAGCCCTTGACCCCACCTGCCGCCTAAAACCTTGACCCCACCTGCTGCCTAAGCCCTTGACCCCACCTGCTGCCTAAACCCTGAACCCACCTGCTGCCTAAACCCTTAACCCCACCTGCTGCCGAGGCCCGCGCATCGTCATGGTCCAGGTCGAACACCGTGTCAGCCAGGCCGCCCGTCTTGCGCACGACGGGCACGCTGCCATAGCTCATGGCAATCATCTGCAACAGCCACAGCCACAGCTATATAAACTGCCACGCCTTCAGCAACAGCCACAGCTGCGGCAACAGCCAGCGCAGCTCATGGCGATCATCTGCCATATAGCTCATAGCAATCATTTGCAACATTGTCAGCTTTAGCAACTGCTACGCCTTCAACAACAGCTACAGCCACACTTAAAGCCACAGCCTCAGGCAGCAGAGCTCGTAGCCATCATCTGCCACCGAGGCTCAGGCCAGAACCAGCATTAGCTCATGCAATATCGTGATTGATTGCCCTCAGCAGTCCCTTCCCTGAACCTCTCAACCCCTCTCCTTCTCCTCTCCCCTATTCTTACCCCACCTCCTCACATGCTTGGCCTCTGCCCCCTTCCCCTCCTTCCTGCATGATGAATGCCTGCCCCCTCCCCCCCCCCCCCCATACACACATGCATACATTCATATTTCACCTGCCCTCCTTCCCACTCTCCTTTCCCCCTTCCTCCCTGCTCCCCCCTCCCCCCCCTTAACACAATTGTCTCCTCCTTTACCTCTCCCCCCCCCTCTTGTCCCTCCTCGCCCCCCATACACATGCACACATTCATTGTCCACCTGCCCTCCTTCCCACTCTCCTTGCCCCCTTCCTCCCTGCTCCACACTCCACCCCTTCACACAATTGTCTCCTCCTTTACCTCTCCCCCCCCTGTTGCCCCCTTCCTCCCTGCTCTACACTCGACCCCCTTCACACAACTGTCTCCTCCGCTACCTCTCCCCCCCCCCCCCCTCCTTGCTACCCCCCTTCCGTGCTCCACACTCGACCCCCTTCACACAATTGTCTCCTCCGCTACCTCTCCTTCCATCTCCTTGCTACCCCCCTCCCCACCACCCCCGCACCCCTGCTCCTTTTTTATTTGCCATGCTCATTCCCAGCACCAGAGTAACCCAGTACCGAAGAACAATACGGTACGGGTTTGGGTAAAAAGGTAAGAAAATGGACGTTGCGGTATTTCCAACGGCACGATTTGTCAATCGGCATGGTCACCAGTACGGGATTTGGGCCCAAACCGCCTTGCCAGGTCCCCCTGCCCATGTCACCATGCCCAGCACACCCACCTGCGTGAGCCCGCATGGCTCGAACATGGACGGCACCAGGAATAGATCTGACCCGGCGTAGATGAGGTGACTCAGGGGCTCATCGTACCTGCAAAACAAGAGCAGGAAGGGGGCAGATGAAATCGCAATGGGCCCTTGAGGGGGATATGCATGCACCTGCTTGCGCAATTGCTTTCATTGGCTTTTTCTCACAAGCAGTTTAATTTGCCTTGACTAAATGATCTTCACGCCGCCCCTCGGCTATTGACGACAACTGACTTTCGGCGTAAGCTCACCATTCCTGACTAGAAACAGGTCAATGACCTCACACCCCCTGGGCCCTGATGAAAAGCTCACAATAAAAACAGGTCAATGACACCCCCAAACAGGTCAATGACACCCCCTGGGCCCTGCTGAAAAGGATCAGACTGAAAAGAGGCATCGACAGTCACGTGGACCCTCGACCTCCGACCCTATTGCCTCAGCTGTTGCGGCCCCTCATAAATAAATAAACGATGCGCCCTGAGGCGTGGATTAAGGAAGGCCCCTCACTCACGTGAAGATGAAGGAGGCTCGATCCCGGTACTGCTGCATTAACTGGTCTCGGAGCTGGTTGAACTCCGCCTGGACCCTGAAAGGGGGCGGTTCCGGGGCACAGATCACGACAGGGCACTGCAGGACACACAATGACATGAGAAGGTTTCCAGAAGGCAATACGTCCTTTCAGGTATCTCCCCCTGCTTAAAAAAATGCGATCGGACTCGAAGCCGTGCAAAACCGGGCAGTTACAGCAGGAGAGCTACTAGATCACACCTCAGACAAGCTTCCCAGAAGGCAATACTTCCGCTAGCTACCCTGGATCTAAAAAATCGAGGAGACCCAAAACCCGCCACGGCCTTATCCCCGGGTAGCAGTAAACAATGGAAGGGAGGAGCAGGAGTGGGGAACGGAATCTCATCAAGCGCTAGATTGAAAAGGGGCGATGCACCCGACAAACGGAGGCGGGTGGGTTTCAAAGCCGCGTAGATCCGGGCTGTTAGAGCAGGAGAGCAGCTAGATCACACCTCGGAAAATTGCAGGTCCTTTAAATCTGCGGATCTAGATCCATGGACCCGTGTTGGATTGGTTTCAAAGCCGCGCAGAACCGGGCTGTTACAGCGGGAGAGCTGCTAGATCACACCTCACACCAAATTGCAGGTCCAGTACATCTGCGGATCTAGATCCATGAAACCCATTAATTTGTAACCCCTATGCGGCGACCAGCAAGCCCTGACCAACGTGACCTCCAACAAATTAGCGTACCAGACCTGTACATCTTTCCGTATCTGCCCCTGTCTGACAAAATAAAACGGGGGAAACAGTCGTAGAGGAAGAGTGTATGGAAGAAAAATGTGAAAGAGTGGTTCTGTCCTTGCACTCTCTCCCTCTCTCCTGTGCCACCCACTTTGGATCCGGCGCAGATCCCAGCAGAATGAACTGGCCACCCCTCTCCAAGGTCCGCCAAGCTGCATGCTTGATCAAATGGATACCCTGCGAGTTGTGTTCAGGGTTCAAGGTTCAAGGTACAGGGTACAGGGGGTTCAATGTTGCGTTCCGGAGAGGGCAATTTGCTGTTTTGTCTATAATTATCTCGAGAAAGGCCCTCTAGCAGTTTGGAAGGGAACTCGTGAGATAAATGAACCCCAAGCCCTACAGCCCCCCCCCCCTCAAACCTCTACAGCCCCCCCCAAACCCTACAGCCCCCCCCCCCCTAAACCCTACAGTCCCCCCAAACCCTACAGCCCCCCCCCCCCAAACACTACAGTCCCCCCAAACCCTACAGCCCCCCCCCCAAACCCTACAGTCCCCCCAAACCCTACAGCCCCCCCCCCAACCCTACAGTCCCCCCCAACCCTACAGCCCCCCCCCCCCAAAACCCTACAGTCCCCAAACCCTACAGCCCCCCCCCCCCAAACCCTACAGTCCCCCCAAACCCTTCAGCCCCCCCCCAAACCCTACAGCCCCCCCCCCCCAAACCCTACCGTACAGTCCCCAAACCCTTCAGTCCCCCCAAACCCTTCAGTCCCCCCAAACCCTACAGTCCCCCCAAACCCTACAGCCCCCCCCCCCAACCCTACAGTCCCCCCCAACCCTACAGCCCCCCCCCCCCAAAACCCTACAGTCCCCAAACCCTACAGCCCCCCCCCCCCCAAACCCTACAGTCCCCCCAAACCCTTCAGCCCCCCCCCAAACCCTACAGCCCCCCCCCCCCAAACCCTACCGTACAGTCCCCAAACCCTTCAGTCCCCCCAAACCCTTCAGTCCCCCCAAACCCTACAGTCCCCCCAAAACCTACAGCCCCCCCAAAATACACAATAGTCTGACACCCTGGACCCTACACCCGTGACCTGGCAAGCCCTGCACATGTATTTGACACACATATCTCTAAGCGGAATAAACCTGATGTGCCACTACCCGTAGTGCAGGTAAGCACGCAACCACCGGCTCAAACTACTTCAAGATGTCGATACCGGTATTCAGATATTTGTGAGGCAGAGTTCACCTGCTGCGCCACCCGTCCGCTGACGCTTGCAAAACGCCAGGAGGTGGTCATTGTAGGCTATAAAGATCTTTCAAGAACGGATTTCACCTTCTGCGCCGCTATTCAGGTCATGCACGCAACCACCGGCACACAAATGATTAAGGTAAGCATCGGACCGGGTATGCAAAAAAATATATACCGTATCTATATTAAAGCGGATTCTGCGCCACCAGGCGGGTGATGCACGCAATCACCGACACAAAGAATTGAAGATGTTGATTGTAACAGAAACGGTATACAAACAGATTCGTATTAAGCGGATTTCACCTTCTGTGCCACCAGTCCGGTGATGCACGCAATCACCGACACAAAGAATTGAAGATGTTGATCGTACCAGATATACATGCTGATTTTATCAAGCGGATTTCACCTTCTGCGCCACCGGGCGGGTGATGCACACAACCACCAGAACAAAACGATTCAATATGTCGATCGTACCAGGCACACACAACGATGTCATTTTTAAATAAAGAATATTCACCTTCTGCGCCACCAGGCGGGTGATGCACGCAACCACCGGCACGTCCAGCTGGGCTAGGTTCAGCTTCTGGCGAAGCAGCTTCCTGGCAGCTTCTTTTCCCTACAAGGAAAACAAATCAAGCGCAAGAGAAGACCAGAAGGGGTGGTTGAGGTGTGAATGAGCGACAGGCGAGAAGGAGGGCCAGGTGTTGGAGCATCACGGCGAATGCAAACAAAACAGATGCTGCAGGTGTAGGGTTCAAACATCACGGCGAATGTACACACAAACATGGGCTTGGGGTTAAGGGATCTCGGCAAATGTACACAAACATGTACCCAATCCTAACTAATACACTAGTACAGTGCACAAGCAAAGACCAGCTTTGCCCCAGACCCTGAACCCTAACCTATCCACCCCTGACTGTTACACTCCTGAACCCTAACCATTACACTAAGTGTCTGATCCTGGGTCGCCATGACTGGGCACCCTGAAACGGTGCACAAGCAGAGTCCAGCCTTGTCCTACACTCTACACCCTAAACGTTACACTCATTGTCAGGTCCGCACTCAAAAGGTGCAAAAGCCAAGACCAGCCTCATCATAAACCCTACACCCTAAACCAGCCTCGTCTTAACCTTACACCCTACACCCTAAGACCCTACATGCCCGCAGCTGGGTGGCTGTATCCAGGCCATAGTCCAGGGGCAGGAACATATCGTCCTCCTGGCCTCAATGAGCCAGGACCAGAGGCCAGCCTCGCCATAAACCCTACTCCTGGACCCTAGCTTAGCCCTGAACCCTAACCCTGTGCTCTGGTCGTGCCCTAAACCCGAACCCTGTGTTCTGGTCATGCCCTAAACCCGAACCCTATTCTCGAGTCGGTGCCCCAAACCCTTAACCTGTGCTCTGTTCGTGCCCTTAACTAAAACCCTGTGCTCTGGTCGTGCCCATAACCCAAACCCTGGACCTGAAGTGCACACAGAGCGGGCCGCGCAACTGTGTGGTCGTGTCTGGGCCATACTCCAAGGGCAGGAACATATCGTTTTTTCATCCCGAATGCGCTAGGATCGGGACCCATTCTCACCCTTAACCCTAACCATGGACCCTCTGTGCACACCTAAATGTGTGGCAGCACCTGGGCCATACTCCAAGGGCAGGAGCATATCGCCTTTCCTTCCCAAATGAACCAGGACCAGGACCCATTGTCGCCCTAAACCCTAACCCTGGACCCTGGCTTTGCCCTAAACCCTGGATTTTTGTGCACACATACCTGTGTGGCCGTGTCTGGGCCGTACTCTAGGGGCAGGAACAGGTCGTCTTCCGGGTCCCACAGCTCCGGGTCAATGCCGTTGCGGATCCCAAACAGCTTGTCCAGGTTGGATGAGACAGAGCCATGGCCACTGATCTGCAGCAGGAATTCAGGGTTCACGTTTGGGGGTTCAGGGCTCAGGGTAGGGTTCGGGGTTTGGGGTTCAGTGGTCGGGTTCAGGGCCCATGCTGTTGTGGATCCCAAGCAGCTTGTCCAGGTTGGAGGGCACACAGCCATGGCCGCTGATCTGCCAGTGGAAGGAATCAGGATTTAGGGTTCAGGGTTCGAGGTTTTCGAGCAGGCCAAAAAATTGAATCCAGATAGAGTACGCCACATGTCACCAAAACATCATCACCTACACCCTTTTAGACCTGAACCCCATCTCCCACTGACCTCCTTGTCGTAGGTAGGAGACACTGTCGTTGCGACCTCACAGGCTGCCATGGCCCGGGCTACCAGGCCGGCCCACCATTACACCCAGCTCGGATAACGGATAACCCCATTAACCCTTTTCACTTGGGTCACCCATCCACCTAACCCATGTCTCCCACTGACCTCCTTGGCGTAGGTGGGGGACACTGTCGTTGCGACCTCACAGGCTGCCATGGCCGGGCCACCAGGCCGGCCCACCATTACACCCAGCTCGGATAACGGATAACCCCATTAACCCTTTTCACTTGGGTCACCCATCCACCTAACCCATGTCTCCCACTGACCACCTTGGCGTAGGTGGGGGACACTGTCGTTGCAACTTCACAGGCTGCCATGGCCCGGGCCACCAGGTCAGCCCACCATTACACCCAGCTCGGCTCGCATAACCCCCTAAACCCAACACCTCGGGTCACCCAACCCCCTTTCCCATGTCCCCCACTGACCACCTTGGCGTAGGTGGGGGACACTGTCGTTGCAACCTCACAGGCTGCCATGGCCCGGGCCACCAGGTCAGCCCACCATTACACCCAGCTCGGCTCGCATAACCCCCTAAACCCAACACCTCGGGTCACCCAACCCCCTTTCCCATGTCCCCCACTGACCTCCTTGGCGTACGTGGGAGACACTGTCGTTGCAACCTCACAGGCCGCCATGGCCCGCGCCACCAGGTCCGCCCCGTAGCTCAGGTTGTGGATGGTGATGACGCAGCGGGTGCGGCCACGGGGGCCCCACGCGATCGGGGCGGACGGCCAGTCGTGGCAGTGCAGGATGTCTGGGTTGACGTTCCTCACCTGCACGGGCGGAGGAGAGAGCGGACGGCAACGATGAGTACAGCAAGGCTTCAGCTACAGCATGGCGTTCGTCCAGGTTTTGTTCAGCTACAGTTCAGCTACAGTTCAGCTACGGTTCAGCTACATTTCAGCCACAACATCATCTGACACTTCTCATCCTAATCAAAGGATCAGGGCTGCTCATCTGGGTCAATGTATGATAAAGAGAGACCTCTAACGAGTGACAGCGTATGCCAATGAACATTCCACTAAATAAAAGAGTGGTACCTGTACACATGCCATGCAGAACACATATTAATACATATAATAAATATCATCATCATTAACAAATAATCAAACCGTGTGCGCAATGCATCATCACCTTGAGGTACTCCAGGACGGCGCCACAGAAGAAGCCAAACCTGTGAAGTGTGTGTGTGTGTGGTGGTGGTGGGGGGGGGTGAGGGCAACAGGGCAGGGCATTCACACAAATGTGACAGGAGGTGCATCGAAAAAAAGAGGGAAACGAACAGCCTTGACACAAACACTGCTCCCTGCACCTCTCCCCCCCTTCCATCCGCCCCCCGCACCTCTGACTGTCGTTGTTCTTCCCATAGATGCAGCCCACCCAGAAGTGTCCGTTCTCTGGCTCCAGAAACGTGGTTTTGAGCCCCTCAACAATCCCCTTCCACACGCGCACCACCGTGTTCTCAAAGGGGAAGGAGCCATCCTGATACAAAGGGGAAGGAGCCATCCTGATACAAAGGGGAAGGAGCCATCCTGATACAAAGGGGAAGGAGCCATCCTGATACAAAGGGGAAGGAGCCATCCTGATACAAAGGGGAAGGAGCCATCCTGATACAAAGGGGAAGGAGCCATCCTGATACAAAGGGGAAGGAGCCATCCTGATACAAAGGGGAAGGAGCCATCCTGATACAAAGGGGAAGGAGCCATCCTGATACCAACACAAGCAATGTGAGCATTAGGGTCAGGGGATAAGGGGAGGTAACACATTTGCCCCCCTCTCCCCTTCAACTGGTGTAGCTCCTCCACTTATGCGTAGTTCATGCACGTAAGAGTGTTGGCAATTCCTGCCCCCCTTCTCACCCCTTCCCCCATTCGTCCCGCCTTCCCCCCTCCCCCCATTCGCCCCCGTCCCCCCTATACCTGGTGCAGCCCCTCCACTTGGGCATAGTTGAGGTAAGAAAGAGTGATGACCCCCCCCCCCCCCTTCTCCCCTTCTCCCCCCCCCCCAACACACATAGCTCCTTTCTTCCCCCTCTTACCCCCCCGTCCCCCTCCCTCACTTGCCTCCCTTCTCCCCCTCCCCCCCCCACACATGCCCCAATTCTCCCCCCCCCTCGCCCTCCCTCCCCTCCCCCCAAATGCCCCCCTCCACCTTCTCCCTCCCCTGGCCCCCGTCCCCCTCATACCTGGTGCAGCCCCTCCACTTGGGCATAGTTGAGGCAGTCATACTTGGGCAGCATGACCTCCACCTTGTGACCCTCCTCCTGCACCGCGCGGCCCAGCGCCGTCACCACGTCGCCCATACCCCCAACCTGGCAGGCAAGAGAGGCAGGGGAGGGGGGAGAGAGATCAGTCAACAAGAAAGACAGTCGAGGGGTGAGAGAGGTTATAACTTGCAAGAGAGGCAGGGGAGGGGGGAGAGAGATCAGTCAGAAAGAGAGGCGGAGGAGGGGGGAGAGAGGTGATAACTTGCAAGAGAGACAGACGAGGGGGGAGGAAAATCAGTCAGAAAGAGAGGCAGAGGGGAGAGAGAAATTATAACTTGCAAGCGAGGCAGGGGAGGGGGGGGAGAGATCAGTCAGCAAGAGAGTCAGAAGGGTGGACAGAGGTTATAATTGGCAAGAGAGGCATACGAGGGGAGAGAGGTTATAACTTGCAAGAAAGGCAGAGGAGTGGGGGTAAAAGAGAAAGAAAGCAGTCAACACAACAAAGGAGTTCATCTGCTTGTGGAGCATGTCAAGTTAAAGGAATTAATTAAGATCAGCCAATCGTGCGCTGCCTCAAACCGTGTGTGTGGCAAAAACAAACAAGCTGGTCGCACCTGGCTCGTTGTCCCTTTCCACACCTTGGCGATGGGCGCCATCTCAACTGCCACACAAACGACACTGAGCAGTAACCTTAATCTTGACACCTTGGCGATGGGTGCTAACTCAACAATCTCATTGTACACTCCCTCATTTCCACACCTTGGCCAATGGTGCTTAACTCCATATTCCCATTCCACACTCCCCTAATTCCACACCTTGGCAATAGGTGTTAACTACACATTCTCATTCCACACTCCCCTATATTCACGCTTTCTCTGCCATCCCCACACGCCCACTCCACACTCCCCTACTTCCACACCTTGGCAATGGGCGCCATCTCCACCGCTACGTGGATGATGCTAAGCGTGACCCGCTGCGCAGCATCCAGCGGTCGCCCCACATCGCCCACAGGAACAAATGACTCGTCGTCGCTGAAGTCCACCTCCACGTGGTTGCCGTAATCTACCGCAACGTGGTAGTCCAGACCCCCATTGTTGTCAATGAAGCCGCCATTGCCCTGACAGAGGGGAGAGAAAGTGTGTAAGGTGAAATGGGGGCGAAATCTGTGTGTGCGCGCGCGTGTGTGTGTGAGAGTGTGTGCATGGGTGCGCGCGTGTGTGTGTGAGAGAGGATACAATTTAACAAACAAGCCCTAGCCCTCACCTCGCCATCGTCTGTGAACACCAGATCCATGCCCCATGCCCCCATGGGGACCTTCACAGTGGCCTTCTGGAAACCCAGGCCGCCTGTTGCACGGCTTGGCGTCATCTGCAGCAACAGAGAGAGGAAGCAGCAGCAGCTGAGTAAACAACAGAGTGAGCATTAGCAGCATTAGCAGCAGCATTAGCAGCATTAGCAGCATTAGCAGCAGCATAAGCAGCGCACAGACATTCACAGTGGCCTTTTGGAGGCCTAGGCCGCCTGTTGCGCGGCTTGGCGACATCAGTAGCAACAGGAGGCGACAGAAGCAACAAGTAGAGCGGGCATCAGAAGCTGAAGCAGCAACAGCATTGTACATATACCATCCTCATCACAAGAATATCAACAGCTAATTTTGGAAGCCTAGGCCGCCTGTTGCACGGCTGATCTCATCTGAAGCAACAGAAGGAGGCAGCAGCAGCAGCAGCAGAGTGAGTATACGCAACAGCCGAGTGAGCATACGCAACAGCCGAGTGAGCATACGCAACAGCCGAGTGAGCATACGCAACAGCCGAGTGAGCATACGCAACAGCCGAGTGAGCATACGCAACAGCAGCAGTAGTATGAGAACCTTCACAGTAGCATTCTGGAAGCCTAGGCCATTCCCACTAGCCTAATTCCACCTCCATCTTTAAAGCTGTGAATCCTGAATCAACTTGTTGCGCCCTGATATATTGAATTTATTATTTACGGTTCTAATTTAATTAATTACCGGTATCGCATTCATTTCCGCGGTCTCAACCCACCTAAATATTGGGCTGTGAATCCCGCATCTACTTGCTGCGCCCCTAAACATTTGAATTATTATTGATGGTTGCCGGTATTTGTTATTTATTTTTCGACCCCCTGATGTGAAACCACCTCCATCTCGAGCTCTCCATTTTGCACCAACATGCTGCGCCCCAGTACACGTTCATCGTTAATGATTACGGTCGTTAATTATTTAACAACCCCGTTTGTTTTCCTTTTAGCGTAAACCCACCTCAATGTTGAGCTCTGAGTCCCGCATCAACTTGCTGCGCCGATTCCAGGCCACATTCACGAACAGCTCCGGCCTGCGGCGTAAGGAAGAGAGTAGGCGGCCGATTAGGGGGGGATCAAGTATTCATGTCGTTGTTGTTGTCGCTGCGCCGGTCCCAGGCCACGTTCACAAACAGCGCCGGCCTGCAGCACACTAGCATGAGGTATCAAGCATCAGGATGACCAGGAGGGTGAGCATGAATTGTGGATGTCAGGGTTGTTGATGCGGTTGCTGCGCCGGTTCCGGACCACATTCACAAACAGCTCCGGCCTGGAGCACGCCAACATGTCAAGCATTAGGATGACCAGGAGGGAGAGCATAAATTGTGGAGCTCAGGGTTGTAGTAAATATCCATGCGCCTGCCTGCCAGTCCCTCCCTCACCACCTCCCTTCACACATCCCCCACATCTTGCTGGCACCTTCCTTACACCTTCCATGGCCACCCCTGCACCTTCCTCGCACCTTCCCCGCAGCGACGTGAGCTCAGGGTTGTAGTAAATATCCACGGGCCTGCCTGCCTGGGGCGTCGCCGGCACCGTGTACAGCACCTCGTTGAGGGCGGCCCTGCGCTTGTTTAATGCCTCACCCTGGCCATCGGAGGAAAAGGTGAGAGGAGGTGTTAGGAGAGGGAGGGAGCAGGGCAGGGGGGGGAGGATTTCGACTCAAGTCTGCCCACATGGCAACTTTTTCGCAGGGGTGGCATCGCAGGGGGAGCATACTGGAGAGTGTAGGGGAGGGGAGGGGACTGTAGTACTGGATGGGACTTCTGAAATGCCGTACAAGAACAGCGGAAATCCCTTAGAACTCGGTTACATGCCGATCCGGATTTTGAAGGTCAAACTTATATATAATGGGAACCCTAGTATAAACCATGACATGCAAGCAAATTTGTACAACACTGAACCCGAGCAAATACAAATAAGGCCCTAAACCCTGCCAGATACACCCACATTTGAATACAACTTCCTTGCAGCGTTCTGCCCCATCCACACACACACACCTTCCCATAAACCCTCTATACAGCGCGCTTCCCATCCCGTGCCCCCACACCTTTGCATACACAGTTGTGGCCGTATTTTCTGCCCTCCCCCCCCCCCACACACACCTTTGCATATACCCTCTTGACCGCGCTCCCCCCCCACCCCCCCCACACACACCTTTGCGTAGACCTTTTTGACCGCGCTCTCCCCCCCCCCCCCCTACACACAAACACACACAAACACACACACACACCTTAGCATAGACCTTCTTGATCGCGCTCTTCGCTGCCCGCTCCTCCGCCTGCTTGTCCTCCATCTCCGCCTCTTCGCTGATGGATGCAATCAGGGCGGTCAGCAGCTTTGCATTGTCGTAGCCATCTGTAGACAGGGTTTAGGGCGTGACAAGACCAGTGTTTGTTTTAGTGGTTACCGGACCACCTTTGATGGGCCGTGACGCGGCCACCCCTGGGCCGATTGACGCCAAACCTGGACCAGCCTCCGGCCAGTGGCCTTGGCAGCAGGGCTGGCCGAGCCAGGGGCTGAAATGTAGCTGAAATGTTGCTGAAAGTGATGCAGTGACTACTACAAAAAATACTGGTGAGAACCATGTGTAATCAAGGTAAGGGAGTTCCAGGGTTCAGGGTTTAGCAGCTTGGCATTGTGGCAGACATCTGCAAACAGGGTTTAGGGTTGGTCAGTACCGCGTGTAATCAAGGTTCAGGGATCAGGGTTGAGCAGCTTGGCATTGTCGTAACTATCTGCAAACAGGGTTTAGGGTTAAGCAGCTTGGCATTGTTGTACCCGTCTAAAAGCAGAGTCAAGGGATCAGGGATCAGGGTTCAGCAGCTTGGCGTGGTGGTAACCATCTGCATGCAGGGTTCAAGATTTGTCATCACCATGTGCAAGCAGGGTTTGTTGACCAGCATTTGGGATCTGCCAGCTAGGCGCTGCCAAATCCGTGTGCAATCAGGTTTTCTGGATCAGGGTTCAGAATTCAAAACCTGCAACACACTTCAGAGAATCATCGGGATTGCTCGAGTGCCCTCTGTCGAATAAAAAAAACGCAAAAAAAGGACCGTCCCCCGCGTCAAAAATCCGCTCTTCGAGCTCGATTGGGGTCCCGGACGGTAGAGACGGGGCGCCCTTACCATTGGGACCCAAATTGAGCTTGAGGAGTGACGCCGTGGCTCCCCCACCGTAGGTGGAGGGCCGAGGCGGGCCTCTAAGAGCTATAACACATCGCTCATAAGCGGCAGCAAAGCTTTTATAATTCTACATGACTGACGTTGTCGTAACTATCTGCAATCATGTCCGGGGTGTAGGGTGCAGGGTGTAGGGTGCAGGGTGTAGGGTGCAGGGTGTAGGGTGCAGGGTGTAGGGTGCAGGGTGCAGGGTGTAGGGTGTAGGGTGCAGGGTGTAGGGTGCAGGGTGTAGGGTGTAGGGTGCAGGGTGTAGGGTGTAGGGTGCAGGGTGCAGGGTGCAGGGTGTAGGGTGCAGGGTGTAGGGTGTAGGGTGCAGGGTGTAGGGTGCAGGGTGTAGGGTGCAGGGTGTAGGGTGCAGGGTGTAGGGTGTAGGGTGTAGGGTGCAGGGTGTAGGGTGCAGGGTGTAGGGTGCAGGGTGTAGGGTGCAGGGTGTAGGGTGCAGGGTGTAGGGTGCAGGGTGTAGGGTGTAGGGTGCAGGGTGCAGGGTGCAGGGTGTAGGGTGCAGGGTGTAGGGTGCAGGGTGTAGGGTGCAGGGTGTAGGGTGTAGGGTGTAGGGTGCAGGGTGTAGGGTGCAGGGTGTAGGGTGCAGGGTGTAGGGTGTAGGGTGTAGGGTGCAGGGTGTAGGGTGCAGGGTGTAGGGTGCAGGGTGTAGGGTGCAGGGTGTAGGGTGCAGGGTGCAGGGTGTAGGGTGCAGGGTGTAGGGTGTAGGGTGCAGGGTGCAGGGTGTAGGGTGCAGGGTGTAGGGTGCAGGGTGCAGGGTGTAGGGTGTAGGGTGTAGGGTGCAGGGTGTAGGGTGCAGGGTGTAGGGTGCAGGGTGTAGGGTGCAGGGTGTAGGGTGCAGGGTGTAGGGTGCAGGGTGTAGGGTGCAGGGTGTAGGGTGCAGGGTGTAGGGTGCAGGGTGTAGGGTGCAGGGTGTAGGGTGCAGGGTGTAGGGTGCAGGGTGTAGGGTGCAGGGTGTAGGGTGCAGGGTGTAGGGTGTAGGGTGCAGGGTGTAGGGTGCAGGGTGTAGGGTGCAGGGTGTAGGGTGCAGGGTGTAGGGTGCAGGGTGTAGGGTGCAGGGTGTAGGGTGCAGGGTGTAGGGTGCAGGGTGTAGGGTGCAGGGTGTAGGGTGCAGGGTGTAGGGTGCAGGGTGTAGGGTGAATCATATGATGCTCAGGGTTTAGGGTAAAGGGTGAATCAGCTTGACATTTTCATAACCGTTGACAATCAGGCTTCAGGGCTGGGGGTCGACCGACTTGGCGTTGTCGCAAAGCTCTGCCTGCACCTTGCACATTTGAGTGGAAGTCCTGCCCCTGGTTGTTGTCCCATTGCGTGCGCTCCCTGTTCGACATGACGCGGTCCCACCCCTTACTTCCACCAGCTATTTGAAGGAGTTCTCCGCCTCTCCCTCCCTCACTGCCTGGCCTCACCTTGCACAGTTGAGTGGAAGTCCTGCCCCTGGTTGTTGTCCCATTGCGTGCGCTCCCTGTTCGACATGACGAAGTTCAGCACTGAGGCGCTCAGAGGGACATCCACCAGCCCACTCCACCATTCGCCGCCGGGCAGGCCGTTTTTTCGCGCCTCCTCCGAACTCATGTGGGCCATGACCACCACCTGGAAAACAGAGCAAGGGTTTAGGGTTTAGGGTGCAGAACAGGGGGGCGGGCCGTTCTTTTGCACCTCCGCAGAACTCATGTGGGACATGACCCGGACCTGGTAAAAACGGAGTCAAGGGTTCAAGGTTCGGGGAACAGGGTTCAGGGTCCAGGGCGGGGGGGCACGCCATCGCGGCCCACCTCTTGAGGTTTCATGTGTGACACCTGGTTCCACCAACCATCACAGGACCATGATTGGGGGTCAGGGTTCAAGGTCTAGAAAATAAGGGTTTAGGTTCTGGATTTGGGGATTCTCACATTTGACACTTGGTTCCACCAGCCATTACAGGATCAGGATTGAGGTGAAAGGGTGCAGGATTCAGGGTCAGGGTTCAGGACTGAGGGTCGGGGTTAAGGGTATCAAAACAACGGGTTTAGATGCAAGCTCAAGATGCTCACACTGAACACTTGGTTCCATAAGCCACTACAGGATCAGGATTGAAGGTTGAAGGTATAGGGTCTAGTTTCAGGGGTCAGGGTCAAGAGATTAAGGGTGCAGATTAGGCCTCAAGACACGCTCACATTTGACACTTAGTTCCACCAGCCATTACAGGAACATTATTGAAGGTAAAGGGTTCAGGGTCAGGGATCAGGATTGAGGGTCGGGGTTAAGGGTATAGAAACAAAGGGTTCAGATACAAGCTCAAGATTCACACATTCAACACTTGGTTCCATAAGCCACTACACGGTCAGGATTAAATGATTTGGGTTTAAGGTCTAGGTTCAGGGGTCGGGGTTCGGGGTCAAGGGATCAAGGGTGTATATTAGGCCTCAGGGTTCTCACATTTGACACTTGGTTCCACCAGCCATCGTAGCCCACGTGTGCCACGACGTCCCCGCCATTGTTGAGCGGCCCGCTGGCACGGTTGTAGGCCAGCATGCAGCGCTTGCCTGCAAAGGGGGATATAAAGGGGGGGGGGGGGGCTCTGAACCGTGAGCAGTCATAGGTTGATATGGTGCTGCCCTATCCCTGGGAACAAGAGAGAGGGAAGGGACTCTGAACGGGACTGGATTGACTGCCAGCATGCAGCGCTTGCCTGCAAAGGGGATATGAAGGGGGGGGGGAGCTCTGAACCGTGAGCAGTCATAGGTTGATATGGTGCTGCCCTATCCCTGGGAACAAGAGAGAGGGAAGGGACTCTGAACGGGACTGGATTGACTGCCAGCATGCAGCGCTTGCCTGCAAAAGGGGATATAAAGGGGGGGGGGGGAGCCCTGAACCGTGAGCAGTCATAGGTTGATATGATGCTGCCCTATCCCTGGGAACAAGAGGGAGGGAAGGGACTCTGAACGGGACTGGATTGACTGCCAGCATGCAGCGCTTGCCTGCAAAAGGGGATATAAAGGGGGGGGGGCTCTGAACCGTGAGCAGTCATAGGTTGATATGGTGCTGCCCTATCCCTGGGAACAAGAGAGAGGGAAGGGACTCTGAACGGGACTGGATTGACTGCCAGCATGCAGCGCTTGCACCCACCCACCCACCCACCTGTTTGAGGAGATCCCTGCAGGCCTGCCCCCAGTCAAACACCCACCCACCCACCTGCTTGAGGAGATCCCTGCAGACCTGCCCTCAGTCAAACACCCACCCACCCACATGCTTGAGGAGATCCATGCAGACCTGTCCCCAGTCAAACACCCACCCACCCACCCACCCACCCACCTGCTTGAGGAGATCCCTGCAGGCCTGCCCCCAGTCAAACACCCACCCACCCACCCACCCACCTGCTTTAGGAGGGCCCTGCACCCAATCACCCACCCACCCACCTGCTTTAGGAGGTCCCTGCACCCAGGCAAACTGCCCGGGCAGGGCCTGGGCGACTGGCAGCTTGGACAGCAGCACAGGGTCGCGACGCTCCGATATCAGCTTCTCGGCAGCTGCCCGGTGCTTTTGCGCCCGCTTCAACCTGCAGTCAACACGAGTCAACAGCCCGGTCAGCAGCGGTCAACAAAAGTCAACAGTTGGCTAACACCTGCAGCCACCAGAAGACAACAGACCGGTCAACAGCCTGCTTCAACCTGCACTCCTGCAGCCAGCAGCCAGCTTGCACCTGCGACCAAGAGAAGTCAACAGCCCGGTCAGCAGCCCAGTCAACAAATGTCCAGGACCCGGTCAAGTCAACGGAAGTCAACAGCCCCGTCAACAGCCCGGTCGTTAGCGATCAAGACCCTGCTTCAACCTGCAGCCAACAGATGTCAACGGACCGGTCAACAGCCAAGTCAACGGAAGGTAACAGCCCCCTGTGACCTGCAGTCACCAACCAACAGCCCAGTCAACAGAAGTCAACAGCCTGCTTAAACCAGCAGTCAGCAGGAATCAACAGCCTGGTGAACAGAAGTCAACAGCCTGCTTAAACCAGCTGTCAGCAGGAGTCAACAGCCTGCTGAAACCAGCAGGCAGGAGGAGTCAACAGCTGTCAACAGCCTGATGAAACCTGCAACCAACAGCCTCGTCAACAGACCGGTTGACAACAGCCAACAGCGGAGTGGAAGATATGCCTAGTGCTGCATCTCAGCGGGTGGCTATCTTTTTTAGTGTATGGGGGAGGGGTAATCAGGGTCCATCCACACTTCAGGGTCACACATTGGGGACCAATTATTGTGGACCCCACGCGGTAAGATTTCCATGGAAACTGTGTAAACCCCGAATTCAAATAATCCTGCTGGCGGCGCGTTAACCCGACTTGTTTACGGGTACCCCCCTCAGTAATTAATCCCCACTCAAGAAATAATACTTTCCAAAGTTGACATCCACATTCCCTCCACTCCACCCTACTCACACTTCAACCCCACACTCCCTCCACACACCCCTTCACACTCCCACACACTCACTTGGTCCGCCTCCTTGCCTCAACCGCCTTCTCCTGCGCCTCAATCTCAACCACCTCCCATAGCCGCTTCCTCTCCACATCAAACAGC
This sequence comes from Limnomonas spitsbergensis, assembly GCA_037349105.1. Classification (NCBI taxonomy): domain Eukaryota; kingdom Viridiplantae; phylum Chlorophyta; class Chlorophyceae; order Chlamydomonadales; genus Limnomonas; species Limnomonas spitsbergensis. The sequence continues at coordinate 1,716,842 of JAYJMM010000101.1, read as the reverse complement.
TGACGCCTCACCTACAAAAGGTAATTAGGGTTTTTAGTTGAATTCGAAAGGGTGGGGGTGACTGTGTCAGGGGCTTTTGATCCACATCAAACAGCTGACGCCTCACCTGCAACCAGTAATGAAGGTCGAGGGTTTAAATCAAAGGGCTGAGGGGCTACGGTTCATAATTAATAAGGGTTGGAGAATTACTTGTTATGAAGCAGGGTACATGCGTCGCTTAATGCGCTATGTTCAATAAGTAAGGGTCAAGGGTTATCAGAGTCAGGAGGTGATCTTCAAAGGGGTGGGGGGTGGGGGTGGGGGGCAATCTCACCCCACACACCCCCTTAACACATTAAACAGCACACGCCTCACCTAAAGGCAGGTTCAGTTATGACGGTCCATGTGTTGGGGTTGATGGGCTAACGCAAACACCCGGCCAGCCAACTGGCGGAGGGCTAACAGTTTAGGGTCGAGGCTCCCCTTGTCTCTTCCACTGCTTCTCCCTGCTCCAAACACCTTGCTCCAGCATCCCTCCCCTCACTGACTACGCACCCTATCTTACTACTAGGCACACACACACGCACACACAAACAAACAAACAAACAAACATGTTCCTTCTCCCCTCATCTTCCTCCCTTGCCTACTCCCACCTCCACACACCGCACTCCCACCTCCCCACACAGCACTCCCACATCCCTTCCCCCCCGGGCTCCTACCCACCTCATCCTGCTCCTGGCCACACACACATACACACACACACAACAACCTGTTCCTTCTCCCCCATCTTCCTCCCTTGCCTACTCCCACCTCCCCACACCACACTCCCGCATCCCGCACCCCACATCCTGCTCCTGGCCACACACACACACACAAACACACAACCTGTTCCATCTCCCCCCATCTTCCTCCCCTGCCTCCCCTTGGGCTCCTACCCACCTCATCCTGCTCCTGGCCACACACACACACACAAACACACAACCTGTTCCATCTCCCCCCATCTTTCTCCCCTGCCTCCCCTTGGGCTCCTACCCACCTCAATCTGCTCCTGGCCACACACACACACACAAACACACAACCTGTTCCATCTCCCCCCATCTTTCTCCCCTGCCTCCCCTTGGGCTCCTACCCACCTCATCCTGCTCCTGGCCACACACACACACACAAACACACAACCTGTTCCATCTCCCCCCATCTTCCTCCCCTGCCTCCCCTTGGGCTCCTACCCACCTCATCCTGCTCCTGGCCACACACACACACACAAACACACAACCTGTTCCATCTCCCCCCATCTTCCTCCCCTGCCTCCCCTTGGGCTCCTACCCACCTCAATCTGCTCCTGGCCACACACACACACACACAAACACACAACCTGTTCCATCTCCCCCCATCTTCCTCCCCTGCCTAATACCACCTCCCCACACCACGCTCCCCCCCCCCCACCCCTCGGGCTCCAACCCACCTCATCCTGCTCCCTCAGGGCAGCCAAGCGCAAGTCCAGCAGCTCAGCCTCTGTGGGGCCGGCAAGATCCACTGAGAAATCCTGCAAGAGATCAATAAGACAAGAGGGGGTACCAGTCAGGGGTAGGGAGAGACAGTTCGTGTCAGATTAGGCAAACACACGATCCACAGAGAAGTCCTGCAAGAGATCAATAAGACAAGAGGGGGTACCAGTCAGGGGTAGGGAGGGCCAGTCCGTGTCAGATTAGGCAACCACACGATCTTCAGAGAAGTCCTGCAAGAGATCAATAAGACAAGAGGGGGTACCAGTCAGGGCCAGGGAGGGCCAGTCTGTGCCAGATTAGGCAACCACACGATCTTCAGAGAAGTCCTGCAAGAGATCAATAAGACCAAAGGGGCACCAGTCATGGCTAGGGGGGGCCAGTCTGAACTAGGGGGGACCAGTCCGTTTCAGGTCAGGCACACACACGATCTACAGAGAATTCCTACGAGACATCAGTAAGACCAGGAGGGCACCAGTCTGGGATAAGGAGAGACAGTCCGAGCCAGATCAGGCATACACACGATCTTCAGAGAAGTCCTGTGGACTAGAAAAAGAAGGTCGGGGGAACCAGTCAGGGCTAGGGGGAAGCCATCCATGCCGAGTCAGTCAAGGACATGATCCACAGAGAGGTCCAGCGGCAAGGTCAACAAGGCCAGGGGGGGCCAGCCGGCCAGGCATTCCAAATGGAGACCAGTTTGTGAGCCAGTCATGTACACCATCCGCAGAAAATCCTGTGGCAAGGTCAATAAGGCCAGGGGGGGACCAGTCAGTACAAGGGGAACCCAGTCCGTGCCAAGCCAGTCATTGACCAGGGTTTAGGGTTAAGGGTTCAGTAATAGCAGTGGCTCCCGCTCTCTACACTCTTCCAGCAAGCCCCAGCTCTCCCAAGCCCTGTGATCCCCCTCTCCCCCCTCTCTCCTCGCACTCCCCTTCCCTCCCAGCCCGCCCCAGAGCTCCTCAGCCTTTTGGTCCCCCTCCCCCTCTCTCCCCCCTCTCTCCCCCCTCCCCCCGCCCGCCCCAGCTCTCCTCAGCCCCCAGGGCTCCCCCTCTCTCCCCAATGTCCACCCTCTCACAGCCTTTCCTGTCCCCCGTAGCTCACCACTCCTTCCGCACTAGCCACTCTTGCAGCCTGCACCAGCCCCCGCTCTCCCCAATCTCCTTGTCCCCTGTAGTTCCCCCGCTCTCCCAGCCCGCCCCACTAGCCCACCCTCCTGCTCACTCCTGCTCTCCCCACTCTCCCCGCTCTCCCTGCCCGCCCCACTAGCCCACCCTCCTGCTCACTCCTGCTCTCCCCGCTCTCCCTGCCCGCCCCACTAGCCCACCCTCCTGCTCACTCCTGCTCTCCCCACTCTCCCCGCTCTCCCTGCCCGCCCCACTAGCCCACCCTCCTGCTCACTCCTGCTCTCCCCACTCTCCCCGCTCTCCCTGCCCGCCCCACTAGCCCACCCTCCTGCTCACTCCTGCTCTCCCCACTCCCCCCGCTCTCCCTGCCCGCCGCATATCTGCCTGGCTCCTGTGGTTCCTCCACTCTCCCCATTCTTCCCCACTCTTCCCACACTTCCCCACTCTCCCTGCCTTCCATGGCCCCCATGGTGTCTGCCTCTCACCATCTGTGCGTTGTTATCAAACAGGCGCGAGGTCTTGTCGTAGACCACAAAGTCAAACTTAAAGATCTCGTACGGCAGATCCACCTGGATATAGTGCCACTCCTGAACAGCGTCCGCCTGAATACAGGAAAAGGGAATCTCGGGCTTTAAGATACCAGCGATGAGGTGCCACTCCTGAATACAGGATAAGGGAATCTCAGGCTTAAAGATACCAGCGATGAGGTGCCACTCTTGAATACAGGATAAGGGAATCTCAGGCTTTAAGATACCAGCGATGAGGTGCCACTCCTGAATACAGGATAAGGGAATCTCAGGCTTTAAGATACCAGCGATGAGGTGCCACTCCTGAATACAGGAAAAGGGAATCTCGGGCTTTAAGATACCAGCGATGAGGTGCCACTCTTGAATACAGGAAAAGGGAATCTCAGGCTTTAAGATACCAGCGATGAGGTGCCACTCTTGAATACAGGATAAGGGAATCTCGGGCTTTAAGATACCAGCGATGAGGTGCCACTCTTGAATACAGGATAAGGGAATCTCGGGCTTTAAGATACCAGCGATGAGGTGCCACTCCTGGATACAGGAAAAGGGAATCTCAGGCTTTAAGATACCAGCGATGAGGTGCCACTCCTGGATACAGGAAAAGGGAATCTCGGGCTTTAAGATACCAGCGATGAGGTGCCACTCCTGAACAGCATCCGCTTGAACATATAACGACCATAAACAGACGTTCAGGTACTTTAAGATACGTTCAAGTACTTTCACATAACTTCAGATACTTTCTGATACGTTCAGATACTTTCACACTCATTCAAATACCTTCAGATACTTTCAGATACTTTCAGATACCAGTAATGTAGTACCACCACTCCACCATGCTTCCGTCCACCGGCAGGTCTTTGGCCGCCAGCACCAGGTCCAGCTCGTCCAGCCTTCCACACCTGTTGGCCGAATCCGCTTCCCTATCCCCCGCAAAACAGCACAGCCAGCTCTCCACCTTTTCCACACCATCCCTTGCTCCCTGTTTCTCCACTTCTCCCCGCCCCCGTCACCCACCGGCAGGTCCTCTGCGGCCAGCTCCAGGTCCAGCTCATCCAGCGTCTCCCACTTGTTAGTCCCGCACTTGATCCCCAGCGGGCCCGTGGTGCTCGCCAGCGGGCCTGCCTTGCGGTTGTAAAAGATGTACAACGGGCCTGTTGAATGAAGAAAAAAGGCCAGCAGCGAAAATTAGGGGACCTGCGACAGTGCCTTCGACGCCAGATGCCGCCCTCGCACATTTGATTGTTAGTCACGGCATGCCGCAAATCGCGATGCGCATCATCGCCGAGGACTCACCCTCCCCCCACCCAGCCAACCAACCGACCGACCAATCAACCAACCAGCTGCCATAGACACCGGGCTATTGAAACTGGATTTGGCCATTGAGGCCGAGGCCCTTACCCAACCAACCAACCAACTACCCACCTGCCACAGACAGAGGCTGCACCTGGAACGTGAAACGTTGCTTTACTCATCCACTCCAAGGCACCCAACCACCCTACCAACTACCCACTTGCCACAGGCACAGGCTGTGCAGGGATCTTGCAGCTGGAGTTCCCCACAGACGCCGAGGCACCCACCCACTCACCCACCCACCTGCAACAGGCACAGGAGACACCAGGAACATGAAGCTGGACTTGCCCACTGACGCCGCGGCCCCTAGCCAGCCACCCAACCACACATCCATCCACCTGCCACATGAACAGGCTACGCCTACACCGTGTAGCAGGATCAGCCCACTGATGCCGCGTCACCCAGCCAGCCAGCCACCCAACCACACACCTGCCACAGGCACAGGCTGTGCTGGGAACGTAAAGCTGGATTTCCTCACTGCCATAGCAGATGCCGCCAGCGCCGCCAGCTGCTTGCTTGTCGGCTTCACCGGCGCCGCCGGGACCGCAGCAATGACCGGCTGAACCTCCACCACCTCCTCTTCCGGTGGCGCCACAACGGCAACTGTTCCATTGTCATCTGTATATAAATGGCGGGGGCAGGAGGAGCAGGAAGGGCATGGAAGCCTGAGCATGTGGGGCATGTCAGCCTGGGCATGAGGAGCTTATCAGCACATACACTGGGACCGCAGCAACAACTGGCTGCACCTCACTTCAGCACCCTGCTCGCTCGCTCCCTCCCTCCCTCACTTCAGCACCCTGCTCCCTCCCTCACCTCCCTCCCTCCTGAAGTTCAGCACCCTGCTCCCTCCCTCATTCCCACTCCCTCAGCTCCGTCTCTCCCTTACTCCAGCACCCTGCTCCCTCCTCACTCACTCCTTCCCTCACCTCTATCACCGCACCAAGGGCCACCTCCTTCCCCCCTTTCCTTCTCTCTCCACATCGCCACTCTCCCTCCTTGTACCTCCTTCCTCCCTCCCTTCCCTTCCCTTCCCTTCCCCCTTCCTGCTCCCTCCCTTCCCTCCGTCCATGTAGCCTCCCTCCTCCCCCCCTCCCTCCCTCCTTGCACCTCCCTCCCTCCTCTCTTCCTCCCTCCTTGCACATCCCTCCCTCCTCTCTTCCTCCCTCCTTGCACCTCCCTCCCTCCTTGCACCTCCCTCCCTCCCCCCTTCCTGCTCCCTCCCCTTCCTCCCCCCTTGCACCTCCCTCCCCCCCCCCCTTCCTGCTCCCTCCCCTCCCTCCCTCCCTCCCCTCCCTCCCTCCCTCCCTCCCTCCCCTCCCTCCCTCACTTCAGCACCCTGCTCCCTACCTCACCTCCCTACCTCCTTTACTTCAGCACCCTGCTCCCTCCCTCATTCCCACTCCCTCAGCTCCGTCTCTCCCTTACTCCAGCACCCTGCTCCCTCCTCACTCACTCCTTCCGTCACCTCTATCACCGCACCAAGGCCCACCTCCTCCCACCCTTTCCTTCTCTCTCCACGTCGCCACTCTCCCTCCTTGTACCTCCTTCCTCCCTCCCTCCCTTCCCTTCCCTTCCCCCTTCCTGCTCCCTCCCTTCCCTCCGTCCATGTAGCCTCCCTCCTCTCTTCCTCCCTCCTTGCACCTCCCTCCCTCCTCTCTTCCTCCCTCCTTGCACCTCCCTCCCTCCTCTCTTCCTCCCTCCTTGCACCTCCCTCCCTCCCCCCTTCCTGCTCCCTCCCCCTTCCTCCCTCCTTGCACCTCCCTCCCCCCCCCCCCCCCTTCCTGCTCCCTCCCCTTCCTCCCTCCTCGCACCTCCCTCCCTCCCTTTCCTCCCTCCTCGCACCTCCCTCCCTCCCCTCCCTCCCTCCTCCCCCCCTCCCTCCTTGCACCTCCCTCCCTCCTCCCCCCCTCCCTCCCTCCCCTTCCTCCCTCCTCGCACCTCCCTCCCTCCCCTCCCTCCCTCCTCTCTTCCTCCCTCCTTGCACCTCCCTCCCTCCCCTCCCTCCCTCCTCGATCCTCCCTCCCTCCCTCCCTCCTTGCACCTCCCTCCCTCCTCTCTTCCTCCCACTTTGCGCCTCCCTCCCTCCTCTCTTCCTTCCTCTCTGCACCTCCCTCCCTCCTCTCCCCTTCCTGCTCCTTCCTATCCCCCCCTTCTTGCTCCCTCCTATCCCTCCCTCCCCTCCCCTTCCCCACCTTTATCCGACCAAGGCTCATCATCTGTGTCCGCAGCAATGTCGGCATCAGGCGCCACAGCCGCCGCCTCTGCCAGCAGCCTGTACACACCCAGCATGGCAGATCAGTTGGCAGATCAGTTGGCAGAGCAGATGGCAGAGCAGATCAGTTGGCAGAGCAGTTGGCAGAGCAAATCCTTACCCTAAACCCTACACTAGGGTTGGGGGTTCATGAACAGCAGAGAATGGGACAAGGCTTTAATATTCAAGGTATGAGGGGGGATGTAGCTTCTTCACCTAGCATGTTTAATTGGGCTTTGCTGGGTCCAATCCTAGTATCTAGCTAAATATAACATCAAGCTTAATATAGTACCAAGCTTGACCTAAAAATTCCACAATTAAACGACAAAAGTAGTAACCGCATCTTATGGCCTCCAGGGTTTGGGGCTGAGGGTGTAGGGTTCAAAAACGCAGGAACGGTATAAGGCATTATGCACTTCCGGTTTAGGTTTCATACACTGCAGAGAATGGGACAAGGTTTACAAATTAAGGGTTAAGGGTTGAGGGTGTAGGGTTCAAAAACCGCAGAAAGCCGTACACAGCGTTATGCATTAGGGCTTGGGTTTCATAAACCACAGAGAACGAGACATGGTTTACAAATGTAGGGTCAAGGGTTCAGAGTGTAGGGTTCAAAAGTCGCAGAGAACGGTACAAGGCATGCGCATTTAGGGTTTAGGGGTCATGCGCCGCAGATGAAGGGACATGGTTAACAAATGAAGGGGCGAGGGTTCAGAGTGTAGGGTTCGAAAGTCGCAGGCAAGTGCACTTTGGGTTTAAGGTTTAGGGTTCATAAGACGCAGATAAAGGGACAGGACTACCTGTGTCGTAATCAGGATTGAGGGTTTAAGGTTCATGGACTGTAGGAAATGGGGCTTTGATACAAGATATAGGGTTTACGATTGGATGCTTAGGGTTAAGGGTTATGCAGCCGCAGAAGATGTGACCGGGCAGCTACAAAAAGGGTGAAAGGTCAAAGGCACATAAGGGGTTGGTTTAGGGTGAATGAACCGCCGAGTTGGGACAGGGCCGCCGGCTGGGGCATCGCGGGCGTTTGATACAGACGGGGGCGGGGGGGCGTTTTGAGGAGGGTGGACGCATCAGAAGACGATCCCTATTGAATAATTAGGAGTGTGGATCGAAGAGGTCGGGAGAATCCATACTGGTAGTCAGAGACGAGTACCTAGGGTTAAGGGTTTAGGGTTTAGGGTTTAGGAGCTTAGGGTTCAGTACCCCTTGCATACATTTGTGTTTGTGTTACAAAGCTAGCGCATCCATTATCAGCCTTTTTCGAAAGGCCCAGGAAGAGGAAAACCGGGGTGGGAGAGTGGGGATTCTTGTTTCAGGCACAGCGGCGCTAGCTCAGGGTTTGGGTGAACCCTGCACCGCCGAAAGGATTTTTTTTTTTTGCTTTTATTGTTAAAGCTTCATGGGAATAATGGTACTGAAAGTACTTATTTAGCTCCATGGTCACATATTGGTGGTCATGTAATTACTGATAAAGCTCATTTTGGTCATCTTATTTCGGCCATCTCGTTTTGGGGGGGGTCCAGGATTTAGGTGAACCTCATATCGTCTCAGCTCATTTCGGTAAGGCCCATCATTTCGGTGAAGCTCGTTCATCGCGGTAAAGCTCATTCATGTCGGTAAAGCCCATTCATCTCGGTAAAGCCCATTCATTTAGGTAAAGCTCATTCATTTCAGTAAAGCTCATTTTTGTGTCCAAAGTTTCGGTAAAACTCACTTCGGTTATCTCATTTTGGGTCCAGGATTTAAAATCACATAATTTATAAGCGACTCGTTATAGGGTCAGCAACACCCCTGGTCGCACCCCGGCAGCAGTTCTCCAACCTCAGAACAATTCGAATTGTGACAGCTGCGCACACCTCCGTGCGCTACCCACCCACGGGCCATGGCTTGCGCGTTACATCCTATTCATCAGGGCAATACTTTGGCTATTTTCTAACTTATTTTGTCACCGACACAGGGTCACAAGTGTGCCTGATGCTGCGCCTGAGGCCAGCAGGGATCTACCGCCAACAGCGATTTAAAGACACACATCAATGATGATCTCCTCCATTTGTCTCCTCTACCAGCTGGATCTTTTCAACTCGCGCTAGCACTGGTAATCGAGTGCCCGATGCTACGCCGGAGGCCAGCGGGATCTCCAGCCAACAGCGATTTAAAGACACACATCAATGATGGACTCCTCCATTTGTCTCCTCTACCAGCTGGATCTTTTCAACTCACATAACCACTGATTCTGGAGTGCCCGATGCCATGCTGGAGGCAGCCCCAGCCAATCGCGATTGAAATGAAAAAACAGGACTGACGGTCTGTCCTATCAGATGGGCTGTTTTCAACTCACTGCTGTCCCTGATACTAGGGCGCCCGGTGAAACGACCTCCTTTTATAGCTGCTTGTTTCAACTCACATACAATACGTCACTGATACTAGCGTGCCCAATGCTACGCAAAGGAGGCAAACAAAGCCTCCAGCCCGTCGCGATTGAAATCAAAACAGAAACCACGGTCTCCTCTAATAGCTAGTTCTACCGACTCACATTGTCACTGACACTAGGGTGCCCAATGCTATCCTTCAGGCTAGCAGCATCTCCAGCCTGTCGCGATTGAAATCAAAACAGAACCAATGGTCTCCCCTACCAGCTGCCATTTTTAACTCACATTGTCACGGACACTGGGGTGCCAGACGCTATGCTTGAGGCTAGCAGCGTCTCCAGCCTTGCCTTGGTCTGCCCGCTCTTATCCCGCTGTCGGGCCAGGTCCAAAAGCAGCTCCTGCGTTAACAGGGTGGCAGGGTTGAGAGTTATGGGATAGGGCACAACCTTGCCTTGGTCTGCCCGCTCTTATCCCGCTGTCGGGCCAGGTCCAGAAGCAGCTCCTGCGTTAAAAGGGTGGCAGGGTTGAGAGTTATGGGATAGGGCACAACCTTGCCTTGGTCTGCCCGCTCTTATCCCGCTGGCGGGCCAGGTCCAGAAGCAGCTCCTGCGTTAAAAGGATGGCAGGGTTGAGAGTTATGGGATAGGGCACAACCTTGCCTTGGTCTGCCCGCTCTTATCCCGCTGGCGGGCCAGGTCCAGAAGCAGCTCCTGCGTTAAAAGGGTGGCAGGGTTGAGATATATGGGATAGGGCACAACCTTGCCTTGGTCTGCCCGCTCTTATCCCGCTGGCGGGCCAGGTCCAGAAGCAGCTCCTGCGTTAAAAGGGTGGCAGGGTTGAGAGTTATGGGATAGGGCACAACCTTGCCTTGGTCTGCCCGCTCTTATCCCGCTGGCGGGCCAGGTCCAGAAGCAGCTCCTGCGTTAAAAGGGTGGCAGGGTTGAGAGTTATGGGATAGGGCACAACCTTGCCTTGGTCTGCCCGCTCTTATCCCGCTGGCGGGCCAGGTCCAGAAGCAGCTCCTGCGTTAACAGGGGGGAAGGAATCAGGCTTCAGGGTCCGGGGTCCATGTTTTCAGGATCAGGGTTTGAGGCTCATTTTTTTTTTAGGTTCAGGGTTTTTAGGCTCGGCGCTGGGCCTGCCGGACTCCTAGCACCAATCCTGACCGAGCCTAGCTTTGGACTCCTGTATTTGGAACCTAGCCCGCGGCTTGGGCTTGAGCTCATCTCTGAGCCTCCGAGGTCTGCCTAGAATCCTGCCGTCAAGCGCTCTGATCTCTTTTGTGCAAGCAATGGGAAGCCCTGGCCTGCTTGGAACATAAAATTGCCGAGCTTACATGCATGGATATCCGCCGTGCAGCGCTCCAATCCCAACTAGGGCCACCACATCTCAGGCCATTCAGTGTTTGGATGTCAGTGTGCCCGCATTCCCTTGACCCACATTCATCCAGTTGAGCGTGACTTCTGTGGCATGGGAAGCCCTGGCATGATTGACACACATGGGATTGCTGTGCTTGCATGCATTGCAGTTCCCGCCCTGAACTTAAACCAGCGGGGCATAAGACGCGCAGGAGAACTGTTCATTGTAAGCTTGCCAAGTATTTAGAAACAGACCCCGGACCACCACCCCTCTCTCCCCCTCCCTCCCTCTTCCTCCCCCCCCCTCTCACCCCCTGCCTCCCTCCCTCTCCCCCTCCCCCCCCCTCATCTCCGACCCGCTCCATCACCACATCCTGCAGCCTCCCACCTTGAGCGCATCGTTCTCTGCCTTGAGCTGAGCCAGCTGCTCGCGGCCACCGTCAGAGTTGCGCAGCGCGCGCGCCACAGAGTCTGCGCGGGCGGCACGGGCGGCGGCGGCCACGCTGGCATCCTCTGCACGCTTCAATGACTCAGGCACATCCTACGAGGGTTTAAGGTTTAGTGCTTAGGGTTCAGGGTTGAGGCGCAAAGAGGAGGGTTACAAGGGATGCTGTATCGAGGGCCAGGGGATATGGGACGAGTTTGAACATCAACAGCAACAGCAACAGATGCAGAAACAGCAGCAGCAACAGCAGCAGCAACAGGACCGGCAGCGGCAGCAACAACAACAACAACCACGGCCATCTGGAGGGCAAATTGAGCTGCAGCAACTGGAACAACAGCAGCAGCAGCAGCAGCAGCAGCTGCAGGAGCACAACATCAGGAGCGACAGCATCAGCAAAAGGAGAAGCAGCAACAAGAGAAGCAACAAGGACAGCACCAGCACAAGCAACAACACCAGCAGCAAGGGCAACAGCGGCCATCCGGAGTGTCGCTGTCATGGTATTGCAATAGGGTGGAACAGATTATTTACGGAGGGGGAGGTGTTGTGCGAAGAGGACCGATGGAGATGACACAGGGAGGAGGGGGGGGGGGGGGGGCGAGTGTTTCGTCAAGATGAGATGGGATAATGTTTATTTTCTTCCTCACTCAACCATTTTAGTCAGCATCAAAATGGTGACCTATCACCATTGAACAGCAAACGCTGTCAACGTGGTCTCATTTCACCATTCAATTTCTCAAGTGATGTTCCACTCCAGGGGGGAGGGGACAGGGGGGGGAGGGGACAGGGGGAGGGGGGGACAGGGGGGAGGGGGGGGCAGGGGGGAGGGGGGGACAGGGGGGAGGGGGGGACAGGGGGAGGGGACGCATCAAACCCTTTCCATGCCTTGAACCCACAGGGGCGCCCACGCGGCCGAGCTGTTTGAGCCGGGGGTCCGGATGTTTAAGCCATTGCCTTAGAGCCAACCACCCTCAAAGCCTCAAATTCTGAACCGCGAGCGCTGTACCCTAAACTCTCCTGAAAGCCCTTGCCAGCCCGCACTGGTGATTCCGCAAGGGTGAAGTCCTCCATTGCCCTTTCAATAAGCTTGAACCCTATGCCCTGGGTAGTCCCTTTCAACCCTAAGGCCTGAGCTCTTAACCCTAAGCTCCAAACCATGTAAGCACTTGCCTGACCCCACTTGTGATTCCGCAAGGGAGAGGCCCTCCATTGCCCTTTCAATAACCTCCAACCCTACCCCCTAACCTCTCAGTGCCTTGCAAACCTAAGCCCTAGCCTCTGAACACAATACTCTAAACCCTATGCTCGCAACCCTAGGTTCCAAACCCTACACTCTACACCCTAAGCTGTACACCATAAAATACCTTGCCCGCCCACACCAGTGAATCCACGGAGTTGGCCCCCTCCTGTACAGCAGCGTTGCGCTCCTCCGATAGACGTCGGGCCAGCTGCCTCGCTGCAGCGATCTTCGCAGCCATTGCGGTCGCCGAGGCGGCAGAGTGCACGCGGCCGCTGCGGCCAGGCAACGGCTCCTGGATGCGCTTGTCGGTATCGAGATCGGCCGTAGCGGACGGGCCGCCAGCAGGGGTCTCGGCGCTGAGAGGTGGGGAAGGGGAGAGGAGGGGAGGGGAGGATTTGTTACTACTGATGAGCCGGCCAGTCACAGGCACTGAGAGGTGGGGGCGAGGGGGAGGGGAGAATTTTGTGACAACTGATGAGCTCAGGCGCTCAGCGAGCCACAGGAACTGAGAGAAGGGGGGCGAGGGGGAGGGGAGGATTTCGTTAAGACTGATGAGCTCAGCCAGCCACAGGTGCTGAGAGGAGGGGGGCAAGGGGGAGGGGAGGATATGTTTTGTGGCAGATGGGCTCAGCCACCCACAGGCACTGAGAGGTGGGGGCGAGGGGTGGGGAGGATTTTGTTACAACTGATGAGCTCAGCCAGCCGCAGGTACTGAGAGGAGTGGGACAAGGGGGAGAGGAGGAGGATTTGTGTGCTGACAGATGACCTCAGCTGCCCGCAGGGGCCTCGAACTGAGACGGGGGAGCAAGAGGAGGGGGGAGATTTTGTATTATGGCAGATGAGCTCAGCCACCCACAGGCACTGAGAGGTGGGGACGGGGGGAGGGGGAGGAGGGAGTTGTTACAACTGACGAGCTCAGCCAGCCACAGGCAATAAGGGATGGGGCAGGGGGGAGGGGAGAAGGGAGCGGTTACAGGTACTGAGATCAGCCACTTACAGGCACTGACATGAGGGAGCAAGAGCAAGGGGAAGGATTTGTATATGGCAGATGAGCTCAGCCACCCACAGGCACTGAGAGGTGGGGGCGAGGGGGAGGGAGAGGAGTTACAACTGACGAGCTCAGCCAGCCACAGGCAATAAGGGATGGGGCAGGGGGGAGGGGAGAAGGGAGCGGTTACAGGTACTGAGATCAGTCACTTACAGGCACTGACATGAGGGAGCAAGAGCAAGGGGAAGGATTTGAATATGGCAGATGAGCTCAGTCACCCACAGGACTTAGGGATTAGGGCGGGCGACAGGGGGAGGAGTTTCTTACAGCTGATGAGCTCAGCCACACACTGGCACAAAGGGAGGTAAGGGACACGGTAGGGCAGGGACGGAGTGGAAGGGTTTGTGAGCTCAGACGCCCACAGGAATCGAAGGGCTTGATGGGAGGAGGGGGGGAGAGCCTTTTCCTCCCAGGCTCTGGAATAGGCTCTCCAGTCCAGCCTAGTATGACTGGAATTCTAGGTTGGAATTCCAGCCATTCCAGGCTTGGCTGAAATTCCAGCCAATCCAGCCTAGAATGGCTGGAATTCTAGGCTAAAATTCCAGCCATTCCAGTTTAGACTTCCAAACTAGGCTGGAATTCCAGCCAGTCCAGCCTAGGCTGGAATTCTAGGCTGGAATGGCTGGAAGCCTAGGCTGGAATGGCGGGATCACAGCCATTATAGGCTAGGCTGGAATGGCCAACCTGTTTAGTACCGTCATGTTCGGTTTGTGGGCGTCAGTCTGTCCATCACCACATGATCCATGTTTCTATTTCCAGCCACCGAGTCCGCGTTCGGCAGGTCGCCTCACAGCCTCCAAAGGCGCTATATATAGGCCCGTCCCGCTTGGCCGGGACCAAGCCTGGACCGGCCTGTGACTTTTGGCTACAGCAGCATGACTGGCCACAAACAGGGCCTCCAGCCAGGGGCCTGATTGTAGCTGACGAGTAGCTGAGTCGTCACAACGAAACACTGCGACATGTTGGTTGCAGGGATTCTGACAGGTTTTCCCAAGGACGTGGATCCACAAGTGGAGGTCTTGCTGCATGAGAATCGTTGCATCCGCTGTTCAGCCCTTCTAGACAGCGCGAGGCATGCTGGGCGCGTGGCATTTCAGAACCCAAGCCCTCGAGGATGAAGAGTAGGGATGATTGAGGGACAGAAATATGTATATGCCCTGAGGCATGGCTCAAAGAAGCCAACAATTCAGCTGAGGCACATGGCCAGGCGAGTTTCTAACTGAGCTTCATGCGGGCTCATGCGGGCTGTGCAAGGAGTGGAGTCATGCAGGGCAGAGAGAGGGCCGACAGAGGGGGGTGGGGTGGGGGGAGGAAGGGGTCTTCATTGGAATTTGTTGATGTTTAGGGGGCGATACCGGCAGGCGAGTGGGGGGGGAGGGGGTAAAAAATTGGTCGGACTGCTGCTCTGCTGCTAGAAGAGGGTGGGCCTGAATCCTGACTAGTGGCGCTTGCGGCCACATGGGCTGACGTGGACCTGTTCCTTACTCACCGGCAATCGAGCAGTTTAGAGCGGGGCAGGCATGACGGCCTGCTGGCTGATAGCGGGTTGCCGCTGGCTTTTTTCGAGATGTCATGTAGACCGGATCGTCGCATCATCGAGGAGGCCATTTGAAAGCCGCACGCGGGGCGCGGTCCCAACCGATTGAAATAGATCGCTGTGATTCTCACAGCCTGTACTCCCCGTCGATGTAGGGATGAATGCAAAGTCGAAAACTTGTTTTCCGACACCACCAGCAGGAATGGTTACTCCAGCAGCGCTCTCAGGTTCTGGAGGGTTCAATTGATCAGGATTCGGACAATAATATGCGATCACGTTTCCGCGTTCTCAGCTGCGTAGCTCAACGGGAAGACACGCGATAGATAGAGGGGACGATTTCCACTTTCCACACCTAAAACTCCATGTTCACACCCACGAGGGATATCTGGATAAGGAGGGTGGCGAGCGCAGCATCAACCTACAATACGACGTATAAACATGCAGTCCTCCTTAATCAATTCAGGAGTCTGCTCCAGCAGCGCTGCTAGCATCCCAGCTCGCCGTCAGTCGCGCCACGCGCAACTTCGCCCCCAAATCCCCGTTGGCCTGGCACAAAGGTCTTCGCCCTCCTCCTCCTCTTCCTCCTCCCTGCCGTCGCATATCTGCCATGCCATCAACGAGGCCGATGCGATATACAAGGGCATCCCCGTCGCCGCTGGTATCATCGAGAAGCGTCTGATGGCGAAGCAGATGTTGAAAGAGAACCGCGAGTTCACCACCGCCATGAAGCTCGCCTCGGTGAGACTCACGCAGTCGAGGGAGACGATAACGACTGCAAAACCGTCAAGAGGATAGAGCGACCGACATGACGTGCAACCCGCTCTCTGCCGTTGTTGCTGCTACCTGCCGTTCTGTTGGCATATTCTTGCAGCCGTGAAAGACCTGAAGAGCATGTTCCCCCCCAAACCGAGGAATTGTGCCACTTCGTTCACTACCTCACTGCTGCATGGAGTGTCTTCTTCTGCGACAGCGCGGTAACGGGCGCTGCTGCCCTCTGCTCTTGCCGCTGCTTGGGGATTTCTTCTTAACAGTCTGCATTGACAACTGTGGGGGAACCTGCTCTGCTGCTGCCTTCTCCTGCTGCCGCTGCTGCATGGAGTAACCTCCTTGCTGCCTCCGCCCTCCCTCCCCCCACCTCAATGGGAAGATAATTTGAAGGTGTAGATCCACACACAGTACGCTGCCCCCTCCCTCCCCCGCTCACACTCTCCTCCCTCCTTTCCTGCCAACCGTCTCCTTTCCTCCAATGCCCCAACCCTCACCCCTGCACACGCACTTACTCCTCCTGCTCTCCACAGGACGATAATGAGAAGGTGCAGACATTCCGCCACAAGTCAGGCATACACAGAGTGCCCCCTCCACCCCCCCACACACTCCTCCTTCCATTTTCTGATACTCGTCTGCCTGGTAATCACCTACCCCTCCCGCCTTCTCAGGACGATGATGAGAAGGTGCAGATCTTCCGCCGCGAATCACGCACCATGCCGGCCGATGGCGACCACAGCGCATTCATTGAGTACTTCATGAACACAGTCGGGGAGGACATGCAGTTTGAGGTGGCGAGATTGCGCCCCAAGCTCGACGAGCCCTTCTTCAAGTGAGCGGAAGGAACGGGGGATGCTTTCTGATTTTGCCTTCATCAACACCAGTAGGTATGATTGGTGTTGTTATGTTTCAAGATTCTGTAGTACCGTAATGTCTTGTAGTGCTACGGGGTTGTGCAGTGCCACGGGATGATGCAGTATGAGGTGGCGAGATTGCGCCTCAAGCTCGACGAGCCCTTCTTCAAGTGAGCGGAAGGAACGGGGGGTGCTTTCTGATTTTGCCTTCATCAACACCAGTAGGTATGTTCGGTGTTGTTATGTTTCAAGATTCTGTAGTACCATGGTGTCTTGTTGTGCCACGGGGTTGTGCAGTACCCTCGGGATCGTGCAGTGCGACCAACAAATATCCCTCCCCCCCATCACACACACATACACACACTGCTCTCTCATCGTTCCCCCCCCCCTCCCCTCACTCCCAAGTGCTTCCCCATCTCTCCCCCCTCGTCTGCTTTATAATCTGCCCCCACCCCTCGCCTGCTGTATGAACTGTTCTCCCTCAACACCCCTCCCCAGCCTGCTTTCTAATATATTCCTCCCTTGCCCTCCGCCTGCCTACTATCTGATCTGTCCCCCTTTCCCCCTGCCCTGCCTACTGCCTAATCTATTCTCCCTCTGCCCTCCCCCGCATGCCAACCACACTGCCCCCCCCAGCCTGCTGTCTACTTAATTCTCCCTCTGCCCTCCCCCCATGCCAACCACACTGCCCCCCCCAGCCTGCTGTCTACTTAATTCTCCCTCTGCCCTCCCCCGCATGCCAACCACACTGCCCCCCCCAGCCTGCTGTCTACTTAATTCTCCCTCTACCCTCCTCACCCTGCCAACCACACTGCCCTCCTCAGCCTGCTGTCTAATATTTCCCCCGTATTGCCCTCCTCCCCCAGGCACTTGGACAACGTGGTGGGATCCATCAGGTTTGGCGGCAGTGAGGACAAGGACGACCAGGAGCGACTGGTGGAGCTGGAGGCGCTGCGGGACTACCTCAAGTTTGCGTGTGCAGCGGTTGACGCAGCAGTGACCAACATGGGGAAAGCAAAGGAAAGGTACTATCACCCACGATTTTATCCGTGATCATGTGGCAAAATTTAACTAAAAGTGTCCTCGTGTTCTGATGTCAGTGCAGGAATATGTAGTGGGGGGGGGGGGGGGGTGAAGTCATGGCTTTAAGCTGAAGGGGCCCTTATAGTGGGGATGGATGGACACTGTTGTGTAATGTAGCTGTTTTGCGCTGTGAGTCTGTGACGGGCAACTGCCGTCACTTTTGTCGTGCCTGTTTCCAGCATCCCCCGCCCTCTCGACGCATTTTTTCTCCACGCCCCCTTTCTCCCGAACCGCCCCTCACTAGTGCTGGCTTCCCAACCCTCCCTTTCTTGCTCCTTGTTTTTTGCTGGCCACCTCACCCTCATGCTCCAGGAAGTCAACGGCAGTTAGGCTCGGGAAGAAAAAAATACGACATACCATGGACGCTCTTTGCCTCCGCAATAAATTAATGTTTTCTCGCCGTTGCACCTTATGAAAACCTTTACTTCGGCGGAAAATGCCACTTTTGGGACGTCAAAAACAGTTCCCCAGTGAAGCGCGCTACAGCTAAAAACTATGTTTTGTTCTCGTTCGCGGAGGCAAAACAAGTCTACGGTATAATATACTGACTATTAAAATATGCGAGATACCTGTATGTAATGTTTCTGTTTACCCTGTTTCTGTTTACTATGTTTCTGTTTACCTTCTCCTATTTTGCAGGCCTCCTCACGCTCACCCTATCTCACACTGTTCCCTCTCTTATTCAGGGTCTCCTAGCTGCTGTCCTCAACAGACAAGAGGGAGATGATTGCACACTTTATCGTGCACTTTTTTGCAGGCCTCCTCGTGCACACCTGATCCCTCCTCTCACACTTTTGCTGTCTCCTTTCTTGTTCATGATTTCCAAGCTGCCTGGCCTCAACAGGGACAAGAAGGAGATGATTGCTCACCTTACCTCACACTTTTTGCAGGCCTAGCACGCAAACCTGGTCTTTGATCTCACACTTTTGCTGTTCCTTTTTTTATTCAGGGTTTCCAAGCTGCTGTCCTCAAGAGACAAGAAGGAGATGATTCTGCAGATGGCTGAAGCAAACGAGATTGACCAGTCACTCATGGACCTGCTTTCACAGAACATCCAGGTGAGAAAAACAAAGTGTATGTACACCGTAATATCAGTTGGAATTCATTTCCGCCTTTTTCACCGTAAAATTAATCATTTTGCCCCAAAATCTGGAAATTTTCTAGCACATAGTACATCGCTGTTCACCTGACAGCTGTTCACTTGGCCGCGTGTCCCACGCTGCCTGCTTGTCAAAAGGCTGCCGATATGAAAAGACAGCTTCCTGAGTCATCAGCTAGAGCGAAGGAAAGGCGTGTAGTGGAACCAGCAGCACCTCAGCGGCTCAGCCGACAGCATGGGCGCCCGTTGATGGGGCAGTGAATCTACCAGGACCGTCAACAACAGCCACAGCTTGTTTCACATCATCTACAGCAACCTGTCGATCTGAACGTTGTGCTTTCTAGTGTGAGAGCAGAAACGAACCGGTCAAAGCCGTTTACTGTCATTCGGGAGCAAAAACGAACCGGTGATTGTAAAAAAAATTGTGGGACCAGCAGCACCTCAGCCGATAGCACAGGAGCCCGTTGATGAGGCAGTGAATCTACCAAGACCCTCAACAACAGCCACAGCTTGTTTCACATCATCTACAGCAACACCTGTCGATCTGAACGTCGTGCTTTCTCGTCTGAGAGCAAAAAATAACCGGTGATAGCCGTTTTGCGTGGTAGTAGCTTCAAAAATGCAGGATGGGCTGATGCAGGGTTATGGGCAGGATGGGCTAGTAGGGTTAAGGGCAGGATGGGCTGTTAGGGTTAAGGGCAGGATGGGCTAGTAGGGTTAAGGGCAGGATGGGCTAGTAGGGTTAAGGGCAGGATGGGCTAGTAGGGTTAAGGGCAGGATGGGCTAGTAGGGTTAAGGGCAGGATGGGCTAGTAGGGTTAAGGGCAGGATGGGCTAGTAGGGTTAAGGGCAGGATGGGCTGTTAGGGATTAGGGCAGAATAGGCTGGTAGGGATGAAGGTTGAGGGCAGGATGGGCTAGTAGGGTTAAGGGCAGGATGGGCTAGTAGGGTTAAGGGCAGGATGGGCTGATGCAGGGTTATGGGCAGGATGGGCTAGTAGGGTTAAGGGCAGGATGGGCTGTTAGGGATTAGGGCAGAATAGGCTGGTAGGGATGAAGGTTGAGGGCAGGATGGGCTAGTAGGGTTAAGGGCAGGATGGGCTGTTAGGGATTAGGGCAGAATAGGCTGGTAGGGATGAAGGTTGAGGGCAGGATGGGCTGGTAGGGTTAAGGGCAGGATGGGCTGGTAGGGATTAGGGTTAAGGGCAGGATGGGCAGTTAGGGAAATTGGTACGGGCGAGGAATTGGCACAGTAAGTCAGCGCTGTGTGGATTTTAAAAACATTTTTTGTGACCCCACCTCTTTCCCGAGGCAGTGAAAATGTCCAAAGAAGAGGATGCGCTCGTGTGGATGAGCAAGTAGGGAGAAGGGCCAGGGAAGGGCGCAGTAGGTCAGCGGTGTGTGGATTCTGAGCCTGTTTTTGTTTCGACCCCTTTTTCTTTCCTCAAGCTCCGGTAATGGCTGAAGCAAGGGACCTACCCACCAAGATTCTGTAACCTGCATTTGTTGGAAGAAACCCCTAATTCCCCCTCCTTTCTCCCACAGGCTGCGCGAATGGCTGAACAAGAGGACGCGGCCAAGTTCATGGAGAAGGTCCTGCAAGCATGTGCCAAGTACTTTGTGGCCGCCCAGCCTGCTGCGCTGCCCAACCTCCCCGGAGGTATGCCCATGGCGCAAATGCCGGCAGACATGCTGTCCCGGGCAGGGGGGCCTCCTCCTCCGGCGGCGGCGGCGGCCAACACGGCGCGGGCGCCCCCCGCCAGCAGCGGGAGCTCCCCGCTCATCCTGCCCGGCGAGTTCAGGAACTTGCCCCCCAAGGGCGGGCCGCCGCCACGCGGCCCCGCCAGCGGTGGTGGCGGTGGCAGCGGTCTGATCATTCCGGGGCGTTAGAGCGGTCAGCACCGGTTCCACTGCGGTGTTGTGAGCGGTCTGGAAGGTTTAAACATGCTTTCCTAGCGCCATCGATCTCTGAACCTGCCGCGCATCTCTGCCTGGAAGTATGAACTCTCTGACTTGCTTCAGACCCCCCTACCATCACCACCAAACCGTGTCTTTTGTTTTTTTGCGTCTCTTTGTGTTGCCGTGTATACATCGTCGAGGGCAGTCGCGACTGCTCCCTATTTTATTTAGCTGGACGTTATGTGGGCAGCTCGACTTAACCGTGAACGCATACATGAGCACAGGAGGTCGCACACGAATCGTGCAACCTACGAGATCTGAATGTTTTCCCTACCATGCGCACATAATCAGTTTTTTCTCCATTCAGCACTTTTTTTGTCTTCGCCATGTGAGCACAAGTAAAGGATATTGTATGCGGGTGGTTGTCTGTGCATACCTAGGGTAGTCCAACGCATGTGTTGCCAACAGACGTTCATCTATGTCAATAACGTTACACCTCTGGGCCCGCTTTAAGCTCGGCCGCGTGGGCGCCCAAGTGTTCAGAAGGGAGACGTTCATCTATGTGAGCAAGTTGGTTTGACGAGAATGTGTCAATGACGTAACGACTCTGCTGACAGGGATGTGCGAAAATAACATTGGCATTGCACTTCCGGCTTGAGGCATGCGAAATTCCGGTAAATCCGATGCACGGATCGCGCCTTCAACCAGCTGAATGGAGGGCATGTGGCCTTGGACCCTCAGTCCAGAATCTCACTGCCGCATACAACCGTTTTTGTTGCCAAGGTTCTTCTCTGATAGCGTGATGTCAGTTCTGATCGGAAGTTCTTGAACGACCGCGTTTTCATCTTCTAGCCTACCGAAACCTTACGGGCTCGCCCCTGCCAGACGCCGATGTTAAGCGCCTCCCTAACCAAACCGGGAGTCCCTAGCCAACGTTTACCCTAACGAGCTCAATGTCAGACTACCACTTATTTTCTGCTCAGTTAGGCGCCCACACGGCCGAGCCTTCTGAGCAGGGCCCAAGGGTGTGACGTCATTGACTTTCTGCTCAATCCAGCTTTCCAGCCAAGGAGCCTAAGGAGTCCCCAATCAATGTGCTTGAGTCCTTCCTCCACCTCCAATCAAGTCCCCAACCTTTGTCAATAGTTCGTGCCACTCTCACGGACAGCAAACTATTTCAGGGCAACAAGCAGTGCGCAAGGTACACAAATAGTGTCAAAAACGTTACACTTCTGGGCCTGCTCAAAGCTCGGCCGCGTGGCCGCCCAACTGATCAGAAGGGAGAAAAACAAAGAAGAAATTGAATCGAAGAGAGGGGGGAAAGGATTAAAGGAACAAAAGTAAAGGCCACAAATTGTGTGTCAAGCACTGTAAGCGGAGGTTGTTGTCTGCTACAGGTTCCGTGGCATAGTTCAAAACAGGGATTCAACTGCATACAAAGATGTCATGAAGAAGGCATTGATGTAAATACAAGGCCAACAAACCCACTGCGCCACAGAAATTTTACGTACCGAGACCAAGAGGGCGTGGCCCTTGGGGCCCTGACCAAGGCCCTCATTCCAAGCCCTTAGTAGTACGGCAACCAACTTACACGACAGTTGCAAAAAAAATCATGTTTTCAATGCCCCAGCGTCCAGAATCAACTTAGGGAGCGGGTATTTGCAGGTCCTCCGCACGGTGCTGGAAACTTCTTCGAGTTGTACTGGGGCAAGCTTAGGTGGGATGCTGTGTGTCGCACCATAAAGCAGTAAACGTGCCAATATGGTAAACTCCGGAATCTCCGGTAAAGGCGCCTTAGAGAAGTGTCCTTCTACTCATAAACACGGTACATTACCGTACACACAGACTCCTTGTACTTCAGACAAGAGCTATTAACTGGCTACTGTAAGGTTCGGCCCTAGCAGGAAGTCTCTCTGCCTAGGGGTAATGTCTGGGTGTCCCTGTCTTGTGGGTACCGCCCCTACTACTTCACTCGCGATGTGCGCTTCAGGTCCGTGGCGGACTTCTTTCCTCACGGCAGTGACGGACGCCTACGGGCAGGCTCAGTGACTCTTCACTGGCTGCGAGTGCTCAGCGAGTTAAGCAGTAGAGCTGGATATTTGTATGTATAGCAATAGACGTATGGTAGCGTAGGCCTTCTGGCCGTCTGGGCGCGATCCAGCTGGGCTATGTTAAGGGCACTTACCGCGCAACACGCGGTGAGGTAGCCGGGAGGTTGACTGCGTACTTCTTCTTCGGCAGGGTCTCGGTTCACTACTGAGGTACTTGTCTCCAGGTAGTTCAGCTGAGGCGGAGCTAGTCTTGACTTGATATAGGTACTGACGTTATGAACACCTCAGGCCTCATGCATTGGCTGCCGGCCGGAGCTTGTTACATAAGAGGTCTGTCCTTTAGAAAGGGACGAAGTAGTTAGCCTAGGCAACTGCCGGGATACAGGGACCCGGCAGGCCCAATTCAGAATACGGTACAATCTGTCAAATCAACCGGCGTAAGCGGGTTTCTAGGTCTCAGTTCAAATCCGTAGACTCCGCAGAGAAGCTGCGGAGTCCCCGAGGCCGCTAACTGCGGTCTAAACGGTTCTGTCACGTATACGGTAATATACTGTGACAGCTGTCGCACCATAAAGCAGTAAACGTGCCAATATGGTAAACTCCGGAATCTCCGGTAAAGGCGCCTTAGAGAAGTGTCCTTCTACTCATAAACACGGTACATTACCGTACACACAGACTCCTTGTACTTCAGACAAGAGCTGTTAACTGGCTACTGTAAGGTTCGGCCCTAGCAGGAAGTCTCTCTGCCTAGGGGTAATGTCTGGGTGTCCCTGTCTTGTGGGTACCGCCCCTACTACTTCACTCGCCCCCCGCTCCTCAGCGTTAAGCCTAAAGGGCATGCGCTGGGAGCCGGAAAAAGGGGTCGGTACTGAAAGAAAGAAACTTCTGGCAATATGTACACCTCAGAAGATCAAAATATCAAAGCAAATCTGCCTGGTTCAGGCCGTCCCCCGCATCTGCCTGGTTCAGGCTATATACACACATCAGCCTGGTTCAGGCTGTTTTCAAAGCAAAATCTGTACGCCCAGAACTTGTCAGTTCCCTAACACTGAAGCCTCCTAAACATCTGACTGCAATCCAGCCAGTCGGTAAAAAAAAATCCCCTGAAGAAAATCCACTGCAGGAAATGTGCTGCAGGACATCCACACAAGGAAATTCATCAAAGAAAAAATTCACTGAAACCCGTGGCGGACCACACAGAATCCGGTACCGTCACCAGTGTCATGCTTGGTTGCAGGCAATAAAGGGTCGGAACCCATCAGAAACCCTCAGCAATCATCAGAAACCATCAGAAACCAAGTTCAGAAATCATCAGAAGTCATCAGAAGTCATCAGAAATCATCAGAAATCAGAATCTTTAAACTTCTGGAAAATATGTACGTAGAAGCTCAAATCGTCTCAGCAAATCTGCCTGGTTCAGGCCTTCTTCAATCAGAATTAAAAAAATCCACCGAGTCTCAGCTGAAGCGCAATGCGCAGAATCCTACAAATCCAGGCTGTTCAGCCCACTACTGGCTAGCAAAC
The DNA here is from genome assembly GCA_037349105.1 of Limnomonas spitsbergensis. Lineage (NCBI taxonomy): Eukaryota > Viridiplantae > Chlorophyta > Chlorophyceae > Chlamydomonadales > Limnomonas > Limnomonas spitsbergensis. The sequence goes on along the minus strand of JAYJMM010000101.1, from coordinate 1,692,836 downwards.
AGAGAAATTTTCAAAGTTATCAGGTCAAGCTAAGAACAACCGCTGCTCTCGCCCCACTGCGCCATAGCCGCCTGGTCTTCAATGGCCACAGGAAATGTGCGCCGTAGCAGCGTGATCCGCCCCCTGCTGTGTTATCATCGCCCGAGTTGACTAATTCTCCTCGCTCATCATCTTCATAACATATGTACTACCGTAGCCTTGCTGCTACGGTGTTTGAGAAACAAATTTTCACTATGTTGCTGCGATAGCTTTAACTCCAATCCTGCATCTTCCGTCTTCGGTCCGCTGGCTGCCGGCCCACTGCCTGCCGGTTACTTAGGACAAGCCGCTCTGCGTCTGCATTTTCTGCTCTGTAGGCGCCTGCCCGCCCATTGCCAGTTACGGCGTGGGTAACGTCACGTGCTCAGCGGCCTTGCCGCTCTGGGCTCGGCCTCAGGTCTCGGTAAGCTCCGCAAGGGCTGACTCCTCCTCTTTGTTGGAAGCCTAGCGCCACCTTGGCCCATCTATGGACCGCTCGCTGGGTGACATTGGCTTCTCTTCATCCAAGGAATATCTTTCTCCAAAAAGTCTCTCCCTCCAAGAAGCCTCTCGTGCCTCCTCCTCCTCATCCGCCTCTTCCTCCTCTTCCATCTCATTCTCCTCTTCTGCCTCTTCCATCTCATTCTCCTCTTCTGCCGTAGGCCTGTGATCTGTGACCATCAGGTCCCCCATTTCCAGGGCGAACTTCTCCCACAGCACCACCTGCTGCGTCAGCACAGTGATCTGCTCCTCATCGGTCATGCACAAGTACCCTGGCACAGTGATCACGAACTTGCTCAGCTTGACCCTGGTGGCCACTGGCAGCCCCTCATAGAACATGTGCGAGACCGAGTGCCTTCTGCCAAAGTAGTCCACTGCATCCCTCGAGATCTGCAGCAGCTCTGCTGTGGACAGTACTCTGTGCGCAAACGCCTCCACTGTCTCTTGTGGCTTGACCTCTGGATCCAAGGTTGTTTTGACTCCCAGCTTGAGGTTGGTGATCGCGGATCTCTCATCCGAGGTCGGCTTCCCCACCTCCTCCTTTACCACCCTGATCCACAGGGTAAGCAGGGAAACCGCACAGCACTGCTCCTCTGCTGGAGCGGCCCACTGCCCCCTGATCCTTTCCACCTCCTTGGTGGCCCTGTCCCCTGCATGGGGCGCTGCCCTGATGGCCACCATCAACGGCCCCACACTGGCAGGCTTGTTGTTCCACAACCTGGCCAGGGATCGCACGAGCATGGCCATGGCCGAGGGTGACTGGCAGGATCCAACAATTTCCCCTGCCACCACGGCCAGCGCCGGTGGTTCATCCGACAGCGCCAGTCTGTTGTGTGATCCCCAATAGCCACACGCTTGGCAATATTTCTTGGCTGCAACCGCGCCCGGGTGTGACATATCCAACACCGGCACGTTGCCTTGGATAGCTGGGATTTTGGTATATTTGGCCACCCCTGCCAGCTGCAGGACCATCTGCTGCAGCAGCTGCATGTTCACCCTTGCCTGCTCCCTATCGAGCCTCTTCATTTCCTGGTCGCTGGACTCCCGCCTGGCCCTTGGCCCGCGCCTGTCCGCTCCACCGGACCCCGACTCGTCTAAACTGGAGTCTGATCCAGATCCGCTACTGTCGCCCCCTGATGGGCTGCGACTGCGCTGGTACTGGCTGTTTCTGCGGCCAGCCCCATCCTGGGCTTGTCCGCCCCCGGACGACTGTCTGCCGGCCCCGCTCGCGGAGCCTCTGCTCCTCTCGGGTGGCGGCTGATCAGCCTCATCTCTGCTTTTTCTCTCCTCTGGGCCAGATTCCCGAGGCTGTGATCCTCTGCCGGATTCTGCCTGCCCCCTGGGCAGCTTCTGGTTTGGCTCGCCTGGCTGTGTCCTCCTGCCGTATTCTGCCGGCCCCCTGGGTGGCTCCTGGCTCTGCCAGTTTGGCTGTTCCCTGCCGTCTGCCTGCCCCCTGGGCGGCTCCTGGCTCTGCCAGCTTGGCTGTTTCCCTCCTGTGTAATTCCTGACGTAGGCATCAGATTGCGTTTCCCCTCTGGTTTCCTGCCTTCTTGGTCCACTGCTGCGTACACTGCCTGCAGGCTCGTCCTGTTGTGTTCCTCTTGCTGCGCCCTCTTGCCTTTTCCTCAGGAACTCCTCGATGTAATCCACCTGGGTTTCCTGGCATGTGTTCTCTTTGTCCTCGATTATGCGCAGGAGTGCATAAGACTCTTGCCTGTTTGCTCTGCGCGTTGCTACACCTTGCTCAGCCATCCTGGCCAGCGATCGGCTAGTCAACTCCGCCCTTTCGCTGGCGGCTGGGCTACTGGCCCTGGGCTCTTCCCTGCCCCTTGGCCGCCCCCTGAGGCTTGGCTCGCTGCTGACCTCAAAAACCTCAGATCTGAGGGTTGGCGCGGTTCCTGCTTGCTGCTTCCACCTTTGGACTTCCCTGAGCTCCTCAGGCCGCTGCCCCGCTGTTTCAAATCCTTCCCATGCCTGGTCCTCCTCATCTTCTGGCTCGGATCCCGGTTCCACCTGATTTCCTGTTACCTCATTGCACCACTCATCTGCGAAGGCCTTAACAGCCAGGGCTGCTTCGCGTCCAGCCCTTCCCTTGGATACCTGTCCAAGGGCGCTTAACAGCGTCGCCCTGTCCTGCCCTGTGTGGGGGATACCCAGCATGGCCTTTGTTGCCCATCCCCTCAGATGATGGGCCTTGAACTCCTCAATGGCTGTGACCTGGTCCTGGAAATGCAAGAACGTCCTGGAGCAAACTTGCTTCCACAGGTCTGTTGCCCACTGCAAAATTCCTGCCCAACCGATCGGTCCTTCTGACTCCTCATTGCCGCACACTACTCCCCCAGTCCCGGAGCGCTCTGGCTCTCTAGGTCTGGTATCCTGCGCCTGTGCTGTACCTTGATAAAATCCGCGCAGGATTTCCTTGTGGCCGCCGCCTGCTCGCATCTGGCTGCTAGATCCCTCCTTGGGTGTCTGCACAGGTCTGCCCACACTGGGCGTAAACTTGGACAGCGGCGTCCCGTAAACTGTGGATCCCGCCCCTCTTTGAACCGGCACCCTGCGTGGTCGCATTGGCTGCCTTGGGCGCAGCCCTGTCACTGGCTGCCGCCCCTTCTCTTCTTGTATCGGATCAGGCAGCTCTTCCTCAGATATTAGGTCAGCCCACGGCTTTCCCACCGGTACAGCTGACTTTTCCTGTGGTTCTTTGCTGCTCTGCGGGGCCTGCCTGGTCACAGCAGGCTTGATCTCAGCTCCCTCGCGCTTGATCTCTGCATCACTGGCCTCAGCCGGGTCCTCACCCGGCTCCAGCCCCCTCTGGATGTTGGCATCCATGAGGTGCTCACATGCACTGTCGCTGTGCTCGCACTCGAACCCGCAGAACATGCATACTCTTCCGGGGTAATACCTCATGGCCTGACGCATGGCATTGCGGGTGTCCATCTGCTGCTGACGGTCACCTGTTGCGCAATCCTCCCAGAGCCTGGCCAGCTCCACATCTGCAGGCACCGCAGCAGGGAATGCTACCAGGCACACATTCCTGCTGCTGCTGTTGTTCACGGGTGCTGGCACCGGAGACCTGCTGCTCCTAGCTTCATCCACGTCACTGTCAGCTGCCCTGTCTTGTGGCAACAGCGTCTGCAGTTTATTTGCCAAGCGACGCTTCATCATCCTCAGCTGCCTGGTCATTCTCATCTGCCAGGCAATCCCAGGCTGCCTGGCCATCCACAGCTGCCTGGCCATTCCTTTGAGCTTCTGCTGGTACCAGTTCACCTTTTCCCTCAGCATGGGTATGGAGATCCCCTGCTCCTCTGACCCCTCAGGATTCTCTGCCGCCTCCAGCTGTTTGCTGGCCTGCTGGGCCGCACCTGGTTCTGATATTGGCACCTGGACCCCTCCTGGAGCTGCTGGCACTGGTGGTGTGACAGGCCCATCTTCTTCTGGCTGGTGCATCTGCACCAGCACCGGCGCCTGCCTGTGCTCGTGGTCCTCAACCTCACTTGGGCCAACTGGTTCCTCAGCCACCCTTTGGGTCAGCTTCTGCTCCCACGGATGCAGTTGGTCCGGCTCGCAGCCGCCGGCCACCACAGGTGTCACATGGGCTGCCTCCCTCGACAAACACAAACGTGACGCCTGCACCTGCAGTTGGCCTGGCTCACAGCCACCGATCCCTACAGGTGTCACATGAATTGCCTCCCTCTGCACGCACCGTCGTGACGCCTGCAACTGCAGTTGGCCTGGCTCACGGCCACCGGCCACCACAGGTGTCACAGGAACGTCCTCCATCTGAAAACACAGCCGTGACGCCTGCACCTGCAGTTGGCACGGCTCGTGGCCATCGGTCACCACAGGTGTCACATGAACTGCCTCTCTCTGCAAACACAGCCGTGACGCATGCACCTGCAGTTGGCCTGGCTCACAGCCAGCGGCCGCCACAGGTGTCACATGGGCTGCCTCCCTCGGCAAAAACAGCCGTGACGCATGCACCTGCAGTTGACCTGGCTCACAGCCACCGATCCCTACAGGTGTCACAGGAACTGCCTCCATCTGCAAACACAGCCGTGACGCCTGCACCTGCAGTTGGCCTGGCTCACAGCCACCGGCCACCACAGTTTTCAGAGGAACTGCCTCCTTCTGCAAACACAGCCGTGATGCCTGCACCTGCAGTTGGTCTGGCTCACAGCCACCGATCCCTACAGGTGTCACAGGAACTGCCTTTCTCTGCAAACACAGCCGTGACGCCTGCACCTGCAGTTGGCTTGGCTCGGAGCCACCGATCCCTACAGGTGTCACAGGAACTGCCTTCTTCTGCAAACACAGCCGTGACGCCTGCACCTGCAGTTGGCTTGGCTCGCAGCCACCGGTCACTGGTTTGGGTGAAAAAGCATTCCCTATCGGAACACAGTTGATCAGGTGCAGCTGCTCGCTAGCTACCGGGCTATCCTGCCTGGGTGGGCCGGCACTCTCTGCCGTAATACAGTTGATCAGGTGCAGCTGCTCGCTAGCTACCAGGCTATCCTGCCTGGGTGGGCCGGCACTCTCTGCCGTAATACAGTTGATCAGGTGCCTGGGACTTGGCTCACTGTCACTGCTGAGGATGTCAAACATGGACCAGCCGTTGGGGGACACCTGATTACCTGGCTGCTCCATACACCTGGTTAATGCCTCCAAGGGTGCGCGCTGCTGGGGCACAGCCAGACTGCTTAACCCCGCCTGCTCTGCGTCACACACACTTTTCCACACTCCAGTGGCCCACTGCCCTAGCCTGTTCCACCCTCTTGGCTGAGCCAGATCCTCCTTCCTTTTTACTGGGGGCCATTCCGCAGTGGCGGCTTGTGCTCCACCCACCGCCTGCAGATCTGCAGGTTTCCTGATCACCTGACTTCCACCACGGGGCATCGTCCCGTTCTCCTTTTTAACGCACTGCGCAGCACTTGCCACTCTCATTAGCCTCTTCTGCGTCGCGTATTCTGGCCCACTGCCTAGGTCTCTTGCTCTTCCGCACTCTGCTGCCCCCTCTGGGGCTGCCGAGGTGCCTGCCCCTTGATCACCGTGATCGGGCTCGTTCTTGACTCGTTGCACGGCCCCTGCCCCACTGGGCAAGTCCTGCTCTGGTGCGCCTTCTGGACCACTGTCCCGATTTGCGCCACTGGTCTGCGACACCTCAACGGCCGGGTCCAATGTCAGCTCAGGGGTTCTTCCTCCCTGTCTCAACCACTGCGCATATTCCAGGCCTTGCCTTGGAATATCCAGGGTTGATTGGGGCACTCGCCCACCTCGGCTGATCCCTTTGTGCGACACTAGTGCTGAGCCGTCTGCCTGCGCCCCTGCCTCTCTGGGCGGTACGCGGCCCGGTTCTGGCACCTTGCTGTCTCCTGCGGGCGGTCCCACTGGCCCTGCCAGCTTCGCCGCCACCAACAGGGCTTCTGCAGCCAGCTCATCACTAGCTTCCATCGGGTTTACACCCGGCTCCAGCCCCCTCAGACGCCCACTTCTCCGTTGGGCGTCAGGGTGCTGGTGCCTATCGGGATTTAGATCTACGTCTGTCATTCCTACAGGCAATTTACGAACCGCACGGTCCTGCAAGCGTGCTGGCGACACCCCCTACAGGATCTGCTAACTTTAGGCTTCTGCCCCCTTGTTCCTACTGCAATCTGGTGAGGGCTTGCGAGCCAAGATCGGATGGCAGGTACAGCAATATGCAGGATAGGCCTTGCCTTCCTGCTTTTCTGCTCACTAATTTCAATCTGGCGGAATCCTCCTTCGCCTTTTCAGTTCTTCCCACCTTGCTGGCTGGGCTGCTTCTAGATGTCTCACGTCCTGCGTGGATGTCACACGCCCTGCGTGGATGTAGCCTCTTGCGTAGTGTCCGCTCAGCTCTGCGTCCCTGCGGGGATCCTTTGGTACACCCACAAGATTTCAAACTTGGATGTTCTATCCACAAGTTCACTTCTGTCAATGATGAAAGATTGGATCCACCTGATCACAATCTGCAGTCACACAGGTAATTATCTGCTGGGTGTTTAAATCCACAGCCAGATCTTCAAGCCTCTCCTGGACTCAACACTAAGCTGCCACGCTCAGCGATTCTCAGGGTTTAACTTGGCAATCTCTCTCTGGAGATTACCACAGCAAAGTGCAGTTCAAACGCTGTCCAAGGTCGTTTGCATGCAAACAAAATTCCAATTCCGCTGCACAAGCACCTTTAGCAGGAATTGGCGAATCAAGCTGATCAGGCTAAATCCACTTCGTCCCTTTCTAAAGGACACGCGATGTGCGCTTCAGGTCCGTGGCGGACTTCTTTCCTCACGGCAGTGACGGACGCCTACGGGCAGGCTCAGTGACTCTTCACTGGCTGCGAGTGCTCAGCGAGTTAAGCAGTAGAGCTGGATATTTGTATGTATAGCAATAGACGTATGGTAGCGTAGGCCTTCTGGCCGTCTGGGCGCGATCCAGCTGGGCTATGTTAAGGGCACTTACCGCGCACTCAACACGCGGTGAGGTAGCCGGGAGGTTGACTGCGTACTTCTTCTTCGGCAGGGTCTCGGTTCACTACTGAGGTACTTGTCTCCAGGTAGTTCAGCTGAGGCGGAGCTAGTCTTGACTTGATATAGGTACTGACGTTATGAACACCTCAGGCCTCATGCATTGGCTGCCGGCCGGAGCTTGTTACATAAGAGGTCTGTCCTTTAGAAAGGGACGAAGTAGTTAGCCTAGGCAACTGCCGGGATACAGGGACCCGGCAGGCCCAATTCAGAATACGGTACAATCTGTCAAATCAACCGGCGTAAGCGGGTTTCTAGGTCTCAGTTCAAATCCGTAGACTCCGCAGAGAAGCTGCGGAGTCCCCGAGGCCGCTAACTGCGGTCTAAACGGTTCTGTCACGTATACGGTAATATACTGTGACATGTGGCTTTTGTGGAAGACGTGGTAGATATCGTTGAGGCGTAGACGTTCTCAGAGGCTGGAACTTCATTTGCCTTTCCTTTCCAAACAAAGGAAGTTCCAGCCTCTGTCTTTTGTCTGTCCCTTCACTTCATTTCCCACTGTTCCTCAATTTTCTGCCCCTTCTAGTTAGGCGCCCACGCGGCCGAGCCTTTTTTACCAGGGCCCAGAGGTGTAACGTCATTGACCCTTTCGTACAGCCAGGTACTAGGCTAAATGGGCTTTGGGTAGCCGGGGGCCCGAGGTGGATTACGGTATGCTAATAAGTCATGGGCAAACTAGACATCGGAATCAGTTTTTCCAGAATGCCAGAAAACTGGCTTGTACGGAAAGTTGTAATCACACGTTTTCACAAGAAACCAGCTGGACGCATAGAATATTTAAGCTATTCAGCTTGAGGCGCATTTGCTCGAAATGTACCTTTGAGTGTCCCCCCCACCCCTTTTACTCCCTGCTCGCAAGAAAGGGACGTGCCAGTCTCTCCACAATTACAGGCAACGTGACCACTGATTTCTGTCTTTCTGACACTCTCGCTGAAGTATGAGTTGAGCTTATCTCAAAACGCGAATCAAAAACCCACATCCGTTTGTAGTGTTCTGCCTCATGAATGACTAGTGTAGACAGGGATGCAACCTAGGATTTGGAGAAGGTCAGTTAGACAACCTGAGCAACTTAGCCAGGGACAGCACGTGGTTCTTGCCCACTATGGCCACCACCCTCCTGCGGGGCTTCCCAGTGATGGCCCCGGAGCAGAGCGACAGGATACGGTCGCGCATGATTCCTTCACGCAATGCATTAGCTGGGCTCTGTGGTATGGGAGATGCTACCAGTGCGAGGTGTTTGGGTGGGACGCAGTCTATGAGAATGTCCCTGATCCGACGCCTTCTCGCCTCTGCAGACTCTTGTAAGAGCCATTGCCGAAAGCAGTCAGCCCCTCCTTCCTCTTCGATTGCAACGAGGCTCCATTCAAGGAGTGAAGCATTGTACCGTGCAATGTCTTCTGATGACATTGACTTCCTCTCCTCTAGGAACGCTTCCCTGTGCTCTGTGTTGTTGTCGATCATGGCCAATGTGGCCCTTCGCTTCCGCGCAACAGTGACCGCTGCATGCAGGCGTGGGAGAGAGACAAAGCACACTCAGAGGGACTTCTATGGCCTGGAACATTATTTAATATTTTAATACAACAAAACTGGGCTTGCCCCAATATCTTCCAGCTCGATTATAATACAAATAACACAAAAATCCCCTTAAGCTGGGTCGGGTTGCCAGTCGCACCTGCCATGAGTTCAGACTGATAAGGTCGACCGTACAAGAGCTCTACCTCCTGAAGTTCACTAAGGCCAAAACCGCCATCATTTAGACCCAGCGCCCACTTCGCCGCGTTGTTCCGTCCAACGAGATTGTAAGTCTGCTGAAGGTCTTCGATGGGTGCAGACAGAAACGCGTCCAGCATGGACATCATGGAAGGAGACTCGGCTGCCTTCTTGAGCCTGTTGCGGACCGATTCAAAAGCCTCCACAGCAACAACATCGGGATTTATTGCAAAGGCCACGTCGTGGATCGCCCTGAAGTTGGCCGGGTTGCCGTGTGAGATGCCCAACAGGTGAACACTGCTGCTCCAATCCTCGCCTGCAAGAGGATGTCAGGGGGGGAGTGGCCAGTGGCCTCAATGCATGCCTTACCGCTGACAGCAGGGTCTATGGTTCGTAGCTAAGCTTCAGGTCAATAGCATGTTTTCCATGAGGGGGGGGTATTCCAGATTTTTGTACTTTGTACGCCCACCTCCTGCATTCGTGCCGCGGACGAAGACTGGCTCCTTCACAGCCAGATCGACCCAGGCATGGTGACTACGGAGCCATGCGGCCTCGCATTCTGCAGGAGGCTCCAGGTCTGATAACAATGCCATTGCCTTTGACAGTTGCCTGAGGCTGTCTCTGGCCCTTCCCTTCAGACCCGGAAGGTTGCAGATCCTGGCAGAGGTATGCAGCCAGAGGCAGGTTGGTGCGCAGGCGAGCGGCTTGGTACCGCCCACATGATGACAAATGCCCATCACCCTGGAACATACAGGGGGCGGGGTTGAATGCGACATCATTTCATGATGCGGTTTCCTAGCTGGTTTGATATGCCGTGAACTTGAAGCAAGGTGTTTCAGAGAGAAAAGGGGTGAAGGTCTGAAGGAAGTACCGTATTGAATACCGGGACCCGGTAGTAATTTCACCTTCTCGGATCGATATCGCTGACTGCAGCTCGTCGGAAAGAAATAACGAACACGCCTCGCCCGTGATCATCACCTCTGGTGATCGTGATCGCAAAACGCACAGTTCCCGGCTTAGTACGGTTGACGAAACGCACGGGTGGCTGGGTAAACGCACGGGTGGCATGTCGTGCGACAAGGCAAGGCAGGGGACTTCCTGATTTGACATCAGTTATTGTTCATGGCATCTGCATGGTATCATCTTTGTATCATCTTTACTCTCTCCAGTCCCGAGCAGGGTTACACTTCAGCGTATTCTGTGTCGTCTTTCTGTCCTCGTGGCTTGTCACTACCCCAACACGGCCTACGATTTTAAGCAGAATCGAATTAACTCGGCAGAAGTGACAAGATTTGGGGGAGCACGGGGCTACGTTGTCCTGGCACTGTCGAAGAGGAGATTCAGACTACGCACGGCGGCGCTGTGTTTCCTTCTTGCCTTCTTGGAGAAATGGACGAAGGCACATGAGGCTGTGTTGCCTTCATGGACGTGCGAAGGATAGAGGACCCATGGAGCTACGTCCATTTATTCATTTCCTGGGGGAGAGGAAGTCAGAGGGTGCATGGAGCTATCATGTTGCATCCCTGGAGGTACCGAGGATCATGATTCATAAGGCTCATGGGGCGTTACTTTTCTCGTGGAGATGAGGATGTCAGCAGGCGCATAGGGCTGTGCTGCCTGCCTAGAGGTGAAGAGGTCAGGGGTCTGATGAGGACATGGGGCTGTGTTGCAATTCTGGCGGTATGCAGATCATAGGGGCGCGGAGTTTGGTTGCGTTCCTTGAGGTTTGAGGTTTGAGGTTTGAGGTGCCCTATGTCTTGGTGAGTTTCCTGAATGTTCTCTTGTGACAAAGTTTGCGACCATTTTCAAGGATGAGAAACATCCCTTTTGTGGTACAACTCGAAGAGCTTCCATGTGGCTATGTCAATATCCCTGCATGCATGGCATACCGGAATTATGTCTGAGATTAAGCATGGGCTCCACTTCTACGTTGAAAGTAGTGTCCCCAGTCTGCTATTGATGCCGGGAGTACATGATGGGGGTCCTGCGTCATGCAAGGCTATCACCCGGCCAGTGTCATGCATGCAAGGGCTGCGCCATGGCAATATGGCCGAGTGACTAGCATGTGTGAAGGTGCAAGGGAATGTGATGGATATACGTGCAATGAGAGTGCATCGAGTCTACTGTTCTGGCATAGCGGAAGCATAGAAGGGCTGGCGGTGTCTTGGCAGCAGGGTGCCTGACAGAGTCTTTTTCCTGGCACATGGATACTAGTGCAGCAAGCCTCTTTTCCAGACTTGCTGCCCCTTTCAAATTGAAGAAGAGGTTGGGCAATTACATTTTTAGACGCTGCTCACACTAAAATGTCACCCCTTGGCTCACCTCTGCTTGTCCACCCCTGCACGGCATACGGGATAATCTTGAATGGTTTGACTTGAATTAACATTCAATGGATAATGTGATGCATGGGTCCGCGTCAAGATGACATGCTGCTGCATGGCCATGGCTTGGGGTGAGGAGTGACAGAGGAAGAACAGGGCTGCATTATCATGTTGGAAGCGTCATCAGCCGCGCAACACTTAAGCCCTGCATTCCTCCCTGCCCTCTAATGTTGCAGGGGCTATGTGTCGCGGGGGCACACTGTAATCACTAACAGCATGGCCCTCAGCCCTGACTGACGGACGCTAGCCACTGGCAGCAGGAACAACGGTGTATGTGGGTGACCTCACTGATGCGAATAGCATACTCAACATACCTTTGGTGAGACACATGAACCGGCAATACAGGGTCGCCGCATAGGGACTGCACGTATGGACGGACGCAAGCAGGCAAACGCCCTCGCCCATCTCCTCTGCGACTCGGAGCGGTCAGCACAGCTGATAATAGAGGACGGCGCAGCGATCAGCAGCGTGACACACGCTATCGACAACGGTGTTGGGCTGAGGGACACAGCCAGCATGTGGAGGTTGCGCTGCATGTGTGCTTTCAATGCCCTAGCGTGAAGGAGAGGCTGAGGGCGAGAGGTTGGGCAGGCCCCCCGGAGGATGCCACAGATTGTTAGCACTTGTACCAGGGCAGGCATGGGTGGGAGGCTCAGGCTTTTGTCGAGGACGTGGTAGACTTTATTGAGTGCTACTTGTTTGGTTTTGTTTTGCCTCCTTGGGGACTAGCTCTTTCCCTTTTTGTCTCTCTCTACCTTTCAGGTCTGCCATTCCTTTTTTGTCCCTCTCTTCCCTTCGGTCTGCCATTCCGTTTTCTGGGAGGAGGGTCTTTGTCCTTAATGCACCTCTGTCTTTCCTCTTGCCTTCACTTCCTTTCCCGCTTCCTCCCTTTGAGACAGGAACTCACAGGCAGGAGTGGGGGGCCCTGGCTTTTGTGGATCTTGTAGTCGAGTTTTTTTGTGTTTTAAGGCTAGTCTCTTCAGGGGTAGGGGATACGGTCTGCCTGGCCTTTATGTTGTTGTTCTTGTTGTCTTGATTTCCTTTCTTTCCTCTTGTGCCTTCTCCCTTGACTTTCCTAGCTGACTTAAGGTTTGCCGACGCGGCCGAGCTTTATTTAAGCAGGGCCCAGAGGTGTTACGTCATTAACATGCTTGCTTCCAGTGCCCTACTGTCAGGAAGCAGTAACAGCAATTACGGCAGCGGGGTGGGCAGGTCCCCCAGACGGTGCCACGAATTTCCACCAGCTGTACAAGACCGAGCATGGGTGAGATGCGCTTGCTTTCTAGACGCTGTTGTAGGCATTGTTTAGGGCTAGCAACTAGAGGTGCTGAGGTGTCGGACTTGTTTGCCTGTCCGGCCTTTCTTTTTGTTCATTCCCCCCACTTCCTATTAGTTTCTTCTCTTGTCTCATCTGAAGAGTTGGGTGCCCATGCGGTCGAGCCTTCTTGTGCATGGCCCTGAAGTGTAACGTCATGAACTTTATCTCAGGACAGGCTCGGTTGGAATGCTCTGCCTTTGAGGAGTATTTGGTAGCTTTTTTTGAGGCTTTGTCGTACAGAAGCTGGGGCTACCTTTCTCCCTCATCCCCCACCAGCCATCTGTATGAATAGTAGTGTATGACCCTTTACTTTTTATCCCTTTTCACAGGTTTTCCGGATCGACTACCTGGTATGGTTTTCAAGGCTAGGATCTGGTCGGGCTGGGGCTCCTCCGTTTATCTTCTGTACCTTACCTTTCTCCTTCAGTTTATTCCCCGACCAGACAGTCAGGCGCCCACACAGCCATTTCAGCATGACCCCGAGGTGAGTGCCATTGATTTTCCCCCCTCCCGACAAATATTACGTGAGGGCCCATTCGGCTGGGCCTTGTCAGCACGGCCAAGAGACCAAGGTCATTGATCATGTACAGCATGGCTGGTGTGGATGGCTTGTACCAGCTTCAGGCTTGAGATGTTCCTTTCCTTACTACTCCTCTAGTTTGCATATTTTTCTCCTCCCGACCCAACAGTTGGGCGCCTACACAGCCATGTCAGCATGGCCCAGATGTTAATCATTTCTTTCCTCCCAAAAAAAAGAATTAGAGGCGTACTCAGCCATGTCTTGTAAGCGCGGCCTGGAGATCAAGATCATTGATCAGGTACACCATGGCAGACATGGACGGTGTGCACCAGCTTCAGCACAATATGTTGGCTTCATGGAGGGTTGTAATTCGAAGGGGCTGGAGACCCGACCTTTCTTCTAAAGATTGATTGATCTGTCACTTCATTATGTTATATTTTGAGTTCCTCCCGATGAGGCCTTTATACGTGTGCTTCATCGAAGGTTCTGAGAAGACTGTGCATGCCTTATGATTAGTCGTTGTGACAAATAATGTTTTGATATAGCATCGCAGAACAATTACGTCATGAAGGCTTAGTTCTTTGGTGTGTACCACTTCATATTGTATCTTGTGTTGAAGAAAGCAAAGCGTGTTAAAGTACGTAAATAGCCTCTTTCTTTCCAGGCTGAGGGCAATTTAGTGTATTTTTTTTCATATTCATCTCATCATGGGATGCAGAGTCATGATCGGTTGGTTCGTGTTACAGAATAAGAGTCTGTAACAGCCAGTATCACTCGTTGCAGCATAATATAATGAAGGTTAAAAGAGGATAAAGCAGATAAAAATCGAAGAAGGATGCAGTATTTTATTTGATTATCTTTGTACAAGCCAAGTTGATTTTTTATCTAACACTACAGTATACACCCTCAGTTTTGCAGTAGTAAACAGAGTACCTTGAGACACGAGGTACAGGGCTGCATTTATAGCAGGGCCTGGCCGGACACCTTCTCAATGACCAGCATAGCAGCAAAGCCAATCATGGCCGCACGGCCATTGATCATCTCTGCATTGGGAGAGAAGGGGCCTAGGGACTCGGTGCGCTTGCTTCCATTCAGGAAGGGGACCAAGGATCCTGCCATAAAGAGAACAAACACAGCAATTATACCGGTAGGCTCTTCTGAAAGCTGCCTGATGATGCTGTCACCAGAGCTCAGCTCAGCTCCAACAGCGGCAATGAAGCCGAGCATGGCGAGACGGCCATTGATGATTTCGGGGCCGCTTCCGTCGAATGACATGATGCGGCCCAGGTCTGGCATGGCAGACGGGTTTGCGGGAGGGGTGAGGCCGGGAAGGCCAGGGACCTCAATGATGGCTCCACTGGCTACAGCAGCTTTGTACTCAGTCTCTGTCAAGTCAGGGAAGTCCTGGCTTCCTGCGATGATGTGCATGGGGAAACAATTTGATTCAAGGCAGTAGGGTTAGAGCTAGACAACTAGTCAGAGTAACAGTGGGTCTAAGAGGCAGACAAGTCACGAAGCTGGTGAAATATCTATCAACATCCTGAGCTACCCAGGGAGTAACTGCTGTACAGTGAAGGGGGCCACCATGAGTTGCAGGTGAGGCAGGACACCAGCAGGCAGTCATGGTCCATACACATGAAACATGCTCCACCTCGCTAACCGTGTTCATCGATATCGTACGGCTCACAGTGCGAATGCCTAGTGAGTGGTGAAGGGTCTCACCGGTGGAGGTGGTACCGACAGAAGTCTTGGGGCCGGTGCTGTCATCAGGGATGGCGCGGAGGACGATGTGGCGAACCGAGGTGTTCGTGACAGCGCAGGGCAGCGGCCTGCTGACTGAATTGCGGCTGACCGAGGCACGTAGTGAGGCGTTGGAGGAGATTTGCATCATTTCTTGCGTAGATCCGTGGGGGGGAATCGAAGGGTGGGGTGGGTGGGTAAGGTTGGGTTTGATTTGAGTATTGGACGCGTGGTGGTATATTGGAATGACACTTTAGACAAGGGTATACATAGCAATTTTGTATTGTAGCTGCAGGTGGGTGACCTAGCTCAGCCACTCGTTCTTCCCTGCGATCGGGTAATCTGAGCCCGTCAGTTTGACACGAGGGGCATGCCGTCCCTCACGTCCACACAGGCACACAACGGTCCACCCGCTCACAGGTCGCTATCATCGATCATTGCCAGGCCGCACAAGACCATGCCCGAGCCCTTTGTTTCTCGACCGCACATTTGTAACCGTTTCATGAGTGGGTGGGTCCAGTAGATCTCTTTTTACACCAACCAGACCGTCCAGAGAGAAAGCGGGGCCAAGACTTACTGTCGCACCAGGGTCGCACTTACAAGCCTTGGGGAGCATATCAAAACTTCCCTCGTACTGGCAGTCAGACAGGTCGTCACATGGAGCTCTCTCCATAGAGGGCGCCACAGACTTTTCAAATTCAACAGTTGTACCGGGGCAGGCTTGGGTGGGAGGCTCTGACTTTTGTTGAGGACGTGGTAGGCATTGTTAAGGCCTAGTCTGTTGCTTGTCTTTGCCTCCTTGGGGAAACGTTTTTTCTATCCTTTCGCTTCTCTCTTACCGTACTTTCTTGTTGAAGGCTTGAGAGGGGCAGGGATACTTCGGGCTGCCGCCTTTTGGGGGGGCGGGGATTTCAAACATTTATTTTGTACTTCGATAGTGTTATCGCCCAATCTCGAACAATCCAACAGAAAGCTTTGAAATGGGCCCCCAAGCCACCGGCCGCGCCAAGGCGGGGAGGCACCCAGCCACCGAATCCTCCCCCCGACATAATTCGCCCCCCCTCATGCTCTATCAAGACGTATCTTATTCTCCTGTGTGTGTTCTCACCTTTTTCCATTTCACTCTTCCCTTAAGTTCCTTTTCTTTTCTCCTAGCGAGAAAGTTGGGCGCTTACGCGACCGAACATTTTTAAGCAAGGCCCAGGTGGGTTAT
This sequence comes from Limnomonas spitsbergensis, assembly GCA_037349105.1. Taxonomy (NCBI): domain Eukaryota; kingdom Viridiplantae; phylum Chlorophyta; class Chlorophyceae; order Chlamydomonadales; genus Limnomonas; species Limnomonas spitsbergensis. The sequence continues at coordinate 1,676,893 of JAYJMM010000101.1, read as the reverse complement.
GTCATTGGCATGGTGTCACGACGTACGGGTGCACCGCACGCATGGGTGGCTTGTACATTCTTTTTTGTTACGGATCTAGTCTGTTTTGTGGAACTTCGAGAATGCCTGGCTCGCTCCAGTAATTACTCAAGTAACATACCGAAGTTGAATCACCCTGCTACTGTAACCTGTTCTGGGATTAACGTCCAATTGCGATATTACGGCCCTTTATCAAGGCTAGGACACTACACCGATCGGAGATCTCTAGTTATTAATTCTACAATGATCCTTTCTCTCTTAGACAACCTCATCAAGTATCAGGACCTGGCAGCTACACTGTGCGAATATCTCTAGTTAACACTACACTTATTCTCTATCTCTAGCTCCAGCACCTCTACTTCCATTCCCCTCAGCGCTATCTCTCGTTCATAACCCTACACTGTGAGCCTTATCAGCTCTATCTCTATAATATAAGTCGACAATGTGAGCTGCTACCCAAGCCTTTCCTGGCTATCAAGTCTGATCCAACAGTCGATCTTCCTCATCAAGAGTCGTCTTTTCGGCTCAATATCTCTCATGCATCACTTCGGCTGTTTCGTCCTCACGTTCGCTCTTGGCCGCCGTCTCCTACTGTCACAAGTCGCCTCCGGTACAACTAGCCCCCCTGGGATCGATTTCACTTCGTCACTTCTGTCAACAGTAAGAGAAGAATGATCAAAGGTTAGTGCGGTAACCCAAGGATTAGTCGAGGATAAACTGTCTGCCAGCAGTTTATCGCTCATGCACAAGCTAGTTAACCCTTATAAAGGGCACTTAGCACTCCAATATGACTGCTGAGCGCAGTAATACTTCAGGGTCACTGGTAACTCGTGACATTGGAGCTCTCAAGCGCCTCGTGCGTGTGTTCCACAACCTCCCTTCGTCAATGAGGGCTAGCCCTCCCTATAAATTTGAAGCCTGACCACGATACTAATACTTTCGATCGTATTGAAAGCCTGCCAGGCGTCTAGGATGGAACGAGAGAAAAATGGCATGCCTTAGGCACGCCCTGCACTTTTCGGCAGTGGCTCTGGCGACTGAAAAAGTCACTGCTGATTGTTGTTACAAGTCGGTAGCCTACAAGTAATGGCACATCGACAGGCATACTATCCACTAGGCACCTCTCAAAAAGCAGGACACGCCTCACAGTAGGGCGTGACGCTGACCGTCACGCCCTGAGTGACCGACCCATAGTTGGTCGACGTGGAAGATATTGTTGAGGCGTAGACATTTTAGAGGTTGGAACTTCCTTTCAAAGTTTTTTTCATGTGTTTCCAGCCTTTTTTCTTGTCCCTTCACCTTTTCCCCACTTTTCCCCCTTTTCTTTTGTCCTACCCCCTTCTGTGTTTCTCTCCCTCTTTCCTCTTTCGTTAGGCGCCCACGCGGCCGAGCCTAATTTGAGCAGGGCCCAGTGGTGTAACGTCATTGACTGAGTAGTTGGGGCCTGGTTGGAGGTACTCTTTCCTATCCTTTCCCTTCCTTTCTCTCGTGCCGCTTGAGTCTCCTAGCAGACTTTTTGTTTGCCGACGTGGCCCAGCTCCATTTTTGAGCAAGGCCCAAAGGTGTAACACCATTAACTGAGTGGTTGGTCAGAAATACCGGTAAGGGACACATGGCCAGGCAGTCCAGGTATGTTGAAACGGCTCGACGGTGTCATCCATTCCGGTTGGGCTCATGAGGGCTAAACTGCATACACAACGGAGTACACAACTATATTATATAAACGGCATATACCGTAAACAATGTAAATTTCTTATAGACAATGGGCTACTGATTTAATGTTTGGCTTTTGGGGACCAACTATCAGCATGATTTGCAAAATCTCTAGATCATCTGATTTGGTGGGCCACCAAACTAATCCCCCCCCTGAACTTTCCCCCACTTTCCCTATATTTATTCCAACTAGGTAACTGGGCGACCGAGTGGTCTACTGCTTTGAGCATGGCCCAGGCAGTTTAAAAAGACAAACCCATTCCAAGAAGACTCCCATGCCTCAGCTAAGCCGCATGTATGCCAGTGACATGAATCACATGGCGCGACTCAGATGACGACGGGGTGCCATTCTTGAAACCAATGCCTTACAAAACAGGTTGTCCATGCAGTCTACTTAACACCGGGACAACCCAAATACGCACCGACCCTCTTCCTTCTTATCCACCCCATCAAGCTTGTAGCCTGCCGGACTAGCAAGTCAATGACGTTACTCTGGGCCCTGCTCAAACACGCTCGGCCGCGCCTAGCTGAAGACCGGACTAGCAAGTGAGCAAGCACCTCGCACGCGCCGGCAGAGAAGCAACCCACCTTGCAAGTTACACTGGCAATTGCAATTTGCATGCATAGTATCTACTTAATGGTGCAAGTTGCACCATGCATTCTGCATGGATCCTCTAGCTAGCCATAAGTTTAGAACAATGCATACCCGCTGGGCCCTGCTGAACGCTCGGCCACGTGGGGCTGGTATGAATGACTAGGCTCAATTCCAGCTACCATGCATAGCATGGGCCATGGTGCAGCAGCCATGCCATCCTCCTATGTGAGGGGGCAGGAACACGGAACCCGGCGCTCTAGTCGGGGGGAGAGAGAAGATCGTGTGATGGGTTCGATCCCTCAACTAGCCATAAGTGAAACCTCCAGAGCCCTACGGCCAATTCCTGGCCACAGGACTCGTGTGGTGCGGGGGCATGGACCCCGACATGCATGTCAGCAACCACCCTTGAGTACCAAGGTCGAGCTTTGCGATCCGGCGCCGTGACTACGACCGCCCTTCAGCGAAATATTGTCTGCGCCCTCCAGGGGCGCCTTCTCTTTAGTGGCCAACGGTCTTGCCTCCATAATTTGCAATTTTGACAAAATTTTAGTTACATACCAGTATGGGACTGTCTCGTTACGGTGACTGACATAAAAATAAATAAATATGATGTGCGGCAGTTACTGGCGCATGCACACATGCATGTATCAATGACGTTACACCTCTGGGCCGTGCTCTAAAAGGCTCGGCCGTGTGGGCGCTTGATTATGCATGTGTGTGTGTGCCAATGCGCAAAGAACGTGAACGTTCATCCGGCAAGCAATCTCTTTTGCAATTCGCTAGGTACAACACCGCAGTCAGAAACCACCCGGCGCACCCCCCTCCACCGGTGCCTCCCCGTCAAAAAAGAACTCGAATCCGACTTTGCCCCTGCTCTCCCCCATTGGCAGTGGTTAGAAGTTCCACCAAAACCGTCAGACGCAGCGGCACCGCTCGAAACCTCCAAGCTGCACCGTCTCCTCCGCATCCAGCGTGCAGCCAAGCCGTCCCCTCCGGCGGCATCCTCCTCGCCTCTCTCGCTCCCGTCCTCACTGGTCAGGTCGTCATCTTCCCAGCACGCATCCGAGCCTCTCCAAGACAGTGCATCAAGGTCACACCCAGAGCCCCCTGCTGGAGAACTGTGACAAGCACCGCTGACTGCTGCCTCTGCATGGGACCCTCCTACCGCCGCTGCCTGCGGGCTTGCTGCTGCTAGGCATTGGTGCGGGTGCTCCGACGCGCGGGATTGTTTGGGACAAGGCGCTTCGGCGGAGGAGGGGGATGGAAGTCTGGGCGACTCGGATGTAACCGGGTCCAAGAACCCATGTCGTGCTTGCTTGAAGTTCTGGATGGCCCTGCGCAGCCATGCAGGGGAAAACAGACCGTCAGACACACGCTAAATCTGATGAGAATGGATGGGAAGTGAAATTGTGGATGCATGGGAGCTCCATCTACAATTTAGCTACAGTTTAGCTACAATTGCTGCAAATTGCAGCTACAGTTTTGCTACAATTGCTGCAAATTGCAGCTACAGTTTTGCTACAATCTGGCCTGCAGCCAGAAGGGCCTGATGCAGTCAGCCTTGCTGCCCTTAAGCCCAGAGCGGTCATAGCGGTGTTCCTATATGCCCTGTGGCTGTTGAGCAACAACCATCACAAGGTAGTCTGCTGTGAGCCAGGTGCATAGGAATGTTGCAGTCCACCCCTCGATTCCACATGCCACAAAGCCTGATGATTACCAAAACAAAGGAAGAAAGACAGCTACGCCCCGTGGGAGGCATGAGAGTTAAGGCAGCAGCGCAGCCAGGGCCGAAGCCACATCCGCGCCGTTACCAGTTACCATACTGAAGATTACCAACCCAACTCAACACAACAAGGCATCCTGACAGCATCAGTCTTTACAAGGTCCCATTGCTTTTTCCGAAGCTCATAAAGGACATAACAAGTGTACATAATCCAGAGGTAAAACCATCATCAATTGAATCACCGGTATATATTTTTTCCTCATCCCGTCACCCTGGATCCACCCACCATACATCCTGGAGCCATCGCCCGCTATCCTCCTGCTTCATGCCAAAGCCGGCCATGAGCATGCAGCCCACACGAGCGCCTGCTTCATCATCGCCGATCATCGCAAGCTGTCACGGGCAAGATAAAAGGGGATTGCATTGCGCTTCGTTAAACAGAAGGGTATGTCCTATTTGTTGCAGTCTTAAGGGGAGCTGGGGCACCACCCACTTTTAAGGCGAGGGCACCTCGCTACAATGCAGTCACGTCACGGACTCACGGACCACAAGCGTGGGGTCCTGGTGCAGGGAGCCCTGCTACTTGGGTCAAGCAGCAGGGCTTGCTGCACCAGGCCCCTACTAACAGCCGAGGCTGACACACACTTAAACAAAAAGTGGCCTGCGTATCAGCCAGCTGAAGGAGGCAGATGCGGCAATGGCAGAATCGGCGGCAAATGCAGGCGGCAACGGCGGCAACACAAACCAATACAGATCAATCGCGCAGTCTGCTGCCGGATTGATCCTTATATATTCACCCAAAATACCTAACGACCGCATGCCTGCCTACTTGACTGTCTGTATGGCCGTGTGCCCGCCTGTCAGCATGGTGCACTCCACTCTTTGTTGGTCTGTCCATGCAGTATGTGTTGGGGCATCTAAATTCGTCATTGAGGCCTCACCTTGAGATCCTCTAGGAACCATCTGCCTTCACACTTCGACACAGTCTGCCTCAGGGGCTCGCTCGTAGCCCTGCACAGGTGCAAGGCCGGAAGGGTGATATGAAACCAGCCCGAGATCCCCGATTCAAATGTTGTCCCGCAGGAAACGTCGAGCTCGGAAACTGATTGCATGCATGTCTGTACTCCGACGCGCAGTATTCTTCGCAAGGTGAGAGCTATACCACTACCGCTCTTATTCATGCGTCCCATTTTCAAACGGTAAAACGTACTTGTCGTCCTGTTGCGCCACTGATTGAACATATCGGGCATGCTTCCGACCGATGCGCCGCAATGATTGAATTGCACCAAGAAGTGGCAGGCCGAGCAATGATAGAAACAAAGGCAGGAGAGGTATGGCGATGCTCATCAAGGCGTTAGGTCCAGGGCTGGAATAAACTTAAATCAAGTCTGCCGTAAGCGGTCATCTACAAGAAATAATCCCTGAGGGCGTGTGATGCCCCAGTCTGTTAATTCGGTTTGCCCCAAGCGCTGGCGTCACTCAAGTGTGAAGCGGTGGTGTAAAGGGAGCATCGCATCTGAAGTCACACTCCGTCTCATCTGGCTCGGTCGTCAGCCCGTTGCCCATCAGTCAGTCTCGTGCTTCGCCAACACAGTCCACTCCATCATTCTAGACGCCAGGCTTGTTCTTTCTCTCTTTTCGAATGGTCACATGGCCGCAGAACCTCGACGTGGATCTGCGCACAGGACTGGACGGCATCGGTGGCGGTCGAGGCGTTGTCGCGAAATCGGAGATGCTTGCCGGCCAGCTGCTGCTCATCGAGTCCCCTATCGTGATGGTACCGGACGATAAACCGGCATCGGTAAATATTTTGTATAGTACTCTGGGATGAAAAACGGGCGTGTCGATGGGGCCTGCAGTCGCAGTCCAGATGGGTTATGCACGGGCCTGTGGTTCATCCCTGGGTGTCGTAAATGCGCAGACTACTGGACAGGTTAGATTATTTTGTTTGCTAGGACTTTCACAGAGGGAGGCCAGGACCCAAATTCTGGACCTCTGGATCCCTAGACTGAACAATGACATAAATGCCGGCCGCCATGCATGCATGGCTGGGTGCATGGCGGCTGCATGGCAAGCTGCATGGCAGAATGCATGGATGTATGGGATCAAACCTGGGACCTGCCGGCTACCGGCACCTTCTCAATGCTACAAAAGGATAATGAGAGCACTCGGGCAGCCTTTTTTATTTTCGTACGAGCCAGGCCACCTTCGGGGGCTGCCCGGCAGCCACCACCCTGACGGTTGGGCCTCAACCTTGCTCGGCCAACAAATAAATATCCAGGCAGACGGGATTTCCTACACCAAGCCCTGTGGGCCTTAGATCTTGTTGTAGCTGAATTGTAGCTGAATTGTAGCTGAACCACCGTGCAGTAAGCAACAGAGTACGGATGTCACAGACGTCAGGCTCAGTGTTGGTGCACCTCTCATGTCCGCGATTCGTGCAGCAACCATTCATTCAGATTCCACGCCTCTGGGCTTGGATTATTGGCTGTCCGATAGGTTTAGCGTTTATATGTTTTACGAGGATTGCGAATAAGTGAGGTCAGGGAACCCCTCGACCACTCAACTGCCCCTCAACTGTCCCTCAACTGCCTTTCAACTGCCCCTCAACCACTCAAATACCCCACAGCCACTCAACTGCCTCTCACCTGCCACACAGCCACGCAGCATTACCAGACTACCCCTCAACCACTCAACTGTCCCTCAACTGCCCCTCAACCGCTCAACTGTCCCTCAACTGCCCCTCAACTGCCCCTGAACCACTCAATTGCCCTCAAGGCCTCAACTGCACCTCAGTCACACAGCATCTCCTAGCTATCTCTACATCACTCATCTCCCCTTGACTGCTCATTTACTGCTCAACTGCTCCTCCACGACTCCACTCCACTCCAACTGACCCTGAACCACTCATCTCAAACCCAACTGCCCTTGACCACTCGTTTCCAACCCAACCGACCCTGTACCATCCATCTCAAAACTTACCGGCCCTGAACAATTCATTTCCAAGCCAACCGCCCTGGAACCACTCATCTCAGAACCAACTGACCCTGAAACACTCATCTCAAATCAAACCACCCTGGACAGGAGTCTCTGCATGTGGCCCTGGCAAGAGCACTGCTGGAAAACCCCAGGTGTGTACAAACCCGGGTAGGAACACTGGTATGTACAATTGTACACTGGTATGAACTCTGGGGACCATCTGAGTGGCATCTCCATGACCTAAATAGTACATGCCTGAGGCTCTGGATCTCAGTGCAGTGATAGAGCCCTGGTGTGAAAGCCTATGTGAACAGTGATGTGAACCCTGACATGAACATGAACATGAACACCGGTATGAACACAAGTATGAACAACGATCTTAATATTAGCAGTTATATGAACAAAAGCGCTGTTAATCACCACAACGTAAATTTATTGTTTTTATCACAACACCTGTTTGGAGTTTCAATTGATGGGCCGCCAGGAGGCGCGTATGGATCAAAATAATAACAACCCCTGATGCCAGGCGTTGGACGCCATCCGCCCCTATCCCGTACACCCCGACCTTTTTGATCTTTAAGCCCTCCCCCCGGTGCTGGCTCTATCGCTTCCTCCACAATCTCTAACCACATAACCTTTGGATTCGCTGGTTTGGGGTTTAGGGCCAAGGGTTGGCCTTCTGCGCCGCATCCTCTCCCATCACACAGTCTACTGGTTTCAGTGCTGGCTCTATCGCTTCCTCCACAGTCTCTAACCACATAACCTTCGGATTGCAGTGCTGGCTTGCTCGCCTCCCTCTTATTCTCATGACGAGGCTCGCTGATTCTAGACCTGGCTCGAGCACCTCCTTCCCTCTCTTATCACAAAAAACGCTGTTCCTGGAGCTCGCTCAAGGCCTCCTGCCCACTTTTATTTCCGGAACTGACTCAGACACCTGCTGCCCTGATGCCCTCCCATCACGAAGCCCGCTGTTTTCGGAAATGACTCACTCACTCACCCACCTCCTGCCCCCGGGCCCAGGTGTGACGACCTGATGCGCCTGGTCGCTCCGCTCCATCCCGTTGTCCTGGACGATCTCCCGCCAGCGGGCCTGCGGGCCGCCCGCTCGCACTATGCAGACGAGGTGCAACGGTTGGCACAGTGCGGGGCGGCGGCCGCGGCAGCGTGGCGGGAGCAGAAGCCCGGCGCGGTGCGTCAAGAAGAGGACGAGGGATCGCAGTGCGTCGAGTCGGGATCGTCGACCGCGGCGGAACCCGTGGTTTCGGAGCAGCACCTGTCGGACGGGGCGGTTCCGGAGCTGGGTCCGGACGGCGTGCTGCGTCTGATTCTTGCCGTGCAGTGTAACGCCTTCTACTCGGGCTTCTACCTAAAGTGCTCCATGTTCAACCACGCATGCAACCCAAAGTGGGTGCGGTTTGCGGCAGGAAGTACGCCGTGGTGATAATTCAGGTCGCTTCAGGTACAGTCGCATGAAGCATCAGTGTGTGATATGTCCAGCAAATTGGTCTTCATCTTTTGAAGTTTAGGGTGCTTCAGGTACAATTGCTTATCCGTACTAGTATCCAGCAAATTGGTCTTCATCTCTTGATACTTTTTCCCATTGGTTTCCAGCGGCCATGCATCATGGCCTGAGGCAAGAGGGCTTGGTGCAGGGAGCCCAGCTGCCTGGGCCGCCGGCCGCCGGCCAGTCAAGGTTTGGTCCCCATCGGGCGGTCCCACACAAGTGTTATGGTGCGCCCTAAAATAGCACTGCCCTCGTCGCACGCTGAACGCCCCAAACCCTAGCAGGATCCCCTCATGAGACATTAGGCTCAAGGCTTCAGGGATTTTGGGGCCTCGAGTTTTTTCTTTTTGCCGAACCGTGACGACCCTCGCTTTGTCACATCATATCGCCGCTGCTGAGTATGACAAGCGATGGTCAATTTGATTTCGATTATTGCCCAATTCTGTGCTTTGATTCCTAAACCTAAACTGGAAAACGTCTGGCGCTTCGCTGAAAGTGCCCCGCAAAATGTCATGAGCAGGCTATCCTACTTCGGGATAGAACTGCTGTGGGTCGAGCGGTCCTGACGCCTCATGCTTGGGCGGAGTGCGTAGTCTTTCTTTTTTCTTTCTCCATAAGTTGACACGGCCTGACGAGTCATTTGAGCTGCCGGCCTTGCGCCACACTGCTGTATTGATTCCGACCCTCCCCAGATGCATCAAGCTGGCGTGCCCCGATGGCTCCTCACTCCTCACCCCTCAATTGCGCCGCATTGCTGCATTAATTTTTTACCTCCCACCCTCCCCAGTTGCATCAAGCTGGCGTGCCCCGATGGATCCTCCGAGGTGCGGGCGTTGCGCCGAATCACAGCGGGTGAGGAGTGCAGCATCAGCTACCTCTCACCGCCGCTACAGAGCTTCGGCAGGTGTGTTGCAGTGTTTAGTTTAGGTTTTCGGGCTTTTAGCATCAGCTACCTCTCACCGCCGCCACAAAGGTTCGGCAGGTGTGTTGCAGTGTTTAGTTTAGGTTTTCGGGCTTTTAGCATCAGCTACCTCTCACCGCCGCTACAGATCTTCGGCAGGTGTGTTGCAGTGTTTAGTTTAGGTTTTCGGGCTTGTAGCATCAGCTACCTCTCACCGCCGCCACAGAAGTTCGGCAGGTGTGTTGCAGTGTTTAGTTTAGGTTTTCGGGCTTTTAGCATCAGCTACCTCTCACCGCCGCCACAGAAGTTCGGCAGGTGTGTTGCAGTCTTTAGGTTTTAGGTTTTCGGGCTTTTAGCATCAGCTACCTCTCACCGCCGCTGCAAAGCTTCATGTCGCTCTCAACCCTCGTGTGATGGAGGGGGTCAGGCAGCGCCTACATTGAGTTGTTTCATCAGGCCTTCAAAACACCACAGTGACAAGGATATGAAACACCCGAGTCTGTAGATACCGCTGGTTGATACCGCTGGTTGATACCGCTGGTTGATACCGCTGGTTGATACCGCTGGTAGATACCGCTGGTAGATACCGCTGGTTGATACCGCTGGTTGATACCGCTGGTTGATACCGCTGGTTGATACCGCTGGTTGATACCGCTGGTAGATACCGCTGGTTGATACCGCTGGTTGATACCGCTGGTTGATACCGCTGGTTGATACCGCTGGTTGATACCGCTGGTTGATACCGCTGGTTGATACCGCTGGTAGATACCGCTGGTAGATACCGCTGGTTGATACCGCTGGTTGATACCGCTGGTTGATACCGCTGGTTGATACCGCTGGTTGATACCGCTGGTTGATACCGCTGGTTGATACCGCTGGTTGATACCGCTGGTTGATACCGCTGGTTGATACCGCTGGTTGATACCGCTGGTTGATACCGCTGGTTGATACCGCTGGTTGATACCGCTGGTTGATACCGCTGGTTGATACCGCTGGTTGATACCGCTGGTAGATACCGCTGGTTGATACCGCTGGTTGATACCGCTGGTAGATACCGCTGGTTGATACCGCTGGTTGATACCGTTGTTGCAGTGTAGTTCTCAAGCCTCGTGTAAAGCAGGGGGGTCGGGCAGCGCCTCCAATGAGGTGTTTTATCAGGCCTCCAAAATATGCCGCTGGTGCGCGTTTCAGCTGTTTCGGCGTTACCCTACCTGGTGATGTCGTACGGCTGTCTCCACTTTCATGTGCACAGATCTTGATTGAGCAAACACACGGGCGGCTCCGGAACTAGAGATCCTTCTGCCAGGCTTTCTACTGCTGGAAAAGGCCCCCCCCCCCCCCCTCAGACCTCCCAGATATGGGTATACTTTCGACAGCTTGTTTTGCAAGGTGCTCAGAGACCGGCTACCACCTTTTAAATTTGAAATCGAAAACATTCGCTCACAGGCGCAGGCGCCACCTCGAGGAGCAGCACTACTTCTCACTGCCTGCGCCTTCGGCGTTTCCCGAGGATGCGGAGGCCTTCCTGCCCGCTGTGCTTTCAGAACAGCAAGAGTCAGAGGCAGGTGAGCGGTGGCACGAGGATGCGGAGGCCTTCCTGCCCGCTGCGTCTGTGCCTCCAGGGCGACAAGAGTCAGAAGCAGGTGAGTGGTGGCACGAAGACGTGGAGGCCTTCCTGCCCACTGTGGCTCCAGGGCAGCAAGAGTCAGAGGCAGGTGAGTGGTGGCTTGAGGTCAGGAGGCCTTTCCTCCTGCTGCTGCTGCTGTGTTTTCGGAGCAAGAGATTGGTTTCCTGAGGACTGGGAGGCTGGGATCTGGGTCTGGCAGGCGAGGGACAAGGGCTCTGGATCTGGGATCTCATAGATTTCGGAAAGGACCCAGATCCATCAGGTCAATAACACAAGAGTTACCATGAGATTTCCAGACTACCGTACATGGCGAGCTGAACAACGCCGTTTTTATATGTATCCAGACTTATTGAGTGACCCGCCCACCGCTCCCCCCCCCACCGCCCCCCCACCCACCGCCCCCCACCCCCACCCCCCACCGCCCCCCACCCCCTCCTTCCCACCACCACCCACCACCGCCCACCGCCCACTGCCTGTACACCCTCTTAGGATCACCAGGCGCTGTGTCCAGCCCCGTGTCAGCCGCGCAACTGCAGGCGGCGGCAGCGGAGGACGGCCCCGCCGCGTTTGACCTCAAGCAACGAGACTGCTGCGGCAACGGTGGCACAGGACCCTCCGACTTGGCGCTGCAGCAGCTGGCCCCAACAGACTTGGCGCTGCAGCAGCTGGCAGTCTTGGAGGACCACTTGGATGCCCTGGAGGCACGCGTGACGGTGCTACCTCCCTCGGCGGGCGCGGGAATGCTGGACGGGCTGCTTCAGGTGAGGGCCCCTTCCCATGATCCTTACCATCCTTTTATTTTTTGTGACCCAGTTGCGTATCAGCTACACTCCGGCCCCTTCGGCCGCGGTCCCCAAGTGTGGCCAGCTATGCTACTTGGGCCTCCTGCCGCCTGCCGGCCCAGGCTTGGCCCCACTCGGGCCCTGGGCGGCCACCAGGCAGCCCGGCAAGGCGGCCTAGACGCTGAAAAAAGTAACACCAATCCTCACTGTCACCTGGAGGTGCAGCACACACTGTGCTCGGGGCGTGCATATCTGTTGCATGCGCTGTGCTGAAATCCACTAATGCACTTCATCACTCAGATGCCCCCCCCCCCTCCATCGCACCCTTCCTTTTGCCCAGGAGGTGCAGCACACACTGTGCTCGGGGCGTGCCCATCTGTTGCATGCGCTGTGCTGAAATCCACTAATGCACTTCATCACTCAGATGCCCCCCCCCCTCCATCGCACCCTTCCTTATGCCCAGGAGGTGCAGCGCACACTGCTCGAGGCACTCCATCTGTTGCATGCGCTGTGCTGAACTCAACTTATGCTTTTGATCACCCAGATGACCCCCCCCCCTCCCTCACACCCTTCCTTTTGCCCAGGAGGTACAGGATACCCTGCTCAGGGCATCCCAGCTGCTACACCCGCGCCACATCGTGATGGCTAGAACCCACAGCCTAATGGTCCAGGTAAATACTGAACCCTAAACCATCAACCATCAACCATCAACCCTTAGTGGTCTAGGTAAACACTTAACCCTACACTCTGAACCCTTAACTCAAAACCCTAAACCATTAATGGTTTAGGTAAACACTTAACCCTTAACCCTAAACCCTAAATCCTTTATGGTCTAGGTAAACACTGAACCCTGAACCCCAAACCCTTAATGGTCCAGGTAAGCACTAAACCACAAACCCTTAATGGTCCAGGTAAGCACTACATTTAAGCATTATATATATGTGCAGTTCCTCTATATCTGCATTCCGCATGGTGTCACGCCAGCTACCACTAGACGCTCCAAATTTCGCAGATGCTCCAAATTCACAGATGCTCCAGATTTTGGAATGCTCTTTGCCTTGGCTTGCGCATTCATTTTCAAGTGCCAACCCACCATGCCTCCGTTGCCCTCCCCGCACACACCGCACCCTGCGTCCCACCCCACCCCACCCCACCCCACCCCACCGCACCCCACCACACCCAGTACCCCACCCCACCCCACCGCACCCCACCACACCCCACCACACAACACCACACCACACCACCCCACCGCACCCCACCACACCCCACCACACCACACCACCACACCACACCACACCACACCACACCACACCACACCACACCACACCACACCACACCACACCACACCACACCACACCACACCACACATACACACATACTGCTTGGGTGCGCAATGTCTGCCTCTTGAGTGATGGAGAGACGCCCCCCTGGCAAAGGTCCTTCCTATTATATCCGAATGCCCAACTTCCCCTGCCCCCACCACACCACACACCCAACCACGCACCCAACCACACACACACACACTGCTTGGCTGTGCAGGCTTAGTCTTCTGATTGATGGTGAGACGTCCGCCTCACCTAGTACCCACTCCCTGCATTTTTTGAATGCCTTATGCTTAGGGTTTAGGTTTAGGATTAAGGTTTTTAATGCCTCATGCTTAGGGTTTCTGTTTTAGGGTTTAGGTTTTGAATGCCTTATGCCAAGGGTTTAGGTTTTAGGTTTGTGAGACTTCCGCCTCGCCTAGTCTCTTCTCCCTACCCTATCTGAATGCTGCTCTTTGCCCGCCCCGCGCATTGCTTAGATATGCCGATTTGCCTGCTAAGTGATGAGGAGACGCCCCCCTCAGCCCCTCGCTAAGTCCCTTCTCCCTTCACTTTCTGAATGCCGTACCCACACACGCCCCCCTGTCCCGCAAACTGTTCAGATGTGCTGACTTTGCCTGCTGAGTGATGAGGAGACGTCCCCCTCAGCCCCTCGCCTCGTTCCCTCTCCCTACACATTTTAAATGCCACTCCTATACCCGCCCCCCCCTGCCCCGCACACTGCTCAGACGTGCCGAATCCGCCTGCTGAGTGATGACGAGACGTCCCCCTCAGCCTCGAAAAGCTGCGGCGGGGCAGGTGTGGCCGCTGCTGAGGAGGCTGTGTGTGTGAGATGTGCGCTTCTGCTGCTGGCCTCCGGGGAGAAGCTTCTGGAGTCTCAGGAGAAGCTGCTGGGTATGGAGCACTACGATGTGGCCCTAACACTGCAGGTACGCTGGAGGGGGTCCGGGGGGGGTGGGGCAGTCTGCTAGGGGGAAGCTAGTAGGAAGCTGGGGGTAGCTGGGGGGAAGCTAGGGGGATGCTGGGGGGAAGCTGGGGGGGTACATGGCCTTGATGGCTGGAGGGGGACGGGGGGCGTGGCGGGGGGGGGCAGTGTGCTAGGGGGAACCTAACCTAAACTGCAGGCAATGCACCAGATCATAAACCAAACATCCTAGACCCTGAACCCCTGGACTCTGAACCCTAACTTCTGGCCATGTACCCGATCCTATGGTTGACCCTCAGCAACCCTAAACCACAGCACATCCACCTTCAACGACAGGCCATGTACCAGATCCCATGGTTGACCCTCAGCAACCCTAAACCACAGCACATCCACCTTCAACGACAGGCCATGTACCAGATCCCATGGTTGACCCTCAGCAACCCTAAACCACAACACATCCACCTTCAACGGCAGGCCATGTAACAGATGATAACCCCCTGAAGGCCTGAAACCATAACCCTGAACCCCAAACTGCTGGCCAGCTAACAGACCCTGGGGTTCCTCGTCAGCAACCCTAAACCACTACCCTAATCCGCAGGCGATGTACGAGACCCTAAACCACTAGTCCACAACCCTAAACCACTTCCCTAAACCCTTACCCTAAACTGCAGGCGATGTACCAGACCCTGGATTTCCTCCTCAGCAATGCCGCCAAGGCGCTGTTCGCCGCCTTCCCCCGCCAATGGGGCAGCTTCTCGAAGGCCAGCCTAGCAGAGTCCAAGATGAGAAAGAGGCACGCGCAGGTCAGGGACTTGTACACAGCAGTACCAGCAGCTGCTGCAGTGGCGTCACGGTCTTGAGCAGCTGCAGCAGTTACGACTCATGTGCGGGTCGGGGCTTTGAGCAGCTGCAGCAGTTGCAACCCATGTGCAGGTCAGGGTGTTGAGAAGCCTGCTGCAACTACGTCCCAATAGCAGCGTGGCCTTGAACAGGCTGTTGCATTTGCAGCATGGTCTTGAGCAGCTGTTGCAGTTGAAACTCAAGCGCAGCTCAACTTGGAGCATGGTCTTGAGCAGCTGTTGCAGTTGGAACTCAAGCGAAGGTCAGGGCTTGATGAGCAGCTGCTGCAATTGTAACACGGTTTTGAGCAGCTGCTGCACTTGCAACTCATTCATATGTCAGGGCCTTGGGCAGCTGCTGCAGTTGTGACATGGCCTTGAGCATCTGTGGCAGTTGCAACTTGCGTGTGGGTCAGGGCCTTGAGCAGCTGATGCAGTTGGGACACGGCCTTGAACAGTGGTAGTAGTTACAACTCAAGCGCAGGTCAGGGCCTCGAGCAGCTGATGCAGTAGCAATGTGACCTGGAGTATCTGTTGCAATTTCAGTTTGTTAGTTCCTTGTGACTGATGCGAGGAATGAGCACATGTAAGCGCAATTTACTTGGTCTGTCTACCGGTATCCAAGATCAACGGACTTTTGCTGCTTAGGAAGAGCTTATGCTTGTTTGTTTATTCTAGGTGTATCGGCTGCTGTGTTATTGAGATTCCCTGCCTGTATATTTCGTTATATTTACCGTAAGTAGACAGTTGGACGCCCTCGTGGCCGAGCCTTTTAAGCAGGGCCCAGAGGTGGAACGGCATCTTGTTAGGTCATAAGCTGTTCTGTCGTTAAGCTTTTACCTGTATGTATGCATACCGGTATTCTAGCTAGGCCAGGTGATTTAGGAACGTGGAGGGGAAATTGGCACACAAGTGAGCTTGTGATGGTCGCATGCTCCATTGTGCATCCTAAGTATTGGATTCGACACCTGGCCTGTCGGCATTTCACCAGACACCTGCAGATTTTGAAAAATTCTCATTAGATGGGAGTATGGGACACAAGCAGATCTGGCAGATCTAGCCACTCTGCAGCTAAATAAACAAGTTGGGCGCGCATGAGTGCCTACATGACAGCCGACCTCACCTGCGCTCTCCTCAAGTTCCTTTTCTTTTCTCCCAACGGGACAGTTGGGCGCCCACGCGGCCGAGCCTTTTCGAGCAGGGCCCAGAGACGGGCCCAGAGGTGTAATGTCATTGACCCCCTCAACCCTGAAAATCTGTAATACGAAGGAATGCAAGCTTCTTTTCCATCTTGAACTGTGGCCACAGCTTACTTTGGGCTTCTATCTCTGCTGGGTTCAGGGGTGTCCAAAGTGAGACCCTACTAATTTCGACTTGGATACCGTAGGAACCTTGCTTTGCAACTCCATGGCAGCCCCTGCTACTGTAGTTGCAACTGTTGCAGATGTTGAATTGTGCAATGTACGAACTTATGCTAGGTTTCAGGTCTGAGGCGCTATCTCCACCACCAGGTCGTCCACTGCAGGGTCTACTGGGATGGTTCTCGGTGTTATCAGGGATCGTGGGGTTCGTTGTATCCCCTGGCTGTATCCAGCGGGGTGGATCTGATCTGATCTGCTGATCTGGCAGGTATGCCCTGACCCTCCCCACTCAAGGATCCACGCCCACGCCAGCGCCAGGACTCTGCCATGCCACAGCTCACATTTTATTCATAGGTTTATATTCAAACGTGCTCAGAGGATCCGTTAAAATTTCCATCTCTCGAACACTGTTTCGCTGTAGGAGGACCTGCAGGCGGAGGTGGCCAGCTGGAAAGTGAGGCATGGCCGCTACTCCCGCAAATACTTGCTGTGGTCCAGCGCCGGCAGGAGGCATTGTTGGCGCCGATCGCGACAGCACAGCCCAACATGACGCATCGTCCATCTATTCGGAAGCTTTCGACGACATGCTGGCCGACCCGACGCTCGAGTCGTGCTGCAGGCGCGACATCGAGGCGCAGCGTAAATCCTCGGCGCTGAGATCCAAGCTGCTGTCCATGGATCGCACCTCCGAGCGTTTGAAAATGCAGCACGGCGTGCTGGCCCCCTCCATGCGACAGCAGCAGGGGGATCGGCCAGCGGATCCTAGATCTGGGGCGCATGGTTCCAGAAAATCTGGAGCATCGCGGTATGAGGGGGAGGAACAGCTGATGCCATCACCTGAAGGAGACCAGGAGGATGCCTCCTCGTTCTCCTCATTCGGAGGATCGGATGAGGAGGAGGATGCAGGTGAGTGAGCCATGGGAACGAGCATGTGTAGTTTGGGGCCGCCAAATGTGTAGTTTGGGCACGCCACATGTGTAGCTATTGGCCGCCAAATGTGTAGTTTGGTCAAACCACATGTGTAGTTTGGGCATGCAACATGTTAAGTCTGGGCACGCCACATGGCGCATGGGCGAAACCAGGTGCAGGAGCCTGCCTGCCTGCCTGCCTGCCTGCCTGCCTGCCTGCCTATCCGTCTTGTGCAAGACATGGGGTAGTAGAGTAGAAGAGTAGAAATGAGGGCCTTACGACTTTGCAAGGAGCATGGCGCATGGAGTATGGGCGATGAATCCGTGCGCATGGCGGGCATATCTCCACATTCAAGTCTATGCCAGAGTATGGGCAATGGGCGGAGCTGTGAGCATGGCGCATACAGCAAGGGTGATGACGCCATACGAATGTGGATCAACTTAACACTTTTGGTAGGCGTTGGTGCACGAGTGTGCATTTATCCAATCAGAAGTCCAAACTCTAGGAGTTTTTGTTGTACGGTCTACGCCTGCACCAAATACCCATATTATTTGCAAGGTGAAGCAGGTAAATGGATATGGCAGCAGCGGCATGGAGCAGGCCAGATCTGGTGACTTGACAGATTTGAATGACAAGAAAGTACCGTTCTCCCCTCCCCTCTTCCTTCCGGCTTATTACCGCCTCAACTTATCCGGTTCGTTTACTCCTCAACTCATCAGGGTTGTTATCGCTTCTTCGTATCCGGGATGTTATCCCCTACCTAATCTGGGTCGTAATCCCCCTTACCCAGATTATGTACATCTTTGCCTGTTACCCGTAACGCCCCACTCCTCACAGCTATTTTCTTCAAGGTGCCCAGTGGTGCCACCACCCTCCTCAGCTCACACACCCTCACCGCTACTCGCATGCCCTCCCCGCTGCCCCTGTCCCTAAAGCTGACCTATGCAGACTGCAGAGCTTCTTTCCAGTGCCTGCCTGGCCACTTTGGGGGTCCTGTCGGGAGGCCACCACCGTACCAATTGGGCCCAAACCTTGACCGGCACTGTTACTCGCATGCCCTCCCCGCTGCCCCTGTTCGTAAAGCTGACCTATACAGACTGCAGAGCTTCTTTCCAGTGCCTGCCTGGCCACTTTGGGGGTCCTGTCGGGAGGCCACCACCGTACCAATTGGGCCCAAACCTTGACCGGCACTGTTACTCGCATGCCCTCCCCGCTGCCCCTGTTTGTAAAGCTGACCTATACAGACTGCAAAGCTTCTTTCCAGTGCCTGCCTGGCCACTTTGGGGGGCCTGTCGGGAGGCCACCACTGTACTAATTGGGCCCAAATCTTGACCGGCACTGTTACTCGCATGCCCTCCCCGCTGCCCCTGTTCGTAAAGCTGACCTCTGCAGACTGCAGAGCTTCTTTCCAGTGCCTGCCTGGCCACTTTGGGGGTCCTGTCGGGAGGCCACCACTGTACCAATTGGGATCAAACCTTGACCGGCACTGTTACTCGCATGCCCTCCCCGCTGCCCCTGTTCGTAAAGCTGACCTATGCAGACTGCAGAGCTTCTTTCCAGTGCCTGCCTGGCCACTTTGGGGGTCCTGTCGGGAGGCCACCACTGTACCAATTGGGATCAAACCTTGACATGCCTCCTCCTCCTTCCAGATATAACACGGCTGCGTAATCTTCGGATCAGGCAGATGAAGGAGGCGAGCGGGGAGGCGTACCGGCGGCGGGCCGCGGGCTTCGGAGCGCTCGCTGACGTGGCCTGGCAGAACCTAGCTGTAAGAGAGGGGTGTGTGTGGGGGGGCGTAAGGGAACCTTCAGCGGGGATAATAACAGATATAATGTATGAAATTAATCATTCAGCTTGCTTCAGCTACGTTTCAGCTACGTTTCAGCTACGTCCTGGCTGGCCCCTGGTGGAACCCGGTGCACAAACTCCTGTTGCTAGAGCCACCGGCAGAAGGCTGGTCATGCTTGGGTCCCCATCAGCCCAGTGGTGGCAGCGCAGCATCCCTGTTACAGGTGGTCCGATGCACGAGCATACCGGTATCAGCACTGGCTGGGATGTTGCCCTTAACCCTTAACCCTAAACCCTAGCGCAGGTGGTCTGGTGCGCAAGCATATCTGTACTGGCTGGGACATATTGCCCTAAGCCCTTAACCCTTAACCCTAAACCCTAGCACAGGTGGTCTGGTGCGCAAGCATATCTGTACTGGCTGGGACATATTGCCCTAAGCCCTTATCCCTTAACCCTTAACCCTAAACCCTAGCACAGGTGGTCTGGTGCGCAAGCATATCTGTACTGGCTGGGACATATTGCCCTAAGCCCTTATCCCTTAACCCTTAACCCTAAACCCTAGCACAGGTAGTCTGGTGCGCAAACAAATGAACGCTGGCTTGGTTATTGCCTTCAACCCTGATCTCTAAACCCTGATCCCTACACCCTAAACCCTGGCTCAGACTGACTGGTGTGCAAGCACATAGGCACTGGCTGTAATATTGCTTTAAACCCTTACCCTAAACCATGATCCCTACACCCTAAACCCTGGCTCAGGCTGACTGGTGTGCAAGCACATAGGCACTGGCTGTAATGTTCCTTAAACCCTAAACCCTAAACCCTAAACCCTGATCCCTACACCCTTAACCCTGTCTCAGGCTGTCTGGTGTGCAAGCACATAGGCACTGGCTGTAATATTGCCTTAAACCCTTAACCCTTAACCCCGATCCCTACACCCCAAACCCTGGCTCAGGCTGTCTGGTGTGCAAGCACATAGGCACTGGCTGGAATATTGCCTTAAACCCTAAACCCTAAACCCTGATCCCTACACCCTTAACCCTGGCTCAGGCTGTCTGGTGTGCAAGCACATATGCACTGGCTGCAATATTACCTTAAACCCTAAACCATAAGCCCTGATCCCTACACCCTAAACCCTGGCTCAGGCTGTCTGGTGTGCAAGCACATAGGCACTGGCTGGAATATTGCCTTAAACCCTAAACCCTGATCCCTACACCCTAAACCCTGGCTCAGGCTGTCTGGTGTGCAAGCACATAGGCACTGGCTGGAATATTGCCTTGAACCCTAAACCCTAAACCCTGATCCCTACACCCGTAACCCTGGCTCAGGCTGTCTGGTGTGCAAGCACAAAGGCACTGGCTGTAATATTGCCTTAAACCCTTAACCCTAAACCCTGATCCCTACACCCTTAACCCTGGCTCAGGCTGTCTGGTGTGCAAGCACATAGGCACTGGCTGTAATATTGCCTTAAACCCTAAACCATAAGCCCTGATCCCTACACCCTAAACCCTGGCTCAGGCTGTCTGGTGTGCAAGCACATAGGCACTGGCTGGAATATTGCCTTGAACCCTAAACCCTAAACCCTGATCCCTACACCCGTAACCCTGGCTCAGGCTAGCAAGCACATAGGCACTGGCTGTAATATTGCCTGAAACCCTAAACCACAAGCCCTGATCCCTACACCCTAAACCCTGGCTCAGGCTGTCTGGTGTGCAAGCACATAGGCACTGGCTGTAATATTGCCTTAAACCCTAAACCCTAAACCCTGATCCCTACACCGCAAACCCTGTCTTAGGCTGTCTGGTGTGCAAGCACATAGGCACTGGTTGGAATATTGCCCTAAACCCAAGACCCTGATCCCTACACCCTAAACCCTGGCTCAGGCTGTCTGGTGTGCAAGCACATAGGCACTGGCTGGAATATTGCCTTGAACCCTAAACCCTAAACCCTGATCCCTACACCCTAAACCCTGGCTCAGGCTGTCTGGTGTGCAAGCACATAGGTACTGGCTGGAATATTGCATCTGTGTGACTGGGCCTGCCACACGCCTGGACGGGGCTTGCCACACAATATGACAGGGGCTTGCCACACGCCTCGTGTCCTCCATTGCAAAATTTAGTACTAAGGCTTTGTGAATGGGCTTGCCTCACGCCTTTGATAGAGGCTTCAATTGTAATAAGTATACAATTCAATCGTGAAGGCTATCGTTGGTTTATAAAGGTGTTGCCATTAATTTAAATTTCCCCGACATTTACTCGACCACTGGTATGTGTCATCATTTGTTTTACGAGGTGTCACCGTTTATTCGACAATTTTTCCTGTTTGTTTTGTCATTGGATGGATTGCATGGCCGAGCGGGTATATGCTTGCGCACATGCCGCACATGCTCCTAGGCACATTGCGTGTTGCAAGCTTTTATTTAACGAACAGGTCATATACCAGGTGCCACCCGAAATCTGGTGACACCTGGTATGACCTGTTCGTTGAAGTTTTGAACTTGAAACCTGATTGATGAAAAAAAATCTGAAACCTGATGCATTGTGTTTTTTGAACCTGAACCTTGATTGTTGGTCACTGCAGGCAAAGGCTGAGGAGGCAAGCGGCTGTTGTGTCAGCCACCTGGCTGTGGAGGGATGCGAGGTAAGGGACTGGTCAGTGCGGCTATCAGCGGTTCTTGTCCATCAATTGGCTACATGTCAGCTACATGTCAGCTACATGTCAGCTACATGTCAGCTACATGTCAGCTACATGTCAGCTACACATCAGCTACATGCCAGCTACATGTCAGCTACATATCAGCTACTTGTCAGCTGCCCATCAGCTACATGTCAGCTGCCTATCAGCTGCATGTCAGGTACATATCAGGTATATATCAGCTATGTATCAGCTACATATCAGCTACATGACATGCGACATGGCCTGCCGGCCGTCGGCCAGTCCAGCTTTGGTACCAATCGGGCCCATGGCGGCTGCCTGCCAACAGCTTTGACCCAGCCGGATAAATCCACACTTTCTCGTTTTTATTCCGGCTTCGCCGGAGGGGCCTTCTGGCTTTTCTCCGGGTTGTTTTCTCCCTTGTCCAAAAGTCTCCGGGAACCGACCGGTTTGTACAGCCCTGCTTTGGACTGTAGCTCAACAAGTAAATGCTCGTGTGCCAGACTGGTAGGCAGGTATGCGTTGTGAGGCTAGCAGCCGGCCCAGGCTTGATGTTTTTGTCATGAAGGTAGCAAGTTACTGGCCCCGTGTGTTGATGGCCCGTAAGTTGCCGTTACGAAGTTAGGACAATCACCCGCAGCCCTTTTCGAAAGGGCAAGGCAAAGCGAACCGTTGGGAAACCGCCAACTAAAAGTGACACACGCAACCCACAGAAAGCAAAGCAGCAGAGAAAACAAAAGGACTACCAGCAACCAGGCAACCGAAGAAAGCCAATCCAAGAACCAAAGCCAGACTACAGAGCCAATAATAAAACACCTCAATTGCTCGCGCCTTTGAACCACGTGCCTTTGCATCTGACACCTCACCCCCACACACCACCTCGGCACATTGAATGCCCTGAGCACCCTGCTCTGTCCCCTCCCCCCACCCCCCCTTATCACCACACACCACCCCGACACATTGAATGCCCTGAGCACCCCGCTCTGTCCCCTCCCCCCACCCCCCCTTATCACCACACACCACCCCGACACATTGAATGCCCTGAGCACCCCGCTCTGTCCCCTCCCCCCACCCCCCTTATCACCACACACCACCCCGACACATTGAATGCCCTGAGCACCCCGCTCTGTCCCCCCCCCCCCACCCCCTTATCACCACACATCACCCCGACACATTGAATGCCCTGAGCATCCCGCTCTGTCCCCTCCCCCCACCCCCTTATCACCACACATCACCCCGACACATTGAATGCCCTGAGCACCCCGCTCTGTCCCCTCCTCCCACCCCCCTTATCACCACACACCACCCCGACACATTGAATGCCCTGAGCACCCCGCTCTGTCCCCTCCCCCCACCCCCCTTATCACCACACACCACCCCGACACATTGAATGCCCTGAGCACCCTGCTCTGTCCCCTCCCCCCACCCCCCTTATCACCACACACCACCCCGACACATTGAATGCCCTGAGCACCCCGCTCTGTCCCCTCCTCCCACCCCCCTTATCACCACACATCACCCCGACACATTGAATGCCCTGAGCACCCCGTTCTGTCCCCTCCCCCCACCCCCTTATCACCACACACCACCCCGACACATTGAATGCCCTGAGCACCCCGCTCTGTCCCCTCCCCCCACCCCCCCTTATCACCACACACCACCCCGACACATTGAATGCCCTGAGCACCCCGCCCTGTCCCCTCCCCCCACCCCCCTTATCACCACACATCACCCCGACACATTGAATGCCCTGAGCACCCCGGTCTGTCCCCTCCCCCCACCCCCTTATCACCACACACCACCCCGACACATTGAATGCCCTGAGCACCCCGCTCTGTCCCCTCCCCCCACCCCCCCTTATCACCACACACCACCCCGACACATTGAATGCCCTGAGCACCCCGCCCTGTCCCCTCCCCCCACCCCCCTTATCACCACACATCACCCCGACACATTGAATGCCCTGAGCACCCCGCTCTGTCCCCTCCCCCCACCCCCTTATCACCACACACCACCCCGACACATTGAATGCCCTGAGCACCCCGCTCTGTCCCCTCCCCCCACCCCCCTTATCACCACACATCACCCCGACACATTGAATGCCCTGAGCACCCCGCTCTGTCCCCTCCCCCCACCCCCCTTATCACCACACACCACCCCGACACATTGAATGCCCTGAGCACCCCGCTCTGTCCCCTCCCCCCACCCCCCTTATCACCACACATCACCCCGACACATTGAATGCCCTGAGCACCCCGCTCTGTCCCCTCCCCCCACCCCCCTTATCACCACACACCACCCCGACACATTGAATGCCCTGAGCACCCCGCTCTGTCCCCTCCCCCCACCCCCCTTATCACCACACATCACCCCGACACATTGAATGCCCTGAGCACCCCGCTCTGTCCCCTCCCCCCACCCCCCTTATCACCACACACCACCCCGACACATTGAATGCCCTGAGCACCCCGTTCTGTCCCCTCCTCCCACCCCCCTTATCACCACACATCACCCCGACACATTGAATGCCCTGAGCACCCCGCTCTGTCCCCTCCCCCCACCCCCCCTTATCACCACACACCACCCCGACACATTGAATGCCCTGAGCACCCCGCTCTGTCCCCTCCCCCCACCCCCCTTATCACCACACACCACCCCGACACATTGAATGCCCTGAGCACCCCGCTCTGTCCCCTCCCCCCACCCCCCTTATCACCACACACCACCCCGACACATTGAATGCCCTGAGCACCCCGCTCTGTCCCCTCCCCCCACCCCCTTATCACCACACACCACCCCGACACATTGAATGCCCTGAGCACCCCGCTCTGTCCCCTCCCCCCACCCCCCTTATCACCACACACCACCCCAACACATTGAATGCCCTGAGCACCCCGCTCTGTCCCCTCCCCCCACCCCCCTTATCACCACACACCACCCCGACACATTGAATGCCCTGAGCACCCCGCTCTGTCCCCTCCCCCCGCCCCCCTTATCACCACACACCACCCCGACACATTGAATGCCCTGAGCACCCCGCTCTGTCCCCTCCCCCCACCCCCCTTATCACCACACACCACCCCGACACATTGAATGCCCTGAGCACCCCGCTCTGTCCCCTCCCCCCACCCCCCTTATCACCACACACCACCCCGACACATTGAATGCCCTGAGCACCCCGCTCTGTCCCCTCCCCCCACCCCCCTTATCACCACACACCACCTCGGCACATTGAATGCCCTGAGCACCCCGCTCTCTGTCCCCTCCCCCCACCCCCCCTTATCACCACACACCACCTCAACACATTGATTGCCCTGAGCACCCCTGTCCTCCCCCTCTCCCCACCCTCCTCACCGCCGCTCCCCTCATCGCCACATTTCGCTTCCAGGCGTGCGACCAGTTGGACCAGGTGCTTGAGGGCCTGGCGCACCTCCATCCCCGTACCCTCTTCACGCGCTCCCTTACCAGCAGCAGAGGTGCTCAGGGAGCAGCCGCCAAGGCAGCCCTGGGGCTCAAGGGCCTGCCAGGTGAGGATATGGCCTGGGGCTCATAAACTACCAGGTGGGGATATATCCACTTTTATTGATTAGATATATCAATACGTGGTGTGGTGGGATGAGCAGGTATGGAAAAGTGCCTCATTTCTTCGTGACTTGGGTTCATAAGGTTTATGGCTTATCCATAGGAAAACGTGTCAAAATTGTACATCAGCTGGGTGTATGACCTTCAAATCTTAGGGTGAAGGGTGAATGAGTTTAGTACGCTTACACTATCGTTCAATTCGTTTTTAGGCCGGAATCTGGACCACAACTCAGAGGATTAACTCCCTCTTCCCCCCCCCCCCCCCCCCCTGGATTTCGCCTTCCCCTGCCCAAGCAGTATAAATACCTAACCCTGCCCGCTCACCCTGCCCCCCTCACCCTGCCCCCTCACCCTGCCCCCCTCACCCTGCCCCCCTCACCCTGCCCGCTCACTCTGCCTGTTCCGTCCCGTACTGTCCTGCCCCACTGCACCCTGCCCCATCCCGTCCCGTCCTACCCTACCCCGCTGCACCCTCTCCTGCCTTTCCTACCCCTCCCCATCCTGCCCTGCTCTGCTCATCCTTCCTTACCCTTCCCCACCCTCCCCCATCCCGTCCGTCAAAGCCTCCCCCCCGCCTTTCCTGCCCAGGAAATAGGACTGCCCCAGTCCCCCCCTTCTCCCCACCCACGCACCCACACTGATCCTGTTGGACCAAACCGTTCATGGTAACGGCGCGGATGTGGCTACGGCCTCAAGCTGCGCTGTTTCCTTAACCTCCACGCCCTAGGAGGGTGTAGCTTTCTATCTTTCTGACCAAACCACTGAGCTGCACCCCGCCTGACACACTGTGTTTCAAGAAAGAGAGAAACTACACCCCGTGGGAGGCGTGACTGTTCAGGAAACAGCGCAGCCTGGGCCGAAGGTCATTGCAGAAAGAAAGACACAACACAGTTGATCACATGGTTTTGTGTTTACTTTTCTGTTTATGTCAGGTTTCAGTTACCATGTTTGATGCCACTTGCTACACAACTCCGCTCCCCACTAGACAACCCTTGTCCAATGCCACTCGCTACTCCTCGCTCTGCGCCCCGCCTGGCACATTGTGTCTAATGCCATTCGCTGCGCAGCTCTGCTCCTCACTCGACAACCCTTGTCTAGTGCCACTCGCTGCTCCTCGCTGTACGCTCCACTAGACAACCCTCGTGTAATGCCACGCACTACTCCTCGCTCTGCGCCCCGCCTGGCACATTGTGTCTAGTGCCATTCGCTGCTCCTTGCTCTGCTCCTCACTCGACAACCCTTGTCTAGTGCCACTCGCTGCTCCTCGCTGTACGCTCCACTAGACAACCCTTGTGTAATGCCACGCACTACTCCTCGCTCTGCGCCCCGCCTGGCACATTGTGTCTAATGCCATTCGCTGCTCCTTGCTCTGCTCCTCACTCGACAACCCTTGTCTAGTGCCACTCGCTGCTCCTCGCTGTACGCTCCACTAGACAACCCTTGTGTAATGCCACGCACTACTCCTCGCTCTGCGCCCCGCCTGGCACATTGTGTCTAGTGCCATTCGCTGCTCCTTGCTCTGCTCCTCACTCGACAACCCTTTTTTTGTGCCACTCGCTCCTCCTCGCTCTGCTCCCAACTAGACAACCATTGTTTCATGCCACTCGCTTCACAGCTCTGGTTTGCTTTCGAGAAGGCGCCGTTGTGGGCCGCACATACCTGGAAGCTTTTGGACCTCCCGGCGAGATCCGGGACGAGGAGGTGAGCCATAGAGGCTTAGGGTTTAGGGTTTAGGGTTTTGGACCTCCCGGCGAGATCCGGGACGAGGAGGTGAGCCATAGAGGAGGTCAAGGGCTTCGTTTGGACTAGGTTGGAGACCAGGGTTGAGACTAGAGTTAGCATCAGGCTTACCAGTACATTAGGCTTATACTAGGGTGTAGACTAGGGTTTCGACTAGGGTTTATATTAGGCTTATACCAGGGTGTAGACTAGAGTTAATACCAGAGTTTATATTAGGGTGTAGACCCAAGTTTGTATGAGGGGGTAGATTAGGGTTTAAATTAGGGTTAAGACTAGGGTTTAGACTAAGATTTGGACCTCAAGGAGACATCTTGACAAGGAGGTGAGGCAGAGGAGGTTTAGGGGAAAGCTCAAAGAGTTTGAATTAAGGCTGTCCTGAAGGTGACCTGATGTCACCTTCACCATGCGGTGAGTGAGGAGGTTGAGGGTGAATGGTAAAGGATTATACCTAGGTCTAGTGCTTGATAAGAGATCTGCGTGCAGAGCTGGGTTTGGTCCAGGGGTCCTCTGGCTTGGCCCTCAAGCCGAGTTTGATGACGAGTAGGTGACCCAGAGAGGAGGTTGGGGTCTGAGGGTTGGAACTAGGGTGTAGGGTCTAGGGGTAACAGTTTTGACTAGCGGTTAGGTATAAAAGTGTGGACTAAAATTAAGGGATTAAATTCTGGACTAGGGTTAGAGCTGAGATATGCAAGTGTGGAATAGGGTTCATACTACAATTTCGTCCCCAAGGGGATGCATGCGATGTGGTGACTCAGAGAGGAGTGGAGAGGACACCACTGTTGGCGATGGTGACTGATTCCTCGTTCCCGAGTTATTTCATACGTGTCACAAGTGATGGCAGCATCCCCCTCCTTGGGGCATGTATGATATATGCTAGACAGGAGGTTTCATTCTCTGTCTCAATCTCAAAGTGTGAGGAACAGGGGATGACACCGCCTGACCAGGGTATGGACAGGTGGCCTCGTACCTACAGCTCCTGCAATTGCTCCAGGGATACAAATGCGGTACACGTGCAGTACAAATGCAGTATGAGTGTAGTACGAGTGTAGTCCAGTGAATGTTCAAGGCCATTAAAACATTCCTTTGTTTTGAACTTGTGTGGTTTGATGCTGGGCAGGTGGCCGCATACCTGTAGTGGTTGTCGGTGCTCAAGGGATACGAGTGCAGTATGAATGCAGTACGGGACAATGTACAAGCTCAAGGCTATTGCAAACTCCTTTGTGTACCTCTTCTATGGTGTGATGCTCTGGGTGGGTGGCCTCGTACCTGTAGCGCCTGACAGTGCTCAAATGAAACAAGTGCAGTACGAGTGTAGTACGGTACATGTTGCAACATTCCACGGCCATTGCAACATCCCTCTGCGTTTATCTCCTGTGGTGCGATGCTGCTTGGCAGGTGGCGGCATACTTGCAGCGCTTGGCGGTCCTCAAGGGTGCCCATGCGCCTGCTGCTGCTGCTGCCGCTGGGAGGCGACAGATGGTGTCAGACTCCGAAGAAGAGGTGGGCAAATGATAACGTGCATCAAAGAAATTATTCGTGTTTGTAATTCATAGGAGAGGTGGCCCTAGCTGCTGCTGCTGTGGGACGATAGATGTGCCACAAGTTGTGTTTTTTCGCTTTAACATTTATGGGCAGGCAGCAGGGTGTGGGTATGGGGGGCGGCTCCAACTGCTGCTGGGCCTGCTGCTACATGGCTGCGATGGATCCATCTAAGAAGGCGGAAGTAGTTTCAGTCCTATTTCTGCCTCCTTGGGGGGGGGGGGTCGGGGCGGGGTGAAGTGTGACAATTCTTTCCTATCAGGGTTCCTCCTCATGCCTCATTTCCGGGGGAGCAGGATTGGTTCAGGGTAACAAGTCTCTGTGTTTCCGTTCTTTCCTAACAGGGTTCCTCCTCATGCCTCATTTCCGGGGGTGCAGGATTGGTTCAGGGTAACAAGTCTCTGTGTGTCCGTTCTTTCCTAACAGGGTTCCTCCTCATGCCTCATTTCCGGGGGTGCAGGATTGGTTCAGGGTAACAAGTCTCTGTGTGTCCGTTCTTTCCTATCAGGGTTCCTCCTCATGCCTCATTTCCGGGGGTGCAGGATTGGTCCAGGGTAACAAGTCTCTGTGTGTCCGTTCTTTCCTATCAGGGTTCCTCCTCTTGCCTCATTTCCGGGGGTGCAGGATTGGTTCAGGGTAACAAGTCTCTGTGTGTCCGTTCTTTCCTAACAGGGTTCCTCCTCATGCCTCATTTCCGGGGGTGCAGGATTGGTTCAGGGTAACAAGTCTGTGTTTCCGTTCTTTCCTAACAGGGTTCCTCCTCATGCCTCATTTCCGGGGGTGCAGGATGCTTCAGGGTAACAAGTCTCTGTGTTTCCGTTCTTTCCTAACAGGGTTCCTCCTCATGCCTCATTTCCGGGGGTGCAGGATTGGTTCAGGGTAACAAGTTTGTGTTTCCGTTCTTTCCTAACAGGGTTCCTCCTCATGCCTCATTTCCGGGGGTCCAGGATTGGTTCAGGGTAACAAGTCTCTGTGTTTCCGTTCTTTCCTAACAGGGTTCCTCCTCATGCCTCATTTCCGGGGGTGCAGGATTGGTTCAGGGTAACAAGTCTCTGTGTGTCCGTTCTTTCCTAACAGGGTTCCTCCTCATGCCTCATTTCCGGGGGTGCAGGATGGTTCAGGGTAACAAGTCTCTGTGTTTCCGTTCTTTCCTAACAGGGTTCCTCCTCATGCCTCATTTCCGGGGGTGCAGGATTGGTTCAGGGTAACAAGTCTCTGTGTTTCCGTTCTTTCCTAACAGGGTTCCTCCTCATGCCTCATTTCCGGGGGTGCAGGATGGTTCAGGGTAACAAGTCTCTGTGTTTCCGTTCTTTCCTAACAGGGTTCCTCCTCATGCCTCATTTCCGGGGGTGCAGGATTGGTTCAGGGTAACAAGTCTCTGTGTTTCCGTTCTTTCCTAACAGGGTTCCACCTCATGCCTCATTTCCGGGGGTCCAGGATTGGTTCAGGGTAACAAGTCTCTGTGTGTCCGTTCTTTCCTATCAGGGTTCCTCCTCATGCCTAATTTCCGGGGGTCCAGGATTGGTTCAGGGTAACAAGTCTCTGTGTTTCCGTTCTTTCCTAACAGGGTTCCTCCTCATGCCTCATTTCCGGGGATGCAGGATTGGTTCAGGGTAACAAGTCTCTGTGTTTCCGTTCTTTCCTAACAGGGTTCCTCCTCATGCCTCATTTCCGGGGGTGCAGGATTGGTTCAGGGTAACAAGTCTCTGTGTTTCCGTTCTTTCCTAACAGGGTTCCACCTCATGCCTCATTTCCGGGGGTCCAGGATTGGTTCAAGGTAACAAGTCTCTGTGTTTCCGTTCTTTCCTATCAGGGTTCCTCCTCATGCCTCATTTCCGGGGGAGCAGGATTGGTCCAGGGTAACAAGTCTCTGTGTTTCCGTTCTTTCCTATCAGGGTTCCTCCTCATGCCTCATTTCCGGGGGTGCAGGATTGGTTCAGGGTAACAAGTCTCTGTGTTTCCGTTCTTTCCTATCAGGTTTCCTCCTCATGCCTCATTTCCGGGGGTGCAGGATGGTTCAGGGTAACAAGTCTCTGTGTTTCCGTTCTTTCCTATCGGGGTTCCTCCTCATGCCTCATTTCCGGGGGTGCAGGATTGGTTCAGGGTAACAAGTCTCTGTGTTTCCGTTCTTTCCTAACAGGGTTCCACCTCATGCCTCATTTCCGGGGGTGCAGGATTGGTTCAGGGTAACAAGTCTCTGTGTTTCCGTTCTTTCCTATCAGGGTTCCTCCTCATGCCTCATTTCCGGGGGTGCAGGATTGGTTCAGGGTAACAAGTCTCTGTGTTTCCGTTCTTTCCTAACAGGGTTCCTCCTCATGCCTCATTTCCGGGGGTGCAGAATTGGTTCAGGGTAACAAGTCTCTGTGTTTCCGTTCTTTCCTATCAGGGTTCCTCCTCATGCCTCATTTCCGGGGGTGCAGGATTGGTTCAGGGTAACAAGTCTGTGTTTCCGTTCTTTCCTAACAGGGTTCCTCCTCATGCCTCATTTCCGGGGGTGCAGGATTGGTTCAGGGTAACAAGTCTCTGTGTTTCCGTTCTTTCCTATCAGGGTTCCTCCTCATGCCTCATTTCCGGGGGTGCAGGATTGGTTCAGGGTAACAAGTCTCTGTGTTTCCGTTCTTTCCTATCAGGGTTCCTCCTCATGCCTCATTTCCGGGGGTGCAGGATTGGTTCAGGGTAACAAGTCTCTGTGTTTCCGTTCTTTCCTATCAGGGTTCCTCCTCGTGCCTCATTTCCGGGGGTGCAGGATTGGTTCAGGGTAACAAGTCTCTGTGTTTCCGTTCTTTCCTAACAGGGTTCCTCCTCTCGCCTCATTTCCGGGGGTGCAGGATTGGTTCAGGGTAACAAGTCTCTGTGTTTCCGTTCTTTCCTAACAGGGTTCCTCCTCATGCCTCATTTCCGGGGGTGCAGGATTGGTTCAGGGTAACAAGTCTGTGTTTCCGTTTTTTCCTAACAGGGTTCCTCCTCATGCCTCATTTCCGGGGGTCCAGGATTGGTTCAGGGTAACAAGTCTCTGTGTTTCCGTTCTTTCCTATCAGGGTTCCTCCTCATGCCTCATTTCCGGGGGTGCAGGATTGGTTCAGGGTAACAAGTCTGTGTTTCCGTTCTTTCCTATCAGGGTTCCTCCTCATGCCTCATTTCCGGGGGTGCAGGATGGTTCAGGCTGGGGGTGGGAAGCAACGAGGGTTTGATCCAGGCCAAACCAAGGGCGCAGGAAATGTTTGCAGATCCGGACCCCGTGGCTTCCCCCCCCCTGCTGCCATTCTTTATTATCGGGTTCCTCCTTGTGCCTCCTTTTCGGGGCTGAAGGATTGGTGCGGGGTATCAAGTCTGTGTTTTCGTGTATTTAAAGGGTTGCCTTCTCGTGCCTCCTTTTTCGGGGGTGCTGGATTTGTGTTGGCAGGGGGGGGGCAGCCACGAGGTTTTGATCCAGGCCAAAACCAGGCTGCAGGAAATTTTTGCAGATCCGGCCCATGTGGCTTCCCACCCCCTGCTGCAGGGTATCAAGTCTCTGTGCTTCCGTTCTTTGCCAGCAGGTTGCCTCCCCGTGCATAATGCAAGTGAAACCTGGTGCTTGCCTCCTCTATGTAAGGACTGGCGCCGGCATACCTCTCACAGTCTCACACCCATGCCGTGAACGAAGCTTTTCCCGTCAGCTCTGCAAGGGAAACCAGGTGCTGGCCGCCTCTATGGCCTGTCCTCTATGATATCTTGCCAGAAGAAATCTCGGCGGGGCTGCTAAACAACAGGCTCCTGCTCGCCCCGTATGCGCTGACCCTCTTCTTCCCACCCATGATGTGGGAGAGGCATGCAAGGGCTGACACACCAGCATGCAACTTGCAGAATGCCATATTGAGATAGCCAACGACTTGACTGTATAAAAAGTGGGCGGGGCTGTCTGGCTGTGGCCATGCCCCCTGGCCCTGCATGCACTGACTCTAATCTTCCTACTCATGATGTGGGGAGGCATATAAGGGCTCTGCATGCAACTTGCAGAATACCATTTTATAATGGCTTACAACATAGTTGCATGAAGCTGGGCGGGGCTGTCCGACAGTGGCCTGCACCCTGGCCCTGCATGCCCTGACTCTGATCTTCCTACTCATGATCTGGGAGAGGCATGTGAGGGCTGACACGCCTGTCATATTATGATAGCTTGCGAAATGAAAACCCGGTGTGGTTGCCTGTCAGCGGGCTCACGCTCCTAGGCCCATGCCGCACTGTATCCTTCACCCTCGCGCACCTGCGGGGCGTAGTTTCTTTCTTTCTGCCTGCCTGCCTGTCATCAGACTCCCACTCGCAGTCTTCAAGCAAACTCGGATCTTGCTATCCATGATCTGGAGCATGCATACACCTTCACATGCATACTGCCAGCCTAAGATTGAAATTGCTTTCCCTCTGGTTGGAACTGATGCTTCCCTTGATTGCATACCTCAGGGTGCAAATTGACCAGAACTCTCAATTTTTGACTGAAAACTGGTGTCAGCAATCGATGTGTAGACTTAAATTAATCTCTCACCATTCTCTCACCCCTATATGACGTATTTTAATTTATCTCTCACAAATCTTCTGTAATTGACATGTACACAATTACACTTTTTACCACTGGAATACTGTGGGCCTGCCGTTTCCGCGTGAATGCTGGGCGGGGCTGCCCTGCAACAGCCTCCTGTTGGCCCTGCATGCCCTGCCTCTGATCCTCCTACCTGTGATCGGGGAGAGGCATATGGTGACTGTCACAGGCCATATTGAGCAGGGAGGGGCGGTCAGACAGCGGGCTCCTGCTGGACCCTGACATCAGTTTCCTGGGTTTAGGGTTGCGGGTTAAAACTAAACCGTGACCCCTGAAGCCTATGGTTGTCTGGGTTAAGGGTTTTCACTCTCCCTTCACCCTGAACCCTATGATTGTCTGGGTTTAGGGTTTTCACTCTCCCTTCACCCTGAACCCTATGACTGTCTGGGTTTAGGGTTTTCACTCTCCCTTCACCCTGAACCCTATGGTTGTCTGGGTTAAGGGTTTTCACTCTCCCTTCACCCTGAACCCTATGATTGTCTGGGTTTAGGGTTTTCACTCTCCCTTCACCCTGAACCCTATGGTTGTCTGGGTTTAGGGTTTTCACTCTCCCTTCACCCTGAACCCTATGGTTGTCTGGGTTAAGTGTTTTCACTCTCCCTTCACCCTGAATCCTTTGATTGTCTGGGTTAAGTGTTTTCACTCACCCTTCACCCTGAATCCTTTGATTCTCTCCCAGTATGGTCATGGAGATGCATGCAGGGGCTCTGCCACACATGCTATGAAAACCGGGCAGGTTAAGGCATCCACACGCGTTGGTGTACTGGTACACATGTCATGAAACTGGGCGTAGCTGCTGATCTGAAGTTCTTCCCTCCCCGTACCCCCCCGACAGGCAGCCGGCCTGTCAGGTCACCCGCAGCGTGGTCGCAGAGCCATGCCGATCCCTTTGCCCCCGCTCTGCATTTTCCCTAGAGTAGGCCGCCCTGCTGATGCATTCTTCCCTCCCCGTACCCCCCCGACAGGCAGCCGGCCTGTCAGGTCACCCGCAGCGTGGTCGCAGAGCCATGCCGATCCCTTTGCCCCCGCTCTGCATTTTCCCTAGAGTAGGCCGCCCTGCTCATGCATTCTTCCCTCCCCGTACCCCCCCGACAGGCAGCCGGCCTGTCAGGTCACCCGCAGCGTGGTCGCAGAGCCATGCCGATCCCTTTGCCCCCGCTCTGCATTTTCCCTAGAGTAGGCCGCCCTGCTCATGCATTCTTCCCTCCCCGTACCCCCCCGACAGGCAGCCGGCCTGTCAGGTCACCCGCAGCGTGGTCGCAGAGCCATGCCGATCCCTTTGCCCCCGCTCTGCATTTTCCCTAGAGTAGGCCGCCCTGCTCATGCATTCTTCCCTCCCCGAACCCCCCCGACAGGCGGCCGGCCTGTCAGGTCACCCGCAGCGTGGTCGCAGAGCCATGCCCATCCCTTTGCCCCCGCTCTGCATTTTCCCTAGAGTAGGCCGCCCTGCTGATGCATTCTTCCCTCCCCGAACCCCCCCGACAGGCAGCCGGCCTGTCAGGTCACCCGCAGCGTGGTCGCAGAGCCATGCCGATCCCTTTGCCCCCGCTCTGCATTTTCCCTAGAGTAGGCCGCCCTGCTCATGCATTCTTCCCTCCCCGAACCCCCCCGACAGGCGGCCGGCCTGTCAGGTCACCCGCAGCGTGGTCGCAGAGCCATGCCCATCCCTTTGCCCCCGCTCTGCATTTTCCCTAGAGTAGGCCGCCCTGCTGATGCATTCTTCCCTCTTCGAACCCCCCCGACAGGCAGCCGGCCTGTCAGGTCACCCGCAGCGTGGTCGCAGAGCCATGCCGATCCCTTTGCCCCCGCTCTGCATTTTCCCTAGAGTAGGCCGCCCTGCTCATGCATTCTTCCCTCCCCGTACCCCCCCGACAGGCAGCCGGCCTGTCAGGTCACCCGCAGCGTGGTCGCAGAGCCATGCCCATCCCTTTGCCCCCGCTCTGCATTTTCCCTAGAGTAGGCCGCCCTGCTCATGCATTCTTCCCTCCCCGAACCCCCCCGACAGGCAGCCGGCCTGTCAGGTCACCCGCAGCGTGGTCGCAGAGCCATGCCGATCCCTTTGCCCCCGCTCTGCATTTTCCCTAGAGTAGGCCGCCCTGCTCATGCATTCTTCCCTCCCCGTACCCCCCCGACAGGCAGCCGGCCTGTCAGGTCACCCGCAGCGTGGTCGCAGAGCCATGCCGATCCCTTTGCCCCCGCTCTGCATTTTCCCTAGAGTAGGCCGCCCTGCTCATGCATTCTTCCCTCCCCGTACCCCCCCGACAGGCAGCCGGCCTGTCAGGTCACCCGCAGCGTGGTCGCAGAGCCATGCCGATCCCTTTGCCCCCGCTCTGCATTTTCCCTAGAGTAGGCCGCCCTGCTCATGAGTTGGGGTGCCCTAAACCCTTAATCCAAAGCCATCCACATGAGTTGGGGTGCCCTAAACCCTTAATCCAAAACCCTTACCCCTAACTGAAGATCTAGCCATCCGCATGCGTTGGAGTGCCCTAAACTCTCAACATAAAACCCTAAACCCTAACTGAAGGGCTAGCCATGCGCATGCGTTGGAGTGCCCTAAACCCTAACCCCAAACTGAAGGGTTAGCCATGCGTTGGAGTGCCCTAAACCCTAACCCCTAACTGAAGGGTGAGCCATGCGCATGCGTTGGAGTGCCCTAAACCCTTACCCCTAACTGAGGGGCTAGCCATGCGCATGCGTTGGAGTGCCCTAAACCCTAACCCCTAACTGAAGGGTTAGCCATGCGCATGCGTTGGAGTGCCCCACACCCTCAACTTAAAACCCTAACCCCTAACTGAAGGGCTGGCCATGCGCATGCTTTGGAGTGCCCTAAACCCTTACCCTAACTGAAGGGTTAGCCATGCGCATGCGTTGGAGTGCCCTAAACCCTAACCCCTAACTGAAGGGTTAGCCATGCGCATGCGTTGGAGTGCCCTAAACCCTAACCCCAAACTGAAGGGTTAGCCATGCGTTGGAGTGCCCTAAACCCTAACCCCTAACTGAAGGGTTAGCCATGCGCATGCGTTGGAGTGCCCTAAACCCTAACCCCTAACTGAAGGGCTAGCCATGTGCATGCGTTGGAGTGCCCTAAACCCTAACCCCTAACTGAAGGGCTAGCCATGCGCATGCGTTGGAGTGCCCTAAACCCTAACCCCTAACTGAAGGGCTAGCCATGCGCATGCGTTGGAGGGCCATAAACCCTAACCCCTAACTGAAGGGTTAGCCATGCGCATGCGTTGGAGTGCCCTAAACCCTTACCCCTAACTGAAGGGTTAGCCATCCACATGCGGTGGAGTGCTGGCCCTAAACCCTGGTCTTCTTGTGTACCTTCCTAAACCCTGATCTTCTTGTGTGCCCTCAGGAGGGTGAAGGGGACGGACAAGGGCAGCCGTGCGAGGTGTGTGGACGGAGATACCCCCATGAGCACGTTCGGGCAGTGTACCGCACGAGGGACACGGGAGAGGACGGCGATGACGATGATGATGGTGTTTAGGCAAAGTGTGCAGCCAAGCTGTGACTATGTTTATTTTTTGTTTGCTACGAGGCCACCTTCAGCAGGCCGCCGAAGGCCCGATTGGGATCAAACCTAGTCCGGCAGACATCTGGTGGCAAGCAGTTGGCCAAAGCAGCGTGGCTGGCCAAAAACGGGAGGCTTTTGGCCAGAGGCCGGCAGGTCGCTGACATGTAGCTGGGTAACGGGAAAATAAACTGATCTGTGAGCACACTTCGCCATCCTTGATTCAAGCCTCGACAACTTTCTTTCAGCACGGGGATCTACAATGTTTTTGTAATTGGCCTTTTCAACCCGCCTTTTATTTACACTTGGGTGAGGGGCACTGGGGATGATATGAGGATCATGATGGCCGTGTTCAGGGTTACAAGAGGAGGTTCTGCCTTTCATGACCAATGTCCACCCGCAGAGTGAAAACATTTGAGTTCCTTTTTTTCTCTCCCAACGGGACAGTTGGGTGCCCTCGCGACCGAGCCTTTTGAGCAGGGCCCAGAGGTGTGATGTCATTGACCTACTGGGTTTAAAAAAGTGCATACCCGCTGGGCACTGCTGAACACTCGGCCACGGGGGGCTGGCAGGGAATGACTAGGCTCAATTCCAGCTACCATGCACAGCCTGGGCCATGGTGCAGCCATGCCACCCTCCTATGTGAGGGGCAGGAACATGGAACCCGGCGCTCTAGTCGGGGGGAGAGAGAATATCGTGTGGCGTGTTCGATCCCTCAACCTCTGGGTATGGATGCCACCAGCGTTATACCACTGGACCATTTCCCCCCGATTGACCTACCGGGATTGCACCTTTCTTGACCTACAGGTATTGGGATTTCCCCTCAGGACTTTTTTCGTTTTCTCACTGACTTCCTCAAGTTTCCATTCCCTCCTAACCAGAGATTTAGATGCCCACGCGGCTTAGCCTTTTAAGCAGGGCAAAAAGGTGTAACACCACCCGCCCGGTGAGGCGTGGACCCAGCCCAGCCTGCACCGTTTTCACAGCCCTCTATGTTTAGAACAGTGCATACCCGCATTGATGTGAATCATGTCCCTGCGGGGCCCAACTACCCCTCTCTCTGAGACTGTCCCCTGATCACACATCAAACATGTCTCGTAGGTTGGGCGCTAGTGATTCTTGATGCTTCCTGTCTTGGTGGTTTGCTATTCATCTCCTATAAATGTAAACAAAATGATAAACCAGGGGCGTCAGCTATCAACCGTTCCTTTATAGAGAAACCAAACGATCTGGAGGGGCGTCAGCTGTCAACCGTTTGCATGGAGAAACCAAACGAGCTGGAAGGGCACAAGCTATCAGTATCTGCCAAAGCGGGAGGGGGGGGGGGCGGGCTGCATAATCGGCATGCCTTCAGATGCCAGGTTTTGTTACAGTCCGCTCGGTGCCCAGAACGCACATGGGACAAGTCACTAAAACCCACTTCAGGCGTAAGCGCACATGCAGTACTTGCAACACCGTCCCGAATCGGCAGAGGGTGCATGGCAGCCCACGTTCAAACATGCGCCCGCCAGTGGCAACTTAGTTTGCCAAGGAAGAACGGCAGTTGAAGCGCATTCTCCCTGAAATAAAGGAAACTCGATATTTGAGACCAAACAAATGATATCATTTTATGCAGGCAGGTTGATTTCTCTATAAGCTGTCTGATAAGGGCAGATGGTATATGTGGTTGGTTGCCCCTTTCTAAGGTGCATGCGTTTGATATAATGCAAAAACAGAAGGTATATTCGATCCATCTGTGTACACGATTGCATAACGATAAAAGGTGTATTCGATCCGCCTGTATACACGATCCATTGCATAATGATGGAGCTGACCCATAAACGAAAACGCATTCACCACTCGCTGAAAACAGCTCTCTCCCTAAAGAACAACGACTCTGGGCGAACACCCGCTCCTTGAGACGGGGCCCCATGTGAAATGGCTAACGGCCACAGAGACAAAAAGTTGTGTGAGTGAAAAGGAAGGGTGGATTCAAGTGTAGCACCGCAGTTTTTCACTCTGGTTAAAAGTATTGTGACGTCACTGACTCTTTCAAATGTAAGAAACACCTCGAAAAATATACACCACACGCGGCAAAGAGGGCTCTCAGCCAGAGTACGACAGGACAGGCGGCGAAAGAACACAACCCCTGTCAAGTACACAATTAAGTTATCAGCCACGAGAAATTTCAAATTTGAATTAGAATTTGAATTCGGCCCACCCCGGTTCATGAGGATGATGGGGGGGGGGGGGGGTATGACGCGTCAAAATGGCGAGGGGGCGGGGAGGCGGGGGCCAGGTGGCGGGGGAGGCCTAAGCGATACACAGACCTCTCAGCTCTGCATGCCTTGCACAACCTCTTTATGTCGCTTCATTTACCATACAAACAGTCACAGCACGCTCTCCAAACACTCTTTAACACACACACACATACACACACAAGCGCGGCCGAGCGTTCAGCAGGGCCCAGCGAGGATACACCTTTCTGAACACACACGCACACACCCTCACACAGCTCAGCAGATGTGCACAGCATGTGCAGGGGGAGGTGGCTCCGGATGAGTCATAAAATCGGATTCAAAACTCATATCTAATCGAACTCTCAGGGAGGCGCCATGGCCGGGCAGAGGGGGGGGGGATGGGCTCACCCTATCCCCTACCCCCTACCCCCTACCCCCCCCCATCTTGCCAATCACCTCAGTAGCTGTCAACGCGGAGCGATGCTGTAGCACACGGCCCCATCCGCGCCCTACCCTCTCAACCCTCCAGACCACTGACTGTCTCCAAAACTGCCAGAGCAGTGTGGCAGCCGCACCTGAAACCCATATATGCTTGTGGGGGGTCCTTGCCCTCGGGGTTCAGGTTACGTCACGAGGGACAGCCAACACTACTAGCCAGGTGCCCCATGACCTGCTTTTGCAGCCAGACGATATGTACATATACGGTATGAGCGTCAAGCTTCCGGTCGGGGAGTTGAGGTAGACAGAAAGCAGCCCTAGCTAGTTCAGGGCTGCCGGCTCGGGGGATTCATACCAGCAGCGGCCTCGCCGAAGCAGAGGGGCAGCGGCGGCGCCGCACATGCTGCATCTAGCCCCCCCTCCTCCTCCTCCTCCTCCGGGGCCACTTCATCGTCATTCGTGTCTACAGACATCGACTTGGCGTCGTCGTCTGCGGCCGCATCAGCGGCCGCGGGCGCTCCACTGCCGCCGCTGCCGCCGAAGAGCTTGCACATGCCCTCGAGCAGGCGCAGGCGGTGCCCCAGGCGTGCGGACGCGGCGAATTCGTCACGGATGAGAGCGTGCAGGGATTCTGCGCCGCTGCGGCCGCCCGTCGTACCGAAGCCGGTACGGTACAGCGCCTGCAGCGCGACGCCGTCGATGCTCTGGCAGCGGAACACGGCGCTGAGATCCTGCACAGATGCATGAGTAAGCGGGGTGTTTAGTTACAGCTACCATCAGGTAAAATATGCTGTTCAGGTACCTTCAGCTAAAAGATGCTGTTCAGCTACCTTCAGCTAAAATATGCTGTTCAGCTACCTTCAGCTACCAGATACTGTTCAGGTACCCAGTTGCCTGGTAACCAGATGCTGTTCAGCTACGAGATTCTCAGTTACACCAATACGGCCGGGAGCTTGGCTAATATTCAGTGTAATATGGCCGTCAACCAGGGGGGCCTGGTGCTCGAGGTCATGCTCATTGGGCCACTGGCTATAGGCCGGTCGATATTTGGTCCTTATTGGCATTCAAAGGCTGCCCATGCCCCAAAACAATACGGTAACAGCAACTGCGGTTTAGTATGAAGCCGATGTTCACACTTCCTGAGGCTTCTTTCAGAGAGCTTGGCGCAGACTGAAATATAAATTGAAATGAACGCTGTCTTTCAAAACACCAGGAATTGTTGCAATTGGGGTTTAGTAGGAAGCCCCTATTCAGTATCCACACATGTTGGGACTTCTTTCAGGTAACCTGGTGCAGACTGAACTATTAAAATTATACGAAATATGCACTGCACTTATATTTAAATATTAAATTACATTCAAATATGCAATGTCCTTCAAACCACAAGGATCGCAACACCTGTGATATAATGTGTGACTCTGTCTGTGATCAAAGAGTGACCCCACCTGTGACTTAAGTGTGGCTCTGCCAGTGATCAAAGTGCGACTCTGCCTGTTATGAAAGTGTGACTCTGTCAGTGCTCAAATAGTGGCTCCATTTGTGATTTAAGTGTGACTCTGCCTGTGATCAAAGAGTGACCCCACCTGTGATTAAAGTGTGACTTCGCCGTCAGTGTGCAGCATCTGGGACTATATTTTCTGCTTTGCATGAACAAAATCGGTACGCATGCTGCTATGTTTAACTGGGGGAGCCGTTGTGTACGTGGACACTTGCGAGGGTTCTCCAAAGTCAACGCCTAACAGAACAAAACCTGAACATGTCCGGTCAATTATGTTAAAGATTTATCTGCAACGTAAACATGTACACCTGTAGCGGTACCTACCGGTGAATCAACACATTGTTATGCAAGATGATGCGGAAAGATGCTACGGTTAATCTTCAAAGACGTACCGTACGGTAAATATGGTACCGTCAATTTATTTGCCTTCCCGCGGCCATCAAAATATGATTTCTTTCAATTCTGCCCTTAAGGCAAACTGTCGACAAAACTCTTGATTTCCGAATGAAAACCGGCGTCGACAATCGACAACTAGTAAATTCATGGATCCCTCAACCTCGAACAATGTTAGTTACGAGGGAAGGCAGAGCAAATCTACGGTGCACCGTGAGAGGGGTGGGGATTCCTTTTCCTACGGTGGCTCTGGTCTGTTTTAAAGAAGAAAGACAACGCCGGAATGCGTCACGAGGTACTTCCTTTAACTTGGACTCAACAAAGTGTGAGGCTGGCCGCCAGACCCTTATAAACCTGAGGCGCTCACACGAAAAACACAGCCCAGGTGCGCATGTGGCCCTCGTCAGCAGCTGAGAAAGAGCAGGAGGGGACAGGAAGGGCATCCTCCAACAAGGCTTCAGCCTAATCTATGTCATAAGTGTGAAAATGCAGACTATCCATGACATGTGTGAACAGGCAGTGCTCACCTCAGCCCCGTTACTTTTCAGCCAGGTGCGCACCTCATCTATCACACAAGTGTGGAACCACACAGTCACCCATCACACATTCCATGACATGTATGAAAGCGCAGGGCTCAACTCCGCCTCGATACCGTTCAGCCAGGTGTGCACCTCATCTATCAAACAAGTGTGAAAACACAGTCACCCATCACACATCTCATGACATGTGTGAACACACGGGGCTCACCTGCGCCTCGATGCTGCTCAGCCAGGTGTGCACCTCATCTACCACACAAGTGTGGAAACACACAGTCATCCATCACATCTTTGATATTTCATGACATATGTGAACGCGCAGGGCTCACCTCCGCCTCGATGCTGCTCAGCCAGGTGTGCACCTCATCTACGGTCCACGCCGGTGCAGTGGCAGCTATCGCTCTAGTGGAGATACGCTCCAGCCCGCCGCCCTGCTGCCCGCTGCCCTCCCCCAGGGTCGTCCGGCGCTCAACGGGCAGGCAATGCTGCACGGGTGGCACCAATGCCGCCGCCGCGATGTCCATCTCCAAAGAAGTCATATTGGGACGCAGCAACTCAGGTGCAACAGTGGTGTGCTGGCCCATACCCTCCTCCGCAGCCCACCCGTCAGCTGCCGCCGCAGCTGTACGCGCTACTTCCTCTCCTTGACCGCCGTTTGTTTCGGCTGCAGCGGGGTCTCTCGTCGCCGGTTCGGGGGACGCTATCGGCGTCCCCAAACCATCTTCCTCTTCCCGTCTTGCACCTGCCTCCTGCGCCAACCCCATCATAGGCGCCTGCTCCTGTTGTTGCAGCTGTAGCTGTTGTTGCAGCTGTTGCAAGTGGATGTGGGCGTACATCGCAGGATGGTACATCGCAAAGGGAAAACCGGCGGAGGCAGCCGCCAGACAGGCCTGGTACATGCCCATGGGCATGCCCGGCGGATAGACCGGTGGGGGAAGGCTGGGGAAGAAGCCAAACGGAAGCTGCCCGGGGAATACCGCACCGGCGGCGTTATGGGAGTGCGGGTACGATGAAGTGGGCATGCCACAGGGGGCCGAGTCCGATGCCATCGCAGCAAAGGCGCAAGCTGGCGACACCACCGGCTGTTGCGCTGGTTGTTGCGCCTGGTCCGACAGCGAAGGCCTGCGGCGGCTTTTCGCCGTCGCCGAGTCGCCCGCAGCCGGCCTTGTCTCTCTCCCCCTCGAAGCACCCTGCGCCGCGCCCACGCCCGCGCCGGCTCCGGTTTCCGTCCGTCCCGACGGCGCCTCGTCCGCCTCGTTCAAGAGAGGCAGAGAGTGCTGGCGCAGCAGAACGCCTTGCGGCATGGGCATGATGCACCGCTCGCTCTCGTTGGACGGCCGACCGCCAGCCGCCATCATCTCGTTCGACGGCCGTCCACTGGCGTCATGCGACATCCGCCCGGCGCTCGCGACGAGGCTCTCGGTCGACTGCCGCCGGCCTGCCTCGTAGGACACCCTCCCTCCGGCCGCCATCATCTCGTTCGACGGCCGTCCGCTGGCGTCATGCGACATCCGGACGGCGCCCGCGACGAGGCTCTCGTTTGACTGCCGCCAGCACGCCTCGTAGGACACCCTCCCTCCGGCCGCCATCGCCTCGTTTGACTGCCGGCTGCTGGCGTCGTGCGACATCCGTCTGCACATCATCATAGCAGACTCGTGCGACATCCGGCCACCGGCAGCAGCAGCAGCAGCCTCGTGGGACATCCTTCCGGCTGCGATCGCGCCCGCCGTTGCTGTCGCCGCCGCCGTCTCCGCGGCGCCTGCTCCTGCGTCGGAATGGCCCATCAGAAACCCCGGCAGCTGAGGGGACCCGGTGCTGCTGTCTGCGTGATGCTTGAGGCCGCTGCCCTCGGACCTCTCCTCGGAGAAGCGGCCGCTGCCACTGGCGTCGGAGCCATGCGTGCCCCTGCAACACGTTGTATTTTCCATAGGTTTGATTTGCCTCAAAGTTTGAAATCAAGTTTTACTGAATGCTTGCCTTGCGGTAAACTATGGACAAGAATTCTAAATTTTCAACTTCAAGTGGCATTGACAAGCGAGAATTCGTGTCTTGATGATACCGTAATCAATATTTTAATCCCTCACCCTTAAAGTTAATTTGAGGCAATTCGAAATTCACTGTACTGGGTAAGGGGCCTGTCACTTAGGGGTCAGACAAGTCCCCCTAAACAAGGGGTTTCGGACGAAGCCTTTCCACCCAAAAAGTTCAACAGGGAAAAAGAGCAAACTTTCCTTTCATATTAAAAAGCTTAAGTCCTGGACGCCAGTGAAATTTTTAGAGTGGGAAGACCCCATCCCGAGGGTCGACTGCAGTTGTCGGGGGACTCGTCCTACCCCCTAAGTGACAGGTCCCTTTACTGGGTACCGCTATTGGAGGCAAATCAAATTTACTTTACCCGATACCGCTATATCTACCCTCTCAGTCCCCCCCCCCCCCCTGTCTCAGGTACATGTCAGCTGCACTCCGGCCTCTGGTTGGTGGCCCTGTTTGAGACCAGCCACGCTCCTTTGGCCACCACTCATAGGCCGGTCCAGGTTTGGTGTCCATCGAGCCTTTGGGGGACGCGGGAAAGCCCTCCCAAGTTGGCCGTCCCGCGGCCCCCAAAGGCCCGATTGGCACCAAACCTGGACCAGCCTATGAGT
The DNA here is from genome assembly GCA_037349105.1 of Limnomonas spitsbergensis. Taxonomy (NCBI): domain Eukaryota; kingdom Viridiplantae; phylum Chlorophyta; class Chlorophyceae; order Chlamydomonadales; genus Limnomonas; species Limnomonas spitsbergensis. Next base: position 1,632,581 of record JAYJMM010000101.1, on the reverse strand, counting down.
TGAGGCCAAACCTGGACCGGCCAATGAGTGGAGACGGACCAGCCTATGAGTTTAGGCCAAACCTGGACCAGTCTATGAGTGGAGATGGACCTCCCAAGTTGGCCGCATAGCCAAAAAACAAACACTGCCACTCACCAGTTCAGTTCCATCAGCGCCAGCGCAGCGTCCCGGCAGGTCCGGCTACACGGCCGTTTGACCGCTAGCAGCATCTCCTCGTCGCTGCTGCCGCCGACGGCACCCGTCCCAGAGACCGCCTCGTGCCACGCGCCCTCGCTGACCAAGCCGCCGCAGCCCAACCTCAGTCGCCGCATCGCAAGCGGGCAGGAGCCCGTCGCCGAGGGCCAACCGCCCCCGCCCCCGGCCACACCGCCGATACCCTCCAGGTACAGTTTCTGCAGGAACTCAGGGCCCAGCTGTGCCTGCGCCTGCTGCTGCTGCTGCTGCGGCGGCGGCGGCACATGGGGATAGTCTTGCAATGCGGCCGGAAAGGCTTGCGACGAAGCGCCTGCACCACCGGCTCTCCCCAGCCTGCCATCGTCGCTTTGGAGGAGCTGGAGGTGCTGTTGCTTCTGCTGCTTCTGCTGGTGCATTTGAAACATGTACATCTGAAGCATAAGCTGCTGCTGCTTGACATGGTCAACGGCGTGAGTCGCCAGACAGTGCGGTACAGATGGCAGTACGGCGGCCGCCAGCTCCGCCGGCGTGCTCGCGAGGAGGGGCGGCGGCTGCGAAGAGGTAGCGTTCGCCGCCGCAGGGGTGGGCGGCTGTGTCGGCGGCAGTGGGGCGTTGGTCAGGCGCCCGTGCTTGTACCGCAGGCCACACCTGGAAAAAAAGGGGATTTGGTGGCAGATGTTAGGTTTCAGGTTTTCCTAGCACGACGGCACATAGCTGGCGCGATGTTTGTACACCGTATTTAATACCTGCACATGTACTCCTTTGAAGTAGTACAACATCTACACATGCAGCCACTACTTTTAGTGCACAATCGTCACACTCCCTCGCTTGTTGTACGATGTACACACATCCAGTAACTTGATGTCGCACAACGTGCACATTTCCCCCACGCGTTGCAGTGCAACACCTACAAGTGTACTCATTTATTGTAGTACAACGTGCCTGCATTCTTTATCCAGCTTACACATCCATGTGCAGGTTAAAGTACAACGCATAGGATTCACTCAATGTAGTACACGTGTACAACGGACTCACATCCCTTCATTTTGTGTAGTACGATATTATGTAAGTGCACCCAGTCCCTTTATGTAGTACAACGTCTGCACATCCACTCACTTATTGCACAGGTTGACGTGCTGAGAGGTGTTGCCCAATGTCCATCCCCTCCGCCAGCATCCAGAAGTCTGCAGTGTCTGCGGCATGCATGGATGTGGGGAGAGGCAAAGGAAGTCGTTAGATCGCTGTTTCTGTCAAAGCTATCCCAGATTCCCAGGTTGTTTGATTGTAAGTTTCATTGGCGGCGCCAACAAACGTCCCGAGAAGAAGGGGTTTGCCACACTCTCTCTTCAGAAGACGGGGGTATACTTCACACCCTGTCCCCAAAAAATGGGCCAACCGTATTGCCCGTCACAAAGAGGAAGGGCCGGTCGCTCACATATCTTAGAAAAGGGGTACATGCCACACACCCTGCCCTGGAAGAAAGGGGCATGCCACTCCATGCATGCCCCCAACGAAGGGGGCATGCCACACCATGTCCCCTGAAGGAATGGGCAACAAGCCTTGATGCAACTGGCCGCAAGAGTCTCCCACCTTGCAGTAGCCGCAGTGTGAGGGGTGAGAGGGGTTGGTGGCTTTGAAGATGGGCAGCGCGCCAGAGGATGATGAAGCGACCGGTGCCCCGAGCGACCCGGTGGCATGGTGCCGCCCGACCGGAATGTGCACATGCGCCTGTTGCTGCTGTTGATGCTGCGTTGGACGCTGGTGCCTGCTGGCGTCGCCCCTGGATTGTTTCTGCGCCTGTTGCGTTTGGAGGCCGGGCATGCGCATCATGGGCTGTAATAACGCAAGCAAGTTAGGGCGGGCGGTGCCCGCGTGATGGTCTCCCCCGAAATGCGTCGATGCTGCTACTGTTCTTGTCGGTGTCGCTGCAGGGCATGGGGGCCCGCTGGATTCTGACTTGATGTCGAGCTCGCCGAACTTGTTGCTGTTGGACGTTGAGCTGGATTGCGCGGGTGGGGTCCCCAGGGTCTGGACCCGACCGTCGTGCATGTTGGACATGCTGATTCGCACTGTCTCCCCCGCCGTCTCTATGTGGTATCAATAGCTGGGCAGGCTTTTAAATCGGCGTTAACTTGATAGCGGGTTTGTTCGAGCGGCAACGGGCAGCACCACGTGGCGTATCATGATCCCATTGATCATGCAACGCTGACACCACGTACGTCCCTGCTGGTGATGCCAACGCTGTTTATCCCATCCCACGTGAATGCACCTGTGCGATCGAGATTCTAGCTTTGGCCTGCGTCGATGTGCGAGTGTCTGACCACATTCCTCGAAATCTTGCGGTTGCTTTCAGTTAGGGTAAAGATTGCTTGGACCCTCGAGAGCATGTCGTCCAAGAGAAGCATGGAGACGGCTAGGGGCATGAGAACAGATTCACGGTTTTCGGCTGAGAGCGGAGCCGCTGGAGCGAAGTGCCACCTCCCGCCAAACACACGACCTTTCGCACCCGGGAAAGATGAAAGTAAACTGGCTGGGCCGATCTGCTTCATTTCTATGTTTAACAGTCCTGATATGTTCGTTTTTTGAACATGCGGCCTCCGATCCCCACAGGAATATGCCCGTTGACGATCCTTGTTCAAGTGAGATATCATGAGGAATATCCTGGGGGGGTCGATCGAGCTCGATTTATACAAATTTTGAAAACTTCTGGCAAACTTAGCCTGGCAAACGCTAAGTTTAAGGGTCTTCTAGAGAGGGTCTTCTACTGCATGCCCCCCACTTTGGCCAGGAGAGTGATAACATGGGGGAACCGGCATGCCGGCTTGCATGGCCTGGAATCCGGAGAGCGCTGGGAGGGGAAAATGACAGGCCGATGGACAGCCACCACTGGGCAGGTGGGGAACAACCCAGCCACCCAGGGGCGGACTTCCGGTCTTTTACAGCCGGTGGCACCAGCAGCAGTTACTGCCCCTATTTATTTCTGCCGTAGTTTAACAGACGTGACAAGAACACTAGAGATTCCTTTAACACGCTGCAGCCTGCAGTTGGGGTGCACAGGTGCCTACTGGCTGAGTGCACAGCCTGTGGTCGGAGACTTGTTTTTTGTGGACAAAACTGAGGGGGGGGGCAAAGAGAAACTGTAAGCACCCATCATCGAAAATTATAGAGCTTGACAAAAGCTTTCCAAATCTGGTCTTAAAATGCATTTTGGCCCAGCGGTGCCTGAGGTATTCCTGAGGTACAGAGAGCCAAACTATGAGGACTTCGTAGATTTCACAAAAGCTTACTTTGCAAAGAACATCTCGACCCCGAGAAGACTGCTTGATATGAAGATCTGAATGAGGGTAGGGTCAGGGCTTTCCAACGACCCCCTGTGCATGGTCAACGTTAAGTACCTGGTCAACACATGTCAAACTAGGAGGGGGGGGGGGTCCAAGCCCCTAACAAAACGTTTGTTTTCTTCTTGAAGCCGAGTTACCCTCCCAAAAGTTCTTAGGTGCAACTCCCATGTCAAACGGACGAGTTTTGATGAATTAGGGGGGACAGGGGCCCTGATTTTTTCTGCCCCTCCTTCGGACAAAACAGTCTGCCCGGAACGTTTCTGCCGTAGTTTAAAAGATGTGACTAGAGCCCTAGAAATTTCTTGAACAGGCTGCAACCTGCAGTCGGGGTACAAAGGTGCCCATTGGTTGAGTGCACAGCCTGTGGTCGGAGATTTATTTGTTTATGGACACAAAAGTCTGCCCTGAACTTGCCTGTTTTGAATGTCGGTGCACTATAGCCTAAGGCTGGCATGACTGCTGACTAAAGCTTAACATGCCATCCTTTAAAAAGAGCTCTCTGAGCCTCTGGTATGCACTTCTGTGACATACATCTAATACATCTCTGATACCGGTACTCGTTAGTCAATACTTATTTTTGCCCTGCCCCCTAGGCCCCTAGTGTTTGTTTCGTTCTTTTCTCCCAACTCTTTAGTTAGGTGCCCACGCGGCCGAGCCTTTTTGAGCAGGGCCCAGAGGTGTAACGTTATTGACTCATTGGCATTTATCCATACTCGAAGGTTGAGAGATCGAACCCACATCACGACCTTCTCTTCCCCCGTCTAGATCGCTGGGTTCCATGGTCCTGCCCCCTCACATTGGAGGGTAGCATGGCTGCACCATGGTCCTGGCTGTGCATGGTAGCTGGAATCGAGCTTAGTCATTCCCAATAACCAGCCCCACGCGGCCGAGCGTTCAGCAGAGCCCAGCGGGTATGCACCGTTATTAACTTACTTCATGGTAAGTCCCAACTTGGGGATCACACTATTTCTGTATGCCTGCAATATTATCACGCAATAAGCCAACAACCCCAGCTAGCCTTTTGTTGCTAGTGCTTAGATTTGGACATTTGGTCTCTGGTGCCTGTTTCGTTCCTCGTTCGAAATCACCGGTTCGCTCTGCCTGGCCCTTTCGCAAAAGGCTGGCAGGCGTTTTTTAGGAGCATATACCGCTACGCGGTATGTGGGTGGTTACGTCAACTTTGTAGCAACAACAACCCCCAGAACACTCAGGCCCACCATGAGCCCACTGCAGCTGCATGGGCTGTTGAGGGCTGAGGAATCTAACCTCCTTGGTTTTATTTTCGGCCTTTGGTTTTGTCCCTATTTTTCTTTCGATGGTAGTCTTCCTACCTTCCGCTCCCTTCCCCTTTCGCTGGACGAAATATACATGAACAAACTTGACAGATCATGCCACGAGGTAGTGCGCATATAATTAAAACAAATGTGCCAAGGTCTACATGATGAAGAATGACGGAAATGACCCGTCCTGGTAACCTGTGGGTTGTCTTGATCGACTTTAAGGACAGCTAAGCTGTGAAAGTGCTTGAGAAAAAGACTGTTGTTCCTTTTTATAAACACATTAAAGCATCACATGTGATGCATGAGACAGGCACCAGCAAACCGGCACAAGAATTGTGCAACTAGGGCAGCAAGCAAACACCGGGCGGTGGCCCTCTTGCACTTTCTCGTGCTAACCAACAACCACCAGTGCCCCCATTGCACTTTTTCAAACAAGCTAACCACCACTCACCTGGTGGGAGCCCCCTGAATTTGTCAAAGAAACTAACAACCACCAGTAGCCCCTTGCACTTTCTCAAATTAACTAACGACCACCGGGCGGTGCCCCCTGTGCACTTTCTCGAGCAAAGTAACTACCACCAGTTATATTTTTGTTGTTTCATAAACAAACTAATAACCACTTGTGCCCACCATGCACATGATACCAGCATTGAAGTACCTCGCTGCGGCGCAGGAGTGCACCCTTACATTGTAATCGAAGTGGGAAGGATGACTGAGAAATAATTTCAACACCAATTTCACACCAGTACTATTTCAGAGGGCGACACGAAGGGGAAAGGGGCTTGAAAGCTAATTCAAATTCAAGAGGATTGCATTCGAGCTTGAGCCCCTTGGTTTGTTTGGTTGTCACACCATCTCATGTGATCATGTCCCATCTCGGCATCAGTACATTCATGCAGCATGCAACACATATTACTCTCAGCAATCAGAATTGAACAAATGAACAAATAAATCCACTTCACCCACTGAAGGTGACTCAATTTTTTTGTTCATGCTACTTGGAGAAAACTGTCCCTTAACTCTAAAATCTAGAAGTCACTGATGAACAGTATATATACCGGTGCCACCTCTCCAATACAAATGGCCTGCCAGTAGTGAGATATCGGTCATGCCAAAAATGCAGAACAGCCGAATGCAGAACAGCCTGTGCCGAATGTCACAATGTAGAATAACTTGTGCCGATGGGTGCACCAGGGGAGGTGCCCAACTCTAATTGGCCACTTGAAAAAAATCGTGTAAATCTGCCAACAACCGATCCTCACCCCATCAACATATCACACACCTTCCTGCACTCTCTTCCCGACTAGCTATCACGACAACTGTCTGAAACATACAGCAGGTATGGAAAGCATGAAACAATCACACTATCTGTACAACAGAAACAGCATGGCAACCTACACCCGCAAAACACAACCCTTAGCCCTTAACTATCCCAGGGGCGAACCCAACGAGTGCAAACCCAATGCCCCAGGATGCAATGGTATGGCACGGATGTGGCTTTGGCCTAAGTTACGTTGTAGACTTAACTCTCACGCCTTAGACAGGACGCAGCTCTTTCTCTCACTGCATTCACGAAGCGTTGCCACACTTTCCCTCTACCTTTCAGCAACAATGTCTTTGAGCGCCATATCCTCGCATGTCCTAGCTACACTACTGCATCTTTCAGCCGCAAGTCACTGCATGGCCCAGTGCCACGTAGACCCGACCGCCATTCGCCGCAGCCCCTCAACCAATCTTGCTCGGTGTCCCAGCCTCGCATCGGGGAACTGTCCGGCAAGCATGGACCATACGGATCCGAGACCACAAGATCCAGACGGCAGATCTGACAGCCTGGCGCTCAAACCGGCCGCCAGGTCAGCATCCGGGCCCGTGGTGCGCGACACACGACGGATCCTGAGATCCGACACATCGAGATCTGGACCGGGCGGCAGCTCGCCCTCCTCCAGGCCACTGTTCCGACGGTGGTCGCCGCCTGCAGACAGACGCGCTGCTGCTGCAGCCGCAAGGGGTGTACCGCTACCTCCTCCGGCATCGCTTCCCCCGCTGCCACCCCCCTCACCGCCCCGCTCCTCCACCTCTTCCCCATCAGCCGCCACGTCCAACGGCAACCGCGCCCGCTTCCGGCCGCCTGCAGACCGGGATCCGGATCCGCCGCCTCGTGCGGATCCGGCCTCGGATCCACTGCCCATCCCTGGGGCAAGGCCTCCGCACCCGCCAACGCCGCTCCCGCTGCTGCTGTCGCTGCTCCGCTTTGCGCCGTCAGGGGGATGGGCCGTATGGACCGGGCAGCGCATTCGCTTATAAGAAAAGCTGCAGCCGGCAGTGACAGCCCCCCGGGTGTGTTCTGTGCGAGCCACCTGCCCCCCTCTGTCGCGATCGCCACCGACTTCTTCTTCGCCATCCTGATCCGGGAAGCTTTCGGTGCGACGGCGACGGCGGAGGTTGCTTCCCGCTGCTGCTGCTGCTGCTGCTGCTGCTGTAGTTGCTGGCGGCGGCTGGCTCGTTTGGCTTGAGGCAACCAGACGGCTCAGCCCCAAGAGCGCCGGGCCGTCAACGTCATGCTGGCGGAAGGGCTCAGAGAAGTCCTGCGAGGCAAACAACAGGTTCAGGGTTTCGGTGTCCCAGCTTTTGTTTTTTAGGTACTTGCCAGGTATCTCCATGTTTCTGTTCGATTTTTGTTGATTCAGGTCAGCTGAACCAAGTTGGCCCGGCCTTGCCCCACCTTGCTGAGCCTCTTAGTTGGCATGATTTGAACAATTGAAATACGGTAGAGCATCAGCTTTTAAGCATCATCAACCATGAAGTTTTTGAATCATTGAAATATAACAGCACTGCAGTGATCGGTGCCGGTACACAGTATGAAGCATTCGAATGATTGAATTGATTGTAAAAGGGTGAAAATAATACCAGTGTTAGGTGCTGGATGAAAAAATGAGATAAATAACGAAACAAATGACAAAAAAACACGCCATCACTGCTTTGCAATAAAGGGCGAGGATGGAAGCGAATGTATGAATGGTCAGGATTTAGGGTGAAGGAGGCATTCCCCACCTCTGCTCCAACATTTGCCAGCCAAAGTTGCACGGCGTCGGTCGACCAACTGGAGGCGTCTTCATTCAGCGGCAGCAGCTGCTCACTGGGTGCTGCGGCCACAGGCAGCAGCAGCATGCGCGTGGTAGCAGCAGCGAGACCACCGCCAACCCTCACACCCTCGGACCCCTGCAAGCCGCTTACGACTGCTGCCGCTGCTTCCGCCGTGGGCCTGCCTCCAAAGACCAGGGCCTCGGCACCCCTGTCGCGCTGCTCCTGGCGCGCTGCCACCACCGCCGCGACTGCGGCTGCCGCTACGATGGTGCTGTTCTTCACAGCGACATGTGGGGCGTGCTGTAATGTCCCGCCCACTTCACCTCCCTGCTCCCTCTTCACCAGCGCTGGCCCAGCCGGTTTGTTGCCCAAACTCTCAGAGGTGGCCTCCAGCCTTAAACCTGCAGGAGCTGACTGCCAGAATCCGCCTCCCTCAACCGTCCCATCATCTGGATATTGGTGGCCAAGGCCTTGGAGCTGCTGCTTCTGGTGCTGCTGGTAATCCTGATGGCGCTGCTGCACTTGCAACTGGTGGCTAGCCTGCTCCCATAACGACGCCTCCTCGCCCCGCTGCCGCTGCTGCAGCTGATCGACCCCTTGATATGGCTGCTGCTGCTGCTGCTGCTGCTTGTCATCTAGTTGCTGCTGCTGCTGCTGCTCGTCCTCTAGCTGCTGCTGCTGCTGCTGCTGCTGCTGTTGCAGACGGCTGGTCAGCACCTGCAAGTTTGGTACATCCCCCGATTGGGACAGTGCCAGCAGACGGCGCAAAAGATCACGCGTCCGAGGGGTGAGGCGCGGGCGGGCGGATCCAGCGACAAGCGCGGCTGCCGCAGCCGTAGCAGCCACAGCAGCTAACCTAGAGACGAACTCCTCTCCATTGTCACCGTTACCAACACCATCGGGAGCAGAAGCAATGCATGGGCTAGCGGGCCCACTACTGAGCCCACCATTGGGCCCACCACTGGGCCCACCGCCACTGGGCCCACTGCCACTGGGCCCACCGCCACTGGACCCACCACCATTGGGCCCACCATTGGGCCCACCGCCAGAGCCAGCTAACGTTGCTCGCTGGGATTGTATTGGCGTTGCTATGTTTGCAATGGCTGACGCTGCCTGTGGTGCCACCATCGGCAACGCTTCCAGGAACGGTGATAAAAGCGCAGGCAGATGCTGAGAGGCGTGCCCGGGCGCGGCGACGGGGCTGCGGCTGATAAGTCCCTCGGTGGGCGGGTAGACGGCGGCAGCGGCGGCGGGACCATCAGCTGTGTCTGAGGGTTGCGGTGGGTGTTGCGGCTGTTGGCCCGGGGTCTGATGGCAGTCTGGGAGAGGGTATGGAGACTGGCTTCTCGCCCTGTGCTTCTGCTGCAGGCGCTCGGCAGCCTCAGCCAGCGCCTGCTGCCTCAGCTGCGCCTGCACGTCCTGCCACTGCTGCTGCTTCTGCTGCTGCTGCTGATCCCGTCGCTGCTGCTGCTGCTGCTGCAGCTGCTGGATCCGCCTGGCCTGCTGCTGCAGTTGCTGCTGCCGCCATAGCTCCGACTGCTGGCGCAGGAGGGTAACCCGTCCCAGCGGCTCGTGTATCGCTGCAGGCTCCTTACTGGCAGTTGGCGCGGCCTCGACGTACCTGTGGGTGCAGGGTTTCAGGGTTGAGGGTTAAGGATTTAGGGTTAAGGGTTGAACCCTCAACATACCTGCGTGTGCAGGGGCACTGAATGCTGGGAGGTTCCGGGAAGGCTTGAAGTTTTAGATTTTGAGCATAAATCTTGGTCTAAGACCTGGCCCTGAAACCCATCCCTGAAACCAAACCCTGAAACATATTCCTGAAACCTGGTACCGGTTCCTAAACCCTAAAACCTAATCCCTAAACTCTAAACCCTAAACCCTAAACCCTTCAGCCTACCTCTGAGGCCTAGCCCTGACAGCTATCTCTGAAACCTTGCCCTGCAACCTAACCCTGAACCCCGACCCTGAAACCTGTACATCAGTTGATTGTTATAGACCCGTCATCCCCTTCTGTCACCCCACCCTCCTTCCCAAACCCACACACAGTTTTAGGCTTTGTTTTGGTTCTTGACGCCGGTTTCCCGCCTTTCGCAAAAGGCTGTGGGTAGATGCGTCATCTTTGTAACAACAATACACACCTTATCCCCGAAACCGTCCGCTGGAGTGTCGACACGGCCTGCCACTTCTTTAACGGGTCATGTACTGCCTGTAGCACCGCTCCGGAGCCCGCCGCAGCGGTACCAGCATCGGTCCAGACATGGCCCCTTGGTGCTGCGTCTTCTGCCTGCGCCATATCTCTGCTTAGGAATGCTTGCTTCTGCTGCTGCCTTGGCGGTAGCTTATAGCGCTGCTGCTGCCGCTGTTGCTGTTGCTGTTGCTGTTGCTGTTGCTGTTGCTGTTGCTGTTGCTGTTGCTGTTGCTGTTGCTGTTGCTGTTGCTGTTGCTGCAGCATCTGCTGCTGCTGCTGCTGTTGCATCTGCATCTGCTGCTGCTGCAGCAGCAAAGGAGGCAATGGATCGCCCTGGGTGGCTTTGGCTGCCGCCAGACGTGCCTCTTCTGCGCCATTTTGCCCAGGCACCCCTTCCTCTGCGGTGTTCTGCTGCTGCTGCTGCTGCTCCTGCTCCTGGTTAGGTATGGGAGTTGGTGGACAGGCAGTCCTTTTGACCGGATGCTCAGACTCAGCGCTGAGTGCATAAGCTCGGTGTCCCAATGTGCTGGTGGGAAGGTGGGAGGAAGGTGGGAGGAAGGTGAAATAAAGGTGGCAAGAAGATGGGAGGAAGGTGGCAGGAAGGTGGAGAGAGCGTGGGAGGATAGTTTCTGAAAATAGTGTGGAGGGAAGGTGACAGGAAGGTGGCTGGAAAGTGGGAGGAAGGTGGAGAGAGCTTGAGAGGAAAGTGACAGGAGAGGTCCTGTGGGAAGGAGGTGGAAAACGTGTGAGAAGGTGTGAGGAAGGTGGCAATAAGGTGGCAAGAAGTGACATCAATGTGGCAAGAAGATGGGCAGAAGGTGACAAGAAGGTGGGAGGGAGGTGGCTAGAAGGTGGGAGGAAGGCTGCTTGAATACGTGCTGCTCCAGCCACAAGGTTCTAGGAATATGTCAGTGTCATAAAAGGGTTCAGGGTTAAGGGTTAAGGCATCAGTCAGATCCCTAGACCCTTAACTAAGGGACCGGGAAATGGAATGAAGGCCTTTGGAGGATGCCTCAGACACGAGGGTTGGAGATCGGGCAATGTGACGTTTTGTGAAGCTTACCGTGCAGACATCTAGTTCCATAGGGCACTCAAATGCTGCCTCAGTCATGCAAATGCCGACCGATTCATTTGTATGGTTGCAAACATCGGCTCCTCAGCAGAAAGGTTTCCGCAACAGTCAAACGCGGTAGACGTATAGAGTCTTTGGGAACTGGGATCTAGATCCAACCTGTGCCTTTTCCTGTTGCTGCTACAAAGTCCACGCAACAGCCCATAGCCTTTTTCGAAAGGGCTAGGCAGAGCGAACCGGGAAAGAGAGGATGACATAATAATGGAAGCCCTAAGAGAGGCACTGAACTAAGAAGAGCCAGCAGTTGCTCAACACAAGCCCAGGGCACGCGTTAAGGGACCAGGCAGCAGACAAATTAGCACATGATGCCACAATTTCACCTGCCTCACTTTCAACCGCCACACTTTCAACTGCCACACTTTCACCTGCCACAACTGTGTACACTCTGGGCCTGGCCTCACCTCATCCTCAGCCCCAACAGTGCACGAGCCGCAGTTGCCTCGCCGTCTAGGGCCGCACCCTCATGCCCGCCGGGGCTACTATCAGATCTCCAGGCTTCAGCAGCAGCAGCAGCAGCAGCGGCAGGAGCCGACGCAGCAGATATGCCCGATGCAGCGGTACCAGCCGCCGCAGGCCTCGATGGGATTTTGAAACTGGGAGAGCTGCCTCTAGCATTCGCAGTATTGAACGCATGAGCTGCATCGGACTGGGCCGCAGGCCAAGCACGCCCGATGTCCGCCGCCAGAGGAGCTGAAGCAGCAGCAGCAGCAGCTGGCCCCGGCGGGCCTGCTGCAGGCGGCATACCGCCTGGCATGCCGGGTCCCGAGGTGATCGAGTGGCTGTGCGGATGTGGCGCGCGGCCGCCCGCCACTCCGCCCTGACGGCGCGGCCGCCTCACCTTGAACGGCATCCCGCCGATGCCAGGCACCATACCGAGAGGCTTCATGCCTACCGGGGATGGCTGTGGGTACGCTGACATAGCTGCCGCTACCTGTCGCCGTGAAACTGCCGCCGCCACTCCCTCTCCTGCCTTGGAGGAGGCGAGTGGGTTGTGGGCGGCAGCTTCGGACTGAGGAGCGGTGCTTATGAAAGGCGGCGCCGACGTCCTGTTTTTCAAGAGGCACGCGGTGAGCCCTCCGAGCATGGAAGCATGCTTGATGCCTGCGCCCGCGCTTGAATCAGTCCTGAAGTCCTCGCGGCAGCCTGCCCGCCAAGCCTGATCTGCTGCGCCGGTAACATCCCTCAGGCCCTCCCTGGCTGCGGAACCAAGTGCGGCTCCGGAGCCCAAGACCCGGTGCCCCGCCTGCCAGGCAGCGGAGGCCGGCCCCTGCTGCATCAGGGAGGCATGCCCAGTGGCGGCGGCGGCGGCCGCCGCCGCCGCCGCTGCTGCGCCATCGATGCATGCCGCCTCTGCCGCCACACTGCCCCCGGGGGCTTGGCGGGCGGGCCAGTCTGCTGAGGTAAGGTTGAGAGTAGCTAGGGGAGCTAGAGCTAGGTTGAGACTAGCTGGGGAAGGGTAGCCCGAGGGACTAGTGGGCACAGCGTGAAGGAAGGTGTCGTTACTTGTCAGGCCTTGGCCTGCTGATCCGCCCGTCAATGCCGAGGGCTTGCCATCTGGGCTGTGTGCCGATCTGCTAGGCATAGGTGACACCTTCTTGTACCTGAGACCACACCTAATGGAGCAGGTGGGCGGATGAAAGTGGTGAAGCGGTCGGGCGGTTGGGCGGTTGGGCGGGTAGGCGGTGGGCGGGTGGAGCAGATGGGCGGGTGGGTGAGCAGGCAGGTAGCCGGGCGGATCTGGGATCTCAGATCTGGGATGGTGGATCTGGGCTAATAGGGGATTGAGGTCGAGGAAGTTTTTTTTAATTAAAATTTGACTTCACAGAGTGTGAAACTGGCAGCCAAATCTTTGATAACACGAGGCGCTCATATACAAATCAGAGCCCGGGTGCCCATGTAGCCCTCGTCGGCAGCCAAGAAAAGCAAGCAGGGACAGGAAGGGCATGCGACCAACAAGCGCCCACACCGCCGCCCCGCTCTATCTGTGGCTTATGGGTAGATGCATAGATGGTGCAAGAACGTTATACTTTTTTCTTCTGGAAGTTTGAATGGAGCTTCCATTCAGCTTCCCAAAGGAAGTTCCCATGGAGGCTTCCCTAAGGCAACTCCCCTGGAGAGCTCCCTAAGGAAAAGACCAAAGGGGAGGAGCAAGGGGATAGACCAAAGGGAGCAAAGGAAAGCTCCGTAATGATAGGAGCAAAGGGGAGCTCCCTAAGGGAAGCTCCTTCAGGGAAAGACCAAAGGGAAGGAGCAAAGGAGGAAAGGGAAGGACCAAAGGGAGCAAAGAGGAGGACCTATGGGAAGCTCTGTAATGGAAGGAGCAAAAGGAAGCTTCCTTAGGGAAGCTCTCAGGGAAGGACAAAAGGGAACCTCCCATGCACTTCACCTGATTATATAGTCAATATTTGGTACACTGGTACCGGAATGGGCAGTAGGCCTTCTCCTCCCTCAGATATTTTATATGTATTTTATTCGATGCTGCCCTCAGCAGATGTGGGCACAAAATTACTTTCGTACCAACCCTCAAGAAGCAGCTGAATGCACTTCCCGCCTGTCTACCTGTTGAAGTTATTGTCCCATGCCAAAATGGAAGGAAATAAAATAAAATAAATAGAGCATACCAGTAGTAAAAACAATTGCTCCACGCAGCCCCGCCTGTCCCATGCCAAAATACGAAAATGGTGACGGTGCGGGCGCAGCTTCAGCCCATGCCGCACTATTTCCTTAACCTACACGCCCCTGCAGGAATAGTTTTCTTTCTTCCTCGACGTGAAACACGTAGAACAGTATAAATTAATAATACAGATCAAACACCGTCTCGAAATGTCTCCGAGCCACCCCTTCTGTTCACCTGTTACACATGTTGGCCCATGCCAGACGCTCCTCGTCCACCACCCAGCCACGGCGCCAGCAGCCTGAGGTGTAGGTGCTGCAAGGGTACAGCAAGGAGTTGAGAGATTAAGGTGTGTGTAGTTGCTGCGAGGGCAATGCTAGGGTTTGAGGGTTATCGTTTTATGTAACTGGTGCAACAAGGGGGTGAGGGTTTAGGTTTCATGAAACTGGTATTGCGAGGGCACAGCAAGGAGTTGAGAGATTAAGGTGTGTGCAACTGTTGCTGCGAGGGCACAGCAAGGGGTCGAGGGTTGAGGGTTTGGGTAATTGTTGCTGCGAGGGCACAGCAAGGGCTTGGGGGTTTAGGGCTTGTGTAACTGTTGCTGCGAGGGTGCAGCAAAGGGTTGATGGTTGAGGTTTGTGTAACTGTTGCTGCGAGGGCAAAGCAAGGAGTTGAGGGTTAACGGTTTGTAACTGGTGTTGCGAGGGTATAGCAAGGAGTTGAGGGTCCAGGGCTTGTTTAATTGGTTCTTTGAGGATGCAGCTAGGGGCATGGGGTTAACTGGTGCTGTGAGGGTGTAGCAAAAGGCTAAGCCTTCTTTAAGAGAGTCAGCAAGGTGTTTTAGGACTATGTTTGTTACAGGTGCTGCAAGGGATACAGAAAGAGGTTTGGGGTTGAATGAGGGTTTCACAAGGGGTTCAAGGTTGAAGGTTATTCAATTGTGTTGTGAGGGTGCAGAAAGGAGGTCAGGGTTTAGGGTTGGGATTTTTTTTGAGGGTGCAGGAAGGATTTCAGGGCTTTGGGATAAGGCTGTTTCACTGTTTCTGTGAGGGTGCAGGAGGGATATTAGGGTTTGGAGTTCAGAAGTGGTGCTGTGATTGTGTGTTTGAAGGGTTTTGGGATAGTGGCACTGAGGCAGTTAAGGCCGGGGACCTGTGTTCTCAGGCTTTGGCAGCGGTTCTGAAGGAGTAAATTATGTGGATGCAAATCACGTGTTCATATGAGTGTGCATATCAGGGGTTTGGGGATAAGGGCACTCAGGCCAATTATGGCCTGTATAATAAGGTTTCTGCAGGGGGGTCTGAAGTAAATTATTTTTATATAAATATCATGATGAGGGCAATCTTCTGGTGTTGAGGAACAATCCATGGAATGTGCCCTTTGTCGCGCTCGTGCTGTGACAGTATGTCACATCACAGGCAAAACATATTCTCTGCAAAAGTTCAATGTGCTTTCAAGTTTTTACAGTCCAGCGGGGGCATCCAGTTTGCAATGCTGCAAGGTTTGGGTCCAAGTATGCGGGGCTTGAGTTTCAGGTTTGGAGATCATGTCCATATTGATTTATTTTACTTATTTAGGTTTTGGGGGGCAGAGCTGGGGGTTCTGCTAAAACCTAGGGTAAGACAGAGCTCAGGGTGCATGTCTCAGCTAGGGGAAGTGACCAAGAACCTGTGGCCAGGGGCGTTTCAATATTTTGTTGGGAGCAACATGACGCAGCTGTGTCTCCCTTCCAGCAAATTGCGTTTTTTTTAATAGCAGATACCCGGAGGTAACAAACATCCACCTCTGCACCAATCAGTTTGCACATTAATTATTGTTTGCCTGATACAAAGGCAAAAGACGATGACGGTCATCAAAATCATATGGAGAGATCAAAAGATTTTTAGGCACGCCAGCGTTCTGCAAAGGTTACCTCTGACACAGGGCGCAGGAGTTGGGAATTGCGGGGCAGGTGGCCTGAAACAGCGGGACTGGCATCAGCATCAGCGCAGGAAGAGCCTCAGGTGTAGAAGCACTAGAGCGAGGAGCAGAGCCAGCAGGAGGTCCGGAGGTCAGGGGCTGCTCCAACCGCTCCAACCGCTCCAGATGCTCCCAACGCTCCAGCTGCACCGGTCCCTCCGGCTGGTCCAACCACTCCGGCTGCACCGGCCCTTGCTCAACGGGATATAGGGGACGCTTCAAAGAGAGGAGCAACGATGGACAGGAGCGCTGCCGGCCAGCAGAGAGGAGGGAGGGGGAAGCAGCAGAAGACCTTTGTCCAGCAGCAGCAGCTGCAGCAGCAGCCTCTTTTCCAGCAATGACGGCAGAAGGAGACGCACTGGCATCCGCATATTTTCCAAGTGTAGTAGCAGCAGCAGCAGCCTCTCTTCCAGCAGCAGCAGCAGCAGCAACAACAGGAGCAGCAGCACAAGGAAATGCAGCAGCAGTGGAAGCAGTGGCAGCAGCACGAGCCCTGCTTGACAGAGGCACTGTCATCAATGGAAACAATGGGCTGCTTTGATCCGGAGCGGGCCAGGGGGCGCCGGCCGCCGCCGCCGCCGCTGTGCGGTCGGCAACAAGGAGCCGGCTCAGCTGGCTCAGCAGCGACAGCTTTGCGGCCCGAATATCTGCTTTGCTGGGGCCCAGCTGGCCGTGGGCGGCCTCCGAGCTGGGCAGCAACAGCCGTGCACCCCGCGTGTCATCATCCTGACTGGCATCCAGCTGGCGGCCAGGTGTCACTTCTGGACGTGTGGGCACAGGCGATGAAGGTGGCGGCTTTTGGGTCAGACCTACATCCCGACGAGTGAGGGGTGATCTGCCTGCATGGGCAGAGGTTGCATGCATGCATGGTCAGAGAGTGTGCATGCATGCATGGGCAGCAGTGAAATGAATATATAGCGAGAGAGGTTGTATGCATGCATGATTCAAGCAATTGGATGCATGCATGGTCAGCAACTTTGCATGCAACCAGGGGTAGCGGTGGCATATACGCATGGTGAGAGATGTTGCATGCATGCATACATGATACAGGCCTTTGCATGGACGCATGGTCACCATGCTTTGCTGCCCTCGTTTAGGGAGGCTCCTGAAGCACATACATTGGTTTGCGTCAAACCTTATCTTTTAACCCTAGACCAGCTGGATGAGGAAGAAAGATAGAAAGCTACACCCTATTAGGGCGTGGAGGTTCAGGAAACAGCGCAGCTTGGGGCCATAGCCACATCCGCGCCATTTGCTCGAACCCCAACCTTATAACCTGACCTACAGGGCTTATGCCGAACCCCTAAAAAGTATGGTCGTCACTCGTCAGCTGGCGTTTGTTCAGACTTTAGGATTAAGGGTGCGCTAGCCTACCGACATCTGTGAGGCCCCTGGGCGGCCAATAGGCTGGGCAGATAAGGAACCAACCTCCACCGGCCCACTGCTGGCGGCCCAAGCAGCAGGGCTCACTGCACCAGGCCATCCCGGCCGTAGGCTGTAATGTAGCTGAGTTGTGGCCGAAACATCATAAATAAACAGTGAAACCACTGTTGCTGCTGGTCAGGCCTCAGATGATTCTGGGCGCTATGTCCCCTCAGGAATAGCATCCCTTCGACCGAGGGCACCCTGTGGGTCTGTGCATGGCCCTTGAGTCCTGATGAGCTCTATTACCTGATGCTGCCAGCCTGGAGAGCTTGGATATGCTGATCCTGGGCTTATCTAATGCTGCTGGCCCTGAGGTCTTTGGTGTTGGTCTTGATGGCTTGGATATGCTAATCCCGAGGTGACCTGAACACCTGATGTTGCTGGCCCTGAGGTCTTGGGTGTTGGTCTTAATGGCTTGTATTTGCTAATCCTGAGCGGACCTGAACACCTGACGACGCTGCTGGCCCGGAGGTCTAGTAGGCTGTTGCCTGGTCTTGAGGTCATGGGCATGCTAATCCTGGGGCTGTGAGTGCTCACCTTTATTAGTTTTGCTGCCTACCCTGCCGCGCTGAGGTCTAGGGTGTTGCTTGGTCTGGAGGGCTTGGATATGCTGATCCTGGACTCACCTGATGCTGCTGTTCCTGAGGTCTTGACTCCGCTACCCCTCTCCGGTGTGTCTATCTCAGGGCTGCTGCTGGTTTCATGCCGGCGTGATTCATGGCTGAACGCGTCCGAGTTCGACCCCTTATAATTCAAAGGGCTCAGCCCTGGGCTAGTCGGCAAGGGACTTGAGGCGCTCTTGTCGGACTGGGGGTCACATCGGTCGAGGGCAGCTGCGGTCGTGGCCTGAGGCGCGAAAATTATATTGTGGTCGGCGAGGCCGTAAAGGGCGCCTTGAAGAAGGCCCTCTGGTTTGACCGCGTTCGTCATGGATGCAGGATCCTCGGCTTGTGTCATTTGCACTCACTGAGTGATATGTTGTTATCTATATGGGCTATTATATCGGTGTATTGGATTCATAAAGGCTAAGTTGTCTAGCGCTGGAGCGCGAGAGCGAGGCGATGCGCGATTGATGCGCGGCCGGCCGTCGATCGCTCGGTCGGCCCGGATTCCGGAAGTGCTTCGTTCGAGAACGACAGCGGGCGGAGGCGGACGGGCGATGACAGCCAGGACGTAGGCAGAGTGCGAAGCGAGCGTCTGTTCGCCTCACCGGTTTCCGTGGTCGTGACGGACTGATTGCGAAGAGATCGATCGATATAACCCTCGAGCTATCCACTACATTCTTTATTCATCCCGTTCCTGATTGATGGAGGAATGAACAAGAGTGGGCACAAAACACGTGCGTTTTCAAAAGTTTCTCCAGCCCTGGTCTACGATGCGTGAGATGGAGGAAGAATGGCGACATTTGAATCTATATACGGGAAATCATCGCAACGCCCTTTCCTACACAGTAGGCAGGGACGGCTTTGCCGCCCCCGTCCACGCCAAATCGCTCACCAGACGCTACACTCAGACGCCAGCCCTCAGTCCGCCTCCCTTGCCCTCCCCTTCATGGCGTCATCCTCCTTCCCACCCATGAGGTCTATGGAGGTGGAGCCCTGACAGCCGCTACCTCGCCTCAGTCAGTACAGCCAGCCCACCCCTTCATCCTCCTCCCCACCGACCCATGAGGTCTGGCTATTGAGGTAGAGCCCTGACAGCCGCTAGCTAGTACCTCGCCTCAGTCAGTATAGCCAGATCATCCACTCCTTCATCCTGCTTCCCACCCATCAGGTCTATTGAGGTGGAGCGCTGACAGCCTTTACCAATCTAGCCTCATTCAGTGTAGCCAGCCCTCCCTTTCATCCTCCCCCCCCCTACATACCCTTCAGGTCCATTGAGGTCACGGTGGAACCCTGGCAGCCGCAACCTCGCCTCAGTCACGGGCAGTATAGCCAGCCCACCCCTTCATCCTCCTTCCCACCCATCAGGTCTATTGAGGTGGAGCGCTGACAGCCTTTACCAATCTAGCCTCAGTCAGTATAGCCAGCCCTCCCTTTCATCCTCCCCCCCCTACCCATCAGGTCTATTGAGTGAGGTGGAGCCCTGACAGCCGCTACCTCGCCTCAGTCAGTATAGCCAGCCCGCCCCTTCATCCTCCCTTCTTCACCCACCAAGTCTATTGAGATGGAGCCCTGACAGCCGCTACCTCCCCTCAGTCTGTGAAGCCAGCCCTCCCCTTCATCCTCCTTCCCACCCATCAGGTCTATTGAGGTAGAGCCCTGACAGCCGCTACCTCCCCTCAGTCTGTGAAGCCAGCCCTCCCCTTCATCCTCCCTCCCCCACCCACCAAGTCTATTGAGGTGGAGCCCTGATAGCCGCTACCTCGCCTCAGTCAGTGTAGCCAGCCCTCCCTTTCATCCTCCCTCCCCCACCCACCAAGTCTATTGAGGTGGAGCCCTGACAGCCGCTACCTGCCCTCAGTCTGTGTAGCCAGCCCACCCCTTCATCCTCCCTCCCCCACCCATCAGGTCTATTGAGGTGGAGCCCTGACAGCCGCAACTTCGCCTTATTCAGTGTAGCCAGCCCACCCTTTCATCCTCCCTTCTTCACCCACCAAGTCTATTGAGGTGGAGCCCTGACAGCCGCTACCTGCCCTCAGTCTGTGAAGCCAGCCCTCCCCTTCATCCTCCCTCCCCCACCCATCAGGTCTATTGAGGTGGAGCCCTGACAGCCGCAACTTCGCCTTATTCAGTGTAGCCAGCCCACCCTTTCATCCTCCCTTCTTCATTCGCCAAGTCTATTGAGGTGGAGCCCTGACAGCCGCTACCTCGCCTCAGTCAGTGTAGCCAGCCCTCCCCTTCATCCTCCCTCCCCCACTACCCATCAGGTCTATTGAGGTGGAGCCCTGACAGCCGCAACTTCGCCTTAGTCAGTGTAGCCAGCCCACCCTGTCATCCTCCCTTCTTCACCCACCATGTATATTGAGGTAGAGCCCTGACAGCCGCTACCTCGCCTCGGTCAGTGTAGCCAGCCCTCCCCTTCATCCTCCCTCCCCCACCCATCAGGTCTATTGAGGTGGAGCCCTGACAGCCGCAACTTCGCCTTATTCAGTGTAGTCAGCCCACCCTTTCATCCTCCCTTCTTCACCCACCAAGTCTATTGAGGTGGAGCCCTGACAGCCGCTACCTTGCCTCAGTCAGTGTAGCCAGCCCTGGATATGTGTGGATCTGTGATATGGACGCGGGCTAGCTGGGTACCGTGCTCATGCACCTGGATGAGGTCACGGACATGCAATGTGCACCACAGGTAGGGGCTAGGGTTAAGGGAGGCAGACAGGGCTAGGGTTGAGGGTTTAGTGTGGGCAGGTGGGTTTAAGGATTAGGGGGTGGCAGGTGGATTTAGGGTTGAGATGGGCTACGGCACCACAGGTGGGTTCAGGGTTTAGGGCAAGGCAGGTGGGTTAGGCGCAGCAGGGGAACATGGGACCACAGGTGGGTTTAAGCTTAAGGAGGGGGCAAGGTGAGGTTGCGTCGAGAGGTTGGGCAGGCCCCCCTGAGGGCGCCATGGGTTTTCAGCAGTTGTACCAGGGCAGGCGAGGGTGGCAGGTTCTGGCTTTTGTTGAGTTTATGGACGTGGTAGACTTTGTTGAGGGCTAGTCTGTTGTCTTTGGTTTTCCTCTTTGGGGACTGGCTCTTTACATTTTTGTCTCTCTCTTGTTTTCAGGGGCAGGACCTTCGGTCTACCTTTCCGTTTTCTGGGGGAGGGTCATTGTCCTTTATGCTCCTCTGTCTTTCCTCTTGCCCTTAATTTATATACATCTCCCTACGAGACCACAGGATATACTGGCTGCAGGCGGGTGTGGGAGACCCTGCCTTTTGTGGTACTTACATTTGAGTCCCTTCGTGGTAGATATCGTTGATGCGTAGATTTTTCCAGAGGTTGGAACTTCCTTTGTATTTTGTGTTTTCCAGCCTTTTGTATTGACCCTTCACTTTATTTCCCACTTTCCCCCCCTTTCTTTCGTCCTGCCCCCTTCTGTGTCTCTTTCCATCATTCCTTCCAACTCTTTCGTTAGGCGCTCGCGCGGCCGAGCCCTACTTATTGAGCAGGGCCCAGAGACGTAACGTCATTGACAGTCCCTTCAGGGGCAGGGGATACTGTTTGCCGCCAGGCCTTTTTGTTTTTGTTATTATTGTTGTCTGGAAAGTGAACTTGCTCTTCTTTCTTACCTCTTTTGCCTTCTCCCTTGCCTGACTTTGCGTTAGCCAACCCGGCCAAGCTTTATTTAAGCAGGGCCCAGATGTGAAACGTCATTAAATATTAAGTAGAGGCTGCTTCAGCTACAATTCAGCTACACCAAGGCCTATGGCCACGAGGGGATGGAGCAGGGCGCCTTGCTGTATGAGCCACAGGCTGCAGCCAGGCAGGTCCTTCATTTGTGATGGCTGGCTGGCTCCACCTCTCGCTTGTAACTGGCTGGCTATTGGTGCTCAACTAGCCTTCTGACAGGTGGCCTGAGTTGGCTGGATTTTATATTCATCAATCATCATGTCAGGTGTGGTTTCGTGGCACAACCATGCTGGCGGCATGATGATTGTACCAGGAGTCCAGGACACGAAACCATCTTCATCCTGTTGTTGTTACATCTTGACCGCCTTTTCAGCACGGCCCACAGGTGTATCGCCATTGGCATCTTGACCGTACTCGCAGTTATAACAACCTATATCCGTTTATATGCCACTATTGATCCATGTAATGGGTTTAACGACATTGATATGCTGAAATATTAAGAACATGGCACCTCTGGGCCATGCTGAAAAGGCTTCGGCTACGTGGATACCCTTCTGTCTGGTCGGAAGGAAATATACTGAAGGCTAAAGGAGGAAAGAAAATAACATACAGATAAACTGGGAGAAGGAAAAGCCATCCTTATAAGAAAGGAAGTATGATGACTGAATCCTCGGCTTGTCCAGATCCTAGCCCTCATCATATTGAGCAGTTGGTCAAAATCACCAGGAAAAGGGAAAGAAATGCCTCTGAAACGACTTGGCCTCAGCGAGTGCTACCACATCCTCCAAAAACGTCAGAGCATCCCTCCCTAGCCTGCCCTCTTAAAAGTTATGGAAGTCAAGGAAGTCTGTAGCACCGTCTGGGGGGCCTGCCCATCCCCGCTCCCTAAGGCGATCTTGCACGCTGGGATGTGTTAAAATGTGCATGGCGCAAAGACACAAGATCTGACCATGATTGACATGCCCGAGGACCAACCCAAGAACAAGTGTAAACATGTTTGGGATTATTTGCTTGATCGTTTCGAGCAGTCCCTAAATTCGTTTACATGTTAGGCACAAGTTCCATGCGCCTCCTTAGCGCTTGGGGGGAAAACTATACAACTCCGGCTCAGAACTAGGAGGCAACTCAATGCATGTTAACATGGTTAAGGAACTTAATAATGATACCGTGAACAAACAAATTATTCTATAGCATATTCATGGACAGCCCGGATAAGATAGGAGAGGCAGATCGGTACAAGAAAACCTGCAATTTTTGAACGCATGAGGAACGTTAAGAGAGTAGTTGGTGTTATATCCGACCCTTGCAAAGTTGCACCAACTAACAGTTTCACTCCCACAGTGACAAAAGGCCTCTTATACAAGCAGCACCATGCCGCAGCTTTCCTGCAATATCTGCAGGACAACTGAGTGGCCACCTTGGCTGCAGCCCAGGCTGCGCTGTTTCCTTAACTCTCACGCCCCCCTACGGGGCGTAACTTTCTTTCATTCTTTCATTCTTTCGGCAGGACAGCTCAGTGGCCACCTTGGTTAGCCAAGTACATTGCCTGTCCCCCCTTGACAATCAGCCTGGGGTGTATTCTCACTGCAATCCAGCAACAGCCGCACCACAGCCTCCAGGCCATTCCCGCCTGCCAACACCAGTGCCTGCCCATTCTAGCAGTCTGCATGAGGGGCATGCTCCTTCCACCCCAACAACAGCCGCACCATCGCCTCATGGTCACTCTGCTCTACCAACACCAGTGCCCACCCACTCTGGCAGTCAGCACGAGGTGCATGCCCCCTCTACTCCAACAATAGCCGCACCACCGCCTTGTGGCCATTCTGCTCTGCCATCACCAGTGCCTCTCCATTCTGGCAACCCGCATGAGGGGCATGCTCCTTCCACCCCAACAACAGCCGCACCATCGCCTCATGGTCACTCTGCTCTACCAACACCAGTGCCCACCCACTCTGGCAGTCAGCACGAGGTGCATGCCCCCTCTACTCCAACAACAGCCGCACCACCGCCTTGTGGCCATTCTGCTCTGCCATCACCAGTGCCTCTCCATTCTGGCAACCCGCACGGGGTGCATGCTCCCTCCACCCCAACAACAGCTGTACCACCGACTCGTGGCCATTCTCGGCTGCCCTCACCAGTGCCTCCCCATCCTGGCAGTCAGCATGGGGGGCATGCTCCCTCCACCCCAACAATAGCCGCACCATCGCCTCGTGGCCGCTCTTCGATGCACTCACCAATGCCTCCCCACTCTGGCAGTCAGCATGGGGTGCATGCTTCCTCCACCCCAACAACAGCCAAACCACCGCCTCGTGGCCATTCCTGACTGCCCTTAACAGTGCCTCCCCATTCCGGCAGTTTGTGTGGGGGGCATGCTCCCTCCACTCCAGCAATAGCTGCACCACTGTCTTGTGGCCATTCTGCGCTGCCAACACCAGTGCCCTCCCATTCTGGCAATCCGCATGTGGGGCATGCTCCCTACACCCCAACAACAGCTGCAACACCGCCTCGTGGCCATTCTGGGCTGCCCTCACCAATGCCTCGCCACCTTGGCAGTCAGATCGTGGGGCATGCTCCCTCCAACCCAAGAACAGCTGCACTACCGCATAGTGGCCATGCTCGACTGCCATCACCAATGCCTGCCCACGCATGCAGTCTGCTTTTGCACCAAGATAGAGCATGAGCCTTACCAGCTCCAGGTTATCATACTCATGACTGTTGCAGCCCACAGCTCTCATGAGGGCCTGGTCACGTCCGTGTACGGCAACCATGGCACGGGCCAGGTTGATAGGGCAGGCCCTAAGGCAATCGCGCCAATGCCTGCACACCCGCCACGCTCCATACTGCACCCTACTGGTTTGGAGGGCACCAGGTCCAGGGCTGCATAGCCATGCATCTGCATTGCTGAGGATGCTACCAAGGATGTCCGCATTGAGATCTTTGAGGCTGGTGAAGATGGCTGGGTCCTCGCTTGGGGAAGGAGGAGCAGATACATCTGTTCTGAAAGCTTCGGGGGATGCAGATGGCGTCATTGAGTGGTAGCAAGGAATACCCCTGTCTTCAATCCGTTGGGCAGCTATCTCCTGCTCGATAGGCGAGTGAGGATGAGCTCATGCAAGCCAACATAAAGCATGCCGTTTTAGATACATATACACCAATGACGCTTTATGAATGACCATCCTGTCGGTCATGTCGGTGCTGCAATAATGCCTGTGCTCGGATGCACCGTCTGCCAAGGTAGCACGATATAGTCTTTGGGGCCATCATATCATATCATATCAGCAATATAATATGGTATAGTAAAATATGATATGATATGGTAACAACTTCTCCATGCATGGGCATGGGAATGGTGAATTGGTATTGAGTTGGAAAAAGGGCTCTTCTGCCATGCCGGCCGTTTAGCCAGAATGGGCCTAGTTGTTGCAAGATTTTGCGACACATAAAGCATTTACCATGGAAAATTTGGATGCATGGACGCATGGTGACACTTGGGCCGTAGGGGTCAGTACGACCGCTCGCATGCTGTACATGCTGCATGCTGCCATGTCAGTCAGTATGTGAATGGGGTCTAGGGTAGTGCACCTGCCCAATGCATGGGCTTGTCCTTTGAAAATTCTGAAGTTTGAGGCTAAAAACGTTTTATGACTGCAAGTATGATATAGTCAAAACACCATATCATATCATATCATATCCATATCATGCTACCTTGCCGTCTGCTACGTCTGCATGCATGCATGCATCTAGACGTTCTACTTTTGGGTAGATGCATGCATGCATGCATCTAGACGTTCATACGTCTAGACGTTCATACGTCTAGACGTTCATACGTTCTAGACGTTCATACGTTCTAGACGTTCTAGACGTTCTAGACGTTCATAGACGTTCTAGACGTTCTAGACGTTCTAGACGTTCTAGACGTTCTAGACGTTCATACGTTCTAGACGTTCATACGTTCATACGTCTGCATGCATGCATGCATCTAGACGTTCTACTTTTGGGTAGATGCATGCATGCATGCATCTACCCAAAAGTCCTTTTAGTGAGGGCTTGGCTGTGCGAACCGGAGATACAGATAAATAATGAGGGAGTGTAGAACTTGAAATACAGGCACGAACATGGGTAAAACATATGAAAACAACTGGAAGCCTGAGTCCACAGCCTTGGACAAATTTGCATGCCATTGTTTGCATGTCTTTCACTTTATTCACTTATGGCCCCTATTCCGGGCGATGTTTTGCACTTATGTTGAAGTGGGTGTTCTCAGTGCCGCACTCGCGTTGAAGGATAACAAGTGCAAAGCGTAGGCCACCGATCGGGGTGAGGCAGAATGGGGTTTTGATGACGCAGCCTGTATTGAACGGCAAACACGGAGGACTTGACGGAGGACTTGAACGGCAAATACGGAGGACTTGACGGAGGACTTGAACGGCCAATACGCAGGCCACCGATGTGTTCCAAATATTATCGACTGAGTGGCTAGGAACGAAAACAGTCCGCAATGTAGAAGGATTAGGTTAGTTGACAACCTTGGTAATAATGGGCGGGAATGAAGAGAGTGCACCTCTATCTGAGGCGCGTTCGCATCTTCCGCTTTTTGGGCGGCGGGAAACATCTGCGGCCGTACGGTAGTGTGGATCCGGTGTGTGGGTCTCATGGGGGCGGGCGGGTCATACTAAGGTCGATAAACGGCTGCATGGTGCCCGTGTTACTTCTTAAATACGGAGCCTTGAATCCAAGTGTACACCAAATGCGGAAACGCCCCCTGGAAGTACCTTCATGCTTGTGTACGAGGCACTGCTCTCACCGGAGGAAATGAGCATACAGACTATGAGACAAGTACCGTAGACAGACCATGAAGCAAGGGCAGGCCATGCAGACTGCATGGTGCATCCAGTCGGAACCAGGCAAGTCGTGCAACAGTTCGGCATGCATGAGTCCATGATTCCATGCCTGAGTCCATGATTCCATGCCTGAGTCCATGAGACATCAGCAGGCCATGCAGGTTGCACGGTGTATCTGGTCAGAGCCATGCATGCCATGCAACTCCAGCCACCCCATTTGTGGCATGCATGCCTTGTGATACGCCTTCAAGACACACCCATGCAGGGCTGACATGCCCCATGGTAAGCATGTGACATCAGCATGCCATGCAGGTGGCATCGTGCATCAGGTCCAGGTAATGTTGTTGATGCCATGCAAGGTATGCGTAAATATGCATCCATGCAATTTAATGCCGTCCTCCTGGTTCAGGTTTAAGGGTTAAAAAGCCTAAACAAGAACAATCAAATGTGGAGACCATGCCAGTGCCCACGATGCTGACATATGGGCCAGCTGCAGCACTTTTCACCCTCAACCCTCAACCCCTATGAGCCTCTGACCCCCAGCTCAGCGGTATGAGCGTCAAGACCATGTCAGCACATGTGAACACCTTCTCCTGAACCCAGCAGCAGCACTCTCAAACCTCAAATTATAAAGCCTGAACTCTGCACCCTCCTCTCCCCCCCTATACCGGTATGGTTGTCAGTACCATGTCAGCGTACCATACAAATCCTCCTTGTGGTTCCAGCAGCAGCGCTTTTAAACCTCAAATTACAAATCCCTCAACCCTACATCCTCCTCTTCTCCCATTAGCGGTGCAACATTTGAGACATGAGACATGTCAGCGTGTACTAAACTTCCTTGTGGTTATTATTATAGCAGAAGCACTCCCAAACCTGGACTTATAAACCCTCTACCCTGCACCCTCCTGTCCCTCATTAGCGGTGCGAGCGTTGAGACCATGTCAGCGTATACAAAGCCTCCTTGTGGTTTCAGCAACAGCACTCCCAAAACCTCAAACTCTGAACCCTCAATCCTCAACTCTCCTCCCTCCCACAGCAGTACAAGTGTCGAGACCATGCCGGTATTTACGGCTGGCCGGCACGGCCTCATGCACCCAGATACAGCCCTTCCAAACTTCTACTTCTTAACCCTCAACCCTCAACTACGCTCTGCCCTCCTACAGCAGTACGATTGGTGGGACCATGTTGGTGTTTACGGCACGGGTTAATGCATCCAGCTGCAGCACGTCCATACCCTCACCTCTCAACCCTCAACCCTTCACCCTCCTCACTCCCCTCAGCTGTACAAGTTTCTGGACCATGTCAGTGCTTATGGCACGGCCTCCTGGTCCCAGCTGCACAATTTCCCAACATCCACCTCAGATGCCACTGAGCTGTCATGGTCACGGGATGGGGGCTGTGTGGCGCTGCTGGATGGTCCACTCACCTACCGTGTGCCGGTGCCTGCTATCCATGGCAGGTGGGAGGGGCGCTGTCGGTCTGTACTGCCTATCACCCTAGGCAGTAAAATGGTGTTTGAGATTATACTGTTTTGCAACCCAGCATACAAATCACACGAGGAGATGAACCCACCCGGCAGGCCCCTTGCTGACTCCTATGATGCGCCCTACTGCGCATAGGTTAAGAAGTCGCACCTCCCCCGCCCCTTCTTTGCATATAGGTTGGGGAGGGAGATCTTATCGGCTATATTTGTGTGTTTCTCGTTAGGTCCCTGGCCAAAAGGTTGAGAGTCAGACCTTAATGCCTGGCTGTATGTTATCACACAGCAGGGCAGCAGGCCCTTTACCCTTAAATTACACACGTGAAGGCCCCGAACCCTTTTAATTTCCCACCGGCAGGCCCCTTGCTGAGTACAAGGCCTATGGCGATTCGGTAGGGATCAAGTCCAGCAGCTGGGATCCATCTGGGCAGTTTCTGGCTGTGGGGACCTGTATTGAGGTGAGCAGGGGGGGGTGGGAAAGGTGGGAAGGGGAGGGTGGGAAAGGTGGGAAGGGGAGGGTGGGAAAGGGGGGCAGGGGAGGGTGGGAAAGGGGGACATGGGAGGGTGGGAAAGGGGGGCAGGGGAGGGTGGGATAGGGGGGCAGGAGAAGGGGGGAAATGGGGAAGGGGAGGGGGGGAAAGGGGGGCAGGGAAGGGTGGGAAAGGGGGACATGGGAGGGTGGGAAAGTAGGGCAGGGGAGTGTGTGAAAAGGGGGCAGGGGAATGTATGAAAGGGTACAGGGGAGAGTGGGAAAGGAGGACATGGGAGGATGGGAAAAGGAGGCAGGGAAAGGGGGGCAGGGGAGGGTGGGAAATGGGCATGGGAGGGTGGGAAAGGGGGGAAGGGAGGATGGGAAAGGGGGACGAGGGAGGGTGGGAAAGGGGGGCAGGGGAGGGTGGGAAAGGGGGGAAGGGGAGGGTGGGAAAGTGGGACAAGGGAGGGTGGGAAAGGGGGACAAGGGAGGGTGGGAAAGGGGGGAAGGGGAGGGTGGGAAAGGGGGGAAGGGGAAGGGGGGAAAGGGGGGCAGGGGAGGGTGGGAAAGGGGGACGTGGGAGGATGGGAAAGGGGGACAGGGGAGTGTGTGAAAAGGGGGCAGGGGAATGTATGAAAGGGTACAGGGGAGAGTGGGAAAGGAGGACATGGGAGGGTGGGAAAGGGAGGCAGGGGAAGGAGGGAAAGGGGGGCAGGGGAGGGGGGGGGGGGGGGGGGGGGGGAAGGGTCATGTGAGGGTGGGAAAGGGGGACAATGGAGGTTTGGAAAGGGGGGCGGGGAAGGGTGGGAAATGGGGGAAGGGGAGGGTGGGAAAGGGGGACAAGGGAGGGTAGGAAAGGGGGCAGGGGAGGTGGGAGAGGGGGCAGGGGAGGTTTGGGAAATGGGGGAAGGGGAGGGTGGGAAAGGGGGACAAGGGAGGGTAGGAAAGGGGGCAGGGGAGGTGGGAGAGGGGGCAGGGGAGGTTTGGGAAATGGGGGAAGGGGAGGGTGGGAAAGGGGGGAAGGGGAGGGTGGGAAAGGGGGGAAGGGGAGGGTGGGAAAGGGGGGAAGGGGAGGGTGGGAAAATGGGGGAAGGGGAGGGTGGGAAAGGGGGGAAGGGGAGGGTGGGAAAGGGGGGAAGGGGAGGGTGGGAAAGGGGGGAAGGGGAGGGTGGGAAAGGGGGGAAGGGGAGGGTGGGAAAATGGGGGAAGGGGAGGGTGGGAAAGGGGGTAAGAGGAGGGTGGGAAAGGGGGGAAGGGGAGGGTGGGAAAGGGGGGAAGGGGAGGGTGGGAAAGGGGGGAAGGGGAGGGTGGGATAGGGGGGAAGGAGACTGAATTTGAGAAACAAGTGTGAACCCTGGGACTTGAAACATTTTGAGAAATGTGCACATCCATTCAGATTTGTTAATCAATAAATAGCATGTCCAACATATCGATTTCCTTTCATGCAAAAACCTGGACAGAGAAAAATCAATCCATGTACAACAAAGTCCAGATCCTTGAACAGAACATGCACGTGCCCAACAGAAGATGTACAGATGATGCCCAACGTGCCCAACTGGGCGACCATAGTTCTTCTGTGCAGTAATAGAATGCAGTCCCCCTGTTTTCAAATAATAGAATGCAGCCCCCCTGTTTTTAAATAATAGAATGCAGTCCCCCTGTTTTTAAATAATAGAATGCAGTCCCCCTGTTTTTTAATAATAGAATGCAGTCCCCCTGTTTTCAAATAATAGAACGCAGTCCCCCTGTTTTCAAACACTTACCCTTGATAAATGAGAACTCCTCAGCAAAAGATGCGCATGCTCAATGATGTGACCTGGCAGTCATTGTCTGGCAGCCACAGCTGGAGGAGGCTCACCCCAGGACTGTCGCAGGCCCCCCGGCGTCGTCGTGTACCGTGAAGTCGAGGAGGCAGTACAGGGCATGCCCTCTCTGAACCCAGTTGCAGGCTTAAAGTCGCCAATAATTCTGGGGGGAGAGGTGGGGGTCGAATCAGGGGGGCTGGTGATGTTGAGTATTTGTTCCACAAAAGGGTCCAGGGTTAGGGTAAAGCCCTTGAACCTTAGCCTGCTGGTAACTTCAAGTGTCTGGGCCATTGCAGGAGTAAACCCTCAACACGGCCGGGTAATTTTAAGCCTTTTGTCCATTGAGACCCTGCTGGGGTAACAAGAGCACCAGGTGATGGATTCTATTTGTTTTTATCTTCTGGTCCTCTATTCCGACCCGGCAAAGCCAAAATAAATACCTCCGAAATCTTCTGCTTTAGTATATTTTGAAGACTGCATCAGGATGACAACACGTATTTATTAATATTTGCTAACAGCCAACAGACTCTTCTGGCTCTCTGTTCTTAATCTGATCAGTCAGTCTAGCCAGCCCCGGATCTGTGTGGATCTGGGATATGGATGTGGGTCAGCTGGATGCAGTACTCATGCACCTGGCTGAGGTCACAGACATGCAATGGGCACCACAGGTACGGCTAGGGTTCAGGTGGGGGGGGGCAGGTAGGTTAGGGTCGAGGGCACCACAGGTGGGGCTAGGGTTTAGGGATGGGGGCAATACTGGTGAGTTAAGGGTTACGGCAACCACATGTGGGTTTGGGGGTAAGGGTACCACATGACCACAGGTGGGGCTAGGGTTTAGGGATGGGGGCAATACTGGTGAGTCTAGGGTTACGGCAACCACATGTGGGTTTGGGGGTAAGGGCACCACATGACCACAGGTGGGGCTAGGGTTTAGGAATGAGGGCAATACTGGTGAGTTAAGGGTTACGGCAGCCACATGTGGGTTTGGGGGTAAGGGCACCACATGACCACAGGTGGGGCTAGGGTTTAGGGATGGGGGAAATACTGGTGAGTCTAGGGTTACGGCAACCACATGTGGGTTTGGGGGTAAGGGCACCACATGACCACAGGTGGGGCTAGGGTTTAGGGATGGGAGCAATACTGGTGAGTTACGGGTTACGGCAACCACATGTGGGTTTAGGGGTAAGGGCACCACATGACCACAGGTGGGGCTAGGGTTTAGGGATGGGAGCAATACTGGTGAGTTACGGGTTACGGCAACCACATGTGGGCTTAGGGGTAAGGGCACCACATGACCACAGGTGGGGCTAGGGTTTAGGTATGGGAGCAATACTGGTGAGTTACGGGTTACGGCAACCACATGTGGGTTTGGGGGTAAGGGCACCACATGACCACAGGTGGGGCTAGGGTTTAGGGATGGGGGCAATACTGGTGAGTTACGGGTTACGGCAACCACATGTGGGTTTAGGGGTAAGGGCACCACATGACCACAGGTGGGGCTAGGGTTTAGGGATGGGGGCAATACTGGTGAGTTACGGGTTACGGCAACCACATGTGGGTTTAGGGGTAAGGGCACCACATGACCACAGGTGGGGCTAGGGTTTAGGGATGGGGGCAATAATGGTGAGTTACGGGTTACGGCAACCACATGTGGGTTTAGGGGTAAGGGCACCACATGACCACAGGTGGGGCTAGGGTTTAGGGATGGGGGCAATACTGGTGAGTTACGGGTTACGGCAACCACATGTGGGTTTGGGGGTAAGGGCACCACATGACCACAGGTGGCTTTAGGGTTCATGGCACCCCATACGGGTTGATGTTAAGGGCACCACATGTGGGTTTAAGGTTAAGGGGGGGGGCAACGTGAGAATCTGGGCCGCACATCACCGGTGTGGCAAGAGGGATGGGTAGCTTAAGATAGGATGGGAGGGGGGTCAGTTGTTTTTAAAGATGATGACGGTTGTATGGTTAAGATGGCGGGGACTGGTGGGTGAGGGTTTAGGGTTCAGATATAATAGGGGAGGTGTGGATTTAGGTTTTACATGGGAATGGGGGGCAAGGGTTCAGGGTTGTGATGGGGCAGGGGGGTGGTTAAAATTGTAGGGTTAAGATGAAATGGGGGGGAGGGTAGGTTTTAGATGGGACAGGGGTAGCGTTCAGTTTCAAGACAGGCCAGGGGTGGTAAAGGTTCGGGGTTTTATGAGACAGGGGGGGGGGGTACATGGTGTGGGAGGTCAGCTGGATTGAGTGCTCATGCACCAGGCTGGCTTCAGACTTCATAGGCATGCCATGAGCTCCAGATGGAGGTATGGCAAGAGGGCTGGGTAGGGGGTATTTGAACGCCCATTGCAGGCCATTCAACTTTCCGCTTGAGTCTATGCACTGGCTCCTTCCCTGAGGTTCAAACTTCCGCCTGAAGTCCAAGTAGCCCCCATCTGTCGGGTCTCGGGTTCAATCCGCAACACATGAATTCAAACAATGACCCCTTCCTGCCGCATGAGCATGTAGCGAGCTGGTTGCCGCATCGCAAGATCACTTCTGAATGCTTGGCCTAAAACCTTAGCCATGCAAATTGATTACTGTACTTCCCTAAAACTCAACCTGCTTGCATTATTACATTCCATCGGCCAGATATCCTGCCACAGGTGGGCAGTGTGAACTGGTTGCCACATGGCAGCAGCACCTTTGATTACTATTTGTTCATTTTCAAACCTTCAAACAGTCTCAGGCAAGGCGCTGGCCCCCATTTGGCAGCACCACCCGTAATTACTTTCCTTAGACTGTACCCTGGGCCATGATCGTTCCTCTCAATCATGTGGCAGGCACGCGGTGTGAGCTGGTCGCCACATTGCAGCAGCTTCGCGTTGACTTCCAAGGATTGCTTCAGCTGTGCCTACATGGCTGCTGGCAATCAATGGCGGATGGTCATAGCTGCTGCCGGTATGACGGCAATTAGTGACGACGCCCTTTGACACCGGAAAATGAATGACGGTTTGTCTTAGCTCCAGCGGTATGCATCCTTCAACCGTGTGTTTCCGGCTGCCAGCGGCAATCAATGGGAAACCCTCTTGATTACGGCAAGACTGCTCACTATCAGCCGCCAGTGTCGAAGTTCATGGGTGACGGCAACCAGTTCACACATGTGTTAATAAATCAAGAATGCATTTCAGCCTCCTCCGATTCTTGAGTTGCAAGGCTTGAACTGGGGACTGGGGCTAGCGTTCAGCATGCAGGGTCTGCTAGGGTCCCGTTTATACATCGAAGTTGGCACTTGGATTTTCAGAACCTCCCTGGTCTCCTTTTCAATGATTCCATGTTGTGGGCTTGCTTGTACAGTGCACTATTTAGAGGATGGTGCTTCAACTACAATTCAGCTACATCAAGGCATGCGGCAACGGGGGGATAGAGCAGGGCGCCTTGCTATATGAGCCACAGGCGGCAGCCATGCCGGTTCTTTATTCGTGATGGCTGGCTGGATCTACCTCTCGCTTGTGCCTGGCTGGCTATCAATGCTCAACTAGCATTCTGACAGATGGCCTTAGCTAGCTAGTTGGATGTTGTATGCATGATGTCAGGTGTGGCGTCATGGGACAACCATGCTGGCGGCATAATGATTGAATTAGGACACGAAACCATCTTTCTACAGTGGTTGTACCATCAAGACCGCCTTTGCATGGCCCAGAGGTGTATCGTCATTGGCATCTTGACCGCACTCGCAGTTATAACAGTCGATACCCGTTTCTACGCCACTATTGATCCATGTAAATAATGTAATGGGTTGGACGACATTAATATGTTCACTTGTCAAGAACATGATCCCTCTGGGCCATGCTGAAAAGGCTCGGCCATATGGCCGCCCGACTGTCTGGTCAGGAGGGAAAAAAATAAACGTTAGGCTAGAGGAAAGGAACATAAGAAAAAAGGCTAATGAAAATAAGACCATATATCTACACATAAAGGAAGTCTGTAGAATCCTCAGCCCGTCTAGATCCTTGCCATCAACAAAGAGAAAGCATACTAACGTCCTGGCAGTTGGTCAGGAAAAGGGACCGTCTTGTTGGCACCGTCTTTTGGGCCTGCCCATCCCCGCTCTCTGAATATTAGGTGATCTTACACGCAGGGATGTGTTGAAATGTGCAAAGGCAGAAGATCTGACTACGACTGACATTTATGAGGACCAGCACATTGAGAAGAAGTGTCAACATGTACCGGATAAATTCGTTTACATGTTTAGTACGCCTCCTTAGCGCCTGGGGAAAATACTATACAAACTCTGGATCATAACGAGGAAGAACTCAAAACATCTTCATGATACTGATAATAGGGAATTCCTTTAAATCATCTTCAGTGGTATATTTCATGGACAGCCCGGAGAAGATAGGAGAGGCACATTATGAAGCGCAAGAAAACCTACAATGTTTGAAACACATGAGAATAGCTAGGAGTATATATAGTTGTTGTTACAAAGTTGACGCAACCACCCACAGCCTTTTACGAAAGGGCCAGGCAGAGCGAACCGGAGAGAGACCAGGGAACGGGGACAAAACCGAGACCGGAGACACAAACAAAGCAAACCACCGCCAACGGAAAACGACAAGCGACCCACAAAAAGCAAACACGGACAGACGAGGACCCAACACAGAAAACACCGAACGGACAAAACAGGACCAAGAAGCGAACAGCCAAACGGAGACCCCAAACCCAAGAGCCAGAAGCGGAAACCAGAAGCAAAGCCAGAAACCAGGAAGCAAGAGCCAGAGCCAAAATTCAGCAGAAACCAGAACCAGGAGCCAGAGCCAAAAGTCAGCAGAAACCAGAACCAGGAGCCAGGGTCAAAAGTCAGTGGAAGCCAGAAACGGAGCCAGAACCCGAAACCAAGCGCCACAGCCAGAGAGAGGAACCCGGAGCCAAAACCAAACCCAAGTATTGTTGGTGTATGTCCCGATCCTTGCAAAGTTAAGACCAACAATTCACTTCCACATTTTCGACATGACGTCGCTTAAACGTACGACAGCAAGCTGTTTCTGCAACATCTGCATGACGGTTGTGCAGCCATCCCTTCTAGCCAAGTACTGTGCCCGTCCCAACAAATCAGTAAGGGGCGCATTCTCACTGCAATCCAGCAACAGCCACATCAACGCCTCGTGGCCATTCCCTGCTGCCAACACCAGTGCCTTCCCATCCTGGCAGCCCGCATGAGGGGCATGCTCCTTCCACCCCAACAACAGCCGTACCACCCCCTCGTGGCCGTTCCCGGCTGCCCTCACCAGTGCCTCCCCATCCTGGCAGTCAGCATGGGGGGCATGCTTACTCCATCCCAACAACAGCCGCACTGCCGCCTCGTGGCCGTTCCTGGCTGCCCTCACCAGTGCCTCCCCATTCTGGCAATTAGCACGTGGGGCATGCTTCCTCCACCCCAACAAAAGCTGCGCCACCGCCTCGTGGCCATTCTCGGCTGCCCTCACCAGTGCCTCCCCATTCCGGCAGTTTGCGTGGGGGGCATGCTCCCTCCACTCCAATAACAGATGCACCACTGTCTCGTGGCCATTCTGCGCTGCTATCACCAGTGCCTTCCCACCCTGCCTGTCAGCACGTGGGGCATGCTCCCTCCACCCCAACAACAACTTCACCGCTGCACAGTGGCCATGCTGGACTGCCATCTTCAATACACGTCCACTCATGCAGTCTGCCCTTGCACCAAGATTGAGCATGAGCCTCACCAACTCCAGGTTGTCATACTCATGACTGTTGCAGCCCATAACCCGCATGAGGGCCTCGTCAGGACCGTGTACCGCCACCATGGCACGAGCTAGGTTCATGGGAAAGGCCCTGAGGCAGGCGCGCCAATGCCTGCACACCTGCCACCCTCCATACTGCACCCTCCTGGTTCGGAGGGTGCCAGGCGCAGGGGGGCCTTGAGCATTGCATAGCCATGCATCTGCGTGGCTGAGGATGATGCCGAGGATGTCCATGCTGAGGTCATGGAGGCTGGTGAAGATGGCTGGGTCCTCGCTTGGGGAAGGAGGCGCAGATGCATCTGATCTGAGAGGCTCGGTGGATGCGAAGGAGGCCATAGTGTGGAATGCAATCTTCGATCAGATCTTCGATCAGTTGGGCTTGTCTCTCCTGCTGAACATTCGAGTAAGGTTGAGTTCATGCAAGCCAACACACAACACACCTCTCCAGATAAATATAAACCAATAGTGCTTTATGAATGGCCCTCCTGACGGTCCAGTATGTTTGCAAAAACCCACAAGGGCTTCAGTTGTTGTTTCAACGTCTATGCTGGAATTGGAAATGCAGATGAACAATGAGGAAGTGTGGAAAACAAATAATATGGGGTCAACCCAGAGGGTCAAACATATGAAAACAACTGAAATGTTGGAATTGCGTATGGCCGCATGATGTGCCCATTCTTGCATTTTGTACCACTCATGGTCCCTGGTCCGCTCACCAGGGGCAATGTCGTGCAATTGCGACGAAGTGGATGTGCTCAATGCAGCAGGCTGCACTCAGCGCTTCGGAGGATACGAAATGTAAATCTGAAGGCCGACGATGTTTTCCAGATATTCTCGACAGTCTGGCTGGCAATATAACCAGTTCTCAAACTAGGTAAACTATTTGACAACCTCGGTACAAATGGGTGGGATTGTAGATTGCGCACCCCTGGGGCCAGACATGGGCATGTTCGCATCTTCCACTTTTCGTACGGCAGGAGATATTTGCGGCAATGGTGTGGATCCCAGGCGCGTTCAAACGAGGGACAAGAAACGTTGCACGTAATCGGTATTATTTCCTGTCCTCAGTGAATATTAAATGCGGAACCTTGAATCCACGCCAAATGCCCCCTGAAAGTACCTTACATGCATGTGTATGAGGGACTGCCCTCACCGGAAAGAATGTAGCAGACAGAGACCAGTACAGACCATGAACCAAGAGCAGGCCATGCAGCTTGCATGGAGCATCCTGTCTGAGCCAGGCAAGTCATGCAAATGTCTGTGTCTGCATCTTCGGAGCCAGGCAAGTCATGCAGCACCAACCATGTTTGGCATGCAAGAGTCCAGGAGTCCATGAGGCATCATCAGCAGGTCACGCAGGTTTCATGGTGCATCCGGCCGGAGACATGCTTGCCATGCAACATCAGCCATGCTGTTTGTGGCATGCATAGGCACCAGGACCCCAACAACCTTTCCCGCGCTGCAGGGCGGTGCCCTGTTGGACCCCACCTACCTTCCCCGCAGAGTGGGGCAGTGCCATGTAAGACCCCGACTACCTTTCCCGCATAGCGGGGCAGTGCCATGTAGGACCCCAACAACCTTTCCCGCGCAGCAGGGCGGTGCCCTGTTGGACCCCACCTACCTTCCCCGCGTAGTGGGGCAGTGCCCTGTTGGATCCCAACTACCTTTTCCGCGAAGCGGGGCTGTGCCCTGTTGGACCCCAACTACCTTTTCTGCGCTGCAGGGAAGTACCCTGTTGGACCCCAAATACCTTTTCTGCGCTGCGGGGAAGTACCCTGTTGGCGCCCAACTACCTTTCCCGCGTAGTGGGGCAGAACCCTGTTGGACCCCAACTACCTTTTCTGCGCTGCAGGGAAGTACCCTGTTGGACCCCAACTATCTTTTCCCTCAGCGGGGCAGTGCTCTGTTGGACCCCAACTACCTTTCCCGTGTAGCGGGGCAGGGCCCTTCTTGACCCCAACTACCTTTCCTGCGCAGCGGGCAGTGCCCTGTTGGCACTCAACTACTTATCTTGTGCAGCGGGCAGTGCCATGTAGGCAATTGATGCGATGCCCGAAGGACTCGAGAAGGCCGTTGCCCTAGCTGCCCTTCTAGAGTGCAAAGCCTTAGAGCTTGCCGGTGATGCCAAGAAGGAGTTTGCACGACTTCACGCGGCCATCGATGTAGCGCGCGCCAGTGGCAGTGCGGCCTTGGTGCACTGCCAGGCTTCCCTGTTGGCATTTCCAACATCGTAATCCTCAAAAAATGCTGTCGGACACGCTCTGGCGTTTTGTTCCCTCCTTTCTTCAGCGTAAATCACTACTTGCAGGTGCAGTTCTGAATAATGGAGGAATATTTCGGGATTATTCTGAGTGCGTTGGCTTCATTGGCGTGAATTATTGGATGAAACCGGTGAGGTAAAATCTCAATCCGCAGTGCTCAAACCTTCAAGCAAAAGGGTAATTTGGACCTCGTATTATTTTCAATGTTTGCCCAGATAATTTCCACCATAGCTATCCAGTTAGATTGCCAAACTTAAAATAGCATAGCGTCAATCCTTCAAAACCATAACTCTCGAAGCCCCCTTCCCTCAGCCCGGCCTCCAACCCCAAACTACACAAGACAGGTCCATGCGTTGTTCAGGCTGTGGGTATCATTCTGGTTTGAATTCAGCAAGACAGGAAGTTCCAGTAACTGCACATCAAAGAACCTAAGTAACATAACAAATTTCCAACCTCGCAAGCACTGAGCGCCCCAACAAGCATCCTACAGCACAGTGGTAAAGGAAAACTTGTTTGTAAGAGGAAACCACAGTTGGTAAAATAGGTCACATACTCACATCTCATTCTCCTAGGCCCCATGCAAGACCCATGTCCCCTGCAGTCTCCATGTCCCATGCAAGCCCCATGTCCCATGCCCAATGCCGCATGCAGTCTCCATGTCCCATGCAAGCCTCATGTCCCATGCAGCCTTCACGTGCCATGCAACCCCACAATCCCCATGCCCCATGCAACATCCATGTACCATGCAAGCCTCAGGATTAGGGTTTGGGGTTTGCCTCATGCAAGCTCTGTGGCCCCTAAACCCTTAACCCTAGCTCCACAGCCAATTCAACCCCATGTACATCCCATGCAAGCTGCATGGCCCATCCATGCAAGCCGCCCAGCAGCAATCAGCCGCTGGTGGCTTGTACCACCGGTCCTTCCTGTATGCTCCTTGAGTACAGCATTCGGTCCGGCGTGCCCGGCAGCAGTCGCGAGTCTCTGACTCGGCCTGATATGGCTGTCCCGCGAATGGCGGCGCTGACCTCCCTCGGAGTCGCATCACGGTGCTCTGCAAGGTATAGAGCCGCCAGGCCCGCCACATGGGGCACAGCCATGCTGGTCCCGCTGGCCCAGGTGTAAGCGGAGTCGGTGAGCTGCCGACACCGATCTGCTCGCAAGAGACGGGCAGACAGACATAAGAAGTCAGTTGTGTTGGTTTTGCACTGTGAATTGCATACCCTCCCCCTCACTCTGGCCGCCGCAAGCCCCGGAGATCTCCACACCACACATGCACACACAAACACACACACAGGTGCCGGTGCCCACTTAACACAATACTGCCACAGGTTCACTCCATTACCCTCATACCCCCCCCCTCTCTCACTCTGGCCGCCGCAAGCCCCGTAGATTTCCACACCCGGCGCAAACACGTCCACACATGTACCGGTGTTGCTCCAGCTGTACATGGTATCGTCTCCGCCAGAGCTACCGCCGGAGAACTTGCTTTCCTGCAGACCAGGCGGGGTTTAGGGTCAACAGGTCAGGGCATAGGGTTCAGGGTGAAATTATATGGTTCAGGCTGTAGGGTTAAAAGATGAAGCGATCTCAGGGCTGAAACCCAGTTGTCCCAAAAAAATAAATTCAAATTCAGCCTTGCAGCAACCTTTCAGCCTCTCATCCTTTCCAGACTTACAGGCTTTCAAATTTCCAGATTTCCAGATTAACAGCCACACCCCCTATGAGGTCTCTCACCAAGTTTGACGCTGCCACGGTGATGGTCTCCGGCACGTTGGCCGGGACCACGCCACAGCTGTCAGTCTTGCTGTTCCCTGCGCAGTTTTTTCAAATCCAGACAGTCATTCAAAATCAGATTCAATGCCAGCCCTCCTTTGCCTAGCAATTTGGCTAAGTAAGCTCACCCACACCACAACTGCCAGCCTGGCTGTTCCTGAACATCATTTTCAAATTCAAATTGTTATTTGAAATATGTTTCAAGTTTCGGCCCTCCTTTGTCATGCACGTTGGCTGGCATCACGCGGCACTGGCAGTATGGCTGGCCCCTGTACAGCATTTTGAAGTTCAAAATATGATTCAAGATGATCCCATCTGTCTCTGACACGTTGGCTGTGACCACACCACAGCTGTCAGTCCAGCCGTTCCCTGCATAGCATTCATAATGAGCCCATTTAAGTCTAGCACGTTGACAGGGACCACACCACAGCCGCCACCCTTGCTGCACCCTGCGCAGCAATACCAAATCCAAATTATGATTCAAACCGGAAGAATCATTGGATGTCCGAGTGAAACTTGCGCGGACGACCGATTCACACTATTGGCTATTCACACTAATAAAGTGTCCCTCACCCCTAAATTGCCTTAGTTAAGAAGCAAGGCAAGGCACATCGACAATACTCCTTGGGGGAGCCGCGTCAAAGAAAGCAAGCAGCACGGGGCCGAAGCCACATCCACGCGTTACACACCTACTGTCAGAAATAATGGCTAGTGAGCGGACGAAGCCTCAGCCCATGCCGCACTGTTTCCTTAACCCTCGCGTCCCTGCGGGGCATGGCTTCCTTCTTTCCTTCTTCCTACCAGCTCTTTACCAAACAGCTTGAGAAATACCCTAGCCCTGAGACCTCCCTTCACAGCCCCTCTTCCGATGCCATGACAACAGAGATTCCATATCCCTGATCATGCCCGACACCGCCAGCTGTTTTATGGAACAGCTTGAAAAAGTCTTAGCCCCGAAACCTCCCTTCACAGCACCTAACCCGATGCCACGGCGACAGCGATGCCATATCCCTGATCCTGCCCGACACCGCCAGCTGTTTTATGGAACAGCTTGAGAAAAGCCTCAGCCCCAAGACCTCCCTTCACAGCACCTAACCCGATGCCACGGAGATATCCATGCCTTAAACCCTGACCATACCAAACACCGCCAGCTCTTTACCAAACAGCTCACAGATGCCCCTCACAGATGCCCCCCACAGATGACCTCCCTTGTTGAGCTGTGTAGGTTTTCGCTATGCCACACACGACTTATTGCGCCAGATGCCACGAGTGGTCTTGGGAAACCTCATCACCCTGCACAGCCCCTTACCCGATGCCACAATGAAAGAGATGCCCTGGTCCCTGAAGACCCTGATCAGGCCAAATACCATCAGATCTTTGCCAAAAAGCTTCAGGAACATGCACCCGCACCAAGACCTCCTTGCACACGAAAAGAAAGATATAAACTAAATAGTTTGCACCTCCAGATGAGGGCAAAGAAAACTGTTAAGTGAGCTACGTGGTTGTTTCAAAACAACGTAGCTCCCTTCACAGCCCCTTACCCGATGCCACGACAACAGAGATGCCCTGATTCCTTATAATGCCCAGCAGTCCAACAATACCAGCTGTTTTACCGAGCAGCAAGAGAAGTGCGCTGGACCTGAGACCTCCCTTCACAGCCCCTCACCTGATGCCACGACAACAGAGATGCCCTGGTCCCTGATCATGGTAAGCACGGCAGTCTCCAGCACCTTGCTCCAGGCCCCGGAGGGCACCCCGAGCGACATGATGATCACCGCGGGGCGCGCCGCGTGACGTGCTATCCAATCCAGGCCTGCAGAGTTGGCATGGCAGTTGGGTTTTCGAAATTTCAAATTTCAACGTTCCGCAAGCGACATGATGATCACCGCGGGGCGCGCCGCGTGACGTGCTATCCAATCCAGGCCTGCAAAGTTGGCATGGCAGTTTAAAATTTAACATTTCAAATTTCAACATGCAGCAAGCGACATGATGATCACCGCGGGGCGCGCCGCCGCGTGACGTGCTATCCAAACCAGGTCTGCAGATTTGGCACGGCGGTTTGAAATGTCGAACTTCACATTTCAAATTCCAACGTGCCGCAAGCGACTTGGCGATACAAGCAGGAAGGAGGCCTTGCGATCCAATCTGGACCAGCAGAGCTGGTTCGATACACGTGGTCGCAAATTTCAGGCCTGTGGCTCCAGAAATGCACTGCCTAGCCCGCACCTGCTGCTGTGTCGCTGATGGTACCGCTGCCAGTACAATCAAGAATCCGTACCGCCACCACCCTGGCGCCCTTTGCAATGCCCACGGAACGCCCGATGGCGGTGGAGGAGACGTGGGTGCCGTGACCGTCACAGTCCGAAGCACTCCCGTCCACGTCAGTGATGAAGTCGTAACCTAGTCCAAGGTCAAGGGCAAACATTGGAAGAGTTTGGGGTTTAGGGTTGAGGGAGGAGGTGACATGGTTGCCACGACCGTCACAGTCCCAAGCATTCCCATCCTCGTCGGTGATGAAGTCGTAACTTAATTCAAGGGCAAAGGCAAAAATAGGAAGAGTTTAGGGTTCAGGGTTTAGGGAGAAGGTATCATGGGTGCCGTAACCGTCACAGTCCCATGCACTCCTATTCTTGTCGGTGATGAAGTCGTAACCTACTTCAAGGGCAAGGGGGGAAATAGGAAGAGTTCAGGGTTTAGGGTTGAGAAGGATGTGACATGGGTGCCATGACCGTCACAGTCCCATGGGCTACCATCCTCATTTGCGGTGCAAGGGTCACCTAGCTGGAGGTACATGGAGGAAGGAGGAGGGGTCTAGGGATCAGGGCAAAGGGTGGAGGGTGGACGTGATGTGGGTGCCGTGACCGTCACAGTCCCGCGCGCGACCATCTTCGTTTGCGGTGCATGGGTCACCTAGATGGAGGTACATGGAGGAAGGAGGAGGGGTCTAGGGATCAGGGCAAAGGGTGGAGGGTGGAGGAGACATGGGTGGCGTGACCGTGACTGGCACTGCAGTCTTCATTGGTGATTAGCCTGGTTGAGGGTGGAGGGTGGAAGGATAAGGGTTGGGGGGGTTAAGGACAGCA
Organism: Limnomonas spitsbergensis; assembly: GCA_037349105.1. Lineage (NCBI taxonomy): Eukaryota > Viridiplantae > Chlorophyta > Chlorophyceae > Chlamydomonadales > Limnomonas > Limnomonas spitsbergensis. Next base: position 1,589,659 of record JAYJMM010000101.1, on the reverse strand, counting down.
AGGGTTGGGGTAGGGTATGAGGGGAAGAGGGCAGTTCTTCTTTTCTCCTTGCAGGTGAGGCCACAACCCTAGTTGAGGGTTTGGAGCTGAGTGTTGAGGGTTGATCTTTCTGGTGTTCGGTATCACTGAATGGGAGAAAGGGGGGGGGGGCTCATGGAGGCTCATGGAGGCTCATGAAGGCTCATGGGGGCTCATGGAGGCTCATGGAGGCTCATGGAGGCTCATGGAGGCTCATGATGGCTCATGGGGGCTCATGAAGGCTCATGGAGGCTCATGAAGGCTCATGGGGGCTCATGGAGGCTCATGGAGGCTCATGGAGGCTCATGGAGGCTCATGGGGGCTCATGGAGGCTCATGGAGGCTCATGAAGGCTCATGGGGGCTCATGGAGGCTCATGGAGGCTCATGGAGGCTCATGGAGGCTCATGGAGGCTCATGAAGGCTCATGGGGGCTCATGGGGGCTCATGAAGGCTCATGGAGGCTCATGAAGGCTCATGGGGGCTCATGAAGGCTCATGGAGGCTCATGAAGGCTCATGGGGGCTCTGTCTCCTCCCAAATTCTGTTCCCCCTCTACTCTCCCTATATCGCTCCTCGATTCAAACTCGAAGCAAGCTCGTTAAAATATAATAAAGAATACAATTGATAGGGATCCTGATACTCGAAAGCATGGACATTCAATTTTTACCAATGCTGACTCATCTCCCACAAGGAGTAAAATTGTTGGAAAATGAAGGGACTGAAATAACCTGTACATCGAAATTAAAATAAAATAAAACAAACAATCAGTCCATAGTCTACATGCCGTGACCCATTAACGATATCAAGATTAAATGAAACTGAATTGCCGACATTCCAGACTTACCCACCAACCCTCTCAGTTTCTCACCATAGCCGACGCGGCTCTGACTGGGATCGCTCCAAGATTTGAACTTCACTTCATCAAAATTAAATGAAACTGAATCAACGGTATTCTAGATGCTATTTACCGTTATTCTATATGCTTTTACCCATTACCCATTCAAACTCTCAGTCTCTCACCATAGCTGACACGGCTCTTAGAGGGATCCCCCCAAGATTTGAACTCCTGGTGGGAGCCCCGCACGCCACTGTCCAAGGAGTAGATGGTCACGCCTTCGCCTGCGTGCAGTCAACAACAAAGGCACGAGCACACATGCTTGTCGTACAAGCACCTGTATGGGCGTATCAGCAGGGGCACAAAAGCATGGGCATCGGTATTGGCATCGGTATTGGCATCGGTATTGGTATGGGCACGCAAGCATGGGCATCGGTATTGGCATCGGTATTGGCATCGGTATTGGCATCGGTATTGGTATGGGCACGCAAGCATGGGCATCGGTATTGGCATCGGTATTGGCATCGGTATTGGTATGGGCACGCAAGCATGGGCATCGGTATTGGCATCGGTATTGGCATCGGTATTGGTATGGGCACGCAAGCATGGGCATCGGTATTGGCATCGGTATTGGCATCGGTATTGGTATGGGCACGCAAGCATGGGCATCGGTATTGGCATCGGTATTGGCATCGGTATTGGTATGGGCACGCAAGCATGGGCATCGGTATTGGCATCGGTATTGGCATCGGTATTGGTATGGGCACGCAAGCATGGGCATCGGTATTGGCATCGGTATTGGCATCGGTATTGGTATGGGCACGCAAGCATGGGCATCAGTATTGGCATCGGTATTGGCATCGGTATTGGTATGGGCACGCAAGCATGGGCATCGGTATTGGCATCGGTATTGGCATCGGTATTGGTATGGGCACGCAAGCATGGACATCAGCATGAGCACAAAAATATACCTACATGGGCAAGGATGCACATGCATGCATGCACAACCACGCACGCGTACTTGAACACACAAGCATGGGCATCAGCATGAGCACACAAATATACCTACATGGGCAAGGACGCACATGCATGCATGCACAACCACGCATGTGAACTTGAGCACACAAGCATGGGCATCAGCATGAGCACTCAAATGTACCTACATGGGCAAGGACGCACATGCATGCATGCACAACCACGCATGTGAACTTGAGCACACAAGCATGGGCATCAGCATGAGCACTCAAATGTACCTACATGGGCAAGGACGCACATGCATGCATGCACAACCACGCATGTGAACTTGAGCACACAAGCATGGGCATCAGCATGAGCACTCAAATGTACCTACATGGGCAAGGACGCACATGCATGCATGCATGCACAACCACGCATGTGAACTTGAGCACACAAGCATGGGCATCAGCATGAGCACTCAAATATACCTACATGGGCAAGGACGCACATGCATGCATGCATAACCACGCACGCATATTTGGGCGCACAAGCATGGGCATCAGCATGGGCGCCCAAACATGAGTGCATGAGCATGGGCGCACAGCATGCATGCTAGGCCGTATGCATGCATGGGCGTATGCATGCATGGGCGCAAATCATGTGCACACAAACATGGGCATGGGTGCACATTGTGCGCCCGTGTGCATGGGCGCACATCATGCGCACAAGCATGAGCACCATTGCACGGCATGCATGTATGGGTATAGGCGTACATCATGTTCTTAACATGTGCATGGGTGCACGTGATGCGCACAAGCATAAGGGCGGCTGAAGGCGGTTGAATTGGTCTCCCGCTTCCGACAGTTTTAAAAATGTCTGGGAGCCAACAATGTAGCAGACATGGTGCTTTACACAGGTATCACTCTTGCAGCCGTTTTTGAAATGAGAGCGGCCAGGGGATATGCATGAGCCTGCTGTCAAAGCGGCTGCGACCTACCTAAGTGTGGTGACCCCCTGGCGGGCCAGCTCTCCCCCCACTTTGGCTGGATTTCAGTCTGTTTAGTTAAGTGAAGCCACAATTCAGCTGCAATTCAGCTACGAGTAAGCTACAATTCAGCTAAAATTGAAATCCTGGCGCTTATGTTACTGGCCATAAGCCGGTCAAGGATTGGTCCCTATCGACCCGATGGGGGCTGCCCAGGGACTACTAGTTATCGACGTTTTCCATTTCCTTTTCAGCCGGTCAGGTGGTCAAGAGGGGAGGGGGGGGGGGTTAACGACATAAAACGTACAACCTGTACAGCTCCTGTGGACTGTACAGCCTGCATGGCCTGTGTGAATCGTACAGCCTGCCAGCCCCAGCCAGCCGCGCACCAGTGCCCGGAGTGTAGCTCGACCCATAGCGGTACTGCTGATCCTGAAGTATAGAATCCATCAGCAGGCAGGGCAAGAACGGTTGACACGCAACACCACGCAACAACAAGAAGCAACAGATGTCACGGGCGCATACTACCAGCTACAAGTACTGCCATGCAGCTGCCATCGTGTTCAAGATTTCGGCATCAAAAAACGATAAGAAAGGGATCCAGGCAGCGCTTGCAAGCAGTGCTGTGCAGGAACACCATATTGATTCAAAAAACGTGAACCGTTAAGTAGGTTCAGTCCCCTTCTAGTAAAAGCAGCTGAACTTGCGTTGAGCTTACGGCGACTGAGTCTCAGCTGCTTAACTCAGCCAACGAAAGGACCTTAACTTGGTACCTGGCACTGCTCGCAAGGCACAGCCCCGCCCAAGCATGCCCTTCTTCATTTCAAACCAGAGGCTTTGTTACCAGAGGCTGATGCAGCGGGCATGTCTACTTTGTACACAATAGTGAGTAGCGCCTGGGGGGGTCCTCATTGCCCCCCCTTCCTCCCTCCCTCCCCATCACACACAGACACACACACACACAGCCATACACAGCAGCAAAGAACTAGCATAGTCGTTTTAGTGTGCTTTAGGCTAAATAGCGTAAGAAAGAAGTGCACCGGAAGCGGCATCCGAGGGATTCCTCACTGCCCCCCCCTCCCTCCCTCCCCATCACACACACACACACTCAGCCATATACAGCAACATATAACATAGTCGGCTTTCAGTGTGCTCCAGGTCAAATAGCGGCAAATAGCGGGGCACCAGAGGCGGCATCAAGGAGATTCCTCACTGCCCCTCCCACCCCTCCCTGTCACACACACACACACACACTCAGCCATACACGGCAGCACAGAACAGTGCCATCTTAGTGTGTGTTCAGGCCAAATCGCGGCAAATAGTGCCCCACTTTGGGGCTCCGCCTCTGCTGCAACTCTTTAAAGACAATGGTGCCAAATCGCGGCGCACCAGTGGCGGCATCTGTTGGTCAACCCTGTCGAGATTCCACAGAGCCGAGGCGAGCTGCTCTGTTTTGAGCATGCGCTGGTTGATCAGATCCGCCACCTGGCAACAAAAGTGGCTAAATCAGCAGCTCATGAGATTGTATTTCATTCAAGCAAGCACTGATAATAAAACGCCACCTGGCAATCTATAAGTGATTACAATGATGGGGGGACACTGATCAAAAGTTAGGGCAGGGTGCGCTGATTAATCAAATCCGCCGCATGGCAATCTATAGCGGTTAATATAGCATGCTGCCATAGGAAGGATGTTTATCGTATCCTGGTCGTGACAATGTTCCGGGGTGGTGTAATCAGGCGATTAGTGAGGGAGGAGGTTGGGACTTGCCACAGCTTCTTTAGTGCCGCATGGCACTTGTAGTGGGTCCACTCCACCGGTTCTGAAGGAGGGAGATGCTAGCAAGGTCTGACCTGCCAACACCAGAAGCAGCAAAGGCAACTACTTGTGATCACAATGCTTGCTTTCAGGTTCGCAGGGTCGGGTTTTAAGTTTGTAGGTCGTTCAACATATGGCGGCTAGCCAATTCAGAGTTTGGCAGTACTAGATTATTCATGACCACCCTCAACACATCAGTCCCGGTCAGCCTTTTGTCCTCCAACGCAAGCAGGAATTCGTAAATGCTCTTAGTGATCTTGAAATCTCAGCCACACTCAGGAGACACGCCGCTTTGGTTGCTAATCTGTACACTCCAGGCTGTACACTTAATGCTGTGCAGGTAAGGCTGTACACGTAATGCTGTACACACAATGCTGTACACATAATTCTGTACACGTAATGATGTACACTTCTCCCACGCTTGTTTTGGCTACTGTGCTTCAGCTTTAGCTCTGCTACATCCCGGCCTGTAGCCAGAGGGGTCCTGGGACATAGAGCTCTGCAGCTTGAGCCATCGGCCGCTGGCCGGTCGAGGCCTGGTCCCAGTCCCGTCCAAAATTGCAAAGGCCAGTCGAGGCCTGGTCCCAGTCCCGTTCAAAATCACTTGCCCGAAATCTGAGGTCTATACTGTAAGTTGTCAGAAATCCCGCGTTTTAAGCACCAATATCGCAATTTCCACGCCCAATATTTCAATTCACAAATCCTGAGAATCCTGAGAAGTTCTGAGCCCTGAGACCATGAAATCCTGAGAATGGCACCCCCATGTCAAATACCCCCATGTCAAATACCCCCATGTCAAATACCCCCATGTCAAATACCCCCATGTCAAATACCTTCATGTCAAATACCCCCATGTCAAATACCCCTATGTCGAATACCCCCATGTCAAATACCCCCATGTCGAATACCCCCATGTCAAACACCCCCATGTCAAATACCCCCATGTCAAATACCCCCATGTCGAATACCCCCATGTCAAATACCCCCATGTCAAATACCCCCATGTCGAATACCCCCATGTCGAATACCCCCATGTCAAATACCCCCATGTCGAATACCCCCATGTCAAATACCCCTATGTCAAATACCCCCATGTCAAATACCCCCATGTCAAATACCCCCATGTCAAATACCTTCATGTCAAATACCCCCATGTCAAACACCCCCATGTCAAATACCCCCATGTCAAATACCCCCATGTCAAATACCCCCATGTCAAATACCCCCATGTCAAATACCCCCATGTCGAATACCCCCATGTCAAATACCCCCATGTCAAATACCTTCATGTCAAATACCCCCATGTCAAATACCCCCATGTCAAATACCCCCATGTCAAATACCCCCATGTCGAATACCCCCATGTCAAATACCCCCATGTCGAATACCCCCATCCCCTCACCTTCAACAGCTCCTCGTCTGCCAGGTCCCCACCCGCTGGTACTGAGGATCCAAATGGCGCACCAGCTGACAGCAGCAGCAGCAACAACAGCAACAACAGTGTTCAGGAGCAGCTGGCAGCAACAACAGCAACAATAAAGAGTGAAGCAGCATGTGCCAGGTTCACACCCGCTGGTACCAAATGGTGTTCCAGATGACAGCAAAAGCAGCAATAACAGCAACAACGGCAACAACACAGTGTTAAAGAGTAGCCGGAAGCAGCAACCGCAACCGCCAACGCAACCGCCACCCGCTGGAACCAAGGATCCGTACAACTCTCCAGCTGGCAGCAAAAGCAGCAACGCAGTGTTAAGGAGCAGCTGGCAGCAGCAACTGCAAGAACACAAGTGTAAAGGAGCAGTGGGCCGCAACACAAAATTCAAGAGCAGCAAGTCGTGGTATCTCGGTGGTTGTGTGTTGGTTGTTAGTCTAGGGGGATCACTGGCTTTCCCTCACTGTCCTAGCGGATGTAATGACTGTACTCATTTGCGGGCATAAATATCAAGAGCAGCAAGTCGTGGTATCAGCACCATGTTCAGGTGGCAGCAACAACAACGAGTATGAAGGAGCAGCTAGCACAACATCAAGTATAAGAAAGTGTGAAGCGGCATCTCCCCACTAGCCAGTACAGAGGATCCATACAGTGCACCAGCTGACAGCAGCAGCAGCAGCAAGAATAGTGTGAAGTGAAATCTAGTAGGTTCCCACCCACCAGTTCGAAGGATCCTTATGGTGCACCGGCGGACAGCATCAGCAGCAACGACAGTGTGTCAAGGTGCAGCTGGCAGCAACACCAGCAACAATAAAAGAGTGAAGCAGCATGTGCAAGGTCCACACCCGCCGGATCCAAGGATCCAAACGGTGTACCAGCTGGCAGCAACAAAAGCAACAACACAGTGTGAAGGAGCAGCAGGCAGAAAAAACAGCAACAGTATCAGCGACGCAGTGTTCACGATCAGCTAGCAGCAACAAAAGCAACAACACAGTGAGAAGGAGCAGCTGGCAGAAACAACAGCAAGAGTATCAGCAACACAGTGTTCACGATCAGCTGGCAGCAACAACAACGAGTGAAGAAGCATGTGCCATGTCCTCATCCTCCGCAACCATGGATCTCTACGACGCACCAACAGCTGGCAGCTGGCAGTAGCAACAGCGTGAACGAGCAGTACAGCTGGCAGGAGCAACAGCGTGAACGAGCAGTACAGCTGGCAGGAGCAGCAGCGTGAACGAGCAGCACAGCTGGCAGGAGCAGCAGCGTGAACGAGCAGTACAGCTGGCAGGAGCAGCAACGTGAACGAGCAGTACAGCTGGCAAGAGCAACAGCGTGAACAAGCAGTACAGCTGGCAGGAGCAGCAGCGTGAACGAGCAGTACAGCCGGCAGGAGCAGCAGCGTGAACGAGCAGCACAGCTGGCAGGAGCAGCAGCGTGAACAAACAGTACAGCTGGCAGGAGCAGCAGCGTGAACGATCATGTACAGCTGGCAGGAACAGCAGCGTGAACGAGCAGTACAGCTATCAGGAGCAGCAGCGTGAACGAGCAGGACAGCTGGCAGGAGCAACAGCTTGAACGAGCAGTACAGTTGGCAGGAGCAACAGGTTGAACGAGCAGTACAGCTGGCAGGAGCAGCAGCGCGAACGAGCAATTCAGCTGGCAGGAGCAACAGCGGGAACGAGCAGTTCAGCTAGCAGGAGTAGCAGCGTGAACGACAGTACAGCTGGCAGGAGCAACAGCGGGAACTAGCAGGACAGCTGGCAGGCGCAGCAGCGTGAACGAGCAGTACAGCTGGCAGGAGCAGCAGCGTGAACGAGCAGTACAGCTGGCAGGAGCAGCAGCGGGAACGAGCAGGACAGCTGACAGGAGCAACAACGTGAACGAGCAGTACAGCTGGCAGGAGCAGCAGCGTGAACAAGCAGTACAGCTGGCAGGAACAGCAGCGTGAACGAACAGTTCAGCTGGCAGGAGCAGCAGCGCGAACGAGCAGCACAGCTGGCAGGAGCAGCAGCGTGAACGAGCAGTACAGCTGGCAGGAGCAGCAGCGTGAACGAGCAGGACAGCTGGCAGGAGCAGCAGCGTGAACGAGCAGTACAGCTGGGAGGAGCAGCAGCGTGAACGAGCAGCACAGCTGGGACGAGCAGCAGCGTGAACGAGGAGTACAGCTGGCAGGAGCAGCAGCGTGAATGAGCAGTACAGCTGGCAGGAGCAGCAGCGTGAACGAGCAGCACAGCTGGCAGGAGCAGCAGCCTGAACGAACAGTACAGCTGTCAGGAGCAACAGCATGAACGAGCAGTTCTGCTAGCAGGTGCAGCAGCGTGAACGATCATGTACAGCTAGCAGGAGCAGCAGCGTGAACGAGCAGTACAGCTGGCAGGAGCAACAGCGGGAACGAGCAGTACAGGTGACAGGAGCAACAGCGTGAATGAGCAGTACAGCTGGCAGGAGCAGCAGCGTGAATGAGCAGTACAGCTGGCAGGAGCAACAGCGGGAACGAGCAGCACAGCTGGCAGGAGCAGCAGAGTGAACGAGCAGCACAGCTGGCAGGAGCAGCAGCGTGAACGAGCAGTACAGCTGGCAGGAGCAGCAGCGTGAACGAGGAGTACAGCTGGCAGGAGCAGCAGCGTGAATGAGCAGTACAGCTGGCAGGAGCAGCAGCGTGAACGAGCAGCACAGCTGGCAGGAGCAGCAGCCTGAACGAGCAGTACAGCTGTCAGGAGCAACAGCATGAACGAGCAGTTCTGCTAGCAGGTGCAGCAGCGTGAACGATCATGTACAGCTGGCAGGAGCAGCAGCGTGAACGAGCAGTACAGCTGGCAGGAGCAACAGCGGGAACGAGCAGTACAGGTGACAGGAGCAACAGCGTGAACGAGCAGTACAGCTGGCAGGAGCAGCAGCGTGAATGAGCAGTACAGCTGGCAGGAGCAACAGCGGGAACGAGCAGCACAGCTGGCAGGAGCAGCAGAGTGAACGAGCAGTACAGCTGGGAGGAGCAGCAACGTGAACGAGCAGTACAGCTGGCAGGAGCAACAGCTTGAACGATCAGTACAGCTGGCAGGAGCAACAGCGTGAACGAGCAGTGCAGCTGGCAGGAGCAGCAGGATGCGCGGTGTAAATTATCTTGTGTCCTGGGTAGAGCTGTCAGCGGCGACTGTAGCGATTGAAGTGTTATCCGACAGCTGCAAGAAGCACAGCTGGCAGGAACAACAGCCTCATCGGCCTCATCGGCATCTACTTGATTTGCTGAAGTGACGCTGTGCGTTGACCATGGATGGCATGCCCCATACTTAATAGATCCACTACCTATTATTTCAAAACAAAACGCACATTGAAGTTGAAGGTAACAGTAGGTGTTGCCTCCCAGGGTTTGCATGCTTCTGAATTTTTTGAATTCTCCTTTACTAAAAACGAATACAATCCACTTTGGGGCTGAAGCTAACAGTGGAGTTTTCCTCCCAGGTTTTGCATGCTTCTGGATTTCCTAAATTCTCCTTTACTTAGCTCAGCTAGCTATTAAATTCGAATACAATCCACGTTGGGGTTCGAACAGTAGGTGTTCACCTCCCAGGGTTAGCATGACCCTCGATTTTTAGGGTTTATCTGTAATCTATACCTCTGCCATCTGTTAGTTTCGAATATATGGTACTCTGAGGCTCAAAATTACGATAGGTGTTTCAAACCACGTCCTCACCCGTAGCTGGGCCTGACAACAGGTTCTGCAAGATCCCGGCTTGTTGTTCCACCGAGTCCAGTTGCTGTACTGCATGTTGCGGCTGTTGCTCAGATGTTGCGCCAGCAGGCACCACAGTCAAGTTGGGTGCCCCCAACTGCTCTTGGAGTGCCTGGGGTGTGGGGTGTGGAGTGTGGGGTGTGGGGGGCATGGGGGGCGTGGGGTGTGTGACTAGTGTGAGAAGTGTGAAGGGTGTGAGGGGTACCAGGGGTGCGAGGGGTGCGAGAAGTGTGAGCGGTAAGGTGGTGTGAGGTGGTGTTAATCAGTGAGAGGTATGTGAGGTGTTTTAGGTGTGTGGGGTATATGAGGTGGCGTGAGGTGTGTGGGGTACATGAGGTGTGAGCGTGTGCGGTGGTGTGAGGTGCAAAATAACGACTGGACCCCATGCCCCCTCCCTGTGGCACCAGTAAGTCAGCAGCAGCACTGCTTGTGCTTTGAGCTGTGCTGGAAGGGATGCGCCTTTTTCCCTCTACCTGGGTGCACCAAGGGGTGTTAGCCAGTGTTTATTGTTTTTGCTACGAGCCTACCTTCAGAAGGCCGCCCCGCGGCCACCAAAGGCTCGATTGAGACCAAACCAGGACTGGCCTACGACTGGCGCCCAAACCAGTTTGGCTGGCCACAACTGGGACCTCTAGCCTCATGCCAGAGCGCAGCTGACATATAGCTGAGTTGCAAAAAGAAAAGCACCAGTGTTTGCCTATGTACCTTCTCAGCGCTGCTGGTATTTGACACTGTACTAAAAGGGTCGTGTTGGAGTCAGAACCCTGACCAGATAACCCTGCCCAGATGACCGTGCCCAGATAACCCTGCCCAGATAACCCTGCCCAGATCACCCTGCCCAGATGACCGTGCCCAGATGACCGTGCCCAGATGACCGTGCCCAGATAACCCTGCCCAGATAACCCTGCCCAGATCACCCTGCCCAGATGACTGTGCCCAGATGACCGTGCCCAGATAACCCTGCCCAGATGACCGTGCCCAGATGACCGTGCCCAGATAACCGTGCCCAGATGACCGTGCCCAGATGACCGTGCCCAGATAACCGTGCCCAGATAACCCTGCCCAGATGACCGTGCCCAGATAACCCTGCCCAGATGACCCTGCCAGACCCCTCTTGGCTCCCCCTTGAATCTGTAGCCCCCCCCCCCTGCTGATGTTTTCTTTGGACACTCCAGCCCACTTCAGGGTGGCTGCCATGCGGTCACCAGTGCCAATTTCTCTAGCTGGGTGCACCAAGGGGTGCTTGCCCGAAGGTACCTTCTCAGCGCTGCTTGTGCTTGAAGCTATTCTAGAAGGGACGTGTCTTTCTCTCAACCCTACACCCAAGCCCTAACTTTGAGGTACCTTCTCAGCCGCCAGTCCAAGGGTGGCCAGGAGCCACTTAGCGCGTTCCACTGATACGGAGTCCGGCCCGCCTGCCAGAGGTGGCAGATTTGAATGAAAAGGGAGGTAGGCAGGGGAGGATACCGTGGGACAGGTAGGAATATGCTAAATCTTCCATGCTAAATCTCCCTTGCTAAATCTTCCATGCTAGATCTTCCATGCTAAATCTTCCATGCTAAATCTTGGCAGATCTGCTGAGGAATCAGCCACGGGGTAGTTAACACCCGGCAAAATACAGCTGAAGCCTGTCATTGGCATAGTAGGCTACTGCTGAGGAACCCGCCTAGTTAGTTGGTTACAGAGTTAGTTAGTTAAGACCCAGAATAATTCGGTTTCATGTTATCTTTATGGAGCGGCTGGCCCCGGCACGTCCTTTAATTGGCAACGTGTGCCTCATCTAGATGTTTCAATTTGCTTCTCTGTCCAGGTTTCCTCAATGGTTTTAGGGTAAAGAGTAACCCAAACCCTGGATCCTATGACCTGGTTCTCTGGCTTTCTCCTGGTTTCCTCCTGGTTTTCTCAATGGTTTAGGGTGAAGAGTAACCTAGACCCTGGAATGTGAGCCCTGTATCCTGTGACCTGGTTCCCTGTCCTGGTTTTCTCCCGCTTTGCTCTATCCTGGAGCCAGGCCTTTTCATAAAGGCTATGGGTGCTTGCATTAGCTATGTGCCAGCAACCCAGCACCCGCTGAGAACATTCAGTGCTGTCAGCCGCTTTAGGGTTCTAGGTTAAAGGGTTTATAGTGGTTTGAAGGTTAAGGGCTTAGGTTGTAGGGTATGGGGGTTAGGGTTTTCGGGTTCTTTGGTTTTAGGGTTTTAGGGTATATAGTCCAGTGCTGCCAGCCGCTTTCTTCCTCCACTCTCCCCGACCGATTGATCTGTTCTTCTTGTTTGAACGATCTCACCCTGCTCAAGAGGGCTCATGGCCTTAAGGATGCTGAGAGGCTTGTCGGTCCAGCGGGGCATCACATTTGATGCTGGGCAGTGGGCATACTATCACAGAACAGGCAACGTGGATGCACGACAGCTCTCTGCAAATTGCTCTTTGAAGATGTATAGGATCTCCCTCACGATGGACAAGATCTCTTAGAAATTTCTTTAAAGACATACAAGGTCTCTCGTTTAGGGTCTCTCGTTTAAAGTGCATCAGATCTCACTGGAGATCTCTCCCGCGATGTGCAAGACAAGATCTCTCAGATATTCGTTATCAGATGCATAAGATCAATCTTCAGAATTCTCTTCTAGCACGCATACGGACTTACAAAATCTCTAAAGATCTCTCACCGTCTGTCGTGAAAACCCCAGGGTCTGTCTCGTTGCCCACCGTCGCAGGCACAGGCTCCGGCCCGGAAGCATCCATGCCAGATCCAGATCCAAGCTCAGATCCAGATCCTCCCGCACCAGCAGCAGCATCCTCATTAGCCAGGCCTCTCCTCATTGACCTCCAGGGCCTACCGTGACTCTTCCTTATCCTGTTACCTCCTCCTTCTACTTCTCCCGCTTCTCCAGATCCAGATCCAGATCCAGATCCAGATCCTCCCGCACGCTGGTGTGCCGATTTGGCTTCCCCTTGCTCTCCCCTCTCGTCACTTTCCCCCCTGTCAGCAGCTTCCCACCATTTTCCGTATGACTCGTGCTCCGTTTTGACAACCTGACAAAGGGGTGAGGTGTCAGGGAATTGTACTGATCAACTTGGGAAGCAGTACCATCATGCCATGCTACAACACACTTTTGACGGAGGGGTCATGGGCTGTCGGTCATATGCCAAAAAATGCTACTATGTACTGCCCGGATGTACTGCTTCCACACCTGGTCATCCCTCTTCTGATAATTGGGTTGATGACCCTGTAGTTGGAGGGTTTGTTATTTAGGGTATAGTGTTTAGGGTATAGTGTTCAAGGTACAGTGTTTAGGGTTTAGGGTTTAGGGTCCAGTGCTTCGAGTTAAGGGCTTAAGAGTTCAGGGTTCAAGGCATATGATAGGGCCTGATATATACTTCCACGGCACCTGCTGGCCACCCCGCTGATGTTGCTCTAGGGTTCAGGGTCGCGTATATACTGCCTGATTGTACTGCTTGTACATCCTGCTTCCTCACCTGGCCATCTCTCTCATGGTACTCCATTCCATCTCCCAGACAGGCTTGCATCTGGGTGAGATGCTCCGGTGAAAAGGAACCAGCGATGCCTGCAGTCCACAATACGGGGCAGTGGGGAGGGGGTGGTGAACTACTGGATAAGGGGGGTGCGGTGGAGGTAAATATAATTGGGGGGAGAGTAGGAACCAGTGATGCCTGCGGTCCACGATACGGGGCGGAGAGGGGGGAGGGGAACAACTTTGTGAGATAGAGGAGGTGCATGTTGAATAATGGAGAGACGAGAGTAGGAACCAGAACCGCCTGCACTGCACAATACGGGGCAGGGGAGGGGGGATGGGAAGGCCGGAGGGAGCGGAACAACACAAGGAGGCGGGGGAGGGGGGGAGGGGTAATGGCAGAGAATGGGGAGACGAGAATAGGAGCCAACAACGCCAGCACTCCGAAATACAATGTAGCCCGAATAGGGGAAGTGGCCCCCATTGGGCCACCAGCAATGAAAAGTTTCTGGGGGGGGAATAGTTGCAGCTGATGACAAGCCGGCTGCCAAACAATCGTCATTTAGCGCATGCCACCCTTGCCTCTGCTCCTGACCAGAGGCAACAAGCACCAAGAGGGGCAAGCTCGTATTTCCAGATAGGGGGAGGGCAGGGGGGCCAACTGCTGGTACGGCACAAGGGTTCATGTGGAGCATCATCCTCTTCTCGATGGCGCTTCTTCCCTCACCCTGGAAAAGTGTGGTGGTTAAGTCCCGTGCCTTCCCTCTCTCTGCATTTTCCTTTATTTTATTTAGAAGAGGGGGCAAATGTACAAGTGAACCAACTACTCATCCCTAGCACCAACACTCAGCCTGGGAACCATAATCACCTACCCACACACCCACCCACCTACCCACCCAACCACGCAACCACCCAAACAACCACTCATCCAGCCAGCAACCACCCACCCACCCCAACAACCAGTCATCCAGCCAGCCAACCACCCACCCACCCCAACAACCACTCATCCAGCCAGCCAGCCACCCACCCACCCCAACAACCACTCATCCAGCCAGCCAGCCACCCACCCACCCGAACAACCACTCATCCAGCCAACCAGCCACCCACCCACCCCAACAACCAGTCATCCAGCCAGCCAACCACCCACCCACCCCAACAACCACTCATCCAGCCAGCCAGCCACCCACCCACCCGAACAACCACTCATCCAGCCAACCAACCACCCACCCACCCCAACAACCACTCATCCAGCCAGCCAACCACCCACCCACCCCAACAACCACTCATCCAGCCAGCCAACCACCCACCCACCCCAACAATCACTCATCCAGCCAGCCAACCACCCACCCACCCCAACAACCACTCATCCAGCCAGCCAACCACCCACCCACCCGAACAACCACTCATCCAGCCAGCCACCCACCCACCCACCCCAACAACCACTCATCCAGCCAGCCAACCACCCACCCACCCCAACAACCACTCATCCAGCCAGCCAACCACCCACCCACCCCAACAACCACTCATCCAGCCAGCCAACCACCCACCCACCCGAACAACCACTCATCCAGCCAGCCAACCACCCACCCACCCGAACAACCACTCATCCAGCCAGCCAACCACTACACCAGGCACTCAACCACCCAACCTCACTTACCGAGGATGGAGTGTGTGTACGCCCTCTTGCATTTGATGCCCCGTGGCAGGCAGGCGGCCTGCTGCTGCAGCAGCACTGCAGCGCCGTCCGCCGCCGCCGCCGCGTCGCCACCACTGCCGCCATCTGGCATCGCCCAGGCATCGCCAAAGAGCTCGGCGCCCAGCATCGCTATGTGCGGGGTGCGCTCGCAGGCGGTCTTGAGCAGTAGGTGCACATGGCTTGGACTCTGGGAGGGGTGCGGGATCAGGGGGTGAGAGAACTGTTTTTACCATGAACCGTTTTTGTGCCTCTTTCTTCCAATTTCCCTGCCTTGAAAGGCGAGAAAAATGTAGGGAATGCGCTGAGGCTGGATCTTGTGAGATCTCAGGGCTACTGCTAGATCTGGGGAGATCTCAGGGCTACTGCTGGATCTAGGGATATCTCAGGGCTGCTGCTGGATCTGTGCAGAAAACCGGGACTATGCTGAATGCAGGCAGAGCTCTGGGATAATGCTGGGTTTTTTTGGATCATATTGGATCCCGGCAGATTTCAAAGATTTTAAGGATTATGCTGGATCTAGGCAGACCTTAGATTTTATGTAGGATCTAGGCTGATTTTATATCCCAGGCTGGATCTAGGCAGACCTTGGCACAACTTCTGGGTTCATTTAGATTTCAGGGTTTGTGTTGAATCCATGTAGATTTTAGGGTCCAGGCTGGATCCATGCAGAATTCAGGGTTGCTTCTGAAACCCGGCATATTCCAGGGTGTCATCTGGAAGATCTACGGCATTACGCTGGTTCCAGGCAGATCTCAGGGATTATGCTGGATCCAGGCAGATCTCAGGGTTTATGTTTGGTCCCGGCAGATTTTAGGTTTTGGTGGGATAGGAACGTGTGAAATCTAGCCGGTAAGCTGTATGCCTTCTTTGTTCATTGCAGTTTGATACCCCTAGCTGGTGAGGGATGCATATTTTTTTCAGAGGGGAAAACAAAACCTGTTGATAGGGTCAACAGCGCTTGGCCTTACCATGGCACAGTAAGGTCAACTGCTCTGACCTTACTGTGCCATGACAGCGTCGGGATCAAAGCGTCCAGGTCACAATTGTTTTCCTGTTTATTTGTGAAGGTTTCAGGTATGGCCGGCCTGGAAATTTATTTGTGTGCGTGGAAGCAGACGAGTCGGCCGGAGGCAGTCAGCAGCCTCAAACGGGGGGAGGGCCAAGGGGGCAGATCCAGCAGGGAATGGGACACGAAATGCGCATGCATGAAGAAAGACATGACAGCATCTGCTGCCCCATGCAGTCCATGCGAACCGCTTGAGACATGGCATTCTAATCTGAGACCCCATCCCCTAAACCCCTGGTGCCCTCAACCCTTTCTTGAACTTGCCTTGACAATCACAATTACGGATGGGTGGCTCGCTCGCTGTGGACCTCCAGCCTGCATGGTGGCAGACTGTTTCGATGAGCCTTGCCGCCCAGCACCGCCCCGCTGAGGCCTCCCGCCCTGGTCAGAACCACCCCGCTCAGACCCGTCACCTCTCTCGGGCCCGCCGCCCAGCTCGGGCACGCCGACCAGCTCGGGCCCGCCGACCAGCTCGGGCCTGCCGCCCAGCTCAGGCCCGTTGCCCAGCTGGACGCCTGGCCCCGCCGCTCCATTACGTGAATCTGCGGCGCCTCCGACATTTGCTGATTCTTGCGTCCTCATCTTCGGGACGGCCCCCACCGCCGCCGCCGCTGCTGCCACAGCGGCCACCAGCAAGAGGAGGATCGGGAACACGGGGGCCGCACTGCTGCTGCTAGAAGTAGCTATCCTTGGGCTCCGGCTGCTCATGGGCCGCTTCTGACCTCTGGCCGCTCCACCCTTGCCAGCTAATTCCCTCCTGGGTTGTGACCCCAATGTGTAGTTGGCTAAATTACTGACTGAACTGACCATTTCGTTAGTTCTTGAGCTAGCCAATTGTTGGGACTTTGTTGTGTTTTGCACAGCAAGCCTGGCAGGTCAAGCAAATGCACCTCCTACGCTTAAGCTATCAGCCTGGGATCGTGGTTATGAATCTGAGGTCAGAAAATCAATTCGATGAAGGGCTCTGTGAACTCGAATGAGGTTTTGCCCCGGTTGAAGGTCGGAACGTTAAGTCCGAGCCAATCAACGGGCTTCCGTCGATGAACAGAATGCAAGATGCAGCAACAGCCTATAAACCGTGGCGTCGCTTGGTTTTAGAAGCGCTGTGACACAACCCCTTTCTGACATCGGCTCTTGACAGGCGCGTGACTCGCGGAAAAGCTGACAGGTTACAACGAACTCTCCGGATTTGACGGGTGCGCGCCTTCCGCAGAGCGGCCGAACGCCTGTGTTGACAAGCGTGGATGCAAGGTGTTGCATTTAACCTAGAAACAGGCAGGAAGCAACGTCGGGTTAACCATTTTTATCTCCGAATTTGTAGACGAAACAACGTTACTTGCTACTGCGGTGCACATACCGGTAGATGGTGGCGCGTGAGTGGCGTAACTCACCCCCCCCAGCTCCAATCGTCAAGTGGAGCATAAGGACAGCGGGAAGGAATTATGGATCTCGAAAGACGCATGGATACGCTGTAATTGCTTGTGCATCGGTGTGGTCTCCAGCAAAACGGGTGGCTTCCCTGAACCACTCCTTGGGAAGTTGCCTCACCAATGCACACACTCGGCAGTATCGGCAGCTGGCTACTTCCTTTCATGCTACTCCTCATCTCTCTTCATTTTCAGGTGCTTCAATTATATATGAGGCACGTCACGGCTCATGTCCGTGGGGGGCCTGTGGAAGCAGGCCCTGCCACATGGGCTGCCACATGGGCCTGTGGCAACAGGCCCTGTCGTAACATGGGTTGCCACATGGGCTGCCACATGGGCTGCCACATGGGCCTGTGGCAACAGGCCCTGTCGTAACATGGGTTGCCACATGGGCTGCCACATAGGCCTGTGGCGACAGGCCCTGCCACATGAGCCACATGGGCTGCCACATGGGCTTTTGGCAGCAGGCCCTGCCACATGGGCTGCCGGCGAAGGGCTTGTCAAGGTTTGGTCCACATGGGCCATGTGAGGGCCTCTACCCAACAGCCGGTTGAGAGTAATCTGGTGCACAATTATGGTAAATCCTATGTGCAGAAGTTTACCTTTCTGGATTTTTTTCATTAGTCTGCATGGGAGTGATGTAGAGGGTTCAACAAATGCACATACCCATACCTGTACTTCCTGCCCCATCACATGGGATGTGTGTATGACTGCACCTTAGATCGCGTTGCTGGGTTCCATCTGATGATCCCGTCTCCTCGTATAGGAGGGAAGCCTTTGCTGCATGTTTTTTAAAGTTGGTCCTAGCCATGCATGGTAGCTGGATTTGAGCTTGCACGGTCCACTGGCCCCACGCGGCTGGGCGTTCAGCGGGTACGTGCCATCCTAAATATGCATGTACTTGGGGTGCAGGTAGTGCAGGCTGGGTGCCCAAGAAGCACATTCTAGATTGCACTGAATGGCTGATGCTGCATGCATGTATTAATTTCTGTCCTTCAGACTTTCACTGCACCACCTAGATGGGCAAGAACAATACCGTAAAACCACTTTGACTCCGCGCACCCCCAAGAAAAAGATTTTTATTTTTCGTCGCGCACCTAAAATTTAATTTAAAAAACGGTCGCGCAGCAAAGAAATTTTAATTTAATTTATCGTCGCGCAGCAGGTAATTTAATTTATCATCGCGCATGACTGGAAATAATTTAAATTCCTTCCGCGCAGCACTTTCAGCCAGTACAGTAAATTCAATGAAAACCCTCATGGTCAGCAGATCGAGTACCGGTTGTGCTCATCGGAGTCACCATTTGTGTTACTATGCAGGGCTATTTGGGCACAGTCAACAAGGATGACAGAACGGATGTCGATTCAAACAGTCGCGCGCTAGCGCGCGCATTTTTGTAAAAAGTGCTGCTTTTAATACATACCGCACACCCCCAAAATAGTTGTTTGGGCACCTGACCGACGCTCTGCGCAGCGGCAATTTTCGAATTAATATTAGCGCGCAGCCATGTCCGCGCACCCTAATAATTATTTAATTACGAGCGGAGTCAAAGTGGTTTTACGGTAAGAACAACATGGCTGACCGTGAGCAGATGGCCTCTCTACACCGTCTCTACACCTTTTATGGAATATGGACCCTCTCGCTCCCTACTCCTGCCCTCCCCCCTATGCAAAGTCCGTTACCACCCCCTGCTACTGAAATCCCATTCCTGCACCCCTATGTTCACTTCGTCATCATTGGTTGCTCTGGCATTTTCTGTAAATATATCATGCTAATCATGGTCCTCTTTCCAGTCCTTTCTTTTCTTTTGACTTTACAAGGTGTAAGGCCGGCCGCCCAACCCTAGAAAACCTGAAACGCAGACACACAAGAAAACAGCCAAGGTGCGCATAGGGCCTTTGTCGGCAGCTGAGAAAAGGCGAGCAGGAACAGGAAAGGCACACGACCAACAAGCACTCACACGGCCGCAATAACTCATGCGTACAAAGTCGATTAAGGTCTTATAAAACTGATACCCCGCCACGACACCCCTCTAGCTAAACTGCTAAAGCACGCTACCACCAGAATCCCACATGAAAGCGGCTGCACTCGTTCCACCTAACCCGACAAAACGGTCTCCAACCTACAGAAAGAGACAAGAGCTGACAGGAAGCCAGAAAAGGAGGAGCCTGGACACTAAGAGGGCAAAGGGAAGAAACATCCCGAAGGCATAACCCGCCATCTAAGGCCCAAACTAGTACCCCGAGGCCCGCACAACACGAAGTCACGAAGCAAGAGCCGCGAACAAGACCAACACAACCAAAGCCAGGGACTAAGTCACAAAGGGGGCGAGGAGGGGTACAGCGACCCAAAGTTCAAGTTCAAGTTCAAAGCCTCCCGGGGAATAGCTGGCGCTTATAGGCAGACGTTGTACTTCCTCTTGGTCACCAAGTTGGTGACCACCAGTCCTTGGTACCCCACCCCTCCACGTCCCCCCACTCCTATAATTAGCAGTTAGTTCACACTGTCCAGTCTGCCGTTTCCATCCATTGTCTCCGACGTTTCCTTAAAAGCAGTCCACCCGACTGCTGTCGACCTGCATGTCCACCTGTTTTATCAGATAACTGACCCGCCATAGCCTACATAGCCCCTTTCCCCCTTCAAGAGTTCAAGCAAGGGTATACAGACCGGGGCTTGGGCGTCTTGTCAACCTGTACTTCCCAACGTCCACGCCGCATCGCTCTCTTGTATTTCTTTCTTTACCTTCAACTCCCACAGCTGCAGGACTGTGAGTGATCCCCTTCCCTCAATCACCAGTATATTCTGACCTGCTACGTACGCGAAAGTCGCCTCCATCTGTCGCGTCAGCAACTCGACGAGCAATGTAGTAAATCTACGATCTGATTTTGGGCAAGATTTCACTCCGACTTGATTGAGCTACCGACTCCATCGTCTATATATCCAGGCAAGTCTGGAAGGGTTAATGCGGGCTTTATAACCTGCGGCCTGCTGGCGGGCAGGTTGCTGAGTAATTCTGGGTCCGATCTCTCCTGCTGCTGCTGCTGCTGCCTGCTGTCTATTGTTTTGTTCTAATAGATAGTAATACGTGTCAGGGAATACTCGGCTTGCTATCACAACCCTACGGTTTGCCAAACCAACCATCTCTTGTACACTCAGTGAAAACTCGCCGTAGCAGGCTTTTCGCGCCCGTTTCTAGGGAGCTCGGTTCAGGGGTTGGGACTGGTATTTTCTTGGTTGTTTCGGTTTTCCTGTTGACAACTTGGGCTTGGGCTAGGGCACGGCTCGCATGATGTGGCATGAGACAGGTCGGCAGATTCGTCGGGGAGGGGCCTCCTTACCTTGTCAAGTCACGCCAGCTAGCAATCCGACACATCAGCAAGCACTTCGCCATCGCGCAAGTATCAAGATCATGGTTTGCAATTTGCAATGCCTCTGCTGGCATGGCTGTACTATACATGGTCTCTCTGTGGCTCTACTGGCATGGCCGCATAGCAGGCTGTACGCATGCTACCACCGCTCGCATGGTAGCATGCATGCCTCCATTTATCCGCCTCCATATCCAAACATGCTCTTGAAACTCCAGAAAGCTTACCTGAAGTACCTTGCCCACTGCCCTTCCCACCGCCCCACCCATCAGAAAACCATCAATGTCATCAATTTCAAAAACCGGAGGCTGCACAAGCCTGCATGTCGGCCGAGCCCTACGGAGTGCGGTTAAGACAGCATGGCCACGCGTTGGAGGTCCGCGCACAAGGTATTGAGCTTCACTCCACCTTAACTCATCGACCATCCCAATACGGTATCACAGAGTTTATTTATGTGTGAGCCAGACCATCTTGACCTGACGCTCATCACTCTTGACTTGGCCCGCATCACTCTCGACTTGGCACTCATCACACTTGACCTGGCCCTCAATATCGGTACTTAACAAGAAGATGCTTGATAACCACACAGCCGGAGCCTCAGCCCTTGCAACTCTCTTCCCTTACCCAACATGCCCTGTGGGGCATAGTTTTCTAAAATTGTTTCCCACAAATGCATCTCCGAGCTTGACAGGATACCGAACTGCCTGCTAGGAAGTAGTAACTCATGCCACACTCATTGTAAAGGCTCGTGACACTGCAGGGTGTCGTTCCTTCAACCCCCACCCCAGGACATGTATATTTATTTTCTCAGAAGACATGCATACCTGTCCCTTGAACCGCAGGGGGTTACAGGTTTACCCTTGACCCTAAACCCTGAACCCCCTCAAAAGAAATGCATACCTGTCCCTTGAACCACAGGGTCACAGGTTTACCCTTGACCTTAAACCCTAATCCCCTCTGAAGAAATGCATACCGGTCCCTTGAACCACAGGGTCACAGGTTTACCCTTTACCTTAAACCCTGAACCCCCTCTAAAGAAATGCATACCGGTCCCTTGAACCACAGGGTCACAGGTTTACCCTTTACCTTAAACCCTGAACCCCCTCTAAAGAAATGCATACCGGTCCCTTGAACCACAGGGTCACAGGTTTACCCTTGAACCTAAACCCTGAACCTCCTCTAAAGAAATGCATACCGGTCCCTTGAACCACAGGGTCACAGGTTTACCCTTGAACCTAAACCCTGAACCCCCTCTAAAGAAATGTGTACCGGTCCCTGAAACTGCAGGGTTGTGGTTTTACCCTAAACCCTTAACCCCTCTCAAATGCATACCGGTCCCTGACTACGGGGTTTAGCCTTGGCCCTAAGCCCTTGACTTCAAACCCTAACCCCCCTTTAAATAAATGCATACTGGTCCCTTGAACCACAGCCTGGCTGGACGCCATCATACACCTGGAGCCCGACACATCGCTACTGCGCTGTCCCACATCCCCCTTGACGCCCGCTTCAGTAACCCTGAGGTAGGCACAAACAACCAATTTTAAGTGTGACCACTGTCACTGTATGTGTGACCAAGGTCACAATAAGTGTGGCCGATGCCACTCTAAGTGTGGCCACCGTCATCGCCCATGTCCCCCTTGATGCCCGCTTCAGTTACCCAGAGGTAGGCACAAGCACCCACGTTGTGCATGGTGGGATAAAGGGGGCCACACGGCATGAGCCCAGGCCGCATGCTTCATTTTAGAATGCATTCTCTCTAGCAAAGGCGGTCCCCATTCTGCTGGGGGCCTACTCAGGTGGCCTGCTGGAACTAAATAAAGAGCCGGTGCCTAATTGATGGGGTGGGAGTCAAGGGGGTATCTCAGCTATGGCGCAGGGCTATGGGGCGTCTCAGCTAGGGTTGTCTTGTGGAAAGAGCCAGGCCTGCGCCTGGGGCAGGGCAGGCAAGGCAAGGCCTGCGCCTGGGGCAGAAGAGCAGGAGGGACTTTTGGGGGAAGTCACGCCAGCTAGCAATCCGACACATCAGCATTCTGCCTGGGGGGGCAAACTAGAACTAAATGAAGAGCCAGGGCCTAAAGGTTGGGTGGTAGCCAAGGGGGCATCTCAGGGCAGAAGAGCTGGAGGGACAATCCAATGGGGGGGACATGTTCGGACCAAATGTTGAGCTAGGTTTGTCTTTGGGAAAGAGCCAGGCCTGTGCTTGGGGGGCAGAGGAGCTGGAGGGACATTCAATTGTGGGGACATGTTCGGACCAAATATTGAGCTAAGTTCGTCTTTGGGAAAGAGCCAGGCCTGTGCTTGGGGGTCAGAGGAGCTCGAGTGAGCAAGAGGAACATTTCATTAGGTGGGCATGTTGGGACCAAATATACAGAGCTGGCCGCATGTCTTAACTTTCTGGATCTGGCACCGGCGGCGGGGCTTGGCGGAGATCCCAGTTTAACTCATGCAAGTGCAGTAGGGTTCAGGGTTTACCCTTGACCCTAAACCCTACACCCTAGACCCAGATTAACTCACGCTATTGCTTTTAACATGGCCACCCACCTCCCCACCGGCCGCCTACATCAACCTTCCCTCGACACGTAAAAGTGTTTCGAATCTGAAATCAAGCAAGGCGGCGGCTGGAAAACAAAATCTCTCTGTTTGCCGACGGCGGAGGGGGATTCAGACCCGATTGCCGTCGACAGTGCCACCCACACCCCTGCCGGTCCCCGCCGCAGGCCAGCAAGGGACCTGAAGGGGTGCCGCCCCCCCTTTCTTCGACACATTTGCAGCACAATTCCGAATTCGAATCCAACCAAATCTTCAGCTGAGGAGCCATGCCTCTGCCGAGTTTTAGGGTTTAGGGTCAAGTGTTAACCCTAAAGCTCAGGAGCCATGTCTCTGCGCGCAGGTGGCCGACTCTGCGGCCCTGAATACTTTCGATATGGCGGTCGGCGAGCCAGTCCCCACGAGCGCCACGTCCTTGGGCATCTTTGCTGAACACACAAGCAGCGCCCTGGACCTGGCTGGATCTCTGATGTTTCCTGCATTGGTCCTGGTCGCCACAATCGGCTACACGGGGGTGAGGCATTGCTCTCCCCCTCCTGTTCCCCCTCCTGTTCCCCTATGCCCCCCCCCCCACGTCTCGCACAACCGGGTTTGCCTAAACCCTATACCCTACCGTTCACTCTCACAACCGGGTTTGCATAAACCCTATACCCTACCGTTCACTCTCACAACCGGGTTTGCCTAAACCCTATACCCTACCGTTCACTCTCACAACCGGATTTGCCTGAACCCTATACCCTACCTTTCACTCTCACAACCAGGTTTGCCTAAACCCTATACCCTACCTTTCACTCTCACAACCGGGTTTGCCTAAACCCTATACCTTACTGTTCACTCTTTAACCGGGTTTACCTGAACCCTATACCCTAAACCATGTAACATGCTCCCCTCAATGCGCATTCCCAATGTATCACGCACTGCCCTCCACTACGCTGTGCTTCAAACACATCTCTGATGTCCCCTGCGTCATGCCCACCTCCCTCCCTCCAGGCATGTGCACCTGAGCAGATGCTGCCGGCACTGAGCTGGTTCCTGGTTGGGCTACCAATCCTTACCATCTCTGGGATCATTCCCGTCTTAGACGCCCTCATCGGCCCATCCAAGCCGTCCGAAGAAGCTGTGCAGAAGGTGAGGATTGCACAGGAGGAGGCCTAGCTGCTTTTTATGGCGAGGGTTATGAAGATTGTGAACCATAGTGTGGACTGCAGAAGAAGTGTGGATTATCTCACGCCTTGGCTGCTGGCCAGGGAGAGGCATCTGAAATGTCCCTGACGTTGACAAATATAAAGCGGCAGCCCATGGCCTGCCTTGCAAGCTGTTTGCTCAACGGCCCTGGTTGAGTTTTCTCTACGTCTCAATATTGGACGCCTTGGCTGCTGGCCAGATTCTCTTAAATGCCCCTCAGGCAACAAGAGAAATCCACAACTTATTGGGGAGGGTGTGCAGAGTTGCTGCGCTGTGTGCAGTAATTGTTTCAAGGAAGGTGCGTGACGGGATTAAAATAACATCTCGGGCGTGGGTGTAAGCCTGAAGTATTGCGGACGCGTGGGCGTGCGTGCACCACCTGCAGCCAGGTTCTGAACAGGGGCACAAATTGTAAATATTTGTGTGTTCCATTATACTTGGCCCTGTGGAAATGTTCACATGGCACATTTAGTGCTGTGTGCAGAAAATAAACAAATGATATCTGGAGGGATGAGGGGAGTCTTGTGCTAACGGTATACCGTAAATGAACGCACCCCTCTGAAAATTAACCAGCAACGGAATTCTCTACAAATAAGCGCGCACCCCTCTGACAACGAAATAAAACAAAAGTAATTATCTAGGATGAACGCAACCCTCTGAAATCATGCAACAATAAGGGCACCCTTTTGGAAATCAAGTCGTGACCAGTAATTGTCCCCCCAACAAATTGCACCCCTCTCCTACAAACTACATCTTCAGGTCACACCCGCTACCCCCGACAGCATCATGAGCCGCGGCGCTCCTGCCCTGGGTGCCTGCGCCCACCTCCTGGCCGTCCTTGCATCGTACGCGGCCATCGCCTCGGTCCCCGTCACAAACATCCCGCTGCTGCTGACGCTGACGTACTCTATGGGCGTCTCAGGCGCTGCCGCGATCGGCCACTGCCACGATCTCCTGCACAGCCGTATCAAGCTGCACAGGTAGCTTCCTTTCGGTTTAGGGTTGAACCCTGAACCCCAAACTCCTCCACAGCCGCATCAAGCTGCACAGGTAGGTGCCGTTGAGCCCTGAACCCCAAACTCCTCTACAGCCACATCAAGCTGGACAGGTAGATGCCTTAGGGTTTAGGGTTGAACCCTGAACCCTAAACTCCTCTACAGCTGCATCAAGCTGCACAGGTAGCTGTCTTAGGGGTTAGGGTCGAATCTAGTTTGGGGTCTGGGGTCAATGCTAGCTCACTGTACAACAATGCCTCCCTAATTCTAGCTCACTGTATAGCTCCTCCCCAATGGTAGCTTACTGTATAACAACTCCTCCCCACCGCTAGCTCACTGTATAACACCTCATCTCTCCTGTTCAGGGATATCTCGGAGGTGGTGCTGTCCTCTGTGTGGTGGCACCCGTACTCCAGGTATGAATGGTGTGGACTGTCCCTGCTGTTAATTTTCTGTCATAGCTGCCAGGTGTTGCTGCTTGGTGCAGTGAGCTCTGTGGTGGCGTGCTTACTCTAGGTATGAACAGTGTGGCATGTCTCAGGTGACTGCAATGTCTGTTATTAGTACCAGCTGTAACTGCCTATTGCTGGTTTGTAGGTTGTGACTGGCATACTGCAGGTGTGACCGGTGTGGACTGTCTGCTGTTATTGTACTGCCTTAATTGCTGCCAGCTGTTTCAGTACCGCTTCAGATTTGTAGGCACGAAGCGCGCTGCCTTGTATGAAATAAATTGACTGGGTAGATTCTACGATGCTGCCCCGAACTTGTGGATCATGGTACCTGACCGCCCAATCCTCATGTCCCTTCAAGCAGAAATGCAGCCACGACTCGGCTTACAGCCAAGACTCGGCCCACAGCCTAGAGATCTTAGTGTAACCTACCCTGACGCTCAGAACCTGTGCGGGACACCCGTCTCAATTTTTTTGTCATCCGGCCCAGCGGTGGCCGCCCGGCAGTCTGCCAAAGGTGGCCGCGTGCGTAAAAACATCACCCTGCCATCCTCCTGCAGGATAGACCCCTGCCATCCTCCCTTGTTCATCTTCCCTTGAAAACACCGCCGCACTTACTTTCTCTCATGCAGAATGCATCACCACCACCGCCACCACCTGACCCTCCCTATCACATGCATCCTTGCCCAAGCTCCTCTTCCCTTGATAACACCGTCCTAATTACTTTTCTTCTTCCCTTGACAACACCGCCCCAATTACTTCCTCCACCGTAGGATGCACCACCACCACCACCTGACTGTGGGCACCCCTGAGGATTGCGCGACTGCTGCCAAGGGCCAGTCCGTGTTCTCTTTCGCTCTCCAGTACATTGGCGGCGCCTACAAGAGGGTGCGGGGGGCAGTTCCCATGACAGGGTTGAGCATTCAGCAAGAGGGCATGTGATCCAGGGCTCAACTAATCACGGTGCCACCACTCACTACAACCACTTAAGATGTAACCACTCACTGTGCCACCACTCACTGCAATCACTTCCGGTGTGACCACTCACTGCAACCACTCACAGGGCTGCCCCTCACCCTGCCATCACTCGGTATGGCACCACCCATCGCCCAATCACCCACTCTGTCACCACTCACTACCACCACTAAATGTGGCACCACTCAGCAGGCCACCACTCACTGCCACCACTCAATGTGGCACCACTCATCATGGCACCACTCACTACCACCACCCAATGTGGCACCACTCATCATGCCACCACCCACTACCACCACTCATTGTGGCACCACTTAGCAGGCCACCACTCACTGCCACCACTCACTACCACAACTCAATGTGGCACCACTCATCATGCCACCACTCTCTCTCACCCCCGCACTCTTGCATCACCACTCACGGCATCACCAGTCAATCATGCACATCACCATGGACATGCAGGCGTGGAAAATGGGCGAGGCTGCAGCAGCAAAGGCGGGGCGGCCGGTGCTGAGTCTGCAGAATAAGTGAGTGAATAGTGTGGATCTGTGGCACAATTGTATATGTGTGGCGACCGGATGATATAAGTGTGGATTAATGTGACAGAGTTTGGAATGTAGTCCGGCACTCTTCCCAAATAGATAAGAGGGGTCTAGACTTGTTTCCCTAATCACCTGTAACCTGTGCTCTGTAATCGCGCCGTAATTCATGTATTGTGTAAGTAGTTTCTGTTCCTTACCGGTCAAAGTAGCTGAATCTGCCTTGAAATCATGGTGACTGAAACTCAGCCATGTAATTCAGCCTCCATAAGGAATGTAATTGGAGCGGAACTGCTTCTAACCCTGACCCCCTAATGGGTTACTTCCAACCCTGAACCCCTGGTGAGTTACTTGTAACCCTGAACCCCTGGTGAGTTACTTCCAACCCTGAACCCCTGGTCAGTTACCCCTAACCCTGAACCCCTGGTGAGTTACTTCTAACCCTGAACCCCAGGTAATTGACTTCTAACCCTGAACCCCTGGTGAGGTACTTCTAACCCTGAACCCCTGGTGAGTTACTTCTAACCCTGAACCCTTCACGTGCACTGCAGGACCCTGGTGGGGCTGATTGGCCAGGTCGCCATCCCACTCGCTGTCCTCGCCGTCCTTGGCCCTGTGGCTGGCGCGGTGCATATGGGCGTGGCATTTGTTTCCCTGATGTATATCACAGTTTTCGACTACTTGCTCCACTACGGTGTGTGCTGATGCTCAGGGTGTAGGGCTGCTCCATGTTAGAATGGTAGTCGACATGCTCAGCTACATTTCATTTTTAATGTGCCAGCTTCAGGGTATGCGTTTGCCGTGTACGATTGTCGCATGGGATTGTTATATACCAAGGGGTTTGCCCTATGTTTTTCCTTTCTCGTGACTCAGCCACATGTCGGCTACACTTCGGCCTCTGGCCGGGGGGGCCATTTGTGGCCAGCCATGCTACTTTGGCCACCAGTGGTAGGCCGGCCCAGGTCTGGTCCCAATGGGGCCTTCCGCGGCCGTGGTGCGGCCTGACAAGGGTGGACTCATAGCAAAAAAATGAGACGCTGATTGCCTTAAGCACACAGATGCTTAGCATGTCCCTGTGCAGATGCCTTGCACCCACCCCTTCCTTTGGCCGCCTAACGCTCCTCGCTCTCCTCCTGTCTAGTTCGTTGGGGATTCTATGTTCCTGCCCCCCTCACATATGAGGGTAGCATGGCTACACCACAGCTCAGACTGTGCATGGTAACCGGAATTGAATTAAGTCATTCCCTACTATCCAGCCCCACGCGGCCAAGTGTTTAGCAGGGCCCAACAGGTATGCACCGTTCTTTACCCCTTCCTTTGCACCCTCAGGTCTGACCCGTCCACTTGCCAAGGGCAGCAAGGACCGTCACGTGCCCGTCTCTCGCTTCATGTCCTTCAGCAGTCGATACCCGGTGGAGAACTTCTTCTTGGACAACGTCCTTTACCACGCCAGTCACCACGAAACAGCATCCAAGAGGTAGGTTAACAAAAGGATGAATAAGCCGGGAAACTAAACCCTAAACTCGATTGAGAACTTCCTCTTGGACAATGTCCATCACCACGCCAGCCACCACGAAACAGCATCCAAGAGGTAGGTTAACAAACGGATGAATAAACTGGGGAATCGGTTGAATAAACTGGGGAGACAGTTGAATAAAGCGGGGAATCGGTTGAATAAACTGGGGAGACAGTTGAATAAAGCGGGGAAACGGTTGAATAAAGCGGGGAATCGGTTGAATAAACTGGGGAGACGGTTGAATAAAGCGGGGAAACGGTTGAATAAAGCGGGGAATCGGTTGAATAAACTGGGGAAACGGTTGAATAAAGCGGGGAAACGGTTGAATAAAGCGGGGAATCGGTTGAATAAACTGGGGAAACGGTTGAATAAAGCGGGGAAACGGTTGAATAAAGCGGGGAATCGGTTGAATAAACTGGGGAGACAGTTGAATAAAGCGGGGAAACGGTTGAATAAAGCGGGGAATCGGTTGAATAAACTGGGGAAACGGTTGAATAAAGCGGGGAAACGGTTGAATAAAGCGGGGAATCGGTTGAATAAACTGGGGAAACGGTTGAATAAAGCGGGGAATCGGTTGAATAAAGCGGGGAATCGGTTGAATAAACTGGGGAAACGGTTGAATAAAGCGGGGAAACGGTTGAATAAAGCGGGGAATCGGTTGAATAAACTGGGGAAACGGTTGAATAAAGCGGGGAAACGGTTGAATAAAGCGGGGAATCGGTTGAATAAACTGGGGAGACAGTTGAATAAAGCGGGGAAACGGTTGAATAAAGCGGGGAATCGGTTGAATAAACTGGGGAAACGGTTGAATAAAGCGGGGAAACGGTTGAATAAAGCGGGGAATCGGTTGAATAAACTGGGGAAACGGTTGAATAAAGCGGGGAATCGGTTGAATAAAGCGGGGAATCGGTTGAATAAACTGGGGAGACAGTTGAATAAAGCGGGGAAACGGTTGAATAAAGCGGGGAATCGGTTGAATAAACTGGGGAGACGGTTGAATAAAGCGGGGAAACGGTTGAATAAAGCGGGGAATCGGTTGAATAAACTGGGGAAACGGTTGAATAAAGCGGGGAAACGGTTGAATAAAGCGGGGAATCGGTTGAATAAACTGGGGAAACGGTTGAATAAAGCGGGGAAACGGTTGAATAAAGCGGGGAATCGGTTGAATAAACTGGGGAGACAGTTGAATAAAGCGGGGAAACGGTTGAATAAAGCGGGGAATCGGTTGAATAAACTGGGGAGACGGTTGAATAAAGCGGGGAAACGGTTGAATAAAGCGGGGAATCGGTTGAATAAACTGGGGAAACGGTTGAATAAAGCGGGGAATCGGTTGAATAAAGCGGGGAATCGGTTGAATAAACTGGGGAGACAGTTGAATAAAGCGGGGAAACGGTTGAATAAAGCGGGGAATCGGTTGAATAAACTGGGGAGACGGTTGAATAAAGCGGGGAAACGGTTGAATAAAGCGGGGAATCGGTTGAATAAACTGGGGAAACGGTTGAATAAAGCGGGGAAACGGTTGAATAAAGCGGGGAATCGGTTGAATAAACTGGGGAAACGGTTGAATAAAGCGGGGAAACGGTTGAATAAAGCGGGGAATCGGTTGAATAAACTGGGGAGACAGTTGAATAAAGCGGGGAAACGGTTGAATAAAGCGGGGAATCGGTTGAATAAACTGGGGAGACGGTTGAATAAAGCGGGGAAACGGTTGAATAAAGCGGGGAATCGGTTGAATAAACTGGGGAGACAGTTGAATAAACTGGGGAGACGGTTGAATAAAGCGGGGAAACGGTTGAATAAAGCGGGGAATCGGTTGAATAAACTGGGGAGACGGTTGAATAAACTGGGGAGACGGTTGAATAAACTGGGGAGACGGTTGAATAAACTGAGGAGACAGTTGAATAAAGCGGGGAGACAGTTGAATAAAGCGGGGAAACGGTTGAATAAAGCGGGGAAACGGTTGAATAAACTGGGGAAACGGTTGAATAAAGCGGGGAAACGGTTGAATAAACTGGGGAAACGGTTGAATAAACTGGGGAGACAGTTGAATAAAGCGGGGAAACGGTTGAATAAAGCGGGGAATCGGTTGAATAAACTGGGGAGACGGTTGAATAAAGCGGGGAAACGGTTGAATAAAGCGGGGAATCGGTTGAATAAACTGGGGAGACGGTTGAATAAACTGGGGAGACGGTTGAATAAAGCGGGGAAACGGTTGAATAAAGCGGGGAATCGGTTGAATAAACTGGGGAGACGGTTGAATAAAGCGGGGAAACGGTTGAATAAAGCGGGGAATCGGTTGAATAAACTGGGGAGACGGTTGAATAAAGCGGGGAAACGGTTGAATAAAGCGGGGAATCGGTTGAATAAACTGGGGAAACGGTTGAATAAAGCGGGGAAACGGTTGAATAAAGCGGGGAATCGGTTGAATAAACTGGGGAGACAGTTGAATAAAGCGGGGAAACGGTTGAATAAAGCGGGGAATCGGTTGAATAAACTGGGGAGACGGTTGAATAAAGCGGGGAAACGGTTGAATAAAGCGGGGAATCGGTTGAATAAACTGGGGAGACGGTTGAATAAACTGGGGAGACGGTTGAATAAAGCGGGGAAACGGTTGAATAAAGCGGGGAATCGGTTGAATAAACTGGGGAGACGGTTGAATAAACTGGGGAGACGGTTGAATAAACTGGGGAAACGGTTGAATAAACTGGGGAGACAGTTGAATAAAGCGGGGAGACAGTTGAATAAAGCGGGGAAACGGTTGAATAAAGCGGGGAAACGGTTGAATAAACTGGGGAAACGGTTGAATAAAGCGGGGAAACGGTTGAATAAAGCGGGGAATCGGTTGAATAAACTGGGGAGACAGTTGAATAAAGCGGGGAAACGGTTGAATAAAGCGGGGAATCGGTTGAATAAACTGGGGAATCGGTTGAATAAACTGGGGAGACAGTTGAATAAAGCGGGGAAACGGTTGAATAAAGCGGGGAATCGGTTGAATAAACTGGGGAGACAGTTGAATAAAGCGGGGAAACGGTTGAATAAAGCGGGGAATCGGTTGAATAAACTGGGGAGACAGTTGAATAAACCGGGGAAACGGTTGAACAAACATGCGGGGGAGATGGTTTGGTTTCCTGGACAATTTCCTCCTCCCAGGACCGTTGTATAGCTGAGCATGCTCAAGTAAACAGAGCTACTACTACCACCCGCAGCTACAAGATGCTGAGCCCCAAGAAGGATGACCCAACGTTCCCCGGGCCTGCACAATGGGTTGCGCTGGTGGCGTTCGTGCCTCCGCTGTGGGAGGCTCTGATGGACAAGCGGGGTAAGTCTATGAGTCACCACCAGACGCAGTGTCTCACGGTCCTGTTCAGGGTGCACGTGCTATCAGGTTCTCTAGGGTTGGGCGCCCGGCCTCTCACCTTGTTATATCCAAGCAAAAATGCTACTGTGCCTCACCACTCGACCTGCTGGCATTTCTGGCATTTCTGGCATTTCTGGCATTTCTGTAATTTTAAGCATCTCCGGGAGCATGAACGCAATTTCAACCTTATAATTGCTTCCGCTTTCAAATTCTATTTGGCCCAGTGGATGAAGCCAATGCCAACCAGGCGAGGTACTTTGCGGCGATGAGCGAGTGAAGCAGCAAGCTAGCGCAAGGATGGAAGCTCAAGCACCACATCAAGCAACACGCAATTCATGTACATGACCCTAACACTGATAAGGCTAGCCAGCGAGGAAAATGTCTTGTCTGAGTGATGCCATGGTAACGGCGCAGACGAGGCCTCGGCCCACGCTGCGCTGTTTCCTTGACTCTCTCCTCTCTGCGGGACATAGTTTCCTTTCCTTTTGTATGTGATGCATAATATAAAAATAAACAAGTTTGTGTTCAAATGTCTTCATAAGGGTTTCTGAGGAAATGTGGAAATTGAATTCAATGATATTCATTCCCATGCTACTGCTTGGTGGTTGTGTTTCGGTTACTAACCCAGGGGGGCACTGGTTTTCGCTGGCTGCCCTAGCTTCTATTGTGCATGTGCCGGTTTACGGGTTCATGTTCCATGCATCAAATGTGGTGCTCTATTGGACTGTAAAAACCCTCACAAATAAACTACATGTACCGGTATGGTGCGCGGTGACAGATTCATGACTAGCGCACAGTACGCAGTGACTGCAACCGCTATATATTATCTGAAAGCGTTGATGCGTGCTCTTGCGCGGCCTCCTCGTGGTTGGAATTATAAGGTAAGTATGACGAATCCATCCAGTCACGCAAGTCAATGATGTTACACCTCTGGGCCCTGATCAAAAAGTCTCGGCTGCGCGGGTGTCTAACATTGAAATTGGGGATAGGGGAGTAAATGTAAGAAGGGAAAGCAAGAGAGGGTCACAAAGGAGAAAGACATCATCTCTCGCTCCCTCAAAAAAGGGAAAGACAGAGGGTTCCTGGCCATTTAAGTGCCAAGGCCTGAACAAGGAGAAATGACAGAGGGGGGAAGGCAAAAGAGGTACAAAAATGTTAAGACCCCTCCTCCCCCTTTCAAAAGGAAACCAAGTCCCCATTTCCCCAAGAAATCAGCCCTCGATGGTGTCAACCACGCAATGCAAATAAGCCATGCAAGAGATGACAGGCCAGTAAGACATACCTTTAGTTGGTATCTCCTAACAAGATTATGTGTCTGCTGGAAACAGCAACAGTCCCAGCTACAAGTCCATCTTGCAATCGTTGTCCCTTGAAGACGGCGTGCGTGATGCTCTGCCGTGTTTCGTGCTGCTCTGCCGTTTTTCGTGCTGAGCACCTCTGAATACTTGTCTCTGGAGACATGCCAAGGGTTTCTTCGGACTTCCTTAACTTTTTGGTATGCTTCTTCTCCTTTTCCGTCTGTTAGTTTCCTTTCTCTCCTAGCCTGTAGTTTCTTTTCCTCCCGACTAGAAATTTGGGCCACCATGAGACCGAGCCTTTTCAGCATGGCCCAGAGGATGTATGCCATTGACTTGTCTCTGGAGACATGCAGTCCATGTACAGCGGGCAGCTGGAGGCCATGACAAGCTGCACGTGGTCTTCGTGGACGTCTCCAAGGCCAACCCTTAACCCTTTAACATAAACCCCGAACCCTTGACCCCAAACCCTCAACATTAAACCCTGGACCCTGCACCTCAAACACTAAACCCTAAACCCTAAACCCTAAACGTCTCCAAGGCCCACGACTGACAGCGTACCGTAGTCCGCAGGGGCATGCATCTGGGCGAACTCCTTAATTTGCCATCAGGCATGTTCAGTGTTTTGCAAGCGCTCCATGATGTTCCGGTTTACAAGCTTGCAGACAGCCACAAAAGTGCTGGACATATGCCTTGCACCAGAGACATTAAGGCTGTCTGCTGAGCACTCCGCCCTTCAGCCTGTGCATGAGCACCCTGAAGGCAATGGTCGCAGCCAAGTGCCCGGTAGAGGGCATTGTATCAAGGACTGGGCGACAGCAGCACTGCCTGCGCTTTGCAGATGACCCTTTCCTGCTAGCCCGCACACTGGCAGGGCATCATCGCATGCTATATATCACTCAGTTATATAGCCTCAAGTCGATGTCAGCAAGAAAGAGATCTTGGAGATTGGCAGCCACTTAAGCAGATCAGCGTGGACAGCCAGCCCATGTCTGCATGTACGGCCCGGATAGGGCAGTGATGAAGCGTGTCCAAAGATACAAATTCATGGGCATCATTCAGCACGAAAGCAGCAGTATGAGTCATGCAAGTTAAAAATCGCTTCTCTGGCTTCCACGCTGCTCGCCATATGGCCGTAGCTGGCTGTAGGTGCGCATCAAGCAACATCTGCCTGAGCGCATCCGGTTGGCGGCTGTATACGCAGCGCATGCAGCCAGCTATGGTGATGTGGTGTGGGCCACTGGCTACTTCGGCCGCGGCAGTGCCTCAACAGCAGGATACAGTCCAGCCTGCTTCCGTCCCGGCATCAAACTGCAGGGCTGTCCAGTGTCCACGTCAACAGTTAGCAGAGGGGTAATCAGGGAATTGCAGGCCCAAACGCCACAGCAACATTAGCGGCATCACATGCTCTGTTTTGTGGACTTTTCGTTTTTAGAGGCTTTGTTAAGGGCTCCTTTTGTTCCTTTCCCCCCCTCTTCCTTTTAGTTTATTATTTTCTCCCTTCTGAGCAATTGGGCGCCCACGCGGCCGAGCTTTGAGCTGGCCCAGAGGTATAACGTTATTGACATGCTTTGCCCAGAGGTGTAATGTCATTGACATGCTCTGCCTCTGCAGCGCAGCACCGGAACTGGCAGCACAGCATGGTAGCCCATCTCTAGCCTTTTGTTTTGTCCCTTCACTATCCCCCCCTTTTTTGTCGTGCCCCCTTCTGTGTTTCTTTCCAACTGTCCCCCCAACTCTTTCATAAGACGCCCACGCGGCCGAGCCATATTTGAGCAGGGCCCAGAGGTGTAACGTCACTGACTTACAGCGGCAGGCTGCTGGCAGCTATGGCAGCCCACATGCAGCTCGAAATCAGTCGGGGATCCTGTCGGGCATTATGCCACCGAATACAGGTGCCAGCAGTCATACCAGTTATACGGAGTGTGCTTGTGTGTGCACAAACTTGCGGGTGTAACGTGGCACCGACAGCACAGCCGAAACTAGAGGATAGCACGGCAGTCTGCGGAGTGAGGCGCATCGCTGGGCAGGGGAGATGTTGCGTATGTGGAAGCCACGTTCCATGCTCGCTTACAAAGCCCTAGTGCCATAGTGTGCAGGTAAACTACAAGAGCTCAGTTAAATAGGCACCTCGTCCTGCAGATTTTCACCAGCTGAACCGGGGCAGGAATGAGAGGGGTGACTAGGTCATTATAGAAGATGTGGTCAATGATGTTAACAGCTGATAACTATTAGGCATTTAGGGCAGGGGACCAATCTGTACTTCATGCTCCTTTTCCTTGCCCCTCTTTCCTGCTCCAGCCAGCCTTAAGATAGGATCTCGTTGAGGGCAAATTGTAAACTTCCTGGTTTTAGGAGTTTTAGATTGTTGATAACCTAAATACATTTGCTGCAGTATTTTACACAAACCAGACTGTCTCAACCTTTTTGCAGAAAGTCCAGACGTACACGACATCCTTGCCGCCTGCAATTCATCGTTCATGGTGGCTCAATCGGATGAATCTCTAAAGCGAGTTGCTATTAGCTAACATGTCAGAGGCATAACGCTGTCGCTGCGACCATCAGGTACAAAATCTCATTACGAATATATTTAGTCATACCTCCAGCACTTGGAGGTACAAAAAATGAAGAAAAAGTATTCCTAAACAATTCCTCTCACATCCCTTCAGTTTCTAGACCTCTCACTTTCCTCAAATTCTCAACCAGCCCCTACGCTCATAGATTAATTCCTCTCAATCTCTCGATTCCCTAGCCTTTTCAGAGGACTCTTGTAAGGACGACAATCTCCTGGCGATCAAAAGAGGGCCGAGCCCTTCACTCCCTCCGTCACTATCAGCGCCACCAAGCCAAGCATGGCCAGCCTGCCGTTGAGCATCTCCGCCTCGGGCTTGAAGGGGCCAAAGGCCTCTGTCAGGTTGGCCCCTTTCACGATGGGAATCAGGCTGGCAGCAGAGAACACGAAGAAAGTTGCCAGGACGGGGATGACTGACGCGTCCAGCTGGGCAATCAGGGTGTTGCCGCTGGCAAGCTCGGCACCGGCAGCAGCAACGAAGCCAAGCATGGCCAGGCGGCCGTTGATGGTCTCGGGGGCAGGTCCAGAGAATCCCATGGCACCTGTGCGTTAAGTTTAGGGAAAAGTAGATGTCAGTAAGAAATCGGAAAGGAAGACAGCAACGTCCGCAGGGGCATAATGATGAAGGGAACAGTGCGGCATGAGCCGAGGCTGTAGCCGCACCGTTACTATCAAACAAGAATAAGGGGCCCTTTGCTGCTGCAGTAGTCAAGGGTTGAGGGTGCTTTCTGTGGGTAGTTAACAACTTAACACGGGTACCCTTAAGTCTGCCCGTTACTCGGCCGACCACTCTCTGTCCAATGCACAGACAACATTAGGAATGTTGCAGACTGTTAGAAAAAAGTGGTCATGGATCATAGGCGTCAACAGCCAGAGCCGCGGCCATTGGTGCCTAAGAACCATTCAAAAGTTGTCTTTCGGTAGCTTCCAGTCTCCGCACAATCCCACTTTCAACACTCTCCACACCTCCTGGTGCTACCCAAAATTGGTTACGATTACTACCGCTTATGACATGGTCAGGAGAACTCACTCTGTAGGGAAGGAGCCTGAGTGACAGGGGCTGGGGCAGGAGGTACCGATGTTGCGGGCATAGGCGAGGATGCAGTTCCGGTGACGGTTGGAGCTGCCGCTGGCTTTACACCCTGTGATCGTTTGATGTAGATTAGCTAGCAATATCGGTTGTCTGTTAGGAGAGCGCCACCCAGTCAAGGGCCCACCCATGGGGCCCACTCAGGCGCCACCCACAGAAACCCCGGGTCGAAGGGTGCAATGAATTGTAAAAGCAATGGAGGATATGAAGGGGTGACCCAGAGCCATTGATGTGCACACTCACGTTAGGAGTGCTGCTCGGGTTCTCAGCCCTGACGGACACGACGCGCCTGGATGGGAGGCATGCTGCCTGGCGGCAAGAGGCGGTGGAGGCACGGCGGGAGACTGCGAAAGACATGTCGGAAGCTCGAGTTGAGGATGATTAGGTGGATGGAAGTAATTCAGAGAATGGTTGGAAGTTTTGGAAATGCCGTCGGTTAAGAAGCGTCACTTGGGGCCCCTGCTTTAGGGGTTCCAGGGTCAGTCTGCGTGGCTGAGAAATGAGCAAGTCAAGCCAGACTCCCATGAGCCACAAACACGAGTCGCACGCCATTCGCAGACTCGAGACATCCTAACCGTCAAACCGAACGCGGGAGGGTCAATCAGTGGCTATAAATCAACAGCCATAGCCCCGCCCATCATGTATCGCCAGCAGTTGGCGTTTCCCTCTCTTCCCCAGCCCTTATCAATGCGATGCAAGGCCAGCAACAAGGAAACGACGTCACAAGGAATTTGCATGCCTCTACTTCTTGGAGCGCCATCTACGAGTCCCACCCCGACCTGCCAGGCTGGCAAAATCTCGGCAGAATCTGATTTACCTGATGCAGCAAATCAGGAGGGCAGTCCCGGCGTCCACCCCATGGTGTGTCTGAAGGAATCAGAGGGAACATGGCCCCAAATAGAGCACATGTCGCAACTTCTAGGTACGCTCTCTCGTCCTACCTGCCGGGCTGGCAGGTTTTGATGCAGCCAGCCAGTTGCCCCGTTGTGGCGGTGTCTCTCCATGGACTGTCAATCTAGACGCCGTGGCAGCACGGCCACAGTGTTGGGAGCTTCACCCTCAAAGGTTTAGGGATCGAACCCGCCCAACCATCCTCTCTCTCCCCCTATCTCGATCGCGGGTTTCCACGTTCCTGCCCCCCTCACATCGGAGGGGGGCATGGCTGCACCATGGTCCTGGCTGTGCATGGTACCTGGAATTGAGCTTAGCAGAGATCGGGCGATGCATGAGGGATTGGGGCGTTCCATTCTAGGGGGGAGGCGTATTTTCCGTCTCCTTCGTTTTCCTCTCTTTCTTTCCTTTCCTCTCATGCCTCAAGTTTCTTTCTCCCAACTTCCCTGTTGAGCAGGGCCAAGAGGTGTAACGTCATTGACTCTAGGGGGCAATGACGTTACACCCATGGGCCCTGCTAAGAAAGGCCCGGCCGCATGGGCGCCCAACCCTGCGCCCAACTGTCTAGTAGAGAGAAAGGGAAACTTAAGGGGAGAGGGGAGAAAGAGAGGAAGAAAGAGAAAAGAAAACTTAAGGAAGAAAGAAGGACATGGGATAAGCATGATTGGGGCGTGTTGCCCTAGGGGTGTGTCTCAACCTTGCTGGTAAGGCGAGTGGGTTTTCTTACATGGCCAGAGGTGTACTATTCAATGACGATACACCTTTGGGCCATGCGCAAGAAGGCCAAGCCGCGTGGGCGCCCAACTGTTCAGATGGGAGAAAAGAAGAAACTAAAAGGAAGAGGGAACACAAGATAAAGGAAAAAAAGGAGAGACCGGGAAGGCAAACAAGTCCGGCACCTCAGCTCCTCTAGTAACTAGCCCTTAACAAAGTCTACAACAGCGTCCACAGAAGCAAGTGCATCCCACTGCTGCCCCGGCCTGGTACAGCTGGTGGGAGTTTGTGGCACCGCTCAGGGGAACTACCCACCCCTGCCCCCTGACACTAAAGCATTTGAAGCAAGCTTGTCCAGTGTCCTCTACATGCTCGCCATCACCCCTTGGCCAACATCGTTAGCAGCAGCGTGTCTCTCGCCGCTGACAGCTGCGCCGTCCTCTAGTATCAGCCGTGCTGATCGCGCCGAGCCATAGTCGAAAATTATGAACACAAACACTCCTTCGTGCCCTGCGGCTCCTGGCTTGTGTCAGCACGGCGCACGCCGTGATCTGAAACAAGGCGCGGTAGGTCGCCGCAGACCTGTGCTCAGTAGTAGGGTCCCTGGGGTCCCCCCCCGCCGCTTGCGTCCAGCTGCGCCTGCTCGTAGGCAGCGTCAACGTGAGCCAACACCCCTGTGACGGGTAGGCGCTGTAGGTCAGCTGCTGCGTCGCGCAATTTATGGGCGGCTGCCCCCCGATCCAGCTCCTCCAGTGCACCCCGCAAATCAGAGCGCCAGGAGCATCCTCCAGTGCCCTGGCTGACTGCAAGCTGCATACCTGTTGCCATGGCCTCAGCCATTAGAGGGCTGTCTTGCTGTGCTGCCGGTGCCACTGCTGCATTGTAGAAGCGGAGGATGTTGGTCCACCAGTCTCTCTGTAATGGCTGGATCTGCAGCTCTCTCAGGACCCCCCATCTGGCGGCCGATGCGGGTAGCCCCGCAGCCTAGCGCGAGTGTGGTGCGTGCTCTATGTAAGGCAGCGGTCAACCATGCCGCCTTACATAGAGCACGCACCACACTTGCGTTGCATGTTGGTTGCCGAGGCCGGCATGGGCCAGTGGTAGCCGGCTTTTGGCCGGCCTCGTGGCTGTGTGCATGCTTCACTCAATGCTTGGTGCCATGGCTGTGAGTAGGATGGCGGCACACGTGTCTGCATGGTGGCGATAAACCGCAGGCTGGAAGGCCAATCATGATTGTTTGCTAGTCAGGTTTCCGAAAGGAAAACAGCGTTCAACTCGGGGGAGAGCAATGTCTACATCAGCCACCGGGCACGGCTGCATCATACCTTGTCGTTTTTCGGCTGGTCACACGCACGCTAGTGAGGAAGGTTGATGTTGTCTGGGCCTACACGAGTGGGAATATCCGCCTCTCGGTTATGGCGCTGTTGCTTGGGAATGAACACCCCCGGCCGCGCGGGTCGCGATGGACAATTAAATGTCACGGCTAAGAGGTGGCTATGCAAAGCAGTCTCTCCCTTCTGCTGGACGCTAGTGTGCTGTTCCAGCGGCATGAAGATGTCGCTGCACGCGATGCATGGGGGCATGGACGGACGCGGAGCGGCCCGCCACCCTGCTTGTACGGCCTGCGTCCTATCGGGACGGGACGGTCGGCAATGAGCGCTGCCACCGACACCCAACCATTTCTAACATGAACGTGATATCTCTGAACTGCGAATCTTCGATGAAGATGAGGAGCCAGCTGAGTAGCTGCAACCGCGCACTGATGAGGTAATTGGAGGACCCCCCTCTGCCCGCAACCGCTCGGACGCATGGGCCCCATCTTTTTGAAGCAATATGCGCCTGCTTGGAACCAACGGGAACCGATAATGCATGGCATCTCAAGTTTGGTCACGCTGTGCCCAGGACCTGATGTTGTTAAGGGGTGAAGATGAGACGAATAGGGGTGGGAGGGTGGGGGTCAGGGGGGCCTGGTGGGGGCGGATCCGTCGCAACAAAAAGTTGTTTGCGGCTGGGCGGCCGATGCCTCTGACACTAAAAGATTTCCGCACATCCTTCACAGGTGCGGACAAACTGCACCCATACAGAGTATCCGCTGCGCGCCACGCTGTGGCAACCAGCGGCAACGGGCCTTGCAAGCCGGCCCCGGCACCCTGACCGTCGTGGACCATGACTCGCTCGCCACCACGCAATTTGTGCTGCATCCTGAGACGTTCATCGAGTGAGTCAGATTTAAACCTGTAAATACTGCACATCAGAGGCGACCTCTTGGCTGGCGCAACATGGCGGTTTCCAGCAACCTCTATCAACGGTATGTACCCTTGCCCACCTAGACGTTGTCGCAGCTGGACATGCATGCAAAACATGCCGCTGCTTTATTTAGATTGGGCTGGGCTGGTCTAGGCTGGGTTGGGCTGGCCTATTTCTTTAAAGAGGATGGTTTGCAGCTGGCCTTCGTAGGCATTTTCGTAGGAATAGCGGCAGCAGGTGTCATTGTCCTGCTCCTGCACATGCATACGCCATGCACAACCCATGCACATGGCGTCACCTGCCCTGCCGCTAACTACCCTGGACAGAATTTCCCTGTGAAGCTGGACATACTTACCCTCCAAATCTTGGAACCACTTGCCCTGAACATCATAGCCACACCTGCCCTGTCAAGCTTGGGCCGACCTGCCCTGTCAACCCCTCTGAAAGTATGAATGCCAGACATACCTACTATTTCAGGCACGGTTAGGTCTGTCTGGGATTCATGCATTCAGGGTAGTTCACCCCTGCCACCAAGCACCTGCACCTGGCTGCTCATCAACGCGCCCGCATCCCGCCGCCTCCCTCCCAGGAGGAAAAAGGTGGCCAAGAAGGTCGCGGTGCAGCCTGACGCGGCTGCCCCCAGCGCCCGCACCCGCACCGTCCTCATGGCCGGTAACTGGAAGATGAACCCCTCCAGCCTTAAGGTGGGTAATCGGGTTGGACCACTGAGGTACAGGTAGGTGGGTGGGTGCAACAGGGCTGTCATGTTTGTTGCTTGGAGGTGGGGGTGGGGGTGAGTGTAATGGTGAAAGTGATGTACCACTGAGGTACAGGTGGGTGGGTGCAACAGGGCTGTCCTGTTTGTTGCTTGGAGGTGTGGGTGGGGATAATGGGTGACGGAGTGTAGCGCTGAGGTACAGGTGGGTGGGTGTGCGCATCAGAAACGTACTGTAGGGTTGTCTGGAGGTGGGGGTGGGGGTGGGCGCAACGGGTGATGGGGTGTACTGCAGGGGTACTGGTGGGTAGGTGGGAGCAACAGAGATGTGCTGTTGGGGTGTCTGGACGTATGGGTGGGAGTGGGTGCAATGGATGACAGGGGTGTACCGCAAAGGTACGTGTGGGTGGGTGGGTAGGTGAGTATTACAGGACTATGCCAGAGGTACATGTTTGGGAGTGGGTGCAAC
This sequence comes from Limnomonas spitsbergensis, assembly GCA_037349105.1. Lineage (NCBI taxonomy): Eukaryota > Viridiplantae > Chlorophyta > Chlorophyceae > Chlamydomonadales > Limnomonas > Limnomonas spitsbergensis. Next base: position 1,547,299 of record JAYJMM010000101.1, on the reverse strand, counting down.
ATGTACAGGGGATGTACCTCAGAGGTACAGGTGGATGGATGGGTGAAAGTATCAGGAATGTAATGCAGAGTTGTCTGGAAGTACATAGGTTGTTGGGTACCGTATTTATTATTCGAATAGCCCTCCCTCATTATTTTTGTTGTTTAGGGCGAGGGGTTCATGAGCATACTAAGTTGTTTGTAAACGTTAATCCAGAGTCGGAGTGTTCAATAGTCCTGTTTTGATCTGAGGGATGCACATTTAATGAACAGAGTATTCAGATCCGAGGGAAGGCTATTCAGATCTATAGTGTGTCAGAAATTAAGAATGTTGCTGGGGTACCTTTTTATTATTATTATCTTTCGGCCACCTTGGGCCGGCCACCCGTTGCCCGAGCAAAGCGACTTCGGGCCAAAGTTAGACCAGACGGTGGACGGCGGCCCAAGCAGCATGGCAGCCCATGCACAAACCCTGAACCCCAAACCCTGAACCATAAAAGCATAAACCTTACCCCCAACCCTAACCCTACCGCTAACATGAAAGCATGAACCCTGAACTATAAAAAAACGAACCCTAAAACATGAACCCCTTAACCCTAAAACCCTTAAACCTTATCCCTTACAGGAGGCCAAGGAGCTTGGGGCGCTACTGGCCTCTGCGATGCGCACCATAATCCAGGTGTGGCTGAGCGGGAACAGCTGAGTGGGCTGTTTCCTGAGTGGACTGTTTCCTGAGTGGTGACTGCTTCCTTAATTTGCACCTCTGGGCATAATATTCGCAAGCATGCGCGGTGCACTTTTTTAATCCACGCCTTTGGGAATATCATTCATACAAGAGCTGTTGTGCGGGCATGCCTTCCTCAATCCACGCCTGAGGGCATATCATTGATTCATTCCAGTGCAGTGAGCATGCGCTGGCCAGACTCCTGCTCCCGGCTGCATTTTCTCGGGATGCCTAGTACACCTGAACAGAAAAATACTTCGAAAAGCAACTTGACCGGTCAGTGCCGATTTCAGTGCATTACAGAGCACCTTTGAGGGGCTTCCAGGCAGCTGCCACTGGGCCGCTGGGTATGAAACTGTGACCGGCCTCCGGCTAGTGGCCTGAGCGAGAGAGCTTGCTGCACCACGCCCTGCTGGCCGTAGGCCGGATCGTAATTGAAGTGTAGTTGAATCGCCCTAGAATAACCAGTGGTCACAGTAACCCTGCTGGCCGCAGGCCGGATTGTAGCTGAAGTGTAGCTGAATTGCCCTAGAATAACCAGTGGTGACAGTAACCCTGCTAGCCGCATGCCGGATTGTAGCTGAAGTGTAGCTTAATCACCCTAAATTGAACAGTGGTCCCAGTAACCCTTGGTAGGTGAGCCACGCAAGGAGGACAGAAAAGTGAGGTGTGCAGCACCTTTGCTGATCAAGAAAGTTGAGTAACCTTGCCCGCTGTTTTTTAATTCTGATTTATACACGCAGGCCGTTTTTTTATATAACTTAACCTTGGCAGGGTTTATGGTTTGGGCCGACCGCACTGGCTCCCCCCCAAAACGATCTATAACCTTCCACAAGCCTTTTACAAAAGATCACCCAAGCTTGCCTGTCTCTCATTTTGAACGGCGCTTGTTTACATTGCCCGCGCAGGACAAGCCCTCCTTCGATGTCGAGGTGGCGGTCATCCCCCCCGCACCCTACCTGGCCATCGTGGGGGAACAGCTGGCGGGCACTGTCGCAAAGCTGGGAGCCCAGGTGTGAACCAGGGGTGTGAACTTGTGGTGTTTGGGGTCGAAGGGTTGAGGCTTGCGGTTTCGGGGATTTATTAATCAAAGGCATCAGACCTCTGTAGACTTGAACGTCACTGCCTGGAGCTCACGAGTGAACTTGTAGTGTCCAAGGGTCAAAGTGGTAAGGGTTCGGGGTGTGAGGTTTTGTTGTTTGGGGTCGAAAGCTTCAGTCCTGTAGGCCTTGAGTTCACAATGGGGGCGGAAGATCCCAGATGTGCACTTGTAGTGTTTGGGGTCGAAGGATTTGGTTCTAAAGGCTTTAACTCTACTGGACAAGGGAGCCCGGGCGCGCACTTGCAGTGTGTTTAGATGTACTAGGCTTTGAATTTGAAATTGTCGGTGTCCCGGTCCCTGGAAATGTCCAATCTGGAATTCAAACAAAGAAGATTATAATCAGATGATAATCAAATGAAACCCAACACCATAAATTGAAATCATCTCCAGCAAATTTGAGCCAACATGATCAAAGACGTGGCAGGCCATGTTTGCGCCATACGGGGTTAAGGGTTCATGGCTCCAGTCCTCAACCCCGTAAGCCCTAGGAGCCCAGGTGCACCATTGTGCGGCTAGTGGTTGAAGGTGTCAGATTTATTCTCTTAGGCTTCAAGAACAACCCCACGTGTTGGATATCCATCCCGCTGCGTAAGACGCTTTCAGAACAGCACTATCCACAGGCATGCCCGCCTCCAGGGCTTTAGGTCTTAGGGACAAGGATATATGTCCAGGTTTTGTTGGGGCCCCCAAGCTGGTGAGGGATGTGTGGTGAGTGGGATGTGTGATGAGTGGGATGTCCACCCCGCTGCCCAGTACGCGTTCATGAAAGCAGTATCCGAAGGCATGCCTGCCTCCAGGGCTGTAGCCTACAGCTGCAGTAGGTCTTAGGGTCAAGGATGTATGTCCAGGGTTAGGGATGTGTGGGATATCCACCCCGCTGCCCAGCACGCCTGAGAGCAGTACCCAAAGCATACCCGCCTCTTAAACCCTGGGCGGTCTGCTTATGGCTGCACCCATCTCAAGGGCTTAAGGTTAGGGTTCAGGGTTTTAACTGTGCAGTCTAGGCTTTGAGTTCAGGGCTTAGGTTTTGTTGTGCAGGGTTTAGGGGTCAGGGCTTAAGGCCTGAGGGATAGGGCTTAGGTTATAGTGTGCAGGGCTTAGGGTTCAGGGCATGGGTTTTAATGTGCAGGGATTAGGGTGACAGGCCTTAAGGTTTAGGCCTAGGGTGCAGGGTAAGAAATGCGTAAGATGTGTATCCTGTCGAGGGTTACTTCATGCTGCAGATGCAGCAACCAGTTTGATAACGCTGCAAAATCACACACCAGCCACCTACCCCTCTATGCGCTGTATGTGTATCCTGCAGCTGAGGGAGAATTGACGCTGCAGCCGCAACAACGTATTTGTTGCTGCAACAACGTCCTTGTTGCTGCAACAAAGGCCTTGTTGCTGCAACAACCTCCACACGCCACCACCACCCCCCTCTTCGTAGTATTGTTCTCCTGCTGCTAACAACGAATGCACGCTGCAGCTGCAACGGCCTCTTTCTGATCCTGCAACAACACACACCAGCCACCAACCCACCCTCTGCGTAGGATGTGTCTCCTGCTGCTAATGCATGCTGCAGCCGCAACAACCTTTTTGATGCTGCAACAACACCCACCAGCCCCCTACCTCTCCCTTTGCGCAGGATGTGCACCCTGCAGCCAAGGGAGCCTTCACGGGGGCAGTCTCCACAGGCATGCTTGCATCCTTGGGTACCTCTTACGTGCTGGCAGGCCACTCAGAGAGACGCGTCATTTTCAAAGAGACCGACGAGGAGGTCAACAAAAAGGTGCGAAGGACTTGGGGAGGGTGAATTGAGTGTTTGTGAGTGGAATTGTGCGCCATTGCACAAGACTGCGTCTACGCAATATCGTGCGACGCAATCTTGTGCGAGGCATACGCCCGCTTCCGTCGCAAAAGATTGCTAAGAAAAAGAGTGTGGATCCCTTGTGGGAAGACCTACGTGAGGAGGGCCGTCTGTAAGCGTGCAGACTGCACCATCATAGAGCACGTAACAGAACTGATTATCAAGGTGAAGCTGAGTGGGGGCGGGGTGTAAACCCTAAAACCTTGTTGTTGCTCGTACATTTCGTGTTTGCACCGGATGACAGGGCACCTGTCCCATGCATCAAATGTAATGTTCTCTCCGCTGGTCGGTAAAACTTATCACGAAATCCTGATGGTTGATAGTTGATAGGCACGAACCCTGTTTGATCTGCATGTCTGTGGTTTCTTGTACGTGATTCTTTGAATGTGTGTGTGTCTGCTAACAGGTGCAAGCCATTCTTGCGGCTAAGATGTCGCCCATTCTATGCATCGGCGAGAGCCAGGATGAGTACAAGAGCGGCCTGGCCAGGACGGTGTGCTCGACTCAGGTGGGGGGCTGCCCGTAATGATGAATTTTCATGGGAGAGGACCAGGGGCTACTGCTGTTACTAGGTGGAGAGTTCAAGAGCAGCCTGGCCAGGACCGTGTACTCGACTCAGCTGGGGGGCTGCTATAATGATGAATGGTCGTGGAAGGGACCAGGGACTGCTGCCGTTGCGAGTAGGGGAGTGAGGGGGCAGCCTGGCCAGGACGGTGAGCTCGATGCAGGTGGGTGAAACAATGGACGGCGGTATCTTTGCCAAGGTCCAAGGCAGTGTCCTCGACCAAGGTGGGCACAAAGGGTATTTTTTCAGTGAAGGGTTTGGGGTTTCAAGGTCCAAGGCAGCGTTTCGTGTGTTGACCACTAGTCCATTTTGTGTAGCCGCTGGCAGCCTCGCCGCCGCTAGAGCCTTGAAACTTTGGCCAGCCAAGCTGCTTGCTGTAGGCCGAGGCTCCATGCGCGGCCGGCCTCGACTTGGCCTCATTTTCGGACGCTCCTTGGGGCTGCACATCCGATGACATCTGAAGCACAGCCGCCTGCATGCAGCATTGCCGAAACCTTAATCCTCACCCCTTTCCATTAGTAGAGAAATTTAGAAGGGAGGACCAATCCTATAAATTTTGGCACCGAATTTTGTGGAGGGAGGACCAACCCGAGCGTACGCCTGTGTCTGAATCATAATCCTCCCTGTCTAACGCCCATCCTTGTAGCTGCGGGGCGGCCTGGCAGGCGTGTCGGCGGCGGACGTCAAATCGAGGGTCGTCATCGCGTACGAGCCTGTGTGGGCCATCGGGACGGGCCTGTCTGCTACGCCCGCCATTGCGCAGGTGGGCAGCGGGGTGTGACTGAATGAGCGGGGAAGTGTGATACGAAAAGTGCATAAAGTATGAACGAGGTATGAGGTGGCAGCGGGATGGGTCTGTCTGCAGCACCTGCCATAGTGCAGACAGATAACGGGGGTTTTAGAGCATGGAGTCGAAGTGATTTATGAGGTGGTAGCGGGACCGGCCTGCTTGCATATTGTCCTTTAGCAGGTGGGAAATTGCTGGGTCATGCGCAGGTACGTCGGGTAAGAGTCTTACCGTACTAGGACATGGGTTTTAGGGGATAGCGGGACGGGCATGTCTTCATCACCCGCCACAGGGCAGGTGGACATTGGTTGGGGTTATGGGTGGGGAAGTGGGATTAGAAGAGGATTGATACATGAGGCGGTAGCAGGTTGGGCCTACCTGAAAAAACTGCCATTGTGCTGGAGGGATGGGCAGCTGGGTGATGTCAGGGGGGAAGTGGTTTGGCAAAGGGCAAACTGAAGAAACTGTTACATTCAGTATTTACCCTCCGTTCCAAGGTTTAAGAAGGAAGGGTGTGTACGTATCTTAACCTTCCTTTTCGAGTCTGAATAAAGCCAGCTTTTGCGCAGAGCGTTCACGCGTACATCAGGAGTGTCGTCGGCGAGCTGTACGGCCCGGAGGTCGCGGCCGCGGTACGCATCCAGTACGGCGGCAGCGTCACACCGGAGAGCGTCGACGAGCTGATGACATGCCCCGACATCGACGGCTGTCTAGTCGGAGGTGCCTCGCTGGCCGCGGACAAGTTCGCGCGCATTTTCGGATTCCAGCCGCCCGCGCCGGGCGGCCCGCGGCGCCTATACGCGACCGAGGCGGTGCCGTCAGGCTGCACGCTCGGGGAGTCAGTGGTCTGGAGCGATCGGCTGCAGGTTGGTCTCTGGGCAGGTTTGAAATGCTGGATTCCGATGCAGGTAGTTGGGGTATGGTAATTATAAGGCTGTTATATTACTTTCACACAACCTTTTGACCCAAAACAAATGCTGTCTGCCCCCTGATTGCTGTACATATTATGGGTTAAGGGTTATTAAAACCTCAATTCTAAACCCTGTACTCAGAACCCCAAACAAATGCCATCTCTCCCTTAACCTGCTTGCAGCACATATTTGGGGTTGAGGGTTGCACCCTCGATCCTTAACCCTGTACCCTTACCCAAAACCACTGCTGCCTCTCCCTAAACTTGTTAGCAGCGTCTGTTCTGGGGTTAAGGTTAAAGGTTATACCTTCGCTCCCAAACCCTCAACCCAAACAACTGCCGCCCCTCCCTGCATCTGCTTGCAGCGCCTGTTCTGGCTGTACGGTTTAGATTTTACCTCACAATCCTAAACCCTATATCTTCTTGCAGCGTCTGTTCTTTGTAAAAATGTAGTATTATACCTCACAATCCTGAACCCTAAACAAATTGCTGCCTTTCCCTGAACCTGCTTGCAGCGTCTCTTCTGGGCAAGGGTTTGCCCAATATTCGACATCTTACCCTAGCCCACAGCCACTAACCCCACAACATACTGCTACCCCCCCCTTGAATCTGCTTGCAGCGTCTGTTCTGGGTGGACAGCGTGGGGCAGGCGCTCTGGGCCTGGGACATGGTGGGGGCACCCGTGCGCTGGGGCTTCCCAGAGGTGGTGGGCTGTGTTGCTCTGCAGGTGAGGAGGGGGGTCAAACGTTCAAGGGTTTGATGAACTCCACAACCTAAGAACCTTAGGTGGTGGGCTGTGTTGCTCTGCGGGTGAGGAGGGGAGTCAAAGAGTAAAGGTTGTCATGAACCCCAACCTCTTAACACCTTTACCTAGGTGGGTGAGGAGGGTGTTGAATGGGCTTTAAGGTTAAGGGCATACACCCCCCCACACAAACCTTTAAAAAGTACAGCACTGTACTGTGTGGCTTTGCAGGTGAGGGGGGGAGGGAATGAAGCTTAAGCTCCAGGTGTTAAACCTTTTACACAAGCCTTTCACACCTTCAGATAGGGGTACAGAGCTGTCATACAATTTTTAGATTATAATCCAGCCAAGTGGATTGTCCCCAACGTGTCCCACACATCTCTTCCAGCCCCTTGTTCTCCATTTTGTAATTCCCGTCCCCCCTTCCCATGCCACCCTTGTTAACCCACCTCCCATACTCCTCGACTCAACCCCAAGCCTCCTTCTCGCCCCCCTCCCTCATCCCAGGCCCACTTGCCCCACCCCCACCCTCCATTGCCCCCCTCCCCACCCATCGCCCAGCTCACCTCATCTCACCACCCCTCCCACATATATCTCCCTTACCTCAGTCCTCCCACGCCCACCAACCCCCTAGGAGAACGGCGATCTGCTCCCACCGACCCCCTGCCCCTTTCGCTGTCCACCCCTAAGCCCCCCTCGCCCCTCCTACATCTCACTTACCTAATCCACCCACCCACCCACCCCTCGACATCCCCCCTCGCCCTTCTCTTCTCACCCCATCCTCGCCAATCCCGCACACCACCCACCCACCCCTCAGGATAATGGCAATCTACTCCCTCCCCCCCTGCCCCTTTCCCCTTTCGTCCACCCCCTAAGCCTCCCCTCCTCGCCCTCCTACATCTCACCTACCTAATCCACCCACCCACCCCTCGACCCACCCACCCCCCTCCACTCACCCCATCCTCGCCAATCCCGCATACCCCCCCCCCACCCACCCCTCAGGAGAACGGCGACCTACTCCTAGGCCTCCAGAGCGGTATCTACTCTTTCAGCCCGTCCACCGGTGCCGCCCGCAAGCTGGCGGAGTTTGAGCGCCGCCTCGACACCCGCCCCAACGACGGTCGTGTTGACAGGTTTGGCAACTTTGTGATTGGCAGCTACAACAATGCGCATCGGCAAGACGGCGCGGAAATCGGAGGGCTGTGGCGCATGACGCCGGATGGGAATATGAAGGTGTGAGCTGCGTGCATGGGGTCTGGGAGAATGGCTTGCATGGGGTCAGGAAGGCTGGCTGGCATGGCACTGGCATGGAGGGCCGCCATGCAGTGTTTGCATGGCTTGCATAAGGTCAGAGAAAGTGGCTTGCATGGGGTCAGGGAGCTTGGTTTGGACTTGCATGGGGTAAGTAAGAATGGTTTGCACGGGGCTTGCACAGTTGCATGGGGTGAGGAAGGATAGGTTGCATGGGGTCAGGGAGAATGGTTTGCATGGGGTTGCATGTGGTGAGGAAGGATAGGTTGCATGGGGTCAGGGAGAATGGTTTGCATGGGGTTGCATGGGGTCAGGAAGGATAGGTTGCATGGGGTCAGGGAGAATGGTTTGCATGGGGTTGCATGGGGTCAGGACGGATAGGTTGCATGGGGTCAGGGAGAATGGTATGCATGGGGTTGCATGAGGTCAGGGAGAGTGGTTTGCATGGGGTTGCATGGGGCTTGCCCTCACCCACCGCTGAACCAACTCCAACCTACTGTCTAACCAGATGCAACCTCCTCACCGCCTAACCAACTCAACCTCGCCATCTAACCGACTCCTCGTCTCCATCCCCCCTGCTCTCAGGAGATCTTGGACTACAAGTTCCGCTGCTCCAACTGTGTGTGCTTCTCCCCCGACGGGCTGACCATGTACTTCACAGACACTCCCACGCGCCGCATTTTCTCATTCGACTACAACCCCTCGGGTGAGCAGCAATGTTTATTTTCTTTTCTTGACCCTGCTACATGTCAGATGCAGCCCGTTTTCTAGCCAGAGGCCCCGTTTGCGGCCATCCATGCTGCTTTGGCCACCAGTTGTAGGACGGTCCAGGCTTGGTCCTAATCAGGCTTAGGGCAGCCACGGGGTAACTTGCCGAGGGGGGACTGTTAGCCGGCTAAATAAAAAGTGATAGCACTGCTCACATGGTCATCATCTTGTTTCGTTGGCACCATAACCTCACATGTTGTAGAAAACGTGCGTATGGTGGCTTCGGCTCGCACAATAAAATTGTGGCACAGAAAGTGGAAGCAGCGTGCCACCTGATTTGATGTACTGTCACTGCAAAAACTGTTTTGATATATGAATTTTGATATATGAATACCGTTATGCAAAAGCTGCCTTCTTGACAAAGAGCGGCAGCTCGACGAAACACAGATTTTGATATCTGCTTCATAAACCTGATTGCGGAAATGTCAAAACGATCGTGCAGGCCAGTTGTCCAATCGCCGCCTGCTGTACGAGATGCCGAGCCACCTGGCCGGCGGCCCCGACGGAGCCCAGACCGACTCGGAGGGCTACTTGTGGGCCTGCCTTAGCGGCGCCAGCTGTGTCGTCCGCATCGCGCCCGACACGGGCCGCGTGGACACGGTTGTTGAGTTACCGGTCGCCAGCCCTACGTGCTGTACGATCGGCGGCCCCGGGCTCAGCACGTTGTACATTTCAACGCGCGGACCCGATGGAGGCGGCCTGTACTCAGTACAGCTACCTGCGGGCATTACGGGAAACTCGGAGCCTGAGTTCAGGAGCCTGGACGGCCGCGGCGCCACCGGTGTCGCCGCTGCGACGGCGACGGTCGGCTGGCCGCTGGTGTCAAAGCAAGACCACCCAAGCAAGCCGGAATGGCTGAGCGGGTCGGCGGGCGCCGCGCCGTTCTGCGCACACTGCGGCTGTGCGCACCAGACTGCCTCTTCCAGGTTTTGTGTCGAGTGCGGATCTCCTAGGGCTTGAAAAAAGCAAAGCTTAATAACCCAAGCGTTGTTTTTATAATCAGTTACATGGACGGGAAAAAACCTAGTTGGCCTAGAGACGAACAGCCTGCTGAATCCCCGCAGCAAGCAGGACTTCCCAGGCTGCAGAAACATCGGCCGTCACCCTCGTGTGCTGTCTTGTCGTCACACCTCTCGACATTCTACTAATGATCAAGAACAAGAATACCGAAGGCTTCCTCTGACACTCTGGCAGCGTGTGCTGCCAAACAGCTTATGCTACAACTCACAGGGCCATGTCTACCGGCAGCGTGTGCAACAACTGTGTGAGGCTCACAGCCTCTGTTGACACTCCTACCACTTCTGCGGCCGGCGCTGGCAGCGGCCTGTGCTGCAACAGTGCCAGGCTCCTATCCCCGCCGCACCAGCTGCAAGAAGCCTATCGAAGATGACTCGAGACCCCCCTCTTAATCCACAGGCTATGATGTCACTTCTCTCCAGCACTGGAGTACCCGTTGTGTGCTGTCGGGACGTTCCCTACTTGGTGGCCCCTCATTCCACGCATGCACATCTAAATAATCGGTGCACATGGAGCTGGCGGGGTGCGGTTTCCTTCTACTGTTTGGCCGCTTCGCACGGCCTGCCTCTACACGGGGGTTTGGACGGACCGTATGAATGATAGATAGCCAAGACCGCCTATTCGTCTGAAGAGGATTTTGTCCTGTATTTGTAGAAAACCAGCAGCGGACAGAAATTTCAGTCCCTGCAAAGGACGGACCCGGTGTCTGATATCTGAAAGGCGATTAGCCTGTGGCAAGTAAAAGCACACTCCGGCTTGACCTGATCGTATCGAGCCATTTCGTCCTGTCTGTGGTAGGATCCGGCTTAATTTGTGCTGGATCATGCTACCATGGCACGTGGGCAACTGGAGCCTCTTCTCTGACACCTTGAATGCACCTACCAGCATGCCTCTTCTTTGTGAGACCATCCTTGAACCCTCTTTTCATTTGATTGGGCCGCTAGAATCTCAGACCTGATGTTGAAGGGTGTGCATGGGTCCTTAACTATTTTGGATTCGTGCTTTGCTCACTTGAACTCAGGGATCTGGTTGAACCTGACGAATGAATTGCAGGCTGTGAATTGAGCTGCCAGCAAGTTTTGGGTTCAGGGTTAAGAGCCCTGCAGGCTGCTGATTTTCTGTCTGACAGTCCAATTTTGTAACAATGCTAGTATCAGTTTGAGGAGGGGGGGTGGGATTCCCTACCAGCCCCGCGCGGCCGAGGGTTCAGCAAGGCCCAACGGGTCAATGACGTTTCACCTCTGGGCCCTGCTCAAAAAGACTCGGCTGCGTGGGCGCCCATCGTAAGGGCCCATCGGATATGCACCGTTATAATAAGAAGCGCCTACGTTAATAGCGCACACATTACTGGTGGTCCCTCCCGACCAATCAGTCGAGGCTCCATGTGGCCAAGCCTTTTCAGCATGGCCCAGCTGTGTAATGTTTTTGACAATATGGCATTGTACTCTCATGACACTAGCCACAGAGTTGTTATTTAGAGGGGCCTGGCAGTGCGAACCAGAACAACAGGGGACCTCTGGGCTCTGGTGATCCTGCCAGCTTCATCAGCCAGGGCGAGACGCCCGAGCGCATGCGCTCCTGAGGCCGTATGCACTCAGCCAGGGACCAGATGCGGAAGCATAAGAACTCATCTCAGGACCGTACATTTGGGCCCCTGCGCTCAGCTCGGGATGAGACGTGTGAGCAAGGAGTAGGAACCTCCAGCTACCAGGAGCGCCCCACTTGCTGGGGTGATCCATGCGGAGTACTGGCGCAGGGAGAGCAGCTGCTTCAGAGCACCCTGGAAGTGTGGAGCAGAGGTATGAGAGCCAGTAGGAGATAGTGTGGACCACTTGCCAGGTGATCAAGGCGGAGTACTGACCCATGGAGAGCACAAGAACTGGCATAGCACCGTGAAAGTGAGGAGTGGAGGTGTGAGAGAAAGTGGTGGACGCCCGGGTGATCTAGGCGGAGAGCTAGCGCAGGGACAGCAGCTGCTTCAGAGCTCCCTGAAAGTGATCAGTGGCGGTGTGAGAGAAAGTGTGACATGGTATGACAGAGTGATGGCGCAGGGACAGCAGATGCTGCAGGGCACCCTGAAAGTGAGGAACGGAGGTGTGGAAGAAAGTGGGAGATAGTGTGACCGTGTGATGGCGCAAGGACAGGGAATTTTTCGAGGCACCCTGGAAGTGCGAAGCGGAGGTGTTAGAGAAAGGGGGAGATGATTTGGTCATGTAGTGCGAGGGGTGACAGATATGGAGCAGGCGAAGAATAAAAGTGTGAACGGTGTGAGAGTGAAGGCCAGACATAGTGCTAGTGCACAGAGCAACAGTCAATAACGATAAACCTCTGGGCCCGCTCAAAGCCCGGCCGCGTGGGCGCCCAACTGTTCAGAGCAACAGTGATGCTAGCAAGAAGCAGTGGCCAATCAAGGAGCAGTACTCAATCAAGAACCAGTACTCAATCAAAAAGCAGTGGTCAATCAAGAAGCAGTAGCCAATCAAAAAGCAGTGGTCAATCAAGGAGCAGTAGCCGGACACAGGGCAGCAGCCATGCTGTCAAGGACCATCCTGGCTGGAAGCAGCAGCAGCAGCCTGGTTTTGGAGCAGTAAAAGTCGATTACAAGCCATCAGCGATGGGGAGAAAAAAACTACGTCCCGAGGGCGGCGTGAGGGTCAAGGAAACAGCGCAGCGACAACCAAGGGTTTTGAGCCTGCCCAAGAGTGGGCCCCTCATGTAAACAAAAAAATTGAAATGCCAACAGCAACCGGAACGACAGAGCTACTACCATGCCAGGCCCATTTAAGGAAGCCACAGCTCCCTCGAGTGAAAGTGGCCTACAAAAAGTAGTTGCAATGGTAGCCCACCTAGTGCTACGGCCAAACAGGAGGCTTCCTTAATCCATGACTCAGGGCATATCATGTATTTATTTGTTATTGATTGCATGCTAATTTTGTCATGTATTACATGTCGTGTAGTTGCACCAAGGAGCTGTCATGAGCTGATGCAGCCAGCAGTAGCCTATCAAGGAGCAGCAGCCTAACAGTCATGACTTATGAGCAGTGCTCAATCAAAGAGTTAGTATTCTGGGTCCCGCTCTAAAGGCCTTTCCGCGTGGGCGCCTGACTGTCTGGTTGATGGGTAAAAGGAACTGGAAGAAAGAAGGGGGGGGGGATGAACTGGCAGAAAGAGAGGGGAGACAAAGAACGAACTGGATGAAAGAGGTGGGAGACAAAGGCGGAAGCCTGGACGACGGAAGCCTGAAAGGAAAGGGATTGCAGTCCCCCAGCCCTTCAAAAGTCCAGCCCTCAATAAAATGGACGACATCTTCCACAAAAGCTGAGGCATCCCACCCATGCCTGCCCCGGTACAACAGGTCAAGGTCTGAGGCGCCTTCCGAGGGACCTGCCCAACCCTGCTCACATATGAAAGAGAGGAAAAAGCCAGTACTTGAACGGCGCTAGCACATCCAGAGAATTCAATCATCATAAATCCACAAGACATCAGCTGCCCAGCACAACATGACGAGCTTCCACACAACTTCACACCGCTTTAACAGCTCACAGTGAAGGTGGCTGCAATGAGGAGGGGCGCCACATAGCCGGTCGAGTAGACCAGCAGCAGACCGCCGCCCACAAGTGGATCCTGGGTTTAAGAGTTCAGGGTTAGTGACGAGCATGGTCATCAGCAGACTGCCGCCCACATGCGAATCCTGGGTCCAGGAATTGAGGGTGCATGTTAAACCGAGGTCGACAGCAGACCGCCGCCCACAAGCAAATCCAGGGTCCAGGAATTGAGGGTTCAAACGAATCCTGGGTGGAGGCTTTGGGGATATTGCTGTTGAGCATGGCAGCATATGTCATCAGCAGACTGCCAACGGCAAGCAGCTCCTGGATTCAGGGGGGTGGGGGTATTATAGCTGAGCACGGGTCATCAGCAGACTGCAGATCACAAGCAAATCCTGGATCCAGGACATGGAGAGGAGATCTTACAGAACAATGTTCCAGGTGGCATCCAAAACGGTGAAATCCCAGCCCGTAATCTAGCCCAGCATAGCATCCAGCCTAGCCCAGCCCAACCTAGCCCAGCCCAGGCCAGCCCAGCCCAGCCCAACCTAGCCCAGCCTAGCCCAGCCCAGCCCAGCCCAACCTAGCCCAGCCCAGCCCAGCCCAGCCCAGCCCAGACCAGCCCAGCCCAGCCCAGCCCAGCCTAGCCTAGCCCAGCCCAGCCCAGCCCAGCCCAGCCCAGGCCAGCCTAGCCTAGCCTAGCCCAGCCCAGCCCAGCCCAGCCCAGCCCAGCCCAGCCCAACCTAGCCCAGCCCAGCCCAGCCCAGCCTAGCCTAGCCTAGCCCAGCCCAGCCCAGGCCAGCCCAGCCCAGGCCAGCCCAGCATAGCAACTAGCCTAGTCTAGCCCAGCCCAGCCCAGCCCAACCTAGCCTAGCCTAGCCTAGCCCAGCCCAGCCCAGGCCAGCCCAGCCCAGGCCAGCCCAGCATAGCAACTAGCCTAGTCTAGCCCAGCCCAGCCCAGCCCAACCTAGCCTAGCCTAGCCTAGCCCAGCCCAGCCCAGGCCAGCCCAGCCCAGGCCAGCCCAGCATAGCAACTAGCCTAGTCTAGCCCAGCATATCATCTAGCATCTAGCATCTAGCCTAGCCTAGCATTTAGCATAAGGTAGGCCAAGTCCCATGGCTACTGCAGAACAGAATAAGCCTTTAGCATCACCAGAGCTGGGTACATAAGGGTCCTAAACAGAAACTGGAGAATCGAGGCAGCACGCTAGCTTCAATCTTCAGCTTGGACATCAGCCCCTTCAGCGCCTTTCCCTTGTGCTGCTTTTTGACCTCCTTGCCCATAGCCCCATCAAAATCCTCATCGCTAAAGGAAGAGTGCGGCCAGGAAATATTGCCTGCCACATACATATACCAGTATCCGACATCCCAGCGCCTATACCACATGTCTACCCGAGTGGGTGAGGCTTATGCAAATAGCAACACCAGCACTAGCGACGTTAGAGTGCAGGAAATATTGCCGACTGCCTATTCCAGTATCCTACATCTCAGCGCCTATACCCCGTCTCTACCGGAGTGGACGAGGCTTATGCCAGCAACATCGCCAGCACCAACTACAGGAGGGTGCGGCAAGAGAAGAGAACCTCATGCTTGCATGCTCTATCGGTCAGCATTACCCCATGGCCCATGGCCTACGGCTGTGTGTATGGATGAGATGCAGGCCAGCAGTGTTGCCAGCGCCTAAGCTTTCAGCCTATGATCATAAGTCCCTGACCTTAAGCCCATGGCCGGTGTTTCTTTTTTCCGGCTACATGTCCGCCTTCGGCAGGCAGCCCCGTGGCCGCGAAAAGTCCCGATTGGGACCAAATCTGGACCAGCCTACGACTGGTGGCCAGCTAAGCAAGGCTGGCCACAAATGGGGCCTCCGGCTAGCACTCGGAGTGTAGCTGACATGTAGCTGAGTCTCGAAAAAAGAAACACTGCCCATGGCTATCTGAGTTGACGAGATATAGGTGAGCCTTGTCCTTAGGGCCGATATGCTCAAGAAGGACAGGGAAAGCCTGAACCCTATATCACATATTCTACAGCCCATGGCTTCTGGGGTTGACGAGGTGCAGGCCAGCGGTGTCATCAGGTGTTCAAGAAGGACAGGGAAAGCGTAGGCCAGCAGAGTCGTCAGCGCCCTTAACCCTGAACCCTATACCCTAAGCTGCAGGGGGATGCAGCCAGGGAACAGCCCTACATCCTGCAACCTATACCGGTCGCCTATGTCCAATGGCCCATGGGCTTTCAGACCATGGCTGTTAGCCCCTGGCCTCGTGCTACCTGAGTGGAGGAGATGTAGGTCAGCAAGGGTGCACCGGCGTACTGCATGGGGATGCAGCCACAGCAAAGCCTGTGCCCTACATCCTGCAGGAGTGCAGCCCCTGGCCTAAAGCTGCCTGAGGGGCAAGACCATGCAAAATCTTATGGCAGCGAGGAGGAGATGTAGGTCAGCAAGGGTGCGCCGGCGTACTGCATGGGGATGCAGCCACAGCAAAGCCTGTGCCCTACATCCTGCAGCCCCTGGCTTCTAGCCCCTGGCCTAAAGCTACCTGAGTGGATGAGACGTAGGCCAGCAGTGTCGCTAGCACCGGCGTGCTGCAGGGGGATGCCGCAAGGGCAAAGGCGAGGCCGGCTAAGTAAGCCCGTGCAGCGGCAGGAAGCGGTGCTGACCGGGTGTCCACGTCCAGTGAGGGCAGGCGCAGCGGAAGCACCTGGAGGGAGGGGGGCGCAGGCAGCGCGGATGTATGAGGGTTGCACCTGAGGGTGCCTGAGCAGTGTTACTCTTTTCGTGACTCAGCTACATGTCCATGTCAGCTACATGTCAGCTACAATCCGGCCGGCAGCCCTGTTTGTGGCCAGCCACAAATGGACTTCGTATACTTGGCTTTGAATTGGCTTAGAATGGAATTAGTAGAATGCACGTTCGAAATAGGTACCGGAAATAATAAAAACTGGTGATAGGGAAATTTGATAAACATGGACACATTGTTGATGCCGTGAAGATTTCCCGTCAAATCTGTGGATCTGTCAGATCTGTAGATCTGCCCGACTCGCACCATCACCAGCGCCACCACCAGCAGCAGGCTCTCGCACAGCCGTACTGCCTGATCTTCAAGTGGCACTTTTGGCCAGATCTATAGATCTGCCCTTTGCCTGTCCCTCACCACCACTCGCGCCACCAACAGCAGCAGGCTCCCACCAATATGTACTGTTTGATGTACAGGTCACTATTTTGTCAGATCTATAGATCTGCCCCCCTGCCTGTCACCTCCAGTAGATTGAGCCCCATGGCGATAGCCAGCAGAGCCACCACCAGTGGCAAGCCCTCGCCGAACTGCCCGTACGCCTGCCCCACGTACGACGACGCAAATCCGAGTAACGCCAGAGTTGTGGCTAGACCTAGAGAGAAGGCGGTAGCCTGCAATAGACAGGGTTTAGGTTTGAAGGTTCAGGGTTCAGGATGTAAGGTTTGAGGCTCGAGGTTTAGGGTTCAGGGTTAAGGGAGGACGTAGAGGCGACAGTCTTTTTGGGAACAGTCTTAAGGCCAGGACTTGCTTTCTCAGACAACGCGAATCCAAGCAACGCCAAAGTGGGTGGCTAGACCTAGAGAGAAGGCAGCAGCCTGCAAGAGACAGGGTTAAGGGTTTAAGGTGAAGGGTTCGACGCAGCAGCCTGCAATGGACGGACGGGAGGAGACATAGACTTTTCCCCCTGGTTCGCTATGCCTGGACCTTTCGGAAAAAAACGGTGGGTTGCTGTAATAAGTTGTAATATAAAACAACAGGAGGAGGTAGAGGCAACAGTGCCTGATTCATGACTGGCCTTCAGCGAAGACGCGAAGGTCTGAGAAAAACGCTTAAGTCGTCCCAACAAGCATAAATGTTCTTTTTAATGTATATTTACTTGATTAGGTGTAAACTTCAATTCAGCAAAAAGTCAGACTCCCACTTAGGGGAGTTCAGCTGTGACCCCCCCCCCAAAAACCTCACTCAGGGGCACGAGGTTTTAGGGAAACAGAGCAGCAAGGTCCGAGGCCGCTGCTTCACTCTTTTCCGTGCATCCTCACTCCCCTGCAGACGTGCTTTTTTGTCCTTTCTGGTTCTAAGGTGCGAGCTGCACTTGCCTTTGGGCTCCCCTCAGGTTTTAGGGTCCAGGGGGGGGGGGGGGGGGGCCTAATACAGAGCACACCTGAAGTATCGAGGTGTGGTTTTAGGGTTTACGGTTTAGGTTTGTGGCGCAACAGCTCACCTGCTCGGCCAGTTATCCACCGTTGCCTACGCCAACCCTATTCAGCAGTATAAGATTAAAAAACTCGCTCGCTCAAAGCTCGACTGGCTGACCAGCGAGCGGCCTCCACCGTTGCCACCTCTCGGACCACTACTGGCATTCAAAAGTACGGATAAACTCTTGACCTCTAAGACCAGCAGCCCACCTGCCCAACCAGCAAGCCCCCTCCACCCCCGCCTGCCCTGGGTGACGAAGAGCTTTCTGCGCCGCCCCCCGCGCCCCCGCCCTCTGCTCTGCTCCCGTCGCCGCCGTAGCCCCCAATGTAGCCAATGGTGAGCGGGAGGACCGACAGGGTACAGGGCGACAGGCTGGTCAGCAATCCCGCCAACAAAACCACAACAAAGGTGATGGGAGATACGCCTGAGGGGGGTGAGGGTGCAGGGCGACAGGCTGGTCAGCAATCCCGCCAGCAACACCACAAGAAAGGTTAAGGGAGATACACCTGGGGGGGAGTGCAGGGTGCAGGGTGCAGGGTTCAGGCTCCAGGGCTTACAGTTCAGGGTTAAGAGCTTAGGGTTTAGGGTGACAGGCTGGTCAAAATACCCGCCAAGAACACCACGAGGAAAGTGTCGGGAGATACGCCTGGGGGGAGGGAGGGGAATGTTAAGTGTATAGGGTTTAGGGTCGGTTCAGGGCTAAGGGTTCAGGGTTGAGGTTGCGAAGTGACAGGCAGGTCAGGTGGCAGACCGGCAACACCACAAGAAAGGTGACAGAAGATGCGCCTGGGGGGAAGAAGATGTGAAGTTCATAGGGTTTAGGGTGAGTTTAGAGCTAAGGATTCAGGGTTCTAAGGATTGTAGGCCAACAGGCTGGCGAGCAAGCCCACCAACAAATGTACCATAAATGTCACGGGCGACACTCCTGGGGTGCAGGGAGTGTTCAGGTTAAAGGTTTAGGGCCTGTGTAGGGTCATGGTTTCAGGGTTGAGTTTTTTGGGAATAGGCCGGTGAGGAGGCCTGCCAAAAGGGCCATTGGGGATGCCACGGGCAACACACCTAGGGGGCAGCAAAGGGTTCAGATGTAGGATTTGTATTGAGGGTTAAGGGTGAAAGGTCTTCGGTCTTCCGTTTAGGGTTCATAATTTGGGTTTTTAAAATCTTGCATTTACGGACCCTCTGTGGTTCGCAATTACACCCGCAAATTACACTAGTGTGACCCACCTTCTAGCTGATCCGCCACCAGCTGGTCCACGGTCTATTCAGCATTGAACAACAGGCCTTCTAAACCATCATCAGCATCGGGCAGGTCCGCAATCACTCCCACCACCCACCACCCACCACCCACCTAGTTGAGATGATCCGTCACTGGTGGGACCTACCTTCTAACTGATCCGCCACCAGCTGGTCTGCGGTCTGTCCAGCATTGAACAACAGGCCTTCTAAATCGCCGATGCTGGGCAGGTCCGCAATGTAGCCGATGGTTTCCTGCGGGACAGACACGAAGCAGAGGCAGCCACAAGATTTAGGGCAGGAGAACCATCTGATGGGTGCAGCAGGAACATTCCTGGTTCGTGAGGCCTGGACATCCCTCGTGAATGTGGAAGCAGCACTGCTTATAATTCGGGGAAGGAAGATTCATGTTTTGAGAGGCCCCAGCATTCCTCATAGACGTAGCAGGAGCACCGCTTATCAATTCGGGGCCGGAACCTACCTGGTTCGTAAGGCCTGAGCATTCCTCATAAACGTGGCAGGGTCACCGCTTAAAACATTCGGGACAGAAACACCCAGATGGACAGGAATGACCCATTTGGCACCGCAACAGTATCCCTGATGAGTGTGGGAGAAGCGTCCTTGATCACTTGGCAGGATAACGCATGACAAACATGGCGAGAAAGTAATTCGAAATAACTCAAATACCGTAGATTTGATTTGCCTTCCCTCGGGTCTGAAAAACGATTTCTTTTAATGCTGCCCTCAGGGCAAATTATTGACACAAAAAAATCTTGATTTTTGACTGGAAATCGGCGTCGACAATCGATAATTAGTCAATGAATGGATCTTTCAACCCCAAACAACGTTAATTACGAGGGCAAAGCAAATCTGGGATGTGTTTATGTGGCTTGCTTCCTGCAAGCCCACTCCTTCTCCTACCCGGTGTAGCTTTCTTCCTTTCCTTCCACAAAATGCATTACATCTCTCCTCAAAGGCCTGCACCTGATAACCCATGACGAACATGGCAAGAAAACAAGTGATGAACATGGCCGGAGGCATCCCCGTTAACGTGGCAGGGAAACCCTGATGCCCACAGCAACATTACCCCTGATATATGTTGCGGAAGCAAAACACTGAACCCTTAACCCTAAACCCTGATGCCAATATCAGGAGCAACTCCAATCAACATAGGCGGATCAGGACTGCACCAAGGGAACCATGAGGGGTGCACACATAAGCATGGCATGAGCACCTCGATGGACTTTCACGCTTGTCCAGGTTTAAACCCTAAACCCTAAATAAATAAAGAGTACAGGCTCGTTTGATTTACATTCCAAGGGCATCCCTGATAATTAGAGCAGGGGCTTCCCTGCCAACACGGCAGGAGCGACCCAATGGATGCGCTATCACGGTGGGTTTCCTGTCTCAGACGGGTACTGTGCACTATCAACAATTGAAGTGCCTGCCAATATTTTCTTCCTAGGCACTTCAGCTACTATTCAGCTACAACACGGCCAATGGTGGGGGGAGGCTGGTGCAGCAAGCCCTGATGCTTGCGCCACCTGCCACAGGCTACTTCATGCCTGGGGCCCATCGGACCAGTGGTGGCCGCTCAGCAGCCCTCCAAAGGCAGCCTGGCATGTAATAAATCATCATTGGTGCGCGTTTGTGTGTGTCTGTCACAGTGTGTGTGGGGGGGGCGGGCGTTCTTGCCTCTGAAACAGTGTGTCAGTGAGGATTCCCAAAGTTATGTGTCACTGCTGTCTCTCGCTTCAGCATCCACTGTTCCTGTGCTGTGCCTCCCCCATGACAACGCTGTTTTGGGGCGAAGGAGACACAAAAGAAGATCTACCTTCATCGCCAGGATCCAGTCGGAAATCAAGAGTATGGTAAATTACGGTATGGCTGATGACAGCCTTAGAAAATATACGTTCATACCCGAGGATTGTCAAACCGTAACTACAGGTGGTATCGGCCATCCGTGATTGAAGTGATTAGGATTGAAGAGTTTGCGGACATGTGCACCCTGGGGGACGAAGTACCCCTGCCTAACTGCATGGACAGCCATGCAGGTGGGATTTGTCCCTCAGAGGTGCATGGCTGCATGGCCCCTGATGTTCCGGTAGTGGAGGGTTTGGTGCATGTGCAACATGAGGGGGCAGTTGTGGTTGTTGTAGTGCGCACCAGACCACCTGTGGCACAATGGCAGGCCACTGGGCGGCTGAATGCGACCCAACCTTGACTGGCAGACCGCCAGCGGCCAAAGTCACAGGCACCTTGCTGCACCAGACCTACGGCCGGAGGATGTGATGTAGCTGAATTGTCGCTCAAGCACCCTGAAATAATCAATCACTGGGGGGGCACCCAGGCCTCACCGAATAGAGAGCCATGCAGACAGCGTTGATACTTCGAGTTGATGTAGCTGCAGCATGCCTTCTCCCGTTGCCCGCAGGCAGCATGTGGACTGCATGTAAGCTGCATGGGAGCGGCACTGCGGGGGAACATGGCCGATCCCGGCGCAGGTGACTTGCATGGACACGGTTTCGGAGGCCTGGCGTTGGCACAGAGGCAAGTTGCATTTCCGTTTTAAGAGCAAACGAAACCGATCTGAAAGGCGTGGCTTAAGAGGAAGTACGGCAACTGAGGTGCGACTTGTGCACAAGGTTGTGGAGAGGGCATTCCGCACGCCTCGCGAGGTATGACACATAGGGTTTTGGGGCGGGATGAGAGTATGAGACACAGGGTTTGTGATGCGAGTTTCCCATCGTCCGGCATGCCCGTCCAGATAGCCTGCTGCACGGTGCCTGCTGTGAGATGTTCACCACCTGACTATGCACGAAGGATTCCATCACATGCTGAAAAAGCGCACTAAACCTGCCCGAGTCATACTGATGCCCGACATGGTTGGGCGCAAATACCTTAAAGCGATCGAAAAGCTATTGTGCGTTTCGCCACATCTGATCGTAAGTGTCACAACTCGGACAGCTGTGCACCGTGTTTGACATTGCCACGTAGGCTGGATGGGATGGTTCGACGACAACCACCCTATGGGCGAGGCCCACCAAACGTATATGGCGCCCTGGCCTTTCAGAGGCCCGGAGGGAAGTTACAGCCCTGGCGCAGCTCACAGGGATTCTGAGACAGGTGAGTTCTAACTGCAGCACATCCTCCCATGCGAGTTTTGTAGCCCTCTCCGAAGGCCAGCAGTCTGCATGACTACCTTCATCCGCACGCGCTATGAACTGCTTCCCTACTCACCAGCCAGCGATCTGCAACATTGCATGCCCTCCTCCCTATCCCCCATCCTCCCTTTGCAGCAATCCCAAAAAGCTATGAAGGATGTTCACTACGGTACACTTGGATCCTGTGGTGTAGCTGGTAGTCCATAAGATTACGGAAGAGGGAAGGGGAGAAAAGATCTTGAAGGTACCCTGGACAGGTTCAACATCTTTAAAAACGCTAAACCCTCCCTCATGCTTCCCGCCCCGCCCCGCTCAGGTCCAAACCCTGCAGGCTACTACCACTCTGGCACTCGCAAGTGCAGCATTTGTCAGCAGTTCAAGGTAAAAGAGGACTTCAACAAGGAGGAGGCTGCCAAGCCAGCGACCAAGCGCTGCTGCAACGACTGCGGCGCGCCCCCGCCGAGCGACCTCACCTTACTCACCGTCGCACAGGTACCTGGGACGGGTACAGACGTGCTTACATGTAGGGGTCCACGTCCTGGTGTGGGCTGAAGTATGCTTACTTGTAGGGGTACTGGTATTGGTGCGAGCTGGGGTATGCTTATTTCGGTAGGGTTCTTATTTCGGTCATATTAATTATATCCACTAGTTTGGAAGTTAGGTCTGCTACTTTTTGGGATAATGAACACAGCGGACACAAACCCATGAAACAACTGCTAGGAAGTAGGGTTCTTATTTCAGTCATATTAATTATAGCAAGAATTATGTAAGGTTCGAAAGGCTTAACTGCTCGCACCAGTACCTATACACACAGGGGTCCTGGTCCTGGTGCAGCTACCGGTAGGGTTACTGGTGTAGTGGTGTGTATAGGTACTGGTGCGAGCAGTTGTGCTCTTAAACATTGGGGTACTGATACGGGTGCGTGTAGATGTCGTGTTCTGGTGCTAGCGCTGTTGCATGGGATACGGGTGCGGGTGCGCGTTTCAGGTAATCTCACTTTGCTCACCGACGCGCAGCTCAAGGCTGAGCTGACCCAGCGCGGCATGCCGGTCGCCAAGCTGCTACAGCCGGCCTGGTGCGGAGCCTGAAGGCCGCAATCGACAGCGAGCCCGCCCGCTCTCGTCCCCAGGCCGCGGCCTCCCCGCTCCCTGCAACGTTGCGGGCGCTGACCGTCGAGCGACTCAAAACCGAGCTGGCTAGCCGGGGCTGCCCCGTTTCGGGGCTCAAGGACGATCTGCTGGAGCGCCTCAGTGCTGCCACTGGGGTGCCGGTTGGCGGTGCCTCCGCGCGCAAGCGCAAGGCCGAGGGCGAGCCGCAGGAGTCGCAGATGAGCGGGCGCAGAGCTACCAGAGGGCCGCTGTCACCGGAGTGGATGCGGTTTAGGCCTTTCCGGACAAATGGCTGCAAAGGCGCAACGACATGCCAGCAAATGCCGGCTATGACTTGTGCGTTTGGCTGCTGCAAGACCTGCTGCTCCGCTCAATTAGGAGGTGCCGCAGCGGCCGGAGTGTGTGCCAAGCATAATCGCCGCTGATCACTCCCCAGTCCCCACCGTTGTTTTTTTACCTGCCAAATGTGGCCAGCCGTACACATAGATAAGCACTGAAGTACGGTGTTAGATGTACCGTCTTAGCAGGGGGGGGGGGGGGGGGCACAGCTGTGGGTATTAGCTGCGCTGACTTGTTGCTGGTGTCAAACTGCTCAGGGGGGTAGAGGAGGGCAGTTGAATTAGGCGTTCCCGTATTTGTTTGTATGTTTCTGTATGTTTTTGGTTTTAAATATGGTCTTCAAGATGTTCAACTTCAACTTCCAGGAACAGTACCATGCAGCTAGGATGTCCCGAAGATGTTGCACATGGCACAGTTTGTCTCCCCCTCCAACAATTGCATTGAGACAATTGTTTGCAAACTTTCCAGCATTTTGTATCCAGGCATTACCATGCAGCCAGGATGGTGTGTCGCCTCTTCTTCAACAAATTGTGATCATAATAATTCGATTCAGACTGGTCATCAATTATTATCCAGACCATAAAAAACAGGGTATGTAGGCGGGCGGGCCGATATGGCATGATCTGCCCTGCCCCTCTGTTGCGGCCGTTGCCTGCCTGCTTGGCTACCAGCACATTAGGCTAAGCTTGCAGGTTATCAGTAGTTGTTCTCCCACACACCTCATGTTTTACATGCGGCCGAGACTTTCCATCATGGCCCAGAGGCAGAGGTGTTATGTCATTACCACACACCATATTTTCATGAGGACCGGCTGCTGGTGGCAAGGGGGGTATGCCAGTATGCCACGGCACTACTTTGGGCTATCTGTTGCATGGTCAAGGTCCTTGGGGGATACCTAGGCTTGGAATTTGTATCTTCTGTTTTTTTCTTCATGGGTACGTATCCCATGTTCCCTCGTGTTGCCTTAGGAAGTATAAATCTGTAATTCCATTCCCATTGGGAGGGACTGGTGACAACTGACAAGGCCTTCTGCTCTGCTCCTTGCCCTGCTGGCTGCCAGTGGGGCCCAGTTGTCCCGTCACCCCAAGCTGTGCAGCTGCTGCACTCAGCGCCGGCCTTTTCCTGGCTTGCCTCCACCGCCGCGGCTGTTGACAGCTGCAGCGGCAGCAGCGGACTGCACAGACCACTCCACGCATTTCGGCTTGTGTGCCTTCCAGTCTTTTTTCTGGCACTGAACTCCGCAGTACACTGCCATCGAGCAGGCAGTACACTTCTTGAACACACCACACTCTGTGGCTCCACACCCGTAGCAGGACTTCTTGCAGGCCGCTTCGGCCGATCCCGCAGGCCCGGTGCCAGCCCGCCTCCTGGCCCCCTCCTCTATCAGGAGGTGGCAGGCGAGGGACATGAGGCCGGGTTTCACGCCGTGCTGCAGCATTGTCTTGAACCTGGCGCTCAGGACGAGGCCGTGGTCGAGGAGCACTTCCACGCACCTGAAAGTTGCAGGTAGCAGGTCCAAGTGTCAGATACAATTTAATAAGTGAATGGTTCAAGGTATTGATGCGTGGACGTTGTGCACAAGACTATGGGCATCAGCACTGGTATGTTTCCCCTGGCAGCGTGTGAGCCATTCAAGGAAGAAATAACAAGACACTACACACTGCATGGACCTGACGGGAAAGGAATCAAGGCGGCATAGACGAGGCCGCGCCTGTGCCTCTGCCATGACATTAAAAAGGAGGAAATGCAAGAAGGAGCGGCTTGCCTTCATGGTCATATTTGACCAACGTGGTGGCTACTGACGTAACACCTCTGAGGCTCTGGGCCCAGCTAAAATATAGCTCGGCCACGTGGGCAAACATTAAATCGGCTAGGCAGGAGTGTGATGATGATTTATCATGATGCTGTTTCATTGTTATGAGCACCAAGTCTGCCTGATGCTGTTTAGGACTTTTATGGCCAGAGTGTGTTGGTTTATGGGCA
The DNA here is from genome assembly GCA_037349105.1 of Limnomonas spitsbergensis. Taxonomy (NCBI): domain Eukaryota; kingdom Viridiplantae; phylum Chlorophyta; class Chlorophyceae; order Chlamydomonadales; genus Limnomonas; species Limnomonas spitsbergensis. The sequence continues at coordinate 1,522,025 of JAYJMM010000101.1, read as the reverse complement.
ATGGTTGCCATATATGCCACAAAAGCCTTTCTAGTATCTTTGTAACAACACCGATAATCTAGTTGGAACCCCCAAAAGGGATGTGAAGACCTGAAATCCTGGAGCTGGCTTTTTAATCCAAGGCCTTCTTTCGTTCATCTCGATCACCTGTAGAAGCTGCAGAATGGCGAATGCTTGAAGCTCTTCAGCCTGCAGCACCTGGAGAAGCAGGTGTAGGGCACACCATATAAAACACCGCCAGACGAACTGCACACTTTTGTTTGGAGGTTTTGGCAGAGGACAGCAGCAAAGTACACGAAGATCTACAAGACTTGGTGCAAAGATTGTTGCCGTCAGCAGTTTGGTGCAAGGCCCTTCATGAAGCTCAACCTGGCAACTCTAATAATTCAAATGGCAGTATAGCACTGACATGGGGACATTGCAAACCCCAAAGTCCACCCCCCACCGTTTTGCGGTTTAGTGTGTGGGATTCCCTGATTTCTTGCTAAACTGTGTGCACTGCAACATGTTTCAGCGTGCCTGTATTTTGAGACGTTGGCAGTCCGCAAATACGCAGGCCATACTGAGCCCCTGGAGTCTCTGCATACACATGGCAGTTTCTCATCCCAAGTTTCTCATATCCTTAGATCCTCATATTCTAAGATACTCACATATCAAGTTCCTTTGATCCCTCTCCATCCGCAGGATTCCATGTGGCACATGCCAGGACGGGAGCTGCCCTCTCAGAACCCTTTTAAAAGCAACATCAAGAGGGACGAATAAAGACAACGACAGCATTGATCGCAACAAGGATGGCACGATTGACCACCAACTTACATCTGGCACTTGTCTCCCCCATCCATGCACTCGGCACACGTTGTCTGGAAGATGCTGCATGCCAGCAGTGTCATGGCGGACAGGTCGGACTTCCTCCCCGGCAGCTCATATGTAGGGCACAAGCACACAAATCGGGGCGCTCCTCCGCCGGCCCTCATGCGCTCCTCGAGCTGAGGCTCTGATTTCAGACAGGCGTCTAGCTCGCGCCAGTGGCCTGCGGGGAGGTGCATGGAGAGAGAGATGAAAGCACCGCACGCTAAATATTGAGTGTGAACAGGGACTATGCAGCTTAGAACGGCATCAGATGGCTTGCTCCAGCTCGCGCCAGTGGCCTGTGGGGAGGTGTACAGAAAGAAAGAGTCATCATCTAAACCGTGGACGGTGAAAGGGAACACTGCAGCAAGGGCCGATATCAGATGGCTCGCTCAGATTGCATCAGTGGCCTGTGAGGACATGTGGAGAAATAAGGTAAAATAAGTCAATACCGGTGTTTTTGCTGCTCTGCTTTCTTCAACCTCGCTCATTCTCCAACCCGGCACAGCTTTCTACCTTGCCTTCTACACTATCGGCCTTACATTTCCCCTAAAAGGCTTGCCTGTTTACCTTGGTTGGCCGCCATACCAAGTGCCGAGAAGCCCTTCTTGTTGTGCTCGAGCACGTCGCCTCCAAACCTGATGAGGAGCTGGACAGCCGCTGCCCCAAACCCCATGTGGCAGGCCAGGTGAAGGGCGCCGCTTTCCAGGTTGGGCATGCCATAGCAGCACTTTTCTGGTATGGTGACGGGGCAGCCGGCCTCCAGCAGGATTTCTAGGACTTGCAGACACTTCAGAATGAGGGTGCACCGCTTATCACTTCAGGGTTGAGGGTTGAGGGTCCACATCGCTTATAATTTGAGGGTTAAGGGTTGAGGGTTTAAGGTTAAAGGTCCACACAGCTGATCATGTCAGGTTCTAAGGTCTAGGGATCTGGATTCATACCGCTGGTCATTATAGGTTAAGGGTCTAGGGGTTAGGGTCCACTCTGCTGATAATTTCAGGGTTTAGAGTCTAGGGTTTAGGCTCCATTTCAGGGCTGAGGGTTTCGGGTCCACACCGCTCTTAATTTCAGGTTTTGGCAGCTGCACTTCAAGTCCATGATAAATACAACGCTGCATTCCAATTTTCTGCCGTGCCGTCTAGTCAAGGATCGAACTCCCTGTCCCCTCAAAAACTGAGCTGTGGGTACAAATCGAGAGGCCTCGTAAGTCCAGAGCCTCGGATAATCGCAGCCACCCACCAGTCCTCCTACAGGCTACAGGTGAGTATATTATCCTGACGTTTCTTCCTACCTCCTACCTGTGCTGATTTAGTTTTTACAGTCCAGCGGGGCATCACATTTGAAGCATGGGACTTGTGCCCGTAAACCGGTACAGGCACTAAATACGCTAGGACAGCGAGCAAAAAACCAGTGCCCCCCCCCCCCTGGGCAAGCAACCAACACACAGCCACCGAGCAGTAGCGTGCGAATGAACCCCATTGTGCAGAAGATTAGCCCCAGCCATAAAATATGACGTGGGCTGTGCTGACGAGGTGCAATCCTGCCGATTCGTCCTACCTGATCGGACATGGTGTAATCCTGACGTTTTGACCTCATGACGTGGCACGCCAGCATCACAATGCACATGCACCTGTCCCCGCCGCCGAGTGCAGCCACGCCTTCAGGCTGGCCTCCCTGCACATATGGAACGAGGGGAACATGGAACGAGTGGGAATATGGAATCATCAAAAACGTGGCTCAAGACCATGTGTACAGCCTTAAGACGCAAACTGCACTACAATTGAATTATATCACGGCCTATGGCGGTGGGGGCCTGGTGCAGCAGGCCCTGCTCTGCTAGGGTTACCGGCCCGTTGGCGTCCTATTGCGGCACAGATTCTCAAGTAACGAAGCTCTCTCCTTTCATCACGCAACGAAGGGGTCATTGGCGCGCCAAGGGTGCTTGTCATGAAACCCCCGAACCTCTAATCAGGGATGATCTGGGGGGCTTTGTTTTTCCCGACCTCATTCTTTTTTTGGTGGTGTGCATTTTGTTCTCCTTTCAGGGCCGGGGGACCCACCTCCTGGGCAGGTGGAAACCCTGAATATAAAAACCAACCGTCTGCCTTGTATCAAAGGTGTTACAGTATTTTCTTAAAAACGAGCTCGTTCACATGCTGTGAGCTTGGAAACAGGTCCCATTTAGCAACTTTCAACTCCTACGCCTCAATCTTCTTGAGATAAGGAAGCCGGCTCACCTCCTCCTTCCATGCGGTCACAAAGTGGTCATTGGAGCGATCGCAGACGAGGGCGTCCGTCATGAAGCCGTCATTCACCCAGGGCAGCAGCTCCTTGGCAATGTCGATATTGCATTCCGGGCTGAACATCGCCACATGACAGATCTGATGAAGGACCAGTGACAGGATCAGAGACCGACAGCAGAGTTCATCATTCACGGACAGTCCATTCAGAATAATGATGATGCTTCAATTCTTTTCCAGTCAGCTCCATCACGGACTAATGGTTTGCATAAGTATTCCACACACGACCGCACGTTCCTCTTCAGCCACCTGCTGCCTTAGGCCATAACAGGCCATACCTCGATCTTGCTTTACAGAAGAGAGCAGGCGCCTCTTCAGCCAGCTGCTGCCTTAGGCCCTACCTCGACTGTGTTGCGCACTTTCCTCAGCCGCTCCAGGGCACCTGGCGTCGACATCCAGAGGTTGCGGCATGCAGTCACGTACGTTGCCTGTGCCCAGCACAAGCCTATTTGAATTGTTCTATTATGATTCACGTCACCTCTTACATCAGGTACTTCAGCAGCAGGGGTTGGTGGCAACCATGCTCGCAAGGGGATATTGCCATAATTCACCCTACCTCATTACTCTCTGCATCGGTCAGCAGGGCAGGGATGGGTCCCACTGCCAGGGGTCTGTCTCCCAGCAACATATCCACGCAGACTGCATTAACCTGCACAGCACAACAGATAGACAGGGGGATGAAGCAGGGCTCATTTCAAACGGGTTGTCTGATATGAATGGCAAGCTGTCACTTGCAAAAATTTAAATCCAGACAGACAGGGGTTTGAAGCAGAGCCCATTTCAAACGGGTCGTTCAATATGAATAGCAAGCTACCCCTTGAGAACATTTCAAATCCAGACAGGGCCATGTGTGGAGGCAAGGTCACTGCATGCTAGCACGCTTCATTAGCCATGATGGAATGAGGTCCTTTATCTGAGCCCCTTCTGTCAATTTCCCTCGTAAAACCCTAATTTTCCTCAGGGGTTGCCATGGCCCCTCCCCCTCAGGGTCTCCTTTCCATCGATTCCTCATTTGATTTTATTGGAAATGCCATCTCCCCATCACCTTGGCGAGCATCCACATGGTGGAGCCCTCAATGACCTTGACCAGGCCTTCGCCGCACTCAGGGAGGCAGTGGTAGACATTAGGACGCAGATCGGAACTCAGAGCGTACCTGCAAGCAGGAACATACATCTTCAGGATATCGGGGCACGTGGCATGCATCATGGACTTAGGTCACAGATCGAAACTCAGAGCGTATCAGCAAGCAAGACTTAACATCTTCAGAAGTTTGGCGTAGCCCTGCCCTGCCCTGGCCCGGCCCTGCCCCTGCCCCTGTTCCTGCCCCTGCCCCTGTTCCTGCCCCTGCCCCTGCCCCTGTTCCTGTTCCTGGCCCTGTTCCTGTTCCTGGCCCTGTTCCTGCCCTTGCCCCTGTTCCTGCCCCTGCCCCTGTTCCTGTTCCTGCCCCTGCCCCTGTTCCTGCCCCTGCCCCTGCCCCTGTTCCTGTTCCTGGCCCTGCCCCTGTTCCTGTTCCTGCCCCTGTTCCTGTCCCTGTTCCTGGCCCTGTTCCTGCCCCGGTTCCTGCCCCTGCCCCTGTTCCTGTTCCTGGCCCTGTTCCTGTTCCTGTCCCTGTTCCTGCCCCTGTTCCTGTTCCTGCCCCTGTTCCTGTTCCTGTCCCTGTTCCTGGCCTGTTCCTGCCCCTGTTCCTGCCCCTGCCCCTGTTCCTGTTCCTGGCCCTGTTCCTGTCCCTGTTCCTGCCCCTGCCCCTGTTCCTGGCCCTGTTCCTGTTCCTGGCCCTGTTCCTGTCCCTGTTCCTGCCCCTGTTCCTGTTCCTGGCCCTGTTCCTGGCCCTGTTCCTGTTCCTGGCCCTGTTCCTGCCCCTGCCCCTGTTCCTGTTCCTGGCCCTGGCCCTGGCCCTGACCCTGCCCCTGTTCCTACCCCTGCCCCTGCCCCTGCCCCTGCCCCTGCCCCTGCCCCTGCCCCTGCCCCTGCCCCTGCCCCTGCCCCTGCCCCTGCCCCTGCCCCTGCCCCTGCCCCTGCCCCTGCCCCTGCCCCTGCCCCTGCCCTACCTGCCCTACCTTGCCCTGGTACCTACCCTAAAACCGAGCTTACGAGCCATTAGCTAGAAACACAATGCGCAGGTTACGTTAAGCACTTACCAAGCAAGGGCTGCCGTGGCTATCCACCAGAGCTTGGATAGGGGGCACTTGAGTGCGGCGGCGCCGTGAGGTTGACCTAGCATGAAGTCCAGAGCTGCCTGGGGTCCAAATGCCCTAGGCAGGGAGACCCAGATTTGCAGGGTTTAGCGTTATGCCTAGGGCTGGATAAGGTTCCTAAGTGCAGGACATGGGGCTGTAGGGGTGACCCAGCATTTATCCCAGCGCTGTTTGGGGTCCAAACAACATAGAAAAGATGAAGCGGATCTGGAGGGAGGGTTGAGTCCAATGCCTAGGCGTTTAAGGTTCCAAGGTGCAGTACATGGTGCCGTGGGCGTGGCCCAGCATGTAGTCCAGTGCTGTAAGGGGTCCGATCGCCCTAGACAGGGAGTTCCAAGTTTTGCAGGGTAGTGCATTCTATTTGACCATAAATTACTTATCATGGTAAGGAAGGGGCAGCTCATAAGAAAAGGCAAGTCAGGGGCAGGCATGCTCATGCCACCAGTGACCTGTCTGACATGGGCCTGGTATGTCTCTGTTCACCACATTCTACCCATGGGAATAAGTGAGGGTCAGCTCATCCATCAGCTGTGTGTCACCTGCCTGTAATGGACCTCGGGCGCGATGGCTAGCACGTTCACAAAGGCCGGATCGCCGACATGCCAGCCCGCCTCCAGCACACACAGCTCCTCCCACGCAAGCACCGCCTCCTGGTACCGTCCAAGCTTACGCAGCGTGAGCGCCACGCCGTACTGCCCGCGGAAACAGGCCCTTAGGGATAGGTCCGACCATATGCCCCGGCCGCAGGAGTGAGCCGATGGAAAATCCTCGAACTCCACCTGAGAGGCAAAATAAACAGTGACGTTCAGTTTTTGTATTTATAATTTGCAGCACGTGCTGTTGCATAATACCAGGGTATACTTTTAGTAGCCACTATACCCACTAAATTGTTCTTGGGACAGTGAGACACTGGGACCTGCCTTTGCTTTACATGCCTGAGGGGGCACTCAGCTGAGACCTTGTGCTCCCTTCATGCATGTCCCAGCTCAAGCCGCCTCTTTGCAGCATCAAGAGTCCTAGCCATGGCTCAGTACGATAATTAGCCCTCGCACATGCATAGCACTAGCTCCTCCTGGTTGCATGATATCCCCAATATCGATCCCATACGCGGTGGCTACAGCCCTTGGTAAGGCTTTCAATATACGCCATTCTTCCCCAGCAAAGGCACACCCTAGAATGACATTGATGTCCCCTCTGCTTTACCGCAGGCCCAAGCTCAGCAGCCCTGGTATAGTAGACGAGTGCCTCCTCCAGGTCAGTGGCTTTGTACAACGCCAGCAGGTTGATGGCCTCGGGGCACCGGGGGCTGATAGCAAGAGCTGCCTCAGCAGCCTGGTCAGTGGGCAGTAGGGAAACAGCTTTGTTCATACCATGGTGCAAAATTTGAAAATCTGATGCGTATTTTACCTGCATTTCTGCCAGCAGGAATTAGCAGAGGGGTCACATTGCAGCACACCCTGTTATTTTGGTTGCGTGTGTCTCAGTCTTTTGCGTGCCACTGGCATATGTAGCGCTAAATTGCGCCAGTAGAATTTCAGAATCCGATACAAGCAAAAGGCTGACGGCCGGATGCTAGTCATGGCTTTGTTGCCCTTATGTCTTTCAGCGGTGACTGCCCAGCAGCACCCCTGAGGAGGATGGTCTGACATGAAAAAAACAGGACTGGCAGGAAATCGGGAAGAGGGATGAGCTTGCGCAGGTCAGTAGAAGCATACGCCTCCATCACTTATAAAGATAAATAATAAGCCGTGGAGCATGAATTAAGGAAGCCAGCCGTTTGACCAAAGTCTCACTGGGTCGGCTACCACATTTCAAATTCAAACTACCAAAGATCTCAGAGGCCAAGTGAGCAGCAATTCCCAACAGGGTTCATTCTTGAGGTAATTTTCTTGCGTGACTTGTATGCCACCTCTCAGTCTTGTCCCATGCCCGATACTCGTCAGTCACTCACCTCCACAGCTTCCTGTCCAGTCTGCGTGTATCCTCGGAGGGCAGCCAGGTGCGCATCATGCACTTCAGATCCGTTGCTGTCATCAGGGTCTGAGGAGGAGATGAAGCCCAGTTTTCCCGAATAGCTAGCAGCATGCTGCATCGAATGAGGAGGCCAGGATGTGACAGTCAAGACTTGTGAGGATCATGGGATGAAGGGGTCACTGGGTCAGTGGATACTGTAAGCAATACAAGGATCAGTCATCAGTGAAATCAGCTGGAAATATAAGAACTCGGACTGCTTGTTCCCGAATAAATTGGGTATTCAGCCGAGATTCTGCTCCTAACTGATGTGGCAGCATTTAAAAAGCAGTCATGGTAAGGTGAGTGATGAATTTTACTCACCCTCTCCGAGGTGAAGATCATACGCAGTGCAGCTGGCTGTGTAGGAGTCACAGCAGCAGATGAAGCATTCTCATCAAATCCATTGTCCTGATTAGACAGCAGCATCTCGAAATGCAGCGGCATCCAAGGATTTATAGTGTCTCGGTGTCCAGTCCCTCTGGTTCCGCACTGGAGGCCAGCATCTGGTGTGAGTGCTCTGGAAAATTTGAATCGTGGTTGCACAAGCTCTGCTGACAGTAGGTCTGGTAGCTCCGGTAAATCACTATCAGGATTTGACACCATCGGAAGATCCTTTTCAAAATAACCAGAACCTGTTGCCTGATTCGACTTTGGGCTTTCAGGGCAACCAAAAGCAGCAAGTTTGGAGTAAGATGGTCACTTGATGGGTTCGCAGCTTGTCACTCTGGCTGCCTCCAGGGTTGATTAGGCAGGATGGGGGCCCAATTAAATTGACTGGAGCGTTGCTGCCTTGCAATCCTGATTGGAGCTCTTGGAATCGAGTGGGAGCTCTAGATCTGGGTCAGATTGCTCATCTTCAGATCCTGAAGACCCCCTGCTGAAGAGAGTCAATATTGGGAAAAAACTGGAGCCCAGGAGCCTGAATATATCTTAGGTTGTATCAAATAATCTTCACAGCATTGCTGATAGTCTGCGAGAAACAACTGCGCATGATGGGGTTTGAACCAGCCTACCCCATTCCCTACCAGGTTCCCTACCCCCACATAGCTGTCGTAAACCCCGACGAAATGTTTCGTGCGGGGTGCTGGTGCTGACTAGGAGGTTCAGCAGAGACTCGCCGATTCAGCACGTTAATGCAACCCATGCGCCCTCTTTGTAAGCTGTAAAACGTGCAGATATTCTACGCTCATACCCCCGGCGCCAGTCCAGCTATAAGACCTCTGCCATCGCTTAGCCAGCTGATGAAGCACAGCATCGACCGATCGATCGTGCGCCAGATTTGAACCCTGAGGGCTCTGTGCTTGAAAGAGGGAGCAAGCAGCGCGGAGTGAGGTGCAATCGCTGACGTATCACGCTCCGATCCTCTCATCCTTCTAAACTGCCGCCGGTCCTGCGTCCGTGCACGCGCGTCTCGCGGTCGCTTTTGCTAGCTGCTGATAATAAATGGACAGCGTCGCGCCCCCGCCGGTCCCCGTCGCCTACAAGGCCGGCGCTGCACTTCTGCTGTTCGCAGAGTGCATCGTCGGTATGCTGCTGCCGCTGCTGCTGGGTCCGACGTGCGTTGCTAGGCAGTGGTGGCTCAGCGTCCTCAACTGCTTTGCGGGTGGCGTCTTCCTAGCCGCAGGTATGAACTGCGGATTGGCAGGAAGCAGCAGTCGACTGCACCGTGTTAGCATCTCTCAGTCCATGCACCATGCATGAGGTGCACGCTGACAGCATCGCGCTTTCCAGCATGCATGCACTTTCCAGGTTTCAGGTGGAATATGGCAGCCGCATGGTGCCAGATGGCCGTTAACGAAATCACAAGCAGAAGCCTGCCTGCCTGCCTGCTGCGAGCTAGACGGCCTTGAACGACATGGCACAAGGCAACATGCATGCCTGCTGATCTGATCTCTGTCATGTCGCATGGACGCTCTCCATGCAAATGTCATGAAAGCAACTGAAGAACTTTGTACCTCTCTCATCCCTCGATCCTGTCCTTCATGCAAGGCCTGGTGCACATGGTTCCCGACTGCCAGCAAGCACAGCAGCAGCTGTGGCCCTCGCCCCCTCCTGGGGCCCCTGGAGAGCTAGGGAATCAGCAGCAGTCGCCCATCTACTTGGTGCTCATCGTCGTGGGGTACATGCTCGTCTTTTTCGTGGTAGGAGGAGGGGACAGGATGCTCAGGCAGGGGTCTTGGAACCTGTTATTCTTTGTGAAGGGAGGAGGAGCCCAGTGCCGGACACACAGGTGTGATTTGTGTGGCAAGGTGACAGCAGGGGTGTCATCACGGCCAATTTGTTGCCTTGTGTGCTTTGGTGGCAAGAAGTTGAAGGGTGGATAAGAGCCCCATCACATGTGTCTTGGTTGATTTCTTCATCTAGTACCTGGATCCAAAGTTTATTCCCTTTCCTGACGTGCAGGAGCGGGTGCTGCTGGACCCAAGCCTTGTGGTCAGCAATAGCACGGCTGCTGGTCCTGACCTTCGCTTGAACATGTGTCAGGGTAGTAACGTGGTAGGTCCATTATAGGAGGGGGGGGGGCAGGACGGGGGCAGGGGGGGAGAGCTTTACACCGCTGGGGGCAGGTAGGCATGAAGAGAGGGAAGAGGGTGCAAGGGGGGGGGTCAGGGATATGGCGTTGATAGCAGGTTGGTATGAAAGGAATGGAGGGGGGCAGGTGGGAAGCTGCATATCCATGAAAGCAGGTTGGTTCCAAGGGGAAGATGGGGGTCAAAGGGGAGGGGGGGGGCAGGAGGTAGGCAGGAGACTCTTGGGAGCAGAACAGCAGCTCTCAAGTACATACCAGTACTGTGGGGGGTAGCGGGTTTCGGTGAGAGGGTGCTTGTTTTGTAACGCCGCGAATTAAATTGGGGCCCTCGACGTTACGTGCGCTTCGCTTCCTTTTTGGAAGTCCAACATTATGCTGTTGAGGGGGCAAGGTAAACTTGACTCAGCTTCGCTGCCATGCATGCGCCGCCAAGCGACCGGAGAAGCCATGTCCGCCATGCCTGTTCTGCCATGCGCCGGTTAAGCCCACTGCGGCCCTGCAAATGCCTGCAGTACACAAACGACTTTTACCAGCAGTCCCACACTTCAAGCCAAGAAGCGCTGTCCCAAGTGTACCACAACGTCAGCTTCAAACCCGACGTGCGGAATGCCCGAGATGGCGCCCGCTCGTTAAGCAGCAGCGGTGGCGGAGAAGCGGCAGCTACCCTCTTCCTTTCAGGGGCCAGAGGTGGCGAGCCGAGGGCAGGTGCCGCCAAGGATGGCAGGGGCAGCCTGGACCGTCGTGGAAGTGATCTAGAAGGGGGGGCGGGGAGTGCTGCTCCTCCGGACGGGAGGCTGCTAAGCCACACGGCGATACTGATACACAGCGAAGGCCTGCGGAACTCAGGCGACAGACCTCGTGCAGCGGTGCCATCGGCTCCGGCGGTGGCGGCAGGCCCCGGGCAGAAAGACAGCTGTGGGGAGGTTACCGACGGGTGCGGGAACGAGGGCGAGGTTTTGGACGTCCCCGGCTCCGAGCCGTCCGCCTCCGGGGGGCCTTCCGCAGGGGCGCTGTGGAGCTGCTACTTGGTTGGCGAACCTCTCGACGATGCCGGGTGCGAGAGCAGGGGATTCTACGGCGATCATGGGAGGCACCGAGCAACGGCCGCTCCTGCTGCTTCTCCTTATGCTGATGCGGTGGCGACGGCGGGATTGGCGCATGTTTGTGCTCCCGCGTCCTCCGGCTGCCACCCCGCCTCAATGTCGCCCTTCGCCTTCGGTCCGCGAGCGGAGGGCTCGGCCTGCAGCTCACATCGCGGAACCTCGCACGAGGAGCCTGCCGGCGCCGGCGCTGACCCGTTCACACAGGCGCTGCTGCAAACCTCAAACAGCGAGTTGACTCAGGCGCTGCTGCACATCTCTGATAGCCAGCTGACACGGGCGCTGCTCAAGCCGTCTGACAGACAGCCGGCTGAGGTGGAGACGCGTGATTCCGGAGGCTTCCAACCGTTGCAAGGCGCGGCGCTGATGGTCGCCATGACGGTGTGTGTGCGGGTGTGGCTGGGCGCGTGTTTGGGTGGGAGTGGATGAGTAAATATGTGTGGCGGGGTGCGTGCGTGTGTGGATGTGTGGGTGTGTGTGGAGGGGGGGAGGCGTAAGCGTGCGTGGGTGGGTGGGTGGGATGGGGTGGGGTGGGGGAGAGTGGACATGTCTGCATAGCCCCGGCCCTGACCTGTCCCAACCTGACTAGACCTGGCCCCAACCCTGGACCTGGCCCTCACTGACCCTGACCTGACCCTAACCCTGTCCGGGTGTCCCTGGCCTGACATAACCTAACCCGTCCTAACCATCCCGGCTCCGCAGGTGCATACTGCATTGGAGTGCCTGGCTCTGGGCTCAGTGACGAGCTTGCAGTCTTTCTACAGCCTGCTCCTAGCCATTGCCAGCCACAAGGGTGTCACGTCACTGGCAATGGCGTCACGCTTTTTCAAAGAGGGCGCATCTCTAGCTCAGGTGAGCGGCAGTGATGTGCATCGCATACTTCGGCTACTGTTCGGCTACATCACGGCCTGCGGATGTAGAGGGCTGGTGCTGCGTGCCCTGCTGTTTGGGCCAACGCTGTTGGCCTGCCAAAGTTTTGTCACCCGATCGGCCCCGAGGTGGCTGCACATAAATATGACACGGGGGAGAGGGTGCGCATGTTGATAGCCCAGACAGTTTGGTACACTCAAGGGCATGGAATTTTTTTGCCTGAGGACCCTGTAGCCACCAAAGCTTTGCCCCCAGGCATTGAGTTATGTCCAAGCAAAAGGGACTGGCTTCGGCTCAGGCGCCTACGACCGTTAGGGTTTATTAGGATTTACTGACGTGCGCACATGGCAGGGACGGCCGGTGCATCCGCCCTTACACGTGCCCACATGGCGAAACAGTGGATGGCATACGTGATGCCTGTTATCACTCCATACGTGGGAGGCGTGCATGACGCATGCTGATGCTCCATGCGCGAGACACATGCATGAGGCCTGTCGCTAGTTTATGCCACATGAGCGGGAGACATGCATGGTGCCTACTGAAATTTCATGTGTGGGACAAATGAATGTCGCCCGCTAAATCCGCTAATCCTCCAAGCGCGGGCTGGATGCATCAAGCCTGCTTAAGCTTCATACGCAGGCTGCATGCATGACACCTGCTAAGGCTCCATGTGCGGGGACGCATGCGTGATGAAATGAAATGCTCCATGCATGCCGCAGGTGTCATGCTACATGGTTCCCTTCTCGATTGTCGGCCCGTTTGCGATCGCGGCTGGCGGCATTGCCAGCGCATCGCACCCACTGGTACTCCTTGTTCTCAGCTGCCTAGCCACGGGAACCTTCATCTACATTGGATGTGGAGAGGTAGGGCCCATGACCCACTGTTCCCATAACCCTGAAGCCAGCACCATGCACCCGCTTGCACTCCTTGTTCTCAGCTGCCTAGCCACCATCACCTTCATCTACATCGGATTCAGAGAGGTAGGAACCGTGACCCACTGTTTCCATAACCCTGAAGCCAGCACAATGCACCCGCTCGCACTGCTGGTGCTTCGCTTCTTTTCCACAGGCACCTTCACCAACATTTGATGTGGAGAGGTAGGGCCCATGCCGCACTGTTTCCATAACCCTGAAGCCAGCACAATGTACTTATTTGCGCTGTTAGTGCACAGCTGCCTAGCCGTGGGCACTTTCATCCATATTGGATGTGGGGAGTTGTGGCCCCTTGCTGCTCTGTTTCCATAACCCTCACGCCTCTGCGAGGTATTTCTTTCTTTCTTTGTTTGGCGGGGTGAGACCGAACTTAGCCGGGGCTCAGCAGATAATCCCTGGGGTCAAACTTAGCAGCGGCCGGGCAACTGTACCCTGCGGCTCAATCCTGGAGCGGCTTTGTTAAAAATCATCGCAGCTGAATGACCAGCAGCTTTGATTCCTACGCTCAAAATTTATGTTGTTGAGGGGTAACTGATTTATGGCAATACTACCTCTTGATTGTTCTTGCCAGGTTCAGTCGGAAATGGGGAGTTGTTGTCCATATCCTGCCCGAGGCAAGCATAAAATAAACTAAAAAAACTAAAAAAACTAAAAAAACGCGAATTCGTGCCCGAGGGAAGGCTATTCCAAACTACGGGGTAAGCACCGGCCTAGCAATTTAACCCTGCTGCTGAACTCAGGAGTTACTTAACTGACTATCCCTACGGCTGAACAAAGCGCCGGTAAAACTCATTATCCCTGCAGATGTATACCGGTAAGCGGCTGCCTATCCAATAACCCCTAGGCGAACTTCAGCAGCGGCGTAGTGATGAAATGTTGCGGCCGAACTCGGCAGCGGCATTGCTGAAAATCACTGCGGGCAAACTTAGCAGCGGCCAATCAATTAAGTCCCCCGGCTGAAATCAGCAGCGGCTATATTAATTATCCATGCGGCCAAAACTGAGTGCTGCGGCGAAACTGAGTACCAAACTGAGTAGTGGCTTCGCAATTAAAAACATTGCGGCCAAACTCGTTAGCGGCTTGCTGAAAAATCCTGCGGTCAAAGTAAACAGCGGCCTATCAATCAAACCCCGTGGCTGAACTCAGCAGCGGCTTTACAAGTTATCCCTGCGGCTGAACTAAGCGGACGCCTACCAAATAAACCCTGAAGTCAAGCTTAGCAGCGGCTAAGCGATTGAATGTTGCGGTCGAATTCAGCAGCAGCTCTCTTAAACAATCCTCTGGCCGAATTTGGCGGCAGCCTATCATTTAAACCCTAAACAAAACTGTGGCCGAGTTTTTGGCAGCGGCCTATCATTTAAACCCTGCGGCTGAACGAAGCGGCGGCTTTGCTAATTATCCCTGCGGCTGAATGAAGCGGCGGCCTATCAAATAGTCTCTGCCGCTGAACGGAGCGGCGGCTTCGCTAATTATCCCTGCGGCTGAATGAAGCGGCGGCCTAACAAATAGTCTCTGCGGGCCCATCTGAGCAGTAACCCAGCGAACAAAACCTCGAACTTATCCCTGCCGCGGATCTAATCGGCGCCTTAGCAATGCATCCAAGGGGCTATTCAAGTCCAGGTAGTGTATTCTGGCGAATGGAAGGAAGCGACTATGCATGTCCAGGTGTATTCTGACGCACGGAAGGAAGCGGAAGCGGCTTTTCATGTCTAGGCAGTTTTTCCTGACCAACGGAAGGAAGCATTGAGCCTTTAACAAGCACAATGCAGCCGATCCTTGTTTGCTTATAATCTTCTTACCCTGGATTGCAGAACCCCGTCACCTGGCCATCATAGACCGTGCTGAGCCCTAGTGCCTAGCCTTCATAACCCCTGCTCAATCCTGATCTTCCAAGATCCTGCTGCACCCTGATGTCTGGCCTTCTTTGACCGTGCTTAGCCCTTGCGCCTGGTCTTTGTAACCCCTGCTCAATCCTGATCTTCCTAGATCCTGCTGCACCCCGATGTCTGGCCTTCTTTGACCGTGCTTAGCCCTTGCGCCTGGTCTTTGTAACCCCTGCTCAATCCTGATCTTCCTAGATCCTGCTGCACCCTGATGTCTGGCCTGCTTTGACCGTGCTTAGCCCTGGCGCCTGGTCTTTGTAACCCCTGCTCAATCCTGATCTTCCTAGATCCTGCTGCACCCTGATGTCTGACTTAGGGTTTAGGGTTTAGGTGCTAGCAACTAAACCCTAAACCCTAAACCCTAACTACTTCGTAGCCCCTGCTCAATCCTGATCTTCCTATACCAGGGAAGTGACGCCGGGCCCGGCGCCGGGAAAAATGGGCCGAAGGCCCATTTTCGCCGGGTATTCTGCGAACCCCTTTCCGGCGTCAGCCGGGGAAAATGGGGGTTAAGCTGACTATACCCCCGGCGTCAGACGAGGGGATTTTATCTCTGACCAGACCCTCCCCGGAAAAATCCTTTCTTGAAATGACGGACACCAACTCAGATTGCGACGTCGAGATGATCGGTCGCACAGAAACTGCTAGAGAACCCCCTCCCGCGAAGAAGGCAAAGGGCAATACCGGTATTATGTCCTGGCTCACGCGGATCGCAGTGCCTCAGCCAGCAAGGACTGAGATCCCTGCGACTCAAGCAGATGAGGCTCCTGCGGCTCAGACAGACGAGGATCCAGCAGCTCAGACAGACAGGGAAAAAAAATTCGGACCTCACCGCCGGGCATTTTCAGACCCCCCGCCCGGCGTACGCCTGTCAAAAAAAAGACCCTGCTCGGCAAAAAACGGCCACTTGGCATACCCCAGGAACTTCCCTGTCCTATACCATGCTTGTCCCTGATGTCTGAGTTTCCTAGCTCTACTATGCTTGTGCTGAACCATGATCTCTTATCTCCCATTCTTATTCTGAGGCCTGATGTCTGACCTGCCTAGACCTTTCTGGACCCTAGCACGCTTAACCCTGGTGCCTGACCTCCCTACTATCTGTTGAACCCTGATGCCTGACCTACCTAGTCTGTGCTAAACCCTGACCTTCCTAGCCGGGGCTGGACCCTGATGCCTAACCTGCCTAGTCTGTGCTAAACCCTGACCTTCCTAGCCGGGGCTGGACCCTGATGCGTAACCTGCGTACTGCCTGTATCTGCTGAACCCTAATACTTGGCCTGTGTAGCCAGTGCTGGGACCTGATGCCTAACCTGCCTAGTCCGTGCTGAACCCTGACCTCCCTAGCCGAGTAGCTGGTGCTGGACTTTGATGCCTGATGCCTGCCTGGCGCAACCCATCAGGTGACCAGCGACGAGTTTGAAGGCGAGGGGGTGCGCTGCGGCCGCAGGGACATAGGACACCGGGCCGCGCTTGTATTCAAGTTCATGGTAGTCATGGCGGGAGCGGGCGCAATATCCACGCTCGCGTTGCTCAGCCCTGATTGATGAGGGTCAGGGGACGGCCCTGAGTTGTGATGGATGGTCGCTGAGGTAGCCGAAGGGACAAATGGGGCACCGGGCAACGCTTGCTTTCAAATCCATGATGACAATGGCAAGGGCGGACACATTGTCCACGCTCGCGTTGGCCAGCCCTGAGTTGTGAAGATGTCTCGGAGACAGCCCTGACAGTCCTTGAGACAGTCCAGGACAGTCCTGATAGTCCTCGAGACAGTCCAGGGCCATCAAGGTCTCTTGAGGTCACTTGGAGTCGTGAAGGTATCTTGGGGATAGCCCTGTGCCGTGGACGTCTCTTCATGACAGCACTGATCCTAGAATGTCTTTCCATGACAGCGCTGAGTGGTGATTGTCTCTTCATGACAGCACAGCTGTGGCGTGAGCCATGGACTTGTCTTCATGACAGCACTGATCCTGGAATGTCTCATCCTGACAGCCCTGAGAGGTGAACGTCTCTTCACGACAGCACAGCTTTGAGGACGGCACCCCACGTCAGGCTGAGTCTCCATGAAAGTGCATGATGGCGTGAGGCACATCAGGACGCTCGGAAAAGCACGGCGGCGCCTCGCAGCTGCCCATTCGGGGCGCTGTATGCGGCATGCTGGCAATCGCCATTGAACACAACCCGCAGCACATCCCTGCTGGGCCCCTCCTGCATCCGCATGACGATCAGCCTGGCCAAGCAGCCGTTGCTCAGCATGCTGCAGCGCTGCCTCCCTTCAAACATCTCAAGCACCAGCGGCTGCCTTGAGCAAGTTTTGCTTGCTGGAACAGAATATAATGGCACGTTCTCATACCGGTAATCCCATTGCATTTGAAAACCACGGATACCGGTAGTTATTAAGAAATTACACAGTTAGGTATGGAGAAAAAGTGGTTTCCACCAGGCAGCTTCAACCGAGCTCGGGCCCTGGGCATCGCTGGATGCGACGGGCAGGGACAGGGTGCCCTTGGTAGTTTCAGGTCTTGAAGCCTGTTCGCACCACTGCAACCAGTGCTTGCTTCTAGCCCTGTAGATCAGGCTGCCAGGCAGGGTGGCTGGATAACCTGCGGTCAGCAGCAGCTGGTCGATCCACAACCTCCTGTAAGGACGGAGGACTGTGAGGCTGGGCTGGGAGCGATACGGCTCCTGGGGGAAGCTTTGGAAGTTTTTACAGTCCAGCGGGGCATCACATCTGAATAATTTGATGCATGGGACAGGTGCCCAAAAAGCTGGCCAGAATTTGTCATCAGGCCGCCACTGGGTAGTTGGATAAGCAGCTGTCAGCAGCAATGGTTTATCCACAGCCTCCCACAATGTCAATGACGGAGGGCTGTGAGTGTGAAACACAGTGCTGTGCCGATTACCGTCGTTGCGGTAGCTGAATTGCGTGGCTGAGTTTCAGTCACAGTAATTTCAAGGCAAATTCAGGTACTTTTATCCGCAAGGGGCTGTAATTACTTACACAATTTACGAATTACAGTGCAATTGCACAGCACTGGTGAAACAAGTGTTCTTCTCCTTCTTTCCCTCTTGCCTTCAGTTTCTTTTCTTTTCTCCCAACGGGACAGTTGGGCGCCCACGCGGCCAGGCCTTTTTGAGCAGGGCCCAGAGGTGTTATGTCATTGACTGGTAAAATTAGGCCGGGGAGCGATTCGCTCCTGGGGCAGCGATTGGTGCCTGTTTGTCAGCAGGCCGCCACTGGGTGTTTACATGACTTCTTGTTTTGCTTCTTTCCTCCCAACCGAATAGTTGGGCTCCCACGCGGCCGAGCCTGTTAAGCAGGGCCCAGAGGTATAACGTCACTGACTGGGTGGCTGTGACTGTGCTTTGGGGCATGGGGACAACAACATGGGGGCAGTAACATGTGAGGCAGTAGCATGGGGATGTATTTAATGGCATGCGCTCCTCTTCAAAGATGACGGACTTAGGAAAAAATGACGTCACTTACTTGCCAACGTTGGCAAGTAGTGCCATGTTATTTGACTGAAACGTTGCGGAGTAAAAGTACGTTTTAAGGGAGATCGATACCTCGCAGCAGGGGCGCGTCCATACTAGTATAGGGCCACCGTATAGGGCCAAAAACGGTTGCGTGTTACCGGTGTTACTTCCTTGGTGCATATGAAATGCGGAGCCTTGAATCCGCGGGTATGCCAAATGCCGCATTGTAGTACTTTCCTGCATGTGTAAGAGGCACTGCTTTCACCAGAAATAATGGAGAAAGAATTGAGAAGACAATGCGAGTAATGAGACAATCAGACAAGTACTGCTAGCTGGTAGACAGACCATGAGGGCATGAGGTATCAGCAGGCATGGAGGCTGCACGGTGTATCCTGTCGGAGCCAGGCAAGTCATGCAACTGTCTGCATCTGTCAGTCTGTGTCTTCGGAGACATGCAACACCAGGCAGCCATGTTTGGCATGCATGAGTGCATGAGACATCAGCAGGCCATGCATGTTGCATGTTGCATTCGGCCGGAGCCATGTATGCCATGCAACTCCAGCCACGCCGTTGTGGCATACATGCCGTGCGATAGACATCCATACAATATCATGCCGTCCCCCTAACTCAGGGTTTGGGGTTTTACTGGTGTAGCCCTGAACCATAATCATTATTCGATATGCCTCCATGCAATGCAATGTGTCCGCCTTCACGACACGCCCATGCATGGCTGACATGCACCATGCGCGGCTGACTTGCATGTTCCATGCATGGCTGAAATGCCCCATGGTTAGCATTTGACATCGGCAAGCCATGCAGGTGGCATTGTGCATCGGTCTGGGTCATGCTTGCCATGCAAACCGGGCCATGCTATTGATGCCATGCACGCTCTTCAATATTCACCCATCCAGTACGATGCCGTACGTCCTCCCCAGTTAGGGTCAATAAAAGCTCTAAGCCCTAACCCCCAACCTACAGACCATGTGATACGCATCTATGCAATACAACGCCCGGATCCCCTTTCCCAAAGCTTTCCCCTATCCCTTGCACCGTATCTCAATCCATGATTCACTGATCCCTAATCCCTGATCCCCTATTTGCCATAGAGAGGCTGAGACCCTGGTTGAGATCCAGCTCTACTCCTGCCTGGACCGTATCGACCACCTAGAGCGGTCTCCCAACTCTTTGTACATCATGTGCGGCCTGTTCAGCAGAGCCATCATACAGGCAAGAGGGGGGGAGGTTAACAGTTACCGGGACTCAACAAAGTTGGTTGAGATGTGCCAATTGAGATTCAGAGGCGTTCAGCTTTCTCCCACTTGCTCTCACTCTTTCAAGTCTCACTCTCAGTCGCTCTCTCAGTTTCTCTCTCTCACACTCGCACCCTCCCACTAACTCTCTCACTCGCGTTGGCTTGCTGCCTCTCACTCTATCTCATAAAGATATGGGCTGCTGAGCAATATGACTGGCATGCAAGATTGACGAGGGTCCTGCTGGAGTGCAGATGTGAGATGAAGAGGGGATGGGGGGTGGGGAGGGTACTGAGGGGAGTGCAGGAGTATGGAGGTGGTGTGTGGGGGATAGCGCAAGTCAGTGGTGAACAAGAATATGAGAGGGGTTTGAGCGCAGGTGTGTGTAGGTTGGGTGGAGTGTAGTGCAGGTGTGAGTCTGATCTGAAACAACGGGTCTGTCAGGTCCATTCCTTCTGCACGTCTGCAACATGGCAGATGCCACATCCTACCAGGGGGCAATCCTTTCTTGGTTGCATCATCTGAAACAAGGCTTGGTCATTTATCCATTCCACATGCAGAGGAGCGCAGGGGCCACGACCTGCCCGATGCGAAATCCTGTTCTATTGACATCAAATTTCAATGTTTTTTATTCATCCCTTACATTCCAGGTTTGCAGACGTGCTACACTCTACTAGGAACAAAATCCTGCCTTACAAATACATGTAAATGTTGTTCATCCATTCCATTCCAGGATGGCAAGTGCCACTAACTGCGGACTTACCGGGTGGAAACTCCTATCTTTATTTTTGTTGTTGTATAATGCATCCGTTCAACCCGCAGGATGGCAGGTGTCACTGCTTGCTGGGTGCACAGTCCGCCGACAGAGACATCTCATTATGCCCTTGTGGGCAGTACATGGCCCAGCTAGAGGTAAACCCTAGGTCAGCCGCCACCCTGCTACTCAGCTAGGTAGCAGCCAGCGGCCCAAGTAGTAGGGTGTGCTGCAACAAGAACCCTCAGCTACAGACCCAGACGTAGCTGAAATGTAGCTGAAGAACATTCACCCTTTCACTTTCACTTTCTGCTGCCACATACCCTGAACCCTCCTGTCACCTCCCACCTTCTCAACCCCTTCAAACCTTTAGGTGAGAAGATGTGATCCTAAACCCTACACCCTTGAGACTGTGACAGCCCCCCCCAGCCCAGTGGACTCCTTCCTCTCTGCGACACTTCCAAACCTTTAGCCCCGCACCCTAACCAGCCCCTCAGAGGTATTAGTGTTTAGACCATGCCAGCGTCTACAGCACCTCGCAATCCCAGCTGCATTATTTTAAAACCTCCACCCATTGACCCTCTGAGCCCCCTGCCCCCCGCTCAGCAACACCCATGTCAGGACTCGGAACCCCCTTTGGGTCCCAGCTGCGTCCTTCCCAACCTCCAAACGCGGAACCCCTTAGCCCTTACCCCTGACCCCCCCCCCTTCAACGGGACAAATACGGAGACCATGCCTGAGTTCATGACGCTGCCGTGTGGTACCAGACTACCAGCTGCAGCATTTCCATCCCTAAACCCTCAGCCCTTCTGAGCCTCCGACCCCTCGCTCAGAGGTAAGAGCGTCATGACCATGTCAGAGCATAGGAAATCACCCCATGGACCCAGCTGCAGCAGTTCCAAGCCTCAACCTCAACACCCTGGGTCCGTATCAGTTAGGACCCTCCTATTCCCCGCGCAATATTATGAATGTAGAGACCATGTCAACATACCGGTACATGAAAGCTCCTGATAGACCCAGCTGCAGCATTTCCAAATCTCAGATCCTGAATCCTGCACCCTCCTCCCCCCCCCAGCCCCTCAACGGTACGAATGTCGGGACCATGCCAGCGTTTATGACACGGCCTCTTGGTCCCAGCTGCACCAATTACCAATGTCCACATCTGAATATCTGATGCCGCTGAGCTGTCATGGTCACCACATGCTATGGATGGCAGGTGGGAGGGAGGTCTTTACTTGTTGAAATCGCCCTGGGCAGAAAAATGGCGCTTGGGACTGCCACCCAGCAAAAGCCCCACTCGATTAGTATGACCCACCCGGGAGCATACAGCATGGCATCAGGTTCTGACATAAACCTAGAGGCCAGGGGCTTGCCGAGAAACAAAAACTAGACAGCTGATAGGATCCCCCCCCCTCCAATTTAGAGGTCAAGAGTGAGCGTAGTAGTAATAAATATATATGCAATAAGACGCATCACACGAGTCAGCGAGGGGCATGCCGCACCCGACTGGCCCTGAACCCTTATGTAGTGCACAATAAAGTGATCATATTTGTACTGTTTGTTGCCTTGCAGGTTCTCCAAGGCGCTGTCCAGTGCCTCGATGGTCAGATTTCTGAAGTCGTGGTGCTTGCTAACCGTGATCATTTTGGGGTTTTATTTGCCAGTCTTCCACCCGATGTGCCTTCCTTGGCCCCTTCGAAAATGGTTTTGGGAGGTTGTGTCAACTTCATAACAACAAATATCAATGGCCAGGGGACCGTCGGGCAGCAAGATCTGCTCCACTCGGCCCTGTCCTGCCATCCGTTGCCACGTGAAGGCTGAAGTATAGCTGAAGCACCCTTGGAACACTAGGAACACAAAAAATATACGCCAAGCTACGCACATGGCTCCTACTTTCCTCGGGAGACCAGCCCTGGCTGCTTGAACCTCCGAACCTCAAAGCCACATACAAACCCTTTCTTTTGTCCTGCCCCCTTCCGTGTTTCTTTCCAACTTTCCTCCCAACTCTTTAGTTAGGTGCGCACGCGGCCGAGCCTTATAAGAGCAGGGCCCAGAGGTGTATCGTCATTGACATAAACTATTAACTATGATGAAAATATCCCTGAAGTCTCACTACGACCGGCATGGGCGTGACGTTTAAGGAAGCAATGCGACCTATCAATGACGCTACACCTCTGGGCCCTGCTCAGAAGGCTCGGCCGTCTGGGCACCCTGGGACAAATCGGTTGGGAGGAAAGAAACAAAAAAGAGCTGGTCAGGAAGAACAAAGAAGCAGTGTGGCATGCTTCTATGGGCCGAGTCCACTCTGTCACCAAATAGTACCCAGAGCCCTTTCTTTCCCCTTCTGCCTTCTCCTCTGACTTTCCTAGCTGCCGTTTCTTTGCCGACGAGGCCGAGCTTCATTTCAGCATGGCCTTGAGGTGTAACGTCATTAACTCAAAGGCTCGCAGTGTACCACAAGCATGTTTAGAACTGTGAATACCCGGTGGGCCCTGCTGAACGCTCGACCACGTGCGCCACCAGCATGTTCGGCGGTTTGTCCAACAGGGCACTTTGTCAATTTTGTTCCAGAAGCCAAGCACATTCACCAATTTCATATGGGTATGGCTGGGCCCCCGCCCTTTCTCGTTGCCTGCCCACCTTGTTATCAATGTAAACGAGGCTCTCTGCCGCTTATGTTCGCTAGCAGGCCCTGCTTAAAAGTGGCTCATCTGCCACCCTCCCACCCAAGCGAACCACCTTGCTTTTCGTTGCATGGCTCTCAGTGTCCCAGACTGAGGCACAAAGCTGCCACCGTCACGGAGTAATGTAGGTAGGCACCACGGCCAGGATGCCTATCTTATTGGATGGTATGCCATGACAAATGATGGTGGGATGAACGATAGAGGCTTCTCGGTCTTCTTCGGTACTGGGTATTGGGTACTCCCCGTAACTCTATCCGCAGTTTCCTGAGGGTTTCCTTCACTGCAGTTTCTTTCACTGCAGGAAGGGGAGATTGGCGGTCTCAGTTTTTTTGTTTACCTCGGAAGTCCGGAAGTCATGAATCAATACAGCAATTTGTTCTCCTCACCTCTGCACCTAGAAATATAAGCTCAGTCCCTGCTAGGCACAAGTAGACCAGGCATCCCGACGGGCACCCCACAACACTACTGGAAATACACAGTAGGAAAACCTTGGTATTACCGATTTTTACTGAAGCAAAGGCTTCCGCAACCATGTTGACCGAGTTACGATCCGCCATCCACCAAAAAACCTAGTATAACATCGTTAGCTGGGGTGATTATTCGCAGCCACCGTATGTCAAGCTTCGAACACCGACACCTAGTGGGTGGGATGCCGGAAGTGTTTGTTCGCACGCGGAAGCGTGATTGGAGAGGGCGTGCCAGCGGTGCCGCCATGCATCCTGATACCAGTAAGTAGAATTTGTCCCTGGACAGACCGACCGAGTGGACAGAGGCAGCTAGCTTCTGATTATTGTGTTGTCGGAAGAGCGTACTGACGCCTGATGTGCGCGTGCGTGCCACTCTTCGAAGTGTGTTCGAGTGTTATGACCCCCTCAGGCTGGTTATGATGACGTTAGCGTCATCTGCAGATAAGATAACCTGCCGAAGGCGAGTTCGAACTTAGGGGGAAACTTTGCCGGACTGTCATCGTCTGCGCTTAAAAGGAGCTCTTTCAGCGCTTTGTGGAGGGCCACGAAGTCGTTGTGATCACGGTACCGAGCGTGGCCAGTAAAGGCTGCATTGCCAGCCAGGGCACAGTAAAGCCTGCCAGGCTGGACGGCGGGCGCAGCCCTGGGGCGCACTGTGCGTGGCTGTAATTACATCAGTGCATAGCCATCTAGTCCGTTCGTGGCGGCATTGATGCTGCTGCCACGACCACACGTTGCGAAGTGAAGAAATAGCCGGTAGTTGCTTACGACACAGATTCGACGTCGGCCTTGTGTGGTCTCAGAGCAGCGGGTCCCCACAGCCACGCACGCAAATACCCTAGAACCCTAACATCGCGTCCTTCGCCGTATTAAGTTGACCGGAACATTGCCATCATCACCTGCCTCCGTACTCCCACCCATCAACATCAACCTTAATCTTCTCATCCCAACTTTGTATCATGTCTTTCGCCGTCGCCAGCCGCACCTCTACTGTCTCTTGCCGTCAGGCATCCAAGGCATCGCCCGTCGCGCGCTCCTCTAGGCGCGTCGTGTCCGTCAGGGCCGAGACCCCTGGAACCCCTCCCAGCGTGAGTTGTCATCAATCGCACCAACATCAGACTCATACAACGGAAAGAGACAGGGACCGAGATCGCCTACTAATACCTGCTGTCATGATAATATTTTGTGTGTGCGGAACCTGGCGTAATAATGCTGGCAACTTCAGTCATTCATTCTCACCCTACATACCTTGCCTCTTTCTGTCCCTCTTATCGCCAACAGGATGTGAAGCCCGCTTCTGAAACTGCATCGACGCCTACGCCCGCTGCACCTGCACCTCCTCCCCCTGCCCCCGTCGCACCCGCTGCTCCCTCTCTGCAAAGTGAGTTCGATCATTAAGAAGTAACGCCCAGTACAAAATCATGCGGCCTGCTGAGACGATTTGTAGCCTGCTTTTCTTTTTTTTACATTACTGATTTAGGAGCAGGCGCTTCATCGGCTGTTTCATGATGTCTCACTGAACGATTGATATCCATCACCTTTGTGATGACCTGCTTCTGATCCTTCTTGTTTGTGCAGCTGCCATGGGGTTCTCTGGAGCTGGTCCTGAGACCATTAACGGACGCCTTGCTATGCTTGGCTTCGTCGCCGCTGCCGGTCGCGAGCTGGCCAGTGGCAGCACCCTCCTCTCCCAGCTGGATTCTACTGTGGTCCCAGTCGTGATCACCTTCGGTGTGTTCACTGCTGCCAGCTTGTACACCATAGTCAATGGAGGCAAGGCACAGCCTTCAAGTTTCTGGAAGCCGGAGGCGGAGATGATTAACGGAAGGCTGGCCATGCTGGGCCTCATCGCCCTAGGTGTCACTGAGGCACTTACGGGGTCTGCAGTCTTCACCATTTAAATCTTGACAATTCTTGTGCGATTGGTACATATGCCTCAAACATTCTATTTTTTCATTATTTACTGTTGCCACTGAACATGTGATAGCGTAGTACAGAAATAAGGTAGCAGCCTGGGCATTCATGTTTACAACCTGCAGTGACCACAATTATATTGTAATACAAAC
Organism: Limnomonas spitsbergensis; assembly: GCA_037349105.1. Taxonomy (NCBI): domain Eukaryota; kingdom Viridiplantae; phylum Chlorophyta; class Chlorophyceae; order Chlamydomonadales; genus Limnomonas; species Limnomonas spitsbergensis. Next base: position 1,496,654 of record JAYJMM010000101.1, on the reverse strand, counting down.
GATTTATAGGTGTGGAATCAAGAGTTTAATGCTGAAACCGCCTACTTGTAAAGGAGAAATTTGGATAAAAAGAGGATTGTGATCTATCATCTGCATCAAATCACAGGACTTGTTCCCATGACATACTTTTGACCTATTCAACTACAACTGACAAACACAATACAAGTTGTTACCAAAATATAAATACTTTCATAATTGTTTGTAAGCCGGTTGGGATTGAATCATACATATCAACCAGCTTCCTGGTCATGTCGGCATGTCCTGTGCACACCAGTTAGACACACCCTACTCTCCAAAGTTGTCACACGCATACCAGCCCATGTACAGCAAAGTCCCCCATCTACATGACTAGTCCACTGCCCACATACGAGCTGAGTGTACTGTATAGCAAGAATCCCTGCAGCAGCCAGTCCCCAGCTTCCTATGAGTCTTCCCCCCATTACACCATTCTACAGCCGACATGCCCCTCATCTAAAAGCAGCGACCTATTCCCACGATACAATCCTGTTCCAGCCGGCAAAGCTCTGACCCCGGCCGTCAGCACTGCGTCCCAACGACCTTACGACCTTGCCACAGCTGGGCACATATACCAGACTGTACAACCTTCGCAGCCCACACGCCCACTACCTCCCTTAGCAGCGAACGTTCCCCATACAATGTCCGCACTCTTGCTAGCCCACACCCACAACCCCACCCGATCCTTTCATCTTTTCTTCACAAGCAGATTCACGATTTTCGCCCGGGCCGCACACTTTCCGCTCGCTGTCCCGTGATATCCTATTTTCTTTCGTGCTTAAACCAGGTTCCAGGCAGCAACTCATGCATGCCACGCTGGACTGTACACATTTCTCTACGACTGAGCTTTCCCGTACCGTAACCTCGAATTTAACTCTAATTGCACCCATGACTTAAATTTACAATTTAACTTAAATTTCACTTGTGCATCGAGTTGCGTTTCACTTGAAAACAAAGTAAGAGCCACAGGAGGAAGGAAAGAAACAGACGGAAAAGGAGAAGGAAAGGACCCCCCTTAAAAGAGTGAAGACAGTCTGAAGCATCCCCAGCCCGTCCAGATACTAGCCCTGAACAAAGAGGAAAGAAACAAACACACCGGGCTGTTGGATCAGGAAAACCAGGAACAGGGGAAGTAAAGCAAAGGGACACACAAACAAATAGCTGGGAAAAGAAAGGTAGGAACAAGGAAGCCCCGGCATCTGAAACGACGAAGCTTCAACGATAGCAACAATATGTAGGGCATTAGACACAAGCTTGTGGCGCGTGCTCCAAATGCTCGCTGTCTCGTCCACCCAAGCACCATTGACAGCGGCCTGCCTCATGCCGCTGAAAGTTGCGCCCTCCAGCCATCTGGTGGCCAAACGGAGTACACGAAGCGGAAACATGTTTGTGCCCTTGCGACCTTCCGCCCTCTTGCTGGTTTGGCTGCTGGCGCAAGCTCACACAACGCCACCCTCTGTTACAATCATCCGGAGCCTAGTTTAGGGTTTGGGGTTTTATGGTTTTATGGATTAGGGTTTTACGGAGAGAGGTGCAGATCACCTGCCACCCCGCCGGTCGCGTCCACCTGCCCTGCTCGCAGGCTGCATCTACTAGCGCCAGCACCTTTGTGATGGGCAGGGGCTGTGGATCGGTCGTTGGCTGCCTCCCACTCCATCTCCTCCAGTGCACCCAGCAGTTCACTGCACCAGGTGCGGCGGTGTGCCCTCCGGACTCCGGCGCTCTGCCTGACCACACACAGCATGCCTACTGTCATGGCTGCTACCATGACTAGTGCATACTTAACGTGCTTCAGCTACAATTCGGCGACATCCTCCAGCTCCTCCAGTGCATCCAGCAGTAGTCCGAAAGAAAGAAAGCTACGCCTGACTGGGGCGTGGAGGTTCAGGAAACAACGCAGCTTGGGGCCGTAGCCACATCCGCACCTTCACCATAGCAGTCCTCAACACCTGGTGCGGCGGTGCGCCCTCCGGTGTTCTGTCTGGCCGCAAACTGTATATCTGCTGTCATAGCTTCTGTCATGACTGGGGTGCTGACAAGTCTCTAGTCTATGGCAGGGGGGATGGGAGGGGCAGAGGAAAAACGAGGGCCGGGGGAGGGGGAGGGGGGCAGCAGCAGCGGCAGCAGGGGCTGTGACCATGCCCAGTGCAGTGCTAATGACCAGTATATATTTGACGTGCCTCATCTTCTATATAGCTACATGGTGGCCCTCGGACAGGGGTGGTAAGACCCGGCGGCCCCCCTGAGGTGGTTCCTGGTTAGGCCCGGCGGGGTGGTAAGACCCGCGGCCCCCGAGGGGTGGTTCCTGATTAGGCCCGGCGGGGTGGTAAGACCCGCGGCCCCCCAGGGGTGGTTCCTGGTTAGGCCCGGCGGGGTGGTAAGACCCGCGGCCCCCCAGGGGTGTTTCCTGGTTAGGCCCGGCGGGTGGTAAGACCCGCGGCCCCCCAGGGGTGTTTCCTGGTTAGGCCCGGCGGGTGGTAAGACCCTCGGCCCCCCAGGGGTGTTTCCTGGTTAGGCCCGGCGGGTGGTAAGACCCGCGGCCCCCCAGGGGTGGTTCCTGGTTAGGCCCGGCGGGGTGGTTCCTGGTTAGGCCCCACGGCCCCCCAGGGGTGGTTCCTGGTTAGGCCCGGCGGGGTGGTAAGACCCGCGGCCCCCCAGGGGTGGTTCCTGGTTAGGCCCGGCGGGGTGGTAAGACCCGCGGCCCCCCAGGGGTGGTTCCTGGTTAGGCCCGGCGGGGTGGTAAGACCCGCGGCCCCCCAGGGGTGGTTCCTTGTTAGGCCCGGCGGGTGGTAAGACCCGCGGCCCCCCAGGGGTGGTTCCTGGTTAGGCCCGGCGGGGTGGTAAGACCCGCGGTCCCCCAGGGGTGGTTCCTGGTTAGGCCCGGCGGGGTGGTAAGACCCGCGGCCCCCCAGGGGTGTTTCCTGGTTAGGCCCGGCGGGTGGTAAGACCCGCGGCCCCCCAGGGGTGGTTCCTGGTTAGGCCCGGCGGGGTGGTAAGACCCGCGGCCCCCCAGGGGTGGTTCCTGGTTAGGCCCGGCGGGGTGGTTCCTGGTTAGGCCCCGCGGCCCCCCAGGGGTGGTTCCTGGTTAGGCCCGCGGCCCCCCAGGGGTGGTTCCTGGTTATGCCCAGCGGGGTGGTAAGACCCGCGGCCCCCCAGGGGTGGTTCCTGGTTAGGCCCCGCGGCCCCCCTGAGGTGGTTCCTGGTTAGGCCCGGCGGGTGGTTAGGCCCGCGGCCCCCCAGGGGTGTTTCCTGGTTAGGCCTGGCGGGTGGTAAGACCCGCGGCCCCCCAGGGGTGGTTCCTGGTTAGGCCCGGCGGGGTGGTTAGGCCCCGCGGTCCCCCAGGAGTGGTTCCTGGTTAAGCTCGGCGGGCTAGTTAGGCCCGGCGCCCCCCAGAAGTGGTTCCTGGTTAGGTCCAGCGGATGGTTAGGATCCGCGGTCCCCCAGGAGTGGTTCCTGGTTAAGTTCGGCGGGCTAGTTAGGCCTGGCGTCCCCCAGAAGTGGTTCCTGGTTAGGTCCAGCGGATGGTTAGGCCCCGCGGTCCCCCAGGAGTGGTTCCTGGTTAAGCTCGGCGGGCTAGTTAGGACCGGCGCCCCCCAGAAGTGGTTCCTGGTTAGGTCCAGCGGATGGTTAGGATCCGCGGCCCCCCAGAAGTATTTAGGAACATTCTGTAAGAAATTATGTTCATGACGTTGCACCTCTAGGCCATGCTAAACAAGGCTTGGCCGCGTTGGCGTCCAACCGTACGATTGGGGAAAAAGTGAAAGAGGGGGCGGAAAATGAAGAGACTGACAAGGTGCCCATGCTGCATGGGGTGCGTGGGAGGCGGAATACGTCAAACTTGGGAGGGGTCCGCATCCGGGTTTTTTTAGTGAGTGGTATACTACTATCAGCTACAGTCCAGCTACACTGTGGCCCCCGGCCACAACCCCTGGTTCGGCCAGCCCTGCTGCTAGGGCCACCGGCTGGAGGCTGGTCCAGGTTTGGTGTGAATCGCCCATGGGTTGCCGCGGGGCGGCCCAGCAAAGGTGGTCCCTTACTCACTAAAATAAACACTGGTTGGCATCTGATGGTCAGCCATGGGTGAGTGGGAAGCGCGGAGGTGGTCTGTTGGACTTAGTAGCGAGGACTGTGCAGGAAATTAGGTCAGAGAAGTTACACCACTGGGCCCTGCTTGAAAGGCTCGGCCGCGTGGGCGTCCCAATGTCCTATCGCGAGGAAAAGGAAGCAACAATGGAAGAGAGTTGCAGGAGAGAAAAAAGATAGAGGATCAGAAGGGAGAAAATGCTGGAAATGAAGGGAAGATCAGGGAATCCCTGCCTCTGAAACATCTAGGCCTCAACAAAGGATTGAAGGTTATGTACTGATGTACTATTGTACTTGTGTGAATGTGGAAGAGGTGGGACAGGGGACTGGGGGAGGACTGTCAAAGAGAGGCGGCCCGTGAACACCAGGGCTGTAAAAGAGAGGCGGCCCGTGCGCAACAGAGTAAAGGACAGTGAAGCGAATATGGTGAGGATGCCCAAGGAAGGACCGTCAGGGGGGGGGGTACACAGATCTTGCCGGGGTCTGAATGGGGAGGAAGAACCTTTGGCTTCAAGTTCCTGGCTTAGACAATGAATCACAAGGCTATTGAGGATCAGTTAGGGTCTAGGGTTAAGGACTGCAGGGCTCAGGGTTAAGGACTGCAGGACTCAGGGTTAAGGATAGGGTGTAGGGTTCAGGATTTGAAGGTTTAGGGTTGTACCTACTGCAACCCGATATGAAAAGAAGAAGCCTGTTTCAACGTTATGCGCGCACCCATTTGGAGAGGCTCCTGTCCAATGCATCAAGTCGGATGCCCGGCTGGTCTGAAAGAATCACCATTCACCTGCACAGGCACGTTCCAGATGCAGGTTTTGCATTTCATCGGAGGCAATCGAGTTAATGACGTTACACCGCTGGGCTCTGCTCAAAAGGAGTGAAGCCATGTACCATGGCTGACAGGGTCCAAAGAGTCAGCATGACCCAAAGGTATGGGACTCATACCGGCCAACCCCTTCAACATGTGTTTTCAGCATATAGGTTTCAGTGGTTTGCCGGTATGAGTCCCAGAACAGCTCATGCTGACTCTTTAGACACTGCCAACCAAGGCAAGGGTATATGTTATGGTGGTTTGCAGGTAGTCCCAGAACAGCTCATGCTGACTATTTGGACACTGCCAACCAAGATAGAGGTGCACTTTTCAGCATGTGCACTCACACCTAGGTTCACAGGGTCCAAAGAGTCAGCATGAACTTTTTGCCCTGGTACTTGCCGAGAAATACCAAATCTCTGTCAGGCTTAGCCAGACACAGATACAGTACCAAAGGGCGGACCAATTGGCCTGCCTCCGGAGTTCCCCCATGTTCCACCGCCTCCTTATTTGTAAGCCCTCAAATCCATACAGGGGACGACACGTGAACAAAGATTACACTGATGATGCAGATCTGAGCAGCATCTGTATCAGTGTCTATTCTAGTGGGTAAGGGACCACCTTTGCTGGGCCGCCCCGCGGCCACCCATGGGCCGATTCCTTCGAAACCTGGACCGGCCTCCGGCTGGTGGCCCAAGCTGCAGGGCTGGCCGCACGAGGGGCTTGTGGCCGGGGGCCACAGTGTAGCTGAACTGTAGCTGATAGTGGTATACCATCTCTAAAAGAAACGCTGATCTGCTGTATCAGAGACAGCCACTGAGATGATATGCAAGCCTGCAGCTATGTCCACTGTGCATGTGCAGTGCTTTGTTCACTACGCATGCCAGCTGTCTGTTTGCGTTGCCCATTACTACACATGCCAGCTGTCTGCTGCATTGCCCATAGCGCAAGGCTGAAGTGCATTTCATCTTGCTGTGCAGGAAACATGCGGCTTCCCCCCCCCATGCACACACACACTCACGCGATCATGCCGAGCCAAGCAATGTGAACCATGCATCAGTGACGCCATGCAGCAGTCATCGTAAGGTGACAGTTGGTGATGCAGAACCTGCCTGCACCTGCGCTAGCTATGATGCATGCCTGCAACTCTGCAAGTTCACCAGTATGTTCACAATGATGCATGTCTGCATGTTGTTGTTACAAAGTTGACGCAACCACACACAGCCTTTTGGGAAAGGGCCAGGTAGAGCGAACCGGGAGGGAACAAGCATGTGCCATGGTGCCATGACTGCATGCCATGCCAAGACTGTATGCCATGCCATGACTGCATGCCATGACTGCATGTGCAATGATGCCATGACTGCATGCCATGCCATGCCATTATTGCATGTGCTATGATTAATGACTGCATATTCACCAGCACGCTTGCTCTTTTAGTGATGCTTGCCATGCCAGGTGTTCAGCCGGTAGGTGTGCATGCCTGCTGGGTTCCTCAATATCCCGCCTGCCAGCTGCTTCACCCATTTTGCATGCTAATCTTCTCACCCTTGTTAATCTTAGGCACCGGCGCATGAAGCGCTCTGTATCGGTGAGCTTGTTGACTACGGTGGGCAGTCGCACGGCCGACCTCTGTAGCGCCTCATTCAGCAAAAGTTTCTACTGCACCTCAAATCAATTTTTTCATGATGTTGTCCATAGGTGCAGGCACGACCGGAGACTAGGACTTTGCAATTGGGTCCGGAATTACATCGAAGCACATGCTTCGCCAACATAGCCTCGGTGGCTTCGGTTGAGGTGGTTGGGGAGATGGGGATGCCGAACGCAATTGGCACATTCGATGCGCCAGCTCCTCTGCGCCAGCTAGTTGTGGACCGGTGTACGGCATTTAAAATCCCGTATTTCTCAAGCCAAGCTCAGGCGTTTTCTTTCTTTCTTTCTAAAGATTTAGATAGCGCACTGGGTGCAAATACTGTATGGTATAATAAATACTAGGCCATGCGTGGTTGTATCTTGGCGACGCAACAGCAAGTTACGTGGGTGTCATGTCGTCAATTCGTCAAAGCAGTCGAGTGCATCATTCGGCTGCAACAGGTTACGAATTTTGAATTTTCGACAGCTGCAGCTGCAGCGACGCGACGTATCAAGGCAGGTCGAAACGTCTCCTAATAATTATTGGACATAGACCTTACTAACATAATGATTCAACCCCGTATGGTGAAACGCAACAGCGATGCACTCTCTGAAATTTGTCGCGGGTGTTTGGCGTACCCGTTTAGCGTACCCATTACCCAACCACTTCAACCGAAGGCGGCAGGACTCCTGACTGCCTGGCTGTCTGGCTTGCGCCCCGATATCGCAAAACTGCTACATTGTACCAGGGCGGCACCTTCTCTTTCGACTGTCGAAATGATTTTGCAGTCGCAGCCACCATGACCACATCTTGCGAAATGTGAACGCCCGGCCCTGTACGAGTATACGACGCAATTTCGATGCGAGTCGTGTGCGGTCGCTGAACAGCGGGTCCCTGCAGCCACGCAGGCGCAGACCCTAAAACCCTAACATGGCGTTATAGGGCCCTACTTAGCTGGTTGGACAGTGCAAGTGTCAGCCAGCTGAACATTCGTCGCTAATCCACATTCTATACTCAATTCTAATCCAACCACCATCATGTCTTTCGCCACATCTCGCCGTGCATCCACTGTCTCTTGCCGTCAGTCATCCAAGGCATCACCCATCTCGCGCTCCTCCAACAGGCGCGTCGTGTCCGTCAGGGCTGAGACACCAGGAAGCTCCCCCAACGTAAGTGGAAGCCAATCGCACGTAAAATTATATTCTGTATCTGAAGCCTGCGTCAATAAGTTGTTGACTGTTTTGAAGCCGGGCGACCATCTCTGATCATGTTTCAGCATCTGAAAACCCTCCCTGACTGACTATAGTCTCGTCCCTTGTTTCTTTTGTCGACGACAGGATGTGAAGCCCCCTGCCACCCCTGTGACGGCATCTACCCCTATGCCTGCTGCCCCTCCTCCTCCTCCCCCGGCCCCTGTTGCACCGGCGACCCCCTCCCTGCAAAGTGAGTTGGGTTATGATGGTGACAGCCTGATGCCTGCTGCAACAGCAGTTCAAGGCAGAGGATATGTGGAATATTGCTGGGTTGAGATCTGTGCCACCAATGGGAAGTACATCATGTCCTCTTACCTTGTCTCACCTGTGAAAGTAGCCTGATGGCAGCAGTAATGATAGCTTAATGTCAAGCAAGCTTATGTGCGAGAGCAATAAAATCAAAATCCAAAAAGAGCAATCTGATAACTATGATTCTTCAGGAGATGAGAAAAACGATCTACATTTTAAGCAGTTTTACCATGAATAATAACATAGAACCGGTCTGTGAGCATGGTACCTACCTGTCCTTGTCCTTGCCACCTGCAAGACACTGACAATTTATAATGTTCCTATTTCCTTGACCTTTGTAGCTGCCATGGGGTTCTCTGGAGCTGGCCCTGAGACTATCAACGGTCGCCTCGCCATGCTTGGCTTCGTCGCCGCTGTTGGTCGTGAGCTTGCCAGTGGCAGCACCCTCCTCTCCCAGCTGGACTCCACTGTGGTCCCTGTCGTGATCACCTTCGCAATCTTCTCTGCGGCTAGCTTGTACACCATCGTCAACGGAGGCAAGGCCCAGCCTTCAGACTTCTGGAAGCCGGAGGCGGAGATGCTCAACGGCCGGGCAGCCATGTTGGGCTTGGTTGCAATGGCTGTGACCGAGATAGCCACAGGTTCTGCTGTTTTCACGATTTAAATGTTGAATATCTTTTGGTCCCCATTCTTTGTACATACGGCTGGAGACGCACTGCCTTCTTTTAAGAAATCATGTATGAAAGAAAATATGAATTATTAGAGCGTCCCACATTTTTAACTGCTAGAAATATGAAAGGAGTGTGTGAAAAGTAGAAAACTGGAATAGTCAAATATTTGCACTGTCGGATTTTAGTAAAGCGTGTTTCAGTGCATTCCACTGCTAGTCAGTTATTTTGATGTAAAATGCATGAAGTGTGAGGGATACCAGATGAGGAAAGGTTGAGAAAAGATAATGATTAATTCCTTCGATCATTCATTTATATTCAGTACGATCTGCAACATGCATTCCAGTACTCAGCTAATCTGAACATATAACTGTCAGCGAGTTTCCATCTTCAAATGATTCTTCAGTCAGAGTTACAATTATCAGCAAGTATTGTCATTGGGGGTGCAATTTTTACATCAAACATCTGGAGATTACGGGGTAAAGTAACTGCAGGAAAGTGAGCAACACAGAGAGGAAGTGTAAGACTCTGAAAGGCTCGGAAAGGTACTCTGATCTTCTATAGGGGAAGTATGAAGTGATAGGTATGGCAAGGCATGGCACTTCAAACCTCTAACCACTTTGCTTAATCCAAAAGGAGTGAGGAGCTGTCAATCAAGGTCTGCCAGGCCCATGTGGCCCCCCACTATCTGTCTCTGTCAATGGCACTCAACCTCTGAGCCCTGCTGAAAACAGGTATTGGCCATGTGTCCAGCTGCCTGGATGGGAGAAAACAGCACGTCAGGCTAGAGTGAAAATGTAAAGCTATGAGGACCAAGGGCCCATGAATCAAATGTGATGCACCGCTGGGCTGTAGGAACGTCGCAAATCTTCACACAGGAGAGGGATAGTCAATCCCTATCAGCCCCACGCGGCGGAGCGTCCAGCAGTACCCAGCCGCTCAATGACGCTTCACCTCTGGGCCCTGCTCGAAAAGGCTCGACCACGTGGATGCCTAACTAAAGGGTTGAGAGGAAAGAACGAAACAACCACATGGGGGCAGGAAAGAAACGGAGGGGAAGTGGGAAATAAAGTGAGGGGCAGACAAGACGCTGGAAAGAAAGAAGATAAAATTACAGCCTCTGAAAACATCTACACCTCGACGATATCTAACACGTCTTCCACAAAATCCAGGGCAGCCCACCTAAACCCGCCCCGGTACAACTCGAGGAAGTCTCGAAGAGGGCCCAGCCAGCGGGTACTATGCACCGTTCTAAACAGTAGAGGGACAATACCTCCACCAAAAAGGAATGGCCATCCGGAGAATCCCCAGGCCATCCTAGCTAAGCAGTGTTTGTTTTGTTGTGTCTTAGCTGCAGGTCAGCTACACTCTGGCCTCTGGCCACAGACCCCAGTTGAGGCCAGCCATACTGCCTTGGGCACCTATCGTACGTCAGTCCAGGTTGGGCCTAAATTGGCACTTGGCGGCCGCGGTGTGGCCTGCCGAAGGTGGACTCGTAGCCAAACGTGAAACAATCATCCCAAGCTTCTCCAGCCCATCGTAAGTCTAGCCTAGGAAAGCCAGAAATAAAGAGAGGAGAGCAAGTCAATGACAGTACACCTCTGGGCCCTGCTCAAAAAGGCTCGGCCGCGTGGGCGCCCAACTGAGGAGAGCAAGTAAAAAAGGACCAAGATGGAGTAGTCCTCTTCACCCCCCTCAAAGTAAACCAAACAGATTCTCCAGCCCCACTACAAACTAGCCCTCAGCAATGTTTACTGCATCCTCCACAAAAGCAAGGGCCTCCCACCCATGCCTGCCCTGGTGAACATAGTGTTAGTCTGTGGCGCCCTCCGGGGAGCGTGCCTAACCCCTCTCCCCAAACAGGTCCCTGACGCTAGGGCATTGGAAGCTCCACATGCTCGCCCTCTCCCATCGCCCAGCACTGCTGACTGCAACATGTCAATGACGCTACACCTCTGGGCCCTGCTCAAGAAGGCTCGGCCGCGTGGGCGCCTATCTGATAGGTGCAGGAAAAAAAGGAAAAGGGGGAAATAAAGTGAAGGGACAGACAAAAGGCTGGAAAAAGAAAGGCTGCTGACTGCAACATGTGTCTGACGCTGTTGACCTCTGCGTCGTCCTCTGGTTTCAGCTTTGCTAATCGCACAGGCCCGCAACCGTAAGCTTCTGCACACACAAGCACAGGCTCTGCTGCTTGTGCGGCTCTGGGCATACGCCGACCGTAGGCTGAAAGCAGGCACGGTAAGCGGCTGCACGCCTGTGCTTGGTGGCAGTGTCCATGGGGTCCCCTCTGCCAGACGCTTCCAGCAGGCAACCTTGTCCTCACCCATTGCGACCATGCTGAGCCATTGGAGATGAGTAGATGACAAAGCACGTCAATGACGTTACACCTCTGGGCCCTGCTCAAGAAGTCTCAGCCGCGTGGGCGCCTGAGTAAAGGGTTGGGAGGAAAGAAAGAACGAAAGAAACACAAGGGGGCAGGGGGGGGGAAGGGAGGGGGGGAAAGTGGGAAATAAAGCACGTGGAGGTCGCGCTTCACGCTTGCTTCCGATGCCTTGGCGACAAAAGGAAGCTGCGGGAGCGTGGGTGGGCAGGCCCCCTGCGGTGCAACGGGCTTTCACAGATTGTACCGGAAAAGGACTAGATGAAATGCCCAAGCTATGGTAGAAAACGAAAAAACATTGGGGTGGCTCAGAGACGAAACAGAGACACAGACCGTAGGCTGAGAGCTGGGGAACCGAAGGCAGGCGGCTGAGAGTCGATACTGAGGCTGATAACTCGGCTTTTGAGGAACCTTGGGCTGGAAAGGAAGTCAACTGGGAGAAGCATACGGTAATAAAAGATTGAGGTATCAGGTTGAATGAATTTGAAGTATGTGCCGAGAGAATCAGGGTGAAATCAATGACGCTGATCAGAGAGAGAAGAGAGAACCTCTGTGGAAAGAGGCTCTTTGCAGTCCGGGTTTGTCATGGTAAGCATGGACCTGGCCACTCTGAAACAGGATATAACAGCCATGTTAGGAATTGAAAGCACAGTTTAAGCTGATAGGGCTACAACGTAACAGGAGCAGTCATGTAGCGTTCCATGCACTGGCTCTAAGGCTGTACAATATGTACTAAGTGACGCCTTGGTATGACATGGACTGTGTATAATGATAAGAGAGGTATCATAGAGGCACAGGCAGTACAGAGCGAGGCGGGCTCTTTACATGGGAAAACATAACTTGTATTATTTGGAAAGTCGGTGGCAACGAGGGTTGTTGTAGGTCAGGACGCTTGTGGCCCATATATACTTGCATACCTTATATTGAGCTCAATATACGCACCGTATATACCCCCTGGTATATACCATACTTGAGTACTGTATATACGTATAGACTCAATATACGGGGACAGTCAGCCCTACTCATGGGATGGTGCAGTCATACGTTATGACGAGATCGGGTCGCTGGTTTCCATGTTCCTGACCCTCACACAGGAGGTTGGCATGGCTGCACCATGGACCCATGCATTGCCCAAGCTTGCATGGCAGCTGGATGCGAGCTAGCACATCGCCTACCAGCCCTGAGCAGCTGAGCGTACAGCAGTGCACAGTTGGTACACACCATTTTAAACTATGGACAGGTCCCCCACCACACGACTTGGCGTTGTGCAGGCCAACACTTGCAATATTACAGTACCATAACACATATTTTCAGCATGTGCCCCCTTGCCATGTTTGCCCTGTGTCCATACCTGTAAGTTGTGCATGAACATCTGCCTTTCACCTAGCTTAGACTCCTTAGAGGGGCAAAACTTCTGCCAGGCTTGCCCAGCAGATATGGCTAGGATGCATTCCAATAAACTTAGTGCATTTGCAGGCTACGCTTCCGTTCCTGGCGGGGCGCGACTGCCAAGACCAGGAGTTGAAGAGTGAGAACGCCCGTCGTCAATATGCGACGCATGTTCCACGTTGATCGTCCCGGTTGGTCGTGTGCGGTCTCAGAGCAGTGGGTCCCCTCAGCCACGCACACACAGACCCTACAACCCTACAACCACGTCCTGGGGCCTCTTACTAGCTTTCATCCAAATCATGAGGATGCCAAAATTGTGCTAATCTCTCTTACTTCCCCATCGACAACTCATCTTCAGACGAATACTATGTCTTTCGTCATCTCCCGCCGTTCCTCCACTGTCTCCTGCCGTCAGACATCGAAGGCATCACCCATATTGCGCTCCTCCAGGCGCGTCGTGTCCGTCAGGGCCGAGACCCCAGGAAGCTCCCCCAACGTAAGTTGCTATCAATCGCATGGCACTTGACCAACAGGCCTGTCTCCTTGGAGCCCTAGCTCCCTCGTCCGTCGCTGTCTGTTACTTCTTCAGTTGCATTCGGGAAACTACCCTCGCCGATTGAGCATCTCCATCCGCGTTTACTGACTCCCTTCTGCCGATCACAGGATGTGAGACCTGCTTCTACGCCCATGCCTGCCGCACCTCCTCCTCCTCCGGCCCCTGTCGCACCACCTCCCCCCTCCCTGGAAAGTGAGTTCGGTCGTATATTCGTAACGCCCAGCTGTAAATGACATGCATGGCTGGGGAAAACATAACATCAACGTATCTGCTGGTTGGTTTCTGGGTGCAGTGCAAAAAGGTTGACGTGACCCACATCAGAGCCATTCTGAGGGTTATGACACGCTGTATCTATCACACCCAGCCTTGCATCACACATGAGTATCTGCCAGTTTCTGACACTCCCTGCTGCCGCACTCTTCTCTGCAGCTGCCATGGAATTCTCTGGAGCTGGCCCCGAGACCATTAACGGCCGCCTGGCCATGCTGGGATTTATCGCTGCGCTTGGTGCTGAGCTGGCCAGTGGCAGCACTCTCCTCGCCCAGCTTGACTCTTTTTTTGTCCCAGTTGTGATCACTGGCATGGTGTTCGCTGGAGCCAGCTTGTACACCATTATCAACGGAGGCAAGGCCCAGCCTTCTGACGTCTGGAAGCCTGAGGCAGAGATGTTGAATGGAAGGCTTGCTATGTTAGGCCTTGTAGCGATGGTAGCAACTGAGTTTGTCTCAGGGACGACTGTTTTCAAGATTTAAACATAGAGGGTCTACACCCAACTGGCCTATACATACTACATATGCCTGGATTTTTTGTACCCTCCCTCACACATTCTTTGATATGGCTATCCCGTGGCTTTTTCTTAATACTGGCTATTGCTCATGCAATACAGGTTTTTTTGGTATACAATACTGGCTGATTGAGCAGAAAATACTGCCTGCTTGCGCACGACATAATTTTGTAGATTAGAGGTGGTGGATCAGACCAAAACGGTACATATGATCCCAAACCCTACCACATTTTTATTTGTTTGCATTTGGTCGTTTAACAGGCTGGAATGCTGAAAAGAATGCTCCTCTGTAAATTATGATCTTGTTTATGGAAATGTGACGAGGAAGCTTGAGCTACACCATTTGCATGGAGACACCCTGGTTCATAGCAAATTCTGCGATAGGAGTTGTACACACCTTGGGGTCTGTTAAGCAAATTTAAGAGCGTTCAGCAATGTGTGTCATTCAGCTGGAGCTGGGCAGAGAGATGACAAAAAAGAAATATTATGGTAATCATGACAGTAGAAAATGACAGAAATCAGGCACCTCAGCCGATTGGTTGACGCACTAATAGAAATGTTCAAACCCTGGAAGTTCAACAAATATTTTAACCACTCTGGTAGGGCCTGTCGTCAGGCAGTACAAAGTGCAGTTGATGACCGCTGGAAGTTTACCTTCCGCGGAAGACTGGAACTGCAAACAATATGTTAGATGGATGGTGAGTAGCTGTCATGTGCCCAAGCCTCGTCTTCTTTCTGATCAAAGGTCCCTCGTGTCCACCTGCTTTTCATTAATACTTTTGTGGTCTCAGAATATTATTTTGTTAAGGTGGTTGGCTGTAGGAGTTAGGTTTCAAGAGGTGGGTTTCTCGCTGGCCGATTTACACCATAGAGAGGAAAATGTTAAGAGGAGAAAGTCACGTGTTGACAGTGTCAAAATATTTGGCACGAACTTGGCCCATTGTAATACCAATCAAATATCTACTAGGATTTCCCCCAAATTAAATCAAAGCGGGTGTACGGTACCTGGGTGACAGAACGTAACGTTTCCGTTGATGGCAGCCACGAGGCCAGGTTTCTTTGAAGGGGCCTTTGGAATAAGTTGCTGGTGAGCCAAACATATCTCGTGCATGAAAAACCACCGAGGTTTTCGCCATCCTACATTTGACTTGTTTCGTTACCGCATGTACTTGGTCTCTGCCGAAGTAATAGACTGTTTACCAATTTTGTTACGATGAGTTACCTGTAACCGCTAAAAATATTGATGGCTGCAGGGACCTCAACCAGAAATTGCGAACGCCTGGAACAGTTTCGATGCAACAGGTTCCACGTTGGCCATGTGCGGCCTCAGAACAGCGGGTCCCCACAGCCACGCACGTGAAAGCCCTATAAAGCTAAAACCCCAACATCCATCTCGTTCCAACGTCTTACTAAATCGATCGGCACCCTGACAGAGTGAACATACGGTACACCACAAGTCCTTCGACTATTTGTTTCTTCTGTCACCATGTCGTTTGTCGTTTCCAGCCGTGCCTCAGCTGCCTCTTTCCGTCAGGCGTCTAAGACATCGTCCATCGCACGATCCTCTAGCAGGCGCGTCGTGACTGTCAGGGCCGAGACCCCGGGCAATACCCCTACCGTGAGTGGCTGAAAATCGCAAGTAATTTGAGCCAGCCTTCATCATGACATTGGCGACCCAGTTTTGCACATCCACCACCCTATG
The DNA here is from genome assembly GCA_037349105.1 of Limnomonas spitsbergensis. Lineage (NCBI taxonomy): Eukaryota > Viridiplantae > Chlorophyta > Chlorophyceae > Chlamydomonadales > Limnomonas > Limnomonas spitsbergensis. Next base: position 1,481,137 of record JAYJMM010000101.1, on the reverse strand, counting down.
TATGTACCGTGTGTCCTCTTGTCATCAGCTGGCTGTCGTCGGGAAACCCCTGTGGCCCTGTCTATCCCTTCACTGATTCATTCCCCGCCGTCCCAAAGTATGTGTCTAGCTAATAGCTGCACTGAGGCAGTGGCATCGAACGAATGCTGTTTTATTCGTTGTAAACATCTTAAATTTGCTCTCCCCCCTGCCCTTGGCTTGCCCTTTGATCGATCATGCAGGATGTGAAGCCCGTTGGTGCCCCCTCCACACCTGCGTCTACGTCGATGCCCTCCGCACCTCCGATGCCTTCCCCGAACCTAATCGCATCGGCGCCCTCCCTTCAAAGTGAGTTCGGCCGTACAATTGAAACGCCCAGTTCGGAACATATCTCTGGTTCTGACGCATAGGACCGGGACTTGAATAATGGGGATTGGATTGGGACTTGTGAGTTTAGTCGTGGAGGTCGATACGTTCCCCTTTCATATCGGATAAATCGTATGCATCCATTACTCACATACTCTATCCACATGCCTTAGCGTAGTCCACTAGTCCCTTCTTGGTTCTGGCCCACTATGCTGATCCTTCCAGTCCTGCCCATCCCCACTTGAGCAGCTGCCATGGGGTTTGCTGGCGCTGCCCCGGAGACCATCAATGGCCGCCTTGCCATGCTTGGCTTTGTTGCCGCGGCCGGTGCTGAGATGGCCAGCGGCAATACCCTGATTGCCCAGCTGAACTCCTCAGTCGTCCCGGTCGCAGCTACGTTCTTGGTATTTATTGCCGCCAGCCTGATCCCCATCCTGAGCGGTGGCAAGCCCAAGCCTTCTGACTTCTGGAAGCCCGAGGCAGAAATGCTCAATGGGAGAGCAGCCATGCTGGGCCTGGTGGCTCTTGTTGTGACTGAGGCAGTGAAGGGGTCTGCTGTCTTCACGGTTTAAATGTTACACTTGAATTACTGACTTAAAGGTACTTCCGACTTGTACAAATGACGGTTTGACTTAATTGAGTCAGTACAATTTGGCTCCTTAAAATAATTTAGCATTTTTTCGAAGCTAACTTGTTCCAGCAAGTGTTGCATGGCACACTCTCAGCGATCAGAAGGTTGGAGATATACATTATGATGTGGCACAATTATTTCCCGATTTTTTCACAACAATTATAGGCAGGAATTTTCGACTTGTAGGCAAAATACACATTTATTACTCGATTGATGATGTTGCAAGATTGTTTTTAAGTCTTCAGACACTTGGCCGTGCCTTCCAGCCCGCCAGTCTGTCAGTGGCGTTTCACCTCTGGGCCCTGCTCAGAAAGATTAAGCCACAGGGGCGCCTAACTGAAAGGTCGGGAGGACAGAACGAAATAAAACACCAGGGGGAATGATAGAAATAAAGTGTAACCTGCCCGTGTGTAAAATTCGATCAGGTGATTCGATCAGGTGATTCGACCAGGGTGCCCTACTTCAAGAATTTATCCATTACTTCAATAAGTCAGGCAGGCAGGTAGAAAAATGGTAAGGAATGGTGGATGATGAAAGGTGGTTATACAAAAAAATGAGTCCCAGCCTTTAAGTCTTGCAGACCTGTTTTTGACTACATCTTCTAAGACAGTTGAAACATCCGCATGAAAAACTACTCCATACACCTCACCATTCATGGGACCTACCAACCCCATTCCCTCAATTTCCCGGATGTGTCGGCATAAAGATTAGGATCATCCGTCGCGTCTACTCCCCAAACCCAGTATTACGGCTGTCACGAGCGTGCAACACGCACCCGACAACTGCACCCTCTTCCTGCATCCGCATCGCCGACATTGCGAAGCTAAGGCTTCAAGTTTTTGCACTCGCGTGTGTAATCCATCTTGCCTGTCACCTGCTGAAGCCAGATACGGTAGTTCATCGAGTACCTCATCTGATATTTGTGCTTGATGGCAGAGTCCCTGTGGTCACCCTAGGTGGCGACTCTTAACTTTGCCTGCCTCTAGACTACAACAAAACATCCAGTAGTGCAATCCACTCAATCTGTGATGGATGGCGGACAGATACTTTGAGTGGGGTGAGGTGCACTCTGGCCACCAAGGGCCAGCCACATACTTCAAGTGCATGAGATTACGGTACATGGGATCCACACATCGAGAATGGGGTCCACGTACAAAACGCAAAAACTGAAATCACTCGGGGCCAGTCACTCAGTGAGTGGTACTGGTACAGATGTACTTCAATTTATTTTCTCCCGACGGGACAGTTGGGCGCCCACGCGGCCGAGCCTCATTGAGCAGGGCCCAGAGGTGTAATGTCATTGACTGGTACAGATGGCTGCTATCACTACCTACAGCCAGCGGTGCAGCAGGCAGAGAAAGGCAGAAAGGAAGAAACTGTGCCCTCATACTGGTTCACGGAACAAATTAGGTTGGGACCAGGAAGACCCGGTACGGGAGTATGGATTGGGGCCTAAATTGCCGTACTGGGGAACCCTGGTTGGGACCCAAGCGTCGTCTGCCCCGTTACCGAGCGAAGAAGTTGTAGGACGATCCTTTGATATTGCGCATATTCGGGGCTTAAGTAGAGCTTTTTACTCCACTCGGATAGGTGTTAGAAAGCTAACTGGAGACAGATGGACAGATGGGTCAACAGAAACGTGATCCCATGGCAGGCATGGAAATGAGTCGCGGAAGCCTAAGCAGAAAAGTCACTTAAGAGGGCCAAGAACCAGGCCACAAAAGCATGGCGCTCAATCGGTACTTGCAAAAAGTCTCAGCTCCCAAAATGAAAACAAATAATAATTGCTAGCCACTGGCCAGGTTCCTCGTTTTAGAGCCCATTCCCAGTTTCCACCTGCCATGGAGGCCCCCCAAACCTGAAGGGGAAAAACTATTAATGTCGTTACACCTCTGGGCCCTGCTCAAAAAGGCTCGGCCGCGTGGGCGCCTAACTAAAGGGTTGGGAGGAAAGAAAGAAACAAACACCAGGGGAAAAAATGAGTAAAACTTGTACATCCCTTTCGCCACTAAGGACAGGCCCACCGCAACAAACATGGTGCAAATGCACAGGCGAAAGCAACTTTTTTTTAGCAGGGCCCAGAGGTGTAACGTCATTGACAGGCTGAAGCAAGAAAGTTAATCCTTTCGACGCCTATTTCCATGGACACCACGCCTTGGCTGTTTCCAAAGATTATGAAGAGTTCCGCATAATTCGAATTCTCACCTCCACACATTTTAGTAACTCCAAGGTAATTCCCTCATCCGGCAGCACCACTGGTCAGTCTTGCCAGGCAAAGCTGCAGACAGGGCCACATCACATGTTAGCACAATCCGGCTATACCTGTTTAAAGCGATGCATACCCGCTGGGACCTACTGAACGCTCGGTCGCATGGGGCTGATAGTGGATGAGCTAGCTAAATTCCAGCTACCAAGCACAGCCAGGACCATGGTGCAGCCACGCCACTCTCCTATGTGAAGGGGGCAGGAACATGGAACCCGACAATCTAGATTCTTGACAGGGTTTAGAGAGGATTGTTCGGTGGGTTCGATCCCTCAACCTTTAGGTATTGAGGCTACACCTGTACTGCATCTTGTTGCACCGTGCCGTACTGTGATACCTTGGTAGCACAATCTGGATAAATCTGTCCCGAATCGTGCCATACTGTGCTACCTTTCCACATCGGTCCAATAGGGGGGGGGGTCCATCCGCCTGCCCAATAAACAGCATGCTCTGCAGCACCACTAGTCAGTCATGACAGGCAATGCGACTTGCAGGGCCACATCGGTCCAGTAGGGGATGGATCATCCGCACCCCCTAAAAACAGTATCTGCAGCACCAGCGCACCCTGATGAGGTCTGTCGACCAGTGCTACTTGCAGGGCAACATCCATCCAGTAGGCTAGTCTCTTCAGGGGCAGGGGATACGGTTTCCCAGAACTTTGTGTTTTTGTTCTTGTTCTTTGGTGGGAGAACTTGCTATCCTTTCTTTCCTCTAGTGCCTTCTCCCTTGACTGTCCTAGCTGACTTCTTGTTTGCCGATGTGGCTGAGCTTCTTTTCAGCATTGCCCAGAGGTGTAAAGTCATTAATTTGCCGGGCCACATTCATCCAGTAGGCGGGGGGGATCATCAGCCCCCACTAAACATAGAATGCTCTGATGAACCACCAATTAGTGGCGCTAGTGGGGGAGACACTGCTGGCATCCTGCAGGTCCACTTTGGGGGGGGGGATTCAGGGTTTCCACCTGACCAGGAGGTGTGTCCCCCAGCTCTGAAAGAGAAAAACTTGCACCCCTTTGCCGGGAAAGGAAAGAGATCCCACATCAGTAGAAGGGGGGTGCTGCTGGCACCCCCACATTAATTGCGGAAGGCGATGCTGACGGCAGGGGCGCTGTAGCGCTCTGCTATAACGTTGAATATGGATACTGTAGAGTTTCGTAGTGTAAAGAGCCTCGCCTCGCTCGGTACTGTCAGAGTGTCAGTGTCTCCTCAACACATCCTCAGGATACGATGCACTGTCCATTGTATAGGTGTACAGCATGTACATCTGTATAGCCTTAGACTCAGTAGCATCCAGGGACGCTACAGGCGCAGGGACACATCAGTGGAGCCGGGATGTTGCTGGCACCACATGAAGGAACATTTTTAAATTACACCAAAAAAATAAATCTTTGCGGAAGACTTTCCTCAGAATCAGCTTTTAGCTACCAATATCCCGCGCTTTGCTGTTGTTTTAGGCGCTGGCCGGTATTTACCTTCAGCGTGGCATGCACTGCTGCCAGGAGGGCCACATCGATCCAGCATGAGGGTGGATACTGGATACGCTGCCCCGCTTCTCATCAGTTGTGGCGGGCAATGCAGCTGGCAGGGCCTCAGAGGCCCAGAAGGGTTGCGGGACTTGCGGATATGCTGTCGCCCGGCAGGGCAGCAATGTAGCACCACTCATCGCTTAAGGCAGGCAATGCTGGGAGCAGAGTTTCTTCGGTGTAATAGGGGGGAATATACTGCCCAAAGCTGGACTGGTCTGGTATTATGGCAGATTGGCAGGCATTGCTGCCAGCAGGACGGCATCCGTCCAGCAGGTTGTGTTCTGTTGATTGTACATGGTCCCGGAGATCTCGATGTAATATTGAGTTAAACAAATGCAAGTGGTGTAGCTTCGTCTTACTTGGGCAAATCACTGGTCATTCCCGCTCAGGATCGGTCAGGCACTGTTCGAATTCAATCTGTACCCGATCATGGTTTGATGCGGTTCTACAAACGCAGAGTTGCTGCTGCTGCCACGACCACATGTTGCGAAATTCGAACGACCGTTACGGCACAGCTTCCACGTCGGCCGTGTGTGGTCTCAGAACAGCGTGTCCTCACAGCCACAACGTACAGACCCTAAAACCCCAACACCGAGTCCTCGCATTATAATACCAGGAACGGAACAGCAAGCCACTGATAAAAACTCGTACACTGTACACTCGCCATTCCCATACTCAACTCCAATCGACTACCATGTCTTTCGCCGTATCCCGCCGTGCCTCTACTGTTTCTTGCCGTCAGGCATCCAAGGCATCCCCCATTTCCCGCTCCTCTAAGCGCGTCGTGTCCGTCAGGGCCGAGACCCCAGGGAGCACCCCCAACGTGGGTGATTGCCAATCGATCAAAATTTTAGCCAGTATCTAATGGCCCTGTGCAAGTGAGATGTTCCTTATGGCCATCTCAGAATCACAAGTTCAGGACCGACTCGTCGCGTATTCTCCTGGGGGGAAATTCTCACGGCACTTCTGAACACCTCACTCACTCTCTCTCCTGGCACTTCACCTGTTACAGGATGTGAAGCCTCCTCCCGAGACTGCCTCGGCTGTTCCAGCGACACCTGTGCCCCCTCCCCCTGCCCCCGTCGCACCTGCAGCTCCTTCTTTGGAAAGTGAGTCCGGTTGTACGGTCGTTCGTAACGCCTACTGCATTAGTAGTGCCTGATACTTCTTCCAGCTCGTGAGTCACAAATTATCTCAACATACCGGTTCCCCGGCCTTTGCTGCGGCTTTGCAAGGCATATGGCACACGATGTGTTCTGATTACTGAAGCATGCCTTTGCTGTGGTACTCCTATGCCTTTGCTGCTGTTACCCCTACCAGTATTCATCACCTGCCATGACCAATTCCTTACTCTATTGCGATTTTTAACTGTGCAGAGGCGATGGAGTTCTCTGGATCAGCCCCTGAGACCATCAACGGCCGCTTGGCCATGCTTGGCTTCGTTGCCGCTGCTGGTGCAGAGTTTGCCAGCGGTAACACCCTGATTGCCCAGCTGGACTCCTCTGTTGTCCCTGTTGCAGCCACCTTCTTGGTGTTCATTGCTGCCAGCTTGATCCCCATCCTCAAGGGTGCCAAGCCCCAGCCATCAGACTTCTTCAGGCCAGAGGCAGAGATGCTCAACGGAAGGCTGGCCATGCTTGGCCTAGTTGCATTGGTTGTCACAGAGGGAGTGAAGGGTTCAGCTGTCTTCTAGAAAGCAACATTATGCTATTTCTGTTCCTCATTATTTTTAGTTAATAGCAATTAGTCCATGAGTAACTCCATGTGAACAGCCCCCTCCATCACACCTCTGTACAAAACCATTACCCCAATTATTTTGGTAGTACTTAATTTTCTTACAGAATTCTGAGAATGAATGATTGTTGTGCTGTAAATTACTTGTTTACGATGGAAACAAGCCCATGCAGCAAATATTGTAAATGTGGAAAACCTCGTACCGAGCTTCACACTCTGCAACTGCGAAGGCCATACTCTGAAGAAGGGAATGTGCACTGAAATAGAATGAAACGCTCACCTACCCTCCAATAGCCTCGCCTACTACTAAAATCCCTGTCACAGCTTAGACGTGAACTTACGACTAATAATGATATGACATGTGGTACTTCGACGCTGCGGCTGGAGCATGATATTGTCTATCTTAATGAGCATGACTTATCCGCTCATCCCACTGTCAGTAGCAGTTAAACTTATTTTGAAACATGTGTCAACTCTCAGCCCATTCTATCTTTCGCCCCTGGAGGAGTATTTAAGCATTACATTCACTTGCCTGCATTATAAAACCATTCAGGAAATATCCCAGGTGAAGTGGTCCTCGTCACAGCCAACCTGATTTCACATCTTCCCAAAGCAAACAAACCTCTTATCTGTAGTTTTCAGATTACTCAGCACTTCAGCCACGAAGGTGCATCCGACGACAGAGCTAGGAGGTGCATCACATACATCCACGCACTACCCCACAATTGCATAACTGATGAAGAAAAAGGAAAGATATTCATCAATGTGGCAACGGCCAGCTCTCCATCACTACCAATAGTGAACACTCCATGCAACCACTTGACTTGGTACTTTGCACATGCAGACATAACGAGGCATGTGCAGGGCCCAGAGGTGTAACGCCATTGACGCGCAGATATAACGATATTGCGAGGCCTGCACAGTCATCTCTTCAAAAATAAAGTCGACTTGGGCATTTTAAAAGAAGAAAAAGACAGGCTTAATGCATGCAAAACTAGAAATGCTAAAAAATAATACATACCGCTCCCAGCAGCTTCTGGGCGTCCTTTTACTTTTGAGAGCTAGCCGGAAAAACAAAATTCTGGCTGCAGCAAATTTACGGTAACAGAATATGCCTTGAGCATGCATACAAAAATCAGGCAGAAGAAAAATACAGTACGACAACGGGTTCAGCCTTATGCATACAATAACGGCTTCCATGACCAATTGGGACATGAGAAAGAGCAGTCACAGTGAAGGAGTAACAGCCCCTACGGCACGTACATGTACGCCCCTACGTCCCAGCCCCTACGGCACGTACATGTACGCTCCTACGCCCCAGACCCTACGGCACGTACATGTACGCCCCTACGCCCCAGCCCCTACGGCACGTACATGTACGCTGCTACGCCCCAGCCCCTACGGCACGTACATGTACGCTCCTACGCCCCAGCCCCTATGGCACGTACATGTACGCTCCTACGCCCCAGCCCCTACGGCACGTACATGTACGCTCTTACGCCCCAGCCCCTACGGCACGTACATGTACGCCCCTACGCCCCAGCCCCTACGGCACGTACATGTACGCCCCTACGCCCCCAGCAGGCGTAAACTTCCACTTGTACCGCGGGTCATGGTTGCTCAGGTACTGCCCATCACTGAGCGCCACCTCCGATGCCGTGCTGGGCGGCCTGCCGCCAGGCCTCCCATTCTTCGCCGCTAGCTTTGCTTGCCGGGCCGCCGCCGCCCGCACAAGGTGAGCCTCCGCCGGCAGCGCGCCTGGGCTGAGCCCGCCGCTGGGCTTGAGCTCCCCGTTGAGGTTGAACACAAACGTGCGCGTCTGCGGCCGTGGCTTTGGCTCCCTCAGCATCCCGCCGCCGGCAAGTATCCCAGGGTCGGCCTCCACTGCCTCGCATATAGAGCTGGACAACGTCAACCCCCGGTTAATGCTTGACCTGGATGTCCTGGGCTTCCGCGATACACCGGAAGACGTCCTGCGCATTCAAATTCAAATTCGAATTCAAAAATGGCAAGATCTCTTGTACTCTTTACTTTAATGGAAGTTCTCTGAGGATCGGATATGTTGCATGACGTTTCAATAACGGTGTACCTGGTGGCAGCGCTGCAGATCCATGGGCCTGACAGGGATTTCCCCCCCTCCCTCCCTCCCTCCATCCATCTCCCAGGGATTCAGGGCCTGGCCTGTCCTATCCAGGGCCTGTCAGGGATTTCCCTCCATCTAAGGCCTGTCACTATACTTGGTGGAATGAATTGGTCATACGGCTTGTCTAAGGGTGCCTTAGCCATGCCTTCCTGGGTCTGCGTGCTTGGCTAGTCAGTCATTTAAAACAAAGCAACCCCACCTTGTGCAGTTCCAAGGGGCTAGTGGTTGGCCAGAGTGTAATGGGGGCTCTGTCTCTTCCGCCCTCTTTCCTTCCTCGGCGATGTGACCTTGGACCCGCCTATTCGATCTTTAGCATCAGCTTCAAGAGGTCCCGATCTTAAACACTGGATTCCACATGTGATTTCTATGCATCGGCAGTTTCCTGATCTTAACCCAGTTCTTTCCCCTGATCTTAACCCGAATCTTAACCCTGAATTCAACCCTGATCTTAACCAGACAGTTGGGCACCTAGGAGGCCGAGCCTTTGGGGCAGGCCCAAGGGTGTACCTTAATTGACATGCAGTTCCCAGGCAGGCTCTTCCCAGCCGGCCCTGGCACCCTCTCTCCTGGTTTCCTTAGGTCAGCTTTTTGCTCTTCAACACTACCTCCACACACGTTTTCTCGGCTTGTCCTCTTCCTTCGGCCCTTGCACCCGCTCTCCTGGCTTGCGATATCAGCATACCGTACGTCAACACTTGATTTCACCCATGTTTCCTAGGCATGCTCTCCCCAGCTGGCCCTTGCACCCACTCCACTGGAACCCTCCAAGTCCAGCACCTCAAGCAGCCTTCTCAAATGAATGCTCTTGTCTTCCACATGATGTTTCGAACATTCAGCAAACCCGCCGCAATGCCAGTCTGCCCCCGCACCCACTCCCCTGGAGCCATCGAAGTCCAGCACCTCCAGCAGTCCTCTCAAATGAATGCTCTTGTCTTTTGCATGATGTCTCTAACATTCAGTATACCCTCCTCATGGTAGGCTACCTCAATGCCAGTCTGCCCCCGCACCCGCACCTGCCTCGCACCTGTTCCCGCCCCCGCCCCCACCCTTGCCCCCGCCCCCGCTCCCGCCCCTGCTCCTACCTGGAGCCATCCAAATCCAGCAAGTCGGCTCCATTCCGGACATCCTTGTTTCCTGACTTCTGGAGGGTTGTGCCGGGCAGCCCAACTGTCCGCCGGAAGGTGAGGCTCTACGGGACACATGACCAAGGAGGGAGGTACATGTTACAATAATGATTAGCTTTTTGCATGGCTCGACTTGCTTTCTGCATGGCCTTGTCGTCCCCAGTCATTTGGTTCACACTTTCCCCCTTTGGCCTTCTATTTACGTCTTTTTCGTTCATCCTGTCTGCTGCCTCCTGGTCATCAGTTCTTCTGCGTGTGCTTGTTGAAGTGTTTCCCGTTTTTCTCCATGCATGTTCCCCTTTGATTAGCCGCGTGTCTGAGGGGCCTGTCACTTAGGGGGTCGGACCAAGCTGAATTTACTGCAGAACTTTCAGGCCAATTTCCCCCCAAATTTCTTAATTTAAAAGAAAATAATCCCCCCCCAAAACAGGGGATTTCAGTGCCGGGTCTCCTCGTTGCGGGTTTTAGGTCCTGTTCTGCTTCATGTCTCTGGTTTCCTCCTGGCTCGCTCTGCCTGGCCAGTTCGAAAAAGGCTGTGGGTGGTTGCGTCAACTTTGTAGCAACAACAATAGGCCTGGTCACAAATGCCGCCTCTTGGAAAGGTTTGAGGTTTGAGGGTTGAGGGCAGAGGTTTGTGAAGATAACGGGTGGACACAGTAGAGTGGGACTGAGGCCACTGGATAGCCTGCCATGGGTGGCTGGGTGGGCACTGGGCAGGACACGCACAGGCAGGGGCAACGGTCCAGTGGTACAACACTGGTGGCATCCAGACAGACTAGTTCAGGTATCCAACATGACAAACAACCCTCTCTCTCCCACGACCTTCTACTAGCCTTCTTTCGGGCGGCCGTGGGCCCTGCTCAGGCTCTGCCCCAGGGCTCGCAAACACACACACACCTGCTTTGCCTCTGCAGCCAGAGCACCGTGGAAACCCTTTGGCCCCGAGTTGATGAACCGAAGCATTTGCTTGTTGGGCGGGTGCACTTCCTCCAGCTCGGCCGGCGACAGCGCGCCGACCGGCGGCGACGGCTTGAAATCCTCCTCGGTACCAACGGGCGGCGGCATCGCATGGTGGCCAGTCCGCTGCTTCCCGATCCGCTTAAGAACCGGCCGCACGTGGCTGATCAGGCGCTTGTTGCCGGTCGGCGTCTCGAGAAGGTCTTGTATCCCTTTGTTACCGAATGCTTTCATCAGCCCCCCGAGCAGTGTCATGGGCTTGCCGCTGCCCATGGCCCCGGCAAATGCCGCGCCGCCACGGCCGTAGGCCGCGGCAGTGGCCGCGGCAGCGTCCTCCCCCAAGGCGCGGCCTTGCTTCGGGGCAGCAGCTGCGGCGGCAGCGGCCGCTGCCGCCTCCCGGGCGACGGCCGCGCCGTCGGGCAGAGGTGGCTGCAGGTCCGCCTCGCACCCCTCTGCCCCGGGCACGACGTACTTGAAGTAGCCCGAGCGGTTGACCCCCTCCAAGGACCTCCGTGACGCTTGTCTGGAGCGAAGCAGGGGGGGCTGGCTGGCGGGCCTCTCTGCACCGCAAGACCGTGCTGTGTGCGGCGCCAGATGCTCCGAACTCTTCATGTCCACGCTGGGTAACGGCTCCGCGCACGATTGTCGACTATTTGCAAATGCCGTCGAGTGCTCCCGATTGGTGACCAGACCTCGCCGCATATCGTCCCCTGGCTCTCTGTCGGGCGAGAGGTGCGAAACTCGACGAGAGGGAGGCCGTCTGGGGATTGGGGACATCAACAGCTTTCTTTCGGACGAGCGGCCAGAAGATACCAGCCTGCAAGAAGGTCAATTTGAATTTGAATTTGAATTCGAGTATTCTCTGCTGAGTTTGGTGCTGATGCAAGCCGGGCCTGCGTTTCGCGGCCAGACACTGGAATGAATTCACGCAAAATGTGCTTCGCATCATGTGTCTGGACCCTTTAGATCATGCGCTGGGCTGTGCGGCACTGCCCTGACAGGTTATACAGCTTGAGAGACAAGGCAGAATCAGCAGAGAGCTCGCACAGCAATCAGAACGCTCCCTCGGGGGATCCCTCAGTAGCCTTGCCCAGAGCGACCCTGCTGCATCCCCGAACAGCGCTACGGCCGAACTGCTGGCGTCCTCCATCCACGCGTCGGAGCATTTTTTTCTTCCATCCACGCCTCATAGAGCCCTGCTCCTTCCACACCTCCAATGCCTCCCACCTCGATCCTGCCCCCCTGCCTCCACACCAAACCCCTGAGATTAGAGTTCCATAACAACCTAAACCAGACCCCGGCAGAGAGCCTCGTGAGCCACCTCCCCAATGGCACAGCCCTGAATCCACGCCTCAGAGCGGTTTGTCCCAGGGGGGGTGTCCCTTCACAACCCAAACAAAATAATAACCAGACCCAGACAGAGAGCTTAGTGAACTCTCCCCTCATTGCACGGCCGCAACCTTTCCCGCCGCACAGAGGGATGGCGATGTTTAGGACATGTCTGGTCGGAATCGCTTGTTCCTTCGGGACTCAGCCACCATCGGCTACGCTTTGGCCTCCAGGGTGGTCAAAACCATGATGCTCGGGCCGCCGACCACTGGCTGGTCCAGGATCGGTTCCTATCAGACTTCATTTTCTTGTGATTTGGCTTCATTTCAGCTTAACCACTTGGGGAGCTTTGGCCCTCGGGCGGAGGCCCCGTGCATGGGCAGTCATGCCGCTGGGGCCTGTGTCTGTTGACTGGTCAAGGTTTGAGCCTGTCGGGCCACTCGGGCCACTTGGGCCCGTGGTGCAAAACTTGCCGAGGGAGGGACTGGAGCTGGAAAGAAAACACGATTGATCCCCATCCAGTCATTGACGGCCATAGGGCGGCCTGCCAGTGGTTGCATCGTGCACGATAAAAGGAAACAAAAGCTTGACGGGATGCATGAGAAGGACATGCATCCCGCCTGCCCCCACCCCAACCCGGCCAGGTCTGACCCGGCCAGGCCTGCCCCCAACCCAACCCGGCCAGGCCTGACCCTTGCATCACTCACACAGCACTTGCCTGACGGTGTCTGCGGCGGTACGAGTTTAGGGTTTAGGGTGTAGGATTTGAAACCTAAACCCATCCATCACTTAGACAGCACTTGCCTGCCTGTGTCTGTGGCGATGAGGGTTTAGGGTTTTAACCCAATAACCCATCCATCACTCAGACAGCACTTGCCTGCCCGTTGTTGCGGCAATCAAGGTTTAGGGTCTAGGTTAAGGTTTTCAACCCTTAACCCATGCATCACTCTGACAGCACTTGCCTGCCCGTGTTTGCTGCGATGAGGGTTTAGGGTCAAGGTTGAGGTTTTAAACCCGATAACCCATCCATCACTCAGACAGCACTTGCCTGCCCGTGTTTGCAGCAATACGGCCTGTAGCAGGCGACTTCTGCGAGGTGCCCGAAGGCAACCTGGACATGAGGCTCACTCCATTGAACGACAGCCGCATCCCGGGCAGACCGGGGGCGCCCGAGAAAGGCATTCTCAGTCCACTGTTTGACAGCTGCTCCACGCTGGGACCTGCAGGGGTGTGGGGGGTGGTGTAAGAGACTACGCAGCGATGCTGACGTAAGATCTCGATCTCCGTGTGCTAATCCGTACCACGAGGTTAAACCCTCATCATAGACAGTCCTCCTATATCTCCTGGGACGTCCGTCTAATCAGCGGTTCTAGAGGTGTTCGATTCCTTTGTGTTCCATTATCCTTCGCTATCCCTGCACCAAGCACTGGCAGCACTCTCTTACAGGGGGGGCAGTAGATCACAGGTCATTCCACGGAATGTGTTAGTTGGAATTCAGGTTCATCGTGCCCTGAACTGGGAGATTTAACATATCGCGGTCGGATATGAATTAAAACCTTTGCTGCATGGTGTCCTGTTGCATGGTGCCCTGTTGCATGGTGCTTTGCTGCATGGTGCCCTGTTGCATGGTGCTTAGCTGCATGGTGCCAAGTTGCATGGTGCCCTGTTACATGGTGCTTTGCTGCATGGTGTCCTGTTGCATGGTGCTTCGCTGCATGGTGCCCTGTTGCATGGTGCTTTGCTGCATGGTGCCCTGTTGCATGGTGCTTTGCTGCATGGTGCCCTGTTGCATGGTGCTTCGCTGCATTGTGCCCAGTTGCATGGTGCCCTGTTGCCTGGTGATTTGTTGCATGGTGTCCTGTTGCATGGTGCCCTGTTGCATGGTGCTTCGCTCCATGGTGCCCTGTTGCATGGTGCCGTGTTGCATGGTGCTTTGCTGCATGATGTCCAGCTGCATGGTGCCCTGTTGCATGGTGATTCGCTGCATGGTGCCCTAATGCATTGTGCCCTGCTGCATGGCTTCGCGCTACATGGGGCTAGCGCACCTGCCGGGGCCTCCTGCCAGGTTTCCAGCCGGGCCATCAGCTCCGAAGAGTCCAGCTCCTTTGTCATTTTGGGGTTGATATCTGTACTGCTCTTGATGATCCGGTTTTTGCGTGCCATTGCTGCGGCGGGGCTGACCTGCAGGTGTTGCATTGGTGGTTTAATAGTTTCAATGTTTACTCTGTTTCAGGGGTCTGTTAGGAAGGAATTCAAGGCAGGAGTTGCATGTCATGCATGTTGAGTTGCATGTCATGCATGGGAGGGCTGATCCCCTCATGTATGGGAGGGGTGACTGTTGCGTTGCATGCCATGCATGAGAGAGCTAACTTTGAGTTGCCTGCCATGCATATGGGTACAAGCTGCACTGCCACCAGGACGTAATGTACAGCTCCAATATTCGAACACATAAGAGCGCTGACCTAGATTTGCATGCCATGCAAGGGATGCTTGACTCATGAGATGCATACCATGCATGGGAGGGCTCTCTGTTGAGTTGCATGCCATGTATGACAGTTCTGACCTTCATTTGTGAGGCTACTCGCGGGGTCTCAACGTTGTCGCCTACAACGACTTTCTCGTTGTAGGCGGAAAGTTTGGAGACGTTGAAACGCAGTCGTGCGGATTTGAAATTCTTCATGGCGATGAATGGGGAGGGCGGTATCGATTCCACCTCGTTGGTGGCACAGGAGGTGGCTCCGTCCCCATCATCTGCTGCATCAGGGTTTTCATTCTCTGCGTCTTGTCCCTCACCCCCAGCAAGAGCTGGCCAGTCCGCCACAAGCTCGCCTCCTCCTGTTGGCGATCACGCGGCATGCAGGAAGGGGCATTGTGGTCATGCACGTCTCTTTCTTGCACGAACTTACAAAAGCGCGCCATCAAAGCGGGCGCAGGGCACATGCGCATTGTGTGCTCCTTCGTAAAAACAGGCGTGGGCCTTATAAGCGAAATCTCCACATGGACGCCACCCTCTAGCTGCCTCGCAGTGCGGCGACAATGATTGCTGGTACTAAAGCAGTGACGTCCCTCTGGTGGAATCTTGCAGGCATAGCTCCGCAGGAAACGGGAGTAGTTTGTGCGCTCACCTGCATCAAGTGTATTGAATACTGCGTCCGCCTCGTCCCATAAGCTATCTCTGTCCTCAGCGTCACTCCCCTCATAATTAGAGACAGCATTGCCACCCCCTAAAGGTTCCTCCATGACGTCAGCAGCTCAGTCCGCCTGCCAACTACTCGAGGGCAACAGCCCGGATTTCCTTATATTGCATGTTTGATGGCGAGAAGATGTGTGCCAGCTTTCACGCTGTTCAAACAACTAGGTTACAATCGCCTTTGGATATAAGGTATCGGCAATGTAGTTGTGCAGTTGTGTAGTTGTGTAGTTGTGCAGTGATCCCGAGGCTCACAGGCGGGCCGTCCGACTCGTATCTGATATTTGAACCCTAGGACCCTCTCTGCTAGGACCCTAAGCCGAATGGGGGGCAAGAAAGAAATGTGCCCCATTATCCTTAAGTTATAGAGCTTGATGACAGTTCCAAATATGGTCTCAAATGTTTTATGTTTTTGGTCCATGGGCATTGGTGCATGGGTGTGTGTGGATAACTGGGGGCGAATTTGCTGGTGAAGTTGGGGGGGGGGACAACTAATAAACGTTTTAACAATTACCTGTACCATGTATATTCTTTGCCTTCGCGTGAGTCAATTAAGTCGAGTTTTTTTTAACTGCAGGTCCAAAAAGTAGTGTTTATCATGCCGCGGGGGCCATCAGTAGTTATATGTTCATCCGCGAAGCCTTTGTAATGGAATTTGGCGCTTCGCTAGGAAGATAATCTAAGCACCTGCAGGGGTAGGTGTGAACGCATAGAGCTTGACAAAGAAAGCCGGTGCTGTCGTGGGAAAGTGTGAGGAATTCACATGGTATCGGTACTCACAGGCGAAACTTACAGATTTTCATCATTAAGTTAAGCCGCGCGAGCCTTAAATAATTAATTACCGATTATAAACCGTGTGTTATTCCGCGCGGGCCAATTAACTTTAAACGGTGCGAAGGCAAAGGATGTCTACGGCATTGCCGGTACTCACAATTACTTTATTTGTGTGACACAAGATTGAGACGAGAGCTACACCGTTGCAATCCTCGTGGCAAAATGGTTTTTGTTTGCACCATCAAATTTACCCAGATCCCGTAGTTAGACATCCCATTTTTCATAGATCCGCAACCAAATAGCACTGCTGTTTGTATGCCCATTCTTGAATCAAACTGTATACCAGTCGATGGCATTACACCTCTGGGCCTTGCGCAAAAAGTGTCTTGTTTCAAGGTCATTAAATTCGCAAACAACGCAGTTGCCCGAGGTAATCACCAGTATGAGGCAACGTATCAAAAATGGGCGAAAAGGCTGGCCAAGTAGAACTCATCAAAGCGACAGCGCTCGATAGCATCGTTATTCTCTGCTTCTAGTCCTATCACTCCGGCATATCTCATGCCTGCTGTTGCTGAAGCTGCCACTCTGTTAACACTAGCGCTCGTGCATGACCATCAGCTGGTGCTGAGGCAACCCCCCAGAGCCCGTCGCAAATCCTAAATTCAGATGCAGGACACAAGCGACCGCTTATGGTCTCTATCGAGCGAGGCCTGGTAGCTGGCACGTGGTAGCTAAATAAATTGTACTGGGGACTTCAAGTCCTTGTTTCACCATTTGAAATTTGTGAACCAGCTAAATTGAGCGACATCATTAGAAGCGTGCTGTCGAGCTGGTTGTAATCGACCACTCTGCCCCACCAGAATTCTGTATTTTTACTGATAGATTATGGTTTTGCTTACGGAGGCAGGGGAAGGGGGAGTAGAAGGGGAAGGGGAAGGGAAGGGGGAGGGGGGGAGGCAGCCAGGGGTCATTCATTTTGGGGGTGCATGGGAGGGAAAGGGGGGGGGGGGGAGGGGGAAAGGGGGGGGGGGGGGGCAGCCAGGGGTCATTATTCATTTATTTTGATGATAGGGGGTTATACTTCTACTTGCGTCCTCCGCGGCCGAGCCTTTTTGAGCAGGGCCCAGAGGTGTAATGTCATTGACTTGAGTCCTCTCTCCTGGCTGCAAGCCCCTTCTTGAAGTCAATGACATAACACCTGGGCCCTGCAAATAAAAGCTGGGCCACATGGGCGACTCGACGTTCAACCATGAACCCCATCGGTCTGTTTGGGAGAAAAGGTAAGTCAATGACGTTACACCTCTGGGCCCTGCTCAAAAAAGGCTTGGCCGCGTGGGCGCCAGAACGAAACAAATACCAGGGGACAGGCAAATGAAGGGAGGAAATGGGAAATGAAGTTAAGGGACAGACAAAAGGCTGGAATAGAATGACAAAGGAAGTGCCAACCTCTAAAAACGTCTACGCCTCACCAATATCTACCACTTCGTCCACATAAGTTAAGGCATCCCACCCAGGCCTGCCCCTGGACAAACTCAAAGAAGTCTCTAGCACCGTTCGGAGGTCCTGCCCATCCCCGCTCCTTAAGTTGATCCAGCACGCTGGGGCATTAAAAGCATGCATGCAACGCATCCTCCACATACTCGCCGTCGCCCCTAGCCCAACATCGCTGGCAGCACCGTCTGTCACGCTGCTGATTGCTGTGCCGTCCTTGAGCGTCAGCCGTGCTGACGGCGCCAATCCACAGCCTTAAGTTCGTGTGCACGCAAGCACACTCCCTCCGACTGGTGTGGCCCCTGGCCTGCGCCAGCATGGCGCCCGCCCTAGACTGAAACCAAGTGCGGTAGACGGCCGCAGACCTGTGTTCAGTGGCAGGATCTCTGGGGTCCCCTCTGCCAGCTGCATGTAGTTGCGCCCGCACGCATGCTGCATCAACTAGCGCGAACACCTCTCTGACAGGTAGCGGCTGTAGATTAGACACTGTCTGACGCAGAACGACTGATCCCAGCTCCAGCTCTAGGAAGGCACCTAACAATTCACTGCACCAATTGCACCCTTCGGTGACTGCCTGACAGGGATCTGCATGACAGCCGCCATGGCTGCTGCCGCCATGAGTGGTTTTGATTTTGTCGACCAAACCAATAATATTACACCAACCAAAGTACATGCTGCCAGTTAGATCAGTGAAAATGGCTGGTTCGAAGTTAGAAAAGAGGGAAGAGAGGAAAAGGGGAGAGCAAGGAACGTGCGAGACTGAGGTAACTTCTTAAGCTCTCTCTGGTTGCGACAATACAAATTTTTGTCGACTTCAATTACCTCTGCAAACGCCCACATTTTCTTTCTTCACCACTTGGACTGTGAAATGCACTTAGTTGCACAGGAGTGCGTGTAGCTGTAGCCTAATTATCTTCGACTATATACATCGCTTGTTTGATAATTATTACAGAGGTTTGATGCAGTGATAGATATGTATTTCCGATTTTTAAAAGGCACTTACTATGGCCGAGACTTTTTGAGCGAGGTTCAGAATTGCAGTTGTGTTATGCTACAACTATTTCCAGATTGTATTTTGTACCAATGTAGTATTTCTTTCTTCTTGATCATAGTATGCTTTTTTTCATACATTGTGCACCATCATTTTGTACAAACATCCTTTAGCTAGATTTACAACCTGTCCTTTTCAGAAGACATTGTATACGTCAAGCAGGTTTGCAACAAATACAAAATGGCGACAGCCCAAGCCACAGAACATGTTATAATGATCAATTCGAATCATTGTGCATTGGATAATGTTCCTATATATCATTTATACTGTCATCACTTGGAACTAAAAAACTAAGCTAAGTGTGTGAACAAAAAAATCAGCCTCCATGACAGTGTCAGTGAAAATGTGGAAAAATATGTGCCTAAAACATCATCAGTGCCCTAGGCAGGTGGACAGCGGCCTACAACAGAAAATACAAAGATATGGCTGGCGTGATTTAGAAGACAGCTGATCCCTTCACTCCCTCTGTGACAACTAAAGCAACTAGGCCAAGCATGGCCAGCCTTCCGTTGAGCATCTCTGCCTCTGGCCTGAAGAAGTCTGATGGCTGGGGCTTGGCACCCTTGAGGATGGGGATCAAGCTGGCAGCAATGAACACCAAGAAGGTGGCTGCCACAGGGATGACAGAGGAGTCCAGCTGGGCAATCAGGGTGTTGCCACTGGCAAACTCAGCACCAGCAGCAGCAACGAAGCCAAGCATGGCCAAGCGGCCGTTGATGGTTTCAGGAGCTGAACCAGAGAACTCCATCGCCTCTGCGCAGGTAAGAGTCGCAACTGAGTGAGGAATTGGTCATGGCAGGTGATGAATACTGGTTCGCCGTAGGGGTGCGTACGGTAAGGTTCAGGAGTTTTCTTAGGGTGCCGAGCCCCAGCCATCAGACTTCTTCAGGCCAGAGGCAGAGATGCTCAACAGCCTGAGGGTCAGAGGGTGTGGGTGGAGGGGATAACAAGTGTTCATGGTAGGCTAGAAATTTCTACGAAACTACTTTTCCACACAGCAACTCTCTCATGAGAGCCATACTTTTATTAGCAAAATGCCTCATATCTAAGTAAGTGTAACGAACAGCCGACTGAACTGGTACTCACTTTCCAGAGAGGGAGCTGGCGGTGCCGCAGGAGCCGGGGGAGGAGGAGAGGGTGTTGCAGGGACAGTAGAGTCTACCTCAGATGAGGGCTTCACATCCTGTGTGTGAACCGAAGGCCATGCGGGAGAGTGAACAATCAGATGCTTATGGACTTTGGTCTTTAGAGTTTAGCCCAACTAAGACGGGCAGTTGTAACACAGCAAATCACGAAAGCAAATCATACGCTTTGAAAGTTCTGTATCGTACAAAGGGGTTTATTCAAATTGCATGCGTTAGGCAGCAGACACTCACGTTAGTGGGAGTGCCTGGAGTCTCTGCCCTGACAGACACAACGCGCCTCGAGGAAAGTGCGATGGGTGATGTCTTCGAAGCCTGACGGCTAGAGACAGAAGAGGCACGGCGAGTGATAGCGAGAGACATAGTGTAGATTGACTTGGGTGGGCGGTATGCAAATAATCGAGCAGACTTGTCTTTGCGTGGCCCTGCCCAAACTAGTAGGATGCACTTCTAGGGTTGTGGGGTCTGCACTGTTGTGGCTGTGGGGACCCGCTGCTCTGAGACCACACATGGCCGACGTGGAAGCTACGCCGTAACATACTACCGGTCGTTTGATTTCCGCAGCATGTGGTCCAGGAAGCAGCAGCAATTTCGTGGTCCTAGGACGTCCTCAATTGGTACTGCTTGATTCGAAATAAGGTGTCTGGGAGGGGATTCACGTGAATTTGTCCCAGCAGACAGGTTAACATGAACGTTCAATGTCGAGACCTTCATGTTCATACAGAGCAAGATACCTATGGAACTGGTGTCCTCCCGGCATGTTTGCCTGTCATACCTAATAAGTGTTCCTGCCAGCTGTATATCTGCCCCCTGTTGGACCAAAGTGGGCTGTCAGCTGCATCGCATGTCAAAATACCACATATGATAAGCCAATGACATTACACCTCTGGACCCTGCTCAAAAAGGCTCCGCCTCACATGATAAGTGGTGCTGAAATGCCATCAATCTGTCCGCCCCTTCCTGGGCCAGTGAGGCTGCACTGCCTGATATACCGGTAAACGATGAGTGTTGACGCCAGGAGCATTGCGTGCCACAACTGGTAGGTGGACTTGTGGGGCAGAGTACCTGCCCTCTAATTGGACCGATGTGGCCCTGCCGTCAGAATTGCCTGCCATCAGTTTGGAACAATGCATACCCGCTGGGCCCTGCTGAACGCTCAATTCCAGCTACCATGCACAGCCTGGGCCAAGGTACAGCCATGCCATCCTCCTATGCAAGGGGGGCAGGAATATGGAACCCGGCTATCTAGACAGGGAGAGAGAGTGGATTGTTTTTATTTCCTGCCGAAAGTTTGGGTTTGCAAAAACAAACAGTGATTCTTCCCTCGTGATGGCTGAATCACCATCAATCAAGCCAAACAACCAAAGCGGGGCAGAGACATCCATGTAACACGGTAGTCCTGGTGACGAACGTGACAGGAAAAGAAGAAAGGGATGCAAGTAGCTGTACTATTAATCTGTACCACCAAAAGCGACAAGCACCGTCGAAATAACAAGGGTTCACTATCCACGAGGCGTCCTTAAACAAGTCAATGACATTACACCTCTGGGCCCTGCTCAAAAAGGCTGGGCCGCGTGGGCGCCCAACTGTCTCGTTGGCAGAAGAGAAACTTAAGAGGGAGAGAAGGAGAAAACAAAGGAAATAACTACCCCCCCCTCTAAAGGAAAAGGCAGCCCGGAGTAAACCTTGCCCCTCTCAAGCCTATGCCACAAGAAGGCAAAGAAAAACAAAAAAGCTAGGCCTCAACAAAGCGAACGACATCCTCAACAAAAAACTCCTTAAACAAGTGTAAGTAATCGTTGATTAACGGACGTTTCCAGACGCTCGGCATACATGCTAAACAGACATACCAGTACAGTCAATGACGTTACCCCTCTGGGCCCTGCTCGAAAAGGCTGGCCGCGTGGGCGCCTGACTTAAGGGTTGGGAGGACATACCAGGACAGTGAGTGCTCATGTAAGTGCGCGATATGACACCTTTCACCCTGTTGGCCGAGCTTCATTTCAGCATGGCCCAGAGGTGTAACATCATGAAACTTTCGCCCTGTTGGCCGCTGGGGACCAGACCTGGACCAGCCATTGGCGGGATACCCTAGCAACAGCTTGAACTATGATACAGGTGCATTTTAGGGACTTAATCCTTCAAAATGCACAGCGATGTCAGGGGAGGAGATTGACAACCCAGCAGCTCTCGCTTTCCCATGCAAGGCATGCAAAACATCAGAAACGCTGCTCCGAGTTCAAGAACTTGGATACCATTTCGAGGTCGGCGGCCTGGCCGGCTGCACCCAGGTGTCCCCTGGGATTGATCACGCACAGGCGGCAAGGTAAACGCTATCGTCCAAAGCGCTGCTCACATCGCCTTCTAGCTGGTCAGGCCAATAATGGGTGGGTGGATATGGCAAATGGGGATAAGTGAGGCACATTTTGAATTTAAGACATACAATGTCAGCTGAGGAAGCGTTATCGTCCAAAGCGCTGCACCGTTTTAAGAAACTTGGACATGGCTTTGAGGAAGGCTGGCTGGCTGGCAGCGCTCAGCAGTCCCATGTGGTAGATCTCGCACAGGGAGCGAGGGCAGCGCTATCGTCCAAAGCGCTGCTCCGTGTTGAGGAACTTGGACATGGCTTTGAGGAAGGAACGCTGGCTGGCAGCACTCAGCTGTCCCATGTGGTAGATCTCGCAAGCCCGTGTGTGGAATGGCGGGTAGCCAGCCAGGGTGGGAACGGGGCCATACACCTGGGAAGGAAAAGGTACGAAGCGTATCATTTAAAAAAAGGTTTCCAAGCCGGATTTGCACTGAAAGGGGAGTCCCTCACCGCACTGAATGGAATGGCGGGTAGCCAGCCAGCGTGGGAACGGGGCCATATACCTGGAGAAGGAAAAGGTACGAAGCGTATCATACAAAAAAGGTTTCCAAGCCAGTTTTGCACTTAAAGGGGAGTCCCACTCGCTGAATGGAATGGCGAGTAGCCAGCCATCAGGGGCACGGGGCCATACACCGGGGAAAGAAAAGGTACGAAGCGTATCATTCAAAAATGTTTCCAAGCCGGCTTTGCACTTAAAGGGGAGTCCCACCACGCTGAATGGAATGGCGGGTAGCCAGCCAGGGTGGGAACGGGGCCATATACCTGGAGAAGGAAAAGGTACATACCGGTAGCGTACCGTATCATTCAGAAAAATTTGTTGAAGTCAGTTTTTCACTGAATGGGAGTCCCACCCCACTCTAAGGTACGGCGGGTGGCCAGAGAACGTAGGAACACGCCGGATGACCAAGGAAGCACATCATTCAGATAAAAGGCTACCAATTCATTTCATAACGTTAGCCGGATCCCACTCCGTCACATGGAATGGTGGAACATAAGCGAACGTATGATTGCATGAACGGGCCAATGGTGACATACACTCAACTACTTAAGGACCAAGAGTGGTCTCACACAAAATATCTGAATGTCGGGTACCGTAGATTTGTATTGCCTTCCCTTGGGTACCGTAACAGTGATTTATTTTTTCAATGCTTCCCCCTGGCCAAAACTTACACGATCTCCCCCCCCGTTTTATAACCCAAACTGGCATTGTAAATCGGGGATTTTGTACTAACATGAAAAGCTCTGACCCCTTCACAACGTGTAGATTCACATTGCCCCCCCATTGAGTGGGGGGGCAATGTGAATCTACCATACTGGTTCTTTTCAATGGCACGCATGTAATTCCAGTGGACAAGGCCTCTGATGAGGCACAGATTTCATTATAGCACGCATCATCGTAGCATCTTTGTGGCCTGCTGCCTCTAAGCGGCCACCAACCAGGGGCCTATGGCAACCAAATCTTGGCTGACCTACAGCCAGTGGCTCAGGCAGCAGGGCTTGCTGCACCAGCCCCCCTGCCCTGTGTATGGGCTGTGGCGTAACAGCTTATCTGTATCTGAAGCAATCAAACATGCATGGACAAAAATCGGCATGCATGGACAAAAATCTAACAGCAACCTAACATGCATGGACGCAAATCGATAAGAAAAGCTTCGTTATTTCTAACGGCCATACATCCTTTCTCACCAGAACAGCACTAGGCTCCAGGTTCACAGCAGGGCCCGCGACAGCAGCAATGCGGGACGACAGCTCCCGCCCTGCAGCCTTGTAGCAGCCGCGGACCCTGCCAGCCTCCTCCTCGTCGGCGCCGGCGCCGGAGCCACTACATCTACCGCCACCGCCACTGCTGCTGCTGCCGAGGACCTTGCCGGCCTCCTCCCCACCGGCGCCGGCACCACTACATCTACAGCCGCCACTGCCACTGCTGCAACTGCCGAGGACCTTGCCGGCCTCCTCCCCACCGGCGCCGGCACCACTACATCTACAGCCGCCACTGCCACTGCTGCAACTGCCGAGGACCTTGCCGGCCTCCTCCCCACCGGCGCCGGCACCACTACATCTACCGCCACCACCGCCACTGCCACTGCTGCAACTGCTGCGGACCTTGCCGGCCTCCTCCCCACCGGCGTCGGAGCCACTACATCTAACGCTGCCACTGCCGCTGCTGCCGCTGCCACTGCCGGCCTCCTCACCGACAGCGCTGGAGCCTGAGCCACTGCATCTACCGCTGCCGCTGCTGCCGAGGACCTTGCTGGCCTCCTCGCCACCAGCACCAGAGACAGTGCACCTACTGCCACCGCCACCACCGTCGCCGCCGCCGCTGCTGCTGCTGCCTTGATGCTGCACAGCTTCGTCCGCTCCCGCCCCCGCTCCTGCTCCGGCCGCGGTGCGTGCGACCTTCAGTACAGGCTCAAAGGCGTCCCCCGAGCTCAGCAAGTATACGAGCAGCCCCCACTGCTGCTGCTGCACATGCTGCTGCCCCCCTCCACACTGGCCCCCTCGCTGGCTCTGCTGCTGATCAATTCCAGTCGAGATAAGTCTGTGGATCTGGCTTAAAACTTGGCCCTGGTTCTCAAGCCACTGCTCAGGTTCCGCACACGCTGCGGCGCCCGTAGACCCGTCACCGGGGCCACCCGGATCTGGGCGCACGTCAGAGACGCTAGATCTACATCTGCATCGCAGCCCGGCGACGGTCGACAGATCAGCAGGCGCAGATGCCATGGCACTGGCGAGGACGATTGAGGGGTCTGGGATGCATCCGGCGTCATCTGGGGTCCATGCGCCGGCGTCAACCTGACCGGAGGGTCCCCGACCCGCATGGTCGGTAATGGGTTCCGAGCGCGGGCGGAACGGCGGTGCTGGGGCGTCTGACGAGTCCGATGGTGACCCCCCCCGGCACTCGGTTGGGCTGCTTGAATTCGAATTCTGATTCGAATTTTCAAACCGGCCATTGAAGGCTGGCGTGCTCAGCAGCAGGCCCTCCTGCAGGCTGGCATCGCTGACTGCTGGGTCTGCTGATCTGCCTGCACCTGTACCTGCGCCGCCGCTGCTGCTACTGCTGCTGCTGCTGTCGAGGCGGCAGAGAGGCGGCAGCGGCGGCGGCTCGGAGGAGCTGCAGCACATCTTGCCCGCAGGGATGTGGGAGGGGCTCTGGGCTGCTGCAGGGGCTATGATAGCCTCAAAAGGCGGGGCGCAGCCGCGGCCGCGGCTGCTCGCAATCCGAAGAGGGCCATCCAAAGCCTGCTCTGCCCAGCTGGCCTGAGAGGACAGGGGCATGCGTTTCGGTTTGTGAAGTCTGAAACTTGCAATTAATCAGTCACAGGGCATGGGAGTGCGCGCCGAACGGGAGGGGATTTCGGCTAACGGACTCAGATTAATGGTCTCTATATGGACTCTATATGGACTCTGGTTGGACTCTATATGGACTCTTATGGATCTTAAATCATGGGCTCGGATTGAGAGGGATTCTGACTCTCTAGATGATGGAGGCCAAGGAGTGTCAGAGACCTGGGGAATGCGACGCGGATTTTAAATCCAGGAATTTGCAGTCGGCCTTTTACAGCAGAAATATGGCATAGGAGTGCGCGCGCACAAGAGGAGGTTTTGACTACGGTAACAGACGATTCTCTATATAATGGATTTTGAATAAGTCTCCATATGATGGATTTTAAATCATGGGGTTAGATTGAAGGATGTTGATGGAGATTGATGGATTTTAATTTGTATTATATTTTACCGTATTGAGTCTAAAGAGTGCCAGGGAACTGGGGCATGCAATGCAGATTTTGAATCCCAAATTTGCAGCCAGCCCGTTGCACAGCATGGGCGTGTGCGCGAGAGAGATGGGATTTTGAACTAAAGGGCTCAGATTCATGGACTGAGTATCATGGATTTTGATTATGGACTTGGATCCAAGGATTGGACGGAGATTGGTGGATTTTGATTACGGTATGGACTTGGATCCAAGGATTGGATGGAGATTGGTGGATTATGATTATGGACTTGGATCCAAAGGATTGGACGGAGATTGGTGGATTGTGATTATGGACTTGGATCCAAGGATTGGATGGAGATTGGTGGATTTTGATTATGGACTTGGATCCAAGGATTGGATGGAGATTGGTGGATTTTGATTATGGACTTGGATCCAAGGATTGGACGGAGATTGGTGGATTTTGATTATGGACTTGGATCCAAGAATTGGATGGAGATTGGTGGATTTTGATTATGGACTTGGATCCAAGGATTGGATGGAGATTGGTGGATTTTGATTATGGACTTGGATCCAAGAATTGGACGGAGATTTGTGGATTTTGATTATGGACTTGGATCCAAGGATTGGATGGAGATTGGTGGATTTTGATTATGGACTTGGATCCAAGGATTGGATGGAGATTGGTGGATTTTGATTATGGACTTGGATCCAAGGATTGGATGGAGATTGGTGGATTTTGATTATGGACTTGGATCCAAGGATTGGATGGAGATTGGTGGATTTTGATTATGGACTTGGATCCAAGGATTGGATGGAGATTGGTGGATGTTGGTCGTAAGATTCTGGAGTAGAAGCAGCACTTGAGAACTGGGGCATGCAATGCGGATTTTGAATCCCGAAATTTGCAGTCGGTCTGTTGCAGGAGTTCCAGGACATGGGAGTGTGCTCGCAAGAGGAGGTTCTGACCAACGAACTTGAATTTGTAAACTCTAAACAACAGATTTGGATTCATGGGCTCAGCTTGGTTTGCTTTAGATTGATGGACTCCCAAGCAATATAATTTGATTCACGGGCTGGGATCGATGGATCTTGATTGCTAGATTCTGAAGTCCAAGGAGCGCCAGTCATCATAAGGGGCTTGCGTCGCTCACACGCATGCTGGGCGGGAGGAGTGTTAAAAGAAAAATCAACCCTTCACCATTTTTTCGCACCTGCAGCTCCACGTCCCTGGACAGACAGCCCATGTCGGCACTGGCCACCAGACAGCGCTGGAGATCCACTCGATGCGCCTTTATGTGCCCTGCGCCAAGCAAATGGTGGCGGGCTATCACTGAGAACTGGTGAGTGCGGCACAGGATGGTGGTGGTTGCAGGGCACTGAATAATGATTGGACAGTGAAGGAGAGGTGGAAGTAGTGGCAGTGCTATCACAGAAAATCGGAAAGAGAGGCAAATGATGGCGGATTGGCGGTGGGTGCCAAACACTGGGTAGTGATTGGAAAGTGAGGGACAGGGAGAGAGGCGTGGTGAAAGTGGTGGCAGGGCTTTCACTGAGAATTGGTCGGGAAAGCACAGAGTAGTGGTGCGTGCAGGGCGCTGGATGATGATTGAACAGTGAGGGACATGTTTATTTTTATCTTTGTACATATGTGACAAAAATTCCTTTCATTTGGGCTTTTTAAACATAGTTTTTTTTTACCCTATCACTATCGCTGCCCCCCTTCAGGTTATGTGGCGCAGCAAGCCCTGCTGCTTGGGCCGTCAGCCATAGGTCAGTCTAGTTTGGTCCCCATCGGCAGTTGTGTCATGGCTGACCAGCCGTCCCCCAAGGTGGTCGGGTACACACAGACACCCAGCTACACCCTTAAAGGGGATCTCATGCATATCATCACTATCACCAACCTCTTCACGTGGTCTAGTGCAGCAAGCCCTGCTGCATGGACGCCAGCCATGGGTCAGTTTTAAAGTTATGGTTTCCATTGGTTTCCTTATGGCTGCTCAGTCGCCCCACGAGGTAGTCTAACACACACTACTCAGCAGACATCTCTAGTTGATCTGGGGCAGCAAGCCCTATTACATGGGCCACCGGCCAGTAAAAACATTTGGTCCTTATGGGCATGGTAATGGCCGCCCTGCCGACCCCCCAAAAGAGGTATGGCGCACACTATCACTCAGCTGCCCCCCACAGAGGTCTGGCGCACATGAATACTGCCCCCCGACGCCCTTCACCTTGGGGGTCATACAGGAACAGATGCTCAAGGCCAGCTTCACAGCACCTGCATCAAGAAGGTCACATAAAAGGTGCGCTTGCTACGGTACACTTTAAGGCTAATTATAAATCAGGGTTGCGTACAGTAGGGTGTTGGGCGATAGCTACGCTGGTGCTTGGATCATCCAGGTGGCAAAAAGTTCATGCTGGCGTCCGTTATGTGGCGCCTGTAGGGCCATGCGTGTGGTTTGGGGAAGGCATTCTGGATTAAAGCAGTTTGTCCTGGCATGGGTAGGCTGCAGTGCATGCATGCCTACAGCCGGAGGGATGAACAAGTTGGCTAATTTTACTTTTTACTGTATGACAGTTTGCATTGCTTTCCGAGCACGATTCCCATGCGCATGCTGGCACCGTAAAAACAGAATATGAAAATCTGAATGCATGGGGCCACTGTTCATCAGCGGTCATACACAGCCACTTCAAAACTGTCATCTTGTTGTTTATAAACTATGCATCCACGCAGGTAGGCACGCACCACTCCACCAGACGTGCTGCCATGCCGATGTCGATTGGTTGGCCGGCCGGTTGGGCGATCACAATGGCCAGACGTGCCAGTGCGCAGGGCGGGGTAGAGGTGCCAGCTTTGGATGCTGAAGGTGCGTGGCCCGGCGCCTTGCTGTCACTGATGCTGCAATTCTTATCAGTGGAAGAGGGGGCTGCAAGCTTGGGGCCTCGGAAGCTCCAAGAGAGCTCGCTGAGGGCCTGGAGCGCCGCGAACAGCGAATCCAGCAAGATAAATATAATGTAATGCATGGTACCACCAGACTGAAACCTCGCAGATCCGCCAACTTGGGTGCCAGAGGTGGCTTCCTGGCGATCGAAGTCGGTCGCGGTCGGTGACTCCGTGTCCTCCTGGGCGGTTTGCGGTGGTTGTTTCTGCGGTGGTTGATCGTTGTCAGAACTTGAACCTACGATCTATATCCCTGTACGACCAGCGCCTGGTAAATGTTGAGCTTGCAGAGCTGCAAGTAAAAGCATCTGTAGCAGGTCGCTGAACCTTGATGTCAGCTACATGAGGAGTAGCTGCCAGTTGTTGCTGTTTGACTTCATTTCTCCACCTGTTCCTCTATCTCTTACTCCACCCCAAAGTAGAGCGCACGTGGATGTCAGGCTGGAGCTGATGACACAGGCTGCAAATCATGCGGCTGGTGACTGGCTGACTGGTGAGTCTCTGCTTGATTACCGGTATTTTAATTTACATGTAAGCGACATGTCCTATCGTCCATCATCCCTAGCTCTGCATGTCATCCTCCAAGCGTTTGATGCCCGAGGCCATACCCCTGACGAGCGGACCCAGCTTCTGGAGCTGCACAGCATGATGCTGTATCGTATCCTGCTGGGGAATCGCCCGTTCTGTGCCCTCAAGAACATGCAAGCGAAGATGGGTGGCATGACTAGGAAGCAGATCTTCAGCTGGCTGAGGAATGCATCGGCCCGGCTGATGGCTGGCACTCGAGAGCTTGCCCCCCGCTGTGCGAGGGATGCTGCATGAGCAGGCCCTCAACAAACTTGGAGGGGCTGTTCGGAGCCATAAATGAGCGTTGCGGGTTTAAGCCGGGGGCCGATGTGACGGATGGTGCCTTGAGAGGTATAGAGGTGTCTGGGCAGGTGGCTATGACCGAGGCTGACGGAAGCTGCATGGCGAGTGCTACAGCCGCGTGTATCCTCGGGCCTCCAACGCATGGCTGGGGTGTGCGCAACCAACCAACAGCAACGCAGGCTTACCATCAGCCATGCAGCGACAGCCTCAGCCAGGGCCAAGAAGGCAACAATGCAGGAGATCTTCAAGATGAAGAGCGGCAGCAGCTAGGCAGTTCCCCCTGACATTGCTGACAGCTAGACTCTGCAAGGGCTTTAGTATTCTCAGTCCTCTTTTCCTCCCCAGCCTTTTGTTCAGTCCATTAACTTTGGCTTCCTTTTCTTTTTCCTGCCCACCTCGTTCTTTTAATTTCCATTTATCTTGTAGTGATCTGCTTCTGGGATCCCTCTTAAGGATGTAGTATGGGGTTGGAATCCTAAGCCACTAAATTGCGGTTGTTTGTCCAGGAGAGTCCATTCCTCAAGGGGCGTTGGTTCTGTTTATCCTGGCTGTTCTTGTTCATTTCGTGCCCGCACCGGTTTCCGGGCACCTGTCCCATGCATCAAATGTGATGCTCCTCTGGACTGTCAAAACTCACTGCAGGGGGAGGTGGACAAAAGTGTACCATACGGTATGCACAAGAATTGTGCCTTTCATTTCCTATCCGTACAGTTGGGCGTTCATATGGCCGACCCTTTTCGAGCAAGAGGAGCAGAGGTGTAACATGAACCCCTGCCCCTGTCCCTGTGGCCTCCCCAGTCTCCATCGACTTCAAGAACCGGAGCAGGGGGGCAGGCCTCCTCACCAAGCTGCAGATAAAAAGAGCCTTGGCCTGGCTTGACACGATTCAATTTCCCCAGAATTTGTCACTCATGTGTCAGCATGAGCAGAGAGGGTCCCTGGCCTCCTGCAGGACTGCCTCCACGACTGCCCTGCATTTGCTGGCTGAAGCATGCATCTTGCCTAGGCCAGATTTAGTCTTGTCCACCTGGTCCTGGTCCTGTCCTACCTGGTTAAGGGTTTACACAGATAGATCACTCGCTTATTTAAGCAGGGCCCAGAGGTGTAACGTCATTAACTCACTTAATTTTCACATACGCATTACACAGTTGCATACAGACTTTTCACATTCATGTCACTCAAACACTCTTGTCTTTCCCCTATCAAATATTATGGGAGTTGTTCTACCGAACTCTTTTGCACCCACGTCGTGGTCTTTGACTGGGTCCTGTCTTCTGCAGTGTGGGGTTCATTCCAAGCTAATGCACGTTGGTTGCGTGTTGGTTGCTTGACCAGGGGGGTCACTGGTTTTTGCTGGCTGTTCTAATGTATTTGGTGTATGTGCCGGGTTACGGCAACATGTCCATCAAGCGTGATGCTCTGCTGGAATGAAAACAATTCACACAAATTTTCACCATAAATTTCACCCGGTCTTGTCTTCTTAGTTTTGTTCACTTGGTCATGTGAAGTTTTGTGAAATTTTACAGTCCAACAGAGCATCTCATTTGATGCATGGGACATGTGCACGTAAAACGGTACAAGCGCTTGATACACTAGGACAGTAAGCGGAAACCAGTGACCCGCCTGGGCAAGCAACTATCGCACAGCCACAACAGTGGCGTGGGAATGAAGTCCTGATCTTATCCAGGCCAGACTTGCAGGATAAGCACTAGCTGTGCTGTCAGAAACTCTGTTGCTGACGTCATGACTCATGACAGAGGATGTTGGGTTCCTTCATGAAGGTAGGCAACCTTGCACAGATTCGGAAATCCAACTTGCTTTGATGGCAGCGTCAGCTTTTTCCCCGGGCAGCACCAAACTCAGAAGGAGAAACCATTTCCCTTGCCAGGTCCATGCCGGGTCCATCTGGCAGCGTTTTATTCAGTTCAGGATGGTGCGTAACTGCATGCCTGCTAATCCTGGCGGGATTATCGGCCGTGTGGAGCTGGTAGGGGATCAGCAAGATCAATTCCAGCTTCCCTTCAGAGTCAGGATCATGGTGCAGCCACGCCACCCTCCTTAGTTAGGTGACAGGAACATGGAACCAGATCCAAGGTGCAGCCTAGCTGATATGTTGTGATAATGACGTTACACCTCTGGGCCCTGCTTAAATAAAGCTCAGCTACGTCGAGAGGAGGTGCTAGAGGGAAGAAAATATAGCAAGTTCATCCACTAAACAAGAAGAACACAAAGGTCAGGCAAACTAGCCTTCAAAAAGCTATACTACAAGTTGCACAAAACCAGGGCCTCTGACCCCGGGCCTCTGACCCCTGTCTGTTGGCCCTTCAACGTCCTGTCTGGTTGGGAGGAAGAAGGAAAGGAACTTAAGGCTGTTATTTGTGTGCACCAGGCACCAATGGGCGGCTACCACTGGACCGGCTACCCAAGCAGCAGTGCATGCTGCACCCTCAGGCGCATGCCAACACGCAACTGAAATTTATTTACAGCACACGTGAATGCGCGAATGACGTTACACCTCTGAGCCCTGCTGAAATGAAGCTCGGCCACGGCGGCAAACAAAAAGTCAGCTAGGCGCACACGTGAAGGATTGAATGATGTCGCACCTATGAGCCCTGCTCAAAAGGCCCTGCTATATGTGCGCCCAACAGTCAAGCTGGCAGAAGGAAAGTCAAGTTGAGAGGGGAAAGGAAAGAATGGGAGGGACGCAAAAGAGAAGGAATGATCCCTCCCCCTCCATTCCCATCCCCCCCAAAAGGCCAAAAGGAAAGGCAATGTGAAGGTTCCTCACCCTTGGCTTGTGGGTCAAGGCCTGAACAAGGGTAAATTAAAGAAAGGAAAGAATGCAAGAGAGGATAAAAGGAAAATATACCGCCCCCCCCCCCAAGGATAGGAAAATAAAACCAATCCCCAGCTCCTCAAGAAACTAGCCCTCAAAGGTGTCAACCACGTCCTCCACAAAAGCCTAAGCCTCCCACCCATGCCTGCGCCATCCGGGGGCCTGTCCAACCCCTCTCCCTAAGCTTATCGTTCACTCAAGGGTACTGGAAGCAAACATGTAGCGCATCCTCCACCCCACCTTCTGCCCTTGCCCAACACCGCTGGCAGCAGCGTGTCTCGCGCTGTTGACCGCTATGCCGTCCTCTGGTGTCATCCGTGATATCAGACCGCGCCGCAGCTGTAGGTTTGTGCGCACACAAGCACACGCCCTGTTGCTGTTGCGGCTCATGGCAAGCGCCTGCAGTAGGCTGGAACCAGGCGCGGTAGGCGGCTGCCGACCTGCGATCAGTGGTAGCTTCTCTGGGGTATCCTCTGCCAGACGCCTCCAGCTGCGCCTGCTTGTAGGCTGCGTCCACTGGTCATATCACCTCTGAGGACGGGGAGTGGCTTCAGGTCAGAGACCGCCTGACACAGTTTGGGGACAACAGCTCCCCGCTCCAACTCCTCTAGTGCCCCCATCGGTTCACCGCACCATGTGCGCCCTCCGCAAGCTGCAGGTCGGCCGCCATGAGTGGGCTGTCTTACTATGCTGCGGGTGCCACCACTGAAAGGTTAGAAGCAGAGCATGTGCTGCCACCAAGCTCGTTGTAACAGCTGGATCTGCAGCTTAGGAGAGGCCTTTACAGGTCAGGCATTTCACGTGCCCAGCAGTGTCTTTATGAATGACCCAGACTCATTTGAGCAAATTTTTGCCAGGGTTGCAGGGAAGGTTTATTTGTGGGTTGCTTACCATAGCCAGAGCAGATCGTAGCGTTGGCTGAAGGCTGCGCCTCAAATCAGTTCCAATGACAAGTTTTCTGTCCCTGTCCACTCATCTGCCTACGGGTTTTAAGGGCTCAGGATTTAGGGCAGGGCTAAGGGTCTAGGGCAGGGTTAAGGGTCTAAGGCAGGGTTAATGGTTTAAGATAGTTTATGTTGAGGCTGTGCTTCCACACATTTTCACACCTGGACACATTTCCAATTGACCCCCAAAGAGATGAAAATAACTCCGGTTGTAGCTGTGCTTTGTTCTCCCCGCAGGAACTGGCGAGGCAGCGACCTCCGAGGTTGAGAGGCTCCGGGCTATCCTGGCAGGCATCAACGCGACCCCCGCTCTGCCGCCGCCTGCCCCAGATGAAGCTGCAACCCCCGCTGAGCCGTTGAGTGCTTTGGACGGGGATGAAGCATCCACTGTGCACCCGGGCGCCTCAGGTAGAGCTGCAGCCCCCCACCGGCTGCTTGATGACCCAGAGGGAGCTGCGGCCCCCGCTGGGCTGCAGGACTCCCTGGATGGGACGGAGGCCCCCACTGTGATGCCGGAGGCTCCCAATGCGTCCGCGGTCGGCGTTGCGTCCTCATATGCCCACGGCTTGATGGTTGAGCTGAGGGTGCGGAGGGTGGCGGCGCTCACAGCAGTGATCAGCAGGCTGGAGCGGGGGATGAGGGGGCAAGAGGAGCTCTGAGAGTGAGAGGGGGGCAGCTCTGAGAGTGAGAGGGTGGCAGCTCTGAGTGTGAAAGGGTGGCGGCTCTGACTGCAGGTATCTACATTCTGAAGCGAGGATTCTGGGGAAGAGGGCGGCAGCCGTAGGGCCTTGTCAGCATGGGGCCGCAGCCTGGTCAGCATCTGTGCGAAACTCCTCATGCTGCTGCTATGGAAGTATGGAAGTCACTGCCAACCCGCAACGCTGCTTGGAATCGGTATCATGACTTCAAGAGTACAGGAGCAACATGCAGATGATCATCACTTCCTAGAGTGCCCAGATGCGTACAAAGGCTGATTCCGATGCTGAACGCATGCCCAGTTGCTCACTGAGGCTGGGCGGATCATCATGTGCCCAGATGCTGATTTAGGCTGACACAGTTGAATGATAGGGACATCAGGCCAGTGAGTTATAAGAACATACGGGCATCAGAGGATTTGATGGGCAGATCCGAGACACAAATGATACATAGGGATATCAGGCCATCGATCCCAGTCAGGTCTGAGCCGTCATGGTGGTACATCGCCAATCGAGGGCGAGGGCAACAGGAGAGCAGGTGGCTGGGTGTAGGTCACTGCCCGTGCTTTGAGTAGAGCCTTGGAAAGAACGACCGGTGCCGCCCAGCTGCGAATTTCTGTGCGTTGCGGCCATGGTGGAAATTAAGGACAGGTGGACGATGGTCCGCACTCCCATGTCCCCTCACGAGACATGAGCCCATGACCTTACCCTCCTTGGTCATGGTATGGTGGCTGGCAAGGAAGATAACAGCAGCAGTTAGCTGATAACAGCAGCAGTTAGCTGACTCCGAGGCGATCCCATGCACCCATGTGTCTGAGATGTTTGGGTTTCATCGCTTGCATGTTCCGTTATGTGCGTGTGTCATTGCTTCCTGTCGCTGCATCAGTCTCAACAATTGCTAAGTTATCGAGATGTCATTTATGCGCGTTGTTTGAATGCATGCCTCTGTTTTGCGGAGACACTTAGTTAGGGGCGCGTGTACGGAGGCGGTGTCTGACGCGGTTCGACACGTTTTTGCCGCCCAGCACGTTTTGGACCCCCCCACGTTTTAGGGTTCCTGGGTTCGGCTGCGACTTTGTCCTTGCACGAGCATTGGAGGTATATAATCTCTTCATCTCATCGCATCGAGAAGTTGGATTGAATAGTCCAGGCAGGAAGAAAGAAAGACATAGCAGAGCGCCGAAGCGCGGCATCTGTGCAGGGTCAGCCAGTTGGACACACCTCGCAGCATTGAGGAACACACTAGCACAGGACATTCCAGCCCATCTTATCATCCAGAATGATGCCACTTAAGGGATGCCCAACATTCGCTAAGGGCACCAGCTCCAAGATCACGACCCGACACCAGTTTGTGTTGAGTTCACACCGGTGGGTCTACAAATTGAGGCGGCCGCTAGTTCAAATCATTTACATTATGAACAATCTTTAAAGCCTGCCTCGTCCTCTTCATCATGCAGCGCCCTACCTCTGCGTCTGGGAGATGCTCGATGCCCTGGTAAGTGTTTGATGCACGAGTGTCGGTCATCATCACGTCAACAAGGTCGGTCGTCTGATTGCATTCATCTGTCCATCTGCAGCTCGCCTGGTCGTTGGGAACGGCAGGAAAACGATTGCAGCGAGATCGGCTGTGAAGGAGGCTTCCTCAAGCGTGAGTGCTCTGTCTCCCCCATGCCCCTTTGAATCCTCCCCATCACCATGCATTTCCCTTGATCATCATCCAGCAGTGCAAGCCCTTCACCCCATTGCCATATTGCATTGCCACCATGCGCCTTGCCATCATCATGCTTCGTACACACCTGGCCCCATACCCCCCACTGCTCCTGTCACTCACCCCTGTCTTTCTTCACATCTGATTTGATTTCCTGTCCCTCCCCTCCCTCCCGTCGCAGTCTATTGTGCATGCGGCTGTTGCATCCAAGCTCGTCAGCAAGAACGATGTAATCCAGCTGTACCGCTACCCCGGACTCACCGAGTCGGCATCGCAAACACTCCTTCGCAAGGTTGGTGCTTAAGTGGCAGCCATGATTGCTGTGTTGATCTGGAAGTGCCTTAGTCATCCGTACTGGCGGCGACTGTCTTAGTGAATACCGTCCCATACCCTCCTTCTTTCACCCGACATGAATCTCAGCCTCCTCTATTGCGTTGTCTGCCACTTGCCCCTCTTCCGATACTCAAGTGATTCGTATTTTTATCTCCGCTTTTGGGTTCCTGAGTCCTGACGCATGCTGTGCCTTCGTAGGCCAAGGCCAAGGTGTGCGATGCAATCACCGCTATCGACGGAGAACAGTGCTACAACGTGGGCACCATCGCTCAGCTCGACAGCAAGGAGGCCGAGACTCTCGCATGGTGAGGAACCGAATAAGTGTGACCCCTTGGCGCGCCGTCAGCTCGCATCTCGTCGTTTCTTTGAAGGCCCCCTCTTGTAAAGATGTGACCCCACCTACATTCCCACCTGCACTAAGACCTGGCCCTGTGTGAGATCTGTTCTGTCCCTGAACTCCTTGCCCTCTCCCCCCCCTGCATTCAGGCTGCTGCGTGAAACTTTTGAACCGGAGATGCTTACCCCTGACTCCAAGTTTCAGCCCAACAACAACACAACGACTGTGGTCGAGGTGAGAGCATGATAGAGCATGATTATGGCCACTGACTGAACCTGATTGATGCATTCTGTATTTTCTCCTGCTGGTCCGAAAATACTGGATCATGTGTCAGATTTGTGTCCTTCTGGAAACCGAATCACTTAAATCACTAACCTCACTCTTCCCGCCTTAACCACAGGTTGGCCCTCGCTCCACCTTCTCCTCTGCCTACTCCACCAATGCGGTCTCGATCTGTGGCTCCACCAGCCTGAGCAAGGTTAATCGCTTGGAGCGATCCAGGCGCTACCTGCTGACCTCTTCGCGCCCGCTGACGGACGAGGAGAAGGCATCCTTTGCCGGGCTAGTGCACGACCGCATGACTGAGGAGATCTACGTCAAGCCTGCAACGACTTTCAAGTGAGTTCACAAATTGAGCCTGGCCAGATCTAATTTGGTGCAAAGCCAGATCAAGCTTGCAACGAACTTCAAGTGAGTCATACATGACTATTGAGCCTGACCTGATTTGATGTGGTGTACCGCTGCGCTACCACAATGATGAAAAGTCTTAACTTTCTGACTGTACTAGCCTATCCTTTTTCAATCGAGTACTTGCTGATCCTTATTAATATTTCCCTGGTTCCAAATCCTTCCTTCTGACCAGCCCTCCCCTCTGATTACTTCCCCAGGATTGATGCCAAGCCTGCGCCTGTCTTGAGCATCCCAGTCATGGCCGAGGGTCGCGCAGCACTGGAGAGCATTAACAAGGTGGGCCCACACCAAAGTGATGCACCACTAGTGGCCATTCGCCTTCATCATGTGACATCATGCCTTCCATTCTCATGTCTGTTATTTACCCAGCAGATCACCTGTGGGGGCCCAGTTCTTGGTGATGACCAAACCAAACTTTCGTTCTACCGATTAGGCGCAAGCCTATGTGGAATACTCTGGAGACCTGAACTGAAAGAACTGTGACCTCACTTCCCACGCCTACAGTAGTTGTGCATAAGTCCACATGCACCCCCTCATGCTAAGCCTTTGGTCTTGCAGTCAAGGAAACTGTTTTTGAGTACCCTGCTCCATTCAGCTGTCTGTATGATTACTTTGGGTCTTGATTGAGTGCCTTACTCAAAATCCATGTCCACTGGTAGGTAACATACATGCTGGCGAGCCTTACCGAACATATATCTCCCCTGCTCTCTTTTGTCCTAGCTGATTGTTTGCTTTTGCTAGCTCTTCCTACCTTACCCTCGCCTGCCATATAAATCCCTCCCGCAGGAGATGGGACTTGCTTTTGACGAGTGGGACCTGGATTACTACACTGCCCTCTTCAAGGACGACATGAAACGCGACCCCACCAATGTGGAGCTTTTCGATATTGGCCAATCCAACAGCGAGCACTCTCGCCACTGGTTCTTTGGCGGTGACATGGTGATTGATGGTGAGTGAATGTGAGGGATCTTCGCTGGTAAACAGTGCAGTGCATTGCTTCCAGTGATGTGATTGTCCTGTAGTGGCATGTGACAGTGGTGAATGTTTGATCTGGTGATCCTGATAAATGTTTCACAGTTCCGAGGCTTTACAAACCACTGATTATGTGTTACGTCTCGTATCCCACTGAAATGTTTGCTTTCCTCACCATGTCCTCTCAGGCGAGAAGATGCCCTCCACCCTGTTCAACCTGGTCAAGGAGCCTTGGAAGGTCAACCCCAACAACAGCGTGGTGGCCTTCAAGGACAACTCTTCGGCCATCCGAGGCTTCAAGGTCAAGCCCATGCTGCCTGCGATGCCTGGAGCGCCGTCACCCATGATGCCTCAGGACCGTGACTGGGATCTGCTGCTCACCGCTGAGACGCACAACTTCCCTTGTGCAGTGGCTCCCTACCCAGGTCAGTTGCCCCGCGAAAAGAACGTTATCTAAAGAAGCCAAGCTTGTTAACAACATTCCACAACATATGTATCCATAGTAGATTTATTCTGTTAATCATGCAAGTTCTTTTGCCCTCTGAGTTGTAATTCTGGCCCATGTTCTGGATCTTGAACCCTGAATTATCTTAACCTTGATTATAGCATTGCAGTCTAGCTAATCATGTGTACGAGGTGATCAGGATGTATTTTCATCCTCTTATTTTATGATTCCTAGCTCAGGCCCACGTATCTGGGCTGCCTGATCCTCATGAAGGCGGCCCTCGTGTTGTGGCCTAGATCAAAGATGGTCATTGCGACGTGCGAGACGACTTTCCCTGTTCGTCTGCTCACTACTAATGACTGCGATAACCTCCTACACCTTCCTACTTTGAACCCAGTTGTCAACCCTTCAAAGCATGATCACCCTAAAACTGGTTCACCCCCACAGAACCTGAAAGATACCAGGCCCCTATTCTTTCACGTACACTCATTCCTAGCTTGGATTTAAGCCTGGACCCCTTCTTTTCCTTTCCCTTGTCCTTGTGTCCTGCTGCATTCAATACTGACAGTCTCTTGCTGCCTTGCTCTTTCCAGGTGCTGAGACTGGCGCCGGAGGCCGCATGCGCGACACGCACGCCACTGGAACTGGGTCCATCATGGGCGCTGGCACTGCCGGTTACTGTGTCGGAAACCTGCAGGTGGATGGCTACACGCAGCCCCATGAGGACAAGAGCTTTGAGTACCCTCCAAGCCTGGCGTCCCCTCAGCAGGTAATTCAGAATTTCAATTGTAACGTCCTTTTTCCAGTTTGGTCTTGGAGCTGCTGTCGCGAGGGGTAACGAGTTTTTTCCAGGTCCTTCCTTCAGATGCCACCTTGCATATCTTCCTGAATTTGTGTTAATGTTTTCAGAGGTATTTATGAAGCTCCTTCCAATTCGATGCGCTTTTCCTGTTCCCTCTCAGATCCTGATCGATGCCTCCAACGGTGCCTCTGATTATGGCAACAAGTTTGGTGAGCCCCTCGTTGCTGGCTACACTCGCACTTACGGCCAGAGGCTGGTGAACGGGGAGAGGCGGGAGTGGATCAAGCCTATCATGTTCAGGTGAATTTACGCACTGCCACATCTCCCTTAAGCTGCCAGGAGTTTTGTATAATGCAATGAGCTGGTCATGACTGGTACATGTTTGTGCATCCAATGATTGGGTCCATGTGTCTTTGTAGTGATCAAATTCTGCAGCCACTGTCAAACAATGAAAACTTCGTGACCCACTTCACCCTCTTTTCTCCTCTCTGCAGCGGTGGTGTTGGCCAGATTGATCACCGCCATCTGGAGAAGGCTGAGGGTGAGATCTCTCATCTTGTGGTCAAGATTGGTGGCCCCTGCTACCGCATTGGACTGGGAGGTGGCGCTGCATCAAGCATGGCCTCTGGCTCCAACAACGCTGAGCTGGACTTCAACGCTGTGCAGCGAGGAGACGCTGAGATGAGCCAGAAGCTGTGGCGCGTTGTGCGCAGCTGTGTCGAGCTGGGGGACAAGAACCCGATTGTGCAGATCCATGACCAGGTGCGTGTCTTATTGAAATGCCTTCTAGGAATGGAGTGTCTGCTAGCAGGTATTTTTGGTGGGTCTGATGTTTGTGAACTTGAAGTGTCTTAGACAATTTTATGTAGCTTACGGCTGTTGTCAGGTATTCACTGCTTTGCGGTTTCTTTGTTTTTATGTCCCCTTGGCAGGAACTGCATTGGCAGTATCTTTTGGAACATTCACTTACCACATGCTTTCTATTTCCTTGCAGGGTGCTGGTGGCAACTGCAATGTAGTCAAGGAGATTATCTACCCCCTGGGTGCGGAGATTGATGTCCGTGCGGTGCGAGTGGGTGACGAGACCCTGAGTGTCATGGAGATCTGGGGAGCTGAGTACCAGGAGAACGACGCGCTGCTGATCAAGCCGGAGGACCGTGATCAGCTGCAGTCCATCTGCGACAGGGAGAGATGCTTTATGCAGGTAGGAGAAGAATGATCAAGCTTCATGTATTTTTTGTTTCCCTTTGGAGCAAAATGTGTTTTCTGGCCGTAACTCTGGCTTGAAGGATATTGGAACCTCATGTCCTGTAGCAAAAGTGTATGCCTTGGCCGTGACTGTGTCCTTGAAGGATACTGAATCTGTATTCTTAAACGGTTGTTCAATGTGTAGTTGGCTGCTAGTTTCTTGTAGAGCATCCTGTCACCCATACGCTGGCATGTGTGTGTGAAACTGCAAAGATGATTATCAAAAAATAATACATGTTGGACTACCGATTCCCTTCGGGGGCATGAGTATAACAAATGGCTGAGCAGTGAAACACACACTACACACACTTCATCATGGATACTGGGCCTTGATGTCTTGCACCTGCATGCATTTCATACACATTTCTTGCTTTAATAGATCTGTTTGTCTTGTTTGGTACATGGCGTGGAGGGGTTGACACCTGGCAGTGAGGATAACACCAATTGTGAGCGATGCTGTGATTTTAAACAATTAGACTACAATTCTCTGAGCTAAGGCACCGACCCCTCCAGCCTCCGCTGCCACTGAAACACACTTATTCATTTGCTCTCTGTCTGGCATTGTACCCTATGGCATGGCTGGGTGAGGTCCACTATTTTGCCGCTCCCCCCTGCTGCTGCTCACCTTTTTTTTATTCTATGCCACCCCAGGTGATCGGCACGATTGACGGCAGCGGTCGTGTGAAGCTTGTCGACAAGAACGCCCCTCCAGGGACCCCCCCTGCTGTGGACCTTGACCTCGACAAGGTGCTTGGCAAGATGCCTGCCAAGACTTACACCTTTGAGCGCACACCCAACCAGCTGTCCCCGCTGGCGCTGCCTGATGGCACCACTGTGATGGACTCGCTGCACCGCATTCTGAAGCTTCCGTCTGTTTGCTCCAAGCGGTTCCTCACCACCAAGGTTGACCGCCACGTGACAGGTGGGTGTTTGAGCGCTGCTGCATAATATGTTCTGCCCACTTGTCCTGTAGTTTTTCAGCACTTAACTAGGTCTGTTTTGAAGTGGAACATTTTATTAAGCATGCACACTTCCTGCACACTCCTCTTCATTCATTCTTCAACATATCCAACATAATATTTCTTGCCTACTGATGCACTTTTGCTGCCTCCCCTTGCGCTGCGGGTCTTGCCGATGATGTCACAACCATGCTAATACTGAGCCTCTGGGAGGCCGTGCCGACAAACTTTCTCTAAATTATCTGAGGCACACCCGCTTCACATCAGCGCTTGGGGGCACTGGTGGCCCACTCCATTTCACAACATTCTCCATGTGCACACACGTGCACTATATTGGGACTCCCCAAGAAATAATGCCCTGTCTTGATTCAGCACCTGTTTTGAAACCAATACCTGTCCACTGCACAGGTCTGGTCGCTCAGCAGCAGTGTGTCGGCCCTCTGCAACTCCCATTGTCCGACGTTGCGGTGTTCGCCCAGTCCCACCAGGACCACACTGGCCTGGCCACCTCGATCGGCGAGCAGCCCATCAAGGGCCTGATCGACCCCGCAGCCATGGCACGCCTGTCCCTGGGAGAGGCACTGACCAACCTCGTGTGGGCGCGCGCCACTTCGCTCCCTGACGTCCGAGCATCTGTCAACTGGATGTACGCGGCGAAGATGAAGAGCGAGGGTGTGGCCATGTACGACGCTGCGGTTGCTATCAAGTAGGTGCCAGGTCAAGGCTGGTTTGAGTATGGAAATCTCATCCTGTGCCTGATGGGTGTTACACGATATGATAGAACATGATCAGGCACTGCAAATCTTCTGCATGGCACTGCGTATCTTCTGCATGGCATTGTGTATCTGCTGCATGGCCTTGCAAATCTGCTGCATGCGCATGTGTCTACTGGTGCAGTGATGATTCAACACCATAAGTCAGTTCTGCTTCTGATACCCATGAAGAGAACCTGGTTCAACTCTGAGCACTACTTGAGGAGAGACATTGGAACTTTTTGTGAACTTCATTTGCACATGAGCAGTTGCCTATTTTTCAGCTAGGCGTTTCATGTTGTGGAGATGAGGTTGGGATGCTGGTGATGAATTTAGATCACAAATCATTCATGCGTGTCAATTGAGGGCCTCGCGGCTCCTTGAAATCACCTTATCTTTTCTCTGAGGCTCACTGCCCTGATCTCCACACTCACACACACTGAGCCCACTTGGTCAAATCTCCCTTACCTAAGCGCATCATTAGCACTACTACAACCGATGATGAGAATGCTCATTCATGCGTGTCAATTGAGGGTCTCGACCCGCTGAAATAACTTTCTTTCTAATCTTCTCTCTGAGGTCACCTTCCGTGGTGTGATGGATGTTCATATACGACTACAACATTCAACCTTGCATAACTTCTGTGGCATGCTTGACTCACTCATTTGTCAATCCCCTGCCCTGGCCAATGATGACCAATAATATTTGCTACTCTCGAGCGCGTTCAATGACGACAAATTAATCACCAAGATCGCTGATGGCCACTGACTCTTTTGCACACATGATTGCTGTATTTCCACTACAGGATAGCCTCACCTCCTACATATCTTGCCCACATCTCCTCACTGTACTTGATCTTCCCAGCCACTGTATTTAATCTTCTTACCCACCTCTACTCAACCTTTGTATCTTCCCACCTCAATTTCTCAGGGATGCTATGATCACCATGGGCGTGGCCTGCGATGGCGGCAAGGACTCCCTGTCCATGGCTGCAGCAGCTGGTGGCGAGACAGTGATGGCGCCAGGCAACCTCGTGGTCAGCGCCTATGTCAGCTGCCCGGACATCACGCAAGTGGTCACCCCTGACCTCAAGCTTGGAGACAACGGTGCTCTCATCCATGTTGACCTCGGTGCTGGCCGCCGGCGCTTGGGCGGTTCTGCCCTCGCGCAGACGTACAACCAGCTTGGAGACTCTTGCCCTGATGTGACCCCTGAGCACCTGAAGGCAATGTGGGAGGTGACTCAGGAGCTGATTGGTGCTGGACGCATTAGCGCTGGACATGACATCAGTGATGGTGGTCTGGCAACGACTCTGCTGGAAATGGGTTTTGCAGGTACGATGAGGGTGCTTGGCTGGGAACATGGCAGATTTCCTACATTTTTGAAAAACTCGATCAAGAGGGCTGGTTCATCACCCTCAGCCTAGATGAGCCAATCAACAGACCATAGCCTGAAGCATCTTGTTCCAGTGTTTGCACATTATGCTACATTTTCGTCAATGTTCGGCGGGTTGTTAGAGTCGCTCGCATGTGCAAAATCCGTGGCATTGCGTAGCGCTAAAACCCTGCCAAGATTGAGTCTCCGGGGCTTTGCGTGAAGCGCTTTGTGGCCGCTTACCGCCGCACGGCCTGCTCAGCACTCTGAACACACCCTGACAAGTAAATCTGAAGCTGGAATATATATTTGTTATCAATCTTCTGACTTTTTCCCTGCTGATGGCTGATAAAGTATAGAAGTGGTGACGACTGCCCCGTTGCCTGTACTATGATCTGACCATGCAGCTTTCTGTCCCCTCAGGTAACTGCGGTCTGTCAGCTGACTTGACATCACCTTCATCGGACCCCCACGGCGCCTTTGCCTCCTTGTTTGCTGAGGAGCTGGGCTTGGTGCTGGAAGTCAAGTCTTCCGAGGCTGCTGGCATTGCAGAGCTGTACAACAAGGCTGGCGTGCCTGCATCAGTGATTGGAAAGGTGAGAAGCTGTCACAGCAGCTACCAGTGCCTCCTAACGAGGTGACACATAAATACATGTGCCACATGCCTGCATTGTTTGCTCTGCAAGTGCTATTCGGA
This sequence comes from Limnomonas spitsbergensis, assembly GCA_037349105.1. NCBI lineage: Eukaryota > Viridiplantae > Chlorophyta > Chlorophyceae > Chlamydomonadales > Limnomonas > Limnomonas spitsbergensis. The sequence goes on along the minus strand of JAYJMM010000101.1, from coordinate 1,436,755 downwards.
TGTGTTATGCATGTTGTCGGAGTTGCAAGCAAGAGAGATTGCTGATTGGTGCTTTATGATGAACATACGAACCAACAACTGCTGACGGGGAACTCTGGTCGGTACCCCACTTCTGATTACGATATTTTATCATCTTTCGGGACTGAAAGCATGAGCCTCTCAACTCTCTCTCTTGCCTGCTACCCTATTTGTGACAATGCTGGATTACTCTAGGGTCTCTATTTTCCTCGGGGTGTATGCAAAGCATTCTATCGAGTCATGCCACTGTTGACATGCTTGTCCACCAGTGCCACACTTTGCCATGACACATCACACCCTGTTTTTGTCATGAAACATGCACACCCTCCCTCGCTGCCTTGGTGATGACAACATGAGTCCCAACAGTCTGACGGGGAACTCTGGTCGGTACCCCACTTCTGATGTTTACTCTTTTACCATCTTTCGACTGAAAGACATGCGCAGAGGAGGGTTTGCAGCATTGATTGCATGCTGGACATTCCATCTTCCAAAATATTTGTCATGCCCTTATAACATCCAAACCTTCATTCTTGCAGACCTCGTCTGGCATGGCAGTCAGCATCAGTGTTGCTGGCGAGCCTCAGATCCGTGGCAGGACGCCCCAGCTCCGCGACGTGTGGGAGGAGACTGCTTTTGTTCTAGAGAGGATGCAGGCTGCTGAGGAGTGTGTGGATGCTGAGCAGAAGTTGCAGAGCACCCGCAAGGCACCTACCTGGAAGCTGCCCTTCACGCCCATGTTCACTTCCGCTGAGAAGCTGGCATCCACCGACAAGGTCCGCGTGGCTGTCATCCGCGAGGAGGGAAGCAATGGTGACCGAGAGATGTCGGCTGCATGCTTTGCAGCGGGTATGGAGCCATGGGACGTCACGATGAGCGACCTGCTCAATGGTAAGAATACTGCCTTGTTGCCTCTAGGCACCAACTGCTGCTGATGAATATGAGGCTCACTTTTGCCCTCCATGATTGACCTGGCATGTTATCATTTGCACATCATGTAGAGAGAGTGAGAGCTTGGCTTTGTGATGAAGACACGAATCCAACAACTGCTGACGGGGAACTCTGGTCGGTACCCCACTTCTGATTACGATATTAATATCATCTTTCGGGACTGAAAGCCGAAGCTGCTCCCTCTCTCGCCTGTGCACATGTCCTGCTCATGCATCTATCTGAGCCATGTATCTAAGCAGATCCTGTCTCTTGTATTCATTCATGATTTCCTCATCTACTGAGTTGTATTTTATGCTTCCTCCTCCTCAGGCCGAGCCAGCCTGGACAGCTTCCGCGGAATTATCTTTGTTGGAGGCTTCTCCTACGCTGACACGCTTGACAGTGCCAAGGGCTGGGCCGGCACCATCCGCTACAACAGCCGTGTGCTTGAGCAATTCCAAGCCTTCTACAACCGCGAGGACACCTTCTCCCTGGGCATCTGCAATGGCTGCCAGCTGATGGCGCTCCTCGGCTGGGTGCCAGCCACTGGCAGCAGCAATGGCGTGTCAGCGCAGCTTCCCGACTTGGCGCAACCGCGCTTTGTACACAACAAGTCTGGCCGCTTTGAGAGCCGGTGAGACACTGAGGAACCTTCAGTATCGGCTTCATTCACACAGCTTTCATTTATTCAGCCCCTGCCTTTGCAGACAGGTTACTGACTTGATTGCACTCTCTTCAAGTACTTTCATCTGCTTGAGCACAATATTTGAATCTGCTAGTATTTTAAATAGACCTGAACCATCATGTTTTTTCCCTGTATGGCCATAAATTACCCCTAACTGATCATCTCTTTGCCTCTTGTCAGGTATGTGATGGTGAAGATCGCAGAGGACACGCCAAGCGTCATGCTCAAGGGCATGGGCGGCTCACAGATTGGTGTGTGGTGCGCGCACGGCGAGGGCCAGGTTCTGTTCCCCAGTGAAGAGGTCCGGAAGCAAGTGCTGGACAACAAGCTCGCGCCCATCCGCTATGTGGACGCAGACGGCGCTGAGACGGAGCAGTATCCCTTGAACCCCAACGGCTCACCGCTGGGCGTTGCCGCGCTCACGTCATCCAACGGGCGCCACCTGGCCATGATGCCGCACCCCGAGCGCTGCTTCCTGACGTGGCAGCTGCCGTGGTTCCCTACCGACCTGGGTCTGGAGGCCAAGGGCCCAGCGCCGTGGCTGAAGCTATTCCAGAACGCAAGGGAGTGGTGTGAGACGACGCCCGAGAGCAAGTAAATGCCACCAGCTGTGCCACGCGTCTGTTGCTTTTAGACTATTTTTGGTGTGATTGTCCTAATTGCGCGCACTTGCTTAGGTCTCTGTTCGATTTAGTACAACTACTCCTGGGGAGGCTTTGCTTTGCCACCCGGTGCTGAAATTTAGGCTTTAAAATGAGCTGTCACGGTTGGCCTCTGGTTTGAGCTTTGTGTGGCTCACAACTATTTGCGTTGTGATCTCACCTCAATATGCTTGTCTTTTTTATTATAAATCCAGCATGATGGTTCATCCGAAACTGTAATATCCGATTTTGGAGGGAATCAGCCACACACCCGGTACCTGATGGCTTGTAGCTGAACCAAGTCGTAGACTGCACAAAATACATTATAGTATGGCCCACTACAGGAACTCCGCACCTCCATCAATGGTATGGCAGTTCAGGTCCCTGGTGCTACATATGCCCTGCTGGTACGTCAGGACCCGGATACATCGGAGCCTGGTTGTCTGAATCAGGAGAAAAACTATGGGCTGGATAAGGAAGGAAGCATGCGGGAGAGGCGAAATACCATCCCAGCGGAAGTGAAAGTTGCAGGAAAACCCTAGTCCTTCTTAAATCATCAAATTTCATCCTCAAGAGAAGAACGAACAATCATACCAGGTAGTTTGTCATTATAGGGAAACAAGTGAGTGAGATTGCCGCTACAACGTTAACCTGAGGATGTCTTCCACAAGCCTGCACCGACCTTCAAGTGAGTTAACCAATGACTAAAGAGCCTGGCCAGATTTGAATTGTTGTTTTGCCAGGTTCCCCAAAGATGATTAGTCTTGCCTGTCCGACAGGAGTACGAGTTGTGACCCTCATTTAAATTTCCGTGGCCTTCACAGTCCTCCTTTCCGACCAGCCCTCCTCTCTGATTACTCCCTCAGGATTGACGCCAAGCCTCTGTGCCTGTCTTTAGCATCCCAGTCATGGCCGAGGGTCGCGCAGCACTCGTGAGCATCAACAAGGTGGGCCCACACCAAAGTGATTCACCACCAGTATCCATTCGCCTTCATCATGTGACATCATGCCTTCCATTCTCATGTCTGTTATTTACCCAGCAGATCACCTGAGGGGGCCCAGTTCTTGGTGATGACCAAACCAAACTTTCGTTCTACCGATTAGGCGCAAGCCTATGTGGAATACTCTGGAGACCTGAACTGAAAGAACTGTGACCTCACTTCCCACGCCTACAGTAGTTGTGCATAAGTCCACATGCACCCCCTCATGCCGAGCCTTTGGTCTTGCAGACAAGGAAACTGTTTTTGAGTACCCTGCTCCATTCAGCTGTCTGTATGATTACTTTGGGTCTTGATTGAGTGCCTTACTCAAAATCCATGTCCACTGGTAGGTAACATACATGCTGGCGAGCCTTACCGAACATATATCTCCCCTGCTCTCTTTTGTCCTAGCTGATTGTTTGCTTTTGCTAGCTCTTCCTACCTTACCCTCGCCTGCCATATAAATCCCTCCCGCAGGAGATGGGACTTGCTTTTGACGAGTGGGACCTGGATTACTACACTGCCCTCTTCAAGGACGACATGAAACGCGACCCCACCAATGTGGAGCTTTTCGATATTGGCCAATCCAACAGCGAGCACTCTCGCCACTGGTTCTTTGGCGGTGACATGGTGATTGATGGTGAGTGAATGTGAGGGATCTTCGCTGGTAAACAGTGCAGTGCATTGCTTCCAGTGATGTGATTGTCCTGTAGTGGCATGTGACAGTGGTGAATGTTTGATCTGGTGATCCTGATAAATGTTTCACAGTTCCGAGGCTTTACAAACCACTGATTGTGTGTTACGTCTCGTATCCCACTGAAATGTTTGCTTTCCTCACCATGTCCTCTCAGGCGAGAAGATGCCCTCCACCCTGTTCAACCTGGTCAAGGAGCCTTGGAAGGTCAACCCCAACAACAGCGTGGTGGCCTTCAAGGACAACTCTTCGGCCATCCGAGGCTTCAAGGTCAAGCCCATGCTGCCTGCGATGCCTGGAGCGCCGTCACCCATGATGCCTCAGGACCGTGACTGGGATCTGCTGCTCACCGCTGAGACGCACAACTTCCCTTGTGCAGTGGCTCCCTACCCAGGTCAGTTGCCCCGCGAAAAGAACGTTATCTAAAGAAGCCAAGCTTGTTAACAACATTCCACAACATATGTATCCATAGTAGATTTATTCTGTTAATCATGCAAGTTCTTTTGCCCTCTGAGTTGTAATTCTGGCCCATGTTCTGGATCTTGAACCCTGAATTATCTTAACCTTGATTATAGCATTGCAGTCTAGCTAGTCATGTGTACGAGGTGATCAGGATGTATTTTCATCCTCTTATTTTATGATTCCTAGCTCAGGCCCACGTATCTGGGCTGCCTGATCCTCATGAAGGCGGCCCTCGTGTTGTGGCCTAGATCAAAGATGGTCATTGCGACGTGCGAGACGACTCTCCCTGTTCGTCTGCTCACTACTAATGACTGCGATAACCTCCTACACCTTCCTACTTTGAACCCAGTTGTCAACCCTTCAAAGCATGATCACCCTAAAACTGGTTCACCCCCACAGAACCTGAAAGATACCAGGCCCCTATTCTTTCACGTACACTCATTCCTAGCTTGGATTTAAGCCTGGACCCCTTCTTTTCCTTTCCCTTGTCCTTGTGTCCTGCTGCATTCAATACTGACAGTCTCTTGCTGCCTTGCTCTTTCCAGGTGCTGAGACTGGCGCCGGAGGCCGCATGCGCGACACGCACGCCACTGGAACTGGGTCCATCATGGGCGCTGGCACTGCCGGTTACTGTGTCGGAAACCTGCAGGTGGATGGCTACACGCAGCCCCATGAGGACAAGAGCTTTGAGTACCCTGCAAGCCTGGCGTCCCCTCAGCAGGTAATTCAGAATTTCAATTGTAACGTCCTTTTTCCAGTTTGGTCTTGGAGCTGCTGTCGCGAGGGGTAACGAGTTTTTTCCAGGTCCTTCCTTCAGATGCCACCTTGCATATCTTCCTGAATTTGTTTTAATCCTTTCAGAGGCATTTATGAAGCTCCTTCCAATTCGATGCGCTTTTCCTGTTCCCTCTCAGATCCTGATCGATGCCTCCAACGGTGCCTCTGATTATGGCAACAAGTTTGGTGAGCCCCTCGTTGCTGGCTACACTCGCACTTACGGCCAGAGGCTGGTGAACGGGGAGAGGCGGGAGTGGATCAAGCCTATCATGTTCAGGTGAATTTACGCACTGCCACATCTCCCTTAAGCTGCCAGGAGTTTTGTATAATGCAATGAGCTGGTCATGACTGGTACATGTTTGTGCATCCAATGATTGGGTCCATGTGTCTTTGTAGTGATCAAATTCTGCAGCCACTGTCAAACAATGAAAACTTCGTGACCCACTTCACCCTCTTTTCTCCTCTCTGCAGCGGTGGTGTTGGCCAGATTGATCACCGCCATCTGGAGAAGGCTGAGGGTGAGATCTCTCATCTTGTGGTCAAGATTGGTGGCCCCTGCTACCGCATTGGACTGGGAGGTGGCGCTGCATCAAGCATGGCCTCTGGCTCCAACAACGCTGAGCTGGACTTCAACGCTGTGCAGCGAGGAGACGCTGAGATGAGCCAGAAGCTGTGGCGCGTTGTGCGCAGCTGTGTCGAGCTGGGGGACAAGAACCCGATTGTGCAGATCCATGACCAGGTGCGTGTCTTATTGAAATGCCTTCTAGGAATGGAGTGTCTGCTAGCAGGTATTTTTGGTGGGTCTGATGTTTGTGAACTTGAAGTGTCTTAGACAATTTTATGTAGCTTACGGCTGTTGTCAGGTATTCACTGCTTTGCGGTTTCTTTGTTTTTATGTCCCCTTGGCAGGAACTGCATTGGCAGTATCTTTTGGAACATTCACTTACCACATGCTTTCTATTTCCTTGCAGGGTGCTGGTGGCAACTGCAATGTAGTCAAGGAGATTATCTACCCCCTGGGTGCGGAGATTGATGTCCGTGCGGTGCGAGTGGGTGACGAGACCCTGAGTGTCATGGAGATCTGGGGAGCTGAGTACCAGGAGAACGACGCGCTGCTGATCAAGCCGGAGGACCGTGATCAGCTGCAGTCCATCTGCGACAGGGAGAGATGCTTTATGCAGGTAGGAGAAGAATGATCAAGCTTCATGTATTTTTTGTTTCCCTTTGGAGCAAATTGTGTTTTCTGGCCGTAACTCTGGCTTGAAGGATATTGGAACCTCATGTCCTGTAGCAAAAGTGTATGCCTTGGCCGTGACTGTGTCCTTGAAGGATATTGAATCTGTATTCTTAAACGGTTGTTCAATGTGTAGTTGGCTGCTAGTTTCTTGTAGAGCATCCTGTCACCCATACGCTGGCATGTGTGTGTGAAACTGCAAAGATGATTATCAAAAAATAATACATGTTGGACTACCGATTCCCTTCGGGGGCATGAGTATAACAAATGGCTGAGCAGTGAAACACACACTACACACACTTCATCATGGATACTGGGCCTTGATGTCTTGCACCTGCATGCATTTCATACACATTTCTTGCTTTAATAGATCTGTTTGTCTTGTTTGGTACATGGCGTGGAGGGGTTGACACCTGGCAGTGAGGATAACACCAATTGTGAGCGATGCTGTGATTTTAAACAATTAGACTACAATTCTCTGAGCTAAGGCACCGACCCCTCCAGCCTCCGCTGCCACTGAAACACACTTATTCATTTGCCCTCTGTCTGGCATTGTACCCTATAACCCCCCCTGCCGTGGACCTTGACCTCGACAAGGTGCTTGGCAAGATGCCTGCCAAGACTTACACCTTTGAGCGCACACCCAGCCAGCTGTCCCCGCTGGCGCTGCCTGATGGCACCACTGTGATGGACTCGCTGCACCGCATTCTGAAGCTTCCGTCTGTTTGCTCCAAGCGGTTCCTCACCACCAAGGTTGACCGCCACGTGACAGGTGGGTGTTTGAGCGCTGCTGCATAATATGTTCTGCCCACTTGTCCTGTAGTTTTTCAGCACTTAACTAGGTCTGTTTTGAAGTGGAACATTTTATTAAGCATGCACACTTCCTGCACACTCCTCTTCATTCATTCTTCAACATATCCAACATAATATTTCTTGCCTACTGATGCACTTTTGCTGCCTCCCCTTGCGCTGCGGGTCTTGCCGATGATGTCACAACCATGCTAATACTGAGCCTCTGGGAGGCCGTGCCGACAAACTTTCTCTAAATTATCTGAGGCACACCCGCTTCACATCAGCGCTTGGGGGCACTGGTGGCCCACTCCATTTCACAACATTCTCCATGTGCACACACGTGCACTATATTGGGACTCCCCAAGAAATAATGCCCTGTCTTGATTCAGCACCTGTTTTGAAACCAATACCTGTCCACTGCACAGGTCTGGTCGCTCAGCAGCAGTGTGTCGGCCCTCTGCAACTCCCATTGTCCGACGTTGCGGTGTTCGCCCAGTCCCACCAGGACCACACTGGCCTGGCCACCTCGATCGGCGAGCAGCCCATCAAGGGCCTGATCGACCCCGCAGCCATGGCACGCCTGTCCCTGGGAGAGGCACTGACCAACCTCGTGTGGGCGCGCGCCACTTCGCTCCCTGACGTCCGAGCATCTGTCAACTGGATGTACGCGGCGAAGATGAAGAGCGAGGGTGTGGCCATGTACGACGCTGCGGTTGCTATCAAGTAGGTGCCAGGTCAAGGCTGGTTTGAGTGTGGAAATCTCATCCTGTGCCTGATGGGTGTTACACGATATGATAGAGCATGATCAGGCACTGCAAATCTTCTGCATGGCACTGCGTATCTTCTGCATGGCATTGTGTATCTGCTGCATGGCCTTGCAAATCTGCTGCATGCGCATGTGTCTACTGGTGCAGTGATGATTCAACACCATAAGTCAGTTCTGCTTCTGATACCCATGAAGAGAACCTGGTTCAACTCTGAGCACTACTTGAGGAGAGACATTGGAACTTTTTGTGAACTTCATTTGCACATGAGCAGTTGCCTATTTTTCAGCTAGGCGTTTCATGTTGTGGAGATGAGGTTGGGATGCTGGTGATGAATTTAGATCACAAATCATTCATGCGTGTCAATTGAGGGCCTCGCGGCTCCTTGAAATCACCTTATCTTTTCTCTGAGGCTCACTGCCCTGATCTCCACACTCACACACTGAGCCCACTTGGTCAAATTTCCCTTACCTAAGCGCATCATTAGCACTACTACAACCGATGATGAGAATGCTCATTCATGCGTGTCAATTGAGGGTCTCGACCCGCTGAAATAACTTTCTTTCTAATCTTCTCTCTGAGGTCACCTTCCGTGGTGTGATGGATGTTCATATACGACTACAACATTCAACCTTGCATAACTTCTGTGGCATGCTTGACTCACTCATTTGTCAATCCCCTGCCCTGGCCAATGATGACCAATAATATTTGCTACTCTCGAGCGCGTTCAATGACGACAAATTAATCACCAAGATCGCTGATGGCCACTGACTCTTTTGCACACATGATTGCTGTATTTCCACTACAGGATAGCCTCACCTCCTACATATCTTGCCCACATCTCCTCACTGTACTTGATCTTCCCAGCCACTGTATTTAATCTTCTTACCCACCTCTACTCAACCTTTGTATCTTCCCACCTCAACTTCTCAGGGATGCTATGATCACCATGGGCGTGGCCTGCGATGGCGGCAAGGACTCCCTGTCCATGGCTGCAGCAGCTGGTGGCGAGACAGTGATGGCGCCAGGCAACCTCGTGGTCAGCGCCTATGTCAGCTGCCCGGACATCACGCAAGTGGTCACCCCTGACCTCAAGCTTGGAGACAACGGTGCTCTCATCCATGTTGACCTCGGTGCTGGCCGCCGGCGCTTGGGCGGTTCTGCCCTCGCGCAGACGTACAACCAGCTTGGAGACTCTTGCCCTGATGTGACCCCTGAGCACCTGAAGGCAATGTGGGAGGTGACTCAGGAGCTGATTGGTGCTGGACGCATTAGCGCTGGACATGACATCAGTGATGGTGGTCTGGCAACGACTCTGCTGGAAATGGGTTTTGCAGGTACGATGAGGGTGCTTGGCTGGGAACATGGCAGATTTCCTACATTTTTGAAAAACTCGATCAAGAGGGCTGGTTCATCACCCTCAGCCTAGATGAGCCAATCAACAGACCATAGCCTGAAGCATCTTGTTCCAGTGTTTGCACATTATGCTACATTTTCGTCAATGTTAGGCGGGTTGTTAGAGTCGCTCGCATGTGCAAAATCCGTGGCATTGCGTAGCGCTAAAACCCTGCCAAGATTGAGTCTCCGGGGCTTTGCGTGAAGCGCTTCGTGGCCGCTTACCGCCGCACGGCCTGCTCAGCACTCTGAACACACCCTGACAAGTAAATCTGAAGCTGGAATATATATTTGTTATCAATCTTCTGACTTTTTCCCTGCTGATGGCTGATAAAGTATAGAAGTGGTGACGACTGCCCCGTTGCCTGTACTATGATCTGACCATGCAGCTTTTTGTCCCCTCAGGTAACTGCGGTCTGTCAGCTGACTTGACATCACCTTCATCGGACCCCCACGGCGCCTTTGCCTCCTTGTTTGCTGAGGAGCTGGGCTTGGTGCTGGAAGTCAAGTCTTCCGAGGCTGCTGGCATTGCAGAGCTGTACAACAAGGCTGGCGTGCCTGCATCAGTGATTGGAAAGGTGAGAAGCTGTCACAGCAGCTACCAGTGCCTCCTAACGAGGTGACACATAAATACATGTGCCACATGCCTGCATTGTTTGCTCTGCAAGTGCTATTCGGATGTGTTATGCATGTTGTCGGAGTTGCAAGCAAGAGAGATTGCTGATTGGTGCTTTATGATGAAGATACGAACCAACAACTGCTGACGGGGAACTCTGGTCGGTACCCCACTTCTGATTACGATATTTTATCATCTTTCGGGACTGAAAGCATGAGCCTCTCAACTCTCTCTCTTGCCTGCTACCCTATTTGTGACAATGCTGGATTACTCTAGGGTCTCTATTTTCCTCGGGGTGTATGCAAAGCATTCTATCGAGTCATGCCACTGTTGACATGCTTGTCCACCAGTGCCACACTTTGCCATGACACATCACACCCTGTTTTTGTCATGAAACATGCACACCCTCCCTCGCTGCCTTGGTGATGACAACATGAGTCCCAACAGTCTGACGGGGAACTCTGGTCGGTACCCCACTTCTGATGTTTACTCTTTTACCATCTTTCGACTGAAAGACATGCGCAGAGGAGGGTTTGCAGCATTGATTGCATGCTGGACATTCCATCTTCCAAAATATTTGTCATGCCCTTATAACATCCAAACCTTCATTCTTGCAGACCTCGTCTGGCATGGCAGTCAGCATCAGTGTTGCTGGCGAGCCTCAGATCCGTGGCAGGACGCCCCAGCTCCGCGACGTGTGGGAGGAGACTGCTTTTGTTCTAGAGAGGATGCAGGCTGCTGAGGAGTGTGTGGATGCTGAGCAGAAGTTGCAGAGCACCCGCAAGGCACCTACCTGGAAGCTGCCCTTCACGCCCATGTTCACTTCCGCTGAGAAGCTGGCATCCACCGACAAGGTCCGCGTGGCTGTCATCCGCGAGGAGGGAAGCAATGGTGACCGAGAGATGTCGGCTGCATGCTTTGCAGCGGGTATGGAGCCATGGGACGTCACGATGAGCGACCTGCTCAATGGTAAGAATACTGCCTTGTTGCCTCTAGGCACCAACTGCTGCTGATGAATATGAGGCTCACTTTTGCCCTCCATGATTGACCTGGCATGTTATCATTTGCACATCATGTAGAGAGAGTGAGAGCTTGGCTTTGTGATGAAGACACGAATCCAACAACTGCTGACGGGGAACTCTGGTCGGTACCCCACTTCTGATTACGATATTAATATCATCTTTCGGGACTGAAAGCCGAAGCTGCTCCCTCTCTCGCCTGTGCACATGTCCTGCTCATGCATCTATCTGAGCCATGTATCTAAGCAGATCCTGTCTCTTGTATTCATTCATGATTTCCTCATCTACTGAGTTGTATTTTATGCTTCCTCCTCCTCAGGCTGAGCCAGCCTGGACAGCTTCCGCGGAATTATCTTTGTTGGAGGCTTCTCCTACGCTGACACGCTTGACAGTGCCAAGGGCTGGGCCGGCACCATCCGCTACAACAGCCGTGTGCTTGAGCAATTCCAAGCCTTCTACAACCGCGAGGACACCTTCTCCCTGGGCATCTGCAATGGCTGCCAGCTGATGGCGCTCCTCGGCTGGGTGCCAGCCACTGGCAGCAGCAATGGCGTGTCAGCGCAGCTTCCCGACTTGGCGCAACCGCGCTTTGTACACAACAAGTCTGGCCGCTTTGAGAGCCGGTGAGACACTGAGGAACCTTCAGTATCGGCTTCATTCACACAGCTTTCATTTATTCAGCCCCTGCCTTTGCAGACAGGTTACTGACTTGATTGGTGTGTGGTGCGAGCACGGCGAGGGCCAGGTTCTGTTCCCCAGCGAAGAGGTCCGGAAGCAAGTGCTGGACAACAAGCTCGCGCCCATCCGCTATGTGGACGCAGACGGCGCTGAGACGGAGCAGTATCCCTTGAACCCCAACGGCTCACCGCTGGGCGTTGCCGCGCTCACGTCATCCAACGGGCGCCACCTGGCCATGATGCCGCACCCCGAGCGCTGCTTCCTGACGTGGCAGCTGCCGTGGTTCCCTACCGACCTGGGTCTGGAGGCCAAGGGCCCAGCGCCGTGGCTGAAGCTATTCCAGAACGCAAGGGAGTGGTGTGAGACGACGCCCGAGAGCAAGTAAATGCCACCAGCTGTGCCACGCGTCTGTTGCTTTTAGACTATTTTTGGTGTGATTGTCCTAATTGCGCGCACTTGCTTAGGTCTCTGTTCGATTTAGTACAACTACTCCTTGGGAGGCTTTGCTTTGCCACCCGGTGCTGAAATTTAGGCTTTAAAATGAGCTGTCACGGTTGGCCTCTGGTTTGAGCTTTGTGTGGCTCACAACTATTTGCGTTGTGATCTCACCTCAATATGCTTGTTTTTTTATTATAAATCCAGCATGATGGTTCATCCGAAACTGTAATATCCGATTTTGGAGGGAATCGGCCACACACCCGGTACCTGATGGCTTGTAGCTGAACCAAGTCGTAGACAGCACAAAATACATTATAGTATGGCCCACTACAGGAACTCCGCACCTCCGTCAATGGTATGGCAGTTCAGGTCCCTGGTGCTACATATGCCCTGCTGGTACGTCAGGACCCGGATACATCGGAGCCTGGTTGTCTGAATCAGGAGAAAACTATGGGCTGGATGAGGAAGGAAGCATGCGGGAGAGGCGAAATACTATCCCAGCGGAAGTGAAAGTTGCAGGAAAACCCTAGTCCTTCTTAAATCATCAAATTTCATCCTCAAGAGAAGAACGAACAATCATACCAGGTAGTTTGTCATTATATGGAAACAAGTGAGTGAGATTGCCGCTACAACGTTAACCTGAGGATGTCTTCCACAAGCCTGCACCGACCTTCAAGTGAGTTAACCAATGACTAAAGAGCCTGGCCAGATTTGAATTGTTGTTTTGCCAGGTTCCCCAAAGATGATTAGTCTTGCCTGTCCGACAGGAGTACGAGTTGTGACCCTCATTTAAATTTCCGTGGCCTTCACAGTCCTCCTTTCCGACCAGCCCTCCTCTCTGATTACTCCCTCAGGATTGACGCCAAGCCTCTGTGCCTGTCTTTAGCATCCCAGTCATGGCCGAGGGTCGCGCAGCACTCGTGAGCATCAACAAGGTGGGCCCACACCAAAGTGATTCACCACCAGTATCCATTCGCCTTCATCATGTGACATCATGCCTTCCATTCTCATGTCTGTTATTTACCCAGCAGATCACCTGAGGGGGCCCAGTTCTTGGTGATGACCAAACCAAACTTTCGTTCTACCGATTAGGCGCAAGCCTATGTGGAATACTCTGGAGACCTGAACTGAAAGAACTGTGACCTCACTTCCCACGCCTACAGTAGTTGTGCATAAGTCCACATGCACCCCCTCATGCCGAGCCTTTGGTCTTGCAGACAAGGAAACTGTTTTTGAGTACCCTGCTCCATTCAGCTGTCTGTATGATTACTTTGGGTCTTGATTGAGTGCCTTACTCAAAATCCATGTCCACTGGTAGGTAACATACATGCTGGCGAGCCTTACCGAACATATATCTCCCCTGCTCTCTTTTGTCCTAGCTGATTGTTTGCTTTTGCTAGCTCTTCCTACCTTACCCTCGCCTGCCATATAAATCCCTCCCGCAGGAGATGGGACTTGCTTTTGACGAGTGGGACCTGGATTACTACACTGCCCTCTTCAAGGACGACATGAAACGCGACCCCACCAATGTGGAGCTTTTCGATATTGGCCAATCCAACAGCGAGCACTCTCGCCACTGGTTCTTTGGCGGTGACATGGTGATTGATGGTGAGTGAATGTGAGGGATCTTCGCTGGTAAACAGTGCAGTGCATTGCTTCCAGTGATGTGATTGTCCTGTAGTGGCATGTGACAGTGGTGAATGTTTGATCTGGTGATCCTGATAAATGTTTCACAGTTCCGAGGCTTTACAAACCACTGATTGTGTGTTACGTCTCGTATCCCACTGAAATGTTTGCTTTCCTCACCATGTCCTCTCAGGCGAGAAGATGCCCTCCACCCTGTTCAACCTGGTCAAGGAGCCTTGGAAGGTCAACCCCAACAACAGCGTGGTGGCCTTCAAGGACAACTCTTCGGCCATCCGAGGCTTCAAGGTCAAGCCCATGCTGCCTGCGATGCCTGGAGCGCCGTCACCCATGATGCCTCAGGACCGTGACTGGGATCTGCTGCTCACCGCTGAGACGCACAACTTCCCTTGTGCAGTGGCTCCCTACCCAGGTCAGTTGCCCCGCGAAAAGAACGTTATCTAAAGAAGCCAAGCTTGTTAACAACATTCCACAACATATGTATCCATAGTAGATTTATTCTGTTAATCATGCAAGTTCTTTTGCCCTCTGAGTTGTAATTCTGGCCCATGTTCTGGATCTTGAACCCTGAATTATCTTAACCTTGATTATAGCATTGCAGTCTAGCTAGTCATGTGTACGAGGTGATCAGGATGTATTTTCATCCTCTTATTTTATGATTCCTAGCTCAGGCCCACGTATCTGGGCTGCCTGATCCTCATGAAGGCGGCCCTCGTGTTGTGGCCTAGATCAAAGATGGTCATTGCGACGTGCGAGACGACTCTCCCTGTTCGTCTGCTCACTACTAATGACTGCGATAACCTCCTACACCTTCCTACTTTGAACCCAGTTGTCAACCCTTCAAAGCATGATCACCCTAAAACTGGTTCACCCCCACAGAACCTGAAAGATACCAGGCCCCTATTCTTTCACGTACACTCATTCCTAGCTTGGATTTAAGCCTGGACCCCTTCTTTTCCTTTCCCTTGTCCTTGTGTCCTGCTGCATTCAATACTGACAGTCTCTTGCTGCCTTGCTCTTTCCAGGTGCTGAGACTGGCGCCGGAGGCCGCATGCGCGACACGCACGCCACTGGAACTGGGTCCATCATGGGCGCTGGCACTGCCGGTTACTGTGTCGGAAACCTGCAGGTGGATGGCTACACGCAGCCCCATGAGGACAAGAGCTTTGAGTACCCTGCAAGCCTGGCGTCCCCTCAGCAGGTAATTCAGAATTTCAATTGTAACGTCCTTTTTCCAGTTTGGTCTTGGAGCTGCTGTCGCGAGGGGTAACGAGTTTTTTCCAGGTCCTTCCTTCAGATGCCACCTTGCATATCTTCCTGAATTTGTTTTAATCCTTTCAGAGGCATTTATGAAGCTCCTTCCAATTCGATGCGCTTTTCCTGTTCCCTCTCAGATCCTGATCGATGCCTCCAACGGTGCCTCTGATTATGGCAACAAGTTTGGTGAGCCCCTCGTTGCTGGCTACACTCGCACTTACGGCCAGAGGCTGGTGAACGGGGAGAGGCGGGAGTGGATCAAGCCTATCATGTTCAGGTGAATTTACGCACTGCCACATCTCCCTTAAGCTGCCAGGAGTTTTGTATAATGCAATGAGCTGGTCATGACTGGTACATGTTTGTGCATCCAATGATTGGGTCCATGTGTCTTTGTAGTGATCAAATTCTGCAGCCACTGTCAAACAATGAAAACTTCGTGACCCACTTCACCCTCTTTTCTCCTCTCTGCAGCGGTGGTGTTGGCCAGATTGATCACCGCCATCTGGAGAAGGCTGAGGGTGAGATCTCTCATCTTGTGGTCAAGATTGGTGGCCCCTGCTACCGCATTGGACTGGGAGGTGGCGCTGCATCAAGCATGGCCTCTGGCTCCAACAACGCTGAGCTGGACTTCAACGCTGTGCAGCGAGGAGACGCTGAGATGAGCCAGAAGCTGTGGCGCGTTGTGCGCAGCTGTGTCGAGCTGGGGGACAAGAACCCGATTGTGCAGATCCATGACCAGGTGCGTGTCTTATTGAAATGCCTTCTAGGAATGGAGTGTCTGCTAGCAGGTATTTTTGGTGGGTCTGATGTTTGTGAACTTGAAGTGTCTTAGACAATTTTATGTAGCTTACGGCTGTTGTCAGGTATTCACTGCTTTGCGGTTTCTTTGTTTTTATGTCCCCTTGGCAGGAACTGCATTGGCAGTATCTTTTGGAACATTCACTTACCACATGCTTTCTATTTCCTTGCAGGGTGCTGGTGGCAACTGCAATGTAGTCAAGGAGATTATCTACCCCCTGGGTGCGGAGATTGATGTCCGTGCGGTGCGAGTGGGTGACGAGACCCTGAGTGTCATGGAGATCTGGGGAGCTGAGTACCAGGAGAACGACGCGCTGCTGATCAAGCCGGAGGACCGTGATCAGCTGCAGTCCATCTGCGACAGGGAGAGATGCTTTATGCAGGTAGGAGAAGAATGATCAAGCTTCATGTATTTTTTGTTTCCCTTTGGAGCAAATTGTGTTTTCTGGCCGTAACTCTGGCTTGAAGGATATTGGAACCTCATGTCCTGTAGCAAAAGTGTATGCCTTGGCCGTGACTGTGTCCTTGAAGGATATTGAATCTGTATTCTTAAACGGTTGTTCAATGTGTAGTTGGCTGCTAGTTTCTTGTAGAGCATCCTGTCACCCATACGCTGGCATGTGTGTGTGAAACTGCAAAGATGATTATCAAAAAATAATACATGTTGGACTACCGATTCCCTTCGGGGGCATGAGTATAACAAATGGCTGAGCAGTGAAACACACACTACACACACTTCATCATGGATACTGGGCCTTGATGTCTTGCACCTGCATGCATTTCATACACATTTCTTGCTTTAATAGATCTGTTTGTCTTGTTTGGTACATGGCGTGGAGGGGTTGACACCTGGCAGTGAGGATAACACCAATTGTGAGCGATGCTGTGATTTTAAACAATTAGACTACAATTCTCTGAGCTAAGGCACCGACCCCTCCAGCCTCCGCTGCCACTGAAACACACTTATTCATTTGCCCTCTGTCTGGCATTGTACCCTATAACCCCCCCTGCCGTGGACCTTGACCTCGACAAGGTGCTTGGCAAGATGCCTGCCAAGACTTACACCTTTGAGCGCACACCCAGCCAGCTGTCCCCGCTGGCGCTGCCTGATGGCACCACTGTGATGGACTCGCTGCACCGCATTCTGAAGCTTCCGTCTGTTTGCTCCAAGCGGTTCCTCACCACCAAGGTTGACCGCCACGTGACAGGTGGGTGTTTGAGCGCTGCTGCATAATATGTTCTGCCCACTTGTCCTGTAGTTTTTCAGCACTTAACTAGGTCTGTTTTGAAGTGGAACATTTTATTAAGCATGCACACTTCCTGCACACTCCTCTTCATTCATTCTTCAACATATCCAACATAATATTTCTTGCCTACTGATGCACTTTTGCTGCCTCCCCTTGCGCTGCGGGTCTTGCCGATGATGTCACAACCATGCTAATACTGAGCCTCTGGGAGGCCGTGCCGACAAACTTTCTCTAAATTATCTGAGGCACACCCGCTTCACATCAGCGCTTGGGGGCACTGGTGGCCCACTCCATTTCACAACATTCTCCATGTGCACACACGTGCACTATATTGGGACTCCCCAAGAAATAATGCCCTGTCTTGATTCAGCACCTGTTTTGAAACCAATACCTGTCCACTGCACAGGTCTGGTCGCTCAGCAGCAGTGTGTCGGCCCTCTGCAACTCCCATTGTCCGACGTTGCGGTGTTCGCCCAGTCCCACCAGGACCACACTGGCCTGGCCACCTCGATCGGCGAGCAGCCCATCAAGGGCCTGATCGACCCCGCAGCCATGGCACGCCTGTCCCTGGGAGAGGCACTGACCAACCTCGTGTGGGCGCGCGCCACTTCGCTCCCTGACGTCCGAGCATCTGTCAACTGGATGTACGCGGCGAAGATGAAGAGCGAGGGTGTGGCCATGTACGACGCTGCGGTTGCTATCAAGTAGGTGCCAGGTCAAGGCTGGTTTGAGTGTGGAAATCTCATCCTGTGCCTGATGGGTGTTACACGATATGATAGAGCATGATCAGGCACTGCAAATCTTCTGCATGGCACTGCGTATCTTCTGCATGGCATTGTGTATCTGCTGCATGGCCTTGCAAATCTGCTGCATGCGCATGTGTCTACTGGTGCAGTGATGATTCAACACCATAAGTCAGTTCTGCTTCTGATACCCATGAAGAGAACCTGGTTCAACTCTGAGCACTACTTGAGGAGAGACATTGGAACTTTTTGTGAACTTCATTTGCACATGAGCAGTTGCCTATTTTTCAGCTAGGCGTTTCATGTTGTGGAGATGAGGTTGGGATGCTGGTGATGAATTTAGATCACAAATCATTCATGCGTGTCAATTGAGGGCCTCGCGGCTCCTTGAAATCACCTTATCTTTTCTCTGAGGCTCACTGCCCTGATCTCCACACTCACACACTGAGCCCACTTGGTCAAATTTCCCTTACCTAAGCGCATCATTAGCACTACTACAACCGATGATGAGAATGCTCATTCATGCGTGTCAATTGAGGGTCTCGACCCGCTGAAATAACTTTCTTTCTAATCTTCTCTCTGAGGTCACCTTCCGTGGTGTGATGGATGTTCATATACGACTACAACATTCAACCTTGCATAACTTCTGTGGCATGCTTGACTCACTCATTTGTCAATCCCCTGCCCTGGCCAATGATGACCAATAATATTTGCTACTCTCGAGCGCGTTCAATGACGACAAATTAATCACCAAGATCGCTGATGGCCACTGACTCTTTTGCACACATGATTGCTGTATTTCCACTACAGGATAGCCTCACCTCCTACATATCTTGCCCACATCTCCTCACTGTACTTGATCTTCCCAGCCACTGTATTTAATCTTCTTACCCACCTCTACTCAACCTTTGTATCTTCCCACCTCAACTTCTCAGGGATGCTATGATCACCATGGGCGTGGCCTGCGATGGCGGCAAGGACTCCCTGTCCATGGCTGCAGCAGCTGGTGGCGAGACAGTGATGGCGCCAGGCAACCTCGTGGTCAGCGCCTATGTCAGCTGCCCGGACATCACGCAAGTGGTCACCCCTGACCTCAAGCTTGGAGACAACGGTGCTCTCATCCATGTTGACCTCGGTGCTGGCCGCCGGCGCTTGGGCGGTTCTGCCCTCGCGCAGACGTACAACCAGCTTGGAGACTCTTGCCCTGATGTGACCCCTGAGCACCTGAAGGCAATGTGGGAGGTGACTCAGGAGCTGATTGGTGCTGGACGCATTAGCGCTGGACATGACATCAGTGATGGTGGTCTGGCAACGACTCTGCTGGAAATGGGTTTTGCAGGTACGATGAGGGTGCTTGGCTGGGAACATGGCAGATTTCCTACATTTTTGAAAAACTCGATCAAGAGGGCTGGTTCATCACCCTCAGCCTAGATGAGCCAATCAACAGACCATAGCCTGAAGCATCTTGTTCCAGTGTTTGCACATTATGCTACATTTTCGTCAATGTTAGGCGGGTTGTTAGAGTCGCTCGCATGTGCAAAATCCGTGGCATTGCGTAGCGCTAAAACCCTGCCAAGATTGAGTCTCCGGGGCTTTGCGTGAAGCGCTTCGTGGCCGCTTACCGCCGCACGGCCTGCTCAGCACTCTGAACACACCCTGACAAGTAAATCTGAAGCTGGAATATATATTTGTTATCAATCTTCTGACTTTTTCCCTGCTGATGGCTGATAAAGTATAGAAGTGGTGACGACTGCCCCGTTGCCTGTACTATGATCTGACCATGCAGCTTTTTGTCCCCTCAGGTAACTGCGGTCTGTCAGCTGACTTGACATCACCTTCATCGGACCCCCACGGCGCCTTTGCCTCCTTGTTTGCTGAGGAGCTGGGCTTGGTGCTGGAAGTCAAGTCTTCCGAGGCTGCTGGCATTGCAGAGCTGTACAACAAGGCTGGCGTGCCTGCATCAGTGATTGGAAAGGTGAGAAGCTGTCACAGCAGCTACCAGTGCCTCCTAACGAGGTGACACATAAATACATGTGCCACATGCCTGCATTGTTTGCTCTGCAAGTGCTATTCGGATGTGTTATGCATGTTGTCGGAGTTGCAAGCAAGAGAGATTGCTGATTGGTGCTTTATGATGAACATACGAACCAACAACTGCTGACGGGGAACTCTGGTCGGTACCCCACTTCTGATTACGATATTTTATCATCTTTCGGGACTGAAAGCATGAGCCTCTCAACTCTCTCTCTTGCCTGCTACCCTATTTGTGACAATGCTGGATTACTCTAGGGTCTCTATTTTCCTCGGGGTGTATGCAAAGCATTCTATCGAGTCATGCCACTGTTGACATGCTTGTCCACCAGTGCCACACTTTGCCATGACACATCACACCCTGTTTTTGTCATGAAACATGCACACCCTCCCTCGCTGCCTTGGTGATGACAACATGAGTCCCAACAGTCTGACGGGGAACTCTGGTCGGTACCCCACTTCTGATGTTTACTCTTTTACCATCTTTCGACTGAAAGACATGCGCAGAGGAGGGTTTGCAGCATTGATTGCATGCTGGACATTCCATCTTCCAAAATATTTGTCATGCCCTTATAACATCCAAACCTTCATTCTTGCAGACCTCGTCTGGCATGGCAGTCAGCATCAGTGTTGCTGGCGAGCCTCAGATCCGTGGCAGGACGCCCCAGCTCCGCGACGTGTGGGAGGAGACTGCTTTTGTTCTAGAGAGGATGCAGGCTGCTGAGGAGTGTGTGGATGCTGAGCAGAAGTTGCAGAGCACCCGCAAGGCACCTACCTGGAAGCTGCCCTTCACGCCCATGTTCACTTCCGCTGAGAAGCTGGCATCCACCGACAAGGTCCGCGTGGCTGTCATCCGCGAGGAGGGAAGCAATGGTGACCGAGAGATGTCGGCTGCATGCTTTGCAGCGGGTATGGAGCCATGGGACGTCACGATGAGCGACCTGCTCAATGGTAAGAATACTGCCTTGTTGCCTCTAGGCACCAACTGCTGCTGATGAATATGAGGCTCACTTTTGCCCTCCATGATTGACCTGGCATGTTATCATTTGCACATCATGTAGAGAGAGTGAGAGCTTGGCTTTGTGATGAAGACACGAATCCAACAACTGCTGACGGGGAACTCTGGTCGGTACCCCACTTCTGATTACGATATTAATATCATCTTTCGGGACTGAAAGCCGAAGCTGCTCCCTCTCTCGCCTGTGCACATGTCCTGCTCATGCATCTATCTGAGCCATGTATCTAAGCAGATCCTGTCTCTTGTATTCATTCATGATTTCCTCATCTACTGAGTTGTATTTTATGCTTCCTCCTCCTCAGGCCGAGCCAGCCTGGACAGCTTCCGCGGAATTATCTTTGTTGGAGGCTTCTCCTACGCTGACACGCTTGACAGTGCCAAGGGCTGGGCCGGCACCATCCGCTACAACAGCCGTGTGCTTGAGCAATTCCAAGCCTTCTACAACCGCGAGGACACCTTCTCCCTGGGCATCTGCAATGGCTGCCAGCTGATGGCGCTCCTCGGCTGGGTGCCAGCCACTGGCAGCAGCAATGGCGTGTCAGCGCAGCTTCCCGACTTGGCGCAACCGCGCTTTGTACACAACAAGTCTGGCCGCTTTGAGAGCCGGTGAGACACTGAGGAACCTTCAGTATCGGCTTCATTCACACAGCTTTCATTTATTCAGCCCCTGCCTTTGCAGACAGGTTACTGACTTGATTGCACTCTCTTCAAGTACTTTCATCTGCTTGAGCACAATATTTGAATCTGCTAGTATTTTAAATAGACCTGAACCATCATGTTTTTTCCCTGTATGGCCATAAATTACCCCTAACTGATCATCTCTTTGCCTCTTGTCAGGTATGTGATGGTGAAGATCGCAGAGGACACGCCAAGCGTCATGCTCAAGGGCATGGGCGGCTCACAGATTGGTGTGTGGTGCGCGCACGGCGAGGGCCAGGTTCTGTTCCCCAGTGAAGAGGTCCGGAAGCAAGTGCTGGACAACAAGCTCGCGCCCATCCGCTATGTGGACGCAGACGGCGCTGAGACGGAGCAGTATCCCTTGAACCCCAACGGCTCACCGCTGGGCGTTGCCGCGCTCACGTCATCCAACGGGCGCCACCTGGCCATGATGCCGCACCCCGAGCGCTGCTTCCTGACGTGGCAGCTGCCGTGGTTCCCTACCGACCTGGGTCTGGAGGCCAAGGGCCCAGCGCCGTGGCTGAAGCTATTCCAGAACGCAAGGGAGTGGTGTGAGACGACGCCCGAGAGCAAGTAAATGCCACCAGCTGTGCCACGCGTCTGTTGCTTTTAGACTATTTTTGGTGTGATTGTCCTAATTGCGCGCACTTGCTTAGGTCTCTGTTCGATTTAGTACAACTACTCCTGGGGAGGCTTTGCTTTGCCACCCGGTGCTGAAATTTAGGCTTTAAAATGAGCTGTCACGGTTGGCCTCTGGTTTGAGCTTTGTGTGGCTCACAACTATTTGCGTTGTGATCTCACCTCAATATGCTTGTCTTTTTTATTATAAATCCAGCATGATGGTTCATCCGAAACTGTAATATCCGATTTTGGAGGGAATCAGCCACACACCCGGTACCTGATGGCTTGTAGCTGAACCAAGTCGTAGACTGCACAAAATACATTATAGTATGGCCCACTACAGGAACTCCGCACCTCCATCAATGGTATGGCAGTTCAGGTCCCTGGTGCTACATATGCCCTGCTGGTACGTCAGGACCCGGATACATCGGAGCCTGGTTGTCTGAATCAGGAGAAAAACTATGGGCTGGATAAGGAAGGAAGCATGCGGGAGAGGCGAAATACCATCCCAGCGGAAGTGAAAGTTGCAGGAAAACCCTAGTCCTTCTTAAATCATCAAATTTCATCCTCAAGAGAAGAACGAACAATCATACCAGGTAGTTTGTCATTATAGGGAAACAAGTGAGTGAGATTGCCGCTACAACGTTAACCTGAGGATGTCTTCCACAAGCCTGCACCGACCTTCAAGTGAGTTAACCAATGACTAAAGAGCCTGGCCAGATTTGAATTGTTGTTTTGCCAGGTTCCCCAAAGATGATTAGTCTTGCCTGTCCGACAGGAGTACGAGTTGTGACCCTCATTTAAATTTCCGTGGCCTTCACAGTCCTCCTTTCCGACCAGCCCTCCTCTCTGATTACTCCCTCAGGATTGACGCCAAGCCTCTGTGCCTGTCTTTAGCATCCCAGTCATGGCCGAGGGTCGCGCAGCACTCGTGAGCATCAACAAGGTGGGCCCACACCAAAGTGATTCACCACCAGTATCCATTCGCCTTCATCATGTGACATCATGCCTTCCATTCTCATGTCTGTTATTTACCCAGCAGATCACCTGAGGGGGCCCAGTTCTTGGTGATGACCAAACCAAACTTTCGTTCTACCGATTAGGCGCAAGCCTATGTGGAATACTCTGGAGACCTGAACTGAAAGAACTGTGACCTCACTTCCCACGCCTACAGTAGTTGTGCATAAGTCCACATGCACCCCCTCATGCCGAGCCTTTGGTCTTGCAGACAAGGAAACTGTTTTTGAGTACCCTGCTCCATTCAGCTGTCTGTATGATTACTTTGGGTCTTGATTGAGTGCCTTACTCAAAATCCATGTCCACTGGTAGGTAACATACATGCTGGCGAGCCTTACCGAACATATATCTCCCCTGCTCTCTTTTGTCCTAGCTGATTGTTTGCTTTTGCTAGCTCTTCCTACCTTACCCTCGCCTGCCATATAAATCCCTCCCGCAGGAGATGGGACTTGCTTTTGACGAGTGGGACCTGGATTACTACACTGCCCTCTTCAAGGACGACATGAAACGCGACCCCACCAATGTGGAGCTTTTCGATATTGGCCAATCCAACAGCGAGCACTCTCGCCACTGGTTCTTTGGCGGTGACATGGTGATTGATGGTGAGTGAATGTGAGGGATCTTCGCTGGTAAACAGTGCAGTGCATTGCTTCCAGTGATGTGATTGTCCTGTAGTGGCATGTGACAGTGGTGAATGTTTGATCTGGTGATCCTGATAAATGTTTCACAGTTCCGAGGCTTTACAAACCACTGATTGTGTGTTACGTCTCGTATCCCACTGAAATGTTTGCTTTCCTCACCATGTCCTCTCAGGCGAGAAGATGCCCTCCACCCTGTTCAACCTGGTCAAGGAGCCTTGGAAGGTCAACCCCAACAACAGCGTGGTGGCCTTCAAGGACAACTCTTCGGCCATCCGAGGCTTCAAGGTCAAGCCCATGCTGCCTGCGATGCCTGGAGCGCCGTCACCCATGATGCCTCAGGACCGTGACTGGGATCTGCTGCTCACCGCTGAGACGCACAACTTCCCTTGTGCAGTGGCTCCCTACCCAGGTCAGTTGCCCCGCGAAAAGAACGTTATCTAAAGAAGCCAAGCTTGTTAACAACATTCCACAACATATGTATCCATAGTAGATTTATTCTGTTAATCATGCAAGTTCTTTTGCCCTCTGAGTTGTAATTCTGGCCCATGTTCTGGATCTTGAACCCTGAATTATCTTAACCTTGATTATAGCATTGCAGTCTAGCTAGTCATGTGTACGAGGTGATCAGGATGTATTTTCATCCTCTTATTTTATGATTCCTAGCTCAGGCCCACGTATCTGGGCTGCCTGATCCTCATGAAGGCGGCCCTCGTGTTGTGGCCTAGATCAAAGATGGTCATTGCGACGTGCGAGACGACTCTCCCTGTTCGTCTGCTCACTACTAATGACTGCGATAACCTCCTACACCTTCCTACTTTGAACCCAGTTGTCAACCCTTCAAAGCATGATCACCCTAAAACTGGTTCACCCCCACAGAACCTGAAAGATACCAGGCCCCTATTCTTTCACGTACACTCATTCCTAGCTTGGATTTAAGCCTGGACCCCTTCTTTTCCTTTCCCTTGTCCTTGTGTCCTGCTGCATTCAATACTGACAGTCTCTTGCTGCCTTGCTCTTTCCAGGTGCTGAGACTGGCGCCGGAGGCCGCATGCGCGACACGCACGCCACTGGAACTGGGTCCATCATGGGCGCTGGCACTGCCGGTTACTGTGTCGGAAACCTGCAGGTGGATGGCTACACGCAGCCCCATGAGGACAAGAGCTTTGAGTACCCTGCAAGCCTGGCGTCCCCTCAGCAGGTAATTCAGAATTTCAATTGTAACGTCCTTTTTCCAGTTTGGTCTTGGAGCTGCTGTCGCGAGGGGTAACGAGTTTTTTCCAGGTCCTTCCTTCAGATGCCACCTTGCATATCTTCCTGAATTTGTTTTAATCCTTTCAGAGGCATTTATGAAGCTCCTTCCAATTCGATGCGCTTTTCCTGTTCCCTCTCAGATCCTGATCGATGCCTCCAACGGTGCCTCTGATTATGGCAACAAGTTTGGTGAGCCCCTCGTTGCTGGCTACACTCGCACTTACGGCCAGAGGCTGGTGAACGGGGAGAGGCGGGAGTGGATCAAGCCTATCATGTTCAGGTGAATTTACGCACTGCCACATCTCCCTTAAGCTGCCAGGAGTTTTGTATAATGCAATGAGCTGGTCATGACTGGTACATGTTTGTGCATCCAATGATTGGGTCCATGTGTCTTTGTAGTGATCAAATTCTGCAGCCACTGTCAAACAATGAAAACTTCGTGACCCACTTCACCCTCTTTTCTCCTCTCTGCAGCGGTGGTGTTGGCCAGATTGATCACCGCCATCTGGAGAAGGCTGAGGGTGAGATCTCTCATCTTGTGGTCAAGATTGGTGGCCCCTGCTACCGCATTGGACTGGGAGGTGGCGCTGCATCAAGCATGGCCTCTGGCTCCAACAACGCTGAGCTGGACTTCAACGCTGTGCAGCGAGGAGACGCTGAGATGAGCCAGAAGCTGTGGCGCGTTGTGCGCAGCTGTGTCGAGCTGGGGGACAAGAACCCGATTGTGCAGATCCATGACCAGGTGCGTGTCTTATTGAAATGCCTTCTAGGAATGGAGTGTCTGCTAGCAGGTATTTTTGGTGGGTCTGATGTTTGTGAACTTGAAGTGTCTTAGACAATTTTATGTAGCTTACGGCTGTTGTCAGGTATTCACTGCTTTGCGGTTTCTTTGTTTTTATGTCCCCTTGGCAGGAACTGCATTGGCAGTATCTTTTGGAACATTCACTTACCACATGCTTTCTATTTCCTTGCAGGGTGCTGGTGGCAACTGCAATGTAGTCAAGGAGATTATCTACCCCCTGGGTGCGGAGATTGATGTCCGTGCGGTGCGAGTGGGTGACGAGACCCTGAGTGTCATGGAGATCTGGGGAGCTGAGTACCAGGAGAACGACGCGCTGCTGATCAAGCCGGAGGACCGTGATCAGCTGCAGTCCATCTGCGACAGGGAGAGATGCTTTATGCAGGTAGGAGAAGAATGATCAAGCTTCATGTATTTTTTGTTTCCCTTTGGAGCAAATTGTGTTTTCTGGCCGTAACTCTGGCTTGAAGGATATTGGAACCTCATGTCCTGTAGCAAAAGTGTATGCCTTGGCCGTGACTGTGTCCTTGAAGGATATTGAATCTGTATTCTTAAACGGTTGTTCAATGTGTAGTTGGCTGCTAGTTTCTTGTAGAGCATCCTGTCACCCATACGCTGGCATGTGTGTGTGAAACTGCAAAGATGATTATCAAAAAATAATACATGTTGGACTACCGATTCCCTTCGGGGGCATGAGTATAACAAATGGCTGAGCAGTGAAACACACACTACACACACTTCATCATGGATACTGGGCCTTGATGTCTTGCACCTGCATGCATTTCATACACATTTCTTGCTTTAATAGATCTGTTTGTCTTGTTTGGTACATGGCGTGGAGGGGTTGACACCTGGCAGTGAGGATAACACCAATTGTGAGCGATGCTGTGATTTTAAACAATTAGACTACAATTCTCTGAGCTAAGGCACCGACCCCTCCAGCCTCCGCTGCCACTGAAACACACTTATTCATTTGCCCTCTGTCTGGCATTGTACCCTATAACCCCCCCTGCCGTGGACCTTGACCTCGACAAGGTGCTTGGCAAGATGCCTGCCAAGACTTACACCTTTGAGCGCACACCCAGCCAGCTGTCCCCGCTGGCGCTGCCTGATGGCACCACTGTGATGGACTCGCTGCACCGCATTCTGAAGCTTCCGTCTGTTTGCTCCAAGCGGTTCCTCACCACCAAGGTTGACCGCCACGTGACAGGTGGGTGTTTGAGCGCTGCTGCATAATATGTTCTGCCCACTTGTCCTGTAGTTTTTCAGCACTTAACTAGGTCTGTTTTGAAGTGGAACATTTTATTAAGCATGCACACTTCCTGCACACTCCTCTTCATTCATTCTTCAACATATCCAACATAATATTTCTTGCCTACTGATGCACTTTTGCTGCCTCCCCTTGCGCTGCGGGTCTTGCCGATGATGTCACAACCATGCTAATACTGAGCCTCTGGGAGGCCGTGCCGACAAACTTTCTCTAAATTATCTGAGGCACACCCGCTTCACATCAGCGCTTGGGGGCACTGGTGGCCCACTCCATTTCACAACATTCTCCATGTGCACACACGTGCACTATATTGGGACTCCCCAAGAAATAATGCCCTGTCTTGATTCAGCACCTGTTTTGAAACCAATACCTGTCCACTGCACAGGTCTGGTCGCTCAGCAGCAGTGTGTCGGCCCTCTGCAACTCCCATTGTCCGACGTTGCGGTGTTCGCCCAGTCCCACCAGGACCACACTGGCCTGGCCACCTCGATCGGCGAGCAGCCCATCAAGGGCCTGATCGACCCCGCAGCCATGGCACGCCTGTCCCTGGGAGAGGCACTGACCAACCTCGTGTGGGCGCGCGCCACTTCGCTCCCTGACGTCCGAGCATCTGTCAACTGGATGTACGCGGCGAAGATGAAGAGCGAGGGTGTGGCCATGTACGACGCTGCGGTTGCTATCAAGTAGGTGCCAGGTCAAGGCTGGTTTGAGTGTGGAAATCTCATCCTGTGCCTGATGGGTGTTACACGATATGATAGAGCATGATCAGGCACTGCAAATCTTCTGCATGGCACTGCGTATCTTCTGCATGGCATTGTGTATCTGCTGCATGGCCTTGCAAATCTGCTGCATGCGCATGTGTCTACTGGTGCAGTGATGATTCAACACCATAAGTCAGTTCTGCTTCTGATACCCATGAAGAGAACCTGGTTCAACTCTGAGCACTACTTGAGGAGAGACATTGGAACTTTTTGTGAACTTCATTTGCACATGAGCAGTTGCCTATTTTTCAGCTAGGCGTTTCATGTTGTGGAGATGAGGTTGGGATGCTGGTGATGAATTTAGATCACAAATCATTCATGCGTGTCAATTGAGGGCCTCGCGGCTCCTTGAAATCACCTTATCTTTTCTCTGAGGCTCACTGCCCTGATCTCCACACTCACACACTGAGCCCACTTGGTCAAATTTCCCTTACCTAAGCGCATCATTAGCACTACTACAACCGATGATGAGAATGCTCATTCATGCGTGTCAATTGAGGGTCTCGACCCGCTGAAATAACTTTCTTTCTAATCTTCTCTCTGAGGTCACCTTCCGTGGTGTGATGGATGTTCATATACGACTACAACATTCAACCTTGCATAACTTCTGTGGCATGCTTGACTCACTCATTTGTCAATCCCCTGCCCTGGCCAATGATGACCAATAATATTTGCTACTCTCGAGCGCGTTCAATGACGACAAATTAATCACCAAGATCGCTGATGGCCACTGACTCTTTTGCACACATGATTGCTGTATTTCCACTACAGGATAGCCTCACCTCCTACATATCTTGCCCACATCTCCTCACTGTACTTGATCTTCCCAGCCACTGTATTTAATCTTCTTACCCACCTCTACTCAACCTTTGTATCTTCCCACCTCAACTTCTCAGGGATGCTATGATCACCATGGGCGTGGCCTGCGATGGCGGCAAGGACTCCCTGTCCATGGCTGCAGCAGCTGGTGGCGAGACAGTGATGGCGCCAGGCAACCTCGTGGTCAGCGCCTATGTCAGCTGCCCGGACATCACGCAAGTGGTCACCCCTGACCTCAAGCTTGGAGACAACGGTGCTCTCATCCATGTTGACCTCGGTGCTGGCCGCCGGCGCTTGGGCGGTTCTGCCCTCGCGCAGACGTACAACCAGCTTGGAGACTCTTGCCCTGATGTGACCCCTGAGCACCTGAAGGCAATGTGGGAGGTGACTCAGGAGCTGATTGGTGCTGGACGCATTAGCGCTGGACATGACATCAGTGATGGTGGTCTGGCAACGACTCTGCTGGAAATGGGTTTTGCAGGTACGATGAGGGTGCTTGGCTGGGAACATGGCAGATTTCCTACATTTTTGAAAAACTCGATCAAGAGGGCTGGTTCATCACCCTCAGCCTAGATGAGCCAATCAACAGACCATAGCCTGAAGCATCTTGTTCCAGTGTTTGCACATTATGCTACATTTTCGTCAATGTTAGGCGGGTTGTTAGAGTCGCTCGCATGTGCAAAATCCGTGGCATTGCGTAGCGCTAAAACCCTGCCAAGATTGAGTCTCCGGGGCTTTGCGTGAAGCGCTTCGTGGCCGCTTACCGCCGCACGGCCTGCTCAGCACTCTGAACACACCCTGACAAGTAAATCTGAAGCTGGAATATATATTTGTTATCAATCTTCTGACTTTTTCCCTGCTGATGGCTGATAAAGTATAGAAGTGGTGACGACTGCCCCGTTGCCTGTACTATGATCTGACCATGCAGCTTTTTGTCCCCTCAGGTAACTGCGGTCTGTCAGCTGACTTGACATCACCTTCATCGGACCCCCACGGCGCCTTTGCCTCCTTGTTTGCTGAGGAGCTGGGCTTGGTGCTGGAAGTCAAGTCTTCCGAGGCTGCTGGCATTGCAGAGCTGTACAACAAGGCTGGCGTGCCTGCATCAGTGATTGGAAAGGTGAGAAGCTGTCACAGCAGCTACCAGTGCCTCCTAACGAGGTGACACATAAATACATGTGCCACATGCCTGCATTGTTTGCTCTGCAAGTGCTATTCGGATGTGTTATGCATGTTGTCGGAGTTGCAAGCAAGAGAGATTGCTGATTGGTGCTTTATGATGAAGATACGAACCAACAACTGCTGACGGGGAACTCTGGTCGGTACCCCACTTCTGATTACGATATTTTATCATCTTTCGGGACTGAAAGCATGAGCCTCTCAACTCTCTCTCTTGCCTGCTACCCTATTTGTGACAATGCTGGATTACTCTAGGGTCTCTATTTTCCTCGGGGTGTATGCAAAGCATTCTATCGAGTCATGCCACTGTTGACATGCTTGTCCACCAGTGCCACACTTTGCCATGACACATCACACCCTGTTTTTGTCATGAAACATGCACACCCTCCCTCGCTGCCTTGGTGATGACAACATGAGTCCCAACAGTCTGACGGGGAACTCTGGTCGGTACCCCACTTCTGATGTTTACTCTTTTACCATCTTTCGACTGAAAGACATGCGCAGAGGAGGGTTTGCAGCATTGATTGCATGCTGGACATTCCATCTTCCAAAATATTTGTCATGCCCTTATAACATCCAAACCTTCATTCTTGCAGACCTCGTCTGGCATGGCAGTCAGCATCAGTGTTGCTGGCGAGCCTCAGATCCGTGGCAGGACGCCCCAGCTCCGCGACGTGTGGGAGGAGACTGCTTTTGTTCTAGAGAGGATGCAGGCTGCTGAGGAGTGTGTGGATGCTGAGCAGAAGTTGCAGAGCACCCGCAAGGCACCTACCTGGAAGCTGCCCTTCACGCCCATGTTCACTTCCGCTGAGAAGCTGGCATCCACCGACAAGGTCCGCGTGGCTGTCATCCGCGAGGAGGGAAGCAATGGTGACCGAGAGATGTCGGCTGCATGCTTTGCAGCGGGTATGGAGCCATGGGACGTCACGATGAGCGACCTGCTCAATGGTAAGAATACTGCCTTGTTGCCTCTAGGCACCAACTGCTGCTGATGAATATGAGGCTCACTTTTGCCCTCCATGATTGACCTGGCATGTTATCATTTGCACATCATGTAGAGAGAGTGAGAGCTTGGCTTTGTGATGAAGACACGAATCCAACAACTGCTGACGGGGAACTCTGGTCGGTACCCCACTTCTGATTACGATATTAATATCATCTTTCGGGACTGAAAGCCGAAGCTGCTCCCTCTCTCGCCTGTGCACATGTCCTGCTCATGCATCTATCTGAGCCATGTATCTAAGCAGATCCTGTCTCTTGTATTCATTCATGATTTCCTCATCTACTGAGTTGTATTTTATGCTTCCTCCTCCTCAGGCTGAGCCAGCCTGGACAGCTTCCGCGGAATTATCTTTGTTGGAGGCTTCTCCTACGCTGACACGCTTGACAGTGCCAAGGGCTGGGCCGGCACCATCCGCTACAACAGCCGTGTGCTTGAGCAATTCCAAGCCTTCTACAACCGCGAGGACACCTTCTCCCTGGGCATCTGCAATGGCTGCCAGCTGATGGCGCTCCTCGGCTGGGTGCCAGCCACTGGCAGCAGCAATGGCGTGTCAGCGCAGCTTCCCGACTTGGCGCAACCGCGCTTTGTACACAACAAGTCTGGCCGCTTTGAGAGCCGGTGAGACACTGAGGAACCTTCAGTATCGGCTTCATTCACACAGCTTTCATTTATTCAGCCCCTGCCTTTGCAGACAGGTTACTGACTTGATTGGTGTGTGGTGCGAGCACGGCGAGGGCCAGGTTCTGTTCCCCAGCGAAGAGGTCCGGAAGCAAGTGCTGGACAACAAGCTCGCGCCCATCCGCTATGTGGACGCAGACGGCGCTGAGACGGAGCAGTATCCCTTGAACCCCAACGGCTCACCGCTGGGCGTTGCCGCGCTCACGTCATCCAACGGGCGCCACCTGGCCATGATGCCGCACCCCGAGCGCTGCTTCCTGACGTGGCAGCTGCCGTGGTTCCCTACCGACCTGGGTCTGGAGGCCAAGGGCCCAGCGCCGTGGCTGAAGCTATTCCAGAACGCAAGGGAGTGGTGTGAGACGACGCCCGAGAGCAAGTAAATGCCACCAGCTGTGCCACGCGTCTGTTGCTTTTAGACTATTTTTGGTGTGATTGTCCTAATTGCGCGCACTTGCTTAGGTCTCTGTTCGATTTAGTACAACTACTCCTGGGGAGGCTTTGCTTTGCCACCCGGTGCTGAAATTTAGGCTTTAAAATGAGCTGTCACGGTTGGCCTCTGGTTTGAGCTTTGTGTGGCTCACAACTATTTGCGTTGTGATCTCACCTCAATATGCTTGTTTTTTTATTATAAATCCAGCATGATGGTTCATCCGAAACTGTAATATCCGATTTTGGAGGGAATCGGCCACACACCCGGTACCTGATGGCTTGTAGCTGAACCAAGTCGTAGACAGCACAAAATACATTATAGTATGGCCCACTACAGGAACTCCGCACCTCCGTCAATGGTATGGCAGTTCAGGTCCCTGGTGCTACATATGCCCTGCTGGTACGTCAGGACCCGGATACATCGGAGCCTGGTTGTCTGAATCAGGAGAAAACTATGGGCTGGATGAGGAAGGAAGCATGCGGGAGAGGCGAAATACTATCCCAGCGGAAGTGAAAGTTGCAGGAAAACCCTAGTCCTTCTTAAATCATCAAATTTCATCCTCAAGAGAAGAACGAACAATCATACCAGGTAGTTTGTCATTATATGGAAACAAGTGAGTGAGATTGCCGCTACAACGTTAACCTGAGGATGTCTTCCACAAGCCTGCACCGACCTTCAAGTGAGTTAACCAATGACTAAAGAGCCTGGCCAGATTTGAATTGTTGTTTTGCCAGGTTCCCCAAAGATGATTAGTCTTGCCTGTCCGACAGGAGTACGAGTTGTGACCCTCATTTAAATTTCCGTGGCCTTCACAGTCCTCCTTTCCGACCAGCCCTCCTCTCTGATTACTCCCTCAGGATTGACGCCAAGCCTCTGTGCCTGTCTTTAGCATCCCAGTCATGGCCGAGGGTCGCGCAGCACTCGTGAGCATCAACAAGGTGGGCCCACACCAAAGTGATTCACCACCAGTATCCATTCGCCTTCATCATGTGACATCATGCCTTCCATTCTCATGTCTGTTATTTACCCAGCAGATCACCTGAGGGGGCCCAGTTCTTGGTGATGACCAAACCAAACTTTCGTTCTACCGATTAGGCGCAAGCCTATGTGGAATACTCTGGAGACCTGAACTGAAAGAACTGTGACCTCACTTCCCACGCCTACAGTAGTTGTGCATAAGTCCACATGCACCCCCTCATGCCGAGCCTTTGGTCTTGCAGACAAGGAAACTGTTTTTGAGTACCCTGCTCCATTCAGCTGTCTGTATGATTACTTTGGGTCTTGATTGAGTGCCTTACTCAAAATCCATGTCCACTGGTAGGTAACATACATGCTGGCGAGCCTTACCGAACATATATCTCCCCTGCTCTCTTTTGTCCTAGCTGATTGTTTGCTTTTGCTAGCTCTTCCTACCTTACCCTCGCCTGCCATATAAATCCCTCCCGCAGGAGATGGGACTTGCTTTTGACGAGTGGGACCTGGATTACTACACTGCCCTCTTCAAGGACGACATGAAACGCGACCCCACCAATGTGGAGCTTTTCGATATTGGCCAATCCAACAGCGAGCACTCTCGCCACTGGTTCTTTGGCGGTGACATGGTGATTGATGGTGAGTGAATGTGAGGGATCTTCGCTGGTAAACAGTGCAGTGCATTGCTTCCAGTGATGTGATTGTCCTGTAGTGGCATGTGACAGTGGTGAATGTTTGATCTGGTGATCCTGATAAATGTTTCACAGTTCCGAGGCTTTACAAACCACTGATTGTGTGTTACGTCTCGTATCCCACTGAAATGTTTGCTTTCCTCACCATGTCCTCTCAGGCGAGAAGATGCCCTCCACCCTGTTCAACCTGGTCAAGGAGCCTAGGAAGGTCAACCCCAACAACAGCGTGGTGGCCTTCAAGGACAACTCTTCGGCCATCCGAGGCTTCAAGGTCAAGCCCATGCTGCCTGCGATGCCTGGAGCGCCGTCACCCATGATGCCTCAGGACCGTGACTGGGATCTGCTGCTCACCGCTGAGACGCACAACTTCCCTTGTGCAGTGGCTCCCTACCCAGGTCAGTTGCCCCGCGAAAAGAACATTATCTAAAGAAGCCAAGCTTGTTAACAACATTCCACAACATATGTATCCATAGTAGATTTATTCTGTTAATCATGCAAGTTCTTTTGCCCTCTGAGTTGTAATTCTGGCCCATGTTCTGGACCTTGAACCCTGAATGATCTTTACCTGGATTACAGCATTGCAGTCTACCTAATCATGTGTACGAGGTGATCAGGATGTATTTTTATCCTCTTAATTCATGATTCTTAGCTCAGGCCCACGTATCTGGGCTGCCTGATCCTCATGAAGGCGGCCCTCGTGTTGTGGCCTAGATCAAAGATGGTCATTGCGACGTGCGAGACGACTTCCCTGTTTGTCTGCTCACTACTAATGCCTGCGATAACCTCCTACACCTTCCCACTTTGAACCCAGTTGTCAACCCTTCAAAGCATGATCACCCTAAAACTGGTTCACCCCCACAGAACCTGAAAAATACCAGTCCCCTATTCTTTCACGTACACTCATTCCTTGCTTGGATGTAAGCCTGTTCCCCTTCTTTTCCTTTCCCTTGTCCTGGTGTCCTGCTGCATTCAATACTGACAGTCTCTTGCTGCCTTGCTCTTTCCAGGTGCTGAGACTGGCGCTGGAGGCCGCATGCGCGACACGCACGCCACTGGAACTGGGTCCATCATGGGCGCTGGCACTGCCGGTTACTGTGTCGGAAACCTGCAGGTGGATGGCTACACGCAGCCCCATGAGGACAAGAGCTTTGAGTACCCTGCAAGCCTGGCGTCCCCTCAGCAGGTAATTCAGAATTTCAATTGTAACGTCCTTTTTTCAGTTAGGTCTTGAAGCTGCTGTCGCGAGGGGTAACGAGTTTTTTCCAGGTCCTTCCTTCAGACGCCACCTTGCATATCTTCCTGAATTTGTGTTAATCCTTTCAGAGGCATTTATGAAGCTCCTTCCAATTCGATGCGCTTTTCCTGTTCCCTCTCAGATCCTGATCGATGCCTCCAACGGTGCCTCTGATTATGGCAACAAGTTTGGTGAGCCCCTCGTTGCTGGCTACACTCGCACTTACGGCCAGAGGCTGGTGAATGGGGAGAGGCGCGAGTGGATTAAGCCTATCATGTTCAGGTGAATTTACGCCCTGCCACATCTCCCTAAAGCTGCCAGGAGTTTTTGTATAATGCAATGAGCTGGTCATGACTGGTACATGTTTGTGCATCCAATGATTGGGTCCATGTGTCTTTGTAGTGATCAAATTCTGCAGCCACTGTTAAACAATGAAAACTTCGTGACCCACTTCACCCTCTTTTCTCCTCTCTGCAGTGGTGGTGTTGGCCAGATTGATCACCGCCATCTGGAGAAGGCTATGGGTGAGATCTCTCATCTTGTGGTCAAGATTGGTGGCCCCTGCTACCGCATTGGACTGGGAGGTGGCGCTGCATCAAGCATGGCCTCTGGCTCCAACAACGCTGAGCTGGACTTCAACGCTGTGCAGCGAGGAGACGCTGAGATGAGCCAGAAGCTGTGGCGCGTTGTGCGCAGCTGTGTCGAGCTGGGGGACAAGAACCCGATTGTGCAGATCCATGACCAGGTGCGTGTCTTATTGAAATCCCTTCTAGGAAAGGAGTGTCTGCTAGCAGGTATTTTTGGTGGGTCTGATGTTTGTGAACTTGAAGTGTCTTAGACAATTTTATGTAGCTTACGGCTGTTGTCAGGTATTCACTGCTTTGCGATTTCTTTGTTTTTATGTCCCCTTGGCAGGAACTGCATTGGCAGTATCTTTTGGAACATTCACTTACCACATGCTTTCTATTTCCTTGCAGGGTGCTGGTGGCAACTGCAATGTGGTCAAGGAGATTATCTACCCCCTGGGTGCGGAGATTGATGTCCGTGCGGTGCGAGTGGGTGACGAGACCCTGAGTGTCATGGAGATCTGGGGAGCTGAGTACCAGGAGAATGACGCGCTGCTGATCAAGCCGGAGGACCGTGATCAGCTGCAGTCCATCTGCGACAGGGAGAGATGCTTCATGCAGGTAGGACAATGATCAAGCTTCATGTATTTTTTGTTTCCTTTTGAAGCAAATTGTGTTTTCTGGCCGTGACTCTGGCCTTGAAGGATATTGGAACCTCATGTTCTGTAGCAAAAGTGTATGCCTTGGCCGTGACTGTGTCCTTGAAAGATATTGAAACTTTATTCTTAAACGGTTGTCCAATGTGTAGTTGGCTGCTAGTTTCTTGTAGAGCATCCTGTCACCCATACGCTGGCATGTGTGTGTGAAACTGCAAAGATGATTATCAAAAAATAATACATGTTGGACTACCGATTCCCTTTGGGGGCATGAGTATAACAAATGGCTGAGCAGCGAAACACACACTACACACACTTCATCATGGATACTGGGCCTTGATGTCTTGCACCTGCATGCATTTCATACACATTTCTTGCTTCAATAGATCTGTTTGTCTTGTTTGGTACATGGCATGGAGGGGTTGACACCTGGCAGTGAGGATAACACCAATTGTGAGCAATGCTGTGATTTTAAACAATTAGACTACAATTCTCTGAGCTAAGGCACCAACCCCTCCAGCCTCCGCCGCCACTGAAACACACTTATTCATTTGCCCTCTGTCTGGCATTGTATCCTCTGGCATGGCTGGGTGAGGTCCACTATTTTGCTGCTCCCCCCTGCTTCTGCTCACATTTTTTTATTCTATGCCACCCCAGGTGATCGGCACGATTGACGGCAGCGGTTGTGTGAAGCTTGTCGACAAAAACGCCCCTCCAGGGACCCCCCCTGCCGTGGACCTTGACCTTGACAAGGTGCTTGGCAAGATGCCTGCCAAGACTTACACCTTCGAGCGCACACCCAGCCAGCTGTCCCCGCTGGCGCTGCCTGATGGCACCACTGTGATGGACTCGCTGCACCGCATTCTGAAGCTTCCGTCTGTTTGCTCCAAGCGGTTCCTCACCACCAAGGTTGACCGCCACGTGACAGGTGGGTGTATGAGCGCTGCTGCAGAATATGTTCTGCCCACTTGTCCTGAAGTTTTTCAGCACCTTACTTAGTCTGTTTTTGAAGTGGAACATTTTTATTAAGCATGCACACTTCCTGCACACTCCTGCCTTTCAACCATTCTTCAGCATATCCAACATAATATTTCTTGCCTACTGATGCACTTTTGCTGCCTCCCCTTGCCCTGCGGGTCTTGCCGATGATGTCACAACCATGCTAATACTGAGCCTCTGGGAGGCCGTGCCGACAAACTTTCTCTAAATTATCTGAGGCACACCCGCTTCACATCAGCGCTTGGGGGCACTGGTGGCCCCACTCCATTTCACAACATTCTCCATGTGCACACACGTGCACTATATTGGGACTCCCCAAGAAATAGTGCCCTGTCTTGATTCAGCACCTGTTTTGAAACCATTATCTGTCCACTGCACAGGTCTGGGCGCTCAGCAGCAGTGCGTCGGCCCTCTGCAACTCCCGTTGGCCGACGTTGCGGTGTTCGCCCAGTCCCACCAGGACCACACTGGCCTGGCCACCTCGATCGGCGAGCAGCCCATCAAGGGCCTGATCGACCCCGCAGCCATGGCGCGTCTGTCCCTGGGAGAGGCACTGACCAACCTCGTGTGGGCGCGCGCCACTTCGCTCCCTGACGTCCGAGCATCTGTCAACTGGATGTACGCGGCGAAGATGAAGAGCGAGGGTGTGGCCATGTACGACGCTGCGGTTGCTATCAAGTAGGTGCCAGGTCAAGGCTGGTTTGAGTGTGGAAATCTCATCCTGTGCCTGATGGGTGTTACACGATATGATAGAGCATGATCAGGCACTGCAAATCTGCTGCATGGCACTGCGTATCTTCTGCATGGCATTGTGTATCTGCTGCATGGCCTTGCAAATCTGCTGCATGCGCATGTGTCTACTGGTGCAGTGATGATTCAACACCATAAGTCAGTTCTGCTTCTGATACCCATGAAGAGAACCTGGTTCAACTCTGAGCACTACTTGAGGAGAGACATTGGAACTTTTTGTCAACTTCATTTGCGCATAAGCATTTTCCTATTTTTCAGCCAGGCGTTTCATGTTGTGGAGATGAGGTTGGGATGCTGGTGATGAATTTAGATCACAAATCATTCATGCGTGTCAATTGAGGGCCTCGCGGCTCCTTGAAATCACCTTATCTTTTCTCTGAGGCTCACTGCCCTGATCTCCACACTCACACACACTGAGCCCACTTGGTCAAATCTCCCTTACCTAAGCGCATCATTAGCACTACTACAACCGATGATGAGAATGCTCATTCATGCGTGTCAATTGAGGGTCTCGACCCGCTGAAATAACTTTCTTTCTAATCTTCTCTCTGAGGTCACCTTCCGTGGTGTGATGGATGTTCATATACAACTACAACATTCAACCTTGCATAACTTCTGTGGCATGCTTGACTCACTCATTTGTCAATCCCCTGCCCTGGCCAATGATGACCAATAATATTTGCTACTCTCGAGCGCGTTCAATGACGACAAATTAATCACCAAGATCGCTGATGGCCACTGACTCTTTTGCACATGATTGCTGTATTTCCACTACAGGATAGCCTCACCTCCTACATATCTTGTCCACCTCTCCTCACTGTACTTGATCTTCCCAGCCACTGTATTTAATCTTCTTACCCACCTCTACTCAACCTTTGTATCTTCCCACCTCAACTTCTCAGGGATGCTATGATCACCATGGGCGTGGCCTGCGATGGCGGCAAGGACTCCCTGTCCATAGCTGCAGCAGCTGGTGGCGAGACTGTGATGGCGCCAGGCAACCTCGTGGTCAGCGCCTATGTCAGCTGCCCGGACATCACGCAAGTGGTCACCCCTGACCTCAAGCTTGGAGACAACGGTGCTCTCATCCATGTTGACCTCGGTGCTGGCCGCCGGCGCTTGGGCGGTTCTGCCCTCGCGCAGACGTACAGCCAGCTTGGAGACTCTTGCCCTGATGTGACCCCTGAGCACCTGAAGGCAATGTGGGAGGTGACCCAGGAGCTGATTGGTGCTGGACGCATTAGCGCTGGACATGACATCAGTGATGGTGGTCTGGCAACGACTCTGCTGGAAATGGGTTTTGCAGGTATGATGAGGGTGCTTGGCCGGGAACATGGCAGATTTCCTACATTTTTGAAAAACTCAATTAAAAGGGCTGGTTCATCACCCTCAGCCTAGATGAGCCAATAAACAGACCATAGCC
The DNA here is from genome assembly GCA_037349105.1 of Limnomonas spitsbergensis. Classification (NCBI taxonomy): domain Eukaryota; kingdom Viridiplantae; phylum Chlorophyta; class Chlorophyceae; order Chlamydomonadales; genus Limnomonas; species Limnomonas spitsbergensis. The sequence goes on along the minus strand of JAYJMM010000101.1, from coordinate 1,397,461 downwards.
TGAAGCATCTTGTTCCAGTGTTTGCACATTATGCTACATTTTCGTCAATGTTAGGCGGGTTGTTAGAGTCGCTCGCATGTGCAAAATCCGTGGCATTGTGTAGCGCTAAAACCCTGCCAAGATTGAGTCTCCGGGGCTTTGCGTGAAGCGCTTTGTGGCCGCTTACCGCCGCACGGCCTGCTCAGCACTCTGAACACACCCTGACAAGTAAATCTGGAGCTGGAATATATATTTGTTATCAATCTTCTGACTTTTTCTCTGCTGATGGCTGATAAAGAATGGAAGTGGCCACGGCTGCCCTGTTGCCTGTACTATGATCTGACCATGCACCTTTCTGTCCCCTCAGGTAACTGCGGTCTGTCAGCTGACTTGACATCACCTTCATCGGACCCCCACGGCGCCTTTGCCTCCTTGTTTGCTGAGGAGCTGGGCTTGGTGCTGGAAGTCAAGTCTTCCGAGGCTGCTGGCATTGCAGAGCTGTACAACAAGGCTGGCGTGCCTGCATCAGTGATTGGAAAGGTGAGAACCTGTCACAGCAGCTACCAGTGCCTCCTTACGAGGTGACACATAAATACATGTGCCACATGCCTGCATTGTTTGCTCTGCAAGTGCTATTCGGATGTGTTATGCATGTTGTCGGAGTTGCAAGCAAGAGAGATTGCTGATTGGTGCTTTATGATGAAGATACGAACCAACAACTGCTGACGGGGAACTCTGGTCGGTACCCCACTTCTGATTACGATATTTTATCATCTTTCGGGACTGAAAGCATGAGCCTCTCAACTCTCTCTCTTGCCTGCTACCCTATTTATGCTGGATTACTCTAGGGTCTATTTTCCTCGGGGTGTATGCAAAGCATTCTATCGAGTCATGCCACTGTTGACATGCTTGTCCACCAGTGCCACACTTTGCCTCGACATATCACACCCTGTTTTTGTCATGAAACATGCACACCCTCCCTCGCTGCCTTGGTGATGACAACATGAGTCCCAACAGTCTGACGGGGAACTCTGGTCGGTACCCCACTTCTGATGTTTACTCTTTTACCATCTTTCGACTGAAAGACACGCGCAGAGGAGGGTTTGCAGCATTGATTGCATGCTGGACATCCATCTTCCAAAATATTTGTCTTGCCCCTTATAACAATCAAACCTTCATTTCTTGCAGACCTCGTCTGGCATGGCAGTCAGCATCAGTGTTGCTGGCGAGCCTCAGATCCGTGGCACGACGCCCCAGCGGAGCTGACTAGACTGCTTTTGTTCTAGAGAGGATGCAGGCTGCTGAGGAGTGCGTGGATGCTGAGCAGATGTTGCAGAGCACCCGCAAGGCACCTACCTGGAAGCTGCCCTTCACGCCCATGTTCACTTCCGTTGAGAAGCTGGCATCCACCGACAAGGTCCGCGTGGCTGTCATCCGCGAGGAGGGAAGCAATGGTGACCGAGAGATGTCGGCTGCATGCTTTGCGGCGGGTATGGAGCCATGGGACGTCACGATGAGCGACCTGCTGAATGGTAAGAATACTGCCTTGTTACCTCTAGGCACCAACTGCTGCTGATGAATATGAGGTCTTACTTTTGCCCTCCATGATTGACTTGGCATGGTATCATTTGCACATCATGTAGAGAGAGTGAGAGCTTGGCTTTGTGATGAAGACACGAATCCAACAACTGCTGACGGGGAACTCTGGTCGGTACCCCACTTCTGATTACGATATTAATATCATCTTTCGGGACTGAAAGCCAAGGCTGCTCCCTCTCTCGCCTGTGCACATGTCCTGCTCATGCATCTATCTGAGCCATGTCTCTAAGCAGATCCTGTCTCTTGTATTCATTCATGATTTCCTCATCTACTAGATCTCAAGTTTTTTTTATGCTTCCTCCTCCTCAGGCCGAGCCAGCCTGGACAGCTTCCGCGGAATTATCTTTGCTGGAGGCTTCTCCTACGCTGACACGCTTGACAGTGCCAAGGGCTGGGCCGGCACCATCCGTTACAACAGCCGTGTGCTTGAGCAATTCCAAGCCTTCTGCAACCGCGAGGACACCTTCTCCCTGGGCATCTGCAATGGCTGCCAGCTGATGGCGCTCCTCGGCTGGGTGCCAGCCACTGGCAGCAGCAGCAATGGCGTGTCAATTAGTAACTCCTTCTGGGGACGCTTCGCTTTGCCACCTGGTGTTAAACGTAGCTTTGAAATGAGATGTTACGGCAGGCCTCTAATTGATCTTTTTGTGGCTCACAGCTATTGACTTTGTGATCTCACCTCGCGCATGATTGTTTATATTGATTAAATATCCAGCATGATGGTGAATCCGGTGCTCCGATATTGGATGGACCTTGTCACATATCCCATTTCTCACAACCTGCATCTAGCTGAATGAAGAACAAATATGCCAGGAAGTTTGTCAGGCAAACCAAGAAAAGGGAAAACAAAAAAAAATGGCCCAGAAATGGCAAGGGAAAACAATCAAAGCGAAAGAAGCCCCGGCCGGTGAGCCTCAGTGCAAGCTACCACATCCTCAACAAACTTCAGTATCCCTCCCTAGCCTGCCCTTGTACAAAGAGTGGAAGTCTGTAGATCCGTCTGGGGGACCTGCCCATCCTCGCTCCCTAGGGTGATCTTGCACGCTGGGGCATTGAAGGCCAACATGTCAATGACGTCACACCTCTGGGCCCTGCTCAAATAATGCTCGGCCGCGTGGGCGCCTAACTAAAGAGTTGGGAGGCAAACATGAAATGCATCTTCCACATGCTGACTGCTGCGCCTTCCCCTAATGTCGGCCGTTCTGATTGCGCCGAGCAGCAGCCTTAAGTTCGTGCACACACAAGCACACTCCATCCTGCAGTATATATATTTTCGTTTACGGTATCCTACTTACCATGTTTGACGACGTGGCCAGACTCTATTGAAAAAGGGCCCAAAGGTTGATGACGTTGCACCTCTGGGCCCTGCTCAAAAAAGGCTCAGCCGCCTAACTAAAGAGTTGGGAGGAAAGATGAAAAGAAACACAGATGGGGGCAGGACAAAAGAAAGGAGGGATTAAAGGGAAGGAAAAATCAAAAGGCTGAAAAAAAAGGCCCAGAGGTGTAACGAACGTCATTAATTCCCTCCTTGGTGCAGAGTGTGAACCGGGCGGAGGAAGCCCCAGGACTTGGGGAGCAGCTTGCGCACCTGTTGGTTCAGGGTTCAGGTTCAAGGTGGAGAGTTAAGGTTACAGGGTTGAGGGTTTTGAGTTGGGGTTAAGAGGTCTGGTCCAAGTGAAGAAGCCCAAGGAGTCGGCATGGAAAAACGGAAGTATAAGCCGATTTAAGGGCGGCAGCGGAGGAGGATGGCAGTGGATGATACTAAGCATACATGAGGGGGCGTGCATTTGAAGGTTAATTCGAGGTTACATATTATAGAATGACGATAATTTTCGCTCCCCGCTGCCCACTTTTATTTCATAGCAGGCATCAGCTACGACTCAGCTACATGACGGCCTGCGGCCAGAGGGGAGGGGTCGGGTGCAGCCAATCCTACAGTTGCCCCAGCTACTTTCCTTCTGTTCCTTTTTCACCCCCTCTTCCTATAAGTGTCATATTTTCTCCCTTCTGAGCAGTTGGGCGCCCACGCGACGGAGCCTTCTTGAGCAGGACCCAGAGGTGTAACGTCATTGACTTGTAGCTGCCATGGAGGCACAGGTAGAGCTCGTTTGTATCCGCTGACAGCACAAAATGGTTGCGTCCTTCTCTGGACTTTCCATTTGCTCATTCATTAGTTAGACTGAACAAGAGCAGGCCCCAGGCATGACAGGTTTAGGGTTTGAGGTCACTCGTCACTCGGAGGACGAGGCTTCAAATATATCGGTTTGCGTATTTACCATGCAGAACTGAGGGCATGGGTTCCGCAATGACCCTGGCTATGACCAGGAAAAGTCTATTTTGAGAGTCCTGACACCCAGCTCGGGCAGATATATCTTCAGTCTACAGATGCCAGCTGAAGCGGAGCAACGTACGTTCCAGCCATGCATGGCACCATGCAATCAATCATGTAGTCTGGTCTACTAGCGGTGCCCCCAGTAGCCCTTGACAGAGCTGCCGAGTTCAGCTTCAGAAGTACATAACAATGTATGATACCAGATCCAGTAAGTCTGCACTTCCTTGAAAAAAATCCCCTTGCGCATACCGGTCACCTAAGAGCTACCAATATTAACCTGGCGTGCAGTATCAGGACGGCACGAGTATAGGTCAATTATATACAACTGGGTCTTGAATGTCGATCTCTGTGCACCGCTAGGGTCAAAAAATGACGGTCCAGAAGCAAATATTTATATCTGCAGATGCAACGCCGCATGGAGCCTGCAACCAATGAAGAGTCGTGAAAGAGAGAGGTTCTTCGATCACTTCTTGCTGGCGACGCCCAGGCCACAGCGACGCTTCCGCACCACCACCAGTACGCTACTACTGCTGCCGGCGCCCAGAGGCATGGATAGAGGAAGGCACCCGTTGGGCCGCAGCACTAGCTAGATTATCATGCAAGAAACAAAAGGTTTAGTCCTAAACAAAAAGTGCAGCGGCTCACCACCTCATCACTCGACTATATCACAATCTCATCCACCACCGGCACCACCTTCGTCCTAGCAACTGCAGGTCTCTGCCGCCGCCGCCGCCGCCGCCTCTGCCGCTGCCGCTGCCGTCGCCGCCGCCGCCGCCGCTGCTGCGGCATCCGCCGCCTCGGCCAGCCTGCACGCCTCAGCCTGCTGCAGCTCCTCAGCCTTCGCTTTCATCAAGCTGCTTCGTTTCGAAAGGATAGACCCCCGTGCCTTCTCGGCGAGGCACAGCGCCTGCAACTGCATCGCCTGCAGTTGCTGCTGCTGTCGCGCCCCCTCCTCGGCCCGCCGATGAAACTTCACGTCGTGCACCTGCTGAAGCAGCAACTGACCCCGCTCCGTGGCGGCTTGTAGGTGCGCACCCTGACTGTTCCGCCCCAACGTCTGTACGCTACTGCTGCTGCCGGCTGCGGCATTCCACGCCGCCGGCGCTGCCGCACCAGCCGCCGCCGCGGCGGCAGCGCGGCTCGCGGCGCCCTGGCTGAGCGCCAAAGAGTCCATCCGCTCTAACATGACCGTGTTCATGTTCGCCTCCTGTTCTTCAAGCGTCCGACGCCGTAGCCTTATCATCTGCACAGCAAGGAACAATAAAAGCAAGCAGGCATCAGCAGACATGTAGAAAAAACCAACCATTATGGACGCAGAAGCGAGGTCATAATTGAAAACGAGCTTGAACCATAGACACGGCTATAAATTCATACTGATGTTTTCAAAGTACGGTAACATCCGGGGTATGTGAAGCAGCAAGCCAAAAGGAGCATGAGGAAGCACCATATGCTTCATCTGTGATGGTATGTTAAGGGATGTGTAACGTCCCAGGACGTTAACGTCTAAGGCTGTACAGACGTACACTGATGTACATAGATGTAATGGACAGTGTAACAGATCCAGAAGGAGATGTTGAGGAGACACTGACAGTATAGAGCGAGGCGGGGCTCTTTACACTGGATAACACATATTCTATTCAACCTTATAGCAGAGTGCTACATTGGTTTATCGAGCTTTGTTTTGGGGGGCGCGACGTTGAAGAAGTCAACGCGTCTCAAGACCTAAGCCTAGGGGTTGTCAATACTGATATTGGCATTACAACACCATACACGAGTTCTGAAACTCGGTGGTCGTGTGTAAAACATCACAAACATTTGGCGGGCGCGTGTCTTTGAAGACTGAAGCGACGACCAGGCAGCACCTGAGTCTAGAAAGAAAGAAAGAAAGAAAACGCCTGAGCGTGGCTTGAGGAATACGGGATTTTAAATGCCGTACACCGGGAGACAAAAACCTGGTGGTTAAGGAGGGTCGTCAAGGGGTATCGGACAATAATGGGCAGGGGAGTTTTCCAGATGGCGTCGCTGACGAAGGATGTTTATATGGCAGCGTATGGTATGCTTTGTGAGACGGCTGAGGACGGAGGAGATGTCGTGTTTGGAGACACCGAGCATGCTAAGGATTTTATCGGCAGGATGAAAGAGGAAGCCTGCGGTGCCCAGAAGGATGATATGTGTATGAGAAGAAGGCGGGGAAGGATGAGGGGGGGGGAAGGGCACGGTCGGCGAAGGATCAGGGGGAAGGGCAGGATGGAGAACGGGTGCCAATGAAACTGTCCAACCATTATGTTTGAGGAGAAGGATAAGATTTAAATGTTGTTCTGATTTACGGGCATGGCATTGTTCGAAAGAAAATTCGGAGGTGTAACCGACTTCAACAACGTGTATAGTGCAAGTCCTCTGGAGCCGAGACATAGTTTGTGAGCTAGAGAGTTGACCAGCGCGGTAAAGACGAAGGAATTCGGAATGTGGGAGACCTTGGACAATAAGCAAATCCGGTCGCAATTTGTCACAGTAATCAAAGGTGTCAGGGAAAGTGGGGGGTCGTCGGGGCACTAGCCAACGTGGGAGACGGGTGTCATAGACCCCGAAGGGAAGGTTAGCAGTGGTAAACAGACAAACAATTGTCATCACTTACCTCACTCAAGAAAGAGAACGTGACATCTGACATTTGGGAAGACCGTGTCAGAATTACGCACGTAGATTTCTTCTCATACGAGTTCGCTTACAGCGAACCGACAATCAACAGACCGCCAGGGATCTTCAAAATAAGACCGTGGTCGGCAGAGAAATCGAGAATGCCTGAGCTGACAAAACAGCAAAGGAAGAATCTCAGTAAAAAGAACAGGACCCTCGCCAACAGAGCTATGGAGGATCTTACGATCATAGACGTGGCTGGTCCCAGCACAACTCCACCAGCATCCCCTGCTAAAACACCGGGCAAACAGCCCGTTGCGGCAGATTTGACCGAACACCCGTCCCCGGTAAGAAACCGTCAGGGCAAATCCAGCAGGGCGATCTTACCAAGTCTTCAGAAAGACAATGCGGTCCCCTTATCCCTTCAACGCAAATGCTCATCACTCATCAAACGATTGGTGCATTCGCAGGGAGCAGGACTGGACAGGGCGTTCAAAGAAACGGCTCTTGTCCAGGACAGGATTGAGGCCACCTTGCGCATCCTGTACGAAAAGTTCGACACGAAGACTGCAAAGATAATCGAAGTGGTGGAATTCGTCCACGACACTTTGGGACCGGCTGTCAGCGCCACTGCTGCGGCCAACCAACCCGTCCCTGCAGCGGAGGACGTAGCCGAGCCTGCAGCTGAGCCTGCAGCTGAGCTTGCAGAGGAGGAGGCAGACGACGAGGCCCTGAGAGTTCTCGAGAGGAACCGTGGCCACTTTCTGCAGCAGCTAGCGATGATTGAGAGGCTGGTTCCGGCCTTCAACACGGACGGTCTGACATACGACACGCTCGTAAACAACACCGAGGCTGCAGCTTTGTGGGAGGAGTTGGTGTCCACAGCGGCAGCCACGGATAGCCTCCGGTTCCGGCCCAATATGTCGCACCATAAAGCAGTAAACGTGCCAATATGGTAAACTCCGGAATCTCCGGTAAAGGCGCCTTAGAGAAGTGTCCTTCTACTCATAAACACGGTACATTACCGTACACACAGACTCCTTGTACTTCAGACAAGAGCTGTTAACTGGCTACTGTAAGGTTCGGCCCTAGCAGGAAGTCTCTCTGCCTAGGGGTAATGTCTGGGTGTCCCTGTCTTGTGGGTACCGCCCCTACTACTTCACTCGCGATGTGCGCTTCAGGTCCGTGGCGGACTTCTTTCCTCACGGCAGTGACGGACGCCTACGGGCAGGCTCAGTGACTCTTCACTGGCTGCGAGTGCTCAGCGAGTTAAGCAGTAGAGCTGGATATTTGTATGTATAGCAATAGACGTATGGTAGCGTAGGCCTTCTGGCCGTCTGGGCGCGATCCAGCTGGGCTATGTTAAGGGCACTTACCGCGCAACACGCGGTGAGGTAGCCGGGAGGTTGACTGCGTACTTCTTCTTCGGCAGGGTCTCGGTTCACTACTGAGGTACTTGTCTCCAGGTAGTTCAGCTGAGGCGGAGCTAGTCTTGACTTGATATAGGTACTGACGTTATGAACACCTCAGGCCTCATGCATTGGATGCCGGCCGGAGCTTGTTACATAAGAGGTCTGTCCTTTAGAAAGGGACGAAGTAACTAGCCAAGGCAATTGCCGGGATACAGGGACCCGGCAGGCCCAATACAGAGTACGGTACAATCTGTCAAATCAACCGGCGTAAGCGGGTTTCTAGGTCTCAGTTCAAATCCGTAGACTCCGCAGAGAAGCTGCGGAGTCCCCGAGGCCGCTAACTGCGGTCTAAACGGTTCTGTCACGTATACGGTAATATACTGTGACAGCTGTCGCACCATAAAGCAGTAAACGTGCCAATATGGTAAACTCCGGAATCTCCGGTAAAGGCGCCTTAGAGAAGTGTCCTTCTACTCATAAACACGGTACATTACCGTACACACAGACTCCTTGTACTTCAGACAAGAGCTGTTAACTGGCTACTGTAAGGTTCGGCCCTAGCAGGAAGTCTCTCTGCCTAGGGGTAATGTCTGGGTGTCCCTGTCTTGTGGGTACCGCCCCTACTACTTCACTCGCCCCCCGCTCCTCAGCGTTAAGCCTAAAGGGCATGCGCTGGGAGCCGGAAAAAGGGGTCGGTACTGAAAGAAAGAAACTTCTGGCAATATGTACACCTCAGAAGATCAAAATATCAAAGCAAATCTGCCTGGTTCAGGCCGTCCCCCGCATCTGCCTGGTTCAGGCTATATACACACATCAGCCTGGTTCAGGCTGTTTTCAAAGCAAAATCTGTACGCCCAGAACTTGTCAGTTCCCTAACACTGAAGCCTCCTAAACATCTGACTGCAATCCAGCCAGTCGGTAAAAAAAAATCCCCTGAAGAAAATCCACTGCAGGAAATGTGCTGCAGGACATCCACACAAGGAAATTCATCAAAGAAAAAATTCACTGAAACCCGTGGCGGACCACACAGAATCCGGTACCGTCACCAGTGTCATGCTTGGTTGCAGGCAATAAAGGGTCAGAACCCATCAGAAACCCTCAGCAACCATCAGAAACCATCAGAAACCTTCAGAAATCATCAGAAGCTATCAGAAGTCATCAGAAATCATCAGAAATCAGAATCTTTAAACTTCTGGAAAACATGTACGTAGAAGCTCAAATCGTCTTAGCAAATCTGCCTGGTTCAGGCCTTCTTCAATCAGAACTAAAAAAATCCACCGAGTCTCAGCTGAAGCGCAATGCGCAGAATCCTACAAATCCAGGCTGTTCAGCCCACTACTGGCTAGCAAACAGAGAAATTTCCAAAGTTATCAGGTTGAGCTAAGAACAACCGCTGCTCTCGCCCCACTGCGCCATAGCCGCCTGGTCTTCAATGGCCACAGGAAATGTGTGCCGTAGCAGCGTGATCCGCCCCCTGCTGTGTTATCATCGCCCGAGTTGACTAATTCTCCTCGCTCATCATCTTCATAACATATGTACTACCGTAGCCTTGCTGCTACGGTGTTTGAGAAACAAATTTTCACTATGTTGCTGCGATAGCTTTAACTCCAATCCTGCATCTTCCGTCTTCGGTCCGCTGGCTGCCGGCCCACTGCCTGCCGGGTACTAGGACAAGCCGCGCTGCGTCTGCATTTTCTGCTCTGTAGGCGCCTGCCCGCTCCTAGCCAGTTACGGCGCGGGTAGCGTCACGTGCTCAGCGGCCTTGCCGCTCTGGGCTCGGCCTTCCCTGAGTATCAGGTGTCGATAAACCCCGCAAGGGCTGACTCCTCCTCTTTGTTGGAAGCCTAGCGCCACCTTGGCCCATTTATGGACCGCTCGCTGGGTGACATTGGCTTCTCTTCATCCAAGGAATATCTTTCTCCAAAAAGTCTTTTCCTCCAAGAAGCCTCTCGCGCCTCCTCCTCCTCATCCGTCTCTTCCTCCTCTTCCATCTCATTCTCCTCTTCTGCCTCTTCTGCCTCTTCTGACGCATGGCATTGCGGATGTCCATCGGCTGCTGACGGGCACCTGTTGCGCGATTCTCCCAGATCCTGGCCAGCTCCACATCTGCAGGCACCGCAGCAGGGAATGCTACCAGGCACACATTCCTGCTGCTGCTGTTGTTCACGGGTGCTGGCACCGGAGACCTGATGCTCCTAGCTTCATCCACGTCACTGTCAGCTGCCCTGTCTTGTGGCAACAGCGTCTGCAGTTTATTTGCCAAGCGACGCTTCATCATCCGCAGCTGCCTGGTCATTCTCATCTGCCAGGCAATCCCTGGCTGCCTGGCCATCCACAGCTGCCTGGCCATTCCTTTGAGCTTCTGCTGGTACCAGTTCACCTTTTCCCTCAGCATGGGTATGGAGATCCCCTGCTCCTCTGACCCCTCAGGATTCTCTGCCGCCTCCAGCTGTTTGCTGGCCTGCTGGGCCGCACCTGGTTCTGATATTGGCACCTGGACCCCTCCTGGAGCTGCTGGCACTGGTGGTGTGACAGGCCCATCTTCTTCTGGCTGGTGCATCTGCACCAGCACCGGCGCCTGCCTGTGCTCGTGGTCCTCAACCTCACTTGGGCCAACTGGTTCCTCAGCCACCCTTTGGGTCAGCTTCTGCTCCCACGGATGCAGTTGGTCCGGCTCGCAGCCGCCGGCCACCACAGGTGTCACATGGGCTGCCTCCCTCGACAAACACAAACGTGACGCCTGCACCTGCAGTTGGCCTGGCTCACAGCCACCGATCCCTATAGGTGTCACATGAATTGCCTCCCTCTGCACGCACCGTCGTGACGCCTGCAACTGCAGTTGGCCTGGCTCACGGCCACCGGCCACCACAGGTGTCACAGGAACGTCCTCCATCTGAAAACACAGCCGTGACGCCTGCACCTGCAGTTGGCACGGCTCGTGGCCATCGGTCACCACAGGTGTCACATGAACTGCCTCTCTCTGCAAACACAGCCGTGACGCATGCACCTGCAGTTGGCCTGGCTCACAGCCAGCGGCCGCCACAGGTGTCACATGGGCTGCCTCCCTCGGCAAAAACAGCCGTGACGCATGCACCTGCAGTTGACCTGGCTCACAGCCACCGATCCCTACAGGTGTCACAGGAACTGCCTCCATCTGCAAACACAGCCGTGACGCCTGCACCTGCAGTTGGCCTGGCTCACAGCCACCGGCCACCACAGTTTTCAGAGGAACTGCCTCCTTCTGCAAACACAGCCGTGATGCCTGCACCTGCAGTTGGTCTGGCTCACAGCCACCGATCCCTACAGGTGTCACAGGAACTGCCTTTCTCTGCAAACACAGCCGTGACGCCTGCACCTGCAGTTGGCTTGGCTCGGAGCCACCGATCCCTACAGGTGTCACAGGAACTGCCTCCTTCTGCAAACACAGCCGTGACGCCTGCACCTGCAGTTGGCTTGGCTCGCAGCCACCGGTCACTGGTTTGGGTGAAAAAGCATTCCCTATCGGAACACAGTTGATCAGGTGCAGCTGCTCGCTAGCTACCGGGCTATCCTGCCTGGGTGGGCCGGCACTCTCTGCCGTAATACAGTTGATCAGGTGCAGCTGCTCGCTAGCTACCAGGCTATCCTGCCTGGGTGGGCCGGCACTCTCTGCCGTAATACAGTTGATCAGGTGCCTGGGACTTGGCTCACTGTCACTGCTGAGGATGTCAAACATGGACCAGCCGTTGGGGGACACCTGATTACCTGGCTGCTCCATACACCTGGTCAATGCCTCCAAGGGTGCGCGCTGCTGGGGCACAGCCAGACTGCTTAACCCCGCCTGCTCTGCGTCACACACACTTTTCCACACTCCAGTGGCCCACTGCCCTAGCCTGTTCCACCCTCTTGGCTGAGCCAGATCCTCCTTCCTTTTTACTGGGGGCCATTCCGCAGTGGCGGCTTGTGCTCCACCCACCGCCTGCAGATCTGCAGGTTTCCTGATCACCTGACTTCCACCACGGGGCATCGTCCCGTTCTCCTTTTTAACGCACTGCGCAGCACTTGCCACTCTCATTAGCCTCTTCTGCGTCGCGTATTCTGGCCCACTGCCTAGGTCTCTTGCTCTTCCGCACTCTGCTGCCCCCTCTGGGGCTGCCGAGGTGCCTGCCCCTTGATCACCGTGATCGGGCTCGTTCTTGACTCGTTGCACGGCCCCTGCCCCACTGGGCAAGTCCTGCTCTGGTGCGCCTTCTGGACCACTGTCCCGATTTGCGCCACTGGTCTGCGACACCTCAACGGCCGGGTCCAATGTCAGCTCAGGGGTTCTTCCTCCCTGTCTCAACCACTGCGCATATTCCAGGCCTTGCCTTGGAATATCCAGGGTTGATTGGGGCACTCGCCCACCTCGGCTGATCCCTTTGTGCGACACTAGTGCTGAGCCGTCTGCCTGCGCCCCTGCCTCTCTGGGCGGTACGCGGCCCGGTTCTGGCACCTTGCTGTCTCCTGCGGGCGGTCCCACTGGCCCTGCCAGCTTCGCCGCCACCAACAGGGCTTCTGCAGCCAGCTCATCACTAGCTTCCATCGGGTTTACACCCGGCTCCAGCCCCCTCAGACGCCCACTTCTCCGTTGGGCGTCAGGGTGCTGGTGCCTATCGGGATTTAGATCTACGTCTGTCATTCCTACAGGCAATTTACGAACCGCACGGTCCTGCAAGCGTGCTGGCGACACCCCCTACAGGATCTGCTAACTTTAGGCTTCTGCCCCCTTGTTCCTACTGCAATCTGGTGAGGGCTTGCGAGCCAAGATCGGATGGCAGGTACAGCAATATGCAGGATAGGCCTTGCCTTCCTGCTTTTCTGCTCACTAATTTCAATCTGGCGGAATCCTCCTTCGCCTTTTCAGTTCTTCCCACCTTGCTGGCTGGGCTGCTTCTAGATGTCTCACGTCCTGCGTGGATGTCACACGCCCTGCGTGGATGTAGCCTCTTGCGTAGTGTCCGCTCAGCTCTGCGTCCCTGCGGGGATCCTTTGGTACACCCACAAGATTTCAAACTTGGATGTTCTATCCACAAGTTCACTTCTGTCAATGATGAAAGATTGGATCCACCTGATCACAATCTGCAGTCACACAGGTAATTATCTGCTGGGTGTTTAAATCCACAGCCAGATCTTCAAGCCTCTCCTGGACTCAACACTAAGCTGCCACGCTCAGCGATTCTCAGGGTTTAACTTGGCAATCTCTCTCTGGAGATTACCACAGCAAAGTGCAGTTCAAACGCTGTCCAAGGTCGTTTGCATGCAAACAAAATTCCAATTCCGCTGCACAAGCACCTTTAGCAGGAATTGGCGAATCAAGCTGATCAGGCTAAATCCACTTCGTCCCTTTCTAAAGGACACGCGATGTGCGCTTCAGGTCCGTGGCGGACTTCTTTCCTCACGGCAGTGACGGACGCCTACGGGCAGGCTCAGTGACTCTTCACTGGCTGCGAGTGCTCAGCGAGTTAAGCAGTAGAGCTGGATATTTGTATGTATAGCAATAGACGTATGGTAGCGTAGGCCTTCTGGCCGTCTGGGCGCGATCCAGCTGGGCTATGTTAAGGGCACTTACCGCGCAACACGCGGTGAGGTAGCCGGGAGGTTGACTGCGTACTTCTTCTTCGGCAGGGTCTCGGTTCACTACTGAGGTACTTGTCTCCAGGTAGTTCAGCTGAGGCGGAGCTAGTCTTGACTTGATATAGGTACTGACGTTATGAACACCTCAGGCCTCATGCATTGGATGCCGGCCGGAGCTTGTTACATAAGAGGTCTGTCCTTTAGAAAGGGACGAAGTAACTAGCCAAGGCAATTGCCGGGATACAGGGACCCGGCAGGCCCAATACAGAGTACGGTACAATCTGTCAAATCAACCGGCGTAAGCGGGTTTCTAGGTCTCAGTTCAAATCCGTAGACTCCGCAGAGAAGCTGCGGAGTCCCCGAGGCCGCTAACTGCGGTCTAAACGGTTCTGTCACGTATACGGTAATATACTGTGACAAATACCATGCCAATGCAGCCGTGGCTGAACCTCAAGAATGAGGCACAGCAAGCCCAGGCGCGGGCGATGAAGGAGCTCCAGGAAATCCAGGCCCCCGCGGCCTTCCGCTTTTACCAAAGGAAGCGCCAGGAGGAGAAGGAAAAGGAGCAGGAGCAAAATGCTGCGGCCCAGGCCCGCGACACTGCGGCCCATGCCCGCGACGCTGACGCCGCGGCGCTTGCGCGTGCTCGTGCACGTGCTCACCAGCGAGATGAGCTGGAGGCAGACAGGGACATCGAGAACGACGGCAACGCAGTCGATCTCCCGGTGAGCCCTACACGCACTCCATCTCATGCTGGGAAGGTGAAAGTTCCTCAACCATTGAAATTTGAAGGAAAGTCACATGAAATCATCGAAGATCATATCTTTACCTTTGAAAATTACCTCAAAGGTAACAACATTCCCCATGCTGAATGGCCTGTGCATGGCATGCATCTATTGGGAGGGAAGGCTCTTGAGGCATACATTGCGTTTGCCCAGCCTCTGCAGGCTGAGGGAGTGTTGATAACATGGGAACAATTCAAACAGAATCTCACTACATCCTTCTCTAAACCGGATAGGCAGATGGCATCACGCCGGGCCCTCTTCCTATCCGGTTTAGAGAAGGATGTAGTGAGATTCTGTTTGAATTGTTCCCATGTTATCAACACTGGATAACACATATTCTATTTTATTGTTACCCTCAATAACATTACCCTCTGCTTTTCGCCTTTCCTTTCCTGTTCATTTGGCATTCACTTGTGTATCTAAACACCGATAATGGTCTTTGGTTGTTTGGGACGATGCTTCGGCATGGCCGGCAGCGGTGTCCGCGACAAGAGATGGATATCAGCAACAGAAGTCCCTCAGGCAGAATCCCTTGCCCCGGAGGCTGAAGACGAGAGGAGATTCCAGCGATCCTCGTCATCCTCGTGGGATCGAAGTCTGGGACACCACTGCGACGCAGATTACAATACCCCGCCGAGTACTGCCGAGCTGGAGAAGGCCCTCGCCCTTACTCGACAGCAACGAAATATTGCAGCTCAGGCTCTGGCTGCAATGGAACAAGACTGTCACAAGGCCATCAAGCACAGCAACCAGCTTCAGAAAGAGTTGGACATGCTCAAGGCGCAGCTGTAACGTCCCAGGACGTTAACGTCTAAGGCTGTATGTACAGACGTACACTGATGTACATAGATATAATGGACAGTGTAACAGATCCAGAGGGAGATGTTGAGGAGACACTGACAGTATAGAGCGAGGCGGGGCTCTTTACACTGGATAACACATATTCTATTATCTCCTCAACATCTCCCTCTGGATCTGTTACACTGTCCATTATATCTATGTACATCAGTGTACGTCTGTACAGCCTTAGACGTTAACGTCCTGGGACGTTACAGCTGCGCCTTGAGCATGTCCAACTCTTTCTGAAGCTGGTTGCTGTGCTTGATGGCCTTCTGACAGCCTTGTTCCATTGCAGCCAGAGCCTGAGCTGCAATATTTCGTTGCTGTCGAGTAAGGGCGAGGGCCTTCTCCAGCTCGGCAGTACTCGGCGGGGTATTGTAATCTGCGTCGCAGTGGTGTCCCAGACTTCGATCCCACGAGGATGACGAGGATCGCTGGAATCTCCTCTCGTCTTCAGCCTCTGGGGCAAGGGATTTGCCTGAGGGACTTCTGTTGCTGATATCCATATCTTGTCGCGGACACCGCTGCCGGCCATGCCGAAGCATCGTCCCAAACAACCAAAGACCATTATCGGTGTTTAGATACACAAGTGAATGCCAAATGAACAGGAAAGGAAAGGCGAAAAGCAGAGGGTAATGTTATTGAGGGTAACAATAAAAATTTATGTTTTCGAATTGCCCTGCAAAATACAACAGACTGGTACCGTGCATGCATACAAAAACCATTTCTTGGTGCTGATCAACCGGTGCGGGCTCCCTATGCCTACTGCCCCTGATTTATTGAACATCTGTCAACAAGGCTTAAATGATGAGGCTAGGGCTGCATCGGCCATTGACCCACGAACGGATGATGCGTGGACCTCATGGGAGGATCTAGCGAAGCACACCATTACCATTGATCTGCAAAAATCATCTCACCCACCCAAAGCCCCCAAGAGACCTATTCCACAACTGAAAGGTGCTGCTGTGAAACAGGGTGGCAACGAGGGCGGACATGAGGGCGGACGTGGTGGCGGCCGAGACGGCAGCCGTGGACGCGGCCGCAGCGGTAGCCGCGGCCGGAGCGCAGGCCGGGGACAGAGCAGAGACAACAGCAGGGAGCGCTAGGGACCACCCAGGGCCCCTACTGACCCGAAGAAGTGCCCGGGATGCCACTGGGATCCCCCTAAGCACAAGTTCGGGTGCCATATTTGGGAATATATGCAATCCCAGAGGCAGTCAAAAGACTGAGGCTAGAGGGAAGGCTAGTCGAGCATAGAGGAGACAATAGATTTATTAAACCTCATGAATTCGAGCTTATCCAGCAATCAATTGGTCAGGATTTCAATCTTGACGCATTCTGTGATGACGCAGGATCCAATGCGTTGTGTGGACAATTTTGTTCACCCCAGCATTCTTTTTTTGACCATAATTTACGGGGTCAACAGATCTGGATTAATGCTCCGTTTCCACTTTTGGAACGAGCAATTAGGAAGTATTTATTTGAGAAGGGCAAGAGTCCCCATAACACTTCCGCATGTGTCTTAGTGCCGCAATGGCCTGGAGCCCCATGGGCATCCCTTCTACAAGGCATGAAATTGCTCACTGAATTCCCGGTGGGATATCCTTTATTCTATGAGAAGGATAGGCAGGGTGACACTCGATGTTCCCCTGGCCTGAAGTGGCCTATGGCTGTTTTTTATGATCCAGTTTACTCACCACTTTCGGTGAAGTCTGTGAATCTTGAAATGATTTGAAAATGCAGTTTCGGGGCACCGCGAATGGTGCGCCCGTAGTTTTTACGATGGACTCCGGGGCAACCCACTCCTTCATAGATGTAAAAACAGTGGCAAAATTCGGGATTACCACAACTCCCACTCACCGAATGGTGGAGTTGGCCAATGGTTCTCATGCCGCAGCTCAGGCCGTGGGCAAAATTAACATTTGTTTGAAATCAGCAAATGGCTCCCGATACCGCCAGAAAATACAAGTGATGGTGGTAGACTTAGGTGACTCGTTAGACGTCATCCTCGGTCAGGATTGGTTGCGTAAGGAAAAGGCTGCTCTACTATATAGAGGCAATCCACACTGCACCTTAATGTCTCAAAATGGCACTATCACTACTCTCTTGGCCATCCTTCCAGAGAGGGAGGAACGTGAGGAAGTTGAACCTAACGATCCTAAGATTTCTCTGATTCAGATGAAACGGATCCACCGCAAGGGCGACCGGTTATTCCATGTGAATGTGGTTGATACTGGGGTCAGTCCTTACATCAAACTTTCTGATTCAGATGAGGAATTTCATGATCCTTCGGACATCCTTAAACCTCCAGAAACAGTTGTTTTCCCTCCGACGTCTGCCGTCGTGCATGACGTGCTCTTGAAATATAGCAGGGTTTTCAAAGACCAGATAAAAATGCCTGATGACACAAATCTTTTACCTACAATGATTGAGCTACAACCTGGCAGCAAACCTGTCTACAGACCTAGCTTTCGCCTCAGTCCTGCTGAGAAGCTTGAGGTCGAAACGCAGGTTGGGGACATGCTTAAAAAGGGATTGATTGAGCCGAGCTCTTCTCCTTATGGCAGTCCTATCATCTTTGCCATTAAGCCGGATGGTAGCTTGCGTTTTACTGTTGATTATAGATTACTCAATAATCAAACTGTCCCAATTAAAGGATATCATCCCAGAGCAGATGACCTTTTTGACAAATTGCATGGATGTAATTATGTAAATTCTTCTCTTCTATGGATCTTGTCAGTGGGTACTGGCAGCTACCTCTTCAACCAGAGGACAGACCAAAAACACAGTTTATAACACTGTTCGGCACGTACGCATAGAAGGTTCTGCCAATGGGTCTGACCAATGCACCCCAAGGCTTCCAAGCAGTCATGGAACGTTTGTTTCGACATCTTCCGTTTGTATCTGTATACCTCGATGACCTCATCATCTTCTCGAAAACTGAAGAAGAACATGCGCTGCATCTCGATCAGGTGCTCGCGATTCTGGACAAAGAGCACCTGTTTGTTCGGCTCCGAAAATGTACGTTTGAACGTCCCGAGGTAAAGTTTCTCGGCCACCTCGTCGGACAGGAAGGAGTGCGAGTTGATCCCGCTAAAATTGAAGTAGTGAAGAACTGGCCTACCCCTACTTCGGTAAAGGAGGTGCGATCCTTCAACGGACTGTCCAACTACTTTCGAAAGCACGTTGAGAATTACAGCTCCATGGTCGCTCCCCTTACCAGCCTCACAAGGAAATCTGCTGAGTGGAATTGGAGTCCTGACTGCCAGCTGGCATTTGATAAGGTGAAGCACGCCTTAGTCCATGCACCTGTCTTGGCTCCCTGATTTATCCCAGCCAGTGGATATCGAAGTCATATGTGATGCTTCTATTAGAGGTATTGGGGCTGTTCTCACTCAATTTGGGAAACCAATAGCTTATGAAAGTCGTAAACTTAGCTCAGCTGAGCTCAATTGGACGACAGGTGACCAGGAATTGTGGGCTGTGATCCATGCTTTAAAGACATGGCGGTGTTACCTCGAGGGAATACCCTTCACAGTAGTCACTGATCACAATCCCCTGGTTCATCTTCAATCACAACCGAATTTGTCGCGAAGGCAAAGTCGGTGGAGTGAATATCTGCAACGTTTTCAGTTCACATGGCAATGGCGAAAGGGCATCAACAATGTGGCTGATCCACTGTCTAGACACCCAGACTTTCTGCCTAAATTGACAGCCATGGTGACTAGAAAAAATAGTACTGCGGACCCTGCCCTTCAACCTGATACACTGTGGCCTTTAACAGACAAACGTAAACGGAGGGGTAGTATGGAACCCCCTGGTCAGGAGGTAGAAGCATCTCCTGCACCTAGTCCACGGATGGATATCCCGACCTCCCCAGATGACTCTGGACACAAGGGAGACATAGATACCAATATGGATCAAGATGTAGAAGACCTTTTGCGTCAGGGTTATGCCCAAGACCCATGGTTTGCGGTTGTGGCCAACACGCAGAATCTCATTAATCGTGACGGACTATGGTGGCGGAAACATCAGCTTATGGTTCCGGATCATGAAGAGATCAGGCGAGTAATTTTATATGGGTTGCATGATGCCCCATTCAGTGGTCATGGCGGGTTCTTAAAAACCTTAAAGGCTGTCACCTCTCACTTTTGGTGGCCTAAGGTTCGGCCTTATGTGGAAAATTATGTGCGCACTTGTTCTAGCTGCCAGCGTAATAAAAGCTCCAATCAGCTTCCCGGTGGGCTGTTACAGCCTTTACCCATTCCGTCTGAACGGTGGGAATCGGTGGGCATGGACTTTATCGTGCAGCTGCCACGCACTAAACATGGCTTTGATTCCATAATTGTTTTTGTCGACAGACTTACAAAAATGGTTCATCTTGCCGCCACTAAGACTGATGTCGATAGCAAGGGAACAGCTCAGCTGTTTGTTGATCATGTATGGAAACATCATGGACTCCCTGCTAATATCGTCTCTGATCGAGGATCGGTCTTCACGGGTAAATTCTTTACTGAGTTACTCCGGCTGATTGGCACGAAACATAATCGGACAACTGCATTTCACCCTCAAAGTGATGGGCAAACTGAACGAGTCAATCGGGTACTGAAGGATATGCTCCGCCACTATGTGGGTCATATAGCCCATGACCAGTGGGATACATGTCTTGCCACTGCTGAGTTCGCTATAAACAATGCGTATCATTCTTCTATTGGAACTACTCCATTCCGGTTAAATACTGGCCGTGATCCCCGATTACCATTGTCCATTCCATGTATTCCATCGACAGTTCCCAATGCTGCAGCAATTGCGGATCAAATGGCTGAAGGCCTGTCCAGTGCTAAAAAGTTTTTATTGGCTGCTCAACAGCGTCAAAAGATTTCTTATGACAGACACCATCGGGATGTTTCTTTTGCGGTTGGGGACTTAGTCCTCCTATCCACTAAAGATCTTAACATGAAGCGCACAGCGCTGGGGCGAAGCACTCCGAAACTCTTTCCCAAATGGATTGGGCCGTTTCCAGTAATTGCAAAAATACCTGGAACGGATCTGGCGTATAAATTGGATCTGCCTGACTCTATGAGAGTTCACCCAGTTTTTCACGTCTCTAAATTGAAATTATACCGAGCTGATGGGCGTTTGCAGCCGCCAGGACCTATCGTGGTTGATGGTGATCCTAGTTCTTTCATCGCTCAACGCATCCTTTATCACAGACCTGGCTTGCGAAAATCTCGTGAATTTCTGGTAGCCTGGCAGGGATTTGGACCTGAACATAATTCATGGGAGCCTGAGTCGTCCATTCAATTAATTGAGGGCGGGGCTTTACTCAGCAAATACGAGGCTTACCTGTTTACCACACCTCCACAGGAACCTTAATGAGAATTTGATTCGGACATTTTCTCAGGATAAGTGTTGTCTCTGACACCTTATACCCCACCCTTCAGCGTGCTGCTACACACGCTTCACACTCAGTCACATGTATTAGCTGGCCAGCACTGCAATATCTGCACATGCTCGACTGTGTGACAGTTCTTTTTAATTCCATACCTTGTGGGTCGTGATTAAATCCCACACTCCTCTGGTTCTTTTACCATCTGATATGGGTTTTGTACCAGACGGGGGGGTATGTAACGTCCCATGACGTTAACGTCTAAGGCTGTACAGACGTACACTGATGTACATAGATATAATGGACAGTGTAACAGATCCAGAAGGAGATGTTGAGGAGACACTGACAGTATAGAGCGAGGCGGGGCTCTTTACACTGGATAACACATATTCTATTCAACCTTATAGCAGAGTGCTACAGGATGCCAGCCAACAGATAAGGGCAGTGTGCGTTTAGAACGGTGCATACCCGCTGAATATACTTCCGGGCGGTATGTGTGATTGTGTGTGTGTGCAATGGTTCAACAGTTGGAGTTCATAAGTCCTGCACTCTAGCGACAAATTGAAATAAACAGTGCCGTCCCCTTGAGGTCTCTCCAGGCCTCTCCACGCCTCTTAAGCCCAAAACAAGATACTGATCTGACATGCCAAACTCGGGCTTAACAAGAATACGGAAATAAAGATCCATAAAAAATACAAGGGTGCTAAACATTTCAGTATGGCAGCAGTAAATTTCAAAAGTGTTTGGTTGCCGCAGTTAGATATGTACGGTACAACATTATCATCTCAAGCATTGTATCTTATCATCATAATTAAAGGAAACACATTGTCAATGAAAAAACAAAGCCTGATGTGCCCCTATTTGTCTCCCAGTGCACACCTTGCGGGCCTCCGTTTCCTCCATGCCTGCCTGCTCCGTCAAGTCAATGTGGTCTATGACTGTTGGCTGGTAGCGGGCCCTTGGCAACCCTCTTGAAGCCGTGGGAGCCTGCGCACATGGGATACACGCGGGAGGGACCTCGGTAATCCGCAATGCCAACACAGCAGGTTTGATTGCACAAGAGAAGCAAAAGGCATTGAAATAGGCAGGAAGGCAGGCAGACAGGCATGCAAGCAGAAAATAAGCAATACGATGTTCAAGGAGGCACACAGGCAGGCAAGCTGGCAGGCAAGCAGGCAGGCATGCTAGCACAAAATAAGCAATAAGGCATTGAAGTAGGAAGGCAAGCAGGCAGGTGGGTAGGCAGACAGGCAAGCAGGCCCACCGGCCAGCAGGCAAATAGGTAAACTAGCGGGTAGGCAAGTAGGTAGGCAAGCAGGCAGGCAGGCAGGCAGGCAGGCAGGTAGGCATGCAGACAGGCAGGCAGGTATGCATGCAGACAGGCAGGCAGGTAGGCATGCAGACAGGCAGGCAGACAGGCAGGCAGGTAAGCATGCAGACAGGCAGGCAGGTAGGCATGCAGACAGGCAAGCAGGTAGGCATGCAGACAGGCAGGCAGGTACGTAGGTAGGCAGGTAGGCAGGTAGGCAGGCAGGCAGGTAGATAGGCAGGTTGGCAGGCAGGTAGGCAGGTTGGCAGGCAGGTAGGCAGATATGCAGGTAGGGAGATAGACAGGTAGGCAGGTAGGCAGGTAGGCAGGTAGGCAGGTAGGCAGGTAGGCAGGTAGGCAGGTAGGCAGGTAGGCAGGTAGGCAGGTAGGCAGGTAGGCAGATAGGCAGATATGCAGGTAGGCAGATAGACAGGTAGGAGGGTAGGCATGTAGGCAGGTAGGCAGGTAGGCAGGTAGGCAGGTAGACAGGTAGGTAGGCAGGCAGGCAGGCAGGCAGGTAGGCAGGTAGGCAGGTAGGCAGGTAGGCAGGCAGACAGGTAGGCAGGTAGGCAGGTAGGCAGGTAGGCAGGTAGGCAGGTAGGTAGGCAGGCAGGCAGGTAGGCAGGCAGGCAGGTAGGCAGGTAGGCAGGTAGGCAGGCAGGCAGGTAGGCAGGTAGGTAGGTAGGCAGGCAGGTAGGTAGACAGGCAGGTAGGCTGGTAGGTAGGTTGGTAGGCAAGTAGGCAGGTAGGTAGGTAGGCCGGTAGACAGGTAGGCAGGTAGGTAGGCAGGTAGGCAGGTAGGCAGATAGGCAGGTAGGCAGATAGGCAGGTAGGCAGGTAGGCAGGTAGGCAGGTAGGCAGGTAGGCAGGTAGGCAGGTAGGCAGGTAGGCAGGTAGGCAGGTAGGCAGGTAGGCAGGTAGGCAGGTAGGCAGGTAGGCAGGTAGGCAGGTAGGCAGGTAGGCAAGTAGGTAGGCAGGCAGGTAGGTAGGCAGGCAGGCAGGTAGGCAGGTAGGCAGGTAGGCAGGTAGGCAGGCAGGCAGGTAGGTAGGCAGGCAGGCAGGTAGGCAGGAAGGCAGGCAGGCAGGTAGGCAGGGAAGTAGGTAAGCAGGAAGGCAGGCAGGCAGGTAGGCAGGTAGGCAGGTGGGCAGGTAGGCAGGTAGGCAGGTACGTAGGTAGGCAGGTAGGCAGGTAGGCAAGTAGGTAGGCAGGCAGGAAGGTAGGCAGGCAGGCAGGTTGGCAGTTAGGCAGGTAGGCAGGCAGGCAGGTAGGCAGGCAGGCAGGTAGGCAGGTAGGCAGGTAGGCAGGTAGGCAGGTTGGCAGGTAGGCAGGTAGGCAGGCAGGCAGGTAGGCAGGTAGGCAGGCAGGCAGGTAGGCAGGTAGGCAGGTAGGCAGGTAGGTAGGCAGGTAGGCAGGCAGGTAGGCAGGCAGGTAGGCAGGTAGGCAGGTAGGTATGCAGGTAGGCAGGTATGCAGGTAGGCAGGTAGGCAGGTAGGCAAGTAGGCAGGTAGGTAGGCAGGTAGATGGGCAGGTAGGCAGGTGGGCAGGTACTCAGGCAGACAAGTAGGCCGGCTGGACGGCAGGCAGACAGATAGACAGATAGACAGGCAGGCAAACAAGTAGGCAGACAGACAGACAAGCACGCAGGCAGGCAAGCAGGTTGGCTGGCAGGCAGACAGACAGGCAGGCAGGCTGGAAATCAGGCAGACAGGTAGGCTAGCAGGCACTCAGACAGTAGGCAAGTAGGCAGGGAGGTAGATAGACAAGGAAGCAAGCAGGCAGGTAGATAGACAAGCAAGCAAGCAAGCAAGCAGGCAGGAAGGCAGGCAGGCAGGCAGGCTAGCAGGCAGACAAACTGGCAGGCGGGGAGACAGACTGTTCAACAGGCATGCAGGCAGGTAAGGTCCTCCCTGCGGCACCGACCCCACACTCGCCTCGCTGTTCAATTTCTGATGAATGAGGTCCTGATACGCTTGCAGTTTCTGGCCACCCTGCGGCAAATGTAGGCAAGGCGGGCCCAGTTGGGAATGGAACATGTGTGGCCCAGGGCAGGCTCAGGTGGCCATGTTACATGAAATAGCTGTGGCTGACGTGTGCTGGTTGATGCGTTGTGGCTGAAGCGTTGTGGCTGAAGTGAGGTGGCTGAAGTGAAGTGGCTGAAGCATTCTGTGGCTGAAGTGCAGTGGCTGAAGCGCAATTGATTTACCGTAGTCACGTACGTGTTTCGTTATTTTCGAATTTCGTTGTTGCTTAAAAAGTCGCAGTTTTGGCGATTTTTTTGATTCGTTGCCCCTTAACATGAAAAATTCCAGTCAAAAACATTTTCACGACTGATTTCGTTGCTCCTTGAAGAACGATCAAAATAACGAATACGTCCGTGACTACGGTAAGTGTGAACCAGACTCCGGCAAGCGGACGATCCAGTGGTCAGATGGCCACCAATAGGCCAATGGGGTAAAAAGCCTGACCGGCCAATGTCCAGTGGCCTAAGCAGCAGGCAGGGCTAGCTGCATCAAGCCCTGCCAGCCGCAGGCCGATCAAGATTTGGTCTTCATCGGCCCAGTTCTGGCGGCCCACCGGCCTGTCAAAGGTGGTTTGGTGAGCACGACAAAACAAAACTAGTGTTTTTCGTTCCCAGGCCATGGCTTGCATCGTTCACTTCGTAGTCCACCTTAGGCCTGCATCTCTGTGTCTCTGCAGGCCCCACTTTCATGCAGGCCTCTCCAGGTCCCCCCTCCAACCCAGCCCCGCGGCCGTCAGAGGCCCCATTGGGACCAAACCCGGACCGGCCTGAGTCTGGCGGCCCAAGCAGCATGGCTGGCCACACCTGGGGCCCCTGGCATGCAGGGACGTCAATTGTAGCTGATACATAGCTGAGTCACGAAAAAAAAGATACTGCCCAGCACCCCATCATGGCACACGCTACTGCCAACGGTGCTGGGCTGAGGGATACGGCCAGCATGTGGAGGATGCGCTGCATGTGTGCTGTCAGTGCCCTAGCGTGAAGTAGAGGCTGAGGGCGAGAGGTTGGGCAGGCCCCCCGGAGGACGCTACAGATGATCAGCAGTTGCCCCAGGGGCAGGCATCAGTGCACCCTTAAAACAGCGCTTTTGGCTTACTAGAAGCCGGGGGCGCTAAAGCCCAGCACGGGACTCGACTTCTGTCAGAAGCCGTCGCTGGGCGAACTCAGCTGAAGGCTGGTTCACCAGCTTCACCTAGGGCTCCTGCCTGATCGGCTTTGCGCCTCCTGGTCTATTTATGAGAGTCTCTGCTTTCGGTCTACTTGCCTGATTATCCGTCGTCGCGAGACGAGCGCCGAAGGTGTACGGTTTCGCGTCAGCCTTTGAAACCAGGTTGCCTAGGGGAACATGCGGTGGGTCGAGCTGGATGAGAGCGGGGCGTCCATGCTCACTCAGGCCAATGGAGCGGAGCTAGCCGTAGTTTAAGGTCTACGTCAGATGCTCGCTCACGCTTTCGTTTTGAACCAGATTCAGGGCTTGCGTCGCTTCTGGACTTATTTCTCACAGTGAAGGGCGACACTAATAGATTTTTAATTGCAATGCCGATGGACCATGGTCGCTGGCCTTCGCCCAGTGAGGTATCAGTGGGCATGGCCTTCTAATTCATACAACTAGTCAGTCGAAAATATGAGACTATGCCCACCCAGCATCCAGATATCGCCAACCCAGCGTACAGAATTATGGGCATGTCGTGGGGCATCAAAACTCGCCATTTCGATTCCCCTTTACGCGCAACCTACGGTCATGTTTGACACCGTAGGTTGCGTGCGCTCTGGGCACGCCTTAGTAGATCACGCCGGCTGCAAAGGCCGGTGAACTTGCGGAAGGAACTGGCTGCTTGCTTCTGCTATCGCCAAAAGCTGTGGCGCTACACTTGACTGCAAGGTGCTGGCTTGTAAGTGAGAAAAAGTCTGGATGCTGGGTAGCAAGACTGGTGATTCTTACACTCCGAGTACATGTCCTGTTAAGTGGACAAAGTGAGAAAACTATCGGGATGTTGGTGAAAAGTTTCTGGCAGGCCAGGACGAACTATGTAAGGCAAGTTCTTCCTCCGCGCAGCCTGGAAAGGCAGGCTGCATCTACATAGAACTCGGAGACTCCGTGACTGGAACTCGGAGACTACGTAGCTGAGACTACGGGAATATAATATGGCACGTACCCTGACCCCGTCGGTCTGCCCAGGCCGAGCCAAGCAGCACGAAGCAGGGGGGCAGTAGCCATAGGCCATGCATGCTACGGTCCGCCTCCATACGATACGACGAGCCCCAAACTGTGCGTCCTGCCGAACCCCGCCCCTTGACGTAATATACGGCTCGCCAAACCAGCTGCCATATATCGGTCTGCGTGGACGTTTGGGTACCAGTATGCCGATAAATGTGTCCACATTTTATCAAAAGATGCACTCCTGACCGAGAATAAGAATCGACGCGCAACGGCCTGTCGGGGGTGGGCGTGCCTTACCAAGCACGTCACCGAGGAAGGGAAGAAGTCGGAAGGGCAGGTCAGGCCCCACAGTCATCTGGCAAGGACCGGAAGGGATAAACAAGACGCGGTTTACCAGCGGACAAAGCCTCTTTTTCGGCCACAAGTCCACCTTGAGCATGCCGCCCCGCGGCCGCCAAAGGCCCGATTGGGACGAACCCCCACCAGCCTACTGCTGGCGGCCAAGGCAGCATGGCTGGCCACAAATGGGGCCTCTGGCCAGAGGCCGGAATGTAGCTGACATGTAGCTGGGGCATGAAAAAAGAAACGCTGCCAGTGGACGAACCAGCGAAGCCTGAAAATCAGGGTAGGTTGTTGGAACCAGACCCTAATACTGAGACAACCAAAATTGAGCGTCGCAGCCTGATTCCAGTAAGGTTGGAAGTTTGGAAAACAAGCATGAGTCCAGACAGTCGGGCGCCCACACAGCCTGGCCTTTTCAGCATGGCCCAGAGGTGTTATGTCATTGACGAACATGAGTCCGATAAGGCGATAAGCCATGCTGCAAGCCATTGTTTATGGCGGCCAGTGCGTCACATGTTACTCTAACGACAGGGTGATACCAAACATGCTACTCTAACAGATCGGCCAGCACGTCACGCACTTCCTCAATCGTCTCATTGATGCCCTGAACATGCCCATCCAGCGCCAGTTGCGCCTCCTGCACTGCCAGCTGGTACTCTGCCTTCGTTGGTTCCGCATGAGCTTGGGGGCCGCTTGCATGGTGGGCATGCCCGGGCCCGTCCGGGGCCGAATGCGGGCCCGAGCCGCAGCCGCAGGTGCGGGGCACCTTGGCCTCCAACAGGTCGACATCCTCCTCTTGCTGCCAGGTAAAGGACTCCAACGCGTGGGCTGTCCTCAGGGACTGCAACGCCAGGGTGAGACGCAGCTTCTCGCGCTCGTGCTCCTGCAAGGCGCAAGGGCCACAGGTTGCCTGTTTGTTTTTATCTTCAGCACGCTTTTAGCAACAATACATGAAGTTCGATACTAACTACCGGTAATGAAATAGATTTTAATTTGCCGGTATATTAGGTTGAGTGGGCAGCCTGAAGGTCAACCTGACGCCCATCAAAGTCGAGCAGATAGACATGCATCAGGCATATTTGAGGTCTCACTGGCTCATCAACTCACCAGCTCAGCGGCTCACTGACCTCACCGCCTCACCAGCTCAGTAGCTCACTGGCTCACCGGCCTCCCTGGCTTTCTGGCTCTCTGGCTCCCTAGCTCTCTGGCTCCCTAGCTCTCTGGCTCTTTGGCTCCCTAGCTCTCTAGCTCCCTAGCTCTTTGGCTCCCTAGCTCTTTTGCTCCCCGGCTCTTTGGCTCCCCGGCTCACCTGAATAGACCTTAGAAGATCTGCCAGGTCATTGCGGCCATAGACGTCCTTCAGGGTGGTCTCTAACTGCCGGACCTGCAATGAAGAGCAAAGCACGTGAGGACGGCTGGGCGATGACCTGGCCCCCCGCTTCAAGCCAGCATCAGCAACAAGACCTGGCTTGGTAATACCAAGGGATAGTACTAGTAATACCAGGGGTATGACGGTATCCTAGGAACACGACGGTAGGGGTAGAATAGCATTACCAGGGCCAGTACCAGTAATAACAGGGGTATTCTTTTGGCGATACCCCTGTTAAAACGGTTGGATGAGGCAGGTCACTATCCTCTGGCAAGTAAGCGATGTCAAGTGCCGCTGTGTGACTGGCACTCGCACGCACACACCTTCTGCGAGCAGCTGCCAAAGGCTGCTGATGTCGTCTGAACACCCTGGCGCATGCCGACCTCGCTCTTCGCAGCCAGGTTCGCCTTGAAGGCCGCATGAAAGCTGGCATAGTGCTCTGCACGCTGCTGCTGCACCAGCAGGAACTGCTCAAGCAAATCTGCCAAGGGCATGGAGGCTGTCCCTGGTTGCATACCTGCTTCCTCCAGGACGCAAGACGAGGGGCTCGAGCAATAGAGCGATCGGTAGAAGCGGTGGATGGAGTAGCTTTAAGTAGCGGTAGGAGTAGCGGTGGCGCAGTGGCGTAGTGGTGGAGTAGCTTTGAGTTGCGGTAGGAGTAGCAGTGGCGCAGTGGCGCAGTGGTGGAGTAGCTTTGAGTTGCGGTAGGAGTAGCGGTGGCGCAGTGGCGCAGTGGTTGAGTAGCTTTGAGTTGCGGTAGGAGTAGCGGTGGCGCAGTGGCGCAGTGGTTGAGTAGCTTTGAGTTGCGGTAGGAGTAGCGGTGGCGCAGTGGCGCAGTGGTTATGTAGCAGAGGACTGGTGGAGCAGTGGTGGAGTAGCAGAGCAGCGGTGGAGCAGTGGTGGATTAGCGGTAGGATAGTGCGTTGGAGCAGTGATGCAGTGGTAGGAGTAGCAGTAGGATAGGGCGGGGTAGAGCAGTGGAGTAGCGGTTCAGAGGCGGTAGGAGAAGCGGTAGGAGAGGCGAAAGGATAGGTCTGTGGGTAGCCTTCAGATCATATCCTCTTATCCACGACAGGAGGCTGGAAGGTAAGAGCGTCGCTGTGCTTCTTCAGCTCGGCCTTCACAGTATCGACGTACTGCGCAAAATAAAGTGGGGGGGAAGTGTGATGCTGTTGTGCTGCTCCTACAGACTACTTTCATAGGTGCGGGCATGCTATTCAAACTTCTGCAACTGCGTGTGGAAGAATCAGTGGTAGGGGTATCATGGATTTGTGCGATAGTTTTAGGCTAAAAGAAGGTGGGGGTGCTGTGTGTGCAGCTCCTATGGAATGCATGCACACTGCGGGTCTGCGCTAGTAAGGGCCGTAAGTTTGTTTTAGGGAAGAAGTAGTTTGTTCCAGGGAAGAGCTAGAGGTGGAATAGATGAAGAACCTGAGTTGAACAGGTTAAAGGACCTAGTTAGCTATAGACTCATCTGGTTCATCGGGAGTTTGGTCTAGGGGCTCATCCTGAATTTGCAACTGGCTTGACCTTCGTTCCTGACATACTAATTATTATTTTGCGCTAGTGAGGGCCCTACATTGTTCAAAAGGTTGCTGCTGCGTGTGGAATGATCAGTGGTAGGGGTACGGTATTATGGATTCCTGGTGTTCTTCGGCTAGTACCAGTACTGCCGACATGGTCTGCATGAAGGTGGCACGATACGGCACAATACATGGCTGGATTTTCAAGGTAGCTAGATACATATCGATACGGCACAGGTGAAGCCGGATTGTACCACTGTGGTCTGCATGCACCATCCCTTGCATGAAAAACATCTCAGGACCATGCAGCCCTAGAGATGCTGAAGTCCGCCTACTTTGGAGTAAATGAGGAGATTGGTGTCGTCGAGCTCCTTGATGATGATCTTGTCGTTGCTGGGGCGTTGCGAGTTCAAATGGACGATGAAGACCTTGGTCGGAATGTCACTGCATGGGGTATGGGGATTCATTCTGACAATCAATGACTTCGTCATGGACGCATGAAAGCTCCAGCACATCAACTGACTAAGTCATGGAAGCTATAAACGAACGAGCATATGAACTGTTTGAAGGTTAAAAGCTCCTAACAGTAACTCATTTCATAAACATGAGGTCTCCACGATGTGGTTCATGCATGGCATTCTGTCTAGGCATGGTGCGCTTTTCTTGCAGGACGTCATCCCAAGTTATGGAAGCGAATGAATGTTTAAAAAGTGCAAACATCGTTGCCTGTTGTTTTCAAATGCCAGATTCCTGAAGTCCTCTCGATCTTCCCGCCCCCAAGATGATATAGATCTGAACATGCGCTGCTGCAGCAAACGTACCACTGAATGATGACACCTTTGGTTGAAATTACCATCGCTGGTAGCCAGCGGGAACGACGTAGGCCTGGCCGCCAGGTACTTGCCAATTCGCAAGATTGGGGTACCGGAGCGGACGACCTCCCTGCCACCCGCTCCCGGCTGCCGGTTCCAGTGGCTTTATTGCGTCTTTCTTTCTCTCATTCCAATCCTGATCTCGCATTTCAGAATGATGCGAGCTTCGTTGAAAACAGGCCCCGCATGTGATAATGTCCCGACCCCGCACGCCAGTCTCAGGGCCCACACTGCGCCTCGTCAACCAAGCAGTCCAGGAGGACAATGCGTCAAAGGTAAATTATAAGTGTGCATTCGAGCTGATTTATTTGAAATCCGAATGCTGAACCAAGCGTGCGCAGGAGATTCCATCGGAAGCCGGCACAACGCTGCCATGCCATGCACACCCTGGTCTCCCATGGCCCGCACCGCGGGGTGCTCCTCGAGCCGGCAGGTGATGGCTTGCTCCAGCATTGCTGAGCCTGCCATTGAATCCACGGCCACAACGCTGACGACAGCTGATCAGGATACCATAGCCGCCATAGTCACAGGTGCTGCACTGCAGCCCTCATGCATTGCTACCTAAAATTAGCATTGCTACCTGAAAGAAGTTCAAATACCGTAACAGTCGCCTGTCACCAACTTGAACCCTGCTGTGCAGATGCTGTAGTGATGTTGTGCTGCCTTTTTACTGCTGCTGAACTGATGCTGTACTGATGCATTCTGATGCATAACTGATGCTTGAAAGCCCTGTCAAACTGCCAGTTTCGTGACATCATAGCTACCATAGTCACAGGTGCAACACTCATGCAGTGTTACCAGTATCTACTTTTGCAAGATAGAATGTCGTACTGGTAGTCCTTCATCGACTTAATCTGATGCTGTACTGATGCTTAAAGCCCTGTCATCTTGGAAGCTTGATGGCAATGTGTACTTCAGATGCTGCCCAAGGCTCTGGTGCTGTACTGATGCTGTAATGATGCTGTTATGATGCTGTACTGATGTTTGCTTGTTTGCCCTGCCAACTCACCGGCTTACTGACTATGTGTACTTCAGGTGCAGCCCAGGGCTCTGATGCTGTACTTGATGCTTGTGCACCCTGTCAACTTCCCGGCTAATTGACATGGTGTTCTTGCCGGCTGAAGGACTGGTGTCCTTAATGATTGGTGAACTTTCTGGCTAAATGGCTGGTGTACTTTGTACTACAGGAGCTGCCCAAGGCTCTGTGGCTATCATCCGCATCTCTGGCACTGATGCAATCGAGGTACAGGGGGAGGGGAGGCACAGCTTCTTTTAGGGTGTAGGGATTAGGGTGATTCACGGCTACGGTGCATCTTTATCATGGCCCGCAGCTAAGGGGCTTGATGCAAACATCTTTGATGCTTGGGCTATCAGCCGTAGGGGCCTGTCAAGCCTTCTGCGCAGTCGTGGCTGACTGGCAGCTTGGATTGTTTGCTGAAGGTAGTCTTACGCGCATAAAATTACTCATGGGTGCGTTTGAGAAAATGCACACAATTAGGTACCGATAAGGATCATGCAGTGCCACTGTTCCCGAAAGGTTTGCTCCCCCCCCTGCCCCCTCAGATTGCCACCAAGGTGTTCCGGGCTGGCGGCAAGTTCAAGTTTGGATGGAAACCCGCGTCTCACCGCGTCTATTATGGGAGCGCGGTGGATGCAGATGGCCAACTGATTGACGAGGTGGGATGCAGTGCAACTTCCATGCAACTTCCATGCAACTTCCTGCAACTTCTATGCAACTTCCATGCAGTGCAGCTTCCATGCAACTTCCATGCAGTGCATCTTCCTTGCAACCTCCATACAGTGCAACTTCCATGCAACTTCCATGCAGTGCAACTTCCATGCAACTTCTATGCAGTGCAGCATCCATTCAACTTCCATGCAACTTCCATGCAATGCAGCTTCCATGCAACTTCCATGCATTGCAACTTCCATGCAACTTCCATACAGTGCAACTAAGTTGCCATCAACTTCGGCACTTGTTGAAGTGCGTATATGCCGAACGCAGCGCTGCGTGGGTCCCCTGCATTTCACTGAGCTGCTCAACTTCCGCACTTTTTGAAAAACGTGCCTGCCGAGCACAACGCTGCCTGGGTCTCTTAAATCTCACTCAGCCACGTAACTCACCGTTTCCGCCCTCCATCCAAGCTCCCCTCCGACTGCCGCGACGGCCATAGTACCGCAAGCTGTACCGCACGCACCGCTTCTTCCGGATGGCTGTACCGCACGTACCGCTTCTTCCTCATGGCTGTCCTGCATGATTCCGAACATGTCCACTGTGCACCTACCCACACCGCTTGCCAATGTTCCTCTTTTCAGCTCGAGGCCACTTTCAGCGGGCCGCTTAAGGCTCGATGGGGAGCAAACCTTGACCGGCCTACGGCCGCCAGCCCAAATAGCATAGCTAGCCACACTTGGGGCCTCCGGCTGGAAGCCAGAGTGTAGCTGACAAGTAGCTTAACCACAAAAAATATGAAGCACTGCCGCTTGCCTGCCCAGGTGATTCTGATGAGCATGCTCTCCCCGCGCTCGTACACCTGCGAAGACGTCATAGAGCTGCACAGCCACGGCGGCAGCGGCGTGTGCGCACAAAGGGTCTTGCAGGCCTGCATAGAGGCGGGGGCCAGGCCCGCCAGGCCGGGGGAGTTCACCCTCCGGGCATTCCTCAATGGCCGCCTCGACCTCTCTCAGGTAATCTCGGGTTCTCTGGCGGCCCAAGCAGCATGGCTGTCCACACGTGGGGCCCCTGGCAGGGATCTCAGCTGTAGCTGATACGTAGCTGAGTCACGAAAAATAGACACTGGCAACTTCAACACTTGTTGAAAAACGTGCATGCCGAGCGTAAGCTGTTTTTGGGCTCATGCGGCCAAGGGCCTTGATCTTGCGGCCAAGGACCTTGTTCAGCTACATTTGCTTGTAGCAGTGCACCTTGTTCAGCTGCATTTGCTTGTAGCTGTAAATTGGTCCTTGATTGGATAGTCCCGGGATAAAGGTCGAAACTTTATGATCTGACGTCGGGATCTCAGGTAAGCTGTCCTGCTTGGGCTCATGCGGGCCTTGATCTTGCGGCCAAGGACCTTGTTCAGCTACATTTGCTTGTAGCAGTGCACCTTGTTCAATTACATTTGCGTGTAGCTGTAAAATTGTCCTTGATTATATAGTCCCAGGATAAAGATCAAAACTTAATGATCTAATTTCGGGATCTCAGATAAGCTGTCCGGCTCGGGTTCATGCGGCCAAGGGCCTTGATTGTAGCAGTGTGTCTTGTTCAGCTACAATTGCTTGTAGCAGTGTACCTTGTCCAGATACTATCGCTTGTAGCAGTGTACCTTGTTCAGCTACATTTCCTTGTAGCAGTATGCCCTGTTTCGCTCACCGTTGCATTACCTGCACCTAGACCCTAAACCCTGAACTGAAACTTTGTTTGCGCAAGCCTCGCTTGCTTGTGCCCAACTCCTGCATTCAGCTCGTGCTCATTGATCCTCTGTGCGCTTTGAAAGCAGTTTTCTAGCAACGTCTGAGCCTCTGAGGCCCTGAGATTTCTTCCCTAGCACCGAAAGCATATTTGTTTCCTAGTACCGAGGCCCTACGATGTATTCCCGTTTCCCAGCACCGAAAGCAGCTTCCTAGCAGTTT
This sequence comes from Limnomonas spitsbergensis, assembly GCA_037349105.1. Lineage (NCBI taxonomy): Eukaryota > Viridiplantae > Chlorophyta > Chlorophyceae > Chlamydomonadales > Limnomonas > Limnomonas spitsbergensis. The sequence continues at coordinate 1,363,669 of JAYJMM010000101.1, read as the reverse complement.
CCTGGCAGTTTCCTGACAGTTTCCTAGCACCGTTCCTAGCACCTGAGATTTGTCCCCGTTTCCTAGCACCGTCTGAGGCCCTGAGATTTGTCCCCGTTTCCTAGCACCAAAAGCAGCTTCTTAGCACCGTCTGAGGCCCTGAGATTTGTTCCCTGCTTGTATCCAGGCGGAAAGCGTCCAGCAGCTGCTCCAGGCCCGCACGTCTGCTGCTGCCGACAGCGCGCTGGCCGGCTTGAAGGATGGCGTGGGGGAGAGGGTGGCGGACATGCGCGACCAGTGCCTGATGCTGCTGGCAGAGCTTGAGGTGAGGCATAAGGGTTTGGGGGTAAGCCTCGTTTAGGGTGACCGGTTTAGGTTAAGCGTGCTCGACCAGTGCCCAATGCTGCTGGCTGAGTTGGTGGTGAGGCTCCAGGTTGAGGGTCAAGGGTTTAGGGGCTGGGTCTCAGCATTGCAGCGGCCTCAACCGGATAAGATACTTTACGGTCAGGACGGCCAGCCTCGTTACGCTGTCACGAGCATTGTACGGTTATTCATTCAGGATGTCACTCTTTTCTGTTCAACAGACTGTCTTACCGTCGTTCGTTACACGAGAGTCCCTTTTATGGTGTCGGAGCCCAACACTTGGCCTACAGCTAGGGCACCTTAATGCGTGCCAGACCACCTTTATGCGCGTCAAACACTCTTTTGTTCGCCATACCACCTTTATGCGCGCCAGACCACATCTATGCGCGTCAAACACTCTTTTGTTCGCCAGACCACCTTTATGCGCGCCAGACCACCTTCATGCGCGTCAAACACTCTTTTGTTCGCCAGACCACCTTTATGCGCGTCAAACACTCTTTTGTTCGCCAGACCACCTTTATGCGCGTCAAACACTCTTTTGTTCGCCAGACCACCTTTATGCGTGCCAGACCACCTTTGTGCGCGTCAAACACTCTTTTGTTCGCCAGACCACCTTTATGCGCGCCAGACCACCTTTGTGGGGCCGCTGTGCGACCACCACTGGGCACTTGGGGACCAAGCCTTGACCGCCCTACGGTCGCTGGCGTTTGCAGCAGGGCTTGCTGCACCAGGCCCCTCGGCCGTAGGCCGAGCTGCACCTCTCTTGTAGCTGAAACGTATTTCAGCTACAAGTCTGCTGGCAAAACCCTGTCTACAATTAAACTGAGCAGAACGTGTCCGTCCTGACCGTCCCCTGCCAGGCGAGTTTTGGGGGGGGGCCACCAGGTAGCCTTCGGTTGGCCGCCCCGCGGCTGCTGAAGGCCCGCTAGGGACCAAACTTGGACCGGCCTTCGACTCAGGGCCAAAGCAGCGTTGCTGGCCACAAATGGGGCCTTCCGCCTGAGGCGGGAGTGTAGCTGATGTGTAGCTGAGACACAAAACAATAAACACTGGGGTTCATTCCCACGCTACTGCTTGGTGGTTGTGTGTTGGCTGCTTGCTCAGGGGTGCCTCTGGATTACGCTGGCTGTCCTAGCGTATTTAGTGCCTGTACTGGTTTATGGGCACAAGCCCAATTCATCAAATGTGATGCCCCGCTGGACTGTAAAAACTTTACTGGCTGCGCAGGCACGCCTGGACTTTGACGAGGACATGCCTTCCATGGACCTGCAGCGGCTCAAGGCCTCGGTGGACTCGCTGCAGCGGGGGATCGAGGATGCACTGCGCACCGCCAGACAGAGCACCTTACTAAGGCAGGGCTTGCAGGTAATGCCATGGCGAGGGGGAAGGCGTGGGTCAAATTGAGCTAATTTAGCTGCATGTAGCTGAATTCAGCAGATTTGTGTTGTGGATTACGCTGGATATCGCGGACATGCATTGGATTTGGCTAAGTTCCAATGAATTGAGCTTCAACCTCGGTCCTCTAGCCCACGCGATAGCTCGATACTGGGACAGGGTGCGCAGTTGAAGCGCTAGCAACATGGCATTGGGAGTTCTGACCAGGTTACGGGTGTAGGGTGTAGGGTAAAGGGTCATCCCACTGAACGGGTGAAGGGGGGTGATTTTTAGTCTCCTTATCAACAACGTTCTGCATGAGCGTCGTCCTGCATAAGAATGCGCCTCTTCAATGGCTCTGCCCAGGTTGCCATTGTGGGCCGACCCAACGTCGGCAAATCAAGCCTTCTGAACGCATGGACCAGGACCAACCGGGCAATAGTGACAGAAATTGCTGGGACGACTCGGGACGTGCTTGAGGCCGGTGAGGGGGACTGGGGGGGAGCTGCTGCCTGGCAGGCAGGTACGCGGGCAGGCTGGCAGGCAGGTAGACAGGTAGACACACAGACAGGCATACGGGCGGGCGGGCAAACGAGCAAACGGGCAACCGCAGGCAGGCTGCCCGCCTGACCGCCTGCCTACCTTCCTGCCTACTTATCTGCCCGCCGGCCTGCCTACTTGCCCGTTTGCCCACCTGCCTGCCTGTCAGCCTGCCTGCCTGCCTGTGGTTGTTCGTCTGCCTGCCCACCTGCCCGCCTACCTGTGTGTCTACCTGCCTGCCCGCCTGTCTACCTGCCTGCCTGCCTGCCTGCCTGCCTGCCTGCCTGTCTGTGGTTGCCTGCCTGCCTGCCTGCGGTTGCTTGTCTGCCTGCCCGCCCACCCGCCCGCCTACCTGTGTGTCTGCCCACCTGCCTGCCAGCCTGCCCGCCTACCTGCCTGCCTGTCTGTGGTTGCCGTTTGCCTGCCAGCCTGCCAGGATACCCGCCTGCCTGTCTGTGGTTGCCCGTTTGCCTGCCCGCCCGCCTGCCTGTATGTGCGTACCTGCCTGCCAGCCTGCCAGCCTGCCAGCCTACCTGCCTGCCTGCCTGTGGTTGCCGTTTGCCTGCACGCCCGCCTGTCTGTGTGTGTACTTGTCTACCTGCCTGCCAGCCTGCCAGCCTGCACGCCTACCTGTTTTCTATCTGTCTGTTCATACCTGTTGACTTGTGTTTGTCTGCCTGTCTGTCTCTGTTCATGGCTGTTGACTGGTGTCTACCTGCCTGTCTGTCTCTGTTCATGGCTGTTGACTGGTGTCTACATGCCTGCCTGTCTGTTCATGCCTGTTGACTTGTGTTTGTTTGTTTGTTTGTTTGTCTGTCTGTCTATCTGTCTATTCAGGGCTGTTGACTGGTGTCTACCTGCCTGCCTGCCTGCCTGCCTGCCTGCCTGCCTTCCTGCCTGCCTGCCTGCCTGCCTGCCTGCCTGCCTGCCTGCCTGCCTGCCTGCCTGCCTGCCTGCCTGTCTGCCTGTCTGCCTGTCTGTCTGTCTGTCTGTCTGTCTGTCTGTCTGTCTGTCTGTCTGTCTGTCTGTCTGTCTGTCTGTCTGTCTGTCTGTCTGTCTGTCTGTCTGTCTGTCTGTCTGTCTGTCTGTCTGTCTGTCTGTCTGTCTGTCTGTCTGTCTGTCTGTCTGTCTGTCTGTCTGTCTGTCTGTCTGTCTGTCTGTCTGTCTGTCTGTCTGTCTGTCTGTCTGTCTGTCTGTCTGTCTGTCTGTCTGTCTGTCTGTCTGTCTGTCTGTCTGTCTGTCTGTCTGTCTGTCTGTCTGTCTGTCTGTCTGTCTGTCTGTCTGTCTGTCTGTCTGTCTGTCTGTCTGTCTGTCTGTCTGTCTGTCTGTCTGTCTGTCTGTCTGTCTGTCTGTCTGTCTGTCTGTCTGTCTGTCTGTCTGTCTGTCTGTCTGTCTGTCTGTCTGTCTGTCTGTCTGTCTGTCTGTCTGTCTGTCTGTCTGTCTGTCTGTCTGTCTGTCTGTCTGTCTGTCTGTCTGTCTGTCTGTCTGTCTGTCTGTCTGTCTGTCTGTCTGTCTGTCTGTCTGTCTGTCTGTCTGTCTGTCTGTCTGTCTGTCTGTCTGTCTGTCTGTCTGTCTGTCTGTCTGTCTGTCTGTCTGTCTGTCTGTCTGTCTGTCTGTCTGTCTGTCTGTCTGTCTGTCTGTCTGTCTGTCTGTCTGTCTGTCTGTCTGTCTGTCTGTCTGTCTGTCTGTCTGTCTGTCTGTCTGTCTGTCTGTCTGTCTGTCTGTCTGTTCATGGCTGTTGACTGGTGTCTACCTCCCTGTCTGTCTGTTCATGGCCGTTGACTGGTGTCTACCTGCCTGCCTGTCTCTTCATGGCCGTTGACTGGTGTCTACCTGCCTGTCTGTCTGTTCATGGCTGTTGACTGGTGTCTACCTGCCTGTCTGTCTGTTCATGGCCGTTGACTGGTGTCTACCTGCCTGCCTGTCTATTCATGGCTGTTGACTGGTGTCTACCTGCCTGTCTGTCTGTTCATGGCTGTTGACTGGTGTCTACCTGCCTGTCTGTCTGTTCATGGCCGTTGACTGGTGTCTACCTGCCTGCCTGTCTATTCATGGCTGTTGACTGGTGTCTACCTGCCTGTCTGTCTATTCATGGCTGTTGACTGGTGTCTGCCTGCCTGCCTGTCTGTTCATGCCTGTTGACTGTGTTTGTTTGTTTGTTTGTTTGTTTGTTTGTCTATCTGTCCATTCATGGCTGTTGACTGGTGTCTACCTGTCTGTCTGTCTGTCTGTCTGTCTGTCTGTCTGTTCATGGCTGTTGGCATGTACCTGCTGCAGGCCTCGTGGTCGGTGGCGTTCCCATCACATTGTTAGACACAGCAGGCATCCGCGCCTCCTCGGACAAGGTGGAGCAGATGGGTGTGGAGCGCTCCCAGGCTGCTGCCGCCCACGCAGACATCGTGATGATGGTGATTGACGCCCAGGTGGGATCAGGGAGAGGCGCTGATAGTGGCTGATGCAGAGCAGTCTAACTGCCTTATAGCTGCTCTTTGTGGTTATGATTCCATGACTTGTTGAATGCTGCTGAAGTTAAGAATGACTAATATGGTCAGGGGGAGAAACCAGGTACTGCTTGCGCTGAAAGTCCTCTCTGATCTACAGTAGACTCGATTTTTTCTTCCCTCGAAGTTTGTTTTGTCTAGGAGTGAGCAAAGGTGGTGAGGGATTCATTTGAGTAATAAGTCACAATTGTCACCGCCAATTTCAGTTGGGAATGCAGTGTTTCTGTTCATTGTTTGGCCCGAGGGGGTCATCAAATAAGCAATGCATTCATACCCAAGGGAAGGCAAAGTTCGAGGGTAAAAAGCAGATATACGGTGGCAGTCGCCTCTTTGTTGCTCCTTCATCACTCCCCTTCTACGCGGGCGGCATCCTCTGCTGATGCAGGATGGTTGGACACCGGAGGATGCCGCTATATTTAAGTCCCTCTGGGGCAAGGGCGCGGGTACGCGCAGCTGCTCGGTCAAAGGCCTGTCACTGCTGGTGGCCAACAAGCACGATCTAGTGCCCACCGCCGACAGCAAGGGCTCGGCAGGCACTGCACACGCCGTGCCCACAACAAGCAGCACAGCGCATGACGCCTCGTCGGTGGCGCCCTTGGAAAACGGAGCCGCGCCGGCTGCGACTGAGGATCCCGAGGTAGCCCCCGTGTGGACAGTTGCTGGGGGCTGGGACAGCAGGTCGGCTGACAGCAGCCGGATCAGCAGCGAGCTGCAGCTGCCGCTGCTGTGCCGCGAGGCTTTTCAGGCGGTGGTGCTCACGTCAGCCACTACTCGGCATGGGCTGGAGGAGCTGGATAAGGCCTTACTGAGCCTGGCTGGAGCACCTCAGGTGGGAGGGAGGAACTCGGGGTGGTGCCCATTATATAATATATACCGGTACCGTAGATCTAACGGTACATAGACTTCGCTGAAAATTAATTAATTATTGGCCTGAACGACCCTGCTGCGCGCTAAATATAATTCACCGCTCAGGATTTCATCGTAGTTGTTGCGCGGAGTGTGAGTCAGGTGTCTGCGTAACTGCTGCGCGGCGATAAATTAATTTAAGTGCAAAACATTTCATTGCTGCGCGATAGTTATTTTAATTATTTTTGTTGCGCAACGAGGAAATAAATTAGGTTTTTTTGGCTGCGCGGACCCTAGGTGGTTCTACGGTAGCTGGGTCGTCGCTTTTACAGGACTGTAGACGCTAATCTTAGGGGTGGTGCGATGTTTGCGGGGTTGCCGTCGATTGTCCTAGGACCGGATAGGGTCCGCGCAGGCGCGCACCCCTGTTGAGAACTAATATATCAAATTCGTCGCGCAGGCAAAAATTACCATACTTCGCGCACGCGCAGCTCATTTGTTTTGATATTTACGTCCGCTACTATAGAGGTTTTCCGCGGAAGAGTGGGCTGATAGTGTGACCTTCGGTCTCGGCAGGGATGCGTCGCGCAGAGGCCGCATGGGGCTTTGGGCCCAGAGGCCCAAACTACGAGAGGGATTTGTCGCGTTTGCTACACTTGACGGTGGCTTCTGGGCTGCAGGCCTCGAGCGACACGTGTCTGCACCAAACATGCAATTATTGGATAGGGCACCTGGGGCCACAAGCTCGGCATCGAAAGATCGCCAATAATGAACGCGATAAGCAGCTTTAGGGGGGAGCAATTGGCCTCTCTGTGTCGCTGACACGTGTCGGCGACACTCTTTGCCAACCGTGGAGCCAAGCGTGTGGCCTCTGGAAACATCCAAGCACTGGACCTCGAGCTTAGGTCGTGTTTCCACTGGTATTCTGTCGGGCAACCGACACGGTTTAACAGCACGATTCTGATGCGTGGAGGAACTTTCGAAACCACCCTTTCGAAAGTTCCTCCACCCGATCTCGTGGAACAGGTGTGGAGGAACGGGTGGAGGAACTTTCGAAAGGGTGGAGGAACGTATTCTTTTCCGCGGAGGGGGGGGGGGTCCGCGGAACTATTGAACTATTGAGCGCATTGCCAGCGTGGCCGAGATAATTTCTGCGCCCTTTCCTTTCTATATGACGTCAATCGCAAGTTCTTTCCTTAACTTTTGATGTATTTGCGGCGATTTGGCGTGGATGAAGGGAGCAAACGACGGCTCTTTCGATGATGGAGCGAGCGATCTACAGTCACACAAGACTGCGAGCGATCTACAGCCACAAAAATAATGTGCGACATCCATAGTCGGTCTGCTATGGAGAATAACAGAACGATATGCAGAAATGATATACACTGCAAGGAAGAACGCACGAAAGAAATGAAACAGGCGGCAGGAAAGAGCGCTGTGAAGATCTCCCGTACAGAACTCCAACCTTCGCCATTCTTCCTCCATCTCACGTCTCGTGGAACAGGGGTGGAGGAACGGGTGGAGGAACTTTCGAAAACTTTCGTATTTTTCCTTCACACTTGTTTCCTCCACCAATCAGAATCGGGCTGTAAGGCCCAAGTTCGACCCAACTGCCGCAAACCGACACGGTTTAGGCCTTTTTGAAACCACGCATTCGAGTATAGCCTATACCTCGTCGATGACCAGGTTAAAGCTATTCTGTGAGTTGGTTGCCTCTTGGTTATAGGAACCATCTCAGCGCGAAAGATCGTTCGGCATTACAGACGCCATTTCTATAGCCAGATCGAAATAAGCGGCGACACTTGTGGTCCCGAGGTCACGAATCGTCGCAGAACGTCTCGGCGCCCCTAGATCAGACCTCTGGCAGCAGGAAGTTCGCTGTGAACTTCCTGGATTTCAGTGGAAACAGTTTTGGTTTAAGGCGTGAAAAAATCACGATCGCGAGCAACCGGATTCTAACCGCGCTGGTTTAAGGCACCAGTGGAAACACCCCCTTAGGCACTGAGGGAGACAGCAGGGACTGAGCCTGTGGCTTCTGCACCGTCCGTTGCGATGATAGGTGACAAATGACAGGCCGGCATCGACCGACGGTCGCTAACACAGCTGCAATACCCAAAGGAGGTGGAATTGCTAACGCGCAGAGAAGAGGATTTCAAAACACGGAAAGCTGACCTCGGTCACACCAACTAGGCCGCGCCATGAGTCCATGACATGTCACAACGAGTGACAAGTGTGGCATCGATCGCGGTGAAGTTCACACACAGTACCGATGGTAGCCAGCGAAGCATAAGACATGCCCAAGGGCAGCATAGGCAAGCTTGTGCAAACAACACTCAGGGATATTCAGCACCCAGACAGCGGACGTACACAATTCGTTAATTATTATTATGTCGTGCATCACGCCACGCACCTCAAAAATTAATTAATTAAACGCATAGTCAAACCGGTTTTACTGTACCGATACCGGTAGATAATTATTATTGTTTTCTTGTTTAGCGCTCTTCATCGTCTTGGTTCTGGTAGGCACACATGCAGCATGGCCAAGACTCGCTTGCACATGCCCCACTTTCTCGCTGCCTGAGTGGCTTGTCCCCCTGCGCCTTCTTGTTTGCTCCCACTGCAGCTGGCGGCGGGCGGTATTTCGTGGTCAGTCAACGAGCGTCAGGCCGAGGCCTTGGTCAGGGCTCATGAATCGCTGATGCGTGTGTCCGAAAGCGTCTCTCAGGACCTTCCCATCGACTTCTGGACCATAGACATGCGCTCCGCCATCATCGCTATGGGGGAGGTGACGGGCGACGAGGTGACGGAAGAGATCCTGGACAGCGTGTTCAGTCGGTTTTGTATTGGGAAGTGAAGTTAATGACGTTACACCTCTGGGCCATGCTGAAATGAAGCTCGGCCACGTCGGCAAGCAGTGAAACAGTACAGGCAGCTGAATGTTACACCTGCCATTGAGATTTCGATGTAAATTTGATTTTGGCAAGGACAGGCATTCATCGGTCTGCTGATACGATGCTGATGTGACGAATGGAATGTGTGAATATGGGACAAGCACTGGTACCTGAGTGTATGGGGGAAATGGTCCAGTGGTATAACGCTGGTGGCATCCATACCCAGAGGTTGAGGGATCGAACACGCCACACGATCTTCTTTTTCCCCCACTAGAGCGCCGGGTGCCATGTTCCTGCCCCCTCACATACGAGGGTGGCATGGCAGCACCATGGCCCAGGCTGTGCATGGTACCTGGAATTGAGCCCAGTCACTCCCTACCAGCCCCACGTGGCCAAGCGTTCAGCAGGGCCCAGCGGGTTTGCACTGTTCTAAACCTGAGTGTTCCAGTTGGCTTTAAAAGCAAGCTGCCTGGATCCCACAAGGTATCTAGAGACCCGCGCTTCACTCGGAAAACTTCACTCGGAAATCTCGGAATAAACAGTAAAACCGTAAACTTTTTTCACCACGAATATTTCAAATTGCCAAAATCCCCCCCCAAATGCCAAAATTTTCCCCAACCAGCCCCAACAATTACTAGCTTGAGTCCACGAAACCGGCGAGGGCGAAATCGGCTGGCTTATTCTTCGTCCTTGTCAATCCAGCCCTCTTAGGAGGCACTGCGGCATCGGCTGCTAGTAGTGTAGACGGACCAGCTGCCTGCTGACTAGCTTGGAGTTGCGATGTGAAGGGTAAAAAACGTTGCGGCATAAGGCTCTTTTTCGGCGCCATGGGACTCCAGTAAAAAATGAAATGAATATTCAATTAAAGGATATGGTATAAAAACCGCTGCAGACCGCACAAATACCGTTTTGCAGACGATTGGCAGTATGAACTGCCATCCACACTCGGATCCACACTCTTACACTAGGACACCATAAAATAATCAAGTCTCGTATGGTTTACGGTCAATTTACTGTTGCAGTGTAAAAGCTTCGTATTACGTTACACATAAATCGTCTTACGGTGAAAGTTCCCAACACTGCTAAGATAGCCCGCATGCAGGAGTGGGAGGCCCTGGCTTTTGTGGAACCTGTACTTTGGATTTTTGAAGGCTGGACTCTGCAGGGGCAGGGGATGCGGTTTGCCTGAACTTTTGTTTTTGTTCTTGTTGTTTGGAAGGTAAATTTGCTTTTCCTTCCTTCCACTTGTGCCTTCTCCCTTGATTTTCCTAGCTGACTTATATGTTTGCGTGGCCGAGCTTTATTTCAGCCGGGCCCAGAGGTGTAACGTCAGAAACTGTTTCTTCGAGGCCGAGCTTTATTTGAGCTAGGCTCAGACTCTGAGAGGTGTAACGTCATTAACTGGTTATTCAGCTGATTAGTGGGGTCAGTGCATGTCATGTGATAGTGAGAACATGCTGAACTATGAAGTGAGACAGAAACATGGGCAATTTACGGCAATCCCTGCTACGGTAATACGCATTGCTGCATAGGTGCAACCACCACCAGACGGGCTGTTCACATCTCTTGACGACGACGCTGCAGCTGCATGCAGTATGGCAGCATGTCGCAACCGTTGCCATGCCATGCTTTAGTTGTTCAGGCATGCGACTGACGAGTCAGCTGAAGCTACCGCACTGAATGTGAACACCAATGACACATTCGCGAAATGTAGAGATCCAGCGCAGGCGAGTTGTGAGTAACGGTAACATGCGAGTCGTTTAAATGTGGATGCTGACGTCAAATGTTCGGTGCACATATGTACAGCCGCGGCCGGGGCCGGGGCCGGGGCTCAGCACGCAGCACGACAGGTGTGAATTAGAGTGTGAATCGCCTCTCACCTGAAATGATTGAAAGATGAACACAATGTGCTCGTCTCTAACTCTACAACAGTGATCTCGTCAAGAAGCACTATTTTGTCTTTCAATTCACGCAGAGGCACATCACGAGTAAATACGTGAAGACCCATGAACATGGACGCCAACCCAGGAGCTGATGAATCCCGCGACAGTGACGACAAAAGCAGGATGTCTCTCGTGGTCCAATCACAGGTGCTGAGGCTTTAAATTTGTTTGCACCCGTTTCTGTCTCCATAGCATACCTGTGTCAAAACGAAAAATACATGTCATGGACAGGTTGCTGATAATGCAGCATTATTCTTTCGACCTGAACTGCTCGTGTGCTCTTCATGCAATGCAGGACTCAGAGGGCCCAATAACATTCAAAGTCAAGAGGACGATCAAGTTTGGGAAGGTTAGCACTTGGCATGGTTAGCCATAGGTAGATCAGGGTACCGTACCATTACCGATTTACCGGAGTACCAATTGTGATTTTTGTCAGTCCTTAGGACGTCACGTAGCAGGTGCATGGGCTCATTCCCTCGTGATGAATTTAAGTATGAATCCGTGACAGAATGCAGAGCAAAATCAGCCCTACATTAGTCAGCAAGCATAGTTCTGATCAGCCATTGAGTGACGTGTTTGCGTGCAACAGTGCAGTACCTCCATATATTTGTCTAAAATGGTTGCCATGATTCCTCTTAAATCCATGCTGTTACTAAATACACTAAGTTCTGGCTACGCCTCCCCTTCCTTCATGGATTTGTGGCCCCTCTGATCAGGTAGGCCGCATACTAGATAGTTATATCTCAATTGGCAGAATTGCGACCTTGGATGCCGGTAGTTGGAGGGTAGCGTGCCACATGTTCATGAATTGCAACCAGCCTTTTTTTAGTGAGTGGTATACCAGTATCAGCTACAGTTCAGCTACACTGTGGTCCCCGGCCACAGCCCACAAGCCCCTGGTGCGGCCAGCCTTGATGCTTGGGCCACCGGCCGGAGGCCTTTCCAGGTTTGGTGGAAATCGTCCCAGGGCTGGCCGCGGGGTGGCCCTGCAAGGTGGTCCGGTACCCACTAAAACAAACTATGTTGGCAACCTTCTCCTCCTTGCTTATAGATCAGGATCGTCTACGCCGCGAAGAAAGGAGTGGACCCATCATCATTTCGATTCCTGTTCGATGACATGCGTATCACTGATGATGCAACACCAGAGTCGGTAAGGCGCAGGCTTTGAATATGCAAGATATTGTTGTCACCAATGACAGCTGAGGTTCAAAGACCACCTGCGCTGTTGTACGCAACCCAGATTCCTTTAATTTAGTTTTCCTTAAATTTGTTTTTTCCCCTCTCAGATGGGCCTGGAGGAAGGAGATATGATTGACGCCTTTACAGAGCAGCTCGGCGGATGTTCCATGTGATATCCACGCATACGCAGGCACGCAGCAATTTTCGGAGGGATGCCCCCACAGACACTTGCGACACTTAAATGGAGTGGGGCATGCCATGATGGCTATGAGCATGCCTTAATGACACCAAGCCTGGGAGTGACCCCCTGGCAGGACATTCGCAGCACGCTGCTTGATCATGCCTTGATGGCCACAAGATTGGGAGAGATACCACAGACCCCCCAAGACGCTCGCAACACGCCGTTGGAGTGGTGCCTGCGACGGAAAGTTGGCAAAAAGCCTCAGCGTTACACTAGGCCCCCTCCCTAAGAGATTCGCAATGCCGGCTTCCCTCGAGCCTGATATGACAGCTGCAACGCATCTCGTCAGCATGACAGCTAGCTAGCCGGGCAGCCGGCAGTTGCGCTTGTGCGGAAACACAAATATAAACACAGCCAAGCTTGTGTTGTACAGTTGTGCAGATATAAAACACACACACACACACGCCCACGTCATGTTTTGTGATTGTCAGAGCGCATCTTCCGAATTATGGGGTTCATTCCCACACCACTCGTTTGTGGTTTTGTCTTTTGTGTTGGTTGCTTGCCCATGGCGCACAAAAGGTAACGTGTGAACAACAGTGTGGCCTGGCAATGTTTTTGCTTGTTGTGTTGTGGCTCTAGCGCATGCCGGCAGCACCACATGGGCTGCATCAAATCTTGAAAAGCTGAAGATTTGAACATTGTCATTGACGCAGCAACTCTGGGCCCTACTCAAAAGACTCCGCCGCATAGGCGCTTGCAATGCTACGTGGGTGCATGGAGTTATCCCAGAGATTAGTTGCAAGAGGGAAATCTGTAGGGGGGATGGCTGGTTTTGCCTTGTCGCTCTCCTTAAATTGAATTATTTTGCCAAACTGGTTTAACGTGCCTTGCACAGAGCTCTTCAAGATATTGTTGTCTTTGCTATATCGTAGATTGCTTTGCCTCCCATCATACTTAACGTTGTTTGGGGTTGAGGGATCCATAAATGGACTAATGATGGATTGTCGATGCCAAATTAAGAGTTTTTGTTGACGGTTTGCCCTGAGGGCAGCATTGAAATCAAACAGTTTATGATGTCCGAGGGAAGAAAAATCAAATCTACGGTAGGGGTCAAGTATCCTTGGATCTAGATCCGGGGCGTGGCATTGCCAGCTCGCGCAGCCTTTTGGTCGCCCCCAACACCAGAAGCAGGCGCTATGTGGGGCATGTCTTGAGCAGCTGACGCATCGCTGCAGGAGCGAGGTGTAGAGAGCGGGGGCGATGGGGGGTGGGTGAATGAGGTCTCGGAGAGGGATGCGCAAGCGGTGGTGGGGGTAGTGGCAAGTAATGGGGAGTCAGCAAGGGATAGAGTGGGCTATGCCTTGATCAGCTGACGCATCGCTGCACAAGCAGAGAGTTAGGTGGGCGGGTGCATGTGGGGTGGGTGAGGTCAGGAGAAGGGATTGCATGCGATGGTGAGCTGCACGTCGTCCGCCATGGCAGCCGCCATGAGTGGGCTCTCTTGCTGTGAAGCTGGTGCTACCGCTACAAGGGCTGCTACCAGCAACCTCGCTGTATGTAACGGTTGGATCTGCTCCCTCACTATCCCCCAGCTAGCGGCGGACGCAAGTGCCCCGAAGCCTGGTGCATTAGCGCATATGCCGAAGCAAGCTTGACTGCATCCTTCTCTCCAGGCAGTGCCGCAGCCTGAAGTGACTGGTGGCCGCTACACCACATCTACGTAGTTGGCCGCATGCGCAGCAAAGACAGACGCCAACCATATGGTATGCGTGCTAGCAAATGATGCCTTAGACAGTTAGACGCACCTTGGCGACCGTGCGGTGGACGCGGTGCAGCACGGCAGCCAGAGGCTCCTCCCTATCCTGTTTACGCCAGTCACTGTAGCGAGTGCGCGGCACCGAAACCACCCAATTTATAAAAATGGGAAGAAAGGTGCAATGCGCGCGCCATCCGCCGCGAGAGCGATTGCAATCGAAAGCGCGCATTTTTGCGCAGGTGTAGGTGAAAGTTATGTCAGTCCCGTGGCCGGAGCGCGAAGCTCAACTTTGGCAGTGAAAGGTGCCGTGTCGGAGGCCGTGCCCAGAGCACCACAACGTTTTGCGTAACCAGGAAGGCCCCCAGAAGCTGACGTTGGCTGACGTGTCGAACTGATTTGATACCATGGCCGACCTGTCAAACGCGATTCTATCACGCGAGCAGCCTCAGCCCTCGTAGATTCTAAAGAAATCCGTCCCCCACCTCCGGGCAAAGCATATGCACTTGTTCAACTAGGACGCTACAAGCACAGCCACATCAGTCGAAAGCTGGCGTACAAAGTCGTTGAACCCTTTCATGCAGCCGCTACTGTGTTGAATAATGCCCTATAACTTAAATTCTTGAACACGCCTCCGCAGTCAGCACTGTCCTACCGTATCTGGGCCGGACACACAGACCTGGGTTGGCTTCCTGCGCTGTGCTGCTAAGCACGGTAGCACAATCCGGATACGCCGATACGCTACTGCTCCGGTCCGCTCCGCTCCGCTTCGATACGGCGGGCTAGGAGTATCAGTACTTTGCAGTCAAAAACTTTTTTTAGGCACATACTGGCATATAAAGACATGAAAATAATTGCAGACCAGCAGAAAGCCCCCATGCATGCCCAGATGCCCCCCCCCCCTACTGGCCCCAAAGTAACCATTCATCCATGCAGCATGCATGCATGCATGCATATTAGTTAGGGCTTATGACCATGCAAAATGCTGTGGCAAACAGTCAATGATTGACGCAGTCCCCACCTCCTGAACTGTACAAACAATAACAACCCCGTTGGTAGTTGTCATGCATCACTAATATCCCCTGGAATTTTCCCCTTTACCCTTCAAATCTGCAACCTCGCCTGATACCGTCGGTATGCAGAATTTGGCAACTTTGGCTCAGGTTCCCCGGACGAAGGCTGGGTTTTCTTAGCTCGTGAAGTGCTGAATTGCTGATCGATCGGACGATTCAAATATGGCTCGGATACCGTACCGTAGTCACGACGTGTTTCGTTGCTTTCGAACTTCGCTGTCCCTTAAAACAGCCAAATGATTGTCTCAAAGGTTACCAAAGCCTGTTGTATGGGCGTACTATTGCGTGGTTCCTGAAGCCGCCCCCTAAGGCGTCAAAGCCGCTCGTGTGCCATGCAGCCCGGAAGGGCTGCGGAAAAAATTCCTGCATGGTGAGCCGGATCGGAGCAGTATTGCCGTATCCGGATCGGAGCAGCGATCCGCTCCGGATACGAAACAGGTTTTGCCGTATTGTGCTACCTTGCTGCTAAGCGGCTGCCAAACTCCAAGAACTCTGTCTTGCTTGCAGCATTCAACCGAAGCTGTCATCTGCTGCTTACCGTACTCATGAAGGGCGTCTAGCATGCGATGCAGGCCTACTGGGCTACTGCCTACTGGCCTGCTGGGCTACTGTCTAGGAGGGAGAGGTCATCCGCATATAGCAGACACTTTCCCCCCCTTTTGAACAGTTGGGCGCCCACGCGGCCGAGCCTTCTTGTTTGTAACGGTTACACCTCTGGGCCATGCACAAGGAGGCCGAGCCTTCTTGTGCATGGCCCAGAGGTGTAACGTCATTGATATAGCAGGCACTGTAGGTGTCGCCCCGAATCCAGCAAAGCGCCTTCTGTCAAGGCACTTGGCTGCGAGAATGCCCGGCATGTTGCTGAGGTAGAGGCTGAAGAGCATAAAGTTCGCCGGCTTGGTGGGCAGCCCTGTTGAACCACTCAAGTGCAAAGATCAGTGACAGGCTGACAGCCTGCCGTATTTCAAATGCCACTCTTTGGTGTTTACTTTCCTTCTTTCCTTCTGCAGTCATTCGTTTAGATCTTTAAATTCGGTATGCAGTCAATGATATACTCTTGAGTGGTCTTCGATTTACCGGTATCACGAAAGATTTGTAAGATCTCAACCCTCGCTCGGCAGGGCCCAATTTCCTCGAAGTCAGTTGTTGATGCATGGCAATATTTTGACTCCTACTTAACTATGAAAATTTCGAACATGTGAAGTTTGTGAAGTTTTTACAGTCCAACGGGGCATCACATTTGATGCATGGGACTTCACATAGAAGCACCAGCTATCAAGTCTGTCAGCCACAACAGATAGAATGCTGTCTGTATGGTCGCGACAGTGGTCGAAGGGTTCAACCAGCATGGAGTTTATAAACTGCTTCGACCAAGCTCTTTCGTGCGTCCCTCACCCCCTCCTCTCCAACCATGACATCGTTACAGTGGCTTCAAACGCTTTGATCTCAGCTAGCAAGACGATCATGACTATTTACTTTGGCAATGGCAGCCAAGAAACCGATGGGAGCCCACAGATGAGTTATTGGCTGATGCAGAAGGGCATGGCGAGGAATTTCTCTGCCTATGCCTACTTGTTGCGTTTATTCTGCATAGCACTACTCCTTGGAACCAAGGAGCAAAGTTGGTCATAACTATAAGCTGGATCCTGGCCTTTCTCAGCAGCTCCACCCGCAGAAATCCCTTTCGCGGCATGAGCACGGATGACATCATGGAGCTCCACTGCACCTCTTTCAAGTACCTCATCCCCCACGTCCGCAAATGGCTGGAACCTGACAACAACGCGCGACCCTCCATA
This sequence comes from Limnomonas spitsbergensis, assembly GCA_037349105.1. Classification (NCBI taxonomy): domain Eukaryota; kingdom Viridiplantae; phylum Chlorophyta; class Chlorophyceae; order Chlamydomonadales; genus Limnomonas; species Limnomonas spitsbergensis. The sequence goes on along the minus strand of JAYJMM010000101.1, from coordinate 1,347,247 downwards.
GATGATCTCTCACAGGCGCCCGGACTATGGCTCTATCATCTAAGTAGCCTTGAGGTCAACTCTCAGGATTCATCGCTTTCCTCTGCGGACTGGAGGCCAATGATGCCCCTCCTGGTGCAGTCCTTCCAGCTGATTAGGGACTTCGATGCTAAGGCACGGCCAAATAATCCGACGTGTGTGAACACGATCGATGAGGTCGGTCTACGCCTCCCGCTTGCTATTATGGCGCCATTGCTGTGGGAGGGTGGTGGATCCATCCAAGTGTGGCTGTGCCGATGCGCGCTACATGCCATGCAGATTGCGCTGCTACCGGAGAGCCGCTCCCTCACCACGCCTTCACCGCCGGTTCAGCCAGCCTTACCTTCATCCTCCCTATCCTCCCTCCTATCCCTCCCCACCCTCCCATCAGGTATATTGAGGTGGAGCCCTGACAACCGCTACCTCGCCTCAGTCAGTCTAGCCAGCTCCGGAACTGTGCAGATCTGGGATATGGACGCGGGTCAGGTGGGTGCAGTTCTCATGCACTTGGCTGACGTCACTTATTCTAAGAACCTAGCCACCGGTACCTCCCTTTACCCAGAACTTGAACTGATTCCTTTCGTTAAGCTCAAAAACCTACCGCATGTATGTGGTACATTGGTTGCTGCATGGGAGCAACTCTTCTGATTACAAGTTCGAATGAATCCAGAAGACTGTCGGTGTGCAACATGAGATTGCCTCCGCATGGCAACCACACCCCTAATTCATTTTGTAAAATTGAAGCTTGAGCCATGATCATTTCCTGTCAAACCTGGTGCATGCACACGGCTAGAGCTGGTCGCCACACAACATCAGCTTCTTGCTGACTTCCAAGGATTAGTTCAGTTGTACCACATGTCTGCAAGCAATCAATGACGGATGGTCTTAGCTACAGAGGATCTGCAGGCAGTTAGTGACGACGTCCTTCGCTGCTGGGAATCAGTGACGGTCAATCCTGGCTACGGCGGTATTTTCCCTCCAAGTATGTTAATGACGTTACAACTTTCGTCCCTGCTTAAATAAAGCTCAGCCACGTCGGCAATCATGAAGTCAGCATGCCATGCATCCACCTTCATGCCCTGCCTCCTCCACCCCCATACTCAACATCATCCTTACGCCCTGACTCCTACAGCCCCATGCCCAACATCCTCCCTCATGCCATGTCTCCTCCACCCCCATGCCCATCATCCTCCCTCATGCCCAGCCTCCTCCACCCTCATGCCCACCCTCCCCCACTCCGCATGCCCAACATCCTCCACACCATTGCCCAGCATCAGGTCCAGCCTCCTCCACCCCGCATGCCCAACATCATGCCCAACCTCCTCCACCCTTCATGCCCATGCCTGCCCATCCCTGATGCCTTGCCTGCCCATCTTGAAAGCCATACCAGTTCACACCTCACGCCATACCTCTTCATACCTCATGCCATGCCTCTTCACACTTCACGCCATCCCTCTTCATACCTCATGCCATGCCACTTCACACCTCACGCCATGCCTCTTCACACCTCATGCCGTGCCTCTTCATACCTCATGCCATGCTTCTTCATACCTCACGCCATGCTTCTTCATACCTCACGCCATGCCTGCACATCCCAGATGCCATGCTTCCACACACCTCACACCATGCCTGCCCATCCCTGATGCCATGCCTCTTTACACCTCACGCCATGCCTGCCCATCCCTGATGCCATGCCTCTTCAGTTCTCACGCCATGCTTGTGTGCTCTGACAATGCAATTCACTTGTTTGAATAATATAATATTTATTGGGGCTTGTTATTCAAATTCACCCCCCCCCCCCCCACGAGTGGACAGGCACTGCCATTTCCATAAGTGGCATGGATGGGATTGGCAAAGTTTTTCGAATGCTATTTGTAAACATATTATTCCTTATGGTACAGTAAGAGCTACTCAGGTGGTGAGCAACGGTGGTTCTCCCTCTCTTCCCCTTCCCCAACACACGCACAATGTGTGTGTGTGTGTGTTAAGGTCGTGCCCCCATGCAGGTGTGTCAAGGTCGTGCCGCCATGCATGTGCGTCACGGTCGTGCCGCCATGCAGGTGTGTCACATGACGAAGATGTCACACAAAAAGACAGACCCGCATGGGAATAAAGACTGCTGGGAAGCAAGCCCAGCAGCTAAGCCAATCGACTCCAGGAAAAAGTACTCACCGCCTCGGAAAACAACACATCTTTCGCATGCATATGTGGAGCAACAGTGTCCAGCTCTCGGAGGGAGTCTTGGCGGACATGCATTGATGTTGCCAGCAATGCCGAGGGGCATGTTACCGGCATATGCCATATGACCCACGTGCATCCATGGCACCTATGCCGCCGTCACAAGCAAGCATTATGCATGTTGCTTAATTACTACATGATGATGACGAAGAAGGGCGAAAACAACCGAGGCAAGGGAGACAACACGATGATGGTGATGATATGGTGATTATTCTTACTGATGATCATAGGCGGATCGATAGGCATGATACCAGTTTGGTGGCTTCAGAATCCGTCCCAACCGCGCGCCGCCAAGTTATGCGCAGATATTCGGATTCCGATGGAATTGCGAATGCTCCGCGGGTTCTTCGTGGCCCTGATCGTATCTTCGGGACAAGCAAGTCGCATGCTAGATATGGGACTTCTCATACCGTTTAGAATGTTTTAAACATAGATATTCCCAACCCATCTCAACATATTGTATTGATTAGTGATTTACCCAACCTTGACCAGAATGCCTGGAAGGATCGTTAAGGCAAAGGCCCGTGTCTCCGCCAGCAAACGAGTCGCCACGGAGGCTAGGGATACATTCAGTCTCGCCAAGTTACCTCATCAGCACCAACCCACCGTTCAACTTTTGAACAGCGCCAAGATCGCATTTGATGCGATGGTGAGACACCAGGGCGTCCTAGATACCTCCGAAGCCGAGCTAAAAGTCTCGAGTGAGTGACCGGACGCCTGGCGGCTTAGCAATCAAGCAACCGCATGTTTCCTTTCTTTCTTTCTTTCTCACCGGGTCTCACAAGGATATTGCAATGCCACAATAGGAGTGAAAGAAAGAAAGGTAACATGCAGTTGCTTGATTGCTGAGCCGCCAGGCGTCCGGTCACTCACTCAGGACTTTTAGCTCGGCTTCGGAGGCATCAAGGACGCCTTGGTGTCTCACCATCGCATCGAATGCAATCTTGCCGTTGTTGAAAAGTTGAATGGTGGGTTGGTGCTGATGAAGTAACTTGGCGAGACTGGATGTATCCCTAGCCTCCGTGGCGACTCGTTTGTTGGCGAAGACACGGGCCTTTGCCTCGGCGAACCTTCCGGGCATTCTGGACAAGGTTGGGTAAATCACTAATCAATACAATATGTGGAGATGGGTTAGGAATATCTATCTTTAAACCACACCACACCACACCCGTTTGTGGCATCACAATAACCCCACAGCCAACACCACGCCTAAACATCCCCAACTAAACAGTTGTGGCGGGAATGAGGGTTCCAAAACAAAGAAAAGTAAATCTGCCTCTTCCACACAAAAGAAACAACCGAGAAAATAAAATAGGCAGCAAATCATCAGAAAGCACGTCCTCAAACACATCCTACAAGAGTAAAAAGCATCCCCCAATAGAAAGGCTTGGCTCCTAAAACACATGCTCAAGCAAACCTCGAGACTAACGAAGAGATTGAACGAACCAAGGTCTCATGGCACCAAGGACCAATGGCTGAGACATACATAAAAATACAAAAAAAACAAAAACTGAGCACAACCAGCCCAAGGGGAAAATGGCCAGGACTGCATGCCGTTCTTGCAAATATGCACCCATACATGACGGCAACCCTTGCCCCCAGAAAGTTGAGCAACAAAACCATACACAGAACAGAGGAGGGAGCAAGCGCCCGCCCCCCATGCCCAGAGCATGCCATATCCCAGAAGGCGTCCACTACGAAGAACAATACAAACAATTATGTCAAGCCCACACCCTCGCAATTCTCCTTGGGCGACCCCTTCACCATACACACAGAGAAATCATAACTTGGTTCATAGGTCAACAGGAAAATTCTACTAACGCACACCACAAAGGACCGTCATTTACCAATTGAGCGGGAAAAAATCTGCGAGATCCTTCGTGCTGAAAATGCTTTAGCCTTTGAGACATGTGAAACAAAAATCACGAATCCCACTGGCAAGCACTACATGTCAAGAGGGCCATCTATCAGGACAGAGGCAAACCCTGTCCCACCAACTGGAAACTGCCAGAGACCTCCTGAAAGAGACCCATGCCCTCGGTATAAGGACCCCTCACGAGGTTCAAAAATGTATAGAAAACAAGACCACGCTTCCAAAAGGACTAACAAACAAATGGGGAAATCACCTCAAACAAAAAGAGAACACATACCAAAACGGGCAACATATCCTCCTAACAACATTAAAAGGCATTCGGCTCGAAATCCAAACCTTGGACAAAGAAAAACACAATGTGCATAAAACAAGCTACCGACCACATGCAAAAACTCATATATAAGAAGCCTAAACTGGCTAACCGAGCTATTTTCCCCAAAAAATACACTCAAACATACCATGCAACACTGCGTGACCCTACCGACGGGCGTCTCACCGACGACCCCAAAAGAATGATTAAAATTGTAAGCCGGAGGTACCACAAGCAACTCGCACAACCCTAAGGGCCAAAGCACGGCAAATACCACCCACAAGAAATTACCCGCCAATACCCATGGACCAATGGACCAGACCTGTTTACACTGGAAACCCTAGCCACCCGCCTCACCAAAAGGCCATAGCAACACAACATAATCAAACAAGCCAGCGTATTCGATGAATGCATACACACCCTGAAGAACAAAAAATCACCGGGACATGACGGGACAGTCAATGAACTTCAGATGATGCCCCAGGAGTTCAAAGAATGTGCACACATGCTCATGATCACCATGTGGGCAACCGGAATCACACCAAATGAATGGAAACAGAGCACCACCCTTCTCCTAGAAAAAGGAGCAGACCCCACTCTATTGGAAAAAAATAGACCAATTGGACTTCTTAACGCTATGTACAAACTCTGGACACGACTTAAAACCAAAGCCTTATCTGACTACGCAGAAAAACACTTGCTACTCAGCTCCTCCCAAAGAGGGTTTCGAAAAAACGCCAGCACCATGGACCAACTACAAATGTTTATTATGGATCTAGAGGACGCGCGTCATACAGGTCAAAACATCTACAACCTCTAGTTGGACTTTACTTCCGCGTTCGATATGATCGATCACGACAAGCTCCTGATGGTGATGTACGTCCTAGGCTTCCCAACCGATGCCATAGACTCTGTAAAAGACTTGTACACAGGTGCGACAACACAAGTGTGTAGATGGGGAATGAAGTGAACTCACTGAAAAAATCCCAGTTACACGAGGCAACATACAAGGAGACACTCTCTCCCCTCTACTATTCCTCATCTACATCGAGCCATACCTACGATGGGCCCAAGTGGGAGGCCGGGGTTATATGTTTGGTTGCCTAACCGACCCGGCCACCCGCTTAGAGCACTCGCTGAGTTCAGCAGCATACGCAGACGATGTAGGGGTCTTGACAAGCAGAATCTCAGATCTTCGCGTATAAGGTGACAAGCTTACCCTATACTCAGACTGGGCCCAGATGAAAGTGAACAACGGCAAGACGGTAGTGACAAGGATCTTGTACCAGAACATCAACAACAAGCAATACAGGCATACAGGCAGACCCCCTTAAACAAATAAAACACAAACTAGAAAACCAGATCCAAGTACAAGGGCTCCCCGTCCAATATCTCCCACCCAACGAGAGCTTCCGGAATATAGGCGCACACCTAACGATGACCCTAGACTGGAGGCCCCAGCACCAGCACTTCTTCACACTTGCACAGAAAAAGCTAAAGGAACTACGCACCTCACATGCGTCAGCTAGACAAACGAAACACATTATGGAAACCTCCATAAGATCAGCCGTCACCAACACCCTGGGAATAACCCCTTTTACCAGCACCGATCTCTCGATCCTCGACAAGCTCTTCAGTGCGGCCACAAAAGAGGCATATGGCCTCCAAAGGAGCTTTGGATCTGCAACAACACAAGAAGACATAACAGCATTCGGGTTAGGCTGCGAGTCCCTAGCAACCGAATATGCCGGAAAGAACGCTGCCCTACTGACACAATCCCTAAGGGACCAGGGTCGTATGGGCGTCATCATCATCCCCGAAATGCATCTCAAACTTATTGGAGGTAATCCCCGACAATTCAGTGAATCAAGAGAGTCGAAGTACTGCCTTAGAGTTCGCCAAATGGCACATCTCAATGATAACGATCTGATCATCATGAAAGACAACGCCCCATACTTCAACCAATCTTCCGGACTCACGAACACGCTAAACAAGATCCCCACACACGCTGGCCACTCCCAGAATATCCCTCCTAATTTCCTCTACCCTTTCTTCAATTTAGGAATCCACCACCTAGCCGAGCTCACAGAACCCGGGGGCAACCACGTGATAGATGGGCGGGGCCTCAAACTCCTGTACAGCAGAAAAGTGAGACCCAAACACATGATTGCTGTCAATCGCCTTGCTTTCCTACTCAACGCGGGATCATACGCAGACACTGACATCAAGGAAATTCTCGGCAGAAAACATCAAGCTTGACCCTAGACAAAGCCCTCCAAGAGATCCACCAAGACAACATGCAAATATGAAATAACGGCGCTAGCAAGGGTCTCTCTGCCCACGCACACCCCGTTCCCAGCCCCACCTCACCCCGACCAGAGGCTCATAACCGAATATATCATAAGACAAGCCAAACACACACCCCACAGAGGCGACACCGAGCCCGAACAACCCTGTCCGATAAACATGACACAACCCGCCAACATCATAAAAGGGAAACCAAGCCTTCAAGATCCTACCTTCCACCGCGACAAGAAACGTCGCACACTCATAGTGCCCAAAAGCCTCATGCGGCAGGGAACCGGAGACATACAAAGACCAACAGAACACACCATTAAATGCTCATGTCTCACTCACAACTACAAAAGAGAACAGGCACACATCACATTTTCTACAGCTCCCAAACACTACACTGAAGAGGAAAAGGCAGCCATTGTCATAGAAAAACTCTATAGGCACACAAACCAAATTTCAGCGATCACAGGGTGGAGAATGGTCACCGAAAACGGACATGGCAAGAACAGTCAAACAGAGAGAATCACTCAAATCCAATATCAAATCACATGGCAACCCAACATCGTCGAGGACTGGGCATTAAAATACTACAAAATGGCCGGATACTCACCCTTGAGAACAAACCCATGTTGCAGGAAAAGCATGGCCCTCGGAAAAGACCTACCAAAGCACAAATGGGCCTTTATCGCGGCATGCAAAGCCTGCTGGAGCCCCCACAGCCTTGAATACGACTCCACCTCAGACTGCCACGACGATGTGATCACCTGCGATATTTGCAACAAATATTGTCACGCAAAATGCTTGGGGGACCCCATAGGCTGGAGATCCCCTACTACTACCTGGACATGCCCAGCATGCAAAACCCACCTACCTACATACCATGAAAATAACATTGTTAGAGTAGAGTAGTGGCTCCCGAGCTGGGAACCAGAATCAACGCTATTAGAGCAAGAAAACACTGCCCAGCTTATCGAAACTTGGAAGACACAAAACCACGACCAGCCACCAACTAGGATATCCGCCGCCGCCCAAGATGCTCACCTTTCCCACCTCGCGAAGCAAGGATTCCACCAAACTGACAATACACAGTGGCAGACCACCATGGGCAACCCAGTCATCGACCGTATCACTGTTGACATGGAGCCAATCAACCCACAACTGGACATCAACCCCACAGGACATTGCAAAATAGAGATCAGACAAATCGAGGCATGGGACGCCAAGAACACGTCCCGCCACCTCACTATGGCATGCATCTACAAAAGCAATGGCAGGTGCGTGGGAACTATCACCACACAGCGCTTGCAAGCCCTCATCACCATGTACGACGAAGCAAAACGGGCAGGCAAGCACGCACTCATGGTCCCTCCCCCAAACTCATTCGAAGAAGAGATGGTAGACTTCATCATCAGTTATAAATCACACTCTAAAGGGCAGACCAAGCAAAACCATGACCAATAGTGCATTCCAAGCAGAATTCGGGAAGCCACTGATAAGCACTTCAAAAAACAAACAAATAACGCTTCTCTAGCCCTCTCGGCGTCACAAGACACAATACTTTATACTGGAGCATCCACCAACGTGATCAAGCATTCGGAGCACGAACTGATGCCTACACAAACCGGTGGACAGGCTACTCACATGCCTACCCAGACCACGATGCCCCACCGGCCACCAAAGCTGTCCGATGGGCCCTATGGTCAGCAAACATGACACGCCGGCCCACAGCTACAGTGCTGTTCCTACCCTCAGGCATGCGGAACGTAGGGAACCCAGGTTCCAGACAGTGGACAGACAGATGTCCCCACTTATGCACACACATAGCAAGCTCACAGAGCGCTTCCTTCCCCCTGACACAAGAGGAGCACTTAACACAAGGGGCACACACCACTCCACCCCCCAAGTGCCGCATGGAGATCTGGGTATGGAAGGAGGCAGCCCGCATGGACCTGGCAGACACCCCGCCCCCATGCACTCCAACAGCCCATGCACACAAAACACCAACTGCAAGCCTCATGGGAAGCTGCAAAAATCGCGAAATTACTCAGGATCTGACAACCGGTCTCATTCAATCCACAGGCCAAGAGTGCACCCATCCCCGCCCCCCACTCGTGTTCCCGTTCACTCGCAAAGCATGGAACTACCCCAGGGCACACACCCACCTCTCATGAACGCCAATGAGACGCCCACTTTGGCACTGCTGGACACATGTCAAGGCCACTACTATACCATGCTCCGGCAAGATTGGAGGCAAATCGCCTACTACACGGACGGTAGTTGCATTGACATCAGCACTCCAGGAGAAAAACAAGACCAAGCTAGTTGGGGCAGGGGCCCACTTTCCTTACGCCGCTGCTGGCCAGCAAAATCTCACTATCAATCCAGCAGGGGCCGGCCCTACAAACACGATCAACAGGGCCGAGCTTGCAGGCATCTACGGAGCTAACGGAGCCCTAACCCGTCAAGCCCACAAATCGCAGTCGACAGCGCTACATCCCTCTATCAAATCCGTTGAGCTTTAGCATCCCCCATGTGCCTCGCTTACCACAAGCATAGAGAAATGCTGACAGCGATCTCCAATCTGACACGCCAACTGACGATCGAAACTGGCCGACCAATCGACTTCGTGAAAGTCAAAGCACACAACGGGGACATCGGGAACGAATGCGTAGACGCAGTGGCTAAGAGAGCAGCCCACGCCCCTGATAAGTGTGACCTGACAATCCCCATCAACCCTGAAGCAGGCCAGCACGCGTCGTACTGGCCGTTCGCAGCTGCTCCACTGAACAATACGGGGGGCAGGGAACCGCGTAGTTTCGGTCCCCTGACGTAGTTTGTTCACACCAGGGGACGAGGCTTCTTCTGGGACGGGTCCCCTGCTCCCTAATGCCGGCAAGCCCGAGATGGCCCTGTCTGTCCAGCGGGGGGCGGGGGGCGTTCCCTCTGTAATTGACCGAGCCCCCAGGTTGGACGGTGGATTGCCCAGCGATGCTGAACGTGCATTCAAACATTTTTAGGCACCTAAGAATTCGGTATTAAACGTCGAGGTGGGGCCGTCGGTGCAGCTGGAAAAGGTAGTGAGCGCTGCCCGAGGTCGACTGGAAAACTACAAGGCAGACAGCGGTTCGGCAGGCGCACGGTGGAATGGACGACAGGCAGTGGCATGCCACCCCAAGCACACACAGCATATGCACTGCATGCTGCCTGCCATGGCACCCCTAGCACACACAGCCTATGCACTGCATGTTGCCTGTCATGACACCCTTAGCACACACAGCTTCTGCACTGCATGCTGTCTGCTATGGCACCCCTAGCACCCACAGCCTCAACACTGCATACTGCCTGACATGACACCCCTGGCACCAACAGCATATGCACTGCATGATTCCTGCCATGGTCCCCCAAGCACACACAGCCTCTGCACTGCATGCTGCCTGTCATGACACCCTTAGCACAAACAGGTGCACTGCATGCTGCATGTCATGGCACCCCTAGCATACACATGTGCACTGCATGATGCCTGTCATTGCACCCCCACATGTGAATATGGCTGTCGGGGGCAACCAGTCGAGGCCCTTCTAGGCTACAGCAGGTCTGCTTGTTTGCAACCAGTGACGAATTTCATGGCTTTCGGTAACCAGCAAAGATCTGCTTAAGCATCGTCCCTCCAATCCTTGAGTTGCAAGATTGGGACTGGGACTAGGGCTGGGCATGCAGGGCATGCTAGGGTCCATTATAGTCATTTATACGGAATCTGGCAGTGCATTCACTTCGATTTTTTGAATCTCCTTGGTTAATTTCCGAAGAATGTTTCATGGCTTGCTGATGCTGACAATGTACTGATTTGTTGAGGGTGCTTCAGCTACAATTTACCGACAGCAAGGCATGCAGGGGGGGAGGGCAGCGCGCCTTGTTGTCTGAGCCACATGCCTCAGCCAGGCGGGTCGTTCAGTCATTTTCGTCAGTCGTAGACTGACTCCTGGAAAAAATACGTCCCCCCCCTATAGAAAGTGCAATTGTGTCTGAGAGCTTCCCTCTAGCTCCCCCCCCTCCTTTCGCCCTCCTGCCCTGGGCCAAAGACATGTTGAGACCAGTTTTGGAAAGCTCTCATCAAGCTCAACAAAGTATGAGGATGGGGTCTTTCCAGTTATAATCCCCTCCCCCCCTCGGATCAGACAAATGAAACAACTCAATGCATGTTTAAAAACGTGTTGACGATACCAGAAACAGGGAAATTCCTATCAACTACATTAACATGTCCATGGATAGCATGGATAAGGAAGGGGAGGCAAAACATGAAGCTCAAGAAAACCTGCAATGTTTGAAAATAACGAGCAGCCAGCCGAGGGGGGGTCAAAAACAACTAAAAACACCCCATCCTCGAAAAATATGGAGCTTGACGGGAGCTTTCTATTTCTGGTCTTAAAATGCTTTTTGGCCCAGCGGTGACTGAGGTACAGAGAGCCAAACAATGAGGATTTCGTAGATTTCACAAAAGCTTGTTTTGCGAATAACATGTCAGCCCCTAGAAAACTGCATAATATGCCTAGCACTGCATAGAGTAAGGCCAGGTGTCGCACCATAAAGCAGTAACTGCAATACTATGGTAAATACCGTAAACTCCGGTCAGGACACCTTAGAGAGGTGTCCTCTACTCACAAATACGGTACATCACCGTACACTCATGCTCCTTGTACTACATACAAGAGCTTGTTAACAAGATAACTGTAACTGGAAGTCCCTAACTGGATATCTCTGCCTGGAAGCCTCCGTCTCTCGGGTACCGCCCCTACTACTTTACTCGCGATGTGCGCTTCAGGTCCGTGGCGGACTTCTTTCCTCACGGCAGTGACGGACGCCTACGGGCAGGCTCAGTGACTACACACTGGCTGCGAGTGCTCAGCGAGTTAAGCAGCGTAGCTGGCTATTTGGTTGTATGGCAATTGACTAAGGGAGCACAGGCTTTCTGGCCGTCTGGGCGCGATCCAGCTGGGCTATGTTAAGGGCACTTACCGCGCGTCTCGCGGTGAGGGTGACGGGACGTGGACTGCGTACTTCTTATTCGGCAGGGTCTCGGGCCTCTTGCTAGGTACTTGTCTCCAGCTATCTCAGCGGGAGCTGAGCTAGTCTTGACTTGAGTAAAGGTACTGACTTATGTGAACGCAGGAGGTCTCATACACAGATGACGGCCGGTGCTTGTTACAGATAGAGGTCTGTCCTTTAGAAAGGGACGAAGTAGCTAGCTTAGGCAACTGCCGGGATACAGGGACCCGGCAGGCCCAATTCAGAATACGGTACAATCTGTCAAATCAACCGGCGTAAGCGGGTTTCTAGGTCTCAGTCCAAACCCGTAGACTCCGCAGAGAAGCTGCGGAGTCCCCGAGGCCGCTAACTGCGGTCTAAACGGTTCTGTCACGTATACTGTAATATACTGTGACAGCTGTCGCACCATAAAGCAGTAACTGCAATACTATGGTAAATACCGTAAACTCCGGTCAGGACACCTTAGAGAGGTGTCCTCTACTCACAAATACGGTACATCACCGTACACTCATGCTCCTTGTACTACATACAAGAGCTTGTTAACAAGATAACTGTAACTGGAAGTCCCTAACTGGATATCTCTGCCTGGAAGCCTCCGTCTCTCGGGTACCGCCCCTACTACTTTACTCGCCCCCCGCTCCCCAGCGTTAAGCCCTCCAGGCGTGCGCGGGGAGCCGGAAAAGGGGTGGTACTGAAATAAACTTCTGGAAAAATATGTACGTAGAAGCTTAAATCATCTGCCGTAAATCTGCCTGGTTCAGGCCTTCTGCAAATCTGCCTGGTTCAGGCCTTCTTCAAACAGAACTTTAAAAGAAAAAAAAAGAAAAAAACCACCGAGTTTCGGCTGAAGCGCAATGCGCAGCATCCTACAAATTCAAGCTGTTCAGCCCACTACTGGCTAGCAAACAGGGAAATTTCAAAGTTATCAGGTCAAGCTAAGAACAACCGCTGCTCTCGCCCCACTGCGCCATAGCCGCCTGGTCTTTAATGGCCACAGGAATTGTGCGCCGTAGCAGCGTGATCCGCCTCCTACTGTGCTATCATTGCCCGAGTTGACTAATTCTCCTCGCTCATCATTGTCATAACATATGTACTACCGTAGCCTTGCTGCTATGGTGTTGGGAGGAACAAAATTTTCACTATGCTGCCGCGATAGCTTTAACTCCACTCCTGCATCTTCCGTCTTTGGTCCGCTGGCTGCCGGCCCACTGCCTGCCGGGTACTAGGGCAAGCCGCGCTGCGTCTGCACTCCTGCTCTGTAGGTGCCTGCCCGCTCCTTGCCGGTTACGGCGTGGGTGACGTCACGTGCTCAGCGGCCTTGCCGCTCTGGGCTCGGCCTCAGGTCTCAGTAAGCTCCTCAAGAGCTGACTCCTCTTCCTCCCTTGCTGCTTCTTTGGCCACCTTAGCCCTTCTCGTAACTGCTCTCGGGGTGACATTGGCCTCTCCCCGGCCAGTGGTGTACGAGATGTCGTACAATCCGTTCGCCATTGGTCTTGCAATGCCCCGCTCCATCTGCCTTGTTGCTGGGTTGGTGGCCATGACTTCCACCTCAGGCCTGTCCATGACCTTGGCCTCCTGGGCTGTCCTGGCAGCCGCTCTGGCTGGCTGCCGGGCTCGGCCGCCCCTGGACCTGCACACTGCAATCCTCTGCAGCGGGCCCAGCCCTTGCTGCGGGCTCAGCTCCCTTGTCCTCAGGCGCGCAAGTTGGGCACAACCACTCGCCCTCAGGCACCTTCTCGAGTGCTGGTACCAAGCAATCCATGTGCCAACCTGTATTGCAGGCATCACACAGAAGCATCACCTCTCCGCGATCAGGCAGCTGGCACACCTCGCATGACAGGCTGTTATTGGGTCTGGTTCCACTGAAATCAACCACTCCCCTGAGGTTGGGTAAGTGGCATGGAGAACAATTGACAGCATTCTCCGTTACTGTGAGGCCATCTGCCCCCTCCAACACCAAGGTTCCTGTCGCCCCCAGTGTTTTTACCCTGAGGATCTCAGGCCTGGCCTTGGGATCGAGGCTGCGTCGCTCTGATGAATACTTCACATACACGTAATCTCCTTCTGCAAAACGCCTGACCTGGGGCACATACCCTCCCCCACGAATGCGTGCGTATCGCAGCTTGTCGCGGTGCTGCGCAATTTTTAGATGCTCACCCGCGACTGGCAGTGCCTCCTTGATCCTGGCCACTCTGGCCAAGAGCAGGTCTGCTGCCTCCTCTGCTGTTGCCACCTTGGCTGTGCTCCAGAGGTCCGCCCCCACTCTGGAGGGGAAGGTGGGTCTCTGCCCGAACAGCACCTCGTACGGCGCCATGCGCGTGGCCTGCTGCGGCGAGCATCGGAAGCCTAGGGCTACCCAGGGCACCATCTTGTCCCAGGACTCGTCGCTGCTGCCCTCCTCGCAGCACTTGCGCAGGCCTGCATTGAGGGTCTGGACAGCCCTCTCTGATAGCCCGTCTGCCTGGGGGTGGTTGGCAGACGTGGTGCGGTGGTCAATGAAGCAGTCCAACAACATGTCCTGAAATACACCCTGGAACTCTGTTCCCTGGTCTGTCACCACTTCTGCGCATCCCCCGAATCGTGCAACAACATTTTGAAAGAATGCCAAGGCCGTCACATCAGACGCCTTGCTTGGAATGGGGATCAACTCCACCCATTTGGAGTAATGCTCCACACACACCATCACAAACCGATTGCCTCTGGAAGTGGTCGTAAATGGACCACACAAGTCCACTCCCCACCGGAAAAACAACCCCTCAATGGGTAGCGGGTGCAGGTTGGGCTGTATGTGATTGAACGTGGACGCCCTGGCCCTGTCACACACACCACATTCCTGCACTGCCTTCTTGACTGCTGCTCTGAGTCCCCGCCACCAATGCTGCTGCATGACCATGAAGGCCGTGCGGTGGCTGCCAAAATGGCCTGTACCGGCATGGGCTGTCTGGATCACTGCAAGCCTGTCCTCTGGCCTGGGCACCACACATCGTCTACCGTCAGGCATGAGTCTCATCAGTACTCCTCCCCTCTCTGATTCCCACTGGAATGGCGCCGCTCTGCGCTGTATTCTGGTCTGTTCTCCTAGCTCTGTTCCCTGAACATATGTCTTCTCACGGAGAAACCTCAATACAGGTTCGTCTGCCCACACATCAACTTTGACCGATGGTCCTGCAGGGCATCCTGGCGGGTCCTTCTCACTCTCTGTGACCCTGGTCACCACGCTTTCAAGCACAACTTGCCCCTCAGGCGTGTTCCCACCTGGTTCCTGTGCCGCGTCGGCCCAGTCTGCCGCAGCCGATTCTCCCAGGCACTGCCTGTATGACGCGGCCACCTCTCCGCTGCCAGAGCATGCGTTTCCTGCAGTAGCAAGGGCATAGTGGCTGGACAGTAAGGTTGCACCCAGCACTGGGTCCCTGTCCGGGCCTGGCAGCCTTGCCCTGCGTTTCAATTCCTCTGGTATGATTTTAGCACACTCAAGTGCCACATTGAGCCATGCACCTAGTGCCCATGAATCCATGCACCTGCCCAAGGCTGCCCTCCTGGCCGCCTCTGGGAAGTCTGGGCGCGGCAATGTGGACCCCACAGCGTACCCCATGGCTCGCTCACGCTCGTTTGCATTGGGCTCCTGCAAGTCCCCCATAGATCTGTACACCATCCCATTCTGCCCGTTCCGAAAAGAGTATGATGAGGGTGTGGCCATCAGACACGGCAGCACCTTCCTGGGCTGTCCTGTTACGTTGATGCGGTACCCTCCATTGTCCGGACACGAGACGACCTGGGCCTTGCTACCCTTGTCAAGAATGTCGTCTACTATCCCCCCGTGGGGTCTGGTCGACGCACGAATCACAAACTCAATATCTGCTGCAGGGGCGATATTTCCCCAATAGTTGCGGGTGCGGTGGGCGTAAGACCCCACCTGCGCTGCGTCAAACAACGCCGGTGTTCCCAGAATCCTGCACACCTCCTGAAAAGCCTCAACACTGGCCTTCACACTCTTCTGATTCAACTGCATTGCCACATTCTCAATCAGGTACGCTGGCGGCCTGGGCCCCTGCAGGAACTGTAATGTACCCAACAGCTTGACTAACGGGAAGAAAGACTTGCTTCTCTCTCCCTCGAGCCCACGCCCCTTGCCTGCCGACGAGAGGTCCTGGCACTCCCAGCCTGCTACCATGAACCACTGGCGCCCATCCTGGGCGCCCGCCTCCTGGAGGTGCTTTGCCGTAATGGCATACACATCTTGGGGCAACGCTCTGAACGCCTTATCAAACGCTTTGACCGGAAACAACTGAGGGTATCTCCTGTGCAACTGCACCAGGCGACCCCCTGCGATCTCTCTGACTTCCTCACTGATATCAGCATATAAGTACTGCACCACTGGGATACCCGCCCTGAGCACCATCTCCAGCCCTGAGCACATACCTCCAAAGGGCTCGAAAAGGACGACTCCCTCGGTCTCCATGGCCCGCACAGCCCCACCCGACAGGCAAGCTGTGTCCAGGCCTGCATGTGAATGAGGGGGCGTCACCCGAGGCAGGTCAGCAAGCACATCACTGATCATTGTCCTGGCCCGCTCCCTGTTGCTGAATGCCTGTTCTGCTGTACTGACAGGCTGCGCCTGCTCATCATCGTCAGTGGCGGCAGAGGATATCTCCTGCCCTACCGGCGCTGTCACGCAAGCTGCCTCTGCAGCTCGCAGTATCTGTACTCTTCTTCTGCCTTCCTGTGCCATGCGCACCATCTGGTCTGCATGCCACTGGTTCACTCTGCCCAACCCCGTGAGTAAAGCTACCTGCTTCCCCCCTGCCTCCTCCTGGGCTGCCGGCTCGGGAGCGGCTGTATCAAGCCTGGCCCCCGTGCGGTCAGCTGAGGATGGGAGTGGCGATCTGGACGGGATGTCCGCATTCTGGTGGCATGCCCCTGAGCGGTGGACAATGGTAATGTCCAGCTCTTGAAGCATGAGAGCCCACCTAGCGTGCTGGCCCACCAACGTCTGATTGTCCATGAGGTAAGTGAGCGGCTCATGGTCAGTGATGAGATGCACCTTGCACCCAAACAGCATGTGACGGTATGTGCGTGCTGCATACACTGCGGCCAGCATCTCCCCCTGGAACGAGGAATAGTTCATCTCGCTCTTGTTCAGGGATCTGGACGTGCATGCCACCATATACTCCCGCCCGCTGTCGTCACACTGCCCTAGCACGGCACCTATGCCTTGCTTAGAGAAATCTGTGTACAGCAAGAACGGCCTTGGCGGCCCCTTGCCGTCTGGCCCTGTCCCACTGTAATCTGGCCTGCGCAGAACTCTTCCGCCCTCGCACATCTCTGTTTTGATCAACTGGAACGCCTGCGACTGCTCTGGCCCCCACACAAACGGGACCCCCTTGACCAGCAATGCGTTGATGCATGCCGCCTTTTTCGAGAAATCCGGGACGTAGCACCGGTAGAAATTCAAGAATCCCATGACCTCCTGAATGTTTTTCACCGATGTGGGCTCTGGCAGCGCCATAACCGCTGCTATCTTGGCTGCGTGCGGCGTGAGCCCCTGGGCCGACACATTGTGACCCAGGTACTCTACTGTTCAGCACACCCAAACAGGGACTTGTCGGGGTGCGCCCTTAATCCTACACTGTGGAGCATGTCTAACATCAGCTCCACATGCCTGATGTGTTCTGCCGGTGTGTCACTGTACACTAGCAGATCGTCGATGAATGCCACGCAGAACGCACTCAGGCCTGCCCTGGCAATCTCCTCTTCCATCATACGCTGAAAGAAGGGAGGTCCATTGCGCAGACCGAAGTTGAGCTTTGTGTACATCCAAAGCTCAGGTCCCATCCAGAAAGCTGTCTTAGGCTGGTCCTCGACCTTAATAGGGATCTGCATGAACCCCGACCGGAGATCAACCTTGCTGAATATCTTGGCAGTTCCCAGGTTCTGAAAAATAGTCTCCATCCTGGGGATTGCAAACTCCTGCTTAGCCGTACGCAGGTTTAACCTGCGCATATCGTGCGCTATCCGGTGGTCAGTCCACTCCCCAGTCTCAGCACTCTTCTTGGCTGCTACTACTGAGTTGGCCGCAAACTTGATAGGCCCCCCCTGGGGTACTTTGACGATGATACCCGCCTGTATCATTGGCTGGCACTTTTCTTTAAAAATGGCTGCTTTGGGTGGCGGCATGTCCCTGGACTTCTGAAAGCACGAACGGACCTCGTCTTCTAAAGCCAGCGTAAACTCACCCTGCGTGCCGCAGTAGCCTGGTAGATCCTCCATGGAGTAAGCGAACGCTCCTTGGCGATCCCTGAGGCTCTGCTCCAGGCTCTCCTGCTGTGCCGCAGTGAAGTCGGGGTGCTGGCCCAGCAGCCACCCCTCCTTGGTTTTGACGTACTCCGCGGGCGGCTCCACTACTCCCCCCGGCTGGAACATGTCGATCATCTCAGCCGCCTGCGGGTCGTCCTCCGCGGGCGGCTCTTCCCTGCCAGTGTCGTTGCCGCTTGGCCAGCTCTCCTGCTGGCTGCAGGCACCCCTCCTGCTGGCACCCCCCATGGGAATGACTGCTGGCGGGCGCAACCATCCAGACGACAGCTTCGCTGCTGCCTCTTGTCCAGACACAAAAGCCCCTTGGCCTGCTGTAAATCCTCCTCCTCGTACCCCCTGCTCGGTGGCTGGCGCCCCTGGCACACACACCGACAGCAGGAGCCACACCAGTATCAGCTGGAGCGTCCCCGTAAGGATCCCCTTAAATGCTGTACAGGTGAGGAGTCCTCTGCAAGCTGGCATCTGCCTCGTGGGTTTCTGCGGTAGGTGTTCTGCGGGCTGTACGCATGGCTCTGCGCTCTGCGCTGGCCTCTGCTGCCCACTGGCCCAAGTGATCTCCAGGTCCACCTGGCTGATCCTGAGTGGCAGGACTGGGCAGTCCATTCCTGGTCTGCTGCCACGGTTCCTGTCCTCGGCTGCCCTCTGCGCCTTTCCCGCGCGCCGCCTAGCCTTTTTTGACTTTTCCCCCTGCAACTCGGCAGTGTCAGCCCAAGCCGCACCGGCCCTTTCTGGCCCTGCTCCTGGTATCTGACCTGTGCTGCCCTGTGCCAGCCGCTCCTGCCTGTGAATGGCGCGCTGCACAGTCTTGCTGCTGCCGGCACCCGCGGGCTCCTCTGGTCCACAGCCCTGTCGCATGGTTGCCCGAGCGCTGGCAGCCCTCCTTGCAAGGTCCTCCCCCCTGCTGGTTCGGTCCTGGCTGCTGCGGCTGTCCGACGGCTGTTGGGTGTCCACTCCCTTTGCTCCCATCTTGTTGAGGGCTGATATTCTCTCCGTCAGCTCCTCCTGTAGCTCCCTGACTGCCCTGCTGTAACCTCCCATCCTGGGGTTCGGATCGGGCTGTGGCAGCATTCTGAGCCGGAAAACTAGGCTAGCCTCCTGGCTTGCCTCTTGCTGCCCCATTTCCTGCCTTCTTAGCACGTCTAGCTCATCCACGAAGTGCCTGAGCACTGCCACCCAGCGTTCCGTGCTGTATGCTGCTGGGTCACCCCAGGGCTCCCTTGCTGCTGCCTGTGCTGGCGGGCTGATCTGGGCGTCCCCTGGGCTCCTGCTGCTCGCCTTGCCTGCTGCTGCCCCCTTGGGCTCGCCAGCGCACTGGCCTGCTGCCTGCCGCGGGTTCACCCCCACTGCGACCTTGTGTGCCTTCTCCTCTAGCGCGACCTTGCTGCTGCGTTCTATCTCGGCTCTCCTGGTTCTGCGCTCTTCCATGGCTGCTTGCTCCTGAGCAACATCGCGCATCCACTCCTGTCGTAGCTGTAACAAGTCCTCCTCGCGGCCCCACACTGGACTCCCTGGTCCAGGGCCTGCGTTGGTTGGCTCTTCCCTCCCATCTGCATCCCCGGCATCAGCTCTTGTGAGGCTGATCCTTGCTGGGCACGGGCTTCTGTCAGCGCCCCACTCCTCCTCCGACTCTGAATCCTGCACCAGTGATGGTGGCCCTTCCGAAGGGTCTTCATCCTCCTCTCCTAGCAGCCCCCTGCCCTCATGGCTGGGGCGAAGCGCATTGCTGGACCATGGCTTCCTGCTGTCCAGGTCTCCTGCAAGTGGTCTGCTGGTACCGTCCGGGGTTGTCTGGGGCTCCGCCCGATCCCCGGTCTCAGCCTCCAGGGCTGACACCTCCATGTCCTCCATGGGCTCCAGCCACTCCCAAGAGGATGCTGTTGCCCCGAGAGTGGTGACAAAGGCGACATGGCCCTGCTCTGTTGGCTCCTGGTATGTGTCCTGGATTGGTCCGTCACTGTCGGCAGCGGGGTCCCAATAGCGGGAACCCCATCTGCCCAATATCCAGCGCCCCAGCACGGGCTGAGTCCTCAGCTCCTCCAGCTCCTCCATGTAGGTATCCGACCCTGCTCCTCTGAACAGGGGATGCAGAGTGCGCACCCCTGCCGGGTGCGCCTGCCTCCACAGCTGTACTGTCATGCCGTTTGCCTGCCAATACGGGACCACGCTGCTGGCCCTGTTGTCGCGCCACGCTCTTCTCTCCCAGCGCACCCACTGGTGCACGCACGCTTCTAACCGTTCCACTGCGAACGGCGAGCGCGCGAACTCCTCCTCGTCTTCCCACATGGGTCCATCCGCTGGTGACCTCTGGGCCCCATATGGCCATGTGGGGCAGTCTGTCATTTCCAGCGGCGCCCACTGATCATCCACGCCCCAGACGTGCCGCATGGCTGCCGACAGCTGTCCCGGAAGCAGAACCCGTTGCAACGCCATGAGCATGACTGCCCATGTTGCTGGGTCTGCTCCCCTGGCGTGCGTGTGCGCGTGGAACTCTGCCTCGTCGACTGATGCACACCTGGTGATCGCCACATTCCCTTCGCACCTGGCGAACAGGAAGACTGGCATATCATCCCGCGACGCATGCATGTGGATCCATGCTGCTGAAACCGGCATCTCTCCCTCTTCCAGCTCCTCGTAGTAGTAAGTTACTAGCTGCTGAACTGGGATGGCTGCCCTGGCTTCCCCAGGATCCATTCCCCATGGTAAAGCTTGCCCTGCGACCATCCTGGGAATGGTGACCGACGCCTCAACGGTGGCCTCACACCGCCGTGGCCTATCGGCATGGCACAGCCCTGCCCCTCTGTAGGTTCCATCCTCGGACCTGTCACTCCCTCCGTGCTCTCCTAATGCCTGCACTGGCACGTAGAAAGCGCGTTCTCTGAGAGCGGGGTGCTCCATCAACTGGTGGACGCAGTCCTCCGCCCATGGTGTGCGCATGAACCCGGGCTGCGCACCCTGCCACACCCCCTCGGTGCGCGCGCTATCCGGCACGTCTGGGTGCGCCCTGTCGGCTGCGGCTACTGCTGTGATGCCTTCTTTGACGGCTAGGTCTACCATCTCGCTGACGCAGTATGCGTAGATGGGGTGCCGTGACCATCCCCTCTGCATATAATCCTCCATCCTTGTGCTGGGCTGTATGAACCCCTTGAGTGCTGCACACAGCAGGACTGCTGTCACCGCGTCCCATGGAAAGATCAGTCTGGCCACTGCCTGCATGGCTGCCGCAATGTTGACACACGTTTGCGACCTGCCCTCCAGGAGCCTGTGGTTCTGCAACCTACAAAGCCCATCTTTGGACTGTGCCGGCAGAGTGATCATAGCCTCTGCAGACGACGCCTCTGGCATTTCTTCCCCCAGGCGGTACCATTGCACGAAGCACCTGCTCTCTGGCCATCTCGGCGGGTCTGGCTCAGGGCGAACCCGCCCTCTGCTGCCCGACCTGCCCCGGCGCCCTGTACCGGCCTGGGTGAACCGGGAATCCTCATTCCCTGCAGCGGGCCTCTCGCCCCTGCTGCGGCTGCGCTGCAGCCCTCTGTCCTCCTCTTCCCATCTGACAGCGTTGGACCGAGAGGTGGTACTGTGATGGGTCCTAACGGCCCCCGCCGTATTGTCCTCTGGACTCATAGCTGCTGCCCCCTTGGCCCCTGGGTGGTGATCCTGCCTGCTGAGCCCATTCCGGGTTCCAGCGGCTGCTCCCGCTACCTCGCCGCCTGTGACCGCGTTGCCCTCCGGGGTACCTGGGCAGAGCATGGCAGCTTCTTCCTCACGCACTGTTACATGAGCTTGAGGTTCATGGCCTTCCTCTGAGGCGCTGGTGCCGTCCCCACTGGAACTGGTTTCCCACTCGTCTACCCTGTGCTGGAGCCCTGCCTCTTGCTCTATCCTCTCAAACTCATCCATCTGGGCATTGTAGATGTCCCATTCTTTGTCGAGAAACTGCTGGAGAATGCCAGGCCATCCCTCACATGGGGCCGGGCATCCCCTTTGCTGGAGGTTCCTGAGAAACTCCACTGCATGTGCCATAGACCTGGCTGACCCTGCGGGCCGAGTACCATAGTGATTCATGGCTAGGGCCTCTACCACCATCTGCCAGTGGTGCCTTTGCTGGGCCACCTGCCCCTCTGGCACCACTTGGAACGTTACAGGCATTGCTGCGGCCTGGTAGCTCACAACTTGAGTCGCTGCGTTCTG
Organism: Limnomonas spitsbergensis; assembly: GCA_037349105.1. Lineage (NCBI taxonomy): Eukaryota > Viridiplantae > Chlorophyta > Chlorophyceae > Chlamydomonadales > Limnomonas > Limnomonas spitsbergensis. The sequence continues at coordinate 1,324,970 of JAYJMM010000101.1, read as the reverse complement.
CCCAAACCCTTCATGGACAGACATCATGCACGTGTGCTTCTCCTGGCTGACCCACCTGGAGTTGTAAGACTGCCCCGCTGGCCCCGGCCGTCCTGGCGGGCCTGGCAGCTCACTTGGTCCGGCTGTCTCCTGCCGCCTTTTCCACTCTTCAAAGGAGACCTCCTTGGCGGCCTCGTAAGCTCGCCTCATGTTGTCTTCTGACACCTCCTGGCTCCTGCCAGGTCCCCTGACTCCCCAGCTCCTGTCTGGGCCTCCTGCTGCCTGTGATCTGTCAAACTGGCTGCTGTCCCCAGGCTGCGAGGCCTCTCCCTGCTCTGGGAACGCGTTAGCGAAGTGCCCTGGCTTCTGACAGTTGAAGCACACTCCCCCATCGTGGGGTCCGAGGACATTCCTCTGTCCCCCCATCCAGCTGCGCCCTGCCTGGGCCCTGCCCGGCGGACTCTGGCCGGAGGCTCCCCTTCTATCCTGCATTCTCTGTTCTAGCTGGTATGGCCTGGCGTGGCTACCTGTGCCTCGCTCTTGTGACCTGCCCCTGGGCTGGCTCCCACGATCCCCGCTGGGTGACTGCTGCCTCCTGCCTCTAGGCCGGTCGAAGCTATCATCGCGGTCTGGCCGCTGGGTTCGGGCCTCCGGTGTAGGCACCGCCCCGCGGCGTTCTGCACTGCGAGCCCTCTGCGCGCTCCTGCTGCGCTCTCTGGTTTCTGTATGTACAGTGTCATCTGGGGTTGACCCCCTGTGCCGCACTCGCGTTTCCCCGCTGGCCTGCCTGGCCCCGCCACTGCCCCCTGGTCCTTGCTGACCAGTGGCTTGCTGCTCCTGTTCCTGCAGCTTCTCCTGGCTCAGACCCTCGTCCTCCTCTGCGAACTCGGCCGCGGTTTGAAACATGACTCCCATATGCTCTGCCAGCTCCGGGTCACCTGGGATTGTGGACTGCAGCGGCTCTCCTGCCTGCTGGTTCCCAAGGTTGGCGTACAGCGCTCGCAGCTGGTCTGCACGCAAGATGTACTGCTGTTGTACCTCCGTGAGCCGTATGTTGGCGTCCTGGAGGCCTGTCCACCTGACCTGCTGCAACCTCAGGTATTCAATTGTTGCGGCCGCCTGGCGGTACAGCAGCTCTTCCCTTGCCTTGACGTCTTGCTGCAGCAACTCTACTGTTTGATGCAGCCGCAGCAGACGCATGTACTTTGGGCTGGTCCTTTCATGGACATCTTCCTCCTCTGACTCCTCTGATTCTTCACTCTCCTTTTTGCTGACAAGCTCCCTCTGGTCGCGTTTTGCTGCTTCTGGGGCGTCTTCCCTAACGCCCCCATCAGCCGCACCGGCCATCTCGCCTTTGCCAGGCACTCGCACCTCCGAGCGCCTGATTGATCCTGCTGGTGCAGCTCTTGCTGCTGCGGCTCCTCCAAAGTCCACCCGCTTCCTGGCTCCTGGTGATGTCCCCTGGGTTGTGGGAACTGCCGCAGGTTTCTGCAGTATCTTCCGGATTCTCTGGTCACACGCCTCTGGTGAGTGCGGGCCAGGTTCTCCGCACAAGACACATGGGTAGCGTGGGCTCGCCTCTAGGCACCTCCTGATGACCTCCTTTTGGTATGGCGACTTCGCATCTGCCTTGAGTGCCATTGCTACCCCAGCAGTGGCCTCTGCCTGTGCTGCTGCCTGGCTTGGCTGTGACGCAGCGGCCTTGGCATCCACCTTGCCCTCCCTGGGCACTGCAGCCTGCGCTTGCCCGCACTGGCGCGGCCTGGAAGCGGTCTCCTGTGGGTCCTCACGGCTGCTCCTGCTCGCATCTGCGGTGCTTCTGCCTGCACCTGCGGCTGTTCCGCGACTCTGTCCCACCTTCTGGTCTGTCCTCATGGCGGCACCTGCGTGTGTGGCCATGGCATGCTGTAAGAGCGGCTCGTGTTCTTCCTCTACCCTGGCCGCGGGCCACCCTTCACGTTCTGCAAATCCACACCGGATTCCTGCCCATGCTACTGCTGCTGCCTGGTACCCCCCTGCTGGGGATGCTAGGACCAGCGGCAGCGTCAGGTCCCTGACCCCTCGTACTGTCTGGGGACCATCTCTGGGGCGTAAGGTCAGCCTTCCTGCTGCCTCTAAAACCCCGTTGTACTTGAGAAACTCTGGGTGCCCCACCAAGTGTTCGTATGCATCGGGCGGTGTTTTTACGACCCTGACCACCGTGGGTTCCATAATAGCATTGGGCCCCCCATATCCGTACACCACATAAATGAACAGCACCCCATACAGATCTGCCCCTGCATTGTCTGTCGTGCGGATCTTCTCATCCGTCCGGATCAGCTCTGCCCCCATGGCGACTAACTGTTCTTCAATGTTGACTGTGATCACATGACAGGAGCACGCTGAGTCCATGAGGGCCTTCTGAGCCACCAGGACCTTTCCTTTGACCATGAGGCCCACACATTGCTCCAGGTTGCTTCTGTCGTTCTTAAAATACTGCAGCCTTGGTGCAGCTGTGACCACCTTGCTTTCCTGCCTGCCCTTACTGGCCTTACCCCTGTGGTCTTCTGAACCCATGGGCATAGTGGTGAATGACAGCGCCGTCAGCCTCTCGTTCAACTTGAACACCTGCAGTCGGATGTCAGACATATCGTCAGCTAATTTGCTCAAAACCAGTCTCTTTGCTCCCTTCCTTGAGGCAGGTTCCACGAGCCTTTGCTCAGGTTCCTCCTCCGGACAGGGTTCTGGCAAGAATGACCTAGGACGAGCGTTGTGAGCTGCCTGCTTGAATCCTGCGGATTTGGGCACTAGCCCAACCTGCGTCATGAGTGCTACAGACTCGCTGAGCATCTCTGCCATAGTCTGTTGCCAGCCCTCTGGCTCGGCTTGCCCCGTTGGGCTGCTTAGGTGAGACACGTGTGCCGCTTGCTGAGCCTGACCCCCCTGGCCAGGCCCCGGCCGTTGGTACTGCCTGTTGTTCTGATTCCGCTCGTACGGTCTGCCTGCAGGCTGACCCTGCTGCGGCCTTGGTGGGAGCGGGTACTGCTGCTGCTGCGGCCTGGACTGCCCTGCTGTAATGTCAGCAGCAAGTGGCGTCGGCCTGCGCTCATCCCTGGGTCTGGGCGCCCTGCAATCCCTGGCCAGGTGCGCCGTGCTACCACACTGGTAGCATGCCTTGACTGCCCCTGCAGCGCCTTCTGCGCTGTAATTTGGTGCTCCTGATTGATCTGCCCAGGTAACTCCTCTGGGTTTGTCACTTCGCTGTTGCTGGGCAGCTGCTGCTCCTGCGGGGTTCCCTGCCCCTTCAAGGCGTGTCCGCATCTCCCACTGTCCTGTTCTCTCCTTCCTCGTTCTGTTGGACTGCGCCTCCCCCTGGCCAGGCCCACTGGCCATCTGTTTGAGGCTTGCGCCTCCTAGATCCCCCATTTCCAGGGCAAACTTCTCCCACAGCACCACCTGCTGTGTGAGCACTGCAATCTGATCTTCGTCTGTCATGCTGAGGTACCCTGGGACGGTCATAACAAACTTGCTCAGTTTGGCCTTAGCGAGCGCTGGAAGTCCGTCATGGAACAGATGCGAGACCGAGTGCCTCCTGCCAAAGTGGTCCACTGCATCCCTTGAGATCTGCAGCAACTCTGCTGTCGACAGCACTCTGTGAGCAAATGCTTCCACCGTCTCCTCTGGCTTGACGTCAGGGTCGAGAGTGGTCTTCACCCCTAGCCTGAGGTTGGAAATGGCTGTCCTCTCATCCGAGGTTGGCTTTCCCACTTCTGCTTGAACCACTTTGATCCACAAGGTTAGCAGCGAGGCTTCACAACACTGCTCCTCTGCTGGGGCAACCCACATCCCCCTTATCCTTTCTGCTTCTCTGGCAGCCCTGTCTCCTGCATGGGGCGCCGCCCTGATGGCTACCATCAGCGGCCCCACGCTAGCCGGCTTGCTGTCCCATAGCTTGACCAGTGATTTCACCAACATCGTCATGGCTGATGGCGACTGGCACGACCCAGCTATTTCTCCGGCCACCACAGCCAGCGCTGGCGGGTCATCTGACAGCGCCAGCCTGTTGTGCGATCCCCAATATCCACATGCCTGGCAATATTTCCTGGCTGCAACCGCGCCTGGGTGCGACATATCCAACACTGGCACGTTGCCTTGGATGGCTGGGATTTTGGTGAATTTGGCTACCCCTGCCAGCTGCAGGACCATCTGCTGCTGCAGCTGCAGGTTCACCCTTGCCTGCTCCCTCTCGAGCCTCTTCATTTCCTGGTCGCTGGACTCCTGCCTGGCTCCTGGCCTGCGTCTGTCCGCTCCTCCTGGTCCCGAATCAACTGATTCTGACCGCGACCTAGATCCTCCACCACCGCCCCTCGATGGGCTGCGACATGAATGGTATCTGTCGTGTCTGTAATAATCCTCCTCCTGATCATGATCTTCTCGTGATGGCTGCCTGCCTGCCCTTCCTGCAGAGCTTCTACTTCCCTCGGGTGGCAGCCGTTCTGATTCGCTTCTGCCTGGTCTGCTGTCAGAGCCAGGCCTCCAAGACTGCGCTCTGCCCGGCTCTGCCTGTCCCCTGGGCAGCTCCTGGTCTTGCCGTTCCTGCCTCACCCCTCTGCTGTGTTCCGCTGGTCCCCTGGGTTGCTCCTGGCTTTGCTGGCTTGGCTGTTCCCTGCCATCTGCCTGCTCTCTGGGCGGCTCCTGGCTATGCTGGCTTGGATGTTCCCTGCCATCTGCCTGCCCTCTGGGCTGCTCCTGGCTATGCCGGTTTGGCTGTTCTCTGTTGTATGCCTGCCCCCTGGGCGGCTCCTGGCTCTGCCAACCTGGCTGCGTCCCGCCTGTGTAATTCCTGGCATAGGAATCAGACTGCGTCTCCTCTCTGGCTTCCTGCATTCTTGGACCACTGCTCTGTGCGCTGCCTGCAGGCCCATTTCTCCTGGTTCCACTTGCTGTGCCCGCCTGCCTGTTCCTCAGGAATTCCTTGATGTAATCCACCTGGGTTTCCTGGCATGTGTTCTCTTTGTCCTCGACTATGCGTAGCAACGCATAAGACTCTTGCCTGCTTGCTCTGCGTGTTGCTGTGCCTTGCTCTGCCATCCTGGCGAGTGATCGGCTAGTCAACTCCGCCCTTTCGCTGGCGGCTGGACTGCTGGCTCTGGGCGCTTCCCTGCCCCTTGGTCGCCCTCTGAGGCTTGGCTCGCTGCTGACCTCGAAGGCCTCTGATCTGAGTGCCGGGGTTGGCGCGGCTCTTGCCTGCTGCTGCCACCTTTGCACCTCCCTGAGCTCCTCCGGCCGCTGCACTGCTGTTTCAAATCCTTCCCATGCCTGGTCCTCCTCCTCTTCCGGCTCGGATCCAGGTTCCACCTGATTTCCTGTTACCTCGTTGCACCACTCGTCTGCGAAGGCCTTAACAGCCAGCGCTGCTTCGCGTCCCGCCCTTCCCTTGGACACCTGTCCAAGGGCGGCTAACAGCGTTGCCCTGTCCTGCCCTGTGTGGGGGATACCCAGCATGGCCTTTGTTGCCCATCCCCGCAGATGATGGGCCTTGAACTCCTCAATAGCTGTGACCTGGTCCTGGAAATGCAAGAACGTCCTGGAGCAAACTTGCTTCCACAGATCCGTTGCCCACTGCAAAATTCCTTTCCATCCGATCAGCTGCATATGTCCTTCTGACTCCTTTTCGCTGCACACTGCTCCCCCAGCCCTGGAGCGCTCTGGCTCACTCCTCGCAGGATTTCCTTGTGGCTGTCGTCTCTCTGCGTCAGGCTGCTAGATCCCTCCTTGGATTTCTGCACAGGTCTGCCCACACTGGGCGGAAACCTGGACAGCGGCGTCCCATAGGCTGTGGATCCAGCTCCTCTTCTGACCAGCACCCTGCGCGGTCGCAGCTGCTGCCTTGGGCGCAGCCCTGCCTTAGACTGCTGCCCCTTCTCTTCTTGAACTGGGTCTGACAGTTCTTCCTCGGATATTTGGTCAGCCCAGGGATTTCCTACCGGCACAGCTGATTTTTCCCTTTCCTTGCCGACCTGCGAGCTCTGCCTGCCCGCTGCTGGCTGGGGCTCAGCTTCCTCGTGTTTGACCCCTGCATGCATACTCCTGGCCTCCATTTCCTCTGATTTCATTCGCGGTTTGTCTGGGCAGGCTTTATCACAGCCTGCAACCCCTCTTGGTGCTGCGGCTTCCTCGGCCCTTTGATCCGGCTGACTGGGTTCGTCTTTGACCCGTTGCGCTACCCTGGTCACCCTGGGCGGATTCTGCTGGGGCGTGGCCTCGGGCTCACAGTTCTGCCGCGTGTCACAGCTCTGTGACACTTCTGTAGCTTGATCCAAAATCAGCTCTGGTGTTCCAACTTGAGTCTGCCACTGCTCGAATTCCAGGCTGCCCCTGAAATCGGCGGGCACTGGACCCCCTCGGCCGATGCCTTTACGCGTCGCTAGCGCTGAGCCGTCTGCCTGCGCCCCTGCCTCTCTGGGCGGTACGCGACCCGGCTCTGGCACCTTGCAGTTTCCTGCGGGCGGTTCCACTGGCCCTGCCAGCTTTGCCGCCACCAACAGTGCTTCTGCAGCCAGCTCATCACTAGCCTCCATCAGGTTTACACCCGGCTCCAGCCCCCTCAGACGCCCACTTCTCCGTTGGGCGTCAGGGTGCTGGTGCCTATCGGGATTTAGATCTACGTCTGTCATTCTACAGGCAATTAACGAACCGCACGGTCCTGCAAGCGTGCTGGCGACACCCTCTACAAGATCTGCTAACGCTAGGCTTCTGCCCCCTTGTTCCTCCTGCAATCTGGTGAGGACTTTGCAAGTCAAGATCGGATGGCAGGTACAGCACTACGCAGGAAAGGCCTCGCCTTCCCGCTTTTCTGCTCACTAGTTTCAATCTGGCGGAATCCTCCTTCGCCCTTTCAGTTCTTCCCACCTTGCTGGCCGGGCTGCTTCTAGATGTCTCACGTCCCGCGTGGATGTCACACGCCCTGTGTGGATGTTGCCTTTTGCGTAGTGTCCGCTCAGCTCTGCGTTCCTGCGGGGATCCTTTGGCACACCCACAAGATTTCAAACTTGGATGTTCTATCCACAAGTTTACTTCTGTCAATGATGAGAAATTGGATCCACCTGATCTCAATCCGCAGTCACACAGGAAATTATCTGCTGGGTGTATAAATCCACAGCCAGATCTTCAAGCCACTTCTGGACTCAACACTAAGCTGCCACGCTCAGTGATTCTCAGAGTTTAACTTGGCAATCTCTCTCTGGAGATTACCACAGCAAAGTGCAGTTCAAATGCTGTCCAAGGTCGTTTGTATGCAAACAAATTTCCAATTTCGCTGCACAAGCACCTTTAGCAGGAATTGGCAAATTAACTAGCTGATCAGGCTAAATCCACTTCGTCCCTTTCTAAAGGACACGCGATGTGCGCTTCAGGTCCGTGGCGGACTTCTTTCCTCACGGCAGTGACGGACGCCTACGGGCAGGCTCAGTGACTACACACTGGCTGCGAGTGCTCAGCGAGTTAAGCAGCGTAGCTGGCTATTTGGTTGTATGGCAATTGACTAAGGGAGCACAGGCCTTCTGGCCGTCTGGGCGCGATCCAGCTGGGCTATGTTAAGGGCACTTACCGCGCGTCTCGCGGTGAGGGTGACGGGACGTGGACTGCGTACTTCTTATTCGGCAGGGTCTCGGGCCTCTTGCTAGGTACTTGTCTCCAGCTATCTCAGCGGGAGCTGAGCTAGTCTTGACTTGAGTAAAGGTACTGACTTATGTGAACGCAGGAGGTCTCATACACAGATGACGGCCGGTGCTTGTTACAGATAGAGGTCTGTCCTTTAGAAAGGGACGAAGTAGCTAGCTTAGGCAACTGCCGGGTTACAGGGACCCGGCAGGCCCAATTCAGAATACGGTACAATCTGTCATATCAACCGGCGTAAGCGGGTTTCTAGGTCTCAGTCCAAACCCGTAGACTCCGCAGAGAAGCTGCGGAGTCCCCGAGGCCGCTAACTGCGGTCTAAACGGTTCTGTCACGTATACTGTAATATACTGTGACACAGGGCTTTCCAGCTAGCGTCCCCCTATGCATGGTCAACGGTCAACATTAAGTACCTGGTCAACGCATGTCAAACTAGAAGGGGGGGGGGGGGGGGTCCAAGGCCCTAAAAATAAGTTTGCTCTTTTTCTTGAAGCCGAGATACCCTCCCAAAAGTAGCAACTCCCATGTCAAACGGTTGAATTTTGGAGAATTAGGGGGGATGGGGTCCCTAATATTATTTTCAGCCCCCCTCGCAGCCAGCTAGGATAATAGTGGGTGAATATCCAAACTTTGCAGAGTTCGGACCAAAACTTTCACCTCCACAATGACATGATGTCTCTTACATATGTGGCCATACGCCGTCGCGTTCCTGCAACATCTGCAAGATAGCGATGTGACCACCCCCGTAAGCCCCGCACAATGCAAATCCCCCCAGACAGTTCGCATGGGGTGCATTCTCACTGCAATCCAGTAACAGCCGCACCACCGCCTCATGGCCATTTTTTGCTGCCCATACCACTGCTATCCCATGCTGGCAGTCAGCACGTGGGGCATGCTCTCTCCACCCCAACAACAGCCGCACCACCGCCTCGAGGCCAAACTGGGCAGCCCACAACAATGCCCACCCATCCCTGCAGTCAGCATGGGGGGCATGTTCCCTCCACCCCAACAACAGCCGCACCACGGCTTCATGGCCATTCTCAGCTGCCCTCAACAGTGCCTCCCCATCCTGGCAGTTTGCGCGGGGGGCATGCTCACTCCACCCCAACAACAGATGCACCACGGCCTCATGGCCATTCTGAGCTGCCCTCACCAGTGCCTCACCACCTTGGCAGTCAGCTCGTGGGGCATGCTCCCTCCACCCCAACAACAGCTGCACTACCGCACATTGGCCACGCTCGGCTGCCAGCACCAATGCCTGTCCACTCCTGAAGTCTGCCTTTGCACCAAGATTGAGCATGCCTCACCAGCTCTAGGCTGTCAAATTCCTGACTGTTGCAGCCAACAGCTCTCATGAGGGCCTGGTCAGGACCGTGTACCGCCACCATGGCACGGGCCAGGTTAATGGGGCAGGCCCTGAGGCAGTCACGCCAATGCATGCACACCCGCCACGCTCCATGTTGCACTTCACACGTTTGGAGGGCGCCAGGTTCAGGGGGTTCTTGATGATCATTGCATAGCCATGCATCTGCATTGCTGAGGATGCTGCCAAGGATGTCCGCGTTGAGGTCTTGGAGCCCGGTGAAGATGGCTGGGTCCACGCTTGGGGAATGAGAAGCAGATGCATCTGTTCCCAAAGCCTCGGCGGATGCGAATGAGGTCATAGTGTGGTATGCAAGACCACTTTCTTCGATCAGTTGGACTTGTCGCTCCTGGTCAACAGGCGAGTGAGGTTGAGATCGTGCAAGCCAGCATACAACACACCTCTCCCACCACTACCGTATAACGCCTTAGACTCCGCGCACCCCCCGAAAAAGAATTTATTTTTTCGTTGCGCAGCCAAAAAAAGTTTATAAAACGGTCGAGCTGCGGCGAAATTTTAATTACATTTTGCGCCGCGCAAGCACGAAATTTAATTTAACATCGCGCATCACCGAGAATAATTTAATTTTTTGTCCGCGCAGCACTTTCAGCCAGTACAGTCAAACTCAGTTAAAACTTTGTTTGACGCTAGCAAGGATAGCACACGGTCAGCAATACTCCGCATATCGTAGTCGTCATACTCCTCCTCCGCCGGTTCCTGGCCTCAGGAAACTTGTGGCTAATGGGCCCCGGTGGGCTCAGTGATTCTACGCACATTGGCAGTCCACCCTGAGGTCTGCGGTTCGTATCCTGTCAATGTTCATTTATCGTGCTCCACGTGTACGCGGGGAAACGTCTGGCACTTCGTTAAATGTGCCCCGCAGAATGACGTGAGCGGGCTACACTACCAACTTGGGTGAGCTGCTGTGGGTCAAGTGGTTCTCACGCCTCCTGCTTCGGCGGAGGAGGAGTCTTTCTTAATTATGATGCCCCGAAATGTCAGCAGTCGTCAGCACCCGTCTCTGCCTCCAGGATCAAGCTTCGCAACGAGGCCTGGCGTAAGGATCACTCGACGGATGTCAAATCAAACAATCGTGCGCAAGCGCGTTTTTTTTATATATTTGCTGTTTTTAATTCATACCGCTCACCCCCAAATAATTTATTGGACACCTGACTGACACGCCGCGCAGCAGCAATTTTTGAATTATTATTAGCGCGCACCCATGTTCGCGCACCTCAATAATTATTTAATTACGAGCGGAGTCAAAGTCGTTATACGGTAATGCTGTCGCTTTTACAAGACCGTAGACGCTTATATTAAGGGTGGTGCGATGTATGCGGGGGTGTGGGGGGGTGTCTATGGGCGAGTGATTGGTGTTGGAGCCCATCAAGCTGTTTTTTGTGTTGCCATGCTGGCCTATGAAAGGAAAATAACAGACGGGAAAGGGAGAAAACAATGCCAATTTCTGCCGGGGCCCCGTCCTTCCGGAAAATTATGCATGGAAAAAGCCACATGGGTTGGAGCCAGTATTGCAATGTCTATGCCCTGATGCACTGTCTCTATGCTAAGTGGATGGATGTTCTGAATGCCGCACTCGCTTTGTTTGGACTGGAGGATAACAACTGCATATGAAGCATAGGCCACCCGATCGCACGGGTGAGGCTGGGGTTCTACTACGGAGGACTTATTTGACCGGACGGAGGTTGTAGCAGGGCTCAAGTTTATTGATTGACTGGCGGAGGACTAGGAGGACTTGAACGGCCGATACGCAGGCCACCGAGCGATGTGCTCCAGGTCTTATCGGCTGAGTGGCTAGCTATGAAACCAGTCCGAAATGTAGGAGAATTAGGTTGTCAACCTTGGTAATAATGCGGGGGGATCATGAAGAGGCTGCACCCCTGAGGCACTTTGCATTCGCATCTTCCGCTTATTACCGAACGGCGGGAAACGTCAGCGGCAATACCGGTATTAGTGTGGATCTCCTGGCGCGTTCATACCAGGGCCATTGCAACTAACACGTCTGCCTTTAGGCGCCATCTGCTCCCCGGGAGGCATCCATTATGCTTTGAACTTGCACGTGAGCTTTGGGTCGCTGTACCCCTTCTCGCCCCCTTAGTAACTTTGTCCCTGGCCCCCTGGCTTCCGTTGTGCTGATCCTGTTCGCGGTTCATTCTTGCTTCGTTTTATTTGTGCGGCCTTAGTGTCACAGTATATTACCGTATACGTGACAGAACCGGTTAGACCGCATTTAGCGGCCGCGGAGCCTCCGCAGCTTATCTGCGGAGTCTCCGGATTTGAACTGAGACCTAGAAACCCGCTTAAGCAGGGTGATTTAGCATAATCTGTACTCTGAATTGGGCCTGCCGGGTCCCTGTATCCCGGCAATTGCCTAAGCTACTACTTTTGTCCCTTTTGAAGGACAGGCCTCTGGTGTAAAGAGTATAGGCCTAGCTCTCACGGATACTAGCCCTTGCTCGCCACTAAGTCAGTACCTTACACTTCAGTCAAGTCTAGCATCACGGAAAGTGGTGATAGCATAAGCAAGTGACAAGCGAGCCCCATCCGTATCACTGGTCATCCCCAGCCGACGCGATCTACGGAGCTCGCCATGAAGAGCACGCGACCTACGGTGCCGATCCCTGACTACTCGTCCATCGGAGACGACTAATCAGGCAAGCAGTCCCAAGCAGATATTCACCTAAATAGACCAGGAGGCGCAAAGCCGACCAGGAGCTCTCGGCGTACCAGCTTCCAGCTGAGTCCGCCCGGCGACAAAACCCACGGACAAAGTCACCCCCGTCGCCGTTCCTTCGCCACCCCGAGCATCCCCGCTCTCAGTGTCCTTCAAAAGGGACAAAAGTGGTATTGCAGCCTGATCAGCTGCTTGCCAACGAGTTCCTTGCTGAGGGAAGCTAAGCTTGTCTGACCTGGAATATTTTTTTGAATTGTTCGCCTTGGACAACTTGAAAAAGCACCTCTGTCGCTGCGTTCTGCTTGGGCTTTTCGTGCCAAATTAGATCTTGCAAACTCCAGCTGTGAAGAGCCTTGGGGAGAAGCTCGAAGATCCAGTTGTGGAGTTATAAACCCAGCTTGATTCCCTGTTCATTGAGCGTGGCAGCTTAGTGTTGAGTCCAGGAGAGGCTTGAAGATCTGGCTGGAGATTTATCCAGCAGATAATTACCTGTATGACTGCAGATTGAGATCAGGTGGATCCAATCTTTCATCATTGACAGAAGTGAACTTGTGGATAGAACATCCAGGTTTGAAATTTTGTGGGTGTACCAAAGGATCCCCGCAGGACCGCAGAGCTGAACGGACACTACGCAAGAGGATACCTCCGCGTAGGACGCGAGACATCCACGCGGGACGTGTGCCATCTAGAAACAGCCCAGCCAGCAAAGGTGGGAAGTACTAAAAAGGGCGAAGGAGGGTTCCGCCAGATTAAAAATCAGCAAGCAGAAGAAAGGGCGAAGGAGGATTCCGCCAGATTAAAATTAGCGAGCAGAAAAGAGGGCGAAGGAGGATTCCGCCAGATTAAAATTAGCGAGCAGAAAAGAGGGCGAAGGAGGATTCCGCCAGATTAAAATTAGCGAGCAGAAAAGAGGGCGAAGGAGGATTCCGCCAGATTAAAATTAGCGAGCAGAAAAGAGGGCGAAGGAGGATTCCGCCAGATTAAAATTAGTGAGCAGAAAAGCAGAAAGGCGAGGCCTACCCAGCTTAATCCCATGAGCCAATAGAAAGGGACGCAGAGACCTAGGCAGTGGGCCAGAATACGCAACGCAGAAGAGGCTGCTGAGAGTGGCAAGTGCTGCGCAGTGCGTTAAAAAAGAGAACGGTACGATGCCCCGTGGTGGAGGTCAGGTGATCAGGAAACCTGCAGATCTGCAGGCGGTGGGTAGAGCAAAAGACGCCACTGCGAAATGGCCCCCAGTAAAAGGGAAGGAGGATCTGGCTCAGCCAATAGGGTGGAACATGCTAGGACAGTGGATCGCTGGAGTGTGGAAAGTTGCGTGTGACGCGGTAATCACCTTAACAGAAGAATTCCCTGCGTTGCAAGGAGAGCAGGATCTGTACTGGACAGAAGTCCATGGGGATGACCAGAATGATCCGGAGCAGGTGAGGTTAAGGAGCCTGGCTGTGCGTCAGCAGTGCACACCCTTGGAGGCAGTGACCCGGCGTGTGAAGCAGCCAGGAGGTCAGGTAACCCCCAGCGGCTGGTCCATGATTGATATCCTCAGCAGTGACAGTGAGCCAAGCCCCAGGGACCTACAGCAGGCCTGGGGGAGGGCCTTTTCACCCAGGCGGGATAGCCCAGTAGCTAGCGAGCAGCTGCACCTGATCAGCTGTTTCCAGGCAGGAAGTGCCTGGCCACCAAGGCAGGATAGCCCGGTAGCTAGCGAGCAGCTGCGCCTGATCAGCAGTGATCCGACAGGAAGGGCTGAGCACAGGCCTGGCCCGCGCAGGGCAAGCGAGGCTGATGATTATGTGAGGTTTGGGGTCGTCCCAGAGCAGGATAAACAGGATCAGGAGGCAGCCCCTGTGACACCTGTGGTGGCCGGTGGCTGCGAGCCGGGCCAACTGCAGGTGCAGGCGACGCGGCTGTGCTTGCAGAGGGAGGCAGCCCCTGTGACACCTGTGGTGGCCGGTGGCTGCGAGCCGGGCCACCTGCATTTGTGGGAGCAGAAGCTGAACCAGCAGGTGGCCAAGGAACCAGCAGAATCAAGGGAGATTGAGGCCCAAGTGCACAGGCAGGCGCCGGTGCTGGTGCAGATGCACCAGCCAGAAGAGGATGGGCCTTTCACACCCCTGGTGGCAGCAGCTCCAGGAGGGGGCCAGGTGGCAACACCGGAACCAGGGGCGGCCCAGCAGGCCATCATATGGCTGGGGGCGCCCAAGGGTGTGGCAGGTATGCCTACAGCTGCCGACGGCCCTAGCCAGTCCCAGGTCGAGGCCTCAGGACTGAAGGGGGGCCATGCAGGCAACCTGCCAGAGGGGTTGGCCGTGCAAGGCCCAACTGAAGGGGCAAGGCAGGCGATCCCGGGCACAAGGGAAACAAGCCCAACCAGCCAGGGCAGTGCCCATGGGGAACCCAGAGAACACTCACCCAAGCCTGTTGCGGCAGAGAATCGTGAGGGGTCAATGGAGCTGGATATCCCCATACACATGCTGAGGGAAAATGTGATGAACTACCAGCAGAAGCTCAAAGGAATGGCCAGGCAGTCAGGGATTGCCTGGCAGATGAGAATGACCAGGCAACTGAGGATAATGAAGCGTAGGCCGTTAAGGCCTTCGCAGATGAGTGGGGCAATGGGGTGAAAGGAGATCAGGAGGAGCCTGGATCTGAACCCGAGGATGAAGAAGTGGAGGATCAAGAGTGGGAAGGGTATGAAACAGCTGTGCAGCAACCAGAGGAGCGCAGCAGTGGACCAAGAAGGCAGGAAACCAGAGGGGAAACGCAATCTGATTCATCCTACGCCAGGAATTACACAGGAGGGACGCAGCCAGGAAGGCAGAATCAAGGGCAGCCCAGGGGGCAAGCAAGCGGTGAAGAACAGCAGTACCGGCAAAGCCAGGAGCCGCCCAGGGGGCAGGCAGACAGCTGGGAACAGCCAAATCGGCAAGGCCAGGAGCCGCCCAGGGGGCAGGCAGACAGCTGGGAACAGCCAAGGCAGCAAAGCCAGGAGCCACCCAGGGGAACAGATGAATGCAGCAGGGGAGCACAGCAGTATCGGCAAAGCCGGGAGCCGCCCAGAGGGCAGGCAGGACCGGGCAGAGCACATCCTTGGAGGCCCGGGTCGGGCGACAGACCAGGCAGAAGTAAGACCGGGAGGCAGCCGCGCGACGGGAGTAGAAGCGCCGCAGGAAGAGCAGGCAGACAGCCATCACGGGAAGATCGGGAGGACAATGACAACAGATTCGACAGATACTATCCAGGTCGCAGTCCATCAGGAGGCAGAGGAGGTGGATATGGATCGCGCTCAGAATCAGCGGATTCAGAGCCAAGGGGAGCGGACAGGCGCAGGCCAAGAACCAGGCAGGAGTCCAGCGACCAAGAAATGAAGAGAATCGACAGGGAGCAGGCGAGAGTGACCCTGCAGCTGCAGCAACAGATGGTCCTGCAGCTGACAGGGGTGGCCAAGGTCACCAATATCCCAGCCATCCAAGGCAACGTGCCAGTCCTGGATATGTCGCACCCAGGCGCAGTTGCAGCCAAGAAATATTGCCAGGCGTGTGGATACTGGGGATCGCACAACAGGCTGGCAATGTCAGATGACCAGCCAGCGCTGGCTGTGGTGGCCGGAGAAATAGCTGGATCGTGCCAGTCGCCGTCAGCTATGACACTGCTGATCAAGTCGCTGGTCAAGCTTTGGGACAGCAAGCCAGCTAGCGTGGGGCCGCTGATGGCAGCCATCAGGGCGGCGCCCCATGCAGGAAACAGAATTGCCAGAGAAGTGGAACGGATCAGGCAGCAGTGGATCGCCCCAGCAGAGGAGCAGTGTTGCGAGGTCTCGCTGCTCACTTTGTGGATCAAGGTGGTTCAGGCGGAAGTGGGAAAGCCGACCTCGGATGAGAGATCCGCGATCACCAACATCAAGCTGGGAGTCAAGACCACTTTGGATCCAGAGGTCAAGCCAGAGGAGACAGTAGAGGCGTTTGCGCACAGAGTCCTGTCCACAGCAGAGTTGCTACATATCTCCAGGGATGCAGTGGACTACTTTGGCAGAAGGCACTCGGTCTCGCACATGTTCTATGAAGGGCTGCCAGTGGCCACCAGGGTCAAGCTGAGCAAGTTCGTGATCACTGTGCCAGGGTACTTGTGCATGACCGATGAGGAGCAGATCACTGTGCTGACGCAGCAGGTGGTGCTGTGGGAGAAGTTCGCCCTGGAAATGGGGGACCTGTTTGTCACAGATCACAGGCATGCGGCAGAAGAGGAGAATGAGATGGAAGAGGCAGAAGAGGAGAATGAAACGGAAGAGGAGGAAGAGGCGGATGAGGAGGAGGAGGCGCGAGAGGCTTCTTGGAGGGAGAGACTTTTTGGAGAAAGATATTCCTTGGATGAAGAGAAGCCAATGTCACCCAGCGAGCGGTCCATAGATGGGCCAAGGTGGCGCTAGGCTTCCAACAAAGAGGAGGAGTCAGCCCTTGCGGAGCTTACCGAGACCTGAGGCCGAGCCCAGAGCGACAAGGCCGCTGAGCACGTGACGTTACCCACGCCGTAACTGGCAAGGAGCGGGCAGGCGCCTACAGAGCAGAAAATGCAGACGCAGCGCGGCTTGTCCTAGTACCCGGCAGGCAGTGGGCCGGCAGCCAGCGGACCGAAGACGGAAGATTCAGGATTGGAGTTAAAGCTATCGCAGCAACATAGTGAAAATTTGTTTCTCAACCACCGTAGCAGCAAGGCTACGGTAGTACATATGTTATGAAGATGATGAGCGAGGAGAATTAGTCAACTCGGGCGATGATAACACAGCAGGGGGCGGATCACGCTGCTACGGCGCACATTTCCTGTGGCCATTGAAGACCAGGCGGCTATGGCGCAGTGGGGCGAGAGCAGCGGTTGTTCTTAGCTTAACCTGATAACTTTGAAAATTTCTCTGTTTGCTAGCCAGTAGTGGGCTGAACAGCCTGGATTTGTAGGATTCTGCGCATTGCGCGTCAGCTGAGATTCGGTGGATTTTTTTTAGTTCTGATTGAAGAAGGCCTGAACCAGGCAGATTTGCTAAGACGATTTGAGCTTCTACGTACATATTTTCCAGAAGTTTAAAGATTCTGACTTCTGATGGTTTCTGATGATTTCTGATGGTTTCTGATGGTTGCTGAGGGTTTCTGATGGGTTCTGACCCTTTATTGCCTGCAACCAAGCATGACACTGGTGACGGTACCGGATTCTGTGTGCCCCGATCAGGCAGGAGAGAGATCAGGGTCCCAGAGGCCTTTGTCAAGTGTGCAGAACCGTGGGTGGACCTAGGGTCCGCCACGGGTTTCAGTGAATTTTTTCTTTGATGAATTTCCTTGTGTGGATGTGCAGCACATTTCCTGCAGTGGATTTTCTTCAGGGGATTTTTTTTACCGACTGGCTGGATTGCAGTCAGATGTTAGGAGGCTTCAGTGTTAGGGAACTGACAAGTTCTGGGCGTACAGATTTTGCTTTGAAAACAGCCTGAACCAGGCTGATGTGTGTATATAGCCTGAACCAGGCAGATGCGGGGGACGGCCTGAACCCGGCAGATTTGCTTTGATATTTTGATCTTCTGAGGTGTACATATTGCCAGAAGTTTCTTTCTTTCAGTACCGACCCCTTTTTCCGGCTCCCAGCGCATGCCCTTTAGGCTTAACTCTGAGGAGCGGGGGGCGAGTGAAGTAGTAGGGGCGGTACCCACAAGACAGGGACACCCAGACATTACCCCTAGGCAGAGAGACTTCCTGCTAGGGCCGAACCTTACAGTAGCCAGTTAACAGCTCTTGTCTGAAGTACAAGGAGTCTGTGTGTACGGTAATGTACCGTGTTTATGAGTAGAAGGACACTTCTCTAAGGCGCCTTTACCGGAGATTCCGGAGTTTACCATATTGGCACGTTTATTCTTTTATGGTGCGACAGCTGTCACAGTATATTACCGTATACGTGACAGAACCGTTTAGGCCGCAGTTAGCGGCCGCGGAGCCTCCGCAGCTTATCTGCGGAGTCTCCGGATTTGAACTGAGACCTAGAAACCCGCTTACGCAGGGTGATTTAGCATAATCTGTACTCTGAATTGGGCCTGCCGGGTCCCTGTATCCCGGCAATTGCCTAAGCTACTACTTTTGTCCCTTTTGAAGGACAGGCCTCCATGGTGTAAAGAGTATAGGCCTAGCTCTCACGGATACTAGCCCTAGCTCGCCACTAAGTCAGTACCTTACACTTCAGTCAAGTCTAGCACCACGGAAAGTGGTGATAGCATAAGCAAGTGACAAGCGAGCCCCATCCATATCACTGGTCATCCCCAGCCGACGCCATCTACGGAGCTCGCCCTGAAGAGCACGCGACCTACGGTGCCAATCCCTGACTACTCGTCCATCGGAGACGACTAATCAGGCAAGCAGTCCCAAGCAGATATTCACCTAAATAGACCAGGAGGCGCAAAGCCGACCAGGAGCTCTCGGCGTACCAGCTTCCAGCTGAGTCCGTCCGGCGACAAAACCCACGGACAAAGTCACTTCCGTCGCCGTTCCTTCGCAACCCCGAGCATCCCCGCTCTCAGTGTCCTTCAAAAGGGACAAAAGTGAAGTAGTAGGGGCGGTACCCACAAGACAGGGACACCCAGACATTACCCCTAGGCAGAGAGACTTCCTGCTAGGGCCGAACCTTACAGTAGCCAGTTAACAGCTCTTGTCTGAAGTACAAGGAGTCTGTGTGTACGGTAATGTACCGTGTTTATGAGTAGAAGGACACTTCTCTAAGGCGCCTTTACCGGAGATTCCGGAGTTTACCATATTGGCACGTTTACTGCTTTATGGTGCGACATTAGTAATGGTTGGCTGCTGGGTTTCTGAGTTTCGTATTTGTGGGTGGGGGGATTATGCCTTCGGGATTGTTCTGACCTTAGTTTGCCCTCTTAGTGTCCAGGCAGGCTTCTCCTTTTCTGGCTTCCTGTCAGCTCTTCTCTCCTTCTGTATGTTGGTTGGATACCGTTTTTCAAACCCCAGGCTGCGCTGTTTCCTTACCTCTCACGCCCCCCACGGGGCGTAGTTTTATTTCTTTCTTTCTTTGTTTTTTCGGCAGAGCCCCCCCGGGCGGCCGAAGGTCGCGGGGGCGATGCCCCCAGTTTCCACCCGTTTCCGTCCGTCCGTCCGTCCGTCCGTCCGTCCGTCCGTCCGTCCGTCAGTCCGTCAGTCAGTCAGTCTGTCAGTCAGTCCGCCTGATGTTTCTGGAACGTCACGGAAACTTTATGCGCTACAGCGCAAATCAACCGGCTGTATTTATGAAGGTTATTCCTGTCAGACCTCAAAGACCGAGGTGCAGAAATGAGAAACTCAGCTACCAAGGCTAGATCTCACAGCGGATGACGTAAGGTGTCGTCACGCTGTCCCCTGGTGTCACGCGACAGGCCGACAGCTGCAGCTTCGCTTCTCTATGCGCAATTCGAAACGCATCATTAAAAGCACGCACTTAGCCAGCGATAGAGTCGTGACAAATATTTTGAAATCCTTCAACATGGTGAGGGGGTTTGCATGGGGTCCAGGTGATGACCCCATCCGCACCTGCGCCAGCCCTCTGAAAAGTCACATACCCGACTGCTCTGCCGTTTTTTGTGCTGCGCAGCAGCACCTCTGATTACTTGTCGGTTTGGTGGTAACGTGTGCAGCCGCTTTCGGGTGGGGTTCTGGTGGTAGCGTGCTTCAACTAGAAGGGTGTCGATTAAGGCCTTAATCTAGTAACTTTCACGCATGAGTTATTGCGGCCGTGTGAGTAGTGCTCGTTGATCGTTTGCCTTTCCTGTTCCTGCTCGCCTTTCCTCAGCTGCCGACGAGGGCCCTATGCGCACCCGGTCTTTTGTGAGTTAGCGTCTCAAAAGAAAGAAAGAAAGCTACGCCATGTGTGGGGCGTGAGAGTTAAGGTAACAGCGCAGCCTGGGCCGAAGCCACATGACATCCGCGCCATAACCGTGAGAAAAGAGCACACATCATAATTGATTTGAGCGGCTTGGGGTTCTGATTTGTTCTCCCACCGGTTTTAGCAGGTCGAGTGGGGCAGTTTTCAATTCTTCGCCTTGTCTGCACGATGCTATGTAGGTATTTAATAGCTTGCACATGCATTTTCTGTGCACATTTGTCCGCATGTACTAGTGGTAGGTGGACAAGCCCAATTGCTGCATGCTCTGGCTGAAGGGTGTGCTCGAGATAGACTGAGTGTGCCTGACGTCCCGATTAATAAGACAGGGACACGCTTGATGTTGCTCTGCCGCCTATATCCACTTTGCATGACGGAATTTCTCGATGAGGATGGGCGGATCATGGCATGCTGATTTTTGCAAGCTACGAGCTGGTTTTCTGGTTGGGTATATTTCTGGTAGTATTTGAACTCAATGATGTACGGTAGATGGTTGTGTCTGCTTTGTTAGCTTTGTGCTGGACAATGAAGCATGATGTCGGGTCGCAGCTTCTTTTCTCCCCGGGCTTCGTATTGAGCCCTAGCAACATGTCTTTCGGGACCCTATTGCACGAAATTACGGGTGCGCCTGCCTTTTCACATTTGTGTGCTGACCCAAGGTCAGCCATTACGAGGTCTCCCCCCATGCTGCCCTTCGAAATGGCCCTTAGCAATATCCGTCCCGTGTGGTGGTGCCGTTCAGAGTACATTTCCCCCATTTCTGGGTGTTGGCATCCCCCGGTGATATGTCCTGCACTGTCCGGATGTCCACACAGAGGGCACTTGTCTGTGTTGCTTTAATGCTTTTGCCGTACCTTTGCGCTAGCTTGTTATTCCATAGACACCCATGCCGCCACTTCAGCGTGTTCTTCCGTTCGGATAGAGTGATGGCAGGGTGAGTCATGAAGATGTTGCCTGCTGATTGCACCATCAGCTTTGGCCTTTATCTTTTGCCAGCCCTAGAAATACATGCCAGTCGTGTCGGACTACTGCCCCAGTCTGCGCCTCTCATGCATGTGAGTGTGGAGTGCCCCCCTTAGGTTTTCAAGGCTCTGGGGCATTGTATCAGTGGTGTCCTCGGTAGGCTCGCTGGGCCTGCTGAACAGCCAGTAACTGTTTTGGTACGAGGGTTCGGGGGAAACATTTACCGTAATGTCACAATTTCCGTCGAGCGTCTCAGGTTTTCTAGGGTTGGGCGACCGGCCTCACATCTAGTTAAGTTAAAAGAAAAGAAACACTACTGCATGTTACCGGTATTACTTGTGCCATACCTGTAAATCATAACAACATTTACAACTTTTCTTTATTTCTTTCTTTACTTCATCGGTGGATATTAAATACGGAGCCTTTAATCCAAAAGTACACCAAATGCCCCCTGGAAGTAACATGGGGCCGCTTGAAATTCACCAGGTTTTCTAGGGTTGGGCGGCCGGCCTCACATCTAGTTTTAAAAGTTAAAAGAAAAGAAACACTACTGCATGTTACCGGTATTACTTGTGCCATACCTGTAAATCATAACAACATTTACAACTTTTCTTTATTTCTTTCTTTACTTCATCGGTGGATATTAAATACGGAACCTTTAATCCAAAAGTACACCAAATGCCCCCTGGAAGTACCTTCCTGCATGTGTACAAGGCACTGCCCTCACCGGAAAGAAATGAGCATACAGACAATGAGACAAGTAGACAGACCATGAAACAAGAGTCTCAGGCCATGCAGGTTGCATGGTGCATCCGGTCGGAGCCAGGCAAGTCATGCAACACCAGCCATGTTTGGCATGCATGAGTCCATGAGTCCATGAGTCCATGAGACATCATCAGGCCATGCATGTTGCATGGTGCATCTGGTCGGAGCCATGCATGCATGCCATGAATGCCATGCAACTCTATCCACCCCATTTTTGGCATGCATGCCGTGTGATACGCCTTCACGACACGCACATGCACGGCTGACATGCCACATGGTAAGCATGTGACATCAGCAGTCCATGCAGGTGGCGTCATGCACCTGGTCCGGGTCATGTTGGCCATGTTGTTGATGCCATGCAAGCTTTGTGATGTGTATCCATGCAATTTAATACCGTCCTCCTCATTTAGGGTTAAGCAGCTAAGGTTTAAAGGCCCTAACCACAAACCATCAAACCTACATACCATGTGATATGCATCCATGCAGAACGATGCCGTCCCTCTGATGAAGGATTTAGGATGTAACCCTAAACTATTATAACCTAGACCCTTAACACCAGGTGATGTGTATGAATGCAACAAGATGATATTCACCTTCACATCTCTCAACCACTATCTAAATTAGGAAACTGAGACCGTGGCTGTTGTCCAGGTCCCTCTACTGACCAGTCTTGACCTTAACATGTCTTTACCTAGAGATACCGAAATGTGTGCCTCCTGTTTGGCATCCTGAGCTTGAGGGGACAATATATGCTGATGTCTTTGATGGACGTAAGAATGACCCAGATTTGCGTGGCCTGTTCAGTAGGATTATCATTCAGGTTCAAGGGGACAAGATCTACCTGTACGCACTAGCCTTGTGCGGCATGTTCCACGATGCCATCTTCCATCTATGGAGGGCGATGCTTGAGGAGAGGGGGGGCAGATTTACAGTTTAGCAGGACTCATGCAGATTAGCAGTTTACCGGGACTCTTCAAGATTAGCCGAGATTTAACGTAAAGAGGTGTTCGACGTCCTCTTACTCTCTCAACTCTCACTCTCATTCTCTCACGTGCTCTCACTCACAGCCTCGCCCCTCCCTCATTCTCTTGAACTCACTCACTCTCTTTGACTCTCGCTCCCTCACACAGGCCTGGGCTGCTGAGCAATCTGATTGGGAATACAAGACTGATGAGGGTCCTGCTGGAGTGCAGCCAGGTGTGAGATGGGGAGGGGAGGGGAGGGGGGGAGGGGGGATAAAGCAGGTGTGAGATGGGGAGGGGAGGGGGGGAGGAGGGGTAGTGCAGGTGTGAGATGGGGAGGGGAGGGAGGGGGGATAGTGCAGGTGTGAGCTGGGGAGGGGAGGGGGGGAGGGGGGATAGTGCAGGTGTGAGATGGGGAGGGGAGGGGGGGGGGGGGATAGTGCAGGTGTGAGATGGGGAGGGGAGGGGGGAAGGGGGGATAGTGCAGGTGTGACATGGGGAGGGGAGAGGGGGAGGGGGGTAGTGCAGGTGTGAGATGGGGAGGGGAGGGGAGGGGGGGAGGGGGGATAGTGCAGGTGTGAGATGGGGAGGGGGGGAGGGATAGCACAGGTGTGAGATGGGGGGGGGGATATTGCAGGATTATGGAGATGGTGTGTGGGGGGGATGGTTCAGATGTGGTGTGACTGCGAATAGGCGAATAGTAGAGGGGGTGGAGCGCATGCGTGTGTGCTTTTCGGGGATGGGGTGCATCTGTATGGGGGGGGGGTGCAGGTGTGTGTTAGTGGTGGTCTGATGGGAGTCGGGGTGGAGTGTATCCCCCCCCCTTCAAATGCAAACCCCTCCCCCCCGAGGCAGGCCGCCCGATGGTCTCCAGTCGGCACGGCCGTCCTGCTGTCTGCCACCTTAAACATCGGACCATGGTCTAGTCCTTCAAGGTAGGGGGGTGGGTAGGGGTGGGTCGTTACCTGGGGGGTGAATCAGGGGCAAGTCCAGGATGAATCAGGGTCGAATTAGGGTGTACTCTGGGTCAAATCAGGGTTAAACGGGCTTAAATCAGGTTTGAATCAGGATGTAACCGTGGTTAAACTATGTTTAAATCAGGGTTTAACCAGTATTAAACCGGGGTTAAATCAGGGGTAAATCAGGGTTAAACCGGGATAAATCTGGGTTAAATCAGAGTTATGGGGAACCTAAGTCAGCCTCCACTTCAGCTAGAGGTAAACCCTAAGAAAGCCTTTACCTCAGTTAGACAGAGGGAAAAACCGAACCCTAAAATCCCTTAATTCACCCTCTCCACCCAGTGGACGCCTTCTCACGGGCTCAGCTGCGCAGCTTCCAAACCACCAGTGGCCCCGCTGCCCGGTCTTCCCCGCTGCAGTACAAGTGCAACATGTCAGCATCTACAACAACTCCTTGGCGTCCTAGTTTGTTTTAAACCTCCACCCTCTATCCCTTCACCCTTCACCCTAAACCCCTTAAAATTTTCTTCTCAGCAACAGGAATGCCGAGACCACGAGTGAGTGAGTGCTTACGGGATTGCCTCATAGTCCCACCTGTATAGTTGCCGGCCTCCATCCCCTGCCCCCTGCCTCCTGCCCCCTGACCTCCCCTCAACAATTCGAATGCGGAGATCATGCCAGTGTTCACGATGCTGACTTATGGGCCCGGCTGCAACACTTCCAACCCTCAGCCCTCAGCCCCTCTGAGCCTCCGGCCCCCTGCTCAGCGGTGCGGGCGTCGAGACCATATCAGCACCTGCCAACACGTTCTCATGAACACAGCTGCAGCACTTCCAAACGTCAAATTCTCAACCCTCAACCCTGCCCCCTCCACTCCCCCCCCCATAGCGGTATGATTGTCCGGACCATGTCAACGTATCATGCAACTCCTCCTTGTGGTTCCAGCAGCAGCACTCCTAAACCTGGAATTATAAACCCTCAAACCTGCACCCTCCTCTCCCCCCTATTAGCGGTGCGAGCGTTGAGACCATTTCAGCGTATACCAAACTTCCTTGTGGTGTCTGCAACAGCACTCCCAAACCTCAAACACTTAAACCTCAAGACTCGACTCATCACCCTCCCACAGCAGCATGAGTGTCGGGATCATGTCGGTTTATACGGCTTGCCGGCACGGCCTCATGCACCCAGCTACAGCCCTTCCAAACTTCCACTTACTAACCCTTAACCCTCAACTCCCCTCCCCCCACAGCAGTACGAGTGTCGGGACCACGCCTGTGTATACGGTACGGCTTCGTGCACCCAGCTGCAGCACTTCAAAACCCTCACCTCTTAGCCCTCAACCCTGCACCCTCCTCGCCCCCCCTCAGCGGTATGAATGTCGCGACCTTGTCAGCGTTTATGACAGGACCTCCTGGTCCCAGCTGCACCACTTCCCAACATCCACCTCAGAGGCCACTGAGCTGGCATGGTCGCCGGATGGGGGCTGTGTGGCGCTGCTGGATGGTCCACTGATTCACTGTGTGCCGGTGCATGCTATCGATGGCAGGTGGAAGGGCAGTCGGCCCGTCCTAGTTTAAATCTCCTTAGGAGATCACAAATTGGCGCATGGGGCATAACCCTTTTCGCAACCCAGCTGAAGCCCTCACGGCAGGCCCCTCGCTGACTCGTATGATGCGGTAGGGCCGAGGTAGGGCACATATGTTTTTACTCGCCCCTCTGCTACCCCTTCTTGGCCTCTGAGTTTGAGGGGGAAAATCCTGTCCGCTGTCTATTCTGTGTTGATCGGCAGGCTCTGAGACTCTTCTTTCCTTCTTTCATTTATCCAAGCCTTTTATTCGACTTATTTATCCGATCCTAAAGCTTGATTGTATGTTATTACCCGGCAGGCCCTGAACCCTAATTATTACCCACTGGCAGGCCCTGCACCCTAATTATTAATTTTCGACAGGCCCTGTCTGAACCCCTAATAATCACACATTGGTAGGCCCCGAACCCTTCATATTATCCACTGGCAGGCCCTGAACTCTTTTGACCACTCGCATGGTCGACCCCTGGCCTCAGTGTGAGAGGTATGAACTCATGTCTGGCTCTTTTGTTTGCCCAGCAGGACCTTGACCTGATGGATGGGTACAACATGACGCCTGGCCATTGTTTTGTTACCTGGCAGGCCCTATATCCTATCTATTACCCACAGACAGGCCCTGAACCCTGTTAATTACCAACTGACGGGCCCTGAACTCTTGTAATTCCCCATCGGCAGGACCCTCGCCGAGTACGAGGCCCATAGAGATGTGTTAGGGATCAAGTCCAGCAGCTAGGATCCATCCGGGCAGTTCCTGGCTGTGGGGAGCTACGATGAGGTGGATAGGGGAGGTTGAGAAGGGTGGGAAGGGGATGGGAAACTCGGAACTTTGGAGCCCCTAGCTCGGTCACTCGCCTGGCAACCTTACCGCTGCCCTGATGCCTCGGCGCAGCCCTCGCCACCAATGCTGTTGGAGCAGCATGCTTGCCGTGCAATGGGCGCCGAAATGGCCGGTGCTGTCGCGGGCGTCCCAGATGGTTGCCAGCCGCTCTGCGTGCGGGGGAACCACACAGGAGCGCCCGCCCGGCATGACGCGGACCAAGACGCCGCCACGGTCCGGCTCCCCGCGGTCAGGCGCGGCCCGGTGCTGCACCCGGTTGTAATCATCGATCGAGGTTGCATCTGCTTAGGGTGGCAACCAGCTGCTCCTTGGCTGCATCGGCCCAGTCTGCTGCCGCCGCCTCTCCCAGCCTCTGCCGGTATGTCTTAACGACCTCGCCTTCTCCACACCATGCCATGCCTGCGGTAGTGAGAGCATAAGGCCTGGTTTTTTAGAGTGGGGATGAAAATCCCCGTGTTTCTCAGTTCAATGATGCCTGACAGGGGTGTGTGATCTGATTGGGTCCCATTTTGGAGGATTTTATTGTTGTTAAACGACCTAGGCTCCGCGCAGCAAAAAAACATGTTTTTTCGTTACGCAGCCAAGAAGAATTTGAAAAACGGTTGCGCAGTGCCGAAATTTTATGCTGGTAATTTAATTTTACGCTGCGCAACAGTTACAACAGACACCTGATTGACACTCTGCGCAGCAATTACGACGAGAAAACTGAGTTTTACTGCGCGCAGCGGCGATTTTGAACTATGAAAAGCGCGCAGCCGTGTCCGCGCAGGCCAATAATTAATTAATTTTGAGCGAATTCTCTGTGCTGCTACGGTAAAGTGATCTAGTATTGGGAGAGCTGTGGGAGACAGCCATGCTTATTTTAGAGGTGTGTGTGGGAACACTGGAGTGAACTAACGTTGGTAAAGCGTAAGGAAAACTTCCCATGCTTGTTTCAGAGGGGGGGGAGGCAACCTGGGGAGAAGTGACGTTGGTAAGACGTAAGAAACCCGAGGTACATCTCGGGTATTCCCTTGGTTCTTCTTTTTAGGAATAACCTTGAGAAACCCTAGCCAGAAATGGACTAACCAAGGGGAATTCTATGCCCTCATTCGTTGGGAGGGCCCAGAGGTGTTATGTCCATATTTTATTGACTGATATCATTAGAGATATTACTGAAATTGAGTTTAGTCATTCCCCACCAGCCCCACGCGGCCGAGCGTTCAGCAGGGCCCAGCGGGTATGCACCGTTCTAAACTCGAGCTAATACGGGTACCAGATCTGGTACCCGTCTTTACGCTATGTCGCACTTCTAAGTAAGATTAGTGCATCTACTGACCAAATTATACCAGTAGATGCACCACTTGAATGAGTGGATAATTGAATGAGTGGAAGGCATAAGTCAGCCCCTGCCCACCTTCGTTAATTATCCGCGCCTATGATACAAATATGGGGTGCCTGTACCACACATACCCGTCTGCTTACACATGCAATGAATTCCAGGTACTTGCAATAAGCTTTATTTTAATGTACACCTGCTGACTGCCTTAATCAGGCTGCTGAGCGGCCACCACTGAGCCGACATTCACCAACCTTGACCATCATGAACAACAGCTGGTGGACCAGGTAGCAAGGTTGGCTGAACCAGGCGCCCAAAGCGTGGCAGACGTAACTGAGGCAGCCTACAATTACTTGGGGTACGCGGGAGGGGGGGGTCTAGAGGTATGATTCTCGGACTAGAAGGCAGGTCTGGTCATTGGCCAGTAGGCAGGCCGCCAAGCCTAGGGCACAGAACCTGACACTACATGCCATCGAGTTTCACACCTACCGCCAGGCTACCACCTGCTACACTGTCAGCGGCTCGAACGCCTTCTGACCATGTAGGCATGGTATGCAAATTTTCATCCTTCGCGTCCCTCCTTGATGCTTCTTCCAACTGGTGTTTCATAAGTAGGGCACCAGGGCTTGGCCTGAACCAGTGCCTGAGCCAGCACCGATTTTTCTCAAGATACTCTTTGGCAGTCCTGTAGCGTATTTACTCGTTACTCGGTATATTCAGTTTGCACAATGAACCATAAAGACAATATTGTTTTCGTGCGTGGTCTTCGATCCACCACGAAAACTCTGAAAGATGTCGACAGGCGGCAGGGCCCATTATCCTCCCACACAGCTATGGACGCGTGGAGATCTTTCTGCAAACAATGTCACGAAATCGATTCTATCATGAAACCAGCAGCTGCTATTACTGTCGACAACAGCAGAACGCGGTCTATGTGGTGGCAACAGTGGTCGGCGGGGCAAACCAGCAAGGAGTTTATAAACTGCTTCGATCAAGCTCTATCATGCGTCCCCCATCTCCCGCTCTCCAACCCTGACGTTGTCACATTGGCTGCAGCCGCTTTGATCGCAGCTAACTGCGTGCTCGAACATGTTTGCTCAGGCGACGGCTGTTCTTATCCTGAGACATGGCCACAAGTAGAGTTTTGGCTGAGACAGCAAGGTATGGCAAGGAATATCTCTGCCTTTGCGAAGTTGCTGCGTTTAGTCCTGCTTGGCACTGCTCGGTGTGACGAGGGAGCCTTGATCCTCAACGGCCAGCTCAACAGCCTTTTCCGGAACCTCTACTTCTTCAGCATGCGCAACAGCCGTGTGGGCAGTGCCTTCCTTGGTGTGAGCGCTGATGACGTCATGGATCTCTACTGCACCTCTCTCCAGTTCCTCATCCCCCATCTCCGCAAATGGCTGGAGGCTGACAGCAACACGCGACCCTCAGTGGATGATGCCACCCAGGCCCCCAGACTTTGGCTCTTTCATCTTGCAAGCCTGAATCAAATCTGTCTAGTTCCTTCGCTCTCCTCTGCGGACTGGAGACCGCTGATGCCCCTGCTGGTGCAATCCTTCCAGCTGGCTAGGGACTTCCATGCCAAGGCACTGCCAGAGGATCCGACGTGGGCTGAATGGATCTTTGATCTCGGCCTTAGCTTCCCGCTTGCTATCATGGCGCCATTGCTGAGGAAAAGTTGTGGCGGAACCATCCAGGTGTGGCCGTGCCGATGTGCGCTGCAGGCCATGCAGATTGCGCTTCTGCCGGGGAGCCGCCTCCTCGCTCTACCGTGGCTTAAGGCTGCAGCCAGCACAGCCAGCTTGCCGTCCTCCTCGTCCAAGGAGGAACACAAACTGTCAGTTCATGCAGGGGATGTATTAAGCACATTTTCGCCAGGTGGGTAGTCATGTTGCAATATTTGTTCTGATATCTGTTTGGATCAAGCCCTCTTAGCCATGCTCCAGTGCGTTTCCGTATTGATTTGTATCTTCAAGGTCAGCATCTGCAGTGCTGGTATGCTACTTTATTGTTGCAAATATCATGCCCCTTGCTTGCTCCTCAACCTGCTTTCGCCTCCGAAATGCTTATGTTATGTTGCGGCCTGCTGAGTTGATGTTATGAATCTCCTCATCCATCCCCACATCCATCTCACACTTTTATTATCCTGCCCACCCCTCCATGTCCACCTTGTGCTTGACACAGAGCTATTGAAGCCGCAACAGCTGTGGGACCTGATGTGCTTGATGGAGGAGACGCTGCGCCTCACAGCCCCTTACCTTACACCTGATGCGCTTCCGCATGTGGCTTGCTTGTGGGAAGCTATGGGGAAGGCCAGCCATGCGATTGTTGATTTGGGTGCTGGCCTTTCTGGCCACAACATTGCGCAGCCTTCCCCATGTCTGCCAGAGCAGCTGTGCTCGAGTCTGCTGAGGTTGGTCAGCATGGGCCTGACTATGGTCAAAGCTGTGGCGCTCCTGCCAGTCAAGCTGGACAGCACGGGCTGCCATTTCTTTCGTGATGTTCTCATTTTCGCCTGTTTGTGCTGCGAGTGCCCTCAATCAGCAGGACAGACTTGGGTCCTGCCCATGCGCATGCGTGCCTTGGACGGAATGGCTGCCCTGGTCGTCCCTGCCTGGTGTAGCCTGCTGTCTAGAGTCCTGCCAACTGCAACGCTAGAATTTGGCATTGCTGCAGCGCCTTCCAGCGGTACAACAACTCCTGTCAGCAGTACAGGAACAGCCTCCAGCGGTACAGCACCTGCCAGCGGTACACTTGCACCTGTCAGCGGCAGAGCAGTGCCCACCTGTGACGCTTCTGACGTGGCAGGTACTGCTGTCCTTCAGTCTTCTACTGCGCCATCCCTGCCTGTGCCCCTGGAGAAATCCGGTCAGGTTATCAGAGCTACCGTGGCTTGCTTCCGTCAGATCCGACGCCTCTGTGGTGGCGTTTCAGCCCCACCGCTGTGTCTCTCTGTATTGCTGACCGATCCCTTGTGGACCAGCATCCACTCCACCAGCTGGGTGCTGCATCAGGCCTGGCAGCTGTCTCCTCAAGCTGCGTCACCCGGTGGGGAGCCTACCCCTGCCGAGGCTGCTGCACATGGAGGACGTGATTGCCTGGCCGTGGAGGTGGCAGCCATCATGGCGTTGCTTGTGGACAGCCTGGCGTGCACAGCATTGGGTGAGCAGCCCTTCCGCAGCGCCCAGCAGCACCAGCAGGCTGGATCAAACCAGCTATGGGCTGCAGCTGCGTCACAATGCTGCGCACTGCTGGGATCCAGTCTGCTAGCGGAGGAGATTGACAGCCTGGCCAGGTTCAGATACATGGCTGCTGAGATGCGGGGTCACCCTGATGAGCGGGCTTCTTCAGTCCCTGAGCCGTGTAGCTCCTCGGCGGCAGAGCTGTCAGAGGCTGCGGGGAGCTCGGAGGCTGTGTTGCTAGCTGCCCTGTCAAAGGTCCTGGGCAGTGAGGTGTGGGAGGTGCTGCTGGGATGCATGTCTGAGGTATTGCCGATGGCTGTAGTGGTGAGCACCTGCTTCCATCAGCTGCTGATCGTGCTCAAGCAGCTGCTTCATTCCCCAGGCCTGGATGCGCTCTTTGCAGAGGCTGGGGCCATGGTCAGTGATCTGACTGGCTGTCTCCCGAGCCCTGGTTCAGCAGATGAGATCCAAGGGCAAGGGTTCGGCAGCGCATCTGAGGAGAGCCCCTTTGACATGATGGAGGCTGGCCATAGCCTGCTGAGACTGTTGAGGAAAATCCTGCTTCTAGGGCAGAGTGCGATGCAAGTGGGTGCATCTGCTGCTCCCTCAGCCCTGGCACCGCCCCAGCTTGGAGGTAGTGGCGTGGCTGATGGCAGCAGCTGGGAGCTGGTCCGGGCAGAGCTGCTACTGGGCCTGCCTGAGGACTTGTGGGGCACCGGGCCCTGCTGCAGCCCTGCCTGCCTCCAGATGGGCGGCCCGTGTGAGATGACTGTCAAGACGCTGGCGTGCGCCGGCGGATGTGGGGCGAGGTACTGCTGCCAGGCCTGCCAGGTGCAGGCATGGAGTGATGGGCACATGAAAAACTGCTCTGCCATGAAGGTGATGAGGGACAGGTGGCAGGCACGTCAGCAACCGTTGGTAGCAGGGGCCTCTAAGAGGGTGGGGGCTGGTATGTAGATGAATGACGGTCCGTGTGTTGGTCAGTGTGATGCAGAAAACTATGTATTAATGCGGTATCTATGTACCAGTATGGCCTACATGTTTTTACATTCCGTCGCTTTGAGGCAGCCAGTAGATTGGGTAACTTGTGGCGCCACGAGGGATGACCGCCATTCCACAATTATTTTACATTTGAACTACTGTGTAGCTTACCCTTTTCTTACTTGCTAACTGAATAGCTTGTAACAGGTTTATTTGCACCTGTGGAATTCCCTCCCTTTCTCAGGCATTTTTTCATGCATCAAATGTGCAATATTGGACTTTTTAAATTTACGACACATATCTTCTCCCTTCGTTCTTGAACTCATTTCGCCTGCCTGCCATACGTGGCTGATGACCAATGAATACATACAATATGAGTGATGTGTTGCTACACCGATAGAAGACAGAGAGCGGTGTGACTCAATTCACAGTTTCGCCCTTTTTGTCTATGGTAATATGTTTCGGATTTCAGCACTTGTATCAGGGTGTTGAGCCATAATGCGTAGGCCGGTGCGGGGCAAGGTGCAGCTGCCAGGCCTGTCAGTGCAGGCTTGGAGTGGCACATAGAACAGGTGGCCTCCATCAGGGTGCTGGCTGCTTGGTAGATTAAGTACCGTCCGTGTGAATCGCGGCCTCAATTCCTGGTCTACAGAATATCCGTGCTTATGTATCACGTTGGGAATGAGGTCTTACCAGATTTATCTTTTATATGTATCCGCCTTTTATCTGCTCTGGCCTGGGCTCCGATTTTTGGCAAGTGACTGTTTGTCTCCGATACGAGTTTTCAGATCATGCATTCCAAGTCACGGCTGCTCTACAGCTGGTCTCCCGGGTAATTCATAAAATTGCAAATTGCAACTATTTCAGAAAATCAAACAGAGACTTGCACACCCGTATGTTGACAAGAAAAAACTGTACAGGGCAAGAGGTGTCAGAAATGGAAAGCAGATTAGCTTCGAGGAAACTGGATAAGGTTTCAGGAATCGAGAGGAGGTCACAGGGAACCAGAGGAGAAGAAAGGAAATCAGGAGGGCTGAAGAAATCTCCGATGGTAAACATATTGGCAGTATTGCACACCAGCCTGCACTGGCCTTGCTTGTTCCAGCTGGACTTCGGCACGGGTCGTGTGACTTAACGTTTGTCAGGACGGCAGCTTCGGGGCGGGGGCTTCCGATACGTCAGCCAGCACCTCCCCGACCGAACGACCCACCACACATCGACGTAAAAAGGAGTGTACACAGACATATGACGTCAGCGTCAGATGTCATACGGCACGTTGGATCCCAGAGGTGTCGGTTGCGGTTAATAACGTCTGTCGAGAGTTGAAGTGTGAAGTCAATGCAAGAAACGCACCAGAGTGTCTTCGCACGCAAGCAATAAGCTTTTTCTTTCTAACTCTCTCTTGCACTACGTAGGCCCCCCAAAATGCCAGACTGGTTTTACTAATGTCACACAACAGTACAGTTCACATGGAAACGGAAGGTGTCTCTGCTCGTCCGCTGAAGCGTGCAAATCTTTTTTCTTGACACTACGTTCAAGCAGTTAGAACCATGCCGTCCAAACTATCGTAATTGGAAGCTACTGTGTCTTACCGGTACTTATCCGGATTCTTGACGACGCGTGCTACGAAAGTCTGGAATTTATTGGAAGTATGGAGACCGAGCGTCAGGTGAATATACCTCTTCTCATCCAAGCTTTGGCCTCTCCTCGTTTCAGATTCCTGGAGGGCTATAACTAAAGCAGTTGCTGCATAATCATATACATATGCGTGCTTGCCTCCCATGTGTCCGACTCCACAGCTTGCGTAGCAAATCCTCCCATGTCTACCCCATGGCGGTTTGATCATTTGAAAGGGCTTAGCATGCATGCGCATGCATGCATCGGCTCCTCCTTGCATGCATGCACTGGCTCTTCTTGTGGACGACAGCATCGCTCCCTCGCCCCTGGGCCATGCAGGTGGGCAATGTAGAGGCCGCCATGCAGGCTGCGCTGCAGCGCTCATGCGCATACAAGCAGCGGAGGGCGAGCGTGCGGATGTCCGGGGGTGCGCACCTGCCGCTGTGGGGCGACATGCAGCGGGCGCACACCATGCGAGCGCTGACGCTGCGCCACGCATCCGCTGAGTACGTACTCACTGATGAGCAGCTGGGCGTCGTAGGGCAGCCAGACTTTGGACGAAGCGTCAGTTATGCGCCCACAACACCTTCCCTCTTTCCGCGAACAGGTGCACCCGCAACTACTGCATACGCGCTCTGATGGGAGCATGTATGGGCTCTGATGAACTCGTGGATGTCTTGTGATAGGGGCGCATGGGTTATGATGGATGCATGTATGTTTTGTGATAGGGGCATGGGTTCTGATGGATGCATGCATGGGTTCTGATGGGAGCATGCATGAACTCTGATGGAAGCATGCATGGGTTGTGATATGAGTACAAGGGCTCTGATGGGTGCATGCATGGGTTCTGATGGGTGCATGCATGGGCTCTGATGGATGCATGCATGTTTTGTGATAAGGGCGCATGGGTTCTGATGGGTGCATGCATTAGGTCTGATGGGTGCATGCATTAGGTCTGATGGAATCATGCATGGGCTCTGATGGGTGCATGCATGGGTTCTGATGGATGCATGTATGGGCTCTGATGAGCGCATGCATGAATTCTGATGGATTCATGCATGGGCTCTGATGGGTGCATGCATGTTTTGTGACAGGGGTGCATGTTTTGTCACAGGGGTGCATGAGCTCTGATGGATTCATTCATGGGTTCTGATGGACGCATGCATGGGTCCTGATGGGCGCATGTATAGGCTCTGATGAATTCATGCATGTGCTGTGATAAGGGCGCATGGGCTCTAGTAGATGCATGCATGCTGCACAGGTGGGATCTGCCATGCATCATCTTCCATGCGGGACTGCTATTTAGGGGACATGCTTCTAGGTATCAGCAATGCAAGAGGGTTCCAGTCCATGACTCAAGGCCCGTTCACTCATACTGTTACACTCATACTGTTACACTCATACTGTTACACTCATACTGTTACACTCATACTGTTACACTCATACGGTTACACTCATACGGTTACACTCATACTGTTACACTCATACTGTTACACTCATACTGTCACACTCATACTGTTACACTCATACTGCATTACATAAGTAACGTTCCCGGTCCATTCAGGCGATTGTTAACAGTGAAATACTTTTGAGTTCTACTAAATAGTATAATTTTATCATTGACGAAAGGATTAAGGTTAGGGGCCTCCCTCCTCCCCCACAATCGGGGGGGATCAGAGGGGTACCCCACTCGAGCCCAATTTTGTTCCCGTCCTCAATCTTCGCCTCGTGTGTCCTTTCACTCCCTCCATTGCTCTACAGGCCTGTCTCTGTCGCCAGAAAATGTCATCGGGGGCAGGCATACGCTGACACCTGGGCTGCGAGGAGTGGCTGAGGCCATGCGGCAGCGGGCCTGCCTGTCAGCCGTCACGCTGCCCGCGGAGGGTCAGAGGCCACTCATGGGCACAGCCAGCAGCCCGACTGGGGTCACAGTGGGGAGCTTCAAGGAGCAGCTGCGGGTGCCCTTCCTAGACAAACTGGGAGCAGACGAAGGGCCTGCGTCTCCCGCCGCCGGTGTCGGCGCCGCCTCCGGCATCGAGGCCGATGTTGAGCATGTCGAGGGGCTTTCCGTCGGCAGATCTAACGACCAGCTGCGGGTGCGTTTCGCGGACGACCTTGGACCGGCCGCCGACCCGTTGGTCAGCGCTCTAGACGAAGGCGAAGAGACCTCGGCGGCGGCGCTCAGAGACTGCTCCCAGCTGGAGTTGCCCGGCATGCCCAACGCCTACGGCAGCAGCAGCAGCGCCTCCCCGTCCCCCTCCAGGCAGGATGATAGCCGATGGCTGAGCGCCGAGAGGGAGCAGGTGCTGCGGGAGCTGATGGGCGGCCCAGGCCGGCAAGGAGGCGGCCCCGTCCATCGGGGAGAGGGACATCACCATCGGGGCCTGCCTGACCACCCCGACCCCTCTTCGTCATTTAGTTTCGACTCTCCGGCGGGCTCGGTGACAGCAACGAAACGGCCGCCGGCGGCGTCACTGCAGCTGCAGCGGACAGGTCCGTGGCTTCCTGTCCTAGGCTTCTCCCTTCATGACCTGCAGCTGGGTATAAGACCGGCTGTTTCGGTTATACTCTAGTTTAGGGTTAAGGGTTTACCCAACCTGCCGGAAGGCATTCCTAGCCTGCCCTGTTCAGAAGCCATATCCTGTGTGTCATCCGGAATTTCGATTCCCTTTTCCCGCCCGCCATATCGTGAGTGTTGCCCGGCAGTTTCGATTCCCTTTTCCCGGCGACATGTCTCCTCGTGCGTTCCCTGCCCCGGCCTCAACCACCTTCCCCTCCTGCATGCCCGGGCCTTGATGGTTCCACAGGCGCATCCAGTGTCGGCACTCCCCTGGTCAGAGCCTCCCCTAGCAAGCCCAGCCCCTTCAGCGACCCCAACATTGCCGCGCGCGCCGCCGCCACCGCCGCGGCCCCCAAGCCCCCGTTGGTCTCCCGCCTCTCCGGCGCGGTTTATAGCTGCAGCCCGGACCGCGTCCACCTGCCCCCGCGGCCGGGCGGCCTGCCGACGCGCGGCTCGGCCACTGGGCCCCGTGACGCCGCCGCCGCCGCCGCCGCGACATGGGCCGGTAGCGTCAAGTCCTCGCTGCCCGGAACGCCGAGCGACTCGCCCCCAAACACGCATGCGAGCGGCGCCGCCGTGTTTGCGGCGTCGGGTGCCTGTGACGGCGGGCTTCAGCTTCGCGTGGACAGTTACATGAGCCAAGGGGAATGGAGCAGTAGAGGCTGGGCGATGATGCCGCTTGAGCCCAGCATGTCGCTGACTGCGCCGTCCGACCTGCAGGTCATCCCCGCGGACGACTTAGTCAAGGTGGGAAGAGGATGAGGAGGCAGTACTATCAGCTACTATCAGTTACTCTTAGAGCACACCGAGTTTTTTGGCAGGTCATTGGAAAGGGGGGAGTTCATCCTTTGAGAGGGGCTCGTACAGTGTGGGGTGTCATAGTTTGAAGGGTGCTCACCCTTTGAGAGGCGTTCATAGTTTGAGAGGGTTGTCGTCCCTAAGGGGGGGGCGGTGTCCTTTGAGGGGGGTTGTCTACTGAGGGGTGTTCTTACTGAGCTGAGGTTCATCCTTTGGGTGGGTGGGGTCCTTTGAGACTTTGAGGGGGGTTGTCTATTGAGGGGTGTTCATACTTAGAGGGAGGTTCATCCTTTGGTTGGGTGGGGTCCTTAGAGGGGGTCGTCTGTTGAGGGGTGTTCATACTTCAGGGGAGGTTCATCCTTTCTGGGGGGGGGGTATTCTTTGAGGGGTGTTCAAACTTAGAGGAGTGTTCATCCTTTCCCTTGTCATCTCACATTTTCTTTTTGTGAGTGTGCACCAGACCCCATCAAGGTGGCTACAGGCTGTCTGCGCATCTACAAATATTGTTCACACATCTCTACACCTGTGTGAAATATTCATCAGTACCAATATATTAGAAGGACGTCACTGCTGCCGGGCAGCATATCGGGGCCCCAGTCCTCTCTCCGTATTCCGCTCGCCGTACTCACAGTGAAATTCGATGCTTGGTTGGCTCTGCCCACCCAGCCCAGCCCATGGGAGATCAGCCTCAAGCGTGCCAAAGTCGCGCTGCGCAGCATCCCGCAATTGCTTCACAAATGACAACGAAATCCGGGCAGCCACCACAGGGCCGGTTGGGAACCCGTTTAAACCGTGATGGGCCAACAGCAGGTGTCCCAAGCTTCAGGGCTGGCTGCGCCAGGGCCTTTCGGCGGCAGGTTTAGACTTGATGCAACATAGCTGGCATGTGTGAAAAGCCTGGTCTACACCCTAAACTGTTGCTGCTGGTCGCAAGCTTCAATGTTGGCTGTTGCAGGGCCTTTCAGGGGCAGGCTTGGACTTGCTGAAATTTGTGAAAAAACGGGTCTAAATGCTAAATAATTGCTGCTGGTCGCATGCTTCAGGGCTGGCTGCACGGTGACCCCTCAGCCGCTGGCTTGCACTTGCTGAAATGTGCGCAAAGCCTGGTTTATATATTATATATGTATAAAAAATTGAACCCTGAGCACTTGCCGCTGGCCGCAGGTATCGGAGCTAGGGAGAGGTTCCACTGGAAAAGTGTGGCGGGCAAAGGTGTGAGAGGGAGACCTTAGTTTGGGGGTTCAGGTTGAAGGGCTAACCCGTAAATTTGCTTTCCCTGGGTTTTCACACATTATTTGTGCGATGCTTGCCTCAGTGTCAAAAGCTCTTGATTGCCATCACTGAATCTGGCACTGACAATCATTTTTTTGCATTTACAATTCCTTTCATGCATTTCAAACATGGATATAAAATACAAATGCTTGATTGCAAAGGTTGAGGGTGTAGGTTGAGGGTTGAGGGTGTAGGTTGAGCGTTTAGTTCAGATTTTTGTGTTCAGCTGAAGGTCGTAGGATTTTGAGTGCAAGCCCCAAACCCTAAAAGTCTTGACCCTTGGTGCACACAGCCAATTCGAGGGTTTACAAAGCTCTGTTGGCAGGCTGTTGAGTTCCTCATTGGACCGATGGGAACCGACCCAACACACCTACATTGATTGACCTACTACCGGTGGCCCAAGCTGCAGGTTTTGATGTAGCTGAGTTCAAGCAGAAGCGCCCTGAAATCAACTGTGCCGTCCACCTGCTTGTTCTCAGTGGCGGGGCGTGGACATCGCGCTCAAGGAGCTGCTGAATGGCGGCATAGCCTCATCGGAAGGCTCAGCTTTCACGGACCCCTTTGAAGAGGTGCGGCTGCTGGTGCCATGCACCATGCGCCGTGCAGCATGCACCATGCGCCATGCGCCGTGTAGCATGCACCATGCGCCGTGCAGCATGCACCATGCGCCATGCGCCGTGTAGCATGCGCCATGCGCCGTGCAGCATGCAACATCTGGAATGACCTTGCGCCATGCGTCCTCATGCACCATGAGCAGTCCAACCCTAGCTTAGGGTTCAGGTTAGCCGCAGGTTTGGGGATTCAGGGGTCAGTGTTGGCTGCATGTTTTGGGTAAAGGGTAGGTGTCAACAGCAGGGTTAAGGGTTTAGCTGTAGATTAGCCTCATGCCTGTGCATGCCACCCTGCACAAGAGCCACCATTGACGTTCTGGCAGGCTGCAGCATCGGATACAATGCCAAGGCTGCCAACCACCAATATATTCCACACATGGCTCTGTCCACCCGACTCGCCTCCCTGCACGACATCAGTAATGCCTTGATGGCAACATGAACAGTTGGCAATTTCTGATGCTGCCTGTTTGAATGCCTTCCTCAGGCTACCCGACTCGCCTCCCTGCGGCATCCCTGTGTGATCAGCCTCTATGGCATTGTGGCGGAGACAGGCAGCTGCGCAATGGTGCGATAATTAAGACCTCTCTGTCTGAACCCTAAACTCTGAACCCTAAATCCCAAACACTTGGCTTGTCGTGGCCGAGACCGGCAGCTGCACAATGGTGCGAGTGTTAAGACCCTTCTGTCTGAACCCTTAAGTCTTAACACTTGGCTCGTCGTGGCGGACACCGGCAGCTGCACAATGGTGTGAGTGCAAAGACCCTGTACCTTCAACCCTCGGTCCTCAACGCATGACGTATCGTGGCGGAAAGCGGCAGCTGCGCAGTGGTGTGAGCAACTGTTTATCAAGGGTGCTTCGGCTACACCTCAGCTACAACCCAGCCTGCGGCCGGCAGCTGCACAATTGTTGAAACCTGGTTGAAACTCTAAGTCCTAAACCTGCCATGTCAGACCAAAACGGATCCCTCTGACTGACCGATCTGACTCACTGACTTATGGACTTACGGACGGATGGACTGGCTGCCTGACTAACTGACTGGCTGACTAACTGACGGACGGACGGACGAAATGAGTAACTGCCTGCCTGCCTGCCTGCCTGCCTGCCTCCACACCTGCCTGTCAGGCTGACCTATTGCTTGGCTGTTCGCCTGGCTGGCTGGCTGATTGCCTCCCCACCCATCCACCTGTCTTACTGACCCACTGCCTGGCTGATTGCCTAGCTGACTGACCCACTGACTGACTGACTGACTGACCCACTGACTGACTGACTGACTGACTTTTGGCTGATTAACTGATTGATTGACTGACTGGCTGCTGTCATCCTTGTCTCTGCAGGCTGTTGAGTTCATGCGCATGGGCAGCCTCAAGTCAGCGC
This sequence comes from Limnomonas spitsbergensis, assembly GCA_037349105.1. NCBI lineage: Eukaryota > Viridiplantae > Chlorophyta > Chlorophyceae > Chlamydomonadales > Limnomonas > Limnomonas spitsbergensis. Next base: position 1,285,592 of record JAYJMM010000101.1, on the reverse strand, counting down.
TGCAGAAGCTGAGTGCTCAGGTGCGCCCCGTGAAGAATTCGCCTAAAACCCTTTACCCCAAACCCTATAACCCTAAACCTTAAACCCTTTCTCAAGTCAGCGCTGCAGAAGCTCAGTGCACAGGTGCGCCCTGGGGAGAATTCGCCTATAATTCTTAACCCTTTCTCAAGTCAGCGCTGCAGAAGCTCAGTGATCAGGTGCGCCCTGGGGGAAATTCTCCTATTGGGGTTTCAGGGTTTAGTAAGCCGTTTAATCTGAACCCAGAACCGATAACCAATATCGGTGTCTGTCTCAAGACGGACAGGATCTTTGCCTCAAGTTGTCTCACATGCGCTTTTGCCCCTCCCTGGTGCACCCTCCAAGCCTAACCCTATACCAACCCCTAAACCCCAATTCGTTAACCAACCCATAACCCTCAACCAACCTTAAGCCAACCCCTAAACCATAAACCAGCCCACAACCCTTTAACCTAAGCCTACCCACTGACCCACAACCCTAAACCAACCCTAAGCCAACCCATAAACCCTAACCCATAAACCAACCCGCAAACCGCGACCCTAAACAACCCCTACAACCTAATGCGTGTACCAACCCACAATCATAAACCACAAACTAACCCACAATCCCAAACCCTAAACCAACCCACAACCCTGAGCCATAAACCAACCCACAAACCTAAACTGTAAACCAACCCACAATCCTAAACCCTAACCAACCCTAAGCCAGCCCCTTAACCTTAAGCCCATCATCATCATCATGTGTCTCAGACTTTCAGGGCCTGCGCCTGTAGCCGTCGAAATGCCTTTTTTGTAGTGCTTGATTTCGATCCCTCACCCCTCACCTCCTCAGCCCTCTCTTCAGCCCCCTCCGCTGTCTCACTTTCTCTCTCTATCAGGCCACCGCAGTCTGTTGGTCGGATTGTACTACAATGTAGTACGATACAGCACAACCGCACATGTTTGGTCGGACTGCACTACCAAGCTCCATACAGACTCCTGCTGCCACCTAGACCACAGCCAAACCTGAACCCGAAACCCGGACCCCATCATGGCATCATGGCCGATCTCTCAAGGTATCTGAACACCTGCGCCTCACCTGCGCCCCAGGGCGGCCGCAGCACTGCAGGCTTTTCAAGCTGCGGAGTACCCACACTCGCCGCAGTTAAAATGCCTTGTTTGAAATCTGCTGGGCCTGCCTCAAGACCTGTGCCTCAAGGGAGCTGTAGCGCCGCAGGCGGCTAGCAGTGATTTTAGTCGGTACTGGGTACGACTCGTACCGAAAACATGGTATCGAGTAATTATTGGTCTTGGAGTCCAACGCATTTGCTTGGTACCGAGAATAATCCGAAAACGAGCGAGAAACTTCGAGAATCGGGTTTTTTCGCGCCTGCGGCGCTCGTTTCGAGGATTTCAGTAACCAACAATGAATGGCCAAAATCACTAACAGAATTACTGGCGACTAGTGGCATTCACTGGCAGCTGATCATGCGAATTCTATTAGTTTGAAATTCGCAGGGCCTCTCTCAAGACTTGCGCCCTTTGGCGGCCGTAGCGCTGCAAGCGGCTAGTGGCATGCACTGGCAGCTGATCACGCAATTTCTACCCTAAACCCTGGCATGCAATTATATTTGTTTCAACTGCAGGGCCTCTCTCAAGAGCTGCGCCTCAAGGCGGCCGTAGCGCTGCAAGCGGCCCGGGGGATGGAGTACCTGCACTCGCAACAGATCGTGCACTTTGACCTCAAGTGTGAAAACTTCTTGTGTGACCTGCGTGACACGCTGAATCCAGTGGTTAAGGTGTGGCTGCAGGGGGGAGGAGGGTTTAGCCCAGTCGTTTAAGTGTGGGTGGGGGAGAAGGAGGGTTTAGCCCAGTCGTTTAAGTGTGGGCAAGGGGGAGAAGGAGGGTTAGGCCCAGCCGGTTGAGTGGCTCAGTCCAGAGGTGAAGGTGTGGCTGGGGGGTGATTGCCCTGCCACACTAGCCTCTGCTTGTACCTTGCCATGGCTGCAAGTGGGATGCATTTTCCTGCTTCACTAGCCTCTGCTTGTCTTATCCCTGCAGATGGAAGCATGATGCGCCGCCCTGTCTCACTAGCGCCTGCTTGTTTCCCTTCTGCAAACACGAAGATGATGCGCCGCCCTGCCTCACTAGCGCCTGCTTGTACCTTTGCTGCAGATTGGCGATCTGGGGCTAAGTCAAGTAAAGAAGGACAAGTATATTGAAGGCAACATGGTGAGCCGCGATTGAAAATACGCACTGAAGTGTATATAGATGCTCGAAGCTGGTACAAAGTAAAGGGGGGCAGAAACGTTGAAGGGGCAGCATGATGCGCTGCGATTGAAAACATGCACTGAAGTGAAGAGCATCCATGAGATGCATAAAGCTGTTGCGAAGTTGAGTTAAGGAGGACAGAAGCATTGCACGCAACATGGTTTGCTGCGATTGGAAATATTTAAATATGCTCAAAAGTGAAAAAAATCCAGGAGATGCCTTAAGCTTTTATTCAGCCGAAAGAAGGAGGACAAAAGTATATAGCAGGCTTGATCAATTTCCTAAACCCTAAACCCTCGCTCAGCCCTGGTCGATTTCCTCAACCCTGAACCCGCGCTCAGCCTTGCCCGTTTGTTCCCTTGCCCTGCAGCGAGGCACTTTGCCCTTCATGGCCCCTGAGCTGTTTTACGGGACGACGGCGGATGGCGGGCTGCACTACAGAGAAGACCAGGTCACTGAGAAAGTCGATGTGAGAGCAGGGGCAGGGAGGGAGGGGGCGGGCTGCACTACAGAGAGGACCAGGTCACTGAGAAAGTGGCTTGAGAGCAGGGGCAGGGAGGGAGTGGGGAGGGAGGAAGGGAGATGGGTGGGTAAGTAGCAGCAAGGGAGGGAGCAAGGAGGGAACGGGGAGGGAGATATCAAGGAGGGAGTAGGGAGGGCGGGGGGAGGGAGAGAGCGGGGAGGGAAGGAACAAGGAGGGAGATGGGTGGGAACGTAGCGGCAAGGGAGGGAGCAAGGAGAGAGCGGGGAGGGAGATAGCAAGGAAAGAGCAGTGACGGAGGAGGGGGGGGAGGGAGCAGGGAGGGAGATGGGTGGGAAGGTAGCGGTAAGGGAGGGAGCAAGGAAGGGGCTAGGAGGAAGTGAGGGGGGACATAGCAAGGAGGGAGCGGGGAGGGAGGGAGCAAGGAAGGGGCTAGGAGGAAGTGAGGAGGGACATAGCAAGGAGGGAGCAGGGAGGGAGGGGGGGAGGGAGGGAGCGGGGAGGGAGGGAGGGAGCAAGGAAGGGGCTAGGAGGAAGTGAGGAGGGACAAAGCAAGGAGGGAGCAGGGAGGGAGGGGGGGGGGGAGGGAGCAAGGAAGGGGCTAGGAGGGAGCGGGGAGGGAGATTGCAAGGAGGGAGCAGGGAGGGAGGTGGAAGGGAGGGGGCGGGGAGGGAGGGAGCAGGGAGGGGGAGGGGAGGGAGATTGCAAGGAGGGAGGTGGAAGGGAGGGGGCGGGGAGGGAGATTGCAAGGAGGGAGCAGGGAGGGAGGGGGCGGGGAGGGAGATTGCAAGGAGGGAGGAGAGAGCAGGGAGGTAGGTGGAAGGGAGGGGGCGGGCTGCTTTTAAGAGAGGACCTGGTCTCTAAGATAGTTGACGTGGGTGAGAGGGCCGTGCGCAGTCAAAGAGAAATGTATCTTTGATTTTTGCTTGGCTGACGGCTGTGGGCAGGTCCATTTTTTGGTCCCAATGGGCCCGGTGTTTGCTGCCCAGTGGCATATGCCTCCATTTGTCTGGTACGCACTAAAACAATAAATAAATACTGGTCGAGAGACCACTAGAAGCATTATAGGTTGAGCAGTGCTGTGCGTCATGTAGACTTCCATATTCAAGAAAGGAAGAAAGAAAGCTATGCCCCGTGGGGGGCGTGAGAGTAAGCAGCGCAGCCTGGCCGGAGCCACATCTGCGCCGTTTCCTGATTCACTTTCTAGTGTCTGGACAGCTGTGGTTCCCTCCCGATTCGATCTGCCTGGCCTTTTCGCAAAAGGCTGTTGGTGGTTGCGTCAGCTTTGCAACAACAAGGGCTGAGACACTTGTCCTGCCACCCACTGGCTTCGCCAAGGCGCGCCCTCTGACCAAGGGAACACGATGCGGCTTGAGACGGCACAAATTTAGCCATATTTACCATTACCATGCTTCTGACCGCTCCAAGGCGAAACCAGCGGGCGCCTGTTCAGTCCCTGCTTTCTTTATCGTTTGACTGCCGGTTGGAATCAGGGCATCTCTGAACGTTTATTTTTCAATCTGCCCGTGCAGGTCTACAGCTTTGGTGTCTGCCTGTGGGAGATTTGGTAGGTGGAAAACGTTGGAGATCTTGGATCTGTTTTGTTGGAGATCCAATGTTGGAGACTTAATGTGGGAGGTCTTGGATCTGGAATCAGGCGCGCTGATATGGTTGTTATCCATCCTGGACAGTTTCTCGCTGTGTAACGACCCAGCATTGCCTCATCCTCCTTGCACAAGTGCTCTATGCATGTCACACTGCTACCCCTGAAACTATGAACGCGTCAACTTGCTGCTGGCTGCTGCTCATCAAGCTGGTTTCAAGATCTATATCCCTGATGCTGGCGACACCAACTAGTCTGTTTTTTGCTGATCCAGATCCCTGTTGCTCTCGATATTAACTAACCTTGATGTTACTGATCTAGATCCCTGTTGCTGCCTATCTGATCTAGATCCTCTTGCTGGTGGTACAAACTTGCCTTGCTGTTGCTGATCCAGATCCCTGTTGCTGAAGGTTTGATCTAGAACCCTGTTGCTGTCAATACCAAGCAGCCTTGCTGTTGCTGATCTAGATCTTTTTTGCTGCATGCCTGATCTAGATTCCTGTTGCTGGTTCAGGGGCATGTGCAAGGAGCAGCCTTACAGTGGACTACCTACCAGCGACATATTTGCTGGGATACTCACGGGATCTATGCGTCCTGACCTCCCTAATGACCTAGATCTAGAGTGAGTTCCAGATCTAGATATTGACGATTTCCGCGCGCTCTGACGTCCAAGATGACCTAGATCTAGAGTGACCTCTAGATTCATATTATGATCGACTGACATGCGTCCTGACATCTCAGATTATCTAGATCTAGAGTGAGCTCAAGATCTTGATAACTATCACTTTATCAGGTACCATGAACCCGATCTCCCAGACCATCTAGATCTGAAGTGAGGGCCAGATGTCGATATGTAGTGACTACCATGCGCCCCCTTCAATCTTAATTCGGAATTCGAAAAATCCAGTTGTCTACCTGTTTCTTGTGGACCATGCCTCTTTTGATTGGCCCATTTCGCCTTGGACAAAACCTCGATAGGACCCTGTTAAGCGTGTATTTAACTTTTTTTGATGTCCGCCTTCATGGAATGCTGCATGTATGCCGAGCCAAGCCCAAATCTGATAACAACCTTAACATTTCGAATTTGCTATTGCTTCAAATCTCTGCCTCCTTTTCGCAGGTGGGCAAGGAGAGCTGCCGGCGGGCCGAACCAAGCCTCAACCCGATTATAAACTTATTAATTCGAATATTAGAAATCCCCTGAAATCTATACTTGCCTTTGACTGGCAGGTGGGCCTGTATCATGGAGAGTTGCTGGCGGGCCGAACCGTCGCAGCGCCCCTCCTTCACCGAGGTGGCGGAGAGTTTGACGGCCTTGATGCAACAGTGGGAGGTGGACGAGGCGGAGCTTTAATGAGGAGGCAGAGAGGAGAAAGAAAGAGAACTACGCCCCGCAGGGGCGTGAGGGTTAAGGATATGGCGCGGCATGGGCCGTGTCCGCGCTGGTACCATGCAGAGGAGAGTGGCCGATACCCCACAAGCGGAGCTTTGATGACGAGGCAGAGGAGAGAGGCGGATAACCCACAAGCAGAGCTTGGATGAGGAGGCAGAGGAGAGTGGTGGATACCCCACGACAGTCCTCCATGGTCCAGGCTGGGCATGGTAGCTGGAATTGAGTATACTCATTCCCTACCAGCCCCACGTGGCCGAGCGTTCAGCTGGGCCCAGCGGGTATGCACCTTTATAAACCCCACAACAGGCCTCGAGATAGAGAGGCAGGAGTGCTGGCGGGTGTTGGCGGCCCGTCGGAATGTGAATTTTGCACAGTCAAGCAGATGGTCAATGGAATTTTCTGGAGCCAGATTTATGCCGCTGGAGTTTCTGCCCAACTATGCTTTGCTGGTATCGTGTTATGCTAAGCTTGGCCGGCACAGCCATCACCCTTGATATATAGTCATGGTTGCCACTTATGGAAAACTTCGAAAACTTGGGGGGGAAATGCGACCGAGTGACCCGGCTTTTGTACAGTCGCACTGATGAGTCAAGAACTCGAGATAAGTTACAGTTTGATTCAAAAAAAAGGATAGTGGCTGGCAGTGGGGGCTCCGTCTCCGTCTCCACCAAACCTTTCCCCCTCCTCTACAACGTGTATGTATTTCTTTTACGGGGCTGGCGGACGGACGTCTTGGACCGGTCAGGGCTGAATCAAAGAATTATTACGCCGGGTGATCTCGAGGAGGATGGAAATTGCTGGTGCTCTCAGGGCATGTACACCTGAGTGTTATGGCGCCCACGTGGCCGAGCCTTTTTTAGAAGGGCCCACAGGTGAAACGTCGTCGACCTGAGTGTTTTGGGGGCTCTGTCTCTTCTCAATCTCTTTCCTTCCTCTGGGATGTCAATGACATGACGCATCTGGGCCCTGCTCAATAGGCTCGGCCGCGTTGGCGCTAAACTGTCCCGTTGTTAACAAAGAAACGCAAACCTTGGTAAAGATAAAGAGGGAAATAAGGGGTGCGTAAGTTTGTCTCTTTCATGGATGGGGGACCCCCCTCCTGGACAGGTGGATACCCTGAACACCCGCCCTGCCTCCCAGATACCCCGTAGTGATCACACTACCGTGCATTTTTTCATTTACAACGATCGGTATTATCAGGGTGTACTACTATATACCCGAGTGCTGTCTTTAGCAGCATAAAGGGATCCGTACCTGCCCTTTTTTTGTCTGTCCGTGCGTGTGTGCGAGTGTTCCAACGAATCGCCGATTAATCACCCGTCTCTTGACGCCTGAGCATGTTTGGCAGGTTGATAGCTATAACTCGTGGCACTACGCTTTCTGATGGTGTTTTGCAAGCGTGTCGTTGCTCCACGCCCGAAATCGACTTTCGGTCGGGACACGCTTACGCCCATTGCTGGGAGCCGCTCGCAAGTCATGATCCGTCCATTTGCGAATGTCTGTCAAGTGTGGACAGCTTCGGTGCCCTATGCACCAGTCCCGCCTTCGCAGACGTCAGTCAGTGTGCGTGGCCGGTATTCTACTAGTACCCGTGTGTGAAGGTCACATTAAAATTGTATGGCCATGTGGTATTGTTCATTTCAGCGTGCACAAACGATATACTACGATTGGCAGGCTGCTGGGCAGGCACCACTAAGCCTATGAAGACGAAAACATGACTGGCCAGTGGCCATTGGACACCAGCTGGCCAGCATTTGAGCTGAAAGCCTGAAACCTCGCACAAAATCCAGTGCATAGACAGGCACCGATTTATTTATGAATGTCTGCACAATTTGGAAGCTTTCGGTGCATGGGATAAGTGGCATTCCTTTCGATTATGCCGCCCCTGATACTTGCTTCATCATATCACCCTTAATCTGCAATGCATGGGCGCATGCCCAGCCGTCACAAAAACGACTAGGGCACTCGGGAGGTCCCGCCTGGTGAACCTTTAATATATTCAGTTAATTTAGGAGCGGTTGAGGGGGGGGCCGGTTGGAACAGGTGTGGAAGTGCGTTTAGGTGCGGTCCTGAACACCTCCTGAAGGTTGAAGGCTGGTCTCGTCAGGGGCAGGGGATGCAGTTCGCCTGACGCAAGTGCTGTAGAAAGCTGGACTGCAGCTTGCTCTGTTGCTAGTGTGGATCTGTTGCTCTGTTGCTAGTGCTGCGGTCGGAGGTGACCGGTGGCCCACACCACATCACTGTAGGGGGTCCGATTGCCAATGACGTTACACCTCCGGGCCCTGCTCAAACAGGCTCGGCCGCGTTGCGGCTGACTAACGAGTTGGGAGGTAAGATGGAAACAAGCACAGGGGGGCAGGAAAAAATAATGAGGACAAGTGGGAAAGGACTGACTGTGTGATCTTCAGCGTCAATTCCGGAAGAGATCTGAGCAGGTTCTAGTCTCTCAGGGGCGGGGGATACGGTTTGCCTGAAATTTTTGTAGAAAGAAAGAAATCTATGCAGTTGTTTCTATTGCTTGGAAGGTGAACTTGCTTTCCTTTCTTTCCTCCTGTGCTTTACTGGCGTGCTCCCCCCTGCCTTTCCTAGCTGGCGTCATTGACAAGGGTTTACTGCTGTATTGTATTTATAACATGTTGTACCAGCCCAGATAGGATAGCGCTGAAGCGCGTCCAGGAATTTAAGTTCCTGGGCATCATCCAGCACTAGAGCGGCAGCACGAGGAAGGCCATGCAAGGTAGAGAGGTGCCTTTGTCTGCCGCGTTGCAGCGTGTACGCCTCAAAGTGCGCCTCAGGCATCATCTGCCTACACGCATCTGGTTGGCGAAACTGTTCTGAACTGTGCAGTTAGCAAGGGCAGGGTGGCATCATGTGAAGTTTTACAGTCCAGCAGATAATTGTATGCATGGGACCTGTGCCTGTAAACCGGTACCGGCACATGATACCATATAGCAGCGTGCGAAAACCAGTGACCCCCCTGGGCAAGGAACAAAAAATCACAAACAGTGGCGTGGTAATCCACCCCATAGTTCAGAATTGAAGCCCCAGTCATAAAACATGGCGTGGGTGCAAAATAGTTCGATTGAGCAACGCCGAGAAAATTAGGGGGGAGAGGTATATTAAGCAGAGTTTTAAGATGATTCTCCCTTTTCAGTGCGTACACTGAAAGTTAAAAGAACAAAATGTGCATCATATTTGAAGCAGGGCAAAATGTGCCTGCAAACAGGGAGGAACATGCAAATACTTAAAGACTGAGAACAAAGTGAACCAGCGGGCAGTACCCCCCCCAGTGGTTCGCGAATAACACCTCCACCCACACCACTGCCTCCCCCCCCTTTTCAGTTCAAAAATGCTGTTAACTAAGGTAAACGTTTTACCTACGCTATTCACTGTTCCGCCCCCCAAGTCTTCAGACCAGTAGTCTTACGTGTTGTTGCGCAGCTAGTGGCTGCCCACACCCCAGGTTTGCTGTCCCAAACCCTAAACCCTAAACTAGAACCAGATCAGTACTCAGTAGGCATCAGCTTGAAAAGGAACGTCACACTGTTTATGAACATCCCGAGAGAAACGGCATGTGGGTAAAATACGGTATCTGAAGATTAATTTCACAAGTATGAACATTTTAAAAGTAACGTCACAAGGATGAGCATTCTAAGAGTAATGGCACACTGATTAACATTCCAAAAGTAAAGCCAAATGCATGAACATGCCAAGAGTGGCAAGTTTGAATATTCAGAAAGTACTGTTGTGAGTACTGGTATGAGCATTTTAAATGCGCAGTCACAAGTAAGAACATTCTAAGAGAAATGTTGTCAGTATGAACATTGTAAGTGTGCGGTAACAACTCACAAGTATGAACATTCCAAAGTAATGTCACTGGTATGAACATTCCAAAGTAATGTCACAAGTATGAACATTCTAAGATAAACGTTGTATGGATGAATATTCGAAGAGAACCATCACATGAACCAAATATGCGACAGGCCGCAGGGCCCCTCATACTTAAAGTCAGAAAGCCTAAGAAGGCATGGATACGAGCTACTTTACAACTGGCAAATCTTGCACAAGATGCCCTAGTGGCAGTACAGCTCGTACCAACACCCTTCCGAAATACGGCTCCCGCAGCCTTTTGAATTAAGAGAATTCTAGCGGACGGGGGGGCGGGGTCCCCAGGGACGCATGAGAGAGAGAGAGTGTTGCTGTCCGCAGCCTCGTCTCATGTTCCAAAACTGCTATATTAAAAACGGCTACTATAACCCCCTGCTATAACCTTAACCCAATTGCTGGGACAGGGAGGGTGCGACCCACATGCCAAGGGATTACGCGGGCTGACTGGCCCCTCTAAAGGGACCCGCCCAGGACTAACATTACTGCCTGTTGCTGAGTCCATTGCGCTCAATCAGCTTAGAACCCAGCTGATGTCCACTGATGTGCTTAAGATCCAGCATTTTCTGGATCTGGTCCGCGGCCTCTAGGATCAGCCAGCAGCCATGCTCAGCAATAAAATAAAGAAAGCTCCACCCGGGAATCAGCGCAGCTTGGGGCCGTAGCCACATCCGCGCCGTTACCATGCTGGCCGCGCCGTTACCGTGCTCAGCAATGGAGCTTGCACATGCGTGTGTGCCTACATCAACAACCTTCAACCACTTTCCATGCTGGCGCTGGCGCTGTCATCCGCCGAGTCCATGGCACTCAGCCGGCGCGCGTGGCTGAAGTCCACCTGCTTCATTTCCGGCATTCCCTGGATCTCATCCACGGCGTCTAATATCAGGCGCAGGCCTTGCTCCTCAGTTGGTTCGCGCTGCGCCTGCGTGTAGGCCTGCATGAGCCGCCGAACGGCTGTGGTTGTGGAGCTGGTCGTCTGCGCGACCGCCAGCTTACAAGATTCTAACGCGGGCTTCAAGGGGTGGGTGTGGAGGGGTAGGGTTAAACGGGACTGTAGACCAAGGGGGGAGGGGGTAGGGAGTACTGGAAGCTGTGACATAAAGGGGGGATGGGGTAGGGTTAAGCGGAGGCTGTGACATTAGGAAGGGGGAGGGTTTAGCGGGGGATGTGACACAAGGGGGGGTAGGGTTTAGTGAGGCCATGACACAGTGGGGGGTAGAGTTTCGTGATGGATGTGACACAGAGGGGAGGGGTAGGGTTTAGTGAGGGCTGTGACACAAGGGGTGGAGTAAATAGGGTTTGATGGGGGGTGTGATACCAGGGGGGGTGAGGGGAGAGTTAAGTGCAGACTGAGTGTGGGCCTGCATGAAGAGGTGTGCGGAGGAAGCGGTGAAAAAGCTGGTCATCTAGAATACCGTTATGATGCAGGACTCTTATGCAGTCTTCAACCCATGGGGGTCACAAAGAAAGGGTCAGGGTTTGGAGGGGGACTACAAAACAGGAGGTGTGTACAGGGGTTTAGGGTTTTGGGGTAAGGAGGAGGGGGGGGGATGACAGCGACACAGCGTGTGACAGTAGTCCCGGTTTTGCAGGCTGCAAAACAAGGTGTGCGTGTGGGGCAGGGGGGGGGGGGGGGGACCAGGGCTCCAGGCTTATGATAGGCTGCAACACAGGAGTTTAGGGTTTAGGTTTGTGGGCTCAGGGTAGGCTGCAATACAGGAGATTAATACAGTAGTTCAGGGTTAAGGGTGTGAGTAGAGGGTGAGCTTACATAATTCCCACGCATGCTGCGACACAAGGGGGGCACCCATCAGTTGTTATTTTTTCGACTAAATTTCTACCTTCGGCCGGCTGCCCCGCGGCTGCCAACGGCCCGATTGGGACCAAACCTGGTCCAGCCTACGACTGGTGGCCAAAACAGCATCGCTGGGCACAAAAGGGGCCTCCCTCCAGAGGCCGGTAAGTAGCTGACATGTAGCTGAGTCACACAAACATAAACTCTGGCACCCAGATGTCACTGGTAGAGGTGGGCTACACCAAGTAAGGAGAGGGTGCAGCACAAGGGGGGGGAGGTGGAGGGGAAAGGACTTAAGGCCCTCAGCGGGGAGGGCGGGGGGGGAGGGTTGAGCAGGAAGTTACAGCCGATCAGCTGCTGACCAGAATTGCGAACAAAAAAGGTAGGGGCACCGTTACTATTCTACACGGTTTTAGAGGGGGCTGCAGCACAGGAGGCTCATGCTAGTGTTCCGGGTTTAGGGGGTGAGGTTTGAGGGTTTAGGGGCTGGAGGGTTTAGTGTTATGAGGTTGAGGATTTAGGGGCTGGAGTGGGCAGGACTCCTGGATTTCAGCAGGGGCGGGAGTGGTGGCAGGGGTGGGGGTGTGACACGAGGGTTTGGGATTCAGGGTTAGCAGGGTGGCTGTGATGTGAGGCAGCAAGGGAGAACTCCTGCAGGGTGCATCATCTACGAGACCAAGGGGAAGGGGGTAAAATATGAGGGTGCATGATGGGGTGTGTGAAGGGGGCTGACATAAGGTGTGTGTGAAGGGGGGCTGAGACAAGGGGTGTGTGAAGGGGTGTGTGTAGCCTAAGGTGTGTGTGGATTTCCGTGATGTAGCTTCAGTGAAGCTTAAACACAGCGAATGAATCCATGATGCACCCACGTGACATGTACACACTGTCGTCTGGATGGCCGTGGTGTTGGTGTTGTTGGTGATGTCGAAGATGCTGCCAAACACCTGGCCCTGAAGTGTACCTGAAGTGCAGCTGAAGCACCTTGAAATAAGTAATGGCATGCCCCCCTCTCATATTCTCACCGTTGTAGAAATGGCCGTGGGATTGGTGTTGTTGCTGATGTCAAAGATGCTGCCGAACACCCGGCCAGCATAGTCGCCCTTGACGATGATGTACCTGGAACAGGACACAGGAGTCGGGGTTCAGGGATTCAGGTTCCGCCTTTTTCACACCATTAATTGAGGTGTGACCCGCCAGATCCGCCATTATAAAGCCCTAGCCCTAGAGGATGATTCCTACTCCCCCTCCCCTCCCCCCCTCCCTTCCCCCTCCTCCCCTCCCCCTCCTCCCCTCCCCCTCCTCCCCTCCCCCTCCTCCCCTCCCCCTCCTCCCCTCCCCCTCCTCCCCTCCCCCTCCCCTCCCCCCCCTCCCTTCCCTCCCTCCCCCCCCTCCCCCTTCCCTCCCCTTCCCTCACCTCATCAGGAGGTTTTTATCAAGATGCAACTGATCACTTATGTGAAGCACCTCACATGTGCTATTTCCAGGATGGCACCAAAGCCCAACTTAACCCCAACCTCCTCTCCCCTTAAAACCCTCCTAAGCCACAAACTGTAGCTGGTTCAAGAGAATGATCAGACACACCACTGGGACTGAGACACAGCCCGGACTCCTACGGGCAGCAGCAATGAGGAAGCCCCCCCCCTCAATCCCTCATCTCTCCTGGTCGCGTCTCCCACCTATCTGCGCCAAGAATACCAGTATTAAAAATCTGGAAGTCTGTTGGACGTTTGACGCACCAGTCGCCATCAATGGCGTTCAGTCCATCACACCGTTTTAATAATTTTCTGTATAGCCTGAAATCCTGACCCCCAATCCTTGACAATGAGTCAATGACGCACCAGTCGCCGTCGATGGCGTTCACGCTGTCCAGCGTGTTAGGAGATACGTCGGTAAAGGACTTGTCTACCGGGAACCTGAAAAGGACGGGGCGCAAAAAATTGGCACAAGGTGAATGAGGGTTTAACAAATGAATGTAAGAAAGCTTCGCGTCCTATGGGTAAGAGCTCAAAGGGTCGTGCCGGATACCATAAGGGCGGAAGGCCATTCCCCAAAGCTCCTGCCACCAGCACAGGTCCGCCTCCCCCACAATGCCGCCTTGCGTCCAGTGGATTAGTGTTCAAAAGCATTAGCGGGTACCAGAGGGGCGGAGGTTTCCCCACAGCTTCTCTCACCAGCACAGGTCCGCCTCCCCGCGTTGCCGTCTGGCTGGGTCGTCCATACACAGGTTCCAGGCCGCGTTGGTCATGAGCACGCGCGGGCTGATAGTGGGATGACCCGTGAAGTCGGCCTTCACGTTGACGACGATGTGGGTGGTGTTGACGTTGAGACCACAGTCTGCATCCAGGGGGAGGACGTGGATGTATGGAGTGACATTGAGCTTCCTACACCCTACTCTCTAACCCCTAAACCCTAGATGAGGTGTTGTCACGGGGACTGAACCTTACGCCCTACACTCCACATTGTTAAACCGAACCCCACCTCCGTCAATGCGGAGTCATGCTGTGTTGTCAGAGGGATCGGACCCACACACACTCGCAATCAGACAGTGTCAAGGAGCAAGGCTCTCGAAAGTAGCTCGCACCCACGCGCTACACAAACAAGCCACATGAGGGGAACTAACACGGCCATTCGTAGTTCCTCATATCCTGAACCTATCGTCAACGTGCCTGCTCATCAACACTCAAACCGCCCCAAGAGGGGAGCTCCCACAGCCAGTCGCAGCTCCCCAAACCCTGAGCGCCTTAACCATGAAGGCCTAAACCCTGAGCCCCTAAACGCTAAGCCTTGACCCAGCTATGTTACCTTAGCGACACCTTAAACCCTGAGCCCTTGACCCAGCCCTAGTACCTTTGCGACACCCTAAACCCTAAGCCCTTGACCCAGCCCTAACACCTTTGCGACACCCTAAACCCTAAGCCCTTGACCTAGCCCTAGTACCTTTGCGACACCCTTAACACGTAGCCCTTGACCCAGCCCTAGTACCTTTGCGACACCCTAAACCCTAAGCCTTTGACACAGCCCTAGCACCTTCGCACCACCCTAAACCCTAAGCCCTTGACCCAGCCCTAGTACCTTTGCGACATCCTAAACCCTAAACCCTTGACCCAGCCCTAGTACCTTTTCGACACCCTAAACCCTAAGCCTTTGACACAGCCTTAACACCTTTGCGACACCCTAAACCCTAAGCCCTTGACCCAGCCCTAGTACCTTTGCGACACCCTAAACCCTAAGCCCTTGACCCAGCCCTAGTACCTTTGCGACACCCTAAACCCTAAGCCCTTGACCCAGCCCTAGTACCTTTGCGACACCCTAAACACGTAGCCGTTGACCCAGCCCTTGTACCTTTGCAACACCCTTAACCCGTAGCCCTTGACCTAGCCCTGGTACCTTTGCGACACCCTAAACACGTAGCCCTTGACCCAGCCCTAGTACCTTTGCAACACCCTCAATACGTAGCCCTTGACCCAGCCCTAGTACCTTTGCGACACCCTAAACCCTAAGCCCTTGACCTAGCCCTAGTACCTTTGCGACACCCTAAACACGTAGCCCTTGATCCAGCCCTAGTACCTTTGCGACACCCTTAACACGTAGTCCTTGACCCAGCCCTAGCACCTTTGCGACACCCTTAACACGTAGCCCTTGACCCAGCCCTAGTACTATTGCGACACCCTAAACACGTAGTCCTTGACCCAGCCCTAGTACCTTTGCGACACCCTAAACCCTAAGCCCTTGACCCAGCCCTAGTACCTTTGCGACACCCTAAATACGTAGCCCTTGAACCAGCCCTAGTTCCTTTGAGACACCCTCAACACGTAGCCCTTGAACCAGCCCTAGTACCTTTGCGACACCCTTAACACGTAGCCCTTGTCCCAGTACTAAGCCCTTGACCTAAACCCTGAGCCCTTGACCCAGGAAACCCCAAACCCTGAGTCCTTCACCCTAAACCCTTGACCCAGCCCTGGTACCTTCGCGACATCCAAAGGGACCCCATGCGGGAAACTCCCAGGGCCACTCGCAATTGCCATCGCCGCAGATCGGATCTTGCCAGATGGGTTGCAGAATCATGTCGCCAATGTAGTTAAGCACCTCTTTCTCATTCTGAGGGTTGGGGGTGGGGGGACCAGGAGGTGAGAGGCGCATGCCAATATAGTTGACCACATCCTTCTTTTTCTAACGGACAGAGGGGGGGCAGGTGGTGTAAGACGCATGCCAATATAGTTGACCACCTCCTTCTAGTTCTGACGGACGAGGGGGGCAGGAGGTGTAAGACCCATGCAGCAAGAAAGGATCCGTCCAGGTGCTGCTACCATGCCCGGGTCAGAGGGGCTCTGGGGGTTCATCATCCGCAATCTGGGGTTCAATCTCGTGCCACTAAGAAAGGAAGAAAGCTACGCCCCTTAGGGGGCGTGAGAGTTAAGGAAACAGCGCAGCCTGGGCCGAAGCCACATCCGCGCCGCTACCGTGCCACTTGTCGGTGGCTGTGTGCTGGCCGCTTGCCCAGGGGTGTCGATGTTTCCTCCCCCGTTTACTGTCCTGGTTTGTCTGATGCTTGAATCAATGTCGGTCAATTGTCCCTTGCATCGAATGTGATCAGTGCTGTGCCATTGCGCCGTAATTCATAACTCGTGTGAACGGTCCCTTACGGGTAAAAGTAGCTGAATCTGCCTTGCAATTACGGCGACTGAGACTCAGCTACGTAATTCAGCCACTGTAAGGACCATAATCGGCACAGCACTGAATCTGATGATCCGACGCAGGATAGTGAAAACTTCACTGTCATTGCCATTGAAAAGTGGTCATATGAATAAAGCTTAAAAAATGTTTATGTATAATATTATACCGTAATAGAATGTGATGACTTACAAAAATGTGATAACTTACCGGTACCTTACAATAAGAGAGATACCAGGGGCGAGGGATTCTTTAGCATACCGTACCAGGCCCAGCCTGCGCTGTTTCCTTAACTCCCACGCTTCCCACAGGGCGTATCTTTCTTTCTTTCTTTGTTTCTTTCTTTCTTTTAGCGTACCGTACCATTACTCTTTTTGGGATTGTTAACGTCAATCCTCAGCTGGAAATCAAAAGTTGTTATCCATTTTTGTAATCAAGGTATGCACATTTAATAATCACAGTATTCACAGCCGAGGGAAATCTACGGTTAAGACACCGATCCCTACGCACGATGCTGCCAGAAAACGTCATGATCTTGACGCAGTCCCTGTATGCGTTCGTAACGCTGAGGCCAGTGATTCTGTTTTCATATTTGTGATTTCTTTTCTAGGAGCCGGCGGTGTGAAAAAGCGTGGATTCGTAAAAAACAAGACCCCTGCCGTGGTTTGTCATTCTAGACAGATGTAACGATGGCGTCCAGGAGACAGTGCACGTGATGTAGCTGAGGCACAATCAGAGAGTCTCTGATTTTAGCTGAAGCATCCCTCATCAAAACAGGTATGGTGATGTAGCTGAATTGTAGCCGCACTAGCCAATACCCCTCTCAGTAAAAATGCCTGTGATGTAGCGGAATTGTAGGTGAGGCGCCCCTCAGGAAAATAACGTTCGTGATGTAGCTGAATTGTAGCTGAAGCACGCTGCAGTAAACAATGCTGGTGACGCAACATTTTCTAGATATTGTACCCCTCAGTAAAATAGTGCTCGCGATTTAGTTTAACTGCAGCTGAATCCCCCAACAGCAAAACAATGCCGGTCATATAGCTAAATTGTAGCTGAAACACCCCCCCATTCTAGTCATATAGCTAAATTGTAGCTGAAACACCCCCCCATTCTAGTCATATAGCTGAATTGTAGCTGAAACACCCCCCCATTCTAGTCATATAGCTGAATTGTAGCTGAAACACCCCCGCATTCTAGTCATATAGCTGAATTGTAGCTGAAACACCCCCCCATTCTAGTCATATAGCTGAATTGTAGCTGAAACACCCCCGCATTCTAGTCATATAGCTGAATTGTAGCTGAAACACCCCCGCATTCTAGTCATATAGCTGAATTGTAGCTGAAACACCCCCGCATTCTAGTCATATAGCTGAATTGTAGCTGAAACACCCCCCCATTCTAGTCATATAGCTGAATTGTAGCTGAAACACCCCACAGGAGAACCATTCTGGTCATATAGCTGAATTGTAGCTGAAACACCCCCGCATTCTAGTCATATAGCTGAATTGTAGCTGAAACACCCCACAGGAGAACCATTCTGGTCATATAGCTGAATTGTAGCTGAAACACCCCCGCATTCTAGTCATATAGCTGAATTGTAGCTGAAACACCCCACAGGAGAACCATTCTGGTCATATAGCTGAATTGTAGCTGAAACACCCCCGCAATCTAGTCATATAGCTGAATTGTAGCTGAAACACCCCCGCATTCTAGTCACATAGCTGAATTGTAGCTGAAACACCCCACAGGAGAACCATTCTGGTCATATAGCTGAATTGTAGCTGAAACACCCCCGCATTCTAGTCACATAGCTGAATTGTAGCTGAAACACCCCCCCATTCTAGTCATATAGCTGAATTGTAGCTGAAACACCCCACAGGAGAACCATTCTGGTCATATAGCTAAATTGTAGCTGAAACACCCCCCCATTCTAGTCATATAGCTAAATTGTAGCTGAAACACCCCCCTATTCTAGTCATATAGCTGAATTGTAGCTGAAACACCCCCCCATTCTAGTCATATAGCTGAATTGTAGCTGAAACACCCCCGCATTCTAGTCATATAGCTGAATTGTAGCTGAAACACCCCCCCATTCTAGTCATATAGCTGAATTGTAGCTGAAACACCCCCGCATTCTAGTCATATAGCTGAATTGTAGCTGAAACACCCCCGCATTCTAGTCATATAGCTGAATTGTAGCTGAAACACCCCCGCATTCTAGTCATATAGCTGAATTGTAGCTGAAACACCCCCCCATTCTAGTCATATAGCTGAATTGTAGCTGAAACACCCCACAGGAGAACCATTCTGGTCATATAGCTGAATTGTAGCTGAAACACCCCCGCATTCTAGTCATATAGCTGAATTGTAGCTGAAACACCCCCGCATTCTAGTCATATAGCTGAATTGTAGCTGAAACACCCCCGCATTCTAGTCATATAGCTGAATTGTAGCTGAAACACCCCCGCATTCTAGTCATATAGCTGAATTGTAGCTGAAACACCCCACAGGAGAACCATTTTGGTCATATAGCTGAATTGTAGCTGAAACACCCCCGCATTCTAGTCATATAGCTGAATTGTAGCTGAAACACCCCCGCATTCTAGTCATATAGCTGAATTATAGCTGAAACACCCCCCCATTCTAGTCATATAGCTGAATTATAGCTGAAACACCCCACAGGAGAACCATTCTGGTCATGTAGCTGAATGATAGCTGAAGCACCCCACAGGCCCACAGTTAAAAAAAACGGGTCCTGTAGCTGAATTGTAGGTGAATCTCCCCTCAATGACCAGCACCCACCTTGAACGTCATGGTCAACCCTTGAGTGCCGGCGGGCAAAAAGGCACTCTTCAGGGTCTGAACCACCTCGGTGGATTCGTAGGCGCTGGCCTGTACAGCACCAGGTCCAGGTTTCAGGGTCCAGGGGTTCAGTCATTAGGGTTCAGACAGCTGGCAGGGTGCACATTTCCCCCCAACGATTCCCCGAAGGGGCCTGAGGGTGGCTTACCAGGGGTGGGCCCATATCAGGACAAAAGAGCACTGGGTGACAGGGTGCTCACTTGATTAGGGTTTATTTTGGTATATTTTGTACAATTTGTATACGGTACCGTAGAACCGGATAGGGTTCGCGCCAGTGCTTATTTTAAGGATTTAGACAAACCCTCATCTCGTGGTGCCTGATTTTTTGACTTTCTAAAAGCTCAGATTTATAGTGAATCTGAGGCGAAGCCTTGTGGGGTGTGGGGGGGGGGACGCCCGAGCCCCCCGCCATGGGGGTCCCGAAGCCCCCGAAGTTTAAAAACCGTCTCCCGCGAAACATAGTATTTCTTCATTCAAAATGCGTTATATTCAGTGTTCAGGGTAGCATCAAGGTTGGGGCATAAGGTCACTTATTCAGCTGCCTAGTGCCAATAATTCCCAGTTGCCACAAAAGTCTGCAATGATTCCTACTGCCCTACTGGACCTTCCTGCGTTCCTTCTGCTCTAGCCAGGCTATAATGGCTTCCTGAGGGTGACCTCAGTATGGTGAAAGGCTTTGGGTCTGGTGCTTAAGCTGAATGCTGTTCCGCTGTGGGTTATTGATATACCTCACAGCTGAAGCTGCCCTCCCAATAGTGCATGATGATTGTGCCCATGTGCTCCTGAACCTTGCTGGCTTGGATGACCTTCAGTGTCTTGTCCTTGTTCATCCAGAACAAGTAATAGACCAGCATGAATGCTGTGAGCATGTCGACTGGTGGGAAGCTTTGTTGCAAGACTTTGTGCACTAGCCGGGCTGTCTCTGTGTACTTGTTCAAGCTGTCGTTCAAGCCGCGATTCGTCAATCCATGTGAATACGTGATCAATAAATCCGCGAATCGCCGTATTTTAAGTAAGATTATTGGAAGGCCTTCATCCCAGACCAGAAGAAGAGGCCGATTGCCATTTACTGAACAGCCCTGCTAGATTGTGCTGCGAGATAGACGGCAGTGGTGTCATGCCGATTTTTATATTTGGTACTGGAACTAACACGCACCCCCTCAAATAGTTTTTGGCCTGTGACTTCCAGGTTCCCACAGCATCAATTCTTAAATTGTTTTTACTGCGCACAGTCTTCGCGCACCCCGAAAAACAATTCATTAAATGCGAAGTGAAACCGGTTCTACGGTATATACAATTGTTTGTATACCGTATTTCTCACAGGAGTCCTAGGGTGGCTCACCAGGGGTGGACTCTTATGGGGCCCGAACAAAACTGGGTGACTGGGTGCACATTTCACACAATTCACACCATTTATTTCCTTATTTCTTTCTTACAGTTCACACTGCGCGCCGGGAGGACCAGCTGCGGCCATTTGGGTGCAACCGGAAGACACAAGCCGCCCTAGCCTAACTAGCTAGCCTCGCTCTTGTTTGATGGTAACCGTGCAGATGTGGCTTTGACCCCGAGCTGTGCTGTTTACTTCACCCGCACGCCCCTAGGGGAGCCGTAGTTTTCTTTCTTTCTTAACCACTGTGCAACCGGGGAGGCGAATTTGGAAACATATCCTGTATTATAAGCCGGGGGATGGGTCCGACCCCCTAGGCAACAGGGTCCTTATCAGGCGTATAATTGAATCGTTGGCAGCCTTAGGCAGTCGGTTTCTATACCGTAGAATCGCTTTGACTCCGCTCGTAACTAATTAATTATTGAGGTGCGCGGACATGGCTGCGCGCTAATATTAATTCAAAAGCTGCGCAGAGCGTCAGTCAGGTGCCCAAACAACTATTTTGGGGTGCGCGCTTCGAATTAAAAACAGCAAATATAAAAAATCACGCGCTCGCGCGCGACTGTTTGATTTGACATCCGTCGAGTGATACTTACGCCAATCCCCATTGCGAAGCTCGATCCTGGGTATTGCTGACCGTGTACTATCCTTGCTAGCATCAAACGAGGTTTTAACTAAGTTTTACTGAACTGGCTGAAAGTGCTGCACGGAAGGAAATTTATATTATTTCCAGTGATGCGCGATGTTAAATTAAATTACCTGCTGTGCAACGTTCAATTAAATTACAATTTTGTCGCTGCACGACCGTTTTTTAAATTCTTTCTGGGGTGCGAACGTAAAAAATACGTTTTTGGTGCGCGGAGTCTAAGAAGTTCTCCGGTATCCAACAATGATGTGAGTGCCCAATGTCAGACCTCCCCATTCAAACTTCAACGCAGGGGCAACACGTCCACACTTCTAAGGCAGACACACCGGGTTTTATCCCGATCAGGCCTTTGGGGGCCGCTGCGGCTGGTGAACTTGTAGCCCCCCAAAAGAAACATCGATCGCCCTGGAGGTATGTTACAGCAGGTAAGTCCTGTTGCTTAGCCCACCGCTGGCCATAGGCCGGCCCAGGTTTGTCCGTATTGGACCAGTGGCAGCTGCCCAGTGATTGCTGCGCAGCGGCCTGCCAAAGCTGATCCAGTACACACTCAAGTACTTGCATCTTAATCCAAAGAATTAAACAAATCCGAGAACATGTTTACCGTCACAGGCTTGCAGCAGAGGCTCAATGGCCTAAGCAAGCATTTGGCTCATACTCTCCCACGAGTCCCACCAGGCCATCTGGCCATGGCTGGGAGCTGCTAGAGCTGCGCCATGGCAAGAATGCAGGAACATGCAAGCATGTCAGATGCTCGCTGGCATTATAATGTTTGGGCTTCACAAAATATGAAGCTGGCCGTCAACCCTAGAAAACCTAACATGCTTGCATGGGAACTTGCACACGGCCGTGCAACAATGTGCAAGCACTGCTTTTGCAGTGCTCAACAGCATGCCAGCATGGTGTAATGACTGTTGAGAATGCTGAAAAGCACTCTTGCCAGACAAACAGCACACGTCAGGCAATCTCGCTGCTCGCTTCCCTCCCGAACTGCTCATCAGTTATGCGTCATCATCACCCGCCTGCGAGGCACCTACCTGCAGGTACAGCACGACCATGTACGCCGCGACGAATAGCGAGTACAAAGCGACGTGCTGATACTTCCGCGACATCTCCACAGCTGCAGCGACCTTCTGCTGCACTGCCTTGGCAATTTCCTCGTTCGTGGGGTGCTTGTCAGTCAGGGGCACGCCGGACTTCGCAAAGCGCTCGCCCCTGTCATACTGCTGCGCTACCACTGAGGCTTTCCTTCCCTCGGCATCACCACCTGCGCCGCGTGCGGGTGTTAGTTGCTTCATTTGTTCCTTCTTCAGGTGAACAACGGAGCGCGTTTGATTCAAAAAAATGTGCCAACCTGCGTAATCATCGTCAGGGTAGTCCTGAAAGGAGCTGGACTCCATATTGTTGACCTCCGACAGTGTATATCAAACGGGACGGCGTACGCAAACTCTGCCACGAGATAACCAACTGAGTCGGAGTAGCGAGGCGGTTAAGAGAGGGAAAACAGGACGCATAATTCGAATAATGCGGACATGCCGAACCGTATTCTGCCGTGCGTTGATGACTAATAATACCATTAGCTAGAAGTTGAAACATGCTCAGAGAACCCCCGCAGAGAACCTCACTGAGAACATTCCTGATAAGAGGTCTGCGGTTTTCGTGATTTGTTTAGAACAGTGCAAAGAGGAACAGTGCATACCCGCTGGGCCCTGCTGAACGCTCGGCCACGTGGGGCTGGTATGGATTAGGGAATGAAGCTACGCTCAATTCCTACGCTCAATTCCTACGCTCAATTTCTACGCTCGGCCACGTGGGGCTGGTAGGGAATGAAGCTACGCTCAAATCCTACGCTCAATTCCAGCTAGGATGGACAGCCTGGGCCGTGATGCACACATGGCATAATCCTATGTGAGGGGTAGGAACATGGATCCCGGCGCTCTAGTTGGGGGAGAGAGAAGATCGTGAGGCGGGTTCGATCCCTCAACCTCGTGATTCTTGTGTCGTGACAGCAAAAGGTATATCGGGGCAAAATCGTGGCCAGGGGGGATTTGGCGGTATGGTGGTATGGCAGTATAGGCGTATAATTTTTGAGGGAGGGTGTGGAGGGGGGGTGGCTGGCGGTACAGCGGCATGGCGGTATAGGCGGTATGGCGGTATAAGGGCCTGAGGGAGATTGTAGTGGGGGGACCTTACGGTACTGCGGTATGGCAGTATGGCGGTATAAGGGCCTCATCAATGAGGGTGTACAGGGGGGAGCTTGCGGTACAGCGGTATGGCGGTATAAGGGCATGAGGGTGTCAAAAACGTTACACCTCTGGGCCCGCTCAAAGCTCAGCCGCGTGGGCGCCCACCTGTTCAGAAGGGAGAAAAGAAGAAACTAAAAGGAAGAGGGGGGGAAAGGAACAAAAGGAAAGGCCGGAAAGGCAAAGAAGACCAAGTCCGACATTAGAGACAAGCCCTCAACAACTGAAAGCCTACAAAAAAAAACGCAAAAGCAAGCGTATCCTACCCCTGCTTGGCCGCGAGGGCGCCCTACTGATCAGAGGGGAGAAGAGAATAAACTAAAAAAGGGGGCAAAAAAAAAGACCAAAAGGGAAGGCCGGAAAGCCGGAAAGGCAAACGAGACCAGCGCCTCAGAATCCCTAGAGACTAATCCTCAACAATGCCCACAACACGGTCCACAAAAGCAAGTGCATCCCACCACTGCTCAGCCTGGTACAGCTGGTGGAAGTTAGTGGCATCGCCCGGAGGACCTGTCCACCCCCGCTCCCATAACTGCTCCCTGACACTAGGGCACTGCAAGCATACATGTAGCACATCCTCCACCTGCTCGCTATCCCCCGTGCCCAACACCGCTGGCAGCAGCGTGCCTCTCGCCGCTGACCGTTGCGCCGTCCTTTGGCATCAGCCGTGTCGATCGCGCCGATCGCAATCGCAAATTTATGCGCACACAAGCACACTCCCTCTGGCTAATGCGGCTCCTGGCTTGCGCCAGCACGGCACCCGCCGATGACTGGAACCAAGCGCGGTAGGTCGCCGCAGATCTGTGCTCAGTGGTAGGGTCCCTGGGATCCCCACTGCTGCTTGCGTCCAGCTGTGCCCGCTCGTAGGCTGCGTCGACGAGTGCCAACACCTCAGCAAGGAGGGTGTACAGGGGACTTGGTGGTATGGCGGTATGGCGGTATAAGGGCATGAGGGAGGGTGTGGAGAGGGGCGGGGGTCTGGCGGTACGGTGGTATAGCGGTATGGCGGTATAAGGGCCTAAGACAAAGCGTGGAGGGTTGTATCCGTGTCAAAGGGCTTGAGTGTTATGCACTGATGACGGGATGGTACCGTCAAAAGGGCAGTATATTCGCCGTACCAGTGCCATTTCTCCTTTGAGCTAGGAGCCCCGAGACTTGAAATCCTAGCTAAAAATACAGGAAATAAGGCTTTGCATGATGGATCGTTTCAGTTGGACAAAGCTGTGCGGAAACATTATATCACAGTGAGAGGCTAGCTTTGGCCCAACGGTGACAGATTCTCTCAGTCGAGTTCTAATCACTCCCGTTCGTCCCAAAGTTGGCCAAATTAGGGGTTAGGTTACAAAGGCTATGTGGTAAAGTGTTGCGTAAAGACTAGATGGATCCCTTGGTCATCTTTCACAATAGTGGATGCCTCCAACTTACCGCATTCTGTCATAGACACCCGCATTCCTTCTTGGTAGCCCCCTAATGTCCGCCATGGCCGGCCTAACACTGTCGGGTCTGATCCGCTCAGTGGAACACCGAGCATCAGTCCCTCCATAATGTGCAATTGTGCATGGTGCCTAATACACACTGAAATGGACAGCGAGGCCGGTAAGTTGCCATTTAATCAGTGCATATTGTGTTTAAGTTTATACACTGCCTCTTGCAATAAGACGAGGCCATTCATAATTAATCGCTGGAAGAGGCATGACAGCAAACTGCTTTACATAAGGGTTAGGAGGGTTAGGGTTTCTAAACTTGGGTGGATAAATCCAAACCCCTCATGTCAAGCAGTTTTCAGTCCTCTCCCAGCAGACGCCAAGGGTGGGTGTCCATGTAGTTTGGCTGCACACTGGTAACTGAGTCAACCCTTACTTGACGCACATACACTTTCCCATCGCTGAGGCCACACTCACTAATTTTATTATTTTTGTTCATTACGATTGTAGGGGTCTCCAAGCAGGGGTAAAGCATGGTTGCTTTCGCCCTCAATAACCGGTTAAAAGAAGGGAACCCCACAATAGGAAAGGTGAAGTCGGACGCGGGTAAGTTCGACCGGTTCAAGCTCAAGTTCCGGGCCACGATCTCATGGCATGTTGTAGAGGCCTCTACGGTCACTGATGACGACGACACCAAGGATGGCTCGGGCAGGTCGCTGTGGCTAGTGGGTGAGAGCATATCTGATGAGGTCAGGGTGGGCGTTCGTCACCTCTCTATGTGTTCTCTCAGAGAGGGACGGACGCCCTGAGAGAGCTCATAGACACTCGGAGGTGACGAACGCCCCGACCTCGTAAGATGTGCCCTCTCCCTCCGGCCACAACGAGTTGTTGGAGCCATCCTCGGTGTCGTCATCATCATACATCAGTGACCGTTAAGGCCTTAACAACATGCCACAAGATCACAGCCCGGAACTTAAGCTGGAGCCGGTCGAACTTACCCGCGTCTTGCTTATGTCGTGTTTCCACTGGTATTCTGTCGGGCAACCGACATGGTTTAGTTCAGGCTCAATTTCGACCCAACTGCCGCAAACCGACACGGTTTAGCCTTTCTGAAACCACGCATTCGAGAATAGCCTATACCTCGTCGATGACCAGGTTTAAGCTATTCTGTGAGTTGGTTGCTTCTTGGTTTAAGGAACCATCTCCGCGCGAAAGATCGTTCGGCATTAAACACGCCATTTCTATAGCCAGATCGAAATAAGCGGCGACACTTGTGGTCCGAGGTCACAAATCGTCGCAGAACGTCTCGGCGCCCCTAGATCAGACCTCTGGCAGCAGGAAGTTCGCTGTGAACTTCCTGGATTTCAGTGGAAACAGTTTTGGTTTAAGGCGTGAAAAAATCACGATTGCGAGCAACCGGATTCAAACCGCGCTGGTTTAAGGCACCAGTGGAAACACCCCCTTAGGCTGTGTTTCCACTGGCGATTTTGGATTCCTTAATCAGGGTTGGTTGAAATGCAGTTGGTCGCGAAGAATTCCTTAATCCGTTTGGTGTTTCCACTGAAATCGGACTGGAACCAACGAAGAAATGCTACAGCCAGCTGTAGCGCTGCCCCAACAGGATCCAGATCGGACCTCAAATGGAACGAATCCTCTTGCATGGCGACATCAAGCGGTCAAAAGTCTGCACAATGGTGCAACATGCCATAGCAATGGCGCCACATGCTTACACGACTAAGCTTTTGCGCAAATCCAGAAGGTAACTACTCAAACGCGGGAACTAGTCCGTTCGCGTTGTAAAACACAGGCCTGGTGCTCTGCCGCCATCCAATATGCACCGATTACGCACTGATGATGCACCTTTGCGATCTCCGCACCACAAGTGCCGCCTCTGGTTTCTATCAGACAAGTAAAATAGCGGCGATACGATTCAAAGATCTTTAACGTTGTGAGCGCATAGTGACCAAGTAGGCAACCAACTTTCGGATTAAGCTAATCCTGGTCCTCGACGAGGATTAAGCTATTCTTTTTTCGGAGGCTTAATCCGTCCTTAATCCGTGTCAGTTGCCGTCGGTTGCCACATTCAGCGTCCTTAATCCGAGTCGGTTGGATGAGGAATCGCCAGTGGAAACACGGTCTTAGCAACTGCTTCGAGACCCCTGCAAGCGGGCAACGACCAAACACATTCAAAATTCAAATTAGTGACGCGTGGCCACAGATGGCGAACACCACGCACCATGTTGCCAACATTCGACGACCATATTTACGCACTTCTGTGTTTGTTCTAATTCTCACGGGTTCTTAAGGCCCAGGGACAGCAGGCAATCAAAACGAAGGTAAAGAGAATGCCGATGCGGCGTGGATTTTGGGAAGTACAGGTTGACGAGACGCTCAAACAGACACATTGTTGGGAGCAGGATTCGACTTCCGAAACGAACGGGATACCGTGACGCCGTAGGTTCCACATGAGGTCGTGCACCTGCCATCTGACCTGACATGGGTAGATTACTACTTGGTTGCATGGACATTACGACATTCAAATTTTGACCAGCTGAACCAGATGCCGTACACCAACCGCCGATATGATCTGGAGTCGTTAGTAGCGTGGTTTGAACATTTACACCGAGTATCAGGAGGCGACCGTGCACTGCACTCCATGATAATGAGAGACCCAAAGAAAAATCGGTGGCGATTCGCATTGGACGTTCTCACCCTCTGCGCTATCTCAGCTTCGTCCTGTTTGCGCGGCTATCTTGGAAGTGGGCACGAAATACGCCTGCAGAGTGAGGGTCCATGCATTGTTTACCACATGCACTCGAAGATGACATGCATGTTTTTTGTCGACGTTTTGACCTCACTCGCATGTCCACATCCGCGTGTCGTCGGATGGAATGGCGTACACACGTACATGTCGCACCAGATGTCGAACATGAAATATCATCCGAAGTCCGCATGCGCGCATGCAATGAAGTCGTAGTATTGTCGCCCATCAACTTGAAATGCGACCATGAGATTGTTCTGGACTTTGACCATCTTGATAAGCATCCATGCCGCCCTACAAACGCCCCTCCACCCGAATCCCCCACCCGAAGTATAACCACGCCGAGTCTTGTTAACCGCTGATGCCTGCATGCAGCAGGCCTGTCCACCGGGTGCCATCTCCAGACCATGCGGTCGACGACAGGGGAGACCGCCCTTAATTTTAGCTGTGAGACAGAAATCCACCCGGAAAGCAGCTGGGGAAACGACCCGCCGGGCGACCCTCCAGCCTCCGACGCATCGTCATCAGCGGACGGCATGACGTCAATGTTCCGGTTCGACCAGCAGTTCGCAGGTAGAGAAACAAGCCTGTGCCGTTTTGGACACCCATGCCAGCAATTTTCGAGGCCCTCCGTGCGTGTCCGCTCAGAATGATGGAGCGGTCGATCACCCAGCCGTTGGTGACTAAGGGAGACCATGTGAATCGGGCAGCCCATGAATAACTTGGGACATACAGCTCTGGTCGCCGTCAGGTCTATAGGCCGCCTCTCTTTCGTAAGGCAAATGCGTCAGCGCGGGCAGTTTCTTAATCGCATGGTCAATCCTCAATCTACGTGCAAAATGTCATGGTTAATGCATGGCCGTCCTTGTGGCCGTTGGCTCTCCGGTGTCTGACAGTCCTAAATCCCTCAGGGCAGTTGGAGGAGCTGGGGTATTTGAACATCCAGATGGCAGATGGCGGAGCTCGGTTGTCTGACCGTGAACCGTCCCCAAAGCAGCTAAAATAGCTGGAGTATCTGACCTTCCCATTGGCAGTTGGAGGAGCTGAGCAGTCTGCCTGTCCTGTCCTCCAACTGGCAGTTGGAGGAGCTGGGGTATCTGTCCAGCCCGAGTGGCACTTTAGGAGCTAAGGTATCTGACAAGCCCAGTGGCAGTTGGAGGAGCCCTGGAGTCTGACTGTCCTACTGGCAGTTGAAGGAGCTGGGGTATCTGACCAGCCCAGTGGCAGTTGGAGGAGCCCTGGAGTCTGACTGTCCTAATGGCAGTATAAAACAGCTGGACTGTTTGACCAGCCCAGTGGCAGTTTAAGGGGCCCAAGAGGCTGACTGACCAACTGGCAAAAATAGGGACTCAGGTGTCTGACTGTCCTAATGGCAGTTTGAAGAGCTGGGGTATCTGACTAGCCCAGTGGCAGTTGAAGGAGGCCGAAAGGCTGACTAACCGAGTGGCAGTTGTAGGGCTCAGGTGTCTGACCATCCTAATGGCAGTTTGTGGAGCTGGGGTATCCGACTAGCCCAGTGGCAGTTGAAGGGGCCGAGAGGCTGACTGACGTAATCATGGTAGCACAGTGGCTGACCCTGAGCCGTATCGAGCCGTATCATGGCACTTTGGTAGTATAACCCAGCTGAACCTTTGCCGTATTGCGCCGTATCATGCCGTACCGTGCTAACATGGTCCTAATAACAGTTGGAAGAGCTAGGGTATCTTACCATTCCAATGGCAGTTGACGGAGCCCGTGCGTCTGATAGACATTGTGACACTTAGGGGAGGGGAGCTGGGGAATCAGACCATTCGACTGGCAGTTGGAGGAACGAAGGTACCTGTCAGTCCTAAATCCGCATGGTAGTTGGAGGAGCTAAGGTACCTGTCAGTCCTAAACCCTCATGGCAGTTGGAGGAGCTAAGGTACCTGTCAGTCCTAAATCCTCACGGCAGTTGGAGGAGCTAAGGTACCTGTTAGTCCTTAACCCTAAACCCTAAATCCTCATGGCAGTTGGTGGAGCTGGATTATCCTACCATCCCAGCGGCAGTTGCACGAGTTCTGGTGTGTTTGACAGTTTTCTTGCAGTTGGGAGATACAGGGCATCAGACCATCATCGAGGTAGCTGCAGGCCCTCAGGTGTCTGGATTTTCCCAATTCCTAATGGAGTTGGAGGAGCT
Source organism: Limnomonas spitsbergensis (assembly GCA_037349105.1). Lineage (NCBI taxonomy): Eukaryota > Viridiplantae > Chlorophyta > Chlorophyceae > Chlamydomonadales > Limnomonas > Limnomonas spitsbergensis. Next base: position 1,256,022 of record JAYJMM010000101.1, on the reverse strand, counting down.
GGGGTTCCTGACCCTCCCAGTGGTTACTGTACGAGCTTGAGTGCCTGACAGCCTTCACGGCAGTTGGAAGAGGTGGGTGGTACCTGACCATCCCATCCTAGTGGCAATTGGCGGTGCTTCAGTCTGATTTCATGTATGACCCCCCTTCATGTCACCCCCGCAGGCCTGAAGTATACAATCTGTCCAGCTGCTGTTCCAGGCCTGTGCTGGGAGCAAGTGGCTGTCCCAAACCTCCCGCAGCATGATCCCCTTCGCTTCGACGTGACACTTGTGAGCATGGTTCTTGCGTGGTTGGGTGTGGGGCTTGAAGCTTGGGCCTTACAGTCTATGATGGCTTGAGCAGGGGAGCTTGCACAGTAAGTGGCCTATGCGACAAGTGTGCAATGTAGAGCTCAGAGACCATATTGCTTGGTTGCCAGTCTGCCATGTCGCAAAGCCATGCGCATGTCACAAGTTGCCTGGGCACACGCATCACCTGGGGGCTGAGCCAAAGACACAGCTTTTAAAAAGTGCAATGTAATGCAATGTAAAGATGTAATGATTACTACCCAAGCTTTGCATTTTGAACTCTGGTGAACCATGGCCTGAACCATGGACCCTGAGATCCTGATGCATGTACCCTGAATTGTGCCATGGGCTAGTAGCCCCAGCAACAGGGCTTACAGCTCCCCGAGCTACGCTCTTCCCTTAACCCACACGCCCCTAGGGGGGCGTAGTATCCTTTCTTTCTTTCATGCAGCACCAAGCCCTGTCAGCCATACGGCAGCTTGTAGCTGAGGTGTAGCTGAATCAGCCTCAGATATTGTGTGACATGTTGCACATTGCTTATATTTGTTTGACCTCAATATTTTGGTGATGCCTGCTGCTGCCTGCCCGATTTCCTGATGACTTTCTGGTCTGGTTTCCAGCCTAATTTATTTGCCTTACTTACGGCAATCGCCTTTTCATGTACTCAATGCACTTATCTGCCTTACTTACCAGCCTTTACATAAGCCTGGTTAACTGCCTTCTTTACTTGCCTGTCCATACTCCATACGCCTTATATATTCATCTGCCTCAATAACCTGCCACATGTCTTGTAGCTTGTTTCCCCCCGGTTCGCTCTGCCTGGCCCTTTCGTTAAAGGATGTGGGTGGTTGCATCAACTTTGTTACAACCAAGTGTCTGATGCTGCACAGAGGAGCTGTAGATCTGGGACTGTGGGACAGGCTTGGAGCATCCAGGAGACGTGCACGCCTGGTCTGCATATGCTCATGGTGAGAGGGGGTTTGGATCCATTGCGAGGGACGTTGCCTTGAAGGGAAGAAGACTATACCCCGCATGGCGTAAGGTTAAGGAAACAGTGCAGCTTGTGCCAAGGCCGCGTCCGATACCATCATAACAGAAGAAGATCTCATGAGCTGGTACGGTGGTTTGTGCTTTCGGCTGTATGTGTTTGACTGTCGGATTGGCGATTCATGATGCTAGGAAGTACTCTAAATTACCTCTAATCTGTTCAGATAAATAATACTGATTTGAATGTGTCACCAGGTAGAGTGATGAAAGTATTTCACCTGGTGGATCTCCTCCTACTTTGCGCTGATCACAATTCATGCCAACCTGCTTGGCAACAAAAACAACGGCCACTTAAGAGATTCGTGAGAGATCTCTCCAATGCTCAGCAAACACGGTGCATTTATTCATTTTCTTAGCCCTTCACTTCAGCCTAAGCCCTTGACCTCACCACCTTCACCCTGAACCCTTCACCCCCTGCCGTCACCCTGAAGCCTAAACACTACCACCTTCACCCTAAACACTCACCCCCCTACATCTTGGACCTTACACCCTCAAACCCCTAACACCCCCACCGTAACCCTACCCACTTTCACCCTAAACCCATCACCTCCTACATGCTACCTTCACCCTAAACCCTACCACCTTCAACCTAAACCCTCAACCCCTACGACTTTCACCCTTAACCCTACCTCCTTCACCCTTGATCCCTGCAGGCCACTAATGACGGCTTGACGCAGCAGTGCTTGCAAGCTGTCCGTCCTGGCAGCATCCATGGAGCCGTGCGTCCCACCATGGAGACCTGCAACGTCAGTCGCGCTGCCCAGCAGTGGAGATTGAGCGGCACGTTACCGATGACCACCGGCAGTAGTTGTGGATTGCATCCTGGCGTTCGCATCTTGCCTCAAGGAGCAGCACTTCGACCCGCTCCCTTACTGCTTTGTGACACCCAGGTGCGTATCTGCTGGCGCTACTTGACGCAAAATGCTCTGCTGTAGTCCTTGGGTATTTTATAGCAGTGCGTATAGGTGAACTGCGATGCGGGCGCGCTCCGATTCAAACTTACTGCGGACCGGGCGCACTGCGGGACAAGCCTACACACTGCAGCATGGGCACACTGCGGTACTTACATGCATACTTCGGAACGGGCACATTGCAGTACAACAGGCACACTGCTGCATGGGCACACTGCGGTACGTACATGCATACTGTGGAACGGGCACATTGCAGTACAGCAGGCACACTGCTGCATGGGCACACTGCGGTACGTACATGCATACCGCGGAACGGGCACATTGCAGTACAGCAGGCACACTGCTGCATGGGCACACTGCGGTACGTACATGCATACTGCGGTACATGCATACAATGGGACTTCAATGTTTTAATTCATTCTTTTTTTCTTAAGGCTTTAATGAACTTGGAGAGCAACCTGGCTGCTTCATTTCATCATTTGGCGCAGTAGCTAACAAGACACGGATCGATGGAAGTGCTCTGACACGCTAGTGGTTCTCCGTGGTGAATTATTTTATGTATTTATATCCATGCCAGTCTTTGTTTCTAAGATCCGCTAGAACAGCTTCGGCTCCGTTACGCAGCCACGCGAGCACAGTGATCTCGACCTCGCTGGCGCGATGACTTATGGGCCAGTGGCCCCATTTGTGGACAGCTATGCTGCTTTGGCCACCATCGAACTTTTTAAAATCTCCACTTTCTCCATCTGAATCCAACGAGCTTCAACAATGAGGCGGCTAAACTGTTGCATGCACTCTGCCCCTTTGTAGAGCGACTCCTACCCTGGTGGCATCCCAGACTTGGCTGCTGCTTGCAGCGCATGTAAGCGATGGTTTGTTTAACTCTGATTTGATTACTATGTGTGGCCTTTAGCTGCCTCTGCCTTTGCATGTCTTAGAATGGTGCAGACACTGCTTAGGTGATTTTGGTATGGAACTCAACCAATGATTAGTAAGCAAGTGCCCACTGTGACTGTCACCTCCAACGCTCTCTTCATCAACATCACCGCGCCCCAGGCAACGACAGTGACAATCACGGCCGATGCGGCGCAGAACGTCGTCTTGTACGCACCAAACCTCTTGACCCTGACCATCACATCCTCAGCCACGGAACTCACCTTCCAAGCATCTGCTCCTAAGACTGTCACTCTCACCATCCCCGCCGGTGCATCCGTCAATAGCATCACTGTGCCGATCCCTGCGGTGTGCGACACTTGCCCGCCCCTGGGATACGTTGCAAGCCCCCCTCCCCGTCCTCCCATCCCCCCATCTCCTCTCCCTCCTGTTGCACCGTCGCCCCTCCCCCCCTCCCAACCTCCTCCCTCACCTTCCTCCCCTCCCCTACCGTTTCCACCCTCACCACCCCCACCATCTCCTCCCTTTCCTTCACCGCCCTCTCCGGCCACCCCGTCTCCCTTACTCCCCTCTCCCTCTCCACCCTCCCCTCCCCCACTGCCTCCACCCTCACCTCCCCCACCCTCTCCTCCCTTCCCTTCACCGCCCTCTCCATCACCCCCGTCTCCCTTAACCCCCTCTCTCTCTCCACCCTCCCCTCCCCCACCGTCTCCACCATCACCTCCCTTCCCTTCACCGCCCTCTCCATCACCCCCGTCTCCCTTAACCCCCTCTCCCTCTCCACCCTCCCCTCCCCCACCGTCTCCACCCTCCCCTCCCCCACCCTCTCCTCCCTTCCCTGCACCGACCTCCCCATCCCCCCCGTCTCCCTTACCCCCCTCTCCCTCTCCACCATCCCCTCCCCCACAAACTCCACCCTCCCCTCCCCCACACTCCCCTCCCCCACCCTCACCTCCCTTCCCTTCACCGCCCTCTCCATCACCCCTGTTTCCCTTACCCCCCTCTCTCTCTCCACCCTCCCCTCCTCCACCGTTTCCACACTCACCACCCTTCCCTTCACCGCCCTCTCCATCACCCCCGTCTCCCTTACCCCCCTCTCGCTCTCCACCCTCCCCTCCCCCACCGTCTCCACACTCACCTCCCTCACCCTCTCCTCCCTTTCCTTCACTGACCTCCCCATCCCCCCCGTCTCCCTTACCCCCCTCTCCCTCTCCACCCTCCCCTCCCCCACTGCCTCCACCCTCACCTCCCCCACCCTCTCCTCCCTTCCCTTCACCGCCCTCTCCATCACCCCCGTCTCCCTCAACCCCCTCTCTCTTTCCACCCTCCCCTCCCCCACCGTCTCCACCATCACCTCCCTTCCCTTCACCGCCCTCTCCATCACCCCCGTCTCCCTTAACCCCCTCTCCCTCTCCACCCTCCTCTCCCCAACCGTCTCCACCCTCCCCTCCCCCACCCTCTCCTCCCTTCCCTTCACCGACCTCCCCGTCCCCCCCGTCTCCCTTACCCCCCTCTTCCTCTCCACCCTCCCCTCCCCCACCGTCTCCACCCTCCCTTCCCCCACCCTCCCCTCCCCCACCCTCACCTCCCTTCCCTTTACTGCCCTCTCCATCCCTACCGTCTCCCTTACCCCCCTCTCCCTCTCCACCCTCCCCTCCCCCACCCTCTCCTCCCTCCCCTTCACCGACCTCCCCATCCCCCACGTCTCCCTTACCCCCCTCTCCCTCTCCACCCTCCCCTCCCCCATCATCTCCAACCCCCCCTCTCCCACCCTCTCCTCCTTTCCCTTCACCCCCCTCTCAATCACCCCCGTCTCCCTTACCCCCCTCTGCCTCTCCACCCTCCCCTCCCCCACCATCTCCAACCCTACCTCCCCCACCCTCTCCTCCTTTTCCTTCACCGACCTCCCCATCCTTCCTGTCTCCCTTACCCCTCTCTCCCTCTCCACCGTCAATTCCCCCATCCCCTCCACCTTCACCACCACCACCCTCTCCACCCTCTGCTTCACCCACCTCCCCACCTCCGCCCTCCACCCCTCCACCCTTTCTTTCACAACCGCCCCCCTCTCCCACCTTTCCTTCACAACCGCCCCCCTCTCCCACCTTCCCCTCACCACCGTCCCCCTCTCCCCCCTTCCCCCCTTTACCCTACCCCTCACCCCCCTCCCCCTCTCCCTCCTCCACTCCTCCACCCTTACCCTCATCACCGTCCCCCTCTCCCCCCACCACTCCTCCCCCCTCACCACCCTCCACCTTTCCACCCTCCCCCTCTCCCCCCTCCACACCTCCACCATTTCCCTCATCACCCTCCCCCTCTCCACCTTTCCCATTACCACCCTCCCCCTCTCCACCTTTCCCTTCACCACCCTCCCCCTCTACCCCTCCACCATTTCCCTCATCACCCTCTCCCTCTCCCTCCTCTAACCCTCCAACATTTCCCTCACCACCCTCCCCCTCCACCCCCCCCACCCCTCCACCATTACCGTCACCACCCTCCCCCTCTCCCCCCTTCATCCCTCCACCCTTCCATTCACCACCCTCCCCCTCTCCACCCTTTCCCTCACTGCCCTCCCCCTCGCCGCCCTCCCCCTCGCCACCCTTACCAACTCCACCCTCTCCCTTCTCCTTAACCCCCTCTCCATTACCCCTCTTGCCCTCACCCCCCTCCCCCTCCCCCACTCCACCGTCATCCGCCCCGCCCTTCCCCTCATCGACCTCAACACCCTCGCCTTCACCGCCCTCACCCTCTCCACCCTCACCCTTACCACCTTTGCCTATTCCACCCTCATCGCCCTCACCCTCTCCACCCTCACCCACCTCGCCTTCAACACCCTCACCCCCAGCACCCTCGCCCCCAGCACCCCCACCGTTGCTACCCTTGCCCTCTCCACCCTCTCTGCCCTCACCCTGTCCACCCTCACCCCCATCACCCTCGCCCTCAACACCCCCATCACCCTCGCCCCCAACACCCCCACCCTCGCTGCCCTTGCCCTCTCCACCCCCACCCTTACCACCCTTGCCCTCTCAACCCTCACTTCCCTCGCCCTCTCCACCCTCACCCACCTCACCTTCAACACCCTCACCCCCAGCACCCTCGCCCCAAGCACTCCCACCCCCGCTGCCCTTGCCCTCTCAACCCTCACCCTTACCACCCTTACCACCCTTGCCCTCTCAACCCTCACTGCCCTCGCCCTCTCAACCCTCACCCCCAGCACCCTCGCCCCCAACACCCCCACCCCCGCTGCCCTTGCCCTTTTCACCCCCACCCTCGCTGCCCTTGCCTTCTCCAACCACATCGCCCTCACCCTCTCCACCCTCACCCACCTCACCTTCAACACACTTACCCCCAGCACCCTCACCCCCAACACCCCCACCCCCGCTGCCCTTGCCCCCTCCACCGTCACTCACACTACCCTCAACCTTGCCACCCTCACCTTCTTCACCCCCTCTTCCACCCCCCTCCCCCTCCCCTCCCTCACCACTTCCTCCCTCACCACCCTCTCTTTTCTCCACACCACCTACATCTCCCTCTTCCCCATCACCCTCTCCATCACCTCCCTTGCCATCATTCACTTCACCTCCCCCATCCTCCCCGTTTCCACCCTGGCCACCCTCTCCTTCACTATCCTCTTCGTCACCCCCAGCACCACCACCTCTGTCGCCCTCCACCCTTCCTCCCGGGCCAACCTCTCCTCTATCTTTATCACCACCTCTCTCGCCATCCCCACCATCTCCCTCATCGCTCCCCCCTCCACCCTTACCACCACCTCCCTTGCTGCTCTATCCTCCACCCTCGTCATCACTTTCATCACCATCTCCACCTACTCCCTCACCGCTCCCCCCTTCACCCTTATCCCCACTTCCCTCGCCATCCCCACCTACTCCCTCGCCACCCTCTAATACCTCTCAACCCTTCCCTACTACACCCTTATCCTCGCCTCCTTTGCCATCCCCACCGACTACCTCGCCACCATCTTTCTCTCAACTCTCCCCTGCACCCTTTTCCTCGTCTCCCTTGCCATCCCCACGGACTCCCTCGCCACCCTCTCCCTCACCACCCTCTTCCTCTCTACCCTCCCCTTTACCATCTACCTCGTCCCCCTCGCCATCCCCAACGACCACCTGGCCACCCTCTTCCTCTCCACCCTCACCCTCACCCTTATCCTCGCCTCCCTGGACGTCTCCACCCTCTCCGTCACCTACCCTACCCTCTGCCTCGCCACCCTCACCCCCACACGCACCCTTCCCCTCACCCACACCCTCTGCACCACCACCACCACCTCCGTCACCCTCACCCTTACCCTTCCATCTATCTCCGCCTGCTTACCCCGTGATACTTCTTATGTCTCCATCATCCTCAGTTTCCCCACCGCCCCCGTACCTTGAACCCATCGCCTCCGCGACTCCACCGTCCTCCCCACCACACCAACCCTCCTACACTCAATCCTCTCCCTATCCTCCAGTACCCTCCTACCCCCCATCGCTCCCGTCGCCACCGGGAGGTGTTGCCCCTCGCTCATCGGCTGGCTCTCAGCAGACCTCTCTTACGGCCCCTTATCCTCCATTTATCTCTCCTGGTCTCAGAACAGGTGTGATGCACTTCAGGGTAGTTACGGACCTTACATTTCTACTCGGCCGAAGCTAAACTGCCTTCGGCAGTTCGGACGGCTGGCAGGCAGGCAGGCCAAACTGCCGTCCAGATTTGGTCGGCCGTAATATTTATCCTGGTCTCGGCACAGGTGTGATGCACTATTGCACTTCCATCGAAAGGCCCTTAATTTCTAATTACGGTAGTCATGGCCAGCGGGATGAAACTACTGAATATGAATCAGGACATCATGTTGCTTAGTTGAAGGGAGCAGCAGAAGCTGTCGGGTAGTCATGGCCAGGGGGATACTGCCAAAGAATGCAAATCAGGACAGGTGTTGCTTAATTCCAGAGCAGCAGGAGCTGCTGGGCTACCTCTGAACGCATATTGGGACCAAAATCTGCTAAATTTCAAGGAGCACTTGTACCTGCCAGGTCGCCTCGGTCCAAGCAAATACATATTGGGACCCTGCTACCCCCTCCTCATTGTCAGCTAATAGTTATGCTTCTTGGCCTGTGAACATTTTTTGTTGAGATTGTTTTGGTGCTTGAAAAAGGCCGGATGCTGATGCATGCTGCAGGTGTCTCCCTGCTACCCTCTCTCAACCTCACCGCAGCACAGACAGCGGCTGAGGCTGTTGTCACCGCTGCGATCACCGCCAAGGCAAGTGGCACTCGCAGATGCCCCCACTTGGAAATTCCGCATGGCACTTCGGCATGGAATTGTGCCTCTATATGGCAGGATGCCCCCCTCTGTATGGAATGTTGCCTCTGCTTGGCATGGTGCACCGCATGGCCTCATTGCCTGTTGCCTCTGCATGGCATGACGCCCCCCTCTGCATGGAATAGTGTCCCTACACGGCATGTTGCTTCTGCATGGCATGGCGCCCATGCAAGGCGTCCCCCCCCAGCATGGTGCATCTGCATCGGCCCCCTCATGGCGTCCTTGCATGGTGTCCTTGCATGGCACTTGTGGATCCCTCCCAGTTGAGGCTCCTATTGCAGCTGTATCAGGCTACAATGAAGACTCTGTGGAATGCAGAGTCGATTACAACACTCGGTTGGAACGATCCTAGTCTCAGATCACGATATGAGTCGTTGCGGTGACGGCATCTATGCATCAACCTCAGAGCATGTGTCAAGCTGGATTTATCTAGGATCTATCTAGGATCTATCTAGCGTAGTGCAGCTACAATCCAGCTATATACCTTAAGCCGGGGGGGCAGCTGAACCAAGCCTGGTCATTGCCATGTCCCAATCTGCCTATTAGTGGCCCCACAAGGTGGTCTGGTGCGCATTAATGAGCTAATACACATATCAGGCATTCTGATCTGTCAGGCATTCTGATCTGTCAGGCATTCTGATCTGCCAGGCATTCTGATCTGCCACCTCACAATCGTCCTGGCCAACTCTCTGCCTGTGAAGCTGGTTGCCACTGTGGTCTTTGCTGCTGCTGTATCCACACTCGCCGCGGCTGGAGGCGCTATAGGCGGGGCTGTGGCGGCGGCACAGGTGAGTCACTCCAGGAACACAGAAAGCCCTGATATGACCCCCATCCTGCCTTCGGTTCAAGTCACCTCTTCATTCACTCACTCCCCCCTGTAGGCCGCATCCGCAGTTACCCTTGGTGGTGCAGGCATGTCCATCCTGTCCTCGGTCCAATTCTTCTCCCTGACTTCGGGTGTACAGGTGTGTGTTTTCTGCACTGTCCTTGTTACCGGTGTCAAATTTGTAAAAAATCTGCTACTTCATGACCTGTGCCCAAGGGGGATGAAGCAGGCCTGGGCCCCGGGGTGGATGCAACAGGCCCTGTCTGCTGCAGCAGACCCAGGGGGGGGTGCAGCAGGCCCTTCTGCTTGGGTCATCGGCCGTAGCCTGGTAATGACTTGGTCTCAAACAGCCCATTGGTGGCCGCTTAGTGGCCCTCCAAGGTGATATGGTCCAGAAACACAAACGCCATTCTGTGCTGTGTGATGCGGTGCGGTGCCTACCCTAAATCATAGACCCACAGCCCTTTCTGCCTTATGCTACGAAGTGTGCTGTCACACCTTAAACCATAAACCCGCGGCCCTTGCTGCTCTGTGCTGCGCCATCTCGCTGCGGTGCCACCTGACCCTTACACCAGCAGTCCCTTCTCCCTTGTGCTGCAACGGGATGAGCGCTGGCCACTGCTGTTGACTGTGTATCGCCGTTCACGAAAAATTACATCCCTAAAAGCCGTTTTGTACCGCAGGCCAACACGTCGTCAACGTACCGCGCGCTTGCGTGTGAAATGGTGTGGACGTTGTACCGCACAAACATCTTGGGGGGTGACAGTAGGGCACAGTGCGGGAGCGCAGCAGAGCCTTCCGCGGGAGCTGTACCGTCGCCATCCCCACCCTCACCACCGCCGTTGGCGTCACAGCAGCAGCTGCAGACCGGAGTCCACAGACTCTTGCAGGCAGCAATAGGGCGGTTTACCCATTGGTCCCAGCCAGCCTCTGAAGACGAGATCCTGCAGTTGCATGCCTTGCACCAGTCAGGAGTGCTGCCCGGTCGGGGCTTGTGGCGAGAGGCTGTGGAGCGCTGGCGGGAGATGGGAGTGACTGGGGATTTGGCTTCTCGTGGGCGGCCGGTGGCATGTCCGGAGAACAGGGGGGGCCTGATGGCTGGCATCAGGATGCTGCAACAGTCAGACACCTTCATTAGTAACTCGTCGGCCGTGGCCGGCGCAGCGGCTGTTGGAGCTGCGGCCACTCAGTCTGCCAAAGACGCCCTTGGATTGCCAAGTTTTAAGGTGTGTAGGGGCTGGTGCGTGTGTTTGCAGTTCGGTATGTGCGATGGGGGGGGGGGTCGGTGCATGGTGGGGAGTGTTGATATGTGTTTGGTTGTGTGGGTTTGTGGCACTGGTTTCGGACTTCCGGTGGTTGGCGCGTGTCTGTTTGAGTTTGGGTTGCTATGTCCCCCCCGTTTTGCTCCGTCTGGCACCTTTGAAGAGGCTTTGGGTGGTACCTTGAACTGTATAACACAAAAAACATAGCGAGGGGGGGGTGTTAAGCTGCAGTGGGGGAGTGAGTGGGTTTTAATTATGAGGGGTGAATGATCGACTGACCCCAGGTCAATAACAACTCAGCTGAAATCACATTGCTATCCTAACTCTGCGATTCGTCTTTGTGGTCCTTTCTCATAAACCTGTGAAATGCACCATGCTGTTTTTGTATTCATGTAAGGGCACACGCCCCAACTGGCGGGTCAGGTCGATGTCTTTTTCTACTGACCCCTCAACCCTTCACTTCTTACCCAGAGCTTCTAACCCTGCACCCCTAATTACTTCACACAACTTCGATCCTAAACTTTCAACCGTACACTTCTTAACTTCCACTTTCACCTTTCAGCTTTACTTTTATTTCCCTACACTTCTAACCCTACACTTTCTTCCCTACATTTCTTACCCTACACTTTCTTCCCTACACTTTCTTCCCTACACTTCTTACCCCACACTTTCTCCTCCACACTTCCAACCCTACACTTTCTTCCCTACACTTCTAACCCTACACTTTCTCCCCTACACTGCCAACCCTACACTTTCTTCCCTACACTTTATTCCCTACACTTCTTACCCTACACTTTCTTCCCTTCACTTCTAACCCTACACTTTCTTCCCTACACTTATAACCCTACACTTTCTTCCCTACTTTTATTCCCTAAATTTTCTTCCCTACACTTTTTACCTTACACTTTCTTCCCTACACTTCTTACCCTACACTTTCTTCCCTAAACTTCTTACCCTACACTTTCTTCCCTACACTTCTTACCCTACACTTTCTTCCCTAAACTTCTTACCCTACACTTTATGCCCTACACTTCCAACCCTACACTTTCTTCCCTACACTTATAACCCTACACTTTATGCCCTACACTTCTTACCCTACACTTTCTTCCCTACACTTACAACCCTACACTTTCTGCCGTACACTTCTTACCCTACACTTTCTTCCCTACAATTCTTACCCTGCACTTTCTTCCCTACACTTATAACCCTACACTTTCTTCCCTACACTTCTTACCCTACACTTTCTTCCCTACACTTCTTACCTTACACTTTCTTCCCTACACTTCTTACCCTACACTTTCTTCCCTACACTTCCAACCCTACACTTTCTTCCCTACACTTATAACCCTACACTTTCTGCCGTACACTTCCAACCATATGCCAGGCAAACATCTCCCTCTCAGTATATGAGCAGCTGCTTCTCGTAGCGATAGCTATGGCGGTCCTGGTGATTCTGCACCAGCTGCTGATCGTGTTTTGGCGCTGGAAGTGGACGGATGGGAGCCGGGCGCTGCCAGCCCTGCTGGTGTTCCCGAGGCTGGAGCTGATCCTCCTAACCACAACCGTCATGGGAATGTCAGAGGTGAGCTGCTGTACACTATCCCTAAATCCTGCACCCTAAACCCCACACTTTTACGGACATGTCAGAGGTGGGCTGCTGTTCACTCTCCCTAAATCCTACACCTAAAATTAAAAACCTCCACGTACATGTCAGAGGTGGGCTGCTGATCACTTCAGCTGCATTTAAACCATTTCAGCTGCAATTTGAATCACTTCAGCTGCAATTTGAATCACTTCAGCTGCAAAATGAATCACTTCACCTGCATTTTTAATCACTTCAACTGCAATTTGAAACACTTCAGCTGCAATCTGAATCCCTTCAGCTGCAATTTGAATCACTTCAGCTGCAATTTGAATCACTTCAGCTGCAATTTGAATCACTCCAGCTGCAATTTGAATCACTTCAGCTGCAATTTCGCTGCATCTGTTGTGAGGACTCTTTGTGATATGGTACGTATCAAAGCATGAGATTCCTGCAAACTGCATGCCATCTGAGGCACACCTTCCCCCTCGCAAGCTGCACATGCCATACTTTAGCACCATGTCAAAAACCCTTAACCCTCCTCTATGTGCCAAGATATCTGTCGAAAGGCCCGCAACGTGGACAGGTGTCTTGGCACCCCTAAGCCCTACATAGTGGATGCTGAATCCTCTGAGACGTGCCCCCCATATCGACAGGTCTTTGAAACCATGGCACCTACACCCCTTAGCCCTGAACCTCTGCCCCCCATGTCAAAACAAAATTGAAACAAGGTGCCCGAACCCCCAAACCCTCTGCAACATGCCCCTTGTGTCAAAAGGCTGTTGAAACCTCAGTGTCTAAATCCTTAATCCTAAACTCTATGAGACATGTCCCCCACGTCTTAAACAGGCCTTTGAAGCCACGGTGCATAAAACGTCGAACCCTCTGAGGCATGCCTCCTATGTCAAAATGCCTTTGAAACCATGGTGCCTTAACCCTGAACCCCCCTCACGTTGCCTAAACCCTTGACCCGAAATTCTCTGAGGCATGCCCCATTGTCCACAGGCCTTCGGAATCATGGTTTCGGGGCAAGGCACCTTGCCGGTTGCAGTCGCCGTGTTGGCTGCCTTGTACCTCGCTTTTTTCGTCGGCGTCTTGTCGGTCATGGCCTTCATGCTGACCAAGGCCACTTCTCTGTTGCCCGATAAATCTAAGGTAAGCCACTAAGCCCGCCAGCATGTTGTTGCCCGATAAATCTTAGTTAAGCCCGCCATTGTGCTGATGTTTTTGTGCTTGCCATCCTCATCATGGCAAAAGTCTGAGTGGGTCTGTTGAAGCAATCATATTTGCCTGGGTGAGTGAGATACACAACTGACATTGCAAGACAATCGATTTGCTTTCTTTTTTTGACAGCGCGCAGACGTGTATCCTTCCTACGCAGCTTGCCTGAGCCTGAGCAGCTTGCCTTAGCCTGCTTGCCTGAGCAGCTTGCCTAAACCTGCTTGCCTAAGCCTGAGAACCTTGCCCCCCCCCTTTGCACCTTCACTCAACCTTCTCCAGGAAGCGGAGGACGACTTCTTGTTCAAAGTGTGGAACAAGTTGCGTTCAGCAAGTTCCTCAAAGCAGTATCAAGAGTCAACTGCCCAGCTGGGGACTGACGAGGATCGACAGGCAGAGGTCGCAGCCAAAATAGAGCAGCCGAGCAAGCAGTCACTAGAGCCATTCCGCACTCAGCAGTACCTCAAGCAAGGTATGTGTAATGGTCATCCAACCAGTACCCCAGAATTACCAGCGCTGACGCGACCTGGCTTACGTTATCGGTGCTTCCGCACCGCTACGGAAGCTGCAGGGACGTCTGGCAAGCCCAGACCAGAACCCTCACGGGTTAAACCCTGCACCTCCCATATAAGCGAGCTCTGCTAGGCATCGGGAAGTCTCAGACGAGATCAATCCATCAGGCTCAATACCTGACTGTCCCACTATCAAATCTCTAGTCTCCAGCAAGTCTCCCCTCGTGAGCACCTAGTCCCCCCTCAGTCAACCTCTCCGTCTACTCGTCTACCCTCAACACCGTCCCGGACCTCCCTCCACGTTCTAGTACCAGTGAGTCCTTGTCTAGATATAAGAGTCTTGCCCCCTAGGGCACCTAGGACCTCTTCGGTGGTTCCAGAGCCTTATCGGTTCGATCCTGTCGCAGTTTCATTGACAGAACCCTGCCGTCGGCTCGAAAGAGTTTTGAGACACGCGTGCTGGGCAGTCGCGTCCCTTAGACCTGTCAGGGTTAAAACTATTCGAATTCCAGTACCGACCCCAGTCCAGTGTCCGGATCAGGGCCAACCCCAGAGCAACTCGACAGTATTTACTACTGGTCTGACAAGCTCGGCGGAGCCGACGGATTTCCAGCCCTTGTCCCGAGTCCAAGGCACGCACTTGTTGCGTTGACTGATTCCAGTAAGTGTCGTAACTTGAGTTGTTCGACTCCGACGGTTTGAATTCCGAACCCTCCAGTCCAGACCAGTCATAAGCTTCCTGATTACTGAACTTTCGCAGTCGTTCACAATCTAATGGTCGCTAAACGAAACAAATCCAAACGCGCAGTGAACAACCTGCAAGTTGACAACCCAGCTCCTGTCCAGCTTCCCGCCATTGTCGTTCCCGCACCAGCACCAGTACCAGTCCCAGCACCAGCACAAGCACAAGCACAAGCCCCTGTCCCAGTTGCGGTAGCTGCACCGAGACCAGCTCTCCAGCCCATCGCTGTGGCTTCCGAGAACGTTCCGGCACCTGCAACATACGCAGCGGTGGCCAACCCTCGAGTCTTGATCACACCTTGCGTCGCTGGCTGCAGCACGGACCCTCTACCAGCCCAGCATACTTCGTCCTACACGCAGGACGAGATGTTCGAGCAATTCAAGAAACAACTCAAGCAAGCCTTGCCTGCACCAGGCCGGATGAACAAGCCGTTCTTCTAGCAGTGCAAAAACTAGCCGAGATTAATCGCGATGAGCTTCGAGGAGCTCAGGCGCTGGCTGCTCGAGAACAGTCACCGCTACCCCGAGGACATGTCTGTCTTTATCGACGATCCAGAGGTCAAGGAGTTCTTAATGAACTACATCGAGTCCCACATGCTGTTCGAGCAAAACGAGTTCATCCTGGCCCTCACGAACTTCGTGTCCGGCGAGGTACGTTCAGCGGTTGACATTGCCCGCGAACAACTAGTCGGTCGTATGATCACCCAGGGTTCCGAGTCAACCTCCCAGTACTCCCAGCAATTCCTGAACGTGACCAGACTCTTGCCCGACGAATCTCAAGCAACCTTGTGCGTCCATTACCTATCAGGCATGGATCCATCCCTGAAACAACTTGACTTGATGAACTCTAGCTTCCTGACGTATGATCGAGTGATTTGTAACGAACACTTGAATCAGAGCCAGTCAGACACATTGTTCTCAACTGCGGTGCACACATGACATTTGGAGACAGGAGGGGGACCCGGGAATACCTCCTGCAAAATTTCCTACTGGGAAGGAGGCTTGTTTTCCTTCTTTTCAGGACAGTTCTTGGCTTGGTGGCAACCTGCCCGGCAGTACCAGCACAGGTTGTACTCGTTCAACGACTGCTTGGCAGCGCTGCTCAGTGCACCCACGTGCTTGTAGTACGGGCAGGACTCGAACGGGGTTTTGAAGTTCTTGGCCTCCTTTGCGGAGCTGGTCTGGGCACTGGGCTCGTTCTTCCTCTTCGGAAGAGCTGGATCTGGGTACTGGTACGAAACAGGCACGTGCACTGGTCATTCGCAGGTCCTCGACATATGCGAATTTCATGAGGTTTGGCAGTGATTGCCAGGTATTTCCATCCTTGTCTAGAATGCAGCGTTGTTTCAGGGATGGATCCATGCCTGATAGGTAATGGACGCACAAGGTTGCTTGAGATTCGTCGGGCAAGAGTCTGGTCACGTTCAGGAATTGCTGGGAGTACTGGGAGGCTGACTGGGAACCCTGGGTGATCATACGACCGACTAGTTGTTCGCGGGCAATGTCAACCGCTGAACGTACCTCGCCGGACACGAAGTTCGTGAGGGCCAGGATGAACTCGTTTTGCTCGAACAGCATGTGGGACTCGATGTAGTTCATTAAGAACTCCTTGACCTCTGGATCGTCGATAAAGACAGACATGTCCTCGGGGTAGCGGTGACCGTTCTCGAGCAGCCAGCGCCTGAGCTCCTCGAAGCTCATCGCGATTAATCTCGGCTTGTTCTTGCACTGCTGGAAGAACGGCTTGTTCATCCGGCCTGGTGTAGGCAAGGCTAGGGGACGACGACGATAGTCAGTCTCGCGTCTGACAGGTACTGGGATTTGAACTTGGGTGGGAACACTGGTAACAGGATTCCCGACAGGACGAACGGCAGGAGTAACAACAGGCTGGGTTGGGACAGCAGTTGAACCTAGTCTGGTAAGAGTTGCAATTCACCTTGCTTGAGTTGTTTCTTGAATTGCTCGAACATCTCGTCCTGCGTGTAGGACGAGGTATGCTGGGCTGGTAGAGGGTCCGTGCTGCAGCCAGCGACGCAAGGTGTGATCAAGACTCGAGGGTTGGCCACCGCTGCGTATGTTGCAGGTGCCGGAACGTTCTCGGAAGCCACAGCAATGGGCTGGAGAGGTGGTCTCGGTGCAGCTACCGCAACTAGGACAGGGGCTGGTGCTTGTGCTGGTACTGGTACTGGTGCTGGTGCTGGGATTGGTGCTGGTACTGGTGTTGGTGCGGCAACGACCATGTCGGGAACGACAATGGCGGGAAGCTGGACAGGAGCTGGGTTGTCAACTTGCAGGTTGTTCACTGCGCGTTTGGATTTGTTTCGTTTAGCGACCATTAGATTGTGAACGACTGCGAAAGTTCAGTAATCAGGAAGCTTATGACTGGTCTGGACTGGAGGGTTCGGAATTCAAACCGTCGGAGTCGAACAACTCAAGTTACGACACTTACTGGAATCAGTCAACGCAACAAGTGCGTGCCTTGGACTCGGGACAAGGGCTGGAAATCCGTCGGCTCCGCCGAGCTTGTCAGACCAGTAGTAAATACTGTCGAGTTGCTCTGGGGTTGGCCCTGATCCGGACACTGGACTGGGGTCGGTACTGGAATTCGAATAGTTTTAACCCTGACAGGTCTAAGGGACGCGACTGCCCAGCACGCGTGTCTCAAAACTCTTTCGAGCCGACGGCAGGGTTCTGTCAATGAAACTGCGACAGGATCGAACCGATAAGGCTCTGGAACCACCGAAGAGGTCCTAGGTGCCCTAGGGGGCAAGACTCTTATATCTAGACAAGGACTCACTGGTACTAGAACGTGGAGGGAGGTCCGGGACGGTGTTGAGGGTAGACGAGTAGACGGAGAGGTTGACTGAGGGGGGACTAGGTGCTCACGAGGGGAGACTTGCTGGAGACTAGAGATTTGATAGTGGGACAGTCAGGTATTGAGCCTGATCGATTGATCTCGTCTGAGACTTCCCGATGCCTAGCAGAGCTCGCTTATATGGGAGGTGCAGGGTTTAACCCGTGAGGGTTCTGGTCTGGGCTTGCCAGACGTCCCTGCAGCTTCCGTAGCGGTGCGGAAGCACCGATAACGTAAGCCAGGTCGCGTCAGCGCTGGTAATTCTGGGGTACTGGTTGGATGACCATTACATACCTCCCCCCTAGGCTGCGTGCCGAGCGCGGTGGAAGGTAAATGTCAGTGAACTGGAACCTGGAATGTTGCAGTATTTAATTAATTAAATCTCAAACATGAAATCTGGAGCAAGTTATCTTGGGACTGGTTCAGAAGAATTCTGCTAGAGTACATGATTGTCCGCTGGAAAAGTTAACTCAAGTCTGGATCTAGATTGAATTCTAACGAGAAGTGAAATCTGAGCAGCTTGCCAGGCTGGGCAGTATCGGTTCTCAAAGGAATTCAAGACAAGGTTCAGAAAAAAATCTGACTGGTCAGGTTTAGAGTTAGATCTCGATCTGGGACTAGGGGTATGGACCTTGATTACTGGACTGGTGCTGGTTACTCAAAAAGGTTTTGAGCGTCAAGGAGTAATTCAGGAGTCAGGTTTTTGAGTGGCTCCCATGAATTGTGAGTGTCATCGTAACCAAGCCATTTGATTAGGACCTGCTTGACTCGCTTTTTGCCGACTCGTCGAATGCGATGTGACAAGAGCGACTCGACTTGGGACCCAAGGCTACCATAATGCCGCATTCGAGATCATCGAATTGGGCCCGCTCTGTTCTCCTGCTCCAGCGTTGCTATGGGAGAACAGCACAAACAGCCACCTCTCTCTCCCCCAGCTCGCACCGTCCGAGTACCCCAACTCGGAAGATCTGTCAGGTCAGGCTCGGCATGCATCTCTGGATCTAGGTCCTCCAGGATCTTTGGATCTGGGCCGGGACTTCGCGACGGCCATGCCGCACACACCGCTGGGCTCCGAAGCCGGCGATGACTGCAGTGATGCCTTCGGAGGCGTCGGCTGCTACCACAGCGGTATGCTCACAGGCATGGAGGGACACAGCAACCTCCAGCCGCGGCATTCCAGCTCTGGCCACCGCCTGGGAGCCGGCTCGTGCAGTTCCAGGCTAGGGCGCACCCTCGCGGCCAGAAAAGTACATCTACGGCAAATGAGCAGCAGCAGCAGCGGCGCTGCGCCAGGGGCCTCGCCCCTCCTGTGGGGAGGGGCCCAGGTGGCGCTGGGGTCTGAGCCGCGTGAGATTCCTTGGGTAACCTTACTGGCTAGGCAGCCTCGGACTACTGAGACAGGCGGTGGAGGCAGCCAACAGGCCCCCGCTGGGTCCTGGCCGCATGCGAGTAGATGCCCGAGTTGCAGCGAAGGCGGATGGGCATGGCGGCATCTGGGTACGATCAAGCAATTACAGCAGCAACAGCAACAGCAGCAACAACAACAACAACAGCAGCATGATAGCCTGGGCATGCGGTCAAGCCTGAATGCGTTCTTGCCACAAGAGCTTTCTGACTGCAACCTGCAGGGGTCTGGTTTCGGTGCGCTATCGCCTCCCGACTCTAGCGAAGCACTGCAGGGTGCTCCTGCACAGTGGGCCGTCGGCCGTCGGTCCATACCCGTCCTGCCGGTGATCGGAAGCGTGCGCTCTGCATTCCTGAGGCGCTGCACCGTTGCCGGGAATGAGCTTTTCGGCCCGGGCAGCGCGGAGCGACAGCAGGGCCGCTTGGATGTCGACCCCGAAGAGGGCATGTTCTGCGCGCCTTCCTCAACGATCCGGTACGAACGCGTGTCGAATTCTGGGTCGATGAGCTCTGCAGTCGCCGCCGCTTCCGCGTCGGGTCCTATCTGCTCCGCTGCAGCTGTCCGGCGGGGCTGCAAAAGCATGTCGGGCAAGCCCCCGCTCGAGATCCACGGCATATCGGGGTCAGAGCTTGCCAGCAGCTCGAGCCACAGAGACCACCATCCTGGAAGCGTTGTCTTCGGCCTGGGCCATCCTGCGGCATCGTCCGGGATACCGCCATGGCGCCAAGCTGCTGCTGCTGATGGTGGCCCCATCGCGGCGCAGGCGCAAGCTTCTACCCGGCCCCCGTTAGCGGGGTCCGCGCCTTTGGGTGCGATTATGAACAAACTGCGGCAGACCTTACACAGCCGAGCCCTGGCTGCAGCAACCTCCGGGAGCCTCCACAGTTCATCCCCAAGGCACAGCATGTCCGGAGCGACCGCCGCCGCGGTTGCCGTCATGCAGTCACAGCAGCTACAGAAGCCTTGGCGCCAGCCCAGCACGCCTGCAGCGCCCGCCGCTGCCGCAGACGAGCCTGCAGCCTGCTACAACTACCCCGGGCCTATAGCGGAGGCCATTGAGGTGGCGGGTGGGACTGAACTCATCCCCCAGCCGCCACCGGACGGCAGCTTTGCTAACCAAGAACAAGCAACAGCTGCCCCTACCACTTGTGTGACGCTGGACCGCCAGGTATCAGATCAGGATCTAGATCTAGATCAGGCAGCTGCTGCTGCCGTGGCGCTGGACCGCCCGAGATCGGATCCGGATCTATATCAGGCAGCTACTGCCGCATTGGCGTTGGATCGCAGGATGTTGGGTCTGGATCTAGATCTGCCACAGCCAGTGGACGGATCTGACAACCAAGAGGGAGCATCAGCTGTTCTGCCCGCTGCTGGAATTTTGGATCAGGATTTAAAGCTAGACCTGGCCAAGGTGCAACTCAAGGTGAGAAGACTCCACACTGATAGGAAGGTTCGGGATCGTCGAAACCCTAAACCCTAATACCCTCCGACCCCCCCTCCAGGATCGTCTTAACCCTTCACCCTGAACTCTGACCCCCCGGCCCTCCCTCCAGGATTGTCTCAACCCTAAAACCTCCAGGCCCTCTGTCTAGGATTGACTAAATCCTGCACCCTCCCGACCCTCCCTCCAGGATCGCCTTAACCCTGAACCCTCATGCCCCTTCCCAAACCCTCCCTCCAGGATCGTCTTAACCCTGAACCCTCATGCCCCTTCCCAAACCCTCCCTTCATGACCGTCTTAACCCTGAACCCTCATGCCCCTTTTCAAACCCTCCCTCCAGGATCGTTTAAACCCCGAACCCTCATGCCCCTTATCAAACCCTCCCTCCAGGATCGTTCTTAACCCTGAACCCTCATGCCCCTTCACAAACCCTCCCTCCAGGACCGTCTCAACCCTGAACCCTCGTGCCCCTTATCAAACCCTCCTTCCAGGAAAGTTTAAACCCTGAACCCTCATGCCCCTTTCCAAACCCTCCCTCCAGGATCGTCTTAACCCTGCACCCTCTTGCCCCTTCACAAACCCTCTCTCCAGGATCGTCTTAACCCTGAACCCTCATGCCCCTTCACAAAACCCTCCCTCCAGGATCGCCTGGGCCCTCTCTTTGAGGATCACCGGACCACCGACATGCTGTCAACGACGTTCTTCATCGCAATCCTTGTGGAGGCGGCGGTGTGTGGTGTGCTGGTGGGCGTTCAACAGGGCGCAGGGATGCAGCCGGGCTCGACAGGGGCGATCGGCATCAACAGCGCGCTTCTGGCCACCAAGCTGGTGTATACACTGTATCTGATCTACATCAGGCCGCAGGTGAGAAAGAAAGAAAGGAAGATCAATAGATAAGCTGTGTGGGGGGTGGGAGGGATCAGGCAACATCGCAGCCAGGGCCATGGCCTACATCAGGCTGCAGGTGAGAAAGAAATGAAGAGAGGGATGAAGAAATGAGTGAAGAATGGAAGCTACGCTCTGTGGGGGGCTGGAGGGTCCAGGAAACAAAGCAGCCAGGGCCATTATCATGGCTCAGGCAGGTGAGCGGTTTTAGGCCGGCCCCATGCCAGTTTGGGGCTAAGAGTGTTTTCTGCCCGGCCGGGCCGCTTTGATTGATTAATTGAGGGGGGAGGGGGGGGGGGTGACAGCATCCTGTTGCTAGCAGCCTTAACTTAGTACCTGTTTCTTAGACCTTAAGCTGACCCAAAAGGCTGACCCAAAGCCTCAGAGCCATTCTTAGACCTTAAACTGACCCAAAAGGCTGACCCAAAGCCTCAGAGCCATTCTTAGACCTTAAACTGACCCGAAAGGCTGACCCAAAGCCTCAGAGCCATTCTTAGACCTTAAACTGACCCAAAAGGCTGACCCAAAGCCTCAGAGCCATTCTTAGACCTTAAACTGACCCAAAAGGCTGACCCAAAGCCTCAGAGCCATTCTTAGACCTTAAACTGACCCGAAAGGCTGACCCAAAGCCTCAGAGCCATTCTTAGACCTTAAACTGACCCAAAAGGCTGACCCAAAGCCTCAGAGCCATTCTTAGACCTTAAACTGACCCAAAAGGCTGACCCAAAGCCTCAGAGCCATTCTTAGACCTTAAACTGACCCGAAAGGCTGACCCAAAGCCTCAGAGCCATTCTTAGACCTTAAACTGACCCAAAAGGCTGACCCAAAGCCTCAGAGCCATTCTTAGACCTTAAACTGACCCAAAAGGCTGACCCAAAGCCTCAGAGCCATTCTTAGACCTTAAACTGACCCAAAAGGCTGACCCAAAGCCTCAGAGCCATTCTTAGATCTTAAACTGACCCGAAAGGCTGACCCAAAGCCTCAGAGCCATTCTTAGACCTTAAACTGACCCAAAAGGCTGACCCAAAGCCTCAGAGCCATTCTTAGACCTTGAGCTGACCCAAAAGGCTGACCCAAAGCCTCAGAGCCATTCTTAGACCTTAAACTGACCCAAAAGGCTGACCCAAAGCCTCAGAGCCATTCTTAGACCTTAAACTGACCCGAAAGGCTGACCCAAAGCCTCAGAGCCATTCTTAGACCTTAAACTGACCCGAAAGGCTGACCCAAAGCCTCAGAGCCATTCTTAGACCTTAAACTGACCCGAAAGGCTGACCCAAAGCCTCAGAGCCATTCTTAGACCTTAAACTGACCCGAAAGGCTGACCCAAAGCCTCAGAGCCATTCTTAGACCTTAAACTGACCCGAAAGGCTGACCCAAAGCCTCAGAGCCATTCTTAGACCTTAACTGACCCGAAAGGCTGACCCAAAGCCTCAGAGCCATTTCTTAGACCTTAAGCTGACCCAAAAGGCTGACCCAAAGCCTCAGAGCCATTTCTTAGATCTGAAACTGACCCAAATGGCTGACCCAAAATTTCGGACCCATATCTCGGACCTCGACGGACCCCAAGCCTTGGACCCATTTCTCATGACTAAAAGCACGTTGCTGTTTGGCTTGCAGGTGTCTATGACGCCGTACGTGGTGGAAGTATTTTCCTCGAGCCTGGAGACTTGTGTGTGTGTCTGCATCCTGACGCTCCAGTTCTACAGCTCCTCCGGCTCGGTGCAGACCTCCATGGTGGTTCTGGAGCTGCTGCTGATCGGGGTGCAGCTGGCGGCCTCTTGGGTGCTCATGTGGGCGCTGGTCAGGACGGTGGTCAGGAAGCTCAAGGCGTCAAAAGAGGGAGGCGATGAGGGATGAGGACACAAGGGGGGAGGGATGATGAGGGGTGAGGGATGAGGACTAGAGGGTGGCTGTAGCCGGCTGAGGAGGTCCCGGTGGTAAGAAGGGGGAGTTGAGGCGATGACATGACGCCTTTGGCTCCTGCTCATTTAGGCTTGGCTGCGTGGGCGCCCAAGTGTCTGGTTGGGAGAAAAAGAAACTGAAGGCAGGTGGTGAAGAAGAAGGAGGGGAAGACTTGAGGGGGGAGGTGTGCCTCAGAGGCACGACGCTTTTTATGGTGGAGGTGTTGAAGGCCAGCCTGCAGCCAAATTCATCCACACCCTTTAACACATACTAATTTAAAGTTGAAATCACGCGCACTGATTTAGCTTCCGTATTCCTAACAGGGAATTACCTCATAGCTTGTGCATGGGATGGGAGTCCGTCACGGCATTTCAATTAAGCTACGTTTCACTTTGAAAACTTTTGATGTTTGAATTTTTTTTAACACAGGCTTGAAAATTTGTCGTTCCAAGACTGGTGGCCTTCACCTCCAGAACTTTATAAGATTGCAGGAGATTAATTGGACGACACCCTTATCCTAGAAGGGATTGATTACAAATAACAGGGTGTATACATAGCAAGTATTGTATGTTTTCCGGGGGGGGATATTTCTGTCTGCACCCCCACCCTAGCTAGCAACAATGACGAATGGACGCATCAATTTCGAAATGCATTTCGGAACTTCCTTTTCTCATTGCTTTTCTTTGGGTTTTTCGGGATATTTAATAAGACCTTCTGACAACACTTGTGGCTTTGCTTCATTGGAGCATGCGAGCAATGTTGTTTACCGTCTTGCTTGTGCGGAAACAATTTTCTCAAGCTGCTGTAGTGCTGTTGACTCGGTGTTGCAGCCGAACAAAAAAGTGATCAGGCGCTACACTCGGAGAGTATTTGTCACTGAATGTTAGCGGGAAGGTTAGGGGGAGCTTTGAAGGTGGTCACCAGACTTGTGGTATTTTTTACTTTCTAATTCTTACGCAAATTGCTATGTTAAATGCTCCCTTTTGTTCTTAGCAAACCTTGCCATGGTGTTTAATGTGAAGCTGGCATGTGCCTTTTCTTATGAGAATGCGGAACAAAACCGCACGAGTCATCTATAGGCAGCATTGTCATGACGTATGACAACACGGCGCGTGATGATGCTGCTCGCCTTTTTAGGTTAAGATGTGTACACGTACAACGAATACTTGAGAAATGCCTGGTTCGCTCTTTGTACGCTTTCTTTCACACATTAGTCTTGTACTTGTTTACATGTTCATATTAAAAGTCATCGTGTAGAATTCCCAAAGCGATCCCGTTCTTCCCACAAGCAACCCCAAGACGGATGAATGGGAGGACTGTGAAAACGAATTGAAGTGTCAACCAGCAGTGCATATGGCGTCGGCTGCACATAACACACAAAGTTAAAAACTTAATTGGATTTGGGGGGTAATAAGTCGTAAATGTGAACATATATATGTCAGTTACACCTTTTGGCACGTGGCGGGGGGGCTCCAGCACCCCCCACACACACCCCACCGAGGCTTCGCCTCGGATTCACTATAAATCTGAGCTTTTAGAAGAAAAAACGCTGGCACTACAAGATGAAGGTTTTTCTAAATCCTTAAAATAAGCACTGGTGGGGTGCATAACGTATGTTCAGTTGTCTGGACTGATGGCCCCCGTATCCCCTAAGCGATGTATAGAGGTCATGGGTTCTAGGCTGAGGGCATTGGTGCAACCAAGGGCACACAAAGTCTTGAGTGACGTGTAGGTGCATGCATGCTCAAGTTGCTGCTGGGTGAGGAGGGACCGCCCAGGTCGCCCAAGGCAGGCACGCGCAAGCTCAGTTTTCAGTCAGGGGCTGAGGCAACTGTCAGAACTGATGAAACTCCTGGTAGATGTTGTTCATGCTCTACGAGACTGAGGCACTGCTACCCATCTGCAGAGCTACACAAAAGCAGCAGCATGAAGGCAGGAATGTCACGCACATGCTTGCGAGTAACGACATTTTGTAGTTATGTGCCCTATATGTAAAAGCTGACACGGATGCTCATTGCTGACTGGCTGATCCCGTGCCCAGTCAATCCGATCGATGGTCCATACAGACACCTGCAGGTGCCCCCAGACCTCGACCTCTACAGGACTGCAACACCTTGACCCTGGTAACTACCGGCCCATTGCCATCACCAGCGTGCTGTACCGGCTGTATGCTAGCATATGCTCACCGCCATCACTGATCAGTGGGCGCGCTTCGACGCGCATATCCCTCCTGAGCAGTTTGGATTTCAGCGGCGCCGTAGCACGCTTCAGGCTGCTTGCCTCTTGAGGCATGCAGTCCATGCACAGCGGTCAGCCAAAGGCCGTGGCAAGCTGCAAGTGGCCTTTGTGGACTTCACCAAGGCCTATGATTGTGCCACAGGAGTAGCTCTGGCATCTGTCAGAGCACCTTCACATGCCATCAGGCATGTGCCGCGCTATACAAGCGCTATATAAGTATATAGCGGTGCTGTATAAACGCTTACAGATGGCCCTTAAAGCACTGGCCTTGCACCCGTGGTATCACGCAGGACTGCCCCCTCGGCCCCCTCCTCGTCAGCCTCTATATCAGCGACCTGCCGGGCAAGATCGCAGCCCAATGCCCACTCAATGCCCAGCAGAGGGCGTTGCGCTGGGGGCAGGGTGGCGACTCAGGTGCCCCTTGTGTGTGGATGATCTCTCCATACTGGCCAGCAGCCCGGCAGGGCTGCAGCGCATGCTAGATGCCCTGCATGAATATGCGGCGGTCAAATTGCTCCTCAACGTCAGCAAGGCAGAGATTTTGGAGTTTAGCAGCCGCTTAGCTGCGCAACGCCAGCAGCAAGCGTATGTTTCTACGGCTCGGATAGGACAGTGCTGAAGCTTGTCCAATAATTCAAATTACGCACGAAAGCGGCAGAATGAGGAAAGCCATTCAAGGTAGAGAGGCGCCTCTGGCTACCGCGATGCATTGTGTTAGCCACATGGCCGCCAGGGTGCGTTTGAGGCATCATCTGCCGATGCGCATCCGACTAGCAGCTATCTATGCAGCGCCTGCGGCCAACTACAGAGATATGGTGTGGGCCACCGGTCACCTTCGGCCGCCACACTGTCTTCGGAGCAGGATACAGTCCAGCCTACTTCAGCACTTGCGCCAGGCTGAGGGGCTGCCTGCCTTTGCTGCCAACTCGGGGGTCATGTGGTAGCTGCAGAGTTCTGTTCGACACCGCCTATGAAATTGAGAATATATACAGAAGTTTTTAAGTGAAACCTGCAAATTCTGTGTCAATTACGTTACATCTCTGGGCCATGCACAAGAAGGCTCAACCGCAAATTATGTTGGAACCTGTTTGATGCGTTATGTTTCACAAGTGTGAACTGTGTGCATAAATCATTGCCAGAGATGAGTCTGTGAAACTTCTGGAAGTGAGTATTAATTTCAGTTTATTTCAACGATGATAAATAAAAATCGTACTGGAGACCAGAGATCAGACTCTCGCTAATCAAGAGGACAGTCATCCCATGAAGGTCTTGTAAATCAAGCCCCCCCTTGACCTGCAAAATGAAAGCAAAACGCAAGCGGCTGACACCTTAAGAGGGGCCCCTTTCTGATTGTTTTGGGGATCTTCTGATTTTGCTTTATTCCCCCCTCTTCCTTTAGTTTCCAGCTTGACAGTTGAACGACGATGCGGCCGAGTCGTTGCTTCATTTGGGCCCAGAGACCTGACATCATTCACAGACGGAGTGTTCCGGTATGGGGCTGAGACATGGCATCTTCTTGGGATGCCGTCAATAGTGATGTGGTGGCTTGATTGGTGGGTAGTGACACACATGGTTTTACGAAGAGGTGCTGCATTTTAGCCTCCATCGAGACAAGCAGAAACGTGGAAGTGACCGAGCAACTCACGAATTTACATGTGTGGCCCAATTGCAGTCTGTAAGGCACCCTAAGGTCCATAATACCGCCGTAATGCCAGTTTCCACCAACTAATATAATACCTGAACTGGTGTGCTGGTAAACAGGGACTGGTAAAAGTCCCAAACATGTTCTTGGCACCCAATGAATTGAATGCAAACCAATGTAACATATTAATCTTAGACATGTTATACAGCGGGTACACATCAAATGCAGAGCAACAAGAATGGCCGGATGTCGAGCTCAGGTCCTGGAAAAGGTGGCCTGCGCTTCCTATTCATGACTTCCTCAGCATCACACACGACTTTGATTGCATACATTCTCCAGCTAGTCATCAGATTTCCTAATACCAATACTGCGCGTCCGAGGCAAGCCATATGATGTCTACGAGAAATGACGGAAACCACGCAACAACTGAAAGCAGACCATAGTTCTCATCATCTCTGCAGTGTTGATGTCGACAGTGCGCCACAGAAAAGACAGTGGGAGTTGCACATACCAACCTGGAGCAGCTGCAACAAGACACAGACAGAGCGATACCTACGATGTAGCTGCGTCAATAAGTCGGCCGACCAGACGCTGGTCAGCGAGTCCCTGTCAGCCATTGTCCCTAGCCAGACGTGGATGTTGCATGCTGTTGCTGTTTGTCGAACGCAGCGGCGTATGCCTCTATCCGTTTGTGCTCAGATATCATGTCTGCAATCAGAGAGTCACAATGCACATTTAAAAAGGGCTTTGGTGGCAAGCGAGAAGGCAATCGTCAGCTTTTGACCCTGTGAGATTCTCAGCCCTGACTCGGATTTCAAAATCCATTCTCAGCCCTGACTCGGATTTCAAAATCCATTTGTTTGACAGACTACAGGGCATGCCAGGAGAAGCATGTGGGGCCTGCACACCCAAAACGGTTAAGAACGCCCCCAAAAGATAAACAGATAAACCAGAGCTGCCTGCCTGCCTGCCTGCTAACCAGCCTATTGACTTTGCCAGTTACGGAGCCTGCATCTAGCACGACTGGTTATTTAGGGTGATTCACCTGCTGCACATTTCAGCTACAAACAGGTGAATCAGCTACTTTGGCTACATCACAGAAGGACATATGGCCACCTGACACAGCAAGCCCCTTTGCCAGGGCCTACAGCCTAGTTTTTGATCCCCAATGGCCCAAAGGCAGCTGCCTAACGTCCCGCCAGCTCATCCAGTGCGCACTGAGGCAAACAATGCCGCCCACCCACACACCTTTCACGCTGTCCGTCAGCTTGTCGCTCAGGTTCTCCAGAGGCAGTAAAGAAAAGGGCTCCTCAATGTAGACTCCAATCTCCTCAATGCCCAGCAGCACAAAGCTGATCAGCCCGGCAATCGGTACCATGGCCCAGCCGCAGTAGTGCCACAAAGAGAAGGGTAGGCAGCTGAGCCAGACCATCTGCACAACAAGGGGATATGCAGCAGAAAGGGATCACACAATACACGTAGGAAAGGCCCTGTCACATAAAATAGTCGATGTCACTGACACCGACGAAGATGCCCAGGGTACAGCAGCAGCACAGCAGGGCACAGCTCGGGGCAGCAGTGGCACAGCAGGGCCAAAGGCACAAGAGGTTGAAGCTTCAAGATCCATCCAGGATCAGGAGCTTCTAGATCCATCCAGGATCAGGAGCTTATAGATCCATCCAGGATCAGGAGCTTATAGATCCATCCAGGATCAGGATATTCTAGATCCATCCAGGCTCAGGAGATTCTAGATCTATCCAGGATCAGGAGCATCTCGATCCAGCCAGGATCAGGAGATTCTAGATCCAGCCAGGATCAGGGATCCACATCCACCGGTCGTCAGAGACAACACAAAACAGGTTCGCTCGTGGCCCTCGTTGTCAGCTGAGAAAAGGCGAGCAGGAGCAGGGGATTTGAATCCCTGTCACCAAGAACTTGGCTACATTTGTGCGCCAGTATTTGAATCCCTGTCACCAAGAACTTGGCTACATTTGTGCGCCAGTATTTGAATCCCTGTCACCAAGAACTTGGCTACATTTGTGCGCCAGTATTTGAATCCCTGTCACCAAGAACTTGGCTACATTTGTGCGCCAGTATTTGAATCCCTCTCACCAAGAATCTCGAGGTGTGTCGGGTGTATGAAACCGGAATGGGTGTGTTGATGATCCTGTGGAGGAAATGAAGGCCAGGTGCAGTGCTTATTTTTTTCGTGGCTCAGCTTCATGTCAGCTACACTCCGGCCTCTGGCTGGCGACCCCGCTTGTGGCCAGGCTCAAAATCCTCAGAATCAAAGGTCACCAGGAGATATGTCGCAGTTGCTAGCTAAGCGTTTTGAAACCCCCGACAAGCTTTGCACTGGAAATGCAATCTGGAAAGACAGCACAACACGTTCCACCCAATCGAAATTCCACCCAGATGCACAACTGAATAAGAATCGACGGCTACGGCCTGCCGGGAGTGGGCGTGGCTGGAGGGGGGGGGGGGGGGGGGCAAATTTCGACTGTGGGGGGAGGGGCAGAGGCTGGGGGCCAGCACAACGTGAGCAGCAGCATGCCACAGCAGCAGCCTGTTTCTGCCATCCTCCATGATGTTCTACTCACGGCCTCAAAGATGTGCTATGTCCTCATAGCCGACGACCAGGAGCAGCATGCCCATCGGCCGGCCAAACGTGATCACGTGCAAACTAAAATAAGCACACAGGGTTGCACGAGAGAGCAAAGGCGGGGATCAGACCTCCGCCAAAGGCTCAAAGCTGAACTCTCCCCTTATTCCTAAGATAAGCTGAACTCTCCCCTTACCTCCCACGTGAGGTCCCCAAGGTACGTCTCCTGCCAGCCATGCAGTCGACGCCCCACCTAGCTTAATGTCTTCCTGCACTAATAAGCAAGTCCAATGCGGGCCACACACCACGTGACTTTCTTACTTCCTGTACCAAGAGTGACGCTGACACCAGATATAGGCTCTCCTGACACCCCACAATTGTACAGCAGGCATCAGGGCTGGTCCCACCCTTTGACACTCTTGTTCACACCACATATAGGCTCTCCTGACACCCCACAATCGTACAGCATGCATCAGGGCTGGTCCCACCCTGTGACACTCTTGTTCACACCTTTCGCACGCACTGACTGACTGCAGAAGCTTGCTGATGTTCTCATCCACCCGCAGCACAAGCTCAGTGGGCATGCCGGCCCTTGTGACGATCCGCGTGATCATGGCGATGCAGAAGTTCGGCCTGAAAAGGGCGGATTTTAAATTGATGACGGGCAAATACAGATTAATATGCTGCTTACATGACGATTGAAGTGATCAACTGATCGTGGCCATGCAGAAGTTCGGCCTGCGAAAGGCGGATTTTAAATTTATAACGGGCAAACTCGCGGGCAAATACAAAATAAAATGTTGCTCACATGACGATTGAAGTGATCAACCGATCATGGCGATTTAGAAAATCAGCCTGCGAAGGGCGGATTTTGAATTTATGACGGGCATGTACAAAGTAAAATGTTGGTCACATAAAGATAAAAATGGCGGTGCAGATGTTCGGCCTGTGAAGGGCAGATTCAAATTTGTGTCAGGCCAATACGAAAAGAAGGAAGCTCGCATGGCATGCTCCAAGTGATCAACTGATCATGGATTGAAGTGATCAACTGATCATGTATTAGTCCGGCCTAGCCTAGATTCGCCTGACATGCAAATCTAGGGGGGAACTATGACGGGAAACGGAAATCCAGGAAATTGACGGATATTGTGAATCTAGGATATTGACGGAAATTGACAGAAATTGTGGATCTGGAAAATTGTGACGGAAAACACAACTCCACTGTACGTATTATTATCAGTGCTGTGCCGATTACGGTGGCTGTATTACGTAGCTGAGTTCCAGTCACCGTAATTCCAAGGCAAATTCAGCTACTTTTACCAATTACGTACACAATAGATGAAATACGGCGCAATGGCACAGCATTTGGCCCACGGCATTTGAAAGTACGCAAGCAAGAGGGGGCATGGCCCACAATCAGGCCAGGCTGATATCCCTAAACAAGACGAGGGTGTCCTGTACATGACAACCATGTGCATTGTGCACATGCCAGACACAAAAGGAAGTGTCAAGATGATCGGCACACACGCATAACACTCATGTCTTAGTGAAGCGATGCGCACACCGGACCACCAAAGGCAGGCAGCAGGGCAGCCACCGCTAGGCCGATGGGGACTAAACCTTCACTAGCCTATGGCTGGTGTCCAAAGCAGCAGGGCTTCCTGCACCAGGCCTCACCGGCTTCAGGCCATGATGTAGCTTAACAGAGGCTGAAGCAACCAGGAAAACAGTAGCTGAAGCACCCTTCGAGTAGACAGTGGCACACACCTGTGGCTGCTGGTCTCCAGCTGCTGAATCTCCTCCGGCTTCAGGCACCAGACCCCCATCCCCCCTCCGGCTTCAGCCCGTGATGTAGCTTCATAGAAGCTGAAGCACCCTTCAAAATAGTTTATGAAGCACCTTTGAAATAATACCTGAAGCACCCATGAAAACAGTAGCTGAAGCACCCTTCGAGTAGACAGTGGCACACACCTGTGACTGCTGGTCTCCAGCTGCTGAATCTCCTCAGGCTTCAGGCACCAGACCCCCACCCCCCCTCCGTCTGCAGACCATGATATAGCTTCATAGAAGCTGAAGCACCCTTCAATAAATAGTGGCACGCACCTGTGACTGCGGATCTCCAGCTGCTGGATCTCCTGCGGCTGCAGGCACCAGGCCCCCCCCCCCGCTGCATGCCGTGATGTAGCTTAATGGAAGCTGCAGCATCCTTCAAATAAATAGTGGCACAGCACCTGTGGCTGCTGATCTCCAGCTGCTGAATCTCCTCAGGCCTCAGGCACCAGGGCCCCCCGGCTGCAGGCCGTAATGTAGATAATAATACCTAAAACACCCCTAAAGATAGTAAAATGAAGTACCCCTCAAAATAGAAGCTGAAGCAACCTTCAAATAAACAGCGACACGCACCTGTGTCTACTGATCTCCGGCTGCTGAATCTCCTCCGGTTTCAAGCACCAGCCCCCCCACCCCGGCTGTAGGCCGTGATGCAGCTTAAAAGCAGCTGAAGCATCCTTCAAATAAACAGCGGCACGCACCTGTGTCTGCTGATCTCCAGCTGCTGAATCTCCTCCGGTTTCAAGCACCAGGCCCCACCCCGGCTGTAGGCCGTGATGCAGCTTAAAAGCAGCTGAAGCATCCTTCAAATAAACAGCGACACGCACCTGTGTCTGCTGATCTCCAGCTGCTGAATCTCCTCCGGCTTTAAGCATCCAGCCAGCGACACAGACAGGTCATCGTCAGCGCCCCTCAGGTGGCTGATGCTGCATTTTGCGAGAGCTGTCACCCAGCGCCCCAGCTGCGACTTGCCCTCCCAGTCTTCGAATCGGAACCAAGCCAGTGACTGCGAGAGGCGGGGTGGAGGGAGATGGCCAGTGGTGTGTATGTTATGCAGTGAGGAGTTCAGCTGCACCGGAGGCACAGCATGGCCTACATTCATGGGTGCATGAAGCAGCAGCAAGCCCTGCTGCAGGGTTCATCGGCCGGAGGCCGGTCAAGGCTTGGATCTCAATCAGCCCAGTGGTGGCTGCCTAGACGCCCCGCAACGATGAGGGGTGGGGTGGAGGGAAATAATAGGCAGTCTTTCTGTCAGAGGACTTCAGCTTCTATTGACACACAGCACGGCCAGTGTTTCTTTTCTCTGCTATCCTTCTACTTTCGACGCGCCGCCCCGCGGCGGCCACAGGCCTGATTAGGCCCCAGCCTGGACCGGCCTACGGCAGGTGGGTAGAACAGCATGTCTGGCCGCAAACGGGGCATCCGGCCAGCGGCCTCAGTGTAACTGACACGTAGCTGAGACATGCAAAAGTAAACTCTGAGCACAGCCTACAACCTTGAGGGCTTGAAGCAGCAGTAATGCCTCCTGCTGGGTTCATTGACCGAAGGCCAAGGTTTGGTCCGCATTGGCGCAGTGGTGGCTGCCCAGCTGCTGCCCAATGTGGCCTGGCAAACACAAGGAGGAATGCGCTAGAGTGATGATGACCAAGGCAGTATTCCGCAAATGATTGTGGTAAATAGTTACTTGATTGTTCGCAGAGTTAAACTGTGTTGAACCGCCGATCTCCCCCAGTCGTAATAATGCAGTCGGTCTGATGGCCACAGCTGGGCCAGTGGGGACTGGGGACCAAAGCATGCCCGGCCTACGTTTGCTGGCCCTAGCAACAGGGCTACATGCTTCAGGCCCCTTTTTCCGCAGGCCAGGATGTAGCTGAAGTGTACCTGAAGCACGCTAGGAACAGCACTGTAGTCCATATTGATTGGGCGTTAAGCCCGAAACCCCTAGCTTTATACATGACACGACAGGGCAGGCCCATTTGCTGCTTGCCTGGCGGATAATATCTTTCCCAGTCGTCGTGATGGTGCCAAACTTCTTGCGCGCCTCTTGCCACCGCGCGTAGCTCGCGTTCGTCCGGAAAACAAGGAGCAGGGAAAGCGCGAACGAAGTCAGCTGCAGAGCAGAAACAGCCGCAACACCAGCCATGTTACAGCAACACGGCTCAAGACAAGGCCAGTGGCACGAGGCTCTAGTACACTTGAGCTGCACTTGAGCTTCCTCCTGGCCTAAGGCCGAGGAGCCGTGGCACAGCATATCTTGTGCTTGTGTGGACGGTCATGATCTGCTTCCAATGAGCACACTGGTGGCTGGCCGCCCGCCCGGCTGCCCCCCAAATATGATAAAGTGCTGCCTTCAATTTCTTTATGAACACAGCACTAAAGCATGCTTATGCTATACTATTTGAAGCATACCGGTAATTGTTGTATACTTGACGACAGCAACATGAAGCGCGGAAAGACAAAGTCCGCTGGGCAAAGTACACTCCTTGAGTTTTGCCCGAGCTGATAGAGCGTCAGTGCATCAGTGCATTTTGATGAGATGTGAAGGGTAGCCGAATTCAAATCGACAGGGCCATGTACAACACTTATCAGGCTAAGAGAGTATTTTCCGAATGTACCATACTTAAATGCTAGTGAAATTATAGATTTCATTTTCTTTGAGACTCTCTTCAAGGCCACATGGACACTGCATGGACTCAGCATAGCCACCTCCTATTTGCATGGGCTCTGCATGGGCTATATGACCATCTACATGCACATGCTTCGCATGGGACTCTGTATGGGCTATATGACATCCCAGCTGTATGGTTCGCACAAGGGATTTATGGCCAACTGCCTGCATGGGCCGTGCATGGGCTCTGTAGGGCCACCTACCTGCATGGGCTCAATAGCTATCTGCTGGGGGAGGGGGAGGCCTCGCACGAGTTGGAAGTGATTAAAATATGCCACTCCTGCATAAAGAGAGGTGAGTTAGAACGGCAGTTCCAAAGCCAAGGTTTAGATTCAAACAGGTCAGTGTGAGAGGGGTGAGGGGCTCCAGCAGTGTCAGGTGTGTGTGGGCGGGTGACAGGTTTGACAGGTTTCATCCACCCCCGTGCACGCACCCGTTGCTAGTAGGATGAAGAAGCTGACGTGCCAAAGCACGCCGCGGATCACCATCGATTCGGGGATCGTCGACAGATGGCGAATGAACCTGCGGGCGCATGGGGTGAGCAAGTGAGAATCCCATCATCACTCGCTGCCACATCACATGCGCATTTTAAGGAAAGCGTCAAGAAGGCTTGCCTGGTGGACGATCGATGCCGCCTCCATGAAGCATGCGAGAATACCTGCGCACGACCGCCTATATAATTGCTGACACACTAGAGTTGCCGCCCCCGGGTATATGTCCTCATGCAAGATGGCCCCCGTCTCTCACCGGTCTATTCTGCGTTCTTGCGCTCTCCTTCTCTGAATCAAATCGAAGCTCTATCTCGTGCAGGAAGGAGTCGACGCTAAATGATGCCAACGGTCGGAGGGAAAGTCGCTTCGGGCGACAGGCTTGTGACCTTATGTGGATTCGGGATGCATTTGAAGAAGACGCTACATCCATTATGAGTCGTCTTAAGATGTTATATATGCGCACACGCAGGCTCGACGCTACCAAGTTGCATCCAGGCCAGCAATACCAACGGAAGCTCGCGTGCCCGCATGCAGGTCTGTCGCTCAACCCCAACCTCCGAATCAAGCTGATCCAGATCTGTTGAGATCGAGCCTCTGGATCAAGCAATCTCCGCGGGCATCTCCGTCGACCGCCCTCTAGCAAATAGGCTGCGTAAAAAGTCTAGATCAGTGCTTGCAACGCCAGTGAGTGTTTGCCGAATCGCGTTTGAAAGCTTACGGGCTGACAAGGCTGGGATCTGACACATAATGGACAGATGGTACGGTACGTAGCCTAAATTCAACATGAATGCAAGGGATCGCATCTATGACATGCTGTTCAGGCTCAGCAGCTAGGCTCGTGCTCAGCATGTACCGTGCATGCATGTATGTCAGCCCGATTGAGCAACTACCATAGCTCACGAGCTAACTAATAAACAGTCCCTGTCCCCCCTGCTTTTCCCTGCTCTGCCCCATGGTGCCCCTGATCTCGCCCCAGGCTGGGGTCAGTCCCCAGCTGAAGTCCAGGGATTCCTTTAGCGTGAACCCGAAGGTTGAGGGATCGAACCCGCTAAACGACTCCTCCCCCCTGTCGAGATCACCGGGTTCCATGTTCCTTCCCCCCTCCTATGTAAGGGGGGCCTGGGTGCACCCAGCAGGTTGAGAATGATGCAAACCCCATCAAAATGCAGAGGATTCTGCATCTGTGTTCTGGAAAAAATTTGGTTCTTTTACCTTTCAGTGTATCATGAAGAGAGATAATCATCTCAAAACTTTGCCAAATCTCCCGTCTCCCCCCTAAATTTCTAGGCGGTGCTTATTCGAATTCTTTTGCACCCACGTCATGTTTTATGGCTGGGGCTTATCTTCTTCACTATGGGGTTCATTCCCACGCCACTGTCGTGGTTGTCTGCTAGTTGCTTGCCCAGGGGGGTCACTGGTTTTCGCTTTCTGTCATAGTGTATCAAGTGCCTGTACCGGTTTACGGGCACATGTCCCATGCATAAAATGTGATGCTCTGATGGACTGTAAAAACTTCACAAAAACTTCACATACCCGCTTACCCAGCAGGTGAGCAGGTAAGCAACGTTATAAACTTCAGCTTTCGCTAGGGTAACGTCAGGCAGCCGCTGGGCAGCGAGTACTAGGCCCATGAGGCGAGACCTTGACCGGCCTTTGGTCAGTGGCCTAAGCAGGAAGGTATGCTGCACCAGGCCCCCTCGGCTGCAGGCATTGATGTATCCCCAGCTGAATTGTAGCTCAAGCACGATAAAATAGACTGCGTCTGACATTTGGCCAAAGCTTGAAAGGGATTATGAAGCTGATTGATTTGTGCTGACTCAAAGCCGTCCCTCCGACCAGGCGTCACGTGATGTTTCAATAGCTGTGCATAAACGGTGCTGGAGAATTGCAGGAGACAAGATCCGGGATGACAGGAGCATGTACCAATATTCCATCAATGTTCTGGGTCGAGAGATCCAGAGCTTCAATGTCTTGCCATACCAGTTACATGTTTTACAAGCTGAAAGCGATTTGGAGTGAATCTGGTCATGCAGGCCACATGGAAGACACCAAGAAAGAAACTGCAAATTCAGGTCCTCCCACACATATCCACACTCCTTGGGTTGTCTTTCAGGTATCATAAAAGGAACTGCAATTGTAGACAGGTGGAGCCAATTTCATTTTAAGGGAACTCTTATCGCTATGGGACTGTAACACTTTGTTGACATCCTCGAATCGACAGATAGCCTGTTTCACACAGCCGATCCCTAAGCATGGACATCGCTTCCGCTTCGCCGCAAATCCCCCGCCTGTTCATGACGAGCGTGAGTCGGATCACAGTTCCAAGACTCACAGTTTCTCATTCAATTCTCAACTTTTAACGCAACCATGCTCTCCTTCTTTACAGGACTTTAGAGATCGGACACCTTCCCGCTACGCAGTGCGTGATTTTTCAAGCTGTCACGTCGCTCTGTTCGCATCTGTTACAGACTTTTGAACCTGGCCATATATTTTGTGTTCATACATGAATCCTTTTGCACAGCCCATGCCTGGCCCTCCAAAAAAGGCTTTTGGGTGGTGTACCAGACACTGCAACACACCGCCCTCCCATGGCATGCACCCCTGCGTTCAGGCCCAGACATCAGTCAGCCCAGTCAGCACAAGCAGTATCGTCAGCCGCTACGGGAATGACCTCAACCGAGACTATGACGTCTCGTGCCGACTCGAGGAGCTAGCAGGCTTTGAGATCGAGCCAGAGCAGCTGCAGGCTTCTCTCGTGCTCGCTGAGCAACGCCTGGGATGCAAGCCCACAGTTCGGCAGCTCTGCAATATCATTCAGGAGGATTACACCCCGTCAGGACTCCAGAGCTGGCCCCAACCAGCAGCAGCAGGGGCCCTGCGCTCCCCGGAACGTCTGGGCCCATCTTCCCTGGAAAGCCGCTTGGCCGGGGCTGTGACCCCAACCTGGTCCTTGGAGGATGGCTCTGACGATGAGTGGCAGCAGGACATCAGGCACGGGCGCGGCGCTGTCAGCAGCACAACGCCTTCCAGCATCAAAATTCCAATGCTCAACTTCGCACTAAAGCAGCAAGTGAGAGTGCTGAAAACTGCAACTGGGACTCTGGGTCTGTAGTCTTCTGCACAGCTGCTTTGGCGCCTTGATCTGTTGCAGGAAGTCGACATGATGCGGACCAAACCCTTAGCCATCTGCACTGCATAAAGATAATATTGATAGGTTTAAACCCACAACTCTTCATGATCACGGGCTAATCCGTTAGGCTACTCCAGCTGTGTAACAGATCACCTGTATCGAGTGTCACCCCAATCACTGACTGATGGCGGATCTCTCACAATATGAGAATTCAAGCTGCCTGATCTTCAAGGGGCCATCCACCTGCTCCCCTCCTTTTACAGGGCCCTGCCGGAGATCAGCAAGAGGACAAACCGATGCGATTGGGCAAAGCCGTGGCAGCCTCGTTCCGGCAGTCCCACGACCCGGACATGCTGCGAGTGCTGCTGCCGCGCCAAGGCAGACTGGCCAGCATCACGTCAACACCCCTGCACATGGTGGCGGAGAAGGCCCGTCCTCCGGTTCCGGAGCAAGCTAGAAAAGCGCAGCAGCCGCAGCACGCAGCCGCGCGCTGCAAGGGTGCGGACCAGCAGCAGCGCCCGCACGCCAGCAAACACAAGGTGCTGATTGCTCTGCCCCGCAAGGCGCCCCCCTCTCAGCAGCGGCTGCGGGGCGGTGGGGGGAAGAGGGGCTCAGGGGACCTGCAGCCGGTCCAGGACACTGGGAAAGCTGCAGGCGCCGCCAAGGGAGTACAGGAACAGCTTTCGTCTTTCGCACTGGATGACGGTGCGGCCCCCCTGCCTGTATGTCTCCTGTCTGCCTGTCTGTCAGCCTGCCACCTGCCTGTTTCCTCTTTCCTGCCTGTCTTTTAGCGTGCCACCTGCCTGTCTGTC
Organism: Limnomonas spitsbergensis; assembly: GCA_037349105.1. NCBI lineage: Eukaryota > Viridiplantae > Chlorophyta > Chlorophyceae > Chlamydomonadales > Limnomonas > Limnomonas spitsbergensis. Next base: position 1,217,531 of record JAYJMM010000101.1, on the reverse strand, counting down.
TGTCTGCCAGCCTGCCACTTGCCTGTCTGCCTACCTGCCTCCCTGCCACCTGTCTACCTGCCTGCCTGCCAGCCTGCCAGCCAGCTGCCTGTCTTTCTGCCTGCTTGCCACCTGCCTGTCTGCCCGTCTGCTTGCAGCCCACCTGCCTGCCTGTCACTGCCTGCCCGCCTGACACCTGCCTGCTGCGTCTTTGTGTTGTTTTGCACTGGATGAGTGTGCGGCCAACTGCCAGTCTGTCGTCATGATGCATCAGGCTTCCACGCATGTACGCTGTCATATAGCTGAAGTGTAGCTGAAGTGTAGCAGAGGTGTAGCTGAAGTGTAGCTGAAGTGCACGAAAGAAAAACGCTGCTCCCCGCACGCTGCACCCAGGATGGTGGATCGAGGATACCTCGGGCGATTGCTCGTCCGTGGAGAACGGCCTCACGCTCCCTCAGCGCCTGTGGGAGGTCATGGACCGTCTGCGGTGCCGCAGCGGCGACAGCGGGCTCGTGGAGCGCCTGGTGCACGGCCGCCAGCTGGCGCACACCGCGTTCAGCTCTGTGTACGAGGCGTCCTTGGATGGGGGGCCTGTGGTGGTCAAGGTGAGGGGATCAGTGCCCAGGGTTTGCCCTTACGGCCTTAACCCCAATGCTGTGTGCACGAGGCAGCCTTGGACAGTGAGCCTGTCATGGTTAAGGTGAGGGGATCAGGGAATGAGTTTTATGTCAGCGCTCCTGGCGGTAACTAATCTGCTTCCTTCCTGGCCTAGACCCTAGATCCTTAACCCTATGGTTTGCGCCGCCATTTGTACGCAAAACCAAATGGGTTGGGTCCCCATGGGCCAGAAGGTAGCTGTCCAGAAGCCCTTCAAAGGTGCTCTGCACGTCCACAACGTAAGAGACTTGAGAGGATTGCCATGTGTTACTTGACCTTGGTTGGAGGGCCCGTTTGGGGTCAAGATAAGGGTACCAGGGGGTTGGTGCTGTTTAAGCGCTCTTGGCTGCAGCTCTGCTGCTTCCTGGCTTTTAGCTTGGGCCGTAGGACTCACGCCGAATGGGTTTGGTCCCAATTTGCTCAATGGTGGCTCTGCCCGAAACCCCTATTGAGATGGTCTGGCGGTGTGCCCGCAATAAAGAGACTTCATGAGATGCCATGTGCCACTTGACCTAGGATGGAGGGCTCGTGTTGGGGTCAAGATTAGGGGACCAGGGGGTTGGTTTTGTTTTTGCGCTCTTGGCTGCAGCTCTGCTGCTTCCTGGCTTTGAGCTTGGGCCGTAGGCCGCACGCCAAATGGATTTGGTCCCAATTTGCTCAATGGTGGCTCTGCCTGGTAGCCCTATTAAGAGGGTCCAGCGGTGTGCCTGCAACACTAGAGACTAATAGGATGTCGTGTGCCATTTGAACTTGGATGAGGGGACCAGGGGGGCCAGGGGATCGGAATTGTTCTAGCGCTGTTAGTGTTAATCCAGCTCTGCCACCTCTGGCCTTTTGCTTGGGCCGCCGGCCACAACCCTGAATGTGATGCATTGCAGAAAGTGGACGTGATTAGGATTTAGACCTGAACCCTGAACCTAATATGTTGCAGAAAGTGCTCATGACTAGGACTAAACCCTTAACCCTGAATCTGATGCATTGCAGATTGTGGACGTGACTAGGATTTATAACTGCTACCCTGAACCTAATATGTTGCAGAAAGTGCTCATGACTAGGACTAAACCCTTAACCCTGAATCTGATGCATTGCAGATTGTGGACGTGACTAGGATTTATAACTGCTACCCTGAACCTAATATGTTGCAGAAAGTGCTCATGACTAGGACTAAACCCTTAACCCTGAATCTGATGCATTGCAGAAAGTGGACGTGACTAGGATTTATAACTGCTACCCTGAACCTAATATGTTGCAGAAAGTGCTCATGACTAGGACTAAACCCTTAACCCTGAATCTGATGCATTGCAGAAAGTGGACGTGACTAGGATTTATAACTGCTACCCTGAACCTAATATGTTGCAGAAAGTGGATGTGACCTCTGAGTGCGTCCTGGCCAATGTGCTGGCTGAGGTCACCGCCCTGGATCACCTGTCTGGCTGGGACGGCGCGGTCCGCCTCCTCAACTACACCAGGATCAAGGATGAGGTAGGGAGGGTTAATGATGCAGTACTTCAGTAACCGCAAAACAGCCTCTTCGAAAGGGCTGGGCGACTGCCCAAGGACCTCTTTCAAAAGGGCCAGGCAACCGCCAAATAGCATCTATCAAAAGGGCCAGGCAACTGACAAATGACCTATTTCCAAAGGGCCAGGCAACTGCCCATTAGCCCCTTTCGAAATGGCCAGGCGATGCTACTAGACTCACCAGTGGTAGACTGTATCTGCTGAACACAAAGTCCCTGGAGGTACAAAAGAAGTTATAAAGATCACCACGTGTTATGGTGGTTATAGGCCCTGGTTATATGTACGGCTATGGGGGAGGGGGCAATTTGTATTGGTGTTGTTTTGGTACTGGTAGGAACGGATTAATTTTGACATGGCTTCATTTAGATGGCTTCATTCAGACTTGGCTTATTTCAGATCACAAAAAAAAACAGCCATGGAGGCCACTGCTTGCTGTTGACTGACTTTAGAGCAGTTTTAACACAAATAGGTTGTTACCTGTTGGATGTGCTGTGCTGTAACTTAAGTGTGCCATGCTGTGCTGTTACTTACTTGTGCCGTGATGTGCTGTTACTTACTTGTGCCATGATGTGCTGTTACTTACTTGTGCCGTTATGTGCTGTTACTGGTGCCGTTATGTGCTGTTTTTACTTGTGCTGTTACTTACTTGTGCCGTTATGTGCTGTTACTTGCTTCCGCCGTGATGTGCGTGTGCTCTTGTGCCGCTCAGGTGATCCTGATTCTTCAGCGCGGTGACATGAACATGCGTCAGTGGCTGGAGCAGCAGACGAGCACTGAGGGCGCTGGATGGGTGGTCGCAGTGCTGCGGTGCGTTGAGTTTTGCCGCGCTGTACTGTGGCAGATGGTGTCGTGTTGGGGTCAGGGACACAGGATAAGGAATATAGTAATACGAAACGGTACGATACGATATGGGATTTTTTGCCAATACGGGGACACAAGTGTGGATTTTCAGTCGGTGCACCGTAGTGGACCGTATCGATACAATACAATACAATACAGGATTTTTGCCCAAGCGGCCTGTATCCTGTGTCCCTGGTTGGGATGCGTGGTATCTGCGGTGCGGTGTGCTGTGATGGGTCACCGAGCTGCGGCAATTTGTGTGTGTTTGCGTGTACATGATTAGCAGTGAAATGACGTGCGTCAGCAGGCACCCGCCATGACGCAGTGTTAATTCACCCTCCTGGATGGGTGCTTTGACTCACTGCCACACGCTGCTGTGCCTCATTGCGCGGCTAGCTCACCAACAAGGCATATTTGTTGCCTCATTGCTACCGCAATGAATCACTGCCATTCCTTTCCTTTTCCTTGAAGCAAATGCGAATTTGCAAAAGTGGCGTACTGTAGATTTGCTTTGCCTTTCCTCATAATGAGCGTTGTTTAGGGTTCTGGAGGGATCCACGAAATTAACAATTATTGATTGTCAGCGCCAGATTTCAGTCAGAAAGTAAGAGTTTGCTCTGATCAAAAGTTTGCCCTGAGGACAGCATTAAAAGATTTTTTTTTATACCCGAGGGAGGGCAAATTAAATCTACGGTAGATCATAGCCGATGTTACGCTTGGCTGCTCATGTGTTCCTCTCTCCTGCACTACCATATATTTGATTTGCCTTCCCTTGGGTTTCAATGCTGCCCTCAGGGCAAATGATCGACCAAACCTTAATTTCTGACTGAAACCTGGTCGACAACCGATAATTAGTACATTTGTGGATCCCCTAACCCTAAGCAACGTTAATTATTAGGGAAGGCAAAGCAAATCTACAGAAAGTCCGTAGGCACCCTTGGAGTGGTGGAGCAGCTGCAACGCCTTGCTGCCATTCCTTTTTCTAGTAAATTGTTTAATTGAAGCAACTTCAAAGTTATGAAAGCGACGTTTATCATCATTGATATCCAGCCCGGTTGCTTCTGCCACCTCTCTCCTGCAGCAAGTTTAGGGTTAAGGGCTAACCTAAACCCCTGTCCGCGCCTGCCCTCCTAAACCCTTAACCCTGCCTTCCTCTCTCCTGCAGCACGTTCATCGAGATGGCATCCCTGGTGGAGCAGCTGCACCAGCGGCGCTTCACGCACGGCGACGTCAAGCTGGACAACTTCCTGATGCTGGATGGGGCCATGCTGCTGTCTGACTTCGGGGAGGCCTCCATGTTTGACCAGCCGGACAACGCGCTGGTCTTTGAGAGCAGGTGGGCCCACACTTCAGCTACAGTTCAGCCACCCATCGGTCTGAACCCTAAACTTTAAGCAGGTGTGCCCACACTTCAGCTACAGTTCATCCACACAACAGTCTGAACCTTGAACACTAAGCAGGTGGGCCCACACTTCAGCTACAGTTCATCCACACAACAGTCTGAACCTTGAACACTAAGCAGGTGGGCCCACACTTCAGCTACAGTTCATCCACACAACAGTCTGAACCCTAAACTCTAAGCAGGCGGGCCCACTATTCAGGAACAGTTTATCAACTGGGCCCTGCTGAATACTCTGCCGCATGGGGCTGGCAGGGAATGACTAGGCTCAATTCCAGATACTATGCACAGCCTGGGCCATGGTGCAGCCATGCCATGTATTCATGTGTGCTGCTATGTGTGTCAGGGGCACGGAAATGTACCAGAGCCCCGAGCTGCTCATGGGCCGCCCGACCAACTCCCGCCATGCCGACGTGTGGTCTCTTGGCTGCCTTCTGTACGAGATGATCACCCGGACCGCGCTCTTCCCTGGCAAAAACGAATGCCTGCGTCCCTCTTTGGTGAGCAGGTCTTAGGGAAATGTTGAGATCTGATAGGTGTGTCTCAGGCAGTGTTCCTTTTACGTGACTCAGCTAAGCGTCAGCTACATTCCGTCCTCTAGCCAGAGGCCCCGTTTTTTGTGGTCAGCCACGTTGCTTTTGCCACAAGCGGTGGGCCAAGGTGCAGGCTTGCAGTGGCCCATCAGAAGAGCAAGGGATTGTTAGTCTTATGGCTGTTGTCATAAAGGGGATTCGTTTGTTTTCTCGTTCCCTGGCTGATCGCTATGTGTAATATTTAATAGGGAGTGGCTGTGGCTCTGTGGTATATAACGGTACCAGGCTGCTTTTTGGTGGGTGTCAAATTTTGAATATTTCTCCTTTGATTCCAAAAAATGAGAAATGAGACGGTTAACTGTTTGGTACTTCAAATCGCCAGACAGTTAACTGGTTTGTTCTTAAACTGCCATAAAACCGCTGCCCATCCATGCTGCAGGCTCAACAGGGCTTGAACGCAAGCCAACCGGACGAGATGGATATGACTGAGGTTGAGCAAGACCAACTGATGCATGGTTTCAAATTTTGAATCAAAGAGAAATCATACCTATCACTGGTAGGTGCTCCAACCGCTCGGACCCCTCACCTACTGCATGCTGCACAGGCTCAACAGGGCTTGAACACAAGCCGACCAACGAGGTGGATGAAGGATGTTGAGCAGGACCGACTGATGCATGCGGCAGGTGGCGAACGTGAGCTGTGCAGTGACGTGCAGAGGCTGCTGCACCCGATGCTGCTGGAGGAGCATCAGCGCAGCGCTCTGCCCGAGGTCATGCAGAATGCGAGGGAGCTCCTGCGCAAGCTGTCCTAACAATGGAAGTGTGGGCTTCGCGCAACTAAGATGTTTTCAAACCCGAAATTTGCTCTATGTCGTTTTATGTTGTTCTTTGTCGCCTACGTTTTGTGTTTTTTGTATCCTAGGTCGAATCTGTAGGTTTAGTTGGTTAGGTAGGTCATGGGAGGCTTCACCGGTGTACTTTTGCCTGTGGGGTCCTGAGCAGTGGGCACAGCTCGACTACAGGTCGTCACAAGTTTTAGAGCCAGGGTAGTGTAGATTCTTCGGTCCACTCAACATGGCTTGGCCAATAAACGGCAGTGCTACAAAGCGGCATAATTCGTCTTAAGATGAAGGCTTGTGTCTGCCGGTATGCCTGCGCGCTCATGCCATGTTTTTGTTTTTGCGGACTGGTCTCTAACGGTAAGGGGGGGAAATCCTAGATCACCGTATTTTGTGTATTTCAGGTCAGTTTGTGTCCATGGGATGGGGGATCTTGGGTCTGGCTGTTTATTATCTTATGTTTTGTTAGTACTCGAACTGGTTTACGGGAGGGAGACCCTTGCACCCTCTTGGCACCCATGTGACTGAAGATATTCTGGAAAACATGCCACGCATACCGTTCTTGAACACATTATATTACAGGTTCAACAGTTGTTCCTGCCATCTTACAATCACCCGACAAAATTCATCGATCTCTCATCAGCCGTTTGAGGCGTGGACAACCCACCTTCATACCTACCCCGGGACCGAACCCGCCACACGATATTTTCTCTCCCCCTGACTAGAGCGCCGGGTTTCATGTTCCTGCCCCCTCACACTCACATAGGAGGATGGCATGGCTGCACCATGGCCCAGGCTGTGCATGGTAGCTGGAATTGAGCCTAGTCATTCCTGCAGCCCCACGTGGCCGAGCATTCAGCAGGTCCCAGCGGGTATGCACTGATCTAAACCTACCACGCCCATGACCGATTTCCGGACCCCATGCCCAGGTTTCTGGACCCCATTATTTCCGTAGGTATGAAGGGGGGTGGCGTGGATGGCAAAGTGTGCTCACTGACTAGCCGCACTTGCGCGATCTCCTGAAGAAAGGGGGCCACCCGCAACCATATGGTTCTGGGGTCCCTTTTATCTATTAACCGTTTTGCACACCAAGCAAGTGGTGCAATAGGGGCCCTGTTGTCACCAGTCATAACCTCCATGCTGAGCATGAAGAGGAGTCCTTCAAGTCTCTCCGGAGAGCCGAATGGCGGACATGGACCTTTGACCATGTGCTGCCCATGCCACCAGTTTAATACCACTTGCGTACGACGTGTCTGCATGCTTCTTGAATGACTTATCGTGGCCTGCCAGTCTGTGAGCAATTATTAGTCATAGGTCAACCCCTTAGTCATTCCAGGGGGTCATTCCTTAATCCACGCTTCAAGAGATTTTATTTTTTCTTCTTATAACGCCTCGTCACTTCGCTTCCCTTTGTTATTGACGTATCGTTGTTCACTAGCCAGTCGGCTGAGTACACGCTTTCTGAGGGCAATAATATGGAGTCCAGTCTCTTTCACGGCTACCCTGATGGTGATGGCACAGGTATGCGCATACATCGCTTGCTTCTGTTGAAATAAACGAACAAGGGAAACACAATGCAGCACCCGCCGGTTCAGGTTTTTATGCCGAGGGCAGGAAAGCTTCTCTGATAGCGCAGCAGTATGACAGGGGCGAGCGCGTTGCGAAGTCCGGCGTGTCCCTGGCTGATGACAAGCACCCCACAAACGAGGCAGGAAGTTGCCAAGGCAGTGCAGCAGAAGGTCGGGCAGCCGTGGAGATGTCGCGGAAGTATCGACACGTTGCTTGGTACTCGCTGTTCGTCGGGGCGTATATTGCCGTGCTGTACCTGCAGGTGGGTGCCTCGCAGATGGGGCAGCACTTCGGGAAGCAAGCGAGCAGGGAGTGCAAGCTAACGTGTCCTTGCAGGCTGTACGCCGGTGCGTGAAGGTCGTGTCGTACCGGCATTGTAAATGTCCTTGTCGCCCATGCTGCGTAAATGGTCGTGTCGTACATACAGGGGAAATAGTCGTTTGGTCCCAGCAGGAAGGGCTTAGGGGCCTAATTCCACTTGGCTGGTCAGTGAGCTGTTCAGCACTCGTAACACCGTCCTCACTTGCATGCATGCCTGTTGTTGCGTACCGTACACGCCGTTCCCAGCTGGCAACGGTGTGGGAGACATCTACGGGGGCTGGCTGTGAGGGGTGCCTTACACTTCGTTGAGTGACTCAACTTAAAGCAAAAGGAAAGCTGGCGAGGAATCAGAATGTAGCATCATGCTGCTACATGCTATGGCACGGCATGTTTTCATGTAGTTGCATTCTTGTCTTCTGTTGCAATCTTGCAACCGTGCAGCTCACAGGCATGGACTGGTAGAGGGGTTCTGGGGCATGTGATTAACATGCAGGATTGAGCTGCAGCAGCGTTATACCAGTAGTGTCTTTTGGGAAATATGCCATTTGCCGAGTACTGGGATGCAGGATTTGTACGGGCAACTGAGCTCAGTTACGATAAAAACTACCAAAAGTTTGCGCTTGACTACCTTTGGCAAGCCGCAAGGCAGCCATCACTGGGCCGATTGGGACTAAATCTTGACCTGGGGCCCAGGCTGCAGGCCCCGCTGCCACCCAGGGCCCCATCAGGGCACAACGTTTACTGGCCCTCAGGCTCAGCCTCCTAGAATATAGCGGGCCAGGCGTGGGGGCCTCCGAATGTGGCCATGAGGCAGCTGGAATGTATCTGTACCGAAAAACGAAACACTGAGCATCACCTTTTGTCCGACACTGGTCGACCAGCGTCTTCCAATCCTCCAAGGTGGCCCAGAGTTGAGAACTTGGAGAATAATCCCTGAACCCTAAATCCTGACACCTAAATCCTGACCCTGAAACCCTGAACCCTAACCATGGAACCCTGATGTCACTTAAGCCAGCGCCTGCAAATCGACCTAGGTGGTTCAGACCCTAACAACGGCCTTCATGCCCCTAATGCCCTCTGCCATTTCCTTGTATCCCCTGAACCTGCCCACGCCAGCGCCTGCAAATCGACCTAGGTGGTTCAGACCCTAACAACGGCCTTCATGCCCCTAATGCCCTCTGCCATATCTTTGTATCCCCTGAACCTGCCCACGCCAGCGCCTACAAGTCGACCTTAGTGGTTCAAGACCCAAACAATGGCCTTCATGCCCCTAAGGCCCTTTCCTTGTATCCCCTGATCCTGCCCACGCCAGCGCCGAAACAATTGCCTACATGCCCCATTAGCCATCTTTGTCATTTCCTTCTGTCCCCTGATGCTGCCCACGCCAGCGCCTACAAATCGACAGAGGTGGTTCAAAACCAAAACAATGGCCTCCATGCCCCTTTAGCCCTCTTTGTCATTCCCTTTGATCCCCTGGTGCTGCATCCTATTTGTCAATTCCTTCTGTCCCCTAATGCTGCTCAGGCCAGCGCCCACAGGTCCACTGAGGTGGTGCAGACCCTGAGGAATGCCTTCATGCCCTCTTTGTCATATTTGTCATTTCCTTCTGTCCCCTGATGCTGCTCAGGCCAGCGCCCACAGGTCCACTGAGGTGGTGCAGACCCTGGGGAACGCCTTAATGCCTGCGGGCACCACCGGGAACACCATGACGTTCAAGGTAGATGTTGCTTATTTGGGGTCCAGGGTTCCGGCCTTCAGCTACAAATGAGCTACATGGCACGCATTCTTTAACTGGAGAGTGTTTCCGCTACAATTCAGCTATAATTCAGCTACAATTCAGCTGTCACCGACATCACATGCATTGTCTTTCTTGAGGGTGCTTCGGCTACACTTCAGCTAGACATCACATGCGTTGCTAATTGTTGTGACCACGACATCTGTCTGGCAGTATGAACCCAGACAAGGGTCGTGTCGTGAATTCGTGATCAAGGCAGCATCATGGCAGAGTGGCAGTATCTGAGCAGCATCTTGGGAAAAGGCTTGTATTGTGGCTCCGGGCAGGGATCACGGCAACAGCATCTGGGATGAGGTATGGGCCTGGCAAGCCTCGTGACATGCCCCTCTCGCCCTTAGTGATGAGAATGAGGTCCTGACCTGCGTGTCGGCATCTGACAAACGTGTCAAGCCCCCTGCCCCTCACAATAAGAGGAATAGGGGCCATTTACAGGACAACAATGAGGTACCGATAATGGACCACTGTACCACATCAGATAAACCGCATGCGCCCACCGAATGATAATGAGGCCCTGAAAGTTAGTCTACATCTGACACACGTTTTACCCTACCCCCTGCCCCTCAGAACACGAATGAGGTCATGGAATACAATTCTATATCAGATAAACCTCATGCCTCCCCCGGCCCTTAATAATGAGAATGGGTTTTCCTGACCTGCATGTCGACATCTGGCAAGCGTTATGTCAAGCCCCCTGCCCCTCACAACAACAGGGGCAGGGGCCATTACAGGACAATAATGTGGTAATGGACTGAAGAACTACAGTACCGTACTTCTTAAATCCATGCACTTGCTTGCGTATCTATTTATTTATTTACAACATCAGATAAGCCTCTCGCCCCCTCCACATGAGCATGAGGCCCTGACCTGCCTGCCTACATAATGCGGACGGTATATCAAGCCTCCTGCCCAGTGACTGTTTGAGTGATGGTCGAAAATGGAATAATTGGGTTTCCAATTTTTTGGAAACAGCGCCACAGGCGCAAAAACTCTGAGTCTCAGTTTTCATCGCGTGTTTTGGGGATACATTTGTACATAGCGACTGTGTTGGACCTCAATACCAATCATTGTTTGATACCTTGTTTCGGTACGAGTCGTACCCAGTACTGACTCAACAAATCACTGCTACCTTACAGACAAAAAAAATGGTGCTCAACACTGATGTTACTCTGTTATGTTTAGGGTTTGAGGTTTAGGGTAAGGGTTTGAGGATTAGGGTAAGGGTTTGAGGTTTAGGGTTCAGGGTTTAGGGTGAGGGTAAGCACACCAGTGCGAAGATCCTTCCCTTCATGGATTTGACACCTCCTGCCCCACCCCGCAGAATGAGAAAGAGGTACTCAACTACATTGGCGACAAGATTCTGCAACCCATCTGGCAAGATCTGATCTGCGGCGACGGCAACTGCGAGTGGCCCTGGGAGTTTCGGGATGCCGCGAAGGTAATACTATGGCTGGGTAACCTGTTTAGGGCCTCAGGGTTTAGGGCCTAAGAGTTCATCAGGGTTCAGGGTGTCATGAAGGTACTAGGGCTGGGTCAAGGGCTGAGACCCTAAGGGTTAGGAGCCTGAGGGTAAAGGCCTTTAAGGATCTAGAGAGTGTAGGGTCTCATGGCTTTTGCCCTCAGGTTCAGGGCCCAAGGGTTAAGAGCTTAAGAATTTAGGGCCCAACGGTTCAGGGCCCAAGGGTTTAGACCTGGAAGGGTGCAGAGCGAAAGGGTTAAGGCCCCAAGGGTTCATGTCCCAAGGGTTCATGTCCCAAGGGTTCATGTCCCAAGGGTTCAGGTCCCAAGGGTTCAGGTCCCAAGGGTTCAGGTCCCAAGGGTTCAGGTCCCAAGGGTTCAGGGCCCAAAGGTTCAGGGCCCAAGGGTTTAGGGCCCAAGGGTTCAGGTCCCAAGGGTTTAGGTCCCAAGGGTTTAGGTCCCAAGGGTTCAGGTCCCAAGGGTTCAGGTCCCAAGGGTTCAGGTCCCAAGGGTTTAGGTCCCAAGGGTTCAGGTCCCAAGGGTTTAGGTCCCAAGGGTTTAGGGCCCAATGTTTTAGGGCCCAAGGGTTCAGGTCCCAAGGGTTTAGGGCCCAAGGGTTTAGGTCCCAAGGGTTCAGGGCCCAAGGGTTCAGGGCCCAAGGGTTAGGGCCCAAGGGTTTAGGTCCCAAGGGTTTAGGTCCCAAGGGTTCAGGGCCCAAGGGTTCAGGGCCCAAGGGTTTAGGGCCTAAGGGTTTAGGGCCCAATGTTTTAGGGCCCAAGGGTTTAGGTCCCAAGGGTTTAGGTCCCAAGGGTTCAGGGCCCAAGGGTTTAGGGCCCAAGGGTTCAGGGCCCAAGGGTTTAGACCCTCAAGGCTTATACCTCCCGGGTTCAGGCCTCCAGGGTGTAAGCCTCCGTGGTTAAGGTCGCTAGGGTCTATACCTCCAGAGGTTTTAGGGCCTCGGGGTTTAAGGCCCTCCTGGCTTAGACCCTCAGGGTTTAGACCCTCTGGTTATTTCAGGAACAGGGAGTGACCGTCCTGCGGCCAAATCATGTGCAGTGCAGGAACGGTGCAGCTGAATGTAGCTGAATGGTAGCAGAATGCTTCAAGAGAATCCCCACCTAGGGTAGGCCCTCACCCCTGTGCCTTGGGTGGGCCCTCGCCTAGGGTGGGCCTTCACCCCAGGGAGCCCAGGGGACCCATCACTCAGGGGAGCACTCACTCTTTGTCTCCAAAAGCCTCCTCACTTGCAAAACCTGAACTTCGTAGTTTGCATCACAAGGCTAATTTTGGTGTCAAACAGGTACTATGGCAAAGTTAGGGTTTATGGAACTGTGATGACTGGAATGAGATGAGGGTTTAGGGAACTGCGATGACTGGAATGGGTTGAGAGTTCAGGTAAGTGCGATGACTGGAATAGGTTGAGGGTTAAGGGAACTGTGATGACATGACTGGGTTGAGGGTTTAGGGAACTGTGATGACTGGAATGGGTTAAGAGTTTAGGGAACTGCAATGACTGGATTGGGTTGAGGGTTGAGGGAACTGCAATGACTGGAATGGGTTGAGGGTTGAGGGAACTGTGATGACTGGATTGGGTTGAGGGTTTAGGGAACTGCAATGACTGAAATGGGTTGAGGGTTAAGGGAACTGCAATAACTGGATTGGGTTGAGGGTTTAGGAAACTGCGATGACTGGATTGGGTTGAGGGTTTAGGTAACTGCAATGACTGGATTGGGTTGAGGGTTGAGGGGACTGGGATGACTGGATTGGGTTGAGGGTTTAGGGAACTGCAATGACTGGAATGGGTTGAGGGTTTAGGGAACTGCAATGACTGGATTGGGTTGAGGGTTAAGGGAACAGCAATGACTGCATTGGGATGAGGGTTTAGGGAACTGCAATGACTGGAATGGGTTGAGAGTTTAGGGAACTGCAATGACTGGATTGGGTTGAGGGTTTAGGGAACTGCAATGACTGGATTGGGTTGAGGGTTTAGGGAACTGCTATGACTGGATTGGGTTGAGGGTTTAGGTAACTGCAATGACTGGATTGGGTTGAGGGTTAAGGGAACTGCAATGACTGGATTGGGTTGAGGGTTTAGGGAACTGCAATGACTGGAATGGGTTGAGAGTTTAGGGAACTGCAATGACTGGATTGGGTTGAGGGTTTAGGGAACTGCAATGACTGGATTGGGTTGAGGGTTAAGGGAACTGCGATGACTGGATTGGGTTGAGGTTTTAGGGAACTGCTATGACTGGAATGGGTTGAGGGTTTAGGGAACTGTGATGAATGGAATGGGTTGAGGGTTTAGGGAACTGCAATGACTGGAATGGGTTGAGAGTTTAGGGAACTGCAATGACTGGATTGGGTTGAGGGTTAAGGGAACTGCAATGACTGGATTGGGTTGAGGGTTAAGGGAACTGCGATGACTGGATTGGGTTGAGGTTTTAGGGAACTGCTATGACTGGAATGGGTTGAGGGTTTAGGGAACTGTGATGAATGGAATGGGTTGAGGGTTTAGGGAACTGTGATGACTGGAATGGGTTGAGGGTTGAGGGAACTGCGATGACTGGATTGGGTCGAGGGTTAAGGGAACTGGGATGACTGGATTGGGTTGAGGGTTTAGGGAACTGCAATAACTGGGATGGGTTTAGGGTTTAGGAAACTGCAATGACTGGAATGACCCTTGGGGTGCTTTGCAGCTACATTGTGGCTTCTGGAATTACAGGACCAGTTGCTGCGACAGTGGCTTATGCCCCAGGCTGGCTGCTCCCTGAACCTGCACACCCCTAGGGGGGGGGCGCAGCTTTTATTCTTTCTCTCACAGGACCGGTTGCTGCGAAAGTGACGATCCCGTAGGTGTAAGTTAGAAACATGTTATCATCTCCACCTCTCCCTTCACCCTCTCTTTCCTTTGGCATCACCTGCATGGCTACATGTGTAGCATCAGCATTGGGGGGTAACGGATTATATTGAAGCCGAGTGCCCCGCGGAGTCTTCCTAGTCCCACCCTTTATCCTACAAGCCAGCCAGAAAATACCCCCCCCCTTACCTCCCTTCAACCCCTTTCCCTGCCTCGATTTTCGTGTTTTTCGTCTCCTCCCGGTTCACACTGCCTGGCCCTTTCGCAAAAGGCTGTGAGTAGTTGCGTCAACTCTGTAACAGCAACTCCTCCCCTTGCCGCACACTGTGGCTGGAACGCAAGCAGGGCCTTCACACCCCAACCAAATTATCTCCACACCTACAGCAAGTGACATCCACACTTTCTCGTAATGACACCTTCCTTTGCCCCATACTGCGGTTGAAACATCAACCGCTTAACTCCATCCAGATCGCCGTGAACCGTACCATTCAATATCACTCGTAAACACAATGTCATTCAATGTTACTAAACATCACACAATGTCACTCAATGTCACTCAATATATCCACTTCCTCCCCCTGGATGCAGACTGTGGTCTCAACGTCAACACCACCCACATCGTCGTCAACGTGAAGGCCGACTTCACGGGTCATCCCACTATCAGCCCGCGCGTGCTCATGACCAACGCGGCCTGGAACCTGTGTATGGACGACCCGGCCAGACGGCAACGCGGGGAGGCGGACCTGTGCTGGTGAGAGAAGCTGTGGGGAAATTACCACCCCTCTGGTACCCGCTAATGCTTTTGAACACTAAAACGTTTTAAAACGTTTCTGGATGTGAGGCGGTCACGGCGGGGAGGCAGCGGATCTGTGCTGGTGAGACAAGACTTGGTGGTTAACTAATTTTTACCAATTTGTAGAATTTCCCCCCTGACCCCCCCCTCTATTCCATCTGTTCCACCTTCTACTTAACCCCCTTATCAGGTTTCCGACAGACAAGTCGTTTACCGAGATGTCCGTCAACACGCTGGACAGCATGAACGCCATTGACGGCGATTGGTGCGTCGTTGTCAAGGGTTGGGGTTAGGGGTTAGAGGTTAGGAGTTAGGGTTTCAGGCATACAGAAATTTCTTTAAAGTGTGTGGCGGGTTAGGGCTTCAGGCTTTGCAGAAATATCTAATAATTGTGTGACGGGTTGGAGGTTAGGGCTTCAGGCTTAACAGAAATTTGTTAAAACTGTGTGACGGGCTGAACGCATCATCTTCAGGGTTCATGGGTTTTCAGGGTATAAGGGTGAAGGGGTTCCAGGGTATGATGCTTGTTTTGAAGGATAATGTCGTAAAATTGGCACGTCATCTTCAGGGGTTAGGGTTGAGGGTTTCAGTTCAAGGTCTTAGGCCTCAAAAACCATGAAATCAGTTGTTTGATGAATTGAATGCACATCGTCGAGGGCTTGGGGTTTAGGGTTCAGGGTTTGACAGATCAACGTTTGTTCAGCGAGAAACGTCCAGGGTGGAGGGCTAAGCATTGCAGACCTGCAGTGTGGAGTGAAATTATGTGAATGCTGTGATGAAAGCTTCGAATTAATTCCCATCACCTAGTTTAGGTTTTAGGGTTCAAGTCTCAAGTTTTTACACCAGTAAAGGCTTGGGGATCAAGCTGATGTATACTGTGCGTTTGAAAGTGTAACCTGTAGACCTTAAACACAGTCCATCGTCGTCCAAGGTGACTGAACGGGCTGGGTGTTGCATTTCAGGTTAAGGGTTCCAAGCCTTGTTCAGGGTTTACTTTCATTTCAGGTTCAGGGTTCCAAGCCATATTATAATAAATGACTTTGGCAACAGCTACGCTTCACCCTTAATTCCGTAAACCCTGAACTAGGTATATTATCATCAAGGGCGATTACGCTAGCCGGGTGATGATTTATCTTTTTTTAAATTTTAAAATAAAAAATGTTTTTTATTGTTCGGCAGCATCTTCGACATCACCAATGACACCGACCCTGCGGCCATTTCTACAACGGTGGGAATCTGAGAGGGGGGCATGTCATTGATTATTTCAAGGTGTTTCAGATACACTTCAGCTACACTTCAGCTGCAATTCAGCTGACATCACGGTCTGCCACACAGCTGTGTACCAGGAACGGGCATGACTCTGTGTCACTGATAATTTTAGGATGTTTCAGCTACACTTTAGCTACACACCGGCTACACTTCAGCTACACACCAGTTACACTTTGGCTACACTTCAGCTACATCACGGCCACCCTCCCCAACTGTGAGTGCCTGTATTATGTTCAGTGCGCAACCACAGTGATGGTGCGGATGCGGCTCCAGGCCCGAGCTGCGCCGTTCCCATTTGAATCTTGCAAGCTAACAGTCGCGCAGACGACCAGCCCCACAACCACAGCCGTTCGGCGGCTCATGCAGGCCTACACGCAGGCGCAGCGCTAACCAACTGAGGAGCAAGGCCTGCGCCTGATATTAGACGCCGTGGATGAGATCCAGGGAATGCCGGAAATGAAGCAGGTGGACTTTAGCCACACGCGCCGGCTGAGTGCCATGGACTTGGCGGAAGAGAGCGCCAGCGCCGACACATAAAAAGGTTATTACTCTCATCATACCGGTATGCACCCATGTTACATTACTCTTTCAATACAATGTCACTCTTCTCGTATTCAGGAACGTGGCGCTTTCCTTC
Organism: Limnomonas spitsbergensis; assembly: GCA_037349105.1. Lineage (NCBI taxonomy): Eukaryota > Viridiplantae > Chlorophyta > Chlorophyceae > Chlamydomonadales > Limnomonas > Limnomonas spitsbergensis. The sequence goes on along the minus strand of JAYJMM010000101.1, from coordinate 1,201,071 downwards.
ATACCTTCATCCATATGTCATTACTCTTTTGATGTACATCCATGTGGTGCCACTCTTCCAATTTTCATCCATATCATGTTACTCTTCCAATATGCTGGAATCCCCATCATCCAACTGATTTTGGTTGACTGCCCCTGGCTGTGTGTTTCCCTCCTTTCAATAAGTCACTCGAGTTTCAAGTGTTGTTGCCGGTCTACAGGCACATGTCCCAGGCATGAAATGGGATGCCTTCCCGAGCAAGTTTGTGGCCCAGTACATTCTCATGAGTGAGCTTCTCTGTGACCCCCTTGTCATATAAAAAATTCGGCAGTCAGGAATCTATGACTCTCCAGCAATTGCAGGGATATGCTGAGTACAACCTAATCAGTCAATGACGTTGTGCCAATGACGAAGGCACGGCTCCCTGCCACAACCTTATCATTATGTCCTATTCCTGACTCAAAACGTGTGGTGTCCAAGTAGTGGTCTAAATTCTCCGAGTGGGTTCAGGTTGAGTGTGACGAATGGGAAATTTTTCTGGTTCGATTTAAGCGGGCCTAAGATTTGTTTTGCTGTGGGCCAATATCCGATGGGGCTGAATTGGCTGAATGCTGAGTTGGGGCGTTTAGGCAAAAGCCTTTTGTGCTTGGTAGTGAGAGGTTTACATATGCGGCGATCTGCCTTGAATGTTGAGAGGATGAGCTCTACATGATTTACCGCCCGTTTTTTACAGACTTTCGCTTTGGGTCTAACCTAATGTCCTATAAGTTCTTACCGAACCCGGGCGCGGTGTCACGAAAAAGTATGAATCGTGTATGTGTGTGGCCCAAGAAAAAGACAGCGTTTTGTACATTTCACACTTGGATTACACGATTTCTTCATCATAAATTGCATGGTAAAAAGGGAGGACCAGCTTAATAATTTGTCAAATAACCCGTCTCCTTCCTAGGCATGCAAAAAACATTCAAATCTGACGGGCATGGTCAAAGGCAACGTCCTGGGTCCCGGACTTGGGCCACGGCCGATGACACGGGCTTGGTCAAAGGCAACGTCCTGTTGTAGAGACTTCACGTGTCCCCGAAATGGTGGCCAAGGGCCAGCCTTCGCCCTTGACCAAGATCAGACACAGCCTTTGCCCCTAACCAAGTCACATCCTTCACCCTTAGCCAAGACCAAGACACAGCCAAACTTCGCCCTTAACCAAGATAAAGCCTTCGCCCTTGATAAGTCCAAGACGGCCTTCACCCTTAACCTAGACCACAGGCTCATCCACGTGGGCACCCAACTTCCTTGAGTGCATATATATCGCAAGGGATAGTAGCCCTACAGGAGCCTCACTTGCAGTTATAGCAGTCGGACGCCGACATGGCCGCGCCATTTGGTGATGGCCCAGCGTTGTTTTGTAGTTTGCATTTACAGAGTCATTGTTCCCTTGTATTGGGGACAACTTAGTCTAGGGCATAGCCATCAAGCCTTCACCGTTTCAAACTTTGCCGCACTTATCCACCACCATCCTGCAAAAAGTGACATTCCCCCCCTATGTTTCACCCTGCTACGTCCGGCTTACGTTCCCTTGCTAGCTAATTTTTCCTCCGCCCTCCCCGTTCGCATTGCTAAGCCTTTTCAAAAAGGCTACCGAGTGGTCCAGACGATTTCGTAACAAAAAGTATAACACCTGCAGCCCTACCCCAATTCCAGCACGCAGCACCTGTTTGCAACCCCATCCGAAGCAGCAACAATCGTGAAACAAGGGAAGGCAGGTAAACCTCACGCACGGATTTAACGCATTCGCATCTTGACACCAGAGCGCGCGATCCAACCAAGATCTATCAACGCCGCAGACGCTCCCCGTTCCCGCTCCCTTAACATCACCATCAGGGTTCATATGGTTCCGTCAACCGCCATCACATCAATTCTTGCAGATCTGCAAATATCTAGATTGTAGATACGTTCTAACCGCCGTTCGAGCTCCGCTCCAACAGGCGTTTGCGTATCGCGTCGAATTGCGAGGCCAGCCGCTCACAGTCGGCTGCACCCAAGCGACGTGCCTCCATCGAATACCTGAATGAAAGGACACCGAGTTCAAGATTCAGAGAACCTCTTCAATCATTCGAAGTGTGGAGATTCAAAATCCCAGACAGAGAATTCAAAATCGAAGATACCTCATGTCCACACCCGTATACCACCGGGCTGACTGCATCCCAGTTACCAGAGACAAGTGTGGAATCCTCTGCTCCATACCAACCGAGCCCCTAAGCAGCTATTTCCTGTCACTTTCTTTTCTTTCAACGTTGCTAGAACTAGACGTCAAAACCCAACTCCAGGTTGTCCCAGCCTGGTGGGAAGGGCCTCAAGGGAATCAAGCATTGGACCCTTGTTCACCCAAACCCTTAACCCTGGACCCTTGTTCACCTGAAACCCCGAAACTTTAATCTACAACCCCAAAACCCAACCTGGCAGAAATGGCGTCACTGTAGAAAATCAAACCCTGAACCCTGTTTCACCCTAACCCTAAACCCAACCTGGAAGAAACGGCTTCACTTCAGGAAATCAAGCCCTGAACCCTGTTTCACGTGAACCTTAACCCAGCCTGGAAGAAAGGGCTTTACTAAAGAAAGTCAAGCTCTGAACCCTACTTCACCTAAACACTATACCCAACCTGGCAGGAAGGGCCTCAATAAAGAAAATCAAACCCTGAACCCTGTTTCACCTTCACCCTTAACCCTAAACCCAGCCTGGCGGGAAGGGCCTCAATGAAGGGAATCAAGCCCTGAACCCTGTTTCACCTTCACCCTGAACCCTAAATCCAGCCTGGCGGGAAGGGCCTCAATAAAGGGAATCAAACCCTGAACCTTGTTTCACCCTGACCCTAAACCCAGCCTGGCAGGAAGGGCCTCAAAATAAAATCGAACCCTCCAAACCCTGTTTCACCTCTCGGCGGCGTCTGCCAGGTTGCCGGCATCCCGCTGGGCTGAGCCGGCACCGGCGCCCGCTGCGCCAAAAAGCAGCGGGGCGGATGCGGCGGCTGACGCGGCGCCACCAGTGGACATCAGGCCAGGAGTAAACATGGCTCCCACAAGCTCATCCTCCACAAGCCTGCGCGCGGTGGGAAAACCGCACCGCAGTTAGTTGTGAGTGAACCGTACCGCAATAAGTGGTGGGTAAACCGTACCGCGGTGATTGGACTGGTGGACCAATGATACAATACAGTGAGTGGCAGGTAAACTGTACCGCAGTGAGTGGTGGGTAAACTGTACTGCAGTGAGTGGTGGGTTTACCATTTGGCATTGAGTGGTGGGTACACTGTGCTGCAGTGAGTGGCAGGTTAAGTGTACTACAGTGAGTGGTGGGTAAACTGTACCGCAGTGAGTGGTGGATACACTGTACTGCAGTGAGTGGTGGACAAACTGTACCGCAGTGAGTGGTGGATAAACTGTACCGCGCCGAGTGGTGGGTAACGTGTACTGCAGTGAGTGGTGGGTAAACTGTACCGCAGTGAGTGGTGGATAAACTGTACTGCACTGAGTGTTGGGTGACAGCCCGTTCTGATTGACTGCAGAACTCCTCCGCAGGCCCTGTCTTACAGAAACCGGGTCTGTGGAACTCTTCCGCGGGCCTTTAGAAGACCCACGTTTTCTCCGAGGCCCCCCCCCCCTCCTCGGAACTTCCACAGTCTGCGGAAAGATTTTAGGCCTTCAAAGTGATATTAATTATCTATTAGAATCGCCATATTTTCTGCCCATGACCGTATCGGGGGGTGGTTGTGTGAGCGCCCCTGGACATGGGCCGCGTCAGGCCGCGCCTTTCATGAAGCACAGCGAGCGAATCAGCAGGTGCCGCAGAGCAGGTAAAAATGTGGCATGGTGTCCAGCAGGACTTAGTCGACTCGAAAGAATAGGAGATTGACACCAAAGCGATTCAAAATCGGCAGCCATGTGTACGACCTATCCCCTGGACACCCACGCTCTGCAGGGTCCAATTAGAAACGACCTCTGCGGAACTCTTCCGCAGGCCATTAGACCATCATAAATTTTTTTCTCCGCAGTCAAAAACAGAAACGTGCTATAAACAATACGATACATTGAGTGGTGGGTAAATTGTACCGCAGTGAGTGGTGGGTAGACTGTACTGGACTGAGTGGTGGACAAACTGTACCGCAGTGACTGGTGGGTAAACTTTGCTACACTGAGTAGTGGGTAAACTGTACTACATTGAGTGGTGGGCAAACTGTACCGCAGTCAGTGTGGGTAAACTGTACTGCACTGAGTGTGGGCAACCTGTACCACATTGAGTGGTGGGTAAACTGTACTACACTGAGTGGTGGTGGGCAAACTGTACCACATTAAGGGGTGGGTAAACTGTACCGCGGTGAGTGGTGGGTAAACTGTACTACACTGAGTGGTGGACAAACTGTACCACAGTGAGTGGTGGGTAAGCTGCACTACACTGAGTGGTGGGTAAACTGTACTACACTGAGTGGTGGGCAAACTGTACCGCAGTGAGTGTGGGTAAACTGTACCGCAGTGAGTGGTGGGTAAACTGTACTGCACTGAGTGGTGGACAAACTGTACCGCAGTGAGTGGTGAATAAATGTACTGCAGTGAGTAAAGGGTAAACAAAATGATACATTGAGTGGTGGACAAACTGCACCGCAGTGAGTGGTGGGTAAACCGTACCGCAGGGAGTGGTGGATAAATGTACTGCAGCGAGTAAAGGGTAAACAAAAAGATACATTGAGTGGTGGACAAACTGCACCGCAGTGAGTGGTGGGTGAACCGTGCCGCACTGAGTGGTGGGTTAATGTACCGCAGTGCGTGGTGGGTGAACCAGTAGGGCCCCACCTACAGTGCTCCAGCAGGGAACGTAGCAGATCTAGCAGATCTAGGGTTCCACCTGCAGTGAAGATCTAGGGCCCCACCTGCAGTACTCCAGCAGGGAACGTAGCAGATCTAGCAGATCTAGGGTTCCACCTGCAGTGAAGATCTAGGGCCCCACCTGCAGTGCTCCAGGAGGGAACGTAGCAGATCTAGCAGATCTAGGGTTCCACCTGCAGTGAAGATCTAGGGCCCCACCTGCAGTACTCCAGCAGGGAACGTAGCAGATCTAGCAGATCTAGGGTTCCACCTGCAGTGAAGATCTAGGGCCCCACCTGCAGTGCTCCAGGAGGGAACGTAGCAGATCTAGCAGATCTAGGGTTCCACCTGCAGAGAAGATCTAGGGCCCCACCTGCAGTACTCCAGTAGGGAACGTAGCAGATCTAGCAGATCTAGGGTTCCACCTGCAGTGAAGATCTAGGGCCCCACCTGCAGTACTCCAGCATTGAACATAGCAGATCTAGCAGATTTAGGATTCCACCTGCAGTGAAGATCTAGGGCCCCACCTGCAGTGCTCCAGCAGGGAACGTAGCAGATGTAGCAGATCTAGGGTTCCACTTGCAGTGCAGATCTAGGGCCCCACCTGCAGTACTCCAGCGATGAACGTAGCAGATCTAGCACATTTAGGGTTCCACCTGCAGTGAAGATCTAGGGCCCCACCTGCAGTGCTCCAGAAGTGAACGTAGCAGATCTAGCAGATCTAGGGTTCCACCTGCAGAGAAGATCTAGGGCCCCACCTGCAGTGCTCCAGCAGGGAACGTAGCAGATCTAGCAGATCTAGGGTTCCACCTGCAGTGAAGATCTAGGGCCCCACCTGCAGTACTCCAGCGATGAACGTAGCAGATCTAGCAGATCTAGGGTTCCATATGCAGTAAAGATCTAGGGCCCCACCTGCAGTGCTCCAGCAGGGAACGTAGCAGGTCTAGCAGATCTAGGGTTCCACCTGCAGAGAAGATTTAAGGCCCCACCTGCAGTGCTCCAGCAAAGAACGTAGCAGATCTAGCAGATCTAGGGTTCCACCTGCAGTGAAGATCTAGGGCCCCACCTGCAGTGCTCCAGCAAAGAACGTAGCAGATCTAGCAGATCTAGGGTTCCACCTGCAGAGAAGATCTAGGGCCGCACCTGCAGTGCTCCAGCAATGAATGTAGCAGCTGTGTGCGCATACGTACGCTGCAGAGCTCCGCCTCGCTGACACCAGTGGCACGCCTGCAGCGAGCGTCAGTGATACATTTAGGTACAATTCAGCTACATGTCAGCTTCAATTCAGCCGCTGCGTGCGCATGCATACACTGCCGAGCTCCACCCTGGATAACGCCGGAGGCAAACTTCAGCCAGCGTGTCATGCTCGGCTACAACTCAGCCAGAATTCAGCTACCCAATAGGTCCGTCTCGACGTGTCACACTAGAAAGCTCCGCCATGCCAGTGCCGATGGCACCCTTTTGCAGGTAAAAGAAGACACAAGCAAGCTATGTGCATGGAGGACTGCGGGGGCCTCAGTCCCCTCATACAGCCCCCTTAGGGCCATCAGTCCCCTCGACAGCAGCAAGCCCTTGCTCCTCTGATGATGATGCATCATGACGGCAACCGCTCACCCGCCGCCTGGCGCCGGGGAGCAAATATACAAAAGGCTGGCAGGTGGAGTCCAACACACCATCATCCAAAGACCATCGAGCGCAGTACCTGGCCAGCAGCTGCTCGTACGCACGCTGTACCGCAGGCAGGGAGCCGTGGCAGGCCCGCTGCAGAGACCGCACAATGGCAGGCCCGGTTTCTGAGGCTGCGGGGTCGGACGAAGCGCCGCTGCCGGGGCGAGGTGGCCAAAGGCCTGCAGCAGCCTGTGGGGGGTGCGGTTAAAGTGTAATGCACAGTGTTTGGTGGGCAAAGTGTAATGCACAGTGGTTGGTGGGCAAAGTGTAATGCACAGTGATTGGTGGGTAAAGTGTAATGCACAGTGAGTAGCAGGCAGACTTCCACACTGAGTGGTGGGCAAAGCGTAATGCACTGTGATTGGTGGGCATACGTACCGCAGTGAGTAACGAGCAAACTGTGCCACACTCAGTGGCGGGCACACCGTACTGCAGTGAATGGTGGACATGCGTACCGCAGCGAGTGGAGAGAAATCCGTACGGTTGCTGTGCGCACAAATATTTGTTCAGCCCGTCCGCCTCCCCCCCCCTCTTCACACACACTTGCCATCACCATTCAGGCCACATAAGGTACGTTTCAGGAAAGCTGTCATCATGAAAGATGAAGCCCACACCCGCTCCCACACCACACATTTCCTACCTGCCGACCCCCCCCCCCCGGCCCCACACCGCTCCCACACCCAACCGCACATCCACACCAGTTCCTACCCGCCCCCCTGTCAACCGCCCCCGCCCCCAACCGCACCTGCCCCCGCCCTCACCCGTCCGCCCCCCCTCCACACGCACACACACGCACCTGCTCCCGCCCTCACCCGTCCCCCCCCCCCCCAACACACACACGCACCTGCTCTAGCCTGAACGCCACATAAGCCACGGGGAAGCTGACATCATTCGGGTAGAACCCCGCTCCCAGGGACTCCACGCAAGCAGCGAGCCGTGCCGCCTTGATCCCCGAAGCCTCAACGCCCGCCTTCTCCCAAGCCTATATCATGAACCAAGTGTCCACGGCAGAAACAAAGTCAATGGCGACATAGTGGAGGGATAGGATTAAGGGCAAAAGGAAGCTGGCAAGCAGGAAATAGGAAGCAGAGCAGGGGATGGAGTTCAGAGGCCACGGCAGCATGCAAGCCGCCAGCCGCGCTGCCACGACCCCCGAGGTTTCAGAGCCAGCTTCGTCACCATCCTACAGGACGGACACAGTTAAAAGAAATGCCAATGGCCCGCAGAGCAGCGTCAAGGGTCTGGCGCAGCAAGCAAGCAGCCAGCCGCGCCACCCCACTCCCTGAACTTTCACAACCAGGCTTATCCCCAGCCTGCATGACGGACAGCATCAACGGCTGCCCCCCCCTCCCGTGTATTTCAACACCCCGGCGCATCAAACCACTGCTTGGATCCACTGCTTGGATCCACTGCTTGGATCCACTGCTTGGATCCACTGCTTGGATCCACTGCTTGGATCCACTGCTTGGATCCACTGCTTGGATCCACTGCTTGGATCCACTGCTTGGATCCACAAGTGATCCCACAGCTGAGGCACACTTAAGGATGACTCCCCGCAACCTCTGTCCCGTCAGAACACTTTGCTAGACTTCCCGGGAGGCGGGTGCCGAGCGGCAGCTGAAACATTCCGGAAGCAAGAGATATCCTAAATCGGTATCGATGCTTTCAGGACCGGCACACAAAACCCCCAAAGCCTTTTTCTCCATGGTATTCAGACGGGATTAGTATAAGCATCATAAGCATTTTAAGCAGTCACCTGGATGAACAAGTGGTCCCAAAGCTGCCGCACTAGCGCCGGCTCCACGTTACTCCCGGCAAAGTCCACGAGTTGCAGGCACACATCCCACATCTGAAACAGCAGAGGGCGGAAGCAGCAGGACCAGGGGGCAAAATCAGGGGGCAGGATCAGAGGTAGGATCAGGATCTGGGGGAAAAATCAGGATCAGGGGGCGGAATCAGGGGCAGGATCAGGATTGGGGGGAAAGATCAGGATCAGGGCAGGATCAGGATCTGGCGGCAATATCAGGATCAGGGCAGGATCAGGATCAGGAGGAGGTAGGTGGACAGAAGTAGGAACAATGGTTGACTGATGATGAGCAGGGGCAGGGGCACCTCTGGCCCTCGACCTTCAGCGGCCGGGCAACATCATTGTATCAGTTTCAGCAACTGGGGCAACGATCCTCTTGAACGGCTGGGCAGATTGATTATATAATTACATTCGGTATCAGCACCAGTGGCAGGGGCAATCACCTAGCCCCATACCTTAACGGCTGCACGAATTCACTATATTCGGTATCAACAGCAGTAGTGACAGTAACCATGTCAACCGCCCGCTGCATGCCGCGAACATGCCGCGTTGTTTCCTTAACCCTTTCCTTAACTCTTTCTTTCTTTCTGTCAACCGCCCGGCTTCATACCGTACAACCACCTAGACTTCGCTAAAGAAACAGATTATTTGGCGTGCGCGGACATGCTGCGCGCTAATATTAATTCAAAAATCAGCGGTGCGCGGAGTTGACCTCAGGTTCCCGCCGTAATCGATGCGCGAAGAGTCGGTCAGGTGCCGAGAAATAAAATTTCGCCGCTGCGCGACTGTTTTTAAAATTTTTGGCGGCAAAAAAACGGATTTCTTATTTTGAGGTGCGCGAACCCGAAGTGGTTTTACGGTACCTTCAATGGCTGGGCAGAGTCATGGTGTCGGCATAATATAGATTTCTCTTGTTCTAATGGTAACGGCGCGGACGCGGCCTCGGGCCATGCCGCACTCTTTCCTTATACCCCACGCTCCTACGGGCGATAGTTTTCTTCCTTTCTATCAACAGAAGTGACAGTGGCAGTGGCCACCACCCAGCCCGCATACCTTGAACGGCTGACCACATTGATTTAGCCAGTATCAGCAGCAATGGCAGGGTCTTATCCCTCCCCCCCGGTCCCCACACCTCGAACAGCTGGGCTAAGTCGCTGCATCATTACGGTATCCGTGGCCGTGGCCGTGGCCGTCTTTAATCCCCCCGGTCTGCACACCTTGAACAGCTGGGCAGAGACGTTGCATCAGACTATCAGTAGCAGTAGCAGTGGCCTTGACCGTCTTATCCCCCCCGGTCCCCACACCTTGAACGGCTGGGCAAAGTCGTTGTACAGCTCAGAGACGTCCTTGGGGCCCTGCTCAAGCTCCGAGACCAGCCGCTCTGTCTCAGCAGCCTCCGGCGCCGCCGCTGCCGCCGCTGCTCCTGCCCCTCCTGCCGCCACCCTGCGAACGATTTTGTGGTTCTATGCTTGAAGGGGTTGTGGAGGATATTGAGTTTGCTTGTCTGAAGGGTACAAGGTTTCAGGATTTCAGGGTTCATGCTTTATTTTGAAAGGGTATAGAGTTTACAAATGTTCAGGGTTAAGGGTATCAGGATTTGAAGTTACATACAGTGGGCAGCACCCGCTGCGAGCGGCCTGCAGACACAACATTCACTCAATCATCATCATTTCATTGTCGTACTTCACAGAACCAACCCAATACCGAACAGTGCCACACATATCTTCCTCCAGTCCACACCAACCTAATTTCTGAATGACCGGTACTGCGACCTACTTGCACATCACTGATGTCAATGCAGGTCCACGCACAAGACATATGTGAACATATAACTTCCATACTCAAAAACTCCCCGCCCCCAGGGTCCTCCCACCCGGTGCTGCGCAATCGGTCCGAGACCGCCTGCTGAATAACAGTGACGTAATCGCACAGCTCTCACTTCACAACGGGATCACCCGCGCGTCAAAAAAGAATACATAAATATCCTTGCATTTACATATTTATATACGGTATTTAACAACATAAATGTTTAAATTCGACCCCCCCCCCCCCCTAGCTCCTCCCACCTGGTGCTGCGCAATCGTTCCATGACTGCCTTCTGCATGCTCATGCGCCGCAACTCAGTATTGGTGGACTCCACCAACGCGGCGTCACCTACGCTCTTGGCCTGATTATGGAGCACACGAGGGGCAGGGGGAGAAGGCTCAGAGCCCATGTGCTGTCATCCTTCTTACACGACCCACACGCCGGGCCACCCAAAAACAGATACGGCAGGTCGCGAAGGCGGCAGGAAAGAAGAGGTGTCACCTACGCTCTAGGCCTGATCATGGAGCACACGTGGGGCAGGGGGAGAGGGCTCGGGAGTTCCTCCAGCTCCTGGTCTGGCTATGCAATAAACAGGGGAGAAGGAGAGGCTAGGATTGCCCTTGGCTCCTGGCCTGGCAAGTACTGAAACGGGGAAGAAGGGGAGCTCGGGTTTCCCTCGGCTCCTGGCCTGGCAATGAAATAAACGGGGAAGGGTTAGGTTTAAGGGTAATTGGGTTTGAGGTTGAGGGTTTGAGGTTCAGAGTTTGAGTTTTAGGGTTTAAGGTTTGGAGGTTACAGGGTTGGAGGTTTAGGGTAATAGGATTTACGGTTCTCATGTTTAAGGTGTAGGGTTTGGGGTTTACGGCTATAGGGTTTGCCTTAAGCTCTCGGTCTGTCAAAATAACAATACGAAAAATGGGGTTAAGTGTGCAGGGTTCAGGGTCCTGGAGTTTATGGAAGGTCAAGTTCGACAGGAAGATTTGGGCTGGTCCAGGTTTTAACCCTCAACCCTCAGCCCACCTGCAGCACTGCACCCTGCAGGGAGGCCACACCAGCCTCCACCCTTGTGTGGAGGGGGGCAGGGTCCAACCCTCAACCCTCAGCCCACCTGCAGCACTGCACCCTGCAGGGAGGCCACACCAGCCTCCACCCTTGTGTGTGTGGGGGGGGCAGGGTCCAACCCTCAACCCTCAACCCACCTGCAGCACTTTACCCTGCAGGGAGGCCACGCCAGCCTCCACCCTTGTGGTGGGGGGGGGCAGGGTCCAACCCTCAACCCACCTGCAGCACTGCACCCTGCAGGGAGGCCACGCCAGCCTCCACCCTTGTGTGTGGGGGGGGGGCAGGGTCCAACCCTCAACCCTCAACCCACCTGCAGCACTGCACCCTGCAGGGAGGCCACGCGTGACTCCAGGCTGACCGACTGCTCGCCCGGGCCGCTCCGCCGAGCCGCTAATGCAACATACACGCCGCACGCCTCGCGGAACCTGCATCACGAGGATGTGTGGGAATGTGCCAGTTGGTGTGATAATGTGTGCAAATGTGTGGAGGCCGGGATGCTTGTGCTAAACGGACACTGCACCCTCGCACAACATGCCTTTCGGGAATGTGTGAGATGGTGTCGGCTTGTGTACGAATATGTGGATTATAGGTCGATGATGTTACACATACACCACACGCCTCACAGAAGCTGTATCATGGGGACGTGTGAAATGTGTGAAATTAGAGTGGAAGCCATGTCACTAATGCCACATGCCTCACTCGACATCCATCACGGGAATGTGTGAAAATGTGAGAGACGGTGTGGAGGCAAGGTTAACAGAGCCATACGGCCACAGCTCGCCTCACGGGACTTGAAAATGAAGGAACGGTATTTAATGTGTGAGAACGTGTGGAGGACAAACTGCTAGCGCCACAGAGACACCGCAGGCCTTAAGAATCTGCACTGGGAAAGTGTGAGAATGTGTGGAGGCCAACAACCTAGCCATGCACCCATGCAGCCACCGACCCATGCGCCCATGCAGCCACCAACCCATGCACCCATACATCCACCTGGCCTTGCCAATGTACAGCCTAGCCATGCACCCATGCAGCCACCAACCCATGCACCCATACATCCACCTGGCCTTGCCAATGTACAGCCTAGCCATGCACCCATGCAGCCACCAACCCATGCACCCATACATCCACCTGGCCTTGCCAATGTACAGCCTAGCCATGCACCCATGCAGCCACCAACCCATGCGCCCATGCAGCCATCAACCCATGCACCCATACATCCACCTGGCCTTGCCAATGTACAGCCTAGCCATGCACCCATGCAGCCACCAACCCATGCACCCATACATCCACCTGGCCTTGCCAATGTACAGCCTAGCCATGCACCCATGCAGCCACCAACCCATGCACCCATACATCCACCTGGCCTTGCCAATGTACAGCCTAGCCATGCACCCATGCAGCCACCAACCCATGCACCCATACATCCACCTGGCCTTGCCAATGTACAGCCTAGCCATGCACCCATGCATCCACCAACCCATGCGCATACACCCACCTGGCCTTGCCGATGTACAGCCTAGCCAGCAGCTCTGCCGCTTGCACCTGTCGGCGGCCGAGCGGACCCACCACCACCGTCCCCGCCCCCGACACGGCCGCCGTGACCGCAGCAGCAGCCCCCCCCGCGCCCCACGCCTGCAGGCAGCAACGGCAATTTACATGGGCACACGGGACTATACCCCCGGAGGGTGAGATATGCATGGAGGCTTCCACTGCGCCTATTGGGGACAATACCATGACCGGCCTTCAGCCACGCACTCGTGGTTTAGGGTTTAGGGTGACCTCCTCCCCAGGAGGCTTTTCCCTGAGCCCTGATCACCTGTGCCCAAACCCTCAAACAGCCATCGCTCTTTGCAGGGCTTGGGGCTTAGGTCATTGGTTATAAACCCTAAACCAAGCGGCAGTTTGCGACCAGTGCCATGCCTGCACCCACCCGGCAGGACTGCCCTTAACCCTAACCAGCCACCTCCTCAACCAGCCATCGCTCTGGGTAAGGCTTATAATTCAAGGTTGAAACCCTGAATTATATCTAGATAGGGCTATAATTCAGGATGAACCCTGAGCCTAACAGGTTTAATCCTGAATTATAATTCAGGGTTAAAACCCTGACCAGGTGAGCTTATAGCCAGGAAGATGTATGCGCCCACCTCGTCAACCAGCAATCACTCTAGCCTGGGCTAAGGGTTCAGGTTTCAGGGTTTCCCACGCATGGTTTACCCAGTAACACCACTCCCCTTCACCGCAAACCTTAAGCACAGACCTCCTCCCCTGACATCGCTCCAGGTCAGGCGACCTTGCACCCTTGAGAGCAGCAGTGACGTCTGGCCCCACGACCAGCCAGGGCTTCCCATAAACCCTAAACCCTAAGCACAAACCCCCTACCCTAACATCCTGTAGGCCATCCGAGCTTGCACCCTTGGGAGCCACAGCAGCGCCTGGCCCCACGACCAGCCTAAGATTCAGGGTTCCAGCACTGTTCATCACCCTGAACCCTAAACCCACGAATAGTTAAAGATTAAGGATTTCATGCAAACCCTCTACCCTGATCACCTCCCTCCTCCACCAGACGGGGTTTGAAAGACTCCCCCCTAAACCCTCACCACCTGCCTCCACGCCGAAGTAGGGCTTTCCCCACACTTATAACCCTGAACCCTTACCCTTACCTCCACGCCGAATTAAGTTTTCCCTTAAAACCCTAAAACACAAAACCCCAAGCCTGGGGGATCCCCCCACCCTCTTTTGCTAGAGACCTCTGTACATGAGTTTCCATCCAGAGATGTGAGCAGCAGCTGCGTTTGGCCCCGTAACCAGAAAAAAAAGGTTCACTAAACTCTTGGACCCTGCACCCTTATCACCTGCGGCCCTAAACCCCAGGCCTGCCCACCCAAGTCCTGCACTAAATAGCGCTCTAGGAAACTGTAGGGTTTAGGGTCTAGGAATTGGTAGGGTTTAGGGTCTGGGGTCTAGGAACCGGTAGGGTCTAGGGTTTAGGGTCTAGGAACTGGTAGGGTGAGTAGCAGCCTGTAAAATGCCCCAATTAGGTATCCCCATACCCGGAACCCTAAGCCCCCACCTCCTCAGCCAAATAGGGTTTCCACTCTTCCCCCTAAACCCTGCACCTCATCACCCACCTCCTCCACCAGGTAGCGTTCCAGGTAGGGTGAGCTGGCGTCCAGGGAGAGGAGCAGCTGCGACTGGCCCAGCTCTACAAGGGCGCTGTACAGCACGTGGTGGAAGAACACGTCGGTGGACTTGCAGACCATCTGCACGAGGAGGGAGGGATGTACTGCATGAGGAGGGAGGGATGTACTGCATGAGGAGGGAGGGATGTACTGCATGAGGAGGGAGGGATGTACTGCATGAGGAGGGAGGGATGTACTGCATGAGGAGGGAGGGATGTACTGCATGAGGAGGGAGGGATGTACTGCATGAGGAGGGAGGGATGTACTGCATGAGGAGGGAGGGATGTACTGCATGAGGAGGGAGGGATGTACTGCATGAGGAGGGAGGGATGTACTGCATGAGGAGGGAGGGATGTACTGCATGAGGAGGGAGGGATGTACAAATCGTCCCCTACATACCGTAGGATGCCCACTGCATTCAAAATCCAGTTTTTTGTTCTGTGTTTTATTTATTTATTTATTTATTTATGGGTAACTTTTATGAAAACAAACAGATATTTCCTGATCCTCCTCCACACAGGATGTGCCCACTGCCGTCGAATTTCCGGACGTGCAGATTGCCAATTTGTTAGCAACTACCAGTATGTACCTAATTGCAGTCGAATCAAGTATACCGTATGGCAAGTTGAGAAAAGGCGGTGCTTCAACACCATAACGACCGCCTCCCACACAGCCCGCTCCGCCGCCGCAGCCAGATATATAAAGAATTCCCCTTCCTCAGCCTTCTCTTCGAATCTTCTCCCCCCCCCCACACAAACTTACCATGGTGAATGTTTATGGTGGAGGTATCATTCTCTTTGATGTCCTCATTTCTATCAAATCGCCACCCTGCGAGTGAGTGTCTTGTGTTCGGCCCTCCCAGCCGCCATGAAGCCAACACAAGTGTCCCCCCTCGCCTTCCTCCTACCGTATTCAAATCCCCCTGCGCCCCTCCTCCATTTACTTTCTACAGACATCCCAATCATTTAACGACCCGTCTTAAACGCGGCCATCTCAGCCCCGCCTTAAAATCACATTTCAGGGTTTAGGGTTCAGGGTTTAGGGGTCTCGGCCCGCCTTTGGAACCATAAAATGTTTCCCTTCTCCCTCCTTTTCAAATCCTCCCCTGTGGCCCCCTTCACCATTACTTTCCCCACTACTGGTACAGTACATCCCGATTATTGTTAAATCGTCACCTTAAGGATGATCGTCTTGTACGCGACCTTCTCCGCCGCAGTCAGCGGCTGAGGCCCCGCGGGGGTAATCCCCACCGTGCCCGCGGGGCCCGTCCCCGCTCCTACTCCTCCTCCTGCTCCTCCTGCTCCCGCCACCGCCGCCGCTGGCGGCCCGTTGATGAGCATCGTGAGCGTGGTGACGATGTGCTGGTAGCAGGCGGCGCGGCGGGCGCGGGCTTGCTCGCAGTCGGGGCCCAGCTCAGGGCGTGAGGCTAGGCCGTCGGGGTCAGCAGCGGCGGCCGCCCGCAGCGGAAGCTCGACCAGACCCTGCAAACACACACACGGGTGATCATTTTCCAGCGCACTTCTCATTCCCAGCAAAGCAAAATTCCAGCTACGAATCAGCTGCAATGCTACGCACCCCATTCCCATGCCTCAGCTACAATACAGCTACACTGCCCGTCCACAACGTCATCTACAATTCAGCTACACACTCCATCCAGTTTCTTCATTCACAATTCAGCAATACACCCCACCCATGTGCATCCCTTCCATTACCGTTGTCCTGCCGGGCAGTACATGTACCGTCGTACCCCTCACCTCGTAGCACCGCAGGTACGCCAGCTGGGTTGTGAGGAAGTCTAGGTTGCAGGCCAGTGGCACCAGGCACAGCTGAGGCAGCAGGGTGGGGGTGAGGTGGGTGAAGTGGGTGAAGAGGGTCAGGTGGGTCAGGTGGGTCAGGTGGGTGAGGTGGTTGAAGTGGGACAATCCCTCGGGAAATCAGAGGACAGGTCGGAGCAGGTAGCCACTCAGGTGACAGGGGGGGGCACAAGGCACAGCTGACGCAGCAGGGTGGGGGAGAGGTGGTTGAGGTGGTTGAGGTCGGACAATCCCTCGGGGAATACGAGGACAGGTCGGAGCAGGTAGCCACTCAGGTGACAGGGGGGGGCACAAGGCACAGCTGACGCAGCAGGGTGGGGGAGAGGTGGGGGACGTGGTTGAGGTGGAACAATCCCTCGGGGAATACAAGGACAGGTCGGAGCAGGTAGCCACTCAGGTGACAGGGGGGGGCACAAGGCACAGCTGACGCAGCAGGGTGGGGGAGAGGTGGGGGAGGTGGTTGAGGTGGAACAATCCCTCGGGGAATACGAGGACAGGTCGGAGCATCTATCTACTCAGGTGACAGGTGGCATCAGGCACAGCTGACGCAGCAGGGTGGGGGAGAGGTGGGGGAGGTGGTTGAGGTGGAACAATCCCTCGGGGAATACGAGGACAGGTCGGAGCATCTATCTACTCAGGTGACAGGTGGCATCAGGCTCAGCTGACGCAGCAGGGCGGGGGAGCGGAGGATTGTTTAAGGGGGACGGGGTGACCAGGCGGGGAACAACAAATGGGCGATGCTGCCGGTGACGGATGCGAGAAGTTAGGGCAGGTTTGTTCATGCGGGTCTGGGTGCGCACCCTCATGGCCGGGCACACGGGGCTGACTCAAGCATCAAAATCCCAAAACATTGAAACGGGGGCAAGCTCGTTCATGTGGGTCAGGGTCGCGCTGTCGTGGGGGCACACGGGGCTGTATCATGCATCAAAATTCCAAAACGTTGAAACCAAGAGGGCGATGCTGCTAGTGATGGATGCAAGAGGCGGGGGCAAGCTCCTTTGTGCGGGTCAGGGTCGCGCTGTCGTGGGGGCACACTGGGCTGTATCAAGCATCGAAATTCCAAAACGTTGAAACGGGGGCAAATTCCTTCATGCGGGTCAGGGTGCGTGCCCAAGTGGGGCACACGGGGCTGTATCATGCATCGAAATTTCGAAACGCTGAAACCAAAAGGGCGATGCTGCTGGTGATGGATGCAAGAGGCAAGGGCAAGCTCCTTCATGCGGGTCAGGGTGCGCACCCTTGTGGGGGCTGTCTCAAGCATCCACATTTCAGAACGTTGAAAGCAGTTGCCGCACCAGGACTCCCAACCGATCCCAACTTCATGCAACCGTCATACCTGCGAGGCTGCCTCCTGCAGCATGCGTCCCGCTCTGCAGCACCCATTCATGCCGATCAGCACTCCCACCTGCTCCCAATTTCAACCAACATCAACATCCCAGCTTTAACCAGCCAACTGCACCCGCCATACCTGTGTGACCGCCTCCTGTGTGTGTGTGTCACGCTCTGCAGCGCCCCCCAAGCCCCCCCCCCCCGCTCCCAACTTCAACCAACATCAACCAACCAACTGCACCCGCCATACCTGTGTGACTGCCTCCCGTGTGAGTGCATCACGCTGCACCCACCCACGACAACCAGTACTCCCACCCACACCCACCTTCAACCAACTTATACTTCCCACCTTCAACCACCTTCAACCAACTTATACTTCCCAACTTGAAGCAACTGCAACTGCCATACCTGTGTGACTGCCTCCCGTGTCAGTGCATCCCGCTCCGCAGCGCCCACCAGTGCCTCAGCCTGCTTCAACTTCGCGGAGGCCTGCGCAACGGCAGTCATTCAAATGGATCAGATCCGATACTAGGGTATATGGTCTAGGGTCCAGCTTAACCCTAATACGCACGTATCAGGCGCATCAGGGTTCAGGGTCAAGACACTAAAAAGCTCGTATCAGGGTTTAGGGTCAGGCGCTCCAACAGGTGACGGGGTACCTCCTGTGAGAAGAACCAGCAAAATAAACCTATTTGTGTGCGTGTGTCCCCATTATTTTTTCCTGCCTGTTACACCCAAAGCGTGCGAGTGCCCCCCCCCCTTACCCGTCCCTACCCGTCCCAGGAAAACCTCATACGTCCTTGACTGCATTGTGGCACAAGGCTGCGCGACAGCAATCATTTGAAGGGGTCAAAAATCCCCAAATAATCCTCCAGCTTCGTCGTTGAGCATTGAAGATTGAGGAGGGGAACTTGTTTGGGAGGCTTGATCTAGGAGCTCAGTCCAGCCAATATGATGCCGTAAGGGAGGCTTGTTCTAGTAGTCCACGATATATGAAGCCTCCATTTCCGTCGTTAACGATCCTAGGTTCATTAAGAAGAGTCTCTCAATGTTTTTTTCTGTGTAAGCTCGGTATATGTACTGCCCATGTGTGCAACATGTACAGTTTCAGTCAAGCGTATAAAACGGCACACAATGCGGCACGGTATTTCAGGAATGGTGTACCCAAGCACAGTCTTTTCCTGGTAAAAGTAGAGCGCCTTGCAATTACAGTGATTCAAACTCAAAGCCATGTAATTCAGCCACCGTAAGGACCGTAATCGGCACAGCACTAATCGTCTGAAGCCTCCAGTTTGGTCTTTCAGGATCAAGGATGAAGGAGGGCCTCGGTTGCTGACAGAGGGTTTGCCAGTAGACGTCAACAGGCTAACCAGCTAGCCAGACGTCTGGCGCCAGATGTCTATTCTAGATGACCCGCTATTTACAGTTCGCTTTCCCTCGACAAGCGAAGTCAAGCCTGGAGCCAAGGCGCATGATCAGGGCTGGATCTAAGAACAAATAAAAAACATGATCAACATGCATTTGGGGAAGGGGAGCACGATACAAATTCTGGGGTGCTTAAGCTACAATCCAGCTACAATTCAGCTACCATGCAGCTACGCTTCAGCTACATCACGGCCAACTGCCGAGGGGACTTGGTGCAGCAAGCCCTCCTGCTTGGGCCACTGGCCGTAGGGCGGTCAAGTGGTTCGCCCCATCCACACAGGGGTCTGCCAATTTAACATGTCTGTGCGCGTCATTCAACAGAGGAGCGCGCGAGACACCCAGCTACCCGCTTCACACAGAGATGGTATTCCGTCCATCCTATTCTGTCGTATTCTTTGGCGCGGAACCGTCCTTCCCCACCGCCCCACTTGCCTTTCACTTCCCCCACCCCACTCCAGCTGCTCCATCTCCATCTGTTACAAGGTGACCTCTCCACGCATCTCAGCGGCAAAGTGACCTCGCCCCCCCACTCTGCCCCCCCCACACCTGATAGAAGGCGCGGTCCGCCTCCTTGAAATACGAAGGGCAGGCGCGCTGTAGCGCCGCCGCCGCCGCCTCCACGCCCGCAGACGCTGCCCCCAGCCCCGCCCCGGACCCGCCACTACTCTCCAGGTGGTCCGTCACCAGCGCGCTGATGAGCTGAGCGGCAGCCGCCTCGCCAGCAGCCTCCGTCACCAAATCCCGCACAGTCTGCACATACACACACACACACCAGGTGAAGGGTTAAGGGTGTAGGGTTAAGGGTGTAGGGTTAAGGGTGTAGGGTGCAGGGTGTAGGGTGTAGGGTTATGGGTGTAGGGTTAAGGGTGTAGGGTTAAGGGTTTAGGGTTTAGGGTTAAGGGTTAAGGGTGTGGGGTTAAGGGATAAAGGTGTAGGGTGTAGGGTTAAGGGTTAAGGGTGTAGGGTTACGGGTTACGGGTGTAGGGTGTAAAGTTAAGGGAGGACAAAAAAACGGGAATGGAGCAAACGAAAAGGGACCTTCTTTGCAAGACATATAAAATAACAACGTACATGCAAGAAGGGGGCTGCATTGGTGCACACATAGATCATTCGTGGACAACACACAAAGTGAGTGGGGGAGGGGGGAGTGAGCGGATGCAGGGTTGACTAAACCCAAGCCAGGTCATTGAGACAAACAACAAAAGGGCGAGGCCGCCCACAATTTTAAGGTCAAGATGGCCCTTTTTTCTCGGGCCGTCACCCCCCACACGCGCAGCAGGGAAAAGCCAAGCCCCCTCCCCACCCGCTCTTCTCTTCAAATCTCGTCAATTTGCCATCACACTGGAAACCCTCTCCCAGTCCACCCCTTACACCAGATCGCCCAGACATCTCAGTCCTGTCGATCCCTGTCCCTGCCTCTCTGCCCCTTGTCCAGTAGCTGTGTCCCATACTTTGGCCAAAACAGGCTCCCTTAATCAACGCACACTTGTTTATATATTCATCTCTTTCTACCGGTACTTATACATTTATTCACACACCATTTCCACACTTAATCCACACACTTATTCATATGTTACATTCCTTTGTATTGACATATGTATTCATGCCTGCCCCCTTCCTGTCCCATGTCCTCTGCTTCCCTGCCCCCCCTTCCTCCCCCTCCCCCCTCTCACCAGGTCGCCCAGATATCGCTGTGCCTGCTTGTCTAGTCGAGTTGCCAGCCTGCCCAAGTTGTTGGCAGAAAGGAGGCGGAACAGAGCCAACGCTTCACAAGTGCGTGCACTCAACGACCTGATGCGGCAGCAAATGGGGTGTTGGGTTAAGGGTTTAGGCGTGTGGTCAACGGCCCGAAGCGGCAGCAAAGGGGGTAAAGGGTTTTTAGTTAAGGGTTAAGGGTTTAGGCGTGTGGTCAACGGCCTGAAGCAGCAGCAGGTGGGGGTTAGGGTTGGGGTCAAGGGTTTGGGCCTGTGGTCAACTACCTGAAGCGGCAGCAAGTGGGGTTAAGGGTTTAGGGTTAAGGGTTTAGGCGTGTGGTCAACGACCTGAAGCGGCAGCAAGTGGGGTTAAGGCTTAAGGGTTCAGGCGTGTGGTCAAGAACCTGAAGCGGCAGCAAGTGGGGTTTAGGGTTTGGGGTTTAGGCTTGTGGTCAACGACCCGAAGCGGCAGCAAGCGGGGTTTAGGGTTAAGGGTCAATGACCTGATGCGGCAGCAAGTGGGGTTCAGGGTTGGCCCAGGCAGAGTCATAGGTTCAGGCATTATGATCCGGCTCCCCTATAAACCCTCCCCTTACCTCAGCACTCCCCCCCCCCCCTCCCCCTCCTAGCTCGCCCCCCCCCCCCCCCCCCCTACCTCCCCCCTCCCCCCTCCCCCTCCTAGCTCGTAACCCCCTTCCCCCTGCCTCCCCCCTCCTAGCTCGCCCCCCCCCCCCCCCCTACCTCCCCCCTCCCCCCTCCCCCTCCTAGCTCGCCCCCCCCCCCCCCCCCTGCCTCCCCCCTCCCCCTCCTAGCTCGCCCCCCCCCCCCCCCCCTGCCTCCCCCCTCCCCCTCCTAGCTCGCCCCCTCCCCCTCCTAGCTCGTAACCCCCTTCCCCCTGCCTCCCCCTCCTAGCTAGTATCCCCCCCCCTGCCCACACCCTTTGATCCCTCACATGATCCGCATCGTCCGCTCATCCTCCAGCATCGCGGCATGCGTCAGCCGTTGCCTCTTGGCCGCCTGGCTCTGCGCACCCATCTCATCCCCGCCATAGAAACCGCCCGCGCCCAGGCCCCCGCCTGGCAGCACAATGGCCAAGCTGTCGCGACCGCCCCCGTGCGGGGGGTAGCGCCCGTAGCCGCGCTGCTGCCTGCGCTCTATGTAGGCCTTCAGGAACGCAGTGAGACACTGCAGCCGGTCACACAGCATCTGGAGGGAGGGGGGAATGAGGAGGGGAGGCATGTGAGGGAGAGGGGGCGTAGGAGAGCGCCCGTAGCTGCACTGCTGCCTGCACTCGAGGCAGGCTTGAAGAACGTGGTCAGGCAATTCAGCAGGTCACACAGCATCTGGAAGAAGGGGGGTGGGGGGGGGAGGGAGTGGGTGAGTAAGATACTGTGGCTGTGAACGCAGCGACTACGTGGTTGAGGGGTGTGGGAGGGGGGGGAGGGGGTTAGTTAGTGTGGGGGTATCTCTCTCAAGTAGTTGTCGTTATTAAGCTGACACAACCGCCTGCAGCATGTTTTTAAAGGGCCAGGCGGAGCGAACCGAGCGGGGGAGACAACCCGTGAACCAGCCACAACCGAGAAGAAGTGAGGAGCTAAGGGCTGGTGACACAACGCTGGTGGCATCCATACCCAAAGGTTGAGGGATCGAACCCGCCATACGATCTTCTCTCTCCCCCTGTCCAGATCACTGGGTTCCATGTTCCTACCTACTCACATAGGAGGGTAGCATGGCTGCACCATGGTCCTGGCTGTGCATGGTACCTGGAATTGAGCTTAGTCATTCCCTACCAGCCCCACGCGGCCAAGCGTTCAGCAGGGCCCATCGGGTATGCACCGTTATTAAAAGGGCTGGAGATAGGGACCAAGACCATACCTCAGCAAGTCCTCCCCCCCCCCCCCCCCCCCCCCCCTTTCTTCCCCAGGTGTAAAGGTTCACACACCTCTATCGCCTCGGGTGTGAACCTGCAGTGCAGCAGGCCGCCCTTCACCTTGGGCACCGCGATGCGCTGATCCCACACAGGCTGCAACAGGGGGGACAAAGGGGCAAAAGGGGCATGATGGTGAATGAGATCATCAACACAGGCACTGGTAATCCATACCTAATGCGCTGACCCCACACAGGCTGCAACAGAGGCAACACAGGGGCATGGTGGGGACATGCGCTCATCAACACTGGGGCATCATGGGGGCATGACGGTGGAATGTTGGAGAACACGATTGTCAAGACAAGGGGCACCAGCAGATGTACAAGTAATTCGCTGATCCCACACAGGCTGCAACAGGGGGGGCATGAGGAGCAGCATGGAGAGCATCAACACAGGGACATCATGGGGGAGTGAGGGAGCACAAGATCATCAAGGCAAGAGGCACCAGCAGATGTACAAACAATGCGCTGATCCCACACAGGCTGCAACAGGGGGCGACAAGGGTGTATGCAGGATGGAGCCTCCTCAGATCATGTCACTGATACAACTCAGGGGCATGATGGAGCACATCGAATTATCATTACACAGACACCGGGAGATCAACCCTCAACCCTCAACCTGGTCTGGCAGGGCTATCGATATCAACCATACACCCATAACCTAAACCTGTCTACAAATGGTCCTCCTTACTCGATATCCCCGGGTGGAAGATCCCGCGGGTAGCAGGGGGGTACGTTTCTTTACTTTCCTTACCATGTTTTTGATTTGCCTCCCCTCGGGCATAAAAAACCGAATTCTGTCATTGCTGCCCTCAGGGCAAGTTATCGACCCAAACTCTGGATTTCTGACAATGGACGACGAGTATGTTTATGGATCCCTCAACCCCCAAAACAGTAAATTATGAGGGAAGGCAAAGCATATTTACAGTATCCAAAACCCATGCCCCAATTTCCCCCACCTGCAGTAGGCGATGGATGTAGAGGCAGAGCCCTCGGTGGGCCGAGGACCAATCCGGTTCAGGGTTGGGGTTGACAGCCCTGCGGGTTTAGGGTCAGGGTTTTAGGGTTGGGGTTGACAGCCCTGAGGGTTAAGGGTCGAGGTTTTAGGGTTGAAGTTGACAGCCCTGCGGGTTAAGGTTTAAGGGTTTAAGGTTGGGGTTGACAGCCCTGAGGGACACAAGTTTCAGAGCTATAGGATTAATAGCTTCAAGAATCACCGATTCAGAGCATTAGGTTTCCCCTTCCCCAGCCTCTCCCTCTCTCTCCCCTCCCTACCCTCAAGTCACACTCCCTGGACCTCCCCTCCCCTCCCCTCCCTCCTTCCCCTCCGTCCCTCCCTCCCTCCTTACCTCACACCCCTCTCTCCCCTCCTCCCCTCCCTGCCTCCCTCACCCCACCTCCCCCCTCTAGGCACACTCACTGGCCCATGTAGATGCTGTTGGCCGCGAATGAGCCCTGCTGCTGCATGCCAGGTGCCATGGCCCCACCCGTAGATGCCATGGCGCCATGCCCGGGACCCGCCCCAAGCGGACCACCTCGCATCACATCCTCGGGTAGCCGCGGCTCCCCGACAAAGGCGGGGTTGTCCAGTAGTAGCAACGCCTCCCTCACAGCCATCTACGCATCGCGAGCAAGACGTTACAAAATTTACAAACAACACACCACATTCTAGAGTATTGGTAATGATGAAAAGTTATTGCATTATTTGCATTATTTTAAACCAACATAAAGATGCATTTTCCAAAGATTAAAATATAAAAGATAAAAATGTTTCCAACGGTACCCCCCCCCCCCCGAGAAGAGTACGGCGGATAAAAACATAGCAGACCTTCCAGGGGGGATATCCTTAACCCTAAAAAATGTATGAAGCATTCATTGAAAGGTTGTCCAGCAGCAACAACGCCTCCCTCACAGCCACCTACGCATTGCGTTTGAGACAGTACAAAACAAAGTAACGCACCATATTGTAGAGCACGGTTATGATGAAAAGTTTTTTTATTTTTAACCAACATTCATATGACTTGCTGCATCCAGCAAAACCCTTAACCCTAAATCCTTACCGCAGGTACACCCCCGCCCGGTCTCGCCGCTGCAAGCATGACCGCCATGGCCGCAGCCTCCGCCGCTCCGAAAGCCTCAAAGAAGGACCTGAGCTTGTCCAGGTTGCGCTCCTCGAGCAGATGCTGCAACACATCCACCGGCCTGCGGGGTAGCGGCGATACATTTGAGTGCACACAGAAGTATGTGCGGTACACAGATGCGGTACACAGAAACGGTACACAGATACGGTACACAGATGCGGTACACAGAAACGGTACACAGATGCGGTACACAGATGCGGTACACAGATACGGTACACAGATACGGTACACAGATGCGGTACACAGATACGGTACACAGAAACGGTACACAGATACGGTACACAGATGCGGTACACAGAAACGGTACACAGATACGGTACACAGATGCGGTACACAGATACGGTACACAGATACGGTACACAGATGCGGTACACAGATGCTGCAACACGTCCACAGGCCTTGGGGGGAAGCGGCCAAGCCATTCGAGTGCGCACAGGAACGCGTGCGGTACACAGAAACGCGTGCGGTACTGCACACTTGCATGCATGCCAGCTCGCACACACACCCTCGCACCCACACACAGACATGCGCACCCCACACACGTACACTCACACACACATGCACGCGCGCATGCAGACACAAACAAACTCACACACACGCACAGACACACACACACACACACACAAACGCACACACGCATGCACACACTTACTCACAGAAACACACGCACGCACACACACACACACACTCACAGGCATGCACACACGCACGCACATGCACGCGCACACACAACCACACCCACCTTCGTCTCTCCAGCTCCAACACCCCTGCAGTGCTGATGAGCACAAACCGCGACGGCGGGTAGAAGACCTGGGAATGGTGTAGGGGGGATGATGGGTAGGGTGGATATAGGATAGAGTGGTGTAGGAGTAAAGATGTGTACGGGAATGTACGGGTTTGGGTGAGTGGATGTAGGGTAGGGTGGGTGTAGGGGGAGTGCAGGGTAGGTTGGGTGTAAGGGGGAGAGTGGGTGGGTGTAGGGGTTTGGGTGGGTGGGTGTATGGGAGAGGGTGGGTGGGTGAAGGAGTGATTTCGTGTAGGCCAACCAAAACCCATGAGCCCTCCACGCACCAGCCCTAACCCCTGCACCCACCTGCCCCAGCAGCTCATCCTACACCCACCCTACACCCACCCTGAACCCTGCACCCACCCTGAACCCTGCACCCACCCTGAACCCTGCACCCACCTGACCCAGCAGCTCATCCTACAACCACCCTACCCTCTAAGCCTATCCTAACCTCTGCACCCACCTGACCCAGCAGCTCATCCTACACCCACCCTACCCTCTAAGCCTATCATAACCTCTGCACCCACCTGACCCAGCAGCTCATCCTACACCCACCCTACACCCACCCTACCCTCTAAGCCTATCCTAACCTCTGCACCCACCTGACCCAACAGCTCATCCTACACCCACCCTACCCTCTAAGCCTATCCTAACCTCTGCACCCACCTGACCCAACAGCTCATGCTACACCCACCCTACCCTCTAAGCCTATCCTAACCTCTGCACCCACCTGACCCAACAGCTCATCCTACACCCACCCTACCCTCTAAGCCTATCCTAACCTCTGCACCCACCTGACCCAACAGCTCATCCTACACCCACCCTACCCTCTAAGCCTATCCTAACCTCTGCACCCACCTGACCCAGCAGCTCATCCTACACCCACCCTACCCTCTAAGCCTATCCTAACCTCTGCACCCACCTGACCCAACAGCTCATCCTACACCCACCCTACCCTCTAAGCCTATCCTAACCTCTGCACCCACCTGACCCAACAGCTCATCCTACACCCACCCCACCCTGCACCCACCCTGAACCCTGCACCCACCTGACACAGCAACTCATCCTACACCCACCCTACACCCACCCTACCCTCTAGGCCTATCCTAACCTCTGCACCCACCTGACCCAACAGCTCATCCTACAACCACCCTACCCTCTAAGCCTATCCTAACCTCTGCACCCAACTGACCCAACAGCTCATCCTACACCCACCCCACCCTGCACCCACCCTGAACCCTGCACCCACCTGACACAGCAACTCATCCTACACCCACCCTACACCCACCCTACCCTCTAAGCCTATCCTAACCTCTGCACCCACCTGACCCAACAGCTCATGCTACACCCACCCTACCCTCTAAGCCTATCCTAACCTCTGCACCCACCTGACCCAACAGCTCATCCTACAACCACCCTACCCTCTAAGCCTATCCTAACCTCTGCACCCACCTGACCCAGCAGCTCATCCTACACCCACCCTACCCTCTAAGCATATCCTAACCTCTGCACTCACCTGACCCAGCAGCTCATCCTACAACCACCCCACCCTGCACCCACCCTGAACCCTGCACCCACCTGACACAGCAGCTCATCCTACACCCACCCTACACCCACCCTACCCTCTAAGCCTATCCTAACCTCTGCACCCACCTGACCCAACAGCTCATGCTACACCCACCCTAACCTCTAAGCCTATCCTAACCTCTGCACCCACCTGACCCAACAGCTCATCCTACACCCACCCTACCCTCTAAGCCTATCCTAACCTCTGCACCCAACTGACCCAACAGCTCATGCTACACCCACCCTACCCTCTAAGCCTATCCTAACCTCTGCACCCACCTGACCCAACAGCTCATGCTACACCCACCCTACCCTCTAAGCCTATCCTAACCTCTGCACCCACCTGACCCAACAGCTCATGCTACACCCACCCTACCCTCTAAGCCTATCCTAACCTCTGCACCCACCTGACCCAACAGCTCATGCTACACCCACCCTACCCTCTAAGCCTATCCTAACCTCTGCACCCAACTGACCCAACAGCTCATCCTACAACCACCCTACCCTCTAAGCCTATCCTAACCTCTGCACCCACCTGACCCAACAGCTCATCCTACACCCACCCTACCCTCTAAGCCTATCCTAACCTCTGCACCCAACTGACCCAACAGCTCATCCTACACCCACCCTACCCTCTAAGCCTATCCTAACCTCTGCACCCAACTGACCCAACAGCTCATCCTACACCCACCCTACCCTCTAAGCCTATCCTAACCTCTGCACCCACCTGACCCAACAGCTCATCCTACACCCACCCTACCCTCTAAGCCTATCCTAACCTCTGCACCCACCTGACCCAGCAGCTCATCCTACACCCACCCTACCCTCTAAGCCTATCCTAACCTCTGCACCCACCTGACCCAAC
The DNA here is from genome assembly GCA_037349105.1 of Limnomonas spitsbergensis. Classification (NCBI taxonomy): domain Eukaryota; kingdom Viridiplantae; phylum Chlorophyta; class Chlorophyceae; order Chlamydomonadales; genus Limnomonas; species Limnomonas spitsbergensis. The sequence continues at coordinate 1,173,170 of JAYJMM010000101.1, read as the reverse complement.
AGCTCATCCTACACCCACCCTACCCTCTAAGCCTATCCTAACCTCTGCACCCACCTGACCCAACAGCTCATGCTACACCCACCCTACCCTCTAAGCCTATCCTAACCTCTGCACCCACCTGACCCAGCAGCTCATCCTACACTCACCCTACCCTCTAAGCCTATCCTAACCTCTGCACCCACCTGACCCAACAGCTCATCCTACACCCACCCTACCCTCTAAGCCTATCCTAACCTCTGCACCCACCTGACCCAGCAGCTCATCTTGCTGCATGCCGTGTAGCAGGTCCGGACCGAGGGCGCAGCGCATGGGCACGGCCTCGATCGCACAGGTCTCCCCTAAGGTGGGGGGGAGGGGGGGGGGCAGCGCTGCAGGTTAACGAACGATCATGATGGTGTGACCAAGTTGTGACCATAGTGTGACCAATGTGTGATTGGGGTGTGACCAGGGTGTAATAAAGGTGTGACTGAGGTGCGACCAGGGTGTGGACACTCTGTGACAACGGTGTGACCAGGGTGTGGCCAAGGTGTGACTGGGGTGCGACCAGCATGTGATCAGGGTGTGACAACGGTGTGATCAGGGTGTGACCAGGGTGTGACAACGGTGTGACAACGGTGTGATAAGGGTGTGACCATAAGGCAAATAGCGGCGTCCTCGTCGCGCACCGGCGATGGCGGTGTCGAGTTCAGTCAGGGTTTCCCTCAGCCCAGAGGCCGCGCTGCTGCCGCCTCCCGCGCCGCCGCCAAGCCCGCCTGCGCCTCCCACGCCTGCGCCGCCGCCGCCCAGCAGGTTCACAGAGGCGAGCGGGAGCATGCTGTTGCGCGCGGCCAGGAGCAGCCGCGTGCTGCGCCCGTCACCGCCTGTGGCCTCAGAGAGGAGCAGCGTGCCGTGTGCGTAGAGCGCAGAAACCACCTGAGCAGGGGATACAGAACTTAAAGGAGTTACAGAGGCTACGGGAGTTAAAGGAGTTACGGAGGCAACTGCCGATGTTACAGTACATACCCATAATTTCACTGTATATAATCAGTGTTTATAATTAGTTTATATAATCAGTTTATATAATTCGTTTATATAATCAGACATGGCTGACTGGTGTCAAAATACATACCGTACATTTAATTTGCCTTCCCTCATAATCAACCTTAGGGTTGCTTAGGGTTGAGGGATCCATGAATTTCCTAATTGTTGATTGTCGACGCCAGTCAGGAATTAAGAGATTTGGTCAATAATTTGCCCTGAGGGTTTAGCATAAAAATAAACTAGAGGTTCACCGGTACCACAGCCCAGGCACCTAATCAAATCCCGTCCCGTCAGCCGCGAGAGAAATCCCAACACACCTCAACAGGCGCGCGGGCTCCAAGACCAGAGGCCGCTCCCTGCGCAGAGGGCCTGCCTAGGGACGAGCCGGTGTAGGGCAGGGCAGGCCGCGCGATAAGCGCCATCAGAGTGGAGGGACGCTCCTGTTACAAGGTTGCAGGTTGCAGGGTCCAGAGTTCAGGGTTTAGGCTTCAGGGTTCAGGTTTTAAGGGTTTCCAGTTGAGGAATCCTTGCAGAAGGCACATGACTGTTAGTTGCGTGTGACTCCCCCTTTATAAGTTTTCTTGACCCCAGACCCCCCCGGCTCTTCCTCTCTGCATCAAGATCTAGATCCCACTCAATCCCTCTTACCTTCTGCACAGAGTCCACATTGTGTCGTAGATAAACAATCCCCTCCCCGCACACCCTCTTTCTACATATCCAGATCTAGATCCCACCTTCTGCGCCCCAGCACCTTCATTGTTCCAAGGCCAGCGCAGTACCTCCCAGCACACTCTCTCCTTATCCAGATCTAGATCCCACGTACTGTGCCCCAGCCCCCTCATTGTTCCATGGCCAGTCCGATCCCTCCCTGCTCACCCTCTAATCCTCTACATCCAGATCTAGATCCCACCCTCTGCACCCCAGCACCAACATTGTGTCCGGGTAGCCCATTCCCTCCTGGCTCACCCTCTACATCCAGATCTAGATCCCACCTTCTGCACCCTAGCATCCACGATACCGGTATGTCAGGGGTTTTCCCGGTATCTTATTCTACTTAATATCCAGATCCAGGTCCCACCTTCTGCGCCCCAGCATCCACATTTTGTCGGGGGTAGCCCGTCGTGAAATAAACGCGTCGACCGTCGGCAGTGACGGCCACTAGGTGAAGGCGACTGGACTCACAGGTCGCTGCGGGGCCAGACCGCAAGAGGGAGTGAGAATGAGTATGATCATGAAGCCATACTTCAGCCAACGGTGCACTACAAGCTACAGCAGTGAGCCATTGTTGCATTATGTTGGTACCCCCTTCGGTATTTGCCGATAACGATTTTTGTAAAAAAGAAGAAACAAAATGGGGGGGGGAGACTGTCCACGACGCCGTCTAGTTTCAGACCGGCCTTGGGCCAACACCCTAGGGCGGCTAAAAACGGCCACCTGGCTGAACCAGGTACCGTAACATCCCTGCCCAATAAGGATCATTGATTTGGACAGTGCCCCGTGTAATGACGGGGAATAACAGGCAGAACGTGAAGAAGAGGTGACAAGGATATAATTCTAAATGAAGTTTAAAACAGGGGTTTTCAAGCACTCAGCAGGGCCCCACAGCATCTTGGACCGATGAGCATGATTTTAACTGAAACTGGTAAAATGATCTGAAACACACACAACAGGGACAGTTTACCTCGTACTGATGGGCATGATTTGCACCAGAACCGGTTAACAGGATCTGAAAAAATGAAAGAGGCGTTCTCAGCACACCGAGGGGAATTGTTTATCCCCTACCGATAGGCATGATGTGCCTCACTGCCGCCGCCTTGCGCTCGGCGGCCGCCCCGGCGCCGCTGCGGAAGACCTCGCGCCCGTTGGTGGCATTGTTGGCCGCGTTGTAAAAGTCCGCCACCTCCGCCACGCGGTGCGGCGGCTCAGTCCCACTGGCACCCAGGTCAAACACCTGCACACAAGGGTTCACACAAGTATGGGATCAGGTCAAACATGTGCATGTCAGTGTTCACACAAGTGCGAGAACAGGTCTGACACCTGCACATCAGGATTTACACAAGTGTGGGAATGGGTAAAACACCGGGACATCATGATTCACACAAACGGGAGGTCAGGTCAAGCGCCTGCACATCAGAATCCAAACACGTATGTGAAAAGGTCAAACACAGGGACATCAGGGTTCACACAAACAGGAGGTCAGGTCAAATAAGCCCTGGACCATTTACAAGCCTCAGATAACAATCTGTGATTCTTCATACATCTCTGGGTTTAGAGTTTGGGGATGGGGTCTAAGGTTGAACCCTAAACGCACCCTAAACCCTTACGCCATACTTATCATGAGGTTTCTGCCACCAGCTGTGGACCCTATTATGAAAGCTTTCAAGCTCATTCTTGGAAACCAAACAGATTTACAAAGTGGACAACCTCCTCAGCCTGTACCTATGGCCGATGACTGGGACAGCGAGTACAGCAGGTGACGCTCATCATCCACCACAAGGGTGGAGGGTTTAGGGTGAAGAGGCTGTACCCTGACCCCCCCCCCACGCACCTGTATGGCCGATGACTGGGACAGCGAGTACAGCAGGTGACGCTCATCGTCCACCACGAGCTTGTCCACCGCGACGGCGGCTCCGAAACCCAGCAGAGAGGGCAGGAAGGATGGGAGGTACTGCTGGATGCCGCCCGTCAGGCGGACCTGCACACACACACACACACACGGCATAAGCAGAGAGGGCAGGAAGACCTACACACACACACACACACACACACACACACACAAATGGAGTCGCCTCACAAGGGCCCTCCCACACCTCGGTGCAACCCTTCTGACGCCTATATCTGGTACTGCCAGATTACGTCTCCTCAGGCGCCGCCTAGTTATCGCGCACGGTGTTGTTTTAGATGAAAAAGGGTTTCGTTTTCATAATTCCCTGTCATCCTGTAATAAAAATGCTGTACACACCATCAGCCACACTAATTAAGTGCGGCCATTTATTGCGTCAAACACCTTAACGGAGTCTCGCCTTAGTGCAAGACCAAGACCTGACGTACCTTGGTGCATCTCTTTTGCCGCCACTTGTCGGCGGCGTTGTACAGCACCTCGTACACATGGCCGTCGCTGCCACCGACAAAGATACGTCCATTGGCACTGTTAGTAAGGGAGGAAATGGACGGGGGGGGGAGGTAAGACTTCCAGCACTACGTCCCTTGCCACTATCAGTGCGGGGAGGAAAGGGACAGGGGGAGGGGGGGGGGGGGTTAAGGCTTCTAGCATAACGTCCCTTGGCACTATCAGTGCGGGGAGGAAAGGGACAGGGGGAGGGGGAAGTTCAGCCATATTTCCTGCAGAGACTGGTGGCCTTGTGGACAATCATGGAACTCACATCTGTCGCCAAGAGGTTTCAGGTTAAGGGCATAGGGTTAAGGAATCGCAGCGCACGTGTTTGCGGCGGCGTCATCTCCCCTCGATTACCTCTTTATCTGTAGTTGATTACCTAGCTATCCGCAAGGATCCACACTTCAACCGCACACCCCACACTTTAACTAAACACCCCTCAGTCTAAACTAGGCTGCACCGCACCTTGTTGCGACCGCCGCCATCCAGTCCTGTTGACCATATCTGTATCTCTGGCAACATCTCTGGCTATCCAAAAGAATCCACACTTTGACTAAACACCCCACAGCCTTAACCAACCCATGCTGCACCTGGCTGCGACCGACACCATCAACGCTCGTTGACCATCTCCGTATCTCCGGAGACACCTCTGTCCAGAAAAAAATTCAACTGGATACCCCATACATGCCTACATTCGTGTTGGGTTCATGTCACTGGTTTCCCCTTGTTTCGCTCTGCCTGGCCCATTCGAAAAAGGCCGTGGCTGGTGGTGTTTGCTTTTGCAGCAACAACTACACCGCGCCGCCGCACCTGGTTGCGACCGACGTCATGACCACCCCGTCACTGGACATGCTGTACATGGGCAGCGGCTGTAGCAATCCAAATATCCCACACTTCAACTGGACGACCCGTACCTGGTTGCCACCGACGTCATGACCACCCCGTCGCTGGACATGCTGTACATGGGCAGCGGCTGTATCGCCACGTCGTCTGCCAGAGTGCCCGCAAAGGAGCCAGGGCGGCGCGAGGGGCACACACCCAGCAGCACCACCTGCATGGTAGGAGGGCAGGTACGGCTGAGGGTTGAGGTGCAAGGGGGAAGGCTAGGGCACAAGGACAGAGTGCCACGAGGGGCACACACCCAACAGCACCACCTGCATGGTAGGAGGGCAGGTACGACTGAGGGTTGAGGTGCAAGGGGGAAGGCTAGGGCACAAGGACAGAGTGCCACGAGGGGCACACACCCAACAGCACCACCTGCATGGTAGGAGGGGAGGTACGACTGAGGGTTGAGGTGCAAGGGGTGAAAGGCTAGGGCACAAGGACAGAGTGCCACGAGGGGCACACACCCAGCAACACCACCATCAGCAAGGGAGGAGGGGAGGAGGTACGGCTGAGGGTTGAGGTGCAAAGGGGTCCAAGGATGAGGGTACAGGGGTGACAAGGGCAGAGTGCCACGAGGGGCACACCCAGCAGCAGCACCACCAGCAAGGGAGGAGGTACGGCAGAGGGTTGAGGTACAAAGGGTCCAAGGAGGGGAGGTACGGCTAAAGGTTTAGGTACAAAGGGTCCAAGGAGGGGAAGTACGGCTGAGGGTTGAGGTACAAAGGGTCCAAGGAGGGGAAGTACGGCTGAGGGTTGAGGTACAAAGGGTCCAAGGAGGGGAAGTATGGCTGAGGGTTGAGGTACAAAGGGTCCAAGGAGGGGAAGTACGGCTGAGGGTTGAGGTACAAAGGGTCCAAGGAGGGGAAGTACGGCTGAGGGTTGAGGTACAAAGGGTCCAAGGAGGGGAAGTACGGCTGAGGGTTGAGGTACAAAGGGTCCAAGGAGGGGAAGTACGGCTGAGGGTTGAGGTACAAAGGGTCCAAGGAGGGGAAGTACGGCTGAGGGTTGAGGTACAAAGGGTCCAAGGAGGGGAAGTACGGCTGAGGGTTGAGGTACAAAGGGTCCAAGGAGGGGAAGTACGGCTGAGGGTTGAGGTACAAAGGGTCCAAGGAGGGGAAGTACGGCTGAGGGTTGAGGTACAAAGGGTCCAAGGAGGGGAAGTACGGCTGAGGGTTGAGGTACAAAGGGTCCAAGGAGGGGAAGTACGGCTGAGGATTGAGGTACAAAGGGTCCAAGGAGGAGAAGTACGGCTGAGGGTTGAGGTACAAAGGGTCCAAGGAGGGGAAGTACGGCTGAGGGTTGAGTACAAAGGGTCCAAGGTTAGGGTACAGGGGTGACAAGGAATTTAGTGCCATGATGGGACCTCATCAGGACCCCTCTGAGGGAAATGTGTTGAAACACACACAAACACACACACACACACACAAACACAGTATCCCACCTCCGAAAGGGTGCATGGAAATATTGAGGTGCTGAATGGCTTCCAGGAACACGCCTACTTCGGGTTCAAACACAACGGGTTTGTGCGCTTTAACCCTCAACCCTCAACCCATGATCCACATCAACCCTGTGCCTCACCTCGGACGTGGTGCACAGCACTATGAGGTGCTGAATGGCTTCCAGGAACACGCCCCCGTACGGGTTTAAACACAGGCTTGTGTGCGTAAACCCTCAACCCATGATCCACACAAAACCTGTGCCTCACCTCGGACGTGGTGCACAGCACTATAAGGTGCTGTATGGCTTCCAGGAACACCCCCGGCCGCGGTCGGACAATGCCAACAGCGCATACGGCCTGGTCCTCGCCACAGTACTCAACAGGCACGTCCCCACTGTGCACACGAGAGAGGGTGGGAGATGAGGGGGCGGGGTGGGGTGGGGGGCAGGGCAGAGCAGGGCAATCCTGAATAGCTTCCAGGAACACCCCCGGCCGCGGTCGGACAATGCCACCAGCGCATACGGCCTGGACCTCGCCACAGTACTCAACAGGCACATCCCCACTGTGCACACGGGAGAGGGTGGGAGATGAGGGGGGCGGGGTGGGGTGGGGGGCAGGGCAGAGCAGGGCAGTCCTGATGTTGACTCAGCTACATTTCAGCTACATTTTAAGCACAAGTGTAACCCCAGGCGCAAGGCTTCATAGGGGGGGGGAAGACGAGGGTGACACTGAATCAAGCATCATGATGCCAAGCAGGCAAGATCTTGCGGGCAGGCAGCAAGACCAAAGCCATCATTAGAACAGGCCACGGTTTGCACATGGCCTGGCAGGCTCAATACTTGTCCTATGCGGGAGGAAACAGCGGACAAACAAACAGTGGACTAAAGCCATCATTACAACAGGCCACGGTTTGCACATGGCCTGGCAGGCTCAATACTTGTCCTATGCGGGAGGAAACAGCGGACAAACAAACAGTGGACTAAAGCCATCATTGCAACAGGCCCCGGTTTGCACATGGCCTGGCAGGCTCAATACTTGTCCTATGCGGGAGGAAGCAGCGGACAAACAAACAGTGGACTAAAGCCATCATTACAACAGGCCCCGGTTTGCACATGGCCTGGCAGGCTCAATACTTGTCCTATGCGGGAGGAAGCAGCGGACAAACAAACAGTGGACTAAAGCCATCATTACAACAGGCCCCGGTTTGCACATGGCCTGGCAGGCTCAATACTTGTCCTATGCGGGAGGAAACAGCGGACAAACAAACAGTGGACCAAAGCCATCATTACAACAGGCCCCGGTTTGCACATGGCCTGGCAGGCTCAATACTTGTCCTATGCGGGAGGAAACAGCGGACAAACAAACAGTGGACCAAAGCCATCATTACAACAGGCCCCGGTTTGCACATGGCCTGGCAGGCTCAATACTTGTCCTTTGCGGGAGGAAACAGCGGACAAACAAACAGTGGACTAAAGCCATCATTACAACAGGCCCCGGTTTGCACATGGCCTGGCAGGCTCAATACTTGTCCTATGCGGGAGGAAACAGCGGACAAACAAACAGTGGACCAAAGCCATCATTACAACAGGCCCCGGTTTGCACATGGCCTGGCAGGCTCAATACTTGTCCTATGCAGGAGGAAACAGCGGACAAACAAACAGTGGACTAAAGCCATCATTACAACAGGCCCCGGTTTGCACATGGCCTGGCAGGCTCAATACTTGTCCTTTGCGGGAGGAAACAGCGGACAAACAAACAGTGGACTAAAGCCATCATTACAACAGGCCACGGTTTGCACATGGCCTGGCAGGCTCAATACTTGTCCTATGCGGGAGGAAACAGCGGACAAACAAACAGTGGACTAAAGCCATCATTACAACAGGCCACGGTTTGCACATGGCCTGGCAGGCTCAATACTTGTCCTATGCGGGAGGAAACAGCGGACAAACAAACAGTGGACCAAAGCCATCATTACAACAGGCCACGGTTTGCACATGGCCTGGCAGGCTCAATACTTGTCCTATGCGGGAGGAAGCAGCGGACAAACAAACAGTGGACTAAAGCCATCATTACAACAGGCCACGGTTTGCACATGGCCTGGCAGGCTCAATACTTGTCCTATGCGGGAGGAAGCAGCGGACAAACAAACAGTGGACTAAAGCCATCATTACAACAGGCCCCGGTTTGCACATGGCCTGGCAGGCTCAATACTTGTCCTTTGCGGGAGGAAACAGCGGACAAACAAACAGTGGACTAAAGCCATCATTACAACAGGCCACGGTTTGCACATGGCCTGGCAGGCTCAATACTTGTCCTATGCGGGAGGAAACAGCGGACAAACAAACAGTGGACCAAAGCCATCATTACAACAGGCCACGGTTTGCACATGGCCTGGCAGGCTCAATACTTGTCCTATGCGGGAGGAAGCAGCGGACAAACAAACAGTGGACTAAAGCCATCATTACAACAGGCCACGGTTTGCACATGGCCTGGCAGGCTCAATACTTGTCCTATGCGGGAGGAAGCAGCGGACAAACAAACAGTGGACTAAAGCCATCATTACAACAGGCCACGGTTTGCACATGGCCTGGCAGGCTCAATACTTGTCCTTTGCGGGAGGAAGCAGCGGACAAACAAACAGTGGACTAAAGCCATCATTACAACAGGCCCCGGTTTGCACATGGCCTGGCAGGCTCAATACTTGTCCTATGCGGGAGGAAACAGCGGACAAACAAACAGTGGACTAAAGCCATCATTACAACAGGCCACGGTTTGCACATGGCCTGGCAGGCTCAATACTTGTCCTTTGCGGGAGGAAACAGCGGACAAACAAACAGTGGACCAAAGCCATCATTACAACAGGCCACGGTTTGCACATGGCCTGGCAGGCTCAATACTTGTCCTATGCGGGAGGAAACAGCGGACAAACAAACAGTGGACTAAAGCCATCATTACAACAGGCCACGGTTTGCACATGGCCTGGCAGGCTCAATACTTGTCCTATGCGGGAGGAAGCAGCGGACAAACAAACAGTGGACTAAAGCCATCATTACAACAGGCCCCGGTTTGCACATGGCCTGGCAGGCTCAATACTTGTCCTTTGCGGGAGGAAACAGCGGACAAACAAACAGTGGACTAAAGCCATCATTACAACAGGCCCCGGTTTGCACATGGCCTGGCAGGCTCAATACTTGTCCTTTGCGGGAGGAAACAGCGGACAAACAAACAGTGGACTAAAGCCATCATTACAACAGGCCACGGTTTGCACATGGCCTGGCAGGCTCAATACTTGTCCTTTGCGGGAGGAAACAGCGGACAAACAAACAGTGGACCAAAGCCATCATTACAACAGGCCACGGTTTGCACATGGCCTGGCAGGCTCAATACTTGTCCTATGCGGGAGGAAGCAGCGGACAAACAAACAGTGGACTAAAGCCATCATTACAACAGGCCCCGGTTTGCACATGGCCTGGCAGGCTCAATACTTGTCCTTTGCGGGAGGAAACAGCGGACAAACAAACAGTGGACTAAAGCCATCATTACAACAGGCCCCGGTTTGCACATGGCCTGGCAGGCTCAATACTTGTCCTATGCGGGAGGAAACAGCGGACAAACAAACAGTGGACTAAAGCCATCATTACAACAGGCCCCGGTTTGCACATGGCCTGGCAGGCTCAATACTTGTCCTTTGCGGGAGGAAACAGCGGACAAACAAACAGTGGACTAAAGCCATCATTACAACAGGCCCCGGTTTGCACATGGCCTGGCAGGCTCAATACTTGTCCTATGCGGGAGGAAACAGCGGACAAACAAACAGTGGACTAAAGCCATCATTACAACAGGCCACGGTTTGCACATGGCCTGGCAGGCTCAATACTTGTCCTTTGCGGGAGGAAGCAGCGGACAAACAAACAGTGGACTAAAGCCATCATTACAACAGGCCCCGGTTTGCACATGGCCTGGCAGGCTCAATACTTGTCACTTTTCCTTTGCGGGAGGAAGCAGCGGACAAACAAACAATGGACTAAAGCCATCATTACAACAGGCCCCGGTTTGCACATGGCCTGGCAGGCTCAATACTTGTCCTTTGCGGAAGGAAGCAGCGGACAAACAAACAATGGACTAAAGCCATCATTACAACAGGCCACGGTTTGCACATGGCCTGGCAGGCTCAATACTTGTCCTATGCGGGAGGAAACAGCGGACAAACAAACAGTGGACTAAAGCCATCATTACAACAGGCCACGGTTTGCACATGGCCTGGCAGGCTCAATACTTGTCCTATGCGGAAGGAAGCAGCGGACAAACAAACAATGGACTAAAGCCATCATTACAACAGGCCACGGTTTGCACATGGCCTGGCAGGCTCAATACTTGTCCTTTGCGGAAGGAAGCAGCGGACAAACAAACAATGGACTAAAGCCATCATTACAACAGGCCCCGGTTTGCACATGGCCTGGCAGGCTCAATACTTGTCCTATGCGGGAGGAAGCAGCGGACAAACAAACAGTGGACTAAAGCCATCATTACAACAGGCCACGGTTTGCACATGGCCTGGCAGGCTCAATACTTGTCCTTTGCGGGAGGAAGCAGCGGACAAACAAACAGTGGACTAAAGCCATCATTACAACAGGCCACGGTTTGCACATGGCCTGGCAGGCTCAATACTTGTCCTATGCGGGAGGAAGCAGCGGACAAACAAACAGTGGACTAAAGCCATCATTACAACAGGCCCCGGTTTGCACATGGCCTGGCAGGCTCAATACTTGTCCTTTGCGGGAGGAAACAGCGGACAAACAAACAGTGGACTAAAGCCATCATTACAACAGGCCACGGTTTGCACATGGCCTGGCAGGCTCAATACTTGTCCTATGCGGGAGGAAGCAGCGGACAAACAAACAGTGGACTAAAGCCATCATTACAACAGGCCCCGGTTTGCACATGGCCTGGCAGGCTCAATACTTGTCCTTTGCGGGAGGAAACAGCGGACAAACAAACAGTGGACTAAAGCCATCATTACAACAGGCCACGGTTTGCACATGGCCTGGCAGGCTCAATACTTGTCCTATGCGGGAGGAAACAGCGGACAAACAAACAGTGGACTAAAGCCATCATTACAACAGGCCACGGTTTGCACATGGCCTGGCAGGCTCAATACTTGTCCTTTGCGGGAGGAAACAGCGGACAAACAAACAGTGGACTAAAGCCATCATTACAACAGGCCACGGTTTGCACATGGCCTGGCAGGCTCAATACTTGTCCTATGCGGGAGGAAGCAGCGGACAAACAAACAGTGGACTAAAGCCATCATTACAACAGGCCCCGGTTTGCACATGGCCTGGCAGGCTCAATACTTGTCCTTTGCGGGAGGAAGCAGCGGACAAACAAACAGTGGACTAAAGCCATCATTACAACAGGCCACGGTTTGTGGCCCCTCATCACCCTCTTCTGCCCTCGTCATATCGTCCCGTCCTGCAGTGCAATGCCCCCCACATGCCACTCTGCCCCACCCCATCCCCATCTGCCTTGTCCCGTCCCATCCCGCCCCGTCCCCTACCGCCCCCTTCCGCCCTCCCTGTCCAGTCCTGTCCTTTCCAGCCCCATCCCGACCTGCCCAGCACCACCCTGCTCTGCTCTGCCCCACCTTTTCTCCCTTTGCCCCATCCCTACCTGCCCAGCACCATCCCGCTCTGCATTGCCCCACCTTGTCTCCTTCTGTCCCATCCCGACTTGCCCCGACCTGCCCCGCCCAGCCCCGCCCAGCCCCGCCCAGCCCCACTCTGCTCTGCCCCACCTTGTCTCCCTCTGCTCGATCCCGGCTGCCCAGCACCATGCCGCTCTGCATTGCCCCACCTTGTCTCCTTCTGCCCCATACCGACTCCATCCGCCCCGCCCCGCCCCGCCCCGCCCCGCCCCGCCCCGCCCCGCCCCACTCTGCCCTGCCGGGCCTCACTTGATGTCGTATCTCCAAATGAAGAGTGAGTTGTCCACTGAGGCCCATGCACGCTTGATGGACGGAAAGAGCCCGCAGAAGCACATGGCCTGGCAGGCCCGGTACTTGTCCTTTGCACAAACAAGCAGCGGGAAAACAAACAGAAGACAGGCAAGGGGCACGCATTTGTTGAGTGGGGGAGCCGTACAAGCCCGCAGAAGCACATGGCCTGGCAGGCTCAATACTGGTCCTTTGCGGGAGGAAACAGCGGACAAACAAACAGTGGACTAAGCAAGGGTCAGGATGACTCAGGACATAGCTGGTAGGGTGAAGGGTACGCATTTGGTGAGTGGGGGAGCCCTTCTAGCCTGCATGAGACACTTGGCCTGGCAGGCTCGGTACTTGTCCTTCTAGCAAACGAGCAACGGGGAAACAAACAGAAGACTGGCAAGGGTCAGGATGACTCTCGAGCTGAACTGAAGGACCTAGCTGGTGGGTGAGGGCTGTGTCTTCATTGTGGGTATGTCTCACCCAAAACCCTTAACCTAACCCCAAACCCTATACCTGGTAGGGTGAGGGCTGTGTCTTCATTGTAGGCGTGTCTTACCCAAAACCCTAGTTATAACCCAAATCCCTTAACCTGGTAGGGTAAGGGGTACATATTTGTTTGCAGGGTAGGGGCGCCCTATCAGCCTGACAGGTTGCCCCTCTACCAAGTCGAGTCTTCCCTGGCGCACCGTATCCAGCCAGCGCGTGGGCAAGAATAAATCAATAAAGTTCTCATCAAGTGGATACGCTATGAGATATAAATAGACATCTCCCTTCCCGAGGCAGCGAAGCATATTGAAGTGTAGGCCCCTTTTCTCTCTGAATGTCGAAATAAAACAAACTTTTTATGTAAAAAACTTCTCTTTAACCAAAAGTTTAAGACAGTTGTTTAACCAGTTTGACACGCTACTGACATTTGCGTAATGTTTTCGGGTAGAAAAAAAAAAAAAATAGAAACGCGAGGAGCTGGCATAGCTCTGAAGAGCGCCGACTCAGGACGAGAGCACCAGCAGTTAAGGCGTTATACCTCAATGTTTCCAAACATGAGCAATTTGCAACGTCCAGGACGGCTGAGGGACAGTTCCTGCGGTCGCTCGCTGGCGCTGTGCTTGCACGGATCAGTCAAGTGTGGACTGGGCAAGTGTGGATCAGGCAAGTGTGGATCAGGCAAGTGTGGTGATCGGGCGCCTCCACACCCGAGACCATACCTGTACCATCGGCGGCAGGTCCATAAGCACAGGCGACAGCGTGCGCAGCAAGCTGGGCCACTACAGGGGGGGCGGAAAAGGGGGGAGAAGGGGGTCAGTGCGAAGGTTTGGGCCACCGCACAGGGTGGAAAGAGGGAAGGAAGGAGAGGGTGGTCTGTGTTATGGTGTGCGTCATTACACGGGGGGGGGAGAGGAAAGGGAGGAGAAGGGGGTCAGGATAAAGGTGTGGACCACAGTGAGCAGCAACTATGACATATGAAAGAGGGGGGGGGGGTTACTGTGAGCAGCAACTATGACAAATGAAGGAGGAGGGGGGGGGGGGGGGCTGTGAGTAGAAACTATGACAAATGAAGGAGAGGGGGGTAGCACTTGGTGCTGCAACGTCTATGGATCACCCCCAGGCAGTCAGTGCAGCCACAGCTAGGCGCATAGGCTGCTGCACGTCCTAGCAAGTATTGTGGCAGCTTCAGTTGGAGGAAGGTGTTAAGGGTTTTGTTATCATAGCTCAGCTACCGCCTGCAGGTCAGCTCAGGTTCAGCTACTATCCGGACCCTGACCGGAGGCCCCATGCAGGGCCAGCCATGTCCCTAGGGCCCCTGCCGCAGACCCGTCCAAGATTGACCCCCCTCGGGCCTTTAGGCACTCGAATCTTGGGCCCAAGGTGGATTGTTAACAACAAAGAAATATCTCAGGAGTTGCATCGGCTTAAGCTGCTGTAAGGAAGTGTTCCATCGATCGCCCCACACAGATATAGGTGCCGCCCAGGCTCGAAAAACATCGGGATAGTTTCCCGTCTGCATGCGATGTGAGCCTGTAGCATCCGCCATGGCCCATGCAAGCAACAAACTGACCATACAAACAGCGAGCTACAGAAGCTGCTATGCAGTTTGGCACATGCAAGCAGCAGGCTACGGACACAGCCAAGCAGCGTGGCCCATGCAAGCAGCAAGCTGAGGAAGCAGATCTGTTCTGTGTCCCATGCAGGGATCAAGTTGAGGAAACTGCCATGCAGCATGGCCCATGCAAGCAGCAAGCTAAGCAAGCTGTCATGCAGGGTAAACCTGGCAAGCAGCAAGCTTAGGCAGCTGCCAAACAGCATGTCCCGTGTAAGGAGCAAGTAGAGGAAACTGCCATAAAGCGTGGCCCATGCAGGGAACGAGTTAAGGAGACTTCCATGCAGCGTGGCCCATGCATGCAGCAAGCTAAGAAAGCTGCCATGCAGCATGGCCCATGCACACAGCAAGCTAAGGCAGGTGCTATGCAGTTTGGCCCATACAAGCAGCAAGCTAAGAAAGCTGCCATGCAGCGTGGCCCATGAAAGCAACGAGCTTGAGAAGCTGCCATGCAGCATGGCCCATGAACACAGCGAGCTAAGGCAGGTGCTATGCAGTTTGGACCAAGCAAGCAGTAAGCTACAGAGGCTGCCAAGCAGCGTGGCCCATGCAAGCAGCAAGCTGAGGCAGCTGCTATGCAGTTCAGCCCATGCAAGCTGCACGCTTAAGAAGCAGCAATGCAGCCTGACCCATGCAAGCAGCAAGCTGAGGCAGCTGCTATGCAGTTTGGCCCATGCAAGCTGCACGCTTAGGAAGCAGCGATGCAGCGTGGCCCATGCAAGCAGCAAGCTAAGAAAGCTGCCAAGCAGCGTGACCCATGCAAACAGCAAGCTAAGGAAGTAGCCATGCAGCGTGGCCCATGCAAGCAGCAAGCTAAGAGAGCTGCTATGCAGTGTGGCCCATGGAAGCAGAAGCCAAGGAAGCAGCCATGCAGGGCCTTCGGCTCAAGCAGTACCGCAGTACCGCCTGATAGGCAGCAGGTGCCTCTTAAGCCCATGGAGATCTGTACATGACACATTGGCGAGGCGCTTTTTTACACCTGTTAAGGCATATGCTGCTGAACCATGCGGCCGCATGTTTCAGGCATGATCAGAGAGCCTTGCAAGCACATGTAGCCCAAATCCGGTGCTGGCATGGAAAATGAGCATGGCTCGGGCATGGGCATAGCTCAGGCATGAGCACGGGCATGGGCATGGCTCAGGCATGGGCATGGGTATGGGCATGGGCACAGGCATGGGCATTCACGCGACCCAGATCTGCCATAGCACATGCCAGTATCTCCAGTGGCGGGGCGCACATCGGCATAATAGTAGGGCATGGGGGCATGGCGCATGCCAGCATCCCCATGCTGGCTCAGGATCTCTCCGGCAGGTGTAGCCCCCGATAATTGCTGACTCGGTGTGAACTCATCCATGCATGGGTGCTGATCGGAATAGGGAGGGTCCCATGCTGGGTGAACCAAGCATGTCTGTATGGGTGTGTCTGTATGGGGTAGCTCACCCCCTGTGGGTAGGGCTGGTAGGTCTCCTCGCGGCGGGTGCTCAGCAGCAGGTCATGCAGGTCGAAATCGCGGCGAGCATCATTAACCACCAGCTTGACGTGTCGGTAGGCCTCGCAGGTCTGATCGCTGGTTGGGTGGCTCCCACTGGCGGAGGCGCTTGCGGGTGCGTTTGCTGCTTGGCCAGCAGCAGCGCGCAGGGCATCACTCTGCCACATGGGTGGCGGTACGGATGGCATTATTAAATTCTCTCGGTTCGAAGGTTACAGGGCGAGGCGGAGCAGGGTGTGTATACGTGCGTCCGAGTCGGTAACAAAGGCTGGATCGATCAGGACAAGATAGATCGCGATTGGATCATGATGATGTCCGGCACAGAGAGAGTATCCACTGCAGTCGCCCTGCCTGGATGCGATACACTACTTTGGTTGCTACAATTTGAAAAAGCTCAGACAGGCCCGGTGGACAAGCCCACCCCCGCATGAATCATGATGTCGGTGCTGGATCCCGGTGTCGGTATCCTTGCAACTTTATTGACTCTTTACTTATCTGTATTCTTCCCTCTTCCAAATCAATTCAGAATGGCACCCGCCCTCAAGCTGTACTACTTCGATCTGCCCGGCAGGTAATAAGGGGCAGACGACGCCACATCAGCACAGTAATGCCCACGGCACCCACCGATCTGGTGTATAATTCAACTCTATCACTCATGCAAATTAGGGTACTGTAGTCAGCATGATATCGTGCCAGATCTCAGCGGCCATGGATTCTAGGGGATTCTAGGTTCATTGTCGATCTCAGTCCAGAACATTCTGTATGCGACACATACAGTGATCGCTCCCTCTGCCCATGCTTAAAATTACCATATGTGGCCAAAAATGCTTAACACTGGGCACGCGTGTGCAGGGCTGAAGCCACACGCATCATCCTGAACTATGGCGAGATCCCTTTTGAGGACTACATCTTTCCGCGTGAGCAGTGGACCGAGATCAAGGCAAAGATGCCATTCGGGCAGGTGCCTGTCCTCGAGGTAAGGGGGCCATACCAGTGCTGGACTGACTAGCTAGCAGGGCTTGCTGCCCTGAAGCCCAAAGGTAGCAGCACCCAAAATCTTCTGACACTCGCGAATTACAACCCCAACCCCATCCCCCTCGCAGGTTGACGGGAAGATGCTGGGCCAGACACCTGCCATCGAGCGCTATGCCGCCACTCTTGCCGGCCTCATCCCCTCAGACCCGTAAGTAAGGGCAAGCTCATACTCGGGACACATCTGGTAACAGGGTGCCCATGAAAACTTGGAACCTCCGTTTACATCAGGCAGGAGCATGTGCCTGCATAAAATCGGGCTGTTATAAAGATGGATGGGGCCCTGGTTATGATCTTGCAACAAGCTTAACAGCTAGCTGCATTTTCTCATGGCACATTTGCTCACCTACCTGGGCTGCAGCATCTATGAACGATTCCCTGCTGTCGAAGCTGCAATAATCTCAGAGGCCTCTCCCACGTGGCACGCATGTGCCTGCTGCATGCAGGTGGTCTGTGGCAAAGATGGATGAGGCCATCTGTTTCCTGAACGAGATCCAAGACCTCTTTGTCGCGACCTACTCGATTCAGGTAGGGTCAGATGGTCCCTCGCCCCGCCCTTTAACTGGCCACCACTTTCGGATTTCAACCTCACCTTCATCTTGCACTGGTCCTCCGGTGCCGCATGTGTCACCCGCGTAGGACCCGGCTGAAAAGATCAAGGCACGCGAGGCAATCGTTTCCGGACCTCTGGCGGACAAGTTTGCCAAGCTCACCTCAGTCCTCTCTGCGGCAGGTGGCAAGTTCCTGACTGGGGACAGGCCCACCCTTGCAGAGTGAGAACTACTAGTACAGCATTTTTGCCACCGGGATATGTTTTTAGCGCATATGTTATGTTTCCCTTAGGAGGTCGGCATGCAGGTTGTCATGTATTAGATTGTAGATGAGAGCCACAGTCACCCTCAATTATCTACATGCACAGGCACCCTCAATTATCTACATGCACAGTCACCCTCAATTATCTACATGCACAGGCACCCTCAATTATCTACATGCACAGGCACCCTCAATTATCTACATGCACAGGCACCCTCAATTATCTACATGCACTGGCACCCTCAATTATCTACATGCACAGGCACCCTCAATTATCTACATGCACAGGCACCCTCAATTATCTACATGCACAGGCACCGTCAATTATCTACATGCACAGGCACCGTCAACTATCTACATGCACAGGCACCGTCAATTATCTACATGCACAGGCACCGTCAATTATCTACATGCACATGCACCGTCAATTATCTACATGCAAAGGCACCCTCAATTATCTACATGCAGAGGCACCCTCAATTACCTACATGCACAGGCACCCTCAATTATCGACATGCACAGTCACCCTCAATTATCTACATGCACACAGGCACCCTCAATTATCTTCATGCACCCTCAATTATCTACATGCACAGGCACCGTCAATTATCTACATGCACATGCACCGTCAATTATCTACATGCAGAGGCACCCTCAATTATCTACATGCACAGGCACCCTCAATTATCTACATGCACGGGCACCCTCAATTATCTACATGCACAGGCACCCTCAATTATCTACATGCAGAGGCACCCTCAATTATCTACATGCACAGGCACCCTCAATTATCTACATGCACAGGCACCGTCAATTATCTACATGCACAGGCACCCTCAATTATCTACATGCACAGGCACCGTCAATTATCTACATGCACAGGCACCGTCAATTATCTACATGCACAGGCACCCTCAATTGTCTACATGCACAGGCACCCTCAATCTTCTACATGCACAAGCACTGTCAATTATCTACATGCACAGGCACCCTCAATTATCTACATGCACAGGCACCCTCAATTATCTACATGCACAGGCTGCACCCTCAATTATCTACATGCACAGGCACCCTCAATTATCTACATGCACAGGCACCGTCAATTATCTACTATGGGCCACAGTCACCCTCAATTATCTATGTGCACAGTCACCCTCAATTATCTACATGCACAGGCACCGTCAATTATCTACTATGGGCCACAGTCACCCTCAATTATCTACAAGCACAATCACCCTCAATTATCTACATTCACAGGCACCCTCAATTATCTACATGCACATGCTGCACCCTCAATTATCTACATGCACAGGCACCCTCAATTATCTACATGCACAGGCACCGTCAATTATCTACTATGGGCCACAGTCACCCTCAATTATCTATGTGCACAGTCACCCTCAATTATCTACATGCACAGGCACCGTCAATTATCTACTATGGGCCACAGGCACCCTCAATTATCTACAAGCACAATCACCCTCAATTATCTACTCAGAGCCACAGTCAGAATCAATTATCTATAGGCACATGCTCCCTCAATTACTTACTCAGAGCCACAGTAGATAATTGAGGGTGAATGTGCATGTAGATCATTGAGAGTGACTATGGCTCTGAGTAGATAATTGAGGGTGACTGTGGCCCTGAGTAGATAGTTGAGGGTGACTGTGTATGTAGATAATTGAGGGTGGCTGTGGCTCTGAGTAGATGTGCTTCCTCCCTCGGATCGTTGCCCTACTTCATGGTGTCTTTTTTGATCGTTGGCGTGCTGAAGGTTGCCCCCCCCCCCTTTGTCCAGCATCGTGGCCTTCAAGAACCTATCAGGGCTGGTGGGCGGCCTCATGGATGGTGTCCCAGTCACGCTGCTGGAGTCGTACCCCGAGCTCAAGGTAAGGCTAGGTCACTAGGCGGGGGGGTATGCCGCATGGATGATGTAACCGTTACGTTTTGAAGGCTGATCTGCGCTAGTGTCGGGGGCTATTTTTGCACCTTTTCGAGCTGGTGGTGGCGGTTAAGCGCCAATGTCAGCTCTCCCCCCAAACCCTCCTCCCTCCCTTCCGCACATGCGTGTCCCCTCAGGCGTTGCACAACCGAGTGGCCGAGCTGCCGCCCATCACCAAGATGTATGCACACATTAAGGAGGGCGTCCGCGTCTCCTACAAGCCGCTCTGATATGTTTATAGTTCAGTCGGTCAGTCAGCTGACAAGGCTGCAAAATCAAAATCGAGCGCACACTTTGGACATTTATCGAGCCAGACAAAAGAAAGACGTAGGCGTAAAGGCGATAGGGAGGCACTGCGTTGATATGTATTCATGCATGCCAGTTTAGAACGTTGGATCCCCGCCGGGCCCTGCTGAACGCTTGTCCGCGTGGGGCTGGTAGGGGCAATTATTATTCAGGCATGCCCGTGTGGCCACATGACTATGTCAGGGCCTGTTGCCAGCAGCTGTGCCCCTTGCCCTTGTCATGTGGGATAATGGAAGCATGGAGCAGGTGACTGCTGGAGAAAAAAGAACCGGGCGCTCGATCAAGCCAGAGCATTGCAGCACAGAGGCCAGGAGATTCAGGAGCGGCACGGTATTGCTTTGGTGTCACACAATGTTGTGGCTAGTCTCTTCAGGGGCAGGAGATGCGGTTTGCCTGACCTTCTTGTTGTTGGTCTTGTTGTTTGGAAGGTGAACTTGCTCTCCTTTCTTTCCTCTTGTGCCTTCTCCCTTGACTTTTCGATCTGACTTTATATTTGCCGACGTGGCCGAGCTTTATTTCAGCAGGCGCCCAACTGTTCAGATGGGAGGAAAGATAAACTATAAGGAAGAGGTGACACACAATAAATAAACAAACGGAGAGGCCGGGAAGGCAAACAAGTCCGACGGCAGGACATGCAAGTGATGCAGCCATGTCAGCCAGCCAGATCACGTGGCTCACACCAACATTCCGTCGGGGAAGGATAACTAGAACGGGTACAACATGCAGCAGATGTAGAATGACCGACATTACAGGAGGGACTTCAGGAACCCACGCGGCCGAGCGTTTTGAGCATGCACCAGAGGTGAGGAAAAGAGACTTCACGTTAGAGGAGAAAAGGAAGGAGCATACAGATGAAGGAGAAGGCTAAAACCAGGGGAACCACCCTGGCTAAAACCACCTCAAAAATAAAGGATGTCTGAAAAATCCAAAGCCCGTCCAGATCCTAGGTAGCCCTCAACAAAGAGAAAATAAACAAACATACCAGGCAGTTGGTCGGGAAATCCAGGAAAAAGGAAACAAAAGCCGCGGAAACGACGGTCGTTTCTGAGGCTTTTACTTCCTTTGAGGCCCTTGTTTTTGGCGGGGCCTAGGCTAGGCCCCAACGAAAGCTACCAAATCATTCACAAAAGCCAGTGCATCCCACCCTAGCCTGCCCTGGTACAAAACATGGAAGTCTGTAGCACCAATACGCGCCAGCATTCCGTTCGAGTGGCTTCGTGGATTGGCCTTAAACTGTTGACGGCCCCTGCATCTTGATGAAACTACTTTTTAGCCCTGGGATTTAAAAAACTAAATTTCGTGGCCTCACGCAAAGGCAAAGAACGTCTACCGTATGGCAACCATGGTCCGGCTTGTTTTTTGTTCGTTTCCGGCAGTCCATATATTCATTTACATGTTCAGTCCAAGTTCCATGCGCGCCTCCTTAGCGCCTGGGAAAATAATATGAAAACTGCGGATCAGAGCATGAAAAAACTCGATGCACGTCAACAAAATTGTTGATGATACCAGGGGATGATACCGTAAACAGGGGGGGAAATCCTTTATATCGTCTTCAATAGCATATTCATGGACAGTCCGAATAAGATAGGAGAGGCGGATCATGACGTGCTAGAAAACCTGCGATATTTGAACGCATCACTCAGGATCACTGCCTAGTGCCTGGCAGCCAGTCAGGATTCAGCCTGTTTACAAAAAAGGCGACCCCCTTGATCCTGGTAATTACCAGCCCATCGCCATCACTAGCGTGCTTTACCAGGTGTTGACCTTGGTCTTCTTTGCCTTCCCGGCCTCTTCTTTTGTTCCTTTCCCCCTCTCTTCCTTTTAGTTCCTTCTTTACTCCCTTCTGAACAGTTGGGCGCCCACGCGGCCGAGCTTTGAGCGGGCCCAGAGGTGTAACGTAACCGAGGGCGGGTCAGATGTATCGACACGTTTTAGGGGTACTGAGGTTTGACCCGCCGTCCCAACCTGGTTCACACTAGCAGTACCAACTGCAATTTGAAGTAATCTCTCTAGGAACTGCCTCGATCGACTTGGTGTGTTGCTACATCTTCAAGTGCTGTAATCAGCTTGCCATACACGGTTTATTGAGGTCTGTTGGGGTATCATTTGAATCCGAATGGCAGTTGGATGCCAAAAACTGCCCCGTTGGGTACCAAACTTGCGGCGGCTGAGCCTGAAAAGTGGCCAAAATCCGGTTAAGGTAAAAGTGGGTGTAGGTGGGGCATAGACGGAGGCATTGCCACCTTCCCTGGGTCTTTGGCCAATCCAACATGCAGATATGGCCTTCCATGTGGCCCACATCAGGGCTGTCTTTGATGGATTGGAATTTACTCCCTACCTGTCTGATTGCTATGATGCCTGGTGATTCAGAGAGCCTGAGAGTAGCTCATTAAGACTGCCTACCCGATTTGTGCACCATTTCCCACTCCAGAGGCTGCAAATTGGGGCAAACGTGGCTTGTCAGGAAGCCATGCCCCTTGCCCCATGCAGCCCCTCAGCCATGCAAGCTCCCATATCACTGCCACTGAGTTCCAGAATGCCGTAAGTCAGGTAACCACTCTTGATTCACACATCTTGATTTTCATGTCCTTTATTCCAGGCCCCCCTTCTTATCTGAGCTGAGCCAGCCAGATCTGCCGAGGACTGGTTTTGCGAGAGGATGGAAAAAAACAGCACTGGTGGTTTCAGAGCCACAACCCTAGGCTTTACATCAGGTAATACTTCAGCTATGGAGGCCAGCACTGCAATATAACATCCTCAAAAAATTAGAGGCAGGCCCCTCAGCATGGCCAAGTTATCTCAAACATAAATGTATTGGAGTTGGTGATTCTGTCAAGTGCTCCTTAAGCCCATTGTGTTTGCGTTTGATTATCTCAAGGGACAGTTGGTGCCTACCAGTATTAGTGCACTACCAGCAATCAGGTTAGAGCACAGTCAATGTGTAACTGATATCAAGTCATGACCTAACCTCCTTGCACTGCTGGGCCTGTCCACGTTTTTACGATACATATGACCCGCCCTGTTAGTGACCGGCGGTATGCCAGCATGCTCACTGCCATCACTGATGAGTGGGCGCGATTGCACGGCCACGTCCCTTCTGAGCAGTTTGGTTTTAAACAGTGCCGTAGCACGCTCCAGGCTTCTTTCCTCCTCAGGCATGCAGTCCATGCTCAACGGGCAGCTGCAGGCCGTGGCAAGCTGCATGTGGCCTTTGTGGACGTCACAAAGGCCTATGACAACGTGTCCCAGGAGCAGCTGTGGCGGCATTTCTGCGAGCATCTTCACATGCCTGCATAACTGCTGGTACGCGCGGTGCAAGCGCTTTATGCCGGTGCAGTTTACACGCTCACTGACGGCCACAAGCGCACTGGTCCTGTGCCTTGCACCAGAGGCATCAAGCAGGTCTGCCCCCTGAGCCCCCCGCTCTTTAGCCTTTACCTCAGTGACCTGCCGGCCATGCTCGCAGCCAAGTGCCCGGCAGAGGGCATTGAGCTGCAGGCGGGGCGACAGCTGCGCTGCCTGCTGCATGCGGACGACCTCTCCCTGCCAGCCCGCACCACAGCAGGGCTGCAACGCATGCTTGATGCCTTGCATGAGTATGCGGCACATAAACAGCTTCAGATCAATGTCAGTAAGACAGAGATCATGGAGTTTGGCAGCCGCTTAGCAGCGCAGCGTCGAAAGCCAGCCCATGTATACGTTTACACCCTGACCCTGCCGTGTTGAAGCGTGTCCAAGAATTCAAGTTCTTGGGCATCACTCAGCACGAAAGCGGCGGCCTGACGAGGGCCGTGGAGGGTAGAGAGGCGCCTTTGGCTGCCGCGCTGCACCGCGTTCGCCGCATGGCAGCCAAGGTGGGCTTAAGGCGCCATCTTCCAACCCGCATCAGGTTGGCAGCTGTGTACGCAGCGCCTGCGGCCAACTACAAAGACGTGGTGTGGGCCACCAGCCACCTTCAGCCGCGGCAATGTTTCTCTAGCAAAATGCAGTCCAGCTTGCTTCAGCACCTACGCCAGGCTGCGGGGCTACCTGCATCAGCCGCCAGTTAGGGAGTCCTGAGAGAGCTGCAGCTCCAGCCACTACAGCGAGACTGGTGGACCCATATCCTCCGCTTCTACAATGCAGCCGTGGCACCGGCGGCACAGCAATACAGCCCTCTCATGGCTCAAGCCATGGCAGCAGATATGCAGCTTGCATTCAGCCAGGGCACTGGCAGCCGCACCTGGTGCTCTGATCTGCTGGGTGCATTAGAGGAGCTGGGGCGGGGGGCAGTCACCCCCACCTTGCGCGAGGCAGCAGCTGCTCTACAGCGCCTACCCGTCACAGAGGTGTTGGCACTCGTTGACGCAACCTACAAGCAAGCACGGCTGGACGCAAGCGGCGGTGGGGACCCCAGGGACCCTACCACCGAGCACATGTCTGCGGCGACCTACCGCGCCTGATTCCAGTCCACGGCAGGTGCCGTGTTGGCGCAAGCCAAGAGCCGCACTAGCCAGAGGGAGTGTGCTTGTGTGCACATAAATTTGCGACTGCGGCTCGGCGCGATCAGCACGGCTATTACCAGAGGACGGCGCAACGGTCAGCGACGAGAGGCACGCTGCTGCCAGTGGTGTTGGGCACGGGGGGATAGCGAGTAGGTGGAGGATGCGCTACATGTGTGCTTCCAGTGCCCTAGTGTCAGGGAGCAGTTACGGGAGCGGGGGTGGGCAGGTCCTCCGGGCGCTGCCACTAACTTCCACCAGCTGTACCTGGCTGAGGAGGGGTGGGATGCACTTGCTTTTGTGGACTATGCTGTGGGCATTGTTGAGGGTTATTCATTCTCTACGGATTCTGAGGCGCCGGTGTCGTTTGCCTTTCCGGCCTTCCCTTTTGGTCATTTTTTGTTGGTTGCCCCTTTTTAGAATTTTAGTTTCTTCTCCTCTCCCTTCTGATCAGTGGGGCGCCCTTGGGCCAAGCAGGGGGGGAATACGCTTGCTTTTGCTCGCTCTAGTGGAACTCAGGTGTCGGACTCGGCCTTCCTTGCCTTCCCGGACTCTCATTATGTTCCTTTACCGCCCTCTTCCTTTAATTCCTTCTTTCTCCCCTCTGAACAGTTGGGCGCCCTCGCGGCCGAGCTTTTATTAGCGGGCCCAGAGGTGTAACGTCATTGACTCAGGATAACTAGGAAAGTAGTTGGTGTACATCTGACCCGTGCAAAGTTCATACCAACTATTTCACTTCCACAATGACATGATGCATCTTACACATGCAGCAGCCTGCCGCAGCGTTCCTGTAATATATGTAGGACAGCTGAGTGGCCACCTCTCCTAGCCAAGTACAGTCAATAACGTTACACCTAGCCAAAGTACAGTGCATGTCCCCTTTGACAATCAGCACGGGTTACATTCTCGCTGCAATCCAGTCCGCATGAGAGACATGCTCCTTCCAAACCAACAACAGTTGCACCACCGCCTCGTGGCCATTCTGCGCTGCCATCACCAGTACCCTGCCCATCCTAACAGTTAGCATGGGATCAGCCGTTCCCAAATTGCGTCAGACAGCGACTGACCAGCAGCCGCTCCCTGTCACAGAGGTGCTAGCGTCAGCTGATGCAGCATATGAGTGGGCGCAGCTGGATGCAGCTGGAAGAGGGGACCCCAGAGATCCTGCCACTGAACACAAGTATGCGGCCGCCTACCGCACCTGGTTGCAGCCTGCGGCGGGCGCCGTCCTTGCGCAGGCCAGGGACCGCACCAGCGGAAGGGAGTGTGCTTGCGTGTGCATGAACTTAAGGCTGCGGCTTGGCGCTGTCAAGACGGCCGACACTAGAGGACGGCACAGCGGTCAGCAGCGTGACATGCAGTGCTGCCAGCAATGTTGGGCTAGGGGAGACGGCGAGCATGTGGAGGACGCGGTGCATGCATGCTTTCAATGCCCCAGCGTGCAGGATCAACTTAGGGAGCGGGGATGGGAGGTCCTTTTTACGGTGCTAGAGACTTCTTCGACTTGTACCGGGGCAAGCTTGGGTGGGATGCCCTGGCTTTTGTGGAAGATGTGGTAGATATCGCTGGGGCGTAGACGTTCTCAGAGGCTGGAACTTCCTTTGCCTTTTCTTTACAGCCTTTTGTCTGACAAATCAATTTATTTACCCCTTTCCCTTTTCTTTATCTGCCCCTTTTTAGTTAGGCGCCCGCGCGGCCAAGCCTTTTTGAGCAGGGCCCAGAGGTGTAACGTCATTGACATCGGATTAATCCATGGTTGGAGCATCCGTCATTACAAATATTTGTTTGGCATGTTGCGGCAGCTACACAGCACTGTTGACATAGAGGACTCAACCAAATGCAACCTTTCAATTTTCAACTGCAGTAGTTTAGTCCTGAAATTCAAGGAACGGTCAGTAAACTGCCAAAATTCTACACAAATGCATTGATGACGACGATAAAGTATGAACACAAGTGTGAACGCAGCTGTCATCCACAACCTCTTGTGGATGGCAGCTGAGGACAGTTGATAAAAGCATCTATCAGGCAGTCAGGCGGACCCTTTTAGTGCCAAGAAACTGCCTGGTGGCTGCGAAGTGGTTGCCTGGTGCCTAGGTCAATACATGCCTGGTACAGCCAACACTGATGCATTTCTCCGACCTTCATCCATTTTCATCAAGATGAACACCACAGACTCATCATTTATGACGTGGGTAGCACCAGAACATGACGAAGATGTCTCACAGGGGGCGCGAGTGTTTGGGAGAAAACATGTGTGCAAATACCGTTCATGAGAAGAAGAGGCTGCATGAGATATGGCCTACGTCGGCCCATACCGAGTCCCCCCATCACTCCCCGGCCATCCCAGGCCCCCTGTGAGGCGTAGCTTTATTTCACTTTGGGCGGCACCAAGAGCTTGCCATGCCAGGGAGAATACCAGAAACACATAAGGCCCACCCGGTATCATCCCATCAGCCAGCACCGCATCCAGCCATTCGTGCAGAGCTGATTCTCTGTCCCACCCTAATGAAATGATCCGTGACCGTGCGTCTCGAAATGGCTGCACTGTCTCCTTGGCTCTCCCCGTCTGCTGCTTGCCCCTCAGGTGCGGCCATATTCAGCTACCCGGCTGGCAGCCATCCATGCCTGTCGAGCTCATGCACTACTTGCCCCTCGAGGGCACTTCGATGCTGCACTCTTTCCTCAGTTGTCCTTTCTCTCCTGCATGCCCCTCGAACACGGCCATACTAAGCTACCCGGCTGGCAGCCATCCATGCACGTTGAGCTCATGCACTGCTTGCCCCTCGAGTAAAGGCACATTGTGGTCTTTATGCTCATGGCATACACACGTCCTCATCCCATCAATCCCATGCTGCACTGTTTCCTTACTTCTCCTTCTTCTCCTGCTTGCCCCTCAAGCACGGCCACACCCAGATGCTGTGCCTTGGGCTTGCTGTGATTGCGCATCTAATCTGAAGCGGCACTCGACCCGGATACAGCAGGTCATGATTCCGCCTCGCCCCATGCTGGCATGCTGCACTGTTTCCTCAGTTGTCCCTCCTCTCCTGCTTGCCCCTCAAGCGCGGCCGTACCCAGATGCCGTGCCTTAGGCTTGCCGTGATTGCGCATCTTATCTGAAGCGGCACTCGACCCGGCTACAGCAGGTCATGATTCCGCCTCGCCCCATGCTGGCATGCTGCACTTTTTTCTTACTTCTCCTTCTTCTCCTGCTTGCCCCTCAAGCGCGGCCGCACCCAGATGCCGTGCGTTGGGCTTGCTGTAATGCCATATCCTATCTGCAGCGGCACCTGACCTGGCTCCAGCTCAAACGTCAGTCGGCTGTACAAGCGAACCAGAGCCACCTTGGCCTCCTGCAGGGGCGTGTGTGTGTGGGGGCGGTGGATTCGTTGTCACGTCATAGCGTACACCATAAACCCTGAACCTCAACCCTTTACAGCTTCTAAACATGCACCCAGTAAACATTCACCCAGTGAATATTTCTATACCATAAAACCCTAAACCCTAAACCCTAAACCCTAAACTGGATTGGCTCTGCGTTTAATCAATATTATTTGTGAGGTGAGCGTGTGCGCGTGCGTGGAGTAGGGTACTTTTTGCTCTACATATGTGACTGAACCATCTACCCCATAGGTCCGTCATATAAAGATGCCAGGTGCTACACAAAATTGAATTGGCAAAGAATGGTTGAAGTGTAGTCGCCAGGTCCAACAAAGGAAAGGTAAAATACCCCCCCCCCCCCGAGCTAGACGCAAGCAGGGGACGCAACTTACCAGCAGCGCAAACCTGTAGCCGGGGCACATGCGTGCTCCCATTCCAAACGGCATGTAGCTGTTGGGCTTGAGAGGCGGAGCACCCTAAACAAGAGGCAAGGGGCGCACACAGGTGGGGGACGTGAGAGTTAAGGAAACAGCGCAGCCTGGGCCGAAGCCACATCCGCGCCGCCACCCGTCCCTAACGGCCATGGGGGCCGTCACGTAACATAAGTTTTGCTGAAGCACTCGGACAAAAACAATTACCCCTAGAATCGTCACTTCCCTTTTGCCTCAGCTGTATGTCTGCTTCACCCCAGCCTGCAGCTGTCGGCCACACGTATGGCCAGCCGTGCTGTGTGGGCCGCCAGGCGTAGGCTGGTCCAGGTTTGGCCACAATCAGGCCAAAATCTTGTACTTTTTTGTTTTTTTGTTCCCCCCTGCCCCTGCATGGTTGGGGCTGACCATGCAGGTCCCCCCTACCCCCTTCAGTTTTAGAGCTTAACGTGCACTTCGTTTCCCTTGGCGGCTGTGGAGGGGTATGCCAATAGTGGCCTCCTAGCTGGGGAAAGCAACAGTGCACCCTGGTAGACATGTCCCACCCTGCAGCTGAAATTGGCGGCTTCCATAATCCACACACTTGCTTGCATATTGTTAGGGTTGGGCGGCCTGTCTCACACCTTGTAAAGTCCTAGCAAAAGATGATAATAATCCACACAATGGATAATTATTACAAATAGATATATTTCCTTATTTATTTATTTATCCTGGCAGCGCGTACCGGCAGGAACCTCTCTGGCCGGAAAGCGGTCGGCTCGTCCCAGAGGGTGGGATCCATGTGAATGGAGTTGACGGAAATCAGGACGATCGTATCTGCACAGTGAAGTGTCGGGTTTTAGGAAATCAGGATAGTTGTATCTGCACCGTGAAAACAGCAATCATGGTGGCAATGTGGAAAAAACGTCTTCGGGGGCGGCAGGTTGGCATCTCTCTGATGTGGGATACATGGGCAGTGCCATGTTGCCCATGTAAGGTCCCAAGTACAGCGGGGCATGCGTCTTGGGGGGCGGCAGTGCATCTCTTAGAAGGCGGAAGTGCATCTCTTTAATGTGGGATACATGCACATGCAATGACATCGGCGGCGGCGATTTGGCAAGTAAATGTACAGCATACATGGTGAGACTCCATCAGCAATATCTGGTGGGTTGGGTCCATGGGTGCAACCAAGGTGCAAGGGTGGGTGGAGGATAATTTCCCGAACCTGATTGGCCAGAGGAATGCCTGCGCCCCTAGGAATGAGTGGTAATCTTTTCAGATTTGAGGCCTTCGAGTCGGAGGGGGGAAATTAAGTTTTTACACTGGGGCAGGGCATAACATTTGAAGCACGGGACAGGTGCCCGCAAACCGGTTAGATCGATAAGTGACTAGAACAACAAGCTGAAAAATAGGGTGGCAATTCTTGGGAACCAGAGGCAACCAGGGGGTAAACCCTGGGAAAACAGGGGGGCAATCCCTGGACAAGCAACCAACACATAAGCACAGGCGAGTCGCATGGGTATGTACCCTATGTTGCAGAAGATTGCCCCACTCACAAAACATGACGTGGCTGCAAAGGAGTAAGATGAGCACCACCTTAAAGACTAAGAAGCCGCGTGAGAGTGTTCCAGTGACACGTGCTTAAGGCCGGGATGATGGGCCACCTTTAGCCGCACAAAACCTGTTGGGACCTAACCTGAACCGACCAGCAGCCGAAGCAGCATGGCAGGCCATGCTTGGGGCCTGCGGCTGGAGGCAGCTTAAATGTAGCTACATGGAAGGTTGCTGAGCCAAAACAAGAAGAACTCTAGGAGGTGCATCAATCATGGTCATGCAAGCAAGCCTGTATTGTTTTGCAGGGGATGCGTGCTTGTCTTTTATACTAGCTTTGCGAGATGTGGGAAAATAAATGATTCGGATTACGCTCTGCATGCTTGTACTTTCCATCATCCAGCACCCTGCCTGGCGGTAGAGTTCACCTTGACAACAGCGAGGTACATCCCTAGCGGTACGGTGTCCTTTCCAAACAGCCAGCACCCTGTCTGGCAGTACAATGCACCTAATTAACAGCCAGCAGCATACCTTGCGGTACGGTGTACTTTCCCACTGCCAGCTCGCTTGACTTGTTGACCCTTGAAGATGCATGGGCAGGCGGGTGAATCCTCATGGCCTCGTTCAGAACCGCAGCTGTGAATTCAAACTGAACACGGGGTACAAGGGGGAGCAGCATGACGCAGTACAAGGGAGAGCAGCATGAGGCAGAACAAGGGGGAGCAGCATGAGGCAGTACAAGGGGGAGCAGCATGAGGCAGTACAAGGGGGAGGAGCATGAGGCAGTACAAGGGGGAGCAGCATGAGGCAGTACAAGGGGGGGGCAGCATGAAGCAGTACAATGGGGGGCAGCATGAGGCAGTACAAGCTGGGAACAGGTCAGCAACGCAACAGATTACTGTACGGGGTAGCCACTTCAATCGAATGTAAATTTGATTTACCTTGCCTCGGTTACGGCTAATTATCTTTCGTTTAATTTTGCCCTCAGGCAGCGCGGAATTCCACCCGAAACCAGGACCGAAACTAACAATTTGCTACTGAAAACTCGAACACCGTAGGCAAGTTCGGGGTCAGGGACATTAAAAAATGTATCCATCACCCCAGCCATAATTAATGATAAGGGAAGGCGAGTTCTGGCCTTGGGACATCCTCACTTCTCAGCCAGGCTCTTGTCATGACGCCCACATTTCAAAAGGAGCGTTACAATACCGGGAGCATCTAGACCATTCATAGGGTGCTGGTGTTTACCTTGGACAGTTCCTCTTCTGTCAGGTGTGCATCAGGCCCCCAAAGAGGGGCCACACAGAAAACAATGTAACCATTGGGTGAGCGTCTAGACACTTCTAAGGTTCAAAGGGTACTGATGTTTACCTTGGACAGGGCCTCTTCTGTCAGGTGTGCGTCGGGCCCCCCACATTTACAAAGAACATCAGCGTCTAGACCATTCACAGCAGGGCACTGAAGCTCACCTTGGACAGTGCACTGGTGCTGGTGCTCACCTACAAGGGTACTGGTGCTCACCTTGGACAGGGCCTCTTCTGTCAGGTGTGCGTCGGGGCCCCCTAGAAGAGCCAACTGGGTGTCGATCTCCGCATTGAGCTTGGACTGGAAAAATGCGCAACGAGCAAAATAGCAGAAGTTATGATTTCATAATTAACCATTGTATCACGATATGTCGATATGGCATGATACGGCACAGGTTCAGCCGGATTTGTGCTACCATGTAATTTACACCAGGTTTTATTGTAAGCAAACAAAAGGCAAGAGAGCGGGGGAGGGGGGGCAAGCAGAGGCATGCGTTTCAGCATCCAGCATTGACTCCTGCGTCTCCTTGTTAGGAGTGTCACACTGTAAACCGTTAACGCGCCAATCTGGTACACTTAGACAGGATGCCTTAGAGAGGCATCCGCTACTCACAATTAGGGTACTCGGAGGTACAAAGTACAGCTGCTGCAGAGGTACAGCACGCTGGAAAGTAACCAACGAGCTTACAAGACAGAGGCTCGGAGACACCGTGCTCGCAACACCGTGGAATACGGTTCGGGCACCTTAACGGGAATATAGCGTGACAGGAGGCACAGCGATGAAGAGAGAGGGGGAGAGGCACAACAAGCAGGGGCAAGAATTTCAGATGTCACCATCCACTCAATATTTCCTTGTTAGGAGGCTTAACAGATTATGTTAGTAGCTTCATTTATCTCAGATCTGAGTTTCTGGATCCAACAGGAGGGATCATAGCTATGGATCTGCTCTGCTGAGCTCAAAGAAGCACCTGCCCAAAGGTGACCCTTCTAGAGCTGAGATAAAAAGACGGCTCTCCCCTCGCTCGTCGAAGATGGAAGAGCTTAAATAGAGAGGACCACTCCAGATGCAAGTCGCATTAATCAAAGAGAGTCGACCACTCTAAATCTCTAAGATAACGGAGACAAGGCAGAGGCCCTGAGTCCCTGACACCCTGGCCAGGGACACGGGAAACGGAATACGAGAATAAGATACGGCGCGATACGATACGGGACTTCGGCCCAATACGGGATTCAAGTGTGGATTTTCAGTCAAAGTGTGGATGTTCAGTCGGTGCACCGTGGTCGACCATAGTGATACAAAATAATAAAATGCAATTCGGTACAATGCTTCCCACCAAACAACCACGCACGCTGGCTGACGTTAGGTCATGTCGTTTGTCTTTGGTTCCTCCGGTCAGCGAGCTGAAGGAGAGTGATACTTGTAGCCAATTACCGGTGCGTATCATCACCATCCCCCGTCACCTGAGGATGCCTGTTCACGCATTCTTCCACCCCAAGGAACAGGTGGGATAGGAGCACCTCTGCTACCCAAAGGGAACATTGGCCTGGTACTGGTATTCCAAAATCCGCTTCAGCAGTTGTTCCACCATTTAACGTTTGCGTATGGCTGATCCCTCTACACGCTTACGCATGCCACAGGTCCAGACTGGTTGTGGTTTGATCGGTTGGTTTTGTTTTGGTAGGTCCAATCTTTATGTTTGCATAAAAACAAACAAACAAACAGCAAAAAACCTTGGTCTACTCAATATAGTGGGCACTTGGTAAGTCTGTGTATGGCATACGAGTCTCTGTCGTCTAGTGGTTAGGACACTGTCTTGTGGCGGCAGGAACCGGGGCTCGACTCCCCGCAGGGACATGCTTTTCGTCTCCGACGACGAATGTTACGGTAGGTCGACTCTGCTCATCCGCTGGTATCGACTCATCGAGAGGCGGTTGTCTTCCGCGTCAATGGCAAATCAACGTCCGCGAACTTCGCCTGGCAGGCGCAACCTACCCTTCTTCCTGGTCCTCTGAAGCCGCTGAAAATGTTTCCTTTCCATTCGCAACACCGTTGGGCTTGCGTCACCGCAGCAACATGTATGTGCGACTGGCGAAATACAACAAGCCACATTCCCAACTATGTACGGGAAGGGTGAATAACAGGTACCGGTACCCCCTGCCGGAACTGTATTCGAATTGGCCCCCATCCTCATGGGCACATTCGGATCAGCCTTCAAACCACGAGCTCACAACTGGTGAGTCACCATGTAGCAGGCTGCAGCATGCACACCCTGCCGGTATGCCACACCTCCAATCAACACAACAGCGAATCTTCATTCAAGCCGTTAGAGGCTGGCAATGCAGAGTTCACCAGAGCAAACCAGAACAACTTCAGCAGGCCGATTGGCGTCCACCCCTGGGCTGATGGGGAACTAATGGCATTGACCCACCAGTGGCCCAAGCAGTACTTAGATAGGGCTTCCTTCACCAGGCCCCCACCAATTCAGCTACATTTTGGCTTGGGTAGTAAGCCAAAATGTAGCTGAATTGTAGCTGAATCAGCATGATTTAACATTTGCGCACTCTAGGCCTCACCTATTCCATATCTCCACACCGGAATCCAAGCTGTCCCAGGCATGCCATGCACACCAGTCTTTACAAGCATTGTTAGGCCACCTTCAACAGGCCATTGGACGACCACCACTGGGCAGATCACCACTGGCTAGACTCTTCAGGGGCAGGGGATATGGTTTGCCTGAAATCGTTGTCGATGTTCATGTTGTTTGGAAGGTGATCTTGCTTTCCTTTCTTAACTCATTGCCTTCTCCCTTGACTCTCCTAGCTGACTTCATGATTGTCAACGTGGCCGAGCTTTATTTAAGCAGGGCCCAGAGGTGTAACATCATCAACTGGGTGGATCAGGAAAAAACGCTAGGGGGACCAAACATGGACAGCCAACGGACTGCTGCCCAAGCAGCAAGGCTTGTTGCACCAGGCCCCCATAACCGCAGGCTGTGATCAGTGTGATGTAGCTGAATTGTAGCTGAAACACCCTAAATAGTAGCGCACCCACCTGGACGTCAGGGCTTTGGCTGATGAGGTAGATGGCGAAGGCGAGCGCGTTGGCCGTGGTCTCTGTCGGGCCCCCAGAGGCGCACGGGGCAGATGAAATTTGTTTCAGTGTTTTGTCAAGTAACTGTTTAGTATTTGAAATCACCACAGTTACTGCTGCTGGACAGCATCTCCCTTCCCCACATTTCCAGTGCCGAGCTTCTGCGAAGCTTTTCCAGTCCATGGGGGCATACGTCACAATTGACGCATGTGCAGGTGCCCGAAACAGGTTTGAGCACAACGTAAACTAGGACGGCGAGTGGAAAACAAACAGTGCCCCCCTCCCTGGGCAACAAACAGGGCACCCTGGAGAACAAACAGTGCCCCCTGGGCAACAAACAGTGCACCCTTGAAAACAAACAGTGCCCCCCCTCCCTGGGCAACAAACAGTGCACCCTGGAGAACAAACAGTGCCCCCTGGGCAACAAACAGTGCCCCCCCTCCCTGGGCAACAAACAGTGCACCCTTGAAAACAAACAGTGCCCCCCCTCCCTGGGCAACAAACAGTGCACCCTGGAAAACAAACAGTGCACCCTTGAAAACAAACAGTGCCCCCCCTCCCTGGGCAACAAACAGTGCACCCTGGAAAACAAACAGTGCACCCTTGAAAACAAACAGTGCCCCCCCTCCCTGGGCAACAAACAGTGCACCCTGGAAAACAAACAGTGCACCCTGGGCAACAAACAGTGCACCCTGGGCAACAAACAGTGCACCCTGGGCAACAAACAGTGCACCCTTGAAAACAAACAGTGCCCCCCCTCCCTGGGCAACAAACAGTGCACCCTGGAAAACAAACAGTGCACCCCCTCCCTGGGCAACAAACAGTGCACCCTGGAAAACAAACAGTGCCCCCCCTCCCTGGGCAACAAACAGTGCACCCTGGAAAACAAACAGTGCCCCCTGGGCAACAAACAGTGCACCCTGGGCAACAAACAGTGCACCCTGGGCAACAAAGAGTGCACCCTTGAAAACAAACAGTGCCCCCCCTCCCTGGGCAACAAACAGTGCACCCTGGAAAACAAACAGTGCCCCCCCTCCCTGGGCAACAAACAGTGCACCCTGGAAAACAAACAGTGCCCCCTGGAGAACAAACAGTGCACCCTGGAGAACAAACAGTGCCCCCCCTCCCTGGGCAACAAACAGTGCACCCTGGAAAACAAACAGTGCCCCCCCTCCCTGGGCAACAAACAGTGCACCCTGGAAAACAAACAGTGCCCCCCCTCCCTGGGCAACAAACAGTGCCCCCTGGGCAACAAACAGGGCACCCTGGAGAACAAACAGTGCCCCCTGGGCAACAAACAGTGCACCCTGGAGAACAAACAGTGCCCCCCCTCCCTGGGCAACAAACAGTGCACCCTGGAAAACAAACAGTGCCCCCCCTCCCTGGGCAACAAACAGTGCACCCTGGAAAACAAACAGTGCCCCCCCTCCCTGGGCAACAAACAGTGCACCCTGGAAAACAAACAGTGCCCCCCCTCCCTGGGCAACAAACAGTGCACCCTGGAAAACAAACAGTGCCCCCCCTCCCTGGGCAACAAACAGTGCACCCTGGAAAACAAACAGTGCCCCCCCTCCCTGGGCAACAAACAGGGCACCCTGGAGAACAAACAGTGCACCCTGGACAACAAACAGTGCCCCCCCTCCCTGGGGCTCAAACAGGGCACCCTGGAGAACAAACAGTGCCCCCCTTTGGGCAAACCCAACACACAACCACTTATGTGTTCAAAATGACGACCACCAGGCTTAGAAGGCCTTCGTAATGTTTGACTGACAAGTGCAGTAGGCAGTGAGTTGCAAATCCCAGTGTCCCTTCACGTGTGCGTCAGACCCTTGCCTTTGAAAGGCTGATGGGCAGCAACCACTGGGCCGATCAGACCCAAATCGTCATCTGCCAACGGAAGGAGGCCCAAACTTGCCTCAGCCCCACCCCACCTACAACGCCCTAACCTGCCTCAGCCCCACCCCACCTACAACGCCCTAACCTGCCTCAGCCCCACCCCACCTACAACGCCCTAACCTGCCTCAGCCCCACCCAACCTACAACGCCCTAACCTGCCTCAGCCCCACCCCACCTACAACGCCCAAACCTGCCTCAGCCCCACCCCACCTACAACGCCCAAACCTGCCTCAGCCCCACCCCACCTACAACGCCCTAACCTGCCTCAGCCCCACCCCACCTACAACGCCATAACCTGCCTCAGCCCCACCCCACCTACAACGCCCAAACCTGCCTCAGCCCCACCCCACCTACAACGCCCTAACCTGCCTCAGCCCCAC
The DNA here is from genome assembly GCA_037349105.1 of Limnomonas spitsbergensis. NCBI lineage: Eukaryota > Viridiplantae > Chlorophyta > Chlorophyceae > Chlamydomonadales > Limnomonas > Limnomonas spitsbergensis. Next base: position 1,136,561 of record JAYJMM010000101.1, on the reverse strand, counting down.
CCCACCTACAACGCCCGAACCTGCCTCAGCCCCACCCCACCTACAACGCCCAAACCTGCCTCAGCCCCACCCCACCTAAAACGCCCAAACCTGCCTCAGCCCCACCCCACCTACAACGCCCAAACCTGCCTCAGCCCCAACCCACCTACAACGCCCTAACCTGCCTCAGCCCCACCCCACCTACAACGCCCAAACCTGCCTCAGCCCCACCCCACCTGCAACGCCCTAACCTGCCTCAGCCCCACCCCACCTACAACGCCCTAACCTGCCTCAGCCCCACCCCACCTACAACGCCCTAACCTGCCTCAGCCCCACCCCACCTAAAACGCCCAAACCTGCCTCAGCCCCACCCCACCTACAACGCTCTAACCTGCCTCAGCCCCACCCCACCTACAACGCCCTAACCTGCCTCAGCCCCACCCCACCTACAACGCCCTAACCTGCCTCAGCCCCACCCCACCTACAACGCCCAAACCTGCCTCAGCCCCACCCCACCTACAACGCCCGAACCTGCCTCAGCCCCACCCCACCTACAACGCCCAAACCTGCCTCAGCCCCACCCCACCTAAAACGCCCAAACCTGCCTCAGCCCCACCCCACCTACAACGCCCAAACCTGCCTCAGCCCCAACCCACCTACAACGCCCTAACCTGCCTCAGCCCCACCCCACCTACAACGCCCAAACCTGCCTCAGCCCCACCCCACCTGCAACGCCCTAACCTGCCTCAGCCCCACCCCACCTACAACGCCCTAACCTGCCTCAGCCCCACCCCACCTACAACGCCCTAACCTGCCTCAGCCCCACCCCACCTAAAACGCCCAAACCTGCCTCAGCCCCACCCCACCTACAACGCTCTAACCTGCCTCAGCCCCACCCCACCTACAACGCCCTAACCTGCCTCAGCCCCACCCCACCTACAACGCCCTAACCTGCCTCAGCCCCACCCCACCTACAACGCCCAAACCTGCCTCAGCCCCACCCCACCTACAACGCCCTAACCTGCCTCAGCCCCACCCCACCTACAACGCCCAAACCTGCCTCAGCCCCACCCCACCTACAACGCCCTAACCTGCCTCAGCCCCACCCACCTACAACGCCCTAACCTGCCTCAGCCCCACCCCACCTACAACGCCCTAACCTGCCTCAGCCCCAACCCACCTACAACGCCCTAACCTGCCTCAGCCCCACCCCACCTACAACGCCCTAACCTGCCTCAGCCCCACCCCACCTACAACGCCCTAACCTGCCTCAGCCCCACCCCACCTACAACGCCCTAACCTGCCTCAGCCCCACCCCACCTACAACGCCCGAACCTGCCTCAGCCCCACCCCACCTACAACGCCCTAACCTGCCTCAGCCCCACCCCACCTACAACGCCCAAACCTGCCTCAGCCCCACCCCACCTACAACGCCCTAACCTGCCTCAGCCCCACCCCACCTACAACGCCCTAACCTGCCTCAGCCCCACCCCACCTACAACGCCATAACCTGCCTCAGCCCCACCCCACCTACAACGCCCTAACCTGCCTCAGCCCCACCCCACCTACAACGCCCTAACCTGCCTCAGCCCCACCCCACCTACAACGCCATAACCTGCCTCAGCCCCACCCCACCTACAACGCCCTAACCTGCCTCAGCCCCACCCAACCTACAACGCCCTAACCTGCCTCAGCCCCACCCCACCTACAACGCCCTAACCTGCCTCAGCCCCACCCCACCTACAACGCCCAAACCTGCCTCAGCCCCACCCCACCTACAACGCCCAAACCTGCCTCAGCCCCACCCCACCTACAACGCCCTAACCTGCCTCAGCCCCACCCCACCTACAACGCCCTAACCTGCCTCAGCCCCACCCCACCTACAACGCCCTAACCTGCCTCAGCCCCAACCCACCTACAACGCCCTAACCTGCCTCAGCCCCACCCCACCTACAACGCCCTAACCTGCCTCAGCCCCACCCCACCTACAACGCCCAAACCTGCCTCAGCCCCACCCCACCTACAACGCCCAAACCTGCCTCAGCCCCACCCCACCTACAACGCCCTAACCTGCCTCAGCCCCACCCCACCTACAACGCCCAAACCTGCCTCAGCCCCACCCCACCTACAACGCCCAAACCTGCCTCAGCCCCACCCCACCTACAACGCCCTAACCTGCCTCAGCCCCACCCCACCTACAACGCCCGAACCTGCCTCAGCCCCACCCCACCTACAACGCCCAAACCTGCCTCAGCCCCACCCCACCTAAAACGCCCAAACCTGCCTCAGCCCCACCCCACCTACAACGCCCTAACCTGCCTCAGCCCCACCCCACCTACAACGCCCTAACCTGCCTCAGCCCCACCCCACCTACAACGCCCTAACCTGCCTCAGCCCCACCCCACCTACAACGCCCTAACCTGCCTCAGCCCCACCCCACCTACAACGCCCTAACCTGCCTCAGCCCCACCCCACCTACAACGCCCAAACCTGCCTCAGCCCCACCCCACCTACAACGCCCTAACCTGCCTCAGCCCCACCCCACCTACAACGCCCGAACCTGCCTCAGCCCCACCCCACCTACAACGCCCAAACCTGCCTCAGCCCCACCCCACCTAAAACGCCCAAACCTGCCTCAGCCCCACCCCACCTACAACGCCCAAACCTGCCTCAGCCCCAACCCACCTACAACGCCCTAACCTGCCTCAGCCCCACCCCACCTACAACGCCCAAACCTGCCTCAGCCCCACCCCACCTGCAACGCCCTAACCTGCCTCAGCCCCACCCCACCTACAACGCCCTAACCTGCCTCAGCCCCACCCCACCTACAACGCCCTAACCTGCCTCAGCCCCACCCCACCTAAAACGCCCAAACCTGCCTCAGCCCCACCCCACCTACAACGCTCTAACCTGCCTCAGCCCCACCCCACCTACAACGCCCTAACCTGCCTCAGCCCCACCCCACCTACAACGCCCTAACCTGCCTCAGCCCCACCCCACCTACAACGCCCAAACCTGCCTCAGCCCCACCCCACCTACAACGCCCTAACCTGCCTCAGCCCCACCCCACCTACAACGCCCAAACCTGCCTCAGCCCCACCCCACCTACAACGCCCTAACCTGCCTCAGCCCCACCCACCTACAACGCCCTAACCTGCCTCAGCCCCACCCCACCTACAACGCCCTAACCTGCCTCAGCCCCAACCCACCTACAACGCCCTAACCTGCCTCAGCCCCACCCCACCTACAACGCCCTAACCTGCCTCAGCCCCACCCCACCTACAACGCCCTAACCTGCCTCAGCCCCACCCCACCTACAACGCCCTAACCTGCCTCAGCCCCACCCCACCTACAACGCCCGAACCTGCCTCAGCCCCACCCCACCTACAACGCCCTAACCTGCCTCAGCCCCAACCCACCTACAACGCCCAAACCTGCCTCAGCCCCACCCCACCTACAACGCCCTAACCTGCCTCAGCCCCACCCCACCTACAACGCCCTAACCTGCCTCAGCCCCACCCCACCTACAACGCCATAACCTGCCTCAGCCCCACCCCACCTACAACGCCCTAACCTGCCTCAGCCCCACCCCACCTACAACGCCCTAACCTGCCTCAGCCCCACCCCACCTACAACGCCATAACCTGCCTCAGCCCCACCCCACCTACAACGCCCTAACCTGCCTCAGCCCCACCCAACCTACAACGCCCTAACCTGCCTCAGCCCCACCCCACCTACAACGCCCTAACCTGCCTCAGCCCCACCCCACCTACAACGCCCAAACCTGCCTCAGCCCCACCCCACCTACAACGCCCAAACCTGCCTCAGCCCCACCCCACCTACAACGCCCTAACCTGCCTCAGCCCCACCCCACCTACAACGCCCTAACCTGCCTCAGCCCCACCCCACCTACAACGCCCTAACCTGCCTCAGCCCCAACCCACCTACAACGCCCTAACCTGCCTCAGCCCCACCCCACCTACAACGCCCTAACCTGCCTCAGCCCCACCCCACCTACAACGCCCAAACCTGCCTCAGCCCCACCCCACCTACAACGCCCAAACCTGCCTCAGCCCCACCCCACCTACAACGCCCTAACCTGCCTCAGCCCCACCCCACCTACAACGCCCAAACCTGCCTCAGCCCCACCCCACCTACAACGCCCAAACCTGCCTCAGCCCCACCCCACCTACAACGCCCTAACCTGCCTCAGCCCCACCCCACCTACAACGCCCAAACCTGCCTCAGCCCCAACCCACCTACAACGCCCAAACCTGCCTCAGCCCCACCCCACCTAAAACGCCCAAACCTGCCTCAGCCCCACCCCACCTACAACGCCCTAACCTGCCTCAGCCCCACCCCACCTACAACGCCCTAACCTGCCTCAGCCCCACCCCACCTACAACGCCCGAACCTGCCTCAGCCCCACCCCACCTACAACGCCCAAACCTGCCTCAGCCCCACCCCACCTACAACGCCCAAACCTGCCTCAGCCCCACCCCACCTACAACGCCCAAACCTGCCTCAGCCCCACCCCACCTACAACGCCCTAACCTGCCTCAGCCCCACCCCACCTACAACGCCCGAACCTGCCTCAGCCCCACCCCACCTGCAACGCCCTAACCTGCCTCAGCCCCACCCCACCTACAACGCCCTAACCTGCCTCAGCCCCACCCCACCTACAACGCCCTAACCTGCCTCAGCCCCACCCCACCTAAAACGCCCAAACCTGCCTCAGCCCCACCCCACCTACAACGCTCTAACCTGCCTCGGCCCCACCCCACCTACAACGCCCTAACCTGCCTCAGCCCCACCCCACCTACAACGCCCTAACCTGCCTCAGCCCCACCCCACCTACAACGCCCAAACCTGCCTCAGCCCCACCCCACCTACAACGCCCTAACCTGCCTCAGCCCCACCCCACCTACAACGCCCAAACCTGCCTCAGCCCCACCCCACCTACAACGCCCTAACCTGCCTCAGCCCCACCCACCTACAACACCCTAACCTGCCTCAGCCCCACCCCACCTACAACGCCCTAACCTGCCTCAGCCCCAACCCACCTACAACGCCCTAACCTGCCTCAGCCCCACCCCACCTACAACGCCCTAACCTGCCTCAGCCCCACCCCACCTACAACGCCCTAACCTGCCTCAGCCCCACCCCACCTACAACGCCCTAACCTGCCTCAGCCCCACCCCACCTACAACGCCCGAACCTGCCTCAGCCCCACCCCACCTACAACGCCCTAACCTGCCTCAGCCCCAACCCACCTACAACGCCCAAACCTGCCTCAGCCCCACCCCACCTACAACGCCCTAACCTGCCTCAGCCCCACCCCACCTACAACGCCCTAACCTGCCTCAGCCCCACCCCACCTACAACGCCATAACCTGCCTCAGCCCCACCCCACCTACAACGCCCTAACCTGCCTCAGCCCCACCCCACCTACAACGCCCTAACCTGCCTCAGCCCCACCCCACCTACAACGCCATAACCTGCCTCAGCCCCACCCCACCTACAACGCCATAACCTGCCTCAGCCCCACCCCACCTACAACGCCCTAACCTGCCTCAGCCCCACCCCACCTACAACGCCCTAACCTGCCTCAGCCCCACCCCACCTACAACGCCCTAACCTGCCTCAGCCCCACCCCACCTACAACGCCCAAACCTGCCTCAGCCCCACCCCACCTACAACGCCCAAACCTGCCTCAGCCCCACCCCACCTACAACGCCCTAACCTGCCTCAGCCCCACCCCACCTACAACGCCCTAACCTGCCTCAGCCCCACCCCACCTACAACGCCCTAACCTGCCTCAGCCCCAACCCACCTACAACGCCCGAACCTGCCTCAGCCCCACCCCACCTACAACGCCCTAACCTGCCTCAGCCCCACCCCACCTACAACGCCCAAACCTGCCTCAGCCCCACCCCACCTACAACGCCCAAACCTGCCTCAGCCCCACCCCACCTACAACGCCCTAACCTGCCTCAGCCCCACCCCACCTACAACGCCCAAACCTGCCTCAGCCCCACCCCACCTACAACGCCCAAACCTGCCTCAGCCCCACCCCACCTACAACGCCCTAACCTGCCTCAGCCCCACCCCACCTACAACGCCCGAACCTGCCTCAGCCCCACCCCACCTACAACGCCCAAACCTGCCTCAGCCCCACCCCACCTAAAACGCCCTAACTTGCCTCAGCCCCACCCCACCTACAACGCCCTAACCTGCCTCAGCCCCACCCCACCTACAACGCCCGAACCTGCCTCAGCCCCACCCCACCTACAACGCCCGAACCTGCCTCAGCCCCACCCCACCTACAACGCCCTAACCTGCCTCAGCCCCACCCCACCTACAACGCCCAAACCTGCCTCAGCCCCACCCCACCTACAACGCCCAAACCTGCCTCAGCCCCACCCCACCTACAACGCCCTAACCTGCCTCAGCCCCACCCCACCTACAACGCCCGAACCTGCCTCAGCCCCACCCCACCTACAACGCCCAAACCTGCCTCAGCCCCACCCCACCTAAAACGCCCAAACCTGCCTCAGCCCCACCCCACCTAAAACGCTCTAACCTGCCTCAGCCCCACCCCACCTACAACGCCCAAACCTGCCTCAGCCCCACCCCACCTACAACGCCCTAACCTGCCTCAGCCCCACCGCACCTACAACGCCCAAACCTGCCTCAGCCCCACCCCACCTACAACGCCCTAACCTGCCTCAGCCCCACCCCACCTACAACGCCCTAACCTGCCTCAGCCCCACCCCACCTACAACGCCCTAACCTGCCTCAGCCCCACCCCAACTACAACGCCCAAACCTGCCTCAGCCCCACCCCACCTACAACGCCCTAACCTGCCTCAGCCCCACCCCACCTACAACGCCCTAACCTGCCTCAGCCCCACCCCACCTACAACGCCCTAACCTGCCTCAGCCCCACCCCACCTACAACGCCCTAACCTGCCTCAGCCCCACCCCACCTACAACGCCATAACCTGCCTCAGCCCCACCCCACCTACAACGCCCTAACCTGCCTCAGCCCCACCCCACCTACAATGCCCAAACCTGCCTCAGCCCCACCCCACCTACAACGCCCAAACCTGCCTCAGCCCCACCCCACCTACAACGCCCTAACCTGCCTCAGCCCCACCCCACCTACAACGCCCTAACCTGCCTCAGCCCCACCCCACCTACAACGCCCAAACCTGCCTCAGCCCCACCCCACCTAAAACGCCCAAACCTGCCTCAGCCCCACCCCACCTAAAACGCTCTAACCTGCCTCAGCCCCACCCCACCTACAACGCCCAAACCTGCCTCAGCCCCACCCCACCTACAACGCCCTAACCTGCCTCAGCCCCACCGCACCTACAACGCCCAAACCTGCCTCAGCCCCACCCCACCTACAACGCCCTAACCTGCCTCAGCCCCACCCCACCTACAACGCCCTAACCTGCCTCAGCCCCACCCCACCTACAACGCCCTAACCTGCCTCAGCCCCACCCCAACTACAACGCCCAAACCTGCCTCAGCCCCACCCCACCTACAACGCCCTAACCTGCCTCAGCCCCACCCCACCTACAACGCCCTAACCTGCCTCAGCCCCACCCCACCTACAACGCCCTAACCTGCCTCAGCCCCACCCCACCTACAACGCCCTAACCTGCCTCAGCCCCACCCCACCTACAACGCCATAACCTGCCTCAGCCCCACCCCACCTAACCCTAACCTGCCTCAGCCCCACCCCACCTACAATGCCCAAACCTGCCTCAGCCCCACCCCACCTACAACGCCCTAACCTGCCTCAGCCCCACCCCACCTACAACGCCCAAACCTGCCTCAGCCCCACCCCACCTACAATGCCCAAACCTGCCTCAGCCCCACCCCACCTACAACGCCCTAACCTGCCTCAGCCCCACCCCACCTACAACGCCCTAACCTGCCTCAGCCCCACCCCACCTACAACGCCCTAACCTGCCTCAGCCCCACCCCACCTACAACGCCATAACCTGCCTCAGCCCCACCCCACCTACAACGCCCAAACCTGCCTCAGTCCCACCCCACCTACAACGCCCTAACCTGCCTCAGCCCCACCCCACCTACAACGCCCTAACCTGCCTCAGCCCCACCCCACCTACAACGCCCTAACCTGCCTCAGCCCCACCCCACCTACAACGCCCAAACCTGCCTCAGCCCCACCCCACCTACAACGCCCAAACCTGCCTCAGCCCCCCCCCACCTACAACGCCCAAACCTGCCTCAGCCCCACCCCACCTACAACGCCCTAACCTGCCTCAGCCCCCCCTCTCACCGTATCCGGCCAAAATTGTAAGTCTGCGCTTGTGCCACATCCTACCTCAGCCCCCCCCCACCTACAACGCCCAAACCTGCCTCAGCCCCACCCCACCTACAACGCCCTAACCTGCCTCAGCCCCCCCTCTCACCGTATCCGTCCAAAATTGTAAGTCTGCGCTTGTGCCACATCCTACCTCAGCCCCCCCCCACCTACAACGCCCAAACCTGCCTCAGCCCCACCCCACCTACAACGCCCTAACCTGCCTCAGCCCCACCCCACCTACAACGCCCAAACCTGCCTCAGCCCCACCCCACCTACAACGCCCTAACCTGCCTCAGCCCCACCCCACCTACAACGCCCTAACCTGCCTCAGCCCCACCCCACCTACAACGCCCTAACCTGCCTCAGCCCCACCCCACCTACAACGCCCTAACCTGCCTCAGCCCCACCCCACCTACAACGCCCTAACCTGCCTCAGCCCCACCCCACCTACAACGCCCTAACCTGCCTCAGCCCCACCCCACCTACAACGCCCTAACCTGCCTCAGCCCCACCCCACCTACAACGCCCAAACCTGCCTCAGCCCCCCCCCACCTACAACGCCCTAACCTGCCTCAGCCCCACCCCACCTACAACGCCCAAACCTGCCTCAGCCCCACCCCACCTACAACGCCCTAACCTGCCTCAGCCCCACCCCACCTACAACGCCCAAACCTGCCTCAGCCCCACCCCACCTACAACGCCCTAACCTGCCTCAGCCCCACCCCACCTACAACGCCCAAACCTGCCTCAGCCCCACCCCACCTACAACGCCCTAACCTGCCTCAGCCCCACCCCACCTACAACGCCCAAACCTGCCTCAGCCCCACCCCACCTACAACGCCCTAACCTGCCTCAGCCCCAACCCACCTACAACGCCCAAACCTGCCTCAGCCCCACCCCACCTACAACGCCCAAACCTGCCTCAGCCCCACCCCACCTACAACGCCCAAACCTGCCTCAGCCCCACCCCACCTACAACGCCCAAACCTGCCTCAGCCCCACCCCACCTACAACGCCCAAACCTGCCTCAGCCCCACCCCACCTACAACGCCCTAACCTGCCTCAGCCCCACCCAACCTACAACGCCCAAACCTGCCTCAGCCCCACCCCACCTACAACGCCCTAACCTGCCTCAGCCCCACCCCACCTACAACGCCCAAACCTGCCTCAGCCCCACCCCACCTACAACGCCCAAACCTGACTCAGCTCCACCCCACCTACAACGCCCAAACCTGCCTCGGCCCCACCCCACCTACAATGCCCAAACCTGCCTCAGCCCCACCCCACCTACAACGCCCAAACCTGCCTCAGCCCCACCCCACCTACAACGCCCTAACCTGCCTCAGCCCCACCCCACCTACAACGCCCTAACCTGACTCAGCTCCACCCCACCTACAACGCCCAAACCTGCCTCAGCCCCACCCCACCTACAATGCCCAAACCTGCCTCAGCCCCACCCAACCTACAACGCCCAAACCTGCCTCAGCCCCACCCCACCTACAACGCCCTAACCTGCCTCAGCCCCACCCCACCTACAACGCCCAAACCTGCCTCAGCCCCACCCAACCTACAACGCCCAAACCTGCCTCAGCCCCACCCCACCTACAACGCCCTAACCTGCCTCAGCCCCACCCCACCTACAACGCCATAACCTGCCTCAGCCCCACCCCACCTACAACGCCCTAACCTGCCTCAGCCCCACCCAACCTACAACGCCCTAACCTGCCTCAGCCCCACCCCACCTACAACGCCCTAACCTGCCTCAGCCCCACCCCACCTACAACGCCCTAACCTGCCTCAGCCCCACCCCACCTACAACGCCCTAACCTGCCTCAGCCCCACCCCACCTACAACGCCCTAACCTGCCTCAGCCCCACCCCACCTACAACGCCCTAACCTGCCTCAGCCCCACCCCACCTACAACGCCCTAACCTGCCTCAGCCCCACCCCACCTACAACGCCCTAACCTGCCTCAGCCCCACCCCACCTACAACGCCCAAACCTGCCTCAGCCCCACCCCACCTACAACGCCCTAACCTGCCTCAGCCCCACCCCACCTACAACGCCCAAACCTGCCTCAGCCCCACCCAACCTACAACGCCCAAACCTGCCTCAGCCCCACCCCACCTACAATGCCCAAACCTGCCTCAGCCCCACCCCACCTACAACGCCCTAACCTGCCTCAGCCCCACCCCACCTACAACGCCCTAACCTGCCTCAGCCCCACCCAACCTACAACGCCCTAACCTGCCTCAGCCCCACCCCACCTACAACGCCCTAACCTGCCTCAGCCCTCCCTCTCACCGTATCCGGCCAAAATTGTAAGTCTGCGCTTGTGCCACATCCTACCTCAGCCCCACCCCACCTACAACGCCCAAACCTGCCTCAGCCCCACCCCACCTACAACGCCCTAACCTGCCTCAGCCCCCCCTCTCACCGTATCCGGCCAAAATTGTAAGTCTGCGCTTGTGCCACATCCTACCTCAGCCCCCCCCCACCTACAACGCCCAAACCTGCCTCAGCCCCACCCCACCTACAACGCCCTAACCTGCCTCAGCCCCCCCTCTCACCGTATCCGTCCAAAATTGTAAGTCTGCGCTTGTGCCACATCCTACCTCAGCCCCCCCCCACCTACAACGCCCAAACCTGCCTCAGCCCCACCCCACCTACAACGCCCTAACCTGCCTCAGCCCCAACCCACCTACAACGCCCTAACCTGCCTCAGCCCCACCCCACCTACAACGCCCTAACCTGCCTCAGCCCCACCCCACCTACAACGCCCTAACCTGCGTCAGCCCCAACCCACGTACAACGCCCTAACCTGCCTCAGCCCCACCCCACCTACAACGCCCTAACCTGCCTCAGCCCCACCCCACCTACAACGCCCTAACCTGCCTCAGCCCCAACCCACCTACAACGCCCTAACCTGCCTCAGCCCCAACCCACCTACAACGCCCTAACCTGCCTGAGCCCCACCCCACCTACAACGCCCTAACCTGCCTCAGCCCCAACCCACCTACAACGCCCTAACCTGCCTCAGCCCCACCCCACCTACAACGCCCTAACCTGCCTCAGCCCCAACCCACCTACAACGCCCTAACCTGCCTCAGCCCCAACCCACCTACAACGCCCTAACCTGCCTCAGCCCCAACCCACCTACAACGCCCTAACCTGCCTCAGCCCCAACCCACCTACAACGCCCTAACCTGCCTCAGCCCCACCCCACCTACAACGCCCAAACCTGCCTCAGCCCCACCCCACCTACAACGCCCTAACCTGCCTCAGCCCCAACCCACCTACAACGCCCTAACCTGCCTCAGCCCCACCCCACCTACAACGCCCTAACCTGCCTCAGCCCCAACCCACCTACAACGCCCTAACCTGCCTCAGCCCCACCCCACCTACAATGCCCAAACCTGCCTCAGCCCCCCCCCACCTACAACGCCCTAACCTGCCTCAGCCCCACCCCACCTACAACGCCCAAACCTGCCTCAGCCCCACCCCACCTACAACGCCCAAACTTGCCTCAGCCCCACCCCACCTACAACGCCCTAACCTGCCTCAGCCCCACCCCACCTACAATGCCCAAACCTGCCTCAGCCCCACCCCACCTACAACGCCCTAACCTGCCTCAGCCCCACCCCACCTACAACGCCCTAACCTGCCTCAGCCCCACCCCACCTACAACGCCCAAACCTGCCTCAGCCCCCCCCCACCTACAACGCCCTAACCTGCCTCAGCCCCACCCCACCTACAACGCCCTAACCTGCCTCAGCCCCACCCCACCTACAACGCCCAAACCTGCCTCAGCCCCAACCCACCTACAACGCCCTAAACTCCCTCAGCCCCAACCCACCTACATCGCCCAAACCTGCCTCAGCCCCAACCCACCTACATCGCCCAAACCTGCCTCAGCCCCCCCCCCCACCGTATCCGGCCAAAATGAAGGTCTGCGCTTGTGCCACAATCTCCATATCTGTTAGCTTGTCCCCCGTCTCCCTGTCCCTGCGCATGCATTCCAGGACTCTGTTTATTGGGTGGTAGGTGAGAAAACATTCAGACAAGGCTGAGGGCCATCAGGGCCTGGTATTTCCCCCCCGTACTTTGTGTGCCACAATCTCCATATCTGTTAGTTTGTCCCCCGTCTCCCTGTCCCTAAACATGCATTCCAGGACTCTGTCTATTAGTGAGGAGAACATTCAGGTACGGCGGAGGGACGTCAGGGCCTTGTATAGGGCCCCCCGCGCTGTTTGTGCCACAATGTCCAAATCCATTACCTTGTCCCCCGTCACCCTGTCCCTGCGCATGCATTCCACAACTCTGCTTCTTCATGGTAGTTTTAGCAGACATTCAGGTACAGCCAAAGGCCATGGGGGCCTGGTGCAGTACCCCTTCTACTGTTTGAGCCACAAGTCGTTGGCTGGTCCAAGTTTGGTCTGGATCGGCGAAGTGATCGCTGCTCAGCTTTCAGCTCAGAAAGGGTTGCCTGGTGCGCAATAAAATCAAATAATGATTACGTGTGTTGCGTAAGAGCTGCAGCGACATCTAGCACCCTCAAGCGATGTTCAGAGGTCAAAAAAACAGTTTGAACGTTGTTTGAAGCCTTCGCCTTTTTATTCCTTCCCCCACATGCCATACCTCTCCAATCCCTCCCCTCTACTCCTCCCCCACCCCTGCATTCCACACTCCTCTTCCCGCTCCCTTTCCCATGCCATAACCCTACCGGCCTCCACTGCAGATTAGGGCCCTTACAGTTGCAATCTAGAAATGTCGAGATCATCCGTCGTGCAGGCTTGGTACAGCAAGCTCTGCTGCTATACAGGAGAGAAGAAAGAACACCCCGTGGGGGGCGTGAGAGTTCAGGAAACAGCGCAGCCTGGGCCGAAGCCACATCCGCGCAGTTACCGTTGCTAGACAGGACTGTACAAACCGGCCGGTTACCTGGGACTGTTGCCCAAAGAAAAGGAAACCCAGGGAAAACCTAAAGGCTCTTCCGGCGAAGCCATAACAAAAAGGAGGAAATTGTGAGGATGTTCTCCGGCTGGGTGGTTTTGGTCCGGATACCCAGCAATATTTCCCGGCTTTTATTCTTCCCTGTTGCTCCAGTATCAGGTCTCGTCTCATGCTCTCACTGCTAGCCATGATGAAGCTGAAATGCAGCTGAAGCAACATCCCAATGAAAAGGATGCCCCCGTCCTCACTGCACGTTGCAGCCATCAACAGGCCGAGGAAGCAGCCAGCCCCCCCCTCGGCTGTAGGCCATGATGTGGTTAAATTGTAGACGAAAGTGTGAAGGAACACTGCCCCCTCCCCTACCATGCACCGCACCTTGCAGCCAGCAACAGCCCGAGGAAGCTCCCAGGTGCGACACCCTGCAGCGCAGACTTGCTTGCACCCGCCTCGGCCTTGGCTCCAGACACCAAGGCATTCTCGCCCGCTGGAGCTGCCCTTTTCTCAGCGTCTGCTGCATTCGCTGGTGGTGTTGCGCCTGCTTCCGCTGATTCTCGCTCATGGCGCCAAGAGGAGACGAGGCTGCAGCTCACGTTCATCAACACGTCGCGAGCCTGGTGAGGGGATGGGTCAAGAAGGTACATCTTACATGAGGGTGTTTCAGCTACAATTCAGCTACATCGAGGGCATGCAGCCAAGAGGAGATGAGGCTGCAGCTCACATTCATCAGCACGTCGCGAGCCTGGTGAGGGGATGGGTCAAGAAGGTACATCTTACATGAGGGTGTTTCAGCTACAATTCAGCTACATCGAGGGCATGCAGCCAAGAGGAGATGAGGCTGCAGCTCACATTCATCAGCACGTCGCGAGCCTGGTGAGGGGATGGGTCAAGAAGGTACATCTTACATGAGGGTGTTTCAGCTACAATTCAGTTACATCGAGGGTATGCAGCCAAGAGGAGACGAGGCTGCAGCTCACGTTCATCAGCACGTCGCGAGCCTGGTGAGGGGATGGGTCATGAAGGTACATCTTACATGAGGGTGTTTCAGCTACAATTCAGTTACATCGAGGGTATGCAGCCAAGAGGAGACGAGGCTGCAGCTCACGTTCATCACCACGTCGCGAGCCTGGTGAGGGGATGGGTCAAGAAGGTACATCTTACATGAGGGTGTTTCAGCTACAATTCAGCTACATCGAGGGCATGCAGCCAAGAGGAGATGAGGCTGCAGCTCACGTTCATCAACACGTCGCGAGCCTGGTGAGGGGATGGGTCATGAAGGTACATCTTACATGAGGGTGTTTCAGCTACAATTCAGCTACATCGAGGGCATGCAGCCAAGAGGAGACGAGGCTGCAGCTCACGTTCATCAGCACGTCGCGAGCCTGGTGAGGGGATGGGTCAAGAAGGTACATCTTACATGAGGGTGTTTCAGCTACAATTCAGCTACATCGAGGGTATGCAGCCAAGAGGAGACGAGGCTGCAGCTCACGTTCATCACCACGTCGCGAGCCTGGTGAGGGGATGGGTCAAGAAGGTACATCTTACATGAGGGTGTTTGAGCTACAATTCAGCTACGTCGAGGGCCCACGGTCAACAAGGCTGGAGCAGCAAGCCTTGTTGCTTGGGTCATCAGCCGGAGGCTGGGCGTGATTTGGCCCCCCTTGCCGCCAAGTGGTGGGTTCCCAGCGGCATGCGAAATGTAGAATGGTGCAAACTAGAAGAAGCTCTGTAGTTTAGAGTAGAGGATTTGCTACATCAGGCCCCAGGCGTTTAGGGTTAAGGGTTTAGGGTGAAGGATCTGGTACATCAGGCCCCAGGAGTTTAGGGTTAAGGGTTTAGGGTGAAGGATCTAAAATATCAGGCCCCAGGCGTTTAGGGTCAAGGGTTTAGGGTGAAGGATCTGGTACATCAGGCCCCAGGCGTTTAGGGTTAAGGGTGAAGGGTGAAGGATCCGGTACCCCAGGCCTAGTTAAGGGTTTAGCGTTTAGGGTTGAGGATTAGCTACATCAGGCCCCTGACAACATCACGGATGAAGGGGGGTTAGGGGGGCCTCCCCAGAGCAAGGGGACCATTGCAGTATTTGAGCGGCGTTGAACCTGCCCTTGGAGGGAGTAAGCAGGCTGTTTTCTCCCTCCGGGAGCGGGAGTAACGGGTGAAGGGTGTAGGGTCTGGGCTGTTCTTCTCCCTCTGGGAACGGGAGTCACGGGAACAGCCACACCCCTTCTAAGAGCACAAACCCATGCGATAACCAACGGATATTCCAGTACGCTTCAGCTACAATTCAGCAACAATTCAGCTACATCACGACCCTGCGGCTGTGGGTGCCATTTGCTGCTTGGACTTCTGGATTCTGCCTCCAAATGACTAGCACACCTAATCACACTGGACAACTCGCTCGCAGTTTTTAACCTTCTGTTCTTGACGATGCTTTTGCGCTAGATTGCGGCAGATTGCCCTGGGAATACAGGTACACTATATTGCTTTTAAGCTTTTCCGTGTTGAAGCGACTCACTTTGCGAACCCATAAACGAGCCGTCCTGTACTCCTGTGACAGCGGCTGCGCTGCTGTGATGCAGTGCCGGTCCTTCCTTTATTCCCCTCCCCGGTGCTGCGGCCTAACGGGTAGCTACTGTCATCTCCCCGGTGCTGCGGCCTAACGGGTAGCTACTGTCATCTCCCCGGTGCTGCGGCCTAACGGGTAGCTACTGTCATCTCCCCGGTGCTGCGGCCTAACGGGTAGCTACTATCATCTACGCCTCCTGGGAGGCAGGAATGCATGGATAGATTCTATATGGTACACAAGGGCATATAGAAAGAAAACTACGCCCCGCAGGAGCGTGAGGGTGAAGGAAACAGCGCGGCATGGGCCTAGGTTGCGTCCGCGCTGTTACCAGAGCATATAATGTATCCATGCATTTCTGCCTGCCAGCCCCAGCGCCCTACCCCCCACACCCTGAGACCCCCTGAGAAAAAATCTCACCTCCAGCTGTGCGCGCCATGCTCGGCCCGGGAACACATTCGACAGCTGGATGAGCAGCGGACTGATCTCTGGGAGCAGCAGGCTGAGGCGGCTCCGGATCCAAACCTCCCCCACCCACCCTGAGACCCCCTGAGAAAGAACCTCACCTCCAGTTGTGCGCGCCACGCTCGGCCTGGGAACACTTTCGACAGCTGGATGAGCAGCGGGCGGATCTCCGGCAGCAGCAGGCTGAGGCGGCTCCAGATGGAGCTGCTCGCTCCCATGGCCGTGCTGCCAAAGACGGTCTTGCTCGCCTCGGTCAGGGCCAGGCCTACGTGAGACCTGCTCAAATTTCAGATGCAATGCTAAATTTTCAAAATTCAAAATCTGAAATTCAAATTTGTAATATCAGGTCATAACAGGCCTGTCAGTGTCTGAGTGCTACTACGCAGCGGAATTGCGTGCCCATGTTGTAGCTTTCCGTAGATCAGGCACTCTTATCTGCTTGTTTGTGAAGCATTGCGTGGTGGGGATCAGCATGTTGCTTGGGAGGAATTGTTTGGCTACCTGAAGTCATGCATGGTGTGGTGAAAGCGCGCTGCAGGCGCCAAACTTCCCCTGTTCCGGATTTATTTCGACACTTTCCGATCACCCCATGCCTGAACCTCGGCTGCGGTAGATTCATGGTTAGGTTCACACGAGGGTTCCAACTCATCACAACTAAAAAGACATCCCTGATCCCCACCCAGGCCACTCTCCACTCACTTGTCACCCTTGTCTCCGCTTGTCTCGTCCTCCTCCAAGGTCTTGAAGTCCACCCCGTACGCACAAGTTCCGACCACCTGCGCCGTCCAATCAACGTCGGTCTCTGTCAAGTTTCGAATTTCGAGGACACCCATAACAACACATTCCAACCACCTGCGCCGCCGGATGAATTTTGGTCTCTGATCAATACTCAATTTTCAGGAGCGCAGCACATTTTCGAACCACCTGCGCAGCCAAGTCAACCCTGGTGAAAGGTTAACGTTCAGCTTTCAAGCCCCACCCGAACGCTCATGGTCAAACCATCAACACTGCCAACTATATGTTGGAGAAGGCAGTACATGTTCAATTATGTGAAAACCATTTTCCCACCCTGCTTCCCACTACCTGCACCGCCAGGTCAGTTTTGACTTTGTGCAACAAGAGTTGAGGACGTCGCAAATTTGTTTCAGAAGGCAGATAAGGCGACAGGTATCTAACTGCTACCTTATCTGCCACAGGCTTTTTTTAGCACCAGGGGTTTAGGGTTTAGTATCACCTGGTATCACCCCTCTGCCAGGTTTCCCTCCTGCCTGTCGTGCAGCACTTGAATTGATACACAGCCGTCAGGTAAACACAAAAACAATGCCCTGGGTATTTTTTGGATTAGTGAATGCTGGTCTTAATCATGCCCCACATCCCTGCGCTGTACTGCTTAAATCCTTGCTGTACTGCTGGAGGTAGGGCTGGATTCAGACAGTGAATTATACAAAAGATAACTTTTGAAAATTGAGAGCCCAACCATATTTGTACTCATATGGCAGGGTATGAATTCAAGCGAATGAGGCAGCAAGGGGGGGCATTGTGCAATGCAATGTTTGGATCCAGCCCCGCATCCCTGTGCTGTACTGCTGGGGGACAGGGCTGGATTCAGATAGTGAATCACACAAGTGAAACTTTTGAAAACTGAGAGCCCAACCATGTTTTCATCAAATAGTAGGGTGTAGATTCAAGCAGGGGGGGGGGGGGCATTGCGCAATTCAATGTTTGGATCCAGCCTTGCATCCGTGCTCTGTACTGCTGGGGTGCAGGGCTGGATTCAGACAGTGCATTAAAACAACCGGACTTTTGAAAATTGAGAGCCCAACCATATTTCACTCAAATGGCAGGGTATAGATTCAAGTGAATGAGGCATCAAGGGGGGGGGGGAACTGTGCAATTTAATGTTTATATCCAGCCCTGCATCCCTGCGCTGTACTGCTGGGGTGTAGGGCTGGATTCAGACAATAATCGAATTTTTTAAATGGAGAGCCAAACCATATTTGTACTCAAATGTCAGGGTGAGGCATCAAGGTGTGTGTGTGTGTGGGGGGGTGCAATTCGATGTTTGAATCCAGCCCTGCATCCGTGCTCTACTGACAAGGTGCAGAACTGGAAAAGACAGAGAATCACACAAGTATGAAATACACTGCGAGCCCAGCCATCATGTGTGCTCAAAATAAAACGTGCACTCCTGCTTGGGTGCATGAAAATGGGCCTGTCATTTATGAGGTTGGACCCATTCCCCCTAACACGGGGGTTCAGTCGCAGGAATGGTGCATGGCTGGTATCACACAGTGAATTACAGAATGAAACATTACTCTTCAATTGAGAGCCCAGCCGTATTTGTGTGCAGATGGTTAAGGTACAAATTGGAGAATGAGGCAGGAAGGAGGAAACCAATTTAATGAAATGTGCTTGAATCCAGCCCTGCAGCCTAGAAGCGACACACTATAGTCTCTTAAACACACATCAACCCACAGTCTCATGACGGCTGTGAGGAACGAAAGAAAGCTACGCCCCGTGGGAGGCGTGAGAGTTAAGGAAACAGCGCAGCCTGGCCCAAAGCCACATTCGTTACCGTTACCGTTACCACATCCGCGCTATTACCGTTTCCACATCCGCACTGTTCCCGTTACCTCCCGGCTGTGAGGACGCCACTGGGCCAATGGAGACCCAACCGCGACTGGCCTTCTGCCAGTGGCCCAAGCACCAGCGCGCGCTGCACCAAACCCTAACTGCCGCAAGCCAGGTTGCAGCTGAACTTTGGCTGCAAATCCAGAAATATAGCTGAAAATCCTAAAAAGTTGCTGACATGTAGCTGAAGCACTCCTTGTCAAACACTGCGATGTACCTGCATCGTCATCTTGCCCAGCTCATGATGATTTAAGCAGGGGTTTGAAGTGTAGCTAGGTGTAGCTGAAGCACTCTTTGACAAAAACCTGTGTACCTGCATCGTCATTTTGCCCAGCGTGTGCCCAGCATGTGCCCTGTGTACCTGCATCGTCATCTTGCCCAGCTCATGATGGATGTCCACTCGGCCAGCAGCTGGGCGGGCAGCACCGCGCCCTGCGTCCAAACTACCCTTGGCGCCTGCTGGTGACTCCGCCTCGAAGATGGCCTGCAAGCCATCAGCAATGGGACAATGAGCAATGCTTGACACCTGCACGGTGCGGATCTTATAGAAACAACTTACCGTAAGTCTAGGTGGGAGGTCCTAGCAGATTGTCAAGCTAGCCTTGTCACCAGCACGGTGCGGATCTAAAAGACTCAACTTGCCCTTGGTCACACATTTTCAGCACGTACTCAGGTAGAAATCGCGAGGACGAAAAGAAAATGTTGAAGTCTAGGCGGGAGGTCCTAGCAGATTGTCAAGCACCTGGCAGAAATCCTTAGCAGAATCTAGCAGATTCTAGATCTCCTATCAGAATCCCCGGCAGAACCTAGAAGATCCAAGCAGATTCTAGCAGATTCTAGCAGATTCCAGCAGATTCTAGCAGATTCTCAAGCTCCTACAGAATCCTTAGCAGAAGCTAGCAGATTCTAGAGCTCCCATCAGAATCCCCAGCAGATCTTAAAAGATGTTATCAGATTCTCAAGCTCCTAGAGAATCCCTGGAAGAGCCAGGGGGCAGAACATAAGAGATGATAGTAGATCTTCTAGAAAAAACCTAATAGATCCGAGGATCCGCTAGCATGCTAGTATGGTGCGGCACAGCACAGGTTAAGCCGGATTGTACTGCCAAGGTAGCACGATGCGGCATAATACGGCACATGTTCTCCTGGATTGAGCTACCATGCCTGCCAGGATCTGGATTAAGCTGCCATGTCTGCCAGGATCTGCCATGTTCTGCTGGATTGAGCTACCATGTCTGCCAGGATCTGCCATGTTCTGCTGGATTGAGCTACCATGTCTGCCAGGATCTGCCATGTTCTGCTGGATTGAGCTACCATGTCTGCCAGGATCTGCCATGTTCTGCTGGATTAAGCTACCATGTCTGCCAGGATCTGCCATGTTCTGCTGGATTAAGCTGCCATGTCTGCCCGGATCTGCCATGTTCTGCTCGATTGAGCTACCATGTCTGCCCGGATCTGCCATGTTCTGCTGGATTGAGCTACCATGTCTGCCAGGATCTGCCATGTTCTGCTGGATTGAGTTACCATGCCTGCCAGGATCTGCCATGCTCTGCTGGATTGAGCTACCATGCCTTCCAGGATCTGGATTGAGCTACCATGTCTGCCAGGATCTGCCATGTTCTGCTGGATTGAGCTGCCATGTCTGCCAGGATCTGCCATGTTCAGCTGGATTGAGCTACCAAGTCTGCCAGGATCTGCCATGTTCTGCTGGATTGAGCTACCATGTCTGCCAGGATCTGCCATGTTCTGCTGGATTGAGCTACCATGTCTGCCAGGATCTGCCATGTTCTGCTGGATTAAGCTACCATGCCTGCCAGGATCTACCATGTTCTGCTGGATTGAGCTACCATGCCTTCCAGGATCTGGATTGAGCTACCATGTCTGCCAGGATCTGCCATGTTCTGCTGGATTGAGCTACCATGTCTGCCAGGATCTGCCATGTTCTGCTGGATTGAATTACCAAGTCTGCCAGGATCTGCCATGTTCTGCTGGATTGAGCTACCATGTCTGCCAGGATCTGCCATGTTCTGCTCGATTGAGTTACCATGCCTGCCAGGATCTGCCATGCTCTGCTGGATTGAGCTATCATGCCTTCCAGGATCTGGATTGAGCTACCATGTCTGCCAGGATCTGCCATGTTCTGTGGATTGAGCTACCATGTCTGCCAGGATCTGCCATGTTCTGCTGGATTGAGCTACCATGCCTGCCAGGATCTACCATGTTCTGCTGGATTGAGCTACCATGTCTGCCAGGATCTGCCATGTTCTGCTGGATTGAGCTACCATGCCTGCCAGGATCTACCATGTTCTGCTGGATTGAGCTACCATGTCTGCCAGGATCTACCATGTTCTGCTGGATTGAGCTACCATGTCTGCCAGGATCTGCCATGTTCTGTGGATTGAGCTACCATGTCTGCCAGGATCTGCCATGTTCTGCTGGATTGAGCTACCATGTCTGCCAGGATCTACCATGTTCTGCTGGATTGAGCTACCATGTCTGCCAGGATCTGCCATGTTCTGCTGGATTGAGCTACCATGCCTGCCAGGATCTACCATGTTCTGCTGGATTGAGCTACCATGTCTGCCAGGATCTACCATGTTCTGCTGGATTGAGCTACCATGTCTGCCAGGATCTACCATGTTCTGCTGGATTGAGCTACCATGTCTGCCAGGATCTACCATGTTCTGCTGGATTGAGCTACCATGTCTGCCAGGATCTACCATGTTCTGCTGGATTGAGCTACCATGTCTGCCAGGATCTGCCATGTTCTGCTGGATTGAGCTACCATGTCTGCCAGGATCTACCATGTTCTGCTGGATTGAGCTACCATGTCTGCCAGGATCTGCCATGTTCTGCTGGATTGAGCTACCATGTCTGCCAGGATCTACCATGTTCTGCTGGATTGAGCTACCATGTCTGCCAGGATCTACCATGTTCTGCTGGATTGAGCTACCATGTCTGCCAGGATCTACCATGTTCTGCTGGATTGAGCTACCATGTCTGCCAGGATCTACCATGTTCTGCTGGATTGAGCTACCATGTCTGCCAGGATCTACCATGTTCTGCTGGATTGAGCTACCATGTCTGCCAGGATCTACCATGTTCTGCTGGATTGAGCTACCATGTCTGCCAGGATCTACCATGTTCTGCTGGATTGAGCTACCATGTCTGCCAGGATCTACCATGTTCTGTGGATTGAGCTACCATGTCTGCCAGGATCTACCATGTTCTGCTGGATTGAGCTACCATGTCTGCCAGGATCTACCATGTTCTGCTGGATTGAGCTACCATGTCTGCCAGGATCTACCATGTTCTGCTGGATTGAGCTACCATGTCTGCCAGGATCTACCATGTTCTGTGGATTGAGCTACCATGCCTGCCAGGATCTGCCATGCTCTGCTGGATTGAGCTACCATGTCTGCCAGGATCTGCCATGCTCTGCTGGATTGAGCTGCCATGCCTGCCAGGATCTGCCATGTTCTGCTGGATTGAGCTACCATGCCTGCCAGGATCTGCCATGTTCTGCTGGATTGAGCTGCCATGCCTGCCAGGATCTGCCATGTTCTGCTGGATTGAGCTGCCATGCCTGCCAGGATCTGCCATGTTCTGCTGGATTGAGCTGCCATGCCTGCCAGGATCTACCATGTTCTGCTGGATTGAGCTACCATGTCTGCCAGGATCTGCCATGTTCTGTGGATTGAGCTACCATGTCTGCCAGGATCTGCCATGTTCTGCTGGATTGAGCTACCATGCCTGCCAGGATCTACCATGTTCTGCTGGATTGAGCTACCATGTCTGCCAGGATCTGCCATGTTCTGCTGGATTGAGCTACCATGCCTGCCAGGATCTACCATGTTCGGCTGGATTGAGCTACCATGTCTGCCAGGATCTGCCATGTTCTGCTGGATTGAGCTACCATGTCTGCCAGGATCTGCCATGTTCTGCTGGATTGAGCTACCATGTCTGCCAGGATCTACCATGATATGTGGATTGCGCTACCAAGTCTGCCAGGATCTGCCATGTTCTGCTGGATTGAGCTACCATGTCTGCCAGGATCTACCATGTTCTGCTGGATTAAGTTACCATGACTACCAGGATCTGCCATGTTCTGCTGGATTGAGTTACCAAGTCTGCCAGGATCTACCATGTTCTGCTGGATTGAGCTACCATGTCTGCCAGGATCTGCCATGTTCTGCTGGATTGAGCTACCATGTCTGCCAGGATCTGCCATGTTCTGCTGGATTGAGCTACCAAGTCTGCCAGGATCTGCCATATTCTGCTGGATTTAGCTACCATGTCTGCCAGGATCTGCCATGTTCTGCTGGATTGAGCTACCAAGTCTGCCAGGATCTACCATGTTCTGCTGGATTGAGTTACCATGCCTGCCAGGATCTACCATGTTCTGCTGGATTGAGCTACCAAGTCTGCCAGGATCTGCCATGTTCAGCTGGATTGAGCTACCATGCCTGCCAGGATCTGCCATGTTCTGCTGGATTGAGCTACCAAGTCTGCCAGGATCTACCATGTTCTGCTGGATTGAGCTACCATGCCTGCCAGGATCTGCCATGTTCTGCTGGATTGAGCTGCCATGCCTGCCAGGATCTGCCATGTTCTGCTGGATTGAGCTACCATGTCTGCCAGGATCTACCATGTTCTGCTGGATTGAGCTACCATGTCTGCCAGGATCTGCCATGTTCTGCTGGATTGAGCTACCATGTCTGCCAGGATCTGCCATGTTCTGCTGGATTGAGCTACCATGTCTGCCAGGATCTGCCATGTTCTGCTGGATTAAGCTACCATGCCTGCCAGGATCTACCATGTTCTGCTGGATTGAGCTACCATGCCTTCCAGGATCTGGATTGAGCTACCATGTCTGCCAGGATCTGCCATGTTCTGCTGGATTGAGCTACCATGTCTGCCAGGATCTGCCATGTTCTGCTGGATTGAATTACCAAGTCTGCCAGGATCTGCCATGTTCTGCTGGATTGAGCTACCATGTCTGCCAGGATCTGCCATGTTCTGCTCGATTGAGTTACCATGCCTGCCAGGATCTGCCATGCTCTGCTGGATTGAGCTATCATGCCTTCCAGGATCTGGATTGAGCTACCATGTCTGCCAGGATCTGCCATGTTCTGTGGATTGAGCTACCATGTCTGCCAGGATCTGCCATGTTCTGCTGGATTGAGCTACCATGCCTGCCAGGATCTACCATGTTCTGCTGGATTGAGCTACCATGTCTGCCAGGATCTGCCATGTTCTGCTGGATTGAGCTACCATGCCTGCCAGGATCTACCATGTTCTGCTGGATTGAGCTACCATGTCTGCCAGGATCTACCATGTTCTGCTGGATTGAGCTACCATGTCTGCCAGGATCTGCCATGTTCTGTGGATTGAGCTACCATGTCTGCCAGGATCTGCCATGTTCTGCTGGATTGAGCTACCATGTCTGCCAGGATCTACCATGTTCTGCTGGATTGAGCTACCATGTCTGCCAGGATCTGCCATGTTCTGCTGGATTGAGCTACCATGCCTGCCAGGATCTACCATGTTCTGCTGGATTGAGCTACCATGTCTGCCAGGATCTACCATGTTCTGCTGGATTGAGCTACCATGTCTGCCAGGATCTACCATGTTCTGCTGGATTGAGCTACCATGTCTGCCAGGATCTACCATGTTCTGCTGGATTGAGCTACCATGTCTGCCAGGATCTACCATGTTCTGCTGGATTGAGCTACCATGTCTGCCAGGATCTGCCATGTTCTGCTGGATTGAGCTACCATGTCTGCCAGGATCTACCATGTTCTGCTGGATTGAGCTACCATGTCTGCCAGGATCTACCATGTTCTGCTGGATTGAGCTACCATGCCTGCCAGGATCTGCCATGTTCTGCTGGATTGAGCTACCATGTCTGCCAGGATCTACCATGTTCTGCTGGATTGAGCTACCATGTCTGCCAGGATCTACCATGTTCTGCTGGATTGAGCTACCATGTCTGCCAGGATCTACCATGTTCTGCTGGATTGAGCTACCATGTCTGCCAGGATCTACCATGTTCTGCTGGATTGAGCTACCATGTCTGCCAGGATCTACCATGTTCTGCTGGATTGAGCTACCATGTCCTGCCAGGATCTACCATGTTCTGCTGGATTGAGCTACCATGTCTGCCAGGATCTACCATGTTCTGCTGGATTGAGCTACCATGTCTGCCAGGATCTACCATGTTCTGCTGGATTGAGCTACCATGTCTGCCAGGATCTACCATGTTCTGCTGGATTGAGCTACCATGTCTGCCAGGATCTACCATGTTCTGCTGGATTGAGCTACCATGTCTGCCAGGATCTACCATGTTCTGCTGGATTGAGCTACCATGTCCTGCCAGGATCTGCCATGCTTCTGCTGGATTGAGCTACCCCATCCCTGACATGATCTAACATGTTCTCTGGATTGCGACCATGTCTGCCAGGATCTGCCATGTTCTGCTGGATTGAGCTACCATGGCCTGCCAGGACTCTACCATGTTCATGCTGGATTGAGCTACCATGTCTGCCGAGATCTACCATGTCTGCTGATTGGATACCATGTCTGCCGGATCTGCCATGTTCTGTGGATTGGGACTACCATGTCGGCTGCCAGATCTGCATGTTCTCTGGATTGAGCCCCTACCATGTCTGCCCGATCTACCATGTTCTGCTGGATTGAGCTACCATGTCTGCCAGGATCTGCCATGTTCTGCTGGATTGATCTCACATGGCCTGCCAGGATCACCATTTTCGCTTGATTGAGCTACCTGTCTGCCAGGATCACATGTTTCTGCTGGATTGAGCTACAATGTCTGTCAGGATCTACCATGTTTCTGCTTGATTGACCTACCATGTCTGCCAGGATCTACCATGTTCTGCTGGATTGATGCTACCATTGTCTGGCCAGGGATCTAGCCATGTTCTGCTGGATTGAGCTACCATGTCTGCCAGGATCTGACCATGTTCTGCTGGATTGAGCTACCATGTCTGCCAGGATCTACATGTTCTGCTGGATTGAGCTACCATGTCTGCCAGGATCTGCCATGTTCTGCTGGATTGAGCTACCATGTCTGCCAGGATCTACCATGTTCTGCTGGATTGAGCTAACAGTCCTGCCAGGATCTACCATGTTCTGCTGGATTGAGCTACCATGTCTGCCAGGATCTACCATGTTCTGCTGGATTGAGCTACCATGTCTGCCAGGATCTACATGTTCTGCTGGATTGAGCTACCATGTCTGCCAGGATCTACCATGTTCTGCTGGATTGAGCTACATGTCTGCCAGGATCTACCATGTTCTGCTGGATTGAGCTACCATGTCTGCCAGGATCTACCATGTTCTGCTGGATTGAGCTACCATGTCTGCCAGGATCTACCATGTTCTGCTGATTGAGCTACATGTCTGCAGGATCTACCATGTTCTGCTGGATTGAGCTACCATGTCTGCCAGGATCTACCATGTTCTGCTGGATTGAGCTACCATGTCTGCCAGGATCTACCATGTTCTGCTGGATTGAGCTACCATGTCTGCCAGGATCTACCATGTTCTGCTGGATTGAGCTACCATGTCTGCCAGGATCTACCATGTTCTGCTGGATTGAGCTACCATGTCTGCCAGGATCTACCATGTTCTGCTGGATTGAGCTACCATGTCCTGCCAGGATCTGCCATGTTCTGCTGGATTGAGCTACCATGTCTGCCAGGATCTGCCATGTTCTGCTGGATTGAGCTACCATGTCTGCCAGGATCTGCCATGTTCTGCTGGATTGAGCTACCATGCCTGCCAGGATCTGCCATGTTCTGCTGGATTGAGCTACCATGTCCTGCCAGGATCTGCCATGTTCTGCTGGATTGAGCTACCATGTCTGCCAGGATCTGCCATGTTCTGCTGGATTGAGCTACCATGCCTGCCAGGATCTACCATGTTCTGCTGGATTGAGCTACCATGTCTGCCAGGATCTGCCATGTTCTGCTGGATTGAGCTACCATGTCTGCCAGGATCTGCCATGTTCTGCTGGATTGAGCTACCATGCCTGCCAGGATCTACCATGTTCTGCTGGATTGAGCTACCATGTCTGCCAGGATCTGCCATGTTCTGCTGGATTGAGCTACCATGCCTGCCAGGATCTACCATGTTCGGCTGGATTGAGCTACCATGTCTGCCAGGATCTGCCATGTTCTGCTGGATTGAGCTACCATGTCTGCCAGGATCTGCCATGTTCTGCTGGATTGAGCTACCATGTCTGCCAGGATCTACCATGATATGTGGATTGCGCTACCAAGTCTGCCAGGATCTGCCATGTTCTGCTGGATTGAGCTACCATGTCTGCCAGGATCTACCATGTTCTGCTGGATTAAGTTACCATGACTACCAGGATCTGCCATGTTCTGCTGGATTGAGTTACCAAGTCTGCCAGGATCTACCATGTTCTGCTGGATTGAGCTACCATGTCTGCCAGGATCTGCCATGTTCTGCTGGATTGAGCTACCATGTCTGCCAGGATCTGCCATGTTCTGCTGGATTGAGCTACCAAGTCTGCCAGGATCTGCCATATTCTGCTGGATTTAGCTACCATGTCTGCCAGGATCTGCCATGTTCTGCTGGATTGAGCTACCAAGTCTGCCAGGATCTACCATGTTCTGCTGGATTGAGTTACCATGCCTGCCAGGATCTACCATGTTCTGCTGGATTGAGCTACCAAGTCTGCCAGGATCTGCCATGTTCAGCTGGATTGAGCTACCATGTCTGCCAGGATCTGCCATGTTCTGCTGGATTGAGTTACCAAGTCTGCCAGGATCTGCCATGTTCTGCTGGATTGAGCTACCAAGTCTGCCAGGATCTACCATGTTCTGCTGGATTGAGCTACCATGCCTGCCAGGATCTGCCATGTTCTGCTGGATTGAGCTGCCATGCCTGCCAGGATCTGCCATGTTCTGCTGGATTGAGTTACCAAGTCTGCCAGGATCTACCATGTTCTGCTGGATTGAGCTACCATGTCTGCCAGGATCTGCCATGTTCTGCTGGATTGAGCTACCATGTCTGCCAGGATCTGCCATGTTCTGCTGGATTGAGCTACCATGTCTGCCAGGATCTGCCATGTTCTGCTGGATTAAGCTACCATGCCTGCCAGGATCTACCATGTTCTGCTGGATTGAGCTACCATGCCTTCCAGGATCTGGATTGAGCTACCATGTCTGCCAGGATCTGCCATGTTCTGCTGGATTGAGCTACCATGTCTGCCAGGATCTGCCATGTTCTGCTGGATTGAATTACCAAGTCTGCCAGGATCTGCCATGTTCTGCTGGATTGAGCTACCATGTCTGCCAGGATCTGCCATGTTCTGCTCGATTGAGTTACCATGCCTGCCAGGATCTGCCATGCTCTGCTGGATTGAGCTATCATGCCTTCCAGGATCTGGATTGAGCTACCATGTCTGCCAGGATCTGCCATGTTCTGTGGATTGAGCTACCATGTC
The DNA here is from genome assembly GCA_037349105.1 of Limnomonas spitsbergensis. Taxonomy (NCBI): domain Eukaryota; kingdom Viridiplantae; phylum Chlorophyta; class Chlorophyceae; order Chlamydomonadales; genus Limnomonas; species Limnomonas spitsbergensis. The sequence continues at coordinate 1,108,138 of JAYJMM010000101.1, read as the reverse complement.
TGCCAGGATCTGCCATGTTCTGCTGGATTGAGCTACCATGCCTGCCAGGATCTACCATGTTCTGCTGGATTGAGCTACCATGTCTGCCAGGATCTGCCATGTTCTGCTGGATTGAGCTACCATGCCTGCCAGGATCTACCATGTTCTGCTGGATTGAGCTACCATGTCTGCCAGGATCTACCATGTTCTGCTGGATTGAGCTACCATGTCTGCCAGGATCTGCCATGTTCTGTGGATTGAGCTACCATGTCTGCCAGGATCTGCCATGTTCTGCTGGATTGAGCTACCATGTCTGCCAGGATCTACCATGTTCTGCTGGATTGAGCTACCATGTCTGCCAGGATCTGCCATGTTCTGCTGGATTGAGCTACCATGCCTGCCAGGATCTACCATGTTCTGCTGGATTGAGCTACCATGTCTGCCAGGATCTACCATGTTCTGCTGGATTGAGCTACCATGTCTGCCAGGATCTACCATGTTCTGCTGGATTGAGCTACCATGTCTGCCAGGATCTACCATGTTCTGCTGGATTGAGCTACCATGTCTGCCAGGATCTACCATGTTCTGCTGGATTGAGCTACCATGTCTGCCAGGATCTGCCATGTTCTGCTGGATTGAGCTACCATGTCTGCCAGGATCTACCATGTTCTGCTGGATTGAGCTACCATGTCTGCCAGGATCTGCCATGTTCTGCTGGATTGAGCTACCATGTCTGCCAGGATCTACCATGTTCTGCTGGATTGAGCTACCATGTCTGCCAGGATCTACCATGTTCTGCTGGATTGAGCTACCATGTCTGCCAGGATCTACCATGTTCTGCTGGATTGAGCTACCATGTCTGCCAGGATCTACCATGTTCTGCTGGATTGAGCTACCATGTCTGCCAGGATCTACCATGTTCTGCTGGATTGAGCTACCATGTCTGCCAGGATCTACCATGTTCTGCTGGATTGAGCTACCATGTCTGCCAGGATCTACCATGTTCTGCTGGATTGAGCTACCATGTCTGCCAGGATCTACCATGTTCTGTGGATTGAGCTACCATGTCTGCCAGGATCTACCATGTTCTGCTGGATTGAGCTACCATGTCTGCCAGGATCTACCATGTTCTGCTGGATTGAGCTACCATGTCTGCCAGGATCTACCATGTTCTGCTGGATTGAGCTACCATGTCTGCCAGGATCTACCATGTTCTGTGGATTGAGCTACCATGCCTGCCAGGATCTGCCATGCTCTGCTGGATTGAGCTACCATGTCTGCCAGGATCTGCCATGCTCTGCTGGATTGAGCTGCCATGCCTGCCAGGATCTGCCATGTTCTGCTGGATTGAGCTACCATGCCTGCCAGGATCTGCCATGTTCTGCTGGATTGAGCTGCCATGCCTGCCAGGATCTGCCATGTTCTGCTGGATTGAGCTGCCATGCCTGCCAGGATCTGCCATGTTCTGCTGGATTGAGCTGCCATGCCTGCCAGGATCTACCATGTTCTGCTGGATTGAGCTACCATGTCTGCCAGGATCTGCCATGTTCTGTGGATTGAGCTACCATGTCTGCCAGGATCTGCCATGTTCTGCTGGATTGAGCTACCATGCCTGCCAGGATCTACAATGTTCTGCTGGATTGAGCTACCATGTCTGCCAGGATCTGCCATGTTCTGCTGGATTGAGCTACCATGCCTGCCAGGATCTACCATGTTCTGCTGGATTGAGCTACCATGTCTGCCAGGATCTGCCATGTTCTGCTGGATTGAGCTACCATGTCTGCCGGGATCTGCCATGTTCTGCTGGATTGAGCTACCATGTCTGCCAGGATCTACCATGATATGTGGATTGCGCTACCAAGTCTGCCAGGATCTGCCATGTTCTGCTGGATTGAGCTACCATGTCTGCCAGGATCTACCATGTTCTGCTGGATTAAGTTACCATGACTACCAGGATCTGCCATGTTCTGCTGGATTGAGTTACCAAGTCTGCCAGGATCTACCATGTTCTGCTGGATTGAGCTACCATGTCTGCCAGGATCTGCCATGTTCTGCTGGATTGAGCTACCATGTCTGCCAGGATCTGCCATGTTCTGCTGGATTGAGCTACCAAGTCTGCCAGGATCTGCCATATTCTGCTGGATTTAGCTACCATGTCTGCCAGGATCTGCCATGTTCTGCTGGATTGAGCTACCAAGTCTGCCAGGATCTACCATGTTCTGCTGGATTGAGTTACCATGCCTGCCAGGATCTACCATGTTCTGCTGGATTGAGCTACCAAGTCTGCCAGGATCTGCCATGTTCAGCTGGATTGAGCTACCATGTCTGCCAGGATCTGCCATGTTCTGCTGGATTGAGTTACCAAGTCTGCCAGGATCTGCCATGTTCTGCTGGATTGAGCTACCAAGTCTGCCAGGATCTACCATGTTCTGCTGGATTGAGCTACCATGCCTGCCAGGATCTGCCATGTTCTGCTGGATTGAGCTGCCATGCCTGCCAGGATCTGCCATGTTCTGCTGGATTGAGTTACCAAGTCTGCCAGGATCTACCATGTTCTGCTGGATTGAGCTACCATGTCTGCCAGGATCTACCATGTTCTGCTGGATTGAGCTACCATATCTGCCAGGATCTGCCATGTTCTGCTGGATTGAGCTACCAAGTCTGCCAGGATCTGCCATGTTCTGCTGGATTGAGCTACCAAGTCTGCCAGGATCTACCATGTTCTGCTGGATTGAGTTACCATGCCTGCCAGGATCTGCCATGTTCTGCTGGATTGAGCTACCATGCCTGCCAGGATCTACCATGTTCTGCTGGATTGAGCTACCATGCCTGCCAGGATCTGCCATGTTCTGCTGGATTAAGCTACCATGTCTGCCAGGATCTGCCATGTTCTGCTGGATTAAGCTGCCATGTCTGCCCGGATCTGCCATGTTCTGCTCGATTGAGCTACCATGTCTGCCCGGATCTGCCATGTTCTGCTGGATTGAGCTACCATGTCTGCCAGGATCTGCCATGTTCTGCTGGATTGAGTTACCATGCCTGCCAGGATCTGCCATGCTCTGCTGGATTGAGCTACCATGCCTTCCAGGATCTGGATTGAGCTACCATGTCTGCCAGGATCTGCCATGTTCTGCTGGATTGAGCTGCCATGTCTGCCAGGATCTGCCATGTTCAGCTGGATTGAGCTACCAAGTCTGCCAGGATCTGCCATGTTCTGCTGGATTGAGCTACCATGTCTGCCAGGATCTGCCATGTTCTGCTGGATTGAGCTACCATGTCTGCCAGGATCTGCCATGTTCTGCTGGATTAAGCTACCATGCCTGCCAGGATCTACCATGTTCTGCTGGATTGAGCTACCATGCCTTCCAGGATCTGGATTGAGCTACCATGTCTGCCAGGATCTGCCATGTTCTGCTGGATTGAGCTACCATGTCTGCCAGGATCTGCCATGTTCTGCTGGATTGAATTACCAAGTCTGCCAGGATCTGCCATGTTCTGCTGGATTGAGCTACCATGTCTGCCAGGATCTGCCATGTTCTGCTCGATTGAGTTACCATGCCTGCCAGGATCTGCCATGCTCTGCTGGATTGAGCTATCATGCCTTCCAGGATCTGGATTGAGCTACCATGTCTGCCAGGATCTGCCATGTTCTGTGGATTGAGCTACCATGTCTGCCAGGATCTGCCATGTTCTGCTGGATTGAGCTACCATGCCTGCCAGGATCTACCATGTTCTGCTGGATTGAGCTACCATGTCTGCCAGGATCTGCCATGTTCTGCTGGATTGAGCTACCATGCCTGCCAGGATCTACCATGTTCTGCTGGATTGAGCTACCATGTCTGCCAGGATCTACCATGTTCTGCTGGATTGAGCTACCATGTCTGCCAGGATCTGCCATGTTCTGTGGATTGAGCTACCATGTCTGCCAGGATCTGCCATGTTCTGCTGGATTGAGCTACCATGTCTGCCAGGATCTACCATGTTCTGCTGGATTGAGCTACCATGTCTGCCAGGATCTGCCATGTTCTGCTGGATTGAGCTACCATGCCTGCCAGGATCTACCATGTTCTGCTGGATTGAGCTACCATGTCTGCCAGGATCTACCATGTTCTGCTGGATTGAGCTACCATGTCTGCCAGGATCTACCATGTTCTGCTGGATTGAGCTACCATGTCTGCCAGGATCTACCATGTTCTGCTGGATTGAGCTACCATGTCTGCCAGGATCTACCATGTTCTGCTGGATTGAGCTACCATGTCTGCCAGGATCTGCCATGTTCTGCTGGATTGAGCTACCATGTCTGCCAGGATCTACCATGTTCTGCTGGATTGAGCTACCATGTCTGCCAGGATCTGCCATGTTCTGCTGGATTGAGCTACCATGTCTGCCAGGATCTACCATGTTCTGCTGGATTGAGCTACCATGTCTGCCAGGATCTACCATGTTCTGCTGGATTGAGCTACCATGTCTGCCAGGATCTACCATGTTCTGCTGGATTGAGCTACCATGTCTGCCAGGATCTACCATGTTCTGCTGGATTGAGCTACCATGTCTGCCAGGATCTACCATGTTCTGCTGGATTGAGCTACCATGTCTGCCAGGATCTACCATGTTCTGCTGGATTGAGCTACCATGTCTGCCAGGATCTACCATGTTCTGCTGGATTGAGCTACCATGTCTGCCAGGATCTACCATGTTCTGTGGATTGAGCTACCATGTCTGCCAGGATCTACCATGTTCTGCTGGATTGAGCTACCATGTCTGCCAGGATCTACCATGTTCTGCTGGATTGAGCTACCATGTCTGCCAGGATCTACCATGTTCTGCTGGATTGAGCTACCATGTCTGCCAGGATCTACCATGTTCTGTGGATTGAGCTACCATGCCTGCCAGGATCTGCCATGCTCTGCTGGATTGAGCTACCATGTCTGCCAGGATCTGCCATGCTCTGCTGGATTGAGCTGCCATGCCTGCCAGGATCTGCCATGTTCTGCTGGATTGAGCTACCATGCCTGCCAGGATCTGCCATGTTCTGCTGGATTGAGCTGCCATGCCTGCCAGGATCTGCCATGTTCTGCTGGATTGAGCTGCCATGCCTGCCAGGATCTGCCATGTTCTGCTGGATTGAGCTGCCATGCCTGCCAGGATCTACCATGTTCTGCTGGATTGAGCTACCATGTCTGCCAGGATCTGCCATGTTCTGTGGATTGAGCTACCATGTCTGCCAGGATCTGCCATGTTCTGCTGGATTGAGCTACCATGCCTGCCAGGATCTACCATGTTCTGCTGGATTGAGCTACCATGTCTGCCAGGATCTGCCATGTTCTGCTGGATTGAGCTACCATGCCTGCCAGGATCTACCATGTTCGGCTGGATTGAGCTACCATGTCTGCCAGGATCTGCCATGTTCTGCTGGATTGAGCTACCATGTCTGCCAGGATCTGCCATGTTCTGCTGGATTGAGCTACCATGTCTGCCAGGATCTACCATGATATGTGGATTGCGCTACCAAGTCTGCCAGGATCTGCCATGTTCTGCTGGATTGAGCTACCATGTCTGCCAGGATCTACCATGTTCTGCTGGATTAAGTTACCATGACTACCAGGATCTGCCATGTTCTGCTGGATTGAGTTACCAAGTCTGCCAGGATCTACCATGTTCTGCTGGATTGAGCTACCATGTCTGCCAGGATCTGCCATGTTCTGCTGGATTGAGCTACCATGTCTGCCAGGATCTGCCATGTTCTGCTGGATTGAGCTACCAAGTCTGCCAGGATCTGCCATATTCTGCTGGATTTAGCTACCATGTCTGCCAGGATCTGCCATGTTCTGCTGGATTGAGCTACCAAGTCTGCCAGGATCTACCATGTTCTGCTGGATTGAGTTACCATGCCTGCCAGGATCTACCATGTTCTGCTGGATTGAGCTACCAAGTCTGCCAGGATCTGCCATGTTCAGCTGGATTGAGCTACCATGTCTGCCAGGATCTGCCATGTTCTGCTGGATTGAGTTACCAAGTCTGCCAGGATCTGCCATGTTCTGCTGGATTGAGCTACCAAGTCTGCCAGGATCTACCATGTTCTGCTGGATTGAGCTACCATGCCTGCCAGGATCTGCCATGTTCTGCTGGATTGAGCTGCCATGCCTGCCAGGATCTGCCATGTTCTGCTGGATTGAGTTACCAAGTCTGCCAGGATCTACCATGTTCTGCTGGATTGAGCTACCATGTCTGCCAGGATCTGCCATGTTCTGCTGGATTGAGCTACCATGTCTGCCAGGATCTGCCATGTTCTGCTGGATTGAGCTACCATGTCTGCCAGGATCTGCCATGTTCTGCTGGATTAAGCTACCATGCCTGCCAGGATCTACCATGTTCTGCTGGATTGAGCTACCATGCCTTCCAGGATCTGGATTGAGCTACCATGTCTGCCAGGATCTGCCATGTTCTGCTGGATTGAGCTACCATGTCTGCCAGGATCTGCCATGTTCTGCTGGATTGAATTACCAAGTCTGCCAGGATCTGCCATGTTCTGCTGGATTGAGCTACCATGTCTGCCAGGATCTGCCATGTTCTGCTCGATTGAGTTACCATGCCTGCCAGGATCTGCCATGCTCTGCTGGATTGAGCTATCATGCCTTCCAGGATCTGGATTGAGCTACCATGTCTGCCAGGATCTGCCATGTTCTGTGGATTGAGCTACCATGTCTGCCAGGATCTGCCATGTTCTGCTGGATTGAGCTACCATGCCTGCCAGGATCTACCATGTTCTGCTGGATTGAGCTACCATGTCTGCCAGGATCTGCCATGTTCTGCTGGATTGAGCTACCATGCCTGCCAGGATCTACCATGTTCTGCTGGATTGAGCTACCATGTCTGCCAGGATCTACCATGTTCTGCTGGATTGAGCTACCATGTCTGCCAGGATCTGCCATGTTCTGTGGATTGAGCTACCATGTCTGCCAGGATCTGCCATGTTCTGCTGGATTGAGCTACCATGTCTGCCAGGATCTACCATGTTCTGCTGGATTGAGCTACCATGTCTGCCAGGATCTGCCATGTTCTGCTGGATTGAGCTACCATGCCTGCCAGGATCTACCATGTTCTGCTGGATTGAGCTACCATGTCTGCCAGGATCTACCATGTTCTGCTGGATTGAGCTACCATGTCTGCCAGGATCTACCATGTTCTGCTGGATTGAGCTACCATGTCTGCCAGGATCTACCATGTTCTGCTGGATTGAGCTACCATGTCTGCCAGGATCTACCATGTTCTGCTGGATTGAGCTACCATGTCTGCCAGGATCTGCCATGTTCTGCTGGATTGAGCTACCATGTCTGCCAGGATCTACCATGTTCTGCTGGATTGAGCTACCATGTCTGCCAGGATCTGCCATGTTCTGCTGGATTGAGCTACCATGTCTGCCAGGATCTACCATGTTCTGCTGGATTGAGCTACCATGTCTGCCAGGATCTACCATGTTCTGCTGGATTGAGCTACCATGTCTGCCAGGATCTACCATGTTCTGCTGGATTGAGCTACCATGTCTGCCAGGATCTACCATGTTCTGCTGGATTGAGCTACCATGTCTGCCAGGATCTACCATGTTCTGCTGGATTGAGCTACCATGTCTGCCAGGATCTACCATGTTCTGCTGGATTGAGCTACCATGTCTGCCAGGATCTACCATGTTCTGCTGGATTGAGCTACCATGTCTGCCAGGATCTACCATGTTCTGTGGATTGAGCTACCATGTCTGCCAGGATCTACCATGTTCTGCTGGATTGAGCTACCATGTCTGCCAGGATCTACCATGTTCTGCTGGATTGAGCTACCATGTCTGCCAGGATCTACCATGTTCTGCTGGATTGAGCTACCATGTCTGCCAGGATCTACCATGTTCTGTGGATTGAGCTACCATGCCTGCCAGGATCTGCCATGCTCTGCTGGATTGAGCTACCATGTCTGCCAGGATCTGCCATGCTCTGCTGGATTGAGCTGCCATGCCTGCCAGGATCTGCCATGTTCTGCTGGATTGAGCTACCATGCCTGCCAGGATCTGCCATGTTCTGCTGGATTGAGCTGCCATGCCTGCCAGGATCTGCCATGTTCTGCTGGATTGAGCTGCCATGCCTGCCAGGATCTGCCATGTTCTGCTGGATTGAGCTGCCATGCCTGCCAGGATCTACCATGTTCTGCTGGATTGAGCTACCATGTCTGCCAGGATCTGCCATGTTCTGTGGATTGAGCTACCATGTCTGCCAGGATCTGCCATGTTCTGCTGGATTGAGCTACCATGCCTGCCAGGATCTACCATGTTCTGCTGGATTGAGCTACCATGTCTGCCAGGATCTGCCATGTTCTGCTGGATTGAGCTACCATGCCTGCCAGGATCTACCATGTTCTGCTGGATTGAGCTACCATGTCTGCCAGGATCTGCCATGTTCTGCTGGATTGAGCTACCATGTCTGCCAGGATCTGCCATGTTCTGCTGGATTGAGCTACCATGTCTGCCAGGATCTACCATGATATGTGGATTGCGCTACCAAGTCTGCCAGGATCTGCCATGTTCTGCTGGATTGAGCTACCATGTCTGCCAGGATCTACCATGTTCTGCTGGATTAAGTTACCATGACTACCAGGATCTGCCATGTTCTGCTGGATTGAGTTACCAAGTCTGCCAGGATCTACCATGTTCTGCTGGATTGAGCTACCATGTCTGCCAGGATCTGCCATGTTCTGCTGGATTGAGCTACCATGTCTGCCAGGATCTGCCATGTTCTGCTGGATTGAGCTACCAAGTCTGCCAGGATCTGCCATATTCTGCTGGATTTAGCTACCATGTCTGCCAGGATCTGCCATGTTCTGCTGGATTGAGCTACCAAGTCTGCCAGGATCTACCATGTTCTGCTGGATTGAGTTACCATGCCTGCCAGGATCTACCATGTTCTGCTGGATTGAGCTACCAAGTCTGCCAGGATCTGCCATGTTCAGCTGGATTGAGCTACCATGTCTGCCAGGATCTGCCATGTTCTGCTGGATTGAGTTACCAAGTCTGCCAGGATCTGCCATGTTCTGCTGGATTGAGCTACCAAGTCTGCCAGGATCTACCATGTTCTGCTGGATTGAGCTACCATGCCTGCCAGGATCTGCCATGTTCTGCTGGATTGAGCTGCCATGCCTGCCAGGATCTGCCATGTTCTGCTGGATTGAGTTACCAAGTCTGCCAGGATCTACCATGTTCTGCTGGATTGAGCTACCATGTCTGCCAGGATCTACCATGTTCTGCTGGATTGAGCTACCATATCTGCCAGGATCTGCCATGTTCTGCTGGATTGAGCTACCAAGTCTGCCAGGATCTGCCATGTTCTGCTGGATTGAGCTACCAAGTCTGCCAGGATCTACCATGTTCTGCTGGATTGAGTTACCATGCCTGCCAGGATCTGCCATGTTCTGCTGGATTGAGCTACCATGCCTGCCAGGATCTACCATGTTCTGCTGGATTGAGCTACCATGCCTGCCAGGATCTGCCATGTTCTGCTGGATTGAGCTACCATGTCTGCCAGGATCTGCCATGTTCTGCTGGATTGAGTTACCAAGTCTGCCAGGATCTACCATGTTCTGCTGGATTGAGCTACCATGTCTGCCAGGATCTACCATGTTCTGCTGGATTGAGCTACCATGCCTGCCAGGATCTACCATGTTCTGTGGATTGAGCTACCATGTCTGCCAGGATCTGCCATGTTCTGTGGATTGAGCTACCATGTCTGCCAGGATCTGCCATGTTCTGCTGGATTGAGCTACCATGTCTGCCAGGATCTGCCATGTTCTGCTGGATTGAGCTACCATGTCTGCCAGGATCTGCCATGTTCTGCTGGATTGAGTTACCATGTCTGCCAGGATCTGCCATGTTCTGCTGGATTGAGCTACCATGTCTGCCAGGATCTGCCATGTTCTGCTGGATTGAGCTACCATGTCTGCCAGGATCTGCCATGTTCTGCTGGATTGAGCTACCATGTCTGCCAGGATCTGCCATGTTCTGCTGGATTGAGTTACCATGTCTGCCCGGATCTGCCATGTTCTGCTGGATTGAGCTACCATGTCTGCCAGGATCTGCCATGTTCTGCTGGATTGAGCTACCATGTCTGCCAGGATCTGCCAGGATCTGGTAGGATCCGTGTCAGGCGATTTACAGTCGGTCTGCCTTTTGACAGCGCCACGCCACAAAAATGATATGTTTTTTCTGTGACACTTAACTGTTTCAAGGTGGAACACGCTGTGGTGATGCATTGGGGGGGGGGGGGGGGCTGGTAGGAAAGGGGGGCGATGAACGGGGGGGCTGACGTTTTACTGTTTTACAGTTGAACACACTGTCTAACGTTTCAACCCAATCATTTTAATGGTGCCACGCCACAAAAACGATGCTTTATTTCCAGTGACATTTACCGTTCTACGGTGGAACACACTGTCTTACTGTTTCAAAGTGGAACACGCTGTGGTGATGAATTGAGGGGGGGAAGGTTAGCTGGTAGGAAAGGGGGCGATGAATGGGGGGGCTGACGTTTTACTGTTTAACGGTGGAGCACACTGTCTTACGTTTAACCCGAGTCCGTTTTCCGGCATCAGAGCCCATCAATGACTAGGATCTCATAGGCGCTACTAGAATCTACCAGTAGCCTCTTGGATTTGCTGAGATCTGATGGGATCTGCCAGGAACCAATCATACCTGGTGGGAGCTACCAGGCCATGCATGTGCAAACTGTGCAAGTGCCCCCTGCATGCCCTTGCCAGGATGCATGGTAGCACAATCCGGCTGAACCTGTGCCGTATCGAGCCGTATCATGCCGTATTGTGGCACTTAGGTGGTACAATCCGGCTGAACCTGTGCTGTATTGCGCCGTATCATGCCGTTCGGTGCTACCATGCCTGGATGTCCAGGCTGGAACAATGCACATGCAAGCCGTGTGCTACCTTGTTCCTCCAGCAGGTGTGCCAGCTGCCGCTGCATCTGGCCAGCTGGATGCACTATATTTTCTTTTGCTGGGACTTAACAAGTGTGAGGCCGGCCGCCCAACCCTAAAACCTGAGACGCGAACACGGAAAAAGCCCAGGTGCGCATGTGGCCCTCGTCGTCAGCCGAGAAGGAAAAAGTCAGCAGAGAAGAGGCGAGCAGGGAACAGGAAAGGCACACATCCAAGAAGCACTCCCACACTGCACTATGCAGAATTAAGTTCCACACTAAAAGCACACTTTAAGTACCGTACCTGCTTCTCCAGAAGTTGAGTCAGCTGGTTTGCACCCTGCTCCATCAGGCCCAGATAGCCTGCCACACTTGCGGGGTTCAGAGCAGGCAGCCAGGCGCGGTGCAGGGTCCGCCACAAACGTTCACTGCAGGTAAGGAGGCATGGGTCATGGTGCTTACATGGATACACATCCTGGTGAACTCTCACTTTCTTTACTTATTTCTTTCTACTCGGAGCTAATCACTCTTTCTTAGAGCCACTCACTCACTCTTTATTTCTTTATTTATTTCTACTCGGAGCCACTCACTTTGCAGCAACGAGGCCCAGCTCCGCGGACCTCTTACGATCTCCCGTCAGCATGGCCGTGAAGAAGAGCTACATATGAGGCAGAGAGGATAAGAGGTTCGGAAGAGGGACAGAGAAGAGTATGCCTTTAGGCCAAAGAAGAGGGACAGAGAAGAGTATGCCTCAAGGGCAGAGAAGAGGGACAGAGAAGGGTATGCCTCTAGGGCAGAGAAGAGGGACAGGGAAGAGTATGCCTCTAGGGCAGAGAAGAGGGACAGAGAAGAGTATGCCTCTAGGGCAGAGAAGAGGGACAGAGAATAGTATGCCTCTAAGACTCTGTTCCTGGTCAAACAGAATAGAGAGTCAAGAGAGGATCTCTTGATAAAAAGATGTTTCATACATATCGAGGGGAATACGAGCTGCACAGAATTAGCGGGGCAGAGAATGAGATAATGATAAAGGCCCCGGAGAGAAAAGAGAATGGGACAAGGGTCAAGACTGTCCTGCATGCATGTTTGGAAGCCACGTACAGACGGGTCCTCATATGTCAGCTCATCTTACTTGACGTGTAACTGAGAGCATGCAATCTTGCATGCAATCTTAAGAATAATGTTTGAACAACACCCTGCAGTTGTGCGCATCATTGTGCCCTACACGGGTATTACAAACACGACAACAAGGCTAACCAAACCTACCGGGTGCTCCATTGACTTGTAGCTGACACCTGCCTACCGTACATACCGTACCTTGGCCCACCATACCTACCAACCCTACCATACCTCAGCCCACCATACCTACCGTACCTGCAATACCCCGGCCAACCATACCTACCGTACATACCGTACCTTGGCCCACCATACCTACCGTACATACCATATCTTGGCCCACCATACCTACCAACCCTACCGTACCTCAGCCCACCATACCTTTCGTACCTGCAATACCTCGACCCACCATACCTACCGTACCTGCAATACCTCAGCCCACCATACCTACCGTACCTGCTTTACCTCGGCCCACCATACCCACCGTACATACCATATCTCGGCCCACCATACCTACCGTACCTGCAACACCTCGGCCCACCATACCTACCGTACCTGCAATACCTCGGCCCACCATACCTACCGTACATACCATATGTCCGCCCATCATACCTACCGTACCTACCATACCTCGGCCCACCATACCTATCAACCCTACTGTACCTTGGCCCACCAAACCTACTGTACCTCAGCCTACCATACCTACCAACCCTACCGGTCGCTCCATTGACTTGTAACTGATACCTGCCTACTGTACCTTCAGATCCACCATACCTCGGCCCACCATACCTACCGTACCTAAAAACCTAACGTACCTACCGGCCCACCATATCTACGATACCTACCGTACCTCGGCCCACCGTACCTACCGAACCTCCGCCCACCAAATGTACCGTACCTACCGCACCTACCGTTTCTCAGCCCACCATACCTACCATACCTACTGTATCTAAACCCACCGTACCTACCGTACCTCGGTCTACCGTACCTACCGTACCTCAGCCCACCATACCTACCAACCCTACCGGTCGCTCCATCGACTTGTAGCTGACGCTGCGAGCGATGTCAGGATCGCAAACAACCACGAGAGGCATCCTGCCGAACCACACCTGCGCGCATAACAGGCACACTTGTATTCACTCTTTAAACAGAGAGAAAATGACCACCTGAGGCATCCTGCCGATCCACACCTGCACACATAGCAAGTACACTTGTATTCACTCTTCAACAGAGAGGGAATGACCACCAGAGGCATCCTGCCGATCCACACCTGCACACATAGCAAATACACTTGTATTCACTCTTCAACAGGGAGGGAATGACCACCTGAGGCATCCTGCCGATCCACACCTGCACACATAGCAAGTACACTTGTATTCACTCTTCAACAGGGAGGGAATGACCACCTGAGGCATCCTGCCGATCCACACCTGCACACATAGCAAGTACACTTGTATTCACTCTTCAACAGGGAGGGAATGACCACCAGAGGCATCCTGTCGATCCACACCTGCACACATAGCAGGCACACTTTTCTTCACTCTTCACACTGAGAGGCATTGGCTATCAGAGGCATCCTATCGATGCACACCTGTGCGCACAGCAGGCACACTTGTATTCACTCTTCACACACAAAACCATTGACCACCAGAGGCATCCTGCCCAACCACACCTGCGCACTCAGCAGGCACGCTCAGTCGCTCTTCACCCAGACAGGCATTCACCACCATCTGGTCCAAGCGGCCCAAACAGAATGGCAAAAACCTGCAGCCTCTGGCCAAACCGCGATGCAGCTGAGGCACACAAACAACGAGACAAAAACAGACAGGCAAGGAGCTAGTCAGACAGCGTTGCCTTTCCTACCACCTTCTAGACAAGACACTACTGTTTTAAAAAAGCAGCCGCGCAAGAGATAGCCTTGCTTTCCCTCACACCTTAAAAGATTTTCAAAAAACAGCCACGAAAGACAGACACCTTTGCCTCTTCCTTTCACCAAGAGGACAGGACCGTACTGCTTTCCAAAAAATCAGCTCTGCAAGACAGACAGCCTTGCTTCTCCTCACACCTTGAAGACAGGACCGTACTGCTTTTTCAGTCTGTTGTACAGCACCGGAGAGCCCTCGCTGATGATGGCGGGCAGGTGTCCCAGCAGCTGGCTGGGGTTGCTGCCTGTGAAAGTGGAGTGGGCGGATGTGGCTTCAGACATAGCTTCAATCATGGCTTCAGATATGGTTTAGCCGGATTGCAATACCATGGTAGAGGGATACAGCACAGGTGTAGCCGGATTGCACTACCATGGCAGAGAGATACAGCATGATATGGCGCAGTTTAAAACGGATTGTAATACTATGATAGAAGGATGCGGCACGATACGGCCCAGGTTAGGCAGGATTGTAATAGCATAGTAGCATGGTACAGCACGATATGACAAAGGTTTAGGCAGATTGAAATAACCAGGTAAAAAAATACCGCACGACATGGCGAAGGTTTAGACGGGTTGCAATAACCTGGAAGAAGAATACAGCACAGGTTCAGAAGAATGGTCCCACTATGGTAGCACCGTAAGGCACGATATGCCCCAGATTTAGCCACATTGTGCGACCATGGCTTCAGACCCGAGCTTATGTTTCATTTCCCTTGACTCTGATGCAAGTTGGCCAAAAGAAAATACCGTTCCCTGCTTGACTCTGATGCAAGCAAACCACTATCTGGCCTCCGGTTAGAGGCTGCCCCACCTGTGGCCAGCAACACTGAGAAAGAAACAATGCTACGCCCCATGGGGGGCGTGAGACTTAAGGAAACAGCGCAGCCTGGGACAAAGCTGTTGTGGCGGCGCTTATAGGACCGCCGGCCATCCGGTCCAGGTGTCAGGTGCTATTGCTGTGACCACTTGCTGTCACCTATCAAGTCAATAAATGCCAATCAGTGCGAGACACGGATGATTCTGGGTATTTTTTTGAACCGCCGGCCATCAGATCCAGGTGAAGTCCCAACCAGGCCTTTTTATGGCCTGCCAGCTGCGGCCTCATAGCTGGAAAATAATCAGCTGTCCGAGTGGCACCAACCTCTGCACTCTAGCACCCCAACATTGGAGGATTTGAAATACTCTTTGCCTCATAGGGGTCATAGATTTGCCCGAATCCCTTGAAGGGTATTTAGGTTTCTCTTCCTGCCCAAAGGGTACGCTTTCTTTGCTTGCTTTGCTAAAAATATAGCGTAGCTTTCGTGGTTATCCCAAAGAGGGCGGAAATTTCATCGTGTCTAAGAAGAAGGTGTGATTTTGTTTGTTTCAGAACAGCAAGGGGGAAGAAGATGTATTCTTTGTATCACCATGACCGTATCACAACCTCCATTCCTTACACACATGTTTTTGCCTGATGAGTAGCGACAGATTGCTGTTTGCCCCAATAGGAGGGAGGAATTACTTGTGCCCCACGCAGTGCACAGAGCGTGCTGATTTCATCCGTGTCTCACCGGGAATATCTCGCAACTTCCATTCCTTGTAGAGGCGGGCCGGGTTGAACCGTAGGAACAAGAGCAGGGTCTGGGTAGGGTTTACAACACAGGTTCAGCAGCAGCAGCAGCAGCAGCAGCAGCAGAGCTCAACAGGAGCATCGTCAGAGAGGAATCAGACACAGCAGTTTAAACAAATGGAACAGTGGCAAGGCCTGGCTAGGGTTAACAACACAGATGAAGCAGCAGCAGCAGCAGAAGCAGCAGAGCTCGACAAGAGCATCGTCAGAGAGGAACTCAGATGCAGCAGTTTAAACAAATGGAACAGTGGCAAGGCCTGGCTAGGGTTAACAACACAGATGAAGCAGCAGCAGCAGCAGAAGCAGCAGAGCTCGACAGGAGCATCGTCAGAGAGGAACTCAGATGCAGCAGTTTAAACAAATGGAACAGTGGCAAGGCCTGGATAGGATTAACAACACAGATGCAGCAGGAGCAGCAGCAGGAGCAGCAGAGCTCGACAGGAGCATCGTCAGAGAGGAATCAGACACAGCAGTTTAAGCAAATGGAACAGTGGCAAGGCCTGGAAAGGGTTAACAACACAGATGCAGCAGGAACAGCAGCAGCAGCAGCAGCAGAGCTCGACAGGAGCATCGTCAGAGAGGAATCAGACGCAGCAGTTTAAACAAACGGAACAGTGGCAGGGCCTGGATAGGGTTAACAACACAGATGCAGCAGCAGCAGCAGCAGCAGCGGCAGAGCTGGACAGGAGCTTCGTCAGAGAGAAATCAGACGCAGCAGTTTAAACAGATGGAACAGTGGCAAGGCCTGGAAAGGGTTAACAACACAGATGCAGCAGGAGTTGCAGCAGCAGCAGAGCTCGACAAGAGCATCGTCAGAGAGGAATCAATCGCAGCAGTTAAAGCAAATAGAACAGTGGCAGGGCCTGGATAGGGTTAAGAACACGGATGCAGCAGCAGCAGCAGCAGCAGCAGCAGCAGCGGTAGCAATAGCAGCGGCAGCAGTAGCACCAGGAACAGGAGGAGGGCCTGGATAGGGTTCACACTGAGCACAGCAAGAAAACTTCAATAGCGGCAGCAACGCCCAGCCACAACAGCAGCAGAGGCAGCAGCAATAGGAACGAAAGCAGGGCCTGAATAGGGTTACCCCCATTATTGGAGCAGCAGCGTGTGGCTAGCCTGGCAATAGCAGCAGTAGCAGCAAATACAGCTGCTGTGGCAACGGGAACAGGAGGAAGGCTAAGATAGGTTTCACACAGAGCACAGCAGGAAAACTGGAACAGAAGCAGCAGCAGCAACAACATCAGGATATGATCATGAAATAGAGCAAGGTCTGTGGCTAAAACAGCAGCAACAGCAACAACAACAGCAACAGGGACAGCAACAGCAGCAGCAACAACAACAACAACAGCAAAAGGAGCAGCAGCAGCAGCAGCACATAAACGGAGGAACGTCTGGGGTATGTGAAAGGAACAAAAGCTAGACATGGGGCTAAACAAAATAAGGCCAGCAGCTGCAGCAGCAGCAGCAGCAGCAGCAGCAGCAGCAGCAGCAGCAGCAGCAGCAATGAAATAGAGGAAATTCTGGGCTTGAAATTCAGAAGCAGGAGCAGAAGCAGAAGCAACAGGATAAATTACCAATTGGTAGAGCAAGGCCGTCTGGGGTTGACATACAGCAGCAGCAGCAGCAGCAGCAGATACAGCAGAATCGATCAAATACAGCTAGGCCTCAGGCTGCATAATATAACAGCAACAGGTGCAGGAGCCGGGTCCATGAAACATAGGGAGTTTTGGGGTTCAAATTCAGCAGCAGCAGCAGCAGAAGCAGCAGAAGCAGCAGCAACAGCAGCAGGAAAGCAGTGGTGGATGGGTAACATGACCCATTGGAAGAGTTAAGCCGTCTGGGGTTGACAAACAGCAGCAGCAGCAGCGGCAGCAGTAGCAGCAGTAGCTTGAGAATCAGCGGCAGCAGCAGCAGCAACAGCAGCTGCGGCATCACGGCAATATATATGTAATCAAGCAAGGGGGTCAAATTCAACACACCAGGTTGCAGAAGCAGGAAAGCAAGTGGCGGAAACATAGTATAGCAGGCAGAGGCGGCAGCAGCAGCAGCAGCTTCTTTACTCAGGGTAAAAAGATGAGAGGCAACGACAATTAAGGGCGCTGCTGTCAGTGTGAACATTCTGTGCCTCTACTGATGTGCCCTATGAATGCCTCAAAGCGCATCAAGCTGAGTGAATGCCCTCCAGGTCCAGGTACCTGGGGTATGCATGCATGTATGCAGTTGAGCTGGCGGGACCTCGGTTTTGAAATTGTGATCCCCGCTCGGATCGGCAGCTCCGAACTGCCCCTCCCAGAAAGCTTATTCCCGCTCGGACATATAATCTAATACTGAAAACATTGGATAACAAGCATCACTCGCGCATCCTTGCTAGCTGTCAGTCTGCCACGTGGCGAGGCAACTGGGTATATCGCAGGGAACGTTGGTTGCTTGGTCAGGTCCCCTGCTAGGTCAATAGCAACTTCCTAATTTGATTATGACACGTACCACGATCCCGAGCAGCGATCCAGCGAAGAATATCTCCACAGCGTTGAGGAATAGTGTCAATGCAGACATCGTCGTTGGGAAAGTGAAATAAAAGGAATGGTTGGCCGACCGCGTCCAGGAAAAAGTGAGCACCCCTTCTTGAGCAACAGGTGAGCACCCCCTGGTGAAAACCTGGTGAAAACCAGGGTGAAAAACTGACAACTCAGTGACAAGGCTGACAATTACTACCTGGGTTATTACCAGATGACCACCACCCAGGCATGCATACGGTAACAGGAAGCAAACAGGGAGCAGGCTGACCACATCCTGACCTCGAAAGCTGATGGTGCTGAAATTTGAGCGGTGAGCTCATCTGTGATGATGCGCAGGGCGTAAAGCGTTTTATAGTCTCCATATTCGCAGCCACGCGGGAAGCGGCGGCGGCGCGCGTAGTTGCAGCGTGCGTGGGCTGCTGCGGAAGCTGCTGATGCATGACGCGCACAAACCAAGCCACATACCCAGCGCGGACAGCATCAGCGCCCCCCATGTCAGGCAGGGTAACCCGGTACGGAAACACGGTACGGGAATACGGTGCGGTACGGTACGGATACGGTTCGGACAAAAGGGACGGTACGGTAGGCCAATACAGTCCAAGATTTTCCCCATTTTCAAGGCTCAGAACAGCAGGATCCACACAGAGAAAGACATGCATGCAACACTCACATGACTGTTTGATCCCATGCACATCCTGACATATTGCATGGCTGCATGACAGTCCCCATGCAATTTTTGCATGGCCCCCAAATAACCACCAAGGATCTCCATGCATGCATGCAGATTTACCAGGCTGACATGATAGGAGAAAATATGATCATTGATGCAATCCCAAACTCCTCACAGATCGCCATTACAATGTTCCAACATGCCATTCAGCATTTCTGCAATTCAGCTAGTCCATATAAACGCTACCCACCAGCATGGCACATGAAATTTTACATGCATGAATATAGCAATAGAAACAAGAGGCCTCAGAATCACCTTGCATAGTTGCTGAGTTGCATGGCATGCATGGAAATCACTTTGTAAGGAGACACGGAGCTCCTGTGTCTTGCCTCCCACCTGGGAGTCCTGGACTCATGGGCTCCTACTCCTCCTGGCCTCCTGCCCTCCCTCTATGCAGCTTTGGATTGTGACTTGGTGCCAAGTTCTGTCTTATTGCCACTAGGTTTTGGGTCAGGCTTGTACTTTCACGAGCAACGAATGCCTCTTTACCACTGGAAGCGAGCGAGCTTACGTAGATTTTGATGCCCTGGACGGCGTGGATTTGCCAGACGAGGGAGACGATCACACGACATCACCGCAATATGCCTGTATCACCCGTCCTAACGTCTTACACGCCGCAACTTGTCCTGTTGTGCCCGCGAGGTGATTGGTAAATCGCGTACCGTAGTGTTGACGATAATATAATTACAAAATTTGTATCGCCCACGCTTGGCCTGGCCAGCCTTCGATGACGGCTGCAAAATCCAATGCGAATCAGCCGTGTACGCTGCATTCCTGTTCTCAGCGCTACCTCCATCGCTCTCATGCAGTCATGCAGTGCAGGAAATGGCGACCGTACTTGGCCGTGTTGCAAACGGTACGGTACGGTGCTGATACGGTACGGGATTTTAGGCCAATACGGCCCGTACTGGGTAACCCTGATGTCAGGATGAGGAGTTTCAGAAAGCTCATAGTGGATTGCGGGCGGTGTCGCTTAGCTGTACTTGGGGCCGGAGCGCAAAATACCCAGGCAGCAGTACAAGTCTGCAACACGACATCGCGGTCGGTATAATAAACGCCATATGGCAGCAGCTGTAGCAGAAAGACTGCAGCGTCAAAATCGCATTGTTTATCGGAAGCACATGCAAGAGAGGCGGCAGACCTGCCCTGCCATGGCTGTACCCTCCCCAGGGTAACCCGGTACGGAAACACGGTACGGGAATACGGTGCGGTACGGTACGGATACGGTACGGACAAAAGGGACGGTACGGTAGGCCAATACGGTCCAAGATTTTCCCCATTTTCAAGGCTCAGAACAGCAGGATCCACACAGAGAAAGACATGCATGCAACACTCACATGACTGTTTGATCCCATGCACATCCTGACATACTGCATGGCTGCATGACAGTCCCCATGCAATTTTTGCATGGCCCCCAAATAACCACCAAGGATCTCCATGCATGCATGCAGATTTACCAGGCTGACATGATAGGAGAAAATATGATAATTGATGCAATCCCAAACTCCTCACAGATCGCCATTACAATGTTCCAACATGCCATTCAGCATTTCTATAATTCAGCTAGTCCATATAAGCGCTACCCACCAGCATGGCACATGAAATTTTACATGCATGAATATAGCAATAGAAACAAGAGGCCTCAGAATCACCTTGCATAGTTGCTGAGTTGCATGGCATGCATGTAAATCACTTCGTAAGGAGACACGGAGCTCCTGTGTCTTGCCTCCCTCCTGGGAGTCCTGGACTCATGGGCTCCTACTCCTCCTGGCCTCCAGCCCTCCTCCCTCTATGCAGCTTTGGATTGTGACTTGGTGCCAAGTTCTGTCTTATTGCCACTAGGTTTTGGGTTAGATTTGTCCTTTCACGAGCAACGAATGCCTCTTTACCACTGGAAGCGAGCGAGCTTACGTAGATTTTGATGCCCTGGATGTGTGGACTGTGGACGGTGTGGATTTGCCAGACGAGGGAGACGATCACACGACATCACCGCAATATGCCTGTATCACCCGTCCTAATGTCTTACACGCCGCAACTTGTCCTGTTATGCCCGCGAGGTGATTGGTAAATCGCGTAGTGTTGACGATAATATAATTACAAAATTTGTATCGCCCACGCTTGGCCTGGCCAGCCTTCGATGACGGCTGCAAGATCCAATGCGAATCAGCCGTGTACGCTGCATTCCTGTTCTCAGCGCTACCTCCATCGCTCTCATGCAGTCATACAGTGCAGGAAATGGCGACCGTACTTGGCCGTGTTGCAAACGGTAATGTACGGTACGGATACGGTACGGGATTTTTGGCCAATACGGCCCGTACTGGGTAACCCTGACCCTCCCCATGTGGGTGGGAGGCACAATTATAGCTGCAGTTTACTGAAACCACACTGTCTGCCGAGGTGCCGCAGCCAAACTGTCCCCCTTCAACAATCAGCCTGATGAACTATGCATGCAGGCTAAACAGCACTCCCGTTGGTTCGAAAGGGCTTTTCTCCTGCAGGCACGCGTGAGTGCACACTGCGGTACAGAGGCAGCGGTAGGCCTGGATGGTAATTCGGTATGGCAGCCAAGATGGCAGCCTCCATAAAGCTGGCCGTTAAAGAGGACAACTGGACGGGGGGCAATTGGAGGGGGGACAATTGGAGGGGGGCAATCAACGGCACATGCTCAGTGTCCTACCGAATTTGATGGCGAAATTGGGGATGATGGGGGGGGGCGCCTAGTGTCTGGCAGCCCATCTACAAAAACGGTGACCCCCTTGACAGCCCCGTGCACCAACTGTCACTTTGTCACTCTGTCAGTCCTCACCGCCAGCAACACAGCAAGGCGATGCAGCCTCATCAAATTCCGCCCCAACAGACACGTTCAGGTCAGAGATTTTTCACAGAAAGGAAGAAAGAAAACGCCGGAGCGAGCAGGGGGCGAGGCATGAGGCAGTTGGATATTTTTCAAAAAACGCAACTCCCGCATAATTCCACACTTCAGCAACTCTGTGGAGGGAAGCGACAGATCAGACCCTCGCCTCGAACCCGCGCTTGACGCGTGCACCTGGCCGTCTGAGTTCTGCTGCGAGTGATGCTTCTTTCAATAACCCACCACGAATCTGGACCTGGCATCTTGAGGCAAAACCGCTTCTCCATATCCCGTTTAGGACTCGCGATCTTTACCTCGTTGTAATTGCGGACAGCAGCATCTTCATCTGCTTCTCCTATCTAAGCCACGCCACACCGCTTTTGTTCACTAACTTTGTCGATTGCATCTTGTGCCGCACCGGTATTCCTCAATTTACGCTTCGGCATTTCCTTCATTTCAGTCATGTTGGATGCCCTGTATGACGCGGCCAGGCGGCCATTCATTGATATCGCCCAGGAGATCCGGGGGTCGATCGTCTACATGGACAAGGGTGCCGTGGAGGTGGCACACACTAGTCTGGGCCTGCCCTTTCTGTTAGGTAAGCACTTGGGTCTAGACTCTGAAGCAATATCCCATGCATGCTATGTCATGCCCCATGCAAGCCATGCGATGCTCCATGCATGCTACGTGACGCCCCATGCATCCTATGTCATGCCCCATGCAAGCCATGCGATGCTCCATGCATCCTCTGTCATGCCCCATGTTAAGCCATGCGATGCTTCATGCATGCTACGTGACGCCCCGTGCATCGTATGTCATGCTCCATGCATGCTACGTGACGCCCCTTGCATCCTATGTCATGCCCCATGCAAGCCATGCGATGCCCCATGCACACTACTGTATATGCATTTGTGTGAAGTTGCCATGCAACTGCCGCGCCGCGTATCCTTTGTGAGGCCCTACCTCCCAGGCTACCCTTGTTGTGCTGTAATCGGCTTAGGAGGGCCCTGGCAGATTGCGCCTCTTTGCAACTGTCCACACGGAAAAAAGCTTGCACTACCTGATGTTTTTTTGATTTTTTATGAAGGCGTAATCACGTTGCAATCGCTAGGTCCCCGCATGGATAGTCTCAGCCACAAATGACTGCAACACTGCAGTTCCTGGGTGCCCGTTTTCCATTTGAGGATTGTCACACCTGAGCCTGGGAACAAGGTTCTTCTCACTGGTCCTTGAAAAGTGATTCAGCTACTATTTAGCTACATAGCGCCACATGGGCACCTGTCTCAAGCATCAAATGTGATGCCCCGCTGGACTGTAAAAACATCACAAATTTCACACAAACTTGACAAGGCCGAGATGGCCTGGCTCAGCATGCCCTACTGCTCTGGCCTCCAGCAGCAGGCTGACCAAGGTTTGGCCCATTGGTGGCTGCCCAGCGGCCTGCCCAAGGCGATTCAATTTGCAACATAACACTTTCTCTAAGACAACACAATGTGTTTGTTTCTTTAACCTGGAATTACCACTTTATGTCCCTTCTTCTTAAAACACCCCCCTCTGTGCGCAGGCCTGGGAGCCACCACCTGATTCCCCTCTTCGTAATACGCCCCTCCCTCTTTTGTGCGCGGGCCTGGATGCTGCCAACGTGTGCTCCCTCTGCCTGGCTCAAAATAGTTGCCATGTGCCCCCCTCGCGTATACATGCCTAAGTGCCGCCAACTTATGTCCCTTCTTCTTAAAACACCCCCCGCTGTGCACAGGCTAGGGAGCCACCACCTGATTCCCCTCTTTGTAGTACACCCCTCCCTCTTTTGTGCGCGGGCCTGGATGCTGCCAACGTGTGCTCCCTCTGCCTGGCTCAAAATAGTTGCCATGCGCCCCCCTCGCGTTTACATGCCTAAGCGCCGCCACCTTATGTCCCTTCTTCTTAAAACACCCCCCGCTGTGCACAGGCTAGGGAGCCACCTGATTCCCCTCTTTGTAGTACACCCCTCCCTCTTTTGTGCGCAGGCCTGGGTGCTGCCAACGTGTGCTCCCTCTGCCTGGCTCAAAATAGTTGCCATGCGCCCCCCTCGCGTGTACATGTCTGGGCGCTGCCATTTTTTTATAAACACCCGCCCTCTCTGAGCGCAGGCCTGGGCGCTGCCAAGGTGTGCACTCTGGAGGCGGCTTCACCCGATGATGCCCTGATGGCCACCCTGGGCCAAGTTGATGCCTTGCCCCCTCATGTGCGCAGGCCTGAGTGCTGTTGATGCATTCCCCTTCTGCCTGGCTCACAACATCGGCCATACGCCCCCCTCCCACATCATTGTCTGGGCGCTGCCAACAAATGTTTTTTTGTGTGAAACACCCGCCCTCTCTGAGTGCAGGCCTGGGCGCTGTGAATGTCTGCTTCCTTTGCATGGCCATGTGCCCTTACCCCCTCAACGTATAAATGCCTGGGCGCCGCCACCTTATGTCCCTTCCTCTTACAACACCCCTGGCTGTGCACAGGCTTGGGAGCCACCACCCGATTCCCCTCTTCGTAATACGCCCCTCCCTCTCTGAGGGCAGGCCAGGGTGCTGCCAACGTGTGCTCCCTCTACCTGGCTCAAAATAGTTGCCATGCGCCCCCTGGCATATACATGTCTGGGCGCTGCCAACAATGTCATTTTTTTGTGAAACACCCGCCCTCTCTGAACGCAGGCCTGGGTGCTGCCAACGTGTGCTCTCTAAAGGCGGCTTCACCCGATGACGCCCTGATGGCCACCCTGGGGTCCATGTTGATGCCTTGCCCCCTTATGTGCGCAGGCCTGGGCGCTGTGAATGTCTGCCTCTGCCTAGCTCACAACATTGGCCATACGCCCCCCCCCACATCATTGTCTGGGCGCTGCCAACAAATGTATTTTGGTGTGTGTGAAAAACCCGCCTCCTCTGAGCGCAGGCCTGGGTGCTGCCAACGTGTGCTCTCTGGAGGCGGTTTCACCCGATGATGCCTTGATGGCCACCCTGGGCGCCAAGGCGGCGGCAGCGGTGGCAGCAGGGGACAATGATACCGCTAGGGACTCCAGTGGTATGGGAGCAGGGCCGACTCAGCTGGCTCTGGTTGTTTTCGTGACACAGCTGCTGACAGATGCTCACGCTGGCATTGCCAGGGCGATCAAGGTGTGGGGCGGGCAGGGTGGAGAGAGGGGTCGGCAGGGTGGAGAGTGGGGTCGGCAGGGTGGAGAGAGGGGTCGGCAGGGTGGAGAGAAGGGTCGGCAAGGTGGAGAGTGGGGTATGGAGGGTGGAGAGAGGGGTCGGCAGGGTGGAGAGTGGGGTATGGAGGCTGGAGAGTGGGGTCGGCAGGGTGGAGAGAGCGGTCGACAGGGTGGAGAGTGGGGTCGGCAGGGTGGAGAGAGGGGTATGGAGGGTGGAGAGAGGGGTCGGCAGGGTGGAGAGTGGGGTATGGAGGGTGGAGAGAGGGGTCAGCAGGGTGGAGAGTGGGGTCGGCAGGGTGGAGAGAGAGGTCGGAAAGGTGAGAGAAGGGTCGGCATGGTGGAGAAAGGGGTATGGAGGTTGGTGAGAGGGGTCGGCAGGGTGGAGAGTGGGGTCGGCAGGGTGGCGAGAGGGGTCGGCAGGGTGGAGAGTGGGGTCAGCAGGGTGGAGAGAGGGGTCGACAGGGTGGAGAGAAGGCTCGGCATGGTGGAGAGTGGAATACGGAGGGTGGAGAGAGGGGTCGGCAGGGTGGAGAGTGGGGTCGGCAGGGTGGAGAGAGGGGTCGGCAGGGTGGAGAGAAGGGTCAGCAGGGTGGAGAGAGGGGTCGGCAGGGTGGAGAGAGGGGTCGGCAGGGTGGAGAGAAGGGGCGGCAGGGTGGAGAGTGGGGTATGGAGGGTGGAGAGAGGGGTCGGCAGGGTGGAGAGTGGGGTATGGAGGGTGGAGAGAGGGGTCGGTAGGGTGGGGAGTGGGGTCGGCAGGGTGGAGAGTGGGGTCGGCATGGTGGAGAGTGGGGTATGGAGGCTGGAGAGAGGGGTCGGCAGGGTGGAGAGAGGGGTCGACAGGGTGGAGAGTGGGGTATGGAGGCTTGAGAGTGGGGTCGGCAGGGTGGAGAGAGGGGTCGACAGGGTGGAGAGTGGGGTCGGCAGGGTGGAGAGAGGGGTATGGAGGGTGGAGAGAAGGGTCGGCATGGTGGAGAGTGGGGTATGGAGGGTGGAGAGAGGGGTCGGCAGGGTGGAGAGTGGGGTCAGCAGGGTGAAGAGAGGGGTATGGAGGGTGGAGAGAAGGGTCGGCATGGTGGAGAGTGGGGTATGGAGGGTGGAGAGAGGGGTCGGCAGGGTGGAGAGTGGGGTCGGCAGGGTGGAGAGAGGGGTCGGCATGGTGGAGAGAAGGGTCGGCAGGGTGGAGAGTGGGGTCGGCAGGGTTGAGAGAGGGGTCGACAGGGTATGAGAGAAGGGTCGGCAGGGTGGAGAGTGAGTTCGGCAGGGTGGAGAGAGGGGTCGACAGGGTGGAGAGTGGGGTCGGCAGGGTGGAGAGAGGGGTTGACAGGGTGGGGAGAAGGGTTGGCATGGTGGAGAGTGGGGTATGGAGGGTGGAGAGAGGGGTCGACAGGGTGGAGAGTGGGTTCGGCAGGGTGGAGAGAGGGGTCGGCAGGGTGGAGAGAAGGGTCGGCATGGTGGAGAGTGGGGTATGGAGGGTGGAGAGAGGGGTCGGCAGGGTGGAGAGTGGGGTATGGAGGGTGGAGAGAGGGGTCGGCAGGGTGGAGAGAAGGGTCAGCAGGGTGGAGAGTGGGGTATGGAGGGTGGAGAGAGGGGTCGGCAGGGTGGAGAGTGGGGTATGGAGGGTGGAGAGAGGGGTCGGCAGGGTGGACAGTGGGGTATGGAGGGTGGAGAGAGGGGTCAGCAGGGTGGAGAGTGGGGTCGGCAGGGTGGAGAGAGAGGTCGGAAAGGTGAGAGAAGGGTCGGCATGGTGGAGAAAGGGGTATGGAGGTTGGTGAGAGGGGTCGGCAGGGTGGAGAGTTGGGTCGGCAGGGTGGCGAGAGGGGTCGGCAGGGTGGAGAGTGGGGTCAGCAGGGTGGAGAGAGGGGTCGACAGGGTGGAGAGAAGGCTCGGCATGGTGGAGAGTGGAATACGGAGGGTGGAGAGAGGGGTCGGCAGGGTGGAGAGTGGGGTCGGCAGGGTGGAGAGAGGGGTCGGCAGGGTGGAGAGAAGGGTCAGCAGGGTGGAGAGAGGGGTCGGCAGGGTGGAGAGAGGGGTCGGCAGGGTGGAGAGAAGGGGCGGCAGGGTGGAGAGTGGGGTATGGAGGGTGGAGAGAGGGGTCGGCAGGGTGGAGAGTGGGGTATGGAGGGTGGAGAGAGGGGTCGGTAGGGTGGGGAGTGGGGTCGGCAGGGTGGAGAGTGGGGTCGGCATGGTGGAGAGTGGGGTATGGAGGCTGGAGAGAGGGGTCGGCAGGGTGGAGAGAGGGGTCGACAGGGTGGAGAGTGGGGTATGGAGGCTTGAGAGTGGGGTCGGCAGGGTGGAGAGAGGGGTCGACAGGGTGGAGAGTGGGGTCGGCAGGGTGGAGAGAGGGGTATGGAGGGTGGAGAGAAGGGTCGGCATGGTGGAGAGTGGGGTATGGAGGGTGGAGAGAGGGGTCGGCAGGGTGGAGAGTGGGGTCAGCAGGGTGAAGAGAGGGGTATGGAGGGTGGAGAGAAGGGTCGGCATGGTGGAGAGTGGGGTATGGAGGGTGGAGAGAGGGGTCGGCAGGGTGGAGAGTGGGGTCGGCAGGGTGGAGAGAGGGGTCGGCATGGTGGAGAGAAGGGTCGGCAGGGTGGAGAGTGGGGTCGGCAGGGTTGAGAGAGGGGTCGACAGGGTATGAGAGAAGGGTCGGCAGGGTGGAGAGTGAGTTCGGCAGGGTGGAGAGAGGGGTCGACAGGGTGGAGAGTGGGGTCGGCAGGGTGGAGAGAGGGGTTGACAGGGTGGAGAGAAGGGTTGGCATGGTGGAGAGTGGGGTATGGAGGGTGGAGAGAGGGGTCGACAGGGTGGAGAGTGGGTTCGGCAGGGTGGAGAGAGGGGTCGGCAGGGTGGAGAGAAGGGTCGGCATGGTGGAGAGTGGGGTATGGAGGGTGGAGAGAGGGGTCGGCAGGGTGGAGAGTGGGGTATGGAGGTTGGAGAGAGGGGTCGGCAGGGTGGAGAGAAGGGTCAGCAGGGTGGAGAGTGGGGTATGGAGGGTGGAGAGAGGGGTCGGCAGGGTGGAGAGTGGGGTATGGAGGGTGGAGAGAGGGGTCGGCAGGGTGGAGAGTGGGTTCGGCAGGGTGGAGAGAGGGGTCGGCAGGGTGGAGAGAAGGGTCAGCAGGGTGGAGAGTGGGGTATGGAGGGTGGAGAGAGGGGTCGGCAGGGTGGAGAGTGGGGTATGAAGGGTTGAGAGAGGGGTCGGCAGGGTGGAGAGAGGGGTCGACAGGGTGGAGAGAGGGGTCGGTAGGGTGGAGAGAAGGGTCAGCAGGGTGGAGAGTGGGGTATGGAGGGTGGAGAGAGGGGTCGGCAGGGTGGAGAGTGGGGTATGGAGGGTGGAGAGAGGGGTCGGCAGGGTGGTGAGAGGGGTCGGCATGGTGGAAAGAAGGGTCAGCAGGGTGGAGAGTGGGGTATGGAGGGTGGAGAGTGGGGTCGGCAGGGTGGAGAGTGGGGTATGGAGGGTGGAGAGAGGGGTCGGCAGGGTGGAGAGTGGGGTCGGCAGGGTGGAGAGAGGGGTCGGCAGGGTGGAGAGAAGGGTCGGCAGGGTGGAGAGTGGGGTATGGAGGGTGGAGAGAGGGGTCGGCAGGGTGGAGAGTGGGGTATGAAGGGTGGAGAGAGGGGTCGGCAGGGTGGAGAGAGGGGTCGACAGGGTGGAGAGAGGGGTCGGTAGGGTGGAGAGAGGGGTCGGCAGGGTGGAGAGAAGGGGCGGCAGGGTGGAGAGTGGGGTATGGAGGGTGGAGAGAGGGGTCGGCAGGGTGGAGAGTGGGGTATGGAGGGTGGAGAGAGGGGTCGGCAGGGTGGTGAGAGGGGTCGGCAGGGTGGAGAGAGGGGTCGGCAGGGTGGAGAGAGGGGTCGGCAGGGTGGAGAGAGGGGTCGACAGGGTGGAGAGAAGGGTCGGCAGGGTGGAGAGAGGGGTCGGCAGGGTGGAGAGAGCGTTCGACAGGGTGGAGAGAGGGGTCGGCAGGGTGGAGAGTGGGGTCGGCAGGGTGGAGAGAAGGGTGGGCAGGGTGGAGAGAGGGGCCCTACAATTGGATTTGGGATCTTCGGCCAGTTCTGTCTGGGAACCGGCCGTTTTTTAGAACCATGGTGGAGAAAGGGATCGGCAGGGGATTGACAGAGAAGAGGGAATCCGGGAAGGCCGGCGAGGGGCTAGGAGTGCATGGGCAGAGCTGAGAGGAGTAAGAAATGGCGGAGACGGGCAGGGAGGGGATGGGCAGACAGGGGGGCAGACGTGAGGGCAGGGGAGGAAGAAAGAAATACTACGCACAGCCCGCTCACGTCATTCTACAGGGCAGAGGTGAGGGCGGGGCAGAGGTGAGGGCAGGGGAGAAGTTAGCTGCTGCTTGACGTTTGCACGAGGAGCGGCTCAAGGACTTCAGGGCAGGAAAAATCAGCCCTCACGCGTCTATCCTGGCTGGATGTCTGCCAGTAATGGGTTTTTGCTGGCGGCTGCTTAGGGGTTCACGGTTGGGGGTTCATGGTCAAGGTTCCATGGTTTAGGGCTAAGGGTACACGGTGAAGGGCTTAAAACCTAATGATTGCTGCTGGCAGGTGCACCGCCTATGTAACTCCCCATACACCTCCTGGCTACATCTACTGCCAGCTGCTGGTGATAGGTGCTGGCTACCTGCTGTTGACCCCTCTTGTTGCCAGCAGGTGCACCGCCTCCCCTACTCCTCAAGGGCCTCCTTACTCGCTAGCTGTCTGCTTGTGATGGTCTCTGGCTTACCGCTCTTGCTGCCTGCATGTGCACGGCCTCCCATACTCCTGAAGTACCTCCTTACTGGCCAACTACATGCTTGCGACTGTTGATCTGTGTTTGATGCCTGCTTTGACTGCTGCTGCTTGTGACTGTAGAGTGTAGATCTGTGTTTGCTGCCCGCTTCGACTGCCTGCTGTTGACTGCCTGCTGTTGACTGCCTGAAAGTGCACGGCCTCCCATACTAATTTAGAGCCTCCTTGCTGGCTAGCTATCTGCTTGCGACTGTTGTGTGTTTGATGCTCGCTTTGACTGCTGTGGACTGCCTGCAAATGCACCGCCTCCTTTACTCATTAAGGGCATCCTTGCTGGCTTGCTGTCTGCTGGTGACGGTTAATCTTTGTTTGATGCCTGCTTTGTCTGCTGCTGCTGCTGCTGCTGCTGCTGCTGCCTGCAGGTGCACGACCACCCATACTTACAGTATCGCCTCCTTGCTGGCTACCTATCTGCTTGCGACTGTTGATCTGTGTTGGATGCCCGTTTTAACTGATGTGGATTGCCTGCAGGTGCACGGCCGCGGGGTGAAGAGTGTGGCCATCTTCACGTCGGTCTCGGAGCATGCACACGCCTGCCAGGTGGGGTTTGCAGGTGGGGGTGGGGGAGAAATTGTGGCCATCTTCACAGGTGGGGGTGGGGGTGAAGAGTGTGGCCATCTTCACATCGGTCTCGGAGCACGCACATGCCTGCCAAGTGGGGTTAGCGGTTGTGGGTAGGGGGATGTACACCTGTCTCGGAGCACGCACATGCCTGCCAAGTGGGGTTAGCAGGTGGGGTTAGGGGGATGTACGCCTGTCTCGGAGCACGCACATGCCTGCCAAGTGGGGATAGCGGTTGTGGGTAGGGGGATGTTCACCTGTCTCGGAGGACGCACATGCCTGCCAAGTGGGGTTTGCAGGTGGGGGTGGGGGATGCACGTCTTTCAGGTGGGGGGCAGATTGGGGGAGGTTCAGGAGACAGGAGGGGGGAGGGGGTGCGTTTGGGGGCATCAGGGGTGGTTGCTGGTGGGGGGACGGGTGGGGGGATTAGGAGGGGGGCAAGTGGAGGAATTTGTGAAGATTGATTTTTGTGAGTCAGGTGTGTGTGTGTTTGTGCGTGCGTGCGTGCGTGCGTGCGTGGTAGGGGGGTCGGGCGTGTGTATGGCGTGGATGTTGCTGTCAGGTGTGGGGGGGGGGGGGGGCAGGTGGGGGGGTCGGGCGTGTGTATGGTGTGGATGTTGCTGTCAGGTGTGTGTGGGGGGAGTGGGGTGACCGGGTGCCTACCTGATGCAGTTGACATGCTAGCAAAATTGGAGGCTCAAAGATTAAAGCTGAGTGCTGCACACACCTCATCCCCTTTGCCACTTGGTTTCATGTAGGATGACACTGAGCCCTTCCCTCTTTTATCTGACTACCACCCTGCCCCTCCCACACCTTGGGTCATGGGTTTTTAAGCCCATGACCCAAGGTCATACTCTCTGACATCCCCCTTCTTCCCCGTTGTTGCATAATCAGACTGCCACTGATCCCACCTCCTCCCTCTTTATTATGTTCACAATGCCATTCAGTCCCCCCCTCACATACGCCCCTCTTTGTGGTGTGCATGATGTTATCAAGCCCCCTCTCTTCCTCTTTTTGGTGTTCCATGGGTTTAGGCCAAACAAAGGGTGCCATACAGCATAAAAAGTGTGCGGTCTCTAATTTGTGTTTAAGATAATAAAGTTCATGATGTCATCCAGCCCCCCTTTCCCCCTCTTTGTGGTGTCCAGACTGCCTCTCAGACCCCTCCCCTTACCTTTTCTCTCTCTCTCTTCATTGCGTCCAGGCTGTCACGGATCCCCCCTCCTCCCCATTCCTCTTCATTCTGTACAGAATAGCGTTCATCCCCTCCCCTCCCTCTCCAACCTCCTCGTGGCATCCTGACTGCCACTAAGCCTCCCTCCATTTTCCCTCCTCCCACTCTTTTTGGTGTCCAGGCTGTCACGGATCCCCCCTCCTCCTCATTCCTCTTCATTCTGTTCATAATGCCGTTCACCCCCCCCCCCCCCTCCCTCCTCTAACCTCTTTGTGGCATCCTGACTGATACCCAACCTCCCTCCTCCCTTTTTCTGTTTCCAGGCTGCCATTAAGCCTCCCTCCATTCTACCTCCTCCCCCTCTTTCTTGTGTCACTGAGCCTCCCTCCGTTGTATCTCCTCCCCCTCTTCATTCTGTTCATAATGCCACATATGCCCCCCCCCCTCCCCCTCTTCATGGTGTTCAGGCTGACACTGAGCCTCCCTCCATTCCCCCTCCTCTCCTTTGTCCTGTGTCCAGGCTGCCACCGAGCCTCCCTCCCTTTTATGGTTTCCAGGCTGCCACTGAGCCTCCCTCCCCTATTTTTCGTTTCCTGACCGCCACCCCTGCTACCACCAAACCTCCCTCCTCCCTTTTTTCGTTTCTAGGCTGCCACTCAGCCTCCCTCTATCCTCCCTTCTCTCCTTTGTCCTGTGTCCAGGCTGCCACCGATCTCGGCGTGGAGGCCTTCTCCGAGTATGCATCCATGCTGAGGGAAGCGATGCAGGTGCGGGAAACCAGCTGCCGCTTTCGAGTTGCAGAAACAGGCGGCAGCAACAGCAACAGTGGCATCCTCAACTGCCCAACAGCTGCCTTCTTCTGCTGCTGTTGCTGCTAAAGCGCACTATCATGACGCTGAACCCCTTGCACGGAACCCTAAACCCTGAACCCCAGGGTCTGGGGTTTGACCCTTCCAACCTACACCCCTGCATATTGGGTTTGAACCTTACACACTAGACCCTAACCTACATACCATAAGCCCTTCCCTGATGATGCTGTTGCTGACGATGCTGCAGGACCCTGACGTGGGTTTATTAGACCCTACAGCCTGTATTATAAAGGATAAACAATAAACAAGACCCTGAAAGAATCTACACCCTAGGCTACAAACCATTCAACCTGTCCTTTTGCTGCTGCCGATGATGCTGCAGGGCCCTGACGTGGGTTTATTATACCCTACAGCCTGTATTATGAAGGATAAACAATAAACAAGACCCTGAAAGAATCTACACCCTAGGCTACAAACCATTCAACCTGTCCTTTTGCTGCTGCCGATGATGCTGCAGGGCCCTGACGTGGGTTTATTAGACCCTGTATCCTACATTATATGCTGCAGGGCCCTGACGTGGGTTTATTAGACCCTACAGCCTGTATTATAAAGGATAAACAATAAACAAGACCCTGAAAGAATCTACACCCTAAGCTACAAACCATTCAACCTGTCCTTTTGCTGCTGCCGATGATGCTGCAGGGCCCTGACGTGGGTTTATTAGACCCTACAGCCTGTATTATAAAGGATAAACAATAAACAAGACCCTGAAAGAATCTACACCCTAAGCTACAAACCATTCAACCTGTCCTTTTGCTGCTGCCGATGATGCTGCAGGGCCCTGACGTGGGTTTATTAGACCCTACAGCCTGTATTATAAAGGATAAACAATAAACAAGACCCTGAAAGAATCTACACCCTAAGCTACAAACCATTCAACCTGTCCTTTTGCTGCTGCCGATGATGCTGCAGGGCCCTGATGTGGGTTTATTAGACCCTGCAGCCTGTATTATAAAGGATAGACAATAAACAAGACCCTGAAAGAATCTACACCCTAGGCTACAAACCATTCCTGTCCTTTTGCTGCTGCCGATGATGCTGCAGGGCCCTGACGTGGGTTTATTAGACCCTGTATCCTACATTATATGCTGCAGGGCCCTGACGTGGGTTTATTAGACCCTGTATCCTACATTATATGCTGCAGGGCCCTGACGTGGGTTTATTAGACCCTGTATCCTACATTATATACTGCAGGGCCCTGACGTGGGTTTATTAGACCCTGTAACTACATTATAAACGATGGACGATAAACAAGACCCTAAAAGAACCTACACCGTGAACTACAGACCATTTGACCTGTCCTACTGCCGCTGTCGATGATGCTACCGGGCCCTGACATGGGTTTATTATACCCTCAACCCTATATTATAAACAATGATACAAACTATTTGACCTGTCCTACTGCCGCTGTCGATGATGCTACCGGGCCCTGACATGGGTTTATTATACCCTCAACCCTATATTATAAACAATGATACAAACTATTTGACCTGTCCTACTGCCGCTGTCGATGATGCTACCGGGCCCTGACATGGGTTTATTATACCCTCAACCCTATATTATAAACAATGATACAAACTATTTGACCTGTCCTACTGCCGCTGTCGATGATGCTGCAGGGTTCTGACGTGGGGTTCAAGCGTCTGTCTGTCCGCCACCTTCCCATACACTTGTGTGCGCTGGACGCCTTCACGCTGGTCCTACCGGCCGGCAGCGCGGCTGCCAGGCTTGCCAGGTGCGTGCCTCTTGATGGACAAGCCCTCAATCAGGAATCCTAAAACCCTAAACCCTAAACCTCCCCTGGCCGGCAGCGTGGCTGCCAGGCTTGCCAGGTGCGTGCCTCTTGATGGACAAGCCCTCCATCACATGTCCTTAAACTAAACTAGGCAGGGTGAAGTTTTTGTTAAGCTTTTACAGTCCACCGGAGCATCACATTTGATGCATGGGACAGGGGCCCGCAAACCGGTGTGGATGCGGAGCTAGTGCTGCTTGTGTGGGTAATTCTTACCATCACGAAGAGCGCCAGCTTGGCCTTTTCAGCCTAGGCAATGCAGCAGCGAGGCGGCGAGGCTTGTCAGGTGTGTGCTTCTTGATGGATGACCCTCACACTCACGTACCGTTTGACCAGGCAGTGTGGTGGCGATGCTAGCGCTGCTTGGGATGGTAAAATCCCAGTAAAATTATAAACCCTAGCCTGAGCAATGTGGTAGCGAGACCAGGCAGATGCGCTGCTTGTGACAATATCAGTGGAGATGAGGCCTGCGCACCTGCTGCACTGTTCCCTTCATCCTCATGCCCCTGCGGCGTTCATCTTATTTTCCTATATGCTATCTGGCCTGAACAAGTGAAGACTCTAGTTCTCCCTCTCCTCATTCATGCGCAGTCAACCGCATGTTGAGCCATGTACATGGACTGCTTGCATGAGCTGCATGCATGGACTACATGCATGGGGTACATGGCTACATGCATGGGCTGCCTGCATAGGTTGCATGCATGGGCTCCATGCATGGGCTGCATGCATGGATTGCATGGATGAGCTGCACACATGAGCCATGTTCGTGAGCTACCTGCATGGGCTGCATACATGGGCTGCATGTAAGAGCTACACGCATGGGCTGCATACATGGGCTGCATGTAAGAGCTACACGCATGGGCTGCACACATGGGCCGCCTGCATTAGCAACATGCATGGGCTGCATGTAAGAGCTACATGCATGGGCTGCATACATGGGCTTCACACATGGGCTGCATGCATGGGCTGCGTGCATTAACAGCATACATGGGCCTCCTGTTCTCGTTGCTGCATGCATGGGCCGTGTGCGTGAGCTGCGTTCAAATGCTGCGTGCATGAGCTGAGCGCATGGGCTGGTCGTCTCCGCAGGAGTAGCAATGGCTGCGCTGCTGGTTTCGGAGCTTTGGACGATCCCGCTGGCCGGGATGGGGATGGCGAAGGCGGCGAGGGGGGTCTGTCCCTGCTGGCGCATGCGCTGGGTGGATTGGTGTCCCAGCTGGGTGCCAAGATGGACATGGCACCCTTCTACCT
The DNA here is from genome assembly GCA_037349105.1 of Limnomonas spitsbergensis. Taxonomy (NCBI): domain Eukaryota; kingdom Viridiplantae; phylum Chlorophyta; class Chlorophyceae; order Chlamydomonadales; genus Limnomonas; species Limnomonas spitsbergensis. The sequence goes on along the minus strand of JAYJMM010000101.1, from coordinate 1,072,858 downwards.
CGGAGCAACCGCAAAGCTGATAGGTGAGGAAGTTGCTGCTTTATGTTAACCTCATGGTAACGGCGCGGATGCGGCTACGGCCCAAGCTGCGCTGTTTCCTTTACCTCCACGCCCTAATTAGGCGTGGTTTCTTTCTTCCTTTCTGATAGGTGAGGGGCTCTGCTGCCTCCCTGCCCCTTCCCACCACCCCACCTTCCCCCTATCGTCCCCACCCCTCCCTGCCCCTTCCTGCCCCCCCCCCTGTCCATCAGCGACCGAGCTCGCCTCCCTGCCTCTTTCGGAGCCCCCGGAGGTGCCTGGCAGGCCCACGCCCACGGTGTCGGTTGTGATCATTGACAGGTGTGGTGGAGGGATGAAGGATAATTTGACGGTGGAGGGAACGTGACAGGTGTGGGGGATGGATGAAGGATACTTTGAGGGTGGAGGAAATGTGACAGGTGTGGGGGAGGGATGAAGGATATTTTGAGGGTGGAGGGAATGTGACAGGTGTGGGGGAGGGATGAAGGATATTTTGAGGGTGGAGGGAATGTGACAGGTGTGGGGGAGGGATGAAGGATATTTTGAGGGTGGAGGGAATGTGACAGGTGTGGGGGAGGGATGAAGGATATATTGAGGGTGGAGGGAATGTGATAGGTGTGGGGGATGGATGAAGGATATTTTGAGGGTGGAGGGAATGTGACAGGTGTGGGGGAGGGATGAAGGATATTTTGAGGGTGGAGGGAACGTGACAGGTGTGGGGGAGGGATGAAGGATATTTTGAGGGCAGGGGAGAAGGAATGATTCGTGTGAGGGGGCAGGATGACAATCAATGCAGTGGCTGTGCCAGTAAGTAGAATAAAGAGTCTAGTGTTTCTGGGGGGGGGAAGGGGGCGGAAACCGGCTGTAAACTGTCAAATTGAACCCTAAATCCTCAGCTTCTTGGACCTGGTGTCAGCGCGTGCTGGACACTGCGTCACCAGACTCGACGAGAAGGTCATTATAAACTGGTAACCCCAAACCCTCAACCCTCAGATCACTGGACCTGGTGTCACCCTGCTCTTGTGGAAACCACATTTAAATCTCGACCCTGTACCCTGTACCCTAACCCTCCAGGTCGATGGACCTGGTGTCGCCATGCTCGCGGGGGGAGCACCCCATGGACCTCGCGCTGGCAGTCGCCGGCAGGACAGGCGATGGCGACAGCAGCTTCCCGGCAGCTTCTCCCCCACGAGGCAATGTCGGCGCCCCGTCTTCCGTCCATTGGCGCTCCCTGGAGGTCCGTGCGACGCTGCCAGCTGCCACCCAGGCGCTACCGCCGCCACCGCCACCTCAGCCGCAGCAACCACCGCTGCCGCAGCAGCAGCATCAGCAGCTTTGGTCGGCGTCTGGGCTGGACTTGTTCGACCCGTGCGATCGGACGTGCATGCAGCGGCTGGATCAGATCATGAGCCGGAAGCCCAAGGTGGGAGAAGCATGAACAGATCCATGTATAGATCCGTGTTTAGATCCATGGATAGATCCATGAATTTATCCGTGTTTAGATCCAAGGATAGATACATGAATATATCCATGTATAGGGCTGGGGGGGGGGCTGCTGAGGAGCTGGGGGGGGGGGAGGCTGGATCAGATCATGAGCCGGAAACCCAAGGTTGAGGCACCAGGGCGGATAACAAGGGTGGGACAGGGTTCAGGATTTGAGTGTGTGTTTGGGGGGGGGGGGGGGGGCTGATGCGCTTTGGGGTTTGGGTCGGAGGGCGCCTAAAACCTACAGTACACACAAAAATAATGCCTCAGGGGTAGCCCCTAGCGCCCGCTTTGTGCCGGTCGCTCTCACGCCCCCCCCTGACTGCATCGAGTTTGGTGCGCCCACGGTCCCTCCGCTGCTGCAGGATGCTATCAGCTGTGCACCTGGCTCCAACAGGGTGGCGGCCGAGACCTTGGCACAAGGGATGGCTGACCTTGCCACCTCTCGCCTTGCCCCCCCTCCCTCTGTTGCATGACGCACTTCCTCAGCTGTGCACCTGGCTCCAAGAGGGTGGCGGTTGACCTTGGCACAAGGGATGCTTCCCCACTCATTTGCACAACACGACTTCTGGCCCTCCCCACATCTCCCGGCCCTCCCCGTCCCCCTGAGGCTATGCACGTCTCACATTCAACTCAAATCCCCCCACCCACGAACACATCCGAAGGCCAAAGCCTGCTTATCGGTCTGTCGGCGCTGTGTGACCGGGCCCTCCCCATACTGAGCCCTAAACCCTAAACCCTTAACCCTAAACACCAACCCCATATACCGAACCACGTACCCAGCAATTACACAAGTCCTCCAATCAAATGTCACAGCCACTCAGCACCGAAACGCATCCCAGACACAAGCAAGGTGGATGAAAAAAAATCAATCGTTGTTTCGCGCCAGCCGTGCCCTTTTCAAGGATTCCAAGACCGAGCATTGAATTGCCAAGATCCGTGGAACAACCGCTGCCTGCCACCCCTCCCCTCGTCCCTCCTCCCTCTGTTGCAGGATGCACGGCCTCAGCTGCGCAAGTGGCTCAAAGGGTTAAAGGGGTGGTGTCTGATCTTGCCATCCCTCACTTTTCCCCTCCTCCCTCTGTTGCAGGACGCACTCCCTCAGCTGCGCAAGTGGCTCAAGGAGGCCTTGAGGCAGGAGAAGCGGACAACCAGCGTGCGATCCAAGGCAGGAGCTGTACCGCTTGCTGAGCTGGCGGCGCTTGTGTCTGACCTGGCAGCAGTACAGCCTGCGGTGCGTTTGACCTGCGGTGCGGTCCCTGCTCAGTAGGTGTGCCCCCAGCGGCAACATTAACGGCGCGGATGTGGCTTTGGCCCAGGCTGCGCTGTTTCCTTAACTCTCACGCCACCTGCGGGGCGTAGCTTTCGTTATTTATTTCTGCCCCCAACCTCGCCCAAAGATTGATCGACACTTAGCCGGCGGCTTAGTTGCAGTGCCTGCTGTGCGAGCCCTCGTGGATGCAGGTCGCAGTGTAGCTGAATTGTAGCTGAATCGCGTGGATTAAACAACGTTGTAGCTGAATTGTGGCTGAAACACCCTAGATAAAAAGGTGGCATAGCCCCCTCCCCGCGTCACGAGGGGGGTGTTATCTTTTGTGTCAAGCGCCCAGTGCAGCAGCTGGACAGCTGGCTTCCTTACTCCACACTTTGAGCCCTACAAACCTGTGAGGCACAAAACCCCAAGCCCTTAAACCCTTGAACCCTGTGGGAGACAAAAGAATACGCCCATTGACCATGCAAGATAATAAATACATAAACACATACACCCTGGGGCGTGGATTAAGGAAGCCACCCCTTCGGCCGTAGCACTTGGTGGGCTACCAAAAAACTACGCCCATTAACCCTGCAAGACATAAACCCTGATCCCTTAAACCTTGTGTGACAAAACCCCTGGATCCTGCGGTGGGTGCAGGTGCCTGTAGCTCTTGAGGAAGGCGGTGCTTCCTTACCCTCCTCCATCTCCCCCGCCACCGCCTCGGGCGCTGCCGCCCCCATTGCCTGCGCCTGCCCGGCCCTGCGACACCGCGGGCTCCTGGCCCTGTCGTCTGTGATCGCCAAGTCGGCCGGCGGGCCGATGTTTGTGCGGTGGGTGCTTTGTGTCGTGTGGGCATGCGGTGTGTGCAGTGTGGAAGGCAGCTTCAAACTTGTTGGGAGGGGGTTGTGGGCTGGGTGTTTGTGCGGTGGGTGCTGTACTGCTGTGTCGTGCTGTGGACATGCTGTGCGTACAGTGTGGAAGGCAGCTTCATACTTTCTGGGAGGGGGCTGTGGGATGGCTGAATTGACATGCGGTGCGGTACATGGTAACGGCGCGGACGTGGCCTAGGCCCATGCTGCGTTGTTTCATTAACCCTTACGCTCCTGCGGGGCGTAGTTTTATTTATTTATTTCTGCGGTGTGTGCAGTGTGGAAGGCAGCTTCTTACTTGTTGGGAGGGGGCTGTGGGATGGCTGAATTGGCAGCTGTTAGGTTCAGGAGACTGTAGACCAACCGTTGCCCGAGGTTTTCAAAACGCCGTCCGCGTTATCAAAATGCCGTCCGTGTTATCAAATGTTTCCAGGTTCTGTGTTGGGGGTTGTTGCTGGATCGGGGGGCATGGATGACAATCAATACCGAATGTGGCAACGCCCGCAGCCAGGTTCATCACGAGGGAAGGCTAAGCGTAATTAACTGATGTATAAATAAATTGCATATAAATATAGTTTACCAGTATGTATAAAGAAATAATAACCGGTAATATATTTAAATACGGAAACAAGTGTGGGTTGAGGAGGCTGCCCATTGTGGGTGATGCATGGGATATGGGGCTACCATAGGGTAAACCGAAGTCAAGGACGTATTTCGTTGTTTTGATTGTTCTTCAGGGAGCTACGAAATCAATTGTAAAAATGTGTTTGACTGGAATGTTTCATGTTAAGGGGCAACGAATCAAAAAAAACGCCAGAACAGCAACTTTTTAAGCAACAACGAACTTCGAAAACAACAAAACACGTCCGTGACTACGGTATGCACGGTATCAGTGTACCTCAACCCCTACCTTTGTGATGAGGGTTTCAATCAGTGCTTTGCAATTACGCAAAAGAAACGGAAATTGGGTGAAATTAAGCATGGTCCCTTGCTGGTAAAAGTAGCTGGCCTTGTTTTGAATCAACAGTGGCTCAAGAAAGACTTATTAACGCAGCCACCATCATCAGGACTGTGGCAGCGCACGGGTTTAAATATGTTTTGTTGACCTGTTTGACCTAGGTGGGAGACATCCGCGGCTCTGGAGCGACAGGTCATGGCTTAACCCTAAACCTTAACCTCAAACCCTAAACTCTAAACTTCAACCCTGAACCTGAACCCCAATCCGTTAACTCTAAACCTTAACCCTAAACCCTGTTTGACCTAGGTGGGAGGCATCCGCAGCTCTGGAGCGGCAGGCCATGGCCATGATGCTGCAGGTAGGTGGGTGGTCTGAATCAGAGGTGTTGCAGGTGGTTGGTTGGTTTGTATCAAATGTGTTGCAGGTGGGTGCTTGGTGTTTATCAAAGTTGTTGCAGGTGGGTGGTTGGTTTGTATCAAAGTTGTTGCAGGTGGGTGGTTGGTGTTTAACAAAGGTGTTGCAGGTGGGTGGTTGGTGTTTAACAAAGGTGTTGCAGGTGGGTGGGTGGTGTGAATCCCAGATGTTGCAGGTAGGTCATTAGTGCGAATCACAGGTGTTGATGGAGGGTGGGTGGTGTGAATCACAGTTAAGTGAAACATGGCAGTACCTGCTTTGTGTAGCACAATTGTGCAGTGTGTGGCAGTACAGTGTTGGGAAGAACAGTGTGAGGCAGTACAATGTGTGGCAGTACAGTGGTGGAATGTACAGTGTGGGACAGTACAGTGTGTGGCAGAATGTGAGGCAGTACAGTGGTGGGATGTACAGTGTGGGACAGTACAGTGTGTGGCAGAACAGTGTGACACAGTACAGTGTGAGGCAGTATAGTGCTGGGATGAACAATGTGAGGCAGTACAGTGTGAGGCGACTGAAGTGTAGTGTCCCAGAGGTCGGAGCTTATGAAGCAAGCTCACCGAATGGAAATGCCTCGCCACTTCTAGTTTGAAATTGTACCCGACAATCGACAGCCCACCAGCCGTTAGCTTCTCCCCATGGTACCTTGTTTCCAGCCAGCCTTCCACCAGCTTGACCTTTCCCTCCTTTCCCTTCTACTCTTCACTCTGATCCTCCTTACCCTCATCCTCCCCCATTCTCTTCCTCACCCTCATCTCCCCCTTCATGCTCATCCTACTGCTCTCCCCATTTTTCATCATAACCCCCCTCATCTCCTCCCTCTTCCTCACCCTCATCTTCCTCCACTTCATATTCACCTTCATGCCCATCCTACAGCTCTCCCCACTTTTCATCATAACCCCCCTCTTCCTCCACCTCATCTCTTCCCTCATCATACCGCTCTCCCCACTTTTCATGATAACCCCCCTCTTCCTCCACCTCATCTCTTCCCTCATTGTACCGCTCTCCCCACTTTTCATGATAACCCCCCTCTTCCTCCACCTCATCTCTTCCCTCATCGTACAGCTCTCCCCACTTTTCATGATAACCCCCCTCTGCCTCCACCTCATCTCTTCCCTCATTGTACCGCTCTCCCCACTTTTCATCATCATCCCCCTCTGCCTCCTCAGGCCGGTGACGCTTCAGGACTGCAGCGGGCCCTAGTGGACGCCTTGACCAACGCGAAGGCGAACAAGGTTGGGGGGGGATGAGGCCTGGTTGCTTTTTGTACCTTGCATATCGTACCTTGCACATGGTTCTTTGTACCTCGTTCATTGCACATTTTACTTCACACATTGTACATAACGCCCCTGTACTTTATACCTTGAACCTTGTGCCTTGCACCCTGTACATCATACTTACACCTTGTACTTCGTACTTTGCAACTTGTACCTTGCACTTGCCCAAGCGCCCCCCTGCGCGCCTTGAGGCCAGATGCTGCCCTGCGTCCTCTCCCACACCCACATGCGCACAAACGCTCCCCTCCCCACCCCTCCTATCATTTCACTTTCACTTCCATCAGCCTTAACTGATTGGGGCCCACTGCTTGCCTCAGACGTGGTTCAGCCCTCACCGCTCAACTCACTGCCCTCCCCTTCCCTTTCACCCAACCTCGCCCCTCCTCCCTCCTCTCCCCTCCTCCCTCTCCTCCTTCCCTCCCCTCCTCACTGTCCTCCACGTTCTCCCCTCCACCCTCCTCCCTCTATTCACACCTCCTCACCGAGGGTCCCCACGCTCTCCCCTCCACCATGGCACCCTCCTCCCTCTATTCCCACCTCCTCCCCAAGGGGCCCCACGTTCTCCCCTCCACCCTCCTCATGGCTTGACTTGCTTCCTGTATGGCCTCGTCATCCCTAGTTGTTTGGTTCACACTTTCTTCCCTTGGCCTTCCAGTTATGTTTTTCGGTTGTCGTGTCTGTTGCCCCCCTAGTCTCCGGTTCTGTCCTCCGTGCGTGTTGAACTGTTCACCCGTTTCTTCTGTGTCTTTGCTGCTTTGAATTGGTTTTTGCCCCCGTGTTGCGTGTTTTAGGGTTTGGTTCTTGTGGCTAGTTTCCTACCGTTTCGATCTGCCTGGCCCTTACGCAAAAGGCTGGGGTTAAATGCGTTAACTTTGTGACAGCAACCCTCCTCCCTCTATTCTCACCTCTCTCACCAGGGTCCTCTGTGCGTGTCAGACGTCATGCAGCTGCTGCCCCTTATATACTCGCTTTGGCCCGATGCTGTGCCTCCTGGCTCCGGAGCCGTTTCCACGGCAGGCCCCTTTGCCGCCCAGGAGGAGCAGGAGCTGCAGCATGTGTGCGTGCAGGTATGAACATAGTGGGGAAGTGTGGAAATATGTGAGGCAGTGGCTCAGGAACCAGATTTTTGGCAGGCTCCTTTGCCGCTCAGGAGCTGCAGAGCACGTTTTCGTGCAGATGTGAACACGGTGGCGAAGTGTGGAAGGGTGCGACACAGTGACTCCGGAACCGGGTGATTGGCATGCCCATTTACTGCCCTGGAGAAGCAGGAGGTGCAGTGTACACACGCTTACTGGTATGAACATGGTGGGGAAGTGTGGATATGTGTGAGGCAATGGATATCGAGTTGGAGCAGTGGTGGGCACGTTAACCGCTTAGGCGGAGCTGGGCGTGGGGGTGGGGGTGGCAGTGTAGGGCTAGGTCTCAGGGTGAGGGTTTTGATCGCCTAGTCAATGTTTGGGGGGGAGAGTGTTGGGTTAGGGTCCCTGTCCCCCTCCTCAGCACCCACAGGCTGTCCTAGCCCAGCTGGCCGCGGTTAAGGTCCCAACCCGAAACCCGTGACCCCCTCTTGCACCCACGCGCTGTCCTACTCCAGCTGGTTGCAGCTTATGTCCTCACCCGAAAGCCTGCCCCCATCCCCCACCCTCTCCCCACCCCTTGCATCCACAGGCTGTCCTTGCCCAGCTGGCTGCGGCTGCCAAGGGCAAGTTGGAGGGGGCCAACCAGCTGGCTCTAGACTGTATAAACGACAAGACGCTGGCCAGGCTCAAACAGGTACGGAATGGGAGTATGATACGGCACAGGTTCTGCCGTATTGTATGATCAACGTAGCAATATGACTTTATGAGGCACAACACGGCACAGGTTCTGCCGTATTGTATGATCAACATAGCAAAATGACTATATGAGGCACAACACGGCACAGGTTCTGCCGAATTGTATGATCAACGTAGCAATATGACTATATGAGGCACAACACGGCACAGGTTCTGCCGAATTGTATGATCAACGTAGCAATATGACTATATGAGGCACAACACGGCACAGGTTCTGCCGAATTGTATGATCAACGTAGCAATATGACTATATGAGGCACAACACGGCACAGGTTCTGCCGAATTGTATGATCAACGTAGCAATATGACTATATGAGGCACAACACGGCACAGGTTCTGCCGAATTGTATGATCAACGTAGCAATATGACTATATGAGGCACAACACGGCACAGGGTCTGCCGAATTGTATGATCAACGTAGCAATATGACTTGCATGAGGCACAACACGGCACAGGTTCTGCCGAATTGTATGATCAACGTAGCAATATGACTATATGAGGCACAACACGGCACAGGGTCTGCCGAATTGTATGATCAACGTAGCAATATGACTATATGAGGCACGATACGGCACAGGTTCTGCCGAATTGTATGATCAACGTAGCAATATGACTATATGAGGCACAACATGGCACAGGTTCTGCCGTATTGTATGATCAACGTAGCAATATGACTATATGAGGCACAACACGGCACAGGTTCTGCCGAATTGTATGATCAACGTAGCAATATGACTATATGAGGCACAACACGGCACGGTCTGCCGGGTTGTACTACCAAGGTAACAAGATAAGGCACAATATGGCACAGGTTTAGCTGGATTGTACCACCAAGGTAGCAAAATAACCTGAACCCTGAATACCGGGTCCGCATGCAGACCTGAACCCTGAACCCCACACTTTTGCTCCCGAGGTATGGACCCGTCCTCTCCACACAATTCTATCTCCCCCCCTTGCCCCAGACCTGCTTGACAGGACCTGAGGGCCGATCAGCGGTACAGAAGGAGGTACGCTCCCTGCTACAATCGTACTTCACCCGGCTGCGGTACATCTCTCAGGTAAGCAGGGCATGGCGGCGTTTGGGGTGTGGCGGTGTGGTGGGAGGCTGGCCGAGTTTTTTTTTTTTTTGCAGACACACTTGCGTAAGGGACACAAGGTAGGGGTCCTAATGCTGTCGAGACGGTTGAGGGATCTGTTGAGGGTGTTGGTCAGGGAGTCGTGCAACAGCTGCTACGTAAAAACATCGGTGGATTGGTATACGGTCCGCCAAGAGTATCGCTTAGGGAGCACCGGAGCAGGACATCAGCCACTTTGCAAAGAGATTAGTGAAGGGTCCTGTTGAGGGCATTGCTTAAGGAGCACCGGAGCAGGACATCAGCCACTTTGCAAAGAGATTAGTGAAGGGTCCTGTTGAGGGCATTGCTTAAGGAGCACCGGAGCAGGACATCAGCCACTTTGCAAAGAGATTAGTGAAGGGTCCTGTTGAGGGCATTGCTTAAGGAGCACCGGAGCAGGACATCAGCCACTTTGCAAAGAGATTAGTGAAGGGTCCTGTTGAGGGCATTGCTTAAGGAGCACCGGAGCAGGACATCAGCCACTTTGCAAAGAGATTAGTGAAGGGTCCTGTTGAGGGCATTGCTTAAGGAGCACCGGAGCAGTACCAACAGCCACTTGGTAAAGAGATTAGTCAAGGGTCCTGTGTAAAAAAGGTCTCTAATTTCTTGGTATCGCTTAGGAAGCACCGGAGCAGTACCAACAGCTGCTCGGGAACTCGCTTCTAGAGCCAGCTTCAGCCGCCTTCAATACATAAATCCCTTAACCATTTATTGCTGCCACATTCGTATCTACCCGGTACTTACCCAGTATCTACCCGGTACGAACCCAGTATCTACCCAGTACGAACCCAGAGCATTTACGGGAATGCAGTTGCCTTAGTTTTCTTCACCCTGAATTGTAGCTGCCTCATGAGCCCTAAACGATGAACCCTAAATCCTGAACCTGTTGATGCTGATGCTGATGCTGATGATCCTGATGATCCTGATGCTGCTGCTGCTATTACTCCTTTTGCTGGGGCATCTCCTTATGCTGCTGCACCTGCTGCTGCTGCTCTAGCTTTGGTCCTGCTGCTGCTGCTTCTACTGCTGCTGCTCCTGCTGATACCACTGCTGTTGCTGTTGCTTCTGCTGCTCCTTCTACCGCACTGCTCCTACTCATGCTCCTGCTCCCACTGCTCCCACTGCTCCCACTGCTTCTGCTTCTGTAGACCCGGATCCCGTTGGATGAGCTGCGTCGTGTCACTTCCTCGGACGTGTTTTCCGACTCGCCCACTGCGGTGAACCCACTGCTGCGGCAGCTTGCCAGGCAGCTCCTTCAGAGAGGAGAGATTGCTGAGCTGGCACAGGTAGGCGGCCACGCTGCTGTGGTTTCACCCCAAACCCCGTCATACCGTATAGTTCAGGGCTCAGTGTCCTGGACTTTTGATTAAGGAAGGGTTTAGGGCTTTGGCTTGAGGACCAAGGGTTTAAAGCTTTTGGTCCAGGACTTACACTTTAGGGTTTGGGGTTCAGGGTTAGTGTGAACAACTCCCACTCACTCAGCCATGGAGAAGGATGCCTAGGGATCATGATCTGACCACTTAAACCCCAGGGCCAGGGCCATGCCGTTGCCAGCCTCCGCCCCCCCCCCCCTTCTCCTCCGACTGTGCCTTTGTCAGTCCAGCAGTCTCCTCTCTATCTTGTATCGCCCATTGCGTAGACGCACTTTCACGGCATGTTCGATTCAGTGTTGCTTTTCAGATGCTTACAGTCTGCTGGGTGCAAAGGTGGCGCAAGGGATTTGGGGCATGAGCTCAACTAAGTTCAACCGACTTCAACCGACTTACACCGAGCTCGACCCAGTCAAAACCATGTTCATCCGAGTCAAACCGAATTGTGCCGAATAAAATCAAGTTAAACCCAGTTAACCACCTTAATCTGAGTTTAACTGATCTAATATCAGTGGACATCCTAGCAGTGCTGTATGACCTGTCACCTCGATCATTTTTCCTTTAAGGGGGAGGGGGGTAGCTTTCAGTCTATCGCCCGATCTGGGATTGTTCACCTGCATTCCTGTCCTTGCCCTTCATGTCAGTGTCCGCACGCTGTTTGGTAACGGCGCGGACGCAGCCTAGGCCCATGCCGCGCTGTTTACTTAACTGTCACGCCCCTGGTGGGCGTACTTTTCTTTCGTTTGTTCGCACGCTGTTTGTGGACACAGAACCCATCCAGCGCTTCATAGCAGGAGGCGGACTGATGGACCCTTAAACTGGACATATTACATCACCACGTACAAAAGTTACATTTTGCCTTGCACCATCCAAAGAGGCTCGTTTTATAACATAGCCCTTGTACCAGCCCCAGCCCTAGCCCCAGCCCCTGGGACTGATGAACCATGAACTTGAACTTATCACAGACCACCAACTGGCCCACCCATTATTCAAAGTAAAAATGTATAACTGCCAGGATATCGTACCTATAACTACAATGTACCAATCATTCAAAAATTATCTCCTTTGCCATCCCCACACACAGCCTTCCACGGGCAGCTCGCTCTCTGGCCTGATCTCCAAGGGCCTGGGCCGCTTCATGGGGGTTGCGTCAGGAGGCCGCGGGCCTGTCAGGCAGAGCCCGTCCCAGAGCTCTGCCGTGCTTCTGTTTGTGGTCGGGGGCATTGGACTTGCCGAGGCCCGGGCTGTGCGCGCAGAGATCGAGCAGGCGCTGGCGGCGGCGGCGGGCGCAGGCGCAGGCGCGGCGGCGGCAGGAGCCCCGCAAGTGCTGCTGGGCGGCACTGCGCTGCTGACACCCCTGGACGTGTGCCGCCACTTGCTGGTTGTGCCTTGATTTGGAATCTTGAGGGTAGAGGCAAGTGCTCGATCAACGGGCAAGGGATGTGTCCACTACTCCACTGTCATGGTCATTCCCCATGTGGCCCAGCGTGGCCGAGCGTTCAGCAGGGTCCAGCACAGGGTATGCACTGTTATAAACTGTTAAGCACAAGTTGGCTTTCCGGGGTTCGATTGTTCTTGGTCTTGAACAAGGTGGCACGATACGGCATGATACGGCATGATGCGGCACAGTTGAGCCTGATGATGCTACCAAGGTCTTGAACATATGAACTCTGACCTGAGAGGTATTTGAAGAGGGATTCGAAGAGGGATCTATATGAGTGTATGGGATTCGTCACCAGACTTGAGAACCTGGCTTCTATGGTCGCTTGGTCAATGACATAAAACCTCTGGGCCATGCTAAAAAAGGCTCGGCCGCGTGGGCGCCCAACTGTCTCGTTGGAAGAAAAGAAACTTAAGTTAAGAGGGAAAGAAGGAGAAGAAAACAAAGGAAAGAACTACCCCCCCAAAGGAAAAGGCAGGCTGGAATAAACCTTGCCCCTCCTAAGCCTATTCCCCAAGAAGGCAAAGAAAAACAACGCAATGGGCGCTTGGTGTGCCATACCAGGGAGCATTCGACAGGCCCATCAGACATGAGTACATGACCCTTAAGTCAATAACGTTACACCTCTGGGCCCGCTCAAAGCTCGGCCGCGTGGGCGCCCAACTGTTCAGAAGGGAGAAAAGAAAAAACTAAAAGGAAGGGAGAAAGGAACAAACGGACATGACACTTAGGTATCACTATGGCATGGCTGCACCATGGCCCAGGCTGTGCATGGTAGCTGGAATTGAGCCCAGTTATTCCCTACCAGCCCCACGTGGCCGAGCGTTCAGCAGGGCCCAGCAGGTATGCACTGTTCTTAACTTGGGTATCACTCCTGCCGGGCTTGCTTTGCTTATGCCTGCAGGGTGTGGCGCCCTGTCCAATTATTGCATCGTTGCGTGTTAATACACACACCCATTTAACAAATACCGGCACAAGGGTTTAGGATATAAACCCTAAAGTACCGGCATAAGGGTTTGGGTTATGCACAGTTATAAACACCCATTTAACAAAGCGGGTAACTCAGGAGGTCTCCAGCCTTATAAGTGCGTCCCTCTACTACATGCCACTCCAATCAAGACAGCACCACAATTTGGCATACGTTCCAGCAGTAACGCATCCACGCAACATCATGTCTTGATTGGAAAGGTCCAGGCAGCGCAAATGTTAAGGGTCCGTCAACTTCAAGGTTTTACATGGCAAGATTTTTCAGCACAACCGATAAAATGTGTTAAACCGAGTGCTAAACACCAAACTATGGCGTGGCTACATCATGGTGCATGGTCGCTGGGATTGGCCTTCACCATTCCCTACCAGCCCCACGTGACCGAGCGTCCAGCAGGGCCCAGCGAGTATGCACCGTTCTAAAACAGTTAAAACTTAGAAACCTGTTTGTATGCGGCAGTATCTGGTGGGGAGGCGAGAGGTCCTAGCGAGGATAGTCAAGGGAGAAGGCACACGAGGAAATAAAGGAAAGCAAGTTCACCCTCTAAACAACAACACAAATAAAAAGGTCAGGCAAAATGCATCCCCTGCCCCTGAAGAGCCTTCCAAAAAACCAACTACAAGTTCCACAGAAACCAGGGCCTCCCACTCCTGTCTGTGGGCTATCCTTATACCTGTCTCGTTGGGAAGAAAACGGAAAGGAACTAGAGGCAAGGAAAGGAAATGAAAGGAAAGGAACTCCGTTTTAAGGCGTGGATTTGAGGATGGCAAAGTGTACTCACAGACTAGCCGCACTTCGCCCCTCGAGAGAGGGCCTGTGCCCTGTGCACCCGCAACCTATGCTAATGGCCTTATGGGGTCCCTTTTTATTCACTGGCCGATTCGCACACCAAGTGGTGCACTCGGGACCCTGTCGTTACTAGTCAAGGAAAGACAGCAAGGAGCACAAAAGACAAAGCCCCCCCAGAAAACGGAAAGGCACATCGAAGGATCCCCGTCCCAGAAAGCAAGAGAGAGACAAACGTACGGCTTGTTGGTGGTCCCACTCTTTCCAACAGCCTTTAGGATTGTAATGAGTAATGTGCACGTGTCTGCTACACCTGAGCCCCTTTTCCACCGGGCAGCGGCAGTTAACTTTCACCGCAAAAATCTTGTCGTCCGTCACCGACTGTAGCGGAGCAGAAGTCATGGACGAATCCCAGGCACTGCCATGTGAGCCGCAAGCGCCACCTGCCCTCATTCCCGAATCATCGGCGTCTCAGGCCGAACAAGAGGACGATCTCTCCACTCAGGAGCATGAGGCGGGTCCCTCCCCACAAGATTCAAATTGTGAAGAGGCGGACGTGCAGGACATCCCTATGGATGCAGGCGAGCGCAGCGACAGTGGCCTGCTGCCAGCGGCTGCTGAGGACGAATGTTCTTCCTCACATGGCGCCAATACTCATGGCCTGATCGCCGCTGAAGATTCAACTCTGTCAGGGAGCCTGCACGACAGTGGCGATCAATTTACCGCTTTAGATGCCGAAGTAGACCCGATCCCCCCCCGGGCGTCTCTTCCCCTCTCGCCATCCCTCTCGCAAGCAAGAAGCAGCGCAGGTTCAGTCGGCATGGTCTCAGGTGAGGATGACGACGGGTGGCCGGCAGCATATGTTAAGACAGTGTGCTTGTGTGTTCGCTTTCGCTGTCCTTCTTTGCCCCCAGATGGAAAACAACAAAACTTCGATCTTGCCAGGGAGGGTGTCGACGCTCCTCGATTCGTACTTTCTTGCGCACCTCATTGCGCCCAGCACCAGAGGCTCCTCCCAGACCTGATTGACCAGGACAGGCCGCCGATTATGACGAACTGATGATGGGCCGATGATCTCACATGGATGTCCTCACATGGACTTGGACGCTGCGCCATGCACCTCGCAGCACCGAAGGACCAGGCCAGGACATTGATTCTGATGATAGGCCGATGAAATCCCCTGGACTTGGACCTCACATGGTCTGATGGCCCCGCATGGATTGAAGGGACAAGTCAGTACATCACAGGAGGACGTGAGGCTTTTGGTTACGACAGATCTTTGCATGGCAGCCTACCTGCGCACCTGCCCGCACACCCAGCGGAGGACAGGCCAGAACCAGCCCTCCTGCCAGCCCTCCCTGCTGCCCGCCTGTCTGCAGAGGACAGACCAGCCCTGCCTGCCTGCCTGCCCGCATGCCCGCACACCCAGCAGTTGACAGGCCAGACCCAGCCCTCCCGCCTCACCTAGCCTGCCCGCCCATCGGCCCGGCAGCCAGCAGTATACAAGCCAGACCCAGCCCTCCCCTCTGCCTGCCTGTCTGCAGCGGACAAGCTAGCCCTGCCTGTCTTCCCTCACTCACTTACTCCCACTCGTCCGCCTGGATTGGACAATTTAGACATAACCCGCCTGCAAGCCCAGCTTGCCGCCCGCCCGTCTGCAGCGGACAGGCCAGCCCTGCCCGACTGCCTGACCAACCTCCCGCCTCACTCAGCCTGCCTGCCCGCCCGCCTACCTGCAGGCCCTCCCTGCTGCCCGCCTGTCTGCAGTGAACAGGCCAGAACCACCCTGCCTGCCTGCAAGCCCTTCCTACTGCCCGCCCGTCTGCAGCGGACAAGCCAGCCCTACCTGCCCGCCCGCCTGCCTGCAGCGTACAAGCCAGACCCTTCCCGCCTGCCAGCAGTATGAAAACCAGATCCTCTCTGCCTGCCAGCTCTCCCTTCTGCCCGCCCGTCTGCAGTATACAAGCCAGCCCTGCCCGCCCTCACGCCTGCCTGCAGCATACCAGTCAGACCAAGCCCGCCTGCAAGCCCTCCCTTCTGCCTGCCCGTCTGTAGAGGACAGGCCAGCCCTGCCCGCCTGTCAGCCCTCCCTGCTGCCTGCCCGTCTGCAGAGGACAGACCAGGCCCTGCCCACCTGCCTACCAGTCCGTTTTTCTTATCCTGCCTGCCTCCACGCCTGCCCACAGTTGACAGGCCAGTCCCTGCCCGCCTGCCTTCCCTCCCGCCATCCCGCTAGCCGCTTGCAGTAGACAGGCTAGACGCAGACCGCCTGCCTTCCCTCCCGCCTCACCTAGCCTGCCTGCCTCCACGCCTGCTTGCAGTTGACAGGCCAGTCCCTGCCCGCCTGCCTTCCCTCCCGCCATCCCGCTAGCTGTTTGCGGTAGACAGGCTACACCCAGACCGCCTGCCTGCCCTGCAGCCTCACCTAGCCTGCCTGCCTCCACGCCTGCCCACAGTTGACAGGCCAGTCCCTGCCCGCCTGCCTTCCCTCCCGCCATCCCGCTAGCCGCTTGCAGTAGACAGGCTACACCCAGACCGCCTGCCTGCCCTCCCGCCTCACCTAGCCTGCCTGCCTCCACACCTGCTTGCAGTTGACAGGCCAGTCCCTGCCCGCCTGCCTCCACGCCTGCTTGCAGTTGACAGGCCAGTCCCTGCCCGCTTGCCTTCCCTCCCGCCATCCCGCTAGCCGCTTGCAGTAGACAGGCTAGACCCAGACCGCCTGCCTGCCCTCCCGCCTCACCTAGCCTGCCTGCCTCCACGCCTGCTTGCAGTTGACAGGCCAATCCCTGCCCGCCTGCCCTCCCTTCCGTCCTCCCGCTAGCCGCTTGCAGTAGACAGGCTACACCCAGACCGCCTGCCTTCCCTCCCGCCTCACCTAGCCTGCCTGCCTCCACGCCTGCTTGCAGTAGACAGGCCAGTCCCTGCCCGCCTGCCTTCCCTCCCGCCATCCTGCTAGCCGCTTGCAGTAGACAGGCTAGGCCCAGACCGCCTGCCTGCCCTCCCGCCTCACCTAGCCTGCCTGCCTCCACGCCTGCCCGCAGTTGACCGGCCACCCTCTTCCCGCCTGTGCTCCCTCCCGTCCTCCCGCTCGTCCTCCCGCCCAGCTACAGTGGACCCGCCTGCCCCCGACCCAGAGGTCAAGCTGCCGAATCCCAAGCCAGGAACTCTGGACCTCCCGCCCTCCCCTTACGACGGCCTGCGCGCACCGCCGACCGTTCTTTTCCATGCGGACCGGAACGCGTCCCGGCAGAACCTGATTGGGGCAGAGCAGCTCGCGGCCCACTCGGCGTCATCGGCGCCCACAACGCCGTTGGCGAACAAGTGCTCGTACTACTCGACCCGGGGCCCGTTGTCGCCGAACCTGCATTTGAAACGACAGGTGCGCGTGGCCGCTCGTACCCTCAACCCTGAACCCACACTTGGCATGCACTCATACCCGTTGTCGCCTTTCACGAGCTCACAACTGGAGGTGCTCATGGTGGAGGATCGCTTAACAGAGAACCTTGTGCCCTAATCGGGAAGGTAGGGCCCGTTGCCGCAAAACCTTCCCATGTCAGTCAGGTGGGTGTGGTTGCTCAACCTGTAGCCCTTAACCCTGAACCCACACTTGGCATGCACCTCAACCTTTTGTCGCCAAACCCTCACATGAACGTCAGGTGGGCGGGGCCGCTCAACCTGGAGCCCTAAACCCTGCACCCCCACCTAGCAGCCCGTTGTCGCCCAACCTGCGCATGAAACGACAGATGCCTGTGGTCCCTTAACCTTGAACCCTAAACCTTGCACTCCCATACTGTCCAACAGCTGCATCCCCTTCACCTGTACTTGTCCCTCCCCCCCTTTTACAGACGGTGCCCCTGTCCACGATACTGTCCAACAGCTGTGATATCGCGTTGCTGGCCCGTGAGACGATTGTCCAGGAGCGGCACAACATTGACGCCATGGAGCACTTCATAATGATGAAACACGAAGCGGTGCGTGGAACGGGGGGGGACCACGGAACGGGATGCAGCGTGCTGACCAGCAAGGGTTTGGGGTATAGGGGGACCACAGAATGGGATGCGGCGTGCTGACCAGCAAGGGTTAAAGGGTTTAGGGGGACCACGGAACGGGATGCGGCGTGCTGACCAGCAAGGGTTCAAGGGTTTAGGGGGACCACGGAACGGGATGCGGCGTGCTGACCAGCAAGGGTTAAAGGGTTTAGGGGGACCACGGAACGGGATGCGGCGTGCTGTCCAGCAAGGGTTTGGAGTTAAGGGGGACACGGAACGGGATGCGGCGTGCTGACCAGCAAGGGTTCAAGGGTTTAGGGGGACCACGGAACGGGATGCGGCGTGCTGACCAGTAAGGGTTAAAGGGTTTAGGGGGACCACGGAACGGGATGCGGCGTGCTGGCCAGCAAGGGTTAAAGGGTTTAGGGGGACCACGGAACGGGATGCGGCGTGCTGACCAGCAAGGGTTAAAGGGTTTAGGGGGACCACGGAACGGGATGCGGCGTGCTGACCAGTAAGGGTTAAAGGGTTTAGGGGGACCACGGAACGGGATGCGGCGTGCTGGCCAGCAAGGGTTAAAGGGTTTGGGGGGACCACGGAACGGGATGCGGCGTGCTGACCAGCAAGGGTTAAAGGGTTTGGGGGGACCACGGAACGGGATGCGGCGTGCTGACCAGCAAGGGTTAAAGGGTTTAGGGGGACCACGGAACGGGATGCGGCGTGCTGACCAGCAAGGGTTCAAGGGTTTAGAGGGACCACGGAACGGGATGCGGCGTGCTGACCAGCAAGGGTTAAAGGGTTTAGGGGGACCACGGAACGGGATGCGGCGTGCTGACCAGCAAGGGTTAAAGGGTTTAGGGGGACCACGGAACGGGATGCGGCGTGCTGACCAGCATGGGTTAAAGGGTTTGGGGGGACCACGGAACGGGATGCAGCGTGCTGACCAGCAAGGGTTAAAGGGTTTAGGGGGACCACGGAACGGGATGCGGCGTGCTGACCAGCAAGGGTTCAAGGGTTTAGGGGGACCACGGAACGGGATGCAGCGTGCTGACCAGCAAGGGTTAAAGGGTTTAGGGGGACCACGGAACGGGATGCGGCGTGCTGACCAGCAAGGGTTAAAGGGTTTGGGGGGACACGGAACGGGATGCAGCTTGCTGACCAGCGAGGGTTAAAGGGTTTAGGGGGACCACGGAACGTGATGCGGCGTGCTGACCAGCAAGGGTTAAAGGGTTTGGGGGGACCACGGAACGGGATGCAGCGTGCTGACCAGCAAGGGTTAAAGGGTTCAGGGGGACCACGGAACGGGATGCGGCGTGCTGACCAGCAAGGGTTTGGAGTTAAGGGGGACAAGGAACGGGATGCGGCGTGCTGACCAGTAAGGGTTTAAGGGTTTAGGGGGATCACGGAACGGTATGCGGCGTGCTGACCAGCAAGGGTTTGGAGTTAAGGGGGACACTGAATGGGATGCGGCATGCTGACCAGCAAGGGTTAAAGGGTTTAGGGGGACCACGGAACGGGATGCAGCGTGCTGACCAGCAAGGGTTCAAGGGTTTAGGGGGACACGGAACGGGATGCAGCTTGCTGACCAGTACGGGTTGAAGGGTTTGGGGGGACACGGAACGGGATGCGGCGTGCTGACCAGCAAGGGTTAAAGGGTTTAGGGGGACCACAGAACGGGATGTGGCGTGCTGACCAGTAAGTGTTAAAGGGTTTAGGGGGACCACGGAACGGGATGCGGCGTGCTGACCAGTAAGGGTTAAAGGGTGTAGGGGGACACGGAACGGGATGCGGCGTGCTGACCTTCAAGGGTTTGGAGTTAAGGGGGACAAGGAACGGGATGCGGCGTTCTGACCAGTAAGGGTTAAAGGGTTTAGGGGGACCACGGAACGGGATGCGGCGTGCTGACCAGCAAGGGTTTGGAGTTAAGGGGGACACTGAATGGGATGCGGCATGCTGACCAGCAAGGGTTAAAGGGTTTAGGGGGACCACGGAACGGGATGCAGCGTGCTGACCAGCAAGGGTTCAAGGGTTTAGGGGGACACGGAACGGGATGCGGCGTGCTGACCAGCAAGGGTTAAAGGGTTTGGGGGGACACGGAACGGGATGCGGCGTGCTGACCAGCAAGGGTTCAAGGGTTTGGGGGGACACGGAACGGGATGCAGCTTGCTGACCAGTACGGGTTGAAGGGTTTGGGGGGACACGGAACGGGATGCGGCGTGCTGACCAGCAAGGGTTAAAGGGTTTAGGGGGACCACAGAACGGGATGTGGCGTGCTGACCAGTAAGTGTTAAAGGGTTTAGGGGGACCACGGAACGGGATGCGGCGTGCTGACCAGTAAGGGTTAAAGGGTGTAGGGGGACACGGAACGGGATGCGGCGTGCTGACCTTCAAGGGTTTGGAGTTAAGGGGGACAAGGAACGGGATGCGGCGTTCTGACCAGTAAGGGTTAAAGGGTTTAGGGGGACCACGGAACGGGATGCGGCGTGCTGACCAGCAAGGGTTTGGAGTTAAGGGGGACACTGAATGGGATGCGGCATGCTGACCAGCAAGGGTTAAAGGGTTTAGGGGGACCACGGAACGGGATGCAGCGTGCTGACCAGCAAGGGTTCAAGGGTTTAGGGGGACACGGAACGGGATGCGGCGTGCTGACCAGCAAGGGTTAAAGGGTTTGGGGGGACACGGAACGGGATGCGGCGTGCTGACCAGCAAGGGTTCAAGGGTTTGGGGGGACACGGAACGGGATGCGGCGTGCTGACCAGCAAGGGTTAAAGGGTTTAGGGGGACACGGAACGGGATGCGGCGTGCTGACCAGCAAGGGTTAAAGGGTTTAGGGGGACCACGGAACGGGATGCGGCGTGCTGACCAGCAAGGGTTAAAGGGTTTGGGGGGACCACGGAACGGGATGCGGCGTGCTGACCAGCATGGGTTAAAGGGTTTGGGGGGACCACGGAACGGGATGCGGCGTGCTGACCAGCAAGGGTTAAAGGGTTTGGGGGGACACGGAACGGGATGCGGCGTGCTGACCAGCAAGGGTTAAAGGGTTTAGAGGGACCACGGAACGGGATGCGGCGTGCTGACCAGCAAGGGTTAAAGGGTTTGGGGGGACCACGGAACGGGATGCGGCGTGCTGACCAGCATGGGTTAAAGGGTTTGGGGGGACCACGGAACGGGATGCGGCGTGCTGACCAGCAAGGGTTAAAGGGTTTGGGGGGACACGGAACGGGATGCGGCGTGCTGACCAGCAAGGGTTAAAGGGTTTAGAGGGACCACGGAACGGGATGCGGCGTGCTGACCAGCAAGGGTTAAAGGGTTCAGGGGGACCACGGAACGGGATGCGGCGTGCTGACCAGCAAGGGTTAAAGGGTTTAGGGGGACCACGGAACGGGATGCGGCGTGCTGACCAGCAAGGGTTAAAGGGTTTGGGGGGACACGGAACGGGATGCGGCGTGCTGACCAGCATGGGTTAAAGGGTTTAGGGGGACCACGGAACGGGATGCGGCGTGCTGACCAGTAAGGGTTAAAGGGTTTAGGGGGACCACGGAACGGGATGCGGCGAGCTGACCAGCAAGGGTTAAAGGGTTTGGGGGGACACGGAACGGGATGCGGCGTGCTGACCAGCAAGGGTTCAAGGGTTTAGGGGGACCACGGAACGGGATGCGGCGTGCTGACCAGCATGGGTTAAAGGGTTTAGGGGGACACGGAACGGGATGCGGCGTGCTGGCCAGCAAAGGTTAAAGGGTTTAGGGGGACACGGAACGGGATGCAGCGTGCTGACCAGCAAGGGTTAAAGGGTTTGGGGGGACACGGAACGGGATGCGGCGTGCTGACCAGCAAGGGTTAAAGGGTTTAGGGGGACACGGAACGGGATGCGGCGTGCTGACCAGCAAGGGTTAAAGGGTTCAGGGGGACACGGAACGGGATGCGGCGTGCTGACCAGCAAGGGTTTGGAGTTAAGGGGGACAAGGAACGGGATGCGGCGTTCTGACCAGTAAGGGTTAAAGGGTTTAGGGGGACCACGGAACGGGATGCGGCGTGCTGACCAGCAAGGGTTTGGAGTTAAGGGGGACACTGAATGGGATGCGGCATGCTGACCAGCAAGGGTTAAAGGGTTTAGGGGGACCACGGAACGGGATGCAGCGTGCTGACCAGCAAGGGTTCAAGTGTTTAGGGGGACACGGAACGGGATGCAGCTTGCTGACCAGTAAGGGTTGAAGGGTTTGGGGGGACACGGAACGGGATGCGGCGTGCTGACCAGCAAGGGTTAAAGGGTTTAGGGGGACCACAGAACGGGATGTGGCGTGCTGACCAGTAAGTGTTAAAGGGTTTAGGGGGACCACGGAACGGGATGCGGCGTGCTGACCAATAAGGGTTAAAGGGTGTAGGGGGACACGGAACGGGATGCGGCGTGCTGACCAGCAAGGGTTTGGAGTTAAGGGGGACAAGGAACGGGATGCGGCGTTCTGACCAGTAAGGGTTAAAGGGTTTAGGGGGACCACGGAACGGGATGCGGCGTGCTGACCAGCAAGGGTTTGGAGTTAAGGGGGACACGGAACGGGATGCGGCGTGCTGACCAGTAAGGGTTTAAGGGTTTAGGGGGATCACGGAACGGTATGCGGCGTGCTGACCAGCAAGGGTTTGGGGTTTAGGGGGACAAGGAACGGGATGCGGCGTGCTGACCAGTAAGGGTTTAAGGGTTTAGGGGGACCACGGAACGGGATGCGGCGTGCTGACCAGCAAGGGTTTGGAGTTAAGGGGGACACGGAACGGGATGCGGCGTGCTGACCAGCAAGGGTTAAAGGGTTTGGGGGGACACGGAACGGGATGCGGCGTGCTGACCAGCAAGGGTTAAAGGGTTTGGGGGGACACGGAACGGGATGCAGCGTGCTGACCAGCAAGGGTTAAAGGGTTTAGGGGGACCACGGAACGGGATGCGGCGTGCTGACCAGCAAGGGTTAAAGGGTTTAGGGGGACCACGGAACGGGATGCGGCGTGCTGACCAGCAAGGGTTAAAGGGTTTAGGGGGACCACGGAACGGGATGCGGCGTGCTGACCAGCAAGGGTTAAAGGGTTTGGGGGGACCACGGAACGGGATGCGGCGTGCTGACCAGCATGGGTTAAAGGGTTTAGGGGGACCACGGAACGGGATGCGGCGTGCTGACCAGCAAGGGTTAAAGGGTTTAGGGGGACACGGAACGGGATGCGGCGTGCTGACCAGCAAGGGTTAAAGGGTTTGGGGGGACCACGGAACGGGATGCGGCGTGCTGACCAGCAAGGGTTCAAGGGTTTAGGGGGACACGGAACGGGATGCGGCGTGCTGACCAGCAAGGGTTCAAGGGTTTGGGGGGACACGGAACGGGATGCGGCGTGCTGACCAGCAAGGGTTAAAGGGTTTAGGGGGACACGGAACGGGATGCGGCGTGCTGACCAGCAAGGGTTAAAGGGTTTAGGGGGACCACGGAACGGGATGCGGCGTGCTGACCAGCAAGGGTTAAAGGGTTTGGGGGGACCACGGAACGGGATGCGGCGTGCTGACCAGCATGGGTTAAAGGGTTTAGGGGGACCACGGAACGGGATGCGGCGTGCTGACCAGCAAGGGTTAAAGGGTTTAGGGGGACACGGAACGGGATGCGGCGTGCTGACCAGCAAGGGTTCAAGGGTTTAGGGGGACCACGGAACGGGATGCGGCGTGCTGACCAGCAAGGGTTAAAGGGTTTGGGGGGACCACGGAACGGGATGCGGCGTGCTGACCAGCAAGGGTTTGGAGTTAAGGGGGACAAGGAACGGGATGCAGCGTGCTGACCAGCAAGGGTTAAAGGGTTTAGGGGGACCACGGAACGGGATGCAGCGTGCTGACCAGCAAGGGTTAAAGGGTTTAGGGGGACCACGGAACGGGATGCGGTGTGCTGTTCAGCGAGGGCTTAGGGTCTAGGGGGATACGGAACGGGATGCAGTGTGCTGATCAGCAACATCCCGGTCAGCTGTAGATCTGTATCTACTTGCATATGGATTTAGAACTGGATCCTGCGTATTGTGTGGTTCACAAGGGTTCAATGCATCCAACCCATATAGCATTTATAGGCCATTCGCCATTCGGGCATTGCGAGCATGGTGAACTGGAAGAGCATGGGGTAAACCTTCAAAATCCTAGAGTATCTCGGGGGCATGGGGGGGGCAGGGTTGGTTGAACCTAGGAATCTGATCATACCTTAGGGTGGACGGGGTGGGTCAGGGTGGGTTTGGGGTTTCCAACTGGGTATGAGCAGATCTAGCTCAAACAACACTGATCAGTTGGGCCTTAACCCTGCGTGACTGGCCGAAAGGTTGACCAGCCAGAGTAGTGCAAGAGGTGCAAGAGGTAGCATGGTCAAATCCAAGAAAGGGCGCATGTTCCGTGTTGTGAGACCTTTGTTTCAGGTTTAGGGTTTAGACCTTACACCCTACACCCTACACCCTAAAATACAAGAAGGGACGCATGATGTTCAGTGTTGTGGGACTGTGCGGTGGTTAAGTGGTACTGTGAAGTATGGAGCTTTCCAGTCGTTTCCAGACAGTAATTTCTTGGGAGGCACTTCACAGCCGACCTCTATATTTTTCTTTAGAACCGACCCTAGGGAGTGCACCTCTGCCTCACACCCGCCTGAGCAGGCCGCCAGGCGCAGCGACAGCACGCTCTAGGAGCTGTCCCGCCTCGTTTCCGGCACGGCCACCCTGTAATGTATACCTTTATTTTGAATCCACCCCAATAAGTGCACCTCAGCCTCACACCTCTGCATCACCTGAGCAGGCCGCCAGACGCTGCGACAGCACGCTCTAGGAGCTGTCCCGCCTTGCATCCGGCACGGCCTCCCTGTAATGCATATGTTTATTTTAAATCCACTCTAATAAGTACACCTCTGCCTCACCCCCGCCTGAGCAGGCCGCCCGGCGCCGCGCTGGCACACTCGGTTCCGGCTTGATCCCCACGGGGGTGTCGACGCTCTCATCCAGCCAGGCGATCTGTCCGGTCGAGTGCATGAAGTGCGCGGCTCGCTCGCTCTCCTGCAGTATCCCCTTCCCAACCGAGGCGTGGATAGGGGCCCAGTCGCCCAAGAAAGAGGTGTGTGAGAGACACAGCCCCCCCTTCTGTTGATCACTCTTTCTGCTCATCACTCTTTTTATTTATCACTCTTCTGCCCAACACTCTTTCCTCAGTATTCCTTTGTAAGCTTGCATGCTTGATTGTGCGCCTTTTGTGTGCCATGGCCAGGTGTGTCAGTGATTTCTGACTGGGTATGAGCAGATCTAGATCCTTTGATGTGCCAGGGCCACTGCCGTCCAAGGTATAGCTTTCCCCTTGTCATATTGCCGCTGTACAAGGTGTTGCTTATTTCTTGGTAGAGTACCGCCATCTGCTGCCTGCTCTTTGAAATATAATGAGGACTGCGGCCATAATGCACGCCAAACAGCATGTCATTCCCCCCCCACCCCCCCGCATTGATGTAGTCCTGTGACCAGGCCTGTCGCTACCTGGCCTAAGCAGAAGACTTGTGACTGTGTCAGCAAAGTACCCAACTAACTGCGTCCTGCCTGCCTGTCCTCCCAACTAACTGCGTCCTGCCTGCCTGTCCTCCCACCCATCTGACTGCGTCCTGCCTGCCTGCCCACCCTCCCATCTGACTGCGTCCTGCCTGCCTGCCCTCCCATCTGACTGCGTCCTGCCTGCCTACCCTCCCATCTGACTGCGTCCTGCCTGCCTGCCCTCCCACCCATCTGACTGCGTCCTGCCTGCCTGCCCTCCCATCTGACTGCGTCCTGCCTGTCTGCCCTCCCATCTGACTGCGTCCTGCCTGCCTGCCCTCCCATCTGACTGCGTCCTGCCTGCCTGCCCACCCACCCATCTGACTGCGTCCTGCCTGCCTGCCCTCCCACCCAACTAATTGCGTCCTGCCTGCCTGCCCTCCCACCCAACTAATTGCGTCCTGCCTGCCTGCCCTCCCACCCAACTAATTGCGTCCTGCCTGCCTGTCTGCCCACCGACCCACCTTGCTCAGTTGTACATGACTGAGATCCAGCTACTAGAGCAGCAAAAGGCGGCGTTGAGCATGCGCAGAGCCCTAGCATTTTCAGGAACGTTGGCATGCCCGGTGGAGAGGAAGCTCAAGGCAGAACGGGCAATGGTGAGGGGGGAGTGGAAGTGGTCTAAACCCTCAACCCTAAACCCAGAACCCAGAACGGGCACTGGTGAGGGGGATGTGCTAGTGGCCTAAACCCTTAACCCAGAACGGGCACTGGTGAGGGGGATGTGCTAGTGGCCTAAACCCTTAACCCAGAACGGGCACTGGTGAGGGTGGATTCAAGGGAGGATTCAAGGGAGGGGGGAGCACGGGTCTGTACGGTGGAGTGGAGACTTGAGGCAGTGTGGGTGTTGGTGAAGGAGGAGAGAGAAGTGAAGAAGTGGAAAGGTGGGGGAGGGGAAGGGAGGAAGTATAAGGGAGGGAAGATCTGAGAGGGATGGAGGTGGTGCAAAGGAGGGTGGAGGTGCAAGGGAGGGAGGAGCTGGGAGGGACGAACTCAGGCCTACAAAGGTCTGAGTAGAGACTCGAGGCAGAGCGGGTGCTGGAGAGGGGGGAGCGGAGGAGGGGGATTGTGGCTTGGAGTAGCATCCACTCATCCAGTCGTTGGCCGAAGCAGAAAGCCCCCCTGCCTGAAACCTTGTAGGCCTGTGCTCCTCCCTCCCGGCTCTCCCTCCCATTGTACCTCCTCCCTCCCAGCTCCTCCCTCCCAGTTTCTCCCTCCCTTGTACCTCCTCCCTCACCAGCACCCGCTCTGCTCCAAGCCCCCCTGCCTGTATGCCTGGATGTAAACGCATTGTGGTTAAGGCAATGCCGAGATCAGATTGTATATTGGATGCGATGGTCACGGCGCGGAAGAGGCCTTGGCCCATGCCCGCGTTGTTTCCTGAACCCTCAACCCCCTTCGGGCTGTAGTTTTCTTTTAATGTATTGGATGTGTGAAGATCGGATTGAGCCTCACAAGGACATGCGGTGTGCAAATGCAAACATCTCTTTTGAAGGTCTGTGCCGAGCAGTGATTCATCTTGGCATCATGACCATTTCCAACAGTGTCCAGAGACTTGGCGTGCTCCAGCTGAATTGTGGTTCAAACGCCCTGACATGCGGTTTGCAATGCAAATAACGTTTTTGAAGGTCTGTGCGGAGCAGAGAGTGCATCTTGGTCTCATAACCATTTCCAACATAATTGGATTCACGGAGCTCTCGGATTGAGCCCCCCACGTATAAGGACCCAGTGGCTCATGGTGTGTCAGCATGCAGCACTTGAAAGCGCAATGAGCTGATTAGTACAAGACACGTCGCAAGTCCTCGAACCTGGAAAACAGAACGGATTTCTTGCCCCATGCTTTTTCCTCCGCCACCTATACCCTTCTCCTTTCCCCCCTGCTTGGCGTGCTCCGAAACCGTGACTGCTTCTGCTCTCCGCAGGCCACAGCTTACGATAAGGTTGAACAGAGGCGACAGGACCAGGCGGGACGCCAGCAGGCCGTGGACGAGCGCAGCGTGCGGCTGCTGCAGGAGCTCGAGACTCAGAGGGCACGCTGCATGAGCGCACGGGCGGAGAACAAGGTGGGTGCATGAGCGCACGGGCGGAGAACAAGGTGGGTGCATGAGCGCACGGGCGGAGAACAAGGTGGGTGCTTCTAAACCCTTATTTGTTGAAGGGATGAATACCCACGTGCGTGCGTGCGTCCATCCGTCCGTCCCAAATAGAAATGCAGAATATGGACCCGCGTTTGACAGCGTGTGCGTGATCAATCGCGGGTATAACAAAGATGTGTTCCCTTCCAAATCTGATCGTTGGTTCGGCCGGGTCGACAGATTTGCACATGTCGGGCTTTTGAAAACTGTTTGCAAAAAGCCGACATGGGATGTGAGGGTTCGGGGTTGGTTCTAGGTTAAACACTTGAGCTTAACCCCACACCCTGACCTTTAACACTTAAGCTAAACAGTCAATCCTGACCTCCAACACTGGAGCTTGACCCTAAACCCATACTATAAACACGTATGCCTGACCCTAAATCCTCACCTTAAATACTTGTGCAACCGTAAACACTTGAGCTAAATCCCAAACCCTAATCTTTTGCGCTTGAGCTAAACCCTAAACCCTAACATTCAACACTTGACCTTAACCCGTAACCCTATCCTACAACACTTGAGATAAACCCTGAACCCTAACATTTAACACTTGATATACACCATAAACCCTCACCTTGAACACTTGAGCTGACCCCAACATGTAGCACTTGAGCTACACCCTTATCCCTAACCTTTCACACTTGAGCTCAACCCTAAACCATAACATTCAACACGTGAGCTTAACCCTAGACCCTAACATTAAACACTTGAGATAAACCCTGGCCCCTAACTTCACCCACTTTGGTTAAACCCTAAACCCTAACCTTGAACATTTGAGCTCAAGTCTAAACCCTAGCATTTAACACTTGAGCTTAACCCGTATCCCTAA
Source organism: Limnomonas spitsbergensis (assembly GCA_037349105.1). Taxonomy (NCBI): domain Eukaryota; kingdom Viridiplantae; phylum Chlorophyta; class Chlorophyceae; order Chlamydomonadales; genus Limnomonas; species Limnomonas spitsbergensis. The sequence goes on along the minus strand of JAYJMM010000101.1, from coordinate 1,044,545 downwards.
CCTGTTACCTTTGAGCTAAAGGCATGACCAGATGACAGCAGAGGTGCCACAGACACCCAAACCTTGAACCCTAAACCCTGAACCTGGAACCCACAATCTAAAGCCTCCGACACTTCCCCCTTCGACACATAAGCGTTCACCTTCCACACCGAACCTCACACTTTCAACACTTGCACCTCAATCCAGGATCAGAAGATAGCTGAGGCCCAGCAGAAGCACGAGGAGCTCTATCTAGCATATATGAACCATCAGGCAACAGGGCTGCGGGGCTCATCCCAGGTGAGCATGATGAAACCCCTAAACCCTAAACCCTAAACCCTAAGCATACGTGAATCATCAAGCAACAGGGCTGTGGGGCTCATCTCAGATGAGCATTATGATGGGCAGGGGGGGGTAAGGGAACAGGTGGGTGCGGGGCTCATCCCAGGGGGAGAAGGAGGCTCATCAGGGTGAGAAGGGGGCAGGTGGGTGCACATGGAGTGTGTGTGTGTGTGGGGGGGGGGGTAATTGCTGTCGTTTCTGGCACTGTGAATGTGGATAGTGAGAAGGGGGGAAGGGGGCGGGCGGGCAGAGTGGGGGGGAGAAGGGAACAGGTGGGTGCGGGGCTCATCCCAGGGGGGGAAGGGGGCTCATCTGGGGGAGAAGGGGGCAGGTGGGTGCACATGGAGTGTGTGTGTGTGGGGGGGGGGTAATTGCTGTCGTTTCTGGCACTGTGAATGTGGATATTGAGAAAGGGGAGAAGGGGGCAGGTGGGTGCACACGGAGGGGGGGGTGGGGAGCATGAATGGCTGTCGTTCCTGGCACTGTGAATGTGGATAATGAGAAGGGGGGAAGGGGGCAGGTAGGTGCACACGGAGGGGGTGGGGTGGGGAGCATGAATGGCTGTCGTTCCTGGCACTGTGAATGTGGATAATGAGAAGGGGGGAAGGGGGCAGGTGGGTGCACACGGAGGGGGTGGGGTGGGGAGCAGGAATGGCTGTCGTTCCTGGCACAGTGAATGTGGATAATGTGAAGGGGGAGAAGGGGGGCGGGTGGGCGGTGAGGGCAGGGTACATGCTGGCGTGCACGCAAACTAGCAGGCAACCGCCCCTAACCTCAAACCGTGCCTCTTTTTCTACTGCTCCTTATTTCCAACCACCCCTTGCTTCCAACCAACCAGCAACTGCCAACTTCTTCCACCTGCTGTTTATTGTCAACCGCCCTTGGCTTCCAACCGCCTCTGGCCTCCAACCGCCCTGTTCTTCCAGGTGCTTGTTGTGTTCAACTACCTCTGGCCTCCAACCGCCCTGTTCTTCCAGGTGTTTGTTGTGTTCAACTGCCTCTGGCCTCCAACCGTCTCTCTTGGCGAGGGAGGACTGTCGTTTCTACTGTTTTTTTATTAAGGTTCCCCTGGCCTGCATGGTCGGGGGCGACCATGCTGAAGATTTCCCTGGAAAAGAATAAGTGGTTTTGAACCCCTCATGTAGATGTCCCCGACCCGCTTGGAATTCAGCTCCTGTTTAATATCTACGACCCTTGGCCTCCAACCGCTCCTGGTCTCCAACCGCTCCTGGCCTCCAACCGCTCCTGGCCTCCAACCGTCCAACAGTTTTTAACCATTCGTGTAGATGTCCCCGACCCGCTCTGAGTTCAGCCGCACCAGCGCCCTCGACCGTTTCCGCGTGCGCGAGGTGCTTGTGCACGAGCGGGCTGCGATATTCAAGAAGCAGCAGCAGCAGTACCTGGACCAGAAGAGGGAGAAGCTGGAGCATGCCACCGCACGCGCTTGCAGCGCAAAGTGAGCAAAAAACATGTTTTTAGATTAAATGATTTAAAAGGGAGGGGGGGGGGTCTTATAGTGTGTGGTGGGGGGAGAGAGAGAAGCTGGAGCATGCCACTGCACGCGCTTGCAGCGCAAGGTGAGCGAAACCATGATTTGGGGGTGAAAATGACCGTACTAAAAAAGTAGGAGGGGTGTTAGTGTTTGGTGGGCGGAGAGGGAGAAGCTGGAGCATGCCACTGCACGCGCTTGCAGCGAGAAAAAACATGTCTTCTGATGCAGGGAGGTGGGGCAAGAGCAACGCAAAGTGTGAACTGCTTTTTGTTTGCTGGGGGGAAGGTTTCAAAATGTTGATGAGGGGTGGAAGAATTGGCCCTTTCATCCGCCCGCACTGGGAATTTCCCGGGTGGGCTAAGTGCTATGTGTGTGTGGGGGGGGTGGGCAGGGAGGTGATTGACTCTAAATACGCAGGAGGGAGGAGGGGGGGCATGAGGGATGCAAAGTACGTTTCAGGTGGGTTTGGGGGACGATGTGTTGTGATCCGGGTACTAACTGTGTTCTGGGTGAGGAGGAATTGGGGGATCGGGGGATTGGGGGGGAGGGCACAGAGGGCTGAAGGACAAGACGAGGGGAGGGGGGGGCATGAGGGAGGGAGGGGGCATGAGGGGGCAAAGTCATTAGCGAAGCTAATAAGCAAAAGATTGCCCTAAAGAACAAAAAGAAGGTAAACCTTACCTTAAACCTCCTCGAGTGCTTCATTGGGTGGGGAGACAAGGGGTTGTGATGGGCACGCAGTCTGTTTTGGAGGAGGAGGTATGCGGGGTTTGGGGAGGGGGAGGGCACAGAGGGCTAAAGGACGAGGGGAAGGGAGGGGGGGGGGGGCATGAGGGGGCAAGGAATGTTTCATTGGGTGGGTAGACAAGAGGTTGTGATGGGCTCGGACTCTGTCTGGGGAGGAGGTATGCGGGGTTTAAGTAGGGAGAGGGCACAGTGCGGTTGTAGGGTTCAGGGTTCTAAGTCAAAGGTTTTTGGACAGAAGGACAGTACGAGGGAGCGGGTGGGCGGGAGGATATTTGTCTACCTCGAGCCGCATGAGTCAATAATCCGTGTTCTCAAAACCTGTCCTTTATCCGGATGCGTAGGAACCAGCGGATCAGCGACAACCAAAAGTGCCTGGCAGAGTACAACAACGCGCGGTTCTGCCAGATGGGGAGCAACAGCGCAGCCAATGTGGGTCAGGGGGGCATCGTGGTGACAGTGGTGGGCTGCATGGTGGTGGTGGTGGTGGGCTGCATGGTGGTGATAGCTGTGGGCTGCATGGTGGTGGTAGTGGCGGGCTGTAAAGTGGTGGTAGCGGTGGGCTGCATGGTGGTGGTAGTGGTCGGCTGCATGGTGGTGGTAGTGATGGGCTACATGGTGGTGGTAGCGGTGGGCTGCATGGTGGTGGTAGTGGTGGGCTGCATGGTGGTGGTAGTGGTGGGCTGCACAGTGGTGGTAGTGGTGGGCTGCATGGTGGTGATAGTGGTGGGCTGCATGGTGGTGGTGGTGGTGGGCTGCATGGTGGTGGTAGCAGAGGGCTGCATGGTGGTGGTAGCGGTGGGCTGCATGGTGGTGGTAGTCGTGGGCTGCATGGTGGTGTTGGTGTTGGTGGGCTGCATGGTGGTGGTAGTGGTGGGCTGCATAGTGGTGGTAGTGGTAGGCTGCATGGTGGTGGCAGTGGTGGGCTGCATGGTAGTGGCAGCGGTGGGCTGCATGGTAGTGGTAGTGGTGGGCTGCATGGTGGTGGTGGTGGTGGGCTGCATGGTGGTGGTAGTGGTGGGCTGCACAGTGGTGGTAGCGGTGGGCTGCATGGTGGTGGTAGTGGTGGGCTGCATGGTGGTGGTAGTGGTGGGCTGCATGGTGGTGGCAGTGGTGGGCTGCATGGTAGTGGCAGCGGTGGGCTGCATGGTAGTGGTAGTGGTGGGCTGCATGGTGGTGGTGGTGGTGGGCTGCATGGTGGTGGTAGTGGTGGAGGGTTATGTTGGTGGTAGCGGTGGGCTGCATGGTGGTGGTAGTCAGGGGCTGTATAGTGGTGGTGGTGGTGGTGGGCTGCATGGTGGTGGTAGTGGTGGGCTGCGTGGTGGTGGTAGTGGTGGGCTGCATGGTGGTGGTAGTGGTGGGCTGCATGGTGGTGGTAGTGGTGGGCTGCATGGTGGTGGTAGTGGTGGGCTGCATGGTGGTGGTAGTGGTGGGCTGCATGGTGGTGGTAGTGGTGGGCTGCATGGTGGTGGTAGTGGTGGGCTGCATAGTGGTGGTAGCAGTGGGCTGCATGGTGGTGGTAGTGGTGGGCTGCATGGTGGTGGTAGTGGTGGGCTGCACGGTGGTGGTAGCGGTGGGGTGCATGGTGGTGGTAGAGGTGAGCTGCCCGGTGGTGGTGGTGGTGGGCTGCATGGTGGTGGTAGTGGTGGGCTACATGGTGGTGGTAGTGGTGGGCTGTAAAGTGGTGGCAGCAGAGGGCTGCATGGTGGTGGTAGTGGTGGGCTGCATGGTGGTGTTAGTGTTGGGCTACATGGTGGTGGTAGTGGTGGGCTGCATGGTGCTGGTAGTGGTTGGCTGCCCGGTGGTGGTGGTGGTGGGCTGCATGGTGGTGGTGGTGGTGGTGGGCTGCATGGTGGTGGTAGTGGTGGGCTGCATGGTGGTGGTAGTGGTGGGCTGCATGGTGGTAATAGTGGTGGGCTGCATGGTGGTGGTAGCAGTGGGCTGCATGGTGGTGGTAGCAGAGGGCTGCATGGTGGTGGTAGTGGTTGAGGGTTATGTTGGTGGTAGCAGTGGGCTGCATGGTGGTGATAGTCGGGGGCTGCATAGTGGTGGTGGTGGTGGTGGTGGTGGGCTGCATGGTGGTGGTAGTGGTGGGCTCCATGGTGGTGGTAGTGATGGGCTGCATGGTGGCGGTAGTGGTGGGCTGCATGGTGGTGGTAGCAGTGGGCTGCATGGTGGTGGTAGTGGTGGGCTGCATGGTGGTGGTAGTGGTGGGCTGGATGGTGGTGGTAGCGGTGGGCTGCATGGTGGTGATAGTGGTGGGCTGCATGGTGGTGGCAGGTTTGGGCTGCATGGTGGTGGTAGCAGTGGGCTGCATGGTGGTGGTAGTGGTGGGCTGCATAGTGGTGGTAGTGGTGGGCTGCATGGTGGTGGCAGGTTTGGGCTACATGGTGGTGGTAGCAGTGGGCTGCATGGTGGTGGTAGTGGTGGGCTGCATGGTGGTGGTAGTGGTGGGCTGCATGGTGGTGATAGTGGTGTGCTGCATGGTAGTGGCAGCGGTGTGCTGCATGGTGGTGGTAGTGGTGGGCTGCATGGTAGTGGCAGCGGTGGGCTGCTTGGTAGTGGTAGTGGTGGGCTGCATGGTGGTGGTGATGGTGGGCTGCATGGTGGTGGTAGTGGTTGAGGGTTATGTTGGTGGTAGCGGTGGGCTGCATGGTGGTGGTAGTCGGGGGCTGCATGGTGCTGGTGGTGGTGGTGGGCTGCATGGTGGTGGTAGTGGTGGGCTGCATGGTGGTGGTAGTGGTGGGCTGCATGGTGGTGGTAGTGGTGGGCTGCATGGTGGTGATGGTGGGCTGCATGGTGGTGGTAGTGGTGGGCTGTATGGTGGTGGTAGCATTGGGCTGCATGGTGGTGATAGTGGTGGGCTGCATGGTGGTGGCAGGTTTGGGCTGCATGGTGGTGGTAGTGGTGGGCTGCATGGTGGTGGCAGTGGTGGGCTGCATGGTAGTGACAGCGGTGGGCTGCATGGTAGTGGTAGTGGTGGGCTGCATGGTGGTGGTGGTGGTGGGCTGCATGGTGGTGGTAGTGGTGGAGGGTTATGTTGGTGGTAGCGGTGGGCTGCATGGTGGTGGTAGTCGGGGGCTGCATAGTGGTGGTGGTGGTGGTGGGCTGCATGGTGGTGGTAGTGGTGGGCTGCATGGTGGTGGTAGTGGTGGGCTGCATGGTGGCGATAGTGGTGGGCTGTATGGTGGTTGTAGCATTGGGCTGCATGGTGGTGGTAGTGGTGGGCTGCATGGTGGTGATAGTGGTGGGCTGCATGGTGGTGGCAGGTTTGGGCTGCATGGTGGTGGTAGTGATGGGGGATGGGTGCCGCTAACTCCCATGGGAGGGGCGAGTGGAGAATAAGATGTTATCTGGCAGCTTGTTCTTGGTGTTGAGCAGCAGCGCAGCGATCGTGGGTTGGGGGGGGGCAGGCTGTGGCAGTGATGTGGGGTAGGAGAGGCCTAGAGGGGGTCTGAGCAGGTGCCCGGCAGCTTGTGCCCATTGGGCAATGAACAGGTGCCCGGCAGCTTGTGCCCATTGGGCAATGAACAGGTGCCAGACAGCTTGTGCCCATTGGGAAATAGCATCGCAGCGAGTGTGGGTTGGGGCGCATATCATGGCAGATATAGGGTCGTGGGGGAGGGGAGATAGGGATATGAGTAGGCGCCTGACAGCTTGTGGTGGATGGGCAACAAGTGGGGTAGCGATGGAGGGTTATGTTCTCTTTTGACTGGAAAGGGTGACTGCAGCAGGAGGAGGGGGGAATGAGCCGTTCCATTTTTGCCCCGATGTGTTGACTCCAAGTTTTAAGCCAGGGGGAGGGGGGGTTTAAGCCAGGGGGAGGGAGGGGTTTAAGCCAGGGGGAGGGAGGGTTTAAGCCAGGGGTATGCAGTCTGTGTCAGACGGTGACCACCAGCGCAGCAAATGTGGTTGTAGGTCCTGTTGTGGGGTTTTGACCTGCAGGGGAGGATGAACTGCTTCGATTGACGCGTGCAGCGCGCAGCACCTGTTATCAAGAGAGCAACTCATTATGCGGAAGGCGCATCTTTGGGGCAAGTTGCCAGTGGTCGGCTTCAAGGAAGAAGTTGCTAGTACCAACCAGCGAGTTGCAGCGGGCAGCGAATTGGTTTGAATGTGATGGCTTGGGGATTTAAGCAGGGTTTAAGGAGTCTGGGGGGGGCTCATAGGAAAGAGGGAAGGGGGGAATCTCTTGCATGGTCTTCAAGACTTGCCATCAGATGTCGTTTTCTAGATAAGATTCCCGTTGGGTAAAGCCTTACCAAAAACAAAAGTTTGAGATGGAGGCATGCAGCTCTTAAAAGATGGCCGACACCAGCGTCGCGGATTTTGCCGAGGTGGCGCCCTGTTGCAGTTGTGAGGGATGGATGCGGGAGGGGGGAAGGGTCTGAGGGAGGGAGGCGCGTAGCTTGTGCCAGACAGGCAATGCACCCATGCAGCGGATGCGGTGCGAGGGGGGGGTTCTGTTTTATGTTCTGGTTTCAGTCTTTGGGGAGAATGAATTCAGGGAGGGGCAAATCGAGTCTCACTGGAATCAGTGAGATGAGCATATGATAACTCGTCACACTGATTTGCACAGGGTTAGGGTTTAGGGTTTCCCTCAACCCTCATAAATCCTTAACCATGAACCCATATGATAACTCATCACACCGATGTGCACAGGCTTCTCGCACTTGCGAACAAGAGCTAATGAGAACGTTGTTTGACAGTGCTTCACTTTGACACTCATAGGCCTTTCTAGGTTGCTGCTCTACATGACTGATTGGTAAATGAATCGTGTGTTGTGATATGGGATACGAGGGCGGGGCAGGGGGGGGAGGGGGGGGTGTAGGCTGCTCCAAGTTGAAACCCCTAAACCCCAAACCCTAAACCCTGGTGTGATATGGGATACGAGGGCGGGGCAGGGGGGGGAGGGGGGGGGTTGGCTGCTCCAAGTTGAAACCCCTAAACCTTAAACCCTAAACCCTAAACCCTGGTGTGATATGGGATACCAGGGCGGGGCAGGGGGGCGTGGGGGGGGGGTGGCTGCTCCAAGTTGAAAACCCTAAACCCTTAACCCTAAACCCTGGTGTGATATGGGATACCAGTGCGGGGCAGGGGGGGGCGTGGGGGGGGGGTGGCTGCTCCAAGTTGAAAACCCTAAACCCTAAACCCTAAACCCTAAACCCTGGTGTGATATGGGATACCAGTGCGGGGCAGGGGGGGGGGGGGGGCTGGTCCAAGTTGTTTGGTGTCTTAATATCCGGCGGTTCCAACTTCACACCGGTATGAGTAATTCAGTTGTTTTGTTAGTGGGCATCAGTGGGGAGGGGGGACCATGCACGACAGCTTTGAGGAAAATGCAACTTCTTTGGGTAATGGGTATAACTGCTTTAGGTATGACTGCTATGCTTAGGTAGTTGGGTCGTGGCCGGGGACGCACCCAGGGTCCGCTGAAGCACACGCATTCGGACGTCAGAAACTGAAGCCACAAACTGAAGCCCTGATGATGTGAAAATCCTGAACATCCTGCTAACCTGAAACTTTCTTCTGCAGGATGAGTACATTGCGAACCGGTCGGCCAGCCTGCACAGGAAGCACGCACGCACCGAAACCTGAGCCCTGAATCTTGAATCCTGAAACCTGGATCTTGAAACCGCAGGATCTGAACATTGCGAACAAGTCGGCCAACTTGGACAGGAAGCATGCGCGCGCTGACGCCTACCTCGCCTCGAAGATTGCTCAGGAGAAGTTACAATCTCTGTACCTGCAACGCACGCAAAGATGCGAGCTGGTGCGTGGGTTTAGGGGGTGTGGATGGGAGGGTTTGAAGAGTATTCTGAGAAGAGGTTACAATCTCTATTCGTGCTGCCTGAAGCTGACTTATCACTCCCTCACACATACTGCCTGCTCCCCGCAGTTGACCAGAGACTGGTCAAATGAGATCGTGCGTCAAGTCGCCACGCTGAACAAGATGCCCAAGATCAAGCCGGATGTGGTGGAGAGTATTTTGAAGGTGGGGCCACGCAGTCGCTGAGAAAAAACGGAGGTGGCGTCCCTTCTTCCCGTAATGGGGCCCAAGCTCCATCGTGTGGCAGCCGCTGAGTAGAGACGGAGGTAGCGTCCCTCCTTTCGATGAGACAGAGGTGGGGCCACGCCGCTGCTGAGACGTGACGGAGGTGGCGTCCCTCCTTTTGATGAGACGGAGGTGGCGTCCCTCCTTTCTATGAGACGGATCTGGGCCACTCCGCCGCTGAGATGCGACGGGAGGCTTGTCTCCTCCTTCCCGGGGATGGGGCCCGAGCTCCATCATGTGGCAGACGTAGTGATGAGACGAAGGGGGAATGAGGCGTTGCAAGAAGGTTGGATATTGGCAGATGAGACGAGACGGGTCGCGGCGGATACGATGAAGGAAGCATCCGGAGCTGCTGAGATGAGACGAGGCCTGCCAAGATGTAAGGGGGGGGAGAGGAGAGGATGATCATGGTACGGAGCTTACTGAAACTATCGCCGCGGGAGCCGTCGAAATGATAAGGAGTGCTCGTGAGCTGCAGAGATCTGCAGGGCAGGGCTTTCCTTGACGGCGTTTACGGAGGCTCGAATGGAGGCTGCCTGCTGTGGATGTCCTCGGGACTCTGCAGAGATCTCCTTTGTGTGAACCAGCAGAGATCCCCTTTGTGTGAACCAGGCCACCTGAAGGGGGGCTAGCCACCACAGGGGTTCAGGGTTATGCAAACACTTAACTGCCACCGGCCAGTGGCCACCATCCCAAGCTTCAAGAATGGCCACCAGCCACCAGCCCAAGCATCTAGAACGCCCCCCAGCCACCGGCCCAAGCTGCATGAACGGCCGCCGGCCAGGTCCATGGCTACATGGCTGCTTAAGGGTGTCACCATTCGAAGCAGCCCGGGATGTGGCTGACTCTTTAAGGCGAGGTAGGCATCGGCGCGCGCGTGTTGTTTGCTGCGCTGGTTGGTTGACTGGTCCGCGATTTACTGATCCTGCGGTTTCAGGGTTCAGGCTGCCTCATTTAAGTCAGCTTAGGCATTACGTTACGAGGGTGTTAGCCTGCATGGTTAGCTCAGGCATGCACGAAAAGGGTGTTCAGGTGTTCAACCTTATGCCTGTTACTCAGCGGTAGGGGCACCTTAGGGCGTCTTCCAAACAATGTTCAGGCTTCAGGTCCTAAGCCCTGGACCCCAGATTTAGGTACTTCAATTGGGACAGTGAGAGGATGGTTAAAATCTATTAGCTAGTGTGTGGGAGGGGAGTAGCGCGGAGAGTCAGATTGGGCATTAAGTTGCTAGGGTTTGGGCGACTGGTTGCTGTTGCTGAGTTTCCTTATCCGGACAGGTAGTTTAGTTTCCTTTAATATATTATTGTGTGGAGCTGGATCTCTGTGTTGGTGGCAGTGGAGGTGGTGAAATGTCGCAGTAGCTCTCACGATACGATCGCTTGGATTCTTTCTTTTCTTCGGAAACTGACAAACTTGTAGGTGTTGTAGCTGTAGCCACTTTGCTTACTCGTTTCTTTGACTTCTGCACTTGTTTTCCTGCAGCGACTTGTTTTCATTAAGTGCAGAGCGTCTGTTGTCCAGGCTGTTTTGTCACACTTCTATTAAAAGTGTAATGACAGGGATGTCTCCGCTGTTTGGCCGCACTTTCACTCAGACTGGGTCAGGGGGCACTTTCTCCCTTTCTTACTCGATCGGCATCTTGTCGAGTTTCTCCGTTTTCCCCTCGGTCTACACACGCCGGTGGTGTGTGAGGTTTTCTTTATTACTGTGGCAATGACGTTACACCTCTGGGCCCTGCTCAGAATGGCTCGGCCGCGTGGGCGCCCAACTGATTTTCGGAGTATTACGCAGGCTGTCTCATCTATTTTTATTACAGGGCTCTACAGGTATTCATCCTCGCGTACGAAGAATAGTTTAGAGAGATCTGCATTTGAATGCTTCCCCCTCCCAACACTTTTGACAGTCAGTCAACAGAGATTGTCTGATTTGGAGGAGCAGAACATTTTGGAGCTGCAGATTGTAGAGAAGTTTGTCCAAACAAATAAACCGTCTGCAAGTTCTTGGTCGTTGTCAAGGTGCTATGGCTCAAACAATGGTAATACCCCTAGGTAAGCGCCCACGCGACCGAGCCTTGAGCAGGGCCCATGGGTGTCAAGTCATTGACAAGGCTAATAGGCATTGGCATGAATGATTCAAAATGCCACCAGTGAACGATAAGCTTTCCATTCTCCTCCCGCCATTACTTTATTTTCCTCCCGACGAGACAGTCCGGCACCCGCCAACCAAAGGAAAAGGCAGCCCGAAATATCTTTGCCCCTTTCAAGCCCATTTCACAAGAAGGCAAAGAAAAGCAACAAAGCTGATGCCTGTAACCTATTCTTAAGGACCAGGTCACACGGCTAAGGGGTGACAATGGCCGGCTTCTTGGTGGTACACATAGCTCAATATTGAAAAAAAACAATTTTGCCCACGGATAGACTTTTTGAATCACGACTGGGAGGCCGGCCACTGAGCAGCTGTAACCTCTACTGTTCATACCCTACGGGCTTATATGCGTTCACGTAGCTGTGTCCACCTCTGCAAAGTGTGGGCCCGTTTCTGTACGTAAATGCATGAATTGCAAAGACTTTTGGGCATTGGCATAGTCTCCTTCTGTGACGCTCTATTGCCGAAAGCGAACCTGACCCATTCGTCGCCGAACCCCGAGTATAAGGAGGAAACCCTGATTGTGAAGAGAACGATCGTCCGTATCTGTGATGTGTCATGAAACCCTAATGTGTCATGAAACCCTAATGTGTCATGAAACCCTAATGTGTCATGAAACCCTACTGTGTCATGAAACCCTGCAGTGAGCGCGTACAAGAAAGGTGATCCTGCGAGATCTTTCCTCCTAATTTGTTGTTGAACAAGAAGTATTTTTCATATTCACTACATAAGGCTTCTGCATGAAGGGTATGACCCCGCGACGAATGTAGCCTGTTTTCATCTTGGCGATATGCAGTTGGCCAATAATCGGAACCAAGGCCACGTCAGATGAATGCCATATAAATGGCAACTGAATCCCACAAGGTCCGCCCATCTGGAGGCAGGCAGGAGCTTTTAGCCGTAAAAACCTACTTCGGGCTGCCTCAATGAGCAATCGCTGGTTCAAGTCGCACACAAGCAAAAAAAGCAAAACGACTGCGTCCTGATAACGAACAACATAAATATTTAACCAACTGAAATCAAGAAAGCTGATGGATGTAGCATTTGGCTCATCACCCTGATAGCGGCGGAGAAAATCCGACACACCTTGCCATGCATGGACAACAATGGCAATTATGGCATTACTGTGAACTAAGCGACAAAGCTTAACCCCTTCATGTACCGGTACAGCAAAATCTGATTAACAAATAGTCAGTTGCCGGTTTGGTCATCAGCTACGTACGACTAGCAAGCTTAACACATATAAGATAAGTTATGCAGTGGATGTGAGGTTAAGTTCTATGAAACAAGTCCAACGGTGCACCACATTTTACACATGGGACAGGTGTCTGCAAAATGGAGACGGAAGAGCCACAAAAAACATCAGTGGAAATAGCGCTGCCACAAGCTATTCAGATATCGACAGTAAGTTAATAAGTTATGTATATCGTATACTACATTTACCACTATACCAGTAGTAATTCACCGTTTAATTTGCCTTCCCATCCCCCAGGCATCAAAGAATAATTTCTTTTAGTGTTGCCCTCGGGGCAAACTGTCGACCAAACAGCTCATTTTTCGACTGGATCTTGTGTCTACAATCGATAATTATTATATTCGTGGATCCCTTAACCCAAACAACGTTAATAAAGAAGCAAGGTAAATCAAATCTACGTTATCCCACTGGCTGCAGCGAGTCTTTCCTTTCTCCTCTTAAATTTATTATCCTTCTCACAACTCAAATGTTGGGCGCCCACTGGGCCAAGTATTTTGACCATGGCCCAGGGTTGTTACCGGGGTCAGCCAGATGGCCGGTTCTTGCCGGGCTGGGGTTTCCTTTTTGGCCGGCTGCGCCGGCTGGGTGGTCTGAGAATGGCAGGTGGCATGGCCCATTGGTGAAATGTCATTGGCACTGCTGACCGCTGCGCCGTGGAGAAAGCAACACAGCCCTCACCCCGCCCGCCCTTCACACATGGCGCTCTGCCGAGCACTTGGCTGCGATCGTGCCTCCCAGCTCGCTGATGTGGAGGCAAATAGCTGGAATTTAAGCCATGCTTTATGCCTATGGTCAATGACATAACACCTCTGGCCATGCTGCAAAGGCTCGGCCGACATGAAAGAAGACACCGCCGCTGGCTTGAGGAACATGCTCAATACTAAAACCTCCTAGGTTATTTCCCTGACGGTTTGCCTCCACGCATGTGTTCCACACATTTTCACATTTTCGACATGGCCAGTGTCAGGTACAGCTTCCAGATCTGCGTTGACAGCGACATGCGTCCGCCAGCCAGTCTCCTTAGACCTCTCGACTCCCCTATCGAAAAGCCAAGCCCCTCATCTATTGTCTCCAGCGTCTCTTGGGTCTTCCAAACGACAACCTGAACTTGGTCGCCCGTATTTCAACAGCTGGTTCCACCCCGCAGCAGCAGGCAGGGGCCGGCGCAAGGGACACGCAGCGTGTCTGTATTCAAACCGCGCCAGCCCTCCTAATACAGCAGGCCGTCGCCTGCTGTCCAGAAGTAGGGCCCCCCTTTCGCCTGCTACGACTATTTCTCACGCCATGGCTAGCGAGCTACCAGCAGCAGAGGCCGTCCCAACCCCCCTGGCACTTTCACGGACCCTCCCTCGACTGCATTATCACTGTTTCAGAGGTAAGCATCAGGACCTGCTCGGTTCGCAGTTCTTCGCCAGCGACCCCCTCGCTGCAGCTTCCCTTGCTATCACCCTTTTCAAACTTGCGACCCGTCAATGAAGCGTACAATCTGATCGGGTTGTTTATATAGCCCACTGCACAGCGGCCTCGCTCCCCGCATGCGCCGTACAGAAAACAGCCTAGCTACTGGTCTTCGTTCCTTCCTTCCATGGCTATTTGAATCAGGTGCCATGGTGAGGAACCTGCTTCCCATGATGGGGTAGCTGACCCCTCAGGGCACACTCTTTTTGTGGTTGCGTGAGGGGTGCTGCTCCTGTGGGGGCTCCTGCGCCATTGTGTCTTTTCTTAAGCGCAAATCTCCATCAGTCTTTACTGAAGTAGGCACCATACCGCACAAGGATGGCCATCAGTGGGGTCCCACTGGGCATCTGGGGACAAAATCTTGACCAGGGACAGTCAGGGGCCCAAGCAGCAGGACATGCTGCACCAGGCCCCTGTGGCCGTAGTGGACCTGTTCAGGGCTTGAATCTCAACCCCATACCCCAAACCCGCACGCAGGGGACCTGTTCAGGGTTTGACTTTAAACCCCAAACTCCAAACCCGCACGCAGGGACCTGCTCTGGGTATGTCCTTCGACCATTAACCCCAACCCCGCGTGTAGTGCACCTGTTCAAGACATGACTATAAACCCCAAACCCGCATGTAGTGCACCTGTTCAGGGCTTTTAACCCTTGACTGAACCTCGATCCTACACGCAGGGGACTTGCATGGCGTGCTGGATTGCATCACGGATGGCGAAAGCGTGCACACAGCCGTCACCATGAAGAATATGGAGGGGCAGGCGGTGTGTGGGGTGAGTGTGAGGAGGGGCAGGCGGTGTGTGGGGTGAGTGTGAGGAGGGGCAGGCGGTGTGTGGGGTGAGTGTGAGGAGGGGCAGGCGGTGTGTGGGGTGAGTGTGAGGAGGGGCAGGCGGTGTGTGGGGTGAGTGTGTGGAGGGGCAGGCAGCGTGTGGGGTGAGTGTGTGGAGGGACAGGCTGTGTGTGGGGTGAGTGTGAGGATGTGGGTTTGCTTGCAGGGTGAGTGTGAGGGGGAGCAAGTGGGGTGTGGGGTGAGTGTGAGGAGGAGCAAGTGAGGTGTGGGGTGAGTTTGAGGTGGTGGGTGTGTTTCCGGGGTGAGTGTGAGGAGGAGCAAGTGGGGTGTGGGGTGAGTGTGAGGACTGGGGAGGTGAGTGTGTGGAGAGTTAAGTGGGGTGTGGGGGTGAGTGTGAGGAGGTGGGGTCATATCTCAAGTGGTGTTTGGGGTGGGCGTGGAGGGGTAAGGTCATATTTCAGGTGGTGTGTGGGTTTAGGGTTTAGGGACTGAGGAGGTGAGTGTGTTGAGGTGTGTGTGTGTTGCAGGGGGGATCTTCCAGGCTGTGTGGAGGAGGAGGTATTTGCGGGAGGACGCCTTTCAGGGCTGGGAAATCTTCCAGGACCAGGAAAATCTCCAGGAAAAAAAGAAAGGCCGAGCAGATCCTTAATTGACGATCTTGCAGTGAGGGTGTGAAATTACTTGAAGCATCTATCGCCGTGCTGATATTGGGACGCGGCCACACGGTAAGTTGCAGCTGCGTCGCCTCTGCCAGGCAATCAGGCATGTTGTTGCAGAGTTAAACGCAGACCCCCACAGCCTTTTGCGAGGGGCCAGGCAGAGCGAACTGGAGGGAGACCACCAATGAAAACCGAAACGGACACGAGCCGTCCGACAGAAACACCTAGCAACAGAGAGGAGGAAAGAAGCACCAGCAACCAATCAAGCACAGGAGGACAAATAAAAACAGAGGACAAACAAGAACCACAGACAGACCGCGGAGGAATTGCAGAATGCTGCTGTGCCCCCTTCA
Source organism: Limnomonas spitsbergensis (assembly GCA_037349105.1). Taxonomy (NCBI): domain Eukaryota; kingdom Viridiplantae; phylum Chlorophyta; class Chlorophyceae; order Chlamydomonadales; genus Limnomonas; species Limnomonas spitsbergensis. The sequence goes on along the minus strand of JAYJMM010000101.1, from coordinate 1,029,274 downwards.
GATCACGCCCCTGTCCGTCATGGGTCAGCAGGGTTGAAAGCAGTGCTGTGCCGATAATGGTCCTTGCGGTGACTGAATCACGGCAGGTAGCTGAGGTTTAGTCAACATGATTTGAAGGCAAATTCAGCTACTTAAACCAAGAAGGGGCTGTAACTTCTGTCACCATTTCTGAATTACGCCGCAGTTGCTCAGCACTGGCGGAGAGGCTGAACATTTAACCAGAATGCCCTGGTGCCCGTTCAGATTGTGCCCCTTTTCCCCTCAGGCCAGAGGGGTTTAGGTTGTATAGGGTGACACCGTTGAGTAATCCCAGCCCTAAACTTTCAACCCTGAACCCTATGCGCCCCTGTGTCCCTTCATATCATACGGTCACCCTATTCTTTGGCCCAGCGGCATTTAGATTCTAGGGTATTGCCGGTGAGTTTTCCCTAATCCCGCTACCCTTAACCCTAGACCCCAAGTGCCCCTGCGTCTCTGCACAGCACGCTCCTGCTACTGGCGGCCCATTAGGGTCAAACACTGAACCCTATAACCCTATGCACCCCTGTGCCCCTGCAGATCACGCCCCTGTTCCTGGCGGCGCAGCATGGTTTAGATTCTAGGGCCGGGCATACCAAGGTCAAGTGCTTCACCCTAACCCCCTGCGCCCCTGTGGCCCTGTGTCCCTGCAGATCACGCCCCTGTTCCTGGCGGCGCAGCGCGGCCATACCAAGGTGTGCAAGCTGCTTGTGGAGAACGGCGCCAATCCCAATCAGCCCAGCTACATACAGGGCACCACAGAGCTGTGCACACCAGCAGAGGCAAGTCCATACAGTTGAAGATCAGGGGTGCTTGTGTGTTGATCAGCTCCCACCAACCCAAGTGCACACAGGGCACCATGGAGCTGTGCACGCCAGCAGAGGCAAGTGGATGCGGTTTTAGATTGGCGGAGAGGCGGGGTGGGGTGTGGGGGGGCGTGTTTGTTGAGCAGCAGCTCCCACCCGCCCAGCTATATACAGGCTTGATTGCAGAGCTGAACCTGAATTTGCTCTTTGCGAGGTACTTGCCCAAAATGGTCAACAAGCTACTTGTCTCCAAGCATTCTGAACTGCTTCCCTTCCTGAAACCTGCTGTGTTTAGGTTGCGCAGCTGACTCTGAACCTGTTCTTGGGCAAGGTACTTGCGGGAGTTGGTGTTGGTAAGGAAATGCCCTGTGCATGCCTAAATGTCATGCAGGTTGCGCAGCTGAACCTGAACCTCCTTCTGGCGCGGTATTTGCGCAAGATGGTCAAGCAGAGGCGAAAGGAGGATGCGGTGCTGGCGCGTGATGAGGCAGATGATGACCGGCGGCGGAACGCGGACCACATGGAGCCGGCGCAAGCGTTCATGGCGGTGCGTGCAGCCAGGAGTTTGGGTTTTAGGGGTTTTGGGTTTCTGACATGTGGGGCTGGCAACGGAACGCTGACCGCCCGGAGCCAGCGCAGGTGTTCATGGTGGTGCGTGCAGCAAGGAGTTTGGGTTGCTTGGATTTGTTATTTTAGGATAGGCGGGAACGGGCTAGCCGGCGCAGGCGTTCATGGCGGTGCGTGCGGCCCTGGACAGGGTTTGGAGGGTTTGGATTTGCTGGTTTTAGAGGCGGAAAGGGGCGAGGCGGCGCAGGCATTCATGGCATTTGGGTGGGTGTGGCCTGGTACATGGGCTTAGGAGGGTAGAGGCTGGGCTTAGGAGGGTAGAGGTTTTGTGTTGGCGATATGGGCTAAGGATGGGCTTCGGATGGTAGAGGTTTTGTGTTTGCAGCATGTGGGGCTGGCGGCGGGACGCTGACCGCATGGCGCAGGTGTCCATGGCAAGGGGGGCGGCTTTGCTCTTGGGGGTTAAGGGGTAAAGGGCTTGCGATATGTGGTGCTGGTGGCGGAACGCAGACCTCTAATAGCCTACTCAGACTTTGGCGGCAGTGGATGCGGCCTGGAGTTTCTCATAGCCTAGTTTAGGATGTAGGGTTGGTTAAACCCTTAACCCTTAACCATATGCAGCTTTTAAGGTCTCATTGCCTAGTTTAGGGTTTAGGGTTGGCTGAACCCTAAACCCTAAACTATATGCGGCTTGGAAGGGCTCGTTGTGTTTTGGGTGTCAAGGTTAAACGGTTAGTGGTCTGTGAGGCAGGAGGTCGTAGCAGACCGCATGTGGCCGGCGTAGGCGTTGATGGCAGGGGGTGCAGTCCTGGGAGGGATGCATGGGTATGGGGTGGGCTTGAGGGTTACTGGTTAACAGCATGTTAGGACGGTCGCCGATCGCAAGAAGAGCCAGCTGGCATGTGGGCCAGGTTGTGGCAGCTAGCCTTCCTGCTTCAGGACCAAGCCACGGCTCACGAAGGTCCTGACCAATGCAGCTTGGTGGGTGGGTGGCAAACGTGTGAAAAGCAGGACGGGCGTATCGGGTTTTTCTGTAAGCGTGTTTGAAGCTTTTAGGCCTGTTGAGCGCAGATAAGGCAATGGATGTCATAATCCGTAGATGAGGCAGAATGCAGTGCGCGAAGCAGTTCAGGCCAGTCCTCGACATGGGGCGTTCTAACCATACATATCTGAGGGTTAAGGGTTTAGGGTACCCTAAACCTCGACATGGGGCGTACTAACCATACATATCTGAGGGGACTGCGCATCATAATGTAGGTACCGGTGTTTTATATTTACCGGCCGCATCGCGCCCTAATACTGCTTTGACATTTATGAGTCAGCTGGCTTTTATGACCGATAAAGCTGTTGTTGCTGTTGCTGCGCCAGCATGTCCTCCGGATAGCTACGTGGGGAAGTAGTTTTTCGGCGGGGTCTTGGGGAATCTACCTAGCATCTGCCAGCCTCTATTTCAGGGTGCATCAAACCACCTTTGCTAAATAGCCAGTGTTGTGGGTGGGAGGGGACTACTGGGCCCCTGGGAACCAAGCCTTGGTTGGCCTGCGGCCCTGACATGAAGGCTTGCTGCACCAGACCTCCATGGCCAAATGCGCTGTGAGATATCTGGCATTCTCTATTTCAGTGTGCACCAGACCATCTTGTCGGATAGCTTGTGTTGTGGGTGGGAGGGGACTACTGGGCCCTGGGGACCAAGCCTTGGTTGGCCTGTGGCCCTGACATGAAGGCTTGCTGCAACAGGCCTCCATGGCCAAATGGGCTGTGAGGTAGTTGAATTGCAGCTGAAGCGCTCTGACAGAAAAAATAGTTATATCTGCCATATCGTCTTGATCAGCTGACAAGAGGTAGGATTCCGTACACCATGTGCAGTCTGATTTAAATGCGTAGTGTGCCAGTCATATTTGAATTCAAAATCCGAATGTGCTGGCAGGGCAATAAGGATATGGCGGATTGGTGCTGCCTGAATTGAATTCCAAGCGTGCTAGCCATTTTTGAATTCGAAAGGCGAATGTGCACGCAGGGCAACAAGGATATGGCGGATTGGGACCCTGCCGTCGGCGGCTCAGGGATGAGCATGAACGGCGAAAAGGTGAGGCTAGGATGAAATAAATATAGAAAAGTGGGCCAGAAATGAATAAATAAAGGAAGGTGGGCCAGGAAGAAATGGATTAATAAAGGAAGGTGGGCCAGGAAGAAATGGATTAATAAAGGAAGGTGGGCCAGGAAGAAATGAATTAATAAAGGAAGGTGGGCAGGGAAGAAATGAATTAATAAAGGAAGGTGGGCCAGGAAGAAATGAATCAATAAAGGAAGGTGGGCCTGGAAGAAATGAATCAATAAAGGAAGGTGGGCCAGGAAGAAATGAATTAATAAAGGAAGGTGGGCCTGGAAGAAATGAATAAACAAAGCAAGGTGGGCCAGGAAGAAAGCTGCGCCCTGTGCGAAGTGTGAGAGTTAACGAAACAGTGCAGCCTGGGCTGAAGCCACATTTGCTCTGCTACCAAAAGGTGGGGTCGCAAATATCTAAAGAAGGCTACGTCCTGTGGGGGGGCTATTGGGGGACATATTGAGGGAGCTATCGAGGGAGATATTGAGGGAGATATTGGGGGAGATATTGAGGGAGCTATTGGGGGAGATATTGAGGGAGCTATTGGGGGAGATATTGAGGGAGCTATTGGGGGAGATATTGAGGGACATATTGAGGGAGCTATTGAGGGAGATATTGAGGGAGATATTGGGGGAGATATTGAGGGAGCTATTGGGGGAGATATTGAGGGAGCTATTGAGGGAGATATTGGGGGAGATATTGAGGGAGATATTGAGGGAGCTATTGGGGGAGATATTGAGGGAGATATTGGGGGAGATATTGAGGGAGATATTGGGGGAGATATTGAGGGAGCTATTGGGGGAGATATTGAGGGAGCTATTGGGGGAGATATTGAGGGAGCTATTGGGGGAGATATTGAGGGAGATATTGGGGGAGATATTGAGGGAGCTATTGGGGGAGATATTGAGGGAGCTATTGGGGGAGATATTGAGGGAGATATTGAGGGAGCTATTGGGGGAGATATTGAGGGAGCTATTGGGGGAGATATTGAGGGAGATATTGAGGGAGATATTGAGGGAGCTATTGAGGGAGATATTGAGGGAGATATTGGGGGAGATATTGAGGGAGCTATTGGGGGAGATATTGAGGGAGATATTGAGGGAGATATTGGGGGAGATATTGGGGGAGATATTGAGGGAGATATTGAGGGAGATATTGAGGGAGATATTGGGGGAGATATTGGGGGAGATATTGAGGGAGATATTGAGGGAGCTATTGAGGGAGATATTGGGGGAGATATTGAGGGAGCTATTGGGGGAGATATTGAGGGAGATATTGGGGGAGATATTGAGGGAGCTATTGGGGGAGATATTGGGGGAGATATTGAGGGAGATATTGAGGGAGATATTGGGGGAGATATTGGGGGAGATATTGAGGGAGATATTGAGGGAGATATTGAGGGAGCTATTGAGGGAGATATTGGGGGAGCTATTGGGGGAGATATTGAGGGAGATATTGGGGGAGATATTGAGGGAGCTATTGGGGGAGATATTGAAACAGTTCAGCACTTCAGCCTGGTCTGAAGCCACATCCCTACCGTCACCTTCAGTGGACCAGATAAATAGAAAGAAGGCTACACCCTGTGTGTGAGGGGGGGGCGCGCGTGTAAGGGAAACAGCGCAGCCTGGGCTGAAGTAACATCTGTTGGGGGCGTTAAGGAAACAACGCAGCCTGGGCTGAAGCCACATCTGCGCCGTTTCCGTTGGTTGGGCCGGATAAACTGGTCGGGTTCAACATGTGCGGAGGCTCAGGGGTTTGTGGGGACTTGGTCAGACCATGCCCTACCTTTGTGGGGCCCCAATTTGGGCCTAACCTCCAGTGCACGTCTCAAAGGTCAAGCAGCTCACGAAGAGGAAAGCAGGGGCATGGTTCCCCCCTTTCAGAACCTCTTTCCCTCATGCAAACTGCACCTTTTGGTGTCCCGTTTCCCCAAATACCCTCCCCTGCTGCCCTCCCTGTTATTGCCCTCCCTCCTCTATCGCCCTCCCCCCTATGCCCCCCCCTATGTGACCTCCTCCCGCCAATCGTGACTTTTACGAGAAGCTGCTGACAAACAAAAACATGGACTTGCACCCCTCCTTGAACCTCACATCCTGTGCCCTCAACCCTCAACCCTAAAACCCTTAATCCTAAAACCCTAAAACCATACCCCTAAAACCCCGCATCGTGTGCCCTCAACCCTACTAGGTCAAGGAGCTGATGAAGAAGCAAAACATAGACCTGTACTCCTGGCGGCCAGAGACGGAGATAAGCAAGCCTAGCCAGACGGCCTCCATCGCACGCAGCAGCCGCGGCGTGGCAGTCAGCCACTCTCATGTTGTGGATGATCCAGAGGAGGAGGACACGGTGAGCTGCCCTGCCCTGCCATAAAGAAGGAAAGCTACGCCCCGTGGGGGGCGTGAGAGTTAAGGAAAAGGGCAGCCTGGGCCGAAGCCACATCCGCGCCGTTACCGTTAGCTGCCTTGCCAGGGTATATGCTTTGAGGAAGGGAAGGCCCTGTTTCGAAAAGGTTTCGGGGCGTACGCTTTGAAAAAGAGTATGCCTTGTACGTTTTAGAAAGGGTTCATGGCATGCTTTGTAATTGGGTCCGCCCTGTTGTTGACAGGGTTTGGGGCATTCTTTGTAGAAGGGCTTGCCCTGTTTTATGAAGGGTGCAGGGCATGTTTTGAAGAGGGTGTACCTAATTTAGAAAGGGTTCTGGGCATGCTTTGAAAACATTCCGCCCTGTCCCAGAAAGTGTTCAGGGCATGCTTTTTAAAAGGGCCTGCGCGGTTTCAAAAACGGCTTCGGCAGTTTTTTGCACAAAAAGACGAGCTTGTCTACTTTTCGGCGATGGGGACAGTGTGGCGACACCTTCCTTTTGTATGGGCGCACTTTGAGGTCGAGACCCATCCCCCCGATTATCAGAGTCGAGACACATACCCCCGATTCTCAGGAATACCGCGTTTGTTCAGCATTCTTTCAGTTCTGAGCGATTGTGCCGGGAGCGAAGACCATGAATTTACCAAAACTCCTTTTCTTCTACCGTTTCAGAACATGTCTTACTAAGTCCACTACTCGGTGCGATAGAGTTGTGACTTTTTTTTTTGAAATCCTGTAACATGGCAAGGGGGTTTGCTTGGGGTCCAGGCGACCCCGTCCGCGCCTGCCCTCTTCAAAGTCACACACGCGACTGCTCAGCCGTTTTTCGTGCTGCGCAGCAGCACCTCTGATTCCTCCCACTGTTTCAGTACATGTCGTACTCAGTGCGGAACTGACTTGCGCAAATGCGCAACAACTGACTCCTCTGGTGTGTGATTGCGGAACAGGTGGAGGTTGTCGACAATGGCCGCATGCTCAACAAGTTCCTCAAGGTGCGCAAACCACTAGCGGAACAGGGCGTGGCTTAAGGGGTCCAGGGTCTAGGGTTTAAACTCCAGGGTCTAGGGTTAAAACTGCTCCAGGTGTGCACTAATGGAGTATCAATTCAGACATGGCAATCTCACCGGGGAAAGGCGGGTGTAGGATAGGGTGTAGCTCTAGTGAGATCAGAGTAATTGAGCTCCAGGCGAGGATCGCGATGTCGCCGAACTAGTGGTCCGTACTACGTAGACCGTACTACGTAGAAATAGTAGACTGTACTACGTAGAGACAGTGGTCCGTTCTACGTAGAGCCGTGCATCCTGGTTATGGTCCTCTAATCCACTGCCCGTAAGGGGGTCAGGACATGGATCCCAATCAGCTTTGAACGGCATCAGATTTCTTGTTGCACTGTGTGCAAAGTCCACCCTTTCATTTATTTTGGGAAGAGGCCGGGTTGTTTGCACGTGAAGAATTAAGGACTGGGGACGATACAAACACCTGGTACACACATTGACACAAACCTGGGAGGGACACGGAACAAGGGTACAGCACTGAGCACTGAGCACTACCCCCACCGTAATCCTCTTACCATTACCTTGTACAGGGAGTACCGTCAGTTGGAAAGGTATTTAGGCAACATGTAGGGAAATCTAGAAGGACTGACAAACGAGTGTTGGCCCCCCTCGCGCAGGATCTGGACCTGCAGAATTGGGATCCGGAAGAATCTACCCCGCGGGCTCCGGAGCGAAACGAAACCGACTCCGAAACCGGACGCCGCTCGTCGACGGTCGCGCGTTTCTTCGGGGGCGGCAGCCAGGCCGGCGGGTCGCAGACTCAGTTGACGCCACCAGCTGGCTGGGACGCGGAGAGCGGCTTCGCCGACCACGTAGAGGACGAGGATCCCGCGGGGGGCGGGGAGCGGGCAGCCGGGAATCTTGGCGGTGTCTACGGGCAGGGGAAAGCGTCGGGGAAGTCAGCATGGGAGCGGCTGGGGTTCACTTGGCGGCGCAAACGGAGCGCGGGGAGCAAGAGCAGCCTACCGATCAGCGTGGGCAGTGGGGAAGAGGGTGGCGGCGGCGTGCCGGTGCTCGTGGGGGGCTCTGAGAAGGTGGTGGCGGGTGGCGACGATGAGGACGGGGATGAGGGGCTGCAGGTGTCGACAAGCAGGCAGGCGCATCCAGAGGACAGCTGATTTGAAATGGCTGCGGAAAAGGACAGAAGATTTGCAATGGTTCGAAAAAAAGATTTTGGGAACCTTCGTTACCCTATCGGTAGTTTTCATTACTGGTATACGTTGTCCGTGGGCACTCCTTTATACCGTGGTTTTGTGAAACCTGATCTCCCTTGGATGTCGCATGGTGCGGCAACAAGCCAACGAGCAGGCCATGGCACAGGTACGTGCGGCATTTTCGAGCTGAATGATGTGCCTTGCAATGTGTTGCAACCCCTCACATGCCTCTCATCTCGTGGAAGGCTCATGATTGACGGTCGTCGTGGCTATATCACAAGAGCGAGTTGCATAGCTCTTGTGACGGTCGTCGTGGAAAGAGCGTGTTGCGTGACCGGGCTATTTTTTGTTTTAGTGGCTCAGTTTTTGAAGGGCTGGGCGGCCAGCCTCATACTTTGCCTCCCACCTCTGGGAGGAGTAGCCGTAGTGGGGAGGGACTGTCGCCTCGCTTACAGCTGCTCCCCATAAGTCACTGGAGTTATGACGCTGCAGTCCGCCCACTTATCGCAGCTCAGCCTATGCTTTCTGAACCTCCTCATCCTACCATGGGGGGGCACTGATGCTATCCACGCTGGGCATGTGGCATACTGGCTTGGTTACACGTGTCATGCCAGCATCTTCGGCCGGAGTTCAAACTGGGGCAAATGAGCGCCGATGTATGTCCTCGTCGTCACCCGTCGCAATGGCTGCTCTGTAGGCCATGCTCATCGACGACCAGCACCAGTAAATCGCTGCTTTTCAGGTCAGGGGGGTCCTGCTGCTTCCTGCAGGCAGGGGCGGTGAGGCCTGAAGTGAAAGAGGGGTGGCGTCGCAGGTATCCTAGTCAGATTCATCTGGGCGCGGGTATCCTAGTCAGATTCATCTGGCCGCGGGTAGGCAGGACCAAGTTGGGAGGGAAGCCATGTTAATGACGTTAGACCTCTGGGCTAGGCTGAAATGGAGCTCGGCCACGTCGGCAAACAGAAAGGAAAGCCATATACTGGTTGTTAAAGCGGTAAAGGTCACAGTTTGTGCGAGTCGTGGTCGATACCAAGGCTTGTGTGGCCTCAAAGTCAGCGAGCTCATGCCGGATGTACCAGTACGTGATTTATCTTTTGGAGGTGCATAGGTAGGCTATCTTGTGCCTCGGAGAGGATAAGTTGACGGATGGCAAAAAGTAGTGGTGCCACCTGTTGTGCATGCATGCTTGTTCTCAATGAGATCATGCGGATGGAGGACAGTTTCTATCTGAAGTGGGTGTTGCATAGCCAGCCCATGAAGATAAAAAGGGAGGGGGCCGCTTCAAGTCCTGCTTTGACAGTTGACACAGTCTAGGTCACTTTGTTTCATCTCCGTGCACTCGTGTTGCGTACCGGTATGTATTGGGCGAATCGCGATTGAAAACGATAATGTATACCTGTAGCTCTTGGCCCCTTCTTAACTTCTTTCAAGTGCATGAGGCAGCTGCTGTCTGGCTGTGTCTAGGCCAAGTGTCGAGGGAGGTGACTCGGCGGCCAGCATGCATGGCAAAGAGAAAGACAGACTGACTGACAGAAACAGCCCATGTGGATAGAGGACGGGCCCTGGCAGGAAAAATAAAAAGTGGTGCGTGTAAGAAAAAACAGTATGTGCATGCAGTCAATGTGGTTCGGTACGTCTTCAAGTTGCGTGCATCAGCATTAAGAAACAATAGAAAAAGCGCCGACGTGTCAGGTGTCACTGGCAGTGGCTGAGTGGTTAAGCTGCTCAAAGCAACAAAACCCACGAGCTTCATATGAATCATATCGCAGGCGCCCGAAGGCGCCCCCTTTGACACTAGGTAATAACAACAGCAGTAGCAAGCAATGGCATAATGCGCTTGAATAAATTAGGAGCGAAGATCTCTGCAATTGCTCTGCATGGCCATTTTGTATTTCCATTCGAGCAGCCGAATTTCGAGCTGAGTTGTCAAACTCGATCAAAATCGAGCTGAGTTGGCATTATGCAATCGAGACGCTGTACGAGCGTGTCGTTTGTGACAAGGGGGATGAACCGATATGTGAAATGTGTGCATCCTAGTATGTAATGGCCTTAAATTACGATTTCTGACATCTAGGAGCCTACTATGGCGACTTCTTACGTCAAGAAACGGCGTTATACGACGACTTCGTAGTGTTTACGTCTTGGATGCATGCATGACAGGCACCGTGGGGCCATCGTGCCTTCTATCTGTGTACTTCCCCGGATACACCCTACACCCCAGTCCGCCGTATCACATTTCCTCAAAACCACGAGTACTGTGTTTTCTATCTTTCTTCACTTCGATCGTGCAGTTTCAAGTCCAGCCTCTTGTTCATTTCAACTCGCCTGTCAGGTGAGTAACATACACTACTACTATGTGGACTTCTATCTAGCTATCATGTGAGCCCGTAGATGGACATCCGGTAGGATAATAGACATCGGCTATCCATCAATTGACGAAGATAACCTTCCTTCGATTTGCTTATCCACTGACACGGGTCAGGAATGTCTGCCAGATTGGCTTCATCATGTACATTCGCATGCGTTACGCACACATCACTATCTCTCGGGTCCATCAATTATTGGGCCATCAAGAGCTTTTGCTTTCAGCACCGTCGAGCGTGATCATTGATTGGTCTTGCCTTAATGCATGATGAGTCGTATCCACGCATTGATCCCTCGGGGATGGAGGATGGAGCCAGCAACTCGATCGATCGCAAACCGTGCATGCACACTATACATTAGTCTCGCACAATTCTGGCCTTCTGCCACAAAGGAAATAGTGATACGGGAACGGCCTTATAAGTTGTGATGTGATTTATTTTCCTCTGATAATGGAAATGTCTGACATGTGTCATACGTTGGTGGCACATCGTGGGCCGTTCTGTGTGTCATGTACTTCCCCGTATATGCGTCATCAGCCAGACACCTCCGTCCGCGTCAGTCTGCCGTACATGTTCCCGCAACCTACCACGTACTGTGCCTTCTCTCTTTATTTCGTCAGGTCGACGTGCATGTTATCTTTTCTTCCTTTTTGACGTGCAATTTCCACTCCGGCTTGCTAACCGTATTAATTTGTTTTAAGAAAAGATAAGAGAACGCCGATGCGGCGTGGATTTTGGGAAGTTCAGGTTTTAAGTTATCAGGTGAGCAACGAACGCACGTTGCGTGTACATCGTTCATTTTGCGAGCTGACGACGTACGGGTGCCTGGATGCATGGACTATTTCGCTCAGTCGCTCGCTTCCATTCGGAAGCATCTTCTCCGTCCAATCATCAACAAATGACTCAATTATACACTCATGCGTGATCTATCTCGTGTGTATTCGCATGCATGCTTCGTCTCGAATCTTAGCTTGACGAATCGGCTTATAGCATCCGCTTGCAGTGCCTGTCGACAAATAATGATATTGTCCGTATTCCTGGTTGATTGCTTGTTGCGTGTCGTCCCTCAAGGAAGATAGGGCTCGGTGGCAAACAGTACCGTGTTCTTAATCTTATGGTCTGCTTGGGTCCAAGAAGACAAAAAATAGAACGTTCATTAAAAAAAAATCTCGAAAATAATTTAAATTATTTAGCAAAAAACCTTTTCAGGTTTAATTCCTTATGGAATAGGTACCGGTATTCAAATTCATGCAGAAAACTGTGATTTATTAAAATGAGCTATTGATAATTTAAAAGTAAAACGTGAATTGATTGTAAAACTACAAAAAACACGGCCGGTGCGGCGTACTAGGACACAATCAGTTGCGCCGTAATTCATAAATCGTGTTAGTAACAATTACGGTCCCTTCGTCGCTGATGTAGCTGATGAGTTTGCCTTGGGATTATGGTGGATGAGATACCGTAAAATGCGTTTTTGGCGGAAGTGACCGGCACAACTATCACTGTGCACATTGCTTGCTTGTACTACTATTGCTTGCATGTACCCATACACCTTAGCGCATTTCAGCTCAAGGCAAATGCAGTGTTGTTAGGCAGCGTTGTACAATGATGAATTACAATACGGGATAATGGAAATGTCGGAAAACGTAAATAGTGTTGCACCACTTTCGACCAGCAGGTGGCAAGCTCCCGTCCCCAAGGCACTAAGGCAGCAACGCACATCAATGCCGCCAGCCCCACCAGGGTGGGTGCCCAAGCCGTTCACTCGGCAGTGCCAGTCTTGGGCCCCCAGAGGTGGACCACGCCGCCAAGGACAACAGTGCAGCCGTCCAGAGGGGAGCTGTGACCAACACCCTGGCCTACAAGCGCATGATGAGTGGAATCGCGATCGCCTGATCAACGAGATCTGGGGCGTGGACGAAGCCCATCCAATGTGGGGTGCCGTCAATGACTTAAACCACCCCATCTGGAATGTGGCCCATCCGATATGGGCAATGATGCCCCCGGAGAACCCCATATGGCACCAAATCAATGAGCACCATGAGGGGGTCATTGCTCTTCAGCAGCAGGTTGCCCTCCTGGAGGCACGTATCGTGGAGCGAGACCAGGCAATACAACAGATGCGGGCGGAAGCAGATCAGGAGCATGCACTACATCCACAGGCAGAGCTGCTGGAGGAGGAGGAGCAGGACCTAGGTCCACAGGCAGAGCTGCTGGAGGAGGAGGAGCAGGACCTAGGTCCACAGGCAGAGCTGCTGGAGGAGGAGGAGCAGGACCTAGGTCCACAGGCAGAGCAGCTGGAGGAGGAGGAGCAGGACCTAGGTCCACAGGCAGAGCTGCTGGAGGAGGAGGAGCAGGACCTAGGTCCACAGGCAGAGCAGCTGGAGGAGGAGGAGCAGGACCTAGGTCCACAGGCAGAGCAGCTGGATGAGGAGGAGCAGGACCTAGGTCCACAGGCAGAGCAGCTGGAGGAGGAGGAGCAGGACCTAGGTGCACAGGCAGAGCAGCTGGATGAGGAGGAGCAGGACCTAGGTCCACAGGCAGAGCAGCTGGAGGAGGAGGAGCAGGACCTAGGTCCACAGGCAGAGCAGCTGGAGGAGGAGGAGCAGGACCTAGGTCCACAGGCAGAGCAGCTGGAGGAGGAGGAGCAGGACCTAGGTCCACAGGCAGAGCAGCTGGAGGAGGAGGAGCAGGACCTAGGTCCACAGGCAGAGCAGCTGGAGGAGGAGGAGCAGGACCTAGGTCCACTGGCAGAGCAGCTGGAGGAGGAGGAGCAGGACCTAGGTCCACAGGCAGAGCAGCTGGAGGAGGAGGAGCAGGACCTAGGTCCACTGGCAGAGCAGCTGGAGGAGGAGGAGCAGGACCTAGGTCCACAGGCAGAGCAGCTGGAGGAGGAGGAGCAGGACCTAGGTCCACAGGCAGATCAGCGGGTGGTGCAGGAGCAGAACCGTTGTACACAGGCAGAGACGAAGTTGGATGATGAGCGAGTGCTCAGGGCACGGGCGGATGATCACGTGCAGGTGGAGCAAGAGGCATGCACTATCAACGCATGTGCTGGTGGATTGAGATATGAAACACAGATAGCATCCCTTATTGTGTGACCTTGCCTATATGCGTGCGATGCCCCCCCACCCCCCCCTGCTAACAAGTAGCTTAGGTTGTCTACCACCCCACAATTTTACCTCGCTCATTCATGCGGCACTGTTTATGGGTGAGTGCTTCAACTATTCATACCCCAGCCTCAAAAGTCACGCATACAATCAACATGACATTGTGAATGACTGGATGCACCTAGCTGTTGCTCGGATTCGTGTTCAGTCAGAGATTGTAAGGTTTGGTACCGTTAGCCATGTGGTACATGTGATGGAAGATGGAAAGCCTCCTTCACCCAGCTCAACCAACTACCCCCCCCCCTCCCTTATTGCTTTGTGTAGGTCCTCCTGAGGGGTAACAACACTATAAAACGTGTGGCTGGAATAACTGCTCGCGAGGATACTGCTGCGTCCCCAACTGCATCCGATTCAGCTTCCATCGATACGGCGCAATACGGCACGCCAAGGGCGATCGAATTCACACAGGTGGGTGACCGAGTCGGTGGATGGAAGCCAGCATACAATCACCTTCATTTTATAATATGACAGGGAAAGACCGCATTAGCATCTCGATGGAGTCATTATCGTAAAATTTCTGTTTTGCCATTCCCCAGAAAAAAGGCATGCATGTTCGTGCAAATAGATGAATAGACTGTCCTCCTTTTCACAGCTTCAGCCTCTGGCTAAATCTCTAAAACACATGTGGAAAATCTGCAACATTCCGCGACATGCCGCTTGTGTACCTTCAGGTCTTAAAAAGCAGCAGCTCTACTATTGTGGTGGCAACAACTGCAGCAGTGGTCAGCGATGACATCAAGCTCGAGAAAGGCCGAGACTCATGGACCAAGAGGGCTTTCGCTAAGCTGATCTCCTGCATACACTGCAGCAATGCATAGTTTGCAAAGCACATCGGGTTGAGCCTCCTAACGGGCTGGCAGATTTGTCAAGCCAAGATAGTGCAACAAAGGTGGCATCTAGCTGGCTTCCATCATGCTGAAGGCAGTCAGAGATGGTAGCTAGGATGTCATGCTTCTATTCATGCTAGTTCGCATATTACTCTATGCGGATTGAAGCTCGTTTCTGATATTGTTCCTTCGCCGAAGTCTCCTTCTGCTCAATGATTACTCCCGGTATCGATGATAACTAGTGACACTTAATTCATGACCCGTTAACTCAATACATAACTCTCCGGTACATGGTCATGATTGTTCTTTGTCCTAAGGTAGAACAATCCGGCTAAACCTGTGCCGCAACTGGAGAGGATCGGTGCTCCGGCCTGTTTACTGTAAAACTGCTCTGATCCGGCTCAGTCATCGAATACACTTTTTTGCAGCTGGGTGTGGCTGATCATCTGCCGGCGGGTCACTAATACTGTACAGCTGATTTCCATGTACTGCATTAGAGATCTCCCATCGTCATAAGCTAAGGGTAACCTTCTGGTAAAGAACAACTTTCCAGGTGCCTGAGGGAGAGGGACCAATTTGCATACGAGTGTGCATCAAATCACGATCGGCAGGCCGCTGGGCAGCCAAATCCCTACACCCCACACCCTAAACTAGGGCAGCCATATACCGGTGCACCTGTGAAAGTATCTGAATTCACCTTAAGATAAGGGTGGTTGAAACACAGCCACGTACATAATTCAGCTACCGTAAGGACCTTAATATGCACAACACTGGTCCGTACCTCTTTTCTTGGCAGGAATCAGCCCTGAAGGAGTTCAACTTCCACCCACCTACATGCATCCAGTTAAAAACATGGGAGAATCCAACATGATGGCAAAATCCCCATCGATATCAATATTTAGCAATATCACGATTACTGATATAAATTGTGGCACGTGTTGTACTGTTGGCCTGGTCATTTCAACAAGACTTTTTGTCTCTGGCCCTAATCTGTCCCCTTTGGGATGGCAGAACGTGCCCCCAATGGCACAGTAAACCTGCTTCATCGGCGTCAGGGGAGGGGATGAGCAGGCAGCCTAACCACTCTTCCTGGGGTGATTTTGGATGGTGATGCGTGACGACTCCTGATTTGATGTTACTTTTCGGCTGGCTCCTAACATATTAGTTCCTAAATGTAGACCTGTCATTTAATTGATTAATTGCTTCAAACAATCTTGAAAAGATATAATTGCCCAAAACCAAATTGCCACCAAGCTAAAATATTAGTTGCTAATTGCCGCTGGCTCCTAACATATTAAGCTTGTAGGCAGTTTTCTAAGCCCTGTTAGTCTGTGCCTGCTTACGAGTTTGTTCAGGTCGCGCTCACGGGTCGCGCTTGATGCGTCTGATTCTGGTAGATTTTAGGCTAGGGTGCAAGGCATAAGGTCTCTTTCTCCCTCACTTGAGTTCAGTTGGAGTGGTAGATCTTATTTGATCAGTTGTAGGATAAATTTGGTATTAGCTGAACAAAGCTCCAGTTGGGTTTTTTCTTTCTCGTTGGGGTCTTAGATATCGCAGTTTTCCTATTTCGCAGTTGGAAAGAGACAAGCCTGTGAGGAACCCACATGAAGAGATACTAATATGTCACAAACTACGAACAACTGATACAAATCAAATCGCGGAAGGAACAACGACAACACGCTTCCAACTTTAATCACATAGCATGCATGGGACCGAGGCATGGTACTTTCCCAACAGAAAGAGCATGCACAGGATGATGTGTGCCACCCCGACTGCCAACTGACTGGTGCTTGTAGACTATCGACTCACCGGATCTCTTGGCCGATGCCCGTGACTGGCCTCCTGGCCACCGCTCCTGGCCGCATCGTCCAGGGCAGAGGTCTCTGGTCCAGGACTTTCAAGTTTCAATGTTCCAGGAAAAGCCAGGACGCGGTTTTAGGGCCGAAGTGTTTTTTGGCTGCTTCTCTGCTAGCGTAATATAGTCCCGAAGCAAGGTTCATATCGCGAGTCCTCGACGGGATCCCTGAAAGATGAGCGGAGTGATCTCCGAAGGTGCAAATCTGCCTCAGCTAGCGATGTTTTTTGTGGATGAAAGAAAGTAAGAAACCAAAAGAACGCCTGAGCGTGTCTTGAGGAAGACCGGATTTGAAATGCCGTACACCGAAATTGTGGAAGTGTCTGTTGCAGCAGGTGTCAGATAGTCAGGTGCACGATTAGATGCACGCTACCAGCGCGTGTTCGAGATGCTGATCTGTATCTGTTGCGTTCCTCCACCGCCGAGTAGCTGGAGTGTGGAATGTTAGGTTCGAGGCTACATTCGTGACTCCATTCCCTGATGGTGCTTATTATCCCTGATGGTTGCTTCCCACGCTGCAGAAGCCACCACACATACCTACTTCTACCCTCCTCGATGTTCCCAGTTGGAAACAGGCCAAATTCATGACCCTCCTCCACTCCGGCCATCGCCATATTTTCAACACAACCCTTGACTGCACCCATCTCTGGCACCCATCCACCTTTCCTCCCCCCTGAACATCTCACTCCGAACAATATTGCTAACGCGGGCTGGCCTTCATTTGATCTCTTTCTCATCCTCATCTCCAACACTGTTGCAGCCACAACTCGTACTTTCCCAAACCGGTGTATCATGTATGGCCCCCAGTCCCCCACTTTGGCTCCTGGCTCTACCCACCCTTTGCTCTTCTTGCTTCCTCCGCCTGAGGGACGCGCTGAAACCAACACTATCACACGGGCTTAGCTTGCTGGCATCTATGCTGCCCTCACTCATGCCACTGTAGTGTGTAGACCACACCGGTGATGAGGTGATGTTACCATTTCCTCCAATTACTGGTTCTTGGTTTCTCTCATAGGTGCGGACCCTCCGTCTTGAGCTTTCTAGGCTACGCACATCCTGATAAAAAGATCGAGGAACCAGGTGAGATAACATTGCTTTGCGCTATGGTTTAAAGGCGATGCGCGTGCAGGTAAGATCGGTGCATACCCGCTGGGCCATGCTGCATGCTCGGACGCGTGGGGCTGGTAGGGAATGACTAGGCTACAGTATAGGTACCACGCACAGCCAGGACCATGGTGCAGCCACGCTACCCTCCTATGTGAGGGGCAGGAACATGGAACCCGACGATCTAGACATGAGGGGAGAAGATCGTGTGGCGGATTCGTTCTCTCAACCTTATGGATGCTGCCAGCGTTGTGCCACTCGACCATTCTCCCCCCATCGCTCCCAGTGCAACCGCCCCAGTTGCATTGGGCAAACTGTGACCAACTGAAACGACGAAATCCTCACCCCGATATATGGCCGCGATGATAATTAGGTTCACATGATGATCCGCTCGTTCTTGCGCCTCAGGATTCAGAGGTCTGATGTCAAGCAACTGTCACCAGTCTTCGTCAAAATGACCAGCCCGCACGAGCCCGCATGCCATGCCTCATATTTAAATTACATCACGTTCACAAAATCAACATACCTTCGGGGCCAAGCAGTACAAGCAGGCATATGGGTCATCAGCCCAACATAAAGAAGCCGGTACAAAGGCATGGGCACTAGACATGCCGGTATAGAATTACGGACAGACTATGCTAAACATTGAGCCCCGTACTGGAGTTTTCGAAATGGAGGAGACACATTTTGATGTCAATTATGACATATTTGGAGAAGCTAATCAGTGCGAGTTCAACCAAGCAGTCCCCCAGTGCAAACTAAAGGTCCACGATCAAGCATACAGGATTGTCAGGACTAAGTACATCGTCATTGAGAGAATTGTCGGATAGCTTTCCGTCCACTAGGCGCAATAGAAGCAAGAGGGACATCTGGTGACGTGTTATAATCCAGCAGGTACATCGAGTAGTGCCTAAAACATCTACAAACACAACACCTGAAGTGGTCATACATCCTCGGTGAACAGTGGATAGGGCTGTCACGCCTGGTATCACCTGGAATGCTACAATAAAAAAATGCGTGCCCTATCTCCCTATTCACACCGGCCCGGGCCCATAAGCCGCCTAGTGCGGGCGGATCTCAGGCGCATCCGCCGAGCGTCCGCCCGCCGACGGCGCGCCGCTCTCCTCGGAGGCCGCGCCGCGTTGCTTCTGGGCGGCAAGGCGGAAGGAGCCCGGCACCGGTCCACCGCCGACGGTTGCATTGACCAATGCGGCAGCGAGCACGTCCGGGGCGGCGGGGCTCGGGTTCATGCGCTGCAACGATGATTCCGAGCTGAAGCCATGACGGCTCTCTGACTGGGCGGGCAGCGTGCCTGTTGTCCAGAGGGTTTCAGACGTTACGGATTACAGGGCTCAGAGCTACGATGTGATGGTCAAGGGTTCAGGTCAGCATACTTTTCACCCAACGGGGTGCACAGTTGCGCACGCAAGCACGCAAGCCTGTCCGGGTCAAAGAGAGGGTTATCCACCAAGGTAGTACCGGAGTCACGGATGTATTTCGTTGATATGATCGTTGTTCAGGGAGCAACGAAATCAATTGTGAAAATGCTTGTTACTGGAGTTTCTTATGTTGAAAGGCAACGAATCAAAAAAATCGCCAAAACAGCGACAGTTTAAGCAACAACGAACTTTGAAAACAGCAAAACACGTCCGTGACAACGGTACGATATGTCGATATGGGACAAAACGGCTCAGTTCGGCCGTACAAAACAAAAAAGTCCTCACCAGCGCAGAACAGTCCTCACCAGTGCAGAACAGTCCTCACCAGTGCAGAACAGTCCTCACCAGTGCAGAAAAGTCCTCACCAGTGCTGCCTCCCGGCGTGAAGTATGCCGATGGGGAGTGGGACAGGGGGTTGTTGAGGGAGCTGCCTTCACCGCCGGAGTCCGCGCCGAGGATGGAGCCGCCAGAGCCGCCTGTGCCGCCGCTGCGTGCCGGCACGTCGTTGTAATCTCTCAAGTATCGGTCCTGGATCCGAGCGAGAGACAGAGCCTGGTGAGCGGGGAGCGGGGTGCAGGCAGATGGATATCACACTTGCAGGGAAAGGTTGACATCACACTTGCAGGGAAAAGTTGACATCACACTTGCAGAAAAACAGCGATAGGAACTCAGAGGATACATGGACCGCCCGTATTTACCAACGCAGAGGATACATGGACATATGGATATCATACTTGCAGAGAAAGCAGTGAGATCATACTTCAAGAGAAGGCAGTGAGAAGATGCTATATATAAGGCATATAAGGCATATATAAGGCATATACCGTATATATTTTACTTGAAGAGGAAGCTATAAGGGGACTGGCAGATAGTTGGGCATCACACTAGCGTAGAAAGCAGAGAAAGGGCAGGCAGACAGTTGGATATAATGCTTGCGTATAAAGCAATGTGAAGATGCACAGACACGACACGGGCACGCAGAAAATGCGAAATGACAAAATACAGTGGCTCGGCTGCAAACAATGACCTACATACATATTTCGTGTTTCTGAAGCCACAGCTCAGCCCCCTACCTGCATACGTATTTCCTGTTTCTGAAGCCACAGCTCAGCCCCCTACCTGCATACATATTTCGTGCTTACAGCTCAGCCCCCTACCTACATACGTATTTCGTGTTTCTGAGCCACAGCTCAGCCTTCTACCTGCAACTCGTGTGCCGTCTGCTGCTGCTGCTCCTGCTGCGCACCGCCCGCGTCGGAGGACTCCATCACCACAGAGCCGTTCGCAAACTGCTGCTGGATAGGGGACAGCTGGTGACCGGGCGCCGACGTGGCGGCGTCCGCCTGGACGCTCCCGGAGGCGCGTCCCCCGTCAACATAGCTGTTGTCCTGGTCAAATTGCCTGTGACATAGGCAGGGGGGCATGGCAGGGTAAGGGGTTTCAGGGTTCAGCCATGAGGGGTTCTCAGGGGAGGCCCAACCCTCAACTCCATGCAGAGGCGCGCGCCCCCCGTCAGCGTAATTTTTTCCAGGTCAAGCTGCATGCGGAGGCATAAAGCATGACAGGGTTTGAGGTTAAGCCACGCCTGCTAGGTTCAGTGTTAAGCTACGAGGGATTCAGGGTGGCTGAACCCTGAACCAAAGGTAGAGAGCATGGCAGGCCAGCTGGACAGGTTGAAAGGGGTGGAAGGTTTTGTGGTTAAGTTAACCTAAACTGGATGTGACGGCACTGAGTATGACAGGGGAGATCAGGGTTTAAGGGTGTATGTCTGTATGGTTTAGCTGAACCTTAAACTGGATGTGGAGGAACAGAGCATGGCAGGGAAAATGGGCAGGTTTTAAGGGTGTATGGTTTAGCTGAACCAAAGACTGCATGTCTTGAGACAGGGTGCATGATCTTGCTGCTGCCCCTGCCCCTGCTCCTGCCTCTCATGCTGCTCCCACCTCTTTGCCTCAGCTCCTAGTCCAGCTGCAGCTCACGCTGGCTTGCCCCTGCTCCTGCTGCTGTCCCTCCTCCTGCCCCTCCTGCTCCTGCCTCTCCTCCCACCTGCTTGCCTCAGATACTACTCCTACTGCAGCTTGCACCTGTTTGCCCTTGCTCTTGCCCCTGCTGCATCTCACAAATGCCCCCCCCCCCCCCCTGCTACACCTCACACATGTGTGTCCCAATAACTCCTGTACTGCCTCTGCTTCTACCCCTGCTGCTCCTGCCCCTGCCCCTACTGCAGCTCACACACAGTTGCACCAACTCCTGCCCTCGCTGCTC
Organism: Limnomonas spitsbergensis; assembly: GCA_037349105.1. Lineage (NCBI taxonomy): Eukaryota > Viridiplantae > Chlorophyta > Chlorophyceae > Chlamydomonadales > Limnomonas > Limnomonas spitsbergensis. Next base: position 1,008,186 of record JAYJMM010000101.1, on the reverse strand, counting down.
CACACCTGTTTGCCTGTTGCTGCTCGTCTGTGAAGCCCCTGAAGTTGACATGGCTGGCAGGCACCGGCATGCACAGCACATCAAAGCAGTTGCGCCAGATGCCCTTGTCGTACGGGTTTGGCCGGTCATCATGGTTGTACCTGAGCGGATAAGCACATGCAACTATTCACACAAGTGTTCGTACATTTTCAAAATTGCTCCGCATGCCCCTGTCGTATCGTACGGGTTCGGCCGGTCGTCATGATTGTACCTCAACAGAGAAGCACGTGGAACTATACACACCAGTGTTCATACTTGATGGACATCGCTCCACACAACCTAGGGCTTTGGTTTTGTCTTCCTCTTATTGCGTTTCTTTTGAAGCAGCATGTCCAATTAGTGACACCATCATGGTTGTACCTCAACAGAGAAGCACAGAGAACTAAACACACCAGTGTTCATACATGATCGACATTGCTCCACACAACCTAGGGCTTTGGTTTTGTCTTCCTGGTTTCCTTTTGAAGCAGCATGTAGGATTAGTGACACCATCATGGTTGTACCTGAGCGGATAAGCACATGCAACTATTCACACCAGTGTTCATAAATGATCAAAATCACTCCACACACGCCTAGGGCTTTGGTTTGTCTTCATGGTTGTAGGTGAATGAAGCAGCATGCACGATATTGGTGACACCATCATTTGCCTGAGTGTCCATACATTTCAAATTAGGTTCAGGATGAACGTTTTACTTTTCTCACTGGGCCACCGTACATAGGCCGCTGGGCAGCCGACACTCAGGGCATACGCGGAACAAACCCTAGACCGGCCCATGAGCCTATGGCCGGAGCAGCACTACGTGTTGCGGCATGTACCCGCAGCCGCAGTGGGTCTCAAAGTTTTTGTACGTCATCTAATCTTTGCCACCGGGTGACAGTGCAAGCTTGACAGCCCGCCTAACCCAGCTCACCCACCCACCTACTTCCTGCCTGCTCCCCCGCCCGTTAGTTCCCCCTTACCTGAAGTTCTCGTACGTTGTCTGGTTGGTGGCCACCAAGTAGCAGTGAAAGCCGGACAGCCCGCCCACAAACCACATGAACAGGAAGCAGAAGCCGATCAGAGCCAGCGCAGGCGCAACGTCCACCAGCGTCTGGCCCCAGGGGTCAGCATTGTTCTGCGGGCGGGAGGGTGGGCGGAGAGGGAAAATGTTGACTTGAAAACCCCTAAAATCAGGAGGTTTCAAATCTCATGGTTTGGCAGAGAAGAAGGCATCAGCAGGGTTAAAAAACCCCAGGGGTCGGCATTGTGCTGTGGGCGGGTGGGTGGGCATGCGGGTGGACGAAAAAATTGAGAGCTCAAAAATGTATTAGGAGAGTGACTGAGCCCCCAGGGGTCGGCATTGTGCTAGAGGAGGGCGAGCGGGCGGGCGGGCGGGCGGGCATGCGGGAAGGCAAATTATGAAGACATGGTGACCACATTATTAGAAGACTCTAAAATGTCTTGGTCTGGCAGAGGAGCAGCAGGAGCAGGCCCTGGTAGCGCTTAGAGGCTTCAGGGGTCAACATTGTGCTGCGAGCGGGCGGGTGGGCAGGCGGGCAGGCAAGCAGGAAATGAAGAAAAAACAATCTAGAGCACTGTTCAACCAGTTGCACTACCGTAGACCGTCTAAGACTCCGCGCACCCCCCAAAAAAGTTTTTTTTTCCCGTCGCGCACCCCAAAAGAATTTAAAAAACGGTCGCGCAGCGACGAAATTTTAATGTAAGTTAACGTTGCGCAGCAGGTAATTTAATTTAACATCGCGCATCACTGGAAATAATATAAGTTTCCTTCCGCGCAGCACTTTCAGCCAGCTCAGTAAAACTTGGTTAAAATATCGTTTGATGCTAGCAAGGATAGTACACGGTCAGCAATACTCAGCGTAGTCGTCATCCTCCTCCTCCGCCGTTTCCTAGCCTCAGGAAACGTGTGGCTGTTGAAGCCCTGAAACGTCAGAAGTCGTCAGCACCCGTCTCTGCCTCCAGGATCGAGCTTCGCAACGGTGATTGGCGTAAGCATCACTCCACGGATGTCAAATCAAACAGTCGCGCGCGAGCGCGCGGTTTTTGATATTTGCTGTTTTTAATTCGTAGCGCGCACCCCCAAAATAGTTGTTTGGGCACCTGACTGACGCTCCGAGCAGCGGCGATTTTGGAATTAATATTAGCGCGCAGCCATGGCCGCGCACCCCAATAATTATTTCATTACGAGCGGAGTCAAAGACGTTCTACGGTAATTTATATAATGCAGCCCCGTTCTTTGGATTCTTTATTTCATACATCTGCTCATTCAGACAGCTCGCTGTGTCGGATGAAAAGCTGTGCTATTCTGCGATAGCCTGATATGCAACACAATTTTTCCATTCGGTCTGAAATGCACACCTGCTCAACCAGCTCGTTGTGTCGGATGAAGAGCTGTGCGAGGCCGCAGCCGATGACGTACAGGCACAGGATGGTGGAGGTGAACACAAAGAGCAGGAATGTCCGATAGTTCCGCTTGCCGATCGTGGTACCCACCCTGCAGAGAGGCAGGCTGGGCTTAGACAGGGTTTAGACAGGCAGGCAGGGCTTAGACAGGCAGGCAATAGGAAGGTGCGGTAGTTCCGCTTGCCGATCATGGTACCCACCCTGCAGAGAGGCAGGCTGGGCTTAGGCAGGTTTTAGACAGGCAGGCAGGGCTTCGACAGGCAGGCAATAGGAAGGTGCGGTAGTTCCGCTTGCCGATCGTGGTGCCCACCCTGCAGAGAGGCAGGCTGGGCTTAGGCAGGGTTTAGACAGGCAGGCAGGGCTTCGACAGGCAGGCAATAGGAAGGTGCGGTAGTTCCGCTTGCCGATCGTGGTACCCACCCTGCAGAGAGGCAGGCTGGGCTTAGACAGGGTTTAGACAGGCAGGCAGGGCTTAGACAGGCAGGCAATAGGAAGGTGCGGTAGTTCCGCTTGCCGATCGTGGTGCCCACCCTGCAGAGAGGCAGGCTGGGCTTAGGCAGGGTTTAGACAGGCAGGCAGGGCTTCGACAGGCAGGCAATAGGAAGGTGCGGTAGTTCCGCTTGCCGATCGTGGTGCCCACCCTGCAGAGAGGCAGGCTGGGCTTAGGCAGGGTTTAGACAGGCAGGCAGGGCTTAGACAGGCAGGCAATAGGAAGGTGCGGTAGTTCCGCTTGCCGATCGTGGTGCCCACCCTGCAGAGAGGCAGGCTGGGCTTAGGCAAGGTTTAGACAGGCAGGCAGGGCTTCGACAGGCAGGCAATAGGAAGGTGCGGTACGTCCGCTTGCCGATCGTGGTGCCCACCCTGCAGAGAGGCAGGCTGGGCTTAGGCAGGGTTTAGACAGGCAGGCAGGGCTTAGACAGGCAGGCAATAGGAAGGTGCGGTACGTCCGCTTGTGGTGGCCAAAGCCCTCGATACAGTTGGATCAGGGTTGGGGGACCAGGGTGTACCCATCCATCAATTAGCTGCACATCTCACAACTAAACCCTTGACCCTGCAGCTGCTCCCTTGGTTCTCACCAGGGGCAGTGGTGGTCAAAGCGCTCGATGCAGTTGTCGTTGACGCTGCAGTGGTGCGCGCGGGGTGGCTGGTAGAAGTGACACGTGTCGTTGTACCGGATCACCACACGCTGGTCATTGACATTGACCTCCTTGGTCCTGAGTGGGAAATGGGAAACAGGGGGGTCGTTGGTACGTGGAGAATGTGTGGGGGGGCACTTGGCTGTTGATAGTGGAATGTATCGATGACGGTCTGCTCCCTAGTCTTGGGAGGGGACAAGAGGAATGGCACTGCAACGTTGTTCCATGCAGAAAATGCCATGTGCAGGTTTGAATTAGCACTTGGGATCTTCTGGGCCTCACCGAGGATAGGTAAAACGGGAGGTAAAACAGGAGTACAACGGCAGGAGAGGTAAAACGGGAGGAGAGGTAAAATGAGCTACACACTTATGGGGGCAGGCAGAGAGCGGGAAGGCACCAATCAGGAACCAAAGTGGGCCATATGGCTGCGGGTTGAGGGGTTGGGGTTCAGGATTAGGGGTTCAGGCTTTGGAGTTCGGGGTTTGGGGTTTATGTTGTGGGGTCAGGTTAAGGGTTTCAGGTCTTAAGGTACAGGGTTTGGGGTTCAAGTATTGAGGTTGAGGGTTCGGGGTTTGCGGTCGAGGGTTTGAGGTCGAGGGATGAGCCATGCAATGCAGTGGAGAGTAGTATAGGCGCACGCATGACGTGTGTTGGAGCACTTATTTTTTAGTGGCTCGCCTGCACTTTGGCTACAGCTCAAGTATCACCTAGGCGCGAGCCAGAGGCTCAACTCTTGGCCAACCATGTTCCATGGGCCTGTGTATGACTGTCTGTGGGCACAAGTCAAGGTTTGGCCCGCAATGGGCCTTCGGCAGCAGAGGAGCTACTAGTGTAGGGTAAACTCGTGGCCTATTATATATATATATATTATTATTAATATATATATATATGTATATATTTTTGTGTAAACTGAGGAGCCCATCCTTCCACAACCTACAATCAGATGCGTTCAAGCCATAGATTTTGCATGGTGCATGACAGTTTTTCGCTGGTGGGGTAAAAGCATCGAGCCTCTTGCGCATCAACCCTCGGACATGGGCAGGAGGGAGGACAGCAGTGGAAAATACATTTGCTTTCTCGTTTCTGTGTCAGTTCGCTAATCTGTTCCTGCGGGCCTGACCTCGGTTTCCGCCCGGTCAGAAACTCCTCGTCGGGCTCCTGGCGCGGAATGATGCCGGGGTCTCGACAGGCCGTCATGAACAGGAAGACGATGCAGAGCGTCGGCAGCAAGCAGCTGCGCAGATCAGCATGGGAGGGGGGGCACAAGAGTCGTTGGCGTGTGCATAATAAAATCAACGCTTCAGGATAGCATGCTTCGACATGCGCCCGGGCCAGTCTGCATGTGCATACATAGTGCACCGCGGGGCATGTTGTGAAAGTAGCAAGAGTACTGGACGGATTCGGCACATCAAAATTTAAACACTCGCCTGAAGAGCATGATGACAGCGTGGACCTGGCGCGTCAAGTATGGTGCGACGAAAGTGAGGAAGATCACCGTTGGGGCTATAATGAGCGCTGCGCTGCCGAAAGTTGCCTTCCAGCTGGGTCCTGCTACAAGGTAGCCGTACCAGAAAAACACTTCGTTGCCTTGCCAATTCTGGTAAACACGAAGGCGAGTGGGCGAGGTGGCTTTGGTCGTTTCCATCGGGAGGGTGGAAGCGATGGGAGGGTCGCCCGGTAGTTGTGGGTAGAGCGCGCGTGCTGAAATGAATGTATCTTCCTGCTATCCAATGTGTCTTGCTGCTTGTCGCAGCTGATCCTCTATCAGTCGTGGAGCGTCTCGACCTTGCAGAAACACTGTTGGATGGTCAAGGGCATGCACACCGGCTGGGGTAGGGGCTGGATCACGGAGCACGAGTCGCTCCTTCTGCTGCTGTTGCTATGGATAGAGGGATTGGCGCAGGTAGCACTGCCTACACTGGCCTCAAGGATGCCTAACGCAACGCCGGTGACGGTGCCCCCCTGAGAGTTGAAGTTGGCGCCGGGCTGCTCGATCAGTGCAATTTGTTCGGCAGGCTTAGGCATGTCAACATATTACGGCTGCAGGGTAGTGTATGGGCGAGTGTGGTCGTTCTTCAGGGAGCCAAGCAGAAGTAATCTCCCCTTGAGGAACATCACTGACACCAGGTGACGACATGCCGTACATTAGAGGGGGCATTTGGGGTGGGGTCACGGGACAAAACCACTATCCAATTCGACATTACGCACAGCAACCCTTTCAATTTGCTGTCCCACTGATTATACCAAGCATCCTTCAATGCCATGCTCGTATACTTCCTATTGCAGAAGAAACCACCATTTGCTTCAGTGGCCCACTCCTGAAGTGCTGAGTGCATTTGACAGAAGATGCAAGCGTTTCCACTGCAAATGCCTAATATGAATCATACCTCCTCCGTGGCACCTTAACTAAATAGGTGGGTAGCACCGAGGTAGCACCGCAGTCAAACCTGATGTCACACACCAGAAGCAGCTAGGGTTCTTTTCCAGGAGGAGCCAGGCAGACGCAAAGTGCCATGCAACTGTGGCATCTTCTCACGAGCACTCCTTCCCCCCAGCCTGAGGCAACTAGCAAATGAATAGGTGATGCAACAGAGATAGACGCAAGGCAATCACTAACTAAGTGAGCCTCAAAGCTAGGCCGATGGACAGAAACCCATGCATGTCAGCACAATGTGGGTTAGCTCCTTAGCTTGTGCCGTGTCATGCAACATCGTGGCATCGTGCCGTATTGTGCAACCTTGGTAGCACAATCCGGCTTAACCTGTTCCACATAATGCTGTATCGTGCCGTATCATGCTCCTTTATTAGTACAATCCGTCCTAGCATGCACCGTATTGTGCAGTATCGCGTTGTATGAGCCGCCATGACATATAGGGATGACCTGATGGTAGCAGGGCTGAAGAAACGGGTTCAGGGTTTGCGCAGGGTGGCGCCCCTGGAATTCCAGGCTGAGGGCTTCGAATCGAATGGCCCGAAAGAAAAGGAAGTTCAACAATTCCCTAGCACCTCAAGGCCTCAACAAGAATAATCACAGCATCCTCAAAAGCTGGGCATCTCTCCCATGCCAGTCCTGGTACAACTCTTAAATGACGTTACACCTATGGTCCCTGCTCAAAAGTTAAGGCTTGGCCGTGTGGGCGAACAACGAATTGGTACTTGTAATAAGTCAATGACGTTACACCTATGGTCCCTGCTCAAAAGTTAAGGCTTGGCCGTGTGGGCGAACAACGAATTGGTACTTGTAATAAGTCAATGACGTTACACCTATGGTCCCTGCTCAAAAGTTAAGGCTTGGCCGTGTGGGCGAACAACGAATCGGTACTTGTAATAAGCCAATGACGTTATACCTCTGGGCCCTGCTCAAAAACAGGCTCGGCCGCGTGGGCGCCTAACTAAAGAGTTGAAAGAAAGAAAAAAGGAAAGCACGAATCGATTCGTATAATAAATAAAAACCTTTGGCGTCATCCATGGATCTTGCCCCCCCTTGCTCCCGTATTTATTTTCTTGTAGATTCTGCATGGGCATTGGAACACAGGAGGTTAGTCAATGACGTTACACCTCTGGGCCATGCTCAAATAAGGCTCGGCCGCGTGGGCGCCTAACTAAAGGGTTGGGAGGAAAGATGGTAAGAAACACATAAGGGGGCAGGACAAAAGAAAGGGGGGAGGTGGGAAATAAAGTGAAGGGACAAAACAATAGGCTGGGAAACATAAAAAAAAAGTCTACCACGTCGTCCTCAAAGGTCAGGGCATCCCACCCAAGCCTGCCCAGGTACAACTCTTAAAAGTCTCTAGCACCGTTCGTAGGACCTGCCCATCCCTGCTCTCTAAGTTGATCCTGCACGCTGGGGCATTGAAAACAAGCATGCAGCGCGTCCTCCACATGGTCGCCGTCTCCCCTAGCCCAACATCGCTGGCAGCACCGCCTGTCACGCTACTGACCACTGCGCCGTCCTCGAGTGTCAGCCGTGCTGACGGCGCCGAGCCGCAACCTTAAGTCCGTGCGCACGCACGCACACTCCTTTCGGCAGCCCTCTCATGGCTCAAGCCATGGCAGCAGATATGCAGCTTGCAATCAGCCAGGGCACTGGCGGCCGCACCTGATGCTCTGACCTGCTGGTTGCATTAGAGGAGCTGGAGCAGGGGGCAGCCACCCCCACCTTGCGCGAGGCAGCAGCTGCCCTACAGCGCCTACCCGTCACAGAGGTGTTGGCACTCGTTGACGCAACCTACAAGCAAGCACGGCTGGACGCAAGCGGCGGTGGGGACCCCAGGGACCCTACCACCGAGCACATGTCTGCGGCGACCTACCGCGCCTGATTCCAGTCCACGGCGGGTGCCGTGCTGGCGCAAGCCAAGAGCCGCACTAGTCAGAGGGAGTGTGCCTGTGTGCGCACCACTTTGCGACTGCGGCTTGGCTCGATCAGCACTGCTGATACCAGAGGACGGCGCAATGGTCAGCGGCGACAGGCACGCAGGTGCCAGCGGTGTTGGGCACGGGGGGATAGCGAGCAGGTAGAGGATGCGCTGCATGTGTGCTTCCAGTGCCCTAGTGTCAGGGAGCAGTTACGGGAGCGGGGGTGGGCAGGTCCTCCGGGCGCTGCCACTAACTTCCACCAGTTGTACCTGGCTGAGCATGGGTGGGACGCACTTGCTTTTGTGGACTGTGCTGTGGGCATTATTGAGGGTTAGTCTCCAGGGTTTCTGAGGCCGATGTCGTTAGCCTTTCCGGCCTTCTCTTTTGGTCCTTTTTGTTGTTGTTGTTGTTGTTGTTGTTTGCCCCCTTTTTAGTTTCTTCTCTTCTCCCTTCTGATCAGTGGGGCGCCCTCGCGGCCAAGCAGGGGTGGGATACGCTTACTTTTCTGGACTTTTCTTTTCTTAGAGGCTTTGTTGAGGGCTAGTCTCTAATGGAACTCAGGTGTTGAACTTGGTCTTCTTTGCCTTCCCGGCCTCTCCTTTTGTTCCTTTCCCCCTCTCTTCCTTTTCGTTCCTTCTTTACTCCCTTCTGAACAGTTGGGCGCCCACGCGGCCGAGCTTTGAGCGGGCCCAGAGGTGTTATGTTATTGACTCAGTCCTTTCGGCTGGTGCGGCCCCTGGCCTTCGCCAGCCAGCACGGCGCCCGCCGTAGACTGAAACCAGGTGCGGTAGGTTCAGTGGCAGGATCTCTGGGGTCCCCTCTGCCAGCTGGAGGTTAGTATGGAGGGCTTCCATTCCTGAACATGCATGTTCACCGTCTCCCCTTGCTTGCTTACGGCCCTGCATCTTTGGTATGGGCATGTCTCATGCCGCTGGCCGTTGCGCCGTCCCGTTGTCACTGTGAATTCTACCCCCCCTTGTAGCACTAGTCCCGATTTGTAGGAGTGCTAGTAGCACTCCTACACTGTAGCATATTTTAGTATTGCATTGCTACAAAGATGAGAGCAGTGTAGCACTGCTATGGGCTGTAGGAGTCCTACAGCTTGTAGGAGTTTCCCTTTGTAGGTATCCTACAAACCGTAGCACACAAATAATTGTGCACATGTGTTCGTACCTGCCGGTAGGCAGTATGCATGGGTTACTAGTGGGCAGTCTGCGGGTTTTACTGAAAGCAGTTCGATGCTCATCGGGTATTGTCGAGGGTCTTGTACGGATTTGTGCGTATTTGGGGAGGCAGCCAATCAGAAGCCTCGGCTACCACACTTACTGGATATTTGTTGGTAACACCATGGGAGTGACAAGTAGCCAATCAGAATTCACCCACGCTATACATGTTGCTAGATAGAATACACACATGCTGAAGCGTGTCCAAGATTTCAAGTTCTTGGGCATCATTCAGCACGCGAGCGGCAGCATGAGGAAGGCCATGCAAGGTGGAGAGGTGCCTTTCGACACCGCATTGCACTGTGTCCGCCGTAGGGCCGCCAAGGTGCACCTCAGGCATCATCAGCCTACACGCATCCGGTTGGCGTCTGTCTATGCAGCGCCTGCGGCCACCGATCACCTTAGGCCGCGGCATTGCCTCAGGAGCAAGATGCAGTCCAGCTTCCTCCAACATCTGCGCCCGGCAGCAAGGCTACCACCGTCCGCTTAGTCCGCTGCCAGTAGGGGGGTCCCGAGGGACCTGCAGATCTAGCCAATACAGCGAAGTAATGTACTTTGCTTCTACAACGCGGCGGTTGCACCAGCAACACAGCACACTCATAGCGGCCGACATGCAGCTCACTGTCAGACAGGGCTCTGAAGGGCGCAATTGGTGCAGTGATTTGCTAGGTGCCTTGCTGGGGCTAGAGTTGGGATCAGCCAATCCCAAATTGCGTCAGACAGCAACTAGCCTACTGCCTGTCAGAGTGGTGCTAGCGCTAGTTCATGCATCATACGAGCGGGCACAATTGGATGCAGTTGGCAGAGAGGAACCCAAGATCCTGCTTCTGAACACAGCTCTGAAGCTGCCTACCGCACCTGTTTTCAGTCTACAGAGGGCGCTATGCTGGCGCAAGCCAGGCGCACCAGCCGAAAGGATTGTGCTTGCGTGTGCACGAACAAAAGGTTGCGGATTGGTGCCGTCAAGACGGCTGACACTAGAGAACGGCGCAGTGGCCAGCAGCGTTACAGACGGTGCTGCCTGTGATGTTGGGCTAGGGAGACGGCCATGTAGAGGACACGTTGCACGCTTGTTTTCAATGCCCCAGCGTACAGGATCAACTTGTAGAGGTGGGAGCTGTCCTCCCAACGGTGCTAGAGACGTTTTATAGTTGTACCGGGGCAGGCTTGGGTGGGATCCCCTGGCATTTGTGGACAACGTGGTAGATATCTTTTTTCCCAGACATTGTCACACAATATGTTAAACCGGGCAGGATGACATGACAAATTTTACCGGAGGGCCTTTGCATGTGTAAGTTACCGGTAGCGGCAATGCATGAATCAATGACACAACTGTCATAACACCTCTGGGCCCTGCTCAAGAAGGCTCGGCCGCGTGGGCGCCCAGCTGTCAGGTTAGGAGAAAATAAAAGGGAATTGAAGGTAAAAGGTGAATGCACAAAGGAGAAAGAAAACACTCACCAAAAAGGAAAAGGCAGCCAAAGTATCCCTGCCCGTTTCATAAGTATGTGTTCCTCGTATAAGCCGCGTGCAAATGAGACAAAGCCCAATGCTATTGTAATATAAATGTTAGCAAAAGCCACGGTATCAAAACATAACATCGCCAGCCTAGGCTTCATACACAAGCAAAAAGGAGCCGCACCCAAGCCAAAACACTGCCCCATGCCAAGGAGCCAATTATTCAGCAGAAGCACGTTCCAAAACAAGCTCCTCAAATAGCGCTCACTCTATTCCTTCACTTCCGGTTTAGGCTTGCTGTCAACTTGCCCAAGCTACTGTGCACCATGTTGCATAGATCTTACATGTTCAACCCGGTGTACTGAATTAACAACCCATGGGCCGACCGCATCACCGCAGCTTATTACAGCCAGCGTTCACTCTCTAGTCCTTCACGTCATGTCTAGGAGGTCAGATTGCGCTGATGGAAGGGGGGAATGGTCGCGGTGGAGGACAGAGTGCCCTGGGTGGAGGGTGGACTGGTGGTCAAGGAGGTCAGAGTGCGCTGGGGGGACGAGGGACGGGTGGCGGAGGAGGTAAGATTCACTGGTGGAAGCGGGTAATGGTGCCGGAGGAATCAAAGTGCGCTGGGTGGAGGAGGACTGGTGGCGGAGGAGGTCAGAGTGCACTGGGTGGAAGGGGGGAATGGTGGCGGAGGAGGTCAGAGTGCACTGGGTGGAAGGGGGGACCGATGGCAGAGGAGGTCAGATTGCGCTGGTGGAAGGGGGAACTGGTGGTGGAGGAGGTCAAAGTGCGCTTGTGGAGGGGGACTGATGGCAGAGGAGGTCAGATTGCGCTGGTGGAAGGGGGAACTGGTGGTGGAGGAGGTCAGAGTGCGCTGGATGGAAGGGGGGACTGATGGCAGAGGAGGTCAGAGTGCGCTGGTGGAAGGGGGAACTGGTGGTGGAGGAGGTCAGATCGGCTGGATGGAAGGGGGGACTGATGGCAGAGGAGGTCAGATTGCGCTGGTGGAAGGGGGAACTGGTGGCGGAGGAGGTCAGGTTGCGCTGGGGGAAGGGGGGAATGGTGGCGGAGGAGGTCAGAGTGCGCTGGATGGAGGGGGTTCTGGTGGCGGAGGAGGTCAGAGTGCGCTGGGGGAGGGGGGGCTAGTGGCAAAGGAGGTCAAAGTGCGCTGATGGAAGGAGGAACTGGTGGCGGAGGAGGTCAGAGTGCGCTAGGGGTAGGGGGGATTGGTGGCGGAGGAGGTCAGATTGCGCTGGTGGAAGGAGGGGATGGTGACGGAGGAGGTCAGAGTGCGCTGGGTGGAGGGGGGACTGGTGACACTAGAGGAGGTCAGATTGCTCTGGTGGAGGGGGACTGGTGGCAGAGGAGGTCATAGTGCGCTGGGTGGAGGGGGACTGGTGGCGGAGGAGGTCAGATTGCGCTGGTGGAAGGGGGGAATGGTGGCGGAGGAGGTCAAAGTGCGCTGAGTGGGGGGGGGCATGTGGCACCAGAGGAGGTCAGATTGCGCTAGGGGAAGGGGGGACAGGTGGCGGAGGAGGTCAGATTGCGCTGGTGGAAGGGGGGAATGGTGACGGAGGAGGTCAGAGTGCGCTGGGTGGAGGGGGGAATAATGACAGAGGAGGTCAGAGTGCGCTGGGTGGAGGGGGACTGGTGGCGGAGGAGGTCATAGTGTGCTGGGTGGAGGGGGACTGGTGGCGGAGGAGGTCAGAGTGCGCTGGTGGAAGGGGGAAATGGTGGCGGAGGAGGTCAGAGTGCGCTAGGGGAAGGGGGGAATGGTGGCGGAGGAGGTCAGAGTGCGCTAGGGGATGGGGGAACTGGTGGCGGCGGAGGTCAGAGTGCGCTGGATGGAGGGGGACTGGTGGCGAAGGAGGTCAGATTGCGCTAGGGGAAGGGGGGAATGGTGGCGGAGGAGGTCAGATTGCCCTGGTGGGAGAGGGGAAAGTGGCGGAGGAGGTCAGAGTGCGCTGGGTAAAGGGGGGTCTGATGGCGGAGGAGGTCAAAGTGCGCTGGTGGAAGGGGGGAATGGTGGCGGAGGAGGTCAGAGTGCGCTAGGGGAAGGGGGGAATGGTGGCGGAGGAGGTCAGAGTGCGCTAGGGGAAGGGGGGAACGGTGGCGGAGGAGGTCAGATTGCGCTGGTGGAAGGGGGGAATGGTGGCGGAGGAGGTCAGAGTGCGCTAGGGGAAGGGGGGATTGGTGGCGGAGGAGGTCAGAGTGCGCTGGGTAAAGGGGGGTCTGATGGCTGAAGAGGTCAGAGTGCGCTGGTGGAAGGGGGAACTGGTGGTGGAGGAGGTCAGAGTGCGCTGGATGGGAGGGGGGACTGATGGCAGAGGAGGTCAGATTGCGCTGGTGGAAGGGGGAACTGGTGGCGGAGGAGGTCAGGTTGCGCTGGTGGAAGGGGGGAATGGTGGCGGAGGAGGTCAGAGTGCGCTGGATGGAGGGGGTTCTGGTGGCGGAGGAGGTCGGATTGCGCTGATGGAAGGAGGGAATGGTTGCGGTGGAGGTCAGAGTGCGCTGGGTGGAGGGGGGGCTGGTGGCGGAGGAGGTCAGAGTGCGCTGGGAGGGGGGGGACGGGTTGCAGAAGAGGTCAGAGTGTGCTTGGGGACCGAGACCGTAGACCGTGGGCCCTAGACCATTGACCCTATACTGTTTGCACTAGACCCTGGACCCTAAGCCCTGGATCCTGGCCCGAGGACCGAGACCCTAGACCGTGGGCCCTAGACCATGGACCCTAACTGTTTGCCCTAGACCCTGGACCCTAAGCCCTGGATCCTGGCCCGAGGACCAAGACCCTAGACCGTGTGCCCTAGACCATGGACCCTAAACTGTTTGCCCTAGACCCTGGACCCGAAGCCCTGGATCCTGGTCCGAGGACCGAGACCCTAGACCATGGGCCCTAGACCATGGACCCTAAACTGTTTGCCCTAGACCCTGGACCGTAAGCCCTGGATCGTGGCCCGAGGACCGAGACCCTAGACCATGGGCCCTAGACCATGGACCCTAAACTGTTTGCCCTAGACCCTGGACCCTAAGCCCTGGATCCTGGCACGAGGACCGAGACCCTAGACCGTGGGCCCTAGACCATGGACCCTAAACTGTTGGCCCCTAACCCTGGACCCTAAACCCTGGATCCTGGCCCGAGGACCGAGACCCTAGACCGTGGGCCCTAAACTGTTGGCCCCTAACCCTGGACCCTAAGCCCTGGATCCTGGCCCGAGGACCGAGACCCTAGACCATGGGCTCTAGACCATGGACCCTAAACTGTTTGCCCTAAACCCTGGACCGTAAGCCCTGGATCCTGGCACGAGGACCGAGACCCTAGACCGTGGGCCCTAGACCATGGACCCTAAACTGTTGGCCCCTAACCCTGGACCCTAAACCCTGGATCCTGGCCCGAGGACCGAGACCCTAGACGGTGGGCCCTAAACTGTTGGCCCTAGACCCTGGACCCTAAGCCCTGGATCCTGGCCCGAGGACCGAGACCCTAGACCGTGGGCCCTAGACCATGGACCCTAACCGTTTGCCCTAGACCCTGGACCCTAAGCCCTGGATCCTGGCCCGAGGACCGAGACCCTAGACCGTGGGCCCTAGACCATGGACCCTAAACTGTTTGCCCTAGACCCTGGACCCTAAGCCCTGGATCCTGGCCCGAGGACCGAGACCCTAGACCATGGGCCCTAGACCATGGACCCTAAACTGTTGGCCCTAGACCCTGGACCCTTAGCCCTGGATCCTGGCCCGAGGACCGAGACCCTAGACCGTGGGCCCTAGACCATGGACCCTAAACTGTTTGCCCTAGTTTCCCAAGCCCTAGTTTCCCAAGCCGTGGACTCTAGACCCTGGCCTGAGGAAAGTGACACCGTACACATTATTTCTGGACCTAAGCTTCAACCTGACCCAACATATGGCACAGTACCTATGACCCGTACATGAACGTGAAGTGCAGAATCCCCGAAGATGAACCTCACCGTTCATGGAACAGTTGTCATTGCCTTCTTCTTCTTCTCGCGATCCTGTCTTTCTTTGCCGAGGTGGTGGTACTTGAATGGGCGCGGCCCAGGCACCAGGGCAGTCTCAGGCCGTAGCGGCGGCAAGGCCGCTGCACGCCCGGGCATTACGACAGTTGATGGTACAACATCTGAATTGAAAGGAGAGGTGAAATAAGTAGTAGATGATAAAGAGTCAAGAGAAGGTGATGTTCAGTGAAGAGAATGTGGAGGAGGGGCTGGTATGGAGAACTGGAGATCATGGTACGGGCCGACTTGCCACAAAATAACATCCTTGTTTGTACATGTTTTCTAGACCTTCACCGTGATCCTGACCCGACAGATTGCACAGTACCTATGACCCCAAACATGAACTTTGAGGCAGAATCCCGGAAGATTAACCTCACCATTAATGGGAACACTTTTCACAGCCTTCGTCTTCTCACGATCCCGTATTTTTTTGCCGAGCCGGTAGTACTTCGATGGTCCCAGCCCAGGCACCAGGTCAGTCACAGGCCCTAGCGGCGGCAAGGCTGTTGCCGGTGCAGGCACCACGGCAGTCGATGGTACAACATCTGAATTGAAAGGAGAGTTGGGGTCAAGAGTTGGTGAAGGTTTCAGTCAGAGGTTTTAGTCAGGATGAGGTTGAGGTTAGTCAAGATAAGATTGTCACCAGATTACACATGAATATTGTTTGGATATGAATCATGGACCTAAACATTGGGCTAAACCCTGGCTTGATAAATTGCACATAAGCTATGACCCCATACATGAACTTAATGCAGAATCCCCGAAGATGATGAACCTCACCATGCCGACGCTGGTACACTCCCCACGAGGCACCCTCAACCAGGACCATGACATGGACCCTAGACCGTTATTGTGGACCCTAGACCGTGGACCTTGGCATTTGACAGTGTTTACGGGTTTGATCGCTTTGAATTTTAGGTGTAGTGTGGACATTTGTGGGCAGATGAAGGTCAACCAGTACCAGTAGTTGTGTTGGGACGGTACTGGTGGGTACCGGTCCCTACCTCTCTGGGGAAAGGATATTGGTCAAGTTTAGGAAAGGCAGGATAGTCAATCATTTATTGTCACTGGTACACAGTTTAGCGGATTATTTTCAAGTCGACACGCACAAACAACGTAGTTAGGCCAATGGGTGACAAGCCCATGGACGATGTGGCATAAGCGCTTGCACGCTGAGATATGCACATGAAAGCTGATGATGCGCAAGCAAGCTAACACATGTCGCACTTGAAATGATCGGCCAGCGCCGGGAGGCAGGACTCACCTTTACGTGAGTGCGCTACTGACGACTGATCCATGCTTGATGATGACTTATTCAGTTCCGAGCGATGGCAATGATTTGACGTGACGGGACTCGAATGTATTTGATTTTGTATGGTTCTGGAGCTAGCCAGGCCGTACAAAGCTCGGATAACCTCTTGCAGACGCAATCTCTACGTTGGGTATGATTTGTCGACAGCTCTGTAATATAAGGAGCTTTGGTACTCTGCCATCATTGCGTCTTGTCCCTGATTGCCTCATGTTCATAGCTTGAATCTGTCGAGGACTCTTGGGGATCGGTTACTGACTCAACTTTGACTCGGACTTCAGGACCGGGACTTACAGATTTAAACTAAAACATGCTAATGCCAAACATCTGCTCGATTGCTCGTTTGGTCGCTAACGTGCTTGCTTGCCTTTCGGCCCTTCATCCAGCGATCTGACCCGACAGCCAGGAAGCATGCTTGTCCTCCGTTTTGGTAAGTGGATTACATATTACCTGACATTATAATGCAAATCGTCTGCCACATGTGTGCCAGCCATGCAGCTCACCATCCAGCCTTGACTCTTGCATGCATGCTGCCATGGCAGGATTGATTGGTGGCGTGCCTGTCTGCTAGCAGCTTGCCTGCCACAAGCGTTCCTGCCAATTTGCCATGCACAGTGCATGCTTCAAGCATATGTGCCCTGCCACATGCAGAAGTGTACCGGTCATAAGGCTTGGATGACATGCCAGGACGTGCCTATCTGCCATGCGCTTGCCTGCCACAAGCATCTAGTAGGACGGGTCCACGTGGTCAAGCTCATCATTTTACAACAGTACGTGATGGTCTGCCTCATAATGTGCACTTGAATCTCTAGCAACCACATATGGCCATTAGCACTCTGGCCATGATAGCCATGACCACATTTGACGCAGCTGAATGCTTTGCCCCCCACCCCAAATGCAGGTACCAAAGCAGTTGCGTTGTGGTTTATCATAATGCTAGGCTACCGGTATTTTTGTGTTCACATCCAATTAATATGAATTAACCAAACAATATTTTCGACTCGTATCATCCTAGCAGTCCTTTGGGGTGATATTTCAATTTTGTTCCTCTCACATTTGTCTCCCCTTTGTTTACTTCTGACTTGTGCATGGCTAGACTAGCTAGACTCTAGTGCGTCTGAGGGGCATGTAGGGGAATCATCAGACTTCCTTTCCTGTTGTGGGGGGCAGGTCTTTCCCGTTTCCTTTGTTTTAAATGTTCTCCTTTTCCCTCATGCCCTCAGTTTTATTTTCAACCATCCTAACAGTTTAGTGCCCACACGGCCGAGCCTGATGGGGCTAGGCCCAGAGTACCCAGAGATGTAATGTAACCGACTGGCCAGCATCACAACCATGCACTGACATGACACTCCTAGGAAACGTAACATTGCTACCAATTAAAAACGTAGCACTCTTACCAGTCCACAATGTAGCACACCCACCAGTCAACAGTGTAGCACTCCTACCAGTGCACAGTGTAGCACTGCTACCAGTCAACAGTGTAGCACACCTACCAGTGCACATTGTAGCACACCTACCAGTCAACAGTGTAGCACTCCTACCAGTGCACAGTGTAGCACTGCTACCAGTCAACAGTGTAGCACACCTACCAGTCAACAGTGTAGCACTGCTACCAGTCAACAGCGTAGCACTCCTACCAGTCAACAGTGTAGCACTCCTACCAGTCAACAGTGTAGCATTCCTATCAGTGCACATTGTAGCACTGCTACCAAGGCTCCTACAGCCCATATGTAGGAGCCGGTTTGTAGCACTGCTACATATCATGAGATATGTAGGACATTTGTAGCAAGCAATCGCACTGCTACAAGCATTGCTACATTTTGTAGGAATTCCTACATATTCTCCTACAGAATGAGTTCCCATGCCAAATTAAAGCTGTAGGAGACGTGTAGCACTGCTATAGTACTACTACAAGGGGGGTCACAATTCACAGTGTGTGTTGGCTGATCTGGCCGCAATGAGCCGCATCCAAAATTTTGACGTTCGCGAGCATACACCCTATTTTCTTCCCTACCAAAGTTACCAAACAGGGCGCCCATGTGGCCGAGCCATTGACATTTACACCCTCCTAGTGCGCGCCGGCACGACGCTTGTTGTCGGCAGTAAGCCGTTAATCATGTGCGAAAAGTTGCCATGGACATGTTTTCGATGGCATGGCTGAGTCATTGGGCGCATGTTGCGCCTGCCCGTAGTGCTCTACACCAGGTGTGCCTTCTCTGTCAGATTGCGAGATGCATACATACATACACACCAAACCCTCGACCTCAAACCCCGAACCCTCAACCCCAATACTTGAGCCCCAAACCCTGCACCTTAAGACCTGAAACCCTTAACCTGACCCCACAACATGAACCCCAAACCCCGAACTCCAAAGCCTGAACCCCTAACCCTGAACCCCAACCCCTCAACCCGCAGCCATATGGCCCACTTTGGTTTCTGACTGGTGCCTTCCCGCTTTATGCCTGCCCCCATAAGTGTGTAGCAATGCCTGCTCCCGCAAATGTGTGGCAATATCTATCCCCAACCAACGCCAACCACACCCTGCCAGGTCCCCACCCCCTCCTGCTTCCCATACTGCCCAAACACAGGGCCCTGCTTATATTATTAGACGTCGAAGACCATGCTTGCATGGTGTTTGTCATGCTCATGACGCTCATGCGCACGCTCTTCTCTGCTGGCTGGCTCGGCTTTTTCATCGGCCTGGGAGTATGTGTCCTGGTGGCGGTCATCTGGCTGTGGTTTGCAGCAACGTGACCTCCCAGGTCAGCTATACGGGCTTATGGCGTAGAGCGTAGGGCGTAGAGCGTAGGGCGTAGGGCGTAGGGTGTAGGGCGTAGGGCGTAGGGCGTAGGGCGTAGGGCGTAGGGCGTAGAACGTAGGGCGTAGGGCGTAGGGCGTAGGGCATAGGGCGTAGGGCGTAGGGCGTAGGGAGTAGGGCGTAGGGAGTAGGGCGTAGGGCGTAGGGCGTAGTAGGGCTTAGGGCTTAGGGCTTAGGGCTTAGGGCTTAGGGCTTAGGGCTTAGGGCTTAGGGCTTAGGGCTTAGGGCTTAGGGCTTAGGGCTTAGGGCTTAGGGCTTAGGGCTTAGGGCTTAGGGCTTAGGGCTTAGGGCTTAGGGCTTAGGGCTTAGGGCTTAGGGCTTAGGGCTTAGGGCTTAGGGCTTAGGGCTTAGGGCTTAGGGCTTAGGGCTTAGGGCTTAGGGCTTAGGGCTTAGGGCTTAGGGCTTAGGGCTTAGGGCTTAGGGCTTAGGGCTTAGGGCTTAGGGCTTAGGGCTTAGGGCTTAGGGCTTAGGGCTTAGGGCTTAGGGCTTAGGGCTTAGGGCTTAGGGCTTAGGGCTTAGGGCTTAGGGCTTAGGGCTTAGGGCTTAGGGCTTAGGGCTTAGGGCTTAGGGCTTAGGGCTTAGGGCTTAGGGCTTAGGGCTTAGGGCTTAGGGCTTAGGGCTTAGGGCTTAGGGCTTAGGGCTTAGGGCTTAGGGCTTAGGGCTTAGGGCTTAGGGCTTAGGGCTTAGGGCTTAGGGCTTAGGGCTTAGGGCTTAGGGCTTAGGGCTTAGGGCTTAGGGCTTAGGGCTTAGGGCTTAGGGCTTAGGGCTTAGGGCTTAGGGCTTAGGGCTTAGGGCTTAGGGCTTAGGGCTTAGGGCTTAGGGCACACCAATAGGAGCATGGCGGACTTACTTACTCTACTAGATCTACGTCATTAACTTATCTACTCTACTAGATCCGCCTGCCCGTATGTTATTTTACATGTCCAAGCCACTGCATATCTTTGTTTACAGTATTACTTCTTCTGCATCTGGCTTCCCACTTAATCATGTCTCAAGCTGATGCCCTTTACACATGATGTTAGGCGCCCACGCGGCCGAACCTTTTTTGAGCAGGGCCCAAGAGGTGTTACGTCATTGACACATAATGTTATTAGGCGCGACCAACATAATCAACATGATGTACCGTGATGTACCGATATTTTCTACTACCATGATGTACAGGTATATCCGCTTGCCTGTATTTCATTTGAAGACGTTGAATGGCAGTCATGTGTTTCAGAACCCCACGTCTATGTGCAACACTACAACATATGCCCTATCAATGTGTGTTTCAAGCTGAGGCCCTCTGTTCCTGATGTTGGTGCAGCCATACTGGCCAGGCTGTGCATGGTAGCTGTGGCTGGAATGAGTTAACGATATGAGTGATATGGAGCTGGAATTCATCTTGGCAGCTCAGCTTGGTAGCTGAGCCGGAGCTGGAATTTGGCATGGTAGCTGGAAATGTGCTGGAGCTGCGATTGAGCTTTAGGCATTCCCTACCAGCACCACGCAGCCGAGCGTTCTGCAGGGCCCAGCGGGTATGCACCTTTATAATCTGGCCATGCTGAGAGAGGGATGAGGAACTAGATGTTGAGACGGCTGCCTTTGCAGGGGGGAGCAGGACCCATGGATGCATGTCAAGTTTTTACAGTTCAACAGGGCATGATATTTGATGCATGGGACACGTGCTCGTAAACCGGTACACACACTAAATACGGAAGAACAGCGAGCACAAACAAGTGACCCCCTGGCTGGCCTAGCAGCCAAGCAACGCACAACCTCTGGGCAGTAGAGTGGGAATGAACCCTTAAGTGCAGAAGATAAGCCCAGGTCATAAAACATGACGACATGACGTGGATGAACAAAATTGCGTTCTTCTAGGGTGGTTAAGAAGATTAGCTCCCGCATAGGCTGCAGGGTGGTTAGGGAGCTTCAACCACCTAAAGGAGGGTAAGTGGCTATAGTAATACCAACGCAACGGTAGCACCAATAGCACAGCAAGAACGCCCACTCATGGTGGCTTTTTCTATCTCGTGCCTTGTGTCTTGTGATGTGTTCTTTTTGCTAAGAGTCACCCATTCCTTACAGTTACACATGTACCGCGATCGGACACGATCTTCGCTCTCCCCCGTCTAGAGCGCCGGGTTTCATGTTCCTGCCCCCTCACATAAGAGGATGGCATGGCTGCACCATGGCCCAGGCTGTGCATGGTAGCTGGAATTGAGCCTAGTCATTCCCTACCAGCCCCACGTGGCCGAGCGTTCAGCAGGGCCCAGCGGGTATGCACTGTTCTAAACAGGTACCGCGACATCCTCCCTTCAGCTTCCTATCAGACTTTCTGCTTGCCGACATGGCCGAGTTTTTTTTTAGCAGGGCCCAGAGGTCGATGACATGACAGTGGGCGCCGAACTAAAGGGTTGGGAGGAAAGAGCGGAACAAGCACAAAGGGGCAGGGAAAAAGGGGGAAATAAAGTGAAGGGTCAGACAAAAGGGGGAAATAAAGTGAAGGGGCGGACAAAAGGCCCCCGGGTGTAACGTCATTGACTTATGGCGGCTGCCATGGCGGCCAATATGCAGCTTGTAGTCAGACAGAGCATCGGAGGGCGCGACTGGTGTAGGGAATTGCTTGGTGCCTTGGAGGACCTAAAGCAGGGAGCAGCCGTCCCCAAACTGTGTCAGACAACGACTGCTTTACAGCCTCTACCCGTTACCGTTTTCTGTTTTTTTTTTTTTGACCGTGCACACATGTGGAAAATATCCCCTCTACACCACTTCGACCCCTCATGTTAAGATTCATGGAGAGGAGGCAGAGGAGGCAGAATTAAAGACGTTACACCTCTGGGCCCTGCTTGAATAAAGCTCGGCCACGTCGGCAAACATTAAGTCAGGACGCAGAGTTAGAAGGGCATGCACAAAGAGGTTTATGCAGCGACCGCTGGGCACTGAGGCTGGACACACTCAATTAAGATGTGCATCAAAATCCTGATTTGCAACCAGGCAAACATGGAAGATGTGCCCCTCCATTGCCCCTCCTCCATCCAGGTAAGAATCCAGGAGTGCTGGATACAAAACATCATATGAAACATTGCAACCCCTGGGGTGCAACCTGCCCCACGCATACTCAACGGTACAATTCCGAGCCCCTGACGAACTCGGTTGCGAGGCAGGGCCCCAGACATCTCGAACTACTTACAACATGCTTACAAAAGTGAATACTTTAGCAGAAAGCGAGGGCATGCAATGTCGCCATCAACGCGCACACGCCATCAAGACCAACTCCACACCACTTCATTTGTACCAAGCTCATCCCCACTTCAAAATGTGCTCAGCACCATTTCAGAACCGCTTCATTATATGCTCAACGCCCCTTCAGTACCCATAGGTACACAACGCCCAGTACCCGTAAGTACATGGACTCTTCACCCCTTCAGAACCCCTAGAGTCAATAACGTTACACCTCTGGGCCCGCTCAAAGCTCGGCCGCGTGGGCGCCCAACTGTTCAGGGGGGAGAAACGAATAAACTAAAATGAAGAGGGGGGGAAAGGAACAAAAGGAAAGGCCGGAAAGGCAAAGAAGACCAAGTCCGACAACTGATTACCCCTTCAGTACCCTAGAGTAAACAAAGATGCTAAGCAACTACTCAGCACGCCCTCTGCAAGTGCAGCGTGGCACCTCCAGCATGCAGCGGGGGCGGGGACCGATGACTTCAAACGGCACACAATTTCAGAACATGCCCAGCAAATGTCAATGACGTTACACCTCTGGGCCCTGCCCCAAAATAAAGCTCCGCCACGTTGGCAATACAAAACCTGCTAGGAAACTCGAGAGAGAAGGCACGAGAGAAAATAAAGGAGTCATGCCCAGCACATGTGTAGCGTTTCTTCACTACATGTATTGGGCCACCTCTATCCAGAAAGCAGCGTGGGGTTGACGGCCTCCGGCTCAGAATCCCCTTTCACCGCCATCAGAACTCATGCACAGTAGATAAAGTGCGGCATCTTCTACAGGGCGCGGGGGCCCGATGGCCTCCCACTTAGCAACTCCTTCCGTCGCCGGCTCAACTCATGCTTAGTAAATGTACTACGGCGCCTCCAGCACAAAGCGGGGGCACCTGACCTCTCACCCAGCAGCCCTTTCATCGCTGCCTCAAAACAAAAAGCTCCATGGCGGCTTCAGCTGACACTCAGTAAGTGTGCTGCAGCACCTCCAGCAGGAGGCGGGGGAAGATGGCCTCCCATTTAGCCCCCCTTATCATCGCTCCGCTGCACATGCCCTGTAAATAATCAGTGGCACCTCCTGAATGAAGCGGGTGCCAGACAGCAACCCACTCAGCATCCCTTTCACCGCCGCCGCAGCTCATGCTCAGTTGAGAAAGTGGGGCACCTCCTGCACGAATCGGGGGGCCCGACAGCCATCTCCTCGGCATCCCCTTTCAATGCCACCTCAGCTGACACTCATTAAATGTACAACAATACCTCCAGCATGAAGCGGGGACCTGATGACCTACCACTCAGCACCCTCTTTCATCTCCGCCTCAACTCATGCACAGTAAATGTTTGCAGCATCTCCAGCAGGAGGCGGGTGCACATGGCCTCCCACTCACCATCCCTTTCACCACCACCGCAGCACATGTCCTGTAAACAGACTGTGGCACCTCCAGCATGAAGCGTGGCCAGACGGAAACCCACTCAGCATCCCTGTTATCACCGCCGCAGCTTCTGCTCAGTAAATGAACTGCGGCACCTCCACCTTTAAGCTGGTGCAGATGGTCTCCCACTCAGCAGGTCCTTCCATCGCCGCCTCAGCTCATGCTCAGTAAATGTACTGCGGCACCTCCACCATGAAGCGGGGGCAAATGACCTCCCACTCAGGACCAGTGGGGTTGCTGATAGAGCCCTCGACAAACCTACGGATGGGACGTATAGGTGTGGGAGGAGGTGAGTTGGTGGGGCAAGCTTACATTCAAATACCAGTGCTGTTTTTTGTAACTGAAAAGCAATGAGATATACAGTACATGTCATATATAACTATAAACAATGAGACATACATACTGCATCACACTTAGGACTTTTTGTTTTGTTTTTGAGGGGGCCTCTTTCCTCTCTCTCTTTAGTTTCCAACCTTGCTGTTGGACGCCGACGCGGCCGAGCTTTGCAGCATTGCCGAGTGGTGTAACGTCATTGACATACTGCATCACACTATGACACATCTGTCAATACACAGTGCAGCAGTACCTACCAGTTTTCCCCGTGAGAATGAATCAAGGAGGTAGGGCAACCAGGAAATAAACGCCCACACAAATTAAACAAGAAGACCACAGATTAAACAAGACAACTACGACAAATAAGACCAGGGAACAAAGATACCGCCCCCCCCCAACCTCCAGCACAAACTCAAGGCCTGGTCCACTCACGTGAAGCTTCCCTCCATGGAGCCCCGCAGCCCGCGCTGCTGAGTGCAGCTCTGGTACACAAAATCGGGCTGGCCGGGGCGCAGCAGCGGGAAGTGGCCAATAACGCCCTCGCCTGTGGGCGGAAAGTCAGAGTAGCTCAGCACGCGCGGGAATGAGCAGGGTGGAGGTCAGGATATAAGGTGCAGGCATTTCAAAGTTTGCCATTAAGCGCTGCGGGAGGTGCTCGATGACGCCCTCTCATGCGGAAAGGGGTGGAAGCAATTCATTATGAGAAGATGGACGTGGGTCAGAGTGTAGCTCTGGTACACAAAGGCGGGCCTGCCGGGGCGCAGCAGCGCGAAATAACCGATGCCCCCCGCGCCAGCAGGGAGGGACGTACAAGCAGCGTAGCAGGCAAGAAAACCTGAACCCCGCATGAAAACGTACCGGAAACCTCGTCGACCACAGCGCCATCTTCGTCCCGGATTACCCAGTGGCGCATCTTGAGCTGGCATGACTCCACCGGCATACGAGGCGGCCGGCCTGAGGCCTCGTCCGCAGCAAGCTGGTCATCGGGACTCAAGAGGCTGTACCTGACGCTGTACGTGAACATCTGCTCGTCGGTGCTTGACTCTGGAGCGAAGACGACCGAAACCGATACCTAGGCGTGGGGAGGGCAGGGTTTAGGGTTCAGTGACAGCACACAGTGTGTGAAGATCGGCGCATCGATGCTCGACTCTGGAGCATAGCCAACCGACTCCGATACCTGAGCCAGGGGGGGGGTAGGACCTAGATAATTTGGAATGCGATGCATCTGGAGCATACACATTGCCTAGACGACCGAAACCGATACCAGAGTCAAGGCAAGGGTATGGTTCAGGGTTCAGTGACACAGCACACACAGGATGTGAACATCTGTTCGTCACTGCGTGAATCTGGAGACTAGACGACTGAGACAGAGACCTGAGTGAAGGAAGGGGTAAGGGGTAGGGTTCAGTGACACAGCACACACAGGATGTGAACATCTGCTCGTCAGTGCTTGACTCTGGAGTGTAGGCGACTGAGACAGAGACCTGAGTGAAGGAAGGTGCACGGGGGAGGGTTCAGTGACACAGCACACACAGGATGTGAAGTTGTGCACATATGCTCGTCGGTGTTCGCCTCCGGTCCAGGTATTGCCTTTCAGGATTTTGAGCAGAACACGATATAGGCAAACCTCTCCCCTTGACTCGGGCACATGAACAATGTATACCAATACCGATCATGAGAGGGGATCAGGGTTTGGGACTAAAGGCTCGGTTGTAGGGTTCGGGTTCGGGGTTTAGTTCCTCAAAACAAAGTACCGAGGAATGCACCAACACTTCTCCGTCTTTGCTCGACTCAGGAGTGTAGACAACTGCATTTGCACTTGATGACGTCACCATCTTGAAAACAGGCCAATGCCATCCACACCCTTTCACACCCAATCACACAAATCCCCATATCTTCCACACCTTGACACCACGCGTGACCTGCGTCGCCATCTGTGGCTCCCGTCTTGAAAACAAGCTGATGCCTCGGCTCCAAGTCTCTGTTGGATGGACCTGCTCAACGGAGTACCAGCCCTGAAAGCAGACAGAGGCACAAGGAAGTGTGGTTCAAATATTCAAATGATTCATACCGGTATTCAACGGTTTAATATTATAGGTTGGTCAAGTACCAGCACTGAGAGTAGGAAGAGGCACAACGACGGGTTTGGGTTCAATATTCAAAAGCTTAATATTCCAGGCTGGTCAAGCACCAGCACTGATCGCAAATAGAGACAAAACGAGGGTTTAGGGTTCAACATTCAAGCTGTTTTCAATATTCTGGGTTAGTAAAGCGTCAGCACTGAACACAGACAGAGGTGCAACGAGGGTTTAGGGTTCAACATCCACAGGCTTAACTTAGGAGGTTGGTCAGATACCAGCGCTGAACGCAAACAGAGGCACAACGAGGGTTTAGGGCTAAAACAGGCACACCATTCAGGTGAGATAATGGCTGGCCAATGGATGATTTCGATAAACAGGCACACCATTCAGGTGAGATAATGGCTGGCCAATGGATGATTTCGATAAACAGGCACACCATTCAGGTGAGATAATGGCTAACCAAGGGCCGCCTCTCACCTCTTCCAGGCGCCGTGCGTACTCTTCAAATAGCGGCACAACGAGGCTTTTGAGCCAATATAGGCACACCATTCAGGTGAGATAATGGCTAACCAAGGGCCGCCTCTCACCTCTTCCAGGCGCCGAGCGTACTCTTCAAATAGCGGCACAACGAGGCTTTTGAGCCAATATAGGCACACCATTCAGGTGAGATAATGGCTAACCAAGGGCCGCCTCTCACCTCTTCCAGGCGCCGAGCGTACTCTTCAAATAGCGGCACAACGAGGCTTTTGAGCCAATATAGGCACACCATTCAGGTGAGATAATGGCTAACCAAGGGCCGCCTCTCACCTCTTCCAGGCGCCGAGCGTACTCTTCAAATAGCGGCACAACGAGGCTTTTGAGCCAATATAGGCACACCATTCAGGTGAGATAATGGCTAACCAAGGGCCGCCTCTCACCTCTTCCAGGCGCCGAGCGTACTCTTCAAACCAGCACAGCACGCCGTCCTCACGGCCTGCCATGAAAAGGGGGGAAGAGGAGCATGCTGGTATGAAACACAAGAAGATAACAAACAGGACATCAAGACGCCAAGACATGAGAAGAAAACGCTTGTGTGGATAAAATGAACAACACGCCGTCATCAGGATCCCTCGGGACCAGCCCAGGTACCCAATGGGCACCACAGACCCCGTCCCACTGTGATGCCCCTGACTCACCCCACCCCACTATGCTGCACACATCCTCTTGTTTTTCTGTCAACTCTCAGCCCGCCTGGCACCTCAGGCTCTGCGCCACTATAATGCCCCTCCTGCCCACCCCACCATGCTGCACACACCGTCATATGATTCTCTCAACTCTCAGCCCACCTGGCACCTCAGGCTCTGCGCCACTATAATGCCCCTCCTGCCCACCCCACCATGCTGCACACACCGTCATATGATTCTCTCAACTCTCAGCCCGCCTGGCACCTCAGGCTCTGCGCCACTATAATGCCCCTCCTGCCCACCCCACCATGCTGCACACACCGTCATATGATTCTCTCAACCCTCAGCCCACCTGGCACCTCAGGCCCTGCCCCCCTCTAATGCACTCTTCCTGCCCACCCCACCCCACTATAATGCATACGACCGACCCACCCATCCCACTTTGTAGTACACACTGTCATATGATTCTCTCAACTCTCAGCCCACCTGACACCTCAGGCCCTGCCCCACTCTAAGACACACATCTGACCCACCCCACCTCACTCTGTTGTACACACCCTTATATGTTCCTCACAGCCCTCAGCTTGCCTGCCACCTGTAATGCCACCATCCTGCCCACCCCGCTCCCACTCTGTTGTACACGCCCTAATATGTTTCTCTCAACCCTCAGCACACCTAGCACCACATGCGCCACCACCTTAGACCTGTAACTGACCCACCCCACCCTACTGTGTTATACACAACTGACCCACTCAACCCTCGGCCCACCTGGCACCACCGACGCCCCAAATTTGGCCTTTAACTGACCCACCCCACCCTAGTCCCTACTGTGTTGTACACAACTGACCCACTCAACCCTCAGCCCACCTGGCACTACTGGCGCCCCCACTTACGCCTGCAGTGCTGCGCCACCCCACCCTAGTCCCTACTGTGTTGTACACAACTGACCAACTCAACCCTCGGCCCACCTGGCAACACCGGCGCCACCAGCTTAGGCCTGCAACTAACCCACCCACCCTACTGTGTTGTACACAACTGAATCACATAACCCTCAGCCCACCTGGCACCACCGGCGCCGCCAGCTTAGGCCTGCAACAAAACCCACCCCACCCTACTGTTGTACACAACTGAACCACTCAACCCTCAGCCCACCTGGCACCACTGGCGCCGCCAGCTTAGGCCTGCAACTAACCCACCCCACCCTACTGTGTTTTACACAACTGAACCACTCTTTAACCCTTATCCCACCCGGCACCACCGGCGCCGCCAGCCTTGGCCTGCCGTGTTGCGCCACCACGCGGACACACGCTGAGTCTGAGTTGGCCACCATGAGCTTATTGAAGGTATCGGACGCTGCGAACATCCAGCTGCCCTGCAGCTCACACTTGAGGGATGGGACCTGCAACAGACAATTAAGAAAACGTGCTTCGTTTCTTAGACAAAAAGAAAAAGTGCTTCGATTTGTAAACAGGTACGAAACGAAACAAATTTCCTACACAAAATGCAAACGTGCTTCACTTAGTAAGCAAAAAAAACGTGGGGATCTTTGCCACCTTCCCCGGGTTTCTTTTGGTCTCTTTTCTTTTCTTGAACCCTTCGCTCTTTTTAAGGGTTCAACAACCATCGACGTGTCAGTGCAATAACGCACGGTCTGCAATAATTATTTCTGCAACCAGCAGGTATCGAACTCGCGACCTCCGATTGATAAGTCTCGTCTGTGCGAAGCGGTAAGCGACTTACACCTGTACAGCATTACTCATGGGCAGTTAGTTTGGGTGGGTGGCCGGTGAGCGACGTCATCGCCGCGCAGCGCATGATGTGCGATTGCTTTTCGAATACATATCGCCTACACCCGACGTTGAGAACAATGTAACCACATTGCTAATGCGCTGCTTTTAATCGAGGCCGCGCTTGCGGCGGAAGACTGTGTTGCAAACCAGGCCGTGCATGCCGAGCGTCGCCACTCGTTTCGGTATGTAGCATGCGTGGTTGGCCGGCGAGAGATGTCATCGGCCCCCAATTCGCAGCGACTGCAATAACTTTTCGAATACATATCGCCTACACCCGACGTTGAGTGCATTAGAATCACATTGTCAATGCGCATCTTTTGATCGCCTGCCCGGTGCCTGCTGAGCGTCGTGAGCCGTCCAGGCCGGAATAGTAGGTTCTGTTGCGCGTCTTTGTTTTTTAGGGATCTCCTTTATAGGAGACTGTAAAAAAAGTGTGCCTAGAAAAAAAGTGACTAAAAAAGAGGGGAAAAAGACGCACACAAAACCTACTATACCGTCGCAACGGCTCACGACGCTCCGCAGGCTCAGGCCTCGATCAAGAGCAGCGCATTAGCAATGCGATTCGATTGTACTCAGCGTCGGGTGTAGGCGATATGTATTCGAAAAGCTTTTTGGCCGCGCGGCGATGACATCTCTCGCCCGCCACCCACCCAACGTAATCGTCCGTGACTAATGCCGTACTGGTGTCAGTCGCTTGCAGCCTAGCACGGACGATACTGATCAAGTGGAGGTCGTGAGTTCGATACCTGCCGGTGGCAGAAACATTGTTGCATACCGTGCGTTGTCGCACTGACACGCCGATGGTTGTTCGCATCCGAGAGAAAACAACCCTGAAAAAGAGCGAAGGGTTCAAGAAAAGTAAAGACACGAAAAGAAGCCGGGGAAGGTGGCAAAGATCCCCACGTTTTTTTTTAGTCACTTTTTTTTTCTAGGCACACTTTTTTTACAGTTCTCCCATACAGGAGATCCCTAAATAAAAAAAAACTTCACTTGGTGAAGTTGAGAAAAACATGCTTCATTTTGTAAAGAAAATGGAGGCAACTGCCAAGGCGGCTGAAGGACAAGAGGGAAGAGCCAAGCAAGAGGCCAGGCCACATTTCCTTCTTAGACCCTACACAGACAACATCCTACAGAGGGGGAATCTTCAGGTGGGACGTAGCTGATTTGTTGCATATTTGTTGCCAGATTGTTGCACAACTGTTGCAAAGTTGCCGCCGGCTTCTTGCTAATTTTCGTGGTTAATTATGCAATTCAGCCACGTCCCACACTGGAAGTCAGGACATGGCACAGCAGCGAAAGAGGCGGAGCGAGCGTACTGCTGGAGCGTGTTGAAACCAACATTACAAAACTAGATATGGACGCACCTGGCACAACAGTGCAAGAGGGGGAGCGATGGCACAACCAAAGCATGCCTAAACCATTGATACAAAACTAGATATGGACGCACGTGGCACATCAGCGCAATATGCTGCGTTCACGCACTACTGGAGCGTGTTATAAACAACGCTCAAAACTAGATATGGACGCACCTGGCACATCAGCGCAAGAGGTGGAGAGAGCGCACCACAGGAGCATACTTAAAACAACGTTAACAAACTAGATATGAACGCACGTGGCATGCCAGCGGAAGAGGTAGCGTTCTAGCACTACTGGAGCATGTTTAAAATAACACTTGAAACTAGATATGGACGCACCTGGCACGTCAGGGCAAGAGGCTGGGCACGCCGACTACTGGGGCGTGCTTAAAACAATGTTAAAACAATGTTGAAACAACTGGATATGAACGCACCTTGCCCAGCAGCACAAGAGGCAGAGCACGCCCACCACAGGGGCGTGCTGAAAACAACAACTAGGTATATACGCACCTGGCACATCAGCACAAGAGGCAGAGCATACCAACTACAGGACTTTCCTTGAACCAACATACAAAACTAGACACCGTATGGACGCACCTGGCACAGCAGCGCAAGAGGTAGAGCTCACGCCTGAACGGAGGTCGCATTCAACAACTTCAAAACCAACAGCTAGGCTCACATTGCACAGCAGCGTCGTCCACTGAGCCACCCGGGCCAGGGGCATCATGCGCATGGACACTAGGTGGTTGTAAAACTCGTAGCCCCCAAAGACACCCTGCGCATGACACCGGGTTGGATGGCTGGATTCAGGGTCTTTGCTTCAGGGTTTGATAGGGTTTAGGGTTAAGATAAGGGTTGAGGGTGTAGTTTAGGGTTACGGATTTATCTTGGGGTTATTCTTGTCACGCTGACGTGCATCACCGACGAAATTAAAACCCAGGAACTCACCCTCTAAACGTGAACCCTTCTCCGAACCTCCACAAGGTTATTACCAGGTGACATACATTGCTGAAGAATTTGAATTTGAACCATAAACCTGAACCCTTCATCCGATTACTAACCAGCCCTAAACGAAAAAATAGACCGATGACTAAATTCATAACTGCTCATGTCTCATGCTCACATCCATAACTGTAAACCCTGAACCCCTCAGCCGCACCTGCGTCATGCTCACATCCATAACTGCAAACCTTTAACCCGAAACACCTCATCAGCCGCACCTGCGTCATGCTTGCATACGTTGCCGGTGATTCATCTTCATCATCGTGGGCTGCATCAAATAAAGGGTTTAGGGTTCAGGGTGCAGGCATAACGGATCGAGATTCAGAAGTAAGTGTACAAGGTTCAAGATTGCAGGGTGCAGAGGTAGCGTATCAAGATTCGGAGGTAAGGTTTTGAAGGTTCAGGGTTAAGAGCTTGGGGTTGAAAAATTAGGACGCATGGCTGGAGGAAAATGCAATGACCCACCAGCATTGGCAAGCAGCGACTTTCCCTGACAGTAGGTGCGCTTACCCGCAGTGCGGGATACGCCACGGTACAATTAGCTACGCAGATTGTACCGGGCGGGCCACCTATACCGTCCGGGACCCAAATTGAACTGGAAGGGGTCGCCAAAAATGCTCCTCCACTTCGTGTCCTTCCATCTAGTGGAGGAACATCAGAAAACCGCACCTCCACTTAGTGGAGTGCGTTTTTTTGGTGAATTGCGATGGCCACATGCTCTAGCTCTTTTTTGTGTGTACAAGTTATGAGCCATGAACCCAAGGTACGCATCCCCCTCAAGGTGATGGACAGATCATTTATGAGGGTGCAAGTAATATGCCGTCTACCCAACCAATTGGCATGCAATCGCGTATTTTTGTGATGGCTATATGCTCAGGTGCAGGGCTCAAGGTTAAGGGTTCAGGCTACGGTACAAACCCCAAGAAAGGTGTGAAGCCTTGCAACGGTATGCACCTTGGATACAGTAAAAACCCTTAGTATGGTATGCACCCTTAGCATAATGGTGAGCAAGTGATAACTCTGAACCCTGACCCTAACTTAATCCTAAAGATAAAGCCCTAAAACCTGCATGGGTAGACCGTACCTGCACCCTAAAAAAAGAACCAAAACCTGCCTGGGACGCCAGGCTTGGGGGGCGAGTGCCTCCTGTCCTGAACGGCATCGAACATCAGACTCTGGCCATCATGTATCCTGAGGGGTAGGCATGCCCATGGAAACGGTCACTGTTGGGTCCTGAATGGTTGAAAGCATAGGCACAGAGTCATAATACTTGGGGGATATGCTCAGGCTCAAGATGAGACCCTGGCCATCATGTATCCTGAGGGGTGGACAGGCCCCGAGTATGAGCCACGCTTAGGACCTGAATAGCTGAAAGCAAAGGCACGGAGTCATACTACTTGGGGGGGGGGGGTCTGTCCAGGTTCAAGGACATACCCTGGCCATCATTTAACCTGAGGGGTGGGCAGGCCCAGGGGACAGATCACTGTCGGGTCCTGAATGGCTGAGAGTATAGGCCCAGATACATATACCGTACTAAAACTCTTGGGGGTGGGCATGCCCAAGTTCAATACAAAACTGGCCATCATGTATCCTGAGGGGTGGGCATGAACAGGGGTCGGGTCACGGTTGGGTCCTGAATATCTGAATAGCTGAGACTATAGGCCCAGAGTCATAAACTCAAAATCCTTGGGGGTGGGCATGTCTAGATTCAAAAATAGATCCTGGCCATTTTGCATTCAGAGGGGTGGGCATGCCTGGGGGACAGGTCACTGTTGGGTCCTGAATAGCTGAAAGCATAGGCACAGAGTCATAATACTTGGGGATAGGCATGCTCAGCTTCATAAAGGGACATAGGCCATCATGTATCCTGAAGGGTGGACAGGCACAGGGGTAGGGTCACGTGTAGGTCCTGAATGGCTGAGAGCATGGGCACAGAGGCACAATCCTTGGGATAGGTATGCTCAGGTTCAAAACCAGACTCTGCACATGATGTACCCTGAGGGGTGGGGTGGCTGCGCAGCGCCCTGTCGAAGGTGGTCTGGCGCTCAGAAAGTAAGACTACGCCCCGCAGGGGCGTAAAGGGTAAGGGAACAGTGCGGCATGGGCCGTAACCGCGTCTGCACCGTTACCATGAAACAGGTAGGAGTGGCTATATGATACAGCGGCTTGCCGTTGCGGTTAGATTTGGCCGGCTGGTGGTCAGGCGCATTTCACACACTAATTCACACACTAAAACATTCCCTGCGTGGATCAGGAACAAGGACGGCATCTACCCCCTCCCCGAAAGCGGAATATGGAGCAGGGCTTAAGGCTCTATTCAGCTTAAGACACAAAAAACAAATACCCATACTCATGCGCGAGCATACCTTACCAAACATAAGGTGGACTTAAACGTGGACATGCTTGCGTGCACCTGTTCATCACCCTTAGAGCTGGCACGTTGCATCCTTAGATTACAAGTACACACCCACACAAAAGTACACGCACGCACCTGCACATCACCTTAAGAGCCCCCAACATAGTGTGACCTTAGATTACAAGTAACAGACACACACACACACACACACATGTACATCACCCTTGGAGCCGCCGGCACGCTGCCGCCTTAGATTATCAGTACACACCCACACACAAAAACAAGCATGCACACACCTGTACATCACCCTTAGAGCAGCCGGCATGCTGCAGCCCAGCAGTTTCTCCAGCACCTCGATGGCTTCAGGGGTCGCACCCGGCCGCAAGCTAGCCAGCGCGACAGGGAAATGGACGCGCAGGAACGCCTGTGTATGGCAAGTAGAGTGTAAAGGTAGGGGTTCGGCAACCGCCATCAGCCCCCTCAAGGCCAAATTTCTACGGCCTACAGATACAGGCCCAAGCAGCATGGCTGGTCATGCATAGGGCCCCCTGCAAGGAGGCCAGGAGGCACCTGAAATGTGGATGACCTGAAGTCCAGCTACGGGAAAAAGAGAGCATGCAAAATCCCCAGGAGCATACCCCGATCTTTGCCCTGAGGCGGTGGGGGTCAGTGGATTTCTGGCTCTATGCCTGACTGATGAGCCTAACTGTACATCCCTGACTTGGTTGTAGGATTTAGGGTTAAGGTTTAAATCCTAAACCCTACCAAGTGCTACAGCTGAACAAGTGGCTACCTTCATCCGCGCCTCAGGGCGAAGTATTACGTACCCATTATTCATTAATGTATTTAAATCCCTGACTGTAGGGATGGGCTGTCCTTCACAGGAGCCCACTTAGACCTGCTGCCCTCAGTAGCTAGCATATGCCCACCTCAATACCTTGCCCCCACTCCCCCAGCTGCCATCTCAATCCCACCTCAATGCGTGCCCCCCGGTAACCAGCAGAAACCACCGAGATCTACTGCTCCCCAAAGCCATGAGAACCTCACGTCAACACTTTGCACCCAGATCCATAAGAACCTCACCTCAATACCTTGCCCCTGAATCCAACATTGACCCAACTCAATACTTTCTACCAGGATCAGACAGAATATCACCGAGATCTGCTCCGCCCCCAGGAGCCATAAGAATCCCACCTAAATCTGCTCCGCCCCTACAATCCAACAAAACCCCACCTTGATACTTCCCCCCAGGTTTCGACAGGATCCCACCTAGATCTGCTCCGCCCCTAGATCCAACAAAACCCCACCTCGATCTTCTGCCAGGAGATGATGGCGCGTCGTAGCAGCGCAGGATGCTCCCCGGCAAACTGTGTCGCCCACGCTCGGTACGCAGCCCTGCACAGCAGGCCAGGGGTGCAGGATTCGGGGCTTGCGACTCAGGGTTGCGAGTATAAGGTTCAAAGTTTAGGGTTTGAGTGCGTCAGGCCTCGTCAGCAATATTGCACGGCACTTCAGGCTTTAGGGCCAAGTGTGGAGTGTTTCATTATCAGGCACGTTACGCAATCTTGTAACTTAACCCAGAGGTGGGCGCCTAGCGGCTGTCTGAAGGTGTGATCAGAAGCACACACCAAGCGACCAGATTAATAAAGGATAATGTTTGCGTTGCAGTTCTGCCGTCTAGCTCAACAGGCAATAGGCCCAGTGCCCCAAGGGTTGTTTCCCTGCAGCTGTCAGAAGGTGATCTGAAGGACATGCAAAAAGACCAACCTGAACTGGATGCATTGTGTGTGCGTTGCAGTGTCTAAACCCTCAACCCTAAACCCTAAGCCATCTAGCTAAGGAGGGAAATGGCCCATTGGTGGCTGTCCAGCAGCCCTCTGAAGGTGGTTCGATTCGCATTTCTAAAAGTGCCCAGCATGGACGGGTCACATTCTGTTTGTTGCAGTGCCCCTATCTGGCTCAACAGGCAAAGGGCCCACTAGTGAGCACCCAGCACCCGTGGTACGCACTTCAAAAAGTAACTAGTGGGGACACGTCACAAAATGATACGCACTTCAAAAAGTAACTAGTGGGGACACGTCACAAAATGTTTGCGTCACACTGTCACAGTGCTGCCATCTGGCTCGACAGGGAGAAAGGGCCAAGTGGTGGCTTCACCATAGGAACCTCAGACAACTGTGGCGGCTGCCCCACAGCCGTCTAAGGGTCGTAGGGTTTGAGGCTTAGCGGGAGAGTTTAGGGTTTGGGTTTAGGGTGAAGGGTTTGTGCACTTCAACAGCGTTTAGCGGGACAGACTGGTCACCTGTAAGACTGCGCTGGGGTGTGGCCGTCTGTGTCCACAGGCGTGTCTGTTGCATAGTCTGCCCCCAGCAGCTGCTTCCACAGCAGGTCATCAGAGAGCAGCTCCTTGAACAGCGGGTGGATGGCAAGACCACGGCCGCAGTCCTTGGCGGGGAGGAAGCTGCAGAGAGGGCAGAGCTTTGAAGTTTCGATTTCGCCTTGGTGCACAGAATTTGAATTTTACATTGAAAACAATTGGGTTGGACGACAGGGGCGCAACCAGTCATTGGCAGGGAGGCAGCTTTGGAGAGGGCAGAGCTGGAAGTTTTGATCTTACCTTGGCGCACAGAATTTTACGGAATTTTACAGGGAAAAAATAATCGGGTTAAAGGACAGGGGCGCAACCAGTCGTTGGCGGGTGGGCAGCTGTGGAGAGAGCAGAGCTGGACGTTTTGATCTTGGTGCACAGAATTTTTTTACGTCAAGAAACGATTGGGTTGGATGACAGGGGCGCAACCAGTCATTGGCGGGGAGGCAGCTGTGGATGGGCAACGGAGGCGGAATTTCATACCGGAAAAAAATGAATTGTTCAAGCCCATGCTGAGTCCGTGCCATATATCCAGATGTCCATGCAGAGCCCATGCAAGCCCATGCTGAGCACCATGCAACTGATCCCGACTGCTCCGTCCAGGTTTACCTTCAGATATGCATGACGCACGGGGGTGTGGCACATCCTTGGGCACACAAGTTGCCCCTGGACGTGATTGACCTGGAGAGGTGCATGCTGAGAACCATGCAATTAAACCTGCCCGTTCCATCAGAGTCAGCCTCAAGATATGCATGAGGCACTAAATGGTCAGGTCCACTATGCACATGCAGGGCCCATGCAAGCACATGCAGGGCCCATGCATGCCCATGCTGAGGGCGATGCAACGGATCCTTGGTTTACCTGAAGATATGCATGCGACACTCCATGGTTAGGTCAGCGAGGCACGTGGCCTCCGGAATCCTGTTGTCGACTTGCATCTCAGCCAGATTGGTGGATGAAGAGGGGAGGGACTGAGAGAGGAGAGGGGGGGGAGGGATAGGGCAAGGGTTTGAGGGGGAGGGAGGGGGGATGAGAGGAGGGCATGGAGGGGGGGATGAGAGAGAGGGCAAGGGTTTGAGGGGGACATGGAGGGGGGATGAGAGGGGGGCATGGAGGGGGGGATGAGGGAGAGGGCAAGGGTTTGAGGGGGAGGGAGGTGGGATGAGAGGGGGGCATGGAGGGGGGGATGAGGGAGGGGGCAAGGGGTTTGAGGGGAGGAAGGGGGGCTGAGAGGGAGGCATGGAGGGGCGGGAAGGGAGGGGGCAAGGGGTTTGAGGGGGAGGGAGGGGGGCTGAGAGGGGGGCATGTAGGGGGGGATGAGGGAGGGGGCAAGGGTTTGAGGGGAGGAAGGGGGGCTGAGAGGGGGGCATGGAGAGGGGTATGAGGGAGGGGGGAAGGGTTTTAGGGGGAGGGAATGTGTCTTCTGCAGCTGTGACAAGAATGCAGCCTGAGTTGCAAGAAAGCACAAATGTTCCCTGCATGCTTTCATTGCTTATCTGAAGATGCTTCAGCTACCGGTACACTTCAACTACAACTGGGCCTACAGCTGACTGTGCTCAGTGCAGCGAGGTGCATGCTGCCTGGGCCATCGTCCGTAGGCCGATCCAGGTTTGTTCCTCAGTGGCCCTGTGGTTGCCACCCGACAGCTCGCCAAAGGTGGTCTACTTCGTATCTTAACTAAACGTTGCATGCTGTGAGCATGGCAGGAGCTGTTCTCGTTTCTTCAGGGCTTTTTCTCTCTGTGACTCTGTGACTCATGTCGGAGGTACCCAGACGCAGATGCACAAAACGAGTGGAATACAGGGTAAATGAGTCCAGCCTCGATAAAACGCGGTTTAACTCGCCGGGTTGTTGGGAGATCAGGGGGTCGGGACTTGTTAGAGGGGATAGGAAGGTTTCGTGATGATATGTCGCGGTGCTTTCGAAGCAAGAAATATAAATGAAACACCAACCTGGCTATGCAAGCGTGCGCAGAAGATAGTGTTTGTCTCGATGCCGGGGTGTGAAGAATGAGTATCGAGCAAGTGCACGATGCCCGACTAGGATAGCCCGGGAGAATCTCTTCCATGCGAGTGCCACCGTGGTTGGGGCCCGGTCGTCAGCTCTCGCTATCATCAATTATAATGCAATGCGCGTATATCAAAACCTAGCGGAGGACATATTCGGCACTGAAAATGCAGGCTCACAGAGTCGAGCAAGCAAACGCCGAGGGGCAAGAAGTGCTATCCCCGTCGCCCCCCCCCCATCGTCTCACCTTGGCTTTCGCTACAACAGAGCAAGCGCTTTAAGATGCGACAGGTAAAGCGCCGAGTGCTTCGAGTTCGTATCCGTGCACTGTGACGCGCGTCCACAGGGGTCGATTGATGGGAAGCGACGAACCGAGTTGGAGCTGTGGTGTGGGGGTGAAGATCGTTTGGGACAGGGATCTGGTTTGGGAGGATTGTGTAATTGTGGATTGGGTAGATCGAGGATCGTAGTTACCGGTAAGATGTGGTTCACCTTCCTTCTTGTCCTTCAGCACCGTTGTACCCCCTGGTTGTACCCCCTGGTTGTACTATCCACATTCTTGAACTTGCTTTTACTCCCAATCTGCAATTATTCAGCCTTTCCCACAAATCCACACAGCATGCACAACTGGTACATTTCTCCGTGCCGCTGGATGGACCCTCTCTACCCGTACCATGACACCTCTTCCCAACACTCCTCCACAACCTCTTCATCATCTCCAACACTGCCCCCTCCTGCTGACCCCATCTTCCCGCTTCCCTTTGTTCATTTAGTCATCATTGGCTGCTCTGGTTTTTCTATAAAGACATCATGCACATTTTTCCTGTTATTGGCATTCCACCCCTCCATGTCCCTACTCTGCTTAAACAACTTTCCGTTCACACTGTCCAGTCTGCATTTTCCATCCATCATCTTCGACGTTATCTTGAAAACAGTCCCATCGATTGTCGGTTAGTGTCCCCCTGTTCTTACTGACCCACCATACCGCAGTCCCATTTCCCTTCCCAGAATCCCAGGGTATCAGACCGGGGCTTGGGCGTCTCGTCAGCTTGTACCGTACTTCCCCAAATCCACGCCGCATCGGCGTTCGCTTTTATTTTCTTTTCAGCAAGGCTGGTTTCGAGCACTTCATTACCATGATAAATAACACACTCACTCACGCAGGCCTAGTAACAGTTGGGCGTCCACGCGGCTACGGGCTACCCGAGCTTCTTGACAGGGCCCAAAGGTGTCAATGATGACGTTACACCTCCAAAGGTGTGACCATAAATGGAACTGAACATCGTTAAGAAACCCAAAGCAGCTGGCTTACCATAACTTTTGTTTTTGCTCTTCTACCTTAATTAATGCTCATATCAGTTTAAGGGCACATGTCTCATGAATCAAACGTGATATTCTGATGGCTCCCGACCTTGATATACCTCCTCCCGTGCAGTTGCTTCACAAATCACAATACTATATGCGGACATCAACATGCGGCTACTACAAGCGGCCTTGGAGCAGTTGAGCCCAGCCCCCCAGTCCATACAGAGTACCGTAATCCAAGCCCTCGATATCTCTACTTACGATTGAATTACACAATCGTAAAGGGCTGGTTGTAGCAAGCTCTTATACTTGGGCAGTTGGGCTGGTGGTAGGCCGCACCATGTTTGGTCACCATCGGCCCACGGTTGGCCGACTCTAAGCCTGTCAACTTAAGTCCGCTGTGCACTTACATAAACGCTGGTGGGTATCTCAAGCCCCTGCTGCCCCTTAAGCCTCGCTCGCCCACCACAGGGATTGGGGACCAGGGTGGCAGAAAGGTAAGGCGATGGGCCGGGCCATGGTGGGCATGCTGTTGATGAGCTGTACAGCTCAGAGGTGTAGGCGTGTAGCATTGCTGACCTGCCTACTATGACGGGCTCACAGATGTAAGGGGGGCTTAAGGTTAATGACGTTACACCCCTGGGCCATGCTTAAATAAAGCTCGGCCACGCACGTCGGCAAACATAGAGTCAACTAGGAAAGGCAAGGGAGAAGACACAATAGGAAAGAAAGGAAAGCAAGTGCACCTTCTAAACAACATGAACAACAACAAAAAGGTCAGGGGGGCTACTGGTGATACTACCTCACTCAGACCAAGCAACCCATGCTTACCGTATTGACAGATTATATACCGTCGCTGTTTGGCGATTTTTTGATTCGTTTCCCCTTCACATGAAAACTTCCAGTCAAAAACATTTGCACAATTGATTTCGTTGCTGTAGCAACATGCACACCTGGTGCAGATGTACTATTATAGTTATGTTGTAAAGAGCACCGCCTCGCTCTATACTGTCTGTGCCTCCTTAGGATGCGGTATATCATCCATTGCACAGTCCAGATGTATATCACATGTACATCAGTATTCCATCTCAGACCTAGTAGCTTTAGGAACGCTACAGTTGCTCCCTGAACAACGATCAAAACAACGAATACGTCTGCCGTGACTGCGGTACAGGCAGTCCTCAGTCCATCATACCAGCTTGCTTGGACACCAAATTCACTGGATTCCCAACGCAGAGGTGCAGCCCTTGTCGTAAGGTTCTTTAGTCTCGCCTTGCTTCAATAAGCCTTCTTCTCCCCCCTTCTCTCTTCTTCTCCCAATGCATGCAGTCCGAGTGCTCAAACCAGGCATTGGACATGATTTCCGTAGCACAACCGTAGACCATGCATGCCGTCAATTCGTACCGCCTTGCTTCGCTACGCCTTCCTCCCTCCTTCATTTCTTCAGCCCCCATGCATACAGTCAAAATAGTACTCAGACTCAGCCTTGCACTTGTACGAGGACTTGCCATGGTATGCCATGCCATGATGCCATTACATGGATTGGCTTCCCTCTGCAATGCCATCTTTAACTCTTCCCTCCTTCATCAGGCATGTAGTTAGGGTACTCAGACCAGGTCTTAGGCAGGATTTTTGCAGACCCTGCTCAAACCATGCCATCAGTTTTGGGTGGAAAGGGGCAGCAGGATAGTGCCTACTTCCCCCGTGCCTATGCTTGCAGTCAGCAAACTCAGACCAGGCCTTGGAATAACGACTTTTACAGTCCCTGCCCAGTGCAGACAAGGCCCAATAGGTCCACTGTTCCGCTTTGCTGCATCTTCCAAAGCATAGCCATCTGTTGTTGAACTTGATCTTGATGCCCTCATTGTGGATCCTTTCAAACTAAGTTTGGCCCTCTTCCCTCCCTCCTTTTACACTATACCTGATGACCTATCCCTGTACCTGCTGCACTCAAGCGTGTAAATTCAAATCCATGTAGTGATCACATTCTAACGCTCGTCCCAAGAAAGAGGGACGGGAAGGAGGCTGTACGTGTACAGGTGTGTAGCTGTTGTGTACGACGACCCCCTTGTCACATCGACCCCCCCCTTGTTACTCTGCAGCTCATAAGCTGGGCCTCCCACCTCTGGTTTTGAACGCAATTATACATGACTGACAGTGATACAGTGGGGGTGGAGCTGTTCGGCTCTAAGACGCCCCCGTCGCCCGACCCCCCAGTGCTTGAGGGACTTCCAGCGGCGCGCAGCACAGCAGGGCAGACTTTAGAGGCAGTGGCGGAGGAACTAAGTACGCTGATCACCGCCGACGCAGAGGCTGATGCGGAGCCTACTGGAACTTCGACTGCAGCGAGGCCAGGCGAGGAGGAGGAGTATGAGCCCATGGAGCCGATCGACCAATTCGATTCGTCCCCAAACTGGCCCCCGCCCAGTCCGCTATACGTTGCGCCCAACTCCCCCATTCACAATCGACCGCATCAACATCAACGTAGACAACCATCATTGAACGCGCAATCTGGCAGTCCCCATGGGAGTCGACCGAACTCGCCTGACACACACGGAAGTAGACCAGGCTCGTCGCCAACTCGCGCGTTTTACCGGCCTGACTCAGCATACAGCAACCCACCCACGGTGGTCTTGAAATCATACAACGGCATCGGAGAAGGCCAGCTGCTGTATCAAATCGGTAAGGTCCTGGAGAGGCAGGGTGGGTGAAGTAAGGCCGCGGGGGAGGCGAGCTCACGAAGCTCGGAAACAGCTCTACTGAATTCCTCGTCGGTGGTAGCATGTCCAAGCTGCTGCGTTAATTCGATACCGGGTGAAAAGGGAGCTCCTAAATTTTAGGTCTGACTCGGTAGACACAATCATGCCTTCCCTCTCAACGGGTCTCGGAATCTCAGACTTCACATTAACACCTAGTCATACGCTCCTCTATTCGCCTTCTTAATTCTCCTCCTCCTCCTGCTCCTCCTCCTCCTCGTCCTCCGTGCCAACTGAAGGCGCAATGGCAGCTTCTGCTGCAAAGTGCGCCACTGTGCCCCCAGCGCGCCTCCTTCCTCGCCCCTGACACACCCTTTACTTTTCCGCCCCCCCTCACTCATAAACGACACCATGCCTGGCTCTTTGCTTACCATGCCCTTGAATGCCCTGCCCATGCCCTCCCCATGCAATCCCCATGCGCTTCCCATGCGCTCCCGTTGCCCTTCCAGTGTGCCCATCATACCCTCTGCATACCCTCTCCATGCCCTCCCATGTCCGCTCCATGCCCTCCACATAACCTCTCCATGCACACTCCATGCCCTCTCCATGCCCTGCCCATGCCCTGCCCGTGCCCTCCACATACCCTCCACATACCCTTCCCATGCACACTCCATGCCCTCTCCATACCCACTTCATGCCCTGCCCATGCCCTGCCCTCCACACACACTCCACATGCACTCCACATACCCTCCCCATGCCCACTCCATGCCCTGCCCATGATCTCCCCGAGCCTAAATCATCCTCTACATTTATAGTAGTGCATGAAAGAGCATCTTAGGGGGGCCACCGGGTGGCCACCACTAAGCCAACTAAGACCAACCCTTGAGAGGCCTGCTTTCGGTTGTCAGAACGCCAGTACGCCAGGTGCGCCAAGCCTCCTCATCTATATGCCGTGTTGTAGCTAGACTAGAGCTGCAGCATGTACAAACAGACAGAGTGAGTCATACATTGCATTAGCCCCGTCCCACACCCCACACCCCACCATCAGCAACCTCCCTCCCTCCCTCCCTCTACCGCTCTTGGCCACAAAAGCAAGTTGTGGTCCTGCACACCCTCCCTCTACTGTCCTTGACCCACAGGCAAATTTGGCCCCTTAACGCCCACGTACGCTCCCTACTGGGTCAAGGACCCGCCACAGCGCCCCGCGGTGTCGGACTTCCGACTGTCCGCTTCACAGCGCTCGCATTCCTGCTACAGGTGAGAGAGGGAATGGGAGGGACTGGTGAGAGGGACTGGGAGGGACCTGGGTGTGTCTTCCAGAGCACTCCATTAGTCCATTTGCGCTTGAGCTGCATCATGTCACCCCCTTGCTGGGTCCAGGACTGCAGCATCCCCCTTGCTGAGTCCAGGACCGCAGCATCCCCCTTGCTGGGTCCAGGACCGCAGCATCCTCCTTGCTGGGTCCAGGACCGCAGCATCCCCCTTGCTGGGTCCAGGACCGCAGCATCCCCCTTGCTGGGTCCAGGACCGCAGCATGCCCCTTGCTGGGTCCAGGACCGCAGCATCCCCCTTGCTGGGTCCAGGACCGCAGCATCCCCCTTGCTGGGTCCAGGACCGCAGCATCCCCATTGCTGGGTCCAGGACCAGCCGCAGCACCCCACTGTGTCTGACTTACAAATCTCAGCTCCGCAGCGCTCGCATTCCTGTTTCATGTGCGGGTCAGGGTCCGTTTTCTGCAAAGTTCGTATTCTCTGGCACATAGTAGCCTTCCTGGTGACTAGTGGCAGGCTGGCAGCATACCTGGATCTCGCCGAGCTACATCCGTCGAAACCTCCCAAACCCCTTCATCCTTATCCCTAAACCCTGCCCTCTCACAGCCCGGAGTTCCTAGTCACCAGCTGCAGCGTGACGGGCGTGCGTCCCGCAACAACAGCGGAGGCCTCGGCCGTTTTTGAGCGGGCTCGGCCGTCCACGTGCTCTCCGTCGCTGAGGCACGGGCCCGCACACCTCCAGCAGCAGCAACTCTTGCACCACCAGCTGCAGCATCACCCTCGGCAGCACGGGCAGC
This sequence comes from Limnomonas spitsbergensis, assembly GCA_037349105.1. Taxonomy (NCBI): domain Eukaryota; kingdom Viridiplantae; phylum Chlorophyta; class Chlorophyceae; order Chlamydomonadales; genus Limnomonas; species Limnomonas spitsbergensis. The sequence goes on along the minus strand of JAYJMM010000101.1, from coordinate 964,275 downwards.
AGCGGGGCGCGGGCCTCGCGAGAGCAGCCTTGGCGGACCCGGCCTCGCGTCCCGCGACGTCCAGGTGTGCAGCTCGACCTTCACCCTGAAAGAAAGACAGGAAGAAAGCTACGCCCCGTGGGGGGCGTGAGAGTTCAGGAAACATCGCAGCCTGGGCCAAAGTCACATCGCAGCCTGGGCCGAAGTCACATCTGCGCCGTTACCGTTGCTTCACCCTGATCGTAAAACCACAATCCCTCCAATCTTTAACCTGAACCATAAACCCTGCCTAGCCATGGGGACCTTCTCAAAACCTGGCTTGTGTCCCGCGACGTCCAGGTGCGCAGCTCAACCTTAACCTTCATCCTTAAACCCCAATCCCTTGCTGCGACCTTCAGCCTAAAACCCTGATCCCAAAACCTGGACCGTGCTGGTCCATTGTCATTCAGATGTGTGTGACGGCGACACATCTGCGGCTGGCAAGGGGGGGGCGACTGCAACCCTGAACCCTTCCCTGAACACTGAGCAGTGAACCCTAAACACGGACCAGGACACCCTTATGAAACGGAACCCTACAAACGGAACACTGACGCGCTGATTCCATCGCCACTTGAATATAATCGAGAGCGACGCATCCGCGGCTGGGAGTTGGGATGTCTTTGAGCCTGAACCCTACCCTGAACCCTACCCTGAGCCCTGAGCCCCACACCCTGAAGCCTGAACGCTTGACACTGCACCGCATGTCCGTTGCCACTCAGATATAATCGAGAGGGACACATCCGCGGCTGGGAGTTAGGATGTCGTTGAGCCTGAACCCTACCCTGAACCCTGAACCCTACCCTGAACCCGAAACCTGGAACCCTTGACACTGCCCCGCAGGTCCATAGCCACCCGGATATATGCGAGAGCGACGCATCCGCGGCTGGCGGCGGGAGCGGCTTCCACGTCGGCGCTGCTGCGCCGCCCACCGCCGCTCCCCAGCACGTCCTACACTGACGCGATCCGCGGCGGCGCACACTCCAGCTTCGAAACCGGCGGCATGTTCCTGCCCAGCCACTGCCGCCCAACTGGTGGCGAGATTGAGTTCCTCCCTGTGCCGATGCTGGTGAGCATTAGGGTTAACGGAAATCAAGCAAACCACCTAAAAGATAATGAAACAAATTGAATAAAATTTGATAAAATATATGGTAATGAAACAAACGAATTAAATATTGACACCACAACTGTACGCAAATTATGTGAGTCATGGCGTGTGTGTGTATGGGAGGGAGGGAGGGAGCGCAGAATTGAGTTCCTGCCTGTGACGATGCTGGTGATTACGGTCAAAATATGTGCCCCTATGTCTACTTATCTGGCCATATAGCCGGCAAGAGGCCGGTGCATAGCTGGACTGTGGCTGAGCGGTTGGCAAGGCACGGAAGGAAATGAAAGTGGCTGAGGAGGACCCAACCTGGCCTGGCCTGTGGGCGAGGGTCCTAGCACCATGGCAGGCCATGCACAAGGTCATTGCTTGGTAGATAGCTGGACTGTGGTTGAGCGATTGACAAGCCACGGAAGGAAATAAAAGTGGCTGAGACCAATCGCAAAGCTTAGAGCCTTTCCCAAAAGCTTCTCCTGAAGTATAGAATCCCTGTCCTTCCTCAAACATTGTCTGTGCCTGTGCCTGTGCCTGTGCCTGTGCCTGTGCGTGCGTGCGTGCGTGCGCGTGCGTGCGCGTGCGTGTGTGTGTGTGTGTGTGTCAATCCGTCCTACCGTTATGAGTGTTGCTTTTCCGGAGGTACTCACTGTCCCACACTTCCATGGAATTCCCCACTTTCACACACTTCCATCCTTTTCTTTGCTTCTGGCTGAAGTTGCTGTTTCTCCGCCTACGCCACTGGCCTACGACACTGTTTCCCCGGCCTACGACACGACACAGCGGGTGGCAGGGACGCATTTAGCATGGTATGTGTGCATCACTTGGTTGCACAGCCTCAACTAGGGCTTACCCAGAATCCTGAAACCTTAGGCTGCCATTCTGTGTTCAGGGTTTAGGGCTACGGGCTTCCCCTGAATCCTGAACCCTTAGGTTTCCATTCTGTGCTTTCCCAGTGATCAGGTGCGCAAGGCGTCAAGCAGCTTGGTGCGCGCCTCAAAAAACTGCCTAGTTAAGGGATACACCTTAACCCTCAACCCTCACACCCCCCCCCCCCCCCCCCCCCCCGTGTGTTGTTCCCGTGGTCAGGTCCGAAAGGCGTCGAGCGTGGTGCGCGCATCAAAGCTGCACAGTCGTGTCGCCGATGAAACTGAATCCGTATCCCGCCGCCTCGGACATTACCCGTCACCCACGGAGACGCAGGTGTGAACCTGGGGTTTCAGGGTTAGGCCTGGGTTATGCGTCATAAATGTACTGTTTCTTAAACCCCAAGCAGGTGTGTGCCCGGGGTTTCAGGGTGAGGCCTGGGTTATGCGTCATAAATGTACTGTTTCTTAAACCCCAAGCAGGTGTGTGCCCGGGGTTTAGGGTGAGGCCTGGGTTATGCGTTATAAATGTACTGTTTCTTAAACCCCAAGCAGGTGTGAACCTGGGGTTTCAGGGTGAGGCCTGGGTTATGCGTCATAAATGTACTGTTTCTTAAACCCCAAGCAGGTGTGTGCCCGGGGTTTCAGGGTGAGGCCTGGGTTATGCGTCATAAATGTACTGTTTCTTAAACCCCAAGCAGGTGTGTGCCCGGGGTTTCAGGGTGAGGCCTGGGTTATGCGTTATAAATGTACTGTTTCTTAAACCCCAAGCAGGTGTGTGCCCGGGGTTTAGGGTGAGGCCTGGGTTATGCGTTATAAATGTACTGTTTCTTAAACCCCAAGCAGGTGTGTGCCCGGGGTTTCAGGGTGAGGCCTGGGTTATGCGTTATAAATGTACTGTTTCTTAAACCCCAAGCAGGTGTGTGCCCGGGGTTTAGGGTGAGGCCTGGGTTATGCGTCATAAATGTACTGTTTCTTAAACCCCAAGCAGGTGTGTGCCCGGGGTTTAGGGTGAGGCCTGGGTTATGCGTTATAAATGTACTGTTTCTTAAACCCCAAGCAGGTGTGAACCTGGGGTTTCAGGGTTAGGCCTGGGTTATGCGTCATAAATGTACTGTTTCTTAAACCCCAAACAGGTGTGTGCCCGGGGTTTCAGGGTGAGGCCTGGGTTATGCGTCATAAATGTACTGTTTCTTAAACCCCAAGCAGGTGTGTGCCCGGGGTTTCAGGGTGAGGCCTGGGTTATGCGTCATAAATGTACTGTTTCTTAAACCCCAAGCAGGTGTGTGCCCGGGGTTTCAGGGTGAGGCCTGGGTTATGCGTTATAAATGTACTGTTTCTTAAACCCCAAGCAGGTGTGTGCCCGGGGTTTAGGGTGAGGCCTGGGTTATGCGTTTTAAATGTACTGTTTCTTAAACCCCAAGCAGGTGTGTGCCCGGGGTTTCAGGGTGAGGCCTGGGTTATGCGTTATAAATGTACTGTTTCTTAAACCCCAAGCAGGTGTGTGCCCGGGGTTTCAGGGTGAGGCCTGGGTTATGCGTTATAAATGTACTGTTTCTTAAACCCCAAGCAGGTGTGTGCCCGGGGTTTAGGGTGAGGCCTGGGTTATGCGTTATAAATGTACTGTTTCTTAAACCCCAAGCAGGTGTGTGCCCGGGGTTTAGGGTGAGGCCTGGGTTATGCGTTATAAATGTACTGTTTCTTAAACCCCAAGCAGGTGTGTGCCCGGGGTTTAGGGTGAGGCCTGGGTTATGCGTCATAAATGTACTGTTTCTTAAACCCCAAGCAGGTGTGTGCCCGGGGTTTAGGGTGAGGCCTGGGTTATGCGTTATAAATGTACTGTTTCTTAAACCCCAAGCAGGTGTGAACCTGGGGTTTCAGGGTGAGGCCTGGGTTATGCGTCATAAATGTACTGTTTCTTAAACCCCAAGCAGGTGTGTGCCCGGGGTTTCAGGGTGAGGCCTGGGTTATGCGTCATAAATGTACTGTTTCTTAAACCCCAAGCAGGTGTGTGCCCGGGGTTTAGGGTGAGGCCTGGGTTATGCGTCATAAATGTACTGTTTCTTAAACCCCAAGCAGGTGTGTGCCCGGGGTTTCAGGGTGAGGCCTGGGTTATGCGTTATAAATGTACTGTTTCTTAAACCCCAAGCAGGTGTGTGCCCGGGGTTTAGGGTGAGGCCTGGGTTATGCGTTTTAAATGTACTGTTTCTTTAACCCCAAGCAGGTGTGTGCCCGGGGTTTCAGGGTGAGGCCTGGGTTATGCGTTATAAATGTACTGTTTCTTAAACCCCAAGCAGGTGTGTGCCCGGGGTTTAGGGTGAGGCCTGGGTTATGCGTTATAAATGTACTGTTTCTTAAACCCCAAGCAGGTGTGTGCCTGGGGTTTAGGGTGAGGCCTGGGTTATGCGTTATAAATGTACTGTTTCTTAAACCCCAAGCAGGTGTGTGCCCGGGGTTTCAGGGTGAGGCCTGGGTTATGCGTCATAAATGTACTGTTTCTTAAACCCCAAGCAGGTGTGTGCCCGGGGTTTAGGGTGAGGCCTGGGTTATGCGTTATAAATGTACTGTTTCTTAAACCCCAAGCAGGTGTGTGCCCGGGGTTTCAGGGTGAGGCCTGGGTTATGCGTTATAAATGTACTGTTTCTTAAACCCCAAGCAGGTGTGTGCCCGGGGTTTCAGGGTGAGGCCTGGGTTATGCGTCATAAATGTACTGTTTCTTAAACCCCAAGCAGGTGTGTGCCCGGGGTTTCAGGGTGAGGCCTGGGTTATGCGTCATAAATGTACTGTTTCTTAAACCCCAAGCAGGTGTGTGCCCGGGGTTTCAGGGTGAGGCCTGGGTTATGCGTCATAAATGTACTGTTTCTTAAACCCCAAGCAGGTGCGTGCCCGGGGTTTCAGGGTTAGGCCTGGGTTATGCGTCATAAATGTACTGTTTCTTAAACCCCAAGCAGGTGTGGGCCCGGGATTTCAGGGTGAGGCCTGGGGTCTAGGTCATGTACTGTTTCTTTAACCCCAAGCAGGTGGACTCAGGGTATAGTGTTCGGTTGAAAAGTTTGTAAGTATCCCTAATCCCTATAGGCTGGGCCACATATTGTTTGCTTAACAACGGAATTAACAAGTTTGATCGTGTGGGTCGCACTATTTGGCTGTTCATCATCAAATGTTCAATGTCATATGTTAAGCACTCCATCCTAATAACGAGGCAGTATACGGAGGATGTGAGGTTTAGGGACCCCGTTCTTGGGTAACTTGCGTTTTGCTTGCTCAACCTTGATAAGCAGGTGAGGCCTGCCCCTCCGGGCAAGCAGAGAAAGCATAGACATGACGTTTCCATTCCTCTGCTTGCAGATGCGTGCCTCCCAGGCCATGTCTCACGACGATGCAGTCAGGCTCCGGTTCCGAAACCGCCTGGACATGTGGGGGGTATGATCCCTGTTGTACAAGATGGTGCGCACCGCCTGGCGCGCCCGCTTTGTACCGCCTGGTGTGCCCAGGTTGTACTGCCTGTTGTGCCTGCTTATACTGCCTGGTTTGCCCAGTTTGTACTGCCTGGTGTGCCCGGTTTGTACTGCCTGGTGTGTCCGGCTCGTACTGCTCTAGGCACCGCTTTGCACTGCCAGGCAGTTCCACATATAGGGTGGGATGTGTCAGCGGCTCGTCCGGTTTGCACTGCCTGCCCTCTCCAAATAGGCTATTGTGCGGATGGGTGCATGCTGAGACGTTGCATTAGCAACAGCCAGCCGCTCCTCGTCACCAACGCCAAAGACGAGGACGCTGCCGCCTTGCCTGCTGCAACCCTCCACCCCCAACACACACTCCCTCCCCCACTGCGTTGGGGGAGGCGGTGTGTGTTCCGGGGGGGGGGGAGTTGCACCGCCTCCCCCACTGCGTTGGGGGAGGCGGTGTGTGTTGGGGGGGGAGGGGGGTGCACCGCCTCCCCCACTGCGTTGGCTGAAAGATCGTGATGGTTGATGCAAGAGGGAGAGATGCAAATCATTCATGATGCAGTTGGGGTTTTTTAGGGTTCAGGACTTAGGGTAAGGTTGGCAGACATGGTTGGGTTCTACCCGGTTGTACCATGCATGCAACACTGCACTTAGTAGCAAGAAAGAATATTCAGATATCGGTAGCTGGCCTGCACATCATCGTTTGGTTTTGTCCACTGCCATGTTTGTTCAAACTTCACGGCCTGGTTTTGATTTCCGCCAAGTTTGCTCAAACTTCATGGTTTGGGGCTGTTTACTTCATTATGAGTGTACGGTCCAAAATCTCTGTCGTGACAGTCAGGCCCTCGCTGATTTATTTATTTATTTAGTACCATACATCTAGATCCAGTAGATTTGCCCTAGTAGATCTCCCTCGGTCATAGTGGAGAGGCCTGCCCTCCAAGTCATTGCTTAAGATGTAGTTGTAGATATACCGGTCGCTCCGTTCTCAGGTGTAGCATTTTTGTATTTGGTAGTGTAGTCTTGCCATGGTTTGACTGTCTAGCGGACCATCGTATTTGATCCACGGGACAGATCGTTGCTTGAATTGGTCAGGGGTCACAAGTCGCATGCACTTTCAGGCGCAAAATTGACTCAAGAAAATTGAGTGTTGGTGAATATTCATGAGTAAAAGTATCCTTGTTCCTGATAGGAGCGCTTTCTTGCCGCTTGGGATGGGCCGCCAAGGTCTGCAAGCATGCATTTAACATCGCTTTACAGCAGGGGATACCGCATAGGGGCTTAATGACATAACACCTCTGGGCCATGCTGAAATGAAGCTCGGCCACGTCGGCAAACAAAAAGACAGCTAGGAAAGTCAAGGGAGAAGGCATAAGAGGATAGAAAGGATAGCAAGTTCACCCACCAAAAAAAGGTCGGGCAAACCGAATCCCCTGCCCCTGCTGAAAAGATTAGCCTTTAACAAGCTCAACTAAAAGTACAAAAGCTGGGCCTCCCACACCTGCCTGCGGGCTGTCCGACGTCCTGTCTGGTTGGCAGGAAAAGGAAAGGAAGCAAAGGCCAGAGGAAAGACAGAGAGGCGCACAAAGGGCGAAGAAAGCACCCCTCCAGAAAACGGAAAGGCAGACCGAAGGATCCCTGCCTCTGAAAGCAAGAGAGACCAAAAGGGAAAGAGCCGGTCTCCAGGAAGGCAACAAACAAGACAGCAGACTAGACCTCAACAAAGGCTACCACGTCCTCAACAAAAGCCAGAGCCTGTAAGCTGCGCCGTCCTCTATTATCAGCTGTGCTAGCCTCTCCGAGTCGCTGCCTTAAGTTGGTGCACAATCGAGCACATGCCCTTTTGCGAGTGCGGTTCCTGGCTTTTGCCAGGCGTGGTAGGTGGCCGCAGACCAATATTTGGTGGCGGGGTCCCTAGGGTCTTCCCGGCCGACGACTTCCATCTGCGCCCGCTCATGGGCAGCGTCCACTAGCGCTAGCACCTTAACGACGGGGAAAAACTGTAGGTCAGCCGCTATTTGACGCATTTTGGGGGCGGCTGCTTCCCGCTCTAGCTCCTCTAAGGCACATAGCAGTTCACTGCACCAGTTGCGTCCTCCAGTGGTCTGACTGAACGCGAGCTGCCTGTCAGCCGCCATGGCTGCCACCACGAGTGGGCTGCCTTCATGAGTTCATGTGCTGCCGGTGCTACCGCTGCATTGCAGAAGCGAAGGACATGGCGCCACCAACCTCGCTGTAACGGTTGGACCTGTAGCTCCCTCAGGACTCCCCGACTGGCGGCTGATGCAGGGAGCCCCGCTGCCTGACGCAGGTGCTGTAGAAAGCTGGACTACAGCTTGCTCTGAAGAAAGTGCTGCGGTCGGAGGTGATCAGTGGCCCACACCACATCCCCGTAGTTGGCTGCCGGCGCTGCGTATGTGGCCGCTAGCCGGATGCGAGTCGGCAGATGATGCCTCAGGCGCACCTTGGCTGCCATACGGCGGACACGCTGCAGCGCAGCAGCGAGAGGCGCCTCTCTTCCTTGCATGGCCTTCTGCATGCTACCGCTCTCGTGCTGAATGATGCACAAGAACTTGCATTCTTGGACACGCTTCTCTGATATCCACTTTCTGAGGCGGATCGCCATGTTCTCGGATCGCCTTGGAGAAAGGTCAACAACGTTACACCTCTGGGCCCGCCTTGAAGACTGGTATCCTCTGGTTCCCTGCTGGGTGTCCAGGTAGACTAGTGCACTGACTAGTTCCTGGTTCCCTGCTGACTGACCAGTCCAGTTGTTGGTCACATGAAACATGGTGTTTTATGAGCGGTAGGTATCGGTGCTTGATGGCCACTGCCAAGTTTCTTCGGTGGGCCTCCATCCCGCGGGCTGCCCTTGCATTTTACGTGGTAAACCTGCAGCATTCGTCGCATGTAACGCGGTCGTCGTCACAGCCTGTCGAACTCTAGTCTGTATGCGGTTCCCTAACCGTCTGGGACCCCAATAGAGCTCGAGGACGGAGGTTACGCCGAGGCTCCACCAAAGGTGCATGGACGCGTCCCAAGAAATAAAAAGGGGGGCCATCCCCTTTTGGGGAGGGACACTCTTTCTTGGGACCGGGCATCCCTTAGACCGTGTTTCCACTGGCGATTCCTCATCCAACCGACTCGGATTAAGGATGCTGGAGCAGGCAACCGACGCGGATTGAGGACGGATTACTGCCTTACTGCCCTACGTGTCCCTTGGTAGTGGAGGGACTCCAGCGGGCCTCACATTTAGGTGATTGGTAATGAGCTTTTCGTCTGGATGGGGCTGCATATGCGCTCAATTGCTCAAATAAAGGAATTTCACATTTGAAACAATTATATTTATTTACACACCCTGTAAAGCAATGTTAGAAGTACAAGGAGGCCCGAGCATGTCCGTCGATAGTATCAATTTTAGTATCAGGCTTAATCGATCTCTGTCGTGGCTGGATCTCAGTGGCCCACTTCCACCATTGCTAGCCCAACCCAACAACCCAGAGCAGCCCGAGTGTAATTTTGATGCATGCCAGCAATAATCTGCTTGCATCCAACGACCCACAACTAATATAAAATCACAAGCATCATCTATCACGAGCAGAGCACATCTCGAGGCAGGTCCAACACCTCACAGATCCCGTAAAAAAGTAAGTTGGGAAACTTGTACTGGAGTTGTACGTGGACCAACGAAGCCCCAGTTTTGGGGAAAGAGGCAGGTCCAACACCTCACAGCTCCACCTCCCTCATCCCATCTGCGCCGAAAAAGGCAGCAGACGTGTCCTCATCCGCCCCACTGCTGGCCGGCCACGACTGTTGTTGCTGTTGTTGCGCCGCGGCAACATGGGCCTTTTCTGCATGCACCTCGCCGCCGTACGCCGTTGCGCTGTAGTCCCATGAGCCCGCATCATGCACGCCCTCGGTATAGTTGTAGGGAGAGGCCACTTGCACAGGCGGCAACGGGCTTGCAAGCTGTAGGTACAACGGCACCGTCTCCCCGGCCACCCGTTCATAGGGCGACGCAACCTGGACCTCCGGCGAAACAGGGGCGGCCGCATGTTGCGGCCACGTCTGCACACCGCTGCCGCCAAGGCTGCCGTGATGGCTCTGCTCGCCTGCCTGCTGAGCTGGCAACCCGCCGTACGGATGTACAACCGTCGTGCTGGGATACCCCCCGGTGCCCCCGGGAGTTGCGGTTTCGGTTCCAGAAGGGGAAGGAGCTTGCGTCGTGCTTTGCGCTTGGGAGGAGGGCGCTGCTGCATACGGCTGCGAGTCCTGCCCCGACGTTGTAGTGTAGGGATACTGCTGGCCCGGCCAACCCATCGCACCGGCCTGAGTCGGCGGCAGGGCGCTGGACGTCGGGGCAGCGGACGGCTCTGCTATCGTAGGCGAGGCGTCGGGCCCTGTCGGTCCACCATAGGGTGAGGAGGAGTTGCTGGCAGGGGTGTTGTAGGTGCCTGCCCCATTGCACCGTTGGGCGTCCTGAACAACGACTGGGGACGGCACGAAGAAGCTTCCGGGCTGCCGTGGTGGCGGCACTGCACCGGTCAGCGGGGACGGCAGCACGCTCGTCGGGACCGTCGCCACTGCTGTGGGGGGGTTGAAAGTGTCCACATACTTCCCCCGCACACCGGCCCGCGCCCGCGCCGCTCCGCTCGTCGCAACTGGCCCTGCTTGTGGCGGGGCCGAAGCGCCCAACGCCCCGAGCGGCGGACCCGCAACACATCCGAGGGGTGTTGCTTGCGCATGCCCCGCCGCCGGCGAGCCAAACACTGTTGGTGGTGGCGGCGGCGGTGGCGCGTCGGCGGCGTCCTCCTCGCCTCGTGTGACCCACTTCCCTCGGACCTTGTCGTAGTAGATGGAGTCTTCCGCGGCCGCCTCCAGCGGGTCCCGCTTCCCACCAGCGCTCGAGACGCTGCCACCTGACCTTCCAACGGCGCCCGCCCCGCCGGCAAACAAGCTGAAGAGGGATGAGAAGCTACCCTTGCTGCTTGCAGGACCGCCCTTCGCGACCTCCATCTTGCCTTGCGAGGTGGGAGGCAGCGGGGGCAGACCGGCCGAGCCAGATTTGGGCGTGGGCGGGCCGGAGCTCTTCGGGCCAGACCCACCATTACTGCCGCACACCGCAGTCCCCCCCTCGGATGCAGACTGCATCGAGGTATCCCCCGGCCCTGCGCCTCCCCCAGAGCTGCGTCTGGGTCCCCCGGCGGCGCCCAAACCAGGGATCAAACCCTCCGCACCGCCGAAAAGCGCAGACCCGCCACCACCGCCACTGCTGCTGCCACCGCCCAGATCTGTGCCGAGGCTCTGCGCCCGCCGGTGTGCCGAAGTCGAGCCTTGCGCCCCATATCCCCACAAGCCTCTTTGGTCGCCGTCCATTGCTACCGCCCCAGGCCCCACTGCCGCTGTTGACTGACCACATCCGGCGCCACTGCCACCGGCGACGGCGCCACTACCCGGCGTCGACATGGACGCCTTATGGAACGTCTGAAGCGATGGCAACCCGGGCGACATGTCGCCCGCATCCATCGATGTGGTGGGGCGGTGCTGCGCTTGTTGGGTAGCCGTCCAATCCGGCATGCCCGCGCTGCAGGCAGGCCCGGAGGGGGCGCCTAGTGCTGCCAGGCTGTTGCTGGAGGCGCTGGGGGTGAGGTACATGGCGGGCGTGGCCACAGCGGAAGAGGTCGCAGAGGGCAGTGGCACCTGCGAGGAGGAGGTCGAATCGGGATAAGCTGCCTTTGAAAACCGGGGTTTCTTGCTTGACGGTGAGGCGAGGGAGGGGAGCGAAATTTCAAACTGGGACCTTTTTGAAAGTACCAGTGCCAAACTCGGTTTATCTTCTCCAACAACGCATTTTTGAAATGGGATTGCCGTAGATTTGAATTGCATTCCGTTGGGTACAAAGTTCCAAATCGTATAATGCTGTGCCCTCAGGGCCGAATCAAATGTTTTATGCTCTGCCCTCAGGGTAGATTAATTTTGTAATCTGTTCCCTCGGCATCGAAATTTGCTTTATTTAATTACCACAAGCCTCACTGCAGCCATGTATTGCAAATTAACAAACACATTAACATCCATTTCAATGCACCTGTAATTACAGTTGTTCAGGACTATTCATGACCTCTAAAATCGAAAAGGTGGTACCGGTCGTACCAGACGTCGCAGGCACGAGCGGCGACAGGGTCCCAGACGCGGGGCCAGCCATTTCTCCCCTGCTTGTTATTTTAAGATCGCCACCCCTTGCTCGAAATAATGATTATCCCTCGGACACATCCCTCCCTCACCCCCAAAGAATTTGAATTATGAGGGAAGGCTGTTCGAATCTACGGGTATTCACTATGGGTACCAACACTGGTGATTGTCACCCAAAATGCATCCTCGTATCAGAGGGGCAAAATAATCCCCAAATGCTGCAGTATGCAGGTAGGGTAAAAGTCAAGGGTTACATAATCCCCCCAAACATCCCACCCCGCATGTGACCACTGTTCACATTAACAGCAAGGTGTGGAACGGAGCAACGCACAATAACCGTTAAAGGAACAGGCTGGGGGCAGACGGCTGCCATTGCAACATGAAGATGTGCAGGGTGCTGCTCCAGCCAGGCGGCAAACTGCCAGCAGGCCGGCACGCCAGGCACAGTCCCGCCATCAGCAGCAGCAACGCACAAACATATTACAAGCCGAACCCTTAACCCTAAGCAACACACAAACATAGTGCAAGCAGAGCCTCCTTGGGAGCAGGGCGCAACTGCAGCCCAGTACCTGCAGGGGGGCAATACGCACCGAGGGGCCGCCGTACGCCACAAAAGGGCTGCTGCCGCCGCCCGAGGTGCGCGAGGTGGGCGTCGCAGTCCCACTGGGAGTCGGCGCTCCTGCTGCCGGTCCCGCTTCTGCCGCGGCGCTGCCTCCCCATAGCAGCTTGTTGAGCGTTCCGTCGAGGAAGCGGCCGATCTTGGTGATCGAGGATTCGTGGCGCCCGGCAGAGCTGTCGCCAGCGGGGAGGAGACTGCGCGCCTGTTAGGATCCAGGTTGAGGATATAGGCAGGGTATATAGGTTGGGATCCAGGTCGAGGATATAGGTTAGGATCTACATTATGATCTAAGATAGGATCTAGATTGAGGCCTGACCATCTGGGAAGCGGGGCCTATCTATAGCATTCATGATTCTGAGCGCCGGGCAGAGGTGTCGCCAGCGGGGAGGAGACCGCGTGCGTGCAAAGATACTGGTCAGGATCTAGGTTAGGATCCAGTTTGGGATCTAGGTTGAGGTCCAGGAAACGGCCTGCCTTGATCCTCTAGGGTTTGGAGCGCTATGCAGTGTCACCAACTGAAAGGAGGCTGCGCATCTGCAGGATTTAGGTTGGGATGTAGTTGCGGATCCAGGTTGAGATCCAGGTTGGAAACCAGGTGGCATCCAGGTGGGGATCTAGTTGGGGATCCAGGTAGGGATCTAGTTGGGGATTCATCTTGGGATCTAGTTGGGGATCCAGGTAGGGATGTAGTTGGGATCCAGGTAGGGATCTACTTGGTTATCCAGGTAGGGATCTAGTTGGGGATCCATGTTGGGATCTAGTTGGGTATCCAGGTTGGGATATAGTTGGGTATCTGGGATGGGATCTACTTAGGTATCCAGGTAGGAATCTAGTCAGGGATCCATGTTGGGATCTAGTTACGGATCCATATTGGGAGCAAGGTTGGTATCCAGGTGGGAACCTAGGATGAGACCTATGTTGTGACGTATGTTGGGATCTAGGTGGAGATCCAGGTCGGGATCCAGCGACCCCACGGTGGAACAACAACTGTACACAACACACATGTGTGCACCACGCCCACACGCCCACACACCCACCATTGCAAAGGATGCCAGCCGGCTCCGTAACTCTTCGAGGTGGGGCCCTAGGATGAGACCTATGTATGGATCTAGGTGTAGATCTAGGCTCAGATCTAGGTCGGGATCCAGCGACCTTGCGTTTAAACAACAAACAACCAAAAGACACATTCACACACCATGCCCTCACACCCACCATTGCGAAGGATGCCAGCCGGCTCCGTAACTCTTCCAGCTCACGTGCCATGACCACAAAGCTAGGCGGTACGCGATGGCCTGCCAGCGTCCTCAATGATGCGTCCATGACCTGTGAGAGGCAGCAAACACAGCTCTACATCTCCGTCCTTGTGGGCAGCAGCACACAAACTAATATACACATGACATGTGAGAGGCAGCAAACACAGCTCTACATCTGCGTCCTTGTGGGCAGCAGCACACAAACTAATATACACATGACATGTGAGAGGCAGCAAACACAGCTCTACATCTGCGTCCTTGTGGGCAGCAGCACACAAACTAATATACACATGACATGTGAGAGGCAGCAAACACAGCTCTACATCTGCGTCCTTGTGGGCAGCAGCACACAAACTAATATACACATGACATGTGAGAGGCAGCAAACACAGCTCTACAACTCCGTGTTAGCGCACAGCAGTTAGTAAGCTCTATATCTCCGTCCTTGTGGGAAGCAGCACACAAACTCTTATATTTACATGAGGTGTGAGGAGCGTCAAACACAGCTCTACAACTCCGTGCCTGTGGGCAGTACGCCATTACCTGGTGCACATGACCGTACTCCACCAGCGTGTGCGTGTACAGCAGTTAGTACCCTAAGTCCTTACTACCATTCAACCCACACGGACTGCTGTCCCGCACCTGGCAGTACGCCATAGCCTCCTGCACACGACCGTACTCCACCAGCATGTGGGCGTACAGCAGTTTGTACGGCTGCAGCGGCAGCAGCGGCATTGTGGAGGCCTCAGCCGCCAATGCAGCGGAGACGGTGGCGCTGGCCGCGCTGTGGCCGCCGCCGCCCCCCGAATTCGGGGTCGCAGCGCCCGAGGAGGAAACCTGGCCAGCTGCAACACAGATCCGTGGTGGTTCAGGGTTCAAGGTTATGAGTTCATGGTTCAGGGTGCAGGCTCAAGAGATCAGGGCTGAGAGGTCAGGGCTAAGAGTACAGGGTTCAGAGTAAAGAGTTCAAGTTTCAGGGCGTGGGGTACAGGGTTCAGGGTTCAGAGTGAAGAGTTTAAGTTTCAGGGCTTGGGGTACAGGGTTCAGGGTTCAGGGTTCAGGGTTCAGACTCCAAAGTTGTGGGTCAAGACCAGCCAATAGCCTTGGGGTTAGGCTCGCGGCGCCCGAGGCGGATGCCAGCAGACGCACGGCGGAATATATCCGTTGAGGTTTAGGGTTCAGGTTTCAGGGCTCCTATATTTGGGTAAATGCCTGTCCTTTGCCACCAGCACAAGCGGTCTGGAATGCAGCGCCCAGGGCTGATGATTCAGGGTTCGGGGTTTATATATTGATGAGCATTACCGCAGAATAGCTTTGCCGTTCGCAAAAACGTAGTTGACAAGGGGTGCGCGATAAGGATATATTTGGTACCGGATAGATTCGTCCGCGAACTCGCGAGATCTTTGTTTTGACCCGCGACTGACTGGCCGCAGCGGCGATTTTTGAATTAATTTTAACGCATAGCTTGTCCGCGCACCCCAAGAGTAATTACCGGTAATTAATAGCCGAATCAAACCGGCTATACACTGGCAAATCACACCTGCACAGTGTGAACAAACCGGTAACTAGGACCGGTAGACAGCGTGCCCCCTTCCTCCACACGACCTTGTTCCTCCCCCCCCTACACTCTTCTTTGTATACCTCTCGTACCGCTAGATGTCGATACGGGTAGCCTTCCCTCCAGTGTGAATCAATCGTTAATTAAATGCTTCCCTCGGGTCCCCAAAAGGCAACACCTCTTGATTTTTGACTGAAACTGGCCATGGCAATCAATAATGAGTCCTATCATGAATCTCTCACCCCTGGGCAACGTTAATTATGAGGGTGGGCAATTCGAGTCTACAGTACCTGAACCTCTAGGATTGAATACCGGTAGCCTTCCCGCACCCCTGGGAAAATGTTTGTGCGTCCAGGCAATCTAAAGGAACAGTATCAGTACTACGATATGCGCTGCATTAAATCAAGACACTTGGCGGTTGCAGGTGGGCACTTCACCAGCGGCGGCCTTACCGAACAATTGCCTTGCCTTCCCTCAAAATTACCGTTGTTTGGGGTCCATGAATTTACTAATTATCGACCTTCAACGCTAGTTTTCAATCGAAAATTTAAGTTTTTGCTGGAGATTTGCCACAACCGGTAAAATAAGTATATTGTATTGATGCCCGGGGAAGGCAAATCAAATCCATGGTACGAGATGTGTCAATATATAAATGTATGCATATCGTGGTGCTGGGACACATTTCAATGTCATGATACATTTTTCACGAGAGCAATGAAATCAAGCGTGCTAGCTTTTCTACAGGAAAATCCTTCCGTCAGGAGCACAAAGAATCATGTCACAAACGATTAAACATCGGTCACATTATCCGCAAACACACACACCTTGATAACAAGACAAAATTGACCCAGGCCTGCGAATCGGCCCAGGCAAAATCGACCCAGACACAAACGGTACACAGGCCCATCCAGCGCATCTCACCTGCGGCCCCTGCCCGCTGCGCCCACTCCAGCAGCTCAGTCCGCTGGAGCGCCAGCGGCGAGTTGGCGTACGTCCGCGGGTTCAACACGTGGTCCACACCTAGCAGGCAGTACCGGTGCTGATGCAGTTCACCCGCAGCTGCACCCGCAGCCGTCGGCGCCGGCATTTGGGACGAGGAGGAGGATGAGGAGGAGGGGCAGCCCTCGCCGGGGTCGTTGAAACTAGGGCCGCAGCCGGCGACCGCGTAGCAGATGTGCGAGGCGAGGACCTGAAAGGGGGATGAGTGTGTGTGTGGGGGGGGGGATGTGTGTGGAATGAGTGTGTGTGTGTGGGGGGGGTGAGTGTGTGTGTGTGTGGGGGGGGGTGAGTGTGTGTGTGTGGGGTGTGTGTGGGGGTGGGTGTGTGTGTGTGTGGGGGGGGGGTGAGTGTGTGTGTGTGTGTGTGGGGGGGGGGGGGGGGGTGAGTGTGTGTGTGTGTGGGGGGGGGTGAGTGTGTGTGTGTGTGTGTGGGGGGGGGGTGAGTGTGTGTGTGTGTGGGGGGGGGGGTGAGTGTGTGTGTGTGTGGGGGGGGGGGTGAGTGTGTGTGTGGGGGGGTGAGTGTGTGTGTGTGTGTGGGGGGGGGTGAGTGTGTGTGTGTGTGGGGGGGGTGAGTGTGTGTGTGTGTGGGGGGGGGTGAGTGTGTGTGTGTGAGAGAGACTTCAGTTATAATTTAAACCCCACACCCACCAACACATTTCAGTGTTTATTTTTTCGGCTACAAATTTAACTTAGGCTGGCAGCCACATGGCTGCTGAAGGCCCATCGAAAACAAATACTGGACCGGCCTACAACTGGCAAAAGCAGCAACTGGCAAAAGCAGCAAGGTTGGCCACAAATGGGGTCGCCGGCCAGTGGCTGGAGTGCAGCTAACGTGTAGCTAACATGTAGCTAACGTGTAGCTGAGTCACGAAAAAATAAACAATGGTACATTTTCCTCCTGCAGCCTCAACCAGTCGTCTTACCCCCTGCTATCCCGCGCCTCACACAGAGCATCCCGCCCCGCACCCGCCTTTTCCTCCTCCAGCTTCAACCAATCGCCCTGCCCCTCACTATCACGACCCAAGCCCATCGTCCCGCCCCACACCCACCTTCTCCTCCTCCTGCCTCAACCGGTCGCCCAGCCCCACTATCGCGCCCTGCACGCCAGGCATCCCCTTGTGCCCCGCCAGCACTGCCAAGTTCGCCGCCCACTGCTGCAGCAGCGGCTCTGCCCCTCCACCTCGACCCCCTCCTCCGTCCGCCGCCGCCGCCGCCGCAGCAGTGTTCCCCTTCACCGCCCGCTCCGGCCCGGCCAGCGTGAGCTCCGGCCTGCCTGCCATGACCAGGGCCAGGGTGCGAAGCGGGGCGCCGGGCGCTAGGGCCGACTGGGCCATGGCGGCCGCAGCCTCGCACCAGCAGCGCTCACCCAGGGAGGACCCCAGCAGCAGCGCCGGTCCCCAAAGACCTGCGGCCACTGCGGCCTGAGGGCGGGATTGAGAGATAAGGGTTTAGGGTTTAGGGTAGGGTATATCAACCCTAGCACTCAAAGGGGCGCAGGGGGGGCAGGCCCATTGAGCATGTTTCAACAAATGAAAGGACAAAGGAAAATGACAGGCCCATTACGACAGCGAGGGTTCAACCCATCTCCATACACACGTGGCTTCCACTCCACACTTCAACACTCGAAATACAAGTTCCACACCCACCTCTAACCACACCTGCTGTTTGCCCTGCACCAGCCGAGCCTTCACAGCAGATGCCGCTTCGCCTGACCCAATCCCCTGGGCACAGACACATAGCCAGTTTCACACCCACCCACACAAGTCCACACTTCAAAACATATATTGAATAATTTCCCCACGCCAGCAGTGTCTGCAAAGCCTGCCCTTATCTCCAAGACGCACAGGCGCGTAGCCAGACACCCACCCACCCATTTCACACTTCTCTTACACACAGCCAAATCCCCCCTGACACAACTCCACACTACCTCACCCACCTTGAACGCCTCCTGCTTCTTGCCCTGCACCAGCAGCACCTGTACGGCGGATGCCGCTTCGCGCTGCTGCTGCTCGCCGGGCAACGCCGTAGACAGCACCTCAAACGACGCAGAGCTGCCGGCGTCCTGACCGGTGAGCGCCTGTGTGTGGGGGGGGGGGGGGGGGGGCGGAAACGTTTCTCACAGGCTGGGTGGGTGGGGGGGCGGGAGGAAATATTTTGCAGGCTGGGTGGGGTGTGTGTGGGAAGGGGGCCGGGTGGGGGCGGGAGGAAATGATTCTCACAGGCCGGGTGGGGTGGGTGGGGGTTGGGGGGCGGGAGGAAATGTTTCTCACAGGCTGGGTGGGTGGGTGGGGGTTGGGGGGCGGGAGGAAATGTTTCTCACAGGCTGGGTGGGTGGGTGGGGGTTGGGGGGCGGGAGGAAATGTTTCTCACAGGCTGGGTGGGTGGGTGGGGGTTGGGGGGCGGGAGGAAATGTTTCTCACAGGCTGGGTGGGGTGGGTGGGGGTTGGGGGGCGGGAGGAAATGTTTCTCACAGGCTGGGTGGGTGGGTGGGGGTTGGGGGGCGGGAGGAAATGATTCTCACAGGCTGGGTGGGTGGGTGGGGGTTGGGGGGCGGGAGGAAATGTTTCTCACAGGCTGGGTGGGTGGGTGGGGGTTGGGGGGCGGGAGGAAATGTTTCCAACAGGCTGGGTGGGTGGGTGGGGGTTGGGGGGCGGGAGTAAATGTTTCTCACAGGCTGGGTGGGTGGGTGGGTGGGGGTTGGGGGGCGGGAGGAAATGTTTCTCACAGGCTGGGTGGGTGGGTGGGTGGGGGTTGGGGGGCGGGAGGAAATGTTTCTCACAGGCTGGGTGGGTGGGTGGGGGTTGGGGGGCGGGAGGAAATGTTTCTCACAGGCTGGGTGGGTGGGTGGGTGTTGGGGGGCGGGAGGAAATGTTTCTCACAGGCTGGGTGGGTGGGTGGGTGGGGGTTGGGGGGCGGGAGGAAATGTTTCTCACAGGCTGGGTGGGTGGGTGGGTGGGGGTTGGGGGGCGGGAGGAAATGTTTCTCACAGGCTGGGTGGGTGGGTGGGGGTTGGGGGGCGGGAGGAAATGTTTCTCACAGGCTGGGTGGGTGGGTGGGTGGGTGGGTGGGGGGCGGGAGGAAATGTTTCTCACAGGCTGGGTGGGTGGGTGGGGGTTGGGGGGCGGGAGGAAATGTTTCCAACAGGCTGGGTGGGTGGGTGGGGGTTGGGGGGCGGGAGGAAATGTTTCTCACAGGCTGGGTGGGTGGGTGGGGGTTGGGGGGCGGGAGGAAATGTTTCTCACAGGCTGGGTGGGTGGGTGGGGGTTGAGGGGCGGGAGGAAATGTTTCTCACAGGCTGGGTGGGTGGGTGGGTGGGGGTTGGGGGGCGGAAGGAAATGTTTCTCACAGGCTGGGTGGGTGGGTGGGTGGGGGTTGGGGGGCGGGAGGAAATGTTTCTCACAGGCTGGGTGGGTGGGTGGGGGTTGGGGGGCGGGAGGAAAAGTTTCTAACAGGCTGGGTGGGTGGGTGGGGGTTGGGGGGCGGGAGGAAATGTTTCTCACAGGCTGGGTGGGTGGGTGGGTGGGGGTTGGGGGGCGGGAGGAAATGATTCTCACAGGCTGGGTGGGTGGGTGGGGGTTGGGGGGCGGGAGGAAATGTTTCTCACAGGCTGGGTGGGTGGGTGGGTGGGTGGGTGGGGGGCGGGAGGAAATGTTTCTCACAGGCTGGGTGGGTGGGTGGGTGGGGGTTGGGGGGCGGGAGGAAATGTTTCTCACAGGCTGGGTGGGTGGGTGGGGGTTGGGGGGCGGGAGGAAATGTTTCCAACAGGCTGGGTGGGTGGGTGGGGGTTGGGGGGCGGGAGGAAATGTTTCTCACAGGCTGGGTGGGTGGGTGGGTGGGGGTTGGGGGGCGGGAGGAAATGTTTCTCACAGGCTGGGTGGGTGGGTGGGTGGGGGTTGGGGGGCGGGAGGAAATGTTTCTCACAGGCTGGGTGGGTGGGTGGGTGGGGGTTGGGGGGCGGGAGGAAATGTTTCTCACAGGCTGGGTGGGTGGGTGGGGGTTGGGGGGCGGGAGGAAATGTTTCCAACAGGCTGGGTGGGTGGGTGGGTGGGGGTTGGGGGGCGGGAGGAAATGTTTCTCACAGGCTGGGTGGGTGGGTGGGTGGGGGTTGGGGGGCGGGAGGAAATGTTTCTCACAGGCTGGGTGGGTGGGTGGGTGGGGGTTGGGGGGCGGGAGGAAATGTTTCTCACAGGCTGGGTGGGTGGGTGGGGGTTGGGGGGCGGGAGGAAATGTTTCCAACAGGCTGGGTGGGTGGGTGGGGGTTGGGGGGCGGGAGGAAATGTTTCTCACAGGCTGGGTGGGTGGGTGGGGGTTGGGGGGCGGGAGGAAATGTTTCTCACAGGCTGGGTGGGTGGGTGGGGGTTGGGGGGCGGGAGGAAATGTTTCTCACAGGCTGGGTGGGTGGATGGGTGGGGGTTGGGGGGCGGGAGGAAATGTTTCTCACAGGCTGGGTGGGTGGGTGGGTGGGGGTTGGGGGGCGGGAGGAAATGTTTCTCACAGGCTGGGTGGGTGGGTGGGTGGG
This sequence comes from Limnomonas spitsbergensis, assembly GCA_037349105.1. Classification (NCBI taxonomy): domain Eukaryota; kingdom Viridiplantae; phylum Chlorophyta; class Chlorophyceae; order Chlamydomonadales; genus Limnomonas; species Limnomonas spitsbergensis. The sequence continues at coordinate 943,713 of JAYJMM010000101.1, read as the reverse complement.
GGTTGGGGGGCGGGAGGAAATGTTTCTCACAGGCTGGGTGGGTGGGTGGGGGTTGGGGGGCGGGAGGAAATGTTTCCAACAGGCTGGGTGGGTGGGTGGGTGGGGGTTGGGGGGCGGGAGGAAATGTTTCTCACAGGCTGGGTGGGTGGGTGGGTGGGGGTTGGGGGGCGGGAGGAAATGTTTCTCACAGGCTGGGTGGGTGGGTGGGTGGGGGTTGGGGGGCGGGAGGAAATGTTTCTCACAGGCTGGGTGGGTGGGTGGGGGTTGGGGGGCGGGAGGAAATGTTTCCAACAGGCTGGGTGGGTGGGTGGGGGTTGGGGGGCGGGAGGAAATGTTTCTCACAGGCTGGGTGGGTGGGTGGGGGTTGGGGGGCGGGAGGAAATGTTTCTCACAGGCTGGGTGGGTGGGTGGGGGTTGGGGGGCGGGAGGAAATGTTTCTCACAGGCTGGGTGGGTGGATGGGTGGGGGTTGGGGGGCGGGAGGAAATGTTTCTCACAGGCTGGGTGGGTGGGTGGGTGGGGGTTGGGGGGCGGGAGGAAATGTTTCTCACAGGCTGGGTGGGTGGGTGGGTGGGGGTTGGGGGGCGGGAGGAAATGTTTCCAACAGGCTGGGTGGGTGGGTGGGGGTTGGGGGGCGGGAGGAAATGTTTCTCACAGGCTGGGTGGGTGGGTGGGGGTTGGGGGGCGGGAGGAAATGTTTCTCACAGGCTGGGTGGGTGGGTGGGGGTTGGGGGGCGGGAGGAAATGTTTCTCACAGGCTGGGTGGGTGGGTGGGTGGGGGTTGGGGGGCGGGAGGAAATGTTTCTCACAGGCTGGGTGGGTGGGTGGGGGTTGGGGGGCGGGAGGAAATGTTTCCAACAGGCTGGGTGGGTGGGTGGGTGGGGGTTGGGGGGCGGGAGGAAATGTTTCTCACAGGCTGGGTGGGTGGGTGGGTGGGGGTTGGGGGGCGGGAGGAAATGTTTCTCACAGGCTGGGTGGGTGGGTGGGTGGGGGTTGGGGGGCGGGAGGAAATGTTTCTCACAGGCTGGGTGGGTGGGTGGGGGTTGGGGGGCGGGAGGAAATGTTTCCAACAGGCTGGGTGGGTGGGTGGGGGTTGGGGGGCGGGAGGAAATGTTTCTCACAGGCTGGGTGGGTGGGTGGGGGTTGGGGGGCGGGAGGAAATGTTTCTCACAGGCTGGGTGGGTGGGTGGGGGTTGGGGGGCGGGAGGAAATGTTTCTCACAGGCTGGGTGGGTGGATGGGTGGGGGTTGGGGGGCGGGAGGAAATGTTTCTCACAGGCTGGGTGGGTGGGTGGGTGGGGGTTGGGGGGCGGGAGGAAATGTTTCTCACAGGCTGGGTGGGTGGGTGGGTGGGGGTTGGGGGGCGGGAGGAAATGTTTCTCACAGGCTGGGTGGGTGGGTGGGGGTTGGGGGGCGGGAGGAAATGTTTCCAACAGGCTGGGTGGGTGGGTGGGGGTTGGGGGGCGGGAGGAAATGTTTCTCACAGGCTGGGTGGGTGGGTGGGGGTTGGGGGGCGGGAGGAAATGTTTCTCACAGGCTGGGTGGGTGGGTGGGGGTTGGGGGGCGGGAGGAAATGTTTCTCACAGGCTGGGTGGGTGGATGGGTGGGGGTTGGGGGGCGGGAGGAAATGTTTCTCACAGGCTGGGTGGGTGGGTGGGTGGGGGTTGGGGGGCGGGAGGAAATGTTTCTCACAGGCTGGGTGGGTGGGTGGGTGGGGGTTGGGGGGCGGGAGGAAATGTTTCCAACAGGCTGGGTGGGTGGGTGGGTGGGGGTTGGGGGGCGGGAGGAAATGTTTCTCACAGGCTGGGTGGGTGGGTGGGGGTTGGGGGGCGGGAGGAAATGTTTCCAACAGGCTGGGTGGGTGGGTGGGGGTTGGGGGGCGGGAGGAAATGTTTCTCACAGGCTGGGTGGGTGGGTGGGGGTTGGGGGGCGGGAGGAAATGTTTCTCACAGGCTGGGTGGGTGGGTGGGGGTTGGGGGGCGGGAGGAAATGTTTCTCACAGGCTGGGTGGGTGGGTGGGGGTTGGGGGGCGGGAGGAAATGTTTCTCACAGGCTGGGTGGGTGGGTGGGTGGGGGTTGGGGGGCGGGAGGAAATGTTTCTCACAGGCTGGGTGGGTGGGTGGGGGTTGGGGGGCGGGAGGAAATGTTTCCAACAGGCTGGGTGGGTGGGTGGGTGGGGGTTGGGGGGCGGGAGGAAATGTTTCTCACAGGCTGGGTGGGTGGGTGGGTGGGGGTTGGGGGGCGGGAGGAAATGTTTCTCACAGGCTGGGTGGGTGGGTGGGTGGGGGTTGGGGGGCGGGAGGAAATGTTTCTCACAGGCTGGGTGGGTGGGTGGGGGTTGGGGGGCGGGAGGAAATGTTTCCAACAGGCTGGGTGGGTGGGTGGGTGGGGGTTGGGGGGCGGGAGGAAATGTTTCTCACAGGCTGGGTGGGTGGGTGGGTGGGGGTTGGGGGGCGGGAGGAAATGTTTCTCACAGGCTGGGTGGGTGGGTGGGTGGGGGTTGGGGGGCGGGAGGAAATGTTTCTCACAGGCTGGGTGGGTGGGTGGGGGTTGGGGGGCGGGAGGAAATGTTTCCAACAGGCTGGGTGGGTGGGTGGGGGTTGGGGGGCGGGAGGAAATGTTTCTCACAGGCTGGGTGGGTGGGTGGGGGTTGGGGGGCGGGAGGAAATGTTTCTCACAGGCTGGGTGGGTGGGTGGGGGTTGGGGGGCGGGAGGAAATGTTTCTCACAGGCTGGGTGGGTGGGTGGGGGTTGGGGGGCGGGAGGAAATGTTTCTCACAGGCTGGGTGGGTGGGTGGGGGTTGGGGGGCGGGAGGAAATGTTTCTCACAGGCTGGGTGGGTGGGTGGGGGTTGGGGGGCGGGAGGAAATGTTTCTCACAGGCTGGGTGGGTGGATGGGGGTTGGGGGGCGGGAGGAAATGTTTCTCACAGGCTGGGTGGGTGGGTGGGGGTTGGGGGGCGGGAGGAAATGTTTCTAACAGGCTGGGTGGGTGGGTGGGTGGGGGTTGGGGGGCGGGAGGAAATGTTTCTCACAGGCTGGGTGGGTGGGTGGGTGGGGGTTGGGGGGCGGGAGGAAATGTTTCTCACAGGCTGGGTGGGTGGGTGGGGGTTGGGGGGCGGGAGGAAATGTTTCCAACAGGCTGGGTGGGTGGGTGGGGGTTGGGGGGCGGGAGGAAATGTTTCTCACAGGCTGGGTGGGTGGGTGGGGGTTGGGGGGCGGGAGGAAATGTTTCTCACAGGCTGGGTGGGTGGGTGGGGGTTGGGGGGCGGGAGGAAATGTTTCTCACAGGCTGGGTGGGTGGGTGGGGGTTGGGGGGCGGGAGGAAATGTTTCTCACAGGCTGGGTGGGTGGGTGGGTGGGGGTTGGGGGGCGGGAGGAAATGTTTCTCACAGGCTGGGTGGGTGGGTGGGTGGGGGTTGGGGGGCGGGAGGAAATGTTTCTCACAGGCTGGGTGGGTGGGTGGGGGTTGGGGGGCGGGAGGAAATGTTTCCAACAGGCTGGGTGGGTGGGTGGGGGTTGGGGGGCGGGAGGAAATGTTTCTCACAGGCTGGGTGGGTGGGTGGGGGTTGGGGGGCGGGAGGAAATGTTTCTCACAGGCTGGGTGGGTGGGTGGGGGTTGGGGGGCGGGAGGAAATGTTTCTCACAGGCTGGGTGGGTGGGTGGGGGTTGGGGGGCGGGAGGAAATGTTTCTCACAGGCTGGGTGGGTGGGTGGGGGTTGGGGGGCGGGAGGAAATGATTCTCACAGGCTGGGTGGGTGGGTGGGGGTTGGGGGGCGGGAGGAAATGTTTCTCACAGGCTGGGTGGGTGGGTGGGTGGGGGTTGGGGGGCGGGAGGAAATGTTTCTCACAGGCTGGGTGGGTGGGTGGGTGGGGGTTGGGGGGCGGGAGGAAATGTTTCTAACAGGCTGGGTGGGTGGGTGGGTGGGGGTTGGGGGGCGGGAGGAAATGTTTCCAACAGGCTGGGTGGGTGGGTGGGGGTTGGGGGGCGGGAGGAAAAGTTTCTCACAGGCCGGGTGGGGAGTGGGAGGATCGTTTCTCAGAGGCTGTGTGGGGGGCGACACGAAACGTTTCTCAAAGGCGGGAGGAAATGCATCAGTCATTACACGATGCTAGTTCCATACATTTCTGTCACCTGTTGCGACCGATGCGCGTGCCATGCAGTGGGCAGCCAGCCTCCTGGGGCGCTGGATCCGGCAGTTACAGATCCGGATCCGCGATGCTCCTGGGTCAGATCTGACAGCGCGTGCACCAGCTCCTGTTCCAGGCTGGCGGTTTCTTTCTGAGAGGGGCATAAGAGGGGCACAATTGAATTTCATGAATTCATGCAAAACGTAACTAGCAGACACAATGGTTTGGCGATACGGAAAATATTGTACTGGAAATGCTACTGGAAAATATGGATTCAATTAAGAATCAAGCAGTCGACACTGTAGATTAAGAGTGACCACCCGTGCACCCTGTTGCATGTTTCCTTGACCTTTCTTGGGGGCAAAATACGGACCATTGATGGTTGATGATTAGTATTGTTCATGTCTTCCACACCTCTCAACAATTGTAAGGGAGGGCCAGGCACATCTACAGCACTTAAACAGACGTACACGTTCAGAACTTATATAGACGTACACGTACATACCTTATATAGACGTACATGTACAGCACATATATTCACAAACGTACATGTACAGTATTTATGTACATGTACACGTACATACCTTATATAGACGTACATGTACATACCTTATATAGACGTACATGTACAGCACATATATTCACAAACGTACATGTACAGTATTTATGTAGACGTACACGTACATACCTTATATAGACGTACATGTACATACCTTATATAGACGTACATGTACAGCACATATATTCACAAACGTACATGTACAGTACTTATGTAGACGTACATGTTCAGTAGATTCGAATTGCCTCCTTTCAAATTAATGTTGGTCAGGGGTAAGGATAATGATATAAAATTATGGATTGACAATGCCAGCATCCGTCAATTCGTCTGCCCAGGCAAAGCAACAAATAAACAATTAATTCATACCTGAGAGAGGCAATCCAACCCTACGGAACAAATAACCTCCATTACTTAAAGCCAGCAGCATAGAAAAAACCACCATCCGGTATATATCACCCACCTGACCCCATCCGAGAAGTCTCAGTGCTCCCGCCGCCGCTGCTGCCCCCGGGGCCTGGGGCACCCTGACCAGCGCGGCCAGCACCTGCCACAAGACCTTGGCCAGGGCATGGCTACCGTCCCCGCCAGCGGCCGCCATGTCAGCTTCCAACTGAGTTCTGTCCGAGATGTACCGCAGGATCTATAACACGGGGAGGAAGGTGAGGGTGTAGGACCAGGGCATGGAAGTGTGGAATAAGGGGCATGGAAGTGTGAAATAAGGGGCATGGAAGTGTGGAATCTGGATCTTGGAAGTGTGGAAGGTGGAGCACGGAAGTGTGACATAGGTAGTGACAAATCTGCGACAGGGAGGGGGGGGGGAGGTGAGGCACGGGGCAGGGTGAAGAAAGAGTATAAAGTGTGGAGGAGGATCTGCAACGAGGAGACGAGGAGGAAGTAATGAGGCCAAGGGGAAGGGTGGGGGCGAGGAAGATGTGAGCATTGTGGGGGAGGGGGGGGGGGCTACAAGAGAAAGAGAGGGGAAGGTGAGGCGAAGAAGGCGGGAGCGGGTGCAAGGGCTTGGAGGTGGAAATTTTCAAGAGGTGTGAATTAGGGTGAAAGTCTGGAGGAGTTAAGTGCGCAGGATCAGCGCCTCAGAGGATGTGTGATAAATCGATGGTGTGAAAACGCATCGAGCGCTAGGGTTAGCGGGTGTGGCATGTGCCGCAGCGCTCATCTCCCTCTTCATCGTGCAGAAAGATAGGGAACTACTACTAGGTTCTTGACCGATACTTGAGGGTATTTTAACGAGGGTTTAGTTTAGGGTCTAACATTTACACAAGAAACTACAAAAGAAACTCCCTACATGTCAAGAACACCCCCCTTCCATCAAAACCCGACTTTTCACCCACGTATTGCGACAGGGGGGGGCTTAGCAAGGGGTCCTGTGGGAAGGCGGCCGCCAATTCCTTGTGGACCCACAGCGCGACAAAAGCCGCGGAGGGGCACGGCGGGCACTCGTACTACGAGATCCCGGTTTCCGACAGAACAGTATGCATCAGCTATCAGCCACACGCAGAATGTACCCCTCACCCACAAGACAACGTAAATCAGGAGGGAAAGCAAAGCACTTTTGTACAGTGCGGCTCATCATAAAGCCGCCCATCACTCTGCCTACCGCCCACCACTCTGCCCACCGCCCATCACTCTGCCCACCGCCCACCACTCTGCCCACCGCCCACCACTCTGCCCCCCGCCCACCACTCTGTCCACCGCCCACCTTGTCACGGCTCGTGGTGGCCCCGAGTGGCCCCGGGAAGCTGCCCAGAAGCCGCGAAGTGGCCTCAAGCCCGTCCGGCTCGGATCCCCCTTCAGCCGCCTGATGCAGCCTGCCTGTCCGCCTGCCGTGCCCCAACCCTGCTGCTGGTGCTGCTGCGCCCCCGGGGCCAGGGGCATCCTGGAGGCCCAGGAGCAGGCCGGGGAGCTTGAGGAGTGGAGCAACCGTCAAGGGCACAGAAAGTGTGCCTGTGTGGATATTTGGAGAAGGACAGTGTGTGGGGTGGGGTGGGGTGGGGGCTGAGGATAAGGGGGGTGGGGTGAGTGGAGCGCCTGTCAAAGGCACAGAAAGGGTATCTGTGTGGAGAAGGTCAAGGGGGGTGGAGGGGGTAAAGGGTGGAGGAGCAGGCTGGGGAGCTTCAGGAGCAGAGCGACCGTCAAGGGCATAGAAAGGGTGCCTGTGTAGAAAAAAGCCTGGGTCAAAAAGGGTGTAGATTATGAGGGGGGTAGAGGATAAGGGGGGGGGGGGTGAGTGGAGCGACCATCAAGGGCACAGAAAAGGTGCCTGGACACACACAAAAAGGATATGGGGGGGAATAAGTAGAGGAAAAGGGGGGGGGGGGGGGTGGAGCGACAGTCATGGGCATAGAAATGCTGTGTGGAAAAGTAGCAGGGGTTATGAGGGAATTATGGAAGAGGACAAGGGGGGGGGTGAGGGAGTGGAGCGACAGTCGTGGGCACGGACGCAGCGCCTGTGTACAAAAAGGGGCACAGAGGTTACGGGGGGAAAGGGTTAGAGGTGGAGGCGCGGCGGGGGGACCAACCGTCATGGGCACGGACACGGCATGTGTAGAAAATGGGGTAGGGGTTACGGTCTGAGTAAAACATTTGGGGGTAGTGAGTGGAGCAGCTGTCATCGGCGCGGACAGGGCGTCTTTAAAAACAAAACAAAATGGCTACTGGGAGGTTTTAAGATTGAGGGTTAAGGGTTCAGTGTTACCAGTCAGGATCAAGGGTTGAGGGTTTAGGGTTTATCGACTAGAATATGGATCCAGGGGGAGGGGGGGGGATGAGGGGGGGGGGAGTGCATGGAGTGCGTGCCTCACCGTTTCACATCTAACAACCACCCTCAACCACATAATCACACTTCACATACGCCCTTCACTCATCACACTTTCCAGTCACTCCTTACCCATAACACTAGTGTACGAAGAGGGCCCTCCCGCGTCCATCTGCGGCGGCTGCACAAGCACGACCAAACCTCCGAAACCAAACGTGACAAAACAGCAAGCGGGCCTGCCGTTCGGGCAGACGCGGGCCGCCTGCTCCGAGACCGGCAAGCCCACCGCCCCACCGTGCCCCTGCATCTGCTGTTGCTGCCGCTCATACAAGCTGCTGCCCCCACCGCCGCCGCCGCCAGCTGCGGCGCCGGGCATCATAAAATGCGTCGGAAAGGCCGCCGCGGCCGCAGCTTTCCCCTGAGGAGACGGCGTGTACTGCTGCTGATGGTTGTACTGCCCCGACGAGTTCGGGTCGACAGGCTTTGTCTGCTGCTGTTGCCACGGTTCCCCTGCTGCTGCTGCAGCCGCAACTGCTGGATCGTCGCCCCCCCAACCCCCCAAAGAGACCGCCTTGGCTCCCTCTCGTTCCGCACGGCCCGGGGGAACAAAGACAGCTGCGCCGTCCGATGTACCTGCACTCGCGGCAGCATCCTGCCAGCCAGATCCGTACTGCTGGGCCGCCGCATCCTGGCTGTACCGCGGCTGTTGCGGCTGTTGCCACTGCTGTTGCAGCCACTGTTGCTGCTGGTACGCATCAGCGTACTGAGAGCCTGGCTGGGTCGACCACTGTTGTTGCTGTTGTTGTTGCTGCCATTGTTGCACCTGCTCCTCTGTCCACTGCTGCTGCCCCAGCTGCTGCTGCTGCTGCTGCCACTGCTGCTGTTCTTCCGTCCACTCGTGTTGCCCCTGTTGCTCCCTCTGCCACTGCTGTTGTTGCTCCTCGGTCCACTGCTGCTGCTGCCCCTGCTGCTGTTGCTGTTGTTGCAGCTCCCAGTCCTGCTGCTGCTCTGTCGTCCACTGGTGTTGCTGCTGCAGCTCCCAATGCTGCTGCTGCTCAGGAGTCCACTGTTGCGGCTGTTGCCCCGGTTCCGGCTGTAGCTCTTGCCCCTGTTGCGGCTGTTGCTCCTGCTGCCCCCAGTCCAGCTGCTGCCCTGGCCCCGTCAGATTCAAAGCCCCCCAGCTAGCTAGCACCACAGCCTGCGCTCCGGAACCCATAGCTTCCGATCCGGAACCGGTCGCCTCACCAGGAGACACATGCGCTCCGGTAGCACTCTCCTCCCAAGGGGAACCAGGCGCAGCGGACGGCTCGCCAGCTGCTGATGGAAAACCGGCTTGCTCAGGCAGCCGAGAAGAAACCCGGCAGGCGGCGGCGGCGGCACCAGCAGGGGAGGCAGCTTCCGCCGACGCCTCACGATCCATGTGGGCAGCAGGAGGAGCTGCAGCGGCAGCAGGCAACGAATCCAGCATGCCCGCAAGCCGCTGGCCCTCCATGACCGGACCCTCCGCCGGCAAGCCTTGCCCGCCAGGGCCGGCAGAGACAGCATTTGTTGCATCATCCCACGCATAAGGTGCTTTGTGGCCATCAGAGGGCTCAGGAGCTGCAGTAGGAGCTTCCCAGGGGTTCACCAGCAGATGCTGGCCGCCGCCTGCCGCCGCCGCAGGGTCTTCTGGCATCCCCCGGGGAGCGGGCATTTCCCAGGGGTACAACGGCCGCTGCTGGTGGCCGACCCCCACCGCTGCATGGCCCTCTGGCGCTGCATGGGGAGGAGGTGCCTGTTCCACAACGCCGCCCCCTGCCGCCCGCCCCTGCCGCGGCTCCTCCAGCTCGTCCTGCTCCCGCTCCCGACTCAGCGCCCGCTCCTGCTCCAGTTCCCGCTGCCGTTCCTGCTCCTCATGATGCACAGCCTCCCCAGCGCTGCACGGGAACGGCTCAGCAACGGCACCCCAGGTCGAGGACGAGGAGCATAGCGAGCCAGCCTCCCCTACGTGACTGTCCATGCCGCCAGTGTGAATACCCCAGGTCTCCTCCTGTTGCTGATGCGGCGCCTGTTGTTGCTGCCGTTGATGCACAAGGCCATGCTGCTGCATCTGCTGCTGCTGCTGCAGCGGGGCCTGTTGTTGCTGTTGTTGCTGCTGTTGCACCCCAGGCGAAACACCGTACTGCTGCTGTGGCGGCTGCTGTAGCTGAGAGGAAGGAGGGTCAAGCTGCGGGGGCCAGCTTCCGCTCAACCGCTGCGGCTGGTGCAGCTGCTGTTCAGAGCCTGCAGGCAGGGGCCACGGCGCCGCTGTCGCGCCCACAACTCCACCAGCTTCAGCGCTGTCCGATGTTGCTGCTGCTGCTGCAAGCGGTGCCTCGCCTGCAATTGTGTCAAAGAACGAGACGCCGTTGTCACCGCCGCCATCGCCGCCGCCACCGTCGAAGAAAGAGGCGCCATCGTCACCGCTGCCATCCCCAAGCAATCCGAGGGAGAGCGTGTCAGCTCCGCCACCGAGTGCAGCGGCCGCAGAAGGAGGGGGGATAACTCCTGGCGCCCATTCCGTGGCTGCATTCACGGCGTGCGCCCAATCGGTGGCTGCAGACGCGGCATGTGCCGACTCTGAATGCGCGGGCCGATTAGATTCGGCTGGCGCCCATTCTGAGGTAGCTGGCGCAGCAGCGGCAGCCCAGTCTGCTGTGGGAGAGGCCACCCAGCCCGCAGAGGACGACGGCGCCACTGAGGAGGGAGACCAGGTGGGAGGCACCATGTGTGCGGGCCTCAGATCCTTGGGCGAGGGGGCAGCCGGATCGCACGCCCCAGAGGCGGCATCGGCAGGGGGCGCAGCCCCCGCCTTGTGTCCCGCTCGGACGCTGTTGGACGTAGTTGAGGTTATGGCGGGGTCGGTTTGGGGCCATAGGGTGGGATGGGCGGGGGTCAATTCGTCTGCATGGGGCGATTGGTGGACAGGGGCGGGGGGAGGGGTGAGAGGTTTCTCGAGGGCGGGTGAAAAAGAGGTTGCGTGAAGGTAATACATACATCAACTATTTGTAACTCAAGTCCCCTTATAGGTTTAGGGTTTAGGTTTCGGGGGGTAAACACTGGGTTTGAAACCCTGAACTTACTCCCATGACGTAGCCCTAAACCTAAACCCTAACATTAAGCATGTGTGACTTTGTTTGTTTTATAGTGTGCAGAAAGGTGAGTGCGTGTGTTAATTCATGAACCATAGTGAAAGATGTGGCATCAAATGTAACGTACATTTGCAGGTGTAACCATTGGGAACTCACCACTTGGCAAGGGGGGCCAACGTAACCGTGACCGTAGATTTGCAAGTGTGACAGTGTGACCTCAGGGCGAGATGAGCATGCAGATTAGGACCTAGCTCAAGCAGATTAAGACTAAGCCCATGCAGATTTAGACAAAGCCCATGCAGATTTAAACTTAGACCAAGCAGTGCATGTTCATGTGCATACACATCATCCATCCCCTAATCCCAGCTGCAAGCACGTCAGCGTTCAAAGGTTACCGTTTACCAAACAGTCAGTCAGAATTCGACAGCGTTCAGGGCTCCCCAGTCCCTCCTGCTCACACACATACCCTAATGCAGGTTTAATTTAGTGTTAGCTGTACGTCTCTTGGGGGGCCGCCGGGCAGCCACCACTGGCCGACTGGGACCAAACCCTAGATCGGCAGCACTCCTGTACGTCCTGCAGCACCAGTCCTCCCTCGACTGTAGGCCATGTTGTAGCTGAATAGTAGCTGCATAGTAGATGTATAGTAGCTGAATAGTAGCTGATTACCGGTAGTGGCTGGAGAAGGCTTAAATAAACAGCACCCTGCTCCCTGCTCCCCGCTCACCGTTGCTGAAGGCCACAGCCGGCTCCGGAGCCGATTGCGCAACATCAGCGGCGCCCGCCGCCCATGTGGCAGACGCCCCCAGCTGCGAGCCACCCAACCGCCCGCTTGCATCCACAGCCTCGTCGGCTATCGAGTCAAAGAAGCCTGCGGCGTCGTCCGCCTCTGCGGCCGGAGGCTGCCAGGGCTGAGGGGCTGCGGCGTTGTCGGTGACCGAATCGAAGAAACCTGCAGCGTCATCCACCTCCGCGGCCGGCAGCTGCTGCTGCTGCTGCCACGACGTAGGGGGCGCGGTGGGGTGGAAAGGCCCGGCAGAAGTTACCTGATGCTGATGCTGTACCTGTTGCTGTTGCTCTTGAGGCCAAACGTTGTACTGCTGCTGCGGCTGTTGCAGCTGTTGCGGGAGAATCTGCTGCAGGGGCCAGCTGCCGCCTTCCTGCTCCTGCTGCTGTTGCCAATGACCTCCACCTGCCAGAGGGTATTCAGGATGCTGGCCTTGCGGCGGGGCAGCATACCCTTGCTGCTGCAGCGGCGGCGGCGGCGTTTGCGTTGGTGGGGCAGTAACCGCCACGTCTGCCTCCTGGCCATAAGGCATCGGCCATGACTGCTGTTGTTGCTGCTGTTGCAGTTCTTGTCCGTACTGCCCAGCATGCTGAACTGGTGCGGAGAAGGGGTCGTCCTGCCCAGGCTGCGGTACATGTGCAGGGTACTGCTCGTACTGCTGGGATGCGGGCCAGTTTTGTACCGCCTCCTGCGGCAATGTATGGGCAGGATTCCACGCCTGGGCGGCAGGCCCAGATCCGTACTGGTGAGATACAGCAAACGGGGGGCCTGCCTGCAACGGCTGTGGCTGCTGCTGGCTATGGTCAACAGGCTGCTGCTGCTGCTGGGCATAGTCGAAAGGCTGCTGCTGCTGGGCATGGTCGACAAGCTGTTGCTGCTGCGCATGGTCAACAGGCCGCTGCTTCTGGGCATGGTCCACAGGCTGCTGCTGCAGCTGGGTTAGGTCTTGAGGCTGCTGCTGTCCCCATGGCTGAGGCCCGCCGCTGGTTGCCACAGTCACAGCCTGTGACGCGGCAGAGGCGCCGTAACTGTACTGCTCATTGAGGGAATGCTGGTCGTACTGCCCAGCGAAGGGAGCATGGTTGTACTGCCCATAGAAGGAGGGCTGGTCGTACTGCCCATTGACAGGAAGCTCGCTGTACACCCCATTGGAGGGAGGCTGACCTGCACTGTGCTGAATTCCGGCTGGCACAGCAGCTGCATCCGCGCCGTACCCCTCCCCGTTCGCAGGCGCTGACCAGGGCGTGGGTGCAGGTGCCGCTGAGACGCCGCCCATCACGGCTTTCGGGCTGCCTGCGAAGAAATCAGTACCCGCCCCGGCATCAGGGCTGGTAGCGAAGAAATCGGTCCCATCATCAACTGCCGCGGATCCGAACATTGCTGTCGGATTGCCCGTAGCTGCCACGCCCGCGGCAGGCCCACAGCCGTACTGCTGGGGTACAGCGGACGGAGGGCCTGCCTGCCACTGCTGGTGCTGCTGGGCTGGGTCGCCCGGGAAGGATGCTGAGTGGGATGCATCGCCAGAGAACGCGTCAGCGGCAGAGGCGCCGCCAGCAGGGCCCGATCCAAACATGGCCACAGGCCCATCCGCAGGGCCCGTCCCATAGACATCGACGCCAACACCGCCTGATAAGAAAGGGGCGCCCCCAGCAGCGACAAACATGTCACCTGTGGCGCCGCCGCTGCTGCCTGCCGCCTGGTAGAGAGGCGGAGCAGTCGCCGCCGCCTTAGGAACCTCAAGGGCCGCTGGAAAGGCTCCGTGCGAGCCCGAGGCGGCGAGGGGCGCCTCCCCCCAAGTAGAGGTTCCAAGATCTGTCGCACCCCACTCCCTTGCTGCAGCACCCGAGCCGCCGCCCCAAACCTCCGTCTCAAAATCGACTCCACCGAAGAGAGCTGCCAGGCTGCCCTGCGCCGGCTGAACCACAGTCTCAACCACGGCGACGGCCTGCAGCGGTTGAACCCAGGGCGCCAGCTCTGCACCCCGAGGTGGCTCCGAAGCCCCCACCCCCACCCTAGCTGCTGCTACGGCGGCGGGAGGGGGCGCAGGGCCCTGCGCGCTACAAACGGCTGCAGCCGTGGCACCTGGATGCGGTTGGTCCTGTGGGGCCCAAAGGCTGTCATTGCTTTCATCGCCTTCGGGGCAACCACCAAACAGATCAGACAAGCCGCCGCCTTCAGGGCAGCTTCCGAAAAGAGAAGACAGGCCATTGCCGTCAGAGGTCGCCAAGTTGACTCCGTCATCGCTCGAGGCACCAAACAGCGCAGACAGGCTCAGCTGGCCTGCCGTATCCGACACAGTAGGAGGAGGCGGGGCAAGGGAGATGGAAAGACTCAAGGCAGCAGCTGGCAGCGGGCCTGCAGGCGGGGTCGCGCAGGCCGGCGCGGGAGGGACCGTACCAGGCGGGAACGCCACCCTTCCCGTCCACGGCATCGGCAAGCCCGACCCCGTCCCCGCCTCTGCAGCGGCAGCTGTATCCCGAAGGCTCTCTGCCGCGGCATCGCACTCCGCGACATCATCGACATCCAGCCCGTCGCCATCGAAGCTGTCGCCCATGCCATCCGCGCTCTCGAGCACCTCTGCCAGGGCCTCGTCCAGCGCGTCAAAGGCGTCGCCCGCATCCTGCTCCTCTTGTGCGGCGGCCATGTATGCACCAGAGGAGGCAGCGACGGCAGGCGCAGCACCTTCCGGCCACGCGGCGGCGGATGCGGGAGCTGCTGCGGCTGCAGTGGCAGTTGCAGCAGGGAGTGGGGGGGTGAGCTGCGCCGTGGGGGCGCGCTGTGGTGGCGCTGATGTTGCGACGGGAGCCTCCCACAGCACGTGTTCATGCATGGCGCTGTTTGCATGGGGGTCGGTTTGAGCTGACACCTCCCTCGCAGCAAGTGGAGCGGGCAGGGCGTCGGGGAGCGAGATTGTGCCAAGAGGTTCGGCCAGCGGCGGAGCAGCTGCCTGCGCCATACCTGAAGGCGCTCCTGCGATGCCTGCGTGACAGAATTTAAGGCGTAGGGTTCAGGGTAGGCGCTTCTGTGGTGCCCGCATGGCAACCATCGTAGTGGATGAAGATGCTCATGGGGTATCATGAAATTTTACAGATTGATGAGGAGTCGTGCATGTCTTGAGGGAGTTGTAAAGTCATCCAGGTGTTAATGATGGTCATAAGGCTTGATTAGCTTCTAGGCGATCATGACCAATGATTGCATGTTCATGGAGGTTCGTGACGTCATTCAGAAGGATGACGGCGCTTGCTTATGGGGTTGGGTGCAGAATGCTGTACAGGGGCAATTCAATCTGCATGGGGGTGAAGAGGGACTTCATGGTAATTCACCAGGCATGAACGTAATATTTTAGGGAAGCCGCCCTGCAAGGAGATTTATCGGGTATGCATGGGGAAATCAACCGGGCTTGCATGCGTGGTTAGTAATGGGGCTTGCATGTGGAGAGGTGTGAAATTTTCATGAGGCAAGCAATTGGGCTGGCATGAAGAGCGCAACCGGACTTGCATGAGGAGAGCGGATACGCTTGCATGGGGAGAGCAAGATGATTGCAGATGGGGTCCCAGATCCCTGTAAGTATCTGCACGTGTCCATGTAACGAGACGCACCTGGTGGCATAGCCGGTGCCATGCTTGTGCCAGGCAGCATGGCCGGGGGAAGCATCTTCGAGTGTGGTGGAGATGCATCTTCGAAATCAGAGTCTTCTGGCCATTCGCCAGAATCGCTGCGCTGGTCCAATAGTCCCGTCTGCTTAACAGATTTCAAAACTGAGACAGCGGATGCTGCTGCCGTTGCTGAAAGACTGCTCTCGTATCGGTGATCTGTTGAGGGCGCCACGTCAGATTCCCCCGCTTGCGTCTGCTGCAGCTGCTGAGGCTCCGGCTCCGATATGTCAAGATCGTCAAACTCCCAGTCGTCATCATCGTCCATTTGACCCAGTGGAGAGATTGAACACAAATACGATGCGCGCTTCTCCTACTGTGTGCACCAAGATCGCCGAGGGCTAAAAGTGTTACAAGGCGTTGGCAGGATGGGCCATGCTCTTAAATTAGTAATGGTTGTTCGTGTTGTTCGTCTTCAGTCCCTCGATCGGTGTGGAATTTCGTCGGGGTCCGGGGTCTGGCCCTGAACTTCCCTGAACCCTGGCCTGGCCTGATCAATGATCATGGATTTACGATCAGAGATCTCTATTCAAGTTCAGTGGACAACGCACCGCTGTCGTTTCTATCTTGTCCTCTCGGATAGATTGGAATGCACACAGCATTATTAGCGGCTCTGTCAATCAGTGCGCCCCACGCTCCTGGAAATGCTGAGCACCCTGATGGCCTGCATGCCTCCCAGGTAACGGTAATGCAAGGTCGACGTTCAAAAATTGTGTCCAGCAATGGTTTTTGGGGGACATTTCCTTGCCCATCTAAGCATTCGAGGAAACTTCTAAATAATGAGATGGACAACTGGTACGTCTTTGTCGCATCCCCGCATGGCTTGCCATGGGAGGCATGCCTGTCAGAATGAACAACAGTTGTATGGGGGGGATCAGCTGATAGATGATCATGGCTAGCAAAGAAACGCCATATAATATGGCAACGCACACTTGTCGCAAGAGCCAAAGACTTCGACCACAATCAAATCAAATTGTGAGGCCACAATACCATTATCTCTCAGTCGGCAGCCAGATTTCCAAGCCCACTTCATGCATGGGTGCTGGCTGCATCCCAAACAGCAGAATTTCCATGCAGATTCACGCCATCATTCACCAGCAGCATCTGCGAAGTAGCACATCAGGTACGCTGCGTAAATGCACGTCATATCTGCTCAGATATCCCCCCGTAAATTCTATCGACATAGGCTAGTTACCTAACCAGGTACGTGCAGCCATTGGGTTTGCACTTATCCTCTGCATTATGAGGTTCCATGGCACTTGCTGCTGGAAAATTTCGTGAAGGCATGGGCTTTATCTTGTTAATCAGTTTATAAAGTAGATGCACATACCGGTAGTATATATCTCATTCCTGTTAAGAGTTTATTCCGACTTCACGCCCATCTTCACTTGCAACGAAGGCTGGTATTTCAATTTGTGTGCAAACCAGCCTCATCTAGAATGATGACCCTCGGCATTGATCTGTTTACTGTTGTGCCGGTATGCATTACTTGTCTGAATGATGACGGAGATAGCTTTGAGTGAAGTCAGGCTGTCATGACTTCACAGCATTTCCACGGATATGCGGCGTGCGGCCCACTCAGTCATGAAGGTCTAGACTGGCTATTTCTGACTCGGAACGTGTTAGGTTTAAGTTATTCACGAGTTCCTAGTGGTTCCAGGTTGAGGAAGATGTCACGGTATATTACCGTATACGTGACAGAACCGTTTAGACCGCAGTTAGCGGCCTCGGGGCCTCCGCAGCTTCTCTGCGGAGTCTCCGGATTTGAACTGAGACCTAGAAACCCGCTTACGCAGGATTAGTTTGACAGGTTCTACCGTACTCTGTATTGGGCCTGCCGGGTCCCTGTATCCAGGCAATTGCCTTGGCTAGTTACTTCGTCCCTTTCTAAAGGACAGACCTCTATTTGTAACAAGCACCGGCCGTCTTCGAGACCAGCAGCTTTCATATAAGTCAGTACCTCAACCCGAGTCAAGACTAGCTCAGCCTCAGCTGATCTAGCTGGAGACAAGTACCCCAGTAGAGAACCGAGACCCTGCCGAAGAAGAAGTACGCAGTCTACGTCCCGTCTACCTCACCGCGAGTCGCGCGGTAAGTGCCCTTAACATAGCCCAGCTGGATCGCGCCCAGACGGCCAGAAGGCCTATGCTACCTAAGTCAATTGCCATACATACAAATAACCAGTTAGCTGCTTAACTCGCTGAGCACTCGCAGCCAGTGAAGAGTCACTGAGCCTGCCCGTAGGCGTCCATCACTGCCGTGAGGAAAGAAGTCCGCCACGGACCTGAAGCGCACATCGCGTGTCCTTTAGAAAGGGACGAAGTGGATTTAGCCTGATCAGCTTAATTTGCCAATTCCTGCTAAAGGTGCTTGTGCAGCGAAATTGGAAATTTGTTTGCATGCAAACGACCTTGGACAGCATTTGAACTGCACTTTGCTGTGGTAACCTCCATAGAGAGAAGTGCCAAGTTAAACCCTGAGAATCACTGAGCTTGGCAGCTTAGTGTTGAGTCCAGGAGTGGCTTGAAGATTTGGCTGTGGATTTATACACCCAGCAGATAATTTCCTGTGTGACTGCGGATTGAGATCAGGTGGATCCAATTTTTCATCATTGACAGAAGTAAACTTGTGGATAGAACATCCAAGTTTGAAATCTTGTGGGTGTGCCAAAGGATCCCCGCAGGAACGCAGAGCTGAGCTGACAATACGCAAGAAGCAACATCCACGCGGGGCGTGTGACATCCACGCGGGACGCGAGACATCTAGAGCAGCCCTGCCAGCAAGGTGGGAAGATCTGAAAGGGCGAAGGAGGATTCCTCCAGATTAAAACTAGTGAGCAGAAAAGCAGGAAGGCTAGGCCTAATCTGCATAGTGCTGTACCTGCCGTCCAATCTTGACTTGCGAGCCCTCACCAGACTGCAGTAGGAACAAAGGAGCAGAAGCCTAGCGTTAGCAGATCTTGTAGAGGGTGTTGCCAGCACGCTTGCAGGACCGTGCGGTTCGTTAATTGCCTGTAGAATGACAGACGTAGATCTAAATCCCGATAGGCACCAGCACCCTGATGCCCAACGGAGAAGTGGGCGTCTGAGGGGGCTGGAGCCGGGTGTAAACCTAATGGAAGCTAGTGATGAGCTAGCTGCAGAAGCCCTGCTAATGGCGGAGAAGCTGGCAGGGCCAGCGGAACCATTTGCAGAGGACTGCAAGAAGCCTGAGCCGGGCCGCGTACCGCCCAGAGAGGCAGGGGCGCAGGCAGATGGTGCAGTGCTCGTAACGCGCAAAGGCATTGGTCGGGGGGGTCCATTGCCCGCTGGTTCAGACAGCAGTCTGAATTTCGAGCAGGGGCAGACTCAGGCGGGAACTCCAGAACTGATCTTGGATCAAACAACGGAAGCGTCCCAGAGCTGTGACACGCGACAGAGAGGTGAACCTGAGGCCGCGCCGCAGCAGAGCCTGCGCAGGGTGGCAAGTGTTGCACAAAGGGTTAAGGAAGAGCCCAGCCAACCGGATCCAAGGGCCAAGGTAGCCGCAGCACCAGGCGGGTTTGCAGGCAAGGATAAAACCTGCCCAGACAAACAGCGAATGGAAGCAGAGGACATGGAAATTGAGAATATACTGGCAGAAGTCACGCGCATGGAAGCTGAGGTCCAAACGGCGGGAGCCAGGCAGGCCCCACGGAGCAGCAGAAAACCACAGTCAGCTGTACCAGTGGGAAAGCCGTGGGCTGACCTAATATCTGAGGAGGCGCTGCCTGAGCCGGTGCAAGAAGAAAAGGAGCGGCAGCCAGTGACAGGACTGCGCACAAGACAGCCAATGCGGCCACGCAGGGTGCTGGTTAAAAGAGGGGTGGGATCCACAGTCTACGGGACGCCGCTGTCCAAGTTTGCGCCCAGTGTGGGCAGACCTGTGCAGACGCCCAGGGAGGGATCTAGCAACCAGATGCAAGGCGGCAGCAGCGAGGGAATCCGGCGCAGATTTTTTCCAAGACCAGCGCAGGCGCAGGATGCCAGACCTAGAGGGCCAGAGCGCTCCAGGGCAGTGGAAGAGGTCAGCGTCGAAAAGGAGTCAGAGCAGCAAATGCAGCCGCTCGGTTGGGCAGGACTTTTGCAGTGGGCAACCAACTTGTGGAAAGAAGTATGCGCCAGGACGTTCTCGCAACTCCAGGATCAAATCGCAGCCATTGAGGAGTTCAGGGCCCATCATCTGCAGGGATGGGCAACAAAGGCCATGATGGGTATGTCCCACACAGGGCAGGACAGAGCAGTGCTGTTGGCCGCCCTTGGACAGGTGTCCAAAGGAAGGGTAGGACGTGAAGCAGCTCTAGCAGTCAAAGCTTTCGCAGACGAGTGGTGTGATGAGGTGACAGGACATCCCGTGGAGCACGCTTCCGAACCAGAAGATGAGGAGGACCAGGTGTGGGAAGGATTCGAAACAGCAGCGCAACAGCCTGCAGATCTCAGGGGAGTCCAGAGGTGGCAGCAGCAGGCCAGGGCCGCGCCAACACCGACACCCAGATCGGAGTTTTTTGAGGTCAGCAGTGAGCCAAGCCTCAGGGGGCGGCCAAGGGGCAGGGAAGAGCCCAGGGCCAGTAGCCCAGCCGCCAGCGAAAGAGTGGAGTTGACTAGCCGATCACTGGCCAGGATGGCTGAGCAGGGCGTAGCAACGCGCAGAGCAACCAGGCAGGAATCATATGCACTCCTGCGCATCGTCGAGGACAAAGAGAACACATGCCAGGAAACCCAGTTGGATAACATTGAGGAATTCCTGAGGAACAGGCAAGAAGGAGCAGTAAGAGGAGCACAACAGGGTGAGCCAGCAGGCAGTGTGCGCAGCAGCGGATCAAGAAGGCAGGAAGCCAGAGGGGAAACGCAATCTGATTCTTTCGCCAGGAATTACACAGGAGGAACGCAGCCAAGAAGACAGTACAGAGGGCAGCCCAGGGGGCAAGCAGGCAGTGAAGGACAGCAGTACTGGCAAAGCCAGGAAATACCCAGTGAGCGGGGATACAACAGGGAACAGCCAAGGCAGCAAGGTCAGGAGCAACCCAGAGGAGCCGATGAATGCAGCAAGGGAGCACAGCAGGAGAGGCAAGACCAGGAGCCGCCCATGGGGCAGGCAGACAGCTGGGAACAGCCAAGGCAGCAAAGCCAGGAGCAACCCAGAGGAACCAATGAAGGTGGCAGGGGAGCACAGCAGGATCGGCAAAGCCAGGAACCGCCCAGGGAACAGGCGGGCCCAGACAGAGCACAGCCTTGGAGACCAGGGTCAAGCAACAGACCAAGCATAAGGGAGACCGGGAGGCAGCCACGCGATGGGAGTCGAAGCTCCGCAGGAAGAGCAGGCAGGCAGCCGTCAAGGGATGATCAGGAAGACAATGACAACAGATTTGACAGATACCGTCCAGGATACAGCCCGTCAGGAGGCAGCGGAAATGGATATGGATCGCGCGCAGAATCACCGAATTCAGATTCAAGGGGAGCGGACGGGCGCAGACCAAGAACCAGGCAGGAGTCCAGCGACCAGGAAATGAAAAGGCTAGATAGGGAGCAGGCAAGGGTGAACCTGCAGCTGCAGCAGCAGATGGTCCTGCAGCTGGCAGGGGTAGTCAAGGTCGCCAAGATCCCAGCCATCCAAGGCAACGTACCAGTCCTGGATATGTCACACCCAGGCGCAGTTGCAGCCAGGAAGTATTGCCAGGCGTGTGGATACTGGGGATCGCACAACAGGCTGGCAATGTCGGATTACCAGCCAGCGCTGGCTGTGGTGGCCGGTGAAATAGCTGGA
Organism: Limnomonas spitsbergensis; assembly: GCA_037349105.1. Taxonomy (NCBI): domain Eukaryota; kingdom Viridiplantae; phylum Chlorophyta; class Chlorophyceae; order Chlamydomonadales; genus Limnomonas; species Limnomonas spitsbergensis. Next base: position 922,924 of record JAYJMM010000101.1, on the reverse strand, counting down.
TCATGCCAGTCGCCGTCAGCTATGACGTTGCTGCTCAAGTCGCTGGTCAAGCTGTGGGACAGCAAGCCGGCCAGCATGGGGCCGCTGATGGCAGCCATCAGGGCAGCGCCCCACGCAGGAAACAGAATTGCCAGAGAAGTGGAGCGGATCGGGCAGCAGTGGATCGCCCCAGCAGAGGGGCAGGGTAGCGAGGCCTCGCTGCTCACTTTGTGGATCAGGGTGGTCCAGGCGGAAGTGGGAAAACCAACTTCAGAGGAGAGGACAGCCATCACCAACCTCAAGCTAGGAGTTAAGACTACTCTAGATCCGGACGTCAAGCCAGAAGAGACTGTGGAAGCATTTGCTCACAGAGTGCTGTCAACGGCAGAGTTGCTGCAGATCTCACGGGATGCAGTAGATCACTTCGGCAGAAGTCACTCAGTCTCGCGCATGTTCCACGACGGACTCCCAGCGGTGGCCAGAGCCAAGCTGAGCAAGTTCGTCATGACGGTGCCAGGGTACCTAAGCATGAACGATGAAGACCAGATCGCAGTACTCACACAGCAGGTGGTGCTGTGGGAGAGGTTTGCCCTGGAAATGGGTGACCTAGGAGGAACCGGCTTCAGGCAGGTAACCAACAGTGGGCCTGGCCAGGGAGAGGCACAGCCCAGCAGGGGCAGAAAAGAGAGAACGGGACAGTGGGAGATGCGGACACGCCTTGAAGGGGTAGTGCACCCCGCAGGCTCAGCAGCAGTACCACAGTTGAGGGTGGATGGTAAACCCAGAGGAGTTACCTGGGCGGACCAAACAGGGACGGCAAATTACAGCGCAGAGGGCGCCGCGGGAGCTCCCAAGGCATGCTACCAGTGTGGTAGCACGGCGCACCTGGCCAGGGATTGCAGGACGCCCAGGGCCAGGGAGGAGCGCAAGCCTATGCCCCTGGTTACAGACATTACACCTGGACCGGCTAGACAGCTGCAACAGCAGTATCCGCCGCAACAGCAGTATCAGCCGCAACAGCAGTACCCGCAGCAACAGCAGTACCCTCTACCGCCAAGGCCGCAGCAGGGACAGGCTGCAGGCAGGCCGTATGACAGGAATCAGAGCAATAGGCGGTATCCAAGGCCTGGGCCAGGCCAGGGGGGTCAGGCACAACAGGCGGCTCACGTGTCGCATCTCAGCAATGCAACGGTGCAGGCTGAGCCGGAAGGTTGGCACCAGACCATGGCAGAGATGCTCAGCGAGTCCGTAGCACTCATGACGCAGGTTGGGCTGGTACCCAAGCCTGAGGGTTTCAAACAGGCGGTTCATAACGCCCGTCCTAAGTCGTTTAGGCCAGAACCTTTTCAGGAGGGGGAACCGGAGCCAGGATTCGTGGAACCTCCCTCCAGGAAGGGGGCAAAGAGGCTGGTATTGAGTAAATTAGCTGACGATATGTCTGACATCCGCCTACAGGTGTTCAAGCTGAACGAGAGGCTCTCAGCGCTGTCCTTCAACACGATGCCTATGGGAGCAGACAACTACGACTACCAGGGTGAGATCAGTAACGCCAGGCCAGAGGGTAGGACGATGACAGCTGCACCCCAGCTGCAGTATTTCAAAAATGACAGAAGCAACCTGGAGCAGTGTGTGGGACTTATGGTCAAAGGGAAGGTCCTGGTGGCTCAGAAAGCCCTCATGGACTCAGCATGCACGTGCCATGTCATCACCGTCAATATTGCAGAGCAATTAGTTGCCATGGGGGCGGAGCTGGTGCGTACGAATGAGAAGATACGTACCACAGACAATGCAGGGGCAGATCTGTATGGAGTGCTGTTCATTTATGTGGTGTATGGATATGGGGGGCCCAATGCCATTATGGAACCCACGGTGGTCAGGGTCGTTAAGACGCCACCAGACGCATATGAGCACTTGGTAGGGAACCCGGAGTTCCTCAAGTATAATGGGGTACTAGAGGCAGCAGGAAGGCTGACCTTACGGCCCAGAGAGGGCACACAGAGAGCGCAAGGGGTCAGGGACCTTACGCTGCCGCTAATACGGGCATCTCCAGCAGGGGGGTACCAAGCAGCAGCAGTGGCATGGGCAGGAATCCAGTGTGGATTCGCAGAAAGAGAGGGGTGGCCCGCTGCAACAGTTGAAACAGAGCACGAACCGCTCTTACAGCATGCCATGGCCACGCGCGCAGGTACCGCTATGAGAGCTGGACAGGACGCAGGACCGGGCAACGCGGTCAACCCCAGGCTACAAAGGCAAAGGACGGTGCCAATCGAGGCGGCAGGGGCAGAGGCCGCCGCAGCAACCTCAGAGGAGGTGAACAGAGTGCACAGAGCCGCGGGAGTCTCTGACAAGGAGAGAGAGTTCGTCAGGGGCTTCTTGCCAGCTTGCCCTAGCCACCCGTGCGCCTTGTGCGGAAAGCCAGACAGCCACTCGGCAGAGGAGTGCGAGAGGAGGATTCAAGCCCTTGCGCGGATCCCAGAAACAGCGCCTGCGGTGCAGGCAGAGCCGCCTGCAGCAAGGCAGAGGAAATATGGCTCAGCAGCAGCCGGCAGAGCTGCACACGCAACATTGGCGCTCGGCAAGGGAGAGCAGCAGACGCAACAACAGCAGGTGGCAAGGCCTAGGGCGCAACAGGCCGGCGACGGCGATGGCAGGCAGGCGCAACAACAGCAGCAGCTGCAAGGGCAACCGCAGGTGGCAGGGCCTAGGGCGCAACGGGCCAACGACGGCGACGGCAGGCAGGTGCAACAGCAGCAGCTGCAGGGGCAGCCAAGGGCAGCAAGGCCTACTGCGCGAACAGCAAGCGGCAGCGCTAGCGAAGAGCAGGAGGAAGAAGGGGAAGAGTAGGAGTGCAGCGTCGAAAAGATTCCAGAGCCAGGGACCAGCAGTCAAGATGAGCGCATTGGCAGGTTGACCGGGCGGATTACAGGGCTGGAAAAAGCTCTCAAGTGGAGAGAGAACCAGATGCGGAAGCAGGCAGCGAGTATCATAGACTACCTTGCAGGACAGCTGAGCAGGTGGAAGAGCATCCATGATGCTCAGCAGGCCATGGCAGAGGTTCATCGGCAGTACATCCTGAGGGCAGATGACCTGGTCAAGCTGCAGGAGGCCCTGGGAACACAATACTTGGGGGGGTTGCCAAACCACGGGCAGCCGCTCCCAGTTGCAGGGGACCCAGCAATGGCGGGGGCCTTCGAGAAAATGATGGAGCTCCCGTCCCCGTTATCAAGCATAAAGAGCGAGCATTCCGACCCGGGGGAGCCACAGGAAGAACAGCAACAGGCCGCGTATCAGCACGGTGTTTCTAGCAGCGGCGAGAGCGGCTCAGGGAACAGAAGACTACGACAGCGCAGCAGGAGCGCGGAAAGGGCCACCAGTGAGGAGCGCCACGGGATGGTGCCAACGCCGGCGGCCAGGACCCAGCGGCAAGGCGCGATGCAGCGCAGCCCCAGTGAGGGGCGCAGCAGGGACCGCAGGCAGCGGTCACCTAGCAGGGACCAGCCCAGAGGCAGGTCCAGGGAGCGTCACCCGAAGGAATTGGCCAGGCCTTACAGGCAGGGGCCGGGGTACCAGCGAGGTCCGGGCCTGAGTCCTCCGGGCAGGGCCCAAGCAGGGGGCAGTGGAGCAGTAGAGCCTAGGCGTAACCTAGGACCCCGCCATGGTGGACTCTGTTTCAAGTGCGGCGAGCCTGGGCACTTTGCCAACGAGTGCACCAGCCCTGAGCAGACAGGGCTCACAGGCGACAGGGCAGGGGCGCCTGCAGGCCCGGCGCGGGGCTATGGAGCCAGAGGGCCAGGCAGGAACCAGGAGGTACCCGGGGGGAGCCGGCGCCGGAACTTCGAGGCGGCCATGGGGACACCCCGCGCAGGGGACTTCCAGCAGACAGCAGCGGGCCCAAGCGCGTGGCCAGGTCCACCAGCGAGACAGGAGCCGCCAGAACAGGGCGAGCAGCCAAGGTGGGGTGGGGCCAGTAACCACACGTGCTTTATGACAGGCCACATGGAATTTAGCCAGGACAAGGGGGCCTACCAGGCTGAGGTCAGTCAGGCAGGACCAGTTCAGGTGGATCCCCAGAGGGTGCCAGAAGGGCAGGTGGCCAGTCAGGTAAACCACTGGACAATGGCAGTAGAGGCGTTGGCCATGAACCATTATGGGACCATGCCAGCAGGGTCGGCCAGATCGGTGACACATGCGATGGAATTCTTGTAGGATCTCCAAAGGAGGGGGTGCCCAGCCCCGTGTGAAGGATGGCCAGGTCTGATGCAGAGGTTCCTAGACAGGGAATGGGACGCGTATGATGCACAGTGGGATGAGTTTGAGAGGCGCGAGCGGGAGGCAGTACCCCAGCACAGCGTAGACGGGTGGGAGACCGATTCCGGTTCCGTTTTGTCAGCAGGCAGATATGAACGTAGAGAACCGTCACCATTGCGTGAGGCAGAGTTTGCCATGTTATGTCCAGGTACACCGGAGGGCAAGCAAGGCACAGGCAGAGGGGTAGCGGGAGCAGCCGCCGGAACCAGGGAGCCGACCAGCATGATGTATCGAGGCCCAGCAGCCAGAGGGGCCGCAGCAGGGAGCCAGCTGGACGATCTGGAGGGGCCCGTTAGGACCCACAAAAGCACCACCTCCAGGTGCAATGCTTGGGGAGGAGTGGACGAGGACGAGGAGACGCAGCACAGCAGTGAGAGGGGAGGGAGGTCTGGCGCAAGGGGCGGGAACAGCCAGCTTGACCAGCCCTTCAGCAGGGAGAGATCTTACAGCAGGGAACGGTCCTGCATAGAGCCGTATCCGCCAGCCCCACCAGAGAGCGAGCCCTTTGTGCAGTATTACCGCCTGGGGGAAGAGATGCCAGAGGCGTCCACCTCCATGGCCATGCTCACCATGCCAGCAGATTGCTTGGACGGGCTGTGTAGGGTGCAAAACCACAGGCTCCAGGAAGGCGGCGTGCAGATGTGCGTGAACAGGCGGGCAGCCAGCCAGGCGGTAGCCCGGATGATCTTCCCGGGGGATGCAGTGACTGCGGTGTTACTGTTGGCAGCACTCAAAGGGTACATACGGCCCAGCACAAACATGCCCAGTTACATGGAGCGCAGGTGGGGGCGGCACCCCATCTATGCAAGCTGCGTACATGAAATGGTGGCTCTGGCAGTCGCAGAGGGCATCACGGCGGTGGAGGCGGCAGCCAGGGAGCACCCGGACATGCCCAACAGCGCGCGCACAGAAGGGCTGTGGCAGGGCGCGCAGCCCGGGTTCATGCGCTCGCCTTGGGCACAGGACTGCGTGCGTCAGCTGATGGGGAGCATGGCTCTCAGAGACCGCGCATTCTATGTGCCAATGCAAGCCATGGGCGAGTACGCAGGGTCAGAGGGAACAGCAGTGCCAGCCCCAGCCGAGGAAGGGCTGTGCCATTCGGGCAGGCCAAGGCGGTGCGAGGCGACCATTGAGGCGTCCATCGTCATTCCCAGGATGGTCGCAGGACAAGCCGTGCCATGGGGGGCGGCACCCGGGGAGGCCAGGTCGGCCATCCCGGTCCAACAGCTAGTAACTTACTACTACGAGGAGGTGGAAGAAGAGGAGCTACCTGTGTCAGCAGCATGGATCCACATGCACGCCACTCAGGACGACAGGCCCGTCTACCTGTTCGCAAGGCACCAAGGCGACATGGCAATCACTAAATGCGCGTCGGTGGAGGAGGCAGAGTTCCATGCCTACACATACGCCAGGGGCGCAGATCCTACAGCGTGGACGCTCATGCTTATGGCGCTGCAGCGCTCCCTGCTCCCAGGACAGCGGTCAGCGGCCATGCAGCACGTGTGGGGCGTAGAAGGGCAGTGGGCCCCTCTTGCCATAACAGCCTGTCCCACCTGGCCTTACGGGCCACTAAGGACGCCAGCGTCGGGAGCCATGTGGGAAGGAGAGGAGGAGCTTGCGCGCTCACCGTTCGCAGTGGAACAGCTGGAAGCATGCGTGCTCCAGTGGGTGCGTCAGGAGAGGAGAGCGTGGCACGACAATAGGGCAAGCAGCGTGCTACCCTATTGGCAAGCAGACGTCATCACAGTGCAGTTGTGGAGACAAGCGCATTCGGCAGGGGTGCGCACGCTGCACCCCCTGTTCAGAGGAGCAGGGGAGGCCGGCATTGAGGAGGAATTGGCAGCCCTGGGGGACCAACCAAGGATAGGGCGCGGGCTGGTGGACAGGCGCAGTCCCGTCTCGGAGGAACCCACGGCTGCCACCAACGGCCCTATCCTGGAAGAGGAGCCAGCATGGACCCAAGCAGCATTCGTCACCACGTTCGGGGCAGTTGCATCCTCATGGGAATTGCTGGAGCCCGTGGACGCCTTGGAGCCGACAGCACAGGAAGCTGAGACTGGGGGACGGGCAGAACCCCGTGCACCCCAGGACAATGCCAGCAACCAGCTCACGCAGGACGTTGACAGCAGGAACCCGGAGTTCAGCGACAACTTGTCGGAGGGTCCACCACCGCTGGTGGAGATCACTGAGTCAGATGAGGAGTGGTACGAGGAAGGAGCCATGCCCCCGGACCAGGATAGCGTCGCCAGAGCAGAGGCTCGAGATGCAGAGGGCAATTATATGCCTTCCAACAGCGGCCCGGGACCAGGGAGCCCAAGGTACGACCTGGTGGAAGAGCTGCCACAGCTGCGGCGCGCGCGGATGCGCAGCGTCCTTCAGAAGCACGCAGCAATGCAGGAGCGCAGAAGCAGGCGGGCCGCTATAGAGCTCAGTAACGTGATCACCCTGGAAGAGAAGGCACGCCAGGTCGCAGTGGGGGTCAGCCCGCGGCAGGCAGCGGACCAGCACGCTTGCAATCTCCGTGGGGCAGCAGCAGGCGGGGCGGGCAGCAGGCACCCAGGAGGCGCCCAGATCAGCCCACCAGCACAGGCAGCAAGGGAGCCCTGGGGTGATCCGGCAGCATATAGCACATGACGCTGGGTGGCAGTGCTCAGGAACTTTGTGGATCAACTGGACGTGCTAAGAAGGCAGGAAATGGGGCAGCAAGAGGCAAGCCAGGAGGCTAGCCTGCTGTTCCGACTCAGAATGCTGCCACAGCCCGATCCAAACCCCAGGATGGGAGTTTACAGCAGGGTAGTCAGGGAGCTACAGGAGGAGCTGACGGAGAGAGTTTCAGCCCTCAAAAAGATGGAGGCAGAGGGAGTGACCGCCCAGCAGCCGTCAGTGAATCGCAGCAGCCAAGCCCGTACCAGCAAGGGGGAGGACCTTCGGCAGGCCGACAGCGCTCAGGAAATCATACGACAGGGCCGTGGGCCAGGGGAGCCCGCAGGTGCAGGCAGCAGCAAGGCTGTGCAGCGCGCTATTCACAGGCAGGAGCGGCTGGCACAGGGCAGCCCAGGACAGATCCCAGGAGCAGGGCCAGAGAGGGCCGGTGCGGTTTGGGCTGACACTGCCGAGCTGCGGGGGAAAAAGTCAAAGAAGGCTAGGCGACGCGCAGGAAAGGCGCAGAGGGCAGCCGAGGACAGGAACCGTGGCAGCAGACCAGGAATAGACTGCCCAGTCCTGCCACTCAGGATCAGCCAGGTGGACCTGGAGATCACATGGGCCAGAGGGCAGCAGAGGCCAGCGCAGAGTGCAGAGCCATGCGTACAGCCCACAGAGCACCTACAGCAGCAACCCACGAGGAAGATGCCAGATTGCAGAGGACTCCTCACCTGTACAGCATTTAAGGGGATCCTTACGGGGACGCTCCAGCTGATACTGGTGTGGCTCCTGCTGTCGGTGTGTGTGCCGGGGGCGCGAGCCACCGAGCAGGGGGTGCGAGGAGGAGGATTTACAGCAGGCCAAGGGGCTTTCGTGTCGGGACAAGAGGCGGCAGCGAAGCTGTCGTCTGGATGGTTGCGCCCGCCAGCAGTCATCCCCACGGGGGGTGCCAGCAGGAGGGGTGCATGCAGCCAGCAGGAGAGCTGGCACAGCGGCAACACCACTGGCAGGGAAGAGCCGCCCGCGGAGGACGACCCGCAGGCGGCTGAGATGATCGACATGTTCCAGCCGGGGGGAGTAGTGGAGCCGCCCGCAGAGTACGTCAAGACCAAGGAGGGGTGGCTGCTGGGCCAGCACCCCGACTTCACTGCGGAGCAGCAGGAGAGCCTGGAGCAGAGCCTCAGGGATCGCCAAGGAGCGTTCGCTTACTCCATGGAGGACCTACCAGGCTACTGCGGCTCGCAGGGTGAGTTTACGCTGGCTTTAGAAGACGAGGTCAGTTCGTGCTTTCAGAAGTCCAGGGATATGCCACCGCCTAAGGCGGCGATTTTTAAGGAAAAGTGCCAGCCGATGATTGAGGCAGGCATCATAGTCAAGGTGCCCCAGGGGGGGCCTATTAAGTTTGCGGCCAATTCAGTAGTAGCAGCCAAGAAGAGTGCTGAGACTGGGGAGTGGACTGACCACCGGATAGCGCACGATATGCGCAGGTTAAACCTGCGTACGGCTAAGCAGGAGTTTGCAATCCCCAGGATGGAGACTATCTTTCAGAACCTGGGAACTGCCAAGATATTCAGCAAGGTTGATCTCCGGTCGGGGTTCATGCAGATCCCTATAAAGGTCGAGGACCAGCCTAAGACAGCTTTCTGGATGGGACCTGAGCTTTGGATGTACACAAAGCTCAACTTCGGTTTGCGCAATGGGCCTCCCTTCTTTCAGCGTATGATGGAAGAGGAGATTGCCAGGGCAGGCCTGAGTGCGTTCTGCGTGGCATTCATTGACGATCTGCTAGTGTACAGTGACACGCCGGCAGAACACATCAGGCATGTGGAGCTGATGTTGGACATGCTCCACAGTGTAGGATTAAGGGCGCACCCCGACAAGTCCCTGTTTGGGTGTGCAACAGTAGAGTACCTGGGTCACAATGTGTCGGCCCAGGGGCTCACGCCGCACGCAGCCAAGATAGCAGCAGTTATGGCGCTGCCAGAGCCCACATCGGTTAAAAACATTCAGGAGGTCATGGGATTCTTGAATTTCTACCGGTGCTACGTCCCGGATTTCTCGAAAAAGGCAGCATGCATCAACGCATTGCTGGTCAAGGGGATCCCGTTTGTGTGGGGGCCAGAGCAGTCGCAGGCGTTCCAGTTGATCAAAACAGAGATGTGCGAGGGCGGAAGAGTCCTGCGCAGACCAGATTACAGTGGGACAGGGCCAGACGGCAAGGGGCCGCCAAGGCCGTTCTTGTTGTACACAGATTTCTCTAAGCAGGGCATAGGCGCCGTGCTAGGGCAGTGTGACGACAGCGGGCGGGAGTATATGGTGGCATGCACGTCCAGATCCCTGAACAAGAGCGAGAGGAACTATTCCTCGTTCCAGGGGGAGATGCTGGCTGCAGTGTATGCAGCACGCACATACCGCCACATGCTGTTTGGGTGCAAGGTGCATCTCATCACTGACCATGAGCCGCTCACTTACCTCATGGACAATCAGACGTTGGTGGGCCAGCATGCTAGGTGGGCTCTCATGCTTCAAGAGCTCGACATTACCATTGTCCACCGCTCAGGGGCATGCCATCAGAATGCGGACATCCCGTCCAGGTCACCACTCCCATCCTCAGCTGACCGCACAGGGGCCAGGCTCGACACAGCCGCTCCCGAGCCAGCAGTCCAGAAGGAGGCAGGTGGGAAACAAGTAGCTTTGCTCACGGGGTTGGGCAGAGTGAGCCAGTGGCATGCAGACCAGATAGTGCGCATGGCGCAGGAGGGCAGAAGGAGAGTACAGGTGTTGCGAGCTGCAGAGGCAGCTTGCGTGACAGCACAGGTGGGGCAGGAGATATCCTCTGCCGCCACTGACGATAATGAGCAGGCGCAGCCTGTCAGTACAGCAGAACAGGCATTCAGCAACAGGAAGCGGGCCAGGACAATGATCAGTGATGTTCTTGCTGACCTGCCTAGGGCGACACCCCCTCATTCACACGCAGGCCTGGACACAGCTTGCCTGGCGAGTGGGGCGGTGAGGGCCATGGAAACCAAGGGAGTCGTCCTTTTCGAGCCCTTTGGAGGTATGTGCTCAGGGCTGGAAATGGTGCTCAGGGCGGGTATCCCAGTGGTGCAGTACTTGTATGCTGATATCAGTGAGGAAGTCAGAGAGATCGCAGGGGGTCGCCTGTTGCAGTTGCACAGGAGATACCCTCAGTTGCTTCCAGTCAAAGCGTTTGATACGGCTTTCAGAGCGTTGCCCCAGGATGTGTATGCCATTACGGCGGAGCACCTCAAGGAGGCGGGCGCCCAGGATGGGCGCCAGTGGTTCATGGTAGCAGGCTGGGAGTGCCAGGACCTCTCGTCAGCAGGCAAGGGGCGGGGGCTCGAGGGAGAGAGAAGCAAGTCTTTCTTCCCATTAGTCAAGCTGTTGGGTACACTACAGTTCCTGCAGGGGTCTAAGCCGCCAGCGTACCTGATTGAGAATGTGGCAATGCAATTGAATCAGAAGAGTGTAAAGGCCAGTGTTGAGGCTTTTCAGGAGGTGTGCAGGATTCTGGGGACACCGGCGTTGTTTGACGCAGCGCAGGTGGGGTCTTACGCCCACCGCACCCGCAACTATTGGGGGAATATCGCCCCTGCAGCAGATATTGAGTTTGTGATTCGTGCGTCGACCAGACCCCACGAGGGGATAGTAGACGACATTCTGGACAAGGGCAGCAAGGCCCAGATAGTCGCGTGTCCGGACAATGGGGGGTACCGCATCAACGTAACAGGCCAGCCCAGGAAGGTGCTGCCATGTCTGATGGCCACGCCCTCATCATATTCTTTTCGGAACGGGCAAAATGGGATGGTGTACAGACCCATGGGGGATTTGCAGGAGCCCAATGCAAACGAGTGTGAGCGAGCTATGGGGTACACTATGGGGTCCACATTGCCGCGCCCAGACTTCCCAGAGGCAGCCAGGAGGGCAGCCTTGGGCAGGTGCATGGATTCGTGGGCACTGGGTGCATGGTTCAATGTGGCACTTGAGTGTGCTAAAATCATACCAGAGGAATTGAAACGCAGGGCAAGGCTGCCAGGCCCGGACAAGGACCCAGTGATGGGTGCAACTTTAATGTCCAGCCACTATGCCCTTGCTACTGCAGGAAACGCATGCTCTGGCAGCGGAGAAGTGGCCGCGTCATACAGGCAGTGCCTGGGAGAATCGGCTGCGGCAGACTGGGCCGACGCGGCACAAGAACCAGGTGGGAACACGCCTGAGGAACAAGTTGAGGTTGAAGTCATGGTGACCAGGGACACAGTGGGTGAGAAGGACCCGCCAGGATGCCCTGCAGGACCATCGGCCAGGGTTGATGTGTGGGCAGATGAACCTGTATTGAGGTTTCTCCGTGAGAAGGCATTTGGTCAGGGAACAGAGCTGGGAGAACAGACCAGAATACAGCGCAGAGCTGCGCCATTCCAGTGGGAATCAGAGAGGGGAGGAGTATTGATGAGACTCATGCCTGACGGTAGACGTTGTGTGGTGCCCAGGCCAGAGGACAGGCTTGCAGTGATCCAGACAGCCCACGCCGGTACGGGCCATTTTGGCAGCCACCGCACGGCCTTCATGGTCATGCAGCAGCATTGGTGGCGGGGACTCAGAGCAGCAGTCAAGAAGGCAGTGCAGGAATGTGGTGTGTGTGACAGGGCCAGGGCGTCCACATTCAATCACATACAGCCCAACCTGCACCCACTACCCATTGAGGGGTTGTTTTTCCGGTGGGGAGTGGACCTGTGTGGTCCATTTACGACCACTTCCAGGGGCAATCGGTTTGTGATGGTTTGTGTGGAGCATTACTCCAAGTGGGTGGAGTTGATCCCCATTCCAAGCAAGGCGTCTGATGTGACGGCCTTAGCGTTCTTTCAAAATGTTGTGGCACGATGCGGGGGATGCGCAGAAGTGGTGACAGACCAGGGGACAGAGTTCCAGGGTGAATTTCAGGACATGTTGTTGGACTGCTTCATTGACCACCGCACCACTTCTGCCAACCACCCCCAGGCAGACGGGCTATCAGAGAGGGCTGTCCAGACCCTCAAGGCAGGCCTGCGCAAGTGCTGCGAGGAGGGCAGCAGCGACGAGTCCTGGGACAAGATGGTGCCCTGGGTAGCCCTAGGCTTCCGATGCTCGCCGCAGCAGGCCACGCGCATGGCGCCGTACGAGGTGCTGTTCGGACAGAGACCCACCTTCCCCTCCAGAGTAGGGGCGGACCTCTGGAGCACAGCCAAGGTGGCAACAGCAGAGGAGGCAGCAGACCTGCTCTTGGCCAGAGTGGCCAGGATCAAAGAGGCACTGCCAGTCGCGGGTGAGCATCTAAAAATCGCGCAGCACCGCGACAAGCTGCGATATGCACGCATTCGTGGGGGAGGGTATGTCCCCCAGGTCAGGCGTTTTGCGGTGGGAGATTACGTGTATGTGAAGTATTCATCAGAGCGACGCAGCCTCGATCCCAAGGCCAGGCCTGAGATCCTAAGGGTAAAAACACTGGGGGCGACGGGAACCTTGGTGTTGGAGGGGGCAGATGGCCTCACAGTAACAGAGAATGCTGTCAATTGCTCTCCATGCCACCTGCCCAACCTCCGGGGAGTGGTCGATTTCAGTGGAACCAGACCCAATAACAGCCTGTCATGCGAGGTGTGCCGGTTGCCTGATCGCGGAGAGGTGATGCTTTTGTGTGATGCCTGCAATACAGGTTGGCACATGGATTGCTTGGTACCAGTACTCGAGGAGGTGCCTGAGGGCGAGTGGTTGTGCCCAACTTGCGCGCCTGAGGACAAGGGAGCTGAGCCCGCAGCAAGGGCAGGACCCGCTGCAGAGGATTGCAGTGTGCAGGTCCAGGGGCGGCCGAGCCCAGCAGCCAGAGCGGCTGCCAGGACAGCCCAGGAGGCCAACGTCATGGACAGGCCTGAGGTGGAAGTCATGGCCACCAACCCAGCAACAAGGCAGATGGAGCGGGGCATCGCAAGACCAATGGCGAACGGATTATACGACATCTCGTACACCACTGGCCGGGGAGAGGCCAATGTCACCCCGAGAGCAGTTACAAGAAGGGCTAAGGTGGCCAAAGAAGCAGCAAGGGAGGAAGAGGAGTCAGCTCTTGAGGAGCTTACCGAGACCTGAGATCGAGCCCAGAGCGGCAAGGCCGCTGAGCACGTGACGTCACCCACGCCGTAACTGGCAAGGAGCAGGCAAGGCACCTACAGAGCAGAAATGCAGACGCAGCGCGGCTTGTCCTAGTACCCGGCAGGCAGCGGGCCGGCAGCCAGCGGACCGAAGACTGAAGACGCAGGAGTGGAGTTAAAGCTATCGCAGCAGCATAGTGAAAATTTGTTTCTCAAAACACCATAGCAGCAAGGCTACGGTAGTACATATGTTATGACGATGATGAGCGAGGAGAATTAGTCAACTAGGGCAATGATACCACAGTAGGGAGCACATCACGCTGCTACGGCGCACAATTCCTGTGGCCATTGAAGACCAGGCGGCTATGGCGCAGTGGGGCGAGAGCAGCGGTTGTTCTTAGCTTGACCTGATAACTTTGAAATTTCCCTGTTTGCTAGCCAGTAGTGGGCTAAACAGCATGAATTTGTAGGACGCCGCGCATTGCGCTTTGGCCGAGACTCGGTGGATTTTTTTAGTTCTGTTTGAAGAAGGCCTGAACCAGGCAGATTTGCAGAGGGCCTGAACCAGGCAGATTTACGGCAGATGATTTGAGCTTCTAAGTACATATTTTTCCAGAAGTTTCTTTCAGTACCACCCCTTTTCCGGCTCCCCGCGCACGCCTGGAGGGCTTAACGCTGGGGAGCGGGGGGCGAGTAAAGTAGTAGGGGCGGTACCCACGAGACGGAGACTTCCAGGCAGAGATATCCAGTTAGGGACTTCCAGATACAGTTATCTTGTTAACAAGCTCGTGTATGTAGTACAAGGAGCATGAGTGTACGGTGATGTACCGTATTTGTGAGTAGAGGACACCTCTCTAAGGTGTCCTGGCCGGAGTTTACGGTATTTACCATATTAGCACGTTTACTGCTTTATGGTGCGACAGCTGTCACGGTATATTACCGTATACGTGACAGAACCGTTTAGACCGCAGTTAGCGGCCTCGGGGCCTCCGCAGCTTCTCTGCGGAGTCTCCGGATTTGAACTGAGACCTAGAAACCCGCTTACGCAGGATTAGTTTGACAGGTTCTACCGTACTCTGTATTGGGCCTGCCGGGTCCCTGTATCCAGGCAATTGCCTTGGCTAGTTACTTCGTCCCTTTCTAAAGGACAGACCTCTATTTGTAACAAGCACCGGCCGTCTTCGAGACCAGCAGCTTTCATATAAGTCAGTACCTCAACCCGAGTCAAGACTAGCTCAGCCTCAGCTGATCTAGCTGGAGACAAGTACCCCAGTAGAGAACCGAGACCCTGCCGAAGAAGAAGTACGCAGTCTACGTCCCGTCTACCTCACCGCGAGTCGCGCGGTAAGTGCCCTTAACATAGCCCAGCTGGATCGCGCCCAGACGGCCAGAAGGCCTATGCTACCTAAGTCAATTGCCATACATACAAATAACCAGTTAGCTGCTTAACTCGCTGAGCACTCGCAGCCAGTGAAGAGTCACTGAGCCTGCCCGTAGGCGTCCATCACTGCCGTGAGGAAAGAAGTCCGCCACGGACCTGAAGCGCACATCGCGAGTAAAGTAGTAGGGGCGGTACCCACGAGACGGAGACTTCCAGGCAGAGATATCCAGTTAGGGACTTCCAGATACAGTTATCTTGTTAACAAGCTCGTGTATGTAGTACAAGGAGCATGAGTGTACGGTGATGTACCGTATTTGTGAGTAGAGGACACCTCTCTAAGGTGTCCTGGCCGGAGTTTACGGTATTTACCATATTAGCACGTTTACTGCTTTATGGTGCGACAAAGATGTGAAGGACACTTTCTGGTTTAATGTGAGCAGGGCAGCAGGCTGCTTCTCATTGTTTTTGAACTGGCTTTCATTTCTATCCTATTGTGCCCTCTCCCTTGCCTTTCCTGGCTGACTTAAAGTTTGCCGACGCGGACGAGCTTACCTTTATTTATAGTAAGCAGGGCCCAGAGGTGTAACGTCATTAACATTGTTTTTTTTGCCTAATATCGGATGGGGGTGCAATGTTTCACATCATTTCCCGCCCGTTTTATACAAGGTAGCACGATATAGTCTATGGGGCCATCATATCATATCATATCAGCAATATGATATGATGTGGTATCAACTTCTCCATGCATGGGCATGGAAATGGTGAATTGGTGTTGAATTGGGTAAAGGGTTTTTGTGCCATGCCGACCGTTCTACGCCAGAATGGGCCTAGCTGTTGCAATATTTTGCGACACATGAAAGAAAATGTGGATGCATGGACGCATGGTGACCCTTGGGCCGTAGGGGTCAGTGTGACCGCTCGCATGTTGCATGCTGCCATGTCAGTATGTCTGTGAATGGGGTCAAGGGTAGTGCACCTGACAACTGCATGGGCTTGTACTTTGTAAATTCTGCATGTTTAGGCTACATAATTTTTGACTGCCAAATATGATATAGTCAAAACACCATATCATATCATATCATATCATATCATATCATATCCACATCGTGCTACCTTGGTTTTATACAGGCGTTCAGTTCATTGGCTCATACCATATTTTGCATACATTTCTGACGGATGAGGATGTGACCAAGAGACCATGAAAATGTCAGGGAGTGGAGACTGGCGCAAACTTACCAGATAAAGCAGAGTGTTCCGCATATCTGCCTACAGACCCATCAAAGCATGGTGGGTCGGGGAACTTAACACGGTGGGATTTTTTCTTTTCCCGTCTTGACTTCAGTTCCCCTCTCCCAACTGTTCGGTTGGGCGTCCACGCAGCCAAGCTTTTGGGCAGGGCCTAGAGGTTAAACGTCATTGACATGGTGGGCTCGGGACGACAGACACCATGGCTCTGTTTCGTATTTTATTAACTTGAGAACGGTGCATATCCACTGGGCCCTGCTGAACGCTCAGCCGCGTGGGGCTGGTAGGGGGTGCTTAAGCTGAAGTCCAGCTTACATGCACAGCCAGGACCATGGTGCAGCCATGCTGCCCAGCTATGTGAGGGGGCAAGAACATGGAACCCGGCGATCTCGACAGATGGAAAGAGAAGAACGCATGGCGTTCTATTAAGATGATGCATCGTTTTGATTCCTGCTCAGAATCCCCCACATTGAACCTTGGAACGAAGGGCCCACTCTGATCATCAGCCTCGGATTTAAGATGCTGTTGCAACCGCATCGACCACCAGTATGAAGCAAGGGCATACAGTAATAATGTCAATATTGAAACGGGTGTACCACGTGGTACAGTGTAGCAGAGCTTCACAACTAATGCATGGGGCAGGCGCCCACAAAAAGCTCGGGCACTGCCGGAACTACCATGAGGACAGCGGCAGCAAAGTCCATCCAGTCAGTGTCCCCGGCTAGATATCGGTCGTAGGACATTGCCGAAATCGAGTGACCCTGGACTACAAACCAGCTGACTCAGCTCACAGCCACGGACCAGTGGCCAAGCAGCTTTTTTGAATTTTAAAGCCCAGCAAAGCATCACATCTCCAGTCATACATAGGACAGGCGCCTGCAAAGTGGCTACCAAGCTCACAACCACTGAACGGTGGCGTAGTGATGAACAACACTTCGTAAACTGCAGACTTACATAGCTTTATATTGCCCTTATCATGGTTAAGTGGTTAGTGGTGGCCAAAGCAAACAAATACAAACTGGGCGACTTTTGTTCCTTTCCCCCTCTCTTCCTTTTAGTTCCTTCTTTACTCCCTTATGAACAGTTGGGCGCCCACACGGCCGAGCTTTGAGCGGGCCCAGAGGTGAAACGTTATTGACACACTGGGCGCTCTCTGCGTGTCACCCGTCTTACTACAGACTACCCCTATCCTTGCTCCATGAGACCAGCGATAAAAGCTGATGCAAACTCCCGAACATACAGAAATATGTCAGGATTTGGCCTTCCTCATGGGCCTGCCTGGTCCTCAGTCTTCCTGGCTAGTCCACCCCAATCTCCGTGTGCCCCCCTTTCCTTTATGATAGCACAGTCCGGCTAAACTTGTACCGCATCGTGCTGCTTTGCTTTCCGTTTTAGTGTTGACAGCTCGCGCTCTTGTTGAGCAGCTATCCATCAGCAGCTTTGCGAGAGCTGCAGCTTGATCGGGGAGCTCTCTTAGAAAGAGAGAAAACTACGCTCCGTGAGAGGCGTGAGAGTTAAGGAAACAGCGCAGCCTGGGCTGAAGCTCTCCTGTAATCATGCCGGCCTTGATGAGCAGCTGTCTTTCGGCAGCTTTGGGAGAGCTTCAGCTTGATCGGGGAGCTCTCGTCATCAAAACGCTGGGCCTTGGACTAGCGTGTCGTCGCTGTCATTGTCCTCTGCCCCGCTCTGGGCCTTGTCAGCGTTAGCCATGACGCGATCCTGCACGGCCTGCAGCATGACCTTGAGGAACTCTGCATCACCCACATCTGCGCGCACAGGTTGAGAGGCATCGCGGATGAAACAAGACAAATCGCGTATCCCTTATGACATTGCAGCAAAGAACTTCAGCCATTCAGACCTTGAGGAACAACACATCGGCACATCGCCCAGGTCTGGCATGGTTGGCAGTACTGGTTTAAAATGCTACACATTGTGCAGACTGCAGAGACTCTGACATTGTGTGATGTTTGTTCCAGGTATACTACAAGGCATTGTGTGGCATTGTGTGATGTTTGTTCCAGGTATACTACAAGACATTGTGTGACATTGTGTGATGTTTGTTCCAGGTATACTACTAGACATTGAGATCTTTTTGGTGGCAAGTCAAAGTGGTATGCGATTTGGGACATGCAACATGATCATGCAATGTGTCATTGTCGTGTGGACTCGGATTCGCCCACGTCTTGATAACTTGCATCAAGTTGATTACTGGTGCCGGAAAAAGTACTTGGACCCGTACCGAAATAATGCCAGTCTTTTCAGCCTACTCGACTGAAGGAGATTTAAACCCGCCACCCAATTTGCCATGAAAAACTGCTCAGCTACACACTGCTAATTTTCGTATGTTTCAGCTACTGTTAAGCTACACCGCGGCCAAGGGAGCCAGGTGCAACAAGTCCTGCTGCTCGGGCCACCAGCCTCAGGCCGGACGGGGTGAAGCTCCACTGGTAGCCGTCCAACCCCCCACCCACAAATGAGCCCCACTGGTAGCCACCGGACCTCCCCCACCCACAAATGAGCCCCACTGGTAGCCGCCCGACCCCCCCACCCACAAATGAGCCCCACTGGTAGCCGCCCGACCCCCCCCACCCACAAATGAGCCCCACTGGTAGCCACCGGACCTCCCCCACCCACAAATGAGCCCCACTGGTAGCCGCCCGACCCCCCCACCCACAAATGAGCCCCACTGGTAGCCGCCCGACCCCCCCCCTCCCACAAATGAGCCCCACTGGTAGCCGCCTGACCCCCCCCCCCACCCACAAATGAGCCCCACTGGTAGCCGCCTGACCCCCCCCCCCCCCCACAAATGAGCCCCACTGGTAGCCGCCCGACCCCCCCCCACCCACAAATGAGCCCCACTGGTAGCCACCGGACCTCCCCCACCCACAAATGAGCCCCACTGGTAGCCGCCTGACCCCCCCCACCCACAAATGAGCCCCACTGGTAGCCACCGGACCTCCCCCACCCACAAATGAGCCCCACTGGTAGCCGCCCGACCCCCCCCACCCACAAATGAGCCCCACTGGTAGCCGCCCGACCCCCCCCACCCACAAATGAGCCCCACTGGTAGCCGCCCGACTTCCCCCCACCCACAAATGAGCCCCACTTGTAGCCGCCCGACCCCCCCCCACCCAGAAAGGAGCCCCACTGGTAGCCGCCCGACCCCCCCCACCCACAAATGAGCCCCACTGGTAGCCGCCCGACCCCCCCCACCCACAAGTGAGCCCCACTGGTAGCCGCCCGACTTCCCCCCACCCACAAATGAGCCCCACTGGTAGCCGCCCGACTTCCCCCCACCCACAAATGAGCCCCACTGGTAGCCGCCCGACCCCCCCCACCCACAAATGAGCCCCACTGGTAGCCGCCCTACCCCCCCCCACCCTTTCAGTGACTCT
Source organism: Limnomonas spitsbergensis (assembly GCA_037349105.1). Lineage (NCBI taxonomy): Eukaryota > Viridiplantae > Chlorophyta > Chlorophyceae > Chlamydomonadales > Limnomonas > Limnomonas spitsbergensis. Next base: position 903,836 of record JAYJMM010000101.1, on the reverse strand, counting down.
GAGGCGTTCAGGGTTTAGGGTTCCCCCATGTAAACCTGAACCCTAGCTCACGCACTTTTCAGTGACTCTGAGGCGTTCAGGGTTTAGGGTTCCCCCCATGTTAACCTAAACCCTAGCTCATACACCTTTCAGTGACTCTGAGGCGTTCAGGGTTTAGGGTTCCCCCCATGTAAACCTGAACCCTAGCTCACACACCTTTCAGTGACTCTGAGGCGTTCAGGGTTTAGGGACCCCCTTATGTTAACCTAAACCCTAGCTCATACACCTTTCAGTGACTCTGAGGCGTTCAGGGTTTAGGGTTCCCCCCATGTAAACCTAAACCCTAGCTCACGCACCTTTCAGTGACTCTGAGGCGTTCAGGGTTTAGGGTCCCCCCCATGTTAACCTAAACCCTAGCTCACGCACCTTTCAGTGACTCTGAGGCGTTCAGGGTTTAGGGTTCCCCCATGTAAACCTGAACCCTAGCTCGCGCACCTTTCAGTGACTCTGAGGCGTTTGTCCCCCAAGATCTGTCAGCTAGCTGCATGCGTGCAAGGAGGGCGGGAAACGGCGGATTGGTCCAGATAGACTAGGAAGTCCAAGGTTCAGGGTTCAGGGTTCAAGCTATAGACAGAAAATTTGAAGCTCCAAGGTTCAGGGTTCAGGGTATAAGCCAGGCAGGAAATTTTCAACCTCAGGGTTCAGGGTATACATAGGCAGGACGGTTTAAGCGTCAGGGTTCGAAATTCAAAGCACAAGCCAGACAGAAGATAGCCATCGCTAGGCCACATCCGGGTCCCCTTCCGCCCACCCTTCAGGTGCGGATCCAGAGTACAGGATCAGGGTTGAGGCTTTCCCCCACACCCCCACAATGCTATTTGTTCCAGCTGCGCACCCACCTCTGGTCGCCGTCCCAGTGTCACCCAAGGCCCGATAAGTTCCAGAACTTAACCATCTTACAATAAATAATACACCATGCATCACTCCACCCTTTCCTGAAAGTCCGTTTGGCTCGCGGCTCTTTTGGGCCGTAGCCAAGCCAATAAGAAAAATGCAGGGCGACCAACTGTGTCCTGCTCTGGGTGAGGCGAGCGGGCTTGAGGGCTCCCTGCCCAAGCACATGACAACTTCATGCACCCGGTCATAAACGCACACGGCCGATACATCAACCCTCAACCCTGTCCAACATTTCCACCGACCAAACCCTCATTTCCTGAGCCCTCCTTTGGCTCCTTATCTGTTATCCCTCCATTACGAAGCCCTCATGCATCAAGCATGCCACAATCACCTCAGAGAGCCCAGGTGGTTGCTGACAAACCAGGCGGGTTTAGGGTTGAGGGCTAAGGGTTTAGGGTGTAGGGCAGGTCCGTAAGCCTCAACACTGCATAGACATCCCACACATCACATGTGTGACATGTCACACTGACTTGAGTGTCTGGTCCAGGTCCCCAAACCCCGGCATATCACACTTCACACGCGTCACACATCACTCATGTCACACTGACCTGGGCACCCAGATCGTAGCTGACGTACCAGCCCAGGTCCCGAAGGTTGTACTTCTGACATAGCCCCAGCCAATCCAGCCCCAGCTGTACATCCTGGAACCTGACAAGGTTATGGTCAGGAGTGGTGTGTGGAAATGTGTGGAGTGGTGTGAAGCGGCACGGAGCAACAGCCAATCCAGTCCACTCCCAGCTGTACATCCTGGAACCTGATAAGGTCATGGTCAGGAGTGGTATGCAAATGTGTGGAGTGGTATGGGGGAATAGCTTGTCGAGCTCCAGTTGTACACCCTGACACCTAAAGAGGATAGGGTGAACAGTCCATGAGTGGTGTGGTGTGGTGTGGAGGTGTGAAGTAGTGTGCTAGAGTGGCGTGATGCATGTGCAGGTCGGGGAGGGGGTAAGGTCGCAAGGCTCTGCTTATTCCTCGTAGCGTGACCCCCCCCATTTGTTTATAGGATGCCCCAGCAAACACCAGCTACATCATGATTTCTGGCCATCAGGACTCCTTGCAACAACGCCTGTTGACCTGGCCACTGGTCATGTTGCTTGGGCCACCAGCCAGGGATATGCCCTCAATGCCTTGTCCAGGTCTTGGAGGGAAAAGCTAGAACTCGTCCAGGTCAGCCCCAAGCTACGTCCTGGCCAGCCTGGCCTACCCGCGTGGCCTACCCAGGCCGTGTTAAATAAAATTTTGTCTGCCTTGGGTTGGCTGTGGCTGCTCCGGCAAGCCAGCACAGACTGGAAATCGCCGCACACCACGCGGCCACACAGGCGTCTGCCGACCAGCTACTCATTGACGGCACCAAAAATTCACATTTGGCATAAATGCCTTACTGAATGTTTACCTTTCAATTGGAGCAGAGCCTCTGGCGTGCCCATATTTGAATCGAATTCAGGCTCAGCTGCCCAGCAAGCAAGCGCCTATTACTAGTAAATCATAGTACAAGACGCGACCAGGTCAGACTAAACTTGAAGCCCGCCTTGGTCCAGCCATGGCAGCCCTAGCAAGCAAGTGCTTACTTGCAACTGCTGTACATGACGTGGTCATTGTAGCCCTATCAATCAAGGGCTTACTTGAAATCGTTGCACATGACGCGGCCACGCAAGCATCTGCTGACCAGCCACTTCTCACAACGCTCGCGGACCAGCGGGCTATCATACTTGTCCGCAATGTCTATGACACGCTTGAAGACTTCCTGCGGGGTGAGGGTTGTTGGAGGAACTAGTGTGGAACAGCTTTGCCCAGCCACCTGTCCACAATGTCTATGACGCGCTTGAACACTTCCTGCGGGGGAACCCTAAACCTTATGAGGGTTGTTGGAGGAACTAGTGTGGAACAGCTTTGCCCAGCCACCTGTCCACAATGTCTATGACGCGCTTGAACACTTCCTGCGGGGGAACCCTAAACCTTATGAGGGTTGTTGGAGGAACTAGTGTGGAACAGCTTTGCCCAGCCACTTGTCCGCAATGTCTATGACACATTTTCAACACCTACGGCGGGGAGAGGGTTGAGGTTGGATCCCCGCTTAAAGGGTTTACAGGGTTGACATAAAGTACAACCAGTCGTTTGCACAGTCCATGCCACATGTCAACACCTACGGCGGGGTGAGGGTTGAGGTTGGATCCCCGCTTAAAGGGTTTACAGGGTTGACATAAAGTACAACCAGTCGTTTGCACAGTCCATGCCACATTTCAACACCTACGGCGGGGAGAGGGTTGAGGTTGGATCCCCGCTTAAAGGGTTTACAGGGTTGACATAAAGTACAACCAGTCGTTTGCACAGTCCATGCCACATTTCAACACCTACGGCGGGGTGAGGGTTGAGGTTGGATCCCCGCTTAAAGGGCTTACAGGGTTGACATAAAGTACAACCAGTCGTTTGCACAGTCCATGGCACATTTCAACACCTACGGCGGGGAGAGGGTTGAGGTTGGATCCCCGCTTAAAGGGCTTACAGGGTTGACATAAAGTACAACCAGTCGTTTGCACAGTCCATGCCACATTTCAACACCTACGGCGGGGAGAGGGTTGAGGTTGGATCCCCGCTTAAAGGGTTTACAGGGTTGACATAAAGTACAACCAGTCGTTTGCACAGTCCATGCCACATTTCATCATCTACGGCGGGGTGAGGGTTGAGGTTGGATCCCCGCTTAAAGGGATTACAGGGTTGACATAAAGTACAACCAGTCGTTTGCACAGTCCATGCCACATTCAACACCTCCGGCGGGGTGAGGGTTGAGGTTGGATCCCCGCTTAAAGGGCTTACAGGGTTGACATAAAGTACAACCAGTCGTTTGCACAGTCCATGGCACATTTCAACACCTACGGCGGGGAGAGGGTTGAGGTTGGATCCCCGCTTAAAGGGCTTACAGGGTTGACATAAAGTACAACCAGTCGTTTGCACAGTCCATGCCACATTTCAACACCTACGGCGGGGAGAGGGTTGAGGTTGGATCCCCGCTTAAAGGGTTTACAGGGTTGACATAAAGTACAACCAGTCGTTTGCACAGTCCATGCCACATTCAACACCTCCGGCGGGGTGAGGGTTGAGGTTGGATCCCCGCTTAAAGGGATTACAGGGTTGACATAAAGTACAACCAGTCGTTTGCACAGTCCATGCCACATTCAACACCTCCGGCGGGGTGAGGGTTGAGGTTGGATCCCCGCTTAAAGGGATTACAGGGTTGACATAAAGTACAACCAGTCGTTTGCACAGTCCATGCCACATTCAACACCTCCGGCGGGGTGAGGGTTGAGGTTGGATCCCCGCTTAAAGGGATTACAGGGTTGACATAAAGTACAACCAGTCGTTTGCACAGTCCATGCCACATTCAACACCTCCGGCGGGGTGAGGGTTGAGGTTGGATCCCCGTGTTTAAGGGTTTACAGCAGGGTATTATATGGGTGGACACAAAGTACAGCAAATCGTCCGTAATGTCTAAGATGCGCTTCCAAACCTCCTGCAGGGCCAGGTTTGGGTTCTTCAAAGAGGCAGCAGGGTTAACAGCTTCGTTCACGGGGTTTACACTTTGTACAGCCAGCCAGCCGTGATGTCTATGAAGGGATTAACCATTTCATACGTGGCCAGGATTGTTGGGGTCCCAAGGGTTTTCACTGTACAGTTCTCACAGCCTCTAGTCTACAACACGACACGTACGACACAATGGAACACGTCCTGCACGTCCAGGGTCTTTGGGGTTCAAAAGGATCCTGCTTGGCCAGGTCCGGGGTTCAGTTTCGTTTGCAGCATGTGCAATTTTGCCTCCAGTAAATGGGGCGCAGAAAGGGGCCGAGTTTGAATTATTGTCACAAGGGAATTAATAAACTGGGTTTGGATTTGAGTCGCGCTCTGGTGAACCAGGGCATTATAGAAAATGGATCATTATCTTCGCACTTATCCCACACTGGGCTGAATTCAGGAGATCGTGTTAAAATGCTGATGAAATGCCAACAAAACTGGTGACATGCTGGTAAGATGCCGGAGAAAGGCTGGTGAAATGCTATTCAAGTGCTGGTAAAATGACAGTGCAATGCCAGAGAATGGCCAATGAAATGCCGGTGAAAGGTTGTTGAGATGTTGGTAAATGACAGAGCAATGCTGGAGAAAGGCTGGTAAAAGGCCGGCAAGGCGACTTATGGGGTTACAATGGGACTAAAGAAGGGCTGGGATATGCATGCCATGATAGAACGTGGTAGGGTGAAGGGCCAAACCTTAGCAGAGCAGTGGCATGCCTGCCGGGATGGGGCCTCACCCAGCAGGTGTTGCTTCTTCTCTACCCCAAGTGGCAGTCACCTTATCAGTTAATTTTATTTCATTGAATACATTACTGAATTGAGTAATTCCGAAGGCGTGTTTTGATGTATTATTCTTGACATTCATTCCTGGCTTTAATCTGTTTGCAGCTTGATCTAACGATAGGAAAAAAGGGGCCAAGGGACAGCGCTTCACCCAGCAGGCGCTGCTCCTCCTCTACCCCCTCACGTCCCCAGCGGCAATCAACGAATGAATACAACACCGGGTAACCAGACGCCTGACATATTTCCATACTATTCCCAATACCGTCATCTATTTGTAGCCTAATATTAAAATGTATGCAACAAGAGCCAAGGGACGGTGCCTCACCCAGCAGGCGCTGCTGCGTGAGTCGAAGGTGCTGGGGGGCGGCCTGCCCCCGGCCACCTCCATAAAGAGCTGCATGTCCGACCTGACAGGAGGGGAAAGGCATTTGGCTCTAGGTTACATTTTGCTCTAGGTTACATTTTGCCCTAGGTTATATTCAAGACCTGCTGATTGGTCCAGTGCCAGTAGGCCAGTCAAGGTTTGGCCCCGTGGTGGCCGACCCAAGCAAGCAGGCCCCTAGTGTTTGTCTCATTCGCACTAACACATCCCTACCACGTTTTCGGGTGCATGCACTCCCTCATGCTCCCATGACATGCAGGTCTGCATTCACCCTCACCTATATTAAATACGCCCTGTAACAGAAAAACCTGGCATAGAAACACCTGTTTTTATAAACACCCTGTTATAATAAGCCCTACTATACCCCCCCATGTTATAATAAGCCCTATAATACCCCCCCCCCCTGTTATAATAAGCCCTATTATACCCCCCTTGTTATAATAAGCCCTATTATACCCCCCCCGGTTATAATAAGCCCTATTATACCCCCCCCGGTTATAATAAGCCCTATTATACCCCCCCCTGTTATAATAAGCCCTACTATACCCCCCCATGTTATAATAAGCCCTATTATACCCCCCCCTATTATAATAAGCCCTACTATACCCCCCCCGGTTATAATAAGCCCTATTATACCCCCCCCTATTATAATAAGCCCTATTAGACCCCCCCTGTTATAATAAGCCCTATAATACCCCCCCCCCCCCTGTTATAATAAGCCCTATTATACCCCCCTCCCTGTTATAATAAGCCCTATTATACCCCCCCTGTTATAATAAGCCCTACTATACCCCCCCCCTTGTTATAATAAGCCCTATTATACCCCCCTTGTTATAATAAGCCCTATTATACCCCCCCCCCCTGTTATAATAAGCCCTATTATACCCCCCCCTGTTATAATAAGCCCTACTATACCCCCCACTTGTTATAATAAGCCCTACTATACCCCCCCCGGTTACAATAAGCCCTATTATACCCCCCCCTGTTATAATAAGCCCTACTATACCCCCCCCCTTGTTATAATAAGCCCTACTATACCCCCCCCTGTTATAATAAGCCCTATTATACCCCCCCATGTTATAATAAGCCCTACTATACCCCCCCCTTGTTATAATAAGCCCTACTATACCCCCCCCTTGTTATAATAAGCCCTATTATACCCCCCCCGGTTACAATAAGCCCTATTATACCCCCCCCTGTTATAATAAGCCCTACTATACCCCCCCCCTTGTTATAATAAGCCCTATAATACCCCCCCCCCCCTGTTATAATAAGCCCTATAATACCCCCCCCCCCCTGTTATAATAAGCCCTATTATACCCCCCCCTGTTATAAGCCCTACTATACCCCCCCCCCCTGTTATAATAAGCCCTATTATACCCCCCCCTGTTATAATAAGCCCTACTATACCCCCCCCTTGTTAAAATAAGCCCTATTATACCCCCCCCGGTTATAATAAGCCCTATTATACCCCCCCCTGTTATAATAAGCCCTACTATACCCCCCCCTTGTTATAATAAGCCCTACTATACCCCCCCCGGTTATAATAAGCCCTATTATACCCCCCCCTGTTATAATAAGCCCTACTATACCCCCCCCTTGTTATAATAAGCCCTACTATACCCCCCCCGGTTATAATAAGCCCTATTATACCCCCCCCTGTTATAATAAGCCCTACTGTACCCCCCCCTTGTTATAATAAGCCCTACTATACCCCCCCCTGTTATAATAAGCCCTATTATACCCCCCCCTGTTATAATAAGCCCTATTATACCCCCCCTGTTATAATAAGCCCTACTATACCCCCCCCCCTGTTATAATAAGCCCTATTACCCCCCCCCCTGTTATGATAAGCCCTATTATACCCTCCCCTGTTATAATAAGCCCTATTATACCCCCCCCCCAGTTATAAAACCCACCTGATTCAAAGGGTTATAAAACCCACCTGATCCAGAGGGTTATAAAACCCACCTGATTCAGAGGGTTATAAAACCCACCTGATTCAGAGGGTTATAAAACCCACCTGATCCAGAGGGTTATTAAACCCACCTGATCCAGAGGGTTATAAAACCCACCTGATCCAGAGGGTTATAAAACCCACCTGATCCAGAGGGTTATAAAACCCACCTGATCCAGAGGGTTATAAAACCCACCTGATCCAGAGGGTTATAAAACCCACCTGATCCAGAGGGTTATAAAACCCACCTGATTCAGAGGGTTATAATACCCACCTGATCCTCAGATCACAGTGTTCTCATGACTCACAAGCTCTCATCCACCTTGACTTGACTCGTTGTGTCGCACGAGCTGAGCATGTCGAAGAAGAATTTCGAGTGCGAGCAGAGCGCCTCTCGATCGACCTTCAGACAAGATTTCCATGTCAGGCGGGGAGGGCGGCACATTCAGAAGTCAAAATGGAAGGACTGGAAGCGTTAACAGGACGGGAATGTAGGAGAGGGTGGTAGATTCATAACAGAGAAAGGGACGAAAGGGATGCATAAGCTTTGGGTGCATGAGTGCATGCTCCCGGAACGCATGGCATAAACGCATGGGACACGGGTGGGCTGGCAGGCAGCGGCAGCTGGGTCTCTGGGTGCTGGTACCCAGGATGGTACTGGTCTCTGAGTACCAGTACCCAGAGCAAAATGACAGAATTTGTTCAAATAATTCCAAACCTGGAACAACTGGAATGCGCAGTGAAAGCTCGCCTGCGAGGCCTCACAGCAGCATGACTCTCATGCATGGGCCCCATATGCCCCTCTGGACCCAATGTCAGATTGGAAGTCGACAGCAGGAAATCTTGGAATGTGAACTTTCGAATACGAGGGCTGATAGGGCATTGTGAATCTTACCTTACATATCTGACTCCAGATATCTGACCTTCTGTGACACCTATGCATGAGCTACTGATACTGATTCTGGGTGTGCAAATTTCCTACCCTTCTATTATTCTTTAGCTCCCCAGGGAGACCACACAGCAGTTTGAGGCATGGTAGCACAATACGACATGATACGGTTCAGCCGGATTGTACTTCCAAACAGCCACGATACGGCTCGATATGGCTCAGGTTTAGCCAGATTGTGCTACCATGAGCAGTATGAGTCTCATGCACCGGTCCCATGGCCTTCCTGGCTAGCTTCCTGGCACACAATAGACTGGCAAATCAGTGTGTACAAATACGGGAGTGCGCACTTTGAGCTCTCCGGTGAGACCACACAGCAGCGTGATGACATCCGATGAGGCAGCGCTGCGCTCCCGTTGCAGGCGGGCCTGCAGGGACGCGTTGGAGGTCTGCATGACAGCCGCAGATGGGGCAGCAGATGAGGAGGATCCGCCGTTATTGTTTGAACTGTTGTTGTTGATGATGTTGCTGCTACTTCCTTGAGACGGCCCTGCCCGGGCAGATTCCGTGGACATTCAGCGGGTCGGATTAGCTGAGCTCAGATGTGGCGAGCAGGGTATGACGTGGAAAGACGCTGTTGACAAGGAGAGGGAGGTGACGTAAGGCGCCTCCCGCAGCGAGCTTGAACCGATGGCAGGACGTCGTTTAGATTTGGATCATCGGCCTGAACGACAAAAGTAGATGAGGCAGTTGGCGAATATTGCCCGTGAATTTATGCCCTTCCCAAACAGCGCAAGGCGGAGCGAATGATAAGTTTGATCCGGGAAGGTGGGGGCGTGAGCTGCGATGCGACAAGCGTGGAACATTGCTATATATGCCCGGCCCTCGCCGAGGTACGTGTGCTAGCTGCCTGGCGCTCCGAAACCACAATACCCACTGCCCCGACCGAGCGATCATGTGCCCCGAACAGTGCTCCACGTGGGAGTCTGCGTGCAACTTCATTCACCATAAAACACCACCATACGAGATCACAACCTATATAGTACTAATGGGAAGATCTCATGTACGGTACTGCAAGAGGGGTAACATGCAACACTACACTCATTCCTCCGTGCCGTGTTGTACCGCATCGGCGTTCTCTTTTATTTTCTTTTCTGAAGCGTATCCAAGAATTCAAGTTCTTGGGCATCACTCAGCACGAAAGCGGCATGAAGAGGGCCATGGAGGGTAGAGAGGCGCCTTTGGCTGCCGCGCTGCACCGCGTTCGCCGCATGGCAGCCAAGGTGGGCCTCAGGCGCCATCTTCCAACCCGCATCAGGTTGGCAGCTGTGTACGCAGCGCCTGCGGCCAACTACGGCGACGTGGTGTGGGCCACCAGCCACCTTCGGCCGCAGCAATGTCTCTCCAGCAAAATGCAGTCCAGCTTGCTTCAGCACTTACGCCAGGCTGCGGGGCTACCTTCATCAGCCGCCAGTTGGGGAGTCCTGAGATAGCTGCAGCTCCAGCCACTACAGCGAGACTGGTGGACCCATATCCTCCGCTTCTACAATGCAGCGGTGGCACCGGCGGCACAGCAATACAGCCCTCTCATGGCTCAAGCCATGGCAGCAGATATGCAGCTTGCAGTCAGCCAGAGCACTGGCGGCCGCACCTGGTGCTCTGATCTGCTGGATGCATTAGAGGAGCTGGAGCGGGGGACAGACACCCCCACCTTGCGTGAGGCAGCAGCTGCCCTACAGCGCCTACCCGTCACAGAGGTGTTGGCACTCGTTGACGCAGCCTACGAGCAAGCACGGCTGGACGCAAGCGGCGGTGGGGACCCCAGGGACCCTACCACCGAGCACAGATCTGCGGCGAGTTACCGCGCCTGGTTCCAGTCCACGGCGGGTGTCGTGCTGGCGCAAGCCAAGAGCTGCACTAGCCAGAGGGAGTGTGCCTGTGTGCGCATAAATTTGCGACTGCGGCTCGGCACGATCAGCACGGCTGATACCAGAGGACGGCGCAACAGTCAGCGGCGAGAGGCACGCTGCTGCCAGCGGTGTTGGGCACGGGGGGATAGTGAGCAGGTGGAGGATGTGCTACATGTGTGCTTCCTATGCCCTAGTGTCAGGGAGCAGTTACGGGAGCGGGGGTGGGCAGGTCCTCCGGGCGCTGCCACTAACTTCCACCAGCTGTACCAGGCTGAGCAGGGGTGGGATGCACTTGCTTTTGTGGACTGTGCTGTGGGCATTGTTGAGGGTCAGTCTCCAGGGATTCTGAGGCGCCGGTGTCGTTTACCTTTCCGGCCTTCCCTTTTGGTCCTTTCGTTTTGTTGTTGTTTGCCCCCTTTTCAGTTTCTTCTTTTCTCCCTTCTCATCAGTAGGGCGCCCTCGCGGCCAAGCAGGGGTGGGATACGCTTGCTTTTGCGGACTTTTCTTTTCTCTGAGGCTTTGTTGAGGGCTAGTCTCTAGTGGAACTCGGGTGTCGGACTTGGACTTCACTGCCTTCCCGGCCTCTCTTTTTGTTCCTTTCCCCCCACCTTCCTCTTATTGTCTTATTTTCTCCCTTCTGAACAGTTGGGCGCCCATGCGGCCGAGCTTTGAGCGGGCCCAGAGGTGTAACGTCATTGAGACACATTCCTCTGCAGATCCTTGGGGGAAACTGATGAGCACTTAACCCACAAAAGTCCTTATCAAATTAACGGCCTCTGCATTGCACTCGTCATCAGCAGCTGGTGCCCTCTCTGATGTCAATGACATAACACCTCTGGGCCCTGCTCAAAAAGGCTTGGCCGTGTGGGTGCCCAACTGATGCCCTCTCTGATGGCTTGTTGTTCTTCCTATGTTCCTCGATCATCTAGGATTCCTCGCCCAGAACTAGATAGTTGCAGCATATCGCCACAGTGAGGACGAATAACCTGGAGATGTGATCCGTCGCGATGCCCAGCAGCGGTAGATATCGACAGGAAATGTTGTAGTTATTGCTACGGGATCGTGTCGTTTCTGCATGCAGGGTGCTTTGCCCCTACTAGCATGACCAACCACCCGCCAACCTCTGTTTGAACCTTGGACGCCCACCTACCCAACATGGCCAGAAAGGGTTTGCATACTAACCGGGCAGTTGGAATTCTACCCTCGGGGACATTATCCGGGACAACATCAGCTACACAGCAATGATATGGACTGGAGCCCATCAAGCCCCAAGGGAAGTCAAGTGAAGGGACAGACAAGAGGCTGAAAAACAATGACAAAGGAAGTTCTAGCGTCGAAAAACGTCAATGCCTGAACGATATCTACCACGTCTTCCACAAATAGGAAGGATCCAAAGATCTAACGTCATTGACAAATGAGTAATAAGTTGAAATGGAGAGATTCATCACCTAAATCTAAACCCTAGTTCGAACAAATCAACAAAGCAAAGGTCACTGACATCACACCTCTGGGCCCTGCTCAAAAAGGCTCGGCCGCGTGGGCGCCCAACTGTTCCGTTGGAAGAAAAGAAAGGTAAGGTAAGAGGGAATGAAGGAGAAGAGCACAGAGGAGAAAGAAATACCCCCCCCACAAGGAAGAGGCAGCCCGAAGAATCCTTGCCCCTCTCAAGTCTAATCCCCAAGAAGGCAATCCTTTTTACATACATTGATTTGGCTCCATTTGGAGGTCGTTCTGTGCGTTCTGTGCACCCGATTGGGCGAGCATGCGGGGCCTGGCTGGCAGGCCAGACTCTTCGCCCATGCCGTTAACCATGAACCCCACCCTTCGTTTCTGGCCTGGATGCCCAATCAAGGACACCGATGGCAGAAGCAGGCAGATGGGAATGGCGGGGACTGAGGGATACCGCTTTCAACTCGCCCATGCCATGCACTACCATCCACCGCCAAACATTGTCATCATGCATGCACCTTGACAGGGCAGGGCATATGAATGTATATCAGCTTCCCAGATTTGAAAAACCAGCGCCGAGTGCGAGAAAGGTCAAAGTCACTGACACCACCTCATTTACTGATGCCAAGCTACGGAAGAAAGAACACCACATGACATGCACGCATACAAAGAGGTCGGGTCACTGGCTCTGACCAGTTTAGTCATATTCCGTATCCCATTCCAATGATTCAATCTGATTTATCTGTACTCGAATGCGGGTGGATAGGAGCGACAGGCCCTCGAGTCCAGGGCCGTCGAATTGGAGAGTATGCAGTCGTGGGCATGAAGCCAGAGGGGTCAAATCATTGACTCTAAGACATTTCCGGATGCTGAGAATCTGTAGAGCAAGGCATGCGGCTAGAGGGGTCAGGTCGCGCAAGCCACCAGTCAAGCGGAAGCTGAGTGTCTGCAGGTTAGGGCAGGCAGCCAGAGGGCGCAAGTCAATAACACCACGACATGACCAAAAGCTGAGGGTGAGTAGTCCAGAGCAAGCGGCCACAGGCGTCAGATCAATGGCTCCATGAAACATAGAGAAGCAGAGAGACCGCAGTCCGTTGAACAACGACAGATGCAGGAGGTTGAGAGGGATCATATTACGAAGGCTGTCACGTTGCCTGAAGCGAAGTGTGTGCAGTCGAGTGCACGCGGCCAGGGGGGTCAGACTGCATGGTCCACCTTGAACATCGAAGCTGAGAGTTTGCAGTCCTGTGCACGAGGCTACCAGTGGAATGTCCGTTATCCCAAAGCAAGCGTACATGCTCAGAGTCTGCAGTCCAGTGCAACCGGCTAGAGGTGTGACGTCATGGAATCGGTTGCAATCGACGAACTTGAGGCTCTGCAGTCCAATACATGCCGCCAGTGGGGACAGGTCGCTGAAACCCTGGCACCCAGAGAAGCTGAGAGTCTTAAGACCAGTGCACAGCGCCAGCGGACCAAGTTCCCTGAGTTTGTAGCAACCCTCGAAGCTGAGAGCTTGCAGTCCATTGCACGCAGTCAGCGTGGTCAGGTCTGCGACTTTGACGGCGCAGTTGTGCAAACAAAGGGTTTGCAGTCCGGAGCATGCCGTCAGAAGCAGCAGGTCCATTTTGAACACGTTTCTGATTGTAATGGCCCTCAAACTTTCAAACTTCCCAAAGAAATCCGCTCGGAAGTGTGAAGGCAGTGAATTTGTAAACGGTGTTTGTGCTGGAGCTTCCCATATCATGGCTGTAGTTGCAGAGTCTACCACATCGCGCAGGGTGCGGCAGACGGCCCGCATCGGTGCCTTGCCTTCAACCTTGGAGATGACGATGGCCAGAACATCAGGTGGGAGGTGCATGGCTCCTGGGGGTGTAGAAATATGAAACTGGCTCATACTTCTTGTATGATTCACACTTGCGCAGTATTCGTCTGCATGTCAAGTAATAAAGTACAACCCGCAAGAGTGCATGGGTTCATGAAACAGTGCAGCTGGGGTCAGAGCTGTGTCCGCAATGTGACCATACTAGCAAGCTAAGCATATCCGCGTATCCTAGTAAGTGGTAAGAACTACGTGTGGTTCCCAATCCTTCGTAATGTTGAACAGATCCCTAGGCGATTAGACCTGCCCGTACGGGTTGCGCGCATTCTTCCCCGTGCCATTGTAATTGTGGATCCATCACTCGACAGCATCTCAGTAATCTTTACGATTTCCCTAGAGAACAGCTACGGCATTTCACGCCGAGAGGTTATACCATAAGTCCAGGTGGCTCCAGTGGGTATGGAACCCACTTCCCCATTCTTCGCAGAATGATGCTCTACCAAAAGTTTAGGTGGCTCCAGATGGGATCCCAGATAAGTACATGCATTTGAGCTCAGAATGAATGCAAAGATCTGTTGCAAGTCAGAACACGAAGAGGGAGTATCCTTAAAAGAAAGACGAGAAAGAAAGCTACACCCTGTGCCGGGCGTAAGAGTTAAGGAAACAGCGCAGCCTGGGCCGAAGCCACATCCGCACCGTTACCATCGACAAGAAAGACGTAAAGCATCATGTGAGCGGCGTGCGAGTTAAGATAAAAGCAACAACAACATATTCAGAGATGCCATCCGTGCATACCAGCATACCTGCAGTGCATACAAGCGTACCGGCAGCGCATACCGGCAAGATAATGCAGCCAGCTGTCTTAAGCTCAAGGCAAGATAATGCAGCCAGCTGTCTTAAGCTCAAGGCAAGATAATGCAGCCAGCTGTCTTAAGCTCAAGGCAAGATAATCCAGCCAGCTGTCCTAAGCTCAAGGCAAGATAATGCAGCCAGCTGTCTTAAGCTCAAGGCAAGATAATGCAGCCAGCTGTCTTAAGCTCAAGGCAAGATAATCCAGCCAGCTGTCCTAAGCTCAAGGCAAGATAATCCAGACAGCTGTCCTGAGCTCAAGGCAAGATAATGCAGCCAGCTATCCTGAGCTCAAGGCAAGATAATGCAGCCAGCTGTCCTAAGCTCAAGGCAAGATAATGCAGCCAGCTGTCCTGAGCTCAAGGCAAGATAATGCAGCCAGCTGTCCTGAGCTCAAGGCAAGATAAGCCAGACAGCTGTCCTGAGCTCAAGGCAAGACAATGCAGCCAGTTGTCTTATGCTCAATCAAGGCAAGATAATGCAGCGAGCTGTCTTAAGCTCAAAGCAAGATAATCCAAGTTGCGTTCCTGTTGGTATGCTCCCTAGTCATTTCAAAAAACATTTATAAGTTGTACGTGGTTGCGTAGCAATATTTGCCTGGTGACCGGAGGCTGGGATCCCAGTCTTTGAACCCTTCTTCCAACCTAGCCTCATCACCCCATCCCCCGGTGATCACTCGGTCATGCCCACCCCGGCAGTCTAGATCCAACGTATCGTATTGGATGTATTAACTCTTAAACACCAATCAATGGCAGGTCTATGCGCTTATATTTTTTTAGATGAACGCCAAGGCTTGTCTGAAGGGAAACAACTTGAATAACCCACCATGCTCAGGTGTTTCGTTGGGCCCTCCTACGCCTGGGCTGGCAACCTCAGACTCAGCCCTTGGCCCCTCATAAGTAGTACCTGCAAGCAGCAACGAGCTATGTCAACACTCAACACCAGCTGTGTCGCACCGTACTTAGGTCCAAGAGACCAGGATCAAGCAAGCTAGGCCTCATATTATGAATGAAACATGACAGTGTTGGTGGCCTGGTGGGTATTGAGTGGGTGATGTGCAACACTGAGCAATCACAACGATGATTTGCTAAATGCTAACCTGACAAGATGAGAAATCCTCATGGGATACCGAATTACCGACCTGTTGAGATATCAACACCGGCACCAGTTGGAGACTCCATTTCCCTCTCCCTCTCTGCTCGTCGAAAATCCCCGCGAGAAATCTAACTAGATAGGGCGATGTATGCGCCCGAGGTCCGGCAAGAAAGGCTTGGTATCGCAGATTCCGTGCGTGCGTGAATCCCGTGCTTGAATACTGATTGATATTGCGGTGAATCCGTGCGTAAATCCTGCAAGGATGTAGGCGCGAACAGTTGGACTGTGGACATGTAGGAGTACGGTAGTCATGACGACCAATCAAATTGGATGGATTGATGGGAACGGTCGAGATGGCCAGCTTTCTGAAGGAATCTACGTGTCAGATTGACGCACAGACAACCAGACTGTACATGTCAAGTACCGACGTTACGCCTCTGGGCCCTGCTTAAAACGGCTCTGGTTGAGAGGAAAGAACGCAACACACGAAACGGGGCAGGGGGGGGGAGAGGAGGAAAAGTGGGAAATAAAGTAAAGTAAAGGGACAGACAAAAGGCTGGAAAAGAAAGACAGAGTAGGGTTCCAGCCTCTGAAAACGTCTACGCCTCATCGATATCGACCACGTCTTCCACAAAAGTCAGGGCATCCCACCTCAACCTGACTCGGTACCACTCGAAAAAGTCTCTAGTACCTCTCCCCCCGACTAGAGCGCCGGGTTCCATGTTCCTGCCCCCTCACATAGGAGGATGCCCACGCGGGCGAGCTTTGAGCGGGCCTAGAGGTGTAACGTTATTGACATAGTAGGATGGCATGGCTGCACCATGGCCCAGGCTGTGCATGGTACCTAGAATTGAGCCTAGTCATTTACTCATTCCCTACCAGCCCCACGTGGCCGAGCGTTCAGCAGGGCCCAGCGGGTATGCACTATCCTAAACCTTTTGGAGGACTTGCCATACCCGCTCTCTAAGTTGATACAGCACGCTGAGGCATAAGAAGCATGCATGCAACGCATCCTTCACATGCTTGCCGTCTCCCCTAGCCCAACATCGCTGGCAGCACCGTCTGTCATGTTGCTGACTGCTGCGCCGCCTTCGAGTGTCAGCCGTGCTGATGGCGCTGAACCGCAGCCTTAAGCCCCGCTGTAGACTGAAACCAGGTGCGGTAGGCGGCCACATACCAGTGTTTCATGGCAGGATCTCCGGGTCACCTCTGCCAGCTGCATCCAACTGCGCCCGCTCATATGCTGCATCAACTAGCGCTAGCACCTCTGAGACAGATAGCGGCTGTAGGTCCGTTCCTGTCTGATGCAGTTTGGGGACGGCTGATCGCAGCTCCAGCGCCAGCAAGGCACCTAGCAATTCACTGCAACATGTTGTTAAATATCCGCAATTTTAAGACGTTCCAAACAAAGAAATGTCGACAAATATGCAACTTTGGGACAGCTTCACTTTATGTATGTATGGCACTCATCTAGCAACTTTGGGGCAGCTTCACTTTATGTATGTATGGCACTCAGCTAGCAACTTTGGGGCAGCTACATACAAATTTTGGGGCAGCTTCATACCAACTTTGGGGCAGCTTCATACCAACTTTGGGGCAGCTTCATACCAACTTTGGGGCAGCTTCATACCAACTTTGGGTCTGCTTCATACCAACTTTGGGTCAGGTTCATACCAACTTTGGGGCAGCTTCATGCATACCAACTTTGGGGCAGCTTCATACCAACTTTGGGGCAGCTTCATACCAACTTTGGGACAGCCACACTTAATGTATGGCACTCAGCTAGCAATCTCCAACAGTGGTGGCTTCAACGTTCAGCCCAGCTTCTCAAAAATCTGCTCCAACCATGGTAGCACAATCCGGTTGAACCTGATACGGCGCAACATACGGCATGATACGGCGTAGCATGCCATATTGTGCCACCTTAACCCTCACGCCCCCACGGGGCGTAGCTTTCTATCTTTCTACCATGGCTCCAACCACTCTCACGGCTTTGCTCCCCCCGAGTGCCATTACAGACTTAACGCTACAAACTAAAATCTGAAAAGAAAAGCCAGCGATTGATTCACAATTTACAAACGTGTTCTTCTAGGAAAGCACAATCTTATGAGAGGCAGGCTGACTCAAGGGACCCATACCTGGCCTTGGCCCATACCTGGCCTTAGACCATGGACACTGTTTCCTTTAACCCCTGCTAAACTTACCCCCCCCTCACACACACTGGCACCCCTACACCAAGTAATTATATCTGTGTTCTTCTGACGTAAGCATGCTCCAACTGCCACAGGACAAGCCGTCTAAGCAGGGTTCAGAGGTGTGACATCATTAACAGGACCAGCCGTCGCTGCAACGCCCAAGCTTTGCAACGTCCGTGGGAGCGATACTAGCTGCTGGATCTATGGCAGGGGGGCTGCATCCTACAGCTGCTGGATCTGTGGCACCAGCTGCTGGATCTATGGCAGAGAGGCTGCAAACAACAACTGCTGGATCTGTGGCACCAGCTGCTGGATCTATGGCAGAGGGGCTGCACCCTACAACTGCTGGATCTGCGGCACCATAGGCACCAGCTGCTGGATCTATGGCAGGGGGGCTGAATCCTACAACTGCCATACCCTCAAAGCTCAGAGTGCCCATGCTCCACCGTTTCAACCGCTTCAGCCACCACAGGGTCTGCCACCGCCGTCTCTTCCGCCACCGCGCCTGTGCTGGCCGTGTCAGTGGCATTGGCAGCAGCTGCTGGATCTGTGGCTGCAGCTGCTGGATCTGTGGCACCAGCTGTTGGATCTATGGCGGGGGGTAGCACGCCGCGTGCAGCCAGCTGTGCCAGCATCCTCTCAACAGCAGGCTCAACCTGCGCAAGTCACACATATCACACATCACACAGTTCGTACTTGACACATCACACATCATATAGTGCATAGGACATGCCACGTACAGCAAGCTGTGTGAGCATCTTCTCTATGGCAGGCTCCGCCTGCGTGAGTCACACACGTCACACATCACACATCAATACATCATAGATTTCAGGGGGCATGCCACGTACTGCCAGCTGCACCAGCATCTCCTCATCTGCAGGCTCCACCTGCGCAAGTCACACACATCACACAACTCAAGCCTTTTCCACAGGTTTAACCAGGTGCTACCATTCTTTAAGGAACGGGTGTAGAGCTCTCCGCCACGAGCAGTGACGGCATGGCAAAGTCCCTAAAGATACAACAGGAAGGAAATGAAATAAAGCCACTAGGGGGTACCCGGTACTATATGTGGCCAAGGAGTCCACACAGTGCTCAGAGCTGACAGGTGTTCGTCTCAGGCCGTGGTTTAATTGACTCCCAGTTGCACAAAACACCCTGGACCCTAAACCCTAAACTAGGTGGTGGTTTAATTGACTCCCTGCACACAAACACCCTGGACCCTAAACCCTAAACTAGGTGGTGGTTTAATTGACTCCCAGCCGCACACAAACACCCTGGACCCTAAACCCTAAACTAGGTGGTGGTTTAATTGACTCCCAGCCGCACACAAACACCCTGGACCCTAAACCCTAAACTAGGTGGTGGTTTAATTGACTCCCAGCCGCACACAAACACCCTGGACCCTAAACCCTAAACTAGGCGGTGGTTTAATTGACTCCCAGCCGCACACAAACACCCTGGACCCTAAACCCTAAACTAGGTGGTGTTTTAATTGACTCCCAGCCGCACACAAACACCCTGGACCCTAAACCCTAAACTAGGCGGTGGTTTAATTGACTCCCAGTTGCACACAAACACCCTGGACCCTAAACCCTAAACTAGGTGGTGGTTTAATTGACTCCCAGTTGCACAAACACCCTGGACCCTAAACCCTAAACTAGGCGGAGGTTTAATTGACTCCCAGCCGCACACAAACACCCTGGACCCTAAACCCTAAACTAGGCGGTGGTTTAATTGACTCCCAGCCGCACACAAACACCCTGGACCCTAAACCCTAAACTAGGCGGTGGTTTAATTGACTCCCAGCCGCACACAAACACCCTGGACCCTAAACTAGGCGGTGGTTTAATTGACTCCCAGCCGCACACAAACACCCTGGACCCTAAACCCTAAACTAGGTGGTGTTTTAATTGACTCCCAGCCGCACACAAACACCCTGGACCCTAAACCCTAAACTAGGCGGTGGTTTAATTGACTCCCAGTTGCACACAAACACCCTGGACCCTAAACCCTAAACTAGGTGGTGGTTTAATTGACTCCCAGTTGCACAAACACCCTGGACCCTAAACCCTAAACTAGGCGGAGGTTTAATTGACTCCCAGCCGCACACAAACACCCTGGACCCTAAACCCTAAACTAGGCGGTGGTTTAATTGACTCCCAGCCGCACACAAACACCCTGGACCCTAAACCCTAAACTAGGCGGTGGTTTAATTGACTCCCAGCCGCACACAAACACCCTGGACCCTAAACCCTAAACTAGGTGGTGGTTTAATTGACTCCCAGCCGCACACAAACACCCTGGACCCTAAACCCTAAACTAGGCGGTGGTTTAATTGACTTCCAGCCTCACACAAACACCCTGGACCCTAAACCCTATACTCGGCGGTGGTTTAATTGACTCCCAGTTGCACACAAACACCCTGGACCCTAAACCCTAAACTAGGCGGTGGTTTAATTGACTCCCAGCCGCACACAAACACCCTGGACCCGAAACCCTAAACTAGGTGGTGGTTTAATTGACTCCCAGCCGCACACAAACACCCTGGACCCTAAACCCTAAACTAGGCGGTGGTTTAATTGACTTCCAGCCGCACACAAACACCCTGGACCCTAAACCCTAAACTAGGCGGTGGTTTAATTGACTCCCAGTTGCACACAAACACCCTGGACCCTAAACCCTAAACTAGGCGGTGGTTTAATTGACTCCCAGTTGCACAAACACCCTGGACCCTAAACCCTAAACTAGGCGGTGGTTTAATTGACTCCCAGTTGCACACAAATTCCATCCCTCATCCCTATCTGCCTGAAACGTGCCGCAGCAGGGCAACACCTTTTCCTTGCCTTTGAACGAAGGTGCTCCGAGATGACAGGTTCAGCTCAGGCTGAAGTCTGTGCTCTCCCCTTCGAATGTGCTTGTTGAGTCCAGCGGCCTGCCCAGCTACCAACTAAGTCATTCTCTCTCTGAAGCCGACAAGTGCGACACTCTACCGTTTTGAGCATATGTCTGATCATATGCCCCCCTTTAGGCTATAGGATCCTCGCAGGCAGAGATCAGTACTGTCCCCTTCTAAGCTACTAGGGCACCTTTGGCGGCCTGGCAGGCCGTCCGGCAACCGCCAAAAGCTCGATTGGGACCCAAATTGACCGGCCTTCAGCCTTTCCACCCATCAGGACGACTTGCGACATTTGGGGCATCCAGTCACCAGACAGAGCGTAGCTGACACCTAGCCGAGTCGCGAAAAATAATCGCTGATGGTCGCGGTTTGTTTGGCACCCAAACGGCTGGAAGCTGCATCTCCCATCCCTGTCTTGCATGCACATACGGCCATTGGCCAACCATTCTTCTCTCACCTTCTATAAGGTTATCTATAAGGTTATCTATAAGGTTATCTATCAGGTTATCTATAAGGTTATCTATAAGGTTATCTATAAGGTTATCTATAAGGTTATCTATAAGGTTACCTATAAGGTTATCTATAAGGTTACCTATAAGGTTACCTATAAGGTTATCTATAAGGTTATCTATAAGGTTATCTATAAGGTTATCTATAAGGTTATCTATAGGAAACTGCTGTCTACCTTTCTTACAGCCAAGCTTTCCTCCCGCGACACACAGAAGCATTGTCTGCCCAAAGGCACCCATACTGCCTCGTACATGTGTGAACCAGTATTAGTGCCCCTGCGCACTACCCGTACTGCTATGTACATGTGTGGACATATAGTACTTCCCCTCCACACCCGTAATGTCGTATACCTGTGTGAACGTGTAGTAATGCCCCTCCACACCCGCCGAGGGCAGCACCTCTACGTAAGACGCGCCGCCCAGCGCCAGCTGGTTGCGCATGTAGGCCGCGCAGGCTGGGACCACCATGGTATCGTTGAGGCCGTAGTGAATGTGGATGGGGGTGTCACCCAGGGTGTTGCCAATCCTGGGGTAGTTGATGTGCTGTGAGGGGAGGAGGGTTAAAAGATGTAGGGCATCAAGAAAGAGTGTGGTTGGAGGGATCACCCAACGTGCTGCCAGTCCAGTTGGGGTGGTTGATACGCTGCGAGGGGAGGACGGAGAAAAAGAGTGGATGGGGGTGGCACCCGGCTCGCTGCCAATCCTAGGGTGGTTGACGTACTGCAAGGGGATGGGGTATGGAAGATGTAGGGCATCAAGAAAGAGTGTGGTTGGAGAATCACCCAACCTGCTGCCAGTCCAGTTGGGGTGGTTGATACGCTGCGAGGGGATCAGGGAAGGGTAGGGTAGGGGATCAAGGAAAGAGTGAGGATGGAGATGTCACCCAGCATAATGCGAATTCGGGGGAAGGTGATTGACGTGATGGGAGGGGGTTAGGGAAGGTTGATGTAGGGATACAGACGTAGTGTGGATGGGGGTGGCACCCGGCATGTTGCCAATCCTGGGGTAGTGGGGTGGTTGACGTGCTGCAAGGGGAGGAAGGGATGAATAGTAAAGAAATAGTGTAAATAAAGGGAAGAAAAACGTAAAATAGCCCAAACCGGATAGAGTCCGCACACGCCTATTTTGCAAAAAAAGAGAATCACAGCTGATATATGTGCTTGACTCAGCATGATAACAACCCGTCCCTTGACGTGCAGCAAGGGGTGGAGGGAATGCATATGTAGGAGATAAGGAAATAGTGTAATTTGAGGCTTGGCTGAGCTTGATAACGACCCTTCCCTTGACGAGAGGAGGAATATATCAAGAAATTGAGGGCACAGGGATTTCGCCCAATTGTACCCAAGTCTGCAAAATTTCATGTACTGCGAGGTATCGCAAAGGGAAGTCGGGAAGGCTAGATGTGCTGCGAGGGAATAAGAGGTAGGAAATGTAATAATAGATCAATAAATGGTTGGGACGGGGGCTTGGCCCAATTTGTAGCCAAGTATGCAAGAGCTCGTGTACTGCGAGGGTATCAGTAACGTAAGACAAGAGGGGTAGATGAAACGTGAGGGAACAAGAGGTAGGGAATATAGCAAGAATTGGTTGGGACGGGGGGCTGGCCCAGTTTGTAACCCAGTCTGCTAAAGCTTGTTTTGTGCGAGGATATTGAAAAGGTAAGACAGGAGGGGTTGTGAAGTTTTGTGAAAAAATTTCAGTCCATCAGAGCATCACATTTGTGGCATGGGACATGTGCCCGTAAACCGGTACAAGCACTTGATATACTCGGACAGTAAGCAAAAACCAGTGACCCCCCTGGGCAAGCAACTAGCACAGAACCACGACAGTGGTGTGGAAATGATCCCCACAGTGCAGAAGATAAGCCTTAGCCATAAAACATTACGTGGGTTGCTGTGCTTCCAGAGGGTGAGTAAACGACCATGAGAGGCTCTGGGGGCATGTTAAGCATGGGCGGGTTCAGGGTTTAGGATTAAGGTCTAAGGGTTTAAGCATGGGCGGGGTTCAACTAATATTGAAGGGCGCTTCAGCCACAACCCGTCCACAATTCAGGTATAATGCAGCTACGTTTTGGCCCACAGCCTTTGGAGCCAGGTGCAGCAAGCCCTGCTGGTTGGTTCATCTACCAGATGCCGGGCAGGGATCAATTATAATTCACCCAGAGGTGGCCGCCCGGCAGCCCCCCAAAGGGTGCCTGGCAAACACCGAGACTAACTTCCCAGTCGTGGCCGCCCAGCAGTCCACGGGCACACGCTGCGACTAACACTGACACATACTCCCCAGTTGTGGCCGTCCAGTGCCCCCCTCAAAGAGTGCATGACACACACTGAGACTGACACTGATGGCGTTGCGACACAGCAGGTTGACAAGCCAGGACATGCAGTTCATGTGCTCTGAGTATGGAGCTGGTGGGAGCTGTGAGCGGCTGTGGGAAGTTGTGGGTAGCTGGTGGAAGCTGGTGGAAGCTGTGGGTTACTGACGGGAGTTGGTGTGAACCAGGTGTGTTGAAGGAAGCTGGGGGAATGGGTGGGGGACCAGTGGGGCTGAGTGGAGGCTGGACAAAGTTGGGGGTAGCTGGAGGAAGCTGGTGGAAGCTGTGGGTAAATAATGAGAGTTGGGGTGAATCGGATGTGTTGAATAAAGGGGAAGCTGTAGGAAGCAGGAAGAGGCTGGGCGGAGCTGGGCACAAGTAAGAAGTAAGAACTACGTGTGGTTTCCAATCTTTTGTGATGTTTCGCGAATCCTTAGGTAAAGGCGATCCCTAGGGGCAGACCTTCCCGTACAGGATACGCGCATTCTTCCCCGTGTCATTGCAATTGTGGATCAACCACTCGACGGTACCTCAGTAATCTTTTGCGATTTCCCTCACGACCAGCTACGGCATTTCACGCAGAGAGGTATTACCGATCGTTCAGGCTGGGCGTACCTGGATGTTCTTGACCTCAGTCTCAGATATGTCGGGCATCCCATCGCGGTTGTAACGCACGGATCGACCGAGGTCGAGGAAGAAGTGCTCCTTGAACTCCTGCAACCAGGGCCGCAATTCAGGATCATACGGTGAAGGTATGGGGATCATATTATGAGGGTTTGGGGAACCTTCGAACCCTTTGGAGTTCTGAAAGCATACAGGGCCGGCATGCCAGATCATGTGGTTAGGGTTTAGACAACATTGGAAAGGGTTTTAGGTAACCCTTGACCCGAGCCCTAACCAACTGCACACGACCTGCCATGCGATTTCACGTCAATCATATGTTTAGGGTTAAGGGAGAACATTGGTCAGGGTTTAGAAAACCTTGAAGCCCCTGAGCTCTTGAAAGTACGGCCGACCTCAGGAGAAGAATGGGAGCGTGAACCTAATTTGGGGGCCGATATGTACGAATACGGTGGCTCAGAATAGGGCTAAGGGAGTGAAACTAAATTGGGGGACCGCACTCGGGGCCGCATGAAAACATGGTGGCTGAGAAAAAGGTTGGTAGCTTCGACATCAAAAACAGGGGGAGGGGGGGACATACTAAAGTAGCAAATCAAAAGCGCATCAAAAGAATTGTATGCGAGTGGAACTAAGTAGATCCGGGGAGCTGCATGCAATGACAGCGGCTCGAAAAGGAGGCTGTAATCTTGGGTGGGTGTGAGTGTGGGGGGGAATGGTGAGTAGCCGCAGCCAGTGTTTCTTTTTCGAGACTCAGCTACAAGTCAGCTACACTCCAGCCTCCGGCCGTGGGCCCCGTTTGTGGCCAGCCCTGCTACTTTGACCGCCAGCCGCAGGTCAATCCAGGTTTGGTCCCGATCGGGCCTTTGACGGCGGAGGGGCTTCCTGCCAAAGGTGGATTTATAGAATTACAAATAAGAATTTCCAGCATCTTGGGTGATTGGCAGCATGGCGAGCTTTCCCCTTTTGTGACCATCCCCCCCCCCCTTCTCTTCTCAATCAACAGAAGGCTCAGCATTGCCCCAATCGGAACATTTCTCTCCTTTCCCCTCCCCTCCTTAACCGACCCTTCCCCCCCCCTCCTCCCCTCCTCATCCGACTCATCTCTTCTTTACCCCTCCCCCCCCCCCACACACACACATCTTCTCCCCCACCCTCCCCCTCTACCCCCCTGCCCCCCCCCCCCCACACCGCTCTCCCCCCCTCCCTCCTCCACTCCTTGTCCTCCCCTCCCCTCCTCACCCACTACACACACCGGTCCCCTCCCTCCTCCGCTTACTCGTCCTCCACGCCCCTTCTACCCTTCCCACACCCCTCCCCTGAAATCCCCTCTCTCCTCCGTTTCCTCTCCCTTCCTTCCTCCCCTTCCTCCCCACCAACCTACATTTGGTTTGTGCTCAAAGCTGCCCAGCGGGGACCTTTCCACCCTCTCTCTCCCTCCTCCACTTCCTCTTCCTCCCCTCCCCGCCCCTTCTACCCTTCCCACACCGCCCCTCTGCAACCCCTCCCTCCTCCGTTTTCTCTCCCTCCCTTCCTCCCCTGCATCCCCATCACCCTACTTTTGGTTTGTGCTCAAATCTGCCCAGGGGGCCCGTCCCACCCTCTCTCCCTCATCCACCTCCCCTCCCCTCCCCTCCCTCCTCCCCTTCCAACACCGCTCCCTCCTCCACTTCCTCTTCCTCTGCCAATACAGCTCCCCTCCCTTCCCCTCCCCTCCCTCCTCCCCTTCCAACACCGCTCCCACTTCCTCTTCCTCTTCCTCTGCCAATATAGCTCCCCTCCCCTCCCCTCCCCTCCCCTTATAATACACTTTCCACACCGCTCCCCTAAAATCCCCCCCCCTCCACCGTTTACTCCCTTCCTCCCCTGCATCCCCCTCAACCTACTTTTGGTTTGTGCTCAAAGCTGCCCAGGGGGTCCTGTCCAGCCAGCTGAGCCCATACCCCGTCCGTGTACTTCTGGGCGAACGTCGGGCGGTACAGGTACTCCACAATCACGCGATTGAGGAAGGGCATGGGCTGCGGGACGCGCCAGCAAAAAGGTTCAGGGTTGAGGGTTTAGGGTTCAGCAGGTAGTGCCAGGTGATGTGGGGGTGCGGGATGGCCATGGGCACAGTGGGCCCTTCAAATCCAGCATGCCATGAATATAGGGTTTGGCAGAGCTGGCATGGCATTTATACAGGGTTAGCAGGAGGTTCCAGTAAGCTCTAACCCTCCCACCAGCAAGTGGTGATAGATGATGTGGGGGTGCAGGATTTTCATGAGCACAGCGGATCCCTTGTAAAGCGGCGCGCCATGATTTTGTATGTATATATATATATATATTGTATATATATACCGGTATACGAAGGCTTAAGGGGTACAACAGCCAAAAACACATTGCATCATAAATAAATAATACGCAAACAAATCGTGTGTGGGGAAGCCGCCCATATTAAATTACGTCTCATACCCACCAGCAAGTAGTGACAGATGATGTGCAGGTGCGGGATTTTCATCAGCGCAGTGAAGCCCTCGAAGTCCGGCATGGTTGGGACGACCGGGGCGATCGTGAACCATCCCAGCACGCGGTCGGGAAGCAAGGAGGCGATGGCTCCGGAGTGGACGCCTCCATAGGAGACACCGCCCAGCAGGAACCTCTGGACCTGCGTGTGCAGATGTGTGAGTGGGGGGGGAGGGGGTCAGAGTGGGGTGCGGAGCAAGAGAGGGGAGAGAGGGGGGGGGCCATTAGAAGGAGAACCTGACTGGCATGCGGTCGGGAAGCGAGGAGGCAAAGGCACCGAAGTGGACGCCTCCCTAGGAGACACCGCCCAGCAGGAACCTCTGGACCTGTGTCTGCAAGTAAATGTGTGTGGGGGGGGGGGGGGGAGTGGAGCAAGAGAAGGGAGGGGGAGGGGGGGGGGGGAGTGGAGCAAGAGAAGGGAGAGGGAGGGGGGGGGGGGGGGGGAGTGGAGCAAGAGAAGGGAGAGGGAGGGGGGGGGGGGGGGAGTGGAGCAAGAGAAGGGAGAGGGAGGGGGGGGGGGGGGGGGGGGGAGTGGAGCAAGAGAAGGGAGAGGGAGGGGGGGGGGGGAGTGGAGCAAGAGAAGGGAGAGGGAGAGGGGGGGGGGGAGTGGAGCAAGAGAAGGGAGAGGGAGGGGGGGGGGGGGGGGGAGTGGAGCAAGAGAAGGGAGAGGGAGGGGGGGGGGGAGTGGAGCAAGAGAAGGGAGAGGGAGGGGGGGGGGGGGGGGAGTGGAGCAAGAGAAGGGAGAGGGAGGGGGGGGGGAGTGGAGCAAGAGAAGGGAGAGGGAGGGGGGGGGGGAGTGGAGCAAGAGAAGGGAGAGGGAGGGGGGGGGGGAGTGGAGCAAGAGAAGGGAGAGGGAGGGGGGGGGGGAGTGGAGCAAGAGAAGGGAGAGGGAGGGGGGGGGAGCAAGAGAAGGGAGAGGGAGGGGGGGGGGGGGGGAGGGGAGCAAGAGAAGGGAGAGGGAGAGGGGGGGGGGGAGGGGAGCAAGAGAAGGGAGAGGGAGAGGGGGGGGGGGAGTGGAGCAAGAGAAGGGAGAGGGAGGGGGGGGGGGGAGTGGAGCAAGAGAAGGGAGAGGGAGGGGGGGGGGGAGTGGAGCAAGAGAAGGGAGAGGGAGGGGGGGGGGGAGTGGAGCAAGAGAAGGGAGAGGGAGGGGGGGGGGGAGTGGAGCAAGAGAAGGGAGAGGGAGGGGGGGGGAGTGGAGCAAGAGAAGGGAGAGGGAGGGGGGGGGGGAGTGGAGCAAGAGAAGGGAGAGGGAGGGGGGGGGGGAGTGGAGGAAGAGAAGGGAGAGGGAGGGGGGGGGGGGGGAGTGGAGCAAGAGAAGGGAGAGGGAGGGGGGGGGGGAGTGGAGCAAGAGAAGGGAGAGGGAGGGGGGGGGGAGTGGAGCAAGAGAAGGGAGAGGGAGGGGGGGGGGGGAGTGGAGCAAGAGAAGGGAGAGGGAGGGGGGGGGGGAGTGGAGCAAGAGAAGGGAGAGGGAGGGGGGGGGGGGGAGTGGAGCAAGAGAAGGGAGAGGGAGGGGGGGGGGGGGGGAGTGGAGCAAGAGAAGGGAGAGGGAGGGGGGAGGGGGGAGTGGAGCAAGAGAAGGGAGAGGGAGGGGGGGGGGGTCTATTGTAGCTGATTCGCATCGTCACAAAGCTTAAGCGAGTCATAGGTCCCCAACCACACCTACATTGAACGCGCTGAAGCTACAATTCAGCTACAGCCCAGCTACGATTCCGCTACATCACCTGCAGGTGATCCAGCAGCTGTTTCACGTCTTCCCCAAAGCTCATGTACGTCCGGCCGTTGTTCGACTGAGAGGCTCCGAAACCGGGGTACGTCGGCGCAATAACACGGACATGCTGTTCGAGCCCAATGCCAATGTAGGACCAGCCTGGTGTCAGAAGAGAGGTGCAAGGGGGCAGATGACCAGGCTTGTTATGGGGGTTACATAGGTTTTTCAAGGGGGGGTACTTACAGGTTTGTGTACGTGGGATTATAATTAATTTTGGTCACCAGAAGTTGCGAGTTCCTGGAGCAGATTTTCCCACCCACTTGATTTATTTCCTTTTCGTTACCGCGCGACTGAACCTAGGCTTCGCCGAATGCATTGTTTGGTTTTCACTTTGCTTACGACTCGTAACCAGTAACCACTAAAAAGAGCCCTGGTTACAAAGAGGTTACTTTTGAAAGGATGACGAAGATGAGGCATGTGGGTGCCATCACACGCAGGTGCATGTCGAGGCAAGTGCCCATGAATGCCCAGCCTGGTGTTATTGAGGGGAGTGCACCTGGGACATGATTTTGCCTGCCATTCCATGCTCGGTGGTACAGCCCCCAGAATGCACCTCCAATCATTTAATGCACCTTGAGCCAAGCTAGCACGATACGGCACTGGTTTAGCCGGATTGTACTGCCAAGGTAGCATGGTACAGCACAAGTTTAACCGGAATGTACTGCCAAGGTAGCATGGTACAGCACAGATTTAGCCGGAATGTGTCACCATGCCTCAAGCTCGTTCGCACTACATAGGCATGCCTATTGCATCCCCAGAGAGAAAGTGCTTGCCATGCCATGCCATGCCATGTTATGCCGTGCTATGCTATGCCGTGCCATGGCATGCCATGCTATGCTATGCCATGCCATGTCATGTCATGTCATGTTATGCCATGCCATGCCATGCCATGCCATGCCATGCCATGCCGTGCCATGCCGTGCCATGCCATGCCATGCCATGCCATGCCATGCTTGGTGGTGTGTAGTACCAAGCAGGCACCGCGGATCATGGCACCCCCTTTGATCCGTCAGACAACTGAACTGGCCTTCGGGCACCAAGAAGGCGCTGTATGGGACTTCTACTAACTGACTGCATCACTTCCAATGCAGGTTTTCCTCTTTCGTTCTCCTCTCCTAGTTTCCAATCAGGCATTCGGACAAGAGCGATGCCTAGAGCCTTTTTAGAGTGGGCTCCAGAGGTGCAAAGAAGACAAAAATGCCTGAGCGTGCCTAGAGAAATACGGCAACTTCATTGACCCCTTGATCCCGGCCTTGATCCTGCCTATTTCATCTAGGCATGCATGCATCCTATCATGAGTGTGTTTCATGCATGCCATGCTTGGTGATAGGGCGCATTGGATCATTTTATTCCCCTTGATCTGGTCCAGATCATGTAGGCTTGCATCCTAATTAGGAGCACTTTGTATTCCTGCCTATTCGAGTAAAACGCAAGTCAGGAGGGAGGAGGTTGCCTGCACAGATCAACTGATCAAGACATACATGCGGACATACATGCATCGGCCGAACCAGGTCGTGAAGTCGATCGATCCTACGCTAGCCGGACACCGCAAACATTTTCAAACTAGGGTCTTACATGCACCGCTTTAACTTATCGTGCCTGGAATATTATACGTATATCGACCTCTCGATCTTCCCCGCTCAAACAGCTGCCCATTTGGACCCCACCTTACCTGTCTGGAAACCTCCATGGATCATCACGAGGGTGGGGCCGAGCTGCTCCCCCGAGTCAAAATACTCAAGGACGCGACCGTCATTGAGCGTGAAGAGCTTTCCACCATCCTTGGCCACCTCGACAGCGGACACCAGCGCTGCCGGTAGGTTCGCGTCGTAGAAGACGTAGGCCAGGCCACCGACCAGGGCCAGCAGCACGAGCGTCCTTAAGTTGCTAAGTATAGACATTCAGAAATCGTGAGAGGATGCCTTATGGTGCTGGGTTGTTCCTTCCGGAGTGAAGCCTGGCACATGTTGGCATGTGTCAACTGCCGGTATCAACTGCCGAGCACCAGTAATAGGAACCTCTTCCGGAAGTACTGCATGGAGGGGGGGGCATGGAGGGTCGATTTTTCTCAAATATCGGTAGGTTTTTGTGTAAAGCAAACCCCGGTGACATCTCTCCCCCCAGGTGTCTACGACACAGGCATCCCGCAATGGATGCTTCCTGCTGTCCCCCACTGCCACCCTCTGCTGCCTTCGACGGGACCTCCTCTTGGTCGAAGGCCTCGCCACACATTGCCGATCTCCACAGGTTTCCTCCCGCCCAGCTTACCAATCCTGCCGTTGCACTATTTCTTGCCGTTGTACTATCCACATTCTTGAAGTTGGTTTTACTTCCAATCTGCAATTCTGCCTGTCCCAAAAGTCCACACAGCATGCACAATTGGTACATTTCCTCCGCGCCGCTGGATAGACGGACGCTCTCTACCCCTACCATGACACCTCTTGCTGCCAATCCTCCACAACCTCTTCCATCTCCGTCACCACCCCCTCCTGCTGACCCCCTCTTTCCGCATCCCTTTGTTCATGTAGTCAATAGTCATCAATCATCATAGGCTGCAACTGGCATTTTCTGTAAAGACATCATGCACATATTTTCTGTTTTCTGTTCTTGGCATTCCACCCCTCCATGTCCCTAAACTGCTTAAACAACTTTCCGTTTACACTGTCCAGTCTGCATATTCCATCAATCGTCTTCAACGTTATCTTGAAAACAGTCCCTTCGATTGTTGGTTAGTGTCTCCCCCTGTTCTTACTGACCCACCCTAGTCTCATTTCCCTTCACAGGGTATACAGACCGGGGCTTGCGTCTCGCAAACCTGTACTTCCCAAATCCACGCCGCATCGGCGTTCCCTTTTGTTTTATTTTCTTTTCAAAATCCCGCCAGGAATAAAAAAATATCGAACGGTCGGCCTGCTGGCCACTTTGTCACTAATATGCATATTGATCACACTTGTACGGACAGCATCTGTGCCAGGCTGCAGGGCTACCTTCGTCCGCTACCAGTTGGGGGGTCATGTGGGAGCTGCAGATCCAGCCGTTACAGCGAAGTTGGTGGCAGCATGTACTTTGCTTCTACAACGCAGGGGTTGCACCAGCAGCACAGCAAGACAGCCCAATCATGGCGGCAGCCATGGCGGCCGACATGCAGCTCTAGTCAGGGAGGGCACCGGAGGGCGCAATTGGTGCAGTGATTTGCTAGGTGCCTTGCTGGAGCTGGAGCTGGGATCAGCCGAATCCAACCTATGTCAGACAGCAACTGACCTACAGCCACTGCCTGTCAGAGAGGTGCTAGCCCTAGTTGATGCAGCATACGAGCGGGCACAGCTGGATGCAGCTGGCAGAGGGGACCCCAGAGATCCTGCCACTGAACACAGGTCTGCGGCGGCCTACCGCACCTGGTTTCAGTCTACGCAGGCCAGGGGCCGCACCAGCTGAGAGGAGTGTGCTTGCGTGCACACGAACTTAAGGCTGCGGCTCGGCGCCGTCAGCACGGCTGACACTAGAGGACGGCGCAGTGGTCAGCAGCGTGACAGACGGCGCTGCCTGCGATGTTGGGCTAGGGGAGACGGCGACCATGTGGAGGACGCGCTGCATGCTTGTTTTCAATGCCTCAGCGTGTAGGATCAACTAAGAGAGCGGGGATGCGCAGGTCCTCCGAACGGTGCTAGAGACTTTTTAGAGTTGTACCGGGGCAGGCTTGGGTGGGATGCCCTGGCCTTTGTGGAAGACGTGGTAGATATCGTTGAGGCGTAGACTTTTTCAGAGGTTGGAACATCCTTTGTATTTTGTTTTTCCAGCCTTTTGTTTTGCCCCTACACTTTATTTCCCACTTGTTTCCCTCCTTTCTTTTGTCCTGCCCCCTTCTGTGTTTCTTTTCATCTTTTCTTCCGACTCTTTAGTCAGGCACCCACGCGGCCGAGCCTGTTTTGAGCAGGGCCCAGAGGTGTAACGTCATAGGCATGCTGATCAAGGTGTCCCAAGGCTCCCCATACATGCTGGATACGGCTTTCTCATGCTTAGACATGGCCATGGTCATGGACGCCCATCCACAACATCGGCCCTGCCCTTGCTAGCTACACCTCGGCCCGTGTACAGATGAGAGCCACAGCCAGAGCTTGCACCTTGCCCGCTGTTTTTAGTGCTGCCACGTGATTGGGCAAGCGCTTACATGCAGTCATGCACCTCTGAGCCCTGCTCAAGAAGGCTGGGCCGCGTGACCGCCCAATTGCTCAGATGGGAGAACAAAATGTGGTGTTGATGATGTTGTGTGCGCCGTGCATCATGCCATGTATTGCTTGTGCGCGAGTGCCTATCCCCTCCTGATATATATATGACATTTGTGTCAATAACGTTACACCTCTGGGCCCTATATATGACATTTGTGTGGTCATATCTGCCTGTCATTTCTTTCAACAATCCAGGAAAGCGTCACATAGCGGTTATATATTGGTATCCATCTGCATTGTCACCACTTCCCCATGTTTCCATTTCTTTCAACCAGAAAGTTGGGGGCGTGTGCGCCATATCTAGCTAAGCATGTATGCGAAAGTTCATTTATATGATCAGCTGTGTGGTCGCCATGGTCACATGACGGTGTCAAAAGTGTTTTACAGTGTCACATCTTTGCACGGCCTGCTTGATGATCAGAACCCCTGATCAGACCTAGAAAAACTCCACACCACCTAAGGCGTAAAATAAAGAGAGGCTGAGGGCGAGAGGTTGGGCAGGCCCCCCAGAGAGCGCCACGGATTTTCAGCAGTTGTACCAGGCAGGGCAGGCATGGGTGAGAGGCTCTGGCTTTGGAGGACGTGGTGGACTTTGTTGAGGGTTAATCTGCTGTCTTGTTTTTTGCCTCCCTGGGGACTGGATTTATCCCTTTTTGTCTTTCTCTTGCTTACAAAGGCAGGGATCCTTCGGTCTGCCTTTCCGTTTTCTGAAGAGGTGTTTTCTTCGCCCATTGTGCGTCTCTCTGTCCTTCCTCTAGACTTTGCTTCCTTTCCTGTTCCTGCTAACCAGACAGGACGTCGGAGAGCCCGCAGGCAGGGGTGAGAGGCCCTAGATTGTGTTCTTTTAGTTGAGCATATCAAGGCTAGTCTCTTCAGGGGCAGGGGATGCGTTTTGCCCGACCTTTGTGTTCTTATTGTTTGGTCGGTGAACTCTCGGGTTAACTTGCTATCCTTTCTTTCCTCTTATGCCTTCTCCCTTCATTGACTTTCCTAGCTGTCTTTTCGTTTGCCGACGTGGCCGGGCTTCATTTCAGCATGGCCCAGAGGTGGAATGTCATTAACCTACTAAGGCAGGCTGTTGGGCGGCCACCTCGGGGCCAAGGGGGACCTGATCTGGGGGGACCAAGCAGCAAAGCCTACTGCCCCAGTCTCAACCAATGCGGTGATGCAGCGTATTGCCATTGAAGGGTCTCGGCAAATTAAGTGAATGACACTTCTGGGTCTTACTCCTACTAAGATGGCTTGGCCGCGGCAAGGCATAGTAAATTAATGACGTTACACCTCTGAGCTCTGCTGAAATAAAGCTCGGCAACGTCGGCGAACATGAAGTCAGCTACGAAAGTAAGTGACACGTGTGGTACAAAACGGCTGAAGTCGTGGCAGAATCTACTTGTAAAAACTGATACGCATGGGGCAAGAGAATATCGCCCTGATGATAACCCAAGTGTCTGGGGCGTAAAAAGTACAATTAGGAGGCGCAGGAACTACATCAATCTAACAGCATCCAACACCAGATCTGAATACCGTCCTTCCCAGGGCTACCTTCGTCCGCTACCAGTTGGGGGGTCATGTGGGAGCTGCAGATCCAGCCGTTACAGCGAAGTTGGTGGCAGCATGTACTTTGCTTCTACAACGCAGGGGTTGCACCAGCAGCACAGCAAGACAGCCCAATCATGGCGGCAGCCATGGCGGCCGACATGCAGCTCTAGTCAGGGAGGGCACCGGAGGGCGCAATTGGTGCAGTGATTTGCTAGGTGCCTTGCTGGAGCTGGAGCTGGGATCAGCCGAATCCAACCTATGTCAGACAGCAACTGACCTACAGCCACTGCCTGTCAGAGAGGTGCTAGCCCTAGTTGATGCAGCATACGAGCGGGCACAGCTGGATGCAGCTGGCAGAGGGGACCCCAGAGATCCTGCCACTGAACACAGGTCTGCGGCGGCCTACCGCACCTGGTTTCAGTCTACGCAGGCCAGGGGCCGCACCAGCTGAGAGGAGTGTGCTTGCGTGCACACGAACTTAAGGCTGCGGCTCGGCGCCGTCAGCACGGCTGACACTAGAGGACGGCGCAGTGGTCAGCAGCGTGACAGACGGCGCTGCCTGCGATGTTGGGCTAGGGGAGACGGCGACCATGTGGAGGACGCGCTGCATGCTTGTTTTCAATGCCTCAGCGTGTAGGATCAACTAAGAGAGCGGGGATGCGCAGGTCCTCCGAACGGTGCTAGAGACTTTTTAGAGTTGTACCGGGGCAGGCTTGGGTGGGATGCCCTGGCCTTTGTGGAAGACGTGGTAGATATCGTTGAGGCGTAGACTTTTTCAGAGGTTGGAACATCCTTTGTATTTTGTTTTTCCAGCCTTTTGTTTTGCCCCTACACTTTATTTCCCACTTGTTTCCCTCCTTTCTTTTGTCCTGCCCCCTTCTGTGTTTCTTTTCATCTTTTCTTCCGACTCTTTAGTCAGGCACCCACGCGGCCGAGCCTGTTTTGAGCAGGGCCCAGAGGTGTAACGTCATAGGCATGCTGATCAAGGTGTCCCAAGGCTCCCCATACATGCTGGATACGGCTTTCTCATGCTTAGACATGGCCATGGTCATGGACGCCCATCCACAACATCGGCCCTGCCCTTGCTAGCTACACCTCGGCCCGTGTACAGATGAGAGCCACAGCCAGAGCTTGCACCTTGCCCGCTGTTTTTAGTGCTGCCACGTGATTGGGCAAGCGCTTACATGCAGTCATGCACCTCTGAGCCCTGCTCAAGAAGGCTGGGCCGCGTGACCGCCCAATTGCTCAGATGGGAGAACAAAATGTGGTGTTGATGATGTTGTGTGCGCCGTGCATCATGCCATGTATTGCTTGTGCGCGAGTGCCTATCCCCTCCTGATATATATATGACATTTGTGTCAATAACGTTACACCTCTGGGCCCTATATATGACATTTGTGTGGTCATATCTGCCTGTCATTTCTTTCAACAATCCAGGAAAGCGTCACATAGCGGTTATATATTGGTATCCATCTGCATTGTCACCACTTCCCCATGTTTCCATTTCTTTCAACCAGAAAGTTGGGGGCGTGTGCGCCATATCTAGCTAAGCATGTATGCGAAAGTTCATTTATATGATCAGCTGTGTGGTCGCCATGGTCACATGACGGTGTCAAAAGTGTTTTACAGTGTCACATCTTTGCACGGCCTGCTTGATGATCAGAACCCCTGATCAGACCTAGAAAAACTCCACACCACCTAAGGCGTAAAATAAAGAGAGGCTGAGGGCGAGAGGTTGGGCAGGCCCCCCAGAGAGCGCCACGGATTTTCAGCAGTTGTACCAGGCAGGGCAGGCATGGGTGAGAGGCTCTGGCTTTGGAGGACGTGGTGGACTTTGTTGAGGGTTAATCTGCTGTCTTGTTTTTTGCCTCCCTGGGGACTGGATTTATCCCTTTTTGTCTTTCTCTTGCTTACAAAGGCAGGGATCCTTCGGTCTGCCTTTCCGTTTTCTGAAGAGGTGTTTTCTTCGCCCATTGTGCGTCTCTCTGTCCTTCCTCTAGACTTTGCTTCCTTTCCTGTTCCTGCTAACCAGACAGGACGTCGGAGAGCCCGCAGGCAGGGGTGAGAGGCCCTAGATTGTGTTCTTTTAGTTGAGCATATCAAGGCTAGTCTCTTCAGGGGCAGGGGATGCGTTTTGCCCGACCTTTGTGTTCTTATTGTTTGGTCGGTGAACTCTCGGGTTAACTTGCTATCCTTTCTTTCCTCTTATGCCTTCTCCCTTCATTGACTTTCCTAGCTGTCTTTTCGTTTGCCGACGTGGCCGGGCTTCATTTCAGCATGGCCCAGAGGTGGAATGTCATTAACCTACTAAGGCAGGCTGTTGGGCGGCCACCTCGGGGCCAAGGGGGACCTGATCTGGGGGGACCAAGCAGCAAAGCCTACTGCCCCAGTCTCAACCAATGCGGTGATGCAGCGTATTGCCATTGAAGGGTCTCGGCAAATTAAGTGAATGACACTTCTGGGTCTTACTCCTACTAAGATGGCTTGGCCGCGGCAAGGCATAGTAAATTAATGACGTTACACCTCTGAGCTCTGCTGAAATAAAGCTCGGCAACGTCGGCGAACATGAAGTCAGCTACGAAAGTAAGTGACACGTGTGGTACAAAACGGCTGAAGTCGTGGCAGAATCTACTTGTAAAAACTGATACGCATGGGGCAAGAGAATATCGCCCTGATGATAACCCAAGTGTCTGGGGCGTAAAAAGTACAATTAGGAGGCGCAGGAACTACATCAATCTAACAAACCTTTATTTCATGTGGCAAACACTGCTGGACAGCTGAGTGCCCCAAAACCTACTCCGTCAATTTCAAAGCACTTCTAAGCACGACTCACTCCTCCTGTTGGAACTGCGCTAATGCATTCCTGTCGCATACATCGGAAG
The DNA here is from genome assembly GCA_037349105.1 of Limnomonas spitsbergensis. Lineage (NCBI taxonomy): Eukaryota > Viridiplantae > Chlorophyta > Chlorophyceae > Chlamydomonadales > Limnomonas > Limnomonas spitsbergensis. The sequence continues at coordinate 866,761 of JAYJMM010000101.1, read as the reverse complement.
TCAAAAATGTACAAGGGGTGGGCACCCTCCCACACACAGGTGGGTACCCTCCCACACAGAGGTGGGTACCCTCCCACACGTATGTGTGCGCCTTCCTATTTCCCAGTTAGGGGTGTACGCCCTGTAACACACATGCACCCTCATACGCAGTTGAGCGCCTACCCACACAGGGGCTCCACGTTGTATTCTCATCCAACACCATTGACCAGTTGGGGTGGGGCATGCCGCATTTATCTGTATACGGTCAAAAATAATAAACAAGGAGCACCGTCCTTCCCGCTGGCTCCTCAAGGCCCTCACCGCCCCTAACCCACGGTCAATTCTTCAATGGGCTAAGGCGCCAACCTGGGCCTCAAAACCCCCTGTTTTGGGGGACGGGTCCGCCCCCCGAAGAGACAGGCCCCTTACCATCCCTATCCCACGGGCGATCAGAGCTCCACCCTGCCTCCGACCCTCCATTTCCCATGCTCCATTTCCCATGCTCCATTTCCCATGCCACATTTCCCATGCTCCATTTCGTTCTGTTCGGACTTCTCCTACCTGCTCCATCTGAGGTCCACCTTCTCCCCTCTGTCTTCCTCCTCCCTCCTCCTCCTCCCTCCTCCTCCCTCCAACCTGCTATTCCACCTCCTCGCTTCCCTTCAACCTCCTCCTCCTCCACCTCTGCCTCCCTCCACCTCCTCCTCCTCCTCCTCCCCTACTTCTCCTCCTCCACTCCCCCACCCTATAAGTGCTCCTCTTTGCTCCCTCCTCCCTGATCTCCTTGCAGAGCAGTAGCCTCCTGCACCGCCTTCTCCTCCGCCTAGCCTGCCAGTCCTCCTCATCCTCCTCTTCCTCCTCTCTCCTCCACCTCCTCCTCCTCCTCCCTCCTCCACCCCCTCCTCCTCCTCCTCCTCCTCTTCGTAACGCCTCCACATTCGTCTCCTCCTCCCCATCCTCACAGTCTGCTATAACTCCTCCTCCCCCTCCTCGGACCCCTCCTCCTCCCTGTCCTCCTTGCAGAGGTTCAGTCCCTTATGCCCCTGCGCCACCTCGCGAACTAGGGACAACAGCCGCTGGTGGCGAGCGGCCAGGAAGCGGGACACGCAGTCCACGCCGTCACGCGGCAGCTGCGCCCATGCGTCGCCGTCGGCCACCGATTCAAAGTGGTCCGCGATCTGGGCAGCAAATGAGGGTTGACGGACATATTGAAGAAAGTTCACGGGCAAGAATAAGGGAGGCGGGACACGCAGTCCGCGCCGTCACGCCAAAACATACCCCAGCCCGGCAAAAAACGGCCACCTGGCTGACCCCGGTCACAACCCTGGCCCGAGCCCATGCGTCACCATTGAACGAAGCCTCGACGCGATCCGCGATCTGGGCAGCAAATGAGGGTTGATAGGAACCAAATAGACACAAGGTCCTCTCTGGGGCACCAATCAAGGAAGTGAACAGGGAGCGGGGGACACGCAGTCTGTGCTGTCACGCAACAGCTGCGCTCATGCGTCGCCGTCGGCCAAGGCCTCAAAGTGGTCTGCAAGCTGGATACAAAAAACATGTGAAAATTAATTAATTGCAGAAAACGCCCAAATATTTTAGAAGATACATTTAGAAAGGAGAACTTCATGATCCGGAAGAACAAGAAGGTTTGCAAAACAATACACTACCGTACATTTACCGGCGCCCCTGTTTAGTTACTGGCACCCGTAGGGAAATGGAATTGCTGAGCAAGCTTCGCAGTACTCTTTGAAGTGGTTACTGCGTCCCACGAGTTTTTTTATCATTTCATGCACTGCCTGATTCCGCCCGACTTCAACTGATTTCAAAACCGATTTTGCCCAACTTCGTCATATATCCCGCATGCTTTAAATTCAAACCCTCACCCTTGTATACACCCCCCTAGATATTAATCATTATGTTGAAGTCCATGCAGCCTCTCGGGCACCCCCTGTTCGCAATATTTTGCATGGAGGCAATCTGAAAGTACGGTTATGTGCGTAGATCGAGGAAGTAGTGCGTCACCTGGACATCAGCAGCAGGTGCATGGGCATTCACCGTAAACCCTGATGGGCATTTACCCCAAACCCTGAGCTTCAAGCGGTCAGCAACCTGGCCAGCAGGTAGTTTGTGTTCGAGGTGGGAGGAGTGCAAGTAGGCAGGGGGGCCAGGGATACGTTAGGTTGGGCCAAAACCAAGTCAAACCTCTTAAATATCCTGATATGAGAAGTCTTGAGCTTCCTACACATGGCGCTTGAATGATTCCTTCTTGATGTCATCCAGTGCGATTTCGCAAGGGGGGTGCACTTGAGCAAAACATGATATTTTCAGTTGGATGTTCAGAAGTGTGTTGGGGCGGGTCCTCCAATGAAAGTTAGGCACATGGTTCGAATTGGTGATTTCGTGTTTTGGCACAGTAGCCCTGTAGCCCTGTAGGAGGAGTAGGCAGGGAATGCGTTGAAGTTGGGTAGGTATGCCCAAAAATATCTGAAACCTTAGAGCCTACCCCTCAAAGCTTTTTGCTTAAGTGCTTGTGAAAATGAGTGTGCGTGCATGGTTTGTGAGTGTGTGGTGGGGGAGGAGGTAATTGACCCCATGGCGGGGGAGGGGTACCTTACCCCGTGGTGGTGGGGGGGAAATTGACCCCATGGTGGGGGGGGTAATTGCTCCCCTCCTCCACCAGGAGAGAGAAGTTTGAACATGTGACCCCGAGCCCCAGGGTTTAAAGGTAAGGGTTCAGGGGTTGGGGGTTTGGGGTTACATGTTCAAATTTCATGAGCAAACGTGGAACTCCCAATCATTGCACACACCCAGCCTTCCCAATGCAGGCCCCATGAGCGTTTCAATACGCACACGCTACAGATCAGGGCTCCGCCTTTCCTCGCAATGAGCCTGGCTTGGGGGCAAGGGACACATTACAACACAAGTGAGGTGGAGAGGACAACAGCGGCAGATGCCTAACAAGTTAGAGGGTTCAGGGTTCAGGGTTTAGGGGTTTTAAATGCCCGTTGTCGATCATCTGCGCCAGTTATCTATGAGGCTGATCGAAATTTCGCCCAGGGGGCAGCGTCAAAGTAATTAACCAGACATGCACAGGGAAGGCAAATAAACCTACGACAACAAGCTCGTCATGACAAAAATACGAAAATGCTCACGTGGTCTAAAGCAGTCCGCTGCAGCTGCTTCAGGCTGTTCTCCAGAGCCAGAGACAACAGCTGAGGTGCCAGCTCGTGTGCGGCCAACAACGCCGCCGCTGCAACCTCTGCCTCCGCCTTGGACGCCTCAGACCACTCCTTGTACCCGTCAAATCCAGAAGCGTTGCATCCAGAAGCGTTGGATCTAGATCCGCAAGATCCAGCCGCCAGATGCCGGCCTGCCAGCGTGTGCAGGTGCTCGGACAGCGCTTGCTCACATTGGGCGATCAGGCGGCCGCAGCCGTAGTAGCATGCCACGTGCAGCACCTCCGCGACCTGGATTCAGGGTTTGTCTGCTTTTATAGTACCGTAGGGTTTAGGTTTTGGGCAGGGGTCTACAATGGGTTTGGGATCTCAAGGGGTTAGCCGGACACGAATTCCCCCCTCTCCGGTCTTTTTCTCCGAGCCGGAGACGTGTTAATCTTTGTCCGGCTTTTCCGAAAGTGCGAAAAGTGTGAATTTTTCCCTCCCAATTTTTACAAATTGTTTTTAATCGACACACTTCTTTGTCAACATACGAACTCTCTGAAAGTAAATTTGTCGCATTTGTTAGCACACAAACACAGATGCAGGCCACCAAAAGTGTCATTGTTCAAGACGCCTAGCAAGAGTCAGCTCCACAAACCTAGCTAGGGGCAGGTCGTCGTCATCTGACTCTTAAGGAGCAGGATTTGCATCGTCCTCATCCTCTTCTTGTAGCAGCGGCTGCGCTAACTCCTCCTCGTCTACCTCCCCCCCCCCTGCCTCCTCGTCAGCAATGCCCTCAGCCAAAGACGTGCCCAGAAAGGGGACTTGAATGCCACACACATCAAGGGCCAATTTGGCCAAAAGAACTGGAGGCTTGTCGCCCAGATGGAAGGGCTGCTTGTTGGCCACCTCAACAGCTGAGATGATAAGACCATCATGAGCATCCATAGCATCAAAATAAAACGGTTTAACCAGCATTTTTACCCACATGAGCGAGTCCACAGTGACAACATCAAGCCTGCTTCGCAGCCGCGTCTTAATGAGCCTGTGGATGCTGAAACGAGTGAAACCACGCTCCACCTTAGCGGTGTGCACCACAAAGACAAGAGTAGCAATAAACAAGCTTGACAATGTGGGGGATCAAGTGGGCAAAGTTGGGAATAATCCAGCTCCATGCTCCAACCAGAGTAACACCGGGGGACATACAAAGACGTTGCACCATGTAGCCCTTAGCCAACTCGAACTCAGCGAGGACCTCAGCTTTAATACCGTCACCCCGCTCAAGAAACTGCGAGCCTTCAGTGACCTCACCAGACCAATAGTGAGCAATAATCTTATTACCCATATCACTGAAACCAAAGTCTGACAACTCGCTAGTGAGCTGCTCAGGGCTGACATCAGAGGACAAGCCATGGTAACCTTGAGGATCAAACACACAGAAGCTCTCCAGAAAATCAAGGGATGCCGTACTGAACCGCTCAGCGAGCCCGGTCATAGCAGCGGTGGCGAAATCGAAAGCAAAAGCCTTAAAAGAAGAAAACACGTACGCCCCACGGTGCAAAGGGATGGGCTCAGATTTACTGGAGCAGTGTTGCCCGCTGCCTCCTCAGCAGCCTTCTCCAGCAAGGGATCCACAGCCTCCTCCCTCGGGGGCTCTTGAGCCTTTGCTGGGCTGGCCTCTGGACTGTCCGCTATCTCTATGTGTGTCTCTCCCAAGGCCAGTTCGGTCGTGACCAGGTAAACTTTGACAAGTTTGATGGGTTCGAGGGCGTCAGGGAGGGCGTTTTCTTGAGCGAAGATTGCGAGGTGGATCAGACGCGAAGGACTCTCTGCCGCATCGGTGAGGTCGATCTTTGGAATCGCTTTGTTCGGCTTGTCTTTCTTAGCCCCCTTCAACCAGGATTCGAAGTTGAAAGCGGTGGAACGCGGCCTCTTTTCAGCAGCTGGGTTTACACCAGCCATTCGAACAACTATATGTTATAAATAATAGCGCAAAGCTTGAGTCGCAATAGAAAGAGGAACAGCCGGAGAGATTATAAGAGCCGGACAAGATTCCTGGGCCTCCGGCCCCAAATGACCCAGCCGGAGAACATCCACACTTCCTCTTTTTTTCTCCGGCTTCGCCGGAGTGCATTCCAGCTTTTCTCCGGGTTTTTTTTCTTTTGTCCAAAAGTCCCCGGTAACCGGCTGGTTTGTAGAAACCTGGTTTCAGGTTGTTAAGTTTAGGGTGATGCAGGGTTAAGACAGGAAGGGATCTCAGGTTGAAGGGTTTAGGTTTCAGTTGGAATGTCCAGGGCTGCGAGCCAAGGTTTCAGGGTTAAGGATTTAGGGGCTCCTTGTTTGGGGTTCAACTACAGTTGCAAGACATCTACCCCCAGACGTCTCCCACCTCCTGCACCTCCAGCGCCCCTCCATCGTTCCCATGCCGCAGCTTGTCCGTGTAGATCCTGCGGAAAGAAAGAAGGTCGTTAGCGGGACAGAAAGGAAGAAAGCTACCCCCTGTGGGGGGCGTGAGAGTTAAGGAAACAGAGCAGCCTGGGCCGGAGCCACGTCCGCGTTGTTACCGTTGCTAGCGGAACATCAACAGGGCATCAGCAGGGTCATCAGTGGGGATAAAAGGGCGTTAAAAAGCGGGCATGACCAGGGAACATCAGCGGGAAAGAAAAGGACGTGAACACGACGGGACATTAGCAGGGTCATTGGCAGGGATAAAATACATTAAAATGGCGGGGCATTAGCAGGGTCATTGACGGGGACAAAATAACATTAAAACGGCGGGGCATGAGCAGGGCATGAGAACGGCGGGGGCATTACTGGGGCATTGGCAGGACATCTAAACGGCGGGGCATAAGCCATCACCAAGCAGGGCAACAAAATGGCATGTCAGGATTTAATAAAAGCTTGATTGTGAAACCAGTTTGCCAAAATAATTGCGAAACTAGTTTGTCAGAAATTGTCAGAAACATTAGAGCATTAAACATTTTGTTGTAGCTAGGTAGAGGATCGCAACCACCCCCCAGGGCCTTTTTCCAGAAAAGACAAAGCGAGCCGGAAAGAAACCTAGACAAAGGAGCTGTAAAGGGCGCCCATCATTCCATCAACACAGGGCGGCAGATTGGCAGAGTAGGGCAAATCGCCACAATTTTAATGTTCCACACTGTTTGTGGCAAGCCCCCCCCCCAAAATGCAGAAAGCATCTCAAACATTTTGGAAGGCCTGGCCTTTACATTATGGCGACCGCATCTCCCTTTTCGAATATTACACATACCGAGTATTTAAACATTTAAAACATGCATCATCCTCAGCTCACCATTCCACCATGGCATGCATGGCCCCGGATTCAAAGTCCCACACTTTTTCAAAGTCCCCAAAGCAAGCTCACCATTTCACCATGGCATGCATGGCCCCGGATTCAAAGTCCCAAACTTTTTCAAAATCCCCAAAGCAAGCTCACCATTCCACCATGGCATGCACGGCCCCGGGTTGGAACGTCTCCGGCGCAATGAACGTCGCATGCCCCGCATCTCGCATGCCCGACGAGAACTGAGCTCGGAACAGATCACAACGCACTGCACAGTCAGGGGATGGTTTCCAAGAGGTTGAGGGATAAGGGTTCAGTTTGGGTAGGGATTCGGGGAATATGTGAGCAAAGCACACAGCACTCAAGGAGCGAGGAGGGCGGGGGGGGAGAAGGGAGCAGATGCATGGAACTTGAACATGTGGGTAGAGATGGGTTATGGAGGTGGGTGATGGACACCCGAAAACACAAGTCGTCGTCTCTGCCATGCGTCTCTTCTACCTATCCAAACTTCCATCACCTCCTGTGGAAGGCATGTACCTGCCACCCCACCTCCACACTTTCCCCACATCCACAACTTCCTTGCCTGTCCTAATCCACACTTTCCTCACATCCACACATGCCTCACCTCCCAGGAGAGCCTTGTGAGCCGGCAGCCGCAAGGGCAAGCCCCTTCCGCTGACTACCACGCAGTCGGGCCTGCCGAGCTGAGCCATTGCCTGTGATGCAGAGTACCCATCCGGCGAGTGAGCAGCTGTCCTCCAGCCTGCAATCAGGGTTTTGGGCTTAATGAGGATCAGGGCTTAGGGAGGATCAGGGTTTAAAGAGTTTCCTACTCTTTCACATTTCTGAACCACTTTTTTCCTGCTGGGGCCTTCCCCACACTCCACACCAATTGCTCACACTTCCGCGTTTCAAACCCCATTTATTCCTGAAGGGCCTTCCCCAAAGAAACTCCTATGGTTACCCACTCTCCCACACTCTCCATCCACTCTACTTCCCGCAGGGCTGGCCTCACCAAAACCCTCCCACTCTTCACCACTTTTCCTCACTTCCCACCCACCTTTTTGCCCGCAGGCCCTGGGGCGCTTCAGGTCCCCGCTGTCCTGCACCTCAGCAGCCTCAGAAAAGGCACCTGGAACCCCGCCCACCCCGCCTCCCTCCACACCCAAGCCGCAGACTGCAACTGCCACAACCGCCGAATCAGCCGCCGCAGCGCCGCCTCCCCCGCCACCGCCGTCTCCGCTGACGCCGGAGCTGCCACGGCCGGATCCCGCAGGGTCAGACAGGCGCCCCGCAAGGCCTCCCACCCCCACTACTGCTTCTGCTGCTTCTGCTGCAGTCCATCTAGATCTAGATCCTGCCTCAAGCCCATAGTCCGACATCATGGCCGAGTCATGAATAAGAGGCAGGCACTCCTCCTCCCGCTGCAGCTTCTCCCGCTCCTGCTCCCGCTCTCGTCGCTGTTCCTGCTGCTGCTGAATCTCCTGCGCCAGCTGTTGTTGCCCCTGCTGTGGTTGCACTAGCTGCGGCATAGGCGGCATAGGCTGCAGCGGCGTAGGCGGCATAGGCTGCGGCGGCATCTGAGCCTGCTGCTCCTCCTCCTGCATCGGCGGCGGCAAAATCCACTCCTGCTCCTGCTGAACTGCCTGCTGCATTGGGCCCAGCTGCTGCCCCTGCTGATCCTGCTGTTGCACCGGCAGCGCCGGCAGCATCTTCGCCAGCTGCTGCATCATCAGCTGCTGCTGTTGCTGCGGCGGCGGCGGTAGCTGCTCCTGTTGCTCCTCGGCCGCAACTGTGCTGTCCTCCCCACCCTCTTCTTGCAGAACCAAGACCATCCCCACTTGGCCCTCCCCACTCGGGCCGACGCTGCGCGCTCTGATGCCGGGATCTAGATCTTGGGGCATGTCAAGATCTAGATCCAGATCCAGGTCGTGCTCCTCTAGGCCATCCACGCTTGAAGAGCGGCCACTGTCCACGGAGACCCCATCCTCAGATCGCGGATCCTCAACTGCGTCGTAGAAATCCAGATCCAGATCTAGATCGAAGGATGACCGGGCATGCCAAAGCTGCTCTGCTGCCGCCCTGACGTCTTCCGGCAGGGTGGAGGGAGGCAGGACCACCCTGCCGGCACCACGCCTGTCCGCGTCCAGGAGAGCCGTGATGACCTCGCTATCGTAAGGCACCTACAGATGAGCAGCAACGATTATATCCAGATCGAGTCTGGATCTAGATCAAGAAGAACTGCGATGAATTTGCTGTCTGCCAGCACCTGGGAAACCACTGCAACAATTCACTCCAGATCTAGATCCAGGAATGCCATGATGACTTGGCTGTCAGACAGCACCTGAGAAGAAAACAGCACTGGCATTATCAGCTTCCTCTTTTCTTCCCCCCAGAGGTGCTGTAGCTACACCCGGGTGGATAGGCGGCTGCCCCAGGGCCCTCACACCCGTAGCTCAGAAAACGACCCGGATGTTATCGCATGCCTCTTGGCGAGTCCTTCAACCCTTAGCCCTAACCCGAAAACCCTAATTATAAAGCCCTCGTGGATGGATGGTTGACCCAATGCCCTGGCACCTCCAGCTCAGAAATGACACAGATGTTAAGCGGTGCCTCTTGGCTAGTCCCTAAAGCCTTAGTCCTGAAGCCTTATCCCTAAATCCTTAGCCTTAAACCATCCACGCTAAACTCTCAGCCCTAGACCTTATCCCAAAAGCTTGTATGGTTGGACGGCTGACCCGGTGCCCTCGCACCTCTACGTTACAAAAGGATGCAGATATTATCCAATGCCTCTTGGATATTCCCATAACCCTTATACCCTTCACCCCAATCCCCAAGCCCTCGTGGATGGAGGGCTGACCCAGTGCCCTGCTGCCCTTGCACCTCTAGCTCAGAAAATGACGGATGTTATCCGATGCCTCTTGGGCAGTCCTGTAGCTCTTAGCCCTACACCCTAAACCCTTCGCCCTTTACCCCTAGCCTGAAGCCCTTAGCCCTGAACCCTTCGCACTAACCCCTTTGACCTAACCCCTTAGACCTTAACCCTTAGACCTGAACCCTCAGCCCTAAAACCTTAGCCCTAAAACCTTAGCCCCAAACCCTTAGCCTTAAACCCTTAGCATTAAACCCTCAGCCCCAATCCCTTAGCCCTAAACCTTAGCCCTAAAACCGTAGCCCCAAACCCTTCGCCGTAAAACCTTAGCCTTAAACCCTTCCCACTAAACCCTTAGCCCTACACCCTTAGCCCTTAAAAACTTAGCCTCACACCCTTCACCTTCAACCCTTGGCCCTACACCCTTAGCCCTAAACCCTTAGCCCTAAACCCTTAGCCCTAAAACCGCAGCCTTACAACCTTAGCCCCAAACATTTAGCCTTAAACCCTTACCCTGAAACCCTTAGCCCTAAACCTTACACCCTTAGCCCTAAAAACGTAGCCTCACACCCTTAACCTTAAACCCTTGGCCCTAATGCCTTAGCCCTACACCCTTAGCCCTAAAACCTCAGCTTTACAACCTTAGCCCCAAACCTTTAGCATTAAACCCTTAGCCTTAAACCCTTAGCCTTAAAACCTTAGCCTTAAACCCTAAGCCTTAAACCCTTAGCCCTAAACCCTTAGCCCCAAACCCTTAGCCTTAAACCCTTTGCCTTCCTGGATGGAAGGTTGATCAAGTGCCCTCTCACCTCCAGCTCAGAAAAGGGCACCGATCTTTTCCGATGCCTCTTGGCTATTCCCATAACTCGTAGCCTTAATCCTTCACACTTCACCCCAATCCCGAAGCCCTCATGAATAGACAGCTGATCCAGTAACCTGCGTGGACGGGTGACCCCGCACCTCAAGCTCCGAAAAGGATACTGATGTTATCCGATGCTTCTTGGCAGTCCCATCGTAGCGCTTGGTGATCAGAAGCAGCTCCGAATCCACCGGGGCGACCATCAGGCCCCCGGGTCGCAGCATCTTAATCCGTCAGGGGACAGGGTTCGAGTTAAGGGTTAAGGGGAATAGGTCTTAAATCTTAATATGGGGAAAAGGATGACAGGGTGGGGTGGGGTGGGGTGGGGTGGGGTGGGGGGATGAGGGTTGTGCAGGTCAGGACAACCATGAGGCCTCCAGGTAGCATCATCTGTGTGCAGGGTTCAGGGACTAGGGGATTTGGGGGAGTTCTGGCAGTTCAGGGATCAAACGAAGGTACTATTTTCTTGCTGATCAGAAGCAGCTCCGAATCCACCAGGGCTACCATGAGGCCTCCATGTCGCAGCATCTGGGGACGGGGTTTAGGGGAATGGGGGTTGGGCGATGAGGAGAGAGAGGGGAGGGGGGAGAGGTAGGTCCAGGAGAACCATCAGCCCCCCGGTTCACAGCATCTGGTTGACAGGGTTTTGGGGATTGGGGTAAGGGATAAGGAGAGAGAAAGGGTGAGGGAGGTCCAGGGTGACCATGAGGTCTCCAGGTAGCAGCATCTGGGGGCATGGTTTAGGGGAACGGGGATTCAAGGAAATGGAGGAAGAGAGGGAGACAGGGGGAGGGGGGGGAGGGGGGGGGGGAGGGGGGGGGGGGTTCAGGGCAACCATGAGGCCTCCAGGTAGCAGCATATAAATGTCAGTGATTGAGAGGGGTTCAAAAGAATAGGGTTTAGGGTGAAGGGTTTAAACCCTTAACCCTGAACACAAGGGATTGAGAGGGGGTCAAAATATGTACTCACCCTTGGTGATTAGAAGCAGCTCTGTATCCACCGGGAGGGGAGACAAAACGGAAGGGCATGGCGAAGCACCCTCCTCCTCCTTCTCATAGACCTCTACGGATTTCTACAGATCTCTGTGGATCTCTACGGATTTCTGACATCTCTGAAAATCTCTTCGTATTTCTACAAGATTGCTACAATCTCTGTGGATCTGGGTTTTGCCAAGGGGCACACATTTCAAACTTTGACAAATATCTCCTCAACAGGGCCCACCCATGTCACCCCACCCACCCACCCACCCACTTCATTCCACCTCAATCCACCCACCTCACCCCACCCACCCACCTCAATCCACCCACCTCAATCCACCCACCTCACCCCACTCACCTCATCCCACCCACCTCACCCCACCCACTCATGCTCACCCACATGGGGCTCCGTGTCTTCCCGACCTCTTTCCTTTCTTGGTGAGGTGCAAGCTTTCATCCTTCATGTCTGGGGGACCCACCTCCCTGATATGTGAAAATCCTGAATATCTCCCCCACCCTGCATACAAAATAAACCCTTAACCCGGACACATGAAAATCCTGAATATCTCCTCCTCAAAATAAATAAAATCGTAACCCTAAACCCGGACAGCTGGAAATCCTGAATTCCCCCCCCTTCAAAAGAAAAACATTGACTCTGAGAAGGCAAGCCAGTCAGTCCACACTTCCCCACCCACCCATTTTCACCCACCCTCAGTAGGCACGCCAGCCTGTCTGCGGGGCATGCCGCTCCTACGTACATCTTGTCGTACCGCTCCCTGTCCTCCTCCCGTGGGATGAACACGTTGTGCACCTCAAAGCTGAGGGTGCCGGCAATGGAGCCATACCTACAGGCAGCAGGTTGCACAGGTCTCAAGGTTTAAGGTATAGGGTACATGATCAACTTTGATTACACTCATGACACACTTATGACACACTTTGGACACATCCTGGATACATTTTGAATACACTTTGATGCACTATGGTCACACTATGGATACACTTTCCGATATTGCCTTCCATGACTGCATCTCATGGCTTCCCACACCTGAAAGCTTCAACCCCCCTGTTCAATCGTCACACAATTTGTTTTTATGAAGATTTCATGAAGATTTCCAACCGTCTAAGCATTTATACTATTTCCTTTCCTTGTAGAGTAAACAACAGGTTGTATGTTTTAAGCTAACATTCAGGGTTATGGGTTTCAGCTCACACTCTTTACCACTCTTTCTCCCATATCCCTGTGCCCATCTGCAGCGGCTTCCTCTCACACTTCCCCTCTCTCCTACTCTTTCCCTCTCCCACCCTTTGTTTGCCTCCTGCAGCTCCTTCATGTTGGCCTCACAAAGGGCGATGGCCATGGGCCGGATATCCATACTGGTTACGGAGCCGGACTTGCCCACCTGCATGCCAACAGGCCGTTTGGGAAGGAGCTGGGGTCAAAATTATATGCAAGCTAGTAAAAATGGCAGGCCCAGAAGTTCGTACTGGTTCCGGAGCCAGACTAGCCCACCTGCTTGTCCACATGCCGTTTGGGGAGGAACTAAAATTCCAAACAATTATGAAGCTCATAGAAAATGGCAGGGCCGGATGTGCATACCTGTTACGCAGGCAGACTTTTCCACCTGGACAGCAACATGTCATTAGAGGGTTAATATAATCGTTAATAACCTCATTAATAAAAAAACTGCAAGCGAATCCAGAAATGCAGGGACGGTGGTGGAGGCTACTTACAAAGCCGGGCTTGCCCACCTGTGCAGCAACACGTTGTTTGGGGAGGAACTTCATTCAAAACAAAATTCTAACGAACGGAAATGCTAAATGCTAAAATACGCAATGCCAAATGCTAAAAATGCTAAAAAGCTGAAAAACTGAAAAGCTGAAAAGCTGAAAAGCTAAAATGCAAATATGCATAAAGGGCTAAAATGCTAAAATGCTAAAATGCAAAAATGCAAAAAATGCAAAAAATGCAAAAAATGCAAAAATGCTAATATGCTTAAATGCTAAAATGCTAAAATGCTAACAGGCAAAAAGCGAACCAAAACAGCAGACCCAGATGCCCATACTCCATAATGGCGACAGAGCCGGGCTTGCCCGCCTGCGTGTCAACATTCCATTTGATAGGAACTTAAATTACAAAAAATAAGTCAGGGCCATTCATTGAGGCTAATTACAGAGGACATGGGTTCACCTGGGCAGCGACAGGCCGCCTGGGAAGAGAAACGTGAATCAAAACAAAATGCAAGCTAACGACAAAAGGCAGGGCCAGATGCCCGAGCCGGTAACAGAATCATACTTGTTTGCCCTGGGAAAGGAGAGGGGGGGGGCATGACGGAAAGGAAACATGTCTCACACAACATCAATGCACCGGGTAGGCTATTCCAATAATGCACAGCTGGATGTCCAATTTGGTGAAGGAGCCTTTCCTGCCCACCTGCAAAAGGAGAGGCCATTCCCCTCTCCCCCCTCTGTGTGTGGGGGGAGAGGGGAATGGGGGAAGCAAATCAAGAAAAACGTGGTTCAGCGGAGAGCTGCTGTGTCGGATGTTTATCATCATGCTGAAGGAGCGGTACAGAGAAAGGAAGAAAGATAACTACGCCCCCTAGGGGCGTGCGGGTTAAGGGAACAGCGCAGCTCGGGGCCGAAGGCACATCCGCACCGTTACCGTAAGAGCGGTACAGTGCACAGGGAGACCTATGCCTCTTCCCCTTCCTCCATATCACTACGTACGCCGCACAAGCTGCCCTCTTCCACTCCATGCACCTCACATTCCTTCAAATTTCCTTATAAACCCTCATGCCTGTTCCTCTTCTCTCCTCTCCCCCCTCTTCATCTCACAATGAGTGCCACACATGCTGCACCTCTCCCCCCCTGCCCTGCACCTCCATTTCGTCCACATGTCCTTCTCACTCCAACTTATTATCCCGACCCTGCCCTCTTCCACCCTCCCTCTCCTCCATCCCACAGTGTGCGCCGCACACGCTGCCGCCCCCTCCTGAACCTCACATTCCTCCGCATGCTCCACCCACTCCTCATAATTATCCCACCCCTCCCCTCTTCCCCCTCCTCCATTTCACAATGTACGCCGCACAAGCTACCTCCATCACCCTGTCTGCACATCACAGTCTTCCACATGCTCTTCCCACTCCTCATAATTTCCCTTCCCCCCTCCCCTCTCCTCCCTTCTTCCCACTCCTCATAATCTCCCCTCTCCTCAACTCATCCCTCCCTCTCCTTCATCTCACAATGTACGCCCCACATGCTGCAGCCCCCCTACTCTCCCTTTACCTCACATTCATCCAAATGCGCTTCCCACTCCTCATAATCTCCCCTCTCCTCCCCTTCCCCCTCCCACTCCTTCATCTCTTAATGTACGCCCCACATGCTGCAGCCCCCCTACTCTCCCTTTACCTCACATTCATCCACATGCGCTTCCCACTCCTAATAATCTCCCCTCTCCTCCCCTCCCCCCTCCCTCTCCTTCATCTCTCAATGTACGCCGCACATGCTGCAGCCCCCCTACTCTCCCTTTACCTCACATACATCCAAATGCGCTTCCCACTCCTCATTATCTCCCCTCTCCTCCCCTCCCCCCTCCCTCTCCTTCATCTCTAAATGTACGCCGCACATGCTGCAGCCCCCCTACTCTCCCTTTACCTCACATTCATCCACATGCGCTTCCCACTCCTCATAATCTCCCCTCTCCTCCCCTTCCCCCTCCCTCTCCTTCATCTTACAATGTACGCCGCACATGCTGCAGCCCCCCTACTCTCCCTTAACCTCACATTCATCCACATGCGCTTCCCACTCCTAATAATCTCCCCTCTCCTCCACTCATCCCTCCCACTCCTTCATCTCTCAATGTACGCCGCACATGCTGCAGCCCCCCTACTCTCCCTTCACCTCACATACATCCAAATGCGCTTCCAACTCCTCATAATCTCCCCTCTCCTCCCCTTCCCCCTCCCTCTCCTTCATCTTACAATGTACGCCGCACATGCTGCTACAAGGCCACAGCCGGATCCAACGTCCAAAAAGCTGAGAAGGAGGGGGGTTGGAGAGGGGAGCAGGCATGAGTTTAGGGGTTTAGGATGGTAACAGGGAGGAGGAGGCAAGCATGGAATGTTGGGAAAGGATTCTTAACATGCTACTACAAAGGCGCGGCCGGATCCAACATCTACGAAGCTGAGAAAGAGGGGGGGGAGAGGGGGGCAAGCATGGGTTTAGGGATTTGGGTCCGGGGTTAATTATAAAGCATGGTAACAGGGGGGAGGAGGCAAGCCTGGAATGTTGGGTAACGGTTTGTGAACATGCAGCCCTCCGTAGGGGAGGGTCTGGAAATTATTTTTGTATTAATATTAAGTTTCCTTAGTCCACCCCCAAAGGTGTAACATATTCCTTGATTCCTTTATGTTATGTTTCTGGACCCCGTTTATGTTTCCCGTCCCACACCTGTCCCCACTCTTGACGTCCAGAACATCCAACGACACTGCGTGGATGTGTGGGGCGCTGATGTTGAACCCCATCTCAAGGATCCTGCGATGACAAGAAATTCAAATTCAAATCCAGCCAACCAACAAAACGGTGTGGATTTGTGGGGCACTGATGTTAAACCCCATCTCAAAGATCCTGCAGTGATGAAATAATTCAAATTCAAATTCAACCAACCAACCAACAAAACTGCATGGATTTGTGGGGCGCTGATGTTGAAACCCATCTCAAGGATCCTGCGGTTACACTAAATTCATTTTAAATTCAAATCCAACCAACCAACAAGACTGCCATGCCCCCTTCCAACGCACCTCATGGGCGAGTCCAAGTGCGCCTGGTTACGGTACGCTTCCGGTACAAACAAGGCCCTGGGGCAGGCCAGCATGGCTTGGTAAACGGCAGGGCTGCGTGGGGGGGGCAGGGCAGCCAGGTGTCATTCTGTTCATGCCAATCCCTCGAGTAGGGCTAAGTGGGGGGAAAGGGCAGCCGGGAGCGTGGGGTGATTATATACCACCTATCGTTTATTGATTGACAAACATAAGTCTGAGGACAACAGAGCGCAGGATTGCTTGCTTAACAGCCATCCCGTTTGCAATCAGCCCTCTAGCGGGTAATGGCCCAGAGGGTCAAAGAGATCCGGGGCTGGGGCCGGTCAGACCACCTACAAACAGAAAGAAAGAAAGCTACGCCCCGTCGGGGGCATGCGAGTTAAGGAAACAGCGCAGCCTGGGCGTTACCTACAAACATTTGTGTTGACAAACGTCAGTTGGCGGAAAGCAAGAGGGGAGGATGGCTGTTAGACAGCCATTCCACTCAGAACCAGCTTCTTAGCAGAGCCAAGCATGGTAGCTCCGGCTCCACCAGTGCCGTGTCAGGCCGTATCGTGCCTCTTTTGCTAGTGCAATTCAGCCTGGACTGCGCCGTATTGCGCCGTATCGTGCTGCCATGGTTCAGCCAAGTGTGGGGAAAAGGGCTGGTGCATGGGCTGGTTAAACAAACTGGATGTTTAATTGACACATACACGTCAGTTTGCCGACAACAAGAGGGGAGAGTGGATGGCTGCTGAAGAGCATTATGTTCACACTATTCACACTAGCCCTCTAACAGGGCCACCTGGAGAGAAACAATAGCTGGTTGCGTGGGCCGGTGAACCCTTGACCTTAAACCCTAAACAGCTGGTTGCGTGGGCCGGTACACCCTTGACATTTTACCCTAAACAGCTGGTTGCAAGGGCCGGTGAACCCAGTACTTTAGACCCTAAACCCCACACAGCTGGTTGCGTGGGTCGGTGAAACCAAATTTAAATGTTTAATGCACGCGTGTCAGTTTGCCCAAAACAGGAGAAGATGGATGCTAGAGATTTATTATGTTCATGCCAGCTCTCTAGCAGAGCTACGATGGGGGGAACTGCGCGTATTTTGCTGTTTTCTGCTACCTTGGTAGAACCATCTGACTTAACCTTTGCTGTATCCTGTTGTAGCGTTCCATCTTGATCTTGGCAGGCAAAAAAACGAAATTTGAAATCTGGGGGACATCTCGGAATTCTAAGAATATTCTGATACCCCCTTGGTGAGGGTGCCACGAGTGCATGTCCTCATTTTGGTCCACATCTTGGTTTTCTGCAGGAATCTTGCAACTTCAGGAAGATTCAGGTACCCACTTGGTGATAGCACCGCTAGAACGCAGGGACTTTGCAAGGTCCTCGTTGTTGTTGTGGCGGGGTCGCCGGAACAGATTGCCATGCTCGTGCATTTGAGCGACCACTGCGCAAGGGACAGGGCGGGAAGGGAAGGGAAGGGAGGCCACGGTAAGGAGACAGGGGGGAGGAAAGGGCAGGGTATGTAAGGTAGTGGGGAGGCAGGGAGGTTGAGGATATATAAATGGTGGAGAGGGTAGGGAAGGTTTGTAGGGCAAGGTGTTGGGGAGAGACTTCCAATCCTAATAGTTGCTGTGGCGAGGGCGCTATAACTGATTGCGGTGCTCGTGCATTTGAGCCACGATTGCGCAAGGGGCAGTGCAGAGTGTTGGGGTTAGGGTTTCAAATCCTTGTCCACTGTTATCCAGTGTTCCTCTTTTCATGACTCAGCTACATGTCAGCTACACTCTGGACCCTGGCCGGAGACCCCATTTGTGGCGAGCATTGCGGATTAGGCCATCAGTTGCAGGCCTGACCAGATATGGTCCTACTTAAGCTTTTGACGGCCGGTTTCCTCCTCAACGTGCAGTCGTACACGAATGCAGTTCATGGCACGTGCAAGGGTAAGGCTGGGTGGTGTTATGGACGTGTCATCCTCTTTCAGTCCACCATTGTATCCTTGTCTACAAACCTGAAGGGGCTGACCCAGGAAGTGGGATGAGGGTTGAAACCTTCCACTGCCAGCAACCTCCACCTTGAGCTCAAGCAAGATTCAGCTACGATTCAGCTACATCACAGCCTATGTCCGCCGTGGCATCTGAAGCATCAGGCTTGGTCTCTAAACACATGCGAAATGCTGCATCCGATGAAGAGCAACCTTGCATTTGCTTAACGCCAGCAGGGCAAGAGATCAAGCAACGTAATTTAAAATCTCCTACGACACAAAGTGCCGTGTAAATAATACAATAAATCCCGCGATTGATGGGATCAGGATATCTGCGTGTGTACGGCCTCTTTCCGAAAGCTGCGCATTGCGCACACATTTTGGCTGTTGGTGGACAATGAAGTGCACACAATTGCATGCTGCATCCTCCTGAGATCAGCATCATCGAGCCGAGACATACAGGCCATGTGCCTGTCTGCAAAAAGCCCTAGTCTTGAGCTGCTATTGCCAGCTGGGAGCCCTTCCCCTTCAATTGAAAGCAAGAATCATGTGAGATACGCAGTTCTTCGATTCGAGAATCCGCCTCAGACTCGCACCGTATTGTCGAATCCTAGCAGCCCGACCAGCCTCCTCGGTCATTGCTCGAATCCTGTTGGGGCCATCATCATCCTCGCCTATCTCCCTTCGGCGCATTTCACGCAGCACATTAATCAGTTCATGACTGATAACTGGGTTTTCCACTTGGCGCTCCACTGTCGCCATGCGTGCTGCTGCAACAGGTGGATTTCCACCGTGTCGCACCGCCCTGGTATAGCAGTTTCCTATTTTCCGTTCTTTCTTTGAACACGTCTATCGCAACAGCAATCGTCTCAAATTGCCTTGCCGTATGATGGGAGCTGGTGCGCAATCTTGATGGGACCGACGTATTGGGTTAGATGGTGATTCGTCCCAGGGGGCGGGTAGGGGACCCATATGGTGGATGTGTAAACCTGTACGGGGTGTCAAGCGGTATGTTGCTCGGTGTGAATTCCCCAACCTTTCCACACCTCAGCATTTTGGGAACCTGACATCCGACAAGGACAACCCGTATCGATTGTGTGGTGGGGTGTGGACCCAAAAGTTCGGACTGCATGGTTTCGGACCACATCCCCTAACGACAACACACTCACTCGCCCAAAGGCTCACATTGCAACTCTGCATCCATAACCTCCATTACACAATGCATCTTGCAAACGCCAGCTCCCGCATGCATACAGCTGCCGTAAGGGGCCGAGGCGTCCGGGCGCAGTATGCCGCCGCACCGGCACCGGCCCGCATGTCACAGAGGCACGCGCAACGAAGCCAGCGGTGTATCATCGTGCGCGTGGCAGACGTGAGTAAATGGATAGCAATTAGCTGTTTACTCCACATGCGCCATGCAGACGGCTGGCTGGTCAGATCCCAACTCGATGGACATTCCCCCCTGTCACGGATACCCCCACGGCGACAGTAGATGCATCATCCCTGGCCGTGCGTTCAATTTACACATGGGGGCTATTGCGCGCTGTTGGCATTTTGTCTTCCCTGCAGCTACTGCGCTGGTTCCCTTCACTGCCCGGTTGGTCTGAGCCGTGTCTGGGCTCCTCCGCCTGTGGTCACGGGCAGCTCCGAGGGGGCCTTCTAGACGCTTCGCCCCCCTGCTTTGATCTGCAATGCCGACTTAGCGATAGTAATCGTTTCGTGCAGCAATCCACAATTGCCCCTTGACACCAGCATTGACAGATCTGCGCCCCAGCTGCGCGTGCTGCTGCTCTGGGAAAGCCAAAACAGGAGGGCTGGCCTCCGTTTCGCAAGCATTGCCTCCATCACTTCCGCCGCGTCTTGCAGGGTGCCGCTGCCGCTAACGCCACCGCTGAAACCACAGCTGAGACGCAAGAAGAGCAGGAGCCCATGTTCGATACCGAAGTTTCGCAGCCCACGGCCGACGAAGACGCTGAGTGAGTCGTCCACAGCCCCCGCAACCACTCCGTAGCAGCAGCCGTCACATAACCCTTATTGGGAGCAAATTCCTCTCGTCCTCAGTTCATGCAGCAGTGTACACCGAGCCAATGAAATCCTGAAGACCCCCACTGGCCTGTTGGTACTTAGCCATAACAGGCTGACGGCCCTAGCAACAGCATCCTGAACCAGGAAGGCAGGAGCCCCTTGACGGCTGAGACATATCTGAATTGATCAGTCTCCACCTGCATTCAGATGCGCTGGCTGGTCGGAATATTAGCGGTTACGATGTGACAGCTCTAATGCAAGGACTGAAACACCGGTTTGTTTTTTGTGTGAGGGCCGTGCATTGCGAACGGGAGAACCTGTGACGTTACCGAACAGGAATTCAACCCACCGGTACCAGAAGATTGACTGAAGAGAATCCTTTCGGAGTACTTAACCCAGCAGTACACGTCCCTTTTCCCAACCCTCAAGTGTTTGCCTCCCCAGGGCCCCACACACCAGCCACGGCAACTGCCGCAGCATCAGCAACTGCATTAATGACCTGGTCAGAGTGCTCGTGAGAAGATACCTGCCTCTTCCCCACTCCCTAACCAGCATTCCTTCACCCTCCCTTCCCCTGCCCACCAGCAGCAGCGGCAGTGGCAGTGGTAGCAGCAACACCAGCGATGTGGAGGTTGAGCAGCTGGTCGGCACGCCTATGGAGCGCGCCCGGCTAGCCCTGGACGCCGATCAACTGGACCGTGACGCCCTGGTGCGCAACACTGGATCAGGGTCTCGGGTGTTCAAAACTGTTTTAGGTTTCAGTTGTTACCACCTTTGACACAGCATTGGATCAGGGCCGCTGATGTTCCAGACCAGTCAGGTTCAAGGTAGACTGTCCCTGATGCGCATCGCCAGATTAGAGTTTAACACACCATTGGATCAGGGTGCAGGGCCGCTGATGTCCCAGACCAGTCAGGTTTAAGGTAGACTGTCCCTGATGCGCAACGCCAGATTAGGGTTTAACGCACCAATGCATTAGGGTTTAGGGGTGAGGTCAAGTTTTGGGTTGAACCAGGCTGGCTTCATGAGAACCTGCCCTATACAGCCCATTGGGCGCCTCAGGCCAGGCATAGAGTAACAAACTGTTCTTCCCCTCCTCATCCCGAGGGCAATGCCATACCACCGTGGTAGCGTTTCGGGGGGAGGTTGAGGGTTTATGGGTTGAATCAGGTTAACTATGAAAGCCCTAGACATGGTTTGACCTTCAAGAACCTTAAGCCTGGGTTTAGAGGCGGGGTTTTTATCTTCACCACCCCCCTGCCCCTCCTTTGTACCCCCAGGGCAATGCCATGCTGGACCTGGAAGAAGAGATGATGCGGCTGAGTGATGCAGCTGCCGCGGCGGAGGCACGGGCGTTCACCCTCGAAAGCACCGTGGCAACAGCCAAAGACCAGCTGCTGCGGCTCAATGCTGATTTCGACAATTTCAGGAGAAGGACGGTGAGATGGGGACGGTGATTGGGAGGGGATGGGGAAGTGAACTAGGACGGCTCAGGTATGATTATGGGCTGCTGTTGGATGTAGACTTAAATGATTTTAGGAGATGGTGAGCCGAGACCGGGGGGGTGGGAGCCTGGGAGGGAGGAGGAAGTAGAGCTAGTGGAGGTGAGATAACGGTGTGAGGAAAATATGATGTTTGAATATCAGTTGTTAAGGAGAGGGAGTCTGGAAGATAAACTGTATATGCCATGGATAGCTCGGGAGGGGTAGAATGGTTTGGGAGCTGGGAGGGCTGGGAGGTGCCAGGAAGGAAGAGCGAGTGAGGTGAAGTAGTCATGTACGGGAGTTTAGGCCGAGGCGCCATACTGACATGGTGATGAGAGAGGAGGAGAGAGCTAACAATATTTCGAGGGCGTGTCTCCAGGATAGACAGCCGAGGCTGTTTGCTGGGATAATGGAAAATAGTTATGGAGAGCGCCAGGATAAATGTGTGTCCAGGAGAGCCATCTAATTATCGTGGTATGGCTAGGGAGCTCCCAGCTCGCCCCTTGACCATCCACCCGACACACACTTGGCTTATTTGAAGAGCTGATTTGAAGGGCAGTACGTGACTGAAAGTTAAGCTAGTTGAAGGGCAGGGGTCATCTGGATTCGGAGCAGTGCCTTGAGCCTCAGCTGAAACCTTGACCCCTATATCGGCCTTGAAAGGCCTTGTGAACAGCCTTGTGAACGGCCCCATCCAGCGAGCGCTGCCTCCGCTCCCAGCATCTTAACCCCCATTCTAGTAGGAAACTTCTCTCTAAACCCCGTCCTGGTCCCAAACCTCTTTTGCCTTCCCAAAACCTTTCCCCCGTAACAGCATTCTCGCCCTGTCCTTAACCCTGAACCCTAAACCAATCACAGCACCCTCACCCTGACCTTAACCCTGAACCCTAAAACATTCACAGCACCCTCACCCTGACCTCAACCCTGAACCCCTAGAACATTCACAGCACCCTCACCCTGACCTCAACCCTGAACCCCGAAAACATTCACAGCACCCTCACCCTGACCTTAACCCTTCAAAATTCACAGCACCCTCACCCTCACCTCAACCTTGAAGCCTAAAACATTCACAGCACCCTCACCCTAGTCTTTAACCCTGAACCCTCAAAACATTCACAGCACCCTCACCCTAGTCCTTAACCCTGAACCCTTAAACATTCACAGCACCCTGACCTCAACCCTGAACCCTAAAACATTCACAGCACCTTCACCCGAGTCCTTCACCCTCATCTTCCCATCTCCATTACTGTACGTAGAAATCTTGCTGTGGTTTAGGATTAAGGGTCCCTGTCCCGTCCTATAACCTGAACTTAAAACCCTTATCTCCCCATCTCCTCGCGCAGCGTACGGAGAAGGATCAGCTGGCCGTTACCATTCGGGGCGATGTGGTGACTAGCCTTCTACCTGTTGTAGACAACTTCGAGCTAGCTAGGACGCAAGTCAAGGCAGAGACCGAGGCAGAGCTCAAGATCAACAACTCGTACCAGGTTTGAGTTGTCCAGGCGTCTGTCACTGTGTTGCCTTCAATCTTTGGCCTGCTGCCAGCCTGTCTTGAGTTTCTGCATGGCCTCAGCGCGGAGATGTTGGCGACGTGGGACTCCCCTGTGTAGGTCATTGGCAACCTAAGCCCTCAATCCATCGATGACCGCAGAGCCTGTACAAAAAGTTTGTTGACTTCCCGCGCGACCTGGGTGTGGAGATTGTAGCCACGGTTGCCTCCCTACCTGAACCCTTAAGCAGACAACCTGAACCCTGAACCCTTTGCAGAGCCTGTACAAACAGTTTGTTGACTTCCTGCGCGGCCTGGGCGTGGAGACGGTAGCCACGGTCGGGGAGCCCTTTGACCCGAACTTCCACGAGGCGATCGCCAAGGAGCCCAACAGTGATGTGCCCGACAACACGGTCCTGATGGAGTTCAGGAAGGGCTTCAGGATTGGAGACAAGCTGCTCAGGCCGGCGATGGTCAAGGTGCGGTTAAGATATGTCCTGAACCCTAAATCCCTTAACCTTAACCCTCGAAGTAGGTGATGGTTAAGGTGCGGAAGTGCCTTAAACCCTTAACCCTCAATGCTAGCCTCATGCAAACCAAACTACCCTGCCCACGCTATCATATTAGCACTGTGCATGTTGATTGTGAGGATCGCACTGTGATGTTCTTACACCCTTATCTACCTCGAACTGCGGTTATGAGATGAAACAACGTAACCTGAGTGCTGTATGTCTTAACACGGGCCATGCCAGCCTCATCAATACCTCAATGACCATGACCATGCTTTCATTCACACATCCTGCATGTTGATCGCAAGGATTTTGCCCTGACGTAATCCAACCCTTAGCTTCCTCGAACTGCGCTTGTCATATGAATCATTGTGAGCCGAGTTGTGTGTTTTTTGGCTCGGACCATGCTAGCCTCACGAACACCTAAACAAGCATGCATGTGGATTGACCCTGCAAGTTGCTTGTGAGGATGGCACTGTGATGTTTTTACACCCTTATCTACCTCGAACTGCGGTTGTGAGATGAAATCAACGTAACCTGAGTGCCGACTTCCTTGAAACTGGTCCCACAAACCTTGTTAAGAAACATACCCCATCGGAATTATGTTCATGCTATCGGCAGCGTCTAGGGTGTCGGAAAAAATGTGTGTCATCTCGAGCCTAGGAGCTGTGGCCTTCTATTTGAGCCACGGCTACTTCCTAATTTTTAATTTGAATTTTGTAGGATCCCCTAGTGGGGGACAGGCTAAGATGGACTATGAAGCACTGGCTGTGGTGTGGCCCCCTCCATGGGCTGTGTGGCCCAAGTGTGGCCCCCGCTCCAGGCTTTCGTCGAGTCACCCTTTTGCATGTTCATCCTAAAACCTGTCGCTGTGTGTTGCCCTCCTCCCCGCTCCCTCCTGCCAACCACCCATACGGCACCTCCCGCCTTGTTACTATGTACGCCCGCCCTGTGCATGGCGCCTGGAATTGAGCTTAGTCCTTCCTTACCAGGCCAGCCGAGCGTCCCCCCTCCATGCACTTTTCATAACATACTTTACATGCTGATCCCCGGCATCCCCCCGACACCGTTCCAAACATGCTGGTCTACTGTCATCCCCCCAACACCGTTCTTAACTTGCTGACCCCCACGTCATTTCCCCGACACCGTTCTTAACTTGCTGACACCCCATCGTCCCCCCCCTGACATCACAAGGTATCTGAGGGAGACGTTGCGCCCAAGGCCTCCACCACATCAGAGACCACAGCAGACACGATCACCTCATCTACGGAGGAGCTGTCCCCTGAGGAATAGACAGCTGCAGCTGACGGGTTGTGGAGCGCCGCGGCCATGTCACATCGAAGGCCACCAGCTCTTATTTTTTCCAAACGGGCATATGCCATGGTGGCGCGATTTGGCAAGAGACAGCTCAATACGGCATAGACATAGCCGTAGATGATACCAGTGGGCCTGCAGACCGGGCTGCATGGGCCTCGGTTGAGACGAGTTTTATGTCCTCTCTCTTTTAGGAGGGGAGGAGGTTTGACCGGTGGAGGGGAGGAGGTATGACTGGTTGACGATTGGAGCGACTGTCCAGCAAGCCAGGCCCTGCTGCCTCTGCTGGCGCCCTCAGTCCTGGCAGATGCCCGCGGAATGAATGTGTAACAGCCGAAAGTGCAGGAGAGGAAGGGGTTGGGGGGGCAGCGCACCTATGCCCGCCAGCGTGCCCAAAACAGATATAAACTCAAACGTGGAGATGTGAATTGGTATGAGAGTATGAACTGGAGCTTAAGGCTGTTTTGTTGGTGTTGACCCTTCCTTGTGATGGTCTGTATCGGATGCCGGGTCGGGGGTTTGTTGTTGTCTTAATTCAATTATGTTATGCGACCGGACATCTGGTGTCCGGATACGGGGGGGTCTGCTTTGAGGACGTATCCATGTGGTATTCTTGCGGGCCTCAGCTGCCTGCGTTGACCACCTTTTGCGTGACGTTGTTTCGACTGAAATGTTGTTTTGCCTGGGATGGTCGATAAGGCAAGAGGACAGTTGTTAAGCTGGGTAGGAGAGGGATGTGATCCAGATTGTGGCCAAGCATGACTAATTGGCAAACAAGGAGTTCAATACGGTAGGTTTTTCTGCGCAAAACCACCCTCAATACATACGTAACACCTCTGGGCCATGCTGACATTAAGCTCGGCCACGTCGGCAAGCGAAAAGTCATTCGGGAAAGTCAATGGAGAAGTCACAAGGAAGGAAGGATTCAAGGAAAGAAAGGATAGCAAACTCACCCACCAAACAACGAGAATACAAACGCTACAAGAACAGAAAACCTCCCTCAATGCTTCCCACACCCGCATGCAAGATCAGAACAAAGAGTCCTTTCCACAAGACGCCCACCACATCGGAAATCTCCCAAGTCGATGCCATAACGTCATTGGAGCATGCTGCAAACGCTCGGCCACTTGGTCACACTCTTAGAACAAATAAAACAAACCTTAAATGATTTTGTATGCCAGTTAACTTGGTGACGGCCTTGCGGCCTGCCATTTGGCATGTTGCCTATTGAACACTGGGATGAGTGACATGGGACATGTTTTTTCAGAAAAGACACAATACCTAAAACCAATTCCACCTTAGTTGCCAATGAACTAAATGTGCAAGCAAGCTTTCTCTCTAAGGAACTGGGTGCCGAACTGCCGATCGGGCAAATAGCTCATGCCTCTGTTGTCGCGGCACAGGGGTGCACACTCAGGAATAGGTGCACCAAGCAAAAAGAACACAAGACATAAACAAGTACTAATAAACTCTTACAGAGGTTATAGTAGGAGCTTCTCGATCCACTGCTGTAACTCAGTGAAATCAGCTCGATATCAGGTGATAGCTCTTGCTACTTCACCTGGACTTCTTCGATACTGTTGACAAGATCTCGTAAAGCCTCGACTCTTGAGGTACTTATAGGTTTCCTGGGACGACCTTGGGCGAATGTGGCCGTTGATCTGTTGTGGTGAGTCGCTTGCTTGGCGACTTCTGGTGATTGAAGATATCTCTGATGAATCAGATGGTCGACTTGGAGCCAAAGGAAAGGCTGTAGGTTGGAGATGTGATGGTGGGTTGGTGGTAATATCCAGCTGTAAGGCTGGAGATATGCCTTGTTAAGAGGCAGGAATAACTCTAATTGCTGCAGATAGTCGACTGTTGGCCTAGATGCACTGCCAGCTTCGTATTAGGAGACTTGTTGATGCTTATAGGGTCGCTGTTGGCCTAGCTGCTCTGCCAGTTTCCCCTTAGTAAGACTTTGGTTGACGATTAACTTGCAGATCGATAATCAGGGACAATAGCTGGAAACGTTAAGAGTCTATTGAAGGCCGTGAGATCAAGTAAGAAAGAAAAAGTAAAGGACCCAGTTCGGGATCCTCTAAGACGGCAACCACACTTGTTCAGGTTCACACATAACTTCCAACCGAAAAAGCAGTTGGCGCAGTCAAACGCACGGTGCAGTCATACGTCGTGACAGCTGTCGCGGCACATGGGTGCACCCTAAGGAATAGGTGCACCAAGCAAAAAGAACACAAGACATTCCCCCCCCAGAGCGAAAAACACTGGAGGCGGTAATGAACAAGCACGACAGCGTTTTAAGAACTGCGTCTTGTTATCATACTTCCCACCCCTGGGCCCTGCCCAGAGTCCATGGGGCACAAGTACCGGTAGGAAAAATAACCTCCGATATAATGCGTACGTTAGCTGTGACTTTTACGCATTACCGTAACTCGCCACAGTCGCTTTAAGGGACCCTCTTCAAGCTGAAGAGCCCAGTTCACGTCACCATCGGTACTGTTCACCTTCCCCCAGGGCCCAATCGACCCCAAGTCCAGAAGACTACATCAGCCCTGCTCTAGTGCAATTGGTTTCCCAATCCACACCATCTCAAACTTCCCGATCACCTAACTAACACCTGATCGAGGATGCCTACAGGCTCGCGCCAGACATATGAGAATGCCACCTCACGGTAGACACCTCCTAAACCCTAAAAGTGCGTATTATGCACAACAACCTTTCCCCCCCCAGATATTGAAAACTGCACACAATTTTTGTTTTGTTTTGTTTGAAATCAAGTAATCATCCTAAATATCAGTTTTGAGCAAATATATAATAGTCTATAACGTAAGACAAATGTTCACAGTCATCCAGTTCCACTTTAGCTCACAAGTCTCAGCACCAGCAAATTCAAATCCTATTTCCCAGAGCCCCCCCCAGATCCAGTGAAAATTCCGCTCAGATACACAGTCAATTGTCAAAGCAAACGAAGGAAACTCAGTTATATTCTGTCACAAGAAAGCAGTACGCTAATGTATCAACGGATGAACGTGTGCATTGGTGGGATCATCCGAGCACGGATAGCTGCCGATGCAAACACAAGGATCCATACTTTATTGCTACAGCAACCGTGAATGGACCGGTTAACTCCCAGACCTGCTGTGAAGCTGACAGACTGCAAAATGACAAGCCGCCTTTCTCTCCGTAGTTGGGACAGCCACTCAAATCTTGCAGGATGGCACTTAAGGAAATCTTGAGTGACTAGGCAACAGGCTACATGACGCGCGTACTTGACCGCAAGAGCACAGGAGATATCAGCGTATTCAGCCGGAGGGTTCGTGATAAGAACGTGCAGCCCATGCTGTCGCAGCAGAAACTCGTAGGTGGAGGGTTGCAGCGGATCAGCACAGTAGTCTGCAGGGACGTTGACACCGATGCCCGAATTGGTAAGAACATGGAGGGATCGAGGGTAAGGGTAAAGCTGGCTGTTCTGCAGAAGCCCGGTGGCTTGCCCATTATCCTTGAACAGCAAAAGAATGCTGGGGGTTAGGGATAGGTCAAGGCAGTCCAGCAGGGTGTTGCAGTCGCTGTCTTCAATGGTGAGAGGTGAAGGAGGGTAGAGTTGGTACGACCATCCTCCCGGCACCCTGTTGCCCAAGTAGACCGCAGCCTCATCGCGCTCTCGCCACACTCCAGGCATTAAGGACTTCAGAGCATCCACCGCATCTTCGCGGACACCCCAGTTGATGAAATCTGGGGGCACCCAAGGATGAGTGACATGGCTTTCGAACCTCTTGTTGGGGACGCGGATTCTCACGGATGCACGGGTAGGGCGCTGATCATCAGGTTGCACCTCCTCAGCGATTTCCTCCTTGCTGACAACTGCGCCGTTCCCGACAAGCTCAATCGCATTGCTTCCGGCACCGCCTGCGGCGGTCCCGGCAAGACAAGCTGCGTCATCTTCCTTGTCTTCAGCGGGTCCTTCTCTTTCATCCTCAACAAGGCCACCGCCATTGGCGGCTCCCATCACCCTTCCTGCCTTCTTTTGCTTAGCAGGTCGCAGCTGGTAACCTGTCACTGCAACGGCTGGTTCCTCCAGTTCCGCCGCAATATCACGTCGTGCAGCACCAGTAGCGTCAGCTCCAGCAGTCCTACATTGCTCACAAATCCAGTAACCAGCAGGGACAGTAGTAAGCCGTGGTACCAAACAATACGTGTGAGTGCCTCGACCACAACTGCCACACAGAATCATTTTCTTAGCATTATCAGGCAGCAGACATCTCTGGCAAGGGAAGTCTGGTGCTGGCTTTTGCCATCTTTTGGATGGGGGTAAGAGTCCCTCTATGGGCAGATGACATGGTGCGCAGTTAATAGCGTTCTCAGCCACAATTACCCCATTGCGACCAACCAGGATAATGACTCCACTTGGCCGTACATTAAACACCCGAAGCACGTAAGGTCTTGCAGTGGAGTGCAGCCGGTTCTCATCCCGCACATACACAAACTGCCCCTCAGTATACTTAGCTATTGATGGGAGGTAACCTCCACTACGAAGCCTTGCGTAACGCAGAGTATCTCGCTGTTGAGCAACCAGAAGATTCTGGCCGACCATTACGCAGTTCTTGGCTAACAATTCAGAACGGGACAGTACAAGTTCAGCAGCAGTATCCACATCCATGTAATCCACCGTCTGATCCCCATTCAACCTTACCATGATAGCGGGAGGGATGATTGGTTCACAGGAAAACAGCAGCTGGTAGGGACTCATCAAGGTGCTGGCATGCTTTGTGACTCGGTACCCTAGTGCTATCCAGGGTAAATACATGTCCCATTCTCGAGGCTCTCTTGAAACGTGCAAGTGCCTTGATAATGCAGTTTTTACTGTCTTCACCAGCCTTTCCGATTGCCCATTGGCTTGGGGATGGAAAGAACTGGTGACTCTATGATCAATGATGGCACGGACAAGCAGCGAGTCCATTTCACCTTGAAACTCCCCACCACCGTCTGTGACTACTTCAGCGCATGCCCCAAATCGTGCCAATATGCCGTGCAGGAAATGGTAAGCTACTTCTTTAGATGATTTAGCAGTCATAGGAAATACCTCAACCCATTTAGAGTAGCTTTCTACAGCTACCATAACATAGGTGTGACCACGGTTAGAAGCCGTATACGGACCAGAAAGATCCAGGTGCCATCGGTACATAAGTCCTCTGATGGGTAAGGGATGCATAACAGGCTGCATAGCATTGAACGATACTTTAGTGTAATCACAGGCCTCGCAGCACTGGACCACTCTTTTGCAGTCATTATATAAACCAACCCACCAGTGGGTCATCATGACAAGCCCCGTCGTGCGGCGCCTGCCATAATGACCATTTTCTACATGCATTTTGTGAACGAGTGCCAACCGGTCACCAGGGGGTGGTACCACCTTGGTTGTACCGCCTGGCATTCGTCGATATAGAATACTCTTTTCAGCAGACCAGAGATAGAGCGCAGCTCGTCGTTGAAGACGCTTGCGTTCTACAGGGGTCAGCATGGGCAACATTGTGTCAGTGGTACGCCTCAAATATTGCATGGCATTATTATCCAACCAGATATCTGCGAATGAGTGAGATTCTTCCTCACGGGTCATGGGCTGCTCTATGAACTCAGCCGCTAAGGACTGAGCTGCATTTAAGATCAGAGAATCTCCAGCAGCAAATAAATGATTAAGCTGCTGAGATATCTGATCACCATCCCCCCCCAGCTTCAGTCCTGAAGTGGCAAAGGAATGAGGGTGAAAGTTATTGAAGGCAGAAAAAAATTCCTGCGAAGGTGGAACATCTGCAAATCGAACTGCGAGTCCAACAGCAATCAGGTGACTGACAGCATTAGCATCAAAAGCGCCTCCAGCAATCCTGTGACGCACAGAAAAGATCAGATCTTGGCCAGCAGTACAGTCAGCCGCATATCCCATGGCACGTTCACGCTCATGAATAGTCAGAGCGTGTCTAGTGACAATTCCTGTTTGATCTGTTTCCAAAACAAGTCCAGGTTCATATTCAGGGTTGGGACGGAACGCATAAGATTCAATCCTTGCAACCATTGTAGGAAAAACTCGTAGAGGTTCGTTCAATATGTTGGCTGGATGATATGGGTACCTGTTAACTTTGAAACAGGTACGGGGTTCTCTTCCATGATCCAGTATGTCAGTCAAGCGTAATGTATCATCACGAACAAAGGACATCATTACCAACTGCAAAGAAGTGGGGGAGCATATATTCTGCCAATAGTTACGCAGACGATGGGCATAGCTGCCTACTGCAACCGCGTCAAAGCAGACTGGGTGGCCCAGTCTCTCTGTGAGTTCCTGGAATCCCTCTATCATAGCCTGCGATTTTGCAATAGCAAATTGAACGGCAACATTCTCAATGAAGTACATGGGTGGTCGTCTCCCTTGTTGCATATGCTGGAGAGATCCTAGAATTTTAATAAGAGGGATAAATGTGGAACTTTTCTTTCCTTGTAATCCTGTTTCCCTGCGGAAGACAGGTCAGTGCACATAAACCCTGCTGTTAGCATCCATTGGGTACCATCAAGGCATCCAATGTCAATGAGGTGTCTTTCATTAATATTGTACACATCCTGCGGCAACCGGTTGAATGTGTTAGCAATAGCATCATGACTCAAAAGATTGGGATATTCCTCCATGAGCAACTTAAGTCTGTGTTTGGCACAAACCCTTGCGCCATTATCAATGTCAGCATAGTAATAGTGGTTGATGCGGATGCCATTTCTCAGCATGCATTCTAATCCTCCGCACATACCACCAAAAAGCTCAATCAGTGACACACCTTCTTGCACAGCAGTAAGAATGCTGTTTTGAGGAACAGGTGTAGAATTTATTGACTGAATCCCTTTTCCAACTGGATTGCCTTCGTGTGACTGTTCTTGCACCTGCAGTGAAGTATAGTGGGAAGGAGGCAATTCCTGCAAATGCAGGCGGCAATCTTCAATCCTTGAAGAAGCTGTTCCCCTTAAGGCTTTCTGTTTCTCAGACAGAGTGTCCATATATGCCTTGTTAAGAGGCAGGAATAACTCTAATTGCTGCAGATAGTCGACTGTTGGCCTAGATGCACTGCCAGCTTCGTATTAGGAGACTTGTTGATGCTTATAGGGTCGCTGTTGGCCTAGCTGCTCTGCCAGTTTCCCCTTAGTAAGACTTTGGTTGACGATTAACTTGCAGATCGATAATCAGGGACAATAGCTGGAAATGTTAAGAGTCTATTGAAGGCCGTGAGATCAAGTAAGAAAGAAAAAGTAAAGGACCCAGTTCAGGGTCCTCTAAGACGGCAACCACACTTGTTCAGGTTCACACATAACTTCCAACCGAAAAAGCAGTTGGCGCAGTCAAACGCACGGTGCAGTCATACGTCGTGACACTGTTTCCTACGTCCTAGATCATACGTCGTGACACTGTTTCCTACGTCCTAGAGCGCCATGCAAGTCTGGGGGGTGGGCAACACTCCATGCATGTTTCTAGATGGGGCCTGGGGCTGCATGGATGGTTGGCTACACTTGATTGCCTGGTCTGATGTCTCATGCAAAGTGAGCAAGCAATGGCTGTGGCCATGCATGTGACTAGTAGGCCAGGAAATTTGCTGGGACGCCCATTGTTGCGGCTAGACTGAGTGGCAGCGATCTTTCCTGTCAAGATCGTTATTGTTTTTATTACGTGTGCATACTCGATTCGATTGATGGCTTGCTTGCACATGCCGCGGAGCCGTGCATCGCCTGCGACCCTGTCTGCTCCGACCGGGCCCTCATCGCAGTGACTCGCCTGTCTAGCAGCGATCTAAAGACCTCAATTTGTATATGTGTCACCTGCGCACTAATGGCACCTCTGCCTGACGACTCCGACCAGGCCGCCCTAGGTTTTTTGTAGGTTTGCTTCAACTCGCACGCTGACCTGTGAGATTAGTTTGTAAGGTACGTTTTAACTCATGATCGGTGTTCCAATGCCGTCGTGAGAAGCTATCCTTTAAGTTCGTCGCCTGTCACCACCAACCTCGACCACCCCCTGCTGGCTTGATGAGTGATCGAGTTATAAGTGGAGCCGGGGGGAAGTTCACTTATCGCACAGTGTATGCGACTGGCATAACTTTCTTAGTCGTATAGAACAAATCGGTATCTTGTCCCATTCCTGATCTCATGCCTCGAGTCTCTGAATTCGGTGCACCCGAGTATAATTTATCTTTTATTGTACGGAGATGGTTTCTGTACGGCTATATCTCGGAAACGTAGCTTAGTTAACTGTCATTAATGCCACACTCTGCCGCCTTCGTCCTGATCTCCTCTTAATTGAAGGCCTTACCATTGCCGATCTCCACAGTTATCCTCCCGCCCGGCTTGCCGACCCTGCCTTCCTTCTTGACCTCCAACACCGTTGTACCATCCATGTTATTGAGCTCGGGTTTACCTCCAATCTACAATTCTGCCTGTCCCACAAATCCACACAACATGCACAGTTAGTACAATTGCTTCGCTCCGCAGGATGGAACCTCACTACACCTGTTATAGACCCTCTCCACATTCCTGCCCCCCACCCTCTTACATATCTGTTACCCCCCCCTGCTAAAGACATCCTCTACCCCTATGTTCACCTCGTCATCATTGGTTGCTCTGGCATTTTCTATAAAGATATCATGCACCTCTTTCCAGTCCTTGGTATCACACCCTTCAACGTCCCCCCACTGCTCAAACAACTAGCAGTTCACACTGTCCAATCTGCCTATTCCATTCATCGACTTCGCCGTTACCTTGAAAACAGTCCACCCGACTGCCGTCCAGCATCTCCCCCTGTTCTCACTGACCCGCCATAGCCCCTTTCTCCCTTTAAGGGTATACAGACCGGGGCTTGGGCGTCTCGTCAACCTGTACTTCCCAAAATCCACGCCGCATCGGCGTTCTCTTTTCTTTTCTTTTAATGTAATATTATCTTAGCAACAAAAATTGCATACGAGAGCATAGAAGCAATGATCCATACAATTCTCGAAATCCTTTTTTCCTGGTCCTTGGTGTTTAGTTTAGAACGGCGCATACAGGTACCCGCTGGGCCCTACTTGCTGCTCGGCTGCATGGGGCTGGTAGGGAATGACTACCGTAGACTTTATTTGCCTCCGCGAACGCCCAGAAGTTTTTATTGTTTATTAATCGGAATATGCAGAACGTTGTCGTAAGGCGCTCGGGCCAAAAATCAATACTTTTGTAAGCCGCGCACCGCACGGGGCAACTGCCCCTAACCCCACCGAACGGTCCTCAAACTTGGGTTGCGCAGTACCGTTGTTACATCTGGTAAACTGGTCGCGGTGCAGATATTGCGTGTGCATCTGTACGGTACCGGTGTGTGGACAAGGTGTGACGCGCGTGCGCGCGCGCGCACAAGCAATCGTTTAATGTTGCGTGATAAGCTGCAAATGCGTCTATGAGTTAATTGTTACAGTATTAAGCCGCGAAGGCAAATTAACATTAATTTCTTGCGGAGGCAAAGCGCGTCTACGGTAGGCTCGATTCAGGCTACCATGCACAGCATGGGCCATGGTGCAGCCACGCCATCCTTCTATGTGAGCGGACAGGAACGTGGAACCCGGCGTTCTAGGCGGGGTGTCGCACCATAAAGCAGTAACTGCAATACTATGGTAAATACCGTGAACTCCGGTCAGGACGCCTTAGAGAGGCGTCCTCTACTCACAACTACGGTACAGCGCCGTACACTCATGCTCCTTGTACTACATACAAGAGCTGTTAACAAGATAAGAAAGGCACAGCCCTAGTAGGAGAGTCTTCCTGTCTAGGGCCTGTCTGGGTGTCCCTGTCTCGTGGGTACCGCCCCTACCGCGATGTGCGCTTCAGGTCCGTGGCGGACTTCTTTCCTCACGGCAGTGACGGACGCTTACGGGCAGACTCAGTGACTCTTCACTGGCTGCGAGTGCTCAGCGAGTTAAGCAGCTGAGCTGGATATTTGTATGTATAGCAATAGACTATGGTAGCGTAGGCCTTCTGGCCGTCTGGGCGCGATCCAGCTGGGCTATGTTAAGGGCACTTACCGCGCGACTCGCGGTGAGGTTGCCGGGACGTAGACTGCGTACTTCTTCTTCTGCAGGGTCTCGGTTCTCTACTGGGGTACTTGTCTCCAGCTAGTTCAGCTGAGGCTGAGCTAGTCTTGACTCGGGTTAAGGTACTGACTTATTTGAACGCTGTAGGTCTCATACAAGGATGACGGCCGGTGCTTGTTACAATAGAGGTCTGTCCTTTAGAAAGGGACGAAGTAACTAGTTTAGGCAATTGCCGGGATACAGGGACCCGACAGGCCCAATTCAGAGTACGGTAAATTATGCACTTCACCCTGCGTAAGCGGGTTTCTAGGTCTCAGTTCAAATCAGGAGACTCCGCAGAGAAGCTGCGGAGGCTCCGTGGCCGCTAGTGGCGGCTCAAACGGTTCTGCCACGTATACGGTAATATACTGTGACAGGGGGGGGAGAGAAGATCGTGTGGCGGATTCGGTCCCCCAACCTCTGGGAATGGATGCCACCAGCGTGATATCACTGGACCATTTCCCCCCGGTGTTTGTTTTGTTCTTTCCTCCCAACCCTTAAGTTAGGCGCCCACGGAACCGAGCCTTTTTGAGCATGGCCCAGAGGTGTAAAGTCATTAACTGTTCGCGAATTGCAAGCCCCAATATGCATTGCAGCTGAAGTGCAAAATTAGGCCCCATCATGCGAAGTTGCAGAGCTTGACTTGAGGATTCCAAGTATGGCCGTAAAATTATGTTTGGTCCAGAGGGGGAGGTCGATATGGGTAGGCACTCAAAGTGTGTGTGGGTGGGGGGGCGGTGTAGGGGTCTCGCCAAAAAAGGCGAGTATTGGGGAAATTCGTTTCTTTTTTCAAGCATCAGATTGAGAAGGGAGTCGCATACCCCATGTCAAGTACTGTCGATTTGCATCATAAAATATGGCATGCATATACATCAGACCCCCCACGCATGCCATAAGGGCATGGGGGGGGGGCTACGCGAACACGAGCACAGTTGTTTGAGCAGGGCCCAGAGGTGTAATGTAATTGACTGTTGTTATTCAGCCCATTAACGAGCCAACCAAAAAAGTTGGTAACATTTAAGCAATGGATGAGATACGACAACTTCATTTGGGCGCATTGTGGTAAAATCTTAAACCGACAACGCATCAGCTTTAAAGATCCATCGACAATGTAAAAAGTACAAGAATGGCCAAGGAGGCTTCATCAAAACGGGGACGCATGATTGCATATCTATTCCCTTCTCCTCCTCCTGCTACACCTGCGGCTCTCGTACCTCCTGCTGTTGCTGTCGAGGCTGCTGCTGCTGCTGTCGAGACTACTATACGAGCAATTGAGGCGGCACCGGAGAGTCCGTCGCAAATTCCATCCCCTGATGAATCCCTGAACCATATGGAGTCATCCCACCCTGGTCCAAAGCCAACGGAGGTAGATGTGGCGAGATAGGCTTAGGAATTTGAAAGGGTGCTGAGGAAGGAGGTCTCCTTGACGCACAGAGGCAAGGCGCTCAAGGGGCACATGCCCAAGCTTAAGTAAGAAATAGTGTGCTGCCTTAAGTCTCCCGATTTGGAGCTTTTAAATCACTAGCCACAGTAGGTAAATAAGTAGGTGACCCGCATCCCCGACTGGATCCCATGTATGCTTTCTGTTTTTTATTTGTACTTTTGATCACCAGCTAGATTAATTGAAACTACGCGAAGCGCATTTTTCTGCTATGGGATCAGATTCCTTTGGTACCCGGTAATTCTGTGTTTTGACTGAGAAATGAAGGTTTAATTAAGTGGGTTGGTTGTCAGTCATGGGTTCACTTTCCTACATGATGGGGATAATGATTTTTTTGCCCCCACCCCCCTAGCCTAGAGAAAGGAAGTCTAGAATTTACACTGGTACGACCATCTTCAGTCAGATCCGCGTGGACGTTTCGAAGTCATACTTCTCATCCGTGTCGGCAGCGTTCGGCCCCAATTTTCCATTTTTGGCCTTTCCCCCTCTATACCATTTTTACTTTCAGCAGGACAGGAGTCGGCCGCAAGGCTGTCGGGCGTCCCCAAATCGCAGTTTTGATACGTGGCAGTTTGGACATGGAAGTTATCGTCCGTGCCCTCAGTGTTGCACCCTACTTTGCAGATTCGATGTTTTTTTATCAGCGCGAACTGTAGTCGTTCTGGTTGCACGGCCGGTTTGGTGTTAAGGTTTGCCGCGGGTGAAAGAAAGAAAGAAAGAAAACGCCTGAGCGTGGCTTGAGGAATACGGGATTTTAAATGCCGTACAGAAGGTGAAGAAGGAGGACACTAGATCCTATGTTGCTTGTGACCTGGAGTTACCTGGGAGGCAGGCCCATAAGGAAGGCGATTCTTCACGCACTGACTGCCAGTGTCAGCTGGTGTGCTGTTGCAGCCCTGCCTTGCCCTCCCTGACGCCGTGAACACCCTTCAGAAAACACCCCGCCATTTTTAAACAATAGGCGACTTCACAGATAAGGTA
Source organism: Limnomonas spitsbergensis (assembly GCA_037349105.1). Taxonomy (NCBI): domain Eukaryota; kingdom Viridiplantae; phylum Chlorophyta; class Chlorophyceae; order Chlamydomonadales; genus Limnomonas; species Limnomonas spitsbergensis. Next base: position 829,469 of record JAYJMM010000101.1, on the reverse strand, counting down.
ATAAGTCAGCTGCACAGGCACGCTGATTGACTGCGAGACTGCTATACCGCTTTGCCGCCCGCTTGCTCACCCGGATGGCGGAAGTAGTTGCACCGACAGCAGCAGCCGTCATCGAGGCGCCCATGTAAGTTGCAGTTGGAAAACAGAAGGGCGCTCGGCTGTTCAGCCGCTGTTGCCGGGTAGGCAGCCAGATGCGATCGCCAGGGAGCGAATGAGGGCGGGGGCGAGGGCCGGTGCACGCCCCCCCCCTCGCATGCCGCCGCGACCTTACATACGCCCTCCCGCCCCCATCAAACATACCAACATTGCGTGCACAACAGTTCTGTGGGGCCTAAATTGAATCATAGTAACACGCCGTCCGACCCGCACACACGGGGCCCCGTGCCAGACTGATCCCCCCCTCCCCACGTAAGCCCTTCCACTGTGCAGTAAAACGAAAGGCTGCTCCTGCCTTACAGACCCTCTGCATGGGATGTGTCTCTTTTTATACGTCTCAGACACCCCTTGCACCCAGCTTTGCATGCGCCTCATGCAACCCTCGCACCCCCCACCGAAACCATAACAGGGAGGTCCCTGCCGGCTACAAGGTCATGAAGGAGGGCATGGGGTACATCCTGATGAAGGGCAATGATGTCTTCTACAATGAAGCACAGGTAAGTCAGCATGGACACGCATGGGTATTGGGCCATAGCTGAGGTGCATGGGATAAAACATGCATGGAATAGAGCATGCATGGGATAAAGCATGCATGGGATAGAGCATGCATGGGATAGAGCATGTATGGCATAGATCATACATGGGATAGAGCATACATGGGATAGAGCATGCATGGTATAGAGCATACATGGGATAGAGCATACATGGGATAGAGCATGCATGGGATAGAGCATGCATGGCATAGAGCATGCATGGCATAGAGCATACATTGTATAGAGCATGCATGGTATAGAGCATACATGGGATAGAGCATACATGGGATAGAGCATGCATGGTATAGAGCGTGCATGGGATAGAGCATGCATGGCATAGAGCATACATGGGATAGATCATACATGGGATAGAGCATGCATGGGATAGAGCATACATGGGATAGAGCATGCATATGATAGAGCATGCATGGTATAGAGCATACATGGGATAGAGCATGCATGGGATAGAGCATACATGGGATAGAGCATACATGGGATAGAGCATGCATGGGATAGAGCATGCATGGCATAGAGCATACATGGGATAGAGCATACATGGGATAGAGCATACATGGGATAGAGCATACATGGGATAGAGCATGCATGGGATAGAGCATACATGGGATAGAGCATGCATGGGATAGAGCATGCATGGGATAGAGCATGCATGGCATAGAGCATACATGGGATAGAGCATACATGGGATAGAGCATACATGGGATAGAGCATGCATGGGATAGAGCATACATGGGATAGAGCATGCATGGGATAGAGCATGCATGGGATGGAGCATACATGGGATAGAGCATGCATGGCATAGAGCATACATTGTATAGAGCATGCATGGTATAGATCATGCATGGGATAGAGCATACATGGGATAGAGCATACAGGGAGCCCTGCTGTGAACCCTGACTCCAACCCAGACCTGAGCCCTGACTTAAAGCTTGACGTAATCCCAACCCTACATCCCACCCCGAACCTTGCATTGAACCCTGACTTCAGCCCGACCTGAATACTCGAACCTTGACCTGACCTCCCTACTCAAACCCAAACTTCAACCCTGATCATAACCTAAACCTAAACCCCGACACAAGCCCCGACCAGAGCCCCGATATGAACCCAGAATTCATCCCAGGCCTGAACCAGATCCTTATCCCCTCCTGAACCCTCATGTACCCCTTTATCCCTACACCCTTAACCTGAAAACCTAAAACATGGACCCCCATGTCCCCCCTTATACCTAAGCCCTAAGCCCTAAACCCATTGTCTGTTGCAGGTCACAAACAGGGACCTCTCAGTGGTCGTCCTGCGCCACTTCCTGCCGATGCTGGAGCAGGAGAAGGCAGCAGCCGGCAAGACAGCCAACAAGGGGCGCTGGGCCAGCGGCAAGCAGCCGCTCCCCAAACAGGACGCGGCGGGAGCAGGAGGTGGGCCGGGAGCGTCCTCCAAGGCGGCGGGGGCACCGCGACAGGTGTGTGACGCAGGAGGGTATTGGCTTATGGAGCAAGAGCCGCATGATGCCCCCCAGGAGGCATCGCGGTAGGTGTGTGACGCATGGGGGTATGGAGCCATTGGCCGCATTATGCTCCCCTGGAGGCATGGCAGCCTGCATGTGATGCATGTGATGCATGGGAGCATGGAGCAATAGGCCGTATGATGCCCCCTTGGATGCACCATGACAGTTGTTTGGCGCATGGGGGTATGGGAGCTTGGAACCATGGGCCGTATGGTGCTCCCTAGGAGGCATCGCGGCATGTGTGTGACGCATGGGAGGCATGGGAGCATGGAGCCAAGGGCCGCATGATGCTCCCCTTGAGGCATGCATGTGACGCATGGGAGGCATGGGAGCATGGAGCCAAGGGCCGCATGATGCTCCCCTGGAGGCATGCTTATGACGCATGGGAGGCATGGGAGCATGGAGCCAAGGGCCGCATGATGCTCCCCTGGAGGCATGCTTATGACGCATGGGAGGCATAGGAGCATGGAGCCAAGGGCCGCATGATGCTCCCCTGGAGGCATGCATGTGACGCATGGGAGGCATGGGAGCATGGAGCCAAGGGCCGCATGATGCTCCCCTGGAGGCATGCTTATGACGCATGGGAGGCATGGGAGCATGGAGCCAAGGGCCGCATGATGCTCCCCTGGAGGCATGCTTATGACGCATGGGAGGCATAGGAGCATGGAGCCAAGGGCCGCATGATGCTCCCCTGGAGGCATGCATGTGACGCATGGGAGGCATGGGAGCATGGAGCCAAGGGCCGCATGATGCTCCCCTGGAGGCACTACGGCAGGTGTTTAACGCATGGGGCCATGGGGGCATGGCTCCCTCCTCGGGGACAACTTCCTCCTCGGGGACAACTCCCTCCTCGGGGAAACCCTTCACGCATTGTTGCCTCCCTCCTTGACCGTTTGGGGACCTGCCTTCAGCCCGTTTTACCCCCTCCCTCCCTGCCTCCTTCCTTCCCTCCCTCCCTCCTTCCCTCCCTCCTTCCCTCTCTCCTTCCCACCCTCCCTCCATCCCTTCCTCCCTCCTTCCCTCCCTCCCTCCTTTCCCCCCTCCCTCCTTTCCCCCCTCCCTCCTTCCCTCCCTCCCTCCCTCCTTCCCTCCCTCCCTCCCTCCTTCCCTCCCTCCCTCCCACCTTTCCCCCTCCCTCCTTTCCTCCCTCCCTCCCTCCCTCCCTCCCTCCCTCCCTCCCTCCCTCCCTCCCTCCTTCCCTCCCTCCTTTCCCCCCTCCCTCCTTCCCTCCCTCCCTCCTACCCTTCCTCCCTCCCTCCTTTCCCCCCTCCCTCCTTCCCTCCCTCCCTCCCTCCCTCCCTCCCTCCCTCCTTTCCCCCCTCCCTCCTTCCCTCCCTCCCTCCTACCCTTCCTCCCTCCTACCCTTCCTCCCTCTCTCCCTCCCTCCCCACGTTGCACCCTAGCCAGGGGCTTCTCCACCTCTTCGGCCTCTTCCCCGCTGTGCCACGAGCATATCACTGGCTGTTGCAGGGTCCTTCAGCTACACCTCAGCCACACCTCAGCTACACCTCAGTCTCACCTCAGCTACACCTCAGCTACATCATGGCCTTAGGTTAGGGGGTCTTGACGCAGCAAGCCCTGCTGCCTGGGCAACTGGCCGAAGGCCGATCCAGGTTTGGTCCCCATCGGTTCAGCGTCCCATGCTCAGCGGCCTGTCAAAGATGGTCTGGCGGTATGCACTTTTATTTTCCTTGGATTGCAAAAAGTGTGAGACTGACCGCTGAAACGTGACACGCAAACAGAGAAGTACAGCCTGGGTGCGCGTGTGGCCCTCGTCGACAGCTAAGAAAAGGCGAGCAGGATTGCAGGAGTAGGAAAAGTACACGAACATCAAGCACTCACACGGCCGCAATAACTCTAGCGTAAAGAAGCGAGCAGGAGCAGGAAAGTCATACTGAAGGCGAACCAAAGGGCAAGCTCTCCTGTCTGCTAGCTGTTTGAATTGACTGGCCGGTCTTGGATTGACTGGCCCGTCCTGAATTGACCGGCCCGTCCTGAATTGACTCGACTTCACCAGATCTGGCCTGATGTGTGAATTAGTCAGTCTAGCCTGGCTTAACCTGAACCCACCAGATCTGTCCTGATGTGTGAACATGTGTGAAGCTGTTGTTATGTGTGGTCGTTTGCAGGGGGCACGCGTGCTGGAGGGCCTCGCGGCCTCAGGGCTGAGGTCTGTCCGATATGCAAAGGAGGTGCGCTTAAGTGGGAGGATCAGGGTTTCATGGTTTTGGGTTGAGGGGGGGGATCTAGGGTTGAATGGTTTAGAGTTTATGGGGGGCAGTTTTTTTTTGGTTTAGGGGTGTAGGATGCGCTGTAGTGAAGGGCTTCGTGTGCCCAGGGGTCCAGACCCCGGTGGTTTCAGGGTGTCAGGTTTCAGGGTTGGGGGGTAAGGGTGTGCTGTAGTGGGGTGATCGGTGTGCTTTATGGCCCAGGCCCCGGTGGTTGCAGGGTTATGGGTTTTAGTGTTCAGGTTTTATAGTCCAGGGTTTCATGTTTCAGGTTGTTAGGGTCAAGGGGTTACGGTGCGCTGTAGTGAGGCGATGTGTGTGCCCAATGGCCCAGGTCCCAGTGGATTCAGGGTTTTGGGCTGAAGTGTCCAATTTTTTAGAGTCTAGGGTTTAATGGATTAGGTTTCAGGGTTAAGGGTGCACTGAAATGTGGGGGGGGGCGATTCGCCCAAGGGTCCAGACCTTTGTGGTGTAAGGGTTGAGGTGGTTAGGGTCGAGGTTTCAGGGTGCGCTGTGGTGGGGGGATTGTTGAGCCCAATGGTTCAGACCCCGGTTTGGCTTTAGGGTTAACTGTGCAGGTTATACCTTTCGATTAAAACGCTATAGATTTCTTGTTTTAGGTAACATGGTTTAGGGTTTAAGGTGCGCTGTCATTGGCGGGGGTGGTGTGCCCATCACATCAGTCCAGATCCCATGGATCTCCCGCATCACTTCAAACGTCATGGGCCCCAATGTGGTGGACATCATGCGCCTGCCTGCCCACATGTGCGCTTACCTGCTGACTCATTTGCATCTGACTCTTATCCACGTGCCTACGGCTTGGTACCCATGCGCCCATCCCACTGGTGCAGATCCCGTGCATATCCCACATTACTTCAAACGACATGGACCCCGTTGTGGTGGAGATCATGCGCCGTAACATTGAATTTAATGGGCCGGAGGTGGTGGCCAAGGTGCACCCGACATGCAGCGATGCACGACTGATCATGATGCAAACAGAAGAGGTGAGAGAGGAGCACAAAGGGAGGTACCGGTACAGAGAATTAAATAAAATATAATGATTTGCGGTGTCGAGGTCGTGGCCAAGGTGCAACCTACATGCAGCGATGCACGACTGATCATGATGCAAACAGAAGAGGTGAGAGGTGCATGGAGGTGGTGCGCTGACAGGGGCATCCGACCAGACAGGGGAGCGTTGCTGGGCCATATCTAGGCGATACGGTGACTCGGTGAGGGAGAAGTTATGGGGTCGGATGCACTAGAGCATGTGAAGAGCTGGCAGAGAGTCTGGACATGGGTGCTGAGGGCTCTTTTGATGAAGATGGAGTCTTTTCCAACTTGGGGTCTCAGTGGGCAGGAACTGATGTAACCACTTGGATCTGAACATGGCAGCGGGGCACCGGTTCCTCTCTTTGACCGATGAATGCTCTCTGACCAAGCGCAATGGTTTGTTTTTACTGTTCATTTAGAAATTGTGGAAATGATAAGCATCTCTTCCTATTCAAAGGAGGTGAATCGCCATACAATGACTCTGGCTGAAATCCAGCTACGTAATTCAGCCACCACCAGGACCGTAATCGGCACGGCATGGATGCCAAGCAACCCATGTCCCCATGCTGCCAGGTCACCAACGTACAGCTGTATTGCCTGTTGCGATTTGCATAACGTTTCTGTCAGCCTGGGCCTGTTCTCACGTATGCTGCATCAGCTGCTGCTGCTATATTGCATGTTAGCTTGCTGCCGGGGTCTCATTGTAGTGTATGCATTGTACGGTCTGTTATGATGTACAGAAGTACGATGCCGTCGACCTGGACCCGTACGGTACGCCAGCGATGCTGCTTGACACAGCGGTACAGTGCGTGGCGGAAGGGGGCATCCTGATGGTCACAGCCACAGGTAGGGAGGGGGGGTGGAGGAGGAGGGGTGGAGGGCAGCATATCACAGCCACAGATTGTGAGTAGGGGTGGGAGGGGGGGAGGGGGGAAGGGAGAGGGGGGAGGGGGGAAGGGAGAGGGGGGGAGGGACGCATGTCACAGCCACATATGGTGTGTAGGGGTGGGAGGGGGGAAGGGAGAGGGGGGAGGGGGGAGGGGGGAGGCAGCATGTCACAGCCACAGATTGTGTGTAGGGGTGGGAGGGGGGGAGGGGGGAGGGGAGGGGAGAGGGGAAAGGGGGAGGGGACAGGGGAGAGAGGGGGGAGGAGGAGAGGAGGAGGGGAGGAGGGAGGAGGGAGGAGGGGGGAGGGGGGGGGGGGAGGGGAGGGGGGTTGTTTGTGTTTACACTTGCGGACATGGCCTGCCTCTCTGAGCCTGCAGCAACACTGGTGTTCGTGTTGTTTGTGTTTCTACTAAAAGACATGGCTAACCACACTGAGCCTGCGGCAGATATGACTTATTGTTTTTGTTCTTGATCACACTTTCTGACATGACCCAACTCTGCTGCAGCAATCGTTCATATCGTCCACAATTCATGGATTGAGTCATATTCCTGGGTTGCTCATGCAGACATGGCCCTCCTCACTGAGCTGCGGCAGCGATTGCTCACGTTTCCTGATTCGTTTTTTCCCATTCAGACATGGCCAACCTTTGCGGCAACAACCCCACGTCATGCTGGTCCAACTACGGGAGCTTCCCCGTACATCGCCCGTACTGCCACGAGATGGCGGTACGCATCCTGCTGGCCAGCATAGAGGCCAACGCAAACAGGTGGGAGGGCCGAGTGAACGCAAAAACAATCACTATATATATATATATACATATACGGTATAGTATTTACCGTATACCATCCTACCGGGTAGTCGGGTACCGTCGTATCAGCCGGAATTCGTGTTATCCCGTTATTCAAGAAAACGAATGTTGTTTAGTGAATCATTTGTACCGACACCCCCAAAAATCCATTAAACAAATGCTTCTGCCCCAAACCCTGGTCACCAACATGGAACGTAGCGCCATTCACCGCAGGGATACGCGATGGTAGTAGCCTAGGGGGGAGGGAGAGAGAGGGAGAGGAGACAGGATCGGGATTGGGAGGGGGGTCGAAATTGGGAGGGGGGTCAGGATTGGGGTGAGATCCTGGGGGTAAGAGAGAGAGAGGGAGAGGAGAACAATTCAGGAGAGGGAGCGGTCGAGCAGGATTAGGAATGGAGTTGTGGGCCTGGGGGCATGGAAGAGAGGCAAGGGAAACTGGATCGGGAGGGGGAGGGGGAGCAGGAAGGGGTATGGGATTGTTTGGGTGGGAGGGGTGATGAGAGTGGGGAGGGGATTTTAAAAGGATCAGAGAAACCTTCCTGATGGTATGAACACCCCTCTTAAGTGTGAAGTGTGGACATGTTAAAACGCTTGTTCACATGTTGACCTGTTGCGCCACGTCAACCATGGGCTTGCTCTGAATGCGAGACCATCGACATCTGAGTGTGAAGTGTAGACGTGCAAAGTGTGAATTTGTCACCCTGTGCCAGAATCGCCACCGCCATACGACTCTCTTCCTAAACCACCAGGGTAGCTGAACATGTGAGTGTGAAGTGTGACCATGTGAAGTATGGACACCTAACGTGTGGAAATGTGCAGGTATCGGCGCCACATCACACCCCTGCTGGCACTCAATGTCGATTTCTACGTCAGAGTGTTTGTGCGGATCACCACATCGCCTGCAAGTGAGATCCCTCGGGGTTTGCGGTCTAAGGGCATGCGTCATGTCGCTGCTGTCCTCTTTTGTTCACCACCGCGTTCGTTATTCAACTCTGCTCCCACTGCCGATGAGGCAGAGAGAGGGTGTGAGCTGAGAAGCATTTGAAACACACAAAACGCTTGTTGTATGCTTTCGCTGTCCAATGTATGGCTGGTTGTTATAACCATGAAGGCGTTAGTTCCCCACCCTTTGCCAACTGCCCTGGTATATTTCCCCTGGTGTGTTTTCCTTGGTTAAGTGCCCTTGGGCATTTCCCTCTATGAATAAGTGATGAGGTGCGCAATCAAGGGCGGGATAAGGAAGCCGCCCATTTTGGCCGAAACACGGGACATGGCAGTTGAACCTCCTGAAAGTATGGACCCCCCTTCCCTGCTTACCTGTCCTTTGGTATCTCTTGACCCTTCACCTTTAACCCTGAACCCTTCACCCTGAACCCTCAACCCTGTTTCCCTTCTTTCGGTATCCACCCCCAGTGCTTTCGTATGTCATCTGTTGGCACAGCCGACAGCAACTGTCCCCTTAAACCTGCGGCGTTGTCTGGGAATCCAAACACGAGGAGCTTGTTCCGTCCCCCTTATTTTATCGTAGTTTTCCCTCTCCCGCAGAGCTCCTGAGGACTGTGCAGCTAAGCTGGCATACCTGTTTTTATATCTTTATTTTGACGTGTTTTCCTTTTTGTTTGCATGTTTACCTCTTTATTTGACTTGTTGACCCCTTCATTTAAGTGTGTTTCCCTCTCCCCGCACAGCTGTCAAGGACTCCGCCACCAAGCTGTCATACTTGTGGCAGAGCAGTGGCTGCGACTCGTTTGTGCTGCAGGCGGTCGGGTCGAAGAAGGTGAAGGGGAGGCGGGGGAGGATGATGGAAATAGGGGCTGGTGGGAGGGGGGATGGGGTAGCTGGCTGGTGGGGGGGGCCGGTGGGAGGGCCTGGGTCCATGGAGGGAGGATGGAGTAGCGGGCTGGTGGGGGGGCCGGTGGGAGGGCCTGGGTCCATGGGGGGAGGATGGAGTAGCGGGCTGGTGGGGGGGGACTGGTGGGGAGGGCCTGGGTCCATGGGGGGAGGATGGAGTAGCGGGCTGGTGGGGGGGCCGGTGGGGAGGGCCTGGGTCCATGGGGGGAGGATTGAGTAGCGGGCTGGTGGGGGGGGACTGGTGGGGGGGGCCTGGGTCCATGGGGGGAGGATGGAGTAGCGGGCTGGTGGGGGGGCCGGTGGGGAGGGCCTGGGTCCATGGGGGGAGGATTGAGTAGCGGGCTGGTGGGGGGGGACTGGTGGGGGGGGCCTGGGTCCATGGGGGGAGGATGGAGTAGCGGGCTGGTGGGGGGGCCGGTGGGGAGGGCCTGGGTCCATGGGGGGAGGATTGAGTAGCGGGCTGGTGGGGGGGACTGGTGGGGGGGGCCTGGGTCCATGGGGGGAGGATGGAGTAGCGGGCTGGTGGGGGGGACTCGTGGGGGAGGGCCTAGGTCCATGGGGGGAGGATGGAGTAGCGGGCTGGTGGGGGGACTCGTGGGGGAGGGCCTGGGTCCATGGGGGAAGGATGGAGTAGCGGGCTGGTGGGGGGGACTGGTGGGGGGGGCCGGTGGGGGGGGGGCGTGGGTCCATGGGAGGAGGATGGAGTAGCGGGCTGGTGGGGGGGGCGGTGGGAGGGCCTAGGTCCATGGGGGGAGGATGGAGTAGCGGGCTGGTTGGGGGGACTGGTGGGGGGGGGCCTAGGTCCATGGGGGGAGGATGGAGTAGCAGGCTGGTGGTCGTGGGACACTGCGACTCCTTTGTGTTGCAGCTGGTCAGATCGAGAAGGTGAAAATGTGCCTCTTTTGGTGGGTTTGTGGCGGCCTATTTGAGATTCTGGGACGACCTGTTGTGCTGGGGCTGTGGGTTCAGGGTTTCCTGAACCCTAGCCCTGATTGCGAACCCTACATCCTCAGCCCTAATGCACTCAGTTTGGGTGGATGGAGTGGTGGGCAAGGGGGCGGGAGGCGTGAGATTCTGGGGGATGACCCGGTGTGCTTTATCATGCTCATTTCAATTCAACAGCCCCTTTGGCAACATCCTCATCATCATATGATTCCGAGCTTTCTCACTGTCCTCACACCCCAGCCCAATGTTTTGGACGTTCAGCTCCACGTTTGTTGTAATGCTTTCGGCCTGCGTTCATACAGATCTGGTATGCCCAGGATCCCCTGATGTGCTCGGGCTGGAACATTGGGAGTTAGGGTTGAGGGTTGAGCCCTAAACCCCGATGTGCTCAAGCTGGGAGTTTAGGGTGTAGGGTTCGATCATAAACCCTCATGTGTTCAGGGAGATTTGGGATCAACGTTTAACCTTTTAACCCTAAACTCTGATGAGCTCGGGCTGGGAGTTCGGGTTCAAGGGGTTTGACCCTAAATCCTGTTTAACCCGGGCTAGGTGTTCAGATTTTTTTTCTTAAGTCTGAACCTGTATGAGCTCTGGCTGGGTGGGAGCCTTGGGGGGAGGGGGGAGTGCCAGGCCAGGGAGGCGGAGGTGTTGCGTGGGAAGTTGGAGTGTGGAGTATGAAATGGGGGTGAGGGGCAGGTGTGATTATGTTGGGAAGTTATTTGTTTTATAATATGCACGGGCCTAGAGGTGGGAGACACCAACGCCCCTCTGGCACCCTCCCGCACAAGTTGTAGAGTTAAGGTTTTAGGTTTTTTACTACTGCTGCTTTGCCTCCTTATTCCGTTACTGTTCGAACATGCTGTTTGCGGTACAGTTTGACTGTACCGCCGTTATGAAGAAGGACTTGAAGACAAAACGAAATAAACATTTTGTTTGCAGCTGTTTGACACTCCTGTTTGCTTTTCAGGACTGTTTTGCGGAGTGCTGGGTTTTTGCTCTTTTGGGAGTGGGGTGCTCAAGTGTTTTCTGCATCGCGCATCAGACTTTTGGGGGGCCTGCCGGGCGGCCACCAATAGGCTGAATCTGGACTGCTCACGACCGGTTGCTCAAGCAAGAGAGCTTGCTGCATGAGCCGGCGGCTGGATCGCAGCTGACACATAGCAGACGCATTTAAAATAAACAGCGTGCTGCGTGTTGCGCAGAACCCTTGACCCAAAACCCCCGAACCCGGCAGAGCATTAAACTATTTGTTGGGGAGAAGCGGTGGAATTACAGTAGAAATATAAGGAGTAGTTAATGCAATGGACAGTGTAATGATTATGGTGCGCTGCCGTGGGGCGGCCCGCCAAAAGTGGCCTCGTGGCCGGAAAAGGGGCTGCGACAGGGGCGATGTACATCACTAACATCAGCCACCCAGTAACAAGCCCCCCCCCCCCCCCCTGAAGCCTGAAGCCTGAAGCCTGAAGCCTGAAGCCTGAAGCCTAAACCGTTAGCCCCCACATCCCCTGCCTCACTACTGGAGCAAACCCTCGGCATACGAGATGAACACCTGGGCAAAAAACGAACTTCCGGCCCTTTACCCTGAAGCCTTAAGCCCAAACCGGTACCTCCCCACCCCTCTCCCTCCGCCTTACCACTGCTTCAGAATGGATATTTTACAAAAAAAAATGGTCATCTGAAAAACCCTCAAGCCTCCCATCTAGTTTAGGGTTAAGGGTTCAGTTCCACCCTAAAGCCTTACCCCCAAGACCTCAACCGGTATCTCACACACACACACACAAATTCCAACACTTCACACTGATCCCCACACATGTTTTGAACGTCAGGTTTCTGGTAACTCTGTGAAGCACATGCCTGGCCACGGCCCTGCGGTTCCGGAGCGCTGCCCCGAGACCGGATCCGGGTACCTGATGGGCGGACCGATCTGGTCAGATCCCATCCATGACGCCACCTTCGTACGCGGCGTGCTGGCTGACCTGGAGACGGATAAGGAGAGGTGGGGTTAAGGGTTAAGGGTCAGACGGATAAGGAGAGGTGGGGCTGATTTGCATTGGGTTTATGGGCGGGGATCCTTTTGGTCGGATCCCATCCATGACGCCACGTTCGTACACGGCGTGCTGGCTGACCTAGAGGCTGGCAACGGGAGGTGGGGTTGATAGGTTAGGGTTGGGTTTTCTTTCGCTAGTGGTCCGGGATTTATTAGTTTGTGATGTTTCTGGTAAGATCCATGTCGTCACCTTTGGGTGCGCGGCGTGCTGGCCGACCAAGGGATGGCCATGGAGAGGTAGGGCAATTTTATATTGCATGTAGGGTTCAGGGTTCAGGGTTGGGTATCCTATCAGTTCGGATCCCGTACCCAACGGGGCCTTTGTGCGCGGCCTGCTGCCTGACCTTGGGAAAGAGAAGGAGAGGTGTCCAGACTTAACGTGTGCAGGGTTGAGAGTCTCAGGGCAAGACCTAAACCCCAAACCCTTAACCCTTAAACCTAGCAAGAAGGGGTAAAATTACCTTCATGGTTGTGTGAAGGGGGCCGTGTGCCCTGCCTGTTCCTGCTCTCGCCTTTTCTCACGTGAGGACGAGGGCCACATGCGCACCCTGGGCTGTTTCATTGGTTGTCGTTTTACAGGTTTCATAAGGGACGGGCAGCCTGTGCCTCAAACTTTGTTATGTCCAAGGCAAGGAAAAAATAAGGCAGGTTTGGTTAAGTGTGAAGGGTGAAAGAGGGGTGTGGTTGAGGGTTTAGGGTTTATATCTGGAGACTGACGAGGAGTGGTGGGGTCTATATTTTGGATTTATACGGTTAAGGGTCTTGGGTTTGAGACTTGTCCTAAATTTCTCGTTTTTCTGTCCTGGGAGGCTGGGAGGCTGGGAGGCTGAATCCCCCATAGTTCCCCCTCCTCGATTTTTGATGGGCCACAGGCTCAAAGGCAGAGCTCTGGGAATGATCCAAGATCGTCCGTTTTGGAGCTCGGTTTCAAATTTATATTTAAATATATGAATCGATCGTGGGGAACTGATTCATGCGGTGATGCACGGTGTGTCACATTGGTCCATTGGTGTACTACCTTCACGTGCCTGCTGGGACGCGCGGTACACCTGCACCGAGGGCATGCTGGTGCAGGTGGTGGACGCGCTGCTAGATGTACCGCTGTCATTTGGCGTGCTGCCCACACAAATCTTTCCGACAGCCCAGGCGCAGGAACGCGCAAATTATCAATGCTAAGGGAGAGCTGGCGCCGTTTTGGAAACCTGCTTGATGTACCGCAGTGCCACGGCGTACTGCCCACACAAATTCACCGGCCCACCCATGGGTATGGAGTATGGACACGCTATACCCCCTTATCAAGGCATGCTGGTGCTGGTAGTGGAGGGGCTGTCCGATGTACGGATGTACTGAGATGTACTGCCTACATCCATCCACCCACCCACGTGCAGATACGCAGCGTACCCCCGCCTCAAGGGCATGCTGGCGCAGGCGGTGGACGAGCTGCCGGACGTACCGCTGTACTACGACCTGCACGATATGTGCAAGACGATCAAGTGTCAGCCGCCCAAGATGGAGCTCTTTAGATCAGCCCTGATAAATGCGGGGTACAGGTGGGGCATAGGCTTCAGAGGTGGCGGGGGATAGATACTGGTGCTTTTTATTTGCACGTTTTCTTTCGTTTGCCCGTGGTCGTTTTTTTATTCTTCTGCGACTTGTGCCCAATGTTGGCCTTCCAAGATTGCTCTGGTGCGCAAAAACATGAATGGATGGATATATGGATATCAGAGTTTGGGCCATGCTCTGCGTATGTTTGTGGACACCCGAGTGGAACCTAGGGCGCTGTGTAGGGGGTAACTGTTTTAGGTTTCAGTTGTTACCACCTTTGACACAGCATTGGATCAGGGCCGCTGATGTTCCAGACCAGTCAGGTTCAAGGTAGACTGTCCCTGATGCGCATCGCCAGATTAGAGTTTAACACACCATTGGATCAGGGTGCAGGGCCGCTGATGTCCCAGACCAGTCAGGTTTAAGGTAGACTGTCCCTGATGCGCAACGCCAGATTAGGGTTTAACGCACCAATGCATTAGGGTTTAGGGGTGAGGTCAAGTTTTGGGTTGAACCAGGCTGGCTTCATGAGAACCTGCCCTATACAGCCCATTGGGCGCCTCAGGCCAGGCATAGAGTAACAAACTGTTCTTCCCCTCCTCATCCCGAGGGCAATGCCATACCACCGTGGTAGCGTTTCGGGGGGAGGTTGAGGGTTTATGGGTTGAATCAGGTTAACTATGAAAGCCCTAGACATGGTTTGACCTTCAAGAACCTTAAGCCTGGGTTTAGAGGCGGGGTTTTTATCTTCACCACCCCCCTGCCCCTCCTTTGTACCCCCAGGGCAATGCCATGCTGGACCTGGAAGAAGAGATGATGCGGCTGAGTGATGCAGCTGCCGCGGCGGAGGCACGGGCGTTCACCCTCGAAAGCACCGTGGCAACAGCCAAAGACCAGCTGCTGCGGCTCAATGCTGATTTCGACAATTTCAGGAGAAGGACGGTGAGATGGGGACGGTGATTGGGAGGGGATGGGGAAGTGAACTAGGACGGCTCAGGTATGATTATGGGCTGCTGTTGGATGTAGACTTAAATGATTTTAGGAGATGGTGAGCCGAGACCGGGGGGGTGGGAGCCTGGGAGGGAGGAGGAAGTAGAGCTAGTGGAGGTGAGATAACGGTGTGAGGAAAATATGATGTTTGAATATCAGTTGTTAAGGAGAGGGAGTCTGGAAGATAAACTGTATATGCCATGGATAGCTCGGGAGGGGTAGAATGGTTTGGGAGCTGGGAGGGCTGGGAGGTGCCAGGAAGGAAGAGCGAGTGAGGTGAAGTAGTCATGTACGGGAGTTTAGGCCGAGGCGCCATACTGACATGGTGATGAGAGAGGAGGAGAGAGCTAACAATATTTCGAGGGCGTGTCTCCAGGATAGACAGCCGAGGCTGTTTGCTGGGATAATGGAAAATAGTTATGGAGAGCGCCAGGATAAATGTGTGTCCAGGAGAGCCATCTAATTATCGTGGTATGGCTAGGGAGCTCCCAGCTCGCCCCTTGACCATCCACCCGACACACACTTGGCTTATTTGAAGAGCTGATTTGAAGGGCAGTACGTGACTGAAAGTTAAGCTAGTTGAAGGGCAGGGGTCATCTGGATTCGGAGCAGTGCCTTGAGCCTCAGCTGAAACCTTGACCCCTATATCGGCCTTGAAAGGCCTTGTGAACAGCCTTGTGAACGGCCCCATCCAGCGAGCGCTGCCTCCGCTCCCAGCATCTTAACCCCCATTCTAGTAGGAAACTTCTCTCTAAACCCCGTCCTGGTCCCAAACCTCTTTTGCCTTCCCAAAACCTTTCCCCCGTAACAGCATTCTCGCCCTGTCCTTAACCCTGAACCCTAAACCAATCACAGCACCCTCACCCTGACCTTAACCCTGAACCCTAAAACATTCACAGCACCCTCACCCTGACCTCAACCCTGAACCCCTAGAACATTCACAGCACCCTCACCCTGACCTCAACCCTGAACCCCGAAAACATTCACAGCACCCTCACCCTGACCTTAACCCTTCAAAATTCACAGCACCCTCACCCTCACCTCAACCTTGAAGCCTAAAACATTCACAGCACCCTCACCCTAGTCTTTAACCCTGAACCCTCAAAACATTCACAGCACCCTCACCCTAGTCCTTAACCCTGAACCCTTAAACATTCACAGCACCCTGACCTCAACCCTGAACCCTAAAACATTCACAGCACCTTCACCCGAGTCCTTCACCCTCATCTTCCCATCTCCATTACTGTACGTAGAAATCTTGCTGTGGTTTAGGATTAAGGGTCCCTGTCCCGTCCTATAACCTGAACTTAAAACCCTTATCTCCCCATCTCCTCGCGCAGCGTACGGAGAAGGATCAGCTGGCCGTTACCATTCGGGGCGATGTGGTGACTAGCCTTCTACCTGTTGTAGACAACTTCGAGCTAGCTAGGACGCAAGTCAAGGCAGAGACCGAGGCAGAGCTCAAGATCAACAACTCGTACCAGGTTTGAGTTGTCCAGGCGTCTGTCACTGTGTTGCCTTCAATCTTTGGCCTGCTGCCAGCCTGTCTTGAGTTTCTGCATGGCCTCAGCGCGGAGATGTTGGCGACGTGGGACTCCCCTGTGTAGGTCATTGGCAACCTAAGCCCTCAATCCATCGATGACCGCAGAGCCTGTACAAAAAGTTTGTTGACTTCCCGCGCGACCTGGGTGTGGAGATTGTAGCCACGGTTGCCTCCCTACCTGAACCCTTAAGCAGACAACCTGAACCCTGAACCCTTTGCAGAGCCTGTACAAACAGTTTGTTGACTTCCTGCGCGGCCTGGGCGTGGAGACGGTAGCCACGGTCGGGGAGCCCTTTGACCCGAACTTCCACGAGGCGATCGCCAAGGAGCCCAACAGTGATGTGCCCGACAACACGGTCCTGATGGAGTTCAGGAAGGGCTTCAGGATTGGAGACAAGCTGCTCAGGCCGGCGATGGTCAAGGTGCGGTTAAGATATGTCCTGAACCCTAAATCCCTTAACCTTAACCCTCGAAGTAGGTGATGGTTAAGGTGCGGAAGTGCCTTAAACCCTTAACCCTCAATGCTAGCCTCATGCAAACCAAACTACCCTGCCCACGCTATCATATTAGCACTGTGCATGTTGATTGTGAGGATCGCACTGTGATGTTCTTACACCCTTATCTACCTCGAACTGCGGTTATGAGATGAAACAACGTAACCTGAGTGCTGTATGTCTTAACACGGGCCATGCCAGCCTCATCAATACCTCAATGACCATGACCATGCTTTCATTCACACATCCTGCATGTTGATCGCAAGGATTTTGCCCTGACGTAATCCAACCCTTAGCTTCCTCGAACTGCGCTTGTCATATGAATCATTGTGAGCCGAGTTGTGTGTTTTTTGGCTCGGACCATGCTAGCCTCACGAACACCTAAACAAGCATGCATGTGGATTGACCCTGCAAGTTGCTTGTGAGGATGGCACTGTGATGTTTTTACACCCTTATCTACCTCGAACTGCGGTTGTGAGATGAAATCAACGTAACCTGAGTGCCGACTTCCTTGAAACTGGTCCCACAAACCTTGTTAAGAAACATACCCCATCGGAATTATGTTCATGCTATCGGCAGCGTCTAGGGTGTCGGAAAAAATGTGTGTCATCTCGAGCCTAGGAGCTGTGGCCTTCTATTTGAGCCACGGCTACTTCCTAATTTTTAATTTGAATTTTGTAGGATCCCCTAGTGGGGGACAGGCTAAGATGGACTATGAAGCACTGGCTGTGGTGTGGCCCCCTCCATGGGCTGTGTGGCCCAAGTGTGGCCCCCGCTCCAGGCTTTCGTCGAGTCACCCTTTTGCATGTTCATCCTAAAACCTGTCGCTGTGTGTTGCCCTCCTCCCCGCTCCCTCCTGCCAACCACCCATACGGCACCTCCCGCCTTGTTACTATGTACGCCCGCCCTGTGCATGGCGCCTGGAATTGAGCTTAGTCCTTCCTTACCAGGCCAGCCGAGCGTCCCCCCTCCATGCACTTTTCATAACATACTTTACATGCTGATCCCCGGCATCCCCCCGACACCGTTCCAAACATGCTGGTCTACTGTCATCCCCCCAACACCGTTCTTAACTTGCTGACCCCCACGTCATTTCCCCGACACCGTTCTTAACTTGCTGACACCCCATCGTCCCCCCCCTGACATCACAAGGTATCTGAGGGAGACGTTGCGCCCAAGGCCTCCACCACATCAGAGACCACAGCAGACACGATCACCTCATCTACGGAGGAGCTGTCCCCTGAGGAATAGACAGCTGCAGCTGACGGGTTGTGGAGCGCCGCGGCCATGTCACATCGAAGGCCACCAGCTCTTATTTTTTCCAAACGGGCATATGCCATGGTGGCGCGATTTGGCAAGAGACAGCTCAATACGGCATAGACATAGCCGTAGATGATACCAGTGGGCCTGCAGACCGGGCTGCATGGGCCTCGGTTGAGACGAGTTTTATGTCCTCTCTCTTTTAGGAGGGGAGGAGGTTTGACCGGTGGAGGGGAGGAGGTATGACTGGTTGACGATTGGAGCGACTGTCCAGCAAGCCAGGCCCTGCTGCCTCTGCTGGCGCCCTCAGTCCTGGCAGATGCCCGCGGAATGAATGTGTAACAGCCGAAAGTGCAGGAGAGGAAGGGGTTGGGGGGGCAGCGCACCTATGCCCGCCAGCGTGCCCAAAACAGATATAAACTCAAACGTGGAGATGTGAATTGGTATGAGAGTATGAACTGGAGCTTAAGGCTGTTTTGTTGGTGTTGACCCTTCCTTGTGATGGTCTGTATCGGATGCCGGGTCGGGGGTTTGTTGTTGTCTTAATTCAATTATGTTATGCGACCGGACATCTGGTGTCCGGATACGGGGGGGTCTGCTTTGAGGACGTATCCATGTGGTATTCTTGCGGGCCTCAGCTGCCTGCGTTGACCACCTTTTGCGTGACGTTGTTTCGACTGAAATGTTGTTTTGCCTGGGATGGTCGATAAGGCAAGAGGACAGTTGTTAAGCTGGGTAGGAGAGGGATGTGATCCAGATTGTGGCCAAGCATGACTAATTGGCAAACAAGGAGTTCAATACGGTAGGTTTTTCTGCGCAAAACCACCCTCAATACATACGTAACACCTCTGGGCCATGCTGACATTAAGCTCGGCCACGTCGGCAAGCGAAAAGTCATTCGGGAAAGTCAATGGAGAAGTCACAAGGAAGGAAGGATTCAAGGAAAGAAAGGATAGCAAACTCACCCACCAAACAACGAGAATACAAACGCTACAAGAACAGAAAACCTCCCTCAATGCTTCCCACACCCGCATGCAAGATCAGAACAAAGAGTCCTTTCCACAAGACGCCCACCACATCGGAAATCTCCCAAGTCGATGCCATAACGTCATTGGAGCATGCTGCAAACGCTCGGCCACTTGGTCACACTCTTAGAACAAATAAAACAAACCTTAAATGATTTTGTATGCCAGTTAACTTGGTGACGGCCTTGCGGCCTGCCATTTGGCATGTTGCCTATTGAACACTGGGATGAGTGACATGGGACATGTTTTTTCAGAAAAGACACAATACCTAAAACCAATTCCACCTTAGTTGCCAATGAACTAAATGTGCAAGCAAGCTTTCTCTCTAAGGAACTGGGTGCCGAACTGCCGATCGGGCAAATAGCTCATGCCTCTGTTGTCGCGGCACAGGGGTGCACACTCAGGAATAGGTGCACCAAGCAAAAAGAACACAAGACATAAACAAGTACTAATAAACTCTTACAGAGGTTATAGTAGGAGCTTCTCGATCCACTGCTGTAACTCAGTGAAATCAGCTCGATATCAGGTGATAGCTCTTGCTACTTCACCTGGACTTCTTCGATACTGTTGACAAGATCTCGTAAAGCCTCGACTCTTGAGGTACTTATAGGTTTCCTGGGACGACCTTGGGCGAATGTGGCCGTTGATCTGTTGTGGTGAGTCGCTTGCTTGGCGACTTCTGGTGATTGAAGATATCTCTGATGAATCAGATGGTCGACTTGGAGCCAAAGGAAAGGCTGTAGGTTGGAGATGTGATGGTGGGTTGGTGGTAATATCCAGCTGTAAGGCTGGAGATATGCCTTGTTAAGAGGCAGGAATAACTCTAATTGCTGCAGATAGTCGACTGTTGGCCTAGATGCACTGCCAGCTTCGTATTAGGAGACTTGTTGATGCTTATAGGGTCGCTGTTGGCCTAGCTGCTCTGCCAGTTTCCCCTTAGTAAGACTTTGGTTGACGATTAACTTGCAGATCGATAATCAGGGACAATAGCTGGGAACGTTAAGAGTCTATTGAAGGCCGTGAGATCAAGTAAGAAAGAAAAAGTAAAGGACCCAGTTCGGGATCCTCTAAGACGGCAACCACACTTGTTCAGGTTCACACATAACTTCCAACCGAAAAAGCAGTTGGCGCAGTCAAACGCACGGTGCAGTCATACGTCGTGACAGCTGTCGCGGCACATGGGTGCACCCTAAGGAATAGGTGCACCAAGCAAAAAGAACACAAGACATTCCCCCCCCAGAGCGAAAAACACTGGAGGCGGTAATGAACAAGCACGACAGCGTTTTAAGAACTGCGTCTTGTTATCATACTTCCCACCCCTGGGCCCTGCCCAGAGTCCATGGGGCACAAGTACCGGTAGGAAAAATAACCTCCGATATAATGCGTACGTTAGCTGTGACTTTTACGCATTACCGTAACTCGCCACAGTCGCTTTAAGGGACCCTCTTCAAGCTGAAGAGCCCAGTTCACGTCACCATCGGTACTGTTCACCTTCCCCCAGGGCCCAATCGACCCCAAGTCCAGAAGACTACATCAGCCCTGCTCTAGTGCAATTGGTTTCCCAATCCACACCATCTCAAACTTCCCGATCACCTAACTAACACCTGATCGAGGATGCCTACAGGCTCGCGCCAGACATATGAGAATGCCACCTCACGGTAGACACCTCCTAAACCCTAAAAGTGCGTATTATGCACAACAACCTTTCCCCCCCCAGATATTGAAAACTGCACACAATTTTTGTTTTGTTTTGTTTGAAATCAAGTAATCATCCTAAATATCAGTTTTGAGCAAATATATAATAGTCTATAACGTAAGACAAATGTTCACAGTCATCCAGTTCCACTTTAGCTCACAAGTCTCAGCACCAGCAAATTCAAATCCTATTTCCCAGAGCCCCCCCCAGATCCAGTGAAAATTCCGCTCAGATACACAGTCAATTGTCAAAGCAAACGAAGGAAACTCAGTTATATTCTGTCACAAGAAAGCAGTACGCTAATGTATCAACGGATGAACGTGTGCATTGGTGGGATCATCCGAGCACGGATAGCTGCCGATGCAAACACAAGGATCCATACTTTATTGCTACAGCAACCGTGAATGGACCGGTTAACTCCCAGACCTGCTGTGAAGCTGACAGACTGCAAAATGACAAGCCGCCTTTCTCTCCGTAGTTGGGACAGCCACTCAAATCTTGCAGGATGGCACTTAAGGAAATCTTGAGTGACTAGGCAACAGGCTACATGACGCGCGTACTTGACCGCAAGAGCACAGGAGATATCAGCGTATTCAGCCGGAGGGTTCGTGATAAGAACGTGCAGCCCATGCTGTCGCAGCAGAAACTCGTAGGTGGAGGGTTGCAGCGGATCAGCACAGTAGTCTGCAGGGACGTTGACACCGATGCCCGAATTGGTAAGAACATGGAGGGATCGAGGGTAAGGGTAAAGCTGGCTGTTCTGCAGAAGCCCGGTGGCTTGCCCATTATCCTTGAACAGCAAAAGAATGCTGGGGGTTAGGGATAGGTCAAGGCAGTCCAGCAGGGTGTTGCAGTCGCTGTCTTCAATGGTGAGAGGTGAAGGAGGGTAGAGTTGGTACGACCATCCTCCCGGCACCCTGTTGCCCAAGTAGACCGCAGCCTCATCGCGCTCTCGCCACACTCCAGGCATTAAGGACTTCAGAGCATCCACCGCATCTTCGCGGACACCCCAGTTGATGAAATCTGGGGGCACCCAAGGATGAGTGACATGGCTTTCGAACCTCTTGTTGGGGACGCGGATTCTCACGGATGCACGGGTAGGGCGCTGATCATCAGGTTGCACCTCCTCAGCGATTTCCTCCTTGCTGACAACTGCGCCGTTCCCGACAAGCTCAATCGCATTGCTTCCGGCACCGCCTGCGGCGGTCCCGGCAAGACAAGCTGCGTCATCTTCCTTGTCTTCAGCGGGTCCTTCTCTTTCATCCTCAACAAGGCCACCGCCATTGGCGGCTCCCATCACCCTTCCTGCCTTCTTTTGCTTAGCAGGTCGCAGCTGGTAACCTGTCACTGCAACGGCTGGTTCCTCCAGTTCCGCCGCAATATCACGTCGTGCAGCACCAGTAGCGTCAGCTCCAGCAGTCCTACATTGCTCACAAATCCAGTAACCAGCAGGGACAGTAGTAAGCCGTGGTACCAAACAATACGTGTGAGTGCCTCGACCACAACTGCCACACAGAATCATTTTCTTAGCATTATCAGGCAGCAGACATCTCTGGCAAGGGAAGTCTGGTGCTGGCTTTTGCCATCTTTTGGATGGGGGTAAGAGTCCCTCTATGGGCAGATGACATGGTGCGCAGTTAATAGCGTTCTCAGCCACAATTACCCCATTGCGACCAACCAGGATAATGACTCCACTTGGCCGTACATTAAACACCCGAAGCACGTAAGGTCTTGCAGTGGAGTGCAGCCGGTTCTCATCCCGCACATACACAAACTGCCCCTCAGTATACTTAGCTATTGATGGGAGGTAACCTCCACTACGAAGCCTTGCGTAACGCAGAGTATCTCGCTGTTGAGCAACCAGAAGATTCTGGCCGACCATTACGCAGTTCTTGGCTAACAATTCAGAACGGGACAGTACAAGTTCAGCAGCAGTATCCACATCCATGTAATCCACCGTCTGATCCCCATTCAACCTTACCATGATAGCGGGAGGGATGATTGGTTCACAGGAAAACAGCAGCTGGTAGGGACTCATCAAGGTGCTGGCATGCTTTGTGACTCGGTACCCTAGTGCTATCCAGGGTAAATACATGTCCCATTCTCGAGGCTCTCTTGAAACGTGCAAGTGCCTTGATAATGCAGTTTTTACTGTCTTCACCAGCCTTTCCGATTGCCCATTGGCTTGGGGATGGAAAGAACTGGTGACTCTATGATCAATGATGGCACGGACAAGCAGCGAGTCCATTTCACCTTGAAACTCCCCACCACCGTCTGTGACTACTTCAGCGCATGCCCCAAATCGTGCCAATATGCCGTGCAGGAAATGGTAAGCTACTTCTTTAGATGATTTAGCAGTCATAGGAAATACCTCAACCCATTTAGAGTAGCTTTCTACAGCTACCATAACATAGGTGTGACCACGGTTAGAAGCCGTATACGGACCAGAAAGATCCAGGTGCCATCGGTACATAAGTCCTCTGATGGGTAAGGGATGCATAACAGGCTGCATAGCATTGAACGATACTTTAGTGTAATCACAGGCCTCGCAGCACTGGACCACTCTTTTGCAGTCATTATATAAACCAACCCACCAGTGGGTCATCATGACAAGCCCCGTCGTGCGGCGCCTGCCATAATGACCATTTTCTACATGCATTTTGTGAACGAGTGCCAACCGGTCACCAGGGGGTGGTACCACCTTGGTTGTACCGCCTGGCATTCGTCGATATAGAATACTCTTTTCAGCAGACCAGAGATAGAGCGCAGCTCGTCGTTGAAGACGCTTGCGTTCTACAGGGGTCAGCATGGGCAACATTGTGTCAGTGGTACGCCTCAAATATTGCATGGCATTATTATCCAACCAGATATCTGCGAATGAGTGAGATTCTTCCTCACGGGTCATGGGCTGCTCTATGAACTCAGCCGCTAAGGACTGAGCTGCATTTAAGATCAGAGAATCTCCAGCAGCAAATAAATGATTAAGCTGCTGAGATATCTGATCACCATCCCCCCCCAGCTTCAGTCCTGAAGTGGCAAAGGAATGAGGGTGAAAGTTATTGAAGGCAGAAAAAAATTCCTGCGAAGGTGGAACATCTGCAAATCGAACTGCGAGTCCAACAGCAATCAGGTGACTGACAGCATTAGCATCAAAAGCGCCTCCAGCAATCCTGTGACGCACAGAAAAGATCAGATCTTGGCCAGCAGTACAGTCAGCCGCATATCCCATGGCACGTTCACGCTCATGAATAGTCAGAGCGTGTCTAGTGACAATTCCTGTTTGATCTGTTTCCAAAACAAGTCCAGGTTCATATTCAGGGTTGGGACGGAACGCATAAGATTCAATCCTTGCAACCATTGTAGGAAAAACTCGTAGAGGTTCGTTCAATATGTTGGCTGGATGATATGGGTACCTGTTAACTTTGAAACAGGTACGGGGTTCTCTTCCATGATCCAGTATGTCAGTCAAGCGTAATGTATCATCACGAACAAAGGACATCATTACCAACTGCAAAGAAGTGGGGGAGCATATATTCTGCCAATAGTTACGCAGACGATGGGCATAGCTGCCTACTGCAACCGCGTCAAAGCAGACTGGGTGGCCCAGTCTCTCTGTGAGTTCCTGGAATCCCTCTATCATAGCCTGCGATTTTGCAATAGCAAATTGAACGGCAACATTCTCAATGAAGTACATGGGTGGTCGTCTCCCTTGTTGCATATGCTGGAGAGATCCTAGAATTTTAATAAGAGGGATAAATGTGGAACTTTTCTTTCCTTGTAATCCTGTTTCCCTGCGGAAGACAGGTCAGTGCACATAAACCCTGCTGTTAGCATCCATTGGGTACCATCAAGGCATCCAATGTCAATGAGGTGTCTTTCATTAATATTGTACACATCCTGCGGCAACCGGTTGAATGTGTTAGCAATAGCATCATGACTCAAAAGATTGGGATATTCCTCCATGAGCAACTTAAGTCTGTGTTTGGCACAAACCCTTGCGCCATTATCAATGTCAGCATAGTAATAGTGGTTGATGCGGATGCCATTTCTCAGCATGCATTCTAATCCTCCGCACATACCACCAAAAAGCTCAATCAGTGACACACCTTCTTGCACAGCAGTAAGAATGCTGTTTTGAGGAACAGGTGTAGAATTTATTGACTGAATCCCTTTTCCAACTGGATTGCCTTCGTGTGACTGTTCTTGCACCTGCAGTGAAGTATAGTGGGAAGGAGGCAATTCCTGCAAATGCAGGCGGCAATCTTCAATCCTTGAAGAAGCTGTTCCCCTTAAGGCTTTCTGTTTCTCAGACAGAGTGTCCATATATGCCTTGTTAAGAGGCAGGAATAACTCTAATTGCTGCAGATAGTCGACTGTTGGCCTAGATGCACTGCCAGCTTCGTATTAGGAGACTTGTTGATGCTTATAGGGTCGCTGTTGGCCTAGCTGCTCTGCCAGTTTCCCCTTAGTAAGACTTTGGTTGACGATTAACTTGCAGATCGATAATCAGGGACAATAGCTGGAAATGTTAAGAGTCTATTGAAGGCCGTGAGATCAAGTAAGAAAGAAAAAGTAAAGGACCCAGTTCAGGGTCCTCTAAGACGGCAACCACACTTGTTCAGGTTCACACATAACTTCCAACCGAAAAAGCAGTTGGCGCAGTCAAACGCACGGTGCAGTCATACGTCGTGACACTGTTTCCTACGTCCTAGATCATACGTCGTGACACTGTTTCCTACGTCCTAGAGCGCCATGCAAGTCTGGGGGGTGGGCAACACTCCATGCATGTTTCTAGATGGGGCCTGGGGCTGCATGGATGGTTGGCTACACTTGATTGCCTGGTCTGATGTCTCATGCAAAGTGAGCAAGCAATGGCTGTGGCCATGCATGTGACTAGTAGGCCAGGAAATTTGCTGGGACGCCCATTGTTGCGGCTAGACTGAGTGGCAGCGATCTTTCCTGTCAAGATCGTTATTGTTTTTATTACGTGTGCATACTCGATTCGATTGATGGCTTGCTTGCACATGCCGCGGAGCCGTGCATCGCCTGCGACCCTGTCTGCTCCGACCGGGCCCTCATCGCAGTGACTCGCCTGTCTAGCAGCGATCTAAAGACCTCAATTTGTATATGTGTCACCTGCGCACTAATGGCACCTCTGCCTGACGACTCCGACCAGGCCGCCCTAGGTTTTTTGTAGGTTTGCTTCAACTCGCACGCTGACCTGTGAGATTAGTTTGTAAGGTACGTTTTAACTCATGATCGGTGTTCCAATGCCGTCGTGAGAAGCTATCCTTTAAGTTCGTCGCCTGTCACCACCAACCTCGACCACCCCCTGCTGGCTTGATGAGTGATCGAGTTATAAGTGGAGCCGGGGGGAAGTTCACTTATCGCACAGTGTATGCGACTGGCATAACTTTCTTAGTCGTATAGAACAAATCGGTATCTTGTCCCATTCCTGATCTCATGCCTCGAGTCTCTGAATTCGGTGCACCCGAGTATAATTTATCTTTTATTGTACGGAGATGGTTTCTGTACGGCTATATCTCGGAAACGTAGCTTAGTTAACTGTCATTAATGCCACACTCTGCCGCCTTCGTCCTGATCTCCTCTTAATTGAAGGCCTTACCATTGCCGATCTCCACAGTTATCCTCCCGCCCGGCTTGCCGACCCTGCCTTCCTTCTTGACCTCCAACACCGTTGTACCATCCATGTTATTGAGCTCGGGTTTACCTCCAATCTACAATTCTGCCTGTCCCACAAATCCACACAACATGCACAGTTAGTACAATTGCTTCGCTCCGCAGGATGGAACCTCACTACACCTGTTATAGACCCTCTCCACATTCCTGCCCCCCACCCTCTTACATATCTGTTACCCCCCCCTGCTAAAGACATCCTCTACCCCTATGTTCACCTCGTCATCATTGGTTGCTCTGGCATTTTCTATAAAGATATCATGCACCTCTTTCCAGTCCTTGGTATCACACCCTTCAACGTCCCCCCACTGCTCAAACAACTAGCAGTTCACACTGTCCAATCTGCCTATTCCATTCATCGACTTCGCCGTTACCTTGAAAACAGTCCACCCGACTGCCGTCCAGCATCTCCCCCTGTTCTCACTGACCCGCCATAGCCCCTTTCTCCCTTTAAGGGTATACAGACCGGGGCTTGGGCGTCTCGTCAACCTGTACTTCCCAAAATCCACGCCGCATCGGCGTTCTCTTTTCTTTTCTTTTAATGTAATATTATCTTAGCAACAAAAATTGCATACGAGAGCATAGAAGCAATGATCCATACAATTCTCGAAATCCTTTTTTCCTGGTCCTTGGTGTTTAGTTTAGAACGGCGCATACAGGTACCCGCTGGGCCCTACTTGCTGCTCGGCTGCATGGGGCTGGTAGGGAATGACTACCGTAGACTTTATTTGCCTCCGCGAACGCCCAGAAGTTTTTATTGTTTATTAATCGGAATATGCAGAACGTTGTCGTAAGGCGCTCGGGCCAAAAATCAATACTTTTGTAAGCCGCGCACCGCACGGGGCAACTGCCCCTAACCCCACCGAACGGTCCTCAAACTTGGGTTGCGCAGTACCGTTGTTACATCTGGTAAACTGGTCGCGGTGCAGATATTGCGTGTGCATCTGTACGGTACCGGTGTGTGGACAAGGTGTGACGCGCGTGCGCGCGCGCGCACAAGCAATCGTTTAATGTTGCGTGATAAGCTGCAAATGCGTCTATGAGTTAATTGTTACAGTATTAAGCCGCGAAGGCAAATTAACATTAATTTCTTGCGGAGGCAAAGCGCGTCTACGGTAGGCTCGATTCAGGCTACCATGCACAGCATGGGCCATGGTGCAGCCACGCCATCCTTCTATGTGAGCGGACAGGAACGTGGAACCCGGCGTTCTAGGCGGGGTGTCGCACCATAAAGCAGTAACTGCAATACTATGGTAAATACCGTGAACTCCGGTCAGGACGCCTTAGAGAGGCGTCCTCTACTCACAACTACGGTACAGCGCCGTACACTCATGCTCCTTGTACTACATACAAGAGCTGTTAACAAGATAAGAAAGGCACAGCCCTAGTAGGAGAGTCTTCCTGTCTAGGGCCTGTCTGGGTGTCCCTGTCTCGTGGGTACCGCCCCTACCGCGATGTGCGCTTCAGGTCCGTGGCGGACTTCTTTCCTCACGGCAGTGACGGACGCTTACGGGCAGACTCAGTGACTCTTCACTGGCTGCGAGTGCTCAGCGAGTTAAGCAGCTGAGCTGGATATTTGTATGTATAGCAATAGACTATGGTAGCGTAGGCCTTCTGGCCGTCTGGGCGCGATCCAGCTGGGCTATGTTAAGGGCACTTACCGCGCGACTCGCGGTGAGGTTGCCGGGACGTAGACTGCGTACTTCTTCTTCTGCAGGGTCTCGGTTCTCTACTGGGGTACTTGTCTCCAGCTAGTTCAGCTGAGGCTGAGCTAGTCTTGACTCGGGTTAAGGTACTGACTTATTTGAACGCTGTAGGTCTCATACAAGGATGACGGCCGGTGCTTGTTACAATAGAGGTCTGTCCTTTAGAAAGGGACGAAGTAACTAGTTTAGGCAATTGCCGGGATACAGGGACCCGACAGGCCCAATTCAGAGTACGGTAAATTATGCACTTCACCCTGCGTAAGCGGGTTTCTAGGTCTCAGTTCAAATCAGGAGACTCCGCAGAGAAGCTGCGGAGGCTCCGTGGCCGCTAGTGGCGGCTCAAACGGTTCTGCCACGTATACGGTAATATACTGTGACAGGGGGGGGAGAGAAGATCGTGTGGCGGATTCGGTCCCCCAACCTCTGGGAATGGATGCCACCAGCGTGATATCACTGGACCATTTCCCCCCGGTGTTTGTTTTGTTCTTTCCTCCCAACCCTTAAGTTAGGCGCCCACGGAACCGAGCCTTTTTGAGCATGGCCCAGAGGTGTAAAGTCATTAACTGTTCGCGAATTGCAAGCCCCAATATGCATTGCAGCTGAAGTGCAAAATTAGGCCCCATCATGCGAAGTTGCAGAGCTTGACTTGAGGATTCCAAGTATGGCCGTAAAATTATGTTTGGTCCAGAGGGGGAGGTCGATATGGGTAGGCACTCAAAGTGTGTGTGGGTGGGGGGGCGGTGTAGGGGTCTCGCCAAAAAAGGCGAGTATTGGGGAAATTCGTTTCTTTTTTCAAGCATCAGATTGAGAAGGGAGTCGCATACCCCATGTCAAGTACTGTCGATTTGCATCATAAAATATGGCATGCATATACATCAGACCCCCCACGCATGCCATAAGGGCATGGGGGGGGGGCTACGCGAACACGAGCACAGTTGTTTGAGCAGGGCCCAGAGGTGTAATGTAATTGACTGTTGTTATTCAGCCCATTAACGAGCCAACCAAAAAAGTTGGTAACATTTAAGCAATGGATGAGATACGACAACTTCATTTGGGCGCATTGTGGTAAAATCTTAAACCGACAACGCATCAGCTTTAAAGATCCATCGACAATGTAAAAAGTACAAGAATGGCCAAGGAGGCTTCATCAAAACGGGGACGCATGATTGCATATCTATTCCCTTCTCCTCCTCCTGCTACACCTGCGGCTCTCGTACCTCCTGCTGTTGCTGTCGAGGCTGCTGCTGCTGCTGTCGAGACTACTATACGAGCAATTGAGGCGGCACCGGAGAGTCCGTCGCAAATTCCATCCCCTGATGAATCCCTGAACCATATGGAGTCATCCCACCCTGGTCCAAAGCCAACGGAGGTAGATGTGGCGAGATAGGCTTAGGAATTTGAAAGGGTGCTGAGGAAGGAGGTCTCCTTGACGCACAGAGGCAAGGCGCTCAAGGGGCACATGCCCAAGCTTAAGTAAGAAATAGTGTGCTGCCTTAAGTCTCCCGATTTGGAGCTTTTAAATCACTAGCCACAGTAGGT
Organism: Limnomonas spitsbergensis; assembly: GCA_037349105.1. NCBI lineage: Eukaryota > Viridiplantae > Chlorophyta > Chlorophyceae > Chlamydomonadales > Limnomonas > Limnomonas spitsbergensis. The sequence goes on along the minus strand of JAYJMM010000101.1, from coordinate 799,948 downwards.
AAATAAGTAGGTGACCCGCATCCCCGACTGGATCCCATGTATGCTTTCTGTTTTTTATTTGTACTTTTGATCACCAGCTAGATTAATTGAAACTACGCGAAGCGCATTTTTCTGCTATGGGATCAGATTCCTTTGGTACCCGGTAATTCTGTGTTTTGACTGAGAAATGAAGGTTTAATTAAGTGGGTTGGTTGTCAGTCATGGGTTCACTTTCCTACATGATGGGGATAATGATTTTTTTGCCCCCACCCCCCTAGCCTAGAGAAAGGAAGTCTAGAATTTACACTGGTACGACCATCTTCAGTCAGATCCGCGTGGACGTTTCGAAGTCATACTTCTCATCCGTGTCGGCAGCGTTCGGCCCCAATTTTCCATTTTTGGCCTTTCCCCCTCTATACCATTTTTACTTTCAGCAGGACAGGAGTCGGCCGCAAGGCTGTCGGGCGTCCCCAAATCGCAGTTTTGATACGTGGCAGTTTGGACATGGAAGTTATCGTCCGTGCCCTCAGTGTTGCACCCTACTTTGCAGATTCGATGTTTTTTTATCAGCGCGAACTGTAGTCGTTCTGGTTGCACGGCCGGTTTGGTGTTAAGGTTTGCCGCGGGTGAAAGAAAGAAAGAAAGAAAACGCCTGAGCGTGGCTTGAGGAATACGGGATTTTAAATGCCGTACAGAAGGTGAAGAAGGAGGACACTAGATCCTATGTTGCTTGTGACCTGGAGTTACCTGGGAGGCAGGCCCATAAGGAAGGCGATTCTTCACGCACTGACTGCCAGTGTCAGCTGGTGTGCTGTTGCAGCCCTGCCTTGCCCTCCCTGACGCCGTGAACACCCTTCAGAAAACACCCCGCCATTTTTAAACAATAGGCGACTTCACAGATAAGGTAATAAGTCAGCTGCACAGGCACGCTGATTGACTGCGAGACTGCTATACCGCTTTGCCGCCCGCTTGCTCACCCGGATGGCGGAAGTAGTTGCACCGACAGCAGCAGCCGTCATCGAGGCGCCCATGTAAGTTGCAGTTGGAAAACAGAAGGGCGCTCGGCTGTTCAGCCGCTGTTGCCGGGTAGGCAGCCAGATGCGATCGCCAGGGAGCGAATGAGGGCGGGGGCGAGGGCCGGTGCACGCCCCCCCCCCTCGCATGCCGCCGCGACCTTACATACGCCCTCCCGCCCCCATCAAACATACCAACATTGCGTGCACAACAGTTCTGTGGGGCCTAAATTGAATCATAGTAACACGCCGTCCGACCCGCACACACGGGGCCCCGTGCCAGACTGATCCCCCCCTCCCCACGTAAGCCCTTCCACTGTGCAGTAAAACGAAAGGCTGCTCCTGCCTTACAGACCCTCTGCATGGGATGTGTCTCTTTTTATACGTCTCAGACACCCCTTGCACCCAGCTTTGCATGCGCCTCATGCAACCCTCGCACCCCCCACCGAAACCATAACAGGGAGGTCCCTGCCGGCTACAAGGTCATGAAGGAGGGCATGGGGTACATCCTGATGAAGGGCAATGATGTCTTCTACAATGAAGCACAGGTAAGTCAGCATGGACACGCATGGGTATTGGGCCATAGCTGAGGTGCATGGGATAAAACATGCATGGAATAGAGCATGCATGGGATAAAGCATGCATGGGATAGAGCATGCATGGGATAGAGCATGTATGGCATAGATCATACATGGGATAGAGCATACATGGGATAGAGCATGCATGGTATAGAGCATACATGGGATAGAGCATACATGGGATAGAGCATGCATGGGATAGAGCATGCATGGCATAGAGCATGCATGGCATAGAGCATACATTGTATAGAGCATGCATGGTATAGAGCATACATGGGATAGAGCATACATGGGATAGAGCATGCATGGTATAGAGCGTGCATGGGATAGAGCATGCATGGCATAGAGCATACATGGGATAGATCATACATGGGATAGAGCATGCATGGGATAGAGCATACATGGGATAGAGCATGCATATGATAGAGCATGCATGGTATAGAGCATACATGGGATAGAGCATGCATGGGATAGAGCATACATGGGATAGAGCATACATGGGATAGAGCATGCATGGGATAGAGCATGCATGGCATAGAGCATACATGGGATAGAGCATACATGGGATAGAGCATACATGGGATAGAGCATACATGGGATAGAGCATGCATGGGATAGAGCATACATGGGATAGAGCATGCATGGGATAGAGCATGCATGGGATAGAGCATGCATGGCATAGAGCATACATGGGATAGAGCATACATGGGATAGAGCATACATGGGATAGAGCATGCATGGGATAGAGCATACATGGGATAGAGCATGCATGGGATAGAGCATGCATGGGATGGAGCATACATGGGATAGAGCATGCATGGCATAGAGCATACATTGTATAGAGCATGCATGGTATAGATCATGCATGGGATAGAGCATACATGGGATAGAGCATACAGGGAGCCCTGCTGTGAACCCTGACTCCAACCCAGACCTGAGCCCTGACTTAAAGCTTGACGTAATCCCAACCCTACATCCCACCCCGAACCTTGCATTGAACCCTGACTTCAGCCCGACCTGAATACTCGAACCTTGACCTGACCTCCCTACTCAAACCCAAACTTCAACCCTGATCATAACCTAAACCTAAACCCCGACACAAGCCCCGACCAGAGCCCCGATATGAACCCAGAATTCATCCCAGGCCTGAACCAGATCCTTATCCCCTCCTGAACCCTCATGTACCCCTTTATCCCTACACCCTTAACCTGAAAACCTAAAACATGGACCCCCATGTCCCCCCTTATACCTAAGCCCTAAGCCCTAAACCCATTGTCTGTTGCAGGTCACAAACAGGGACCTCTCAGTGGTCGTCCTGCGCCACTTCCTGCCGATGCTGGAGCAGGAGAAGGCAGCAGCCGGCAAGACAGCCAACAAGGGGCGCTGGGCCAGCGGCAAGCAGCCGCTCCCCAAACAGGACGCGGCGGGAGCAGGAGGTGGGCCGGGAGCGTCCTCCAAGGCGGCGGGGGCACCGCGACAGGTGTGTGACGCAGGAGGGTATTGGCTTATGGAGCAAGAGCCGCATGATGCCCCCCAGGAGGCATCGCGGTAGGTGTGTGACGCATGGGGGTATGGAGCCATTGGCCGCATTATGCTCCCCTGGAGGCATGGCAGCCTGCATGTGATGCATGTGATGCATGGGAGCATGGAGCAATAGGCCGTATGATGCCCCCTTGGATGCACCATGACAGTTGTTTGGCGCATGGGGGTATGGGAGCTTGGAACCATGGGCCGTATGGTGCTCCCTAGGAGGCATCGCGGCATGTGTGTGACGCATGGGAGGCATGGGAGCATGGAGCCAAGGGCCGCATGATGCTCCCCTTGAGGCATGCATGTGACGCATGGGAGGCATGGGAGCATGGAGCCAAGGGCCGCATGATGCTCCCCTGGAGGCATGCTTATGACGCATGGGAGGCATGGGAGCATGGAGCCAAGGGCCGCATGATGCTCCCCTGGAGGCATGCTTATGACGCATGGGAGGCATAGGAGCATGGAGCCAAGGGCCGCATGATGCTCCCCTGGAGGCATGCATGTGACGCATGGGAGGCATGGGAGCATGGAGCCAAGGGCCGCATGATGCTCCCCTGGAGGCATGCTTATGACGCATGGGAGGCATGGGAGCATGGAGCCAAGGGCCGCATGATGCTCCCCTGGAGGCATGCTTATGACGCATGGGAGGCATAGGAGCATGGAGCCAAGGGCCGCATGATGCTCCCCTGGAGGCATGCATGTGACGCATGGGAGGCATGGGAGCATGGAGCCAAGGGCCGCATGATGCTCCCCTGGAGGCACTACGGCAGGTGTTTAACGCATGGGGCCATGGGGGCATGGCTCCCTCCTCGGGGACAACTTCCTCCTCGGGGACAACTCCCTCCTCGGGGAAACCCTTCACGCATTGTTGCCTCCCTCCTTGACCGTTTGGGGACCTGCCTTCAGCCCGTTTTACCCCCTCCCTCCCTGCCTCCTTCCTTCCCTCCCTCCCTCCTTCCCTCCCTCCTTCCCTCTCTCCTTCCCACCCTCCCTCCATCCCTTCCTCCCTCCTTCCCTCCCTCCCTCCTTTCCCCCCTCCCTCCTTTCCCCCCTCCCTCCTTCCCTCCCTCCCTCCCTCCTTCCCTCCCTCCCTCCCTCCTTCCCTCCCTCCCTCCCACCTTTCCCCCTCCCTCCTTTCCTCCCTCCCTCCCTCCCTCCCTCCCTCCCTCCCTCCCTCCCTCCCTCCCTCCTTCCCTCCCTCCTTTCCCCCCTCCCTCCTTCCCTCCCTCCCTCCTACCCTTCCTCCCTCCCTCCTTTCCCCCCTCCCTCCTTCCCTCCCTCCCTCCCTCCCTCCCTCCCTCCCTCCTTTCCCCCCTCCCTCCTTCCCTCCCTCCCTCCTACCCTTCCTCCCTCCTACCCTTCCTCCCTCTCTCCCTCCCTCCCCACGTTGCACCCTAGCCAGGGGCTTCTCCACCTCTTCGGCCTCTTCCCCGCTGTGCCACGAGCATATCACTGGCTGTTGCAGGGTCCTTCAGCTACACCTCAGCCACACCTCAGCTACACCTCAGTCTCACCTCAGCTACACCTCAGCTACATCATGGCCTTAGGTTAGGGGGTCTTGACGCAGCAAGCCCTGCTGCCTGGGCAACTGGCCGAAGGCCGATCCAGGTTTGGTCCCCATCGGTTCAGCGTCCCATGCTCAGCGGCCTGTCAAAGATGGTCTGGCGGTATGCACTTTTATTTTCCTTGGATTGCAAAAAGTGTGAGACTGACCGCTGAAACGTGACACGCAAACAGAGAAGTACAGCCTGGGTGCGCGTGTGGCCCTCGTCGACAGCTAAGAAAAGGCGAGCAGGATTGCAGGAGTAGGAAAAGTACACGAACATCAAGCACTCACACGGCCGCAATAACTCTAGCGTAAAGAAGCGAGCAGGAGCAGGAAAGTCATACTGAAGGCGAACCAAAGGGCAAGCTCTCCTGTCTGCTAGCTGTTTGAATTGACTGGCCGGTCTTGGATTGACTGGCCCGTCCTGAATTGACCGGCCCGTCCTGAATTGACTCGACTTCACCAGATCTGGCCTGATGTGTGAATTAGTCAGTCTAGCCTGGCTTAACCTGAACCCACCAGATCTGTCCTGATGTGTGAACATGTGTGAAGCTGTTGTTATGTGTGGTCGTTTGCAGGGGGCACGCGTGCTGGAGGGCCTCGCGGCCTCAGGGCTGAGGTCTGTCCGATATGCAAAGGAGGTGCGCTTAAGTGGGAGGATCAGGGTTTCATGGTTTTGGGTTGAGGGGGGGGATCTAGGGTTGAATGGTTTAGAGTTTATGGGGGGCAGTTTTTTTTTGGTTTAGGGGTGTAGGATGCGCTGTAGTGAAGGGCTTCGTGTGCCCAGGGGTCCAGACCCCGGTGGTTTCAGGGTGTCAGGTTTCAGGGTTGGGGGGTAAGGGTGTGCTGTAGTGGGGTGATCGGTGTGCTTTATGGCCCAGGCCCCGGTGGTTGCAGGGTTATGGGTTTTAGTGTTCAGGTTTTATAGTCCAGGGTTTCATGTTTCAGGTTGTTAGGGTCAAGGGGTTACGGTGCGCTGTAGTGAGGCGATGTGTGTGCCCAATGGCCCAGGTCCCAGTGGATTCAGGGTTTTGGGCTGAAGTGTCCAATTTTTTAGAGTCTAGGGTTTAATGGATTAGGTTTCAGGGTTAAGGGTGCACTGAAATGTGGGGGGGGCGATTCGCCCAAGGGTCCAGACCTTTGTGGTGTAAGGGTTGAGGTGGTTAGGGTCGAGGTTTCAGGGTGCGCTGTGGTGGGGGGATTGTTGAGCCCAATGGTTCAGACCCCGGTTTGGCTTTAGGGTTAACTGTGCAGGTTATACCTTTCGATTAAAACGCTATAGATTTCTTGTTTTAGGTAACATGGTTTAGGGTTTAAGGTGCGCTGTCATTGGCGGGGGTGGTGTGCCCATCACATCAGTCCAGATCCCATGGATCTCCCGCATCACTTCAAACGTCATGGGCCCCAATGTGGTGGACATCATGCGCCTGCCTGCCCACATGTGCGCTTACCTGCTGACTCATTTGCATCTGACTCTTATCCACGTGCCTACGGCTTGGTACCCATGCGCCCATCCCACTGGTGCAGATCCCGTGCATATCCCACATTACTTCAAACGACATGGACCCCGTTGTGGTGGAGATCATGCGCCGTAACATTGAATTTAATGGGCCGGAGGTGGTGGCCAAGGTGCACCCGACATGCAGCGATGCACGACTGATCATGATGCAAACAGAAGAGGTGAGAGAGGAGCACAAAGGGAGGTACCGGTACAGAGAATTAAATAAAATATAATGATTTGCGGTGTCGAGGTCGTGGCCAAGGTGCAACCTACATGCAGCGATGCACGACTGATCATGATGCAAACAGAAGAGGTGAGAGGTGCATGGAGGTGGTGCGCTGACAGGGGCATCCGACCAGACAGGGGAGCGTTGCTGGGCCATATCTAGGCGATACGGTGACTCGGTGAGGGAGAAGTTATGGGGTCGGATGCACTAGAGCATGTGAAGAGCTGGCAGAGAGTCTGGACATGGGTGCTGAGGGCTCTTTTGATGAAGATGGAGTCTTTTCCAACTTGGGGTCTCAGTGGGCAGGAACTGATGTAACCACTTGGATCTGAACATGGCAGCGGGGCACCGGTTCCTCTCTTTGACCGATGAATGCTCTCTGACCAAGCGCAATGGTTTGTTTTTACTGTTCATTTAGAAATTGTGGAAATGATAAGCATCTCTTCCTATTCAAAGGAGGTGAATCGCCATACAATGACTCTGGCTGAAATCCAGCTACGTAATTCAGCCACCACCAGGACCGTAATCGGCACGGCATGGATGCCAAGCAACCCATGTCCCCATGCTGCCAGGTCACCAACGTACAGCTGTATTGCCTGTTGCGATTTGCATAACGTTTCTGTCAGCCTGGGCCTGTTCTCACGTATGCTGCATCAGCTGCTGCTGCTATATTGCATGTTAGCTTGCTGCCGGGGTCTCATTGTAGTGTATGCATTGTACGGTCTGTTATGATGTACAGAAGTACGATGCCGTCGACCTGGACCCGTACGGTACGCCAGCGATGCTGCTTGACACAGCGGTACAGTGCGTGGCGGAAGGGGGCATCCTGATGGTCACAGCCACAGGTAGGGAGGGGGGGTGGAGGAGGAGGGGTGGAGGGCAGCATATCACAGCCACAGATTGTGAGTAGGGGTGGGAGGGGGGAGGGGGGAAGGGAGAGGGGGGAGGGGGGAAGGGAGAGGGGGGGAGGGACGCATGTCACAGCCACATATGGTGTGTAGGGGTGGGAGGGGGGAAGGGAGAGGGGGGAGGGGGGAGGGGGGAGGCAGCATGTCACAGCCACAGATTGTGTGTAGGGGTGGGAGGGGGGAGGGGGGAGGGGAGGGGAGAGGGGAAAGGGGGAGGGGACAGGGGAGAGAGGGGGGAGGAGGAGAGGAGGAGGGGAGGAGGGAGGAGGGAGGAGGGGGGAGGGGGGGGGGGAGGGGAGGGGGGTTGTTTGTGTTTACACTTGCGGACATGGCCTGCCTCTCTGAGCCTGCAGCAACACTGGTGTTCGTGTTGTTTGTGTTTCTACTAAAAGACATGGCTAACCACACTGAGCCTGCGGCAGATATGACTTATTGTTTTTGTTCTTGATCACACTTTCTGACATGACCCAACTCTGCTGCAGCAATCGTTCATATCGTCCACAATTCATGGATTGAGTCATATTCCTGGGTTGCTCATGCAGACATGGCCCTCCTCACTGAGCTGCGGCAGCGATTGCTCACGTTTCCTGATTCGTTTTTTCCCATTCAGACATGGCCAACCTTTGCGGCAACAACCCCACGTCATGCTGGTCCAACTACGGGAGCTTCCCCGTACATCGCCCGTACTGCCACGAGATGGCGGTACGCATCCTGCTGGCCAGCATAGAGGCCAACGCAAACAGGTGGGAGGGCCGAGTGAACGCAAAAACAATCACTATATATATATATATACATATACGGTATAGTATTTACCGTATACCATCCTACCGGGTAGTCGGGTACCGTCGTATCAGCCGGAATTCGTGTTATCCCGTTATTCAAGAAAACGAATGTTGTTTAGTGAATCATTTGTACCGACACCCCCAAAAATCCATTAAACAAATGCTTCTGCCCCAAACCCTGGTCACCAACATGGAACGTAGCGCCATTCACCGCAGGGATACGCGATGGTAGTAGCCTAGGGGGGAGGGAGAGAGAGGGAGAGGAGACAGGATCGGGATTGGGAGGGGGGTCGAAATTGGGAGGGGGGTCAGGATTGGGGTGAGATCCTGGGGGTAAGAGAGAGAGAGGGAGAGGAGAACAATTCAGGAGAGGGAGCGGTCGAGCAGGATTAGGAATGGAGTTGTGGGCCTGGGGGCATGGAAGAGAGGCAAGGGAAACTGGATCGGGAGGGGGAGGGGGAGCAGGAAGGGGTATGGGATTGTTTGGGTGGGAGGGGTGATGAGAGTGGGGAGGGGATTTTAAAAGGATCAGAGAAACCTTCCTGATGGTATGAACACCCCTCTTAAGTGTGAAGTGTGGACATGTTAAAACGCTTGTTCACATGTTGACCTGTTGCGCCACGTCAACCATGGGCTTGCTCTGAATGCGAGACCATCGACATCTGAGTGTGAAGTGTAGACGTGCAAAGTGTGAATTTGTCACCCTGTGCCAGAATCGCCACCGCCATACGACTCTCTTCCTAAACCACCAGGGTAGCTGAACATGTGAGTGTGAAGTGTGACCATGTGAAGTATGGACACCTAACGTGTGGAAATGTGCAGGTATCGGCGCCACATCACACCCCTGCTGGCACTCAATGTCGATTTCTACGTCAGAGTGTTTGTGCGGATCACCACATCGCCTGCAAGTGAGATCCCTCGGGGTTTGCGGTCTAAGGGCATGCGTCATGTCGCTGCTGTCCTCTTTTGTTCACCACCGCGTTCGTTATTCAACTCTGCTCCCACTGCCGATGAGGCAGAGAGAGGGTGTGAGCTGAGAAGCATTTGAAACACACAAAACGCTTGTTGTATGCTTTCGCTGTCCAATGTATGGCTGGTTGTTATAACCATGAAGGCGTTAGTTCCCCACCCTTTGCCAACTGCCCTGGTATATTTCCCCTGGTGTGTTTTCCTTGGTTAAGTGCCCTTGGGCATTTCCCTCTATGAATAAGTGATGAGGTGCGCAATCAAGGGCGGGATAAGGAAGCCGCCCATTTTGGCCGAAACACGGGACATGGCAGTTGAACCTCCTGAAAGTATGGACCCCCCTTCCCTGCTTACCTGTCCTTTGGTATCTCTTGACCCTTCACCTTTAACCCTGAACCCTTCACCCTGAACCCTCAACCCTGTTTCCCTTCTTTCGGTATCCACCCCCAGTGCTTTCGTATGTCATCTGTTGGCACAGCCGACAGCAACTGTCCCCTTAAACCTGCGGCGTTGTCTGGGAATCCAAACACGAGGAGCTTGTTCCGTCCCCCTTATTTTATCGTAGTTTTCCCTCTCCCGCAGAGCTCCTGAGGACTGTGCAGCTAAGCTGGCATACCTGTTTTTATATCTTTATTTTGACGTGTTTTCCTTTTTGTTTGCATGTTTACCTCTTTATTTGACTTGTTGACCCCTTCATTTAAGTGTGTTTCCCTCTCCCCGCACAGCTGTCAAGGACTCCGCCACCAAGCTGTCATACTTGTGGCAGAGCAGTGGCTGCGACTCGTTTGTGCTGCAGGCGGTCGGGTCGAAGAAGGTGAAGGGGAGGCGGGGGAGGATGATGGAAATAGGGGCTGGTGGGAGGGGGGATGGGGTAGCTGGCTGGTGGGGGGGGCCGGTGGGAGGGCCTGGGTCCATGGAGGGAGGATGGAGTAGCGGGCTGGTGGGGGGGCCGGTGGGAGGGCCTGGGTCCATGGGGGGAGGATGGAGTAGCGGGCTGGTGGGGGGGGACTGGTGGGGAGGGCCTGGGTCCATGGGGGGAGGATGGAGTAGCGGGCTGGTGGGGGGGCCGGTGGGGAGGGCCTGGGTCCATGGGGGGAGGATTGAGTAGCGGGCTGGTGGGGGGGGACTGGTGGGGGGGGCCTGGGTCCATGGGGGGAGGATGGAGTAGCGGGCTGGTGGGGGGGCCGGTGGGGAGGGCCTGGGTCCATGGGGGGAGGATTGAGTAGCGGGCTGGTGGGGGGGGACTGGTGGGGGGGGCCTGGGTCCATGGGGGGAGGATGGAGTAGCGGGCTGGTGGGGGGGCCGGTGGGGAGGGCCTGGGTCCATGGGGGGAGGATTGAGTAGCGGGCTGGTGGGGGGGACTGGTGGGGGGGGCCTGGGTCCATGGGGGGAGGATGGAGTAGCGGGCTGGTGGGGGGGACTCGTGGGGGAGGGCCTAGGTCCATGGGGGGAGGATGGAGTAGCGGGCTGGTGGGGGGACTCGTGGGGGAGGGCCTGGGTCCATGGGGGAAGGATGGAGTAGCGGGCTGGTGGGGGGGACTGGTGGGGGGGGCCGGTGGGGGGGGGGCGTGGGTCCATGGGAGGAGGATGGAGTAGCGGGCTGGTGGGGGGGGCGGTGGGAGGGCCTAGGTCCATGGGGGGAGGATGGAGTAGCGGGCTGGTTGGGGGGACTGGTGGGGGGGGCCTAGGTCCATGGGGGGAGGATGGAGTAGCAGGCTGGTGGTCGTGGGACACTGCGACTCCTTTGTGTTGCAGCTGGTCAGATCGAGAAGGTGAAAATGTGCCTCTTTTGGTGGGTTTGTGGCGGCCTATTTGAGATTCTGGGACGACCTGTTGTGCTGGGGCTGTGGGTTCAGGGTTTCCTGAACCCTAGCCCTGATTGCGAACCCTACATCCTCAGCCCTAATGCACTCAGTTTGGGTGGATGGAGTGGTGGGCAAGGGGGCGGGAGGCGTGAGATTCTGGGGGATGACCCGGTGTGCTTTATCATGCTCATTTCAATTCAACAGCCCCTTTGGCAACATCCTCATCATCATATGATTCCGAGCTTTCTCACTGTCCTCACACCCCAGCCCAATGTTTTGGACGTTCAGCTCCACGTTTGTTGTAATGCTTTCGGCCTGCGTTCATACAGATCTGGTATGCCCAGGATCCCCTGATGTGCTCGGGCTGGAACATTGGGAGTTAGGGTTGAGGGTTGAGCCCTAAACCCCGATGTGCTCAAGCTGGGAGTTTAGGGTGTAGGGTTCGATCATAAACCCTCATGTGTTCAGGGAGATTTGGGATCAACGTTTAACCTTTTAACCCTAAACTCTGATGAGCTCGGGCTGGGAGTTCGGGTTCAAGGGGTTTGACCCTAAATCCTGTTTAACCCGGGCTAGGTGTTCAGATTTTTTTTCTTAAGTCTGAACCTGTATGAGCTCTGGCTGGGTGGGAGCCTTGGGGGGAGGGGGGAGTGCCAGGCCAGGGAGGCGGAGGTGTTGCGTGGGAAGTTGGAGTGTGGAGTATGAAATGGGGGTGAGGGGCAGGTGTGATTATGTTGGGAAGTTATTTGTTTTATAATATGCACGGGCCTAGAGGTGGGAGACACCAACGCCCCTCTGGCACCCTCCCGCACAAGTTGTAGAGTTAAGGTTTTAGGTTTTTTACTACTGCTGCTTTGCCTCCTTATTCCGTTACTGTTCGAACATGCTGTTTGCGGTACAGTTTGACTGTACCGCCGTTATGAAGAAGGACTTGAAGACAAAACGAAATAAACATTTTGTTTGCAGCTGTTTGACACTCCTGTTTGCTTTTCAGGACTGTTTTGCGGAGTGCTGGGTTTTTGCTCTTTTGGGAGTGGGGTGCTCAAGTGTTTTCTGCATCGCGCATCAGACTTTTGGGGGGCCTGCCGGGCGGCCACCAATAGGCTGAATCTGGACTGCTCACGACCGGTTGCTCAAGCAAGAGAGCTTGCTGCATGAGCCGGCGGCTGGATCGCAGCTGACACATAGCAGACGCATTTAAAATAAACAGCGTGCTGCGTGTTGCGCAGAACCCTTGACCCAAAACCCCCGAACCCGGCAGAGCATTAAACTATTTGTTGGGGAGAAGCGGTGGAATTACAGTAGAAATATAAGGAGTAGTTAATGCAATGGACAGTGTAATGATTATGGTGCGCTGCCGTGGGGCGGCCCGCCAAAAGTGGCCTCGTGGCCGGAAAAGGGGCTGCGACAGGGGCGATGTACATCACTAACATCAGCCACCCAGTAACAAGCCCCCCCCCCCCCCCCTGAAGCCTGAAGCCTGAAGCCTGAAGCCTGAAGCCTGAAGCCTAAACCGTTAGCCCCCACATCCCCTGCCTCACTACTGGAGCAAACCCTCGGCATACGAGATGAACACCTGGGCAAAAAACGAACTTCCGGCCCTTTACCCTGAAGCCTTAAGCCCAAACCGGTACCTCCCCACCCCTCTCCCTCCGCCTTACCACTGCTTCAGAATGGATATTTTACAAAAAAAAATGGTCATCTGAAAAACCCTCAAGCCTCCCATCTAGTTTAGGGTTAAGGGTTCAGTTCCACCCTAAAGCCTTACCCCCAAGACCTCAACCGGTATCTCACACACACACACACAAATTCCAACACTTCACACTGATCCCCACACATGTTTTGAACGTCAGGTTTCTGGTAACTCTGTGAAGCACATGCCTGGCCACGGCCCTGCGGTTCCGGAGCGCTGCCCCGAGACCGGATCCGGGTACCTGATGGGCGGACCGATCTGGTCAGATCCCATCCATGACGCCACCTTCGTACGCGGCGTGCTGGCTGACCTGGAGACGGATAAGGAGAGGTGGGGTTAAGGGTTAAGGGTCAGACGGATAAGGAGAGGTGGGGCTGATTTGCATTGGGTTTATGGGCGGGGATCCTTTTGGTCGGATCCCATCCATGACGCCACGTTCGTACACGGCGTGCTGGCTGACCTAGAGGCTGGCAACGGGAGGTGGGGTTGATAGGTTAGGGTTGGGTTTTCTTTCGCTAGTGGTCCGGGATTTATTAGTTTGTGATGTTTCTGGTAAGATCCATGTCGTCACCTTTGGGTGCGCGGCGTGCTGGCCGACCAAGGGATGGCCATGGAGAGGTAGGGCAATTTTATATTGCATGTAGGGTTCAGGGTTCAGGGTTGGGTATCCTATCAGTTCGGATCCCGTACCCAACGGGGCCTTTGTGCGCGGCCTGCTGCCTGACCTTGGGAAAGAGAAGGAGAGGTGTCCAGACTTAACGTGTGCAGGGTTGAGAGTCTCAGGGCAAGACCTAAACCCCAAACCCTTAACCCTTAAACCTAGCAAGAAGGGGTAAAATTACCTTCATGGTTGTGTGAAGGGGGCCGTGTGCCCTGCCTGTTCCTGCTCTCGCCTTTTCTCACGTGAGGACGAGGGCCACATGCGCACCCTGGGCTGTTTCATTGGTTGTCGTTTTACAGGTTTCATAAGGGACGGGCAGCCTGTGCCTCAAACTTTGTTATGTCCAAGGCAAGGAAAAAATAAGGCAGGTTTGGTTAAGTGTGAAGGGTGAAAGAGGGGTGTGGTTGAGGGTTTAGGGTTTATATCTGGAGACTGACGAGGAGTGGTGGGGTCTATATTTTGGATTTATACGGTTAAGGGTCTTGGGTTTGAGACTTGTCCTAAATTTCTCGTTTTTCTGTCCTGGGAGGCTGGGAGGCTGGGAGGCTGAATCCCCCATAGTTCCCCCTCCTCGATTTTTGATGGGCCACAGGCTCAAAGGCAGAGCTCTGGGAATGATCCAAGATCGTCCGTTTTGGAGCTCGGTTTCAAATTTATATTTAAATATATGAATCGATCGTGGGGAACTGATTCATGCGGTGATGCACGGTGTGTCACATTGGTCCATTGGTGTACTACCTTCACGTGCCTGCTGGGACGCGCGGTACACCTGCACCGAGGGCATGCTGGTGCAGGTGGTGGACGCGCTGCTAGATGTACCGCTGTCATTTGGCGTGCTGCCCACACAAATCTTTCCGACAGCCCAGGCGCAGGAACGCGCAAATTATCAATGCTAAGGGAGAGCTGGCGCCGTTTTGGAAACCTGCTTGATGTACCGCAGTGCCACGGCGTACTGCCCACACAAATTCACCGGCCCACCCATGGGTATGGAGTATGGACACGCTATACCCCCTTATCAAGGCATGCTGGTGCTGGTAGTGGAGGGGCTGTCCGATGTACGGATGTACTGAGATGTACTGCCTACATCCATCCACCCACCCACGTGCAGATACGCAGCGTACCCCCGCCTCAAGGGCATGCTGGCGCAGGCGGTGGACGAGCTGCCGGACGTACCGCTGTACTACGACCTGCACGATATGTGCAAGACGATCAAGTGTCAGCCGCCCAAGATGGAGCTCTTTAGATCAGCCCTGATAAATGCGGGGTACAGGTGGGGCATAGGCTTCAGAGGTGGCGGGGGATAGATACTGGTGCTTTTTATTTGCACGTTTTCTTTCGTTTGCCCGTGGTCGTTTTTTTATTCTTCTGCGACTTGTGCCCAATGTTGGCCTTCCAAGATTGCTCTGGTGCGCAAAAACATGAATGGATGGATATATGGATATCAGAGTTTGGGCCATGCTCTGCGTATGTTTGTGGACACCCGAGTCCTCGCGTCCCTGTTGAGTCGCAGTGGTCTATTTGTTGTTCAGCTGCTCATACTTTGTCTCACTCTTTCCTCGTTTTCAAGCCATCAAACAAGGGTCTCCGGCTCGCACACAAAAACATGGTTGTTAAATTCGACGGCTTGTGCGTTAAATATTTTCTTGCCAGTCACTCTTAATCGCGCCAAAAAATCAGGGTTTCCAGCTCACACCGAAACCCTAGCCGTCAAGACGGATAATTCCTTACCTGCCACTATTTTATCGCCACACTATCAGGGTCTCTGGCTCACATGCCAACCCCCTGGCCGTCAAGACGGACGCCCCCAGCGAGGTTGTCTGGGACGTCCTACGCTGCTGGATCAAGGAACACCCTGTCAATATGGACAAAGTGACGCCGGACGTGAGTGTGGGATTGTGTGGTTAAGTGTGGGGGGGTAAAGAGTGTGGAAGAGTATGAGACGTGTTGCGCTGCTGGATCAAGGAGCACCTCGTCAATATGGACAAAACGGCGCCGGACGTGAGTGTGGGATTGTGTGATTAAGTGTGGGGGTGTGAAGGAGTGAAGGAATGTGGGACGTCATTCGCTGCTAAAGGAGCAATCCGTCAATTTGGGCAACGTGACGCCAGGCGCGAGTGTGAGATTGTGTGATAAAGTGTGGGAGTGTGAAAGAGTGTGGATGAGTGTGTGATGTCTCGTGCTGCAAGGTCAAGGAGCACCTGGTCAACATGGACGAAGTGACGCCTGACGTGAGTGTGGAATAGTGTGATTGGTGTGAAAGAGTGTGAAGGGATGTGGGATATCCCTGCAGTTGTACCTGTAATGCCCAATGATTTTACATCACCATGTTGTACATCACACCTTGCTCCCTCCTTGGGTGTACGTGTCCTTTTTAGGATTGCACACTACACAGGTGTAAATCACCTGATCCTCTCTCCATGCAGTCGTACTGTCGAATGGTTGTACATCACCCGGTTGTTCATCACCCAGTTGAACATCACCCAGTTGAACATCACCTGTTGCTCTCTCCCTGCAGTCTTACCTGCACCGCCTCCTGACCAAGAAGACCAAGATGGAGGCCGACTTCACACGCGTGGCTGCGGCCGTAAACCAAGCCAAGCTGGATGGAGTGGCCAGGTGAGAGCTAGAGGGCTGGGGCTGATTCAGGTTGAGGGTTACAAACCATGAACCCTTTCAAGAAAAAACAGTTTTTTTGTTTTCAACGAGGTTGTTTCTTTTATCCTCTTATATTTTTAACCAAACGGAAGTATGGCAACCGGGTACTACAGCTGTACAGCTGCATCAAACTGCACCCTGCTGCACCCTCTCGGCTTATTTGCAGGTTTGTCAAGAACCCCGCCTATTGGGGCCCCAAGTCGCGGCACGGCCGACCCCCCGTCACCAAGCTCGGCGAGGCGGACGAGGCGGGCGTGGAGTCTGGTAAGGACCGTCTGGCGCGGCTGCAGATGTCAAGCAAGGGCATGGTGAAGCGGCTGCATCGCCAGGAGGAGAGGCGCAAGAAACGTGAGGAGGACGGGGAGGCTGGAGGCAGCGGGCCGGCAGGCGCGGCGCCAGTGGCGACGGAAGGAGCAGATGCAGCAGGTACCGCCTGCTCTTGACAAGCAGGATGAGAGGTGCATGTTAAAGCTGGAGGGGGGGGTGGGGTAAACTGGAGGTTAATGGACAAACACACCGTCCATTGTTGTTTCATACATCTGTCTCAATTCGTGTCTCGTCAAAACCAAGGCAATCCACAGGTGTTGCAGGGGTCGTTATTGTTCACTCAGGCGCCTTGGCAACTGCCTTGACAAGGTATCATACACATTTGTAGCCGCCGTTGCTATGTTTTAGCTGCACAAGGGGCTTGTCACTTAGGGGGTCGGACCCCCAAACAAGGGTTTTCGGCCGGGACGGAGCCGTTCCACCCATTAAGTTTGACAGGGAAAAAAGCGAACTCTCCTTCCGTATTAAAAAGCTCAAGTCCTGGATGCCAGTGAAACTTTTCGTATGGAAAGAACCCATCCCAAAGGTCGACTGCCGTTGTCGGTGGACTCGTCAGACCCTCTAAGTGACAGGCCTCTTAGCTGCACCCTCAGATCGGCAGTTGGTTGTCTCGGCCTCGTGTTTTGAGCGGATCTTTATGCGTGCAACTGGTTGAACAGCCATTTAGTGTCAACCTGTCTTCGTCACATGATTGTTCAGGGAATTCTTTGCCCAGGCGGTTTTCATATGGCCACAGAGGGGCAGGAAGCCATGCCTTGGTTCTTCGTGCTGGCTGCCTCCCGGCTTCTGCTCTGCAACATGGCCCATGCCATGCCCATGCTGTGCCTGTTCCGGTTTACGGGCACATGCCCCATGCATCAAATGTCGTGCTCTGTTGGACTGTAAAAATTGGACAGTCTCATTCGGGGAAAAGGCTTTGGGTGGTAGCTAGGGCTGGCGCACAACATATAATTCACTGACAGTTACATATACCGTACCTACTATACTATTTAGTATATTTGCAATTACGCCACCCGCCAGCCCTAGTGGTAGCTTCAACTCCTTAACAACGGCCTGCTAGGCCTCCTCGGTTTTGCACGGCCTCCTTCCTTTCGTTTGGGTGATTTTTATTTCTTTCGTCTCCTTTATTTTCCTCGTTGGTCTTTCCTTTCTGCTCTCAACCAGAAGGCTGGTCGCCCACGCGGCCAAAAGCCCTTTTTGAGCAGGTTGCGTCATTGAATGACGGCCGTTGCCCCCCCCCTACCTGTGATGGCTGGTGCTGGTGCAGGGGGAGCTCCTGACCCCGCTGGGACAGCAGAAGCAACAGCTGAGGCGACAGAATCAGGGCCAGCTTCCAGGGCAGACGAGGCCGCGGCGGCGTGCGAGCAGACAGGGGGTCTCAAGCGGCCCCTGATTGGGGCAAGCGATGAGGCAGGCGAGGCGAAGCTGCCTAGGGTGTAGTATCCACGGACACGACAAGCTTGATAGGCTGTTTTTACTGACCATTTTGTTTTGTTTCACCCAAACCATTAGTTAGGCGCCCATGCGGTGCAGCCTTTTCTGCAGGGCGTTGAGTTTTTTTGTATGTGGTGTAACGTCATTGACAGCAAGCTTGATTGGGCCCAAGCCCAAGCCCAAGTTACTCCTACTCTTCGGGCAGCTGGTTGGTTGGAGAATAGAAACGAAGGCAAGAGATGCATGTAGGATGACATAAGAGGAAAATCGCGTCTCCAGTTGCATGCCCTTGCATGCATGGCAAGGACCCTAGCTGCCTCAGCTGGCCCGTCATCCTAAGAGCAGAGATACATTTATGATGACCCCTCGAAGATTGTTATTTTTTTCTCACTTAAACCTCTGTCAATTGTGCTGAACCGGTAGCTAAACTGTAGACAAGGCAGGGAATGTAAACACTGGCTGATGCCACCGTGGGGTCCACAGTCCACACAACCATTCGTTCTTTTCCTCCAGATACATGTACTATTCTATTCCCTTGAACTTTATTCCTAACTAATTTTTACGAACGCCGTCAGTAGAGGATATGCCGCAAATTGTGTCCGGTTTTGGCGACAACCCTAATGAGTGAATACTCCTTTCCTTAGATGCCGCGGCTTTGGCTGTCGAGCATCGTCGCTACATCCCTGACGGTGTGTCACATCTCGTGCTGGGCGATTCTCGGGGCGATCTCGTCGTCATACCTTGACAATTGACAAACTATTTCGGGATGTGCCGTCATTTATCGGGGTACCACGACATATGTTGACATAACTCGGGGTATCTCGACATATCTCGATTCTCGACTTGAAAGGGTACGTTTGCATGGTAGTTCACATGCCACTGCTTGGGCCCAGTAACGTATGTTTGGGCTCGCTCGCCCGTTTTCTGGTTTTGTGCAAGTCCTGGTATTGTACGGCATATGCCGTAATAATTTACCACCATTGTCTTATTTCACCCACCGCTCAGCCTCAACATGGGGAAAACTACTTATCATACATCAGTGTGGTCCTGCCACCTTTTTGGTCCAATCGAAGACCTGCCGAGATCCTGACCCAATTATCACGAGCCTAGCGCGGCTATAAGCTCCGCTAGCAAAGGTGCTGCGCATAAGCACATTATCTCATTTCGGAACCCAAGTTGTCTTTTGAATATACCTATTAGCGTTGAGATGACTGAGGTCGGAGATCTGACGGTTGAAACGACACAGCGTGACCTCACTCCAGACCTGATTGGCAGCATCCTCAGTCGTTCTGGCAAATGGAAGAGGGATGGAATCACCCTTGCAGCCTGGAACGTGTGCCGGGAGTGGCGCGACAACCTGCGCGACTGCCCGTCCCGCCTAGGCGACCTCCTGATTGAGGTCCATGGTACCGAAGGGGCGCTCCTGCGGGCTGCCCAATGCGACAGTCATGCAGTGGACATATGCGCACTTGTGAGACAGGTACTAAAGTTTGCGAGGGCTGATTGCCAGAATGGATATGCTCTGTTGAAGGCTGCATCTAGTGGCAATCAAGCCTTGGTGCAGATGCTTCTTGACTGGCCAGAGCATGCCCCTCGTGCGGACTGCCAGCGCGGCCAGGCGTTATGCAATGCAGCTATGGGTGGCCACGAGGCTGTGGCGCGAATGCTATTAGAGTGGCCAGATCATGCGCCTCGTGCCGACTGCGAAGGTGGCTTTTCTTTGACCTCTGCAAAAAGTGCAAATCAGAATGGCAAGGCGTTGTGTTGTGCAGCTTCGGGTGGCCACTCGGCAGTTGTGTGCATGCTTTTGGATTGGCCTGAGTATGCACCCCGCGCAGACTGCATAAATGGCAAGGCTATGTGCGATGCAGCCTCGGGTGGCCATGAGGCACTGGTGCGTTTGCTTCTCGAGTGGCCTGTCCATGCTCCACGTGCAGACTGTAGTGATGGGTGGGCGCTGTGCATCGCAGCCCGGCATGGCCACGAGGCTGTGGTGCGCATGCTTTTGGATTGGCCAGGCCATGCACCTCGTGCAGATTGCCGGGATGGCGAGGCATTGTGCGAAGCAGCTTTGTGTGGCAATGAGGCCATGGTGCGAATGCTACTCGAGCGGCCTGAGCATGCACCACTTCCAGACTTCCAGGATGACAGACCGTGCGGTGCGTTGTGTAGCGCAGCCAAGTTTGGCCACAAAGCAGTAGTGCTTTTATTGCTGGAGTGGCCAGGGTACGTGCCTAGTGTGGATTGCCTCTCTAACGCATTGGGCCTTGCCGAGGATAATGGCCACATGGACGTGGCATGTCTGTTGATGCAGATGGGAGACACTTCTGACTGATGGTTTCATTTGTCTTCACTCTTCAGTCGCAAATATCCTCAACCATCGAAATTGATTCATGGCATGAACAGAATAAGTAAATGCAGTAAAATGCAGCCGTATTGTGAATCCCTGGCTCCCTGCTATATTTATAAGGAGAGAGGTGGTCGATTGGAGTGATGATGAGGAAGATCATAGCCAAGGTTTCGGGGCGCATTGTTTATTTGAGTGTGCACCATATCATCTTTGGGGGGGCAGCTGATTAGCCTCCTTTGGGCCAATAGGGACCCAACTACGACTTAACATCATTGTGTACTTGGCCCACGGCGTGTGACCTGAGCATCATAGCTGGTTGCAACAAGATGCGCTGGTCATAGGCTTGGTTGTGGCTGAATTAGGGTTAAGGCTCCCTAAAGTAGGCCAAAGCAGGAGGCGGCGATCGGGACAGCATTCACATTTTCTCGCGAAGCCTGTGGTGTTTTGTCCGTGGTGCTTGTGTTGGATATTGGTACTTTTATATTATAATATGCCTCATCTTAAAAACTCTCGGAGTTTCTGGCCTCCATGGCTTCCACATTTCCGTTGTTTTGTTGAACTAATCAATAAGCCTCATGAGCGTCACAAGGGCCTTCGGCTAGACAATATTCAATTATTTGAAAACTGAAGTGCCGCTTGCCCTTCCTCACATTTTGTTATATTTCCTAATCGGAACGGTTGTTGATGTGTGGTAGCCGGGTTATTTTCCCTCTGCGGTTTTATTTCTCACATCCACCTCATATCCAGTCCATGGCATTGGTATGTGTTGGCTAAGCTTGCTCGTAATACACAATCGAGTGTTGCACATAATTTTCAATTTGCACGCTCCTGTTGCTTGTGAGCTATGTCTCTCAACAACATAATTATTTAGTTCGCATGCACGGCTAGACGTTAAACTTTCTTCCTGCACAATATGTTGGACGAGTTTTCATTATTCTCTATCATTATGCCAAGTGGCTTACCGGCCTGTCTATTATCAAAGATATTGTGTTGGTTGGTTGGGCATATTTGAATCAATTTGTATTCGCTGAGGCTGTCAGTCTGACGAAGATGTTATATTGAAAAGAAACGAAACATTTATGGAAGTGTTATGCCCCCTGGTTATGACGAAGGAAAGTCAGTTTATTTGCTGACCACCGACAACCAAAATTAATAACTGAAACATGAGATGGTTGGTGACGAGGGCCATAAGGGTACCATAGCTGATCTGTGTTCTTGTGCCCTAGGTTGCAAGATTGGGCGGTGGGCCTCTAAGTTCATGATGAAGTCTAAGAAAACGAAATATGGGACAAGTCAATGACGTTACACCTCTGGGCCCTGCTCAAAAAGTGGCGCCGAACTGTTAGTGGGCAGGACAACCGGGGAAGCAAGGAGAGGGGGGAGGAAAAACGGGGAAATAATAGTGAAGGGACAAAGAAAAAACTGGGAAATAAAGGAAGTCTCAGTCTCTTAGAACGTCTACGCCTCATCGATGTCTACCACGTCTCCCACAAGCCAAGGCACCCAAGCATGCCCCGGTACAACTCGAAGAAGTTTAAGGACGTCAATCATGGACACGCTTTAAATCGATCCTAAGTCCTAACCGGGCCTGACACGCAAGGATGGGCTGATTGCCGGCGCTGCGCAACTAAGCGGCTGCAAAACTCAAAAAATGTAATCTCTCTCACGTTGACCTGGAGCTGCTTGACCGCCCCATACTCATGCATGGCATCTATCCAGCATGCGTTGCAACCCTGCCGGTTTGCTTGCTACCAGGGTGAGATCATCCGCATATAAGAGGCACCGGAGTCGTCGCACCTCCCCCAGCAAAATTCTCTTTGCCGGGCACTGGGCACTGGGCTGTGATCATTCTCGGCATATTCTCAGAATTTGACGGTTAGTTTGTCCCGTTTGTTTGCCTCTCATGCTCTCGCGCGCACGAGCAAAAACATCGGGGGCGTGACGAGCGAAAATAGCCGCAGTGCCTATTGTAATTGACCCCCCCTAAAATGATTAAATACACCTTTACGGCTTTCTTAACAGGGGAGGCCTGTCCTCCCCCTCGGATTATTCGCAATTCTCCGCACAAGCCTCAATATGCAGAACCGTGTGTTTACTAGGTAGGCACACACACCCTGGGCACACTAGAACGACTTACGAGCAAACAATTAAAATCACACCGCTGAGGTCGTTTGTATGGGGACAACCGTCTCTGATAGAGTCAACGCACCAAGATGTTGATAATGTTGCATGCTCACCGGGGCCTGTCGTACGCGCAGCAGGTGTGGTGCGCCGCGCCTTTCGAGTG
The DNA here is from genome assembly GCA_037349105.1 of Limnomonas spitsbergensis. Classification (NCBI taxonomy): domain Eukaryota; kingdom Viridiplantae; phylum Chlorophyta; class Chlorophyceae; order Chlamydomonadales; genus Limnomonas; species Limnomonas spitsbergensis. The sequence continues at coordinate 777,707 of JAYJMM010000101.1, read as the reverse complement.
CGTCGCGACTCCCTCGAGTGCACGCAGCCTCAGAAACGAGAAAACATGTCAGAACCGAGCGCAGGATTTATGTTCTAACCGGCGATTTGCGCATCGCCTGGAGCGGCATGTTCACGCTGATCCTGCGGGATGACTCGGGTGGAACCGATACCATCGGATTATCGCCCTCGAGCCTTGAGATCTTAAGCGCGGCATCGGAATATATCGCGGCCAGCCTACGCTTCAACGAACAGAGCGGCTGCCCGGAAGTAGCTGGCAAACATACGCTCACAACAGGTGTGACTGGCACATGCATATAATGTGTGTGTTGCTTGCATGCCGTCGGCATCCATGCTTATTAAGGATAAGACTCTGCATGTACTCATGTATGTGTGTGTGCACTGCATGCATTCGATTGCTGCCATGCCCTCAGGATGCATGACTGCATGTGCAGACCTGGATACGCTTACGGTGCATGCAATGAGTGCAGCAACCTTCCCTCAAGGTGCATATGCATGCGGTCGCCAACCTTCACAGTCGGGTTGTGTGTGTGCGGTGCATGCATGCTGGTATCAGCTAAAGAAACCACATTTTCAGTGTGTGTGCGGGCATGGCTGTTTGTGTGGTGTACGCATGCACGGGCAGCTGTCTCGGCGAAGGGGGAGGCTGTGCATGTGTGCATGGCTGTGTGTGCAGCGCATGCATGGGGGCTTCCACCCTGCCCGAGGAGTTGGAGGTCGTGCACATGGATATGAAGACGAGGTGACCTGTCAGTAGCCGTCAGTGGCCGTCGCACAGCCAATAGGGATAACAATATTTGATCCTGCACAACTGCCCACTCTGAGAAACGAAGGGTACTGAGGTCACGAGGCGGAGTGTCATTCAAGGGTAGGCATTGCTGCATCTCATGGACTAAAAAATCCCATGCAGATCCTATGTACATCACTTGCAGATCCCATGTACATCGCATACAGATCCCATGTACATCCCATGCAGATCCCTTGCAGATCCCATGCTCATCCCATGCAGATCCCATGCGCATCCCTTGCAGATCCCATGTGCATTGCATACAGATCCCTTGTACATCCCATGTGCATCCCTGGCAGATCTCATGTACATCCCATGCAGATCCCATGCACATCCCATGCAGATCCCATGTGCTTCCCATGCAGATCCCATGTACGTTCCATGCAAATGCCATGTACATCCCATGCAGACCCCATGTACATCCCATGCAGATCCCAAGTACATCCCATACAGGTCTCATGTACATTCCATGCAGATCCCATGTACAACCCATGCAGACCCCATGCATGTTCTTTACAAAGGCCTTGTGGATCCCAAGAACATCCCATACAGATCCCACACAGCTCCTATGCAGATCCCATGCAAATGTTCTGTATATCCCATGTTAAGCCTACGAATATCCCATTCCATGCCAGCATCCCATAGCATCAAGATTAAATCCAGATCCCATACAGGGGGCAGTTATTGAACCCTTGAGCTAGATCATGAATACAACCCGGCTACCCCCCCTACCCTGCACCTTGACCCCTGAGGTCTGAGACCCGAACACCGCCCTCCCCCTAAAACCTGGCGTGTGAACCCTGACATATCCACACGGTGCAGGGAGCTGCTGTGCCTCTGTGGCCGCCCAAGTTGTCGAGGCTTTCGTACGACTAACCCCTGAAGATGGAGCCTCCGCTACCGTCACCGCCGCCGCCGCCGCAGCAGAGGACCTGCCTGTCTCCTCACAGCCCCTCTCTGAACCTGACTCCAGCAGGCATGCCCTGGGGAGCAATCAGGATGGGCCTGCCTTGCAGCCCAACCCCAACGTGCATGCCCCCAGGAGCAACCTGGGTGGGCATGCCTCTCAAGGGCCTGCCGCCCTTCGTACGAGGCCGGCCGGACCCGACTGTACCTGTCCACTGCTCCCTGCAGTAGCCCAGGATGATTACTCCAGTGGGGAGCTTGCTGATGACGCAGCGCAGGCATCCCATGGTAGGCCGCTTGGCAGCAGCCACCGCTGGGCCGAAAGGAACTGTGACTCGGCAGGGGCTGTGCCTGCAGGTGCCGTGCACCAAGCTGCCCCTAGTCAACCCCTGGGCAGCCAACATCACTGGGCGGGGAGGGACTGGGACTCGCCTATGGGCATGCCTGCAGGTGGCAGGCACCAAGCTGCCCCTGGAATCCCCCTCAGCAGCCAAAACCACTTGGCTGGGAGGGACTGGGACTCGCCTGGGGCTGCACCGAATGGCCAGAAAGGGGAGGATGCGCGCCTAGAGCCGCCGGTCGGGGGCCCGCTCGACCACTTGAGGAAAGTTGCTTTTGTCTGCCTGGAGCTGGTTGCCGTGACACCCTCCAACGCCTCAGCTCTGCTGGCTCTAAGGCGAGTGAGAGGGCACAGGCTGCTGTATCTGGGGCAATTGTGAGGGGAACAGCTGTTGGCTCTGGGGCGAGTGAGAGGGCACAGGCTGCTTGTGATGAGTCGCGCAGGAGAGAGTGTGGGCCGTGTGTGCGGCTATTGTGTACTTATCAGACGCGTACCACAGTGCTGCGCTATTGTGTACATCTTACATGTACCGCAGTGCTGGACTGCTGGGTTGTAATGTTCATCAGAGTATCCAGAAGTATGCCAGGAATACCCAACCTAATATTTCCAAGGAGGTGTCCCTTATGTGTGCTCTGCTGCCCGACGGCCTCTGTTCCTCAAGCCCTGCACGCCTCCTTGCATCAAGGTTGCAGGATTGCAGGGTTTAGGGTTTAGCCCAACGGCCTCTGTTCCTCAAGCCGTGCTCGCCTCCTTGGATCAAGGTAGCATGGTTTAGTGTTTAAGGGTGAAGGGTTAAGGTTTTACCACGATAGCATCTGTTCCTCTAGCCATGCACGCCTCCTTGGATCAAGGTAAAAGGATGTAGGGGTTAAGGGTTTAGGGTCTAGCCCGATGGCCACTGTTCCTTTAACCCTGCTTCCTCCTTGGATAGCTGTGGAGATGGTGACGAAATTGGTGAGTGGGGACTGGGGAGTGGGGATGGAGAGTGGACAAACCCTTGACCGGCCTGTGTCCAGTGGCCCATGCAGCAGGGCTTGCTGCACTAGGCCACCAGAGCGGGTAGAGGCCATGCTTCTGTGAAATTGTATTGGGAGTGCGCTAACGTAAGAATAGTGAGCCACTGGTGTGGCGCAGGTGCGATCGTGCACACTTTTGTTCGCATGCTGTTATTCTTCTGCAGAAGCGCATACTTTGCAATCATGTACTTTTTGTCCGCATGACTTAGTAGGTGCATTCCTTCATGTCTGACACTCTTCCCGTCACTCTTCCTTGGCTGGCACCACCCAGAACCCATTAACCCTCAAACGTGTGCAACGCGTCTAACGCTGCATTATTTTCAATACATCATTATTCTTACCCTTTTGCCGGCGATCATGAGCACTTTTTCTTCATGACTCCTCAGCAGGAGCATGTGTAAGCGTCTGGGTGTTCAAAAACACTCACATTCCTCCTGCCGCTGAGCTTTCTTCTGCAGCTTACCTTACATGGCGTAGTTCGCACTTCAGTTCAAATTGCCCCCCTCCCCCCCAAAATTCCTCCTGCTGTCTTCAGCAGCGGTGTCTGGTGCATGCCTGCACTCCTTAGGTTGCCTAGTTCGCACTTAAATTCAAACTGCTTCCTCCCCAATTCCTCCTGCTGTCTTTAGCAGCGGTGTCTGGTACATGCATGCACTCCTTAGGTCGCCTAGTTCGCACTTCAGTTCACCCCCGACCCCCCCAAATTCCTCCTGCTTCTCTTAAACAGCGGTGTCTGGTGCATGCCTGCGCTCCGGAGCCACGTGCTGCTGATACTACGCCGTGGACCGCAGTTCTGCAACGGGTTCGCAAAGCCAGTCGCAGCGCCGGCCGTGCCGCGGACACCCTTGGCCCCGAAACCCCAGACAGCGAAAACAGCCACGGTGGCGGCGACGTCGTCGGCTCAGAAACCGAAGGCGCCGAGGATGGCAGCGGCGGCGGCCGTAAGGTCAACCCAGGCAGTGCGCTCCCCAACCCCGAAAACCCCGGCGACGCGTGCCGCTTCCCCATCCTCAGAGCGCACTGTTTTTCCAGCCACAGCATGTACCGCTTCCCTAGCTGCAGATCTCCCCATGACCGGACTGCCAGCACAGGGCCTGCCCCCACCAGGCCTGCCCCCGCCAGGCCAGCCGAGCGGTGGACTCCACATGCTAGAGCAGGTGCCTCAGGTGAGAGGCATGCCCGGGTCAGGGTGTAGGAGTCGTGGCATAGAATGGCAGTTTTAGGCGGTCAGGATTTGGGGGTTCAGGCCGCCGGGGTAATTAGGGTTAAGAGAGTCAAGGGGTCAGGGTCTTGGAGGTTGAAGGTCAGGGTTTATAGGATATACGCTGTCAGACTTAAGGGTTTATATCACTTATATGGGTTCAAGGTATTGGCACCACAGGCTAGGGATGCAGGGTATTATAAGTTCGTGTTGTTGTTACACAGTTGACGCAACCACCCTCAGCCTTTTGCAAAAGGGCCAGGCAGAGAGAATTGGGGAGACACCAGAAAACGAGGAACGAAACAGGCGCCAAAAGAACAAACATTGGTGTTAAGGATGTATACATGATATCAGGATCTGGCAGGTATAGGGGTCAGGGTTTATGAGTTAGAGATATGGCAGGTCGAACGTGTCAGGGTTAATATTACTTGTTTTGGTAAGTGGTGACGGATTTGGTTTCATGGTTGAGGCCGGTTGTCGACACCCTGTCTATATCCAGGGGGTCTAATGTTTCATGGTTGAGGCAGGTTGTCGACACCCTGTCTATATCCAGGGGGTCTAATGTTTCATGGTTGAGGCAGGTTGTCGACACCCTGTCTATTTCCAGGGGGTCAACTGTTTCATGGTTGAGGCAGGTTGTCGACACCCTGTCTATTTCCAGGGGGTCAACTGTTTCATGGTTAAGGCAGGTTGTCGACAAACTGTCTATTTCCAGGGGGTCTAATGTTTGGGACAGGGTGGGGATGTCGGGGTTCCGATACAATCTGTGTTTTTGAATTGTGGCTGAGCTCAGGTGTGGCTGAGCTCAGGGATTTCTATTTTCTAGACAGGGCAAGCTTGGGTTTGGGGTTTTGAGGCAGGGGCAGAGTTTAGTTCACAAGGTTGGGTGAGGTTTTGGAATGGGGGCGAAGTGGGGTAGCGGATGTTTAACTGAAGTGCGGTTACAAATGACATGTGGTGCGGCTTAGAAGCAGCTGACTTGCAGCTGGTTTGTACCTGGATTTCATTTTAAAACAACAAGAAGTATTTCAGGTGTCCATACTTCTTAGTGGCACGTTTGGTGCTGGGTTGAAAGACAGGCCAGGCTGTCAGTAGCTGAATTGTAGCTGGACAGTACCTGAAGTGTAGCTGAATTGTTGTGGAATGGCAGCATAATGGTAGCTTAATTGTAGCTGAACTGTAGCTTAAGTCACTTTGAAATTAACTGTGCAGGTGTATATGCTCGTACGTGGCGCATTGGATTCAGGGCTGGAGGACAGCCATGCCGGCGGCCTTGCGGCTCTTAAGGAGGAATGCTGGATCTGGATCTGCAGGTGATTCATAGGCATGCAGGGTTCACATTTATGTCACGGATCTAGGTCAACAGGTGATTGACACACATGCAGGGTTCAGGGTTCATAGGGTTGCGGCTCTCAAGGAGGAGTGCTGGATCTGGATCTTCAAGTGATTCATACGCATGCAGGGTGCAGGGCATTTGTCGCAGATCTGCAGGTGATCGACAAGTATGAAGGGTTGAGGGTTGACGGGGTTGCGGCCCTTAAGGAGCAGTGCTGGATTTACACATGTGAATGATTGACAGGCATGTGGGGTGAAGGGTTGAGGATAAGGCTATGATGGGGGAGTGTTGTACCTGGAGGATCAGCAGGATCAGGATCAGCAGGATCTGCAAGTGCAAGAGACGGGGGATCAGGGCTGAAGCTCTCAAATTGGAGTGATCGATCTGGAGCCCTGGTTGTTAGGCTTACAGGGTTCAGGGTGTATGGTATGGGTCATGTCTCTGTGCATGGGTGACCCCCTACCCCCTACCCCCTGCCCCCCTACCCTCTGCAAAAAGAAGGGGGTCCCAAGCAAAATCTTATCAGGGGTAAAAAATAGGATCATGGGGGCAGGGGAACAAGGGTTTGTGCATGTAGGGGTGCGTGGGGGCATGGGTGTAAGTGCATGGGAGTAGGTGCATGAGAGCATGGGTGTAGGTGCATGGGAGCATGAGTATGTGCGCATGGGAACATGGGTTTGTGGATGCAGGGGCACCTGGGTGCATAGGGTTTTTAGGGTGTATGTGCATGGGAGCATCTACATGTGTGCATTGGTGCTTGCGTGTGTGTCTCATCCTGAGCAACGAGCATGGTTTGGTACAGCATGGCCTGGCACTGCTGATGCATGGCACCATGGGCTTAGGGTAAAGGCTCTAACCTTTCAACCTAAATCTTAAACACTATAAACCCCAAACACCATAAACCCTAGACACCGTAAACCCTCAACCCTGGACTTGTCCCTACTGATGCAATACACCATCGTGTCCGCCATGGCTTAGCGCCGAGCTCTTGAATTTCCATCCACATGCGGTTTGAATCGCAGGTGGCGCGGCCGCTTGCTCGCCAGTCGCGCAGCTGCAGAAGCCCTTGGCAGGTGCGAGTGGCTTGGTTGGAAAATGTTTGCATCTGTATTCGTTATCTTGGTCGAAGTAGTACCGGGAGTTGAAGCCCTTTTTGGAACCTATGTTGTAACCCTTGGTGTAACCTTATGTGTAACCCATTTTGTTACCCTAGGTGTTACACATTTGCAACCCTACATGTAGCCCTAGGTGTAACCCTAAGTGTAACCCATTGAGTAACCATAGGTGTTACCCATTTTGCAACCCTTGGTGTAACCCTATTTTGTAACTCCAGATGTTACCCTAGTGTGCAACCGGTGGAAAACAAACCTGCTCGCTCTTGAAGCCTACACATACCTGAAGTCTAGGAATGCTACCCGCATGCTCCCCTGCTCTCTTAACCTGTCCTCTGGCCCGCATATGCTGCAGTACTGCAGTCTATGCCACTGTCACCTCTGAGGCCCACTTTTGCAGCAATCTGATCCTCAATTGATCTGATCCTGCTGAGGCCCGCCTGATTTTGCTGATCCTGATCCTGCTGAGGCCCGCCTGATCCTGCTGATCCTGTTCCTGCTGAGGCCTTACTGATCCTGCCGATCCTTCTGATCCTGATCCTGATCCTGCTGATCCTGATCCTGCTTATCCAGATCCTGATCCTGCTGAGGCCCGCCTGATCCTCCTGAGATCCGCCTCTGCTTCAATCTGATCCTCGGATAGTTCTTCAAAATCCTCCACATAATGATCTGCACGACCTCCCCTCCTCTGTATCCCACTCAGGCCCGCCTTCGCCTGACCCTGGAAACGCAATCTCATTCCCCGCACCGCCTCCTCCTCGTCAGGCCTGCTTTTTCCACAATCTGCGCTGCTGTTGCCTCTGCTGCCTGTGTGGACCTCACGCCCTCATCGTGCCTCAGCGCGCTCCTGGAATGGAGGAAGATAGAGACAGGCCTGCCACACACGTCTCTATCCACCCACTGGTCATCCCCTGCAGGTGAGCTGCTGTTAGTGCATACATGTTGTACTTTTCACTTAAAGGGCCTGCCACGCATGTTTCTGGCCTCCTACTCGTCTTCCCCTGTAGGTGAGATGCTGTTTGTGCACAATTGCATACATGTTGTACTGTCCCATTAAAGGGCCTGCCACGCACGTCTCTAACCACCCACTGGTCTTCTCCTGCAAGTGAGCTGCTTTTATCTCCTGTTTCTTTGCCGATTGCATCCGGCCCTCCCACCCCTCCAACGCTGCTCAAACTGCCGCAGCCTCTGCTGTTATCGAGGCTGCCAGGGCTTCTCTCTGGAGGAACTTCTCCGCGGCACCCCCTGTCTGATGATTAAATGCATGTTATGTGCATTTCTTTGCCGATTGCATCCTGCCCTCCCACCACTCCAATGCTGCTCGAGCTGACGCAGCCTCTGCTATCATTGAGGCTGCCAGGGCCTCCCTCTGGAGGAACTTCTCCGCGGTTGCCGCTGGCTGATGTTTACATGCACGTGGTGTGCATTTCTTTGACGATAGCATCCTGCCTTTCCACCCCTTCAATGCTGTTCTAGCTGCCGCAGCCTCTGCTGTCATCGAAGCTGCCAGGGCCTCCCTCTGGAGGAACTTCTCCGCAGTGGCCTCCCTGTCCTCTTTTAGGTACGTAGCACACCAATGTTAAGGATCTCGTGTTAAACCTAAGGAAAGCACTTAGCTCTAAACCATATACCCCATGCCCCATAGCCTGAACCCTTAGCCCTTAACCCTAAACCCTAACCCCAAATCCTGAACCCTAAGCCTATGTTCAATTGGTGCATGGTTTGGCCTTCATCAGCTGACAGGCGCTACAAAGGTGGTCAGGTTGACACTGGAATAAAAGATGCCAGCCTTGACCTGATTTTACTTTGGTGCCCATTATAAGGTATCTCTGGCTTGCAGGTGGCTGAATGACGTCCACACAAAGGTGGTCTAGTTCTCAGCATCACACTGAAGTTCACAATGCTGCGCCCTGCGCCCTCAACCTTGGTGGCTACATTTGGCTTAACCTTAGACCCTAAACCAAACCCTACACCCCACACCCTAAGCCATGGCAGCAACATGCGGCTACACCCGTGGTGTCTCGTGCCGTACCGTACAACCTTGGCAAAGCGATCTGGCAGAACCTGTGATATATCATGCCACATCGTGTTACCTTGCCTAAGACTGTCGACATGGCCTGCAGCTGCCGTCGCCTGGCTTCAGCGAGGTGTCTTAGGATAAGAGCATCAAAACTTCATAGGAAGAAAGAAAGCTACGCCCCGCCGTGGGAGGCGTGAGAATTCAGGAAACATCACAGCCCGGGCCGAAGCCACATCCACGCCGTTACCGTACCCAACCTTGTTACATGCAGTTGTAGTGCAACCTTCAGGACCATGAAAGTTTGATCGACCGGCCATCCTTGTATGTAGCTCTCCCTCAAACTTCCCTCTTCCTCCTTTTTGTAGGAATCATGGGGAGAACAAATACAAACAACTGTGTTGCTGTTGTTATTAGTATTATTATTGTTATAAGCCGTATTGTGATGTGAATGGGGACTTAACTTCATTCTGTGGATACCTTTCTTAGTACCTTGCCTCAATCCGCTTCTAAATGCCGGTTGTTCCTCCCATCTCCCCACTCAGTTCCCCCTGCCATCCTCTTTCGGACTATCTTTGGGAGGCTGCAGTAACTCAAAAACGACTACAACTCGTCAGGGCTCAGAACACAACGCATTTATTTGACCTGCCAACTGTTGTCTCCCTGCAGCTCATTCCTAGCTTCTCTGTTTGGAAGGAGGACCACACACATGCAGTCCCCATTTTTTATTTTTCTCCATGTTGGTTTCCTCCAGGTTCTCCCTGCCTAGCCCATAAAGCCTTTTCGAACTCCTTCACTGCATTCGAGTATCAGACCAAAACGCATTTGTTCCAGCTGCCCCCTGTTGTGAAAAGGGACTATACTTCATTCTGTGGAGAACTTTCTTGCTTCAATTTTTTCGAGCTGCCCCCTGTCATCTGCTCGCAGCTCCTTCCTGGCTTCCGCATGGTCAGAAGAAGTGCTGAGCGAGGTGCTGCTGCATGCGCGGGAACACCTGGATGTCCAAGGCGCGCTGGACAACCTGCTGGCCTGGCCGTCAAAGGAGTTTGACGAGGAGAGCGGGGCCTACGAGTGGGGGCTGGGGCAGGAGGGGGTAAAGGTAGGTGCTGAACTCAGCAGGTGAGCGTTGTGAGGGCACATAGGCAGGAGGGCAAAGGCTTTGTTGGGGCTGGGGCAGGAGGGGGTCAAGGTAGGTGCTGAACTCAGCAGGCGTGAATTACGAGTGGGCTGTACTGGTCAGGACTGCTGGCCCTGCGGCAGGGGTTCCAAGGAGGATTACCAATTGGAGTTACGCGAGGGGGCCTGGGCAGTGGGGGGCAAGGTGGGCGGCTCAGCAGGATTAAGAGTCATGATTTGTGACTGGGCACAAGAGGGCAGGATGGCAGGAGCCACGAGTGGGAGCTGGAACAGAGGGGGTCTAGGTGGATAATCAACAGGAGAGCTAGGAGTGTTGGCTGACATACTAGCTGACCTGCCCTTTGTCTTGCCCATAGGCTCTGGTCATGCCCCCTGACCTGCTAGCTGACCTGCCCTCTGTCCTGCCCATAGGCGTTGGTCCTGTCACCGGACCTGCTAGCTGACCTGCCCTCTGTCCTGCCCGTAGGCTCTGGTCCTGCCCCCTGACCTGCTAGCTGACCTGCCCTCTGTCCTGCCCGTAGGCTCTGGTCCTGCAACCCGACTTGCTAGCTGACCTGCCCTCTGTCCTGTCCGTAGGCTCTGGTCCTGCAACCCGACTTGCTATCTGACCTGCCCTCTGTCCTGCCCGTAGGCTCTGGTCCTGTCACCCGACCTGCTAGCTGACCTGCCCTCTGTCCTGACTAAAGGCTCTGGTCATGTTCCCCGACCTGCTAGCTGACCTGCCCTCTGTCCTGACCATAGGCTCTGGTCCTGTCACCCGACCTGCTAGCTGACCTGCCCTCTGTCCTGCCCGTAGGCTCTGGTCCTGCAACCCGACTTGCTATCTGACCTGCCCTCTGTCCTGCCCGTAGGCTCTGGTCCTGTCACCCGACCTGCTAGCTGACCTGCCCTCTGTCCTGACCATAGGCTCTGGTCCTGTCACCCGAAATGCTCGCTGACCTGCCCTCTGTCCTGCCCGTAGGCTCTGGTCCTGCAACCCGACTTGCTAGCTGACCTGCCCTCTGTCCTGCCCGTAGGCTCTGGTCCTGTCACCCGACCCGCTAGCTGACCTGACCTCTGTCCTGCCCATAGGCTCTGGTCCTGCCCCCTGACCTGCTAGCTGACCTGCACTCTGTCCTGCCCATAGGCTCTGGTCCTGCCCCCTGACCTGCTAGCTGACCTGCCCTCTGTCCTGCCCGTAGGCTCTTGTTCTGTCATCCGACCTGCTAGCTGACCTACCCTCTGTCCTGCCCATAGGCTCTGGTCTTGCCACCCAACCTGCTAGCTGACCTACCCTCTGTCCTACCCATAGGCTCTGGTCCTGTTCCCTGACCTGCTAGCTGACCTGCCCTCTGTTTTGCCCATATGCTCTGGTCTTGCCACCCAACCTGCTAGCTGACCTGCCCTCTGTCCTGCCCATAGGCTCTGGTCCTGCCACCCGACCTGCTAGCTGACCTTCTGACCACCTGTATTGCCTCCACCCGAGGAGTTCATATTTCAGCTGCGGGCGCAACTGAGAAGTTACGTCAGCCCACAAAGATTGTTGTTGATGATTTCTCAAGGTTACCGTGCCCTGCCCTCTGTCCTGACCCTAGGCTCTGGTCCTGCCCCTGACCTGCTGTCCACCTGTATTGCATCCACCCCAGGAGTGCATGTTTCAGCTGCGGGAGCTACTGAGAAGCTACGTCATACGACACAGCTCGTTTGTGATGCGATCACCCGCGTACCGCTCCCTGTCCTTTGACATGCAACAGAAAATTGTACTGATGGTAGGTACTGTCTGTAGTGCCTGGCCTGTAACACAGGGTTGCACTGCTGGCATGTACTGTCTGTAGTGCCGGACCTGCAGCCGAGGGTTAACTGATTGCAGTGCCTGCCATGCATCATGGCGGTGGGGGGGCAGGGCTTAGCGGATTGTACATAAGCAAACGTCATAACTGGAATATGCGGGTTAAATGCCGTGTGGCAGGATGGTGGAGGGGCCCTTCTGGCATTATTGGATTCCCACGTAGCCCAGGAAGCATTTTCCAGTGCAGTGCTTCTGAATGAAGATTGTGCCACTAATTCACGCAGGTGCAGGGCCAAGCACGGGATGCTTCGCTGGCCAGTTCTGCAGGCTTCCTGATTGGATCCGAGGTATATTGTGAACACACTGTATTACAATGTTGTAAGCTGTCTGATTGGGTCCGAGGTGTTATAAACACAGTATCGTAGAACGGGTTTGACTCTGCTATTAATTATTTTGTGTTGGGGGGGCGTGGATTTGATTCACGATATAATAATTAATTAACAACCAGACCCTTGCTATAGACAAAAAGTATAGCTTCCACAATACACATATTCGGAAGTACTTGTATATCTGCGTGCCTGCCTGCTGCCTGCTCCAGAGCGCCCCGAGCTCCCCAGCTTCCATCCGGCACCATAGGTTCCCCCAACGATCTACCCCCTGCCCGCGGGGCTTCTTGCCCACCATCCCTCTCCAGCGGTCTCACCCGCACCTGCTGGGCCCAGCACATTCTGTCCCTAATTGTCTGCCTGCTCGCCTGCCTTCTCCAGAGCGCCCCGAGTACCCCAGCTTCCATCCGGCACCACAGGCCCTCTCCAGCGGTCTCCCCCCCGCCCGCCAGGCCGAGCACCCGGTGGCCCTCTCCAGCAGCCTCACCAGTTCACCCTGGGCCACGGTCCCACGAGACCATCTCACCCGCACCATCTGGTCCCCGCACCCACCAGCCATCCTCCTCTCAACCTGGGCCTAGCAACCACCAGCCCTCCTCCGCTCAACCAGGGCCTAGCAAGCACCAGTCCTCCTCTGCCGCCCCTGGGCCCCACTCCCACCAGCCCTCCTCCGCTCAACCTGGGCCTAGCAAGCACCAGCCCTCCTCTGCTCACCCTGGTCCCTGCTCCCACCAGCCCTCCTCTGAGCCAACATCCATCCGCAAGGGACGCACTCCCTTGAGCGGCAGGGCAGGGCGTGATGCCACAGCTCTCTCCGGCAGGGATCAAACAACGGAGCAGGCGGCAGCCCCGGAGCTGGCGATCGGAATTGCCTCTGGACCCTACTATTCTAGATCAACAAACACCAGATCTGCCTCTGGGCCATCTTCTGGAACTGCAGCCGGATCCGTCACCGCCAGATCTATATCTCGGCCGGCTAGAGGATCGATATTAGGGCCTACCGCAAGATCTGCAAATGCTGGATCGGCCACCAGATCCACTGCTTCTCTTACTGGATCTACTGCCGGATCTATGGCCAGATCTGTTGCTGCTTCAGCGTCGACGTCGTCTGTAGCGGGGTTGACGGCAAATTCTGCGCTGGAGGTGCGGCCAGCAGCTGTGAAGGCCGGTCGTGTTTCCGGTCAAGTGTTTCCACCCAGCGACAGCCAAGCGGGACCTCGCAACAGCAAAGTGGGTTCAAGCTACAGCCAAGCGGGGTCGAGCAGCAGCCAAGCGAGGCCGAGTAACTCCAACGAAGCGATGGAAGGCACGCACAAGCCGGGCAGGCCAGAGAGTGCATACGTGGTTACAAGGCCAGGAGGAGCCAGCCTGGGGAGCATCCCTGTCAGTACACGTGGGACGGGTGGGCCTGCCAGTGCAAGTGTGACCGACGGGCCTGTCGTTACACGTGGGACGTGAGGGCCTGCCAGTGCAAGTGTGACCTACCGGCCTGTTGGTGCTCAACAAACCGGCACGCCTGTCCGTACAAGTGTGACCAACAGGGCTGTTATTGACAGAGTGGCCAGTAGGCCCAGCGGTAGTGGTGTGACCGTCAGGCCTGACAGCAATAGTGTGACTGTTAAGCCCATCAGCAATAGTATGACCATCAAGCGTAGCAGCAGGAGTGTGACTGGAGGGCCTAGAAGCAAGTGTGACACCGATGGGCCTGGAAGCAGCAGTACAACTGTTTCATTGGCCTGCCAGAAGTAGCTCCAAGCAGCAGTATAGAGTGGGAGCTGGTCTGATGATGTAGCCAATTCGCTGATCGTTCCTGTTCTGCCACACTCTGTCCATGTAGCGATCTCAGTTGGGTATTGACGCTGTCACATGCCTGGACTGGCTATTATCCCTCGGGATAAATGTGCCCGACTGATTCACGCGACTTCGGCGCGTGTTTCATCATCTAAATTGTCCTAGCGTCTCAGAACACTACACTTCTTCTTCCGGGGCCCTCCCAGGGTGGAACACTGGACCCCAGAAATCCCGGTGCCTTTACACCACCTGGATTCTTACCGTTTTTCTGGACCCCCCCCTGCCTCCCCGGAATTTCCTAAGACACAGGAGAGTTTGTGCCTTCGAAAGACTTTTGTTAATGAATATGAATCGCTATATGATTCTGTATATGCACGTACCGGGCGGACGCCATGGGGGCGACCGTGCAGAAAGGCCTCATCAAGCAGCGAAGACGAGACGGCCGTGTACGGCTTTATTTTTCGGGGTCCAATCGGAAACGTGTTTTTTCAAGTCAAGGATACACATCTGCTATTCTGCTCACTGTGAAGATCGTGTAGCGTTTTATAGAATTAGCGGGCATTTTTTGGGGGGGGGTGTATTCATTGGGACTAGGATTATTGTAAATGAAAGCTGCCAAAGGGAGGCCCGCCTGCGGCCCTTCACCAACGGTGAAGGAGCCGCGGCGTAACTCCCCGAGCTCAATTAGGGTCCCAGAAGGTAAGAGCGTACCGCTTCTACCTTCTGTGACCCTAATTGACCTCTTGGAGCCGCATTTTCGTTAACCAAGTTTTAATTTTTCGTATTAATTAAAATACGCACCTACTTAATTAACTTCTCTATTAAATATATTATTTAATAAAACAAATCCTGTTTTCCTAGTTACTCCAAGAGGTCAATTTGGGTAACAGACGCATAACGTCTTTAAAGAGTAGGTGAAGAAGCGTGGCCCCCAAAGGGGGGCTCCGCTTCTTCACCTACTCTTTAAAGACGTGTCACGTCTGTTACCCAAATTGGGTGAATACCGCCCTGCCCTCACCTACTGTGAGGAGCAGGTGCCCCCGGGGTCTCCTACACCCTTGGTGTAGGAGACCCCGGGTAACCCCCTCGAATAAAATTAGGGTCCCAGAAGGTAAGTGCGCGTACTTCGTCTTTAAAGAGTTGGAGAAGAAGCGGAGCCCCCTAAGGGGGCCTCGCTTCTTCTCCAACTCTTTAAAGACGCTTCGCGCTTTTACCTTCTGGGACCCTCATTTTATTCTTGGGGCGGTATTCACCCCTCGCACAAAATTAGGGTCCCAGACGGTAAGGGTGCTTCGCACCAAGAATTAAATTGGGGTTCCCGGACGTTAACGCGCGAAGCGCACGTAACGTCGGGGGCCCAAATTTAATTCGCGGTGTTACAAAACAAGCACCCTCTCACCGAAACCCGCTACCCCCCACAGTGGGTGATCCTCCGCTAGGTGAGGGGACCTCGTCTGCTTGCAGACGAGGTCCCCTCACTACGCGGAGGGACACGTAGTGGAGGGCTTGTTTTGGGCCACTTAACCAGCTGGGACCCTAATTTTGTGCTTAGAGCTCGAGGGGTTACGCCGCGGCCCCTCTGCTGCACGCAGCAGAGGGGCCCCAAAAATATCCTCCCCTCCTGGGAGGAACATTTTTGGTAACCCCACGAATTAAATTTGGGTCCCAGACAGTAAGACGCTTCAACGTCTTTAAAGAGTTGGAGAAGAAGCGAGGCCCCCTTAGGGGCTTTGCAGCCTGGTGAGGTGCTCTACACACTGGCAAGGCATGGTGCTGTGACTGTTGGGGTGTTGTGCATGCGGCCATGCACCCACCGGCAGAATACTTGAATTGGGCAAGACAGCATCAAACAGCAAGGCGTTGTGTACGCGGCAAGATCTCTCTAAACATTGGATGACACGAATGCTGCACTGACTCGGTCTCAGTTGCAGCGAAAACTTGAAGTGATAGTTCCCTCTCTGGTTCCCTCAAGGAATCCGCGGAATCAGGTACGGAATCGCCTAACATTTGCGAAATGGTTTGAGGTGCTTGTCTTGTTTAAATACGAAAGGCTGGCGTAAGGGCATCGATCCTAAAGCTAGCTGCGCGAAGCGCAGCAATTCTTGGGCTGGCTGTCCTACACCCTAAGCGTACCCTAAGCGTATGACGTTGGGCGATCTCTAATGTGGTTGAACTAGGTCACCGAACGTAGGCAAGACAAACAAAGAAGGAACGGTCAGGATGAAACAAGAGTTCGACTGGCACAAAAAGTGTGATATCACGTGTCCCTGACGTCACGTCCGACTGCCTGCCTCGGGGACGCAGTTTACCCTGAAAACGCTATGACCTCTTCCGACAAACCCTGAAAGCCCTCCTCAAAATCTGAGGCATTTGGGCTACGGACGACGTTCGTAAAAGAAATCTGGCATACGTAAGGTAGTAGAGTTTGAGCTTGAGTGAGTGGCAGACATCTGCTACATCTTCCTCCCCTCGCTCATACCCCGTGCTCACACCCTTCCCACCCACCCACCCACCCCAATGCTCGAACATGAGGCTCGTGATACAGGTAACGCCTGCACTTTCACCCCCAACACGACGTTATACATATATAGGCAGGGAATATATTACATCTTCATCAATGCCTCGACGACGCGCATATTCCTGCAGATGTTGACAGAGGCCGGTTGCCGACAAGCATTTAGCGCTTGCTCATGAGCACCGTCAAAGATGTCTCGCGCGAATTTGGAACGCAGCGCCATCATCCTGAGCTAGCAAGCTCTTTTGTCGGGGAGGCTGCACATGATGAAATGCCTCGTTCGAATACAAATGAAGGCATTGCGCACGTGCAGCGTCTGCAGCATCAACAGCAATGTTGCCAGCGGCCGCAGCAGAAGAAAACACAGCAGGGGAGGCAGTGTCTGTCCTTCGCCGGCGCTGAAGGACAAAGCAGCGACAAGGCGACCTTCTCAAGACCGCAGCAGCAGCAGCAGCAGCAGAGGCACGGCCTCGAAGACTCTTCTGCTTCCGCCCTAAACAGCACCGGCTCCACTCCCTCAAATTCGAAGACCAGCAGTAGCAGTTCTGCCGAGGTACGATGCCAGCTCCTGACGGCAAGCAAGGCCTTGACAACGGTTGATCCCGTGAGCATTGCAGGATGTGTCATCGCGGCGCTGCCCCCCACTTCCTCCCCGGACCACCTCCTCGTCCGCCCCAGCGGCGACCTGCTGTCTCAAGGCAAAGTCGTCAACTTCAACAATGACGAGAGCGGCAGCAGCGGGCTGCTGAACCGGTCCTTGCAGTGGTCGAGCCCCGGGGGCATCCCGGCCCAGGACCAGGTCGTCCGGAGCAAGGAATCCGGGGAAGGCCCCAGGGGTCCCGCGGATGGCCGCAAGCGACGCCCGAAGCTACTGGCAGATATGCCCGAAGTGGTGCCAGGGCACGAGAGCAGCCCACACCCTGTGCATGCGCCCCGAGTGCTACCCACCTACGTGTCCCGCGCGCGGCACATGAGAATCGTTGTGAAGGTGTGTGTATGCCATGTATCCATATGGGAGGCCTTGCGGCCATGCCTGCTGGCCATACAGGCTTGCATGCAGGCCATGCATGAGGGATCATGCATGAGAGGCCTTGCGGCCATGCATGATGGCTGACAGGCTTGCATGCTGGCCATGCTTGAGGGATCATGCATGAGAGGCCTTGCGGTCATGCATGCTGGCCAGACAGGCTTACATGCAGGCCATGCATGAGGGATCGTGCATGAGAGGCCTTGCGGTCATGCATGCTGGCCAGACAAGCTTGCATGCAGGCCAGTATGAGGTTCCATGCACAAGAGGCCTTGCGGCCATGCTTGCTTGCCGTACAGGCTTCTATGCAGGCCATGTATGAGGTACCATGCATGAGAGGCTTTGCAGCCATTCGTGCTGGCCATGCATGCATGCATGCATGCAGGTGTACTGCCTGAGAGCCGGTGGGGGAAACTTGTGCCCATGGGCATCATACACTCGCGTGTGCTTTCCATGTGGCCATGCATGCAGGCCATCCCAGTTTTCTGGCGACGAGGGCCCGTGCGACCTACGGACATGTGCATGCGCTTGGGCACATTTTGGTCATGCAAACCCTGCATTAAGTGGGACAGATATGAACAGCTTGACCTGTAGCAGCTGGTCGTACGCAGGTGTTTTTCCTCCCTGTGTAGTTATGTGTGAGCCATGGCCACCATTACGCCAACAGACTCCAACTCAACCATTCGACAACTGATGGCAAGAACAGCAATAATATTGTGTTTGAATCTGGCCCTATTCCCGCAGGTGCCGCATGTGGACCTCACGGACATGATGGGGAACCTCTCCCTGGAGGGCTTGCAAGAGCGACTTCGAGCCACGTAGGTGTTGCCAGGGTGTTGCCATGTCTATTATGGTTTTGGGGGAAGCTTTGTTTCAAGCGCTGTTCAGGAGAACACCGGTCCTGGTGAATGAATCGAAAAATGGTTTACCGGTTCAGGCATTAGGAATGGCCTTTGAAAAAAGCACAGTACCAAATGGTATTAGTTGTTATGAAGCTGACGCGACCACCTACAGCCTTTTTGGAAAGGGTCAGGCAGAGCAGACCGGGGGGAAACCAGCGACAAGAACCATACCAGAAACTTAAACTTGCAACAAGGAAACACGGCCTGTTCAACACGCGGCAAACAGAAGGGGCACCTACACAGAGAAAAAAACGGGAGGACATAAGTTTTGAGGGGTACTAGTATGTACCGTAGGCACCGGTATTGGTACCGGTACTGCATGGTATTGAATTTTGTAGGCAGTCAACAATGCAGACAACCAAGTAGAATTGAAGTGAGATGTGCAGTACACTTACCTCTCGGAGAAAGGTTCATATTGGGAGTGCCAGGCAGCTCGGTCTTAGAACACCCAAGGTGCAAACAAGTAGGAAAGCTATTCCGTGTAGGGGCCTGTCGGGGTTAATTGGAATTTTGAGCCATGGTCATTTCTATGTCCATGCACACATCTGCAGCTCAAACCGCTCATGCCAGTTCCCCATTCCAACTGCTTCAACTGCTATCCCGCAGGCACCCCGCGCTGCACCTGCACAGCATGGCCATGCGCAGCGGCTGCGTCATCTTGGAGATGCATGCCATGCAGCCCAGGGCCGACGCAACGCGAGGAACGTCGCTAAGCAACTCAAGGGCCGACGGGACATGGGGAACACGTATTGGAGATCATGGCCCTGGCGGCATGGAGGGGCATGGAGCTGGAAGCAGGGACACGGCGTGGACAACAGTGGACCCTGAGGCGCTGCTGTTGTGCCTCTTGGACCTGCCTGGCTTGGCGGGGGGCCGTGCCTCGACCAGCGACACACCCATCAGCTTTCAGGTGGGCGTCGGGGTTAGGATTTCAGGCGCTTATTTGTGTGACGGGGGCTGTCAGTGGCCAGGGTTACGGTTTTAGGGCCCTTCCTTCATTTTTTCTTCCTCGTGTCCTTCTCCCTTCATTTTTTCCCCTTGCTCCCTTCCATCTCCCTTCCATCTCCCTATCTTCTCCCTACCTTATTCTCCTTCTCCTTTCCTTGTCCCCTCCATTTCCTCCTCCTCCCTTCCTTCTCCCCTCCTTCCCCTCTCTACAATCCTTCCTTCTCCCTTATTTCTTTCCCTTCTCTCAATCCCTTTACCTCCCGTCACACTGGACGAAGACTAAACCCTAAATATTTCACCCTGTGTGATACTGCACAGATGGAATGGAACACCCTAAACCCTCAAACCTAAACCCTCAGACAATGCTTCAGAAATTGAATGAAAATGTACGTCACACTTAACACTACAGCCCACGTTATGATTCACAGTTTGAAGACTCGTGTGTGGGCGCCAGCATTCAAAAGCTGGGTTATATATTTTACAACGACAGCTTGCAGCCGCAGCTCTGCCTGGACAGCAGGCTTGGCCGACAGCCGAGTGAGCGGGGCACCTGCCTTGCCCTTCGCTTGGCTGACGACCAGCCGCTGTGCGTCGTGGCTCCGCATCCTGCAGGAGGCGCCCCGATGCGCTTGGCCGTCCACCTCACCGGCTGTTCGCTGAGAGGGGAGGCCATGCTAGAGGAGGGGGGACTTAACCCCCTCCCCTCAATTTCATTACTGCAGCAGCAGCAGCAGCAGCAGCAGCAGGAGCAGCAGGAGCAACACTTGCATCAACAGCAGCAGCAGCAAGAGCTACAGGGAAACAGCGATGCCAGCCTTGCCCTCGGCGACGGCGGCGCTCTCGAGGCTGATCGCCTGGCTGCGCAACTGGCAGAGATCCGGTCCCCGAGATCTGAGATCCCGTCGCCGGGGTCTGAGCTCCTGTCAGGATCCGGTCTAGATCTCGGTGGCGGCGTCACCCTAGAGGCCGTGCTCCTTGGCAGCCGCATGCCGATCAAGCTCGTAGCAAGGCCGCACCGCCCGCAGGAGGATCGAAACGCCCCTGGCTCCGCACCCGGCAATGGTGGCGCCGACAAGGCAGCCCGGGACGTGGGAGTGAGTGCCTCTGTTGGCCCTGCTGCCGTGTCCACTTCGGCTGCTACCTTGGCCCCCTCCTCTTCTGATGCTACGGCTGTCCCATCACCATCAGAAAATGCCGTCCCGTCGTCCTCTTCCCTTGATGACGGCCGCGAGACTCAGGGCAACACAGGCGAGCAGCCCGGCGCCTTTCCTTCACCCGCCTTTTGTTCCTCCTCCTCCTCCATTTCTGCTTTCTCTGGTGAGGACCTCTTTCATGTAGAGATCTTGACAGGGGTGAGTGGGGCACTGGTGGGAAGAGACAATCCGGCAGACATTTTAGAATACCCAGGTGTGGAGCTAGACATGACGTCATGTGTGGAGCTGGGTATGAAGTCAGGTGTGGAGCTGGATTTGACGTCAGCTGTGGAGCTGGGCATAAAGCCAGGCTTGCTGAGCCTGTATCTATGGGCGTCAGGCGGGCCGCAAAGAAATTTCGCCTGCGGTGGGGCGTTATTATCTAGCAGCGGAGAGGCATTACCATTTAGCAGCAGCAGCAGCGGCGGCAACCAGCTGTGGGGTACTGCGCGCCTGCTTGTGCTGCCAAACGGCTTCAGCTCTGCCGCCAGCGAGCTCGACAGTGTGTTCAGGGGCGCCTACGCCAGCGGTAGTGGCGCCGCCAATGCTGCCAATGATGAGGCAGAAAGTGACCTATTGCTTGACCTGTCAGTGGTGCTCGAGGCAGCTTTCCAGGCAGGGCCTGCGAGGGGCGACGTCGGCCGAGAAAGCAGCAGCTCGCTGGGGGGGAGCGACGGCGCCAGCGATGTACCTGCGGCGCCTGCGCTTGTGGCCCAGGTGGCTGCGGACTTATTGGCGTGGGCTCAGGCAGGCGAACTGGAGGCAACAGCGCGGCTGCTGGCATACTGCACGGTGCGCCTGTCCCCGGGGCATACCGCGGCTGAGGAGGCGGGTCGCGGGCATGCAGCTGCTGAGGCAGAGGCGGAGGTTGAGGCGGCGGCAAAGACGGCACGGCAGGAGGCGGTGGATGCGGCCGCCTGCGCCCGTCGCCACCTGCCCCCTCTCGGCGAGCTGATGGGGATACCGAACCAGGTCTCTGCCACCTCGCGGTTCTCTGCGGACGCCGTGTGTTTGAGCGGCGGCGGTGGCGGCCTGGGCCTCTCGCCCTCGTTGTTCCTACGGCCGCCGGTGGCGAGCATCTCCTGGACAGAGTCGGCTTTGGAAGAGTCGGCTTTGGAGGTCTTGGAAGGCAAAGAAGGCAATGCGCAGAGCAGGCTGGTTTCGACTGGAGGCCTAGGGGGGCGAATGGCTACCAGCAGGATCACTAGGTTCCGTGGCCGGGGCCGGACCTCAGAGGGGAAGGAAGCTATTGCTGCAGTTGCTGAGGTCGTAGCTGCCGATGCTGACGATGAGGCGGAGGAAGTGGAGAAGAAGGATGGGGCGGAGGAGGAGGAGAAGGAAGAGGCGGAGCAAGAGGAAGAGGAAGATGAGGAGAAGGGCAAAGAGGAGGAGGACAAGAAGAGGTCGGTGGAGGAGGTGGAGGGGGAAGGAAGTCGTGGCTGCAGCTCTCATGGCGTCGCAGCTGGAACAGGAAGGGATGATGCACGCGTGGATCTTCCCGTCCCGGGGGTCCCGCTGTTTTGGGCGGTGTTTCTGGTGCTGCAGTACGTGCTGGTGGCTACTTACGGCACGTTTCTGAGTCAAGAAGGTGAGGGGAAGGTGGGGTTGAGCCGGGAGGTAGGGAGAAGGTGGAGGGGAGGGTGGTGGGGGATGTGAGAAGGCGGTGGGGGATGGTGGGGGGCAGGCTTCCACTGTTCTGGTCCCTGGTGGTGCAGTATGTGCTGTTGGCTAATTACGGCGCGTTTTTTATTCAAGAAGGTGAGGAGAAGGTGGGGGGGGAGATGAGGGGAAGGTGGAGGGAATGTGGAGGGGAGGGTGGTGGGGAATGTGAGAAGGCGGTGGGGGGTGGTGGGGGGCAGGTGTCCACTGTTCTGGGCTGCGTCCCTGGTGGTGCAGTATACGCTGGAGGCTACCTAAGGCACATTTCTGAGTGAAGAAGGTGAGGGGAAGGTGGGTGGAGGTGAGGGGATGGTGGAGGAGAAGGAGGAGGGGAATGTGAGAAGGCGGTGGGGGGTGGTGGGGGGCAGGTGTCCACTGTTCTGGGCTGCGTTCTTGGTGGTGCAGTTTACGCTGGAGGCTACCTACGGCACATTTCTGAGTGAAGAAGGTGAGGGGAAGGTGGGTGGAGGTGAGGGGATGGTGGAGGGGAAGGAGGAGGGGAATGTGAGAAGGCGGTGGGGGGTGGTGGGGGGCAGGTGTCCACTGTTCTGGGCTGCGTTCTTGGTGGTGCAGTTTATGCTGGAGGCTACCTACGGCACGCTGTTGAGTGATGGAGGTGAGAAAGAGGGGGGAAGGGGGCGAAAAAACTGACCCTTCCAGATGGCAGATTTTGGTCGAAATTGTCAGGACATGTCAGGGCAGCGTCACATATTATAATGAATCTGTATCCGAGTGAAAACCCTCGGCCATCGAAATAGAGTCAGAGTCAGCTGGAAGTGGTCAGCTACTGCCAGCAATATCAGCTGAGAACGTGGCCCTCAGCGCTGCCACTTTGCCACCAGTTTTTTTGTGTGCAGGCCTGACCACTTCTGGCTACCACTGGGACGATGAAGGACAAGCCTGCAAACCCCCAAACAAGCATGGCTATCTGCACCAGGCTACCTCGGCCAGGGTCCTTGATGTCACTGAAATGTATCTGGAGCTAAAATACATAAAAATCATCCTCTACCTTACCCCTGCTGCCTCTTTCAGCTAAACTGTCTTGCCCTTATATGAAAGAATGAAAAACGACAAACATGGTAGTCGCATTTTACTACCACCAGGGTACTAGCCTGCCCTGGTCTTTCCCGTACATCTTTTTTTACTGACGTGCTAGGCACAAGCCAAGGTCTGTGCTGTACACATGCAGCAAAGGGAAGCCGAAAGGATGTCACTGTTTCCCTCATCACACACACACACACACACACACACACCTCGTCCCCCTGCTGCCCCCTTACCGTGGGTCGCCGCCGTGCAGGCTCTGTCTATCCTGCCATTTTCATACACACACACACACACACACACGCACCTGACCCCTCGTCCCCCTGCTGGCCCCTTCCCGCTAGGCTACATGCAGGCTCTGTCGATCCTGCCCTGGTCACACACACACACACACGCCTGACCCCTCGTCCCCCTGCTGCCCCCTTACCGCCAGGCTACATGCAAGCTCTGTCTATCCTGCCCTGGTCACTCCCCTACCTCCTGGTCCTCCTGATCCATTTGGCGCAAGCCTTGCGCTGGGCCGAGCACCTGCACATCCGGCGGCTGCGCGCGGCGGCCCCGCCGTGGCTGCACGGCGCGGTGGCCTGGACGCTGGGCCCAAACTTTGGCCTCCTGACGCACCTCAGCCGAGTGCTCTCGATGCTCCTATTCGTCGCCGGCCGTGACCCCGATGCCATGATAATCGGTCTACACCGCCGCAACGCGCCCGGCCGCGCCTGGGTCATGTTACTCGCCAAGACGTTCTTCATGGCCGTCGAGTCCTACGACCCGCGCGCCGCGCTGCCCCTGATCGTCTTCCTGGACGCGCCGATCTGGTACTTCATGTACTCACGGCACTTTGAGCTGCCCAACGCCGCGCTGCTCGTCGCGAGCAACTGCATCGGCGGCGCCGGAGCACAGGTGGCCATGGCGGTGTATCGTAGCCGCCGCAGGAAAGGGCTTGCCGCTGCCGCTGTCGCTGAGACGGGTGACGCGGGCAGCAGCAGGCGCAGAACGGCATCCCTCCACAGTGGCAAAAGCAGCAGCGACAGTGGCGGGGACGGCAAGGGCGCCCCTGGAGAGCCCAGGGATGCCGCATCAGCCGCTGCCGCAGCCGCCGCAACATTTTCCAGGGCGAAGCTGGAATGATGATGTAGAGATTTTTTCTCCCAGTACAGAACTCCACTGCCCATTTTTGTAATGCGTGTGGGAGCAGGAGGGGCCCAGCACAGCCTCGTCCACCTCAGTATTGTCCAGGCGTCCACTCAAATGTGTGTATGTAGGTGGAGAGCAGCACACCACAGCACAGTCCAGGCATCCACTATAATGTGTGTTTGTGTGTGGGGAGGTGGGCAGCACACCACTGCTGAATCCACATTTGTATTGTGTGTGTGTTTCGTTTGGGGGGCAGCTTAGCAAAGCACCGCTGAACTCAATGTGTGTCGGGTGGGGCAGGGGAGGTTTTAGCACAGCACAGCTTTGTGTGTGTGTGTTTTGTGTGTGTGTGTGTTTGCCTGTGGAGGCAGAGTGGTCTGGGGGGGCAGCGTGGGGGGTAACACGGCAGTTAGGGGAGGGCAGCACAGCACAGCACAGCACAGCACAGTCCACCTTGGTCTTTATGTGTAGTGGGGGGGGGGGGGGTCCAGGGGTGATAGGGGGCATCCTGGCTGTATTTTTGTGTTTGCGGCTCAGGTTTTCAAGGTTTATCTGGCTAGGATGGCTGGCTGGGCAGGCACCACAACATTGGAAGGCTGTGGCTTTTGCCTTATCTCCTTGTCACGACAGAAACGACGCGGACGCAGCCTCGGCTGAACCCTATCGCCCTGTTTCCTGAGTCCAAGTGCCCAATGCGGCGCAGGGTTCCTCAGTATGGCTGCTTGAGCCCAAATCCCTTATCGTTGACCATATTGTACCGCATCATGTAGCCGTACCGTACCGTGTCAAAACACCGTACCGGCCATTTCATTACCCGTCCAGCCATTTTGGCCGTACCGTATGCGTACCGTACCGTTTGACCGTACCATAATTCCGTAACGGGAATCCCTGCCACACCGGGGCGTTGGCATTTCTCTATTTTGCCGTGGTGACGCTCGCTCATTATTGCTTTAAAACTGATGTCCTGATCACCAGGTGATTCCTGTTTGGCTATATTCAATGGCTGAGCCAAACTAGTGCATGTGCCTTGGCTGAGCAGTTGGCAAACGGAATCTGGCACAAAGGGGTAAGGGACGGGAGATGCATGGAGCATGCGTAGTGAGGAAATTGCTTGGGATGGCTGTTTTCGCATTTTCTTACCCAATAGTGCATGAAATATTTCGCGAGGACCAGGCCTATGTGCCTTACTTGTGCCTAGCGGACTGGAGACTGGAGAGAAGGAATCTGTCAGTTGTGTGGGGCCTTTAATGTCCCCATACACAGGAAAGTTGTAGCTGAACAGGTTTTATGTGCAGCTGAACAGGGTTTATTTGCCAAGCTTGTATATACATGCATGCGGTACATACCCATGTGAGGTGGTAACGGTGTGGATGTGGCCTTGACCCCGAGCTGTGTTGTTCCCTTGACCCCCCTTAGGGTGGGCGTAGTTGTATTTCTCCTTAACCATGTGAGGTACGAATTTTGTGTCCCTCCGTGGTCCCTTCGTCGCAATCTATTTGGATATCATGGTAGTCCATATTGTCATATTGGACGCCAATGCGGCCGGGCCTTTTAAGCTGGGCCCGGATATGTCACGTCATGAAACGGTATTCCAGATTGGGGCGGCCGCTTGCATTTGCTGGCCTGACAGATGATACCACTCATTTTGACAAAGGGGGGACACCTCAACCAGGCATGCCCACAGGATGCTCCTGGGTGAAGGGTGAAGGGTTTTTACGATGCTCCTGGATGCTTGCACATGTTATTCGTCGTCATCTTATGTGACTTTGACCACTAGTGGGGATGTTCTACGCCCAGAAGACCGTCGCATGGGTCCAAAGTGTGGGTTGCATATCCAGTTGGTTGTCCCAACCTACTTTAATTTCGGTATATGCGGTGTCCACGAGGAATGTTGGAAAACGGATTTGGATTGATGCGGAGCAATCTTGAGACATGCCTTCTTCTAGGCCTATGGGATTGCCTAGAGCATTCTTTAAGCTATTTGAACAAGGGTTATGTCCAGAAATGGCTCGGTCGCCGAAATAGCAAATATGGTGTGATACCTACAACGGTCGAAGGCTCGGTCAAAGGCACCACAATATGCCATGTGGTAAATAGTACAGGGGATTTGCTCCCATCTACAGGACGCACAGTCGTTGTTTGACGTATCGTATACCGTGAAGTACTGCGCAGGCAAAAAATAGATTTTTTTTTCCGTCGAGCAGCCAAAATTTTTTTTTTCTTAAAGGCCGTACAACCGCAACTTTCTTAATTATATTTAACGCCGCGCAGCAGGTAATTTAATCTTACTGCGCGCATCAATTAAAATAGCATTAATTTCGTCTGCGCAGCACTTTCAGGCAGTACAGTAAAACTCAGTTAAAAGTGTAAGCCCTCGTTTGTTGCTAAGAAAGAAAGTACACGGTCAGAAATATTCAGCAAAGTCGTCATCCTCCCCCTCTGCCGATTTCTGGCCTTAGGATAAGCACGGCTGTTGGGGCCCCGAAACGTCAGCACCCATCTCTAAACCCCGTAGCGAGCTCGATCCTGGGGGATCACTCGACGGATGTCAGACCAAACAGTTGCACGCTAGCGCGCGATTTTTTTTTTTTTTTTTTTAAGCGCGCACCCCGAGAATAGTTGGGCACCAGACTCACACTCCGTGCAACAGCGATTTTTAAATTCTTATTAGCGCACACCCATGACTGCGCAGGCCAATAATTAATTGATTATGAGCGAAGTCTATGTGGTTTTAAGGTACATTGACCGGGTTATTGAAGTTTGATGGTCAACCTTTAAGTCATGATGAATTTACACTCTAGAAAGCAGGATCTCCACAGGGGATGCAGGTTGGCTTTAGGGCTCTGCCATGCTCCCGACCCAGCCCAACTCAGCCCGACGAAGGGGTGCTGACAGGAGACGGCGGGGCAGGCCATGTGTATGGGCATGTAAGGGTCAAATTGGCGAATTTGGCTTAGGGTTCCCCGGATGAAGGCTGGGTTTTCTTAGCTCGTCAAATGTTGATCCATCAGACAATTGGAATATGGCCAGAATGTCGGATATCCATGGCTGTAACTGACAGTGTCCAAGAAATTGCATGCGGGCGGTCCGTAAACTGACGGGTGACAAGTACGCCACTGGTTATCGCCTTGCAGGAAAACCACTGAAACCCCACTTTGCGAAGTGCGTTTGGCAATGTGAGAAATAATTGATGTGCCAAGACGACTTCTAGAACGCGGGCAGCATTATCCTCCTATGTTCCATAACCCGGTTACATCTACGTTGTTGTTTTCTTTCTTTATTTCAAGCAATTTTACATGCAATCACACCCATAATTTACATCTTTGTCATCAGGTCTCTTTTGCGAACGCTAGATTATTGATGTTCATGAAGAAAACAACTCACAATGATTCATAGACCAACTACCCAAGGTAGCACGATATGGATAGGATATGATATGAATATGATATGGTGTTTTGACCATATCATATTTTGCAGTCAAAACAAATATTTAGCCTAAAAACTGCAGAATTGACAAAGGACGAGTCCATGCACTTGGCGGGTGCATTACCCTTGACCCCATTCACATACATACTGACATGGCAGCATGCAGCATGCGAGCGCTCCCACTGACGGACTGACCTCTACGGCCCAAGCTGGGCCAGGGCGGGTCTCTCCGATCCGGGGACGGAGGCCGGGAAGGGGAGCACAGTCATGTATGTATGTCCACCGTTCATGTCAACAGTCCTTGCTGGCAGAGCACAGAATAGCACCAGGGGCAGTGTGCACAGGGAATGGTCAACTATAGAGAACGGCGAATATCTATCAGGACAGTCATAGATTCTTCGTGTTACGAGTCGCTTGTGGTTTCGTGTCAACCTTGGGTGACGAATCACTGTCCTCTAGTCTGGTTGACTCCTGCGAAGTAAAATCGATATGGACTTGATCATACAGGTAAATACTGAAAATGAAGGTGGTAGAACCTACTCGCAGCTGCCACCGCAGTTACCGCAGTGCCTCAGTGTCATGACTGTATAAATCTGTAGCTGAACTGTAGCTGAAGCTTGCACAGATCAACATTTTGAAGCTGTCCTCCGTGCCGTCAACCCCACTGTTGTTCCGCTGATATCCAAGCAGCAGATCCAGCTGCCCTCTCCACCCCACTTGTTTCCGCGAGGGCTGTCGCCGACGGTCATGACCTCCGAAACGCGCAGGAGACATCTTACGAAGCAGGCCAACCGCGATGCTGGGCCGTATGACCCGCTGGCACCCCCGCGTGGCCCAGCCCCCCGGGACGATGAGCCAGACCTGCCCTCCCGATTTTGGTTCGGCGAGTGGCTCGGCGATGCTCTCGCTTCGCTCGCCGGGGCAGTATGGCGCACACTGATGGCCTCATCGGTGGTTCAGGCAGTCTGGAGATGGCCGCCGCTGCAGCTCCTCTACAGCTTAGTGGTCGTTACTATCGGCGTTTGGGGCCAGGTGGGGGGCGGAGGTGGGGCATGAAGCGGGGCATGAGGGGGGGGCATGTGCAGGGCATGTGTCTTGGACATGAGGTGGGGCATGAGGTGGGACATGAAGTGGGGCATTTGTGGGACATGAGGTGGGGCATGAGGTGGTGCATGCATAGGTGTTATGTTTCGCACGCATCAGGGCATCTTTGGGGTAAGGCTGGCCTGGGATGCCACGGCTGGGCCTGCTGGAGCAAGCGACTGTTTGACCAATGGCCAGTGTGCAAAGCTTCAGGTCTTGCTGCACCAGGTTCACTGCAGCCGTTGGACAGGGTGTCACTGTAGTGTAGCTGTAGCTTAAGTGTAGCTTAAGTGCAGCTGAAGTGCATACCAAAATTGTGTTGAGCACGTGTGGGACCACTCTTCACTGCTCTCAGGCTCTTCCCACTTTTCCTCATCCCCCCCCCCCCTTCTGACCCCTGGTGTTTGTTTCGTTCTATTCTCCCAACCCTTAAGTTCGGCACCCACGCGCCCGAGCCTTTTTAAACAGGGCCCAGAGGTGTAACATCTTTGATTCCACGCACGCTCTTCACTGCCATGCTGGCAGGGAAGCAGCCTGCCCTCCTCTCCACCGCCCCCTGCCCTTTCTATTTCTGTGTATTTTCCCAGTCCATTTGCCACTGTGACTGGCATTGCACTTGCCCACGCAAAGCAATTAATCTTATACTGCCCGCCCACCATGCCACCCAGGTGGCCCACGCCACCTAGCCAAATGCCGGCCATGCTTCCATCAATGTTCCCCATGTTTGTCCTGTCGTCTAAGTTGCTCATGCGGCCCATGCCACACATGCCAGCCTTGCCACGCACGTGGCCCATGTCATTTGTGCCAAATACCTGCCATGCTTTGTCTCTATTTCTGAAGTTTCCCTGGCCGTCTATGTTGCCCATGCTGCATGCTAGCCGAGGTCGAGCAAAGTAGCACAATCTATCTAGTGCTGCCTTTGCAGTACACAATCTATCTAGTGCTGCCTTTGAAGTACACAATCTATCTAGTGCTGCCTTTGCAGTACAATCCGGCTAAGCATGTGTGATCATGCTGTGTTGCGATACCGTGATCCGTGTCCTGACATCATACTGCTTAAACCGCGCATGTGGCCCATGCTTCCCATGCCAAGTACCTGTCATACCGCCCTTTCTCCCTTGCCGTCAATGTCGCCCATGCTGCATGCTTGCCATAGCATCATGCCGCCTATGCTGTCCATGTCACCCATGCCGTCCATGCCACATGCCCACTTTGTCGTCATGCTGCCTCGTTTGGACGCTTCAGAAGAATGTCGTGAGCGGGCTATCCTACCAACTTGGATAGAGCTGTGGGTCAAGCGGTTCTCACGCCTCCTGCTTCGGCGGAGAAGGAGTCTTTCTTTTCTTTCCTGCTCGTAACCTTTCCCGCCGCTGAACCCTGAGCTATTAACCCTCAACCCACATCAATTTTCCGCCCGCACAGAAACTCTGGATGTGGGACCTGGATGAAGTTGACTTCGTCGGAGGCCCGGCCAAGGGCCTCACAGCCATCGTCACCGGACCCACCAGGTCTGCGTGGGGCGTGGGGCGTGGGCTGGGCGTGGGCTGAGTTTGGGACGTTGGGGATGGGCGTGGGCTGGGCATGGGGCGTGGGTGTGGGCTGGATTTGGGGAGTGGGCTGGGCGTGGGCTGGGTGTGGGGCGTGGGCTGGGCGTGGGGAGCTTGCTGGGCGAGGGCTGGGCGAGGGCGTGGGGCGTTGGGCGAGTGTCGTGGGCGTGGGCTTGCTTAAATCGGATGGGCCGCATGGGTTGCATGGGCCACATGGGCCGCATGGGTTGCAACCTTTTATGTGCCATGCCTGTGGGGAGGGGCACCTGCATGCCTGATCAGGAGATATCTGCACGCATGGTTAGGAGGCCTTTTTGATTCCTGGATCCCTGGGAGCAGGGCGGCATTCTTACTTATTTCATCTCTGTTATGCCTGTTGAAATTGTGCGAGTTTTAGACCACTGAATCCAGCAGTGTGTTCTGTGGGCCACTTCGTGAGGAGCGTTGCTAGAGCAGGGTGCACAGCTGTTTGTAAATTGGGAACAAGAACAAAATACTGTTTGTGAAAACTGTGCAAAACTTCCAACCTGTACATCTGTGTTGCATCTGCAGTGGCATTGGTCTCGAGACTGCAGGTGCTCTGGCCAGGCGTGGTGCTCGAGGTGGGAGGAGCCACACACCTTGAAACCCTAAACCTTATACCCTAAACCCTAAAACTAGGCGTGGTGCTCGAGGTGAGAGGCGCCATGAACCTCGAAACCCTATACCCTAAACCCTACAACTAGGCGTGATGCTCGAGTTGGGAGGAGCTACAAACCTTGAAACCCTAAACAGTGCTGGCCTGAGCATGAGGCATAGCGAGGCTGTGCATGCCAGTCCAGTGTTGCATGGGGAGCTGCGCCCGCGCCGGGGGCAGCAGGTACAGGAGCAGGCAGAACCCTCCCTCCTGAACCTTGGACAGCAGCAAACCCTAATGCATAAAGCATAAATTGTAATCTTCAACTACAACCCTTGCCTTAACTAGGGTTGTGTTGCATGTGCATGGGGCTGGCTGAGGACTGTGTGGGGGGGGTGGGGGAGGGGGGCAGGTGGGAAGGGTCTTTATGGGGACTGGGGGGGTAAGGCTGACTAGACATGAAGTGGTTGGGGCTAACTGGGGGATAAACTGGGGCTTTCTGCGGGATAACTGACAAATAAAAGGGACCCCCCCCCCCCGCGCTGGCTGACTGGTGTCACGATATGCCCTAATGGGAAGTAATTGTGACACTAGGACGAAAGGAACTAAAGCTATACCCGCGGGAGGCGTTAGAGTTCAGGGTACAGCGTAGCCTGGGCCGAAGCCACATCAGCGCCGCTCGGATGAAAGGATCTAGATGTGTGTGCAAAACGTGTGCGGGTACTTATCCCTGTGCTTATACATGACTGCTGTTTGGCTTTTGCTGGCTCAGCTGCCCTGGCCTGCCTCATCCTTGGCCCCCAAAACCCCCCCTTCTCCCTTTCTAGTACAATTGTCATGGCCTGAAATCAGCTGCATCCTCCTCCCCAGCCCCCCCCCCCCCCCTTGCCCCGCACCTAGCTCTCCTCCTCTCTTCTCCCTCTCCCTCCTCTCTCCTCTCTCCTCCCCAAACCCGATACCCGCCCTCCTCCCTCCTGCCTGAACCTGATACCGGCCCTCTGCCCTCCTTCCTGAACCCGATACCCGCCCTCCTCCCTCTCCCTCTCCCTCCTCCCTGACACAGTCATCCTGGCCTGCCGCAACCTTGCCCGAGGGGAGGAGCTCAAGGCAAGGATCCAAGCAACCACCGTGGAAATGGGGAGAGACAAGCCTGAGATTGAGGTGATGGCTTAAGGTCCATTGCATGTTAGGGTTCATCGCATGTAAGGTATGCCATGCATCTCAGGTATGCCATGCATGTAAGGTATGCCATGCATCTCAGGTATGCCATGCATCTCAGGTATGCCATGCATCTCAGGTATGTCATGCATGTAAAGCTTGCCATGCATGTTAGGTATGCCATGCATCTCAGGTATGTCATGCATCTCAGGTATGCCATGCATCTCAGGTATGTCATGCATGTTAAGCTTGCCATGCATGTTAGGTATGCCATGCATCTCAGGTATGTCATGCATGTAAGGCTTGCCATGCATCAAAGGTATGCCATGCATCTCAGGTATGCCATGCATATAAGGTATGCCATGCATGCAACGTATGCCATGCATATAAGGTATGCCATGCATGCAACGTATGCCATGCATGCAACATATGCCATGCATGCAAGGTATGCCATGCACGTAAGGTGCACCTAAGGTGCATTGCATGGCTCTGGTAGGCCGAGTCAAAATATACTTTCCTCATGTAAGCCTGAACCTTCAACCCTTACTCAATCATAGTATCTTGTCCTTGTGTCACCCCTGCAGGTCTGGCTACTTGACCTGGCCTCCTTGGAGTCTGTACGCCAGTTTGCGGACAAGTGGGAGAAGCAGCAGCGCCCTCTGCACATCCTCATCAACAATGCAGGGATCATGCTCATGGGGCGGGGTGAGGCACATGGGGGTAAGGGCTGAGGATCATGGCTGAGGATCATGCTCATGGGGCGTAGTGAGGCAAGTAATTACGGTCCCCTTCTGGTAAAGATAGCTGAATTTGCCTAAAATTACGGTGTAGTTCAGCCACCGTACCATAAGGACTGTAATCAGCACAGCACTGTCCTTAATATCCTGAGAGGAGACCGCGGACAGGTATATGCATAGGACTGTTTTCGTGTTGGATATTATTCTTTGTTTGTCCTCTGTTCAGCAGGGAAAAGTGCCGTCCTCCTCCTACCCTCGCTTCAGTGTTACAAGGCGAGACTGCGGACGGGTCCTAGGCGAAAATCACCTCGGACATTTCCTTATTTAGTTATAATAAATAAATAAACGATATGCCCTGAGGCATAGATTAAGGAAGCCACTTGTTCGGCCGTAGCACTACGTGAGCTGCCATGTATTTCCTGTGTAAGTAAAATGTTATTTTCGCTCTCCCTTCATGCCACCCGCTCAGGGTCTTTCGAGGAGGCTGCAGATGGGTGTCAGGGTGCATGTATGGGCAGTACCCTGGACCTTGGACTCTTCCTGTCAGATCAAGACATGTTTATGCTTACTACCGTACTTCACGGGGTTAATTCCACAAGTCGGGTTGTTTGGGAATGCAGCCCTAAATCGCAGGTGGATCCCTTCC
This sequence comes from Limnomonas spitsbergensis, assembly GCA_037349105.1. Classification (NCBI taxonomy): domain Eukaryota; kingdom Viridiplantae; phylum Chlorophyta; class Chlorophyceae; order Chlamydomonadales; genus Limnomonas; species Limnomonas spitsbergensis. The sequence continues at coordinate 744,279 of JAYJMM010000101.1, read as the reverse complement.
AAGGCTAAAACTGCCGAGAGGCCCATGCTCGTGTCCCCCCCCCGGGAGAATCGCTATACAGGGGGTGTGGGGAAGTGCAAATCGCAGGAGGGGGGGGAAAGAGAAAAAGGAAGACCCGTATAACTAGTGCCCTCTCCCTCCCCCCTCGTGCCACCCGCTCAGGGCGAGAGGAGACTGCGGATGGTTTCGAGGCGCACATGGGCAGCACCCTCCTTGGAATCTTCCTGTCAAATCAAAACACACAAATGTTTAACTGCCCCCCCCCCCTCCCTTCTTCCCCTCGTGCCACCCGCTCAGGCCGCGAGGAGACTGCAGATGGTTTCGAAGCGCACATGGGCAGCAACCACCTTGGACACTTCCTGCTGACAGCCTCGCTGCTGCCGTCCCTGCGGCGTGGCGCGGCCGAATCGCCGTCCTTTGGCGCGAGGGTGGTGCACGTCTCCTCCTCTGTACACATGCTGGCCGCCTACGGGGCGCGCACGGCCGACCCGCACTTCAGGTAACGGTTTAGTTCCCCACCCACCCCAGCCCCCCAAGAAAAGCAGGGGGGAAAACTACGCTCTCTGCTGGGGAATTAAAACCAAACCCCAAACAAAACTTGTGCCGTATCCCTGTGCTGTGCCCTCCGCTGCCCAGACTAGTCAAAGTAGATCCACTGCCTGTATCCTGGATTTCATTGACCCTGGACCCCAAACCTCTGGTTTGCCAGAAGCTACCACATGATGGTGTGATAGGTTTAGTATGTTTGATTGAAACCTGAGTCTGAAACATAATCCTACAGGCTGGCCGCTAGCTGCCACCTAGGCGCTGATACGGGTTGAGTTTGCTTGATAAAAACCAAAGCACTCAACCCTAAACTCCCAGGCTCGCCAACAGCTGTCAAAGTGTCACTTTGTACGGCTTAATGGTTTAGGTGAGCCCTAAACTCGAAACCCTACACCCAAAGTGGCACTAAGTATGGCTTTAGGTGTAGGGTTCAGGTGAGCCCTAAACCCTTAACCCAAAGTGGCTCTTAAAGTGTTGGGTTAAGGTGGGCCCTGAACTGAGCCATGAACTCTGAACTGATCCCTGATCCCTGACCTCACAGACTCGCCTTCCCAAGCTGCACTGCGTACACATAAAGTATTTTCAGTTAGTAACCCTGAACCCGTGACATGCAGGCTCGCCAACAGCTACCAATGCGGCGCTGCTTACGCCCAGAGTAAGCTCGCCCAGGTCCTGGCTATGAAGGAGATGCGCAGGCGTCTAGGACCCGAATCTGCGGTCCAGGTGCGGCCCGTCTGCCAACCGTATTGCATGATTTTCCCTTCCTGATGCGGCCCGCCTCCCGACCATATTGCATGCTTCACCCTTCCTGATGCGGCCCCTCTTCCTATTGTATTGCATTATTCACCCTCTCTGATGCATCCCCTAAACGCTCAACATTAAACCCTCTCCGATGCGGTCCCCCTTTTGGTGATGTGGCCTTCTTGTCGTCAGCAAGATCTCAGGACAGAATCATTAATTGCTTAACTCTCACGCCGTCCACGGGGCGTAGCTTTCTCTTTTTGTCTTTTTCTCTTCCTCTTCTCCTTTTTTCTTTCTCTCTTTCTTTCTCTCCTTCAGTTAAGGCTCAAACTGCTGTATTTCAGGTCAAGGTAGAAGGTGTAGGTTTCAAACAAAACCCTTAACATCATGTTGATACCTGAACCCTCAAGCCCACCCAATGAAACTGATGGGCGGATGTGCAGATGCTGCGAACTGCATCCACTGCTCCTTTACTCGCCTTTCCAGTCGAAGACTGTCGTTTCCACAAACACTCTTATTCAAACAGGCATTGCCCGGTGACCCGAACTGCCCAGTCCGCCCGGGACCCGGTTTTATTTAAACAGGCATTGCCCGGTCTGCTGTTGTTCGCTGAGCACCCTGGCCTGTTTCTTCACCTTCCTGAGCTTTTATTTACGAACGTTTGCCTGCACACCGGTCCTGCTTTATTGGGTTCACGTTATACATGATCATCATGCCTGCAGGAATTCCGCCGCCCCCCCTGGCATGCCGCTCACGGCGATCACACAAAATACACCCTTGACGGTGTGGACGTCGCAACGGTTACACTAATAAGATAGCTCTGCCTGCATCACGCAAAGGCTGCAAACTTTAAAACATATCATGACACTTCACGCTGCCTGCGTTGATACCATGACGCTTACACTTAAATTATACCTGCCCGCAGGTGATAGCCGTACATCCCAGCATGGTCCTCACACCCATGACGCACACGCTACAAGCAAAAAGATCACAGCTTTTGATGCTGCCTGCGTTATCACCCAGACGCTTACACTTCTTGAATGATACCGCCCTTCAGGTGTTTGCCGTACATCCCGGCATAGTGCTCACACCGATCAAGCGGACATTGCCGCTGTGGATCCAGTGACGCTTGCACTAAACAAATTGCTGCGGCCGCAGGTGTTTGCGGTACATCCCGGCATGGTCCTCACACCCATCACCCGGACGTTGCCGGTGTGGATGCAGTGGATGCAGCGCCTGCTGCTCAAGTGGCTGCTCCTGTCACCCTCGCAAGGTGGGTGGGGAGGGGAGGGAGGTGGATCAGGCACCCTTAATAACCCTTGGTGGGCTGCATATATCCCTCCATATCTCTGTTAAGTTACTCCCATTTCCCCCTTTTTTGCTCATCAAGTTGGCACACATCATGCACTAAAAACATCAATCCTCACCCCCTTTCTATTATACCTGTTTTTCCGCCCATCGGGCAGCCGCACAGCATCGACGTTTAAAATCACTCCTGAATCCTGATCCCCTGTTCATTGAACCTCCTTTACCCTTTTTGCCCATCATTCGCAGCACCGCAGCATAGACATACCTCCTTATCCCCTGTTTGCATCAAATTGTCGCACCTGCCCCCCTCCCATGCATCAGGCTGCCGCGCCAGCATCTACGCCGCTACGTCTCCCAAGGCGCCTCTCGAGGGCTGGCAGACCTTTGGCTACTTTGAATCCAACTGCAGGTACAGGCCCAAGAAGAAAGAAAGAAAGCTATGCCCTTTCAGGGCGTGGAGGAAGAAAGCCAGGCCCTATTAGGGCGCGGAGGTTAAGGAAACAGCGCAGCTTGGGGCCGTGGCCCACATCCGCGCCGTTACCATAACAGGCCCAGATACAACTGCCATGACCTCCCCGCTTGTAGCGTTCAAATACCTAAACAGTATCTGAGACTACTGATGTACACATCAGCGGTACATCATGGGCTGTGCGAGACTTCATGAGGAGAACCCCCGGTGGCACAGACAGTATAGAGCGAGTTTGGAACTCTTAACAGCAAACAGCACATACATATATTGTTATCACTGGGGGGTCTAAGGACCCTGAAACCCTCTAGCGCAAAAGACGTTGAACGCTGTCCCCTTTCCGAATTCACCTGTATTACCTCTCCCCTCAGTCCTTCTTGGAACACCTGTCGTCTCCCTCCAGCCTCGACTTTGCGGCGTTTGCGACGTTCTGCTCTGCTGCTGCCCTTCTGAGCTGCCCTCAGCTGAACGACTGTTTGCAAGCCTGCAAGCCAGACGGACAGCCAGACCCTCGGTCCCCTGCTGAATCAGTTGGATGAGCAACTCTTCACGACCCAGGCAGCCACCCACCCACACCGCAAACACCCTGTGTTGTCTGATGCAAAGCTTGAGATAAAATGGATATTGATACTATAGGCCGGCCAAAGCATTGCCAAAGCCCTTGATGGCAGAGCATTGCCAGAAGCAATACAGCAAAGAGCAACGCCCCCGCCACTTGTTGTCTTTTAGCCTGCTGCGCCCTCTGCCCACTCCCCGCCACCCTGACTTACATGCTGCTCCCCCTTACCTGCTGCTCCCTCTTACCTGCTGCTCCCTGCTTCAATGTCCCCCTTTCCTTTTTTCTGCCCGTTTTAACTAGGCGCCCACACGCCTCCCTCTTACCTCCTGTGCCCTCTGCCCGCATCCCTACTCCCCCCCTTGCGCAGGATGCATCCCTGCATTCCGATTCCCTACTACCTCCTGTGCCCTCTACCTGCCTCCCTGATTACCCCCCTTGCGCAGGCCGCATCAAACCAGCCCCTCTGCCTACATCCCTGATCCCCCCCCTTGCGCAGGCCGCATCAAACCAGCCCCTCTGCCTACATCCCTGATCCCCCCCCTTGCGCAGGCCGCATCAAACCAGACCATCTGCCTACATCCCTGATCCCCCCCCTTGCGCAGGCCGCATCAAACCAGCCCCTCTGCCTCCATCCCTGATCCCCCCCCTTGCGCAGGCTGCATCAAACCAGCCCCTCTGCCTACATCCCTGATCCCCCCCCTTGCGCAGGCCGCACCAAACCAGCCCATCTGCCTCCCTCCCTGATCCCCCGCCTTGCGCAGGCCGCACCAAACCAGCCCCTCGGGCCAAGACATGCGCCAGGCCATGTGGATGTGGAAGTGGTCCGCTGAGCAAGTGCAGCTGCCGCCCAACCTGGACTTGCCGGAGATGCAATAGAACTTTATCAAGTCCAGGCGAAAATGTAGGGCCCTTATCGGCCAAGTGCAGCAGGACCCTCAGCTAGAAGGACCAAAAGGGTTTGGGAAGAAGTGCAGCATATGTGTTAACGACGCTACACCTCTGGGCCGTGCTGAAAGTGCAGCATATGTGTTAACGACGCTACACCTCTGGGCCGTGCTGAAAGTGCAGCATATGTGTTAACGACGCTACACCTCTGGGCCGTGCTGAAAGTGCAGCATATGTGTTAACGACGCTACACCTCTGGGCCGTGCTGAAAGTGCAGCATATGTGTTAACGACGCTACACCTCTGGGCCGTGCTGAAAGTGCAGCATATGTGTTAACGACGCTACACCTCTGGGCCGTGCTGAAAGTGCAGCATATGTGTTAACGACGCTACACCTCTGGGCCGTGCTGAAAGTGCAGCATATGTGTTAACGACGCTACACCTCTGGGCCGTGCTGAAAGTGCAGCATATGTGTTAACGACGCTACACCTCTGGGCCGTGCTGAAAGTGCAGCATATGTGTTAACGACGCTACACCTCTGGGCCGTGCTGAAAGTGCAGCATATGTGTTAACGACGCTACACCTCTGGGCCGTGCTGAAAGTGCAGCATATGTGTTAACGACGCTACACCTCTGGGCCGTGCTGAAAGTGCAGCATATGTGTTAACGACGCTACACCTCTGGGCCGTGCTGAAAGTGCAGCATATGTGTTAACGACGCTACACCTCTAGGCCGTGCTGAAAGTGCAGCATATGTGTTCCCTGATTGGTTTTCCGGCACCTGTCCCATTCATCAAATGTGATTCCCAGCTGGACCGATCAAATTCCTGGAACGGTAACGTCGCGCATGTGGCTTCGGCCCAGGCTGCGCTGTTGTCTTACCTCTCACGCCTCCCACGGGGCGTAGCATTCTTTCGTTCCTGGACAGTAGGACCCTAATGAGAGTTGAATGACGTTGCACCTCTGGGCCGTGCTAAAAAAATAGGTCGACCACGTCGGCAAGCAAAAAGCCTGCTAGGAAATTCAACAGAGAATGCAAGAGAGGAAAGGAAAGGAGTCTTCACCCTCCAAACAACCAAGGCAAAAAGATGAGGGACCGAATGCCCAGCCCCTCAAGAGACTAGCCCTCAACAAGCTCGAACCCCAGGAGAGGCACTTCCTATACTTTTTGGCATGGCATTTTCTGTACCTTTCCTTTCTTATGTAGCCTTTATCTTCCTCCCTACCTGACAGTTGGGCGGGCGCCCACCCAGCCGAGCACTTAAACATGGACCAGAGGTGTAACTAACGCCATTGACATGATATGTGATGTAGAGGCAAGTTGAGGTCCTAGACAATACATGCGGTGGGTGGATAGATACCATCAATTGCAACGTGACGCCTTCAACAGCGCAACCTTTCAGCACCTGTCCTATTTGTTCGGATCTGGACCTTCCCTATATGCAGGAGGGACCTCGGCTAAGAGCTTTATTGCCCCCCTATTTCCGTTTTCTGTTGTTCAAACATCACTATTATAAGGATCCATCTGCCATCAATGGGTGCTCAGGCGGCCGAGGCCTTTGAGCAAGACCCAGAGCCAGATTAATAATGACGTTACACCTTTGGGCCCTGCTTAAAAGAAGCTCGGCCATGTCAGCAAACAAAAAACCAGCCAAGAAAGTCAAGGGAGTGGACACAAGAGGAAAGAGAGGAAAGCATGTTCACCTTGCTTCCAAACAACAAGAACAACAACAAAACGGGCGGGCAGACCGAAGTGCCCAAAACCCAGAGGCATGTGCAACGCCCACGACTGATTTGGTTCCTTTAAAGAGTGTTTAAACCACCAAATACGGGTACGAGTAGATGACAACGTGTCATTTGTTATGCTGTGTGCTCAAATGTCTCGTGCATGCCTGAATCCTGAATTTCACACGAGGGAGGGGGGGTGCGTCCCACGAACAAATAAAATCAATACCATCCTCTTTCCTTCATCAGTTGCTCCCCATATTGCTTCCTCCCATCCTCTTTTGCTCCACCCTAGGGGGGGGGGCCATTTGCGAACCCACGCCTGCAGGTGAGGGGGGAGGGGAAATTCGATTGCAACATCGATATTGCGTCCACATGGAACATTATCAAATCTCCCATCTACACTCATCGAACCTTATGAATAGCCTGAACAAGATGTTGCAGGCAAGAGGTGGATGAGCAATCGAGGATCAGTTGGATAGCAATTGATACAGCCCTAACTCGCATGCACATGCTAACAAAGGAACCACTAGGACATGTTTATCAGAGTTGTAAGCAAGGCCACACTCAGTCATGCATTCCAAAATCCTTATTTGTAGGACTAAAGGGACTGATAGCCACAATTTGGTTACAACATCACAAGCACACTTCCAAGACTATTCAACCAGCGAACTTACTACAACAAGGCTGCAAAAGGGGTCACGAGTTTACTCCAGAGGTTCCGTCCTTTTCATTTCCGCCTTGATGTCTTGCAGTGGCATCGCGTCCAAACGGGCCTTTTCATCAGCGGACAAATCGAAGTTGAGCGGAGCGTCCGGCCCTCGCAGCTTGAATACAAGCCTACATGAGTGAAATGAAGTTAGGGTTTATAGTTTAGGGTTCAGAGTTTAGGGTTAATTAACGAGTTGATGTACTTAATATTAAGGGTGGATTTCTGAATGGTAGCATGGTGGATTTCTGAATGGCAGCAGGGTGGATTTCTGAATGGCATTGACTGAGGTACATCCCGTGTGTATAGGCCTCTCAAGCTACCATGGTTACTCTGGGCACACTGTAATTCCGCTTAGACTCCGCACATCCGGAGATCTATTTTGTTTTCATTTCTATATTACGTAAACTAACGTTCGCACAGTGACAAAATCATGGAGCATGTTTTATTTACGCTTAGCGCACCGGTGCAGAAGCTGGCTGCAGTAGCTGCAGGTGTTGCACCACCTTAGAGATAGGCAGTACTTCAGGCTCTCACACACACATTTTCGAAGTCCTGCCGCGCCTCCCCGCAAAATAATTAACTTGCGAGCAGTGTAAGCGGGGTTACGGAAGCATATGTCCCATTCCCCACTCGCCATACCCCGCTAGCTTAAATTTGCCTTGCCGCAACCCCAGGAATACAACGATACGGCATTGCGCACCCCTCATATTACTTACTTAACTTGCGCTCCTGTGTATACTATTGCGGAAAGGCAGAGCTAATCTACGGTACGGTAAATTTGACTTCTTATATTTGACTTGTTAAAAGCAAGGTAAATTCAATCTATTGACAATGATGCCTCATATTTTCTTAAAACCACGAAAATGAAATATTTTTCTCCCAAACATGACACCACCCCTCTGTCTGCTTGAGGATCCACTTGGGGCCCCAATACAGGCAGCTTCCTTAATCCACGCGCTTGTTTGCGCATCTCTTTATTTCTTGATTCATTCATGTACGGCCCCAATATCTCAGCACCCCACATCCACAGCCCTGTAAATCCATGTCACCCCATGCACCTGCACTTTTATTATTACGAGCTTCTTAGCTTGCCTGTCACCGTAAGTCAATAACGTTACACCTCTGGGCCCGCTCAAAGCTCGGCCACGTGGGCGCCCAACTATTAAGAAGGTAGAAATAATAAACTGAAAGGAAGAGGGGGGTAAAGGAACAAAAGGAGAGGCCGGGAAGGCAAAGAAGACCAAGTCTGACACCTGAGTTCCACTAGAGAGTAGCCCTCAACAAAGCCTCTCAACGACAAAAAAAGGCACCGTAAGTAATAAGACCAACGTGAATCCATCCCAAGGTAAGCACAACAAGTAAAAACAATCGCATTCACATCTTGAAAACGGAAAAGGATTGGCCAAGAGCTCATTTGAACACGTTGTTCACCGGACCTACGCAATGCCCCCATAGAGATGAGGCAAAGCTTCCTTCCTTTACATAAACATGGATATTTTCCACCTCCTTCCTACAACACTACTCCTTGACGCTTTTCTTAGTCGGTCTAAGCACAAGCCTTAAATCCTTAACCCAAAACCCTACACCCTAAACACAACCCTAAACCCTCACACTTTTCCTCGCCGGTCTGTTTGTGGTGTTCGTGAGTCGTCTGTTGTTTCTGTTGCTGGTGGCTTGGTTTGATCTCTGGTGCCCGTCTCGTCTCTAGTTTTCGGTTTCTCCCCGGTTCACTCTGCCAGCCTGGCCCTTTCGCAAAAGGCTGTGGGTGGTAGCATCAATTTTGTAACAACAACACTTCTCACATGTCAGCGTCCCGGGCTGCCTCCGCTTGGGTGACTCTATAGCATCCATTGTACGTCTTCCCGCCATCGCTTGTTTGATCCTTCACCCGGGCCACCCACTTATCACCGGCCTGTTGATGAGAAAACAAACGAAATGAGATAAACGGGCATATATAGAAAAAGAAAGCAGAAATCTACGCCCCACAGGGGCGTGAGGGTTAAGGAAACAGCACGGCATGGGCCCGCCTAGGCTGCGTCCGCGCCGTTACCCTAAACTAGGCATTTCTACAATATAAGGCGTTGGCACTTATTTCTCACGCGTGGATGACTCATAAGCCCATACAACATCAATGTAACATTGGCACATCATGTTTCCTGGACTGACGAACAAACTGGACTTTTCGTAGAATCCCAACTCGGAACATCCTGTAATTTTTAATACCTTGTAAACCATGCATAATGACCTCGGCATGCACTCTCTTATGCACAGACGGGATATAAGACGTCTTTAGACGTGATTATGCATGGTTTACAAGGTATTAAAAATTACACGATGTTCCGAGTTGGGATTTCCTGGTGTATATCGGAACGGTTTGATACAACACGGAACGATAAAGTGGTACTATACTGTTTTTTTGCCCCGGTCTATTATTCAAAAGCCCATTTGGATGTACAAGTCCTCGCGTACGGCACCACAGTAGATGAAAGAGCCCATTTTGATGTACAAACCGTCAGCAACCGACACGTCGTCAACCAGTCATCGCAGGCCAACGCTCGTCACCACGACCTCGAAGTAGTGTTAACATTTATGTCGCTAGTGTATTTAGTTGCTCGCAGCTATCATATCATATCGAGTGGAACAGCGAGAGGAAACCGTGAGTCAGAGAGTGAACAGCGATGACTGCCAGGGAGCGTGCATGCTACAGCTGACAGCTGGGATTCAAACTGTGTTCACACTCCTAACACTCGGCACTGCCAGCCGATGCTGGTCACAGCCCGCGGCCCGCCCGCGTCCCTGTGCGTATGCAATCGTAGCCACATCATCGCACAGATCATCGCATGCATGTTTAGACTATACAGCGCTGTGTAATGGGCTGTTCCACACACTCGTATCGCATTGAGAGGAACAATGAGGGAAAACAGCGAGCCAGCGAGTCAGCAACACATCTTCCGAGGGACGCGAAGAATGTGAAGTCGAAATCGTCGTCGTCATCGGGCGTTGCTGCTTCCACCCAATTTGAATCAGCATGAAATTCTCCGCCACGCGAGGCGCATAAAGGCCAGCTATTCATCGCAGCTGATCAAGACGTGCTAATTAAGCGCAACTCAATACCAAGCCATGAGTCGACGTCGCATAGTCCCATGCATGTCTAGTGCCCCGTCTCCTCATCCGCCCAGTTCTCCTCCCGAAGAACAATGATGCATCTGCACAGCCCTCCTCCACAATATTGTAATTAATGGTAATTTACCTGCCCCTTATTTTCCTGCCCTGTCCTGCCAATTTAATGCCAATTTACCTGTCAATTTACCCTCGAATTTACCTGCTATTTTACCTGTCAATTAACTCCCTCTTAATTTAAATGCTAATTTACCTGTAAATGTATCGTACCCCTTAATTTACCCCTCAATTGAAGTAAATGTTAATCAATTATGTGATAGTAAATAATATTTTTTACCTGCCAATTTATTTGCTAAATGTTCACAGTTGAAGCAAAAGTCTGACAAGAACAAAGCTTTTAGGAACCGTGACTCGGTCTATAGAGGTCTATGGTAGTCATAAGTTGTTGGTTGCCATTGTGACATATTTGTGTTTGACACCATAATCAGTGAACTTTGGCAGTGCCTTGGTTGGATTATATTTGTAATCTGAATGAATGAAGCCAACATCTGTATCGCCACACTCTCTCCGTCCATACAAAGTCAGACTCCACAATACAAAAGTCTTCCCCCCTATGCATTAGCCGTAATAGAACCGGGGCTATAACCACTCACTACACGTTGTGATTTCGACCTTCTAATGTCTCTCTCAAGAACACACAGTATCATATCAAATTGGATATATTGGCCGCGGCAGTAGGCCTTTGGTGGCCGCATGAACAAATCCCAAGGGTTGACAAACCCAGTCATTACATTCGTCAGGCGTCGATGTTTGGGGCGGCTGACGGTTGCACATTGGTTCCAGTTTTGTAGCCGTAGGTGTCTAGCAGACTAGTGATTCTCAGGCGCTCTTAATAGCAGCTTGGGCAACGGACACAGCAACATGATCAGGAGCTGGGACCTGCCGCAGCCGCTGCTGCCGCTGCCGCTGTTGGCCTTGCACGACGGCTTGTGAACCTGCCTGTGCTTCATTTGGCTGCAGTAGAACGCCTTCCGGCTCGCTGATGAGGGCTTGCTGCATGCCCAACAAGTTGCCATCTTTGTTTCAGTCCGCACTGGAGAGACTCCGGCTTGCACAATAACGGTGCTCCCACCTCGGCTGCCCTGGACTTGTCGAATTGAAGGGCTCGGTCTACGCGCAGCTGTCTGGCAGCCGTAGATTCCTTGGGCGAAAGCCATGTGATTTCACCCGGCAATGCAAGGCAATCCAAGTGTTGGTCAAGCACTTAAATGCTGAAGCTAGGGGCAAATACCCTTGATCCCCCGACGACGATCGCCTTGCCGACAATCACCCCACCTTCCTTCCAATAGGAAGCCAGGTTCCTTTCTGGCTGTGTAATCGAACGACATACACAATCCCGTCAGATAATCGCCAGTCGACGTGTCCTCCAGGATTAGTGTGTTTTTGTCGAACAAATTCGTCAGACGCCCACTTTAAGAAGCCCCCCGATATTAGGGGCACCTCCAACTTCAATGGCACGCTGATAGGTGAGGCCGTCTTGTTGAACGGGTCTATGAGCTGTCCGGTCACAGACGTGCGTGTTCTCGCATCTATCGATCAGAGAGGGTGTTAGTATAGGTCGTGATACCGGGATCCTTACTTCCACTCTGAATACGTAGGGGCCGATAAGTTCACTAGCACGGATGGAGCAGGAATGGAGTAATTTGTTTCATGATGCGATAGTCAGACACAATATCCTTTTAAGAGAGGGTGGACCATAAAGAACTCTGGGGAGGACGGACACACCGTTGATGTACACGAATCCGAAAGTATGGAATCCCGCACACGGACGGTGCTCATGCTCATGCCCACGTCCATGCAAGCCTTGACATTCCCATCAAGAAGAGTTCGCGACGATTCACACTACTAGACCTTCATGATAAGAATCGGGGCCGAGGATAGCTTTCGTGTTCCACAAGGCACGCTCATGCGTTTTTCTTCTTTCTTTTTGCTGCCGTGTCAGAGGCAGAGGCAGACCGCATAATGGACATGCTTGAGGATTGCCGCATAATAGACATGCGGGAGAAATGCTTTCTAGATCTGCCTCGACACATAAAGGATAACCCCAATGCACGACGGCTATTCGACCATTATATGTCGGAAACCGACAAGTTCAAGCTCGCCACTGGTCACAGCAGCACATGTTTAGGGAGAGCGAAGGTGATGACAATGGGACATAGTGTTTGACTGTCTGACCACATGATGACTATTTGTATTGCAGACATTGGCACATCTTCATGAATGTATGTCTCATTGGCTGGAGAATGGGACCGCGACCGACCCCCAGTATGCCTTACCTGTAAGTCGCTGTTGTTACGTGCTTTCTGGCCTGTGTTTTGTTACATGCCCAACATGTCAGTGACGATCCTGTTCATGTATTTTGTTACATGCCCAATGCAGATTGTGTTGTGTGTTTCTATTGCATTGACATGTCATGTGCACTTCTTATTGCAGGAAGATGATGATGATGATATCGGGTGCCTGGTATGTGGGCGAAAGGAATGGATACCAGACTTCAATGACATGATGATGTGCGATCATTTCGAATGCAAGGGATGCATTCATGTTTTGTGTGCGGGCCTGACCCGTGCTCCTGCCAGCAGCTACTACTGTCCCGCCCATGTGGAGGCGCCGCAGCAGGATCAGACGCAAGAGCACGAGGAAGGGCAGCCTCCGGAGCAGCCTCAGGAGCAGGAGCAGCCGCAGGAGCACGAGGAAGGGCAGCCTCAGGAGAAGCCTCAGGAGCAGACTCAAGAGCAGGAGCAGCCGCAGGAGCACGAGGAAGAGCAGCCTCAGGAGAAGACTCAGGAGCAGGAGCAGGAGCAGCCGCAGGAGGAAGAGCAGTCACAGGAGCATACTCAGGAGCAGCCGCAGGAGGAAGAGCAGTCACAGGAGGGAGAGCAGCCGCAGGAGCAGACTCAGGAGCAGCCGCAGGAGGAAGAGCAGTCACAGGAGGGAGACACAGTTATTGATCCAACCCCGACACAAATATGCAACCCCCATCGTTCATGCATGCTTCAGTTCTCCGCTTGGCCAATGTCAATCTTAGCACACGAAGATTTCTCCTGAGTCTGCTTATGCGGCTGCTCTCCCTCATGTGACTGCTCTTCCTCCTGCGGCTGCTCCTGAGTATGCTCATGTGACTGATCTTCCTCCTGCGGCTGCTCATGCTCATGCTCCTGAGTTTTCTCCTGAGGCTGCTCTTCCTCGTGCTCATGCGGCTGCTCCTGCTCCTGAGCCTGCTCCTGAGGCTGCTCCTGAGGCTGCCCTTCCTCGTGCTCCTGCGGCTGCTCCTGCTCCTGAGGCTGCTCCTGAAGCTGCCCTTCCTCGTGCTCCAGCGTCTGCTCTTGCTGCGGCGCCTCCACATGGGCGGGACAGTAGTAGCTGCTGGCAGGAGCACGGGTCAGGCCCGCACACAAAACATGAATGCATCCCTTGCATTCGAAATGATCGCACATCATCATGTCATTGAAGTCTGGTATCCATTCCTTTCGCCCACATACCAGGCACCCGATATCATCATCATCATCTTCTTGCAACAAGAAGTGCACATGACATGTCAATGCAGTAGAAAACACACAACACAAACTGCATTGGGCATGTAACAAAATACAAGAACAGGATCGTCACTGACATGTGGGGCATGTAACAAAACACAGGCCAGAAAGCATGTAACAACATCGACTTACAAGTAAGGCATACTGGGGGTCGGTCGCGGTCCCATTCTCCAGCCAATGAGACATACATTCATGAAGATGTGCCAATGTCTGCAATACAAATAGTCATCATGTGGTCAGACAGTCAAACACTATGTCCCATTATCATCACCTTCGCTCTCCCTAAACATGTGCTGCTGTGACCAGTGGCGAGCTTGAACTTGTCGGTTTCCGACATATAATGGTCGAATAGCCGTCGTGCATTGGGGTTATCCTTTATGTGTCGAGGCAGATCTAGAAAGCATTTCTCCCGCATGTCTATTATGCGGCAATCCTCAAGCATGTCCATTATGCGGTATGCCTCTGCCTCTGACACGGCAGCAAAAAGAAAGAAGAAAAACGCATGAGCGTGCCTTGTGGAACACGAAAGCTATCCTCGGCCCCGATTCTTATCATGAAGGTCTAGTAGTGTGAATCGTCGCGAACTCTTCTTGATGGGAATGTCAAGGCTTGCATGGACGTGGGCATGAGCATGAGCACCGTCCGTGTGCGGGATTCCATACTTTCGGATTCGTGTACATCAACGGTGTGTCCGTCCTCCCCAGAGTTCTTTATGGTCCACCCTCTCTTAAAAGGATATTGTGTCTGACTATCGCATCATGAAACAAATTACTCCATTCCTGCTCCATCCGTGCTAGTGAACTTATCGGCCCCTACGTATTCAGAGTGGAAGTAAGGATCCCGGTATCACGACCTATACTGACACCCTCTCTGATCGATAGATACGAGAACACGCACGTCTGTGACCGGACAACTCATAGACCCGTTCAACAAGACGGCCTCACCTATCAGCGTGCCATTGAAGTTGGAGGTGCCCCTAATATCGGGGGGCTTCTTAAAGAGGGCGTCTGACGAATTTGTTCGACAAAAACACACTAATCGTGGAGGACACGTCGACTGGCGATTATCTGACGGGATTGTGTATGTCGTTCGACTATACAGCCAGAAAGGAACCTAGCTTCCTATTGGAAGGAAGGGTGATTGTCGGCAAGGCGATCGTCGTCGGGGGATCAAGGGTATTTGCCCCTAGCTTCAGCATTTAAGTGCTTGACCAACACTTGGATTGCCTTGCATTGCCGGGTGAAATCACATGGCTTTCGCCCAAGGAATCTACGGCTGCCAGACAGCTGCGCGTAGACCAAGCCCTTCAATTCGACAAGTCCAGGGCAGCCGAGGTGGGAGCACCGTTATTGTGCAAGCCGGAGTCTCTCCAATGCGGACCGAAACAAAGATGGCAACTTGTTGAGCATGCATCAAGCCCTCATCAGCGAGCTGGAAGGCGTTCTACTGCAGCCAAATGAAGCACTAGCAGGTTCACAAGCCGTCGTGCAAGGCCAACAGCGGCAGGGGCAGCAGCGGCTGCGGCAGGTCCCATCTCCTGATCATGCTGATGTGTCCGTTGCCCACGCTGCTATTAAGAGCGCCTTAGAATCACTAGTCTGCTAGACACCGACGGCTACAAACTGGAACCAATGTGCAACCGTCAGCCGCCCCAAACATCGACGCCTGACGAATGTAATGACTGGGTTTGTCAACCCTTGGGATTTGTCCATGCGGCCACCAAAGGCCTACTGCCGCGGCCAATATATTTAACTTGATATGATACTGTGTGTTCTTGAGAGAGATATTAGAAGGTCGAAAAAAACAGTATAGTACCACTTAATCGTTCCGTGTTGTATCAAACCGTTCCGATATGCACCAGGAAAGATGCTTCATAGCCTTTGCATGCACACCTATGATGCATCATGCTTTTGTTGCGTTCCTTTGTGCATTGAATATGCAAAACACAATACATTTGTAATCGTTTTCCAGCAAGCAAGCACCCTTCACCTGTTCAACGTAGCGGAAGGGAGATTTGCGCTTCATTTTTGTTGCCTTGTTTAAGTCCGCCAAGATGTCTTGCAGTGGCAACGCGTCCAAACGGGCCTCTTCATCAGCGGACAAATCAAAGTTGAGCGGAGCGTCCGGCCCTCGCACCTTGTACAAAAGCCTACACAAGTGAAGTGAAGTTGGATGTTTACGGTCAAGGTTTGAAGAGGGCAGGATGGGGAGGACCAACGCAATATTGCGTGCCACCATTAGTACTAAGGTAGGCATGAACAAGGTGTGAAGGGGGCAGCTTTGAGCTTCCCAACTTGCGTGCCTTTTGAGTACAACAAACAATGCAATCCATTCCACAAATTTAAGGGGAATGTGAATACGGTTAACACTCCCATTTGATGGCAAAACCTTAAAAGCAGAATTGGCCCCAAACTGACATGTATGCGTTAGGTTGTTCACCGCACTAGTGCTCCTTTCACTGCGCACCAGACCACCTTGGGGGGGCGCCGGGCGGCCACCACTGGGCCAATTGGGACCAAACCTTGACCAAGCTACGGCCGGTAGTCTAAACAGCAGGGCTTGCCGCGCTTGCCCCTGGAGGCAATGGACCGTGATGTAGCTGATATGTAACTGAAGCATTGAAAAATAAACACTGCACCGCACGCCCCTAGGAAGGAAGCTACGCCCCACTAGGGCTTGGAGGTTACAGCGCAGGGCTTAAGGAAACAGCGCAGCTTGGGGCGGTAGTTAGACACCTCCGCGCCGTTACCATGAGGCAAAGTGGCAAATTCCTCACAAAGGTCTTCTCTTATAGGTATGCTTTGTTCGCCCAGTGTCAGTTTTTCCCCCACCGGGCTCGCTTAGAACCTCAAAGAGCTGAAGGGAGTATAAGCTTCCTTCCTTCCCCCCCCCTCCCCCCCCCCCTCCCCCCCCCCCCCCCTCCTTTACCCCCTTAGTTCACCCCACCCCTCCACACTCCCTGTCATCATCCCCACCAGTCGCTCCCTGTCATTCGATAAGGGAGCGACTGGGGGGGTAATAGTAGCTGATTCCTTCGGAAGAGAATAAATAATTCCCAGTCCCTGCCAGTCCCCGGGCAGAAAGAATGAAAGACTACGCTCCGCCGAAGCAGGAGGCGTGAGGTACCTCTCGGCCCATAGCAGTTATATCCCGCCCGAAGAAGGTCAGCCAGCTTACGACATTCCCAAGTACTCACATGTCAGCATCCCTGTCCCAAATCCCCCCCCCTGTCGCTCCCCGATCACTCACATGTCAGCATCTCTGGCTGCCTCCTCGGGGGTCATTCTGGGACTTCCATAAAGTCGCTTCCCTCCGCTCCCTGGATCCTTCACCTGGGCTTTCCACTTATCGATGCCATTAACCTGGAAATAACAAGCAAGGAGCAAATTGATGGCATTTATAATGTAAGATTCGTGCCTTTATCCTACTAATACTCACAAGTAGTAACTCACAGATAACACACACAAAACTAACAAACAACTCACAAATAACTCAGAGGTATCTGAATTATAACTGACAAGTAAGACCATGTACGCCGCCCAGGGCAAAATCGGTGGCAAAATAAATATGGCAAGTTAAGGCGCCAGAATAAAGTCGATAAATTAAAGGCGATAAGATGGGCGTTAAAGTGGCAAAGCTAGCGGCTGAACATGCAATGTGAAGAGATGTGCAAACAACCAGTCATTCACCCACCCCTCCTTCTCTGTCGGCTAACTTCTCTGGGGACTGCCTAACAACCTCCTCCTCCTCCTCTCCCTCCTCTCACTGCTCTGTGTGCTTGGCCTTGGCGAACGTTTCGGCCTTGCCCCTTAGCACCCCCCCCCCCTAATCTTGGCCCCTAGCTGCCGGGTCGTGGCTTTGGCAAAGGCCTTGGCCTTGTCCTTGCCCATTAGCGCCCCCCCCTACCTATTCTTGGCCCCTGGCTGCCGGGTCTTGGCTTTGACTAAGGCCTTGGCCTTGGCCTTGCCCCTTAGCGCCCTCCCCTGCCTATTCTTGGCCCCTGGCTGCCGGGTCTTGGCTTTGACGAAGGCCTTGGCCTTGGCCTTGCCCCTTAGCGCCCTCCCCTGCCTATTCTTGGCCCGTGGCTGCCGGGTCGTGGCTTTGACGAAGGCCTTGGCCTTGGCCTTGCCCCTTAGTGCCCCCCCTGCCTATTCTTGGCCCCTGGCTGCCGGGTTGTGGCTTTGGCGAAGGCCTTGGCTTCGTCCTTGCCCCTTACCGCCCCCCCCCTACCTATTCTTGGCCTCTGGCTGCCGGGTCGTGGCTTTGACAAAGGTCTTGGCCTTGTCCTTGCCCCTTAGAGCCCCCCCCTACCTATTCTTGGCCCCTGGCTGCAGGGTTGTGGCTTTGACAAAGGCCGTGGCCTTGACCCTGCCCCTTAGAGCCCCCCCCTACCTATTCTTGGCCCCTGGCTGCAGGGTTGTGGCTTTGACAAAGGCCGTGGCCTTGACCCTGCCCCTTAGAGCCCCCCCCTTCCTATTCTTGGCCCCTGGCTGCAGGGTCATGGCTTTGGCGAAGGCCGTGGCCTTGACCTTGCCCCTCAGCGCCCTCCCTCTACCTATGTTTGGCCCGTTGCTGTCGGTTCGTGGCTTTGGCGAAGGCCTTGACCTTGCCCTGGCCCTTAAGCGCTCCCCCCCCCCTGCCTATTTTTTGCCACTTCTTACCGGCTCGTCGCCTTGCAAACGGCTTTGGCATTTCGTATCATCTGTGTATGCCTGACTGTTTGCCTGAATTTGTGCATGGCTGTGTGCCTGCCTGCTTGTGTGACTCACGCACTGTGTGTGCATCGTGCAGGAAGGACTGGCAGTAGTGGCACAAGCGACCTGCTGTCTATCAAAACTTCCTTAAGACAAATTTCCTGAGGAGCTACCATAAATGTACACTTAGAAGAGAGGAATCCTTGGCTATGCCTACGCTGTTGTCACTTGAGGGCTCTTTATTGGCATTTTGAGGTACGGTATGTTGTGTTACAAATGCAGCGCAAAAAAGGAACGTGCTTTGCTGTAAGGACAAATAGACCCTGTCGAACGTGCCACTGGATTGGGCCAGAGTTGTTTTATTTCCCACCCCGCCAAAGTAGCGTGCAGCTCGGACTTTTATAATTGATTTTAGTGCGCACGCCATCCCTTAATTTCAATTAATTTGCGTGCACACCCTAAAAAGTAAATTTGCGCGAACCGGAATGCGTAGATTCCGCTGCGGCTTAGCGCTTTATTTAAATAACAAAGAAATGCAAATGAAAACAAGTGCGTGAAGTTAAAAAGTCTCCCATTTTTGCCGAAGCATGGATGGGACATGGCTGGGACATGGCACACAATATTAAATAATTCCTGACGAGCACAATACACCCAGCTCCACACTTGGCTTTGCGGTGATACCGGTAACAATTTTCTACTGGCAACGCGATGGTCGACGAAGCAACGGCAGCGTACAAAGAAAGAAAGAAAGCTACGCCCCGTGGAGGGTGTGAGAGTTAATGAAGCAGCGCAGCCTGGGCCGAAGCCACATCCGCGCTGTAACCGTTAGCGTGCAGTGACAATGTGGAACACCCCATCCATAAAAGCTACCAGCAGGGCCAGCAGATGCTCAGCAAGGTGTGCGGCTTAAAAGCACCTGATTTCGGCTCTCAGCGTCATAGCAAACATGCGTTAGGCGCTAAAACGCCATTTCTGCCACTGGCTGGTAAATCAATGGCACATAAGCCGATTATCAACTACGAATTTTGCTTGGTTTGCTTTAGTTTCCGCTTTGGAAAGAAAGAAAGAAAGCTACGCCCTATTGGGGCGTGGATGTTAAGGAAACAACGCAGCTTGGGGCCGTAGCCACATCCGCGCCGTACCATGAGGCAACAAGAAAGAAGCAACTTCCTCACGGTGGTTTTCTCTAATGGGTGTGTTTAGTTGGCCCAATGACAGGCTTCGTGGCGGAAAAATATTCGAGTCTACGTCTGGTTTGCACTATGCTATGCAAGAGTTTTATCGAATGGACATGCATTTTCTGGGCGCATTTCTTAGCATGGAACGCGGAGATCCCAATAGACATCATGGCTTTAATTGTGTGCTTGTTATAAATAGTGCCCGATGTGCCGATCAAGATTGGGATAAATTTTATGTTGTTTCGCTGGTGCCCGTTCAAGATTAGTAGGTCAACAAGGTCGGTGTGCTGGATGCCCCGATGCCCTGATGCCCGGATGTCCCGATGCCCTGTTGCCCCGATTCCCCGATGCCCCGATGCCCCGATGGTTTAAGCAAGCTTTTAATTGGTCCCCATGCTCGGTGTCTCTACAAAACTTGAATTCCCCAATGTGGACTACAGCGTCCTTCTTTTGTCCTGTCGTTTGCATCAACAACATGTCAGGCTGCATTTTTATTTTCCTTTGGACGGCTCCAAGTGCTGGTGCCTCAGCGCGGGGGATTAAGTATGAGGGGACTTAATTCATTAGCATGGCTGGTGCTCCTGCTCTCTCACACTTCTCGGCCGTTCCCAGGTCTGCCATGACGATGTCCCCTCCCATGCTGCCTTTCGATACAGCCCTCAGCAAAATCCTTCCTGTGCCATGGTGGCGCTCTATGTACATCTTTTGCATTTCGGGGTGCCTGCATGCGCCTGTGATATGGCCTGCACTGTCATGCTCTCCACACAAGGGGCATTTGTCCGTGGTACTTTTGCCCCACCTGAACGCCACCTTGTTATTCCAAAGGCATCCATGTCGCCATCGAAGGGCTGTTTTCTTCTCGGCCAGAGTGATTCCCGGGTGGTTAAAGAAACTGTTGTTGAGGGCCCCATTAGCAATCGATTGCAACCGTTGCCACCCTTGGAAGTACCGTATACGCTATCGATGCTGGATCGGCCAAGCTTTTGGCGCTCGTGAATGTGTGTCTTTAGGGCACCCTTCAGAGCTTCTAATCCTTGCGGCTCTACCTGGTTAGGGTCCTCTTCGTCAGGTTTTGTGAAAAGCCAGAAAGAGCCGTACTGCGAGGGTTCGGAGCTCACTGGAACGGTCAGATCACATTCTCCCTTTTGAGTGGCTGCCCGTTAAGCGACCCCGTCGGCTTTCTCGTTTCCGATATCTCCGTTATGGGCCTTCACCTTATGGAATTCGACTATTTCCCCTTGGGACGCCATGAGCTGGAGTTGGCCAACGATATGTTGGAGGAGGTCTCTGTGCTTGTGGTAGGTGAGAGACATGGGGGATCGGATAGCTTTACGGATTTGGTACAAGGATGTGGCGCTGTCAACAGCTACTTTGGTCTGTTCTTTCACTAGGGCTCCATAGATTCCTGCCAGCTCGGCTCTGTTTATGGTGTTTGTGGGACCTTCTCCAGCCGGGTTAATGGTGATGTCTTGTTGATCGGGAGTGGCGCTCGGGATGTGGAGGCCAGCGCCAGTTAGCTGAACTTTCCTGCCTTCTTTGAGGCTGGTTTCAATACAGCTGCCATCAGTGTAGGCTATCTCCCTCCAATTGTGCTTCAGCGCGCTGTTTTCTTGGAACCACTGGAGGCAATTGCATGCGTCCACTGGGTCTACCTCCGTTGCTCTAGGGATGTCAGTGTCCCAGGAGAACGTTGGAAGGAGCTTGATCCTATCATGGGCTGGGCATGGCTCAGCTCTCCTTCTTCCACCCTATCCCCACATGGGGGAGGAGCCAGGCTGGGTCCATGTTGCGGTTAGCAGGGGGTTGGCCCTGGCTTGCGGGTGTTTTTCTACATGTGCGAGGGTTGTGCGGAGCAGTCTGATGAGGAGATCCTGTTTCCACCCGATTTGCTCGGACTGGGCTTCTTTGTTCCACACAACGATTATGTCCATGTGGCATTTGTGCATGGGAGGCGGGGTTGCTCCTTGCTTCCAACTCTCCTCTTTCCACAGGGGGAAAGGGGAGCTCTTGGTGCTGGCTATTCTTGTACAATATTTCGGGTATTTGTCCAACCACTTTTGGTATGAGGGTTTGCCTGACGACTTCATCCGCCTGGGCAGGTACAAGACAGTAGCTGTCGGTTCCCTGGTCATATCTGCAGACCATACTGCCCATCGGACTGCTTTCTCGAGGGATGGTTCGTCCCGGTTTGGGAAGGCATGTGAGTACCCTGTCCACCTGTGTTGGAAGGCATTTTTTTGTGCTTGGAAGGCCTGGTCCCTCGGGTATATACTCCAATAGGTGGTGGCGTGATCTCTAACTCAGAGGGGGCTAGAGAACCGTTCCTTGTAGACGCCAAAGTGCGTGTCTATCAACGCTCTGAATTGTGGTGGGATGCTGAAATTGTCCTGCATTTGTTTGGTCTGTGTCCGCTTTGGAAGGAATTCGAATTTGCAGGTTTGCTTTAGTTTATTCATCAATTATACGGTATGATTATACGGTACAGGTCTCCAACTGTAATTGTGGCACATGAGCCGACATGCATGGCCCCGGATACCACGTCAATAACTAGAAGAATCGGAATGGAATGGAAAATCGTCGAACAAAATAGCACTGAGGGTTCAGCCTTCCATCCCCCACCTCGTTCATGGGCTGGCAGGGTTGCACCAGGGTTCCCAAAAATGTTATGGTATAGCTACGGTACGCCGGGTACTGATGATGGGGGCGATACGTAAGGGTAGTCTTACGGTCTGAAGGGACATCGGCCCCCATTGACCTCGAAATTTACTTCATAAGGGACTGCCGGTCTCCAAAATAAGATGACTGGTGAGTGATGCAGACCATACATGTAAAGCATAGTGGCTTGGTGAGGCACAAGAAACAACCATCTAATATCTATACATGAGTGGGGCTAAACTGACTAACAAGATAGAGTCACCATACGGGCATGCAAAGTTGCGATGCAGAAGACTGTAGGAAACCGTACTTTGCCAAATGTAGGGTTAAGGGTTAAGGGTTTAAAGTTTAGGTTTTAGGGTTAAGGGTTTAGGGTTTTGCCTAGTTCACCCCTAAGCTAGGCTATGCTTTGATTCAGATGTCAATCCATTATGCATTTGTACCTTCAAAATAAAGCGGAATCCAGTCTTGGTTGATTTTGATGCTTGCGTTGACGACAATGTGGACGATGACGGCGGTTCCTGCATGGCAGTTGATGGATGCATGCATGGCAGTTGGTCAGCAACACTGTTGTTGCGGTGGTTGGGTTCATGTTCCGAGCCGCAAGTGTAATAGCATCCATCCATGCTTTGGCCGTTATAATCTTTAAGTCCCTCATATCCTAGGACATAGATGCTCTGAGGGTTTAGGGTTAAAAAGCTCCCTGGTTATATGCTCTTAGGGTTAATAAGGGTTTAGGGGTTAACCCTACACCCTACACTCTACACCCTCAATTTTACTAAACCTTAAACTCGATTCGTCTTGTTTTTCTGTTCAGACTTGCTCTCCTTCAAGTTTCTAGCGTTTGCCCCGGATACACTGGCACTCGCCATGCCTGCTTGCTGGTTACGACATGTTGTTTGCATGGCTACTATGGACTGGAATCTCATGCCCCAGCAATAGTTCTGTGCATGACTGCACCGTAATTCAGATATTGCGGTCCATACTAGTAAAATTAGCTGAATTTGCCTTGTAATTACAGTGGTGGAAATTCAGCCACGTAATTCAGCCAACGTAAGGAACGCAATCAGCATTGTTCTGCCCTGCATGCACATTCAAAAATGCATGCCACGCACATGCCCCAAGGCAGCCAGATGATGATGCCAGGCATTCCTGGTATGTCAAGCAAGCAAGCCTCATTGCATATGGGCAGTGCGTGAGGACATAAGCAGGACTCACGAGGGTGTTTTCTTTATCTGACGATTTAAAGGCGTTAGCTGATACATTGAAAGCCGAGTCGCTGCTGCCCCGGGCTCCACGAATGCTAGGGGGCGGTTTCAGCAGCAGGCGCGGCTTTGCAGAGCGGGTCGATAGGACGAAGCGTCTGAAGGGATACGAAGGGCGAGTCGTCGATACCAAGCTCGATCGATGCTGATGTGACGATACGTCGCTGCTGCTGGAGAGCAGACTGTGGTGAGAAGAACGCCACATTTGGATACCTAAGTTGACAGCCAGAGACTCGTAAAGAGGAAGAAAAGGGGAAATAAAGCGACAAGGAACTACTAAGAGGCAAAACGTAGGCGAGATAAACCGAGAAGAGGCGGTGAAGACAAAAGGAGCGTGTACGAAATTTTGATGCAATGTGCGTGATTGACGTATGTATCTCTCCAAGAGATGCGACAGGCGTGACGCGACATTTGCACCCAGGCCTACCTCCGCCGTCGCCTCGAGGATTCAGTTGACCCTAACAGCGCAGGAACTTCTCCAAGACCCTGACAAGTAACTAGGAGGCGAAACTAGGCAAGAAAAATACTATGATGCCGAACGTAGGCTAGATTGAGAAACAACCAAGGAACGGTCAAGAAGAAAGAAAAAGCGGGGTGTGTGCGAAAAGTGTGATGTGGCGTACCGTATCCCTCCAAGACAGGCTAGATATGCTTGATTGATGCGACGGTTGCCTTCACACGACCCGCGAATCGAGGACTCAGTTGACCCTAAAAGGTTTGGGCTTCCTCCATGGTTTCGGCCAGATTGAGGGTTTCGGCCCCTGGTTTCGGTGATGTTCGTGACTCGTAGCGTCGGTAAGATTCGTGCGTTTGAAAGCCGCTTGAAACAAACGAAAACGTGATTGAAATCGTCGCTTGATTCAACCCTAGCTTCAAACGGGTTTTCAGTTGAAAACAACGTGTTTGAAAGCCATTTGAAACAAGCGACAATCAAGCATGGTTGAATCAAACGGGCTATCGGCGTGATTGAAACAAGCAGTGTTCAAGTGGCAATCAATCATGCTTGAATCAAGCGATATGTTGACAGCTTTGAATCAAGCGAGCTGTCGACGCGTTTGAATCAAGCGAGATGTCGACGCGTTTGAATCAATCCTAGCATCAAGCAGGGTTTCGATTGAATCAACCATGGTTGAAACAAGTAGGAGTCAATCTCAATTGAATCAAGTGGTTATGTAACGCGTTTAAATCAACCCTAGCGTCAAGCAGGGTTTCGATTGAATCAATATCTCGTTTGAAACAAGGAGCATCAAACTCAGTTAAATCAAGTCATGTTACAACGCAATTGGATCAGCCCTAACAGCAAGCATTGTATCGGTTGAACCAAGTTAATGCTTGAAACAAAAAATCAAATGACACTTCACACACCTTATTCATCAATCCTAGCGTGACACATAGTTGAACTGAATACAGCTTTGGTCCGAAACAAGTACCGGTGGCAACAAACATTCATTGCAATGATAAATAGACACACCCATAGTGTAATCAATGTTGAACATTTATAGAAAAATGCATTGTGTAAATGTCCCACCAACACCCAAGCAAGCCCTACGCCTCGGTCGCCTCCGTGACCCTCCCACAAATGTGTATGTGATTCGCTCTAAAAGGACGCACATTCGTGTCATCAGCCATAACCATCGGAGCAGGCAGTTCTTGATCTGGGCAAAGAAAAGAGGGATACTGCGTTAGGCTCATGGCAAATCAGGAAATTAAATAGGGGGGTAATTGTTAGGAGAATGGAATCAGAGAACATGATACCGGAGACATCATATACGACAGCAAATTAATTGGAATGCAAAAACTTAGCCAGTGCAATATAACTTCATTTCCAACCTACCTTAACAGTGGGAGAAGTGGGAGAAGACCTGACCAGTCATCGGCGCTAGTCGACGGCGTGTGCCTTTCAATATATGCCTATTTTGTGCTTCATCCTCGGGGTTCTCTCTGCGGTACAAAAATACACCGCAACTTATTGAATATCATATAATTGCCTGAAAGAATGAGGCTACCATTAATTACTGCTGGATGAAGTTGGCTGGTCATGGGACTCCATGCATGAGATGGGCCGTGCGGCCGCATGGCACGGTGACACGTGGGCATCATCGGAACGCTGTTTACTTGAGAAAGCATTATCCTTCACGATGCAGGCTGCATGAACCCACCCGCCAAGCATGGCCTCACTTCCATTCGTCAATACCCGGTATATGATCATCACTTACCGAGCCACCGGGTGGGTTGAGCACTGCCGATCTTGGTAATATCTCGGTAAGATCTGCTTCCATGCAGATTTCCCTTCGTGCGTCCTTCAATGGCAGAGAATTCGTTGTGATCAGGAATCGCTAGATCTTTGTCGGCCTGCGGATAGAAGCACACATATCAAAATCAAGTCGAGTCGCCTTTGTCGACCCATAGGCACGTGCACTCCAGCGAGAATCGACCAACCTTCGTTAAACCTCGTAGATGACATCGTTGCTGAATGCTTCACATCGCATACGTGCATGCAGATAGGACGCTCCATAGCGTGGGTGACGGGGCACATTGATCTTGCTTATCCTCGGCCGCAGGGTTCCCTTCGCCCGCGTCCGTGATCTGCATCAGGGACACATACATGTACAGTAGGTGAAGAGGAAACACTGGAGGGCATTGAGCAACGTCAAGTAGCACTTACGTTGCACAGGCGTGGCACGGGATGCCCCTTGCGGCGCTTGGCGGCTTTAGGTGCACCAAACGTTCATGCTCCCCTTTTATTACATGAATGTAGCGGCGCGATGAGTCTGAAATCGCGTCCAAATATTCGAGTGTGCCAATGAGATTCCTAGGTACAAGATTGGGTGTACCTGTTTGGTATACCCAAATTCAGTGTGGAGTGTACGCAGGAAGTGTGGGTTTCGGATAGATTTTGCGCTGTTGCCATGCACAAGCTGCTTGCAACAACGAACTAAATCTGCCGAGTTTCTTATTCGAACACGAGTACTGGCGCTATAATCTTAGCAGTTAGGCCTCCATTCATCATTCCGCATTCAGAAGTGGCATACAGGAAAACCACTTACCTACTTACAAGTGGTATAAACCACTTATAAACCACGCTGTCGTCAGGCTTTGACCTGGCTGCGGTCCTTGCTGCTGAGCTGCATGGCTTTCCCCAAATTTTCACCTCAAAAGCTTGGAGCTGGTAACGCAGGTGACTCTACCCTCTAAGCTGTGGCACTACCCACATGCGCGTCGCTCTGTACGTACTGGTAAGCACTGCACTCCAACCATGGAGCACAGCGCCCTGTCCGCATGCTTAAGGGCACAGCATCCTACTTACAGGTGCACTGCGGCACCCATGCGGTATGCATTGAGCCCTACCCGCATGCACAGGACGTCACTCTTAAATGCGCAGCGCCCAACTTCCATACCTACCGGTAGTTCTACACCAAAGGCGCAGATCCTGTTGGATGTGGACATTTATGAAGGGACATACTTGGTACCGTACGTCAGTGTTTACGGTAGTACGCCCCAAACAACTTCTGGGGGGCCACTGGACGGGCACTATTGGGCCCGTGGGGACCAGGCCTTGCCAGGCCAACTGCTGTAATACTAAGCAGCATGGCTGCATGCGCAAAGCTCTCTTAGCTGTTGGCCGGGTCGCAGCTGAAATGTAGCTGAGGCATCTCAAAACAAATACTGCCAGATCCCTACCCGCATGTGCAGCGCCTCACCCATACGGTGCCATACGCACAGCGCTCTACTTGCATGCACAGTGATCTGCTTGTATGCACATCACCATGGCCGCATGCGCAGCGCATGTTTCAGGTAGCCGGTAGCGGGAATGATGTAGCGCCAACCCATATTTACTATGCCCTGTTTGTGGGTGCTGCGTCCCGCCCGAATACAGCTCCCGCACGTACCCCGATGAGGGACAGCCGTATTTAGCACAGCATCCACACCTATTTACTGTGTGCTACCGGGAGGTGCAGCACTCTTGATGCATTCACAGTGCTCGCTCTCATTTACTGTGCACATGCAGATGCAGCGGTCCACCCATGGAACAGAGCATGCCCTAATTACTGTACCACACTGGCGGATGCATCAGGGCCCCCGCATGCACAGCGCATGCCCTTATTCAGTGTACCCATCCGGAGGGTGCTGCGGTCCACGCATTTGCCCTGTGCCTGCCCTTGTAAAATGTACCCTGCTGGTAGGTGTAGCGGTGCACCCGCATGCACAGCGCCTGCCCTTATTTACAGTACCCTGCTGGTGGGCGCAGCGTTGCACACACACATGCAAAGCGCCTGTCCTTGTTTATTGTTCCCTACTGGTAGTTGCAGCGGTGCTGCTGTCGGGCTATGGGTATCCATATTTACTCCTTTACATAGGGCTGAACAGCCAAGAACCCTGGAGCAGGGTGCAATCTAGCTTGGGCCAGGAGGCAGAGTGCATACTAGCTAGGGGCAGACGGCAGCAAGCAAGCCTAGACAAAAGGAGAAGGGATGGAGAGAGAACCCTAGCGCAGTGAGCAGCGGCGATGCGGTTGGGCCACGGGATAATACTAATTTACTCCGTTACATTGGGCTGAACAGCCAAGAATCCTGGAGCAGGGTGCACATTAGCTAGGGACAGAAGGTAGCAAGCCTACCTAGACAGGAAGAGAAGGAATACATAGATATCCGCAAGTGCAATAAGCAGTGGTGACTGGATGCGGTTGGTCCATGGGGTAATACTAATTTACTCCGTGACATCGAGCTGAACAGCCAAGAAGCCTGGAGCATAGTGCACGCTAGCTAGGGCAAAAAGGCAGCAAGCCTAAAGAAGAAGTGAAACAATGAGGAGAAACGCAAAGCACAATGCGCAGTGGTGATGCGGTTGTGTCATAGGTATTCAATTTTATCCGTTACATCGGGTTGAACAGTCAAGAACCCTGGAGCTGGTTGCACACAATAAAGCGGTCACGCGCAACAACGGTTTTTAAAAAGACTAGTAATAAAGGCGCAAGAGCGGGTCAAAGAAGATATGCCAGTCATAAAGCAATAGTGCAGTTCATGCGCAAGAGCGGTGTTCAAAAACTATAACAGCCCTAAGGCTTTAGATCAGTCAGGCGCAAGAGCTGTGCTCAAAAATACTATTACTTAAGCAATTTGAGCGGTCAGACGCAAGAGCGTTGCTCAGAAGTATACCAGTCCTAAAGCAATAGAGCGATTTATGTGCAAGAGCGGTGTTCAAAAAATATACCATACCGTACCTTCGGCTATTGAGCAGTCAGGCGCAAGAGCGGTGCTCAAAAATACTATATCTAACGCAAATAGAGCGGTCGGGCGCAAGAGCGGTGCTCAGGAAACATACCAGTCCAAAAGCAATACATCAGTCTGGGGCAAGAGCAGTGTTCATAAAATATACTAGTCTTAAGGCAACAGAGCAGTCAGAAGCAACAGCGGTGCTTAAAAATACTATTAATAAAGCAATAAGACCTGTCAGACGCACGAGCGGTGGAAATATACCAGTCCTAAAGCAAAAGAAGCACTGAGAGGAAGCTCCTAGTCTTACACAGTCGCCATCAGCAAATCTCCAGAAACCAGAGGGGACTAGTTGAGTGATCTCCTCTCTGCCACCGATGGTCGGGAAGGTCATGGCCTGAGTGTTTGTAAGTATTGATTTGTTCTGACTCCGTACGCAAGGGCCAAGCCAGGTCCACTGCAGACAAGTTCTCCTCCGGGACCCAACACTTCTCACAAGGCCGCTTGGAAGGAACACCATATCCTTGATCTCTGGCTCATCCCCGACAAAGCTGAACAGCCAAGGGAAAACAAACTGACTGTTGCCCCATGGATCTCGGAGTTGGACGCCTACGGGGCAGGGGGCAGGGGGCAGGGGGCAGGGGGCAGGGGGCAGGGGGCAGGGGGCAGGGGGCAGGGGGCAGGGGGCAGGGGCAGGGGGCAGGGGGCAGGGGGCAGGGGGCAGGGGGCAGGGGGCAGGGGGCAGGGGGCAGGGGGCAGGGGGCAGGGGGCAGGGGGCAGGGGGCAGGGGGCAGGGGGCAGGGGGCAGGGGGCAGGGGGCAGGGGCAGGGGCAGGGGGCAGGGGGCAGGGGGCAGGGGGCAGGGGGCAGGGGGCAGGGGGCAGGGGGCAGGGGGCAGGGGGCAGGGGGCAGGAGGCAGGGGGCAGGAGGCAGGGGGCAGGGGGCAGGGGGCAGGGGCAGGGGGCAGGGGGCAGGGGGCAGGGGGCAGGGGGCAGGGGGCAGGGGGTATGGGGCAGAAGGCAGGGGGTAGGGGGCAGAAGGCAGGGGGCAGAAGGCAGAAGGCAGGGGGCAGAAGGCAGGGGACAGGGGACAGGGGCAGAAGGCAGGAGCAGGGACATATAGCAGAAGTAGGGACAGGGGACAGGAGCAGGGACAGAAGGCATGAGTAGGGATAGGGGGCATAAGCAGGGGCAGGGGGCAGGAGCAGGGACATGGGGCAGGAACAAGGACAGAAGGCAGGAGCAGGGACAGAAGGCAGGAGGTGGGGCAGAAGGCAGGAGCAGGGACAGGGGGCATGATGAGCAGGGACAGGGGGCAGGAGGAGGGACAGGGGGCAGGAGCAGGGACAGAAGGCGGGAGCAGGGACAGAAGGCATGAACCGGGACAGAAGGCAGGAACAGGGACAGAAGGCAGGAGCATGGGCAGAAGGCAGGAGCAGGGACAGAAGGCAGAAGCAGGGACAGAAGGCAGGAGCATGGACAGAAGGCAGAAACATGGACAGGGGGCAGGAGCTAGGACAGAAGGCAGGAGCTGGAACAGAAGGCAGGAGCATGGATAGAAGGCAAGAGCATGAACATAAGGCAGGAGCATGGACAGAAGGCAGGAGCAGGAACATAAGGCAGGAGCAGGTACAGAAGGCAGGAGCAGGAACAGAAGGCAGGAGCAAGGACAGAAGGCATGAGCAGGGACACGGGGCAGGTGCTAGGACAGAAGGCAGAAGCAAGGACAGAAGGTAGGAGCAGGGACAAGGGGCAGAAGCTGGGACAAGGGGCAGGAACTGGGACAAGGGGCAAGAGCTCCTACTGGTATCATGCAGCCAGGATAATGCACGTTCATGGTTGCGCATGTGGCCAATAGCTGTACCGGTATTGCATTGCAAAAAAATAATGGTTGGTCGCCTAAGTAGCACGCACCTATGCGTGGACGCGGGTATCAACGGCCGCTCACTACTACCCGTTTCATGCAGCCAATATAGTGCACGTTAATGGATGTGCATGTGGCCAACAATTGTACCGACACGGCACATTCTTGACAGAGAGCAAAACAAGACCGGCCAAAGGTCGGTCTCCTAAGCATCACACCTAAGCGCGGACCTGGGTGGCAGGGGCCGATCACTGATACTGGTTTCATGCAGCCTGTTCAATGCATGTTTATGGTTGCACACGTGGACAGTAGCTGGACCGGTCATGCACCTTCCTGATAGGGGGTAACAATACCGCCTACTGTCAATTGCCCAAGCAGGCACCTAAGTGCGAACATGGGGAGATTGGGAGAAGCAGCCGCTCTCAAGCCCCGGTTTTATACAGCCAATATAATACATGCTCATGGTTGCGCATGTGGGCAGTAGCTGTACAAGCATTGCACCTCCCTGATAGGGGCGGAAACCAGACCGGAATGCGGTCGGTCGTACAAGCGGCACGCACCTAAGCGCAGGCCGGGGTAGCATTGGCCGTTCAATGTTACTAGTATCATACAGTCAGTAGAATAAAGTTTCATGGTTGCGCATGTGGCCAATAGTTTTACTGGTATTGCACCTCCTGAGTTTTCCGATGGGAGGCAAAACAAGGCCCACGGCTGGTCGCCTATGCAACACTCACCTAAGCGAGGACATGGGTAGCAGCAACGGTGTGCAATCTAGCCAACAGCCCCACGCTGGTGCGCAAGCTGGGCCATCAACTCCAAGCTGGTGGGCAAGCTGGCCACCAGCTCCATGCTGGTGTGCAAGTTGTCCATCAGCTCCACGCCGGTGCGCAAGCTGACCACCAAATCCATGCTGAAGCGTGCCTGGTGAGCAAGATGGCCAGAAGCTCCACTCTGGTGCGCAAGCTGGGCAGATGTTCCAGGCTGTTGTGCATACTGGCTAGCATTGAATCTTTATGTTGGTGAACAAGCCTGCTACTCGCCAGCAGCTCCATGCTGGTGTGCAAGCTCGCTGCATGCAGCAGGAGGCCAGCAGCTCCAGGCTGATGGGCAAGCTGGCCACCAGCTTCTTGTATGTTTGTGCGCAAGCTGGGAAGCAACGCCAGGCTGATGTGTGAGTTGGCCTGTGTTGCAGACAGGGAGACATGCATCAGCACCCCCGTTGCAGACTCAATTTCTGTTCATAGGGGAAAAACTATTACAGTATATATTCACACTTGGAACGCATGCACATCTTCATCTCCGCCCCATTCGAATGCCTAGACAAAGTATGCACCTTCTGCTACAACGCTTATCAAGTGCCATACATTACGAGCGCATGCGAACATGCCAGAATTATGCTCCTGCTGGGAGTACTAGTAGGTAGTTGATGAACAAAGCAAAAATATGCACACAGATATGTACACGACGAATGAAGCTATCATGCATTTTCCATACGAGCGTATAACTTGATGTTGAGCTGTGAAGATGACTAATGCCGACGCAAGAGGTATGACGAGTTGACGACGCTATCTAGCAAGAGCGAGCGAGGGCCAGGAGCGAGCGGGTGCACCTGTACCAGGACTTCGACGCAGGGCGGGTGTCGACAGGGGAGAAAAAGCGGGCACTTGAATCAATCGAGCTTCAAGCGTTCGATCAAGCGAACTTTTCCCTCCGTTTGAATCAATCGACCATTTCAAGCGGCCGAATCTTACCGACGAGAAATTTCTACCCGTGCGACCGGGTATAATTGGCTGCACCTCGTGGGCACCCCTGGTGGGTGCCTCCCGGCCGTTTCCCACCGCCCAGTCTGGTTTCGGCGCTTATTTTCGCGAATTTGTTTCATTCCGACAGTGCAGTACAGGAACAAATAGATACAGTGTATACTCCGTTTCGTGTGTCAGTGTATCACCTCCCCGACATACAGTTTTCTGCCCTTACCTTGCTTTGGGTGCGTGCCTCCTACCATAGTACTTCAGTCGACATGACTGGTGCGCATCCGGAGCATGAATGCAATTTGACCACCGAGCCGAGCTATGAGGTATGCATGGAATTGATCCCATTGGCATCTATCGCGCACATGACGTTGGATTTCACACCAAGCAAAGTCGCCGTCGGAAAAAGTGCACGTGGGGGACATTGGTGTGGGACCGGCCACCGTGGGCCGCCCCACTGGGAATTCGCCATCCCCAGCGGGTATCCTCACCGTGGGGATACATGTCGCGGGGCTCCGTAATGGGTTGACATCATGAACTGCTGTGGGTCGAGGGTTCATGACGCCTCATGCTTCGGCATACCGGTAGTGCGAAGTCTCTCTTTCTTGAGAGGGTCTCAGGGTAGGGTAAGGGCTGTGATGGCTGCTGCTGCTCTCTTCCTGGTTTATATCGATCCTGGTTGGGATCTGGTTCTGGTTTGCTGGTCCTGGTTTGGATCAGGATCTGGATCTATGTTCCAGATTTGGATCTGGATATGGAACCCTCGATCTGGTTTTCATCTCTGAACCGGTTAAGTGATTCTGGTATGGATCTGGAATCTGGATCTGGTTCTCTGTTCTTTGTTTGGAACTGGATCTCCGATCCTGGATCCTGTTTACTGCGCCAAGCTGTGCTGGCTGTTGGCTGAGTTGTAGCTGAACTGTAGCTGAAACACTATAAAATGAAAAGTGCAGTGGGGGTTGGTGCTGACGGTATGGCGGGTTTGGGATCCCTTAGGGGCTGAGGTGACAGCTCGGCATATTTGTTTCCTTTATCTATGCATCAGGTCGTTTTCTTTTACTTACTTGGTCGTGCCTGTTTCCTGACTGCTCATTGTGACATTTTCTGGCCATTTCTCAGAAAATGTTGGTGTTCGAAATTTCTGGTCGGATTTTCTGGCTGCGCTGAAGATACGGTATGCTTCGCTTTCCCTCATAATAAGCAAGATGTGAGGGATGCGTGTGAAAAATAGTTATTGATCATGGAAGCATGTCTTCTGTCTGGATTTGAGAGGTTGGAATCGATGGTTTGTCTCAACGACAGCAAGGGAAGAAAGAACGAGTTAATCCCGATGGAAGACAATTTCAATCCACAGTAGGTGTGGTGCGGTTCAGACAAAAACATACCATGCATTAAAATTGTGGATTTTCTTAAACCATGCTGGTGCCGCCTTGCTAGAGCATGGCTTCAAGGTTTCCGTGAGCAAGGCAAGAAATAAGAAGAAAAGGAATGAAATGTTAAATTACAAAAAATGAATGATAGAGGAGCCTGAATGAATGAGGGAAATAAAATAAAGGATAAAATACCATAATATACGAAACTATACTGGTAATAAAATAGCAAAATACTGGGAATTGGAAATGAAGTACCGTATGTCATTAATGAATTGATGAAATAATAAATAAAGCGAGGAAGGTATGCCACGCACAGGCATGTGAGAGTGAAGGATCCAGTGCGGCATGGCCTTAGGCTGTGTCCACACCTTAAAACCCCTGGTTTAGGGTGTGCAGTAGCTTTCTTGCCCCACGCTTGGCTTTGTGCACACAGGACACCAGCAGCGTCTGTTCGCTGCAGCTTCTTGCACCACACAGACGCTGCTGATGCCCTCTCTCATGCTATTGCAGTGCTAGTTCTGCCGTATATAGCTTGAGATGTATTTTGTCTTCCCTTCTAAGAGGCCTTTAGTTAGGGTGAGAAAAAGTACCGCATGGTGGATACAAATATTTACCGTGTGATCCTCCACTCTGTATTAAATTCCGTTCGGATATCAATATTTTGGTGAATTGTCCGCTCTCGGGGCATTCAATAAATAAGCATCAAATACCAGAACGCAATACCGGAGATAAGCATTACAGAAGCAGTACCAGTAATAAGCATTAAATACAGCAGCAACTCATACTTGAGGAAAGGCCATTCCAATGCACGGCATTATTGATACTATTCTCATAACCGGTATTGTTATTACTCGCATTTGTGTCCCTACTCTCATTATTGTTATGACCATGGATTCGCCTTGCCTTCCCGTAAAGTCTAGTTTACGCGGGGTGCACGATAAGCCACGCGAACTATACAGGAAGTACTATCGGGGGTGCGCAATAACGTCTCTGGGCGGAATTGGTTAGCATCAGTCGTAATCGGGCAGTGCGTGAACTATCTAACAATGACCCCCCCCCCCTCCGTGCGGGACTTAATAAACAATGAAAAAAGGGGTGAGGGGCTTCCTACTAAAAGTTATTATCCTAGGGGTGCAGGAAGGCAAACTTGATCTACGGTACTCTCATTCCTGTTCCGACCAGAACCCATAGAGCTCACGCTCCCAGTCACCTGCACGCCTGCAGCCTGGGCACCGCCAGCCCATCATCCCTGGCAGCCCGCCGACGCTTGCCAACCCGCAGGACAGGACGACGCCTTGACCTGGGTCATTCAGTCTCAGCCCGCCCGAGTAGAAGCCAGCGCTGGTGCACTCAGCGGCGCGGACCCCTCTGCTCACGAGATGTGCCAGGCCGCGTTCGGCCTCTCGCTCCTGCACCGCTGGCGGAGACAGCGCAAGCAGCTGTGCGGGGAGTCGCCGCAGCAGCCCCTCCCCCCGGCGGCGCCGGGCCTGCGTCGTCGCCGTTGCCGGCATCGTACCGCCTCTGGTCCTTCCCGCTCACCCTGCATGGAGAGTTCTACCCGCTACCGGGCCGACCGGGCCTGCCGGCGCAGCGGAGCGCTGTCATGGCGGGTTCCAACGTGGTGCTGGACTCGCTGATGTTCAGCGCGGGCATGGGGAAGGATGGGGACCCCAATTCTCGCTATGGGAGCCTCAAGGCAAGTGCAGCTGACCGATTCAGCCATTACTTCCGTGTCTGTGTCGCATTGTACGAGGTTGAGTTGAGCCAAAGCCCCTAATCCTGAAACCCTAAACACTGGTACCCTACACCTCAAACCCTGCAAACTGAACCCTACACTCTCAACCCTGCACCCAATGGGGAAGGTTGGTGGTCCCAATAATCCTGGCTGTGGGAGTCTGGAGGTAAGTACAGTTCACACATTTAGCCATACCACTTCTATGCATGTCTCACATTCTAAGATTTAGCTAGACCCTATACAAATGCCGCAGCTGGTCGCGAGGGAAATCTCAAAAGATCACTGAGGAACAGTCGATTGATTGATCCACTCTTGCAATGTCACGGGGAAGAATGCGCGTATCCCGTACAGGCAGGATCAATCGCCTACAGCTAGGGATCCATTAAACTTCACGAGGGATTGGAAACCACACGTAGTTATTTCTTACCTTGTTGACCCTTTACGTACCTTCGACCCTTTACATACCGCCGAGTCACTTTGCTTTCCCTCATCATTAATGTTGTATGGGAGATCCCTGAATACACTAATTATCGATCGTCGACCCCAGTTTTGAGTTAAAAATTAACAGTTTTTGTCGACAGCCCTGTGAACAGCATTTACATAAATCATGTTTTGATGCCCGAGGGAAGGCACATCAAATCTACGGTAACGCAAACCTTGAACTTTAAACCCTGAATCCTAGACCTTAAACCTCAAACCATGAACCCTCAATCTTAAACCCTAAACCCTCTACCTTCAATCCTGAACCTTGGACATTTAAATCTGATCCCTTCTTCATGTGGGAAAGAATGGCTACCCCAACCCTGGCCACGAGGGCCTGAAGGTAAGTGCACCTAACCAATGCTGACAAACCTCTGTCATACCTGACTCATACTCTTTAAGATAGGGATTAGCTTGACCCTTTACCCTAAACCCTTCACCCAACACCTCAAACCCTCAACCCTAAGGCCTTAACGCTAAAACCTTAACCCCAAACCATACAGTTACTGGAGAAGGCAAGTGAACCTATGCAGAAGAACCTCTCCCGTGCCTGTCTATTGCTCTAAGAAGTTCATATTGTGCCCCTGCGGTAACAGCGCGGATGTGGTTTCGGCCCAGGCTGCACTATTTCCTTAACTCTCACGCCCCCCACGGGGCGTAACTTTCTTTCTTTCCTTCTTTCTGCGCCCCTGCGGTGGTGCGATGCCGCCGAGCGGGCGATTGCCGTATTCTCTGAATCCTGCACACGTA
Source organism: Limnomonas spitsbergensis (assembly GCA_037349105.1). Classification (NCBI taxonomy): domain Eukaryota; kingdom Viridiplantae; phylum Chlorophyta; class Chlorophyceae; order Chlamydomonadales; genus Limnomonas; species Limnomonas spitsbergensis. The sequence continues at coordinate 707,668 of JAYJMM010000101.1, read as the reverse complement.
GGGAAGCGCGGCACCCACTGGCAGAGATAGGCCGTACGCTCACGCCGCTGGAGATGAGAAGGAGACTGTGCCCGATGGGGGCATGTGAGGGTTGAGGCAACTGTGTGGCTTGGGCTGAGGTCGCGCCCGCACTATTATTATAAAAGAGGCTGAAAGCTACGGTGGCTTGCGTTCACCGTTGCGTTGGGCCGGCTAGATGGCGGCCCCTGTTGCGAGGAATGATCTTTCAATCGTTTTCTGGTCTGTAAGATTCTGTGTGAGAGGAGCAAGCCAGGGCACGGTATACTTCACACTGCTCCACACTACTTCATACTGCTTCACACAACTGCACAGGTTAAGCCGGATTGTGCTTCCCTGGGAATTGTGCCTCCATTTTCAAAGTTATTTTTGTACGTTATGCTGATGTAGGTGGGCTGCCAGGTCAACAAGAGCAACAGCACCTCTCCGGGCTCTGGGGAAGGGGAGGGGCTGCTGGAGGCTGCACAGACCGCAATTATGGATAACCAGGTGCAAAATACTGTTTAGGGTTTAGGGTTAAGAGTTTCCACACCCCACCCACACCCCACCCACAGTATTGTACAGACCACAATTATGGATAACCTGGTGCGAAATAGTCTTTTAGCCAGGGTACGGCACGAGGGGCCCCGGTAGGGTACCCGGGAAATATTTACATGTTTTCCCCTGGTGCCAGCCCTGGTTAACTGCCCTGCAATTTAATGAACATGTGTGTGTCGATGACGTTACACATCTGGACCCTGCTCTAAAACGGCTGGGCCGCATGTGTGATTGTGTGTGCGTATGTGTTTGCATGCATGTGTGTGTGTGTGTAGTGTGTGTTTACCTATAGCAACTTATGGATGGGAGCACCCTGGCACCCCACCCGATACACACATTCCATGATATTCACACAATCATGTTCACACTATTGTGTTCCACACCCTCCATGTCCTGGCCCTGTCCAGGGTGTTTTCTTACCCGTGCCTGAGACCCAGACCCCCATGGCGGCACCCTGATATCCAACCCGTTTCACGCATTCCATGATGTTCACCCAGAAAGGTCCACCCAATGATTGTCCATGCAACGCTGTTCACACAAGTGTGTTTCATGCCCTCCATGCCCTGCTGGTCCCATCCAGGGTGCTCTTGCTGCTCGCGTATGTGACCCAAAGACACCTGGCGGCTCTCTTGTGGACCATCCGGTGCTCATGCTGCACCGCTCCGACCCGCAAAACACTAACAGCCATCTCCAGGACATGCTCTGTGTCTTTACTAATCTAGCCTTGCTCAACGACTCGACTGTGATGCATGAGGGAGTTCAGGTGAGGGGCGAGGGGCTCTTTTGTTTTTCTTCTTCTCAACTCGGCTACATGTCAGCTGTGTATCAGCTACATTCTAGCTGCATCTCAGCTACATGTTAACTACAGGTCATATATACGTTGGCTACATGTCAGCTACATGCCGGCGACATGTCAGTGACATGTCAGCTATGTGTCAGCTGCATGGCAGCCTCATGTTAGCTACACTCAGGCCTGCGGCCATGGACCACATGTGTGGACAGCCTTGCTGTGTAGGCCGTCGGCAGCAGGCTGGTCCACATATGGTTTCAAGTCACAAACCCCAATGCCCTCACACTTCCAAGTCACAAACCCCTAATGTCCTCACACTCTTGTCACAAACCTCAAATTCCCCGACACTTTTAAATCACAAACCCCCAATGCCCTCACACTCTTGTCACAAACCCCAATACCCTCACACTTTTAAGTCACAAACCCCCAATGCCCTCACACTCTTGTCACAAACCCCAATGCCCTCACACTTTTAAGTCACAAACCCCCAATGCCCTCACACTCTCAAGTCACAATCCCACAATGCCATCACACTCATCCTCCCCCAGGTGGTGATATCAGATGGCAAACCTCCAGGTTTCTGCCCTGAGGTATGGCGGCATAGGCATAGGCATGGGGATTGGCATAGGGATGGGCATGGGCATCAGAGTTTGAGCTTGCATAAGTCAATATGGGTCAAGGCAGGTTTTGTTCTTTCGAAAATTCAAACTGGAGCCTTGAGCTGTATGAGTATCTGTTGGGTGCTGTGTGCCTCATTGTGTTACTAGGTACTGGGTCGGAGCAGAGATGGGGATGAAGACCATTTCAGGATTTAGGGTTTAACATGTTGAACTCTACACCCTAAACCCGAAACCTTCAACCATAAACCCAGGGATAGTGCCAGGGGTGGACCCAGGGCTAGACCCTGCCTCGGACCTTGGAATTTTTTCGCAACTGGCTTTGTTCTGCAGTTTCCACGTTGCCATACATCGCCATGCAAGAAAACAAGTTTTTTAAGGAGGGCCATCGAGCGGCAAGCTTTTTTCTTATCCATGAGTTCATGGTGTGGTGCATATTTTTCTAGTCTCCATGGCGTGCCTTGTTTTGAGGGCGTGCCTTGTTTTGAGGGCGGGGCGGGGGGTGAAGGCGAGGGCTTGCCGGGTAGTGGGTTGGGGATTGCGGGTAGGCAAATGTCCCCTGCGCCGTTGTTTTGACACTCCGTGATTTTGTACACAAAACCTGGAAATGCCCGCAAATTATATAGGGAGGTAGGAGGTGGGGGGTAATATAACCCTAACCCTAAACCCATAACCCATAACCCTTAATCCTAAACCCCGATACAGGGAGGTAGGAGGTGGGGACTAACCATCTGTGGTCCTGATTATGGAGGGTGAGGTGTGCGTCATGGCATCAGAGGAACAATTTGCACTGTAGGGCACCTGTTGGTAGTACATGTCAATGGCGCTACACCATTGGGCCCTGCTCAAGAAGGCTCGGCCGTGTGGGCGCCCAACTGTTCAGATGGGAGAAAACTAAAAGGAAGAGGGGGGGGGGGTTAAAAGGAAAGACCGGAAAGACAAAAAAAACTTCCGACACCTCAGCTCCTCTCGATGCGAGCCCTCAACAATGCCTACAGCAGCGTCCAGAAAACAAGTGTATCCCACCCTGGCGACATCCGTGAGGAGTGAGAACCATGGGGGGCCCCAACTTATTTAGCCATCCCGGATTATGAAGCTCTGTTTTGCCCTTGAAACCCCACCCCTACGGTTTGGGTGGGGGTAGGGTCTACACCCTAAAACCTCAATTATAACCGCCCAGTATATGAAATCTCTACATTAAACCCTAAACCTTTGTCTCAGACCCTGAACCCTCAACTCGAGCCAGTAAGATTTAGAAGCCGTTGCCCTTGCTACTTCACCCTTAGGGTTTAGTATTTTAGACCATAAACCCTAAATTCGATCCAGCCAGATAGTTAAGCATGTGCCATTGCTGCCTCACACTCAAGAGTCCAGGTTTCAACCTTAAGCCCTTAACCCTCAATTGCAACCCTCCAGTTTGAAAGGCATTCCCCCTTGCTACCTCACTCTCGCTGCCTTGCCTCTGCAGCACAATGCCGAGAGCAGACACACCCACTACGCAAACCTGGGTGAGTGCAGCAGCCTTTGTTTCGTGAATGCGTGCCAGGCCACCTTGACCTTTCAGACCCTTCACCTTTTATTTACCCCTTTTATTTTATTCTGCTCCTATTAGTTAGGCGCCCACGCGGCCGAGCCTTTTTGAGCAGCTGGCCCAGAGGCGTAATGTCATTGACTTCCTCTCACACGCGTTGCAAATCTCAAACAGGGAATCTAGGTAGGAGCGCAACACCGGTGTGTACGTACCATCAGCTCAACACCGCATGTGTGCCTGTTGGTGCCTGTCTGGGACAAGATCAACAGGCGTCTGAACACTATCTGACCTGTGAGAAAGTAAACGCCAGCGCATCATGTCTTGAGGAAACGACATTTGGAATGCCGTCCACTGTTGCTTACGTATCACATAGGGGGATCAGGGGGGTCGGTTTGCCAGACCTTTGTTCTTATTTTTCGGTGGGTGAACATGCTATCCTTTTATCCCTGGAGTGTTTTCTCCCTTGATTTTCCTAGCTGGCTTTTTGTTTACCGATGTGACCGAGCTTAATTTCAGCATGGCCCAGAGGTGTAACATCATCAACGTAGGGGGGGGGTCTAGGATCATCTGAACTCCATTGACATCGTCATTATCAAAATTGGCCTCCGGGCCTGTCATAGGCATGTACAGTCCGATCACACTAGTCCCACAAGTCACTCCCTGCTCTCATCCAACCTCATGCTACGCCCACCCTGTCACGGCCACTACACCCTAGCTGAACCACCAGCGGTATATGTAAGGCCACTACACCCTAGCTGAACCACCAGCGGTATATGTAAGGCCACTACACCCTAGCTGTACCACCAGCGGGTATATGTAAGGCCACTACACCCTAGCTGAACCACCAGCGGTATATGTAAGGCCACTACACCCTAGCTGAACCACCAGCGGTATATGTAAGGCCACTACACTTCCTTATCACCCAGCCACGATCCCAACGACTAAATATGGCTCCGGCCCAGGCTGCATTGTTACATTAACCCCCACGCCCCCCACAGGGCGCAACATTCTTTCCTTGCCACCCATCCCACTGCGACACACGTAAACGCTAATGTCGCACCATAAAGCAGTAACTGCAATACTATGGTAAATACCGTAAACTCCGGTCAGGACACCTTAGAGAGGTGTCCTCTACTCACAAATACGGTACATCACCGTACACTCATGCTCCTTGTACTTCAGACAAGAGCTTGTTAACAAGATAACTGTAACTGGAAGTCCCTAACTGGATGTCTCTGCCTAGAAGTCTCCGTCTCGTGGGTACCGCCCCTACTACTACTTTACTCGCGATGTGCGCTTCAGGTCCGTGGCGGACTTTTTTCCTCACGGCAGTGACGGACGCCTACGGGCAGGCTCAGTGACTACACACTGGCTGCGAGTGCTCAGCGAGTTAAGCAGCGCGGTTGGCTATTTGGTTGTATGGCAATTGACTAAGGGAGCACAGGCCTTCTGGCCGTCTGGGCGCGATCCAGCTGGGCTATGTTAAGGGCACTTACCGCGCGTCTCGCGGTGAGGGTGACGGGACGTGGACTGCGTACTTCTTATACGGCAGGGTCTCGGACCTCTTGCTAGGTACTTGTCTCCAGCTATCTCAGCGGTAGCTGAGCTAGTCTTGACTTGAGTAAAGGTACTGACTTATGTGAACGTAGGAGGTCTCATACACAGATGACGGCCGGTACTTGTTACAATAGAGGTCTGTCCTTTAGAAAGGGACGAAGTAACTAGCCTAGGCAATTGCCGGGATACAGGGACCCGGCAGGCCCAAATCAGAGTACGGTACAATCTGTCAAATCAACCTGCGTAAGCGGGTTTCTAGGTCTCAGCTCAAATCCGAGGACTCCGCAGAGAAGCTGCGGAGGCCCCGAGGCCGCTAACTGCGGTCTGAACGGTTCTGTCACGTATACTGTAATATACTGTGACAGCTGTCGCACCATAAAGCAGTAACTGCAATACTATGGTAAATACCGTAAACTCCGGTCAGGACACCTTAGAGAGGTGTCCTCTACTCACAAATACGGTACATCACCGTACACTCATGATCCTTGTACTTCAGACAAGAGCTTGTTAACAAGATAACTGTAACTGGAAGTCCCTAACTGGATGTCTCTGCCTAGAAGTCTCCGTCTCGTGGGTACCGCCCCTACTACTTTACTCGCCCCCCGCTCCCCAGCGTTAAGCCCTCCAGGCGTGCGCGGGGAGCCGGAAAAGGGGTGGTACTGAAATAAACTTCTGGAAAAATATGTACGTAGAAGCTTAAATCATCTGCCGTAAATCTGCCTGGTTCAGGCCTTCTGCAAATCTGCCTGGTTCAGGCCTTCTTCACACAGAACTTTAAAAGAAAAAAATCACCGAGTTTCGGCTGAAGCGCAATGCGCAGCATCCTACAAATTCAAGCTGTTCAGCCCACTACTGGCTAGCAAACAGGGAAATGTCAAAGTTATCAGGTCAAGCTAAGAACAACCGCTGCTCTCGCCCCACTGCGCCATAGCCGCCTGGTCCTTAATGGCCACAGGAAATGTGCGCCGTAGCAGCGTGATCCGCCTCCTACTGTGCTATCATTGCCCGAGTTGACTAATTCTCCTCGCTCAACATTGTCATAACAAATGTACTACCGTAGCCTTGCTGCTATGGTGTTTTGAGAAACAAATTTTCACTATGCTGCTGCGATAGCTTTAACTCCACTCCTGCATCCTCAGTCTTCGGTCCGCTGGCTGCCGGCCCACTGCCTGCCGGGTACTAGGACAAGCCGCGCTGCGTCTGCATTTCTGCTCTGTAGGTGCCTGCCCGCTCCTTGCCAGTTACGGCGTGGGTGACGTCACGTGCTCAGCGGCCTTGCCGCTCTGGGCTCGGCCTCAGGTCTCGGTAAGCTCCTCAAGAGCTGACTCCTCTTCCTCCCTTGCTGCTTCTTTGGCCACCTTAGCCCTTCTCGTAACTGCTCTCGGGGTGACATTGGCCTCACCCCGGCCAGTGGTGTACGAGATGTCGTATAATCCGTTCGCCATTGGTCTTGCGATGCCCCGCTCCATCTGCCTTGTTGCTGGGTTGGTGGCCATGACTTCCACCTCAGGCCTGTCCATGACGTTGGCCTCCTGGGCTGTCCTGGCAGCCGCTCTGGCTGCCGGGCTCGGCCGCCCCTGGACCTGCACACTGCAATCCTCTGCAGCGGGTCCTGCCCTTGCTGCGGGCTCAGCTCCCTTGTCCTCAGGCGCGCAAGTTGGGCACAACCACTCGCCCTCAGGCACCTCCTCAAGTACTGGTACCAAGCAATCCATGTGCCAACCTGTATTGCAGGCATCACACAAAAGCATCACCTCTCCGCGGTCGGGCAGCTGGCACACCTCGCATGACAGGCTGTTATAGGGTCTGGTTCCACTGAAATCAACCACTCCCCTGAGGTTGGGCAAGTGGCATGGAGAACAATTGACTGCATTCTCTGTAACTGTGAGGCCATCTGCCCCTTCCAACACTAAGGTTCCCGTCGCCCCCAGTGTTTTTACCCTGAGGATCTCAGGCCTGGCCATGCGCGTGGCCTGCTGCGGCGAGCATCGGAAGCCTAGGGCTACCCAGGGCACCATCTTGTCCCAGGACTCGTCGCTGCTGCCCTCCTCGCAGCACTTGCGCAGGCCTGCCTTGAGGGTCTGGACAGCCCTCTCTGATAGCCCGTCTGCCTGGGGGTGGTTGGCAGAAGTGGTGCGGTGGTCAATGAAGCAGTCCAACAACATGTCCTGAAACTCACCCTGGAACTCTGTTCCCTGGTCTGTCACCACTTCTGCGCATCCCCCGAATCGTGCAACCACATTTTGAAAGAATGCCAAGGCCGTCACATCAGACGCCTTGCTTGGAATGGGGATCAACTCCACCCATTTGGAGTAATGCTCCACACAAACCATCACAAACCGATTGCCCCTGGAAGTGGTCGTAAATGGACCACACAGGTCCACTCCCCACCGGAAAAACAACCCCTCAATGGGAAGTGGGTGCAGGTTGGGCTGTATGTGATTGAACGTGGACGCCCTGGCCCTGTCACACACACCACATTCCTGCACGGCCTTCTTGACCGCTGCTCTGAGTCCCCGCCACCAATGCTGCTGCATGACCATGAAGGCCGTGCGGTGGCTGCCAAAGTGGCCCGTACCGGCATGGGCTGTCTGGATCACTGCAAGCCTGTCCTCTGGCCTGGGCACCACACATCGTCTACCGTCAGGCATGAGTCTCATCAGTACTCCTCCCCTCTCTGAGTCCCACTGGAATGGCGCCGCTCTGCGCTGTATTCTGGTCTGTTCTCCTAGCTCTGTTCCCTGAACATATGTCTTCTCGCGGAGAAACCTTAATACAGGTTCGTCTGCCCACACATCAACCCTGACCGATGGTCCTGCAGGGCATCCTGGCGGGTCCTTCTCACCCTCTGTGACCCTGGTCACCACGCTTTCAACCACAACTTGCCCCTCAGGCGTGTTCCCACCTGGTTCCTGTGCTGCGTCGGCCCAGTCTGCCGCAGCCGATTCTCCCAGGCACTGCCTGTATGACGCGGCCACCTCTCCGCTGCCAGAGCATGCGTTTCCTGCAGTAGCAAGGGCATAGTGGCTGGACATTAAGGTTGCACCCAGCACTGGGTCCCTGTCCGGGCCTGGCAGCCTTGCCCTGCGCTTCAATTCCTCTGGTATGATTTTAGCACACTCAAGTGCCACATTGAGCCATGCACCTAGTGCCCATGAATCCATGCACCTGCCCAAGGCTGCCCTCCTGGCCGCCTCTGGGAAGTCTGGGCGCGGCAATGTGGACCCCACAGCGTACCCCATGGCACGCTCACGCTCGTTTGCATTGGGCTCCTGCAAGTCCCCCATGGGTCTGTACACCATCCCATTCTGCCCGTTCCGAAAAGAATATGACGAGGGTGTGGCCATCAGACACGGCAGCACCTTCCTGGGCTGTCCTGTTACGTTGATGCGGTACCCCCCATTGTCCGGGCATGAGACGACCTGGGCCTTGCTACCCTTGTCTAGAATGTCGTCTACTATCCCCCCGTGGGGTCTGGTTGACGCACGAATCACAAACTCAATATCTGCTGCAGGGGCGATATTCCCCCAATAGTTGCGGGTGCGGTGGGCGTAAGACCCCACCTGCGCTGCGTCAAACAGCGCCGGTGTTCCCAGAATCCTGCACACCTCCTGAAAAGCCTCAACACTGGCCTTCACACTCTTCTGATTCAACTGCATTGCCACATTCTCAATCAGGTACGCTGGCGGCCTAGGCCCCTGCAGGAACTGTAGTGTACCCAACAGCTTGACTAACGGGAAGAAAGACTTGCTTCTCTCTCCCTCGAGCCCACGCCCCTTGCCTGCTGACGAGAGGTCCTGGCACTCCCAGCCTGCTACCATGAACCACTGGCGCCCCTCCTGGGCGCCCGCCTCCTGGAGGTGCTTTGCCGTAATGGCATACACATCCTGGGGCAACGCTCTGAACGCCTTATCAAATGCTTTGACCGGAAACAACTGAGGGTATCTCCTGTGCAACTGCACCAGGCGACCCCCTGCGATCTCTCTGACTTCCTCACTGATATCAGCATACAAGTACTGCACCACTGGGATACCCGCCCTGAGCACCATCTCCAACCCTGAACACATACCTCCAAAGGGCTCGAAAAGGACGACGCCCTCGGTCTCCATGGCCCGCACAGCCCCACCCGACAGGCAAGCTGTGTCCAGGCCTGCATGTGAATGAGGGGGCGTCACCCGGGGCAGGTCAGCAAGAACATCACTGATCATTGTCCTGGCCCGCTCCCTGTTGCTGAATGCCTGTTCTGCTGTACTGACAGGCTGCGCCTGCTCGTCATCGTCAGTGGCGGCCGAGGATATCTCTTGTCCTACCGGCGCTGTCACGCAAGCTGCCTCTGCAGCTCGCAGTATCTGTACTCTTCTTCTGCCTTCCTGTGCCATGCGCACCATCTGGTCTGCATGCCACTGGTTCACTCTGCCCAACCCCGTGAGTAAAGCTACCTGTTTCCCCCCTGCCTCCTCCTGGGCTGCCGGCTCGGGAGCGGCTGTATCAAGCCTGGCCCCCGTGCGGTCAGCTGAGGATGGGAGTGGCGATCTGGACGGGATGTCCGCATTCTGGTGGCATGCCCCTGAGCGGTGGACAATGGTAATGTCCAGCTCTTGAAGCATGAGAGCCCACCTAGCGTGCTGGCCCACCAACGTCTGATTGTCCATGAGGTAAGTGAGCGGCTCATGGTCAGTGATGAGATGCACCTTGCACCCAAACAGCATGTGACGGTATGTGCGTGCTGCATACACTGCGGCCAGCATCTCCCCCTGGAACGAGGAATAGTTCCTCTCGCTCTTGTTCAGGGATCTGGACGTGCATGCCACCATATACTCCCGCCCGCTGTCGTCACACTGCCCTAGCACGGCACCTATGCCCTGCTTAGAGAAATCTGTGTACAGCAAGAACGGCCTTGGCGGCCCCTTGCCGTCTGGCCCTGTCCCACTGTAATCTGGCCTGCGCAGAACTCTTCCGCCCTCGCACATCTCTGTTTTGATCAACTGGAACGCCTGCGACTGCTCTGGCCCCCACACGAACGGGACCCCCTTGACCAGCAATGCGTTGATGCATGCCGCCTTTTTCGAGAAATCCGGGACGTAGCACCGGTAGAAATTCAAGAATCCCATGACCTCCTGAATGTTTTTCACCGATGTGGGCTCTGGCAGCGCCATAACCGCTGCTATCTTGGCTGCGTGCGGCGTGAGCCCCTGGGCCGACACATTGTGACCCAGGTACTCTACCGTTGCACACCCAAACAGGGACTTGTCGGGGTGCGCCCTTAATCCTACACTGTGGAGCATGTCTAACATCAGCTCTACATGCCTGATGTGGTCTGCCGGTGTGTCACTGTACACTAGCAGATCGTCAATGAATGCCACGCAGAACGCACTCAGGCCTGCCCTGGCAATCTCCTCTTCCATCATACGCTGAAAGAAGGGAGGTCCATTGCGCAGACCGAAGTTGAGCTTTGTGTACATCCAAAGCTCAGGTCCCATCCAGAATGCTGTCTTAGGCTGGTCCTCGACCTTTATAGGGATCTGCATGAACCCCGACCGGAGATCAACCTTGCTGAATATCTTGGCAGTGCCCAGGTTCTGAAAAATAGTCTCCATCCTGGGGATTGCAAACTCCTGCTTAGCCGTACGCAGGTTTAACCTGCGCATATCGTGCGCTATCCGGTGGTCAGTCCACTCCCCAGTCTCAGCACTCTTCTTGGCTGCTACTACTGAGTTGGCCGCAAACTTGATAGGCCCCCCCTGGGGTACTTTGACGATGATACCTGCCTGTATCATTGGCTGGCACTTTTCTTTAAAAATGGCTGCTTTGGGTGGCGGCATGTCCCTGGACTTCTGAAAGCACGAATTGACCTCGTCTTCTAAAGCCAGCGTAAACTCACCCTGCGTGCCGCAGTAGCCTGGTAGATCCTCCATGGAGTAAGCGAACGCTCCTTGGCGATCCCTGAGGCTCTGCTCCAGGCTCTCCTGCTGTTCCGCAGTGAAGTCGGGGTGCTGGCCCAGCAGCCACCCCTCCTTGGTTTTGACGTACTCCGCGGGCGGATCCACTACTCCTCCCGGCTGGAACATGTCGATCATCTCAGCCGCCTGCGGGTCGTCCTCCGCGGGCGGCTCTTCCCTGCCAGTGTCGTTGCCGCTTTGCCAGCTCTCCTGCTGGCTGCAGGCACCCCTCCTGCCAGCACCCCCCATGGGAATGACTGCTGGCGGGCGCAACCATCCGGACGACAGCTTCGCTGCTGCCTCTTGTCCAGACACAAAAGCCCCTTGGCCTGCTGTAAATCCTCCTCCTCGTACCCCCTGCTCGGTGGCTCGCGCCCCTGGCACACACACCGACAGCAGGAGCCACACCAGTATCAGCTGGAGCGTCCCCGTAAGGATCCCCTTAAATGCTGTACAGGTGAGGAGTCCTCTGCAAGCTGGCATCTGCCTCGTGGGTTTCTGCGGTAGGTGTTCTGCGGGCTGTACGCATGGCTCTGCGCTCTGCGCTGGCCTCTGCTGCCCACTGGCCCATGTGATCTCCAGATCCACCTGGCTGATCCTGAGTGGCAGGACTGGGCAGTCCATTCCTGGTCTGCTGCCCCGGTTCCTGTCCTCGGCTGCCCTCTGCGCCTTTCCCGCGCGCCGCCTAGCCTTTTTTGACTTTTTCCCCCGCAACTCGGCAGTGTCAGCCCAAGCCGCACCGGCCCTTTCTGGCCCTGCTCCTGGTATCTGACCTGTGCTGCCCTGTGCCAGCCGCTCCTGTCTGTGAATGGCGCGCTGCACAGTCTTGCTGCTGCCGGCACCCGCGGGCTCCTCTGGCCCACAGCCTTGTCGCATGGTTGCCCGAGCGCTGGCAGCCCTCCTTGCCATGTCCTCCCCCCTGCTGGTTTGGGCCTGGCTGCTGCGGCTGTCCGCGGGCTGTTGGGTGTCCACTCCCTTTGCTCCCATCTTGTTGAGGGCTGATATTCTCTCCGTCAGCTCCTCCTGTAGCTCCCTGACCGCCCTGCTGTAACCTCCCATCCTGGGGTTCGGATCGGGCTGTGGCAGCATTCTGAGCCGGAAAACTAGGCTAGCCTCCTGGCTTGCCTCTTGCTGCCCCATTTCCTGCCTTCTTAGCACGTCTAGCTCATCCACGAAGTGCCTGAGCACTGCCACCCAGCGTTCCGTGCTGTATGCTGCTGGATCGCCCCAGGGCTCCCTTGCTGCTGGATGTGCTGGCGGGCTGGTCTGGGCGTCCCCTGTGCTCCTGCTGCTCGCCTTGCCTGCTGCTGCCCCCTTGGGCTCGCCAGCGCACTGGTCTGCTGCCTGCCGCGGGTTCACCCCCACTGCGACCTTGTGTGCCTTCTCCTCTAGCGCGACCTTGCTGCTGCGTTCTATCTCGGCTCTCCTGGTTCTGCGCTCTTCCATGGCTGCTTGCTCCTGAGCAACCTCGCGCATCCACTCCTGTCGTAGCTGTAACAAGTCCTCCTCGCGGCCCCACACTGGACTCCCTGGTCCAGGGCCTGCGTTGGATGGCTCTTCCATCCCATCTGCATCCCCGGCATCAGTTCTTGTGAGGCTGATCCTTGCTGGGCACGGGCTTCTGTCAGCGCCCCACTCATCCTCCGACTCTGAATCCTGCACCAGTGATGGTGGCCCTTCCGAAGGGTCTTCATTCTCCTCTCCTAGCAGTCCCCTGCCCTCATGGCTGGGGCGAAGCGCATTGCTGGACCATGGCTTCCTGCTGTCCAGGTCTCCTGCAAGTGGTCTGCTGGTACTGTCTGGGGCTGTCTGGGGCTCCGCCCGATCCCCGGTCTAAGCCTCCAGGGCTGACACCTCCATGTCCTCCATGGGCTCCAGCCACTCCCAAGAGGATGCTGTTGCCCCGAGAGTGGTGACAAAGGCGACATGGCCCTGCTTTGTTGGCTCCTGGTATGTGTCCTGGATTGGTCCGTCACTGATGGCAGCGGGGTCCCAATAGCGGGAACCCCATCTGCCCACCCTCCAGCGCCCCGGCACGGGCTGAGTCCTCCGTCAGCTCCTCCAGCTCCTCCATGTAGGTATCCGACCCTGCTCCTCTGAACAGGGGATGCAGAGTGCGCACCCCTGCCGGGTGCGCCTGCCTCCACAGCTGTACTGTCATGCTGTTTGCCTGTCAATACGGGACCACGCTGCTGGCCCTGTTGTCGCGCCACGCTCTTCTCTCCCAGCGCACCCACTGGTGCACGCACGCTTCTAACCGTTCCACTGCGAACGGCGAGCGCGCGAACTCCTCCTCGTCTTCCCACATGGGTCCATCCGCTGGCGACCTCTGGGCCCCATATGGCCATGTGGGGCAGTCTGTCATTTCCAGCGGCGCCCACTGATCATCCACGCCCCAGACGTGACGCATGGCTGCTGACAGCTGTCCCGGAAGCAGAACCCGTTGCAACGCCATGAGCATGACTGCCCATGTTGCTGGGTCTGCTCCCCTGGCGTGCGTGTGCGCGTGGAACTCTGCCTCGTCGACTGATGCACACCTGGTGATCGCCACATTCCCTTCGCACCTGGCGAACAGGAAGACTGGCATATCATCCCGCGACGCATGCATGTGGATCCATGCTGCTGAAACCGGCATCTCTCCCTCTTCCAGCTTCTCGTAGTAGTAAGTTACCAGCTGCTGAACTGGGATGGCTGCCCTGGCCTCCCCAGGGTCCATTCCCCATGGTACAGCTTGCCCTGCGACCATCCTGGGGATGGTGACCGACGCCTCAACGGTGGCCTCACACCGCCGTGGCCTATCGGCATGGCACAGCCCTGCCCCGCTGTAGGTTCCATCCTCGGACCTGTCACTCCCTCCGTGCTCTCCTAAGGCCTGCACTGGCACGTAGAAAGCGCGGTCTCTGAGAGCGGGGTGCTCCATCAACTGGCGGACGCAGTCCTCCGCCCATGGTGTGCGCATGAACCCGGGCTGCGCACCCTGCCACACCCCCTCGGTGCGCGCGCTATCCGGCACGTCTGGGTGCGCCCTGTCGGCTGCGGCTACTGCTGTGATGCCTTCTTTGACGGCTAGGTCCACCATCTCGCCGACGCTGTATGCGTAGATGGGGTGCCTTGACCATCCCCTCTGCATATAATCCTCCATCCTTGTGCTGGGCTGTATGAACCCCTTAAGTGCTGCACCCAGCAGGACTGCTGTCACCGCGTCCCATGGAAAGATCAGTCTGGCCACTGCCTGCATGGCTGCCGCAATGTTGACACACGTTTGCGACCTGCCCTCCAGGAGCCTGTGGTTCTGCAACCTACACAGCCCATCTTTGGACTGTGCCGGCAGAGTGATCATAGCCTCTGAAGACGATGCCTCTGGCATTTCTTCCCCCAGGCGGTACCATTGCACGAAGCACCTGCTCTCTGGCAATCTCGGCGGGTCTGGCTCAGGGCGAACCCGCCCTCTGCTGCCCGACCTGCCCCGGCGCCCTGTACCGGCCTGGGTGAACTGGGAATCCTCATTCCCTGCAGCGGGCCTCTCGCCCCTGCTGCGGCTGCTCTGCAGCCCTCTGTCCTCCTCCTCCCATCCGGCAGCTCTGGACCGAGAAGTGGTACTGTGATGGGTCCTAACGGCCCCCGCCGTATTGTCCTCTGGACTCATAGCTGCTGCCCCCTTGGCCCCTGGGTGGTGATCCTGCCTGCTGAGCCCATTCCGGGTCCCAGCGGCTGCTCCCGCTACCTCGCCGCCTGTGACCGCGTTGCCCTCCGGGGTACCTGGGCAGAGCATGGCAGCTTCCTCCTCACGCACTGTTAAAGGAGCTTGAGGCTCATAGCCTTCCTCTGAGGCGCTGGTGCCGTCCCCACTGGAACTGGTTTCCCATTCGTCTACCCTGTGCTGGAGCCCTGCCTCCTGCTCAAACCTTTCAAACTCATCCATCTGGGCATTGTAGATGTCCCATTCTTTGTCGAGAAACTGCTGGAGAATGCCAGGCCATCCCTCACATGGGGCCGGGCATCCCCTTTGCTGAAGGTTCCTGAGAAACTCCACCGCATGTGCCATAGACCTGGCTGACCCTGCGGGCCGAGTACCATAGTGATTCATGGCTAGGGCCTCTACCACCATCTGCCAGTGGTGCCTTTGCTGGGCCACCTGCCCCTCTGGCACTACTTGGAACGTTACAGGCATTGCTGCGGCCTGGTAGCTCACAACTTGAGTCGCTGCGTTCTGCCCAAACCCTTCATGGACAGACATCATGCACGTGTGCCTCTCCTGGCTGACCCACCTGGAGTTGTAAGACTGCCCCGCTGGCCCCGGCCGTCCTGGCGGGCCTGGCAGCTCACTCGGTCCAGCTGTCTCCTGCTGCCTTTTCCACTCTTCAAAGGAGACCTCCTTGGCGGCCTCGTAAGCTCGCCTCATGTTGTCTTCTGACGCTTCCTGGCTCCTGCCTGGTCCCCTGACTCCCCAGCTCCTTTCCGGGCCTCCTGCTGCCCGTGATCGGTCAAACTGGCTGCTGTCCCCAGGCTGCGAGGCCTCTCCCTGCTCTGGGCACGCGTTAGCGAAGTGCCCTGGCTTCTGACAGTTGAAGCACACCCCCCCATCGTGGGGTCCGAGGACATTCCTCTGTCCCCCCATCCAGCTGCGCCCTGCCTGGGCCCTGCCCGGCGGACTCTGGCCGGAGGTTCCCCTTCTATCCTGCATTCTCTGTTCTAGCTGGTATGGCCTGGCGTGGCTACCTGTGCCTCGCTCTTGCGACCTGCCCCTGGGCTGGCTCCCACGATCCCCGCTGGGTGACTGCTGCCTCCTGCCTCTAGGCCGGTCGAAGCTATCATCGCGGTCTGGCCGCTGGGTTCGAGCCTCCGGTGTAGGCACCGCCCCGCGGCGTTCTGCACTGCGAGCCCTCAGCGCGCTCCTGCTGCGCTCTCTGGTTTCTGTATGTACAGTGTCATCTGGGGTTGACCCCCTGTGCCGCACTCGCGTTTCCCCGCTGGCCTGCCTGGCCCCGCCACTGCCTCCTGGTTCTTGCTGACCAGTGGCTTGCTGCTCCTGTTCCAGCAGCTTCTCCTGGCTCAGATCCTCGTCCTCCTCTGCGAACTCGGCCACGGTTTGAAACATGGCTTCCATATGCTCTGCCAGCTCCGGGTCACCTGGGATTGTGGACTGCAGCGGCTCTCCTGCCTGCTGGTTCCCCAGGTTGGCGTACAGCGCTCGCAGCTGGTATGCACGCAAGATGTACTGCTGCTGTACCTCCGTGAGCCGTATGTTGGCTTCCTGGAGGCCTGTCCACCTGACCTGCTGCAACCTCAGGTATTCAATTGTTGCAGCCGCCTGGCGGAACAGCAGCTCTTCCCTTGCCCTGACGTCTTGCTGCAGCAACTCTACTTGTTGCTGCAGCCTCAGCACATGCATGTACTTCGGGGTCCTTCGATCATGGACCTCTTCCTCCTCTAACTCCTCTGATACTTCACTCTCCTCCTTGCCGACAAGCTCCTCCTGTCCGCGGTTTGCTGTGACCCCTTGCGTTCCTTCTGCTGCTGCTGGGGCGTCTTCCCTAACGCCCCCATCAGCCGCACCGGCCCTCTCGCCTTTGCCAGGTACCTGCACCTCCGAGCGCCTGCTTGATCCTGCTGGCGCAGCTCTTGCTGCTGCGGCTCCTCCAAAGCCTACCCGCCTTTTGGCTCCTGGTGATGTCCCCTGGGCTGCGGGAACTGCCGCAGGCTTCTGCAGGATCTTCCAGATTCTCTGGTCACACGCCTCTGGTGAGTGCGGGCCAGGTTCTCCACACAAAACACATGGGTAGCGTGGACTCGCCTCTAGGCACCTCCTGATGACCTCCTTTTGGTATGGCGACTTCGCATCTGCCTTGAGTGCCATTGCTACCCCAGCATTGGCCTCTGCCTGTGCTGCTGCTTGGCTTGGCTGTGACGCGGCGGCCTTGGCGCCCACCTTGCCCTCCCTGGGCACTGCAGCTTGCGCTTGCCCGCACTGGCGCGGCCTGGGAGCGGTCTCCTGTGGGTCCTCACGGCTGCTCCTGCTCGCATCTGCGGTGCTTCTGCCTGCACCTGCGGCTGTTCCGCGACTCTGTCCCACCTTCTTGTCTGTCCTCATGGCGGCACCTGCGTGTGTGGCCATGGCGTGCTGTAAGAGCGGCTCGTGTTCTTCCTCTACCCTGGCCGCGGGCCACCTTTCACGTTCTGCAAATCCACACCGGATTCCTGCCCATGCTACTGCTGCTGCCTGGTACCCCCCTGCTGGGGATGCTAGGACCAACGGCAGCGTCAGGTCCCTGACCCTTCGTACTGTCTGGGGACCATCTCTGGGGCGTAAGGTCAGCCTTCCTGCTGCCTCTAAAACCCCATTGTACTTGAGAAACTCTGGGTTCCCCACCAAGTGTTCGTATGCATCGGGCGGTGTTTTTACGACCCTGACCACCGTGGGTTCCATAATAGCATTGGGCCCCCCATATCCGTACACCACATAAATGAACAGCACCCCATACAGATCTGCCCCTGCATTGTCTGTCGTGCGGATCTTCTCATCCGTCCTGATCAGCTCTGCCCCCATGGCGACTAACTGTTCTGCAATGTTGACTGTGATCACATGACAGGAGCACGCTGAGTCCATGAGGGCCTTCTGAGCCACCAGGACCTTTCCTTTGACCATTAGGCCCACACATTGCTCCAGGTTGCTTCTGTCGTTCTTAAAATACTGCAGCCTTGGTGCAGCTGTGACCACCTTGCTTTCCTGCCTGCCCTTCCTGGCCTTACCCCTGTGGTCTTCTGAACCCATGGGCATAGTGGTGAATGACAGCGCCGTCAGCCTCTCGTTCAACTTGAACACCTGCAGTCGGATGTCAGACATATCGTCAGCTAATTTGCTCAAAACCAGTCTCTTTGCTCCCTTCCTGGAGGCAGGTTCCACGAGCCTTTGCTCAGGTTCCTCCTGTGGACAGGGTTCTGGCAAGAATGATCTAGGACGAGCGTTGTGAGCCGCCTGCTTGAATCCTGCGGATTTGGGCACTAGCCCAACCTGCGTCATGAGTGCTACAGACTCGCTGAGCATCTCTGCCATAGTCTGTTGCCAGCCCTCTGGCTCGGCTTGCCCCGTTGGGCTGCTTAGGTGAGACACGTGTGCCGCTTGCTGAGCCTGACCCCCCTGGCCAGGCCCCGGCCGTTGGTACTGCCTGTTGTTCTGATTCCGCTCGTACGGTCTGCCTGCATGCTGACCCTGCTGTGGTCTTGGTGGGAGCGGGTACTGCTGTTGCTGCGGCCTTGCCTGCCCAGCTGTAACGTCAGCAGCGAGTGGCGCCGGCCTGCGCTCATCCCTGGGCCTGGGCGCCCTGCAATCCCTGGCCAGGTGCGCCGTGCTACCACACTGGTAGCATGCCTTGACTGCCCCTGCAGCGCCTTCTGCGCTGTAATTTGGTGCTCCTGATTGATCTGCCCAGGTAACTCCTCTGGGTTTGTCACTCCGCTGCTGCTGGGCAGCTGCTGCTCCTGCGGGGTTCCCTGCCCCTTCAAGGCGTGTCCGCATCTCCCACTGTCCTGTTCTCTCCTTCCTCGTTCTGTTGGACTGCGCCTCCCCCTGGCCAGGCCCACTGGCCATCTGTTTGAGGCTTGCGCCTCCTAGATCCCCCATTTCCAGGGCAAACTTCTCCCACAGCACCACCTGCTGTGTGAGCACTGCAATCTGATCTTCGTCTGTCATGCTGAGGTACCCTGGGACGGTCATAACAAACTTGCTCAGTTTGGCTTTAGCGAGCGCTGGAAGTCCGTCATGGAACAGATGCGAGATCGAGTGCCTCCTGCCAAAGTGGTCCACTGCATCCCTTGAGATCTGCAGCAACTCTGCTGTTGACAGCACTCTGTGAGCAAATGCTTCCACCGTCTCCTCTGGCTTGACGTCAGGGTCGAGAGTGGTCTTCGCCCCTAGCCTGAGGTTGGAAATGGCTGTCCTCTCATCCGAGGTTGGCTTTCCCACTTCTGCTTGAACCACTTTGATCCACAAGGTTAGCAGCGAGGCTTCACAACACTGCTCCTCTGCTGGGGCAACCCACATCCCCCTTATCCTTTCTGCTTCTCTGGCAGCCCTGTCTCCTGCATGGGGCGCCGCCCTGATGGCTACCATCAGCGGCCCCACGCTAGCCGGCTTGCTCTCCCATAGCTTGACCAGTGATTTCACCAACATCGTCATGGCTGATGGCGACTGGCACGACCCAGCTATTTCTCCGGCCACCACAGCCAGTGCTGGCGGGTCATCTGACAGCGCCAGCCTGTTGTGCGATCCCCAATATCCACATGCCTGGCAATATTTCCTGGCTGCAACCGCGCCTGGGTGCGACATATCCAACACTGGCACGTTGCCTTGGATGGCTGGGATTTTGGTGAATTTGGCTACCCCTGCCAGCTGCAGGACCATCTGCTGCTGCAGCTGCAAGTTCACCCTTGCCTGCTCCCTCTCGAGCCTCTTCATTTCCTGGTCGCTGGACACCTGCCTGGCTCCTGGCCTGCGTCTGTCCGCTCCTCCCGGTCCCGAATCAACTGATTCTGACCGCGACCTAGATCCTCCACCACCGCCCCTCGATGGGCTGCGACCTGAATGGTATCTGTCGTGTCTGTAATAATCCTCCTCCTGATCATGATCTTCTCGTGATGGCTGCCTGCCTGCCCTTCCTGCAGAGCTTCTACTTCCCTCGGGTGGCAGCCGTTCTGATTCGCTTCTGCCTGGTCTGCTGTCAGAGCCAGGCCTCCAAGACTGCGCTCTGCCCTGCTCTGCCTGTCCCCTGGGCAGCTCCTGGTCTTGCCGTTCCTGCCTCACCCCTCTGCTGTGTTCCGCTGGTCCCCTGGGCTGCTCCTGGCTTTGCTGGCTTGGCTGTTCCCTGCCATCTGCCTGCCCTCTGGGCGGCTCCTGGCTATGCTGGCTTGGATGTTCCCTGTCATCTGCCTGCCCTCTGGGCTGCTCCTGGCTATGCCGGTTTGGCTGTTCTCTGTTGTATGCCTGCCCCCTAGACGGCTCCTGGCTCTGCCAACCTGGCTGCGTCCCGCCTGTGTAATTCCTGGCATAGGAATCAGACTGCGTTTCCTCTCTGGCTTCCTGCATTCTTGGGCCACTGCTCCGTGCGCTGCCTGCAGGCTCATTTCTCCTGGTTCCACCTGCTGTGCCCGTCTGCCTGTTCCTCAGGAATTCCTTGATGTAATCCACCTGGTTTTCCTGGCATGTGTTCTCTTTGTCCTCGACTATGCGTAGCAACGCATAAGACTCTTGCCTGCTTGCTCTGCGTGTTGCTGTGCCTTGCTCTGCCATCCTGGCAAGTGATCGGCTAGTCAACTCCGCCCTTTCGCTGGCGGCTGGACTGTTGGCTCTGAGACTTGGCTCGCTGCTGACCTCGAAGGCCTCTGATCTGAGTGTTGGGGTTGGCGCGGCTCTTGCCTGCTGCTGCCACCTTAGCACCTCCCTGAGCTCCTCCGGCCGCTGCCCTGCTGTTTCAAATCCTTCCCATGCCTGGTCCTCCTCCTCTTCTGGCTCGGATCCAGGTTCCACCTGATTTCCTGTTACATCGTTGCACCACTCGTCTGCGAAGGCCTTAACAGCCAGTGCTGCTTCGCGACCCGCCCTTCCCTTGGACACCTGTCCAAGGGCGGCTAACAGCGTTGCCCTGTCCTGCCCTGTGTGGGGGATACCCAGCATGGCCTTTGTTGCCCATCCCCGCAGATGATGGGCCTTGAACTCCTCAATAGCTGTGACCTGGTCCTGGAAATGCAAGAACGTCCTGGAGCAAACTTGCTTCCACAGGTCCGTTGCCCACTGCAAAATTCCTGCCCAACCGATCGGTTGCATATGTCCTTCTGACTCCCTTTCGCCGCACACTGCTCCCCCAGCCTTGGAGCGCTCTGGCTCACAAGGGCTGGTATCCTGCGCTCCTGATGGATCGTGAAAAAACCCTCGCAGGGTTTCCTTGTGGCTGTCGTCTCTCTGCGTCAGGCTGCTAGATCCCTCCTTGGATTTCTGCACAGGTCTGCCCACACTGGGCGGAAACCTGGACAGCGGCGTCCCATAGACTGTGGATCCAGCTCCTCTTCTAACCAGCACCCTGCGCGGTCGCAGCTGCTGCCTTGGACGCAGCCCTGCCTTAGACTGCTGCCCCTTCTCTTTTTGAACTGGGTCTGACAGTTCTTCCTCGGATATTTGGTCAGCCCAGGGCTTTCCTACCGGCACAGCTGATTTTTCCCTTTCCTTGCCGCCCTGCGAGCTCTGCCTGCCCGCTGCTGGCTGGGGCTCAGCTTCCTCGTGTTTGACCCCTGCAGGCATACTCCTGGCCTCCATTTCCTCTGCTCTCATTCGCGGTTTGTCTGGGCAGGCTTTATCACAGCCTGCAACCCCTCTTGGTGCTGCAGCTTCCTCGGCCCTTTGATCCGGCTGACTGGGTTCATCTTTGACCCGTTGCGCGACCCTGGCCACCCTGGGCGGATTCTGCTGGGGCGCGGCCTCAGGCTCGCAGTTCTGCCGCGTGTCACAGCTCTGGGACACTTCTGTTGCTTGATCCAAAATCAGCTCTGGTGTTCCAGCTTGAGTCTGCCACTGCTCGAATTCCAGGCTGCCCCTGAAATCGGCGGGCACTGGACCCCCTCGGCCGATGCCTTTACGCGTCACTAGCGCTGAGCCGTCTGCCTGCGCCCCTGCCTCTCTGGGCGGTACGCGACCCGGCTCTGGCACCTTGCAGTTTCCTGCGGGCGGTTCCACTGGCCCTGCCAGCTTTGCCGCCACCAACAGTGCTTCTGCAGCTAGCTCATCACTAGCCTCCATCAGGTTTACACCCGGCTCCAGCCCCCTCAGACGCCCACTTCTCCGTTGGGCGTCAGGGTGCTGGTGCCTATCGGGATTTAGATCTACGTCTGTCATTCTACAGGCAATTAACGAACCGCACGGTCCTGCAAGCGTGCTGGCGACACCCTCTACAAGACCTGCTAACGCTAGGCTTCTGCCCCCTTGTTCCTACTGCAATCTGGTGAGGACTGTGCAAGTCAAGATCGGATAGCAGGTACAGCACTACGCAGGAAAGGCCTCGCCTTCCCGCTTTTCTGCTCACTAGTTTAATCTGGCGGAATCCTCCTTCGCCCTCTCACTTCTTCCCACCTTGCTGGTCGGGCTGCTTCTAGATGTCTCACGTCCCGCGTGGATGTCACACGCCCTGCGTGGATGTTGCCTTTTGCGTAGTGTCCGCTCAGCTCTGCTTTCCTGCGGGGATCCTTTGGCACACCCACAAGATTTCAAACTTGGATGTTCTATCCACAAGTTTACTTCTGTCAATGATGAGAAATTGGATCCACCTGATCTCAATCCGCAGTCACACAGGGAATTATCTGCTGGGTGTATAAATCCACAGCCAGATCTTCAAGCCACTTCTGGACTCAACACTAAGCTGCCACGCTCAGTGATTCTCAGAGTTTAACTTGGCAATCTCTCTCTGGAGATTACCACAGCAAAGTGCAGTTCAAATGCTGTCCAAGGTCGTTTGCATGCAAACAAATTTCCAATTTTGCTGCACAAGCACCTTTAGCAGGAATTGGCAAATCAAGCTGATCAGGCTAAATCCACTTCGTCCCTTTCTAAAGGACACGCGATGTGCGCTTCAGGTCCGTGGCGGACTTCTTTCCTCACGGCAGTGACGGACGCCTACGGGCAGGCTCAGTGACTACACACTGGCTGCGAGTGCTCAGCGAGTTAAGCAGCGCGGCTGGCTATTTGGTTGTATGGCAATTGACTAAGGGAGCACAGGCCTTTTGGCGTCTGGGCGCGATCCAGCTGGGCTATGTTAAGGGCACTTATCGCGCGTCTCGCGGTGAGGGTGACGGGACGTGGACTGCGTACTTCTTATACGGCAGGGTCTCGGACCTCTTGCTAGGTACTTGTCTCCAGCTATCTCAGCGGTAGCTGAGCTAGTCTTGACTTGAGTAAAGGTACTGACTTATGTGAACGTAGGAGGTCTCATACACAGATGACGGCCGGTACTTGTTACAATAGAGGTCTGTCCTTTAGAAAGGGACGAAGTAACTAGCCTAGGCAATTGCCGGGATACAGGGACCCGGCAGGCCCAAATCAGAGTACGGTACAATCTGTCAAATCAACCTGCGTAAGCGGGTTTCTAGGTCTCAGCTCAAATCCGAGGACTCCGCAGAGAAGCTGCGGAGGCCCCGAGGCCGCTAACTGCGGTCTGAACGGTTCTGTCACGTATACTGTAATATACTGTGACACTAAGCCTGCCTCCCTTATTCTTGCTTCTTGCCCTGGGCGGTTGCCCACTCCGCTAGTGTGGCGGCTCCAAATCCAGTGGGCTGGTCCGACTTCATGTCCCACACTGGGCCTGAAAGGGGGCAGGGGGAAAGATGTGTGTTGGATTCAGAACAGGCCTTGTGGTCCTGCTATCGACGGCCACGAAACAGGGGGCACCTAAAAAGTCAGAAAACCTTATTATTATTAGTATTATTATTTTGTTTGGTAAAGAGCAGGCTTCATTCTGCAAGGCCCGCTGTAGTGCGCAACCACTTAAGTGCGCTATACCAGATTGGCTCACAGCCTGACTAAATCCGGTCTTGAGGGGGCAGCAGCTGGCCAAACAAGGGCATAGCAGCCAAGTTTGGGGGCAAAAAATGAGAGGTGTCATAACTATGTACGGTATGTCAGGATGACATACGATAGTCCACATCGCAGTCCTACTTAACCCTACCCTAGGAGGTTACACCTCTCCAGCATGGCAGGTGCAAGGAAAGCAGAGTTCTCTTCACCCTTACCCGCCATGTCCAGATGCGCCCACTCCACCCCCTCGTTGATGAACTTCTCCAGGAACAGGGCTGCGGTAATGGAGCCGCCGAATCGGCTGCCAGTGTTCTTCATGTCGGCGATGGAGCTCTGCAAGTGAACAGGGTATCAGGGTTACAGGGTTTAGGGGTAACAGGCATAGAGGGCAACAGGGGTTAAGGGAAACAGGACCAGGGCACAGTCTTCAAAGGTATAAGGTAAAGGGTTCAGGGTTCAGGCTACAAGGGTTGGGGTTAAGGGTTGGGGCTAACAGGTTCAAAGCAAAAGGTCTAGGGCTCAGGGTTAAGGCTTAAAGGTTCAGGTGAAGGCACAGAGTGGGGGGTCAGTTTGTCAGCGCAGGGGCGTGCGTGAAAGGTGAAGGGCTCGTTGTTTTCAGGGTAACAGGTTCGTTTCACATGTTCCACCCTTAGTGCTCCCCTTGCCCGGCGGCGCTCACCTTGAATTGCTCAAAGTATGAAGCCTCCATTGGTAGGCGCCACACCTTCTCGCCTGCACACCGTTTAGGCGGGACACATGGTGTCATGTGCATGCAGGCGCATGGCAAAACATGCATGGAGCTGCATGCAGGCGCATGGCAGAACATGCATGGAGGTGCATGTGGGCACATGGAGCTGCATGGAGCCACACAAATTCCTGCCACTGCATCTTTCAGGCTGCATCAGCTACCGATCAGCAACATCACGGCCTACGGCCACAGGGGGGTAGGATAGCAAGCCATGCTCCTTGGACCAGCAGGCGCATACCGGTCAAGGTTAGATACCCCATAGGCCCAGTGGTGGCTGCCCATGGGCCTGTCAAGGTTGGTCTAGTGTGCGCGCTGAAATAAACGCTGCTTCTTGCCTGCTCGAATGCAAGGCGGGGCACTCGAATATTTCCGGAATATTTCTCATGGGAAGTTCGAATTTGTTTTTCTTTCGGAAGGCAGTATTCTGGCCACCTGTCCACCTGTCCACCTGTCGCCGTCCGTAATCCCTGTTGCAGCGTGGACCATCAAAACAACACTGGCTGTAATGTACCCAGAAAATACTCCTCCCCCCCCCACACACCCCACACACACAACTTGGGGTCAACATGCTAAGCCTGGATAGAGGCCCAGGCTTCACCTGCTGCCTTGGATGCCTTGGTCAGCTGCTCCGCCATCTTGTCGCTGGGCGAAAACAGGCCAGCGATATCCGTCCCCAGGGCGACAAGGCACGCGCCCGTCAGGGTGGCACTGTCCACAACAGCGCTGACACCACACTTCTCCTGCAGAGCCGCATCAGGGATTTGGTCATGCAGGCATTGTTCAGTATTGGGGTAAATGCGGGGTGGAGGCAACAATGCACATGCTCGACAGGGTGGCACTGTCCTCAACAGCACCGGATATACACTGTTCTTGCAGGGTCCAGGATAGAAACCCATGACAGGACTTGGGGTTTAGGCCTTAAAGGTTTAGGCCTTTAGGGTACACTGTTGCATGCAACACCCACGTGACAGTTGGCTTCAGGTAGGTTAGGGGTAAAACACCAACAAACTTGCTACAGGGTTCAAGGTCTAGGGTCAAGCACTGTAGCGCAAGTAAGTTGTGACAAGGTTGAGGGTTCAGGGCCTAACTCGTGTGAAAGGCTGAGGGTCGTGATTCGAGGTTCAACCCTGGGGTCAACCCTAGGGTCAAACACCCTGGGTCAAACACCCTGGGTTCAACCCTAGGGTCCAACACCCTGGGTTCAACCCTAGGGTCCAACACCCTGGGTTCAACCCTAGGGTCCAACACCCTGGCTTCACCCCTAGGGTCAAACACCCTGGGTTCAACCCTAGGGTCAAACACCCTGGGTTCAACCCTAGGGTCAAACACTAAGATATACAACACAGGGAAATGGATAGGCCCATGCCACAACCCTTCCCCTCGGCGCACCTGCGCATACTATAGCAAGAAAAGTGCTGACAAGGTTCAAGGTTCAGACTTTCAGGGTCAAACTCGGCGCACCTGCGCATACCACAGCGCGTCTGCCAGCGTCAGCCTGCCCTCCGCGTCCGTGTTGTTGACCTCGATGGTCTTGCCGCTGGCCGCGGTGAGCACGTCGCCTGGGCGCAGGCCCCTGCAGCAGAGAGGGCATGAATACAAGTCGAATTCAAATTCGAACTGAACTCACAAGTCTCGACTAGCCTACTCAAGGTTCAGGATCCAGGGGTAGATATGACCCACTATTCCCCCTTCACCCCAAACGAATACCGTCGACCCTGCAACCTGTGTTTCTGTTTTCAGGTTTTGGAATTCACTTCTGTAGGAGCCACCGGTGTGGACAAATGTTAATTGACAGAGAAAGTGTGATTGTGAAAGTGAGGCCGTCAGGCCTTGTGGGGAGGAGGTGCAGGGAGGTGCGCGAGCCCCCCTGCCTGGGGGTCCGGGGAGCATGCCCAGGTGGGGGGTAAGGGGTGGAGCCCCCAAATCCAGAAACAATTTATGGCATGCGCATTGCGTTCTTTATTGAAAATGTGCACACGTCGACACCATCATGGTTGTCCAAGGCACCAGCCAACTGTGTCTCTGTCCTATAAGCAAAAAGCTTGGGTAATTTCAACATCGGGTTCCACATCCATACCAGACATGGTTAATAATGATGTATGTTTCTTTTTTTGCTCGGATTTGATTTCGCGATACACCTTGCTCCGCCAAACCCTGAAAATCCCATCAATTTCAGAGGGCATTTCACCCTAAACAAATGCCCAGCACCCTTCACCCTAAACAAATGCCCAGCACCCTTCACCCTAAACAAATGCCCAGTACCCTTCACCCTAAACAAATACCCAGCACCTAGCACCCTTCACCCTAAACAAATCCACAGCACCCTTCACCCTAAACAAATGCCCAGTACCCTTCACCCTAAACAAATGTCCAGTACCCTTCACCCTAAACAAATGTCCAGTACCCTTCACCCTAAACAAATGCCTAGTACCCTTCACCCTAAACAAATGCCCAGCACCCTTCACCCTAAACAAATGCCCAGCACCCTTCACCCTAAACAAATGCCCAGTACCCTTCACCCTAAACAAATGCCCAGTACCCTTCACCCTTAACAAATGCCCAGTACCCTTCACCCTAAACAAATCCCTAGTACCCTTCACCCTAAACAAATGCCCAGCACCC
The DNA here is from genome assembly GCA_037349105.1 of Limnomonas spitsbergensis. NCBI lineage: Eukaryota > Viridiplantae > Chlorophyta > Chlorophyceae > Chlamydomonadales > Limnomonas > Limnomonas spitsbergensis. The sequence continues at coordinate 680,753 of JAYJMM010000101.1, read as the reverse complement.
TTCACCCTAAACAAATGCCCAGCACCCTTCACCCTAAACAAATGCCCAGTACCCTTCACCCTAAACAAATGCCCAGCACCTAGCACCCTTCACCCTAAACAAATCCACAGCACCCTTCACCCTAAACAAATGCCCAGTACCCTTCACCCTAAACAAATGCCCAGTACCCTTCACCCTAAACAAATGTCCAGTACCCTTCACCCTAAACAAATGCCTAGTACCCTTCACCCTTAACAAATCCCCAGCACCCTTCACCCTAAACAAATGCCCAGCACCCTTCACCCTAAAAATGCCCAGTACCCTTCATCCTAAACAAATGCCCAGCACCCTTCACCCTAAACAAATGACCAGTACCCTTCACCCTAAACAAATCCCTAGTACCCTTCACCCTTAACAAATGCCCAGCACCCTTCACCCTAAACAAATGCCCAGCACCCTTCACCCTTCACAAATGCCCAGCACCCTTCACCCTTCACAAATGCCCAGCACTCTTCACCCTAAACAAATGCCCAGTACCCTTCACCCTAAACAAATGCCCAGCACCTAGCACCCTTCACCCTAAACAAATCCACAGCACCCTTCACCCTAAACAAATGCCCAGTACCCTTGACCCTAAACAAATCCCTAGTACCCTTCACCCTAAACAAATGCCCAGCACCCTTCACCCTAAACAAATGCCCAGTACCCTTCACCCTAAACAAATGCCCAGTACCCTTCACCCTAAACAAATGCCCAGCACCCTTCACCCTAAACAAATGCCCAGCACCCTTCACCCTAAACAAATACCCAGCACCCTTCTCCCTTAACAAATGCCTAGTACCCATCACCCTAAACAAATGCCCAGTACCCTTCACCCTAAACAAATGCCCAGTACCCTTCACCCTAAACAAATGCCCAGTACCCTTCACCCTGAACAAATGTCCAGTACCCTTCACCCTAAACAAATGCCCAGTACCCTTCACCCTAAACAAATGCCTAGTACCCTTCACCCTAAACAAATGCCCAGCACCTAGCACCCTAAACAAATGCCCAGCACCCTTCACCCTAAACAAATGCCCAGCACCCTTCACCCTTAACAAATGCCCAGTACCCTTCACCCTAAACAAATGCCCAGTACCCTTCACCCTTAACAAATGCCCAGTAACCTTCACCCTTAACAAATGCCCAGTACCCTTCACCCTAAACAAATGCCCAGTACCCTTCACCCTATACAAATGCCCAGCACCCTTCACCCTAAACAAATGCCCAGCACGCTTCACCCTAAACAATTCCCAGCACCCTTCACCCTTCACAAATGCCCAGCACCCAGCACCCTTCACCCTTAACAAATGCCTAGTACCCTTCACCCTAAACAAATGCCTAGTACCCTTCACCCTAAACAAATGCCTAGTACCCTTCACCCTAAACAAATGCCCAGTACCCTTCACCCTAAACAAATACCCAGCACCCTTCACCCTAAACAAATGCCCAGTACCCTTCACCCTAAACAAATGCCCAGCACCCTTCACCCTTAACAAATGCCCAGCACCCTTCACCCTAAACAAATGCCCAGTACCCTTCACCCTTAACGAAGCCTAGTACCCACTTTCCAGCAATCATGTTCTCGCAGGCTGCAACGATGAAGTGCACCTCCACACCAGGTGGGGCAGTTTCAGCGATGATGCGTGCTGCACCTAGGGTGGCTGCAGCACCACCCATGTCAATCTGCAGACATAGGCAAACAGGTCGGAGTTGAGAGGGAATGTCATTTGCCTTATGCAATGTAGCAGCGATGATGCGTGCAGCCCCTAGGGTCTAAGGTTAAGAGTTTAGTGTGGCCCCTAGGGTGAGGGGAAGCCCCTAGGGTTTAGGGTTTAGGGTGGCCCATAGGGTTCAGGGTTTGGGGTGGCCCCTAGGATGGCTGCAGCGCCTCCCACGTCGATCTGCAGTTGGAGGCGTTTTGGAAGTGTGGACATATGTGCAACAACCTTCACACATTTGAAGTGTGCAGTGTCTAGGGTGGCTGCGGCCCCACCCATGTCAATCTGCGATGGTAGGCAAACGGATGGGTTCGAGAAAAGGAACACTCCGTGGCCGCACATTCCAAGAATATCAGGCCCTCGTCTCTTTCCCACCCACCTTCATCATCTCAATCATTGATCCAGGCCCCTCCATGACGATGTAGCCTTAGGCAAAACAGGTATAGGTTTTCAGATAAACCCCCCTGATCCTCAGCCTCTCATCATGCTCTCACGCACCTTCATTGCTTCAATCATCGATCCAGGCCCGGCCATGATGATGTAGCCACCTGATTTAATCCAGGGTCCAGGGTTTAAGATAAACCCCCCAAACCCTCACCCGCTCTCACGCACCTTCATCATCTCAATAATTGATCTAGGCCCGGCCTTGATGTTGTAGCCACCAGAGTCGAACCAAGGTGTAGGGTTAAGGAGAATCCTCCTAAACCATGAAACCTTCACCCCGCTCTCACACACCTTTATCATCTCAATCATTGATCCAGACCCCTCCATGACGATGTAGCCTTAGGCAAAACAGGCTCTAGGGTTTAGGAGAATCCTCCTAAACCCTGAACACTTCGCCCCACCCTCACGCACCTTCACCATCTCAATCGCGATCTGCCCTCATGTCGTAGCCTTCAACAAACCAGGATGCAGGTGAAGGATGAATCCTCCTGATCCCTAAACCCTCCCTGATTCCTAAACCCTTCCAGTGTCAGACACCTTAATCATCTCAAACATCCTTCCAGGGTTTAAGATACTCCCCCCCCTAAACCCTCCCCCCCTCTCATGCACCTTCATCATCTCAATCATTGATCCAGGCCCGGCCTTGATGTTGTAGCCACCAGAGTCGAACGTCAGGCCCTTGCCCACCAGCGCCACCACGCGGCCGCTGCCTTCCGCGGCGCCCTCCGGACGGTACGTTAGGTGTATGAACTTGGGCGGGTGGTCTGAGGCCTCAGCTACTCCCAGAAAGCTGCCCATGCCCATCTTCTCGCACTCAGCCTTCTCCAGGACCTGCGATGTGGGCAGATTGAAGGGGGGGAGGAATAAGCCCCCACAGGACCTGTAAGGAAAAAGCCCACACGGCAACCCCCACAGCACCTTAAACGAATATGCCCCCATCGGTTGCACCTTGAAGAAATATCCCCCTACGGCACCTGCCAGGAATGAGCCCCCCACAGCAGACCCCACAGCCCCTTCAAGCAATAAGCCCCCACCGCACCTGAAAAGAAAATGCCCCCACCAGCTGCACCTTCAAGGACCAAAACCAAGGGAAGCTGGTTGTGATCCCCTGCTCTGCGGTACAGGGTTAGCAGCTGAAGCATGAACCCCAGCCCCCCACAACTCGCACCTTCAAGGACATGACCGAAGGGAAGCTGGTCGCGATGTGCTGCGCAGCATTGGCCAAGTGCGTTGGCGTGCACACATTGGGGGGCGCCTCCACCAGATACCTGCGGACAGTTGTACGGGAGATCAATGTACTTATTCTACAGGCTGGCGACAGGCAGTACAAAGACCTGTCCGGTGTCTCCACCAGGCACCTGCGCGCAGGAGTTGTACAAAAGAATCAAATACTGAATGAAGAAACAACTTCGGCTTGACACTGGCGTAACCCCCGCTTCATCCCCTCTCGCCCCGCTTGCCCCACGTCAAAGTCGTCGGGAATGCCTCAATAGCCACCCCCCGCACGCCCCGCTTGCCCCACGCATACCTTGCCAGGAATGCGCCATTAGCCCAACATCACACCCTCCCCGCTTGCACTCCATACCTTGCAAGGAATGCCCCACTTGCCACTGCCGAGCCTCGCTTCATCCCCTCCGCATCCCCGCCGCCCGGCATCAAAAGGTGCAGTGCCTCCAGGCGCGAGGCGGTCGGGCTGGCCTTGCTCTTGAAGCGCGTGGTTTCATAGCCGCCCAGGAGAGCGCCTGCGGGGGGAGGGGGAGCGGTTGGGCTTGCATTGCTGTCGAGGCGCTTCATTTCGAAGCCACCCAATAATCCCCTGTAAGGGCGGGGGAGAGGGAGAAGCAGGGGAGGGGGAGAAGCGGGGGACCGTTGCGCTTTGCTTGCTCTTCGAGTGCATAGTTTTGTAGCCATTAAAGAGAGCGCCTGCGAGGGAAAGGGGGAAGTGCTAGGCACTTACATTGGCCTTGCTCTTGAAGCACATGGTCAATTAGCCGCCCGGGAGAGCGCCTGCAGGGGAGGGGAGTAGGGGGACAGGCGGGGGCCGTCAGGCTATCCTTGCTCTTGAAGCAAGTGTTTGTTGTAACTGCCCAGGAGAGCGCCTGCAAGGGAGGGCGGGTAAGCGCGAGGCAGGGGGCTTGCATTGCTCTTGAGGCATGTGGTTCCGTAGCCGCCCCAAAGAGCACTTGGGGGAGAGGGAGGACGTGGAAGTGGTTGGCCTTGCTCCTGCAGCGCGTGGTTTTGTAGCCTCACAGGAGAGCGCCTGCGGCGGGGGTGGGGGGGGGAATGCAAGGCAGTCAGGTTAGCCTAAGTCTTGAAGCACGCGATTGTGTAGCCTATACGAGCGCCTGCGAGAGAAAGCTGGCAAGCGCGAGGCAGTGGCTTGCCTGGCTCTTAAGGCACGGGCTTGCCTAAGGCACCTGGCTCTTGAGGCCAAGCTTGCCTCTTGAGGCACGTGGTTTCATAGCTGTCCAAAAGAGCACCAGGAAGGGGGGAGGTGGGACATGGAAATGGTTGGCCTTGCTTTTGAAACACTTGCCTTTGTATCTGCAGGAAAGAGCATGCAGAACAGGCGGGGGGGAGGGGGGAGGGATGTGCTAAGCGGCCGGGCTTGCCTTGCTCTTGAAGCACAAAGTTTTGTGGAGGCCTGGGAAAGCACCCACGGAGGGAAAATGGGAAGCGCGAGGCATTCAGGCTTGCCTTGCTGTCAAAGTGTGTGTGTGTTTCAGTCTTGCGGGGGGGCACCAGGCCACCACGGGGGAGTACCAGGCCACCGCGGGGGAGTACCAGGCTCCCACGGGGGAGAACCAGGCTCCCACGGGGGAGTACCAGGCTCCCACGGGGGAGTACCAGGCCCCCGCGGGGGAGCACCAGGCTCCCACGCCCGCGGGGGAGCACCAGGCTCCCACGGGGGAGTATCAGGCCCCCGCGGGGGAGCACCAGGCCACCGCGGGGGAGTACCAGGCTCCCACGGGGGAGTACCAGGCTCCCACGGGGGAGTACCAGGCTCCCGCGGGGGAGCACCAGGCCACCGCGGGGGAGCACCAGGCTCCCACGGGGGAGCACCAGGCTCCCGCGAGGGAGCACCAGGCTCCCGCGGGGGAGCACCAGGCTCCCACGGGGGAGTAACCAGGCTCCCACGAGGGAGCACCAGGCCACCACGGGGGAGCACCAGGCTCCCACGGGGGAGCACCAGGCTCCCACAGGGGAGCACCAGGCTCCCACGGGGGAGCACCAGGCTCCCGCGGGGGAGCACCAGGCTCCCACGGGGGAGCTCCAGGCTCCCGCGGGGGAGCACCAGGCTCCCGCGGGGGAGCACCAGGCTCCCACGGGGGAGCACCAGGCTCCCTCGGGGGAGCACCAGGCTCCCACGGAGGAGCACCAGGCTCCCTCGGGGGAGCACCAGGCTCCCGCGGGGGAGCACCAGGCTCCCGCGGAAGAGCATCAGGCTCCCGCGGGGGAGCACCAGGCTCCCGCGGGGGAGCACCAGGCTCCCACGGGGGAGCACCAGGCTCCCACGGGGGAGCACCAGGCTCCCGCGGGGGAGGACCAGGCCACCGCGGGGGAGCACCAGGCCTCCGCGGGGGAGCACCAGGCCACCACAGGGAAGCACCAGGCCCCCGCGGGGGAGCACCAGGCCACCGCGGGGGAGCACCAGGCCCCCGCGGGGGAGCACCAGGCCCCCGCGGGGGAGCACCAGGCCCCTGCGAGGGGGCACCAGGCCCCCGCGGGGGTGCACCAGGCCACCACGGGGGAGCACCAGGCCACCGCGGGGGAGCACCAGGCCACCACGGGGGAGCACCAGGCCACCATGGGGGAGCACCAGGCCACCACGGGGGAGCACCAGGACACCACGGGGAAGCACCAGGCCCCCGCGGGGGAGCACCAGGCTCCCACAGGGGAGCACCAGGCTCCCACGGGGGAGCACCAGGCTCCCACGGGGGAGCACCAGGCTCCCACGGGGGAGCACCAAGCTCCCCCGGGGAGCACCAGGCTCCCGCGGGGGAGCACCAGGCTCCTGCGGGGGAGCACCAGGCTCCCACGGGGGAGCACCAGGCTCATGCGGGGGAGCACCAGGCTCCCACGGGGGAGCACCAGGCTCCCGCGGGGGAGCACCAGGCTCTGACGGGGGAGCACCAGGCTCCCGCGGGGAAGCACCAGGCTCCCGCGGGGGAGCACCAGGCTCCCGCGAGGGAGCACCAGGCTCCCACGGGGGAGCACCAGGCTCCCGCGGGGGAGCACCAGGCTCCCGCGGGGGAGCACCAGGCTCCCGCGGGGGAGCACCAGGCTCCCGCGGGGGAGCACCAGGCTCCCGCGAGGGAGCACTAGGCTCCCACGGGGGAGCACCAGGCTCCCGCGGGGGAGCACCAGGCTCCCACGGGGGAGCACCAGGCTCCTGCGGGGGAGCACCAGGCTCCCACGGGGGAGCACCAGGCTCCCACGGGGGAGCACCAGGCTCCCGCGGGGGAGCACCAGGCTCCCGCGGGGGAGCACCAGGCTCCCGCGGGGGAGCACCAGGCTCCCACGGGGGAGCACCAGGCTCCCACGGGGGAGCACTAGGCTCCCGCGGGGGAGCACCAGGCTTTCACGGGGGAGCACCAGGCTCCCACGGGGGAGCACCAGGCTCCCACGGGGAGCACCAGGCTCCCACGGGGGAGCATAAGGCTCCCACGGGGAAGCATTAGGCTCCCACGGGGGAGCACCAGGCTCCCGCGGGGGAGCACCAGGCTCCCGCGGGGGAGCACCAGGCTCCCGCGGGGGAGCACCAGGCTCCCGCGGGGGAGCACCAGGCTCCCACAGGGGAGCTCCAGGCTCCCGCGGGGGAGCACCAGGCTCCCGCGGGGGAGCACCAGGCTCCCTTGGGGGAGCACCAGGCTCCCTCGGGGGAGCACCAGGCTCCCACGGGGGAGCACCAGGCTCACACGGGGGAGCTATAGGCTCCCACGGGGGAGCATTAGGCTCCCACGGGGGAGCACCAGGCTCCCGCGGGGGAGCACAAGGCTCCCGCGGGGGAGCACCAGGCTCCCGCGGGGGAGCACCAGGCTCCCACGGGGGAGCACCAGGGTCCCGCAGGGGAGCACCAGGCTCCCACGGGGGAGCTCCAGGCTCCCGCGGGGGAGCAACAGGCTCCCGCGGGGGAGCACCAGGCTCCCACGGGGGAGCAACAGGCTCCCACGGGGGAGCTCCAGGCTCCTGCGGGGGAGCACCAGGCTCCCGCGGGGGAGCACCAGGCTCCCACGGGGGAGCACCAGGCTCCCACAGGGGAGCATTAGGCTCCCGCGGGGGAGCACCAGGCTCCCGCGGGGGAGCACCAAGCTCCTGCGGGGGAGCACCAGGCTCCCACGGGGGAGCACCAGGCTCCCACGGGGGAGCACCAGGCTCCCGCGGGGGAGCACCAGGCTCCCGCGGGGGAGCACCAGGCTCCCACGGGAGAGCACCAGGCTCCCACGGGGGAGCACCAGGCTCCCGCGGGGGAGCACCAGGCTCCCACGGGGGAGCACCAGGCTCCCACGGGGGAGCACCAGGCTCCCACGGGGAGCACCCGGCTCCCACGGGGGAGCACCAGGCTCCCGCGGGGGAGCACCAGGCTCCCGCGGGGGAGCACCAGGCTCCCGCGGGGGAGCACCAGGCTCCCGCGGGGGAGCACCAGGCTCCCACGGGGAGCACCAGGCTCCCACGGGGGAGCACCAGGCTCCCACGGGGAGCACCAGGCTCCCACGGGGGAGCATTAGGCTCCCACGGGGAAGCATTAGGCTCCCACGGGGGAGCACCAGGCTCCCACGGGGAGCACCAGGCTCCCGCGGGGGAGCACCAGGCTCCCGCGGGGGAGCACCAGGCTCCCACGGGGGAGCACCAGGCTCCCACAGGGGAGCATTAGGCTCCTGCTGGGGAGCACCAGGCTCCCGCGGGGGAGCACCAAGCTCCTGCGGGGGAGCACCAGGCTCCCACGGGGGAGCACCAGGCTCCCGCGGAAGAGCACCAGGCTCCCGCGGGGGAGCACCAGGCTCCACGGGGAGCACCAGGCTCCCACGGGGGAGCACCAGGCTCCCACGGGGAGCACCAGGCTCCCACGGGGGAGCATTAGGCTCCCACGGGGAAGCATTAGGCTCCCACGGGGGAGCACCAGGCTCCCGCGGGGGAGCACCAGGCTCCCGCGGGGTAGCACCAGGCTCCCGCGGGGGAGCACCAGGCTCCCACAGGGGAGCATTAGGCTCCCACGGGGGAGCACCAGGCTCCCACGGGGAGCACCAGGCTCCCGCGGGGGAGCACCAGGCTCCCGCTGGGGAGCACCAGGCTCCCACGGGGGAGCACCAGGCTCCCACAGGGGAGCATTAGGCTCCTGCTGGGGAGCACCAGGCTCCCGCGGGGGAGCACCAAGCTCCTGCGGGGGAGCACCAGGCTCCCACGGGGGAGCACCAGGCTCCCGCGGGGGAGCACCAGGCTCCACGGGGAGCACCAGGCTCCCACGGGGGAGCACCAGGCTCCCACGGGGAGCACCAGGCTCCCACGGGGGAGCATTAGGCTCCCACGGGGAAGCATTAGGCTCCCACGGGGGAGCACCAGGCTCCCGCGGGGGAGCACCAGGCTCCCGCGGGGGAGCACCAGGCTCCCTCGGGGGAGCACCAGGCTCCTGCGGGGGAGCACCAGACTTCCACGGGGGAGCACCAGGCTCCCGCGGGGGAGCACCAGGCTCCCACGGGGGAGCTCCAGGCTCCCGCGGGGGAGCACCAGGCTCCCGCGGGGGAGCACCAGGCTCCCTCGGGGGAGCACCAGGCTCCCTCGGGGGAGCACCAGGCTCCCACGGGGGAGCACCAGGCTCCCACGGGGGAGCACCAGGCTCCCACGGGGGAGCACCAGGCTGCCACGGGGGAGCACCAGGCTCCCACGGGGGAGCAACAGGCTCCCACGGGGGAGCATTAGGCTCCCATGGGGGAGCACCAGGCTCCCGCGGGGGAGCACCAGGCTCCCGCGGGGGAGCACCAGGCTCCCGCGGGGGAGCTCCAGGCTTCCGCGGGGGAGCACCAGGCTCCCGCGGGGGAGCACCAAGCTCCCACGGAGGAGCACCAGGCTCCCGCGGGGGAGCACCAGGCTCCCACGGGGGAGCTCCAGGCTCCCGCGGGGGAGCACCAGGCTCCCGCGGGGGAGCACCAGGCTCCCACGGGGGAGCACCAGGCTCCCACGGGGGAGCACCAGGCCACCGCGGGGGAGCACCAAGCTCCCGCGGGGGAGCACCAAGCTCCCGCGGGGGAGCACCAGGCTCCCACAGGGGAGCACCAAGTTCCTGCAGGGGAGCACCAGGCTCCCGCAGGGGAGCACCAGGCTCCCACGGGGGAGCACCAGGCTCCCGCGGGGGAGCACCAGGCTCCCACGGGGGAGCACCAGGCTCCCACGGGGGAGCACCAGGCTCCCACGGGGGAGCACCAGGCTCCCACGGGGGAGCACCAGGCTCCCACGCGGGAGCACCAGGCTCCCACGGGGGAGCACCAGGCTCCCATGGGGGAGCACCAGGCTCCCACGGGGGAGCAACAGGCTCCCGCGGGGGAGCACCAGGCTCCCGCGGGGGAGCACCAGGCTCCCACGGGGGAGCACCAGGCTCCCACGAGGGAGCACCAGGCTCCCACGGGGGAGCAACAGGCTCCCACGGGGGAGCACCAGGCTCCCGCGGAGGAGCACCAGGCTCCCACGGGGGAGCACCAGGCTCCCACGGGGGAGCTCCAGGCTCCCGCAGGGGAGCACCAGGCTCCCGCGGGGGAGCACCAGGCTCCCACGGGGGAGCACCAGGCTCCCACGGGGGAGCATTAGGCTCCGGCGGGGGAGCACCAGGCTCCCGCGGGGGAGCACCAAGCTCCTGCGGGGGAGCACCAGGCTCCCACGGGGGAGCACCAGGCTCCCGCGGGGGAGCACCAGGCTCCCGCGGGGGAGCACCAGGCTCCCATGGGGGAGCACCAGGCTCCTGCGGGGGAGCACCAGGCTCCCACGGGGGAGCACCAGGCTCCCACGGGGTAGCACCAGGCTCCCACGGGGGAGCACCCGGCTCCCACGGGGGAGCACCAGGCCCCCACGGGGGAGCACCAGGCTCCCGCGGGGGAGCACCAGGCCCCCGCGGGGGAGCACCAGGCCCCCGCGGGGGAGCACCAGGCCCCCGCGGGGGAGCACCAGGTCACTGCGGGGGAGCACCATGCCACCACGAGGGAGCACCAGGCCACCACGGGGGAGCACCAGGCCACCACGGGGGAGCACCAGGCCGCCACGGGGGAGCACCAGGCTCCCGCGGGGGAGCACCAGGCTCCCGCGGGGGAGCACCAGGCTCCTGCGGGGGAGCACCAGACTCCCACGGGGGAGCACCAGGCTCCCGCGGGGGAGCACCAGGCTCCCACGGGGGAGCTCCAGGCTCCCGCGGGGGAGCACCAGGCTCCCGCGGGGGAGCACCAGGCTCCCTCGGGGGAGCACCAGGCTCCCTCGGGGGAGCACCAGGCTCCCACGGGGGAGCACCAGGCTCCCACGGGGGAGCACCAGGCTCCCACGGGGGAGCACCAGGCTGCCACGGGGAAGCACCAGGCTCCCACGGGGGAGCAACAGGCTCCCACGGGGGAGCATTAGGCTCCCATGGGGGAGCACCAGGCTCCCGCGGGGGAGCACCAGGCTCCCGCGGGGGAGCACCAGGCTCCCGCGGGGGAGCTCCAGGCTTCCGCGGGGGAGCACCAGGCTCCCGCGGGGGAGCACCAAGCTCCCACGGGGGAGCACCAGGCTCCCGCGGGGGAGCACCAGGCTCCCACGGGGGAGCACCAGGCTCCCACGGGGGAGCATTAGGCTCCCGCGGGGGAGCACCAAGCTCCCGCGGGGGAGCAGTAAGCTCCCGCGGGGGAGCACCAGGCTCCCACAGGGGAGCACCAAGTTCCTGCAGGGGAGCACCAGGCTCCCGCAGGGGAGCACCAGGCTCCCACGGGGGAGCACCAGGCTCCCACGGGGGAGCATTAGGCTCCCACGGGGGAGCACCAGGCTCCCACGGGGGAGCACCAGGCTCCCACGGGGGAGCACCAGGCTCCCACGCGGGAGCACCAGGCTCCCACGGGGGAGCACCAGGCTCCCACGGGGGAGCAACAGGCTCCCGCGGGGGAGCACCAGGCTCCCGCGGGGGAGCACCAGGCTCCCACGGGGGAGCACCAGGCTCCCACGGGGGAGCACCAGGCTCCCGCGGGGGAGCACCAAGCTCCCGCGGGGGAGCAGTAAGCTCCCGCGGGGGAGCACCAGGCTCCCACAGGGGAGCACCAAGTTCCTGCAGGGGAGCACCAGGCTCCCGCAGGGGAGCACCAGGCTCCCACGGGGGAGCACCAGGCTCCCGCGGGGGAGCACCAGGCTCCCACGGGGGAGCACCAGGCTCCCACGGGGGAGCACCAGGCTCCCACGGGGGAGCACCAGGCTCCCACGGGGGAGCACCAGGCTCCCACGCGGGAGCACCAGGCTCCCACGGGGGAGCACCAGGCTCCCACGGGGGAGCAACAGGCTCCCGCGGGGGAGCACCAGGCTCCCGCGGGGGAGCACCAGGCTCCCACGGGGGAGCACCAGGCTCCCACGGGGGAGCACCAGGCTCCCACGGGGGAGCAACAGGCTCCCACGGGGGAGCACCAGGCTCCCGCGGAGGAGCACCAGGCTCCCACGGGGGAGCACCAGGCTCCCACGGGGGAGCTCCAGGCTCCCGCAGGGGAGCACCAGGCTCCCGCGGGGGAGCACCAGGCTCCCACGGGGGAGCACCAGGCTCCCACGGGGGAGCATTAGGCTCCGGCGGGGGAGCACCAGGCTCCCGCGGGGGAGCAACAAGCTCCTGCGGGGGAGCACCAGGCTCCCACGGGGGAGCACCAGGCTCCCGCGGGGGAGCACCAGGCTCCCGCGGGGGAGCACCAGGCTCCCATGGGGGAGCACCAGGCTCCTGCGGGGGAGCACCAGGCTCCCACGGGGGAGCACCAGGCTCCCACGGGGTAGCACCAGGCTCCCACGGGGGAGCACCCGGCTCCCACGGGGGAGCACCAGGCCCCCACGGGGGAGCACCAGGCTCCCGCGGGGGAGCACCAGGCCCCCGCGGGGGAGCACTAGGCCCCCGCGGGGGAGCACCAGGCCCCCGCGGGGGAGCACCAGGTCACCGCGGGGGAGCACCATGCCACCACGAGGGAGCACCAGGCCACCACGGGGGAGCACCAGGCCACCACGGGGGAGCACTAGGCCGCCACGGGGGAGCACCAGGCCCCCGCGTGGGAGCACCAGGCTCCCACAGGGGAGCACCAGGCTCCCACGGGGGAGCACCAGGCTCCCACGGGGGAGCACCAGGCTCCCACGGGGGAGCACCAGGCTCCCACGGGGGAGCACCAGGCTCCCACGGGGGAGCACCAGGCTCCCACGGGGGAGCACCAGGCTCCCGCGGGGGAGCAACAGGCTCCCGCGGGGGAGCACCAGGCTCCCACGGGGGAGCACCAGGCTCCTGCGGGGGAGCACCAGGCTCCCACGGGGGAGCACCAGGCTCCCACGGGGGAGCACCAGGCCCCCACGGGGGAGCACCAGGCCCCCACAGGGGAGCACCCGGCCCTGCGGGGGAACACCAGGCCCCCGCGGGGGAACACCAGGCCACCGCGGGGGAGCACCAGGCCCCCGCGGGGGAGCACCAGGCCCCCGCGGGGAAGCACCAGGCCACCACGGGGGAGCACCAGGCCACCATGGGGGAGCACCAGGCCACCACGGGGGAGCACCAGGACACCACGGGGAAGCACCAGGCCCCCGCGGGGGAGCACCAGGCTCCCACAGGGGAGCACCAGGCTCCCACGGGGGAGCACCAGGCTCCCACGGGGGAGCACCAGGCTCCCACGGGGGAGCACCAAGCTCCCCCGGGGAGCACCAGGCTCCCACGGGGGAGCACCAGGCTCCCACAGGGGAGCATTAGGCTCCTGCTGGGGAGCACCAGGCTCCCGCGGGGAAGCACCAAGCTCCTGCGGGGGAGCACCAGGCTCCCACGGGGGAGCACCAGGCTCCCGCGGGGGAGCACCAGGCTCCACGGGGAGCACCAGGCTCCCACGGGGGAGCACCAGGCTCCCACGGGGAGCACCAGGCTCCCACGGGGGAGCATTAGGCTCCCACGGGGAAGCATAAGCCTCCCACGGGGGAGCACCAGGCTCCCGCGGGGGAGCACCAGGCTCCCGCGGGGGAGCACCAGGCTCCCTCGGGGGAGCACCAGGCTCCTGCGGGGGAGCACCAGACTTCCACGGGGGAGCACCAGGCTCCCGCGGGGGAGCACCAGGCTCCCACGGGGGAGCTCCAGGCTCCCGCGGGGGAGCACCAGGCTCCCGCGGGGGAGCACCAGGCTCCCTCGGGGGAGCACCAGGCTCCCTCGGGGGAGCACCAGGCTCCCACGGGGGAGCACCAGGCTCCCACGGGGGAGCACCAGGCTCCCACGGGGGAGCACCAGGCTGCCACGGGGGAGCACCAGGCTCCCACGGGGGAGCAACAGGCTCCCACGGGGGAGCATTAGGCTCCCATGGGGGAGCACCAGGCTCCCGCGGGGGAGCACCAGGCTCCCACGGGGGAGCACCAGGCTCCCGCGGGGGAGCACCAGGCTCCCACGGGGGAGCACCAGGCTCCCACGGGGGAGCATTAGGCTCCCGCGGGGGAGCACCAAGCTCCCGCGGGGGAGCAGTAAGCTCCCGCGGGGGAGCACCAGGCTCCCACAGGGGAGCACCAAGTTCCTGCAGGGGAGCACCAGGCTCCCGCAGGGGAGCACCAGGCTCCCACGGGGGAGCACCAGGCTCCCACGGGGGAGCATTAGGCTCCCACGGGGGAGCACCAGGCTCCCACGGGGGAGCACCAGGCTCCCACGGGGGAGCACCAGGCTCCCACGCGGGAGCACCAGGCTCCCACGGGGGAGCACCAGGCTCCCACGGGGGAGCAACAGGCTCCCGCGGGGGAGCACCAGGCTCCCGCGGGGGAGCACCAGGCTCCCACGGGGGAGCACCAGGCTCCCACGGGGGAGCACCAGGCTCCCGCGGGGGAGCACCAAGCTCCCGCGGGGGAGCAGTAAGCTCCCGCGGGGGAGCACCAGGCTCCCACAGGGGAGCACCAAGTTCCTGCAGGGGAGCACCAGGCTCCCGCAGGGGAGCACCAGGCTCCCACGGGGGAGCACCAGGCTCCCGCGGGGGAGCACCAGGCTCCCACGGGGGAGCACCAGGCTCCCACGGGGGAGCACCAGGCTCCCACGGGGGAGCACCAGGCTCCCACGGGGGAGCACCAGGCTCCCACGCGGGAGCACCAGGCTCCCACGGGGGAGCACCAGGCTCCCACGGGGGAGCAACAGGCTCCCGCGGGGGAGCACCAGGCTCCCGCGGGGGAGCACCAGGCTCCCACGGGGGAGCACCAGGCTCCCACGGGGGAGCACCAGGCTCCCACGGGGGAGCAACAGGCTCCCACGGGGGAGCACCAGGCTCCCGCGGAGGAGCACCAGGCTCCCACGGGGGAGCACCAGGCTCCCACGGGGGAGCTCCAGGCTCCCGCAGGGGAGCACCAGGCTCCCGCGGGGGAGCACCAGGCTCCCACGGGGGAGCACCAGGCTCCCACGGGGGAGCATTAGGCTCCGGCGGGGGAGCACCAGGCTCCCGCGGGGGAGCAACAAGCTCCTGCGGGGGAGCACCAGGCTCCCACGGGGGAGCACCAGGCTCCCGCGGGGGAGCACCAGGCTCCCGCGGGGGAGCACCAGGCTCCCATGGGGGAGCACCAGGCTCCTGCGGGGGAGCACCAGGCTCCCACGGGGGAGCACCAGGCTCCCACGGGGTAGCACCAGGCTCCCACGGGGGAGCACCCGGCTCCCACGGGGGAGCACCAGGCCCCCACGGGGGAGCACCAGGCTCCCGCGGGGGAGCACCAGGCCCCCGCGGGGGAGCACTAGGCCCCCGCGGGGGAGCACCAGGCCCCCGCGGGGGAGCACCAGGTCACCGCGGGGGAGCACCATGCCACCACGAGGGAGCACCAGGCCACCACGGGGGAGCACCAGGCCACCACGGGGGAGCACTAGGCCGCCACGGGGGAGCACCAGGCCCCCGCGTGGGAGCACCAGGCTCCCACAGGGGAGCACCAGGCTCCCACGGGGGAGCACCAGGCTCCCACGGGGGAGCACCAGGCTCCCACGGGGGAGCACCAGGCTCCCACGGGGGAGCACCAGGCTCCCACGGGGGAGCACCAGGCTCCCACGGGGGAGCACCAGGCTCCCGCGGGGGAGCAACAGGCTCCCGCGGGGGAGCACCAGGCTCCCACGGGGGAGCACCAGGCTCCTGCGGGGGAGCACCAGGCTCCCACGGGGGAGCACCAGGCTCCCACGGGGGAGCACCAGGCCCCCACGGGGGAGCACCAGGCCCCCACAGGGGAGCACCCGGCCCTGCGGGGGAACACCAGGCCCCCGCGGGGGAACACCAGGCCACCGCGGGGGAGCACCAGGCCCCCGCGGGGGAGCACCAGGCCCCCGCGGGGAAGCACCAGGCCACCACGGGGGAGCACCAGGCCACCATGGGGGAGCACCAGGCCACCACGGGGGAGCACCAGGACACCACGGGGAAGCACCAGGCCCCCGCGGGGGAGCACCAGGCTCCCACAGGGGAGCACCAGGCTCCCACGGGGGAGCACCAGGCTCCCACGGGGGAGCACCAGGCTCCCACGGGGGAGCACCAAGCTCCCCCGGGGAGCACCAGGCTCCCACGGGGGAGCACCAGGCTCCCACAGGGGAGCATTAGGCTCCTGCTGGGGAGCACCAGGCTCCCGCGGGGAAGCACCAAGCTCCTGCGGGGGAGCACCAGGCTCCCACGGGGGAGCACCAGGCTCCCGCGGGGGAGCACCAGGCTCCACGGGGAGCACCAGGCTCCCACGGGGGAGCACCAGGCTCCCACGGGGAGCACCAGGCTCCCACGGGGGAGCATTAGGCTCCCACGGGGAAGCATAAGCCTCCCACGGGGGAGCACCAGGCTCCCGCGGGGGAGCACCAGGCTCCCGCGGGGGAGCACCAGGCTCCCTCGGGGGAGCACCAGGCTCCTGCGGGGGAGCACCAGACTTCCACGGGGGAGCACCAGGCTCCCGCGGGGGAGCACCAGGCTCCCACGGGGGAGCTCCAGGCTCCCGCGGGGGAGCACCAGGCTCCCGCGGGGGAGCACCAGGCTCCCTCGGGGGAGCACCAGGCTCCCTCGGGGGAGCACCAGGCTCCCACGGGGGAGCACCAGGCTCCCACGGGGGAGCACCAGGCTCCCACGGGGGAGCACCAGGCTGCCACGGGGGAGCACCAGGCTCCCACGGGGGAGCAACAGGCTCCCACGGGGGAGCATTAGGCTCCCATGGGGGAGCACCAGGCTCCCGCGGGGGAGCACCAGGCTCCCGCGGGGGAGCACCAGGCTCCCGCGGGGGAGCTCCAGGCTTCCGCGGGGGAGCACCAGGCTCCCGCGGGGGAGCACCAAGCTCCCACGGAGGAGCACCAGGCTCCCGCGGGGGAGCACCAGGCTCCCACGGGGGAGCTCCAGGCTCCCGCGGGGGAGCACCAGGCTCCCGCGGGGGAGCACCAGGCTCCCACGGGGGAGCACCAGGCTCCCACGGGGGAGCACCAGGCCACCGCGGGGGAGCACCAAGCTCCCGCGGGGGAGCACCAAGCTCCCGCGGGGGAGCACCAGGCTCCCACAGGGGAGCACCAAGTTCCTGCAGGGGAGCACCAGGCTCCCGCAGGGGAGCACCAGGCTCCCACGGGGGAGCACCAGGCTCCCGCGGGGGAGCACCAGGCTCCCACGGGGGAGCACCAGGCTCCCACGGGGGAGCACCAGGCTCCCACGGGGGAGCACCAGGCTCCCACGGGGGAGCACCAGGCTCCCACGCGGGAGCACCAGGCTCCCACGGGGGAGCACCAGGCTCCCATGGGGGAGCACCAGGCTCCCACGGGGGAGCAACAGGCTCCCGCGGGGGAGCACCAGGCTCCCGCGGGGGAGCACCAGGCTCCCACGGGGGAGCACCAGGCTCCCACGGGGGAGCACCAGGCTCCCACGGGGGAGCAACAGGCTCCCACGGGGGAGCACCAGGCTCCCGCGGAGGAGCACCAGGTTCCCACGGGGGAGCACCAGGCTCCCACGGGGGAGCTCCAGGCTCCCGCAGGGGAGCACCAGGCTCCCGCGGGGGAGCACCAGGCTCCCACGGGGGAGCACCAGGCTCCCACGGGGGAGCATTAGGCTCCGGCGGGGGAGCACCAGGCTCCCGCGGGGGAGCACCAAGCTCCTGCGGGGGAGCACCAGGCTCCCACGGGGGAGCACCAGGCTCCCGCGGGGGAGCACCAGGCTCCCGCGGGGGAGCACCAGGCTCCCATGGGGGAGCACCAGGCTCCTGCGGGGGAGCACCAGGCTCCCACGGGGGAGCACCAGGCTCCCACGGGGTAGCACCAGGCTCCCACGGGGGAGCACCCGGCTCCCACGGGGGAGCACCAGGCCCCCACGGGGGAGCACCAGGCTCCCGCGGGGGAGCACCAGGCCCCCGCGGGGGAGCACCAGGCCCCCGCGGGGGAGCACCAGGCCCCCGCGGGGGAGCACCAGGTCACTGCGGGGGAGCACCATGCCACCACGAGGGAGCACCAGGCCACCACGGGGGAGCACCAGGCCACCACGGGGGAGCACCAGGCCGCCACGGGGGAGCACCAGGCTCCCGCGGGGGAGCACCAGGCTCCCGCGGGGGAGCACCAGGCTCCTGCGGGGGAGCACCAGACTCCCACGGGGGAGCACCAGGCTCCCGCGGGGGAGCACCAGGCTCCCACGGGGGAGCTCCAGGCTCCCGCGGGGGAGCACCAGGCTCCCGCGGGGGAGCACCAGGCTCCCTCGGGGGAGCACCAGGCTCCCTCGGGGGAGCACCAGGCTCCCACGGGGGAGCACCAGGCTCCCACGGGGGAGCACCAGGCTCCCACGGGGGAGCACCAGGCTGCCACGGGGAAGCACCAGGCTCCCACGGGGGAGCAACAGGCTCCCACGGGGGAGCATTAGGCTCCCATGGGGGAGCACCAGGCTCCCGCGGGGGAGCACCAGGCTCCCGCGGGGGAGCACCAGGCTCCCGCGGGGGAGCTCCAGGCTTCCGCGGGGGAGCACCAGGCTCCCGCGGGGGAGCACCAAGCTCCCACGGGGGAGCACCAGGCTCCCGCGGGGGAGCACCAGGCTCCCACGGGGGAGCTCCAGGCTCCCGCGGGGGAGCACCAGGCTCCCGCGGGGGAGCACCAGGCTCCCACGGGGGAGCACCAGGCTCCCACGGGGGAGCATTAGGCTCCCGCGGGGGAGCACCAAGCTCCCGCGGGGGAGCAGTAAGCTCCCGCGGGGGAGCACCAGGCTCCCACAGGGGAGCACCAAGTTCCTGCAGGGGAGCACCAGGCTCCCGCAGGGGAGCACCAGGCTCCCACGGGGGAGCACCAGGCTCCCGCGGGGGAGCACCAGGCTCCCACGGGGGAGCACCAGGCTCCCACGGGGGAGCACCAGGCTCCCACGGGGGAGCACCAGGCTCCCACGGGGGAGCACCAGGCTCCCACGCGGGAGCACCAGGCTCCCACGGGGGAGCACCAGGCTCCCACGGGGGAGCAACAGGCTCCCGCGGGGGAGCACCAGGCTCCCGCGGGGGAGCACCAGGCTCCCACGGGGGAGCACCAGGCTCCCACGGGGGAGCACCAGGCTCCCACGGGGGAGCAACAGGCTCCCACGGGGGAGCACCAGGCTCCCGCGGAGGAGCACCAGGCTCCCACGGGGGAGCACCAGGCTCCCACGGGGGAGCTCCAGGCTCCCGCAGGGGAGCACCAGGCTCCCGCGGGGGAGCACCAGGCTCCCACGGGGGAGCACCAGGCTCCCACGGGGGAGCATTAGGCTCCGGCGGGGGAGCACCAGGCTCCCGCGGGGGAGCACCAAGCTCCTGCGGGGGAGCACCAGGCTCCCACGGGGGAGCACCAGGCTCCCGCGGGGGAGCACCAGGCTCCCGCGGGGGAGCACCAGGCTCCCATGGGGGAGCACCAGGCTCCTGCGGGGGAGCACCAGGCTCCCACGGGGGAGCACCAGGCTCCCACGGGGTAGCACCAGGCTCCCACGGGGGAGCACCCGGCTCCCACGGGGGAGCACCAGGCCCCCACGGGGGAGCACCAGGCTCCCGCGGGGGAGCACCAGGCCCCCGCGGGGGAGCACTAGGCCCCCGCGGGGGAGCACCAGGCCCCCGCGGGGGAGCACCAGGTCACCGCGGGGGAGCACCATGCCACCACGAGGGAGCACCAGGCCACCACGGGGGAGCACCAGGCCACCACGGGGGAGCACTAGGCCGCCACGGGGGAGCACCAGGCCCCCGCGTGGGAGCACCAGGCTCCCACAGGGGAGCACCAGGCTCCCACGGGGGAGCACCAGGCTCCCACGGGGGAGCACCAGGCTCCCACGGGGGAGCACCAGGCTCCCACGGGGGAGCACCAGGCTCCCACGGGGGAGCACCAGGCTCCCACGGGGGAGCACCAGGCTCCCGCGGGGGAGCAACAGGCTCCCGCGGGGGAGCACCAGGCTCCCACGGGGGAGCACCAGGCTCCTGCGGGGGAGCACCAGGCTCCCACGGGGGAGCACCAGGCTCCCACGGGGGAGCACTAGGCCCCCACGGGGGAGCACCAGGCCCCCACAGGGGAGCACCCGGCCCTGCGGGGGAACACCAGGCCCCCGCGGGGGAACACCAGGCCACCGCGGGGGAGCACCAGGCCCCCGCGGGGGAGCACCAGGCCCCCGCGGGGAAGCACCAGGCCACCACGGGGGAGCACCAGGCCACCACGGGGGAGAACCTGGCCACCATGGGGGAGCACCAGGCCACCACGGGGAAGCACCAGGCCCCCGCGGGGGAGCACCAGGCTCCCACGTGGGAGCACCAGGCTCCCACGGGGGAGCACCAGGCTCCCACGGGGGAGCACCAGGCTCCCACGGGGGAGCACCAGGCTCCCACGGGGGAGCACCAGGCTCCCGCGGGGGAGCACCAGGCTCCTGCGGGGGAGCACCAGGCTCCCACGGGGGAGCACCAGGCTCCTGTGGGGGAGCACCAGGCTCCCACGGGGGAGCACCAGGCTCCCGCGGGGGAGCACCAGGCTCCCACGGGGGAGGACCAGGCTCCGACAGGGGAGGACCAGGCTCCTGCGTGGGAGCACCAGGCTCCCGCGGAGGAGCACCAGGCTTCCGCGGGGGAGCACCAGGCTCCCAAGGGGGAGCACCAGGCCCCCGCGGGGGAACACCAGGCCACCGCGGGGGAGCACCAGGCCACCACGGGGGAACACCAGGCCACCGCGGGGGAGCACCAGGCCCCTGCGGGGGAGCACCAGGCCACCACGGGGGAGCACCAGGCCACCGCGGGGGAGCACCAGGCCACCACGGGGGAGCACCAGGCCGCCACGGGGGAGCACCAGGCCCCTGCGGGGGAGCACCAGGCTCCCACGGGGGAGCACCAGGCTCCCACGGGGGAGCACCAGGCTCCCACGGGGGAGCATTAGGCTCCCACGGGGGAGCACCAGGCTCCCACGGGGGAGCACCAGGCTCCCACGGGGGAGCACCAGGCTCCCGCGGGGGAGCAACAGGCTCCCGCGGGGGAGCACCAGGCTCCCACGGGGGAGCACCAGGCTCCTGCGGGGGAGCACCAGGCTCCCACGGGGGAGCACCAGGCTCCCACGGGGGAGCACCAGGCCCCCACGGGGGAGCACCAGGCCCCCACGGGGGAGCACCCGGCCCCCGCGGGGGAACACCAGGCCCCCGCGGGGGAACACCAGGCCACCGCGGGGGAGCACCAGGCCCCCGCGGGGGAGCACCAGGCCCCCGCGGGGGAGCACCAGGCCACCACGGGGGAGCACCAGGCCACCACGGGTGATAACCTGGCCACCATGGGGGAGCACCAGGCCACCACGGGGAAGCACCAGGCCCCCGCGGGGGAGCACCAGGCTCCCACGTGGGAGCACCAGGCTCCCACGGGGGAGCACCAGGCTCCCACGGGGGAGCACCAGGCTCCCACGGGGGAGCACCAGGCTCCCACGGGGGAGCACCAGGCTCCCGCGGGGGAGCACCAGGCTCCCGCGGGGGAGCACCAGGCTCCCACGGGGGAGCACCAGGCTCCTGTGGGGGAGCACCAGGCTCCCACGGGGGAGCACCAGGCTCCCGCGGGGGAGCACCAGGCTCCCACGGGGGAGCACCAGGCTCCGACAGGGGAGGACCAGGCTCCTGCGGGGGAGCACCAAGCTCCCGCGGAGGAGCACCAGGCTTCCGCGGGGGAGCACCAGGCTCCCACGGGGGAGCACCAGGCTCCCACGGGGGAGCACCAGGCTCCCGCGGGGGAGCACCAGGCTCCCACGGGGGAGCACCAGGCTCCTGCGGTGGAGCACCAGGCTCCCGCGGGGGAGCACCAGGCTCCCACGGGGGAGCACCAGGCTCCCACGGGGGAGCATTAGGCTCCCACGGGGGAGCACCAGGCTCCCGCGGGGGAGCACCAGGCTCCCACGGGGGAGCATTAGGCTCCCACGGGGGAGCACCAGGCTCCCGCAGGGGAGCACCAGGCTCCCGCGGGGGAGCACCAGGCTCCCACGGGGGAGCAACAGGCTCCCGCGGGGGAGCACCAGGCTCCCGCGGGGGAGCACCAGGCTCCCACGGGGGAGCACCAGGCTCCCGCGGAGGAGCACCAGGCTCCCGCGGGGGAGCACCAGGCTCCCACGGGGGAGCACCAGGCTCCCGCGGGGGAGCACCAGGCTCCTGCGGGGGAGCACCAGGCTCCCACAGTGGAGCACCAGGCTCCCGCGGTGGAGCACCAGGCTCCCGCGGTGGAGCACCAGGCTCCCGCGGGGGAGCACCAGGCTCCCACGGGGGAGCACCAGGCTCCCACGGTGGAGCACCAGGCTCCCGCGGGGGAGCACCAGGCTCCCGCGGGGGAGCACCAGGCTCCCGCGGGGGAGCACCAGGCTCCCACGGGGGAGCACCAGGCTCCCGCGGGGGAGCACCAGGCTCCCACGGGGGAGCACCAGGCTCCCGCGGGGGAGCACCAGGCTCCCACGGGGGAGCACCAGGCTCCCACGGGGGAGCACCAGGCTCCCACGGGGGAGCACCAGGCTCCCACGGGGAGCACCAGGCTCCCACGGGGTAGCACCAGGCTCCCACGGGGGAGCATTAGGCTCCCACGGGGGAGTACCAGGCTCCCACGGGGGAGCACCAGGCTCCCGCGGGGAGCACCAGGCTCCCGCGAGGAACACCAGGCTCCCACGGGGGAGCACCAGGCTCCCACGGGGGAGCACCAGGCTCCCGCGGGGGAGCACCAGGCTCCCGCGGGGGAGCACCAGGCTCCCACGGGGGAGCACCAGGCTACCGCGGGGGAGCACCAGGCCCCCGCGGGGGAGCACCAGGCCCCTACGGTTGTATGCTCTCAGAGACTGGTCCGTCAACGTAAGAAATACACCCGCAAATCACCATCAAACATGCCGAACAGGGCGAAACCACGCGCAACATAAGCGTCGTGTTGATGGAAAAAATCCCGCCCCCGCCCATACCATTCCTTGCGCCCAGACAAACGTGCCATAAAGGCCAGCTTCTCTTCAGCCACTCACTGGCAATCGACTAGCTTCCACCCTCCCCACACCCACACACCAGTGAACGTCTCCTGTGCCAAAATGATGCGCGACAAGATACCATATTCTCAGTAAATACCCATCAGGTACCCACTAGCTTCCACCCTTCCCACAACCACATACCGGTGACCATCAGCTGAATCATCGAGCTACCCCCACCAGTCCACAATGGCCAGCTTCTCGACGGCTTCTGTTCAGCTACATACACGCTTCTACAACACCCACTCGTCCATGTGTGACCATCAGCCGCGCCATTGCCCTACCAAAGTTAACCTCCAGCTGCCCTAAAAAGTCCAACTTCTACTCAGCTACCCACCAGCTACCTGCCAGCTCCCACCACCACTCACATGTGAACATCTGCTTGGCCACTGATCTACCGGTGGCCATCTCAGGGAGTGCCATAAAGGCCAGCTTCCCCTCAGCTACCCCTCAGCTACCCGTCAGCTCCCACCACCGCTCACCTGAGACCATATGCTGCACCATCGCGCTCCCGTTGACGCCCGCTGGCTGCGCCACAAATGCCATGCCGACGGTCTTGCTCTTGTTGGCCTTGGCCATCACAGCAGCAGAGCTGCCTAGGGCCTGCCCACAAGTGAGGGCAGGGACAGCAGGGACAAGGGGCTTTCACACAAGTTGCGTCAGCTACAATTCTGCTACATCACTGTGGCAGAAGTGCCCAGAGCCTGCCAGAAGAGAGTGGGCAGGGACAGGAGGGACAAGGGGCGTTTGTGCATGTTGCTTCAGCTACAACTCAGCTACATCACTGTGGCAGAAGTGCCCAGAGTCTGCCAGACGAAGGGGTTCATGGACATGAGGTTGTTCATGCATGTTGCTTCAGGGACAATTCAGCTACATCACAGACTGCAAGTGTGGGAGGGGGGGCAGAGACAGGAGGGACAGGGAGAGTAGGGGGGGGGGGGGCATAATTACTTACAGAGCGTCAGCTACAATTCAGCTACAACAAAGCTTGAAATAGGGGGCTGATGCAGATAATAGTACTGTTTGGACCACCGGCCCTTGGTCAAGATTTTGGACTCATTGGATCCGTGTTGACCCGGGCCTGCCTGATGGGATGGCTGAGGCAGGAGGAGCAGGGGGAGGGGGGGGGGGCAGATGGGCAGACACGACTTGCTCAATAATTTGTTTTCAGTACCCCAATTCTGATACCCCTGTTGATTTGTTTCTCTGCATCCTCATTAGACACCTCTCAACCTGACCTACTAAACCCTAAACCGTAGACACCTCTCAACCTGACCTACTAAACCCTAAACCCTAAACCGTAGACACCTCTCAACCAAGGTAGCACGATATAGTCTATTGGGCCATCATATCATATCATATCATATCGTCCAATATAGTATTTTTGACAAACCATATCAAGGGTTTAACATGGGAGATTTGGCTTTGGAGCTGGCTATTCCCTCATATCAGTCTCTGGACTTTCCAGATACTGAGTCAACAAGCGAGAATGCCACAACACAAGCAAAGTCAACGCTCCATCGATATGAATATGATATGATGACTTACCATATCGTGCTACCTTGCTCTCAGCCAGACCCCATTAAGGGTCCACCCTGCCGGCAAAAAGCCAGACAGGCCAACCATACCAGTATTCCTAGTTTAGGGTAAATGGTATAACCCTTAGCTAGACAGGCAGCTGTGTTCCACACACATGTCAGCATTCCCATCCTCCCTCTCACCTGAAATGCGCTGGTTCCCCACTCGGCCGGCGGCTAAAGAGACCACAGCACTTCTCTTTCATGCAGGGTTTAGGGTTAAGGGTTAAGTAGTACGGAATACACATAATAGGGGTCCCATCCGCCCTCTCACCTGAAATGCGCTGGGACCCCACTCTGCCGGCGAGGCCAGCTTGGCCGTCTTGCCCAGCCCCACGAGGCCGACGTATTGCGCCTTGGCTCCAGGGGCAGACCCCACACGCACGACCTTGGACTGAGAGGCCTAGGGGAGGATACAAAGGGGGGGGATATCATATATGGGAAGGAGGGAGGAGAGAGGGGACGGGGGGGGAGGGGTATGAGGGAAGGGGCCATGAGGTACAAGGGGGCACACACACCACCTTGGACTGAGAGGCCTAGGGGGGAAAACATGGGTGGGGTAAATGGGGATGAGGGAGGAGAGAGGGGGCGGGGAGGGGTAAGAGGGGAGGGGCCAAGAGGGACAAGGGGGCACACGCACCACGCACCACCTCGCATTGAGAGCCCTGTGGGGGGGATACTGGGAGCAGGCAGGGAGGAGGAGAGGGGAGAGACGGGTGGAGGAGCGGAGTGGGCTGGCAGGTGAAAGGGGGCAGATCCCATGCGGAAAATCTTTGACTGGGAGCCCTGGGAAAGGATGAAGGGGCCGTGGGGGAATATTTCGGGGGAGGGGGGAGGGAGGAGGGGCGGGTGGAGGAGGGGAAGGGGCAGAGTGGCAGACCCCCCCTCACACACGCATCACCTTGGACTGGGAGACCTGGGGCTGAGGATGCAGGCAGCAGGGGCCGTGGGAGAGAATGTGGGGGAAGGAGGGGGAGAGAGGAGGGGCAGGAGGGGGGGGGGGGGGGGGGGTGAGGGGGGCAGTGTGGTACCCTTACACACACACGCATCACCTTGGATTGGGAGACCTGGGGGGAGGGTGCAGGCAGCAGGGGCCGTGGGGGAGGATGCAGGGGGAGGAGGGAGGAGAGAGGGGGCGGGGAGGGGGGGGAGGGGAGGGGCCAAGAGGTGAGAGGGCACACCCTATGCGCACCACCATGGACTGGGAGTCCTGGGGGGGGGGGGGGGGGGGGCAGGATACTAGGGGCAGGCAGGAGGAGGATGAATGGAAAAGGAGGGGGAGATGTGGAGGGGTCAGAGTGGTACCCCCCCCACACACGCGCATGACCTTCCACTGGGAGCCCTGCGGGAGGATACGTGAGGCAGGCAGGGAAGGGGGTAGAAGGTATTGAAAGGGAGAGACAGGTGGAAAAAAATAATGCGGGAGGGAGGACGAAAGGGTTGATGGTGATGGACATGGGCAAACCCAGAACCTGAATATGTAAGCCTGATTTCCCTAGTGTGAACCCACCCCGGCTGTTTGGCCCCCCCCCGACACACACACAGAGACACCTGAACCTTAAACCCATACACCTTATCCAAACCCGCCTGCCCTCATGCCCCCCTCCTCCTCTCCCCACCTACTCCCTCCCCCCACCTGCTTGCCCTCAAAGCCTCCCTCAGAGATGATGGCAGAGACCGCGGCTCCAAAGTCAGCGTCCAGCTTCTTCAGGGCTTCCGACTTGATGCTGACCACACCCTCTGCCACGGACAACCAGGCAGTTGGAAGGTTAAGGGTTTAGGGTTTTGGGGGGTACGGGTTATAAGGGTTGACGGCTTAGGGGGTAAGGGTTGAGGGGTTGAGGCTTGACAGATGGAGAGTTGAGGGTAATGGATTGATAAGGCAGGGTTTGGTGAAGGTGGTGAGGAAGGTGGGGCAAAGACTGACGCCTTGAGGGCGTCCCTACCCCTTCCCTACCCCTTCTCACCCTTCGTGAAATGTCCTCCTCTGTATCAGCCAGCATCATGAGGTTGTCACTCCGTGCTTGAGGGGCCTGTCTGACTCTTTGAGGCCTCAAGGCCATCTTTGTCCCATATTCCATACCTTTGTAACCTTTGCTTCCATCCCCCATTCCCCATCTCAGCCTCGATGGCCCCTCCCACCCCCCTGATCACCCTCGGTGGCCTCCAGGTCCACTTCAGTATCAGCCAGCATCATGAGGTTGCCACTCCATGCCTGGGGGGTCCATCCGGCCCCTGGTGGCCTATAGATACTCCGCAGCAACCCATTCCCTGCCTTAACTCCTCCCCCTCAGACACACCTGCTTTCCCTTGGTGGCCTCAAGGTCCTCTTCGGTAACAGCCAGCACCATCAGGTCGCCACACCAGGCTTGAGGGGCCTTTCTGACTCTTTTAAGCATCAAGGTCATCCTCGTCTCGTATTCCTTACCTTCCTTATGTTTGTTCCCATTCCCCCACCCCCCTGCTCACCCTTTGTGGCCTCGAAGTCCTCCTCCGTGACAGCCAGCACCATCAGGTCGCCACTCCATGTCTGAGGGGTCTGGCTGGACAGCTCCGCAGTGGGGAGGGAGGCCGGCTCAAACAGGACCTGGATGTACGTAGGAGGGTTATCAGGATGGTTATCCAGAACCCGTACACAGGGTCAAGAGTGTCAAAGGGGCCCTAAACCCTTAACCTAACCCGTACACTGGGTCAAGGGTATGAAAGAGGCCCTAAACCCTTAACCCTGACCCATACACAGGGTCAAATGTATCAAAGGGTCCCTAAACCCTAACCCATACACAGGGTCAAGGGCATCAAAGAGGCCCTAAGCCCTAAACCCTGACCCATTCACTGGGCCAAGGGTCTCAAAGAGGCAGTGTGAGGGGGGGGCCCTTTAAGCCCTCGAGAATCAGACGGGTAGCTAGGACCCTCGCGATACTGGCGGGTGGGAAGAAAGGGAAAGGCAGGCAGGCGACATGGAAACGGTGCATAGAGTGCAGGGCATCGAAGAAGCAATTGGAGGGGGGCTTTGGACCCACGCGACGCAGGCGGGTAGGAAGCAAGACAGGCAGGCAATCTGGGACCCATATACAGGGTCATGGGCATCGATGTCACATCGACGATAGGGTTGGCATATACCCATCGATGATGTGGCGGTGCTAGGGGTTGGGGCTTTGAACCCTTGCTCACAGGAACGTGGGAATCTAGTCAGGCTGCTAATCTGGAACACATACACGGGGTCAAGAGCAACGAAGAAGCAATTAGAGGGGGAGGCTTTGGACCCTCAAGATGCAGACGGGGGGCTAGACCCTCGCGTTACAGGCGGGTGGGAAGCAAGGCAGGCAGGAGATCTATAAACGGTAGACAGGTTCAAGAGCACCGAAGAAGCAATTAGAGGGGGAGGCTTTGGACCCTCAAGATGCAGACGGGGGGCTAGACCCTCACGTTACAGGCGGGTGGGAGGCAAGGCAGGCAGGAGATCTATAAACGGTAGACAGGTTCAAGAGCACCGAAGAAGCGATTAGAGGGGGAGGCTTTGGACCCTCAAGATGCAGACGGGGGGCTAGACCCTCACGTTACAGGCGGGTGGGAAGCAAGGAGGCAGGAAATCTGTAAACGGTAGACAGGTTCAAGAGCACCGAAGAAGCAATTAGAGGGGGAGGCTTTGGACCCTCAAGATGCAGACGGGGGGCTAGACCCTCGCGTTACAGGCGGGTGGGAAGCAAGGCAGGCAGGAAATCTGTAAACGGTAGACAGGTTCAAGAGCACCGAAGAAGCGATTAGAGGGGGTCTTTGGACCCTCAAGATGCAGGCAGGGGGCTCGACCCTCGCGTTACAGGCAGGTGGGAAGCAAGGAGGCAGGAGATCTGTTAACGGTAAACAGGGTCAAGAGCACCGAAGAAGCGATTAGAGGGGGTCTTTGGACCCTCAACATGCAGGTGGGTAGGAAGCCAGGCAGGCCGGCAATATGGAAACGGTTGACTGGTCAAGGGCATGGACAAGCATTGCGGCCAGAGGGGGGGACTCGGGCAATCACGATGCAGGTGAGTGGGAAGCATGGCAGGATGGCAACCTGGGTCTGTGCATCAGGGCATGGTAGCACAATCCGGCTGAACTTGTACCCTATCCAGCTGTATCGTGCCGTATCGTGGCATTTTGGTAGTACAATCCGGCTGAACCTGTGCCATATCGAGCCATATCATGCCGTATCATGCTACCATGCATCAGGGTGGCTCCGAAGGGGGGAGTGGTAAGAAGGGGGGTGTTTGGACCTGACAGTGCCACACTGGTGAGCGAACAGGTGGTGATCAATCAATCAATGACAATGGGCTTGACAGCATTGTAAATACGAGTTTCCGGAACGACCATAACTCATGGAAGTACCATCACTTCCGGAACGACCATAACTCATGGAAGTACCATCACTTCCAGTACTGGAGCTACCGGAATTCAAGGAAATACGATCAGTACATTATGGACCCCTGGACCAGGGGATGGCGCGGCTTTCTTTTTCTTTTTTTGCGCACCAGGCCACCTTTGGAGGGCCGCTGGGCGGCCACCAATTGGACGATGGTCACCAATCCAGCAACATCGATCTACGGCCGGTTTCCTGAGCAGCAAGGCTTGCTGCAACTAAGCCCTGTGGCCATAGGCCGTGATGGAGCTGTTTTGTAGCAGAAGCGTTCAAAAATGGCACGGCATCAGATCTCTCTGGATTAGGGTATATTGGATAGCACCCTCGTTGTCGGCAGCAGGGTTTGAAATGAAATGTGGCAACCTATGAGCCGGAGACTCTTCTCCGCTACAAACAGTGTGTTGGTGCCAGCAGTAGCAGCAGCAGCAGCAGCAGCAGCAGCAGCAGCAGCAGCAGCAGCGCAAATAGGTATCATGAGTAATTCAGTACCGTCAGGTTTTCAGTTTGATTACAGGGACATCTGCAGTATGAGCAGCATCAGCACACGTTTTACCGCATGCCCATGCGGCATTTTGCATGACTTGTTCTGCAGCAGACATGCATGCAGCCATGCATGCGAGACAGACAACGCCAGATCTTTCTGGACTCCTGGACAAATTTGGGATGGATAGCATTGTTGAATGCATGATTGCCCTGCCGAAATTGTTTTAAAAAGGCCCTGCTGCGTAGCCTGTACCTGGGCTGCGCTGCTGCTGGATGCCATGCTGGTCAGAGAGCTGGCGAGGCGATGTGTCGAGGTCGCGAGCTGTCCTGAGAAGGGCGTCCTGTAGGGGCGCTGCAGCCTGCTGCGGGGTGTGGAATAGAATTCAAACTGCGCTTGAGGGTGTAAGTAAAAATATCGACTACCGGTATTGGTGTGGAGGGCGGACTGTGGACTGGCCGAAAAAGTTGCCTACCTCATCGAGACCTCACCCAACGGTGACTCTGAGGCGACCCCTAACCCGCCCACTGCACAATCCGCGTACCTTGCCGCTTTTAGGTTTGGAGAGGCTGATGATGCGGATACGATGGACGAGCACCTGTGGGCATGGCAACGCAGCAGTTTGGTCAAGGACCGATGTATGAGATTTGTGTGGCCGATGCTGATCAGCCTTTGCTACACTCACCTCCTAGTCAGCTTGGCGGACAGAATGTTTGCAGAGCGATGGATCAATCGGTGGGCCATTTCTCTTGTGTCAGCGAGAGTAATGCTGTGTCGCAAATTTGCATCATGGAAAATCGACTCCGAAACCCAAAAAACCCTGAGATCACTGTCTGGGATAAACCTGCATAACCCTTGACGACCCTCCTTAACCACCAGGTTTTTTGTCTCACGGTGTACGGCATTTAAAATCCCGTATTCTTCAAGCCACGCTCATGCATTTTCTTTCTTTCTTTAACCAGCTCCGTCATTAAGCGCTGAAGTCCGCTTTTCCATTGTACCGTTTCCGGTCTAACTCATAGCGTACACGAATCGCCACGATGATGATCAGCGCAAGTACAGCATCAGCTCCCCGCTGCTTCCGGCCGTCCGTCGTGCAAGCTGCGCGACCACACCTGCAGCGCATTATAAAATGTCACAGGAGAAACATAATTCAACAAACGGTGCAAGCCTCCAGCCCCGGCAGCACCGGGGGCGGCCCTCAGCCTGAGGACGAGGCGCCCTCCACCTCGGGCTCGCCCGCCCAACCCGACCTTGTGAAAGAGGCGCTCGACCTGCTCAACAGCGACAGCATGAGCCTCGAGACAGTTATGGGAAAGGATAATTATGGGAGGTTGGAGGGCCTGCTGGGGGTGGAGAAGGTACAGCAGATAGCAGGTGCGTGCATGGGACCGTGGGCATGGGTAATGGACAACTGCATAGGCTGGAGGGCCTACAGGGGGTTTGCGTCGGATAGTAGGGGCTTGCATGTGATAGGGGTTATGGATGTTACAGAAGGCATGGGTAAAGATAAACTTGCAGGCCCTCATTGCATCTTATAGTGAGCAGGAAGTTCCTTGGAGGACTCGATTAGAACTAAAGAAGGAACATAGCAGGTCTATAGGAATTGGTTGATGGAACGCGGAAGCAAGGCATGGCTCGGGAAGACCAAGGAGTGTATAATGAGATAACATCATCTCATTATACACAAAAAGGGAAGACAGAGAAGAAAGGGAGTAGGCAGAAATTTGGAAAAAGTGAGAAGACAGGAAACAAGGGTGGAAATATGCATCACGGGCACGCCAGGGTTTGCGCGATATACATTGTCATACCAACAAAGACTACATGCGCATGAGGGCTTAGCAAGGATAAATCTCTTTGTGCAGTACTGCGGAGGCGGATGCCAGCGAGTAGATGCCGTCTGGGCATGCATGGGCATGGGTACGAGCATGGGCATGGGCACGAGCATGAGTATGGGCATGAGTATGGGTGTGGGCATGGGTGTGGGCATGGGTGTGGGCATGAGTATGGGCATGAGCATGGGTGTGGGCATGGGCATGGGTGCGGGCATGAGCAGGAGCATTGACATGTGCATGAGTATTGACGTTTGCATGAGCATAGACATGGGTATGAGCACTGGAGGGTGGGCATGGGATGAGTGCACGAGCTAGGATATGGGCATGGGCATAGGCACGACTCACAAGCATGGACAAGTAAGCATAGGCATGGTTCTGATTACACAAGCATGGACCTGAGCATCTGCGCAGAGGCATGGGTATGTAAAAGAGCATGGGGTCATGAGCATCCCAAACCCATGCTCACTCACCTCACCCCCTCGTGGTCCGAATAGCATGCGTGACGTGGGTTGGATATATCATGCTTGGCATTTCACATCGCAAATCGGCATCTTCACGACTGAAGCATTGCAAGTCACCCATCTATATGGAAAAATTGCAGCTGTTTGCCTTTCATGAAGTGTCCGCCAGGGCTTCTGGGCTTGTCATTCCGAAACTGGCGCTGCATGAATGATGCTGAGTTTGAATTCTGCTTGTGCTTAAAAGCACACACCCACAACTCCACAAGTAGCAGCTGTGTGCCTGTGATGAAGTGTCTGCCAGGGTTTCTGAACTCTCGTTCTTGACTTGATGGTGCTGGCAGACACTTCATCACAAGCACATTACCGGTATTTGGGAACTGGCGCCTCCTGAATTATGGCGAATTTGATTATGCTTGCAAAATTGTGCGGACCCGTTATTAAGCCTATGACAACGTGTGTTCATTGGCATGTGTTTGAAGCCACATATACAAGCAAACACACAAGTTTATTCTCGCGGAGCTACGTATCTGATGCCTCTGACAACGTGTGCATGCATGCTTTCATAAACGCTGAACCCGAACCTGTAGGTTTTATGAGCCATTTATTCCATCACGGACGCCTTGAATGACCTCTGCACTTGCTTACATATCAAAAATATAGTCCCCTTAACCTTAGACCCTATACCCCACCAGGTTTTCTGGACCCAGTGCTCCGTAACCGGCGGGCGCTCACCCTGGCCTCGGCCCTGTTGGACGTCGCAGTCATCCTGTTTGGAATCAAGCTCTTCCAGGGCTACACTTCTGGAGAACAGTGAACGTCATGCTTGGGGCTTGGGTTAAACCAGCTTTCAAGCCAGTGAACGTCGTGCTCGGGGTGAAGCAGCTTTCAGGCCACACTTCTGGGGAGCAGTGAACGCCATGCTAGGGGTGAAGCAGCGTTCAAGCCACACTTCTGGGGAGCAGTGAACGCCATGCTAGGGGTGAAGCAGCTTTCAGGCCACACTTCTGGGGAGCAGTGAACGCCATGCTAGGGGTGAAGCAGCGTTCAGGCCACACTTCTGGGGAGCAGTGAACGCCATGCTAGGGGTGAAGCAGCGTTCAAGCCACACTTCTGGGGAGCAGTGAACGCCATGCTCGGGGTGAAGCAGCGTTCAAGCCACACTTCTGGGGAGCAGTGAACGCCATGCTCGGGGTGAAGCAGCGTTCAAGCCACACTAATGGAGATCAGTGAACATCATGCTAGGGGTTAAGGGTGAAGCAGTCTTTAAGCTATACTTCTCGCTAACCACCTAATGGGCTGCGAGAGGGACTGACAGTGGAGCTCAGCGGCACCAGGCATGTCGGTTGGCCGCCGCACTGTATGTCGGTTGACCGCCGCACTGCTGCCATGCACTGCCATGCACTGCAGTGAGGCTGTGCAGATGTTTGTAGGGGCAATCAAAGCGTTGCTAGTTAGAAGTAATGATAGTGTTATTACCTGGGAGGCGTGATCTGGTGCAGGTTCGGTATATGGATCTGGTACAGATCTGGTAAACAGGTATTTTGGGGGGCTAAGAAGACGGCGCTGGTCCAAAGGAATGGATAGTGTTCTTAGCTGGGATGTGTGATCCGATGCAGGTCCATTACATAGATCTGGTGCAGATCTTGTGTACAGGCCTGGTGTTGATGTGACGCAGATCTGGTCAATTTATATGGTACAGACCCTTTGTGGGGCTTCATCTTACAGAGAGGCCTGGCTTTCTCGGTCAACTCCAGATTTGTATGTAATGGCATGGATTCTGTTGTTTTTTCAGCCTCCTGCTGTTTGCCCTAGCTGTGGTGGCAGTATTTCTTGTCTGTGGCCTTTGGTTTTTTTTTTGCAATTTTGCACGTGGACACTGAAGTTTTGTTAAGTTCTTTCTGTGTGAAGTTGTTACACTAGACATGCTTCCCTCGCACCCGCCTTCTTCAGATGATAAGTGTGTTAACATTTCTGTCATGTTACATATCGGTAACCGAGTCAGGACTGTCCTAGTGTATTAAGTGCCTGCACCGGTTCACGGGCACATGTCCCATGCATCAAATGTGATGCTCTGTTGGACTAATAAAAACTTCACAGCACCGGGATCCCCAGGGGCGCGTGCGGTAGGTCGCGGCTACAATTCTCCGATGGTGTACCAGGATAGGATGAAGTCCAAGGATAAGGGAATATGAGGCCTTGGGATTTGCCCCCTTTCTTCAACACAACCTGTTCTGATACAAAGCGCGATGTTCTGATCCACCTGGTCATGACAGAAGCGCGGTAGCTAAGAGGTGCCTTGTAAGGTCGGCAAGGTATGCAAACTTGCATGTGTAGAGCGGCATAGTCAGTAGTTCAGTACCACAGTCAAGAGGGTTAAAAATCGATTTTGTTGCATCAGATGTGAAGGTCAAATTTAACAGTCCAGCATGACATCACATTACAGCTGGGGCACGTGCCTTAGTACGCTATGGGCACAAAAGTAACAAGAACATCAACAGACAAAGAAACAGCGTCCCCCCTGGGCAAGCAACCCACACACAAAAACCAACGAGTGGCGTGCGCAGACATGACCCCCAGAGTGCAAACGACAAAGCCCCAGTCACTAAAATGACGTGGGTGAAAAGGAGTTAGAGGCTGAGCTGTTTGCATTTTATTGTTCACAGACACCTGGTCAATTCCATGCGCACGCCAAGAATATAAGAAGGACATGGCCTCAAATCCATCACAAGAGCTGCATGTCGAAATTGGCGTCAGAAGCCTAAGGAGCACTCCGGAGATAGCTGCTCGAACCTTGCTTCATATTCACAGTGCAGTACATGCAGCATAGTAAACAAAAGCCTGGCAATGTCCATGAGTGAAACCACAGCCCAGCGAGACATCATCTGCCTGGTAACCCCGGCTCGCCAGTCGACAATATCAGTCCATTAGAATCACACAAAGTGTAATTGTTTGAGTCATCTCTAAGGACAATTATGTACACCTTAATATATAAAGCGAAAAGTAGGGAGAAATGATGATGATGCGCCATCACTGCAAAAATGAGGCATTGTGGGACATCAATACGTTATGGATGTCGGCGCGGGCCTGTTAAGGACAACATATACATGAAGTTAAAATCACAGCTGAAATAGAGATCTTCAGATCCACAGCAGAGCACATGCATGACGTTGTGCCAACAGTTGCGAGCCAAAGAGGACACCCTGTTTAGCAAAGCCCCAAAGTGCGACATCATTTACGTCCATGACAATGGGAGCCCAAAGACTGCCATGACACAGTCTGTCCAGGATTTTGCAGTTTTTGTATTTCCTTCTCTCTCCAATCTAACAGTTGGGCGCTTACGCAGCCAGGCTTTTGGGGCAGGGCCCCGAGGTGCAACGTCATTCGCATGGACAGCAGCAGCTGCCTTACAGCTGCTAGATTGAAATAAGTAGGATTGCCACTGCAGGTGTTGACCCCCCTCACATGAGTATGCGGGGGCAGCAACAGAAGCGAGCGATTCAATATTGCAAAATGGGGAATCCAAATTGTTTGCTTTAAAAACCAAAAGGTGGAATCATCAAGGCATGAAGGTTTTAAGGGCTTTGCACAGAATGAGGTAGCTGTGCCGGCCCAAACTGTGGACATTTACTACACAGGCCCTGAGACAAACCTCTGCAAGCTGTGCACGGAAGGCATAAAGTTGCCATCAGTATGGTGGGAGGTACAGCCCACTAGTCATCAACAGCGCCGCAGCACTTTTATTGTATGATGGGCACCAGCGCACCAGCTAGGCCACCTTTATGGGAGTGGCCGCAAGGCCGCCACTGGAGCTGATTGGGACTGAACATGATCAAAACAGTGGGCCACGAAGGCCCGCCACTGGAGCTAATTGGACTCAAACGTGATCAAAACAGAGCTCATCCTTTGCCCCTCTAACCGCAAGCTGGGATGGTGCTGATGCATGCCTGCATCAGTGCAGCATCAGCTTAAGCGATCTCCGGGCCTGTTAAGATGAGCCGATGAGGGTGGGGCGCCCTACACATGCCGCAGCTCTATCTAGCCTTTGGGGCAGCTGTCACCGGAGCGGCAAGGCATGGTCATGTCAGCGGTGTACACAGGAGGGCAACAGGGCGTATCGCAGGCTGGGCAGTACTCGAAGCCTTCTGGGGGGGCAGCAGGCTTGCAGGTCCTGGGATCAGGTGCGCTGCAGCAGGGGTTCTGCAGGCAGGGCGTTGGGATCTTGCACGGGCAGTACTCGTAGCCCTTGGGAGGGGGAACCGGCATGCATGGCCAGGGGTTTTGCTTGTCGACGCAGCAGGGGTTCTTGACGCAGGGGAGCTTTCCGCAAGGGCAGTAGGTCTCCGGGTAGGTAAGCGGGATCGGGTCGCACGGGTACGGGAACGAGTTGCAGCAGTAGTTGGTTGAGCAGGGTGGCGGGACGAGGCAGGTGGGGATGCAAGCGCCGCACTCGCAGGTGTAGCCCGGTTTGCAGTCGACTGCCAAGCAGGGGGAGTTGTCGGCGTCACAATTCTTGCGGCACTGTCCACACCTGCGTGGGGGGCGATGTGTGGATAGGATGCCGTGAGAGGGAATGACGGGGGTCGTTCAATTAGGCGGGTCGCAGCTGAAACGCGAGTGCCTTCTTTAACAGTCGGGTATTTCGCGACGGGGCTTGCCCGGATGATGATTTTGTGTCAGTGGGTTCGACAGGAATCAACAACCTGCACGGTGGCAGACTGGCAGGTTGCAGATGTAGAGGCGCTGATGACCATTAAAGGGATGTAACGATGCCTATAGAAACGACACGGAAATATTCAAATATATGCAGCAGGTTATGTGCACCGCAGAGGTTCATCGAAACTTGAAAGCATGGGGAAAGGCATTCAATCAGACAGTCGTAGTCGAGAGGCAAGCATCTGAACAGTATATTAAAAAACTCGGGGAAATTCGATATCAGTTTCGACAAAAAAATCGGTCACCCAGATTTCCCCAACGATTCAATCATCAC
This sequence comes from Limnomonas spitsbergensis, assembly GCA_037349105.1. NCBI lineage: Eukaryota > Viridiplantae > Chlorophyta > Chlorophyceae > Chlamydomonadales > Limnomonas > Limnomonas spitsbergensis. Next base: position 644,225 of record JAYJMM010000101.1, on the reverse strand, counting down.
ACGCACGCACAGTCGTCGCGTGCAAGATCTAAGAAATCAACTTCGCGCACTGCGATATTCGTTGCACACACATTGACTCACTTGCACACGTAGCCATTCTGACAAAGGACGTTGTCACATGTCGCGCAGTCTGAGACGCACAGCCCGTTTTCGCAGTGTTCACAGTCCCGGCATTTGATGCCATTGCATGAGCAGTCAGGGATACACTCGCCGCAGTGACAGTAGTAGCCAGACTTGCATTTGATGGTTTTGCACGCCGAGGGGTCACAGGGAGGACATAGCTTCTTGTCCAGACCTTGCTGCAGGAGGCTGCGATCCGCGTTGGTCGCTGGGAGGGTGCAGAAGAGCAGGAGTGTGCCGACCAAGGCAACAGCAGCGATCGGGATATTTTGCTTCATTGATGTTTTTGGGTTCTCTGATATGTTGATATGAGTGTGGCTTGTCGAATCTTGAATAAGTACGCCAAACATTAGCTGGCAATGCAGGCGCAATGAAGCTGTCAGAGCAGGGGCAACGCAGCTGACCTTCACGAGGAAGCTGCAGGCCACGGCTGCAGGCGTGGACAACCGAACTGACTGAACTACTGAACTGACAGGACGGAGTACCGGTAACAACAGCCAGACTGAAAATCGAAACTCCAATACAACGCGTCAGCAGACAGAGTCATTTCATTCATCTGCCCATCCATACCGTAGTACCGGTATCCAGAATTACCATCGGAAGTGTTCTCTTACCATGCAGTGACCATGTGGTGCTCTCTCCCTGGCAAAAATGCCAGCAGAAGCTGGGAATGACAGCAGGAGCCGAGAAAAACAGCAGAAGCTGGGAATGACAGCCGAAGCATTGCCGAGGCAACCGAATACCGGTATACACCGAGTAGCCAAGACCGCATCCAACCAGCTATTTCCTAACAACAGTAAAATACCTGATGAATCTGTTCATATCATTAAATGTGCTCTCAATAGCGTGCGTCCTGAATTAGAGGAGAAAGCGCGTTAAAAGCACACTTTTTCGCAATAAATACGACTTTTACGATTATCCAGGTTTGGTACGACCGTTTTAATTTTTAAGGCCACTTTATCCATAGCGGTTTCATGTTTTGAGACCATAATGGATGCCAATTAGCAGTGATAGTACGGTACCCCGACGGCCGGTACTACTTTTATTTCCAGAAGTGATCCATAACGGCCTCAGTGGGATCTGCACCACATCTGCACCAGAAGGAAAGAAGGAAACTGCGTCTCCGAGGGGCGTGCGGGTCAAGGGAACAGCGCAGCTCAAGGCTGAAGCCACATCTGCACCTCTACCAAAAATCTGCCCCAAGTAGGATCTGCACCAAAGTATAGGAGTACCCCTCCAGTCACCCGCATCAGCAGGTGACCCTCCTGTCCATTCCATGTAAGTAGTATCTGCACCAAAGTACTGGAGTACACTACACTTGCCAAGCATCCGTCAAGCGCCTTTTAAAACCTCCAGCACGCGTCAGCGGTTCAAACTACTGCAACGCGACCCTTCGCTGAGAAGGCTACGCGGTTATTACTGTCCATAAAACATGACACATTAGAGACTAAAACTGTGAATATTTTTTAGCAGTTAGTTAGTGCCAGCTCTGATTCAGGGATGTATGGCCAAAGAAGCGTCCACAGAGATGGGCAGTCGTAAATAATAACAAGAGGCGAGAGCCGTGTGCAATGCACTAAGCCCCCAGATCCCTCACACCTGGGATCGCTTCCCCAGAAAGGGCGAGAGCCAACGCAACTTACGTTTAATCTAGTGCGTGCAACTCCCTAGAAAGCAACCTGATAGTTTAAGAGTGGGGGATCAGGGTTTCGCCAACTGGCTCCCTAACACGGGGGTAATGAGGGTCAACACAAATGCCTGGCTCCTTCGTATGGGGGGGGTAGGGTTTAGACGCTTTGCTCCTCCTGCTCCTGCTCCTGTCACCACACCCTATGCAGGAATCCAGTCCTGTCACCGCTGTATGTGCAGCAGGCTAGTCCTGTCACCACACTACTTGTAGCAGGCAGCGCCTGTCACTAAACCACTATAAGGAGGCGGCCTCTGCTACCGTGTCACTTGCAGCAGGTGGCCCTCCTGTCACCACACTACTCGTAGCGGGCGGCTCTTGTCACTACCCCACTATGAGGAGGCAACCCATCTCTAGACCACTGGCAGTCCAGTCCCATCCAATTAAGTACAGGAGGTTAATGCACCACATTATTATCCCCAACAAAGTCCTTGCTTTTCAATGTGTGACCACTGAATGTGCAGCAGGCGGCTCCTGTCCCTACACCACTAAAAGCAGGCGGCCGCTGTCCCTATACCACTGGCAGTGGGTGGCTCCTGCTACTTTTTCACTGGCAGCAGGCCGCAGTTCTTGCAGCGGGCTGCTCATGTCACTGCTTACATCTCTTTGACAAACTCGCCCACACCGTGCTCGGCCGCGCACTCGTGGCCGTTGCCGCCGGCCTCGATGCACGCAAAGCACAAGTCAAGGCGGGACGCGTCTGCGACGCGGCCACAGGCAGCGCACTCATACGCGGACCGCGAGGCTGACTGAGGGGCGGGGGGCGGGGGGGGATAATGAGGTTAAGGGCAGGAGGGGGGAAGGCAGGAGGGGGTGGGGAGGGGGGGATTGGGAGGGTCGGGCAGGAGGGGGAGACGGGGAAGGTCAGGTCAGGAAGGGGGGGGAGGGGGGGATTGGGAGGGTCAGGGTAGGAAGAGGGGGGGGGGGGGGGGGGGGAGAGGGCAGGAGGGGAGGATAGGGAGGGTCGGGGCAGGAGGGGGGGTTAGGGAGGGTCAGTATTGGAGGGGGGGAGGGGGGGGATAGGGAGGGTCAGGGCAGGAGGGGGGGAGGGGAGATAGGGAGGGTCAGGACAGGAGGGGGGGGTAGGGGGGGGGGAGAGCAAAAGCGGGCCAGGGGGGGGGAGGGAGGAGGGAGGGCAGGAGGGGTGGAGAGAGTGTTAAGGATGGGGCAATGGTGATGGACTGAGGGCGCAGGGCCAGGGGGGGGGAGGTGAGGCCTGGAGAGGGATTATTCCTGTGTGTGTGGCTGGAACCCACCTGTGGGTTCCAGCCACAGGTGGGTTCCAGCCACGCAGATGGAGCATTGGATACATCCCTCCACGCTATGTGTCACCTGCTCTTTGTCTTAACCCTAAACCCCCTAAACACCCTTAAACCCCTAAATCATTAACACCCTTAAACCCTTGCCCCCTAAACACCCTTAAACCCTCATGACAGGCCCACCTTGATACACTTGAAGCATTGATTCCGCCCCTCCATGCCCTGGGATGTCTGCTCCATGCACGTGTGGCACGACCACTTGTCTGCCGGGAGGTCAGCGTACAGGCATTCCATGCAGGACATCGCCATCTCCTCTGCGGGAGTGAATCGGGAGGGGGGGGCGGCGTAATGAAAGGGGGGGGAAGGGCGTGATTAGGGAGGGGAGGGGGGCGAGGGGGAGGAGGGCGCGATAAGGGAGAGGAGGGGGGGTTAGTGGAGCGAGAAGGGCGTGAGGGGGGGCGTGAGGGGGGGGAGGGGGCGTGATGATAGGGAGCAAAGGGGCAGGGGGGGGGGGGGATTGGGGCGAGGGGGGCCTTAGGGCGGGAGGGGGGGGAGGGGGAAGGGGATGATGACAAGGAGCAGAGGGGCGGAGCAGTAAGTTGAGAGGGGGGGCTGATGAGAGGAGGGCAGACGGGCAGGGAGGGGAGAGGAGGGCAGGGTGGGGCAAGGCAGGAATGAATGAAGGGGAGGGGAGGGAGGTGGATTGCCTGAGCAGCTACTTCTTCATCTCCTGCTTATATTACCCTTATATTACCCTTATATTACCCTTATATTACCCTTATATTACCCTTATATTACCCTTATACCACCTGTGCCACGGCTTCTGTTTCGCGATCTCCTGCCTACTTTGCCTACCTGTGCACCTGCTTCTGTATCGCCTGCTTACTTTGGCAGCTGGCAGCTACCTGGCAGCTGGAAGCTACCAGGCAGCTGGAAGCTACCGGGCAGCTGGCAGCTACCTGGACAGCTGCTTCTGCATCTCCTGCTTGAATTACCCTTATTTCTGTAGCATCACCTCAACTCCCGTTGTTGCTGCTGATGATGAACGTACTGCTGCTGCTTCGCCCATCGTGTGCAGGCTACGGATTCTCAGCGTCAGCCAGCAGGCTCCTGTTCCCCACTTGCGGTGGGTGCAGGACTGGGCTCAAGACCATCCCTGCTGTTTTTTTCCTTCTTATTTAGGGATTGTCCATGTCGGTATTTTCGGATGTGTCCATGTCAGCATCCATGCCAGTATTTATATTATCTATTTAGGGAATTGTCTAATATATCTGTGTCTTTCCTGCTCAGCGTCTACCAGCAAGCTCCTTTTCATCCACTTGTGGTGATTACTTGGTAGGGTGAAGGGTTTTGTGTTAAGTGCTAAGGGTTTAGGGTAGCGTACAGTGCAGAACTGGGCGTAACACCAGCATGCTTCTTATTTCATTTTTTAGTGATTTGTCCATGTTGGTTCTGTCTCTGTCGCTGTCGCTCATGCTCAGCATCAGCCAGCAGGCTCCCATTCCTGTTAACAACAGTGTTCCTTTACTGTGTGGCATACCACTATCAGCTACAGTTCAGCCACACTGTGACCCCCGGCCACGAGCCCCTGATGCGGCCAGCCCTGCTGCTTGAGCCACAGGCCGGTCCAGGTTTGGTGGAAACCGGCCCAGGGGTGGCCGCAGGGCGGTCAGCGAAGGTGGTCCATTACCCACTAAAATAAACACTGCAGTGCTTACAGTAGATTCGAGCAGCCTTCCCTTGTGAGTGCATTCATAATGCATTTCAAGGCTGCCCTCGGGGCAAAATTGTCAGCCAACTCAAAATTGTCAGCCAACTCTCGATTTCTGACTGGAACCTGGCTTCGACGATGAATGGGTAGGATGAAAATTGGTAGCTCACCTAGTGCTACGGCCGAACAGGTTGCTTTCTTAATCCACGCATCAGGGCGTACCTTTTTTTAGCTTTTCAATGGATTCCTTAACCTTTGTGCAAAATGAAAAACGAGGAAAGGCAAAACACCTCTGTAGCATGATGCGATGGGTGCAGTCTTGCGCACAAGGCCAACCCAGCTGCTGCCTATCCCTATGAATGTATTGCCAGCTGCTAGTCTGCTACCCAGCTGCCCAGCTATTTCTCTAGTCGCAGCCTATCCTTATTGATTTTTGTGCAGCTGCTGCCCAGTCGCAGCCCATCCCTACTGATTCATCACTGATGCTCACCGTCGGCCAGACTCCTGTTCCACCTGAGGTACATGCAGTACTGGGCGCATGACCAGCCCAGCAGCTACCTATTCAGGTCCTTGTTGTTACAAGGTAAACACCACAACCGGAAGCCTTTTTCGACAGGGCCAGACAGATGGAATTGGGCTGAAACCAGTTAAGATAACCAAAACCAAACCACTTTATCGCAACGAGCCATCCATAACCAACATTTGGCACTAAAGCTCACCATCGGCCAGGCTCCCGTTCCACTTGTGGTGCGTGCAGTACTGGGCACATGACCAGCCCAGCCTCTTGAACTCCACCTTGGGGACGCAGTCGAGGCAGGCGGTGACGAGGTGCGGGGGCAGGTGGGTGTCACCAGAGAGGCGCAGGCACAAGTGGCAGCGTGTGGGGTCTCCGTGGTCCTGAGTCGCCTCGACACACTCCTCAAGAAGGCGAGGGGCCGGGTACAGGAACGTGAAGGGTAGCTGGAGGGAAGTGGGAGGGAAGCTGGGGGGGAGCTAGAGGGTGGGATGAAGCGGGTGGGGCCGTTATGGTATTGAGAGGTTTTTTAACACTCCTGACTTAATGAGAGGGGAAGGGGGGGGGGGCAGGAAGGTGAACAGTAACTGGGCGGAAGGTGGGGGAGGGGGCAGGGGGCAGCCGGTCACCATGGTCCTGAATGGCCTCCACACCCTCCTTAGGTCGGTGTGGGGGGCTGGAGGCAGGGGTCAGAAATACCAGGGGATAGGGTGAATGGACAGTTGTTGGCATTGATTCAAAATTCCTTGGCGTGGGACTCATAAACAAGTATATAACCCCTTTTTAAATCTGGGTGTCATGATTGCAATTGCATGAATCAGGAGGAGAGTGCTGGGAGCTGCTGACCGGCTGTTCGACAGGATTTTCGGCAACGAGTTCACCTTGTGCAGGCCGCCCCTCGGCTGCCGATGGTCTAATTGGACCTGGACTGGTCTACGACTGATGGCCAAAGCAGCATGGCTGGCCACAAATGTTGCCTCTGGCCAGTGGCCAGAGTTGAGCTGACATGTAGCCGAGTCACGAAAAATAAACATTGCTGGTCGAGTTGGCAGGGGTGGGCCGCTGCATACCAGGGCAGGGCGCGCACCGGGGCCCCATGCCATGCCATGCATGTAATGCAGCTCATGCATGCAGCTGGCAAGGCGAAGCTGAATAAGCGCTAACCAACAAAGAACGGCTCTAAGTGAAAGCAGTGTGAGCTCACATCGCTACATTGATGCTCATATTACAGTGTCAGCTAGGATCATAAGTGTGACCTCACTTTTTCACTTTGCAATCCCCAATTCAGGGATATTTTCAATCAGTTTCCTAATTACTGGTACCGGTACCCAGATCTCATGGCTCCGGCGTGTTGGTGTTGGAACTTACGTGGCATAGTGCCAGTTCTCATCCGTCAGCACGTTGCACCCGGCTGAAGCCCAGTGGTCGTGTTGCTTCTTGGGGGGCATTGCCAGGGACGCATTCACAACGTCCTCGGCGCGCACGACAGTCGCGGCTAGGAGGGAAAGCAGCAGCAGCACAAGGATCGGGCTGCTACTAACGCGTTCCTCTGTAGAGCTAATAGTGTCAGCAGCAGCGGCAGTCGATCTCCATGGCGGCATGTCACAGTCGGTACCGAGCTGCTATCGTGCTTGAGTGCTCGTGGATGTGCACGATATGGTGTTTGAATTTTTTGCGTATATGATGAGATTTACGCTTGGCATGTGGGGGCGTGTGGCAGCGGGAGGGCGTGTATGGTCTGCAGAGCAACACCCAATCACATGGGTCGAATCGATCTATGCGGCCTGGGCGGCTGGTATTGGTGAATGTGAGTGGTGGATGACTTGGGATGCTGTAGTTGATGTAATGCAGACGCTTAATGCGTGTTTGCCTGCCTGGGTGTGTGTGTTGAAAGTGGTGTTCGCGCGCTATTTCAAATCGGAGACAGACTGCAAAAGTGGACCGTTGTCAGTTGGTGGCAGTTATCAACTGCCGTGTTGCACCAACATTGACGAAGCGGGCGCGTGCAATGTCCTCATCTCAGATGCCCATTATTTGCTCGAGCAGACAATACTCAGATCATGTGCGTCCTTACCATTCATTGACATCCAAAGCATTCAGTGGGAGGCAACACGAGGGGTAGAACTGTATGTCCTCCAGTGTTTGAGGGTCTCACACACTATCGTTTTCATGACTCGGCTACATTTCAGATTGACAGATACAGTTCAACAACCTCTTGGTCCCGGGGTAGGGACCACTCCTGTCTTGATTATACAGGGATGAGGGGTGTTATCTCATCAGATGGCCAAGGTGCTTCGAACGGTATCCACCATTACAGCTGATTATAAAATACCGGTATCAGATGTATAGGCAAGAAAACAATAATCAGGCATCAGTGAGATTCAGCCCGGGATACCAGTTGTGTACCTACCCACCTGCATTCTCACGGTACTATCCTCGCATGAGATAAAAATGCTCAAGAAACAAGAGACTTGAGGCAGCATACTAACACGAGGGGGGGCAAAACAATTAAAAACACCCCATCATCGAAAGGTATGGAACCTGACGAAAGCTTTCCATACTTGGTCTTAAAATGCTTTCTGTCCCAACTGTGACTGAGGTACAGAGAGCCAAACAATGAGGATTTCGTAGTTTTCACAAAAGCTTATTTTGCGAATAACATCTCAGCCCCGAAAAATCTGCAAAATACGAAGATCTCACTGCATTGGGCAGGGCCAGTGCTTTCCAACGACCCCTACGAATGGTCAACGGACAACGTTAAGTACCCGGTCAATGCATGTAAAACTAGGAGGGGGGGCAAGGCCCTTCAAAAAACGTTTTCTTGAAGCCAAGATACCCTCCCAAAAGTCCTTAGGTGCAACTCCCATGTCAAACGGATGAGTTAGGAGAATTAGGGGGATGGGGCTAGGGCTGGCCGATGGCGTGTATGGAAAATACTTATATGCGTATATACGCCCTTTATGCGTGTATATTTGAGTCCCCGTATACGCGTATATGTTAGAAAACCGTATATACGGCATGCCGTATATAGGCACATTTTATAAGCGCGCGCCCTGCTCTGCTCTGCGCAATTGCTCGTTAATCCAAGCCGCATCAGCGATCTCGTTTCTTTTACGCGAAGGTCGCTGGGGGCGAAGTCCCCAGAGTCACCACGTAATCACGTATCCGTCTGTCAGTCAGTCCGGCAGTCCGCCCGCCTGATGTTTCCGGAACGTCCCGGAAACCTTGTGCGCTACAGCGCAAATCAACCGGCTATATTTATAAAGGTCATTCCTGTCACACCTCAAAGGCCGAGGTGCAGGAATGAGAAACTCAGCTACCAAGGCTGGATCTCACAGCGGATGACTGACGTGAGGTGTCAGAAGGTGTTGGCCGGGATGTTGCTGGACAAAAAAACATGCATCAGTGCTGGCCACCGTGCGAGCATGTCTCAAGACTGCGCAGTGCAATGCCATCACCATAGGCGGCTGGCCGCGAACCCGATACTTGATTAGTTGTTGTATTTGGCCTGAATTTGAGGCTGACATGAGTAAACTCAATTTTTTAATCGATGAAGTGATTGGGGGCCCTATTTTTTTTCTTCTGCCCCCCCCCTCGCAGTAACATCTAACTTCGACTTACAAAGTCTTGAACGCCTCTCTCTTCTGCTTCTTCGTTACCTTTTTCCCATCATCCCCTCCCCTCCGCAGGCCCTACTAGGACGCCCCATATCTACCCCAACCCCATTGTTTTACATTGATAGGAACTGAACAGGAAACTACCATGACAGGAGCACTGGAGGGGCAGCAGACAAAGGGCGACACGGAAGCCAAAGAAATAATTTTGGCCCATGGGCCAAAACTATTTTAAGAGAAGATTTGGAAAGCTCTCCTCAAACCCTACAACTTTGGAAGACGAGGTACATATGTTTACTTTCCCTTCCCCCCTCGCCCATTCCACCCACCCAAGTTGAGTGGTTGTGCTCCTACGTGGCTTGGCCTTCTTAAGCATGGCCCAGAGGTGTTACGTCATTGAATTCAGATAGAACATAACTAACGGCAGAGGAGCATGGTTCAAGAACCCCTCCTGCTTGGGCCACCATCCGTAGGTCGGTTCAGATTCGCCCCCCCATCTGCCAAGCCGTGGCCTCCCTGTTGCCCCCTAACAGGTGGGTGGCGCTCACTCGAATAACAAACAATGCTAAAATGGCCTGAAATGGGAGTATTCAAGAGGGTGTGAGCAAAGGCTCCTCAATATCTTCCGCTGAATGCCTTTGAATTCAGAATCTACAGCTTGAATTCAGAATTGACGGCTTGAAGTCAGAATCAATGGTCGTGCAGTAGCAACTGCGTCGCCGCAGCCCATGCTGCAGTGTTTCCTGTGAAACCTGATAGCTGCTTGGTATGGGCGTGACTTGAGTGGCGCAAAAGAGCAGCGTTGTTCGCAGGTTCAAAGCATGCCAAGGCAGGTGAATGCACCGCTTTGTGGACATCTGCTGTCACATGCATCAAGTCATAAACCGCGCTGAACTTCAAAAAGCCACATCCACAATGCCTTGAACAGTTGAACTCGCCAACCCATCATATAGCCGGTCAGATCCTGTTTCAGATCATAAACGAATAAACCATGTCCAGAATGAAGGTGGGTCACAGTCCATTCGGGGCACCACGAAGGCGAATCACTCACTCACACGTCCAGACGGAACTGAAAGAAAGAAGACCCTAAGATAAAGCATGGCTTTTAAAAAAGTATGGCAGGGGAATCTGACATTAACCTGTGCTACACATGGCACTATCGCATGGCACTATCGCATGAAACCTCTGAACCTCTACTACACGTATAATCCTGAATCTCTAGTGCTACCAAGGTAACTCGTTTTGACTACACCACCACTGAATTGAGCTTATGCTATTAGCGATATATATATACATTGCACCCTGCATTGCACTGTATTTCAGCACACGCGATACGATATTGGCACCCCTATTCGGAGGATTCGCAGGATGCGCACTTAGTTTTATGGCGTAAACATTGGCGTCTGACACTGGTGATGAAGACCAGCTTGCTGCTCAGGTAAAAGCATGCCGAGTTGCAGCCGGAACGTGGACCTCGTCACACCCTGAGTCTGAACCCTATAAATGTGGGGTCACAGCCGGAGCGGTGGTTTCGACATTCCAGTGGCCCATGTCTGCCTGCAAAATTCAAAGCAGGGAGTGCAGGGGGGGGTCAGCACCAAGAGAGAGTTGGGTGCGTCATTCATATCAATGGGGTTAATTTGAGCATTCATCTGTTAATATAAGCGAGCGTATTTCGGAATATGGGCAGCCCACCTTGAGAGTCCGTGCTCGGGACCGCTGTACTTGAAGCGGCCACCCCTGCAGCAAGTCAGGGCACACGCGTTTTATCAAGAGGTGTCTGCACATTGAGGCACAGGATATACTGTAGCCACACAGTTTTTCAAAGAGTGTCTTGGTGGAGAGGATTAGGCCAGACACCACAAACTCCTTGTATTGGGCAGCAGACAAAAAGACATGAACTCTTCGCAGAAAGCAGCAGGTCAGAGGAGATACACTCTTTATACTGGGGAGCAGGTCAGATGAGATACACTCTTTGTACTTGGGAGCAGGCGTGAGGAGATACACTCTTTAAACTGGGGAGCAGGCCAGATGAGATACACTCTTTGTACTGGGGAGCAGGTCAGGTGTTGTAGCTCTCCTCACTGTTAAAAAACACATCCTGTTTCTGTCAGACGGAGAACTCCCAATCAACCCATGAACGCAGCCCATCCTTGCCCCTCCCTGGTAAATCTACGTCTTCAGTAATTCAGTTCACAAAACATGAAGCCGGATGTGCCTCTCACTTGCACATACAATATGCAGATAAACCCGCGACAACTTTGTAGAGGTGCAAAAAGGGCCCTGTGTGAGCCACGACATCGTCCTGGGCTGCCGGAGAACATCCTCTCCATTCAACCACCCACCCACCATGTGAGCACCACCCACTTACCCACCAACCATGGGCCTACCCACGCAGCCACCCTCCATGTGAACACCACCCACCCACCCACGTACCATGTGAACACCACCCACCCACACACACACCATGTGAACACCAACCACCCACACACACACCATGTGAACACCACCCACTCACACACTCACCATGTGAACACCACCCACCCGCACACACACCATGTGAACACCACCCACCCACACACACACCATGTGAACATCACCCAAACACCCACGTACCATGTGAACACCACCCACCCACCCACGCACCATGTGAACACCACCCATTCACACACTCACCATGTGAACACCACTTACACACACACGCACCATGTGAACACCACCCACCCACACATGCACCATGTGAACACCACCCATCCACACACACACACACACACCATGTGAACACCACCCACCCACCCACCATGTGAACACCACCCACCCACCCACGTACCATGTGAACACCACCCACTCACACACTCACCATGCGGACATCACCCACCCACCCACGTACTATGTGAACACCACCCACCCACCCACGCACCATGTGAACACCACCCACTCACACACTCACCATGTGAACACCACTTACACACACACACCATGTGAACACCACCCACCCACACATGCACCATGTGAACACCACCCACCCACCCACACACCCACGCACCATGTGAACACCACCCACACACACACCATGTGGACACCACCCACCCACCCACGCACCATGTGAACACGTGGGAGGCCGTCATCACTGCCTTCTCGCGGTCCACATACCGCTTCATTTCCTGAGTATACGGCAAAATGATGTGATAAATGAAAATAATAAGTTTCAGATGCCGGAATCAGACTACGGGATCAGTCATTCAGTTTGAAAATTGTACGGTATTTCAAGAGTGAATTAAGGCCTGCTCATGCAGGCAGGAGCGCGTGCGTGCCTGCGTGGCATTGTTTATTTCAGTGCGTGCCAGACCGCCTTGGGGGCCACCGGGCAGCCACCAGCGGGCCGATGGGGACCAGACATTGACTGGCCTACGGCCTGCGACCCAGGCAATAGGGCCTGCCGCATCAGGACCTCACAGCCGTGATGTAGCTGAATTGTTGTTGAAGCACTCTCAAATAATTATATAAGGAGCTGCACAGAATCCCCAAACCCTAACCCTTGAACTCTGAACTCCAGCACCCCAGGCAGCAGGGGTTGTTGGCAGTAACATGGGTCAAGCATTTGACAGTCTTGTTGGAAATATTCCGACTTGCACAATTCTTCTAGTTCGCCATGATGCTGATGTGAAGCACATGTCCCGATCTGGTGACAGGTTGACTTAGTACCCCACATAGGGATCTTTAACCTGACCATTTATAAGAGAAAAATTCACCGCTTGCGCAGACTTACGAACCGAATTTTTCACAGTAATTTGCGGTGTCAAGTGTGCACTAAAGACTGTTTTTTACGGTGTCAGACCCAACACGGTAACTTACCACATGCAGGACCGGAGCTGCATGATATGATATGTCTAGCCTTGCAAAACACACGCGCGATACCTTCCGTCATCAGCAGTACTACCGGCAGTCAATCTGTCTGTACTACTGCTGGTAGTACTAGGAACTCCTAGTACTACCAGCAGTACTACCTGTACCGCCCCATGTCCCAGAGGCTGATGTCAGCATGCCTCCCGCAATATCGTTCAGCTCACGGTCACAGTGTCACACGTTTGCAGTCAGCTCAGCCTTAGCCCCTGCCCTGTCGCCGCCTCTGCCTCCGCACTTGCCCCATGCAAACCTCTACCCCTCCACCATTGACCACTCCACATACATGCACACGATGACCGTACTGCCTCCATTATTCTCTCCAGTGCTGTGCCACTGCGCTGTAATTCAGAAATCGTGTAAGTAATTACGGTCCCTCCAGCTGGTAAGAGAAAATGAATTTACCGAAATTTACCTTGAAACAACGGTGACTGAAACTCAGCTACGTCATTCAGCCACCGTAATCGGCACAGCACTGATTCTCTCTCTCCCTTATGGATTAATGGCTGAGGTTTTAGGGTTCAGTTCTTCCCCCCCTCGCCTCTCCTTCCCCCAACCTAGACAGCCTTCCCCCAGTCCACGCAGCTGCCAGCTGCCGCACGACCCTCAAGGGAGTCCAAGCATGCAACGACAACTCTGATCAGCTCTTCACCTTTGCTAGGCCACACCGCTGGCACTCCATTCATGCGGTGTGGCCTGGCGAAGGTGAAGAGCTGATCGGCATTGTCTTTGGGTCTCGAGTGGCCTTGCAAAGACAAAACCCGCCATGCATGCAGAGACAAATCCCAGTCTCACCTCTTCATCCTTGCTAGGCTTCGCAGCAGACATGCCATACTTGCTGCTTCCCTGTCGCGGCCGCGCCCCGCCTGCCCCGCCAGCCCCCACGCCGGCGTCGTTCGAGTGCCCCGCCCCCGCCGCTGCACCCCCTCCTCCGCCAGCCGTGTGCAGGCGCGACTGACTGAGAGCAGCTCCGCCTGCTGATGTGGACTGTCCGCCTGGAGCTGACCCATGCGGCCTGCGGCTGCCGCCGGGATCCAGTGCATGAGAGGAGCCAGCTGCTGCTGCTGCTGGTTGCTGCTGTGGAGGTGCATGTCTGCCGGATGTGGCAGTTGCCCTCGAGCCGGCGATGCGGTCCTTCTCGCGCTCCTGCGTGCGTGTCGGCTTGTTCTCGACCGCATGGGGGCGGGTGGCCTTTGGCTTGGACAGCTGGTTCAGGTTGGTCTCCTCGTTTGGGGCGATGACGCGCGTGTAGAGCACTGCATGGATCAGAGTGAGGCGGGTTTGGCAAAGGTAACATGCTTTAATAAAAACGCGAGATGCTGACAGGTGAGCCCGTCGTGTCAGTCTCCGGTGCCGGTGTATGCCGGAACCACTCCCAATGTCACGTTTTGATATGAGGATATGAGTCGGAAATTTTATTTGCATGGAATTGCAAGCTGTTTGTTGTCATGGGTTAGAATGCGCTGCCCCGTTGCTAGCCATCGACTCGCCTAAACCCTCCTCCGTGCCATGCACCATGGGCAGCGTCTTCACGTGGTGCGCGAACTCGGAGTCGTTCATCCTCTTCCCTATTTCCGATTTGAACGCGGGGGGAACCAGGTTGAACATGTAATACCGATGATGCTTTGTGAGTTCGTCTAGCATCGTGCATTCGGGAAACTCATCCTGTCTGCTCATGCTTAAAATGGTTGTACTATAAATGGCAATGCCGACGTCTGCAGTGACGAAGAGCCTGCAACAGCTGCCCTCCTCCCAGTTTCTAAGACGAGGTGTGGAGCAGTGGTGTGGAGTACGATACAATGCCGATTCTCTATTCCTCTCGCGCTGATAGCGTTGATGGAGAACACAGTATTTCTGAACCGAATTTGGCTTCATATGCGTTCATTGATTGGTATCTGGATGTCTTATGCGGCCAGGCAGGAGAGACTCCTTGCAGGCAAACTCGCCATCCGTAACTCTGTACTGGGCCACATAAGGAGGATTGGAGATGAAACCACCAATATTCATCTAAAGAACTGTGCACACCAGACCACAGATTGTTGTCAGCCCGGGCTTCCGGCGATCCGACCTGGACGCACATGTTACCACCACCAGCTGCAGCTGCAGGTCCATTCATAGAGGGCCTAACCGACCACCAGCAGAGATATTCAAGGAGGGCTCAGTGGCGCATGCATGACCCTTGCTTAGTGTGTTGCCAGCATGAGTTGCCAGCAGTCCCACTTGAAAGAGCACAGGTGACACAACTCCCAGCTGCAGGTCCTTTCTCGGACGGCCCCTAGGCGCATGCATGTTGATGACACCTCTGGGCCCTGCTCAAAAAAGCTCAGCGGCGTGGGCGCATGCATGTGTCTAACACAGAATGCTGCCAGTCTGGTGTCACAGATTCACTGCAGTCCCACTCGGACTAGCACGTTTGACCCATCACCAGCTGGCAGCTGCAGGTCCTTTTATGGGACACCATGCGGTGCCTGCACGGTTGTAACGTTACACCTCTGGGCCCTGAACCCTAAACCCTACAAAGGCGTGTTGCCTGCAGGTGAGATGACGATTTGTGAATCACCCGTCCCTTTTTCCCCTCTTCCTTTTACTTTCTTTTTTCTCCCATCTGAACCGCTGGGCGCCCACGCAGCCGAGCCTTCTGGTGCATGGCCCAGAGGGGTAACTTCATAGACCAGTCCCTGCCGTGAATCCCCCAGCCTTTTTCATGATGGTGCATACCCGCTCTGCCCTACTTCATGCTCGGCCGCTTGGTGGGGGTGGGGACATGGTGGGGTGGGGGATGAGCAAGCTCAATACCAGCTGCCATGCAAAGCCAGGACCATGGTGCAGCCTTGACGGGGAAGTTATTACTGGTTCCATTCTTGAGACTGCGACTCGGCGTGGTATGCACAGCCAGCACCAGGACAAAATTGGTGCAGCAGTCAGCAGGGTAGACATGAGTGGGAGGTGTCACAGTATATTACAGTATACGTGACAGAACCGTTTAGACCGCAGTTAGCGGCCTCGGGGACTCCGCAGCTTCTCTGCGGAGTCTACGGATTTGAACTGAGACCTAGAAACCCGCTTACGCCGGTTGATTTGACAGATTGTACCGTATTCTGAATTGGGCCTGCCGGGTCCCTGTATCCCGGCAATTGCCCAGGCTAGTTGTCACAGTATATTACCGTATACGTGACAGAACCGTTTAGACCGCAGTTAGCGGCCTCGGGGACTCCGCAGCTTCTCTGCGGAGTCTACGGATTTGAACTGAGACCTAGAAACCCGCTTACGCCGGTTGATTTGACAGATTGTACCGTATTCTGAATTGGGCCTGCCGGGTCCCTGTATCCCGGCAGTTGCCTAGGCTAACTACTTCGTCCCTTTCTAAAGGACAGACCTCTTATGTAACAAGCTCCGGCCGGCATCCAATGCATGAGGCCTGAGGTGTTCATAACGTCAGTACCTATATCAAGTCAAGACTAGCTCCGCCTCAGCTGAATTACCTGGAGACAAGTACCTCAGTAGTGAACCGAGACCCTGCCGAAGAAGAAGTACGCAGTCAACCTCCCGGCTACCTCACCGCGTGTTGCGCGGTAAGTGCCCTTAACATAGCCCAGCTGGATCGCGCCCAGACGGCCAGAAGGCCTACGCTACCATACGTCTATTGCTATACATACAAATATCCAGCTCTACTGCTTAACTCGCTGAGCACTCGCAGCCAGTGAAGAGTCACTGAGCCTGCCCGTAGGCGTCCGTCACTGCCGTGAGGAAAGAAGTCCGCCACGGACCTGAAGCGCACATCGCGTGTCCTTTAGAAAGGGACGAAGTGGATTTAGCCTGATCAGCTTGATTCGCCAATTCCTGCTAAAGGTGCTTGTGCAGCGGAATTGGAATTTTGTTTGCATGCAAACGACCTTGGACAGCGTTTGAACTGCACTTTGCTGTGGTAATCTCCAGAGAGAGATTGCCAAGTTAAACCCTGAGAATCGCTGAGCGTGGCAGCTTAGTGTTGAGTCCAGGAGAGGCTTGAAGATCTGGCTGTGGATTTAAACACCCAGCAGATAATTACCTGTGTGACTGCAGATTGTGATCAGGTGGATCCAATCTTTCATCATTGACAGAAGTGAACTTGTGGATAGAACATCCAAGTTTGAAATCTTGTGGGTGTACCAAAGGATCCCCGCAGGGACGCAGAGCTGAGCGGACACTACGCAAGAGGCTACATCCACGCAGGGCGTGTGACATCCACGCAGGACGTGAGACATCTAGAAGCAGCCCAGCCAGCAAGGTGGGAAGAACTGAAAAGGCGAAGGAGGATTCCGCCAGATTGAAATTAGTGAGCAGAAAAGCAGGAAGGCAAGGCCTATCCTGCATATTGCTGTACCTGCCATCCGATCTTGCCTCGCAAGCCCTCACCAGATTGCAGTAGGAACAAGGGGGCAGAAGCCTAAAGTTAGCAGATCCTGTAGGGGGTGTCGCCAGCACGCTTGCAGGACCGTGCGGTTCGTAAATTGCCTGTAGGAATGACAGACGTAGATCTAAATCCCGATAGGCACCAGCACCCTGACGCCCAACGGAGAAGTGGGCGTCTGAGGGGGCTGGAGCCGGGTGTAAACCCGATGGAAGCTAGTGATGAGCTGGCTGCAGAAGCCCTGTTGGTGGCGGCGAAGCTGGCAGGGCCAGTGGGACCGCCCGCAGGAGACAGCAAGGTGCCAGAACCGGGCCGCGTACCGCCCAGAGAGGCAGGGGCGCAGGCAGACGGCTCAGCACTAGTGTCGCACAAAGGGATCAGCCGAGGTGGGCGAGTGCCCCAATCAACCCTGGATATTCCAAGGCAAGGCCTGGAATATGCGCAGTGGTTGAGACAGGGAGGAAGAACCCCTGAGCTGACATTGGACCCGGCCGTTGAGGTGTCGCAGACCAGTGGCGCAAATCGGGACAGTGGTCCAGAAGGCGCACCAGAGCAGGACTTGCCCAGTGGGGCAGGGGCCGTGCAACGAGTCAAGAACGAGCCCGATCACGGTGATCAAGGGGCAGGCACCTCGGCAGCCCCAGAGGGGGCAGCAGAGTGCGGAAGAGCAAGAGACCTAGGCAGTGGGCCAGAATACGCGACGCAGAAGAGGCTAATGAGAGTGGCAAGTGCTGCGCAGTGCGTTAAAAAGGAGAACGGGACGATGCCCCGTGGTGGAAGTCAGGTGATCAGGAAACCTGCAGATCTGCAGGCGGTGGGTGGAGCACAAGCCGCCACTGCGGAATGGCCCCCAGTAAAAAGGAAGGAGGATCTGGCTCAGCCAAGAGGGTGGAACAGGCTAGGGCAGTGGGCCACTGGAGTGTGGAAAAGTGTGTGTGACGCAGAGCAGGCGGGGTTAAGCAGTCTGGCTGTGCCCCAGCAGCGCGCACCCTTGGAGGCATTGACCAGGTGTATGGAGCAGCCAGGTAATCAGGTGTCCCCCAACGGCTGGTCCATGTTTGACATCCTCAGCAGTGACAGTGAGCCAAGTCCCAGGCACCTGATCAACTGTATTACGGCAGAGAGTGCCGGCCCACCCAGGCAGGATAGCCTGGTAGCTAGCGAGCAGCTGCACCTGATCAACTGTATTACGGCAGAGAGTGCCGGCCCACCCAGGCAGGATAGCCCGGTAGCTAGCGAGCAGCTGCACCTGATCAACTGTGTTCCGATAGGGAATGCTTTTTCACCAAACCAGTGACCGGTGGCTGCGAGCCAAGCCAACTGCAGGTGCAGGCGTCACGGCTGTGTTTGCAGAAGGAGGCAGTTCCTGTGACACCTGTAGGGATCGGTGGCTCCGAGCCAAGCCAACTGCAGGTGCAGGCGTCACGGCTGTGTTTGCAGAGAAAGGCAGTTCCTGTGACACCTGTAGGGATCGGTGGCTGTGAGCCAGACCAACTGCAGGTGCAGGCATCACGGCTGTGTTTGCAGAAGGAGGCAGTTCCTCTGAAAACTGTGGTGGCCGGTGGCTGTGAGCCAGGCCAACTGCAGGTGCAGGCGTCACGGCTGTGTTTGCAGATGGAGGACGTTCCTGTGACACCTGTAGGGATCGGTGGCTGTGAGCCAGGTCAACTGCAGGTGCATGCGTCACGGCTGTTTTTGCCGAGGGAGGCAGCCCATGTGACACCTGTGGCGGCCGCTGGCTGTGAGCCAGGCCAACTGCAGGTGCATGCGTCACGGCTTTGTTTGCTGAGAGAGGCAGTTCATGTGACACCTGTGGTGACCGATGGCCACGAGCCGTGCCAACTGCAGGTGCAGGCGTCACGGCTGTGTTTTCAGATGGAGGACGTTCCTGTGACACCTGTGGTGGCCGGTGGCCGTGAGCCAGGCCAACTGCAGTTGCAGGCGTCACGACGGTGCGTGCAGAGGGAGGCAATTCATGTGACACCTGTAGGGATCGGTGGCTGTGAGCCAGGCCAACTGCAGGTGCAGGCGTCACGTTTGTGTTTGTCGAGGGAGGCAGCCCATGTGACACCTGTGGTGGCCGGCGGCTGCGAGCCGGACCAATTGCATCCGTGGGAGCAGAAGCTGACCCAAAGGGTGGCTGAGGAACCAGTTGGCCCAAGTGAGGTTGAGGACCACGAGCACAGGCAGGCGCCGGTGCTGGTGCAGATGCACCAGCCAGAAGAAGATGGGCCTGTCACACCACCAGTGCCAGCAGCTCCAGGAGGGGTCCAGGTGCCAATATCAGAACCAGGTGCGGCCCAGCAGGCCAGCAAACAGCTGGAGGCGGCAGAGAATCCTGAGGGGTCAGAGGAGCAGGGGATCTCCATACCCATGCTGAGGGAAAAGGTGAACTGGTACCAGCAGAAGCTCAAAGGAATGGCCAGGCAGCTGTGGATGGCCAGGCAGCCAGGGATTGCCTGGCAGATGAGAATGACCAGGCAGCTGAGGATGATGAAGCGTCGCTTGGCAAATAAACTGCAGACGCTGTTGCCACAAGACAGGGCAGCTGACAGTGACGTGGATGAAGCTAGGAGCAGCAGGTCTCCGGTGCCAGCACCCGTGAACAACAGCAGCAGCAGGAATGTGTGCCTGGTAGCATTCCCTGCTGCGGTGCCTGCAGATGTGGAGCTGGCCAGGCTCTGGGAGGATTGCGCAACAGGTGACCGTCAGCAGCAGATGGACACCCGCAATGCCATGCGTCAGGCCATGAGGTATTACCCCGGAAGAGTATGCATGTTCTGCGGGTTCGAGTGCGAGCACAGCGACAGTGCATGTGAGCACCTCATGGATGCCAACATCCAGAGGGGGCTGGAGCCGGGTGAGGACCCGGCTGAGGCCAGTGATGCAGAGATCAAGCGCGAGGGAGCTGATATCAAGCCTGCTGTGACCAGGCAGGCCCCGCAGAGCAGCAAAGAACCACAGGAAAAGTCAGCTGTACCGGTGGGAAAGCCGTGGGCTGACCTAATATCTGAGGAAGAGCTGCCTGATCCGATACAAGAAGAGAAGGGGCGGCAGCCAGTGACAGGGCTGCGCCCAAGGCAGCCAATGCGACCACGCAGGGTGCCGGTTCAAAGAGGGGCGGGATCCACAGTTTACGGGACGCCGCTGTCCAAGTTTACGCCCAGTGTGGGCAGACCTGTGCAGACACCCAAGGAGGGATCTAGCAGCCAGATGCGAGCAGGCGGCGGCCACAAGGAAATCCTGCGCGGATTTTATCAAGGTACAGCACAGGCGCAGGATACCAGACCTAGAGAGCCAGAGCGCTCCGGGACTGGGGGAGTAGTGTGCGGCAATGAGGAGTCAGAAGGACCGATCGGTTGGGCAGGAATTTTGCAGTGGGCAACAGACCTGTGGAAGCAAGTTTGCTCCAGGACGTTCTTGCATTTCCAGGACCAGGTCACAGCCATTGAGGAGTTCAAGGCCCATCATCTGAGGGGATGGGCAACAAAGGCCATGCTGGGTATCCCCCACACAGGGCAGGACAGGGCGACGCTGTTAAGCGCCCTTGGACAGGTATCCAAGGGAAGGGCTGGACGCGAAGCAGCCCTGGCTGTTAAGGCCTTCGCAGATGAGTGGTGCAATGAGGTAACAGGAAATCAGGTGGAACCGGGATCCGAGCCAGAAGATGAGGAGGACCAGGCATGGGAAGGATTTAAAACAGCGGGGCAGCGGCCTGAGGAGCTCAGGGAAGTCCAAAGGTGGCAGCAGCAAGCAAGAACCGCGCCAACCCCAACACTCAGATCTGAGGTTTTTGAGGTCAGCAGCGAGCCAAGCCTCAGGGGGCGGCCAAGGGGCAGGGAAGAGCCCAGGGCCAGTAGCCCAGCCGCCAGCGAAAGGGCGGAGTTGACTAGCCGATCGCTGGCCAGGATGGCTGAGCAAGGCGTAGCAACGCGCAGAGCAAACAGGCAAGAGTCCTATGCACTCCTGCGCATAATCGAGGACAAAGAGAACACAGGCCAGGAAACCCAGGTGGATTACATCGAGGAGCTCCTGAGGAAAAGGCAAGAGGGCGCAGCAAGAGGAACACAACAGGACGAGCCTGCAGGCAGTGTGCGCTTCAGTGGACCAAGAAGGCAGGAAACCAGAGGGGAAACACAATCTGATTCCTACGTCAGGAATTACACAGGAGGGAAACAGCCAAGCTGGCAGAGCCAGGAGCCGCCCAGGGGGCAGGCAGACGGCAGGGAACAGCCAAACTGGCAGAGCCAGGAGCCGCCCAGGGGGCCGGCAGAATACGGCAGGAGGACACAGCCAGGCGAGCCAAGCCAGAAGCCGCCCAGGGGGCAGGCAGAATCCGGCAGAGGATCACAGCCTCGGGAGTCTGGCCCGGAGGAGAGAAAAAGCAGAGATGAGGCTGATCAGCCGCCACCCGAGAGGAGCAGAGGCTCCGCGAGCAGGGCCGGCAGACAGTCGTCCGGGGGCGGACAAGCCCAGGATGGGGCTGGCCGCAGAAACAGCCAGTACCAGCGCAGTCGCAGCCCATCAGGGGGCGACAGTAGCGGATCTGGATCAGACTCCAGTTTAGACGAGTCGGGGTCAGGTGGAGCGGACAGGCGCGGGCCAAGGGCCAGGCGGGAGTCCAGCGACCAGGAAATGAAGAGGCTCGATAGGGAGCAGACAAGGATGAACATGCAGATGCTGCAGCAGATGGTCCTGCAGCTGGCAGGGGTGGCCAAATATACCAAAATCCCAGCTATCCAAGGCAACGTGCCGGTGTTGGATATGTCACACCCGGGCGCGGTTGCAGCCAAGAAATATTGCCAAGAGTGTGGCTATTGGGGATCACACAACAGACTGGCGCTGTCGGATGAACCACCGGCGCTGGCCGTGGTGGCAGGGGAAATTGTTGGATCCTGCCAGTCACCCTCGGCCATGGCCATGCTCGTGCGATCCCTGGCCAGGTTGTGGAACAACAAGCCTGCCAGTGTGGGGCCGTTGATGGTGGCCATCAGGGCAGCGCCCCATGCAGGGGACAGGGCCACCAAGGAGGTGGAAAGGATCAGGGGGCAGTGGGCCGCTCCAGCAGAGGAGCAGTGCTGTGCGGTTTCCCTGCTTACCCTGTGGATCAGGGTGGTAAAGGAGGAGGTGGGGAAGCCGACCTCGGATGAGAGATCCGCGATCACCAACCTCAAGCTGGGAGTCAAAACAACCTTGGATCCAGAGGTCAAGCCAGAGGAGACAGTGGAGGCGTTTGCGCACAGAGTACTGTCCACAGCAGAGCTGCTGCAGATCTCGAGGGATGCAGTGGACTACTTTGGCAGAAGGCACTCGGTCTCGCACATGTTCTATGAGGGGCTGCCAGTGGCCACCAGGGTCAAGCTGAGCAAGTTCGTGATCACTGTGCCAGGGTACTTGTGCATGACCGATGAGGAGCAGATCACAGTGCTGACGCAGCAGGTGGTGCTGTGGGAGAAGTTCGCCCTGGAAATGGGGGACCTGATGGTCACAGATCACAGGCCTACGGCAGAAGAGGAGAATGAGATGGAAGAGGCAGAAGAGGAGAATGAGATGGAAGAGGAGGAAGAGGCGGATGAGGAGGAGGAGGCGCGAGAGGCTTCTTGGAGGAAGAGACTTTTTGGAGAAAGATATTCCTTGGATGAAGAGAAGCCAATGTCACCCAGCGAGCGGTCCATAAATGGGCCAAGGTGGCGCTAGGCTTCCAACAAAGAGGAGGAGTCAGCCCTTGCGGAGCTTACCGAGACCTGAGGCCGAGCCCAGAGCGGCAAGGCCGCTGAGCACGTGACGTTACCCACGCCGTAACTGGCAATGGGCGGGCAGGCGCCTACAGAGCAGAAAATGCAGACGCAGAGCGGCTTGTCCTAAGTAACCGGCAGGCAGTGGGCCGGCAGCCAGCGGACCGAAGACGGAAGATGCAGGATTGGAGTTAAAGCTATCGCAGCAACATAGTGAAAATTTGTTTCTCAAACACCGTAGCAGCAAGGCTACGGTAGTACATATGTTATGAAGATGATGAGCGAGGAGAATTAGTCAACTCGGGCGATGATAACACAGCAGGGGGCGGATCACGCTGCTACGGCGCACATTTCCTGTGGCCATTGAAGACCAGGCGGCTATGGCGCAGTGGGGCGAGAGCAGCGGTTGTTCTTAGCTTGACCTGATAACTTTGAAAATTTCTCTGTTTGCTAGCCAGTAGTGGGCTGAACAGCCTGGATTTGTAGGATTCTGCGCATTGCGCTTCAGCTGAGACTCGGTGGATTTTTTTAATTCTGATTGAAGAAGGCCTGAACCAGGCAGATTTGCTGAGACGATTTGAGCTTCTACGTACATATTTTCCAGAAGTTTAAAGATTCTGATTTCTGATGATTTCTGATGACTTCTGATGACTTCTGATGATTTCTGAACTTGGTTTCTGATGGTTTCTGATGATTGCTGAGGGTTTCTGATGGGTTCCGACCCTTTTTTGCCTGCAACCAAGCATGACACTGGTGACGGTACCGGATTCTGTGTGGTCCGCCACGGGTTTCAGTGAATTTTTTCTTTGATGAATTTCCTTGTGTGGATGTCCTGCAGCACATTTCCTGCAGTGGATTTTCTTCAGGGGATTTTTTTTTACCGACTGGCTGGATTGCAGTCAGATGTTTAGGAGGCTTCAGTGTTAGGGAACTGACAAGTTCTGGGCGTACAGATTTTGCTTTGAAAACAGCCTGAACCAGGCTGATGTGTGTATATAGCCTGAACCAGGCAGATGCGGGGGACGGCCTGAACCAGGCAGATTTGCTTTGATATTTTGATCTTCTGAGGTGTACATATTGCCAGAAGTTTCTTTCTTTCAGTACCGACCCCTTTTTCCGGCTCCCAGCGCATGCCCTTTAGGCTTAACGCTGAGGAGCGGGGGGCGAGTGAAGTAGTAGGGGCGGTACCCACAAGACAGGGATACCCAGACATTACCCCTAGGCAGAGAGACTTCCTGCTAGGGCCGAACCTTACAGTAGCCAGTTAACAGCTCTTGTCTGAAGTACAAGGAGTCTGTGTGTACGGTAATGTACCGTGTTTATGAGTAGAAGGACACTTCTCTAAGGCGCCTTTACCGGAGATTCCGGAGTTTACCATATTGGCACGTTTACTGCTTTATGGTGCGACAGCTGTCACAGTATATTACCGTATACGTGACAGAACCGTTTAGACCGCAGTTAGCGGCCTCGGGGACTCCGCAGCTTCTCTGCGGAGTCTACGGATTTGAACTGAGACCTAGAAACCCGCTTACGCCGGTTGATTTGACAGATTGTACCGTATTCTGAATTGGGCCTGCCGGGTCCCTGTATCCCGGCAGTTGCCTAGGCTAACTACTTCGTCCCTTTCTAAAGGACAGACCTCTTATGTAACAAGCTCCGGCCGGCATCCAATGCATGAGGCCTGAGGTGTTCATAACGTCAGTACCTATATCAAGTCAAGACTAGCTCCGCCTCAGCTGAATTACCTGGAGACAAGTACCTCAGTATTGAACCGAGACCCTGCCGAAGAAGAAGTACGCAGTCAACCTCCCGGCTACCTCACCGCGTGTTGCGCGGTAAGTGCCCTTAACATAGCCCAGCTGGATCGCGCCCAGACGGCCAGAAGGCCTACGCTACCATACGTCTATTGCTATACATACAAATATCCAGCTCTACTGCTTAACTCGCTGAGCACTCGCAGCCAGTGAAGAGTCACTGAGCCTGCCCGTAGGCGTCCGTCACTGCCGTGAGGAAAGAAGTCCGCCACGGACCTGAAGCGCACATCGCGAGTGAAGTAGTAGGGGCGGTACCCACAAGACAGGGATACCCAGACATTACCCCTAGGCAGAGAGACTTCCTGCTAGGGCCGAACCTTACAGTAGCCAGTTAACAGCTCTTGTCTGAAGTACAAGGAGTCTGTGTGTACGGTAATGTACCGTGTTTATGAGTAGAAGGACACTTCTCTAAGGCGCCTTTACCGGAGATTCCGGAGTTTACCATATTGGCACGTTTACTGCTTTATGGTGCGACAGCTGTCACAGTATATTACCGTATACGTGACAGAACCGTTTAGACCGCAGTTAGCGGCCTCGGGGACTCCGCAGCTTCTCTGCGGAGTCTACGGATTTGAACTGAGACCTAGAAACCCGCTTACGCCGGTTGATTTGACAGATTGTACCGTATTCTGAATTGGGCCTGCCGGGTCCCTGTATCCCGGCAGTTGCCTAGGCTAACTACTTCGTCCCTTTCTAAAGGACAGACCTCTTATGTAACAAGCTCCGGCCGGCATCCAATGCATGAGGCCTGAGGTGTTCATAACGTCAGTACCTATATCAAGTCAAGACTAGCTCCGCCTCAGCTGAATTACCTGGAGACAAGTACCTCAGTATTGAACCGAGACCCTGCCGAAGAAGAAGTACGCAGTCAACCTCCCGGCTACCTCACCGCGTGTTGCGCGGTAAGTGCCCTTAACATAGCCCAGCTGGATCGCGCCCAGACGGCCAGAAGGCCTACGCTACCATACGTCTATTGCTATACATACAAATATCCAGCTCTACTGCTTAACTCGCTGAGCACTCGCAGCCAGTGAAGAGTCACTGAGCCTGCCCGTAGGCGTCCGTCACTGCCGTGAGGAAAGAAGTCCGCCACGGACCTGAAGCGCACATCGCGAGTGAAGTAGTAGGGGCGGTACCCACAAGACAGGGATACCCAGACATTACCCCTAGGCAGAGAGACTTCCTGCTAGGGCCGAACCTTACAGTAGCCAGTTAACAGCTCTTGTCTGAAGTACAAGGAGTCTGTGTGTACGGTAATGTACCGTGTTTATGAGTAGAAGGACACTTCTCTAAGGCGCCTTTACCGGAGATTCCGGAGTTTACCATATTGGCACGTTTACTGCTTTATGGTGCGACATAGTTACTTCGTCCCTTTCTAAAGGACAGACCTCTATTTGTAACAAGCACCGGCCGTCTTCGAGACCAGCAGCTTTCACTTAAGTCAGTACCTTAACCCGAGTCAAGACTAACTCAGCCTCAGCTGAGATAGCTGGAGACAAGTACCCCAGTAAGAGAGTCGAGACCCTGCAAAAGAAGAAGTACGCAGTCTACGTCCCGTCACCCTCACCGCGAGACGCGCGGTAAGTGCCCTTAACATAGCCCAGCTGGATCGCGCCCAGACGGCCAGAAGGCCTACGCTACCATACGTCTATTGCTATACATACAAATATCCAGCTCTACTGCTTAACTCGCTGAGCACTCGCAGCCAGTGAAGAGTCACTGAGCCTGCCCGTAGGCGTCCATCACTGTCGTGAGGAAAGAAGTCCGCCACGGACCTGAAGCGCACATCGCGTGTCCTTTAGAAAGGGACGAAGTGGATTTAGCCTGATCAGCTTAATTTGCCAATTCCTGCTAAAGGTGCTTGTGCAGCGAAATTGGAAATTTGTTTGCATGCAAACGACCTTGGACAGCATTTGAACTGCACTTTGCTGTGGTAATCTCCAGAGAGAGATTGCCAAGTTAAACTCTGAGAATCACTGAGCGTGGCAGCTTAGTGTTGAGTCCAGAAGTGGCTTGAAGATCTGGCTGTGGATTTATACACCCAGCAGATAATTTCCTGTGTGACTGCGGATTGAGATCAGGTGGAACCAATTTCTCATCATTGACAGAAGTAAACTTGTGGATAGAACATCCAAGTTTGAAATCTTGTGGGTGTGCCAAAGGATCCCCGCAGGAACGCAGAGCTGAGCGGACACTACGCAAAAGGCAACATCCACGCAGGGCGTGTGACATCCACGCGGGACGTGAGACATCTAGAAGCAGCCCAGCCAGCAAGGTGGGAAGAACTGAAAAGGGCGAAGGAGGATTCCGCCAGATTGAAACTAGTGAGCAGAAAAGCGGGAAGGCGAGGCCTTTCCTGCATAGTGCTGTACCTGCCATCCGATCTTGACTTGCAAAGTCCTCACCAGATTGCAGTAGGAACAAGGGGGCAGAAGCCTAGCGTTAGCAGATCTTGTAGAGGGTGTCGCCAGCACGCTTGCAGGACCGTGCGGTTCGTTAATTGCCTGTAGAAATGACAGACGTAGATCTAAATCCCGATAGGCACCAGCACCCTGACGCCCAACGGAGAAGTGGGCGTCTGAGGGGGCTGGAGCCGGGTGTAAACCTGATGGAGGCTAGTGATGAGCTGGCTGCAGAAGCACTGTTGGTGGCGGCAAAGCTGGCAGGGCCAGTGGAACCGCCCGCAGGAAACTGCAAGGTGCCAGAGCCGGGTCGCGTACCGCCCAGAGAGGCAGGGGCGCAGGCAGACGGCTCAGCGCTAGTGACGCGTAAAGGCATCGGCCGAGGGGGTCCAGTGCCCGCCGATTTCAGGGGCAGCCTGGAATTCGAGCAGTGGCAGACTCAAGCTGGAACACCAGAGCTGATTTTGGATCAAGCAACAGAAGTGTCCCAGAGCTGTGACACGCGGCAGAACTGCGAGCCCGAGGCCACGCCCCAGCAGAATCCGCCCAGGCCAGGGTTGCACAACGGGTCAAAAACGAACCCAGTCAGCCGGATCAAAGGGCCGAGGAAGCCGCAGCACCAAGAGGGGTTGCAGGCTGTGATAAAGCCTGCCCAGACAAACCACGAATGAAAGCAGAGGAAATGGAGGCCAGGAGTATGCCTGCAAGGGTCAAACACGAGGAAGCTGAGCCCCAGCCAGCAGCGGGCAGGCAGAGCTCGCAGGTCGGCAAGGAAAGGGAAAAATCAGCTGTGCCGGTAGGAAATCCCTGGGCTGACCAATCCGAGGAAGAACTGTCAGACCCAGTTCAAGAAGAGAAGGGGCAGCAGTCTAAGGCAGGGCTGCGCCCAAGGCAGCAGCTGCGACCGCGCAGGGTGCTGGTTAGAAGAGGAGCTGGATCCACAGTCTATGGGACGCCGCTGTCCAGGTTTCCGCCCAGTGTGGGCAGACCTGCGCAGAAATCCAAGGAGGGATCTAGCAGCCTGACGCAGAGAGACGACAGCCACAAGGAAATCCTGCGAGGATTTTTTCACGATCCATCAAGAGCGCAGGATACCAGCCCTAGTGAGCCAGAGCGCTCCAGGGCTGGGGGAGCAGTGTGCGGCGAAAAGGAGTCAGAAGGACATATGCAGCCGATCGGTTGGGCAGGAATTTTGCAGTGGGCAACGGACCTGTGGAAGCAAGTTTGCTCCATGACGTTCTTGCATTTCCAGGACCAGGTCACAGCTATTGAGGAGTTCAAGGCCCATCATCTGCGGGGATGGGCAACAAAGGCCATGCTGGGTATCCCCCACACAGGGCAGGACAGGGCAACGCTGTTAGCCGCCCTTGGACAGGTGTCCAAGGGAAGGGCGGGACGCGAAGCAGCACTGGCTGTTAAGGCCTTCGCAGACGAGTGGTGCAACGAGGTAACAGGAAATCAGGTGGAACCTGGATCCGAGCCGGAAGAGGAGGAGGACCAGGCATGGGAAGGATTTGAAACAGCAGTGCAGCGGCCGGAGGAGCTCAGGGAGGTGCAAAGGTGGCAGCAGCAGGCAAGAGCCGCGCCAACCCCAGCACTCAGATCAGAGGCCTTCGAGGTCAGCAGCGAGCCAAGCCTCAGAGGGCGACCAAGGGGCAGGGAAGCGCCCAGAGCCAGCAGTCCAGCCGCCAGCGAAAGGGCGGAGTTGACTAGCCGATCACTCGCCAGGATGGCAGAGCAAGGCACAGCAACGCGCAGAGCAAGCAGGCAAGAGTCTTATGCGTTGCTATGCATAGTCGAGGACAAAGAGAACACATGCCAGGAAACCCAGGTGGATTACATCAAGGAATTCCTGAGGAACAGGCAGGCGGGCACAGCAAGTGGAACCAGGAGGAATGAGCCTGCAGGCAGCGCACGGAGCAGTGGTCCAAGAACGCAGGAAGCCAGAGAGGAAACGCAGTCTGATTCCTATGCCAGGAATTACACAGGCGGGACGCAGCCAGGTTGGCAGAGCCAGGAGCCGCCCAGGGGGCAGGCATACAACAGAGAACAGCCAAACCGGCATAGCCAGGAGCAGCCCAGAGGGCAGGCAGATGGCAGGGAACATCCAAGCCAGCATAGCCAGGAGCCGCCCAGAGAGCAGGCAGATGGCAGGGAACAGCCAAGCCAGCAAAGCCAGGAGCAACCCAGGGGACCAGCGGAACACAGCAGAGGGGTGAGGCAGGAACGGCAAGACCAGGAGCTGCCCAGGGGAAGGCAGAGCCGGGCAGAGCGCAGTCTTGGAGGCCTGGCTCTGACAGCAGACCAGGCAGAAGCGAATCAGAACGACTGCCACCAGAGGGAAGTAGAAGCTCTGCAGGAAGAGCAGGCAGGCAGCCATCACGAGAAGATCATGATCAGGAGGAGGATTATTACAGACACGACAGATACCATTCAGGTCGCAGCCCATCGAGGGGCGGTGGTGGAGGATCTAGGTCGCGGTCAGAATCAGTTGATTCGGGACCAGGAGGAGCGGACAGACGCAGGCCAGGAGCCAGGCAGGAGTCCAGCGACCAGGAAATGAAGAGGCTCGAGAGGGAGCAGGCAAGGGTGAACCTGCAGCTGCAGCAACAGATGGTCCTGCAGCTGGCAGGGGTAGCCAAATTCACCAAAATCCCAGCCATCCAAGGCAACGTGCCAGTGTTGGATATGTCGCACCCAGGCGCGGTTGCAGCCAGGAAATATTGCCAGGCATGTGGATATTGGGGATCGCACAACAGGCTGGCGCTGTCAGATGACCCGCCAGCGCTGGCTGTGGTGGCCGGAGAAATAGCTGGGTCGTGCCAGTCGCCATCAGCCATGACGATGTTGGTGAAATCACTGGTCAAGCTATGGGACAGCAAGCCGGCTAGCGTGGGGCCGCTGATGGTAGCCATCAGGGCGGCGCCCCATGCAGGAGACAGGGCTGCCAGAGAAGCAGAAAGGATAAGGGGGATGTGGGTTGCCCCAGCAGAGGAGCAGTGTTGTGAAGCCTCGCTGCTAACCTTGTGGATCAAGGTGGTTCAAGCAGAAGTGGGGAAGCCAACCTCGGATGAGAGGACAGCCATCTCCAACCTCAGGCTAGGAGTGAAGACCACTCTCGATCCTGACGTCAAGCCAGAGGAGACAGTGGAAGCATTTGCTCACAGAGTGCTGTCGACAGCAGAGTTGCTGCAGATCTCAAGGGATGCAGTGGACCACTTTGGCAGGAGGCACTCGGTCTCGCATCTGTTCCATGACGGACTTCCAGCTCTCGCTAAAGCCAAACTGAGCAAGTTTGTTATGACCGTCCCAGGGTACCTCAGCATGACAGACGAAGATCAGATTGCAGTGCTCACACAGCAGGTGGTGCTGTGGGAGAAGTTTGCCCTGGAAATGGGGGACCTAGGAGGCGCAAGCCTCAAACAGATGGCCAGTGGGCCTGGCCAGGGGGAGGCGCAGTCCAACAGAACGAGGAAGGAGAGAACAGGACAGTGGGAGATGCGGACACGCCTTGAAGGGGCAGGGAACCCCGCAGGAGCAGCAGCTGCCCAGCAACAGCGGAGTGACAAACCCAGAGGAGTTACCTGGGCAGATCAATCAGGAGCACCAAATTACAGCGCAGAAGGCGCTGCAGGGGCAGCCATGGCATGCTACCAGTGTGGTAGCACGGCGCACCTGGCCAGGGACTGCAGGGCGCCCAGGCCCAGGGATGAGCGCAGGCCGGCGCCACTAGCTACTGACATTACAGCTGGGCAGGCAAGGCCGCAGCAGCAGCAGTACCCGCTCCCACCAAGGCCACAGCAGGGTCAGCCTGCAGGCAGACCGTACGAGCGGAATCAGAACAACAGGCAGTACCAACGGCCGGGGCCTGGCCAGGGGGGTCAGGCTCAGCAAGCGGCACACGTGTCTCACCTAAGCAGCCCAACGGGGCAAGCCGAGCCAGAGGGCTGGCAACAGACTATGGCAGAGATGCTCAGCGAGTCTGTAGCACTCATGACGCAGGTTGGGCTAGTGCCCAAATCCGCAGGATTCAAGCAGGCGGCTCACAACGCTCGTCCTAGGTCATTCTTGCCAGAACCCTGTCCGGAGGAGGAACCTGAGCAAAGGCTCGTGGAACCTGCCTCCAGGAAGGGAGCAAAGAGACTGGTTTTGAGCAAATTAGCTGACGATATGTCTGACATCCGACTGCAGGTGTTCAAGTTGAACGAGAGGCTGACGGCGCTGTCGTTCACCACTATGCCCATGGGTTCAGAAGACCACAGGGGTAAGGCCAGTAAAGGCAGGCAGGAAAGCAAGGTGGTCACAGCTGCACCAAGGCTGCAGTATTTCAAGAATGACAGAAGCAACCTGGAGCAATGTGTGGGACTAATGGTCAAAGGAAAGGTCCTGGTGGCTCAGAAGGCCCTCATGGACTCAGCGTGCTCCTGTCATGTGATCACAGTCAACATTGCAGAACAGTTAGTCGCCATGGGGGCAGAGCTGATCCGGACGGATGAGAAGATCCGCACGACAGACAATGCAGGGGCAGATCTGTATGGGGTGCTGTTCATTTATGTGGTGTACGGATATGGGGGGCCCAATGCTATTATGGAACCCACGGTGGTCAGGGTCGTAAAAACACCACCCGATGCATACGAACACTTGGTGGGGAACCCAGAGTTTCTCAAGTACAATGGGGTTTTAGAGGCAGCAGGAAGGCTGACCTTACGCCCCAGAGATGGTCCCCAGACAGTACGAGGGGTCAGGGACCTGACGCTGCCGCTGGTCCTAGCATCCCCAGCAGGGGGGTACCAGGCAGCAGCAGTAGCATGGGCAGGAATCCAGTGTGGATTTGCTGAACGGGAAGGGTGGCCCGCGGCCAGGGTGGAGGAAGAACACGAGCCGCTCTTACAGCATGCCATGGCCACACACGCAGGTGCCGCCATGAGGACAGACCAGAAGGTGGGACAGAGTCGCGGAACAGCCGCAGGTGCAGGCAGAAGCACCGCAGATGCGAGCAGGAGCAGCCGTGGGGACCCACAGGAGACCGCTTCCAGGCCGCGCCAGTGCGGGCAAGCGCAGGCTGCAGTGCCCAGGGAGGTCAAGGTGGATGCCAGGGCCGCTGCGTCACAGCCAGGCCAGGCAGCAGCACAGGCAGAGGCCAATGCTGGGATAGCAATGGCACTCAAGGCAGAGTCGAAGTCGGCATACCAAAAGGAGATCATCAGGAGGTGCCTAGAGGCAAGCCCACGCTACCCATGTGTCTTGTGCGGAGAACCTGGCCCGCACTCACCAGAGGAGTGTGACCAGAGAATCCGGAAGATACTGCAGAAGCCTGCGGCAGTCCCCACAGCCCAGGGGACATCACCAGGAGCCAGGAGGCGGGTGGACTTTGGAGGAGCCGCAGCAGCAAGAGCTGCACCAGCAGGATCAAGCAGGCGCTCGGAGGTGCGAGTGCCTAGCAAAGACGAGAGGGACGGTGCGGCTGATGGGGGCGTTAGGGAAGACGCCCCAGAAGCAGCAGGCGGAACGCAAAGGGTAGCAGCAAACCGCGACCAGAAGGAGCTTGTCGGCAAGGAGGAAAGTGAAGAATCAGAGGAGTCAGAGGAGGAAGATGTCCATGAAAGGACCAGCCCAAAGTACATGCGTTTGCTGCGGCTGCATCAACAAGTAGAGTTGCTGCAGCAAGACGTCAAGGCAAGGGAAGAGCTGCTGTACCGCCAGGCGGCTGCAACAATTGAATACCTGAGGTTGCAGCAGGTCAGGTGGACAAGCCTCCAGGACGCCAACATACGGCTCACGGAGGTACAGCAGCAGTACATCTTGCGTGCAGACCAGCTGCGGGCGCTGTACGCCAACCTTGGGAATCAGCAGGCAGGAGAGCCGCTGCAGTCCACAATCCCAGGTGACCCGGAGCTGGCAGAGCATATGGGAGTCATGTTTCAAACCGCGGCCGAGTTCGCAGAGGAGGACGAGGGTCTGAGCCAGGAGAAGCTGCAGGACCAGGAGCAGCAAGCCACTGGTCAGCAAGGACCAGGGGGCAGTGGCGGGGCCAGGCAGGCCAGCGGGGAGACGCGAGTGCAGCACAGGGGGTCAACCCCAGATGACGCAGTACATACAGAAACCAGAGAGCGCAGCAGGAGCGCGCAGAGGGCTCGCAGTGCAGAACGCCTCGGGGCGGTGCCTACACCGGAGGCTCGAACCCAGCGGCCAGACCGCGATGATAGCTTCGACCGGCCTAGAGGCAGGAGGCAGCAGTCACCCAGCGGGGATCGCGGGAGCCAGCCCAGGGGCAGGTCACAAGAGCGAGGCACAGGTAGCCACGCCAGGCCATACCAGCTAGAAGGGAGAATGCAGGATAGAAGGGGAGCCTCCGGCCAGAGTCCGCCGGGCAGGGCCCAGGCAGGGCGCAGCTGGATGGGGGGACAGAGGAATGTCCTCGGACCCCACGATGGGGGAGTGTGCTTCAACTGTCAGAAGCCAGGGCACTTCGCTAACGCGTGCCCAGAGCAGGGAGAGGCCTCGCAGCCTGGGGACAGCAGCCAGTTTGACCGATCACGGGCAGCAGGAGGCCCGGACAGGAGCTGGGGAGTCAGGGGACCTGGCAGGAGCCAGGAGGTGTCGGAAGACAACATGAGGCGAGCTTACGAGGCCGCCAAGGAGGTCTCCTTTGAAGAGTGGAAAAGGCAGCAGGAGACAGCTGGACCGAGTGAGCTGCCAGGCCCGCCAGGACGGCCGGGGCCAGCGGGGCAGTCTTACAACTCCAGGTGGGTCAGCCAGGAGAGGCACACGTGCATGATGTCTGTCCATGAAGGGTTTGGGCAGAACGCAGCGACTCAAGTTGTGAGCTGCCAGGCCGCAGCAATGCCTGTAACGTTCCAGGTGGTGCCAGAGGGGCAGGTGGCCCAGCAAAGGCACCACTGGCAGATGGTGGTAGAGGCCCTAGCCATGAATCACTATGGTACTCGGCCCGCAGGGTCAGCCAGGTCCATGGCACATGCAGTGGAGTTTCTCAGGAACCTCCAGCAAAGGGGATGCCCGGCCCCATGTGAGGGATGGCCTGGCATTCTCCAGCAGTTTCTCGACAAAGAATGGGACATCTACAATGCCCAGATGGATGAGTTTGAGAGGCTAGAGCAGGAGGCAGGGCTCCAGCACAGGGTAGACGAGTGGGAAACCAGTTCCAGTGGGGACGGCACCAGCGCCTCAGAGGAAGGGTATGAGCCTCAAGCTCCTTTAACAGTGCGTGAGGAGGAAGCTGCCATGCTCTGCCCAGGTACCCCGGAGGGCAACGCGGACACAGGCGGCGAGGTAGCGGGAGCAGCCGCCGGGACCCGGAATGGGCTCAGCAGGCAGGATCACCACCCAGGGGCCAAGGGGGCAGCAGCTATGAGTCCAGAGGACAATACGGCGGGGGCCGTTAGGACCCATCACAGTACCACCTCTCGGTCCAACACTGTCAGATGGGAAGAGGAGGACAGAGGGCTGCAGCGCAGCCGCAGCAGGGGCGAGAGGCCCGCTGCATGGAATGAGGATTCCCGGTTCACCCAGGCCGGTACAGGGCGCCGGGACAGGTCGGGCAGCAGAGGGCGGGTTCGCCCTGAGCCAGACCCGCCGAGATTGCCAGAGAGCAGGTGCTTCGTGCAATGGTACCGCCTGGGGGAAGAAATGCCAGAGGCGTCGTCTTCAGAGGCTATGATCACTCTGCCGGCACAGTCCAAGGATGGGCTTTGTAGGTTGCAAAACCACAGGCTCCTGGAAGGCAGGTCGCAAACGTGTGTCAACATAGCGGCAGCCATGCAGGCAGTGGCCCGGCTGATCTTTCCATGGGACGCGGTGACAGCAGTCCTGCTG
Source organism: Limnomonas spitsbergensis (assembly GCA_037349105.1). Taxonomy (NCBI): domain Eukaryota; kingdom Viridiplantae; phylum Chlorophyta; class Chlorophyceae; order Chlamydomonadales; genus Limnomonas; species Limnomonas spitsbergensis. The sequence goes on along the minus strand of JAYJMM010000101.1, from coordinate 609,243 downwards.
GGTGCAGCACTCAAGGGGTTCATACAGCCCAGCACAAGGATGGAGGATTATATGCAGAGGGGATGGTCACGGCACCCCATCTACGCATACTGCGTCAGCGAGATGGTGGACCTAGCCGTCAAAGAAGGCATCACAGCAGTAGCCGCAGCCGACAGGGCGCACCCAGACGTGCCGGATAGCACGCGCACCGAGGGGGTGTGGCAGGGTGCGCAGCCCGGGTTCATGCGCACGCCATGGGCGGAGGACTGCGTCCACCAGTTGATGGAGCACCCCGCTCTCAGAGACCGCGCTTTCTACGTGCCAGTGCAGGCCTTAGGAGAGCACGGAGGGGGTGACAGGTCCGAGGATGGAACCTACAGCGGGGCAGGGCTGTGCCATGCCGATAGGCCACGGCGGTGTGAGGCCACCGTTGAGGCGTCGGTCACCATCCCCAGGATGGTCGCAGGGCAAGCTGTACCATGGGGAATGGATCCTGGGGAAGCCAGGGCAGCCATCCCAGTTCAGCAGCTGGTAACTTACTACTACGAGGAGCTGGAAGAGGGAGAGATGCCGGTTTCAGCAGCATGGATCCACATGCATGCGTCGCGGGATGATATGCCAGTCTTCCTGTTCGCAAGGTGCGAAGGGAATGTGGCGATCACCAAGTGTGCATCAGTCGACGAAGCAGAGTTCCACGCGCACACGCACGCCAGGGGAGCAGACCCAGCAACATGGGCAGTCATGCTCATGGCGTTGCAACGGGTTCTGCTTCCGGGACAGCTGTCGGCAGCCATGCGGCACGTCTGGGGCGTGGATGATCAGTGGGCGCCGCTGGAAATGACAGACTGCCCCACATGGCCATATGGGGCCCAGAGGTCGCCAGCGGATGGACCCATGTGGGAAGGCGAGGAGGAGTTCGCGCGCTCGCCGTTCGCAGTGGAACGGTTAGAAGCGTGCGTGCACCGGTGGGTGCGCTGGGAGAGAAGAGCGTGGCGCGTCACAATGTGTCGGCCCAGGGGCTCACGCCGCACGCAGCCAAGATAGCAGCGGTTATGGCGCTGCCAGAGCCCACATCGGTGAAAAACATTCAGGAGGTCATGGGATTCTTGAATTTCTACCGGTGCTACGTCCCGGATTTCTCGAAAAAGGCGGCACGCATCAACGCATTGCTGGTCAAGGGGGTCCCGTTTGTGTGGGGGGCAGAGCAGTCGCAGGCGTTCCAGTTGATCAAAACAGAGATGTGCGAGGGCGGAAGAGTCCTGCGCAGACCAGATTACAGTGGGACAGGGCCAGACGGCAAGGGGCCGCCTAGGCCGTTCTTGCTGTACACAGATTTCTCTAAGCAGGGCATAGGCGCCGTGCTAGGACAGTGTGATGACAGCGGGCGGGAGTATATGGTGGCATGCACGTCCAGATCCCTGAACAAGAGCGAGAGGAACTATTCCTCGTTCCAGGGGGAGATGCTGGCCGCAGTGTATGCAGCACGCACATACCGTCACATGCTGTTTGGGTGCAAGGTGCATCTCATCACTGACCATGAGCCGCTCACTTACCTCATGGACAATCAGACGTTGGTGGGCCAGCACGCTAGGTGGGCTCTCATGCTTCAAGAGCTGGACATTACCATTGTCCACCGCTCAGGGGCATGCCACCAGAATGCGGACATCCCGTCCAGATCGCCACTCCCATCCTCAGCTGACCGCACGGGGGCCAGGCTTGATACAGCCGCTCCCGAGCCGTCAGTCCAGGAGGAGGCAGGTGGGAAGCAGGTAGCCTTACTCACGGGGTTGGGCAGAGTGAACCAGTGGCATGCAGACCAGATGGTGCGCATGGCACAGGAAGGCAGAAGAAGAGTACAGATACTGCGAGCTGCAGAGGCAGCTTGCGTGACAGCGCCGGTAGGGCAGGAGATATCCTCTGCCGCCACTGACGATGATGAGCAGGCGCAGCCTGTCAGTACAGCAGAACAGGCATTCAGCAACAGGGAGCGGGCCAGGACAATGATCAGTGATGTTCTTGCTGACCTGCCTCGAGTGACGCCCCCTCATTCACATGCAGGCCTGGACACAGCTTGCCTGTCGAGTGGGGCTGTGCGGGCCATGGAGACCGAGGGAGTCGTCCTTTTCGAGCCCTTTGGAGGTATGTGCACAGGGTTGGAGATGGTGCTCAGGGCGGGTATCCCAGTGGTGCAGTACTTGTATGCTGATATCAGTGAGGAAGTCAGAGAGATCGCAAGGGGTCGCCTGGTGCAGTTGCACAGGAGATACCCTCAGTTGTTTCCGGTCAAAGCGTTTGATAAGGCGTTCAGAGCGTTGCCCCAAGATGTGTATGCCATTACGGCGAAGCACCTCCAGGAGGCGGGCGCCCAGGAGGGGCGCCAGTGGTTCATGGTAGCAGGCTGGGAGTGCCAGGACCTCTCGTCGGCAGGCAAGGGGCGTGGGCTCGAGGGAGAGAGAAGCAAGTCTTTCTTCCCGTTAGTCAAGCTGTTGGGTACACTACAGTTCCTGCAGGGGCCTAGGCCGCCAGCGTACCTGATTGAAAATGTGGCAATGCAGTTGAATCAGAAGAGTGTGAAGGCCAGTGTGGAGGCTTTTCAGGAGGTGTGCAGGATTCTGGGAACACCGGCGTTGTTTGACGCAGCGCAGGTGGGGTCTTACGCCCACCGCACCCGCAACTATTGGGGAAATATCGCCCCTGCAGCAGATATTGAGTTTGTGATTCGTGCGTCGACCAGACCCCACGGGGGGATCGTAGACGACATTCTGGACAAGGGTAGCAAGGCCCAGGTCGTCTCGTGTCCGGACAATGGGGGGTACCGCATCAACGTAACAGGACAGCCCAGGAAGGTGCTGCCGTGTCTGATGGCCACGCCCTCATCATATTCTTTTCGGAACGGGCAAAATGGGATGGTGTACAGACCCATGGGGGACTTGCAGGAGCCCAATGCAAACGAGCGTGAGCGAGCCATGGGGTACGCTGTGGGGTCCACATTGCCGCGCCCAGACTTCCCAGAGGCGGCCAGGAGGGCAGCCTTGGGCAGGTGCATGGATTCGTGGGCACTAGGTGCATGGCTCAATGTGGCACTTGAGTGTGCTAAAATCATACCAGAGGAATTGAAACGCAGGGCAAGGCTGCCAGGCCCGGACAGGGACCCAGTGCTGGGTGCAACCTTAATGTCCAGCCACTATGCCCTTGCTACTGCAGGAAACGCATGCTCTGGCAGCGGAGAGGTGGCCGCGTCATACAGGCAGTGCCTGGGAGAATCGGCTGCGGCAGACTGGGCCGACGCGGCACAGGAACCAGGTGGGAACACGCCTGAGGGGCAAGTTGTGGTTGAAATCGTGGTGACCAGGGACACAGAGGGTGAGAAGGACCCGCCAGGATGCCCTGCAGGACCATCGGTCAAGGTTGATGTGTGGGCAGACGAACCGATTTTGAGGTTTCTCCGTGAGAAGACATATGTTCAGGGAACAGAGCTAGGAGAACAGACCAGAATACAGCGCAGAGCGGCGCCATTCCAGTGGGAATCAGAGAGGGGAGGAGTACTGATGAGACTCATGCCTGACGGTAGACGATGTGTGGTGCCCAGGCCAGAGGACAGGCTTGCAGTGATCCAGACAGCCCATGCCGGTACGGGCCATTTTGGCAGCCACCGCACGGCCTTCATGGTCATGCAGCAGCATTGGTGGCGGGGACTCAGAGCAGCAGTCAAGAAGGCCGTGCAGGAATGTGGGGTGTGTGACAGGGCCAGGGCGTCCACATTCAATCACATACAGCCCAACCTGCACCCACTTCCCATTGAGGGGTTGTTTTTCCGGTGGGGAGTGGACCTGTGTGGTCCATTTACGACCACTCCCAGGGGCAATCGGTTTGTGATGGTTTGTGTGGAACATTACTCCAAATGGGTGGAGTTGATCCCCATTCCAAGCAAGGCGTCTGATGTGACGGCCTTGGCATTCTTTCAAAATGTTGTTGCACGATTCGGGGGATGCGCAGAAGTGGTGACAGACCAGGGAACAGAGTTCCAGGGTAAATTTCAGGACATGTTGTTGGACTGCTTCATTGACCACCGCACCACTTCTGCCAACCACCCCCAGGCAGACGGGCTATCAGAGAGGGCTGTCCAGACACTCAAGGCAGGCCTGCGCAAGTGCTGCGAGGAGGGCAGCAGCGACGAGTCCTGGGACAAGATGGTGCCCTGGGTAGCCCTAGGCTTCCGATGCTCGCCGCAGCAGGCCACGCGCATGGCGCCGTACGAGGTGCTGTTCGGGAAGAGACCCACCTTCCCCTCCAGAGTGGGGGCGGACCTCTGGAGCACAGCCAAGGTGGCAACAGCAGAGGAGGCAGCAGACCTGCTCTTGGCCAGAGTGGCCAGGATCAAGGAGGCACTGCCAGTCGCGGGTGAGCATCTAAAAATTGCGCAGCACCGCGACAAGCTGCGATACGCACGCATTCGTGGGGGAGGGTATGTGCCCCAGGTCAGGCGTTTTGCAGAAGGAGATTACGTGTATGTCAAGTATTCATCAGAGCGACGCAGCCTCGATCCCAAGGCCAGGCCTGAGATCCTCAGGGTAAAAACACTGGGGGCGACGGGAACCTTGGTGTTAGAGGGGGCAGATGGCCTCACAGAAACAGAGAATGCTGTCAATTGTTCTCCATGCCACTTGCCCAACCTCAGGGGAGTGGTTGATTTCAGTGGAACCAGACCCAATAACAGCCTGTCATGCGAGGTGTGCCAGCTGCCTGATCGCGGAGAGGTGATGCTTCTGTGTGATGCCTGCAATACAGGTTGGCACATGGATTGCTTGGTACCAGCACTCGAGAAGGTGCCTGAGGGCGAGTGGTTGTGCCCAGCTTGCGCGCCTGAGGACAAGGGAGCTGAGCCCGCAGCAAGGGCAGGACCCGCTGCAGAGGATTGCAGTGTGCAGGTCCAGGGGCGGCCGAGCCCAGCAGCCAGAGCGGCTGCCAGGACAGCCCAGGAGGCCAACGTCATGGACAGGCCTGAGGTGGAAGTCATGGCCACCAACCCAGCAACAAGGCAGATGGAGCGGGGCATCGCAAGACCAATGGCGAACGGATTGTACGACATCTCGTACACCACTGGCCGGGGAGAGGCCAATGTCACCCCGAGAGCAGTTACGAGAAGGGCTAAGGTGGCCAAAGAAGCAGCAAGGGAGGAAGAGGAGTCAGCTCTTGAGGAGCTTACCGAGACCTGAGGCCGAGCCCAGAGCGGCAAGGCCGCTGAGCACGTGACGTCACCCACGCCGTAACTGGCAAGGAGCGGGCAGGCGCCTACAGAGCAGGAATGCAGACGCAGCGCGGCTTGTCCTAGTACCCGGCAGGCAGTGGGCCGGCAGCCAGCGGACCGAAAACGGAAGATGCAGGAGTGAGGTTAAAGCTATCGCAGCAGCATAGTGAAATTTTGTTTCTCCAAAACACCATAGCAGCAAGGCTACAGTAGTACATATGTTAGGACGATGATGAGCAAGGAGAATTAGTCAACTCGGGCAATGATACCACAGTAGGGAGCACATCACGCTGCTACGGCGCACATTTCCTGTGGCCAGTGAAGACCAGGCGGCTATGGCGCAGTGGGGCGAGAGCAGCGGTTATTCTTAGCTTGACCTGATAACTTTGAAATTTCTCTGGTTGCTAGCCAGTAGTAGGCTGAACAGCTTGAATTTGTAGGATTCTGCGCGTTGCGCTACAGCTGAGACTTGGTGGATTCAAAAAAAAAAAAAAAATGTCTGTTTGAAGAAGGCCTGAACCAGGCAGATTTGCAGAGGGCCTGAACCAGGCAGATTTGCGGCAGATGATTTGAGCTTCTACGTACATATTTTTCCAGAAGTTCTTTCAGTACCACCCCTTTTCCGGCTCCCCGCGCATGCCTGGAGGGCTTAACGCTGGGGAGCGGGGGGCGAGTAAAGTAGTAGGGGCGGTACCCACGAGACGGAGACTTCTAGGCAGAGACATCCAGTTAGGGACTTCCAGTTACAGTTATCTTGTTAACAAGCTCTTGTCTGAAGTACAAGGAGCATGAGTGTACGGTGATGTACCGTATTTGTGAGTAGAGGACACCTCTCTAAGGTGTCCTGACCGGAGTTTACGGTATTTACCATAGTATTGCAGTTACTGCTTTATGGTGCGACAGCTGTCACAGTATATTACAGTATACGTGACAGAACCGTTTAGACCGCAGTTAGCGGCCTCGGGGACTCCGCAGCTTCTCTGCGGAGTCTACGGATTTGAACTGAGACCTAGAAACCCGCTTACGCCGGTTGATTTGACAGATTGTACCGTATTCTGAATTGGGCCTGCCGGGTCCCTGTATCCCGGCAATTGCCTAGGCTAGTTACTTCGTCCCTTTCTAAAGGACAGACCTCTATTTGTAACAAGCACCGGCCGTCTTCGAGACCAGCAGCTTTCACTTAAGTCAGTACCTTAACCCGAGTCAAGACTAACTCAGCCTCAGCTGAGATAGCTGGAGACAAGTACCCCAGTAAGAGAGTCGAGACCCTGCAAAAGAAGAAGTACGCAGTCTACGTCCCGTCACCCTCACCGCGAGACGCGCGGTAAGTGCCCTTAACATAGCCCAGCTGGATCGCGCCCAGACGGCCAGAAGGCCTACGCTACCATACGTCTATTGCTATACATACAAATAACCAGTTAGCTGCTTAACTCGTTGAGCACTCGCAGCCAGTGAAGAGTCACTGAGCCTGCCCATAGGCGTCCATAACTGTCGTGAGGAAAGAAGTCCGCCACGGACCTGAAGCGCACATCGCGAGTAAAGTAGTAGGGGCGGTACCCACGAGACGGAGACTTCTAGGCAGAGACATCCAGTTAGGGACTTCCAGTTACAGTTATCTTGTTAACAAGCTCTTGTCTGAAGTACAAGGAGCATGAGTGTACGGTGATGTACCGTATTTGTGAGTAGAGGACACCTCTCTAAGGTGTCCTGACCGGAGTTTACGGTATTTACCATAGTATTGCAGTTACTGCTTTATGGTGCGACAGAGGCCCTGGCTATCGTGGAAGATGTGGTTGAACTTGTTGGGGGCTCGATTCTCGAGGAGCTGGTGAATCGAGCCTCCTTTCCTTTATCTGGAGGGTACCGTATTCCTCTTTTTCGCCCCTCTCCCCCCCCTTCCCCATCTCCTCTTTTGTTTCCAGCTAGGCAGTTGGGAGCCGACTTAGTAGAGCCTTTTTTAGCATGGCGGAGAGGGGAAGCGTCCCTCACAGATCCCATTCGGCTGAGGCTTATCCACGGCATGATGAATTCCATCCCTAGTCCACACTCCACAGCATCTTCGTTTGCTGATAGTGAGGCTTTGACAGTCCGGTATGGGGCATTACATTTGATGCATGGGACGGGTAGAGAGTCTTGGGCCTGTGGAAACCAGTATCTCCATGTTTACTTCCCTAGTTTATTTATGTAGTGCTCGAACCGGACAGTGGGCACCGGTCCCAAGTCCAAGGGGGGCACTGGTCTTTACATTGTCCACCGTCCTGGTTAATTGAAAGCCCTACCTGGAGCCCTCTGTATCACTCAGACGTACCACTGCCTCGCACATGTTTGATCTCTCTGGTGGATACGTTGGTTGGCTGGCGCTACAACAGCCGCTGCCGTCACCGCTACTGATGCATCAGGGGCTTCATCAGCTCGCACGACATGTCAGAATCATCCCTATACTCCCGAGGAACCCGAGGTCCTCGGGTTAAGGCTTCGGCCAGGCGTGTGTTCCCCCACCCCCCCTCGACCCTCCAGGCTGCCACCCTTACTATCCTACAGCACCTCCGCCCCGACACTCCACATGCCAGCCGCAATGACCCCACACTTCCCATCCCCTCGACCTCTACGCCAGCTTCCCGCTCCCAAACTGCCGCCTTGCCCTGCCATCAACCTCGAACGTGACCACGGCGCGACATGTCCCGACCGCCAGCCGCGACCCGCTGGCCGTCCAGGCCAGCCCGGTGACGTCATTCCCTCCACTCGACGTCGAGGCCATCAGGCCGCCCATGGAGAAGAGGTCCTCGTCCATCAGCATGTTTGCGTCCTCGGAGCCCGAGCCCGAGAGGAGCAGCGGCGGGCCGCGCAGCACCCGGAAGTTGGGGAACCCCGCCGCACCCGCAGCTGAGCTGGGCAGCGTGACGCCCGCCCGCCGGCCACGGACCGTGCGCGCAACGACGCTGTCGGCGCGCCCGCCGCCCGGCGATGCGAGGCCCAGTAGCCAGACGTCCTCCTCAATCTCTTCCCGCGTCCTTTGCTGCTGCTGCCGCTCCTGCTGCCGCTGCTGCAGCCTCTGCTGCTGCCGCTGCTCCGGCAGGTCTTGTGGCTGGTTGTGCACGATCTCGGCGAACGTCGGCTCGCGCTCCAGCGCCGCCGCCGCGATGGATGCGGCCTGGACGGCCCGCGCGCGGAGCATCTCCCGGACCATGGGCGCAAGCGAGCGCGGCCCCGTCGCTGTTGTCGGCCGCTGCTGTGGGTCCTCGTCCGAAAGCCGCAAGTCGCTGTGCGTTGAAGGTAGCCAGCGGCCCCAGCGCCCGGAGGACGTCGGGCCGGTCGGACGCGCCGTGGAGGCAGGCACGGACGGCACGTGCATGTCGAACCTGCTGCCAGCTGCGGCTGTCCCGCCCGCGACATCCGCAGCGAAGGGCGTCCAGGCTGTCGAGGCGCTCGCGCCCTCCCGGCTAACGTCCAAGTGCTGCATGACGTCGAGCCGCCGGACATCCACAACATGCACGAAATCCTCGTTTTCTGTTGCACGCAAGAGTTTGGTGAGCTTAGTTCATTGGGCGACGTCAAAGTGGCGAGATACAAATCAAACGGCACGCAATCCTTATATAAATCATTTGGTCCACCATACCAGTATCAGAAAACTCCCAGGACTACGTTCAACAAACCTTGCATTTTCCTGCTTACTTACCGCATGCTGATTTGTGTCTACGACATTTGCGTACCAGTGTTGTTGTATTTCAGATATCAGCAACCTTACATTCACCCTCAAGTTCATTCACCGTAGATTTGATTTTCCTTCCCTCATAAATAACGTTGTTTGGGATTGAGGGATCCATGAATATACTTGTTATTGATTGTCCATGCCAGTTTTCATTCAGAAATGAAGAGTTTTGATCAATGTTTGCCCTGAGGGCAGCATCAAAAGACATATTTGTTTCATACCCGAGGGGAGGCAGATCATATCTACGTTAACCTAAATACATTTGACCTTACATTTAACCTACAATACAAACAACATAAAATACATTGAACCTGCTTCTACTGGTAACCCTTCAGTAGTTGGCACATTCCTCCTTATATTTACTCTTTGCGTAGCTGCAGTGTGGCCGTGATAAGTGACAAGCATGTATGCCAGTGTGACAGTTTGACAGTTTGAGCTGTATCCGAATTCTCAAAATAGTTTACCTAAAAGGCGATATGCCAGCACAATGACAAAACAAATATCCCAAAGCAATGCTCCCAAATCAAATCTCCCCCAAAGCACATCCAACACGGCAATACGACTTCGGATCCCAAGCAGCGAAGTTGCTTGATCGAGGGAAATGTTAGACCATGCAAATCCGCTGCTTGGGACCCGGCCGAAGCCCCTCCTTTCTAAGTTATTTTTGAAAAGTAAAAACAAGTGCACGTTTCGGTAACCCACCCCATCCACAGGCCCGTGAGGGACGATTGAAGGCGATAGGATGGCACACTGGCATGTGCCGCATGGCAACGCGGGGCACATGTCTCTTCCTCTCTATTTTTCAACGCACCTGTGAAAGCTAGGAGGTCCAGTGGAGCCGGGCTGAACTTGATGCACCGGGAGGCGCTCTGCAGAGAGTACCTGAGGGGGGCAGGGCGGGTGTAGGGTTTAGGGTTTCAGGTTTAGGGTTTAGGGTTCACCCTTAACTTGATGCACAGGGAGGCGTTCTGCAGAGAGTACCTGAGGGGGGCAGGACGGGTGTAGGGTTAAGGGTTAAGGTTCCACCCTTAACTTGATGCACAAGGAGGCGTTATGCAGAGAGTACCAGAAGGGGGGGGGGGGTAAGGGCTTAGGGTTCACCCTAAACTTGATGCACAAGGAGGCCTTCTGCAGAGCGTACCTGAGGGGGGGAGGGCGGGTTTGGATTTAGGGTTCACCCTAAACTTCATGCACCGGGGGGGGGCGCTCTGCAAAGAGTACCTGAAGGGGGGGGGTGGGCGGGGCGGAAGAGGGTCGGGAGAGGGGCGCATGTCAGGTTAGGTGTTGGGTTGAGAGGGTCAGATTCCAATGCAGCGAAGGGCAGGGCAGAGCGGGGCGGGGCGGGATGGGGCAGGGTTAGGCCTGGTGGACAAAAAGGGAATGGTGCGGGGACATAGGCACCGGGAATCAGACAATGGATAAATAAGTAAATCATGCAGACCTGCGGCCTCAATTATGGGAGCTCCCGCACGGGTCAAGGGTTAAGGGTTAAGGGTTTAGGGCAGTGTTTATTTTTCGTGCCTCAGCTATGTGTCAGCTTTCTCCCGACCTCTGGCCACAGGCCTTATTGTGGCCAGCCATGCTGCTTCAGTCGCAGGCCGGACTAGATTTGGTCCTAATCAGACCTTTGACGGCCGTGGGGCAGCCTGCATAAGGTGGCTCCGTGGCTGGAAAAGAAACAATGGTCAAGGGTTTTAAGGGTAGGGTTCAGGGTTTGGAGCCCCCCACCCACGTTTGGCCGTATCGCAGGGTAGAAAAAAGATCGGGCACAGGGCACAAGAATATGGGGGACGGGGTGTCAGGTCAGGACATGTACAGCGGTGAGAGCATCATCACACACACCCCAGCATAATACTGTTGCATATTTTCTGAATTCTGTTTGATTTAAAAAGTGGCAGGTCGGTGACAGGTCGGTGACAGGCCGGTGACAGGGAATTTGCAGGGCCCCCCCCGGGATGATGAGACATTGCAAGGCGCGCGTCGAAGAAAGAAAGAACCCTACGCCCGCAGGGGCGTGTGAGGGTTTAAGAACCCAAAACACTAAAGAAAGAAGCTACGCCCGTAGGGTCGTGTGAGTGTTAAAGAAACCCTTAACCCTAAACCCTAAAGAAAGAAGCTACGCCAGTGGGGGCGTGTGAGGGTTTTAAAAGCAGTGCAGCATGAGCCGAGGCGACGTCCGCGTCCGCGCCGTTAGCATTTGGACAAGAGAAAGAGCATACAAGCTACGGCAGCTTGCGCTTATGTTTGGCCGCGGTTTACGTTTAACAGACTCGCTGGCTAAGCGTATAGTGTGAATGTTGAATTCTGATACAGTGATGTTGTTGTAAGCCATTCTGTTGTCACGGACTAGGGTTCAAGCACTGGTTCGCGAAAATCCCCAATTCTCAGTCCGGAACAATCGACAATCGGATAAAAGTTTGCGCCTGTGGCGCGTTAGAAGGGGGCGTTGGTCCAGGAAAGTGCGTAGTTCCACACTTTTTTGTATCTTTTAGCATCCCAACCAACATCAAGAAACCGAGTGAAAATAACACCTGGTCGGCGGAAGCCGACCAAACAAAACAGGGGGGCGGTTTTATCCGACCATTATCAAAAGCCCACCCAGGACCCTGGTACACGCACATTCACTCAAATCAGTACATACAAAAGGCAGTACACATACATACACTCAAATCAGTACATACATAAGGCAGTACACACATTCACTCAAATCAGTACGTACACAGGGCAGTACACACATTTACTCAAATCAGTACGTACAAAAGGCAGTACGCACATTCACTCAAATCAGTACATACAAAAGGCAGTACACACACATTCACTCAACTCAGTACATACAAAAGGCAGTACACACACATTCACTCAAATCAGTACATACAAAAGGCAGTACACACATTCACTCAAATCAGTACATTCAAAAGGCAGTACACACACATTCACTCAAATCAGTACATACAAAAGGCAGTACACACATTCACTCAAATCAGTACGTACAAAAGGCAGTACACACACATTCACTCAAATCAGTACATACATAAGGCAGTACACACGTTCACTCAAATCAGTACATACAAACGGCAGTACACACACATTCACTCAACTCAGTACATACAAAAGGCAGTACACACACATTCACTCAACTCAGTACATACAAAAGGCAGTACACACACATTCACTCAAATCAGTACATACAAAAGGCAGTACACACATTCACTCAAATCAGTACATGCAATAGGCAGTACACACACATTCACTCTAATCAGTACATACAAAAGGCAGTACACACACATTCACTCAAATCAGTACATACGAAAGGCAGTACACGCACATTCACTCAAATCAGTACAGGCAAAAGGCAGTACACACACATTCACTCAAATCAGTACAGGCAAAAGGCAGTACACACACATTCACTCAAATCAGTACATACAAAAGGCAGTACACACACATTCACTCAACTCAGTACATACAAAAGGCAGTACACACATTCACTCAAATCAGTACATACAAACGGCAGTACACACACATTCACTCAACTCAGTACATACAAAAGGCAGTACACACACATTCACTCAACTCAGTACATACAAAAGGCAGTACACACACATTCACTCTAATCAGTACATACAAAAGGCAGTACACACACATTCACTCAAATCAGTACATACGAAAGGCAGTACACGCACATTCACTCAAATCAGTACAGGCAAAAGGCAGTACACACACATTCACTCAAATCAGTACAGGCAAAAGGCAGTACACACACATTCACTCAAATCAGTTCATACAAAAGGCAGTACACACACATTCACTCAACTCAGTACATACAAAAGGCAGTACACACATTCACTCAAATCAGTACAGGCAATAGGCAGGAAGAACTCGCACACATCCACTCCAAATCTGCACATACAAAAGGCAGTACCCACACATTCATTTAAACTCGTGGTGTGAATGTACATGTCTTGGCAAGCCTCCCTTACAGGAAAGCCCATCGGCCCATCATCTAACATGCTAATAATCCTATCATCTACCAAGGCCAGCAGCCAATCAGCCAACAGGCCAGCTCTACCCCCAGCCCTCAAGCTTGCACCCTCAGCCATCCTCTCACTTGTGTATGGTCATATTTGAACAATGGTACCCTATTTACCCCCAGCCCTTAACCCTATCTACCCCCAGCCCTAAACCCTATCTACCCCAGTCCTAAACCCTAACTAACTCCAGCCCTTAACCCTATCTACCCCAACCCTAAACCCTATCTACCTTCAGCCCTAAACCCACAAACCAGGCTTGCACCCTTAGCCATCCTCTTACTTGTGTATGGTCTTATTTGAAAGATGGTCCCCAAACCCTATCTCCCCCCAGCCTTAAACCCTACAACTAGGCTTGCACCCTGAGCCATCCTCTCACTTGTGCACTGCCTTATTTAAACGATGGTCCCCAAACCCTATCTCCCCCCAGCCTTAAACCCTACAACTAGGCTTGCACCCTGAGCCATCCTCTCACTTGTGTATGGTCTTATTTGAAAGATGGTCCCCAAACCCTATCTACCCCCATCCTTAAACCCTACAACTAGGCTTGCACCCTGAGCCATCCTCTCACTTGTGTATGGTCTTATTTGAACGATGGTCCCCAAACCCTATCTCCCCCCAGCCTTAAACCCTACAACTAGGCTTGCACCCTGAGCCATCCTCTCACTTGTGTATGGTCTTATTTGAACGATGGTCCCCAAACCCTATCTCCCCCCAGCCTTAAACCCTACAACTAGGCTTGCACCCTGAGCCACCTCTCACTTGTGCACTGCCTTATTTAAACGATGGTCCATAAACCCTATCCAACCCAGCCTTGAACCCTCAAACTAGGCTTTTGCATCTTGAGCCATACTCTTACTTGTGTATGGTCTTATTTGAACGATGATCCCAGAGGAGTACGGTGCCATCCTGGAAGGCAGCTGCAAGACAGCTTCCTCCAGGGGCCCAGCAGCAGCCCATACCGGAGTCGCTGGCCTCACTGAACGAAGCGCATTGTACGTAGCCTGCATGTGAAAGGATCGGAGTGGGCGACATGGCAGGCCAAGGGGGGAGCGAGTGGCTTGGCTAGGGGTGTGGGAGGGGAGTGAACTGACATGGCTAGGTGGGAGGGGAGGAGCTGACATGGCTTGCTACTGGGTGGGGCATCAGCAGCATAATGTGCATCGCGTGCATGTGGTTCCTTTCTTTCATAGCATGCTTTTAGGGCTCATTTCTTTTGGAGCAGGTGCATGTGCTTCATTTATTTTCCTTGCAACATGTCGTTTATGGCTATAATTGGTTTTGTGACATATTTGTACGGCTAATTTCTTCTGGATCATGTGCATGTGATTCATTTATGCTGCACATATTTTTGGGGTTCCTTTCTTTAGCACGCGTACGGCTGTCCCCTGCAAGCAGACGGCTCACCCCCTCTAGTACATTTCTTTTGCATGGGTGTGCCTGTTCCCTGAAAGCAGAGGGCTCCACTCTCCTGAACCCTTTGAAGCCAGACAGGAGCACAAGTACCCTGCAAGAAGTCAGCTTGGCTTCTGCATGTTTCTTTCGCAGGCAGGCAGCTGCATTCTGCAGGCAGACAGCTCATCTTCTCCGGTGCATACCTCTCAAAGCAGGCGGCTGTGCTTTTCGTCCAAACGCTACCCCCCCCACCACCACATTCGGTTGCCGTGTGCATGGTCCTCAGGGTCAAAGGTTGAGGTTTTAACCCCTTCACGCCTCCCTCCCTCGAGATTCAAGGGCCATGAGCATGTGCTCCAGGGTCAAAGAATAGGGTTGAGGTTTTAACCCCTTCACGCCTCCCTCCCACGAGACTCAAGGGCCATGAGCATGTGCTCCAGGGTCAAAGGAATAGGGTTGAGGGTTAAACCCCTTTGTGCCTCCCTCCCATGTGACTCTGGGGCCATGAGCATGTGCTCCACGGTCAAGGAAATAGGGTTGACGGTTTAACCCCTTTGTGTCTCCCTCCCACCTGACCCGGTTGCCATGTGATTGTGCCCCAGGGGTCAAGGGTAGAGACACAGGGGTTCAGGGCTTATAACCCCTTAGCCCTCCCTCCCACCTGACTTGGGTGCCATACGAGTATGTTCCAGGCAAGAGTCAAGGGTGAGGGTTTAACCCCTTGATGCATCCCTCCCACCAGACTCGGTTGCCATGCGCATATGCACCATGACTAAGTGTTAAGGGTTCAACCAATTAGCCTCCCCTCCCACCTGACTCAGTTGCCATGTGAATGTGACCCAACGTTGAGTCCCCGACACTGGCCAGGAATCGGCCGTCGGGAGACAACGCCGCAGAATTGGCAGGGACCTGAATTGCATCACACACCAGTTTTATTCAGCTACAATCCAGCTATAATTCAGCTACTTTGCTGTCGGGAGGCAACGCCACATAATTAGCAGGGACCTGAAGCATCACACACCAGTTTTATGTCCAGAGCAATTCAGCTACAATCCAGCTATTATTCAGCTTCAATCCCGCTGTAATTCCGCTACAACCCAGCTGTAATTCAGCTGCAATCCAGCTTAAAATTCAGCTAAAATTCAGCAACCATCCAGCGATGTCTCAGTCTGTGACCGAGAGGGGGGGGTCTCATGCAGCATGCTGCGCTGCTGCGTGGGCCTCCGGCACTAGGTTGGGTCATGTTAGGGGTGGCCGTACCAGTTGACACATATACCGGTATGGAGTTGCAGTTTACCTGTATATACGCAAGAAACCCATATATACTTGCATACCATATATTGAGCTCAATACACGCACCGTACATACTAAACATACGTACATACATATAGACCCCATATATGGGGACAGCCATCCCTAGACCGGTAGTCATGCTTTGGTCCATATTGGCCCAATGGTGGACGCCAAGCAAATAAGCAAACTAGGGGTGAACAAACCAGCCGGTTACCGGGAACTTCTCGACAACAATAACCCGGAGATGAGCAAACCCCTCAATAGGTGGAAGATTGCCGGTGTAGAGCGCACACAAATCAAGGCTGACACACACACACACACACACACACACACACACACACACACACACGCACACAACCGCACTTGCGCACACATTGTGCACGTGTGTGTGAGCGCATAAGTGTGCAAGAGTACGATCGCACCATGCACACAAACACACACCATGCAAGAGTGCACCACGCATGAACGTGCCATGCATGAACGCAACTCACAAAAATGCAAACCACACAAACACACCACGCATGAATAAACTGTGCATGTACACGTCACACACGAACGCACCATGCACAAGCGCACCATGCACGAACGCACCATGCACAAGCGCACCATGCATAAGCGGATGGTGGTTACTCGTTACATGCCAGGCAATCGGTGGTTCAAACCCCAAAACCT
Source organism: Limnomonas spitsbergensis (assembly GCA_037349105.1). Classification (NCBI taxonomy): domain Eukaryota; kingdom Viridiplantae; phylum Chlorophyta; class Chlorophyceae; order Chlamydomonadales; genus Limnomonas; species Limnomonas spitsbergensis. Next base: position 592,919 of record JAYJMM010000101.1, on the reverse strand, counting down.
GAACCCAGCTACCAACCCTCACTTGACAGCGGATGGTGGTCACTCGCTGCATGTCGGGTAATCGGTGGACGCGGATCGTGGAGTCGTTGTTGCACACAAACAGTTGCTGGCCACCTGCATGGGTTAAGGGATAAGGTTTAGGGGTTCAGGGCTTGTCATATGCTGTCAACTTGGAGGGGTCAGGGTTCAGGAATGTGTTAGATGCTGGTCGCATTCGGGGTTCAGGGATCAAGGTTACGTGTTTGGGGTTTAGGGTCGAGGGTAAGGTTTGAGGGTTTGCTAGGTGCTGGCCGCCTGTGAAGGTTGCAGGTTTGGGGTTTGTAGCAGCTGTCCATCTGCATGGGTTAAGGGTTCAGGGTTTGGCTTCTGACCAAATGGAGGGTGTAGGTTTTAAAATGCTTCTCACACGCAGGGGTTGAGGGATGAGGGTCTGTAGCAGCTGGCCACCTTGAGGGGGGTGGCAGAGGCGTAGAATGGGACAGGAGGATCATTGGAAGCTGCAGAGTGCGAGAAGCAAGACGAGGCATGATGCAAATTGGCGACCCGAAAAACAACTCCTTCCTCTGTCAGGCATATACAGAAGGCAAAGTACAACGCAAGTCTGAGTGTATTGCCCATTGGCAGCCCTATCAGCTGTGCTCAAACGGGACAGCCCCGTTGACGAACTCTCGCCCCATCGCACATCGAATGACCATGACCGGAACGCCCAGCTGACGGCTGCTGGTGTTCATCATGATATGAGGGTGCCGCCAGCATCCCCCTTCCTCTTGATGCTGGAGGTGGATGGTAATCGGTTGGAAACCACCACAGCCTATACACCGCAGCAGAATGGTGTAGCTGAGCGTTCCCACTATTACGTCCGGAATGCCTTTGCTTTCCCCCCTGGCACACCAGGGGTCCTGGTGCTGTCATGCCTATTGCTTGAACCAACGGTCATGGCTTTGTCCCAATCAGCCCAGGGGTGGCATCCAACTTGTCCCCCCAGAGGGTTGTCTAGTACATAAAGAAACAAAAGCCGATTCAGAGCGAGGGCTCCTGGTGCGCTCATGCCTATGGCATAGACCAACAGTCACGGTTTCGTCCCAATCAACCCAGGAGTGGAACCCAAGCTGTCCCCCCAGAGGGTTGTCTAGTACATAAAGAAACAAAAGCCGATTCAGAGCGAGGGCTCCTGGTGCGCTCATGCCTATGGCATAGACCAACAGTCACGGTTTGGTCCAAATCAGCCCAAGGGTGGCATCCAAGCCGTCCCCCCAGAGGATAGTTTAGTGCATAAAGAAACCAAAGCCAAATCAGAGCGAGGGCTCCTGGTGCGCGCATGCCTAATGCTTCGACCAACAGTCATGGTTTCGTCCAAACCAGCCCAGGGGTGGCATCCAAGCTGTCCCTCCAGAGGGAAGTCTAGTGCCTAAAGAAACCAAAGCCGATTCAGAGCACCTCCAGTCTGGCTCTGCCCACAAGGTTGTCCGGTACACGTGCCCTATACGGTACAATTTTGAACTCCGGAATGTCCAGAGTTTTGTCAAGAAAATGGCATGGATCTATCCCCTTCGTCCCCATATTGCACCCAGCACCAGCACCAGCACCAGCAGCAACCACTCAACCGCATACCAAGTGCATGCTGTGATTGTTGTCCTAGTCTCCACTAACGCTATGCTTGAATCACGATTAAGTGAGTGGAGCTGTTCCCACTGCTCACACATTGAACCCAGCAACAGCAGCGACCACTCACCCGCAGAGCAGAGCATGCCATCCTGTAGCTAGGTAGCTGTACATTTGAAAAAAACTCATCCCCGTCAATACACGGTGTCCCAGCAGCAGCCACTTCCACCTGCTTAAATCGAGGTCGAGTGAATGGAGCTGGTTCTCGCCACCCCAAATAACCCCGTAACCCCATATCAGCAGCAACCACTCACCCTCTGACGTCGAGGCCAGGTGTATTGAGTTGTTCACACTTCCCTCAGATGTGGAGCTGCGGTACAGCGGTGCGGCCTCGTCATCACCACCCTCATCAGACAGGCGCCGCACCTCCAGCTGCACGGAGGGCAAGGTCAGAAGATTACTTCAGAGTATTGAATATCCAATTGATTATTGACGTTGCTGCGCCATTGGGGGGTCAAGAGGCTATGTGGCCGGTCCCACTCCACGCTCAATGGAAGCATAAGGTTAAGGATTTGGAGTTGAACCTAGCCCCTTAAACCCAAATTACAAGCATGAGGTTTAGGGTTTTGGGTTAAGGTTTTGGGCATTACGGTTAAACCCTAACCCCTTCTACCCCATATACTAGAAGAAGGTGAAGGTTGAAGGGCTTAACCCCAACCCCTTACCGCCAAAGCACATCCGTAGGCTTTAGGGTTCAGGGTTGAACCCTAACCCCTAACACCCTCAATACAAGCATAATAAAAATATCCACAAGGTCGGCTCAGCCTTCACACAGACCCAACCACCATGGCGGCAAGGCAAGGAGAGGAGAAAGAGGCAGCCTGCAGTTTGCTCCCCGCGTCAACATCAAAGTGCGCCAGACCGTCCTTCCGGGATCGCCCATGCTGCCACCATTGAGCCAAGTGGGACCATATATAAATAGATAAACGATACCGTAAATATATAGTAGACCCTGAGGCATAAAGGAAGCCACCCGTGTCCCCCTGCCGCAGCACTAGGAGGCTACCACAGACCAAACCTTTGCCTGGTGGCAGAAACGGCAGGCCCCTTGATGCATGCACCAAGCCCTGGTGCATAGGCCAAGCTGGTCATAGACCGTTTTTTACCTTCCCCAGTGCTACTTTTCCCACAGCAAGCCCACCTTAACCAGACCGCTCCGCGGCTGTGAAAGGCCCGATTGGGAATAACCCTGGACCAGCCTACGAAAGATGGCCAAAGCAGCATGGCTGGCCACAAATGGCCCACCTGGCCAGTGGCCAGAGTGTAGCTGGCATGTAGCTGAGTCGCGAAAAAAGAAACACTAACCTTCCCTGCAGCTGAAGCATCCCCAAATGAATACAATTACTCAGTGGAATAAACCGGCTGCAGGCTGCGTAGCCTATTGGACCAATACCTTTGTGTGTCCCCATGTGCCCGTACGGCCTTGCCGGCTGCGGCGCCTTTCACAGCAATAAGAGGCAGTCTGAGGATTCTTCTCTGGGATACTCTTGGAGCAAGCTGCCGGGCTGTTTATCCTATTGGACCGATACCTCTTACGTGTCCCCTTGTACACAAATGGCCTAGCCGGCTGTGGTGCCATTCACCGCAGAAAGAGGCAGTCTGCGGGTTCCTCCCTGGAATAAACCAGGAGTAGGCTATGTATCCGGCTTGATTGATGCAGTGATATGGCCCTGCAAACTGATGTGCCTATCACTTTTGAGTTGCTGTCACTTTCGAGCCATTGGTGCCGCAGCTTGTACGGCCATATTGGGCCCAGTTGGGTATGAAGATTGCCCGGTTGCAGTAGCCATCATTCTGAAGAGAGTGATATGTGAGGCAGAGCCTGCCACAGCAGGATCTGGCAGCAAGCGATTTGCTCTCCCTTATAGAGCGCCGCATAGCTTAAGAGCTAGCAGCAGCAGCAGCAGCAGCAGCAGCAGCAGCAGCAACAACAGAGCACTGCCATTTGCTGTGCGTGCCAGACTACCTTCAGGAGGCTGGCGAGCAGCCACAATTGTGGCGATGGGAACCAAACCATGACCAGAATGCCGTGGGTCAAACAACAGGTCTAACAGTGCCAGGACACCCTGGCCGCAGTCCGGGATGTAGCTGAAGTGCTGCTGAAGCACACTGGAAATAGCTATGCAACAGATGGGCAGAGTGCGTGCTTCTTCATTTTCTTCGCACCTCGCCGCTGTGTCCCCCCGCCGCAAGAAATCCTTTCCAATACGTCATGCAGGAGGCCTGAAAGCCCATGTCCATGGCGGTGCTTGCATGGCGGCAGCGCATGGCCGCGGGCAAGCTGGCAGTGGCGGTTGAGGGACCAGGCTCCACGTCTGAGGAGGCGGAGGGTCTATCGGGTAGCTCCGGGTCGGGAGCAGTTGCACCGACATGGTAACGTAAGACGCGCGTGCCATGCACCGCCAGCACCTCGTCCTCCTCCCGGCCGAAAGAGAGCAAGTCTCTCAACTGCCAGTGGCGCAGCGTCACGGGCGTACCTGCGTGTTGCGCACGTTTGAGTAATTAGGTGCGCACAGGAAGGGGCGAGATTTCAAGAGTTTTTGTTGGCGCAGACGAGACGTGATGGCCTCGGGCGACTCGTACCTCGATGCCATTTTTTGTTCCCGACGAAAGCGCCTTCCCCGGTGTAGCCCAAATCGCCGTCCATATCGCAATATGGAGGCAGATTGCGTGCGGAGCGCTAAAATTTCCTGTGACTCCATGCAGTGTAAAATAAGGAAAACACATTTCTTTGGGCATGCCCTTATATTTTTGCTACCTGGCAGTAGTCTCGGATCTGAGGCTCGGCAGGTCCTCAAGATCGAGCTGAGATACGTTCTGCTAACACAACCATCTTTACATTGCCTCTCCTTGCTCAAACTTGATTAAACATTGGGTTGTTTGCCAGCGATCGCAGCTCGCTCCATTTCGTTCTTTGCATCCTGGACGCGTGCCGTGCTTCTTGCAGCCTGAGGCTAGCCTGAAGGAAAAAACAGAGACAGAGAGGGAGCACCAGCAGTTGAATTCTGTGAGCTATACACAGAAGCTTTCGCGATCTAGCCTTTTGCGTCAGGCCGTGTGGCCTCGCCTCTACGCTCCCCTCCCAGCCCCTTCAATCCCTCGCCTGCGCGCTGCGCCCGAGAGCCGCGACAGCAGCTGTCTGTGGATGCGGGCAAGCTGCCCGCACAGTCGGGCTGATGCACGACAGCGGTGGGGAACCTTTCGTCGCGCTGAAGCCTCAGTGGCTGCCTTCTAATCGAAACAAGGCCACCAGTGCCGTCTCTGCCTCTGCATCGGCGTTTTCTGCTGCGAGCCGAACCAAAGGTATACAGACAGCCATGCAGCGAGGAGGCAAAGGGGGTATCCGTGAAGGGGGAGCTGCAAAGAAGGCCAGATGGGGGCATCGTGCTGGCTAAAAATATATGAACTGGGAGGCGTGAGACACCTACGATTTCCTCGTATCACTCAAAGAAGTCGTCATGGCTGCATATTTGAATTCGAGTCGAGGCACTGGAAGCGCCAGCGCAACAGACTGATAGCGGGATGGTTGCCTGCCCATTGAAATCGCCAGCCTGGCGCTTTCTCCTCCCGCCCCACTGCGCGTGACTCATCGGAGATCTGGGACCCCACCCATAGTTTATTTCAGGGTGTCTGAGTTGCAATTTGGCAGGTCAAGATCATGACCTACTGGGGGTGCAACTAGCCCTGCTAGCCCTGCTGCTGGGGCCACTGGCTGTAGGCCAGTCATGGTTAGGTGTCCACCGGCCCAAAGTTGTCTGGTACGCAATTAATTGAACACTGTTCCCACTTGACCCCGCCTCGCTCTGAATCCTCCCCTCTTGCTCCCGCACAGACCTTCAGTTTGAGCTACATCGCCCGCCTGCCGGCCTGTCAAAGGGAACCGCCCCCTGCAGCCTTGCCTCAGCCCACGGCCCCACAGCTGCAGGTCAGCAGCGAAGCAGCAGTAGCAGCAGCAGTGGCTTCTTTTCGAACCAAGACAGCAACAACAACAACAACAACAGCTGGAAACCACAGCCTCCGCTGCAGCAGCAGCCTGTAAGCCCCCACAGTGTCGCCCACGCTGCACCCGCACAGGCGCTCTCGCCCTCGCCGAGAGCGTCACAGAGAGATGCCCTAGACGACAGCTCATTCCGACCCCGAGCGGGTGGCAAGCTCACGCCCGCGCCTTTCTCTGCCTCAAATCCGACCGCAGCAGCAGCAGGGGGCATCCCGCTGCTCCGCTCCGCTCTCCTTGTGCTTACCGCGGACCCCGATGTACAAGCCACAGTCTTCACGCAGCACCAGCTCCAACAGCAGCATGGCAGCGGAGGTATCAACAGCAGCAATGGCAGCTGGGCGGCTGCCCCCGCCTCATCCCCCCGGTCAACGCAGCCGCCTCCAAGGGCGGGTGCCGATGACGGCTTGAGTCAGCAGCACAGCGCGCCCTACAGGCCTGCGCCTCGTTCGGCAACGCCACCTCCTGTCAGTAATGGGCAGCAGGCTGCGTATGAGAAGGTGAGAGACTTTGCATGGAGCTGCCCGTGCCTCACCGACATGGTTATGCATGCCTGTGTGCATGAACCACTGATCATTGAAGGATGTTGATGCTCCAATTCATCTGCATCACAGGCTTGTGCTGAGGAGCTTGGTATGACAAGCCCTGCTACTTGTGACTTTGGCTCATGCTACTTACAGCATGTTTCCCAACGGCCCACTAGGCCCAGTAGTGGCGGCCCACCGGCCTGCCGCACATAGGTTTATGCACACTGAAATAAGAAGCTGCTGTGCATGTCGGATAGGCTTGGCCCTTTGAATCCGATGACTGAGCAAAAACCAAGTCAGTGTTATGTTTCAACATGCGAGCATGCACAAATCAGGAGGCATGTCAGCAAAACAGCGAAGTGTTTTAGACCGAGACAATGTCAATGTGCATGGTCACGCTGATTTGTCATTTCTTTTGATCACCGGCACTGTTTTGTATGGAAAATCACCTGCTTTATGGCCATTCTTATGCAAGCCTCCGACAATAGTGCCAAAGGATTCTCATAGTCATATACGAGTGGAGCCCTTAACTTGCAGTCGTCAGGAGTTGGGGGGTCCTCCTGAAGCATTGTCCAGTTGGCACTACTGCCTACACTGGCTGGTCCCACCACCTCAAAACTCGAAATGGTGTAACAATCCGAGGGGGGGCAAAATACATGTAAAAAATCACCCCATCCTCGAAAAGTATGGAGCTTGACGAGAGCTCTCTATATCTGGTCTTAACATTCTTTTTGGCCTACGGTGACTGTGGTACAGAGAGCCAAACAATGAGGATTTTGTAGATTTCACAAAAGCTTATTTTGCGAATAACATCTCAGCCCTGAGAAAACTGCATGATATGAAGATCTCGTGCATACTGCATAGGGTAGGGCTAGGGCTTTCCAACGACCCCCTATGCAAGGTCAACGTTGAGTACCCGGTCAGCGCATGTCAAACTAGGAGGGGGGGGGAGCCAGCCAAGCCCCTAAAACAAAACGTCTGTTCATTTTGCCGAGATACCCTCCCCAAAACCCTTAGGTGCAACTCCCATGTCAAACGGATGAGTTTGGAGAAATAGGGGGGATGGGGTCCCTAATTGTTCTTGCCTGCCCCCCCCCCAAATAACAAATAGTTGGAAATGTCATCACGCTTTCTGATTCCAATAGGCAACAGCACATATACCCTCCCTTGGACCTGGCTCTGCAAACCTTGGCCTTGCTCGAACCCACTGTCGCCCGCCTGCTCATCCCGCCCACCCTGCCCACCCTTCCCACCCTTCTGCCCATCCCAGCAACCCCGTCAACCTGGCTGCCCGCCCTTCTGCCCTTCCCGCCAACCCCTCTACCCACCCTTCCCAACCGCCTTCCCAGCCATCTACCCGTCCTGTCCACCCCGCCCACCTGTCTCCTCAACCTTCCCACCTGCCCATTCAGGTGGTGTTCGAAAAGGCCTTTCCAAGCCTAGGCGACAGCCGCCACCCGCTCGGCTATGCCCCTAAGCAGGTGGGGTTTGGGTATTTCTTTAAATCTTAAACTGTTTTAGGAAGTGATCAGATATGTAGGCTGTGCTCCCAAGCAGGTGGGGTTGCGGGGTGTGGCTACAAGCTTGGGCAGGAGGTACACTAGACAGGGCTCCTACATGCAGACTGACGCCCAGTCCCTTATTTTGTGTCACCTCTTGTATCTGCTAATGATCCCCTTTCGCATACCCCCTACATGCAGACCGACGCCTTGTCCCTTACTCTGTGTCACACATTTTATCTGCTAATGATTCGTTCTCGTAAGCTCCCCACTACTTTACATGCAAACCAACTTCCTGTCCCTCTTTCTGTGCCACTTATTTGCTAATGATCCCCCCTCGCAGGCCCCCTACAAGCAGACTGACTTCCTGTCCTCGCGGCCAGCTGCCAGCTGGACTTCACGTCTGGCTGAGCCCGAGGCCCTTCCAGCTCCAGACCCGCCACTCCCTCAGCAGCAGGGTAGCGGGGAGGCACTGGGTCTCAGCGGGCAGGTCGAGCTGGCCAGTGGGCAGCAGCCGCGGCCGGCAGGCGGAAGCTGGGCTGGGTCACAGACGCGGCCAACGCACTCTTCCTCGGCTGTCCTGGCCCCTGCTGCCATGCAACCGGGTTTTGCCCAGCCACAGGCTGCAGCCCCTGCAGCTTCTGCGCACTCGGTCTATCGAGGATCATTTGCGCAGGCGGCTGGGACGGCTAGCGGTGGAGCAGGGGCCGGCGGAGCTGGCAGCGGGGCTGCTGGCTGGGCAGCCTTGGGTCTTACCGATCAGCAGCTGCGCGAGCAGCTGGCTAAGAAGCAGTCCAAGCAGCTCATACCGGTGCTGGCCCGCAGGGAGGAGGCCGGGCCTGCGGCCAGGGGTCGGCAGACGCTGGCCGGGAGTGGCGGCGCGTCGCGGCTGGTTGGCGGCCACGCGTCAGCAGCAGGCGGAAAGCCGCACGGGCTAACTGCGGGAGCGGCGGTGATGCCGCCGCCGCAGCCAGCCTCAGCGCTTCATTCCGCTTGTAGCGGAAGCGGTATGGTTTGTATGAAGCTTACGAAGAAGGCGTCACACCCACTGGTCAAACCGCTGCCCCCCGCCGCGCCTGTCTCATTGCCCGCAGCCACGGCGCCCTGCTGCCAGTTACCGGCTGCAGTGCAGCCACAGCAGCAGGTAAGCAGCGGCAGCGTCACTGCTGTCGCCGCCACTTCGACACTGGAGCAGCTGCTAGCAAAGGCGCCGACCCCGGCCTCTGCCGCTGTCACCAGCACCACCATGAGTGTGCCTCCCGCTTTTGACGGTGTGTCAGCTTGGTCATCGCAGATGCAGTTTCCTGCCTATCCTTCGCGGTGTGCCTCGCCCTGCTTATCCCCTGCCCCGGTGGCCGCCCAAAAGCAGCAGGAGCTTCAGCAGGACGAGCATCTGGAGCTGCAGGAGCTGGCCAGCTACCTTCCGGGAGACCTGCTAGGCCCTGCGCCTGACCAGGATCTGCTGCACATTACCAGCAGCGACCTCTTGGGGCCTGCCGAGAAGGACAGTGAGCAGCACCAGCACCAGCAGCTTGTGGACACGCTCCGATCCGGCATCAACGACTGGCAGCAGCTCAGCGACGGCGGCGGCTGCGGCAGCGGCCTGCCGCGCCTTCTGGAGGCGCCGGAGGCCGAGGAGGAGGCGTTCCTGCGTTCGCTCGGCTGGACCGCAGCGGAGGAGGAGCTCAGCGGGGGTGACGGTGAAGACCTTGCGCTGACAGAGGAGGAGGTTGCGGCGTTCCAAGCCCATGCCCTGGTCCGCGGCGGCGGCGGCAGCGGCCACCGATCTTTGGACCCAGTCGCTGACACACATGCGGGCGCCGGGCGGACGCTCAGCCCCGCTCTTGGTTCGTCGGCGTGGGGCATGGGTGTAGACAGTGCAGCTCTGCGGCCGCTCCTCTACCAGCAGCAACAACAGCCACAGCAGCAAGGGGGCCTATTTCGATTTGGGCCTGGTGGTGCTGCAGCCGCTGGCGGGGGCTGGCAGTGATTTAGCTGTCGCTGCGTGCGAGGAAGGAATATGGCGGGCACTATCAGACATCAAGAAGTAGCGAGCATGTCATCCCTGCCTTAAACCACGGGGGGGGGTGGGGGCAGGCAGTCAGGGACTACAGGAAGGGCGAGATATTTTCTCGGCTGAAACCTCTTGATCCACGGTTGAAATGTGGAAAGTCTGTTCTTGACACATGTTATATGAAGCCATTGAATGCAATTTCGGAAGCTATCCCTAGGGTGCATGGAGTGACAGGACTTTGTCAAAAACTACCTGTCCAGATAGAAAATGCCAGGGGTGGCAGCGCCTGAAAATAAAACGTGCCTCCCACCTCGGGAAGGAGTTTCCCGAGGTGGGTCACAACTGCTTCCCCCTGGCTAGCCATGTGCATACTGAAGTCCCCCCACACAAGTCCCGCTGTCTCCCGGCCGCTGGCGTGGCTTGAGGTTGGCCACGACCAGTCGACGTTCCCATAGGATTGATCCAACGCCAGGAAGCACCAGGCTGGCCCCCACCTGCCCCCACGGTTTGTGGTGCACCGCAATGTGGTTTACCAACACAAGACCGGCCAGTAGCTGTTAGGAAGGTCGAGTCCATTTGGGATGACCTCTTAGTGACTGACGTGGCACCTCTGGGCCTTGCTGTGATGAAGACCTTCCTTTGTTGCAGGTTCCCTAGGGCAGGTGGGCTCTCTTGCATGAGAAACTATATGCAAGCTGGTGGACGCAGCCGCATTGAGCTGTCTGATGAGCCTGCAGTCTGAAAAGTATGGAAATATTGTGAGGGTGTACGTGCGAAGGCAACAAATCAGCTATTGAAGGCTTGAGTCTAAGCAGCTGCTTCTGTATGGCCGAGGGAACTAAGTCTCAACTGTTGTCGACGCTCATGAGTCCAAGCAAAAGCCTCCAGCTGATGAGGGAGTTGAGCCTCGGTTGTTGTTCCTAGATTCTAGGGTACCTTGGGGGCTGGGGCTGAGTCCGAAAAATTGCAGCGTGGTGAGAGACTGAGAGGGTATTAGTCTCAGCAGCAGAGTGAGGGACGAGTATGGACAAGTATTACCTACTGAGTGACCCAAAGTAGTATGTATGAAATATCCTTCTATACTCCCGTTCTATCATGGCGCCGGCTCCGTGCTGGGCTCCGTGCTGGATTCCGTGCCAGGGTAGGTCGCGCGGTGATTGACGCGTGCACCTTTTCAATGCACCTGATCTTGAGCATGTCTCAAGATTTACGCAGAGCTAGAGTGACAGCGTTTTTAAGGGAAAAGGCCAGCAGGGTATTCCAGACCAGCACTTCTTTTTCCACTCAGATATTCGAATTCAAATGCCGTCCTTCCTGGATTATAAATTTTCTGACCTGCACCCAAGCGACCTACATCTCCGCGTGGATCAGGGAGAGTCATCTGACACTCCACGCTTGTTTCATGTCCACAGTCAGGTAAATCTGTCGTCGTCACGACTGCGTCGTGAGCATTGCACGTACGAGAGACTCTGTCCCGTAAGATACGCACTCCTCGATGGTTCCGAGTAAGCCGCCCGTGAGTGGGTCACTCAGCAGCTTAAACAAGTCATTGTTAGTAGTGCAGACCGATTCATTTTTTGATTTCACTAGTCTTGAAACCCCCCACGCGTTTGTTTATTCGACTTCGTTTGCTTCATCTTCGTCAGTTTCCTGTCCAAATAAAGTAGGCCAGTGAGTCTAGTGAGCCAATGAAAGGGCAGTTAGCATCAGCCACTGCCGCAATTTTATTAGTGCTGTGTGTAACAGCCTGAGCACTAAGCACGGGCAGCTCATCCTGGCAGGCCATAAGAAAGAAAGAAACTACGCCCTGTTATCGTTAGGGCGTGGAGGTTAAGGAAACAACGCAGCTTGTGACCAGCAGACCATAACCAGATTCCTCCCCAGCAGCCGTTTTGGTCAGCTTAGCCTCAGTATGCCAGCAGAGAGGTGTTCCTCCTGTCTCCTTAGTCCTCTAAGGCTCTAACTCCTCCATCATCATCCTCCACCCCGCAGTCCTCTGTATCCTCCTCACTGATTTGAGTGAATGATGTCCCTCTAAATGATCAACTCTCTTTTGCTCATACTCACATACATCTTTTACTCCCATCCTGAATCCCTCAGGTCCTGGCGCTTGCCTCGCCCATTCTCAGAGAGGCCATATCTTGCCTGTCTGCCAGGGAGCAGCAGCAGCTACAGGTCAGTAAGTAATTATTAAAGATATCATGATTACTTTCTTTCTTTCTAGAGATACCATGATTGCACACTTACAATAAATTAGTATAGAAGGCTGCGCCCCGTAGGAGCGACAAAGGTTCAGGGAACAGTACGGCATGGGCTGAGGCCAGGTCTGCACTCACCTTAACTTACAAAAACGCACTTTCAAGCAACACATAAATTACAATGCGCAGACACATTCCTGACGGGAACGCGTCAATGTATTTTAAGATACAAACCGTACTGGTACCGTACGTGCTCATTTGATGATGCTGCATATATTAGTATATGTGTTCGTTTACAGCAACAATTCTGAATACACATATAAGTTCGTGCTAAATGAGCAGGAGTAATTGAAAATCCCAACCGGCCCCATCCATGTCTTGATAAGACCGTCGCACACTGCTGGCATGGTACCTCATCATCAGGAGGCAGAGCAAGGCTGAGATAATAATACCAAGAAAGCTGGTGCAGTAGATTCGAATTGCCTTCCCTCAGAATTCACGCTGTTGAGGGGTTTGAGGGAATCATTAAAATACTAGTTCCCCATGGCCATTAAACTGACCAAAAGCCCTACCAATTCACCTACCATAATCATTTTAGGGGCCTTGTCCAAATGATGCATTTGCCTTGAAACTGGTAGGTTTTCTGCTTACCAAAACAGGGGGTTTGAGAAGTAGTGTGGTCCACGCAATTCTTTTCAGTCAGGGATGCAGGGGTTTGGTTCATTTTCTATCGTACATGCATACCGCACAATATAAAGATGATGATTAGGAACGGGAAGCAAATTACAACTTCGTGCCTTGGATTGCGTATTATAGTATTAGTATAGTACCGGTAGTGGCAAATCCAGGTCATTCATCATGTTTCGTACCTGCCGGGCCTAGGCCCGCTTTAAGCGAGGATGTGTTTTGAATGCATCACAATCGGCTGAGATAAGGCTCGCAGGCTGCCAAAGCATAATTTCCAATTAATGCAGTGCACGTGCTACATGTAACATGTGACCAGTTTATTTCCAAAGTCCCCCCCAAATCCAAAACGTTTATCATGATTGGTTGGTGGGTTCAAATGTCTAATTAGACGCAACACTACATGGCAAGCTTGGTATTTGTGTGAGTGTGGTATCAATTGCCATGTAGTGGTATATAATTCATCCATGTAAATTTCATTCCACTTCTTCATTTGCTGTATGTACGCCTGTAGGTGGATGGTGACGAGGCTGCATGGCTGGCCATCCTGTCCCGGCTGTATCCTATTTACCCCAGACCCAAGCTAACAGCTGACAGCGTTTACTCACTGCTGCCGGTTCTCCACAAGTATGACATTCAAAACATCACGGAGGAGTGCGTGGAGTACCTGTCAACCCAGTTCTCGCATGTCCTCAGCCCCGACCCTGCCTCCGACCACTATGTGATGCGCTGGCTGATCCTGGCAGACAGCTTGCATCAGGACAAGCTCCGCGAGATGTGCATGCAGAGGATCAGGGACATGGCATGCAAGAAAGAGCTGGAGACTGCCCTGATCAAGAATATGGAGGCCAAGCACGTCGTCCCCGAGGCAGCCAAGCCATCGAATTGCCCATCGCGAGCTCGAAGGCACGGTTCTAATGTCCGTAGTACATGCGATTCTGATCGTCATGTCCTCGGCTGGTGCATCACATGCGGAAAGTGGGAATGCTGCACTTCCAATAGCTTCAGTGGAGCATGCGCGGTCTGCGGCCGTTCGCCCATGCTTGCTGCCCCAGGGCGCCAATGGAGCAAAGTGGACAGGCCCCAGCTTTTCGACTTCATCAAAACCTTGAGCCCCGACTGCCTGGCTGAGCTGCTGGCAAGTGTGGCGGCTGGCTCTAGCGGGGACTACAGCAACAGTGCACCGAAGTAACGGCACAAGAGACGGCCACGCAGATGTGCTGCTTATGGCCCGACCAGCCGGGCTGATGGAGGTCCGCTATTGCCTGTTGCTGCACTCATGGCCGAACCGGTCTGGCTGGGGGCCACCCTGCTGCTGCGCTTGTGGCATTTTTTGTCAGGCTGGATGGTCGCCTTGTTGCAGCGAGCATGCATGCATGGCCGCGCACTGCTGTATGTCAGCTGTATAGACTATGATCGTATTTGCTTCCTGGCATGCAAGACAGACTGCCCGATATTTGCATTTGAACTGCTTTTTTAACAGCAGATGATGAACTCATGAGGAGGCTCAACATTTCTTTCAGTTTGCTTCAGTTGCGGTGGAGTTGCGTCACATCCCAAGGCGTAACTGAGGCTGGCGCTGCAGACCCTGGACCACTGAGTGGCCGTAGGGGCTGGTCAAGGCTTGGTCCCAAGAGGCCCCGTGGTAGTAGCCACCCGGCGGGCGGCGGCGACTCTTAGGTGGTCTGGCACACACCAAAAGATGCAATGGCTTTAAGATGATACGTGGCAGCATTTGCCAGGCAGTGCCTATTGCTCCCATTATGATTTTCGCGTCTTATAGACGTATACTTCCTGCACAGCTACGTGCCTTTGTCGTCCAAAGTTTTATGGCCCACACTTTCCTCATTGGGTCCTCTAGTTCTGCATTTGTTCAGCTGTTGACGAGGGCCCCTTGTGCACCCGGGCTGTTATTTTGTGTCAGCGTCCCAGGTTTCTAGGGTTGGGCGGCCGGTCTCGTAACTTAACCGTTGTGGTACATAACAGACGTTTTTGCCGATGTGGCCGAGAATTAATTTTGAGCAGGACATAGAGATGTTAGGTCATTATTAACATGATTGGCACCTTGCTTAGTTGCCTGCCTCATACCGGCTGTTGGTTTCGTGGAGCTCATCATTAACGCACCGTTGAATCTTTGCAACACCTAGCATCCTGGCACACAAGAATGTGCCATAAATTCCCCTATCTACCTGTCATTTCTTTAAAATAGCCATGCAAGGAACTGATACTACTCATATGGTAGAGAAATATTTTGCTAGGCCTGACAGTTTGGTCTACTGGGTTCAATGACATGGGCATTCTGTCCGCTGCCATGGCTGGCTTGAAATGTGCCGAAGCAAATGCCCTTTTTGACGAGAAAAATGACGCTTTCAAGCTAGGCCATGACAAGGTCATGCCAGCTCCTGGAAAACAGAGTCTCAAGGCGACACAGATTGGCCTGCAGTTGCCACCAGGTGAATAAACCTGCCTCATCTAACTGAAGATTATGAGCCTGATTTAGCTGCTGATGCTGCTGGGCCCAGATAGACGTGTAATGTCATTGAGCTGCTGATGTAGCTACTAATTTAACTGCCTCATTACCGCCTGATTCGACTGTTACCGGTAATCCAGTTGCCTACTTTACCTGATAATTGAACTGCTTAATTTACCAGCTGATTCACCAGCCTAATTTTAAGGAGCTGCTATGTGACCACATCGTGGTTCAGGGTGGACGGAGCAACGCTCATGATGACTGATGTGCTCCCTACCGAGCCACAGATCGCCCTCTTGCGGCAGCAGACCTTGCTGACAAGTTTGTTATGCTCACTAACAAGGCTACAGCCTCTGCCCTCATCAGCAGCCTTGTCCGTTGCAAGCGCCTCTGGTGCCCAAGATAAGCATGCGTCTGTAGCCCAGCGTAAATGCATCCTTGGCCTTCACCAAGAATGGACTGAGAGTACTGCTGCCCAAGTCAGGCGCGCATTTCGCGATACGTACTTAGTGGTCAATTAAACGTGACATGTCCATACGTTTGCGTTTCAACTGCCGGAAACATCGATGTACCCCTTAGCAATTGCCACTGCACACATGATAATAGTTGTAGGCTGTTTCCTCTTGGTTGCTGTTTCCATTTGGTTGCTTTTTTCTCTTGACTTGGGCTCCCTAGCTCTAAGTGCTTGTGATATAATGCTCACTGTTTTTCTCTGATCCACGGCCGCGGATGTTTTTCGTCATTGTTTCCACAATGGATCCATTGTAAGCTGTGCACGTGGTGTACGGCAGTTTCGTCGATAGCAGCCCAACCAGCCTAAGCTCAGCAGCTTGTATTAGATGGGCAGGCCCCCCTTCTACTATATATTTAAGCTGCTGGGCAGCCGGATGGGCAGGTCACCCTCCTCATCATTTAGCTGCTGGGCAGCCGGCTAGGCAGGCCACCCTCCTAATCATTTAACTGCAGGGCAGCCAGATGGGCAGGCCAACCTCCTAATCATTTAGCTGCTGGGCAGCCGGATGGGCAGGCCACCCTCCTAATCATTTAGCTGCAGGGCAGCCGGATGGGCAGGCCACCCTCCTAACCATTTAGCTGCAGGGCAGCCGGATGGGTAGGCACCCCTTCCAATATATATTTTAGCTGCTGGGCAGCCGGACGGGCAGGCCTGCTGCCAAGTAGGCCTGGTCCACAAGGTGCATGTTGGCCTCCGAGTCATGCGCGTCACGGTCCTGGATGGAAGCAAGCACGGAGCCACGGGTGCTGCGGCAGTACAAGGGTGCAGAGTGGACGATCCTGGGTTGAGATTACTTTTGGGATTTGCAGTCAGGGACGGTATCAAGCACCGAGATGTGGGCTCTGCAGCAGTGCAAGCATTGACTGAAGCGAGTGTGGACTGAAGCAAGCATGGAGCCGCAAAGCAGCAGGGAGACAGTCATGCATCGATTGCATGGGAGACATTTAATTGCATGGGAGACAGTCAGGCACTCGTGTGCAGGGAGGCAGTCATGCAGAGACCAATGTTGGACAGGACCATGACTGAGCAATATATGACCTGCAGCTAAACTCTGGCTGAATCGTACCTGAAATGGTGATGAGCAACCTTGAATAAAAGATCATAAAGACTCTACCAAGGCCCCACACCGACCTGTTTGTCGCCCCTCCACCGTCACGGACGCGCTGCAGGTCTGCCACAAAGCGCTCCTGCATAACAGGGCAATGTTGCAACACGAATTCAGCGCAACACGTTATGCTACAACCAGACAAAAGTGTGAGCCATGACACGTAGCAACAAGGTGAGCTATGCGGGGCAGATCCAGGAGTAGATCCTGGTGCAGATCTAGGTGCAGATCTAGGTGCGGATCCCGATGCAGGCCTGGGAGTGTGCCTGGTTGCAAGTGTGGGTGCAGGCCTGGTCGCAGATCTAGAAGCAGATCCAGGCATGTGCCTGGGAGCAGATACAGGTGCAGGTTTGGGAACAGATCTCGGAGTAGATCTGTATGCAGATCCTGGAGTGCGCCTGGGAGTATGTCCTGCATGCGACCTGCGCGTGTGTCTGAAAGCAGATCTAGGTGCAGATCTAGGTGCAGACCTGGGAGTGTGCCTGAAAGCAGGTATGAACACAGGTCCAGATGCAAGTTTGGGCGTAGATCTGGTCGCAGATCTAGGCCCTGATGTAGGAGTGTGTTAAATACAGGTCAGGCACTGTGTCTGGATGCAGTTTTGTGAGCAGATCTAGAAGCAGATCTGGGATCAGATCTGGGAGGAGAAGATACACATCATAGGCCCGTCCAGCCAGCTGATAGATATACGAGCATGTGCTTCATACAACAAAACTTCCCGCCCTGCCTTCCTGCCTACCTGCCTAGTGTGCCGAACTTACCAGTTGGTAGTAGTAGGTCGTCTCCCCGCTCCCAAATGCCCGCTCCGTCAGGCGGCCGCGCGCCAGCTTCCCATTGGCCCTGTTGTACGCCCCGGTTGACATCTGGAGGGGAGTTACTTCAAACGGCTCGCGGTGCACCGCAGTGAACACATCCGGGGCGGAAGATAGGGCGGAACCAGGGAATGCGGCACCGGGGAAAGCAGCAACGGATAGACCTCGAGCGGGGACCGTGCCAAGAGAAGCATCAGCGGGAATGGCTCCAGCGGCGACAGAGCCAGGGAAAGCAGCAACGGGGATTCCTCCGGCACCCCCTGCGTTGTCGGAAGCCTCCAAAACACGCGTCTCATGCGGCTCTAGCGCACGGACGTTCATGTCGATGACGTGACCAAAGAACGGCATGATGAAGCCTCGGCAACGGAGCGAGCCTCTGGGTACAGGGGTCAGGGGTACGGGGTTTAGGGTCAACGGGTTTAGGAGAATAGGATTTATAGTCAAAGGTTTTATGGGTTTAGGGTCAAAGTCATGATGTCTCTTGGGATCACCGCGAGTCATGCTAAGAAATGCGCCCAGAAAATGCATGTCCATTCGATAAAACTCCTGCATAGCATAGTGCAAACCAGACGCAGACTGGAATATTTTTCCGCCACAAAGCCTGTCACTGGGCCAATAAAGCACACCCATAAAATAAAACCACCGTGAGGAATTTGCTTCTTTCTTTTTGCCTCATGGTAGCGGCGCGGATGTGGCTACGGCCCCAAGCTGCGTTGTTTCCTTAACCTCCACGCCCTAATAGGGTGTAGTTTTCTTTCTTTCTTAGGGTCAAAGGGTTTAGGGTTATGGGGCTAAGGAGCAAACAATTTATGGGTAAAGGGTTTATGGGTACAGGGTTCAGGGGTACAGGGTTGAGGGGTAAAGGGACCCTAAAACGTGCACCACGAATCCTGAACCTCCATAAGTAGGGGTCGGCAATGTAATTTATATGCCCTCGGATATAAAAAAATTATATAATCCTTATATAAACATTACATTATACAATTTGAGAAAAAATTGCGAGAATTTCACTAGTTTGGGGGTGTGGGTCCGTCTTGATGAGTACTTTCAAAATATGCAGCTGACACGCCCCATCTAAGAAAGCTAGATCCTAAAACCATTGAAAACACGAATTAATTCTCGCGGTTCGCGGATACGCGGGCCTGAACCCTAAGGAAATAACCAATCAGTCAAACCAGGACTACCGTGACTACTTCTCGTCACACCAAGTAGCCCCCAGCACGCAAAGGGCCGCCTTCAGGTGCTTGTTGTTCAACTTCAGGAAGGACATCTCGCTGGTGATGACGAACATTGCCATTTCGCGCTCGAACTTTGCCAGCTGAGCCCCCCTGACGATGTGGCCAGTGATGCTGGTCTGCGCCTTGCTGCTCTTGATCAGGGTAGCATCTGGGGAAGACGGGCTTGCCGGAGCTGCAGTATACTTTCTGGGGCTTTTGCAGGTGTTGCCTTCTGCGCTGCGCAATTGCCTGAATGCGCCCTGACGGTAACAGCTGGGTGGCACGGCGTCAAATTCTGCCTTTGCACTGAAGGTTACAGCACGGTGCGCCTGGAGACTCCTCGCTCATCACGCAGATGTATTTGCTGGTCCGAGATCGCGGTATCCTGTTCATTTCGGTCAGCAATTGCTCGGGGCGTCCACACCGCCATAGTGCAGTCGCTTGCCATCCGCCTGAAGTATTTATCGATTCAACTGTTTCTTAGGAGGCATTCCAGATAGTTTACTGTATAGCGTTGGATGAGAACGCGAGCACTTCTCTTAGAAGTAGCTGACAGTAGCTAGAAAGCCGTATTTTCGCGTTTTTAACGTTGATTTCCGGGATTTTTTCGAATTTATACACTTCATATAACATGAGCAGGAATCGATTATAATTTATAATATAAATTATATAATATAATTTATATAATCTTTATATAAAGTTGCCGACCCCTATCCACAAGCCCTCCCTACACCCAGTGCACCGCAATTTGTCCCAACACAGGTGGATTTCCGTGACGGGCAGCAAGCCGTCATTTTGCAGGGACACATGCATGCCATAGATCACGTGCTGCCTGCCTGTCCGTCCGCCTGCCCGGATAGCGGGCCATCCTGCCGCAGGGATAGACACATGCGGCCCCAGATCACAAGCTGCCTGCCCGTCTGTCTGCCCGCCTGCCTCAACACTAAACCCTAAACCTCTTCGAGCGTAAACCCATGACCCACCTGGCCCCCAATATGTGGATTTCCGTGACAGGCAGCAGGCAATTGTGCTGAAGGGACGCATGCAAACATCCAGGGATCACATGCTGCCTGTTTGCTGCCTGCCTCCTACCTCTCCAACCTGTCACCCACCTGGTCCCCATCACATGTATTTCGGTGACAGGCAGCAGGCCGTCATGCTGAAGGGACGCGTGCATACGACCAGAGATCACGTGACCTTCAGCCGCCTGTGAAGAAGGGGATGAGGAGGAGGCCGGCTGGGCTAGCCTACGGACAGGTGGCAGCAAGGAGGGCGGTCCCTGGTAGCAAGACACCAAAGAGGAGGGAGAGGAGGAGGGGGGGGAGGGGGAAGGGGAAGAGGAGGGTGCGTTGCTTTCGTTCTTCTGGCTTCGTATCCCGCTCAGCCAAGACAGGGGCCGGAAGAGAGACACTCCTCGCGGCGGTGGCGGGTCCTGCTCCGGGGCCTTGCGAGTCAACGAAGGCTGCGGGTGCGTGCTCCAGTTGACGATCATTGCACCTGCGTGGGGGCGAGGGTGTAGGGTTGGGGACTTGGGCAGTTTGGTGAGGGTTAAGAGTTTGTAGGGCTTTATCGAGTTCCAGCATCATCGGCCTCGGTAGGGGCTGCGGGAGCGTGCAGTAAAAGATACGCGGCGCCTGCGTGACGAGGAGGGGGGCGATGGTGAAGGGTGTAGGGTGAAGGCATGCAGGCGTAGGTACAGGGTCTAGGCAGGTGGGCCGAAATGAGACGACCTGGTTTGTGTACATTCTCTTAGTCTGGGGATAAGGCATGAAAATAATATTACCGTCTACAATAGCGGACCCTGGCCGCATCTTGGCCACCGCCAACGTCACAGAAGGCAGCAACGAGGCGCCCTTGATATTGTCTATTCTTCGAGTCTGGGTATAAGGCATGAGCATGCTTACCGTTTACAATGGTGGACCCTGGCCGCATCTTGGCTGCCGCAGAAGTCACAGAAGGCGGCAACGAGGCGCCCTTATTTTTGTTTATTCACTCAATCTGGGAAAAAGGCTTCAACATGTACGTACAGTCTACAATGGCGGACCCTGGTTGCATCTTGGCGGCCGCAGAAGTCACAGAGGGCGGCAACGAGGCGCCCTTGTTATTGTTTATTAATGTTATTGTGTATTCACTAAATCTGGGGATAATGTAAATGCACGCACGTACCGTCTATAATGGCGGAGCCTGGCCGCATCTTGGCCGCCGCAGAAGTCACAGAGAGCGGTAACGAGGCGCCTGCGGCCGCCGCAAGCGAGCGGGTCACGTGAGCGCAGTAACAGCCGGCATCCATCATAGCGCCGCCTTTCGCAGATCAGGGAAGGCAGCGGAAAGGGGGGGGGGAGATGAGCGGGTCGTACGCGGAAAACCGGAAATATAGGCATAGGAGTATGGCGAGGGGGAGGAGGAGCGAGTGCGTCACATAAGCGCAGTAGCAGCCAGCAGCCATCATGGCGCCGCCTTTCGCAGATTAGGAAAAGCATCAGAGGGAGCAAAGTGATCTAGTCATTGCGGAAACATTACTCCGCAGGATCTGCTCAACAGGCAGCCTCCCTACTACTGCTCCCGCTCCCACTCCAGCTCCCTTCTCCTCCCTACCCCTTTGCTTTTGCTCACCTGCCATTTCCTCCATGACTTGCGTGCTGGCAGATCCAAACAGCCATTTCGGAATCAAGAGCTTCACGTCGATACGTTGAACACGCCCAAGCAGGCCGCCTCCTCCTCCTCCATTACCACTCGGCACAATGACCCCGCTCCCGCTCCCGTTGCTGCTCCCGCTTCCGGCCCCGTTCATTAGCAGCTGTCGTGGCGGCTGGCCAGGTGGCGGCTCGTTCCGCACCAGTTGTTGCAGCCGAATGGTTAGCGGATGCTCCCTGTAGTGCATGGCCTCCCGGCACAAAAGCTTCTGGGTGCGAGCCAGGGCATGCACCTCCCTACGTGGAGGCGGACAAGAGATGAAGGGAGGACAAGGTGAGGAGGAGGAGGAGGAGGAGGAGGAGGAGGAGGAGGAGGAGGAGGAGGAGGAGGAGGAGGAGGAGGAGGAGGAGGAGGAGGTGACAACACACCAGCTGTTGCAGCCAAATAGCTAGCGGATGCTCCCTGTAATGCAAGGCACCCCGACACACGGGTGGACAGGAGGAGAGGAGGAGAGTGTGTGTGTGGGGGGGGGGGGGGGGCAAGGAGGAGACGAGAAGGATACCGTAAAATGCCTTTGACTTCTCTAAAAAATAATCAATTATTGGGGTGCGCGAACCTTTGAGTTGCATGTCAGGGAAGGCCTCACGACACACCAGCGTCTAGGTGCGAGCCAGGGCAGGCACTTCCCTACGGGGAGGGGAAAAATAAGATGAAGGGAGGTGAAGAGCAGGAAGGTGAGGAGGAGGTTCTGAAAACACATCAGCTGTTGTAGCCAAATGGCTAGCGTGTGCTCCCTGTAATGCAGATGGGAGAGGAGGAGGAGCTGGAGGTTGCTCTTTATTATGAAAGGACAACCACCCCGAAACCCATGCCCCCCCCCTAGATTTGATGTGCAGTTATACACTCCCTCGTCAAGAGTTTCCACCAGGCCTCTTCTGTGTACCTAACAAACCGCTTCCCTTAGTCACACTAGTGTCACACACTCTTAGTCACACTAGTGTCACACCTCCCACCAACCTCATCCCATCCCGATGCACGCTCACCTGGCCTTCTCTGCGTTGCTAGCAGGCGGCTTATCACACACACCACACTCCTACACACACACAATTTCATCCCATCCCTATGCACGCTCACCTGGCCTTCTCTGCGTTGCTAGCAGGCGGCTTATCACACACACCACACTCCTACACACACCCAATTTCATCCCATCCCGATGCACGCTCACCTGGCCTTCTCTGCGTTGCTAGCAGGCGGCTTATCACACACACCACACTCCTACACACACCCAATTTCATCCCATCCCTATGTACGCTCACCTGGCCTCCTCTGCGTTGCTCGCAAAAGGCTTCTCGCACAACACATGCTTCCCTGCCCGCAAGGCCCTGTGGGCAGCATTCAGAACTTTGTGGTTAGAGAAAATGATTGGAGGTCAGTTGATGGTGGTTACTAACGGGGCGATCGGCCATATTTTTGTTGTTGTTGCCAATTTGGTCGGCCGCCGATCGGCTGTAACTGCCCTGGTGGTTACTGGTCAGTGGATAGTGGTGCGCAGTTAGTGGTTGGTAGTTCATGCTTCTGACACAGCACATGCTTCCCCACTTGCAAGGCTTGTGGACAGCATTCGTGGCTTTGAGGTCAAAGTGGTTGGTGGTTGGTGGTTGGTGTTTAGGGGTTAGGGGTTACGATTTAGTTTTTAATTGATCATGTTCACCTGCCATGGGGGGGGCATTCACAGCTTTGGGGTAGGAAAGTGTGGTTAGTGGTGAAAGGTTAGCCCTTGGTGGTTAGCAGCTAGTGCTCGCAAGGCCCTTTGGGGTGCAGCAGGGCTTTGTGGTAAGAGATAGGTGGTTGGTGGTTAGCAGCTTGTTGATATAAAGGACAGCGGTTGGTGATCAGTTATTAATAGTTCATGCTTCAGGGCTTGATCAGAGGCGAGTGGTTGGTGGTTGGTGGTTAGTAAAAAGTGGTTATCAGTTAGTCATCGCAAGGCCCTGGGAGAGGCAGCCGGGGCTCTGTGGTTTCTGGTAAGTTGTTGGCAGTTAGCGGTTGGGGAGGCAATATGTGCTCAGTAGGTTCGGAGAACATAGAAATAAATTATACATCATGATGAATGACACGATTATCTGACATGCTAGTGATAGCACTACATAAGGATCGATGGTCATTCGGGGCGACGACTGCTTTGAGTTATGTCGAACTCGAACTCGAGAGTTGTCTGGCGTCTGGGGTATAGGATTAGGGGTTCAGGGTCAAGACTTTCGGGTTGAGGCCCTAGGGCTAAGAGTTAAGGGTTAAGGCCCTAAGGTTCCCTGCGTCTAGAGTTGTATGCCCCTAGGGTTTAGAGTTGAGGGTTAAGGCCTAATGGTCAAGGCCTTAGGTGCGCCTAAGGTTCTATATGGGGGGCCTACTGAAGCACAAAGTCACACCCTATATGGCAGTATAGAAACGCAGGGGCATTGGTGGGGGGGGAGAGGCGCTGGCAGCGGCACTGGCGCTGGCACCGGCGCTGGCAGCTTAACAGCTGATATTGGCTGCTAGCAAGGTAGTCAGCAAAGCTTATTTAAGACGTCGGGTACTTTGAAGTAAAAGTGCGCCTAGGACGGGCACTCATAGGTAACTAGCGAAGCAGGAGGTCCGTCGAGGGGAGTCCAGGGGTGGGGGAGGTCGCGACATTTTACCCATTGAGGGAATTTGGGGTTAAGGGTTTACGATTAACCCTGAAACCCTAAACCCCATTTAGGGTATTTGGGGGCTTGAGGGGGCTGGAGGTCCTCCCTGGTGGGGATGGCGGGGGGAGATCCATTGAAGGGAGTTGGAAGGAAGTGTGGGGAAGGATTGGGGAAGGCCCTCCATGCAGGATGGTGGGGAGGCCGATGTAAACCGCACAAACACACGCATTCACACTTCAGAATCCCTTCATTCACACTTCAGTGTCCCTAACACACCTCATGGCCCATTTGCCATGTAGGCCGTTAGGAGGCTGGTGTAAACCGCAAAAACAAACACATTCACACTTCATTATCCCTTCATTCACACTTCAGTATCCCTAACACACCTCATGGCCCATTTGCCATGTAGGCCGTTAGGGAGGCCGATGTACACTGCGTCCACCCCCGGGTCGGCCAGCAGCTCGTCGTAGTTGCCGTAGCAGCGAGGAATCCTGAAACAGCGGGGAGCAGGGAGCAGAGCTGATGAAGCATCATACGATGCTTTTTAATGATGAAGCTTTTGATGATGCTTCCTCCAGTCCACGCCCCTGATGAAGCATCTTAGGATACTTATTAATGCTGATGCTTTCATGATGCTTTTATAATGATGATCTCCAACAATGTTCCCCGACACTGAGGTAGTATAAATTATTCAACTATTCCCGCAGCAAGCACGACGGGGTGCTTCCTTCGGTCCACGTCCCTGTTGGCACATGAACTATTGATATATTCCCGTCATAGGCAGGAATCCTGATGTAGCGGAGGGGGTAGGGTTAATGCAGCAGGGTGTAGGCTGAAGCAAGTCTGCAGCTTAGTCCCCGTCCTGCAGTCTTCACCTGTCAGAGGTGTGAGAAGTCAGAGGTGTCAGAGGTATGAGGTGTGAGAGGTATGAGAGCCACATCTGAGTCCTATAATCCCCGCCCCTCAAACTCTTCCCACATCCTCAACTGACTTCTGCGTCTGGGCAACCTTTGCGGCTTAGTCTCTGTCCTGCGACGCCACCGTACCCCACCCGCTCTATAACTCTGAACCCTGCTATCTCCATCTTAACCACAAGCCCTTTCAATAACTTCGATTGACTTGGGCGTCCAAGGAACCTCTGCGGCTTAGTCTCTATCCCGCAACGCTATCGCAACCCACCCGCTTTTCAATTTCAGAAATACTCAGGACCCTGTAATTCCAAACCCTGGACATTTCCACACTCCCACACTTACTTATGTGTGCGTGAAAAGTCTGCGGCTTGATCTCTGTCCCGCGACGCGACCGCGACGACATCGCATCCCGCCAGCCTCCTTGAAGGCCAAAGCAGGGCATAAGTGGAGACCTGGGGGGGGGGGAGGGTAACCAGCCAGGTAAGAGGTGTCAGAGGTATGCGAAGTGTGAGAGAGGCCAGAGGTGTGGGAGGTGAGAGGAATATCCCGCCAGCCTCCATGAACGCCAGACCAGAGCATAAGTGGACGGATGGGCGGGGAGGGGCAGCAGAAGCAATGTGGAGGGCAGGAAGTAAGAGAAAGCAACTTGTGTGACAGGTGTGACAGGTGTGACAGGTGTGACAGGTGTGGGAGAACTATCCCGCTGGCCTCCTCAAAGGACAGAGCAGATAAGATATAGACGGCTGGGCGGGGAGGGGCAGCAGAAGCGGTATGGAGGGCAGGTTCATAGTACAAGTAAGTAGTGTGAGAGACGGCAATTTTATTGCACACCAGACCACCTTTGGCAGGCCGCTGGGCAGCTAGCACTGGGCGGTCGGGGTCCGACACCTTGACCGGCCTATAGCTGGGGGCGCAAGCAGCAGCTTTACCGCACCAGCCCCTCCCTCCCCCGGCTGTAGGACGTGATGCGGCTGAATTGTAGCCATGTCTCGGCTACAATTCAGCCGCATCACGTCCTAGCCAAGGAAAGCGCCTTATCCAGCTGGAAGACATTGTCTAGACAGCCATCCACTGCTCAGCTGGTAATGCGGGGCCCGGATTGAGCGATTCGGTAAGAAATTAACCTTTTGCTCGGACTTGACAAGTATTATTTGTTCAGACAGCGTTCCAATAAGCCCGCATTCACACTAACACACACACAGTCTCAATTGAGCGATACTTTGCTTGTTGCCTCATGTTAACGGCGCGGATATGGCTATGGCCCCCAGCCACGCTGTTTCCTTAACCTCCATGCCCTAGCAGGACGTAGCTTTCTTTCTTTCTTGAGGGATGCTCCAGATCGAGGTTGCTTTGGCTTCTCAGGCAGCAGAAGACACCAGTAAATGTAGTCCTGACAGCCAGACTCTCAAAACAATTATCTTCCGTATAAGAGGACACCTTCGTCGGGCTGCCCTACGGCCGATAAAGGCCAGATTGGAGGAAGCTGGACTGTAGCTGAAGTGCTGAATTGTAGCTAAAGTGCACCTTGAGTATAGTTCGACTGTAGCAGAACTGCATATCACCTGTAGCTGAACAGTAGCTAAGCTGTAGCCTAGCCACACATACAAGTATTGACGGACCCACCTGTGATGCCCCGATGACCCCAATTCTGACCGCTGAAGGGCTCTTCTGAACGGGTCCGTCCAGTCCAAAGAAGTTAGCAATGCGGCGCAGCTGACCAATATCCATGATGACGCACTGCTGCTGCTGATGCTGTTGCTTCTGTTGCTGTTGTTGCTGCTGCTGTTGCTGCTGCTGTTTTTACTGTCGTTGTTGCTGTTGTTGCTGCTGCCGTTGCTGCTGCTGTTCCTGCTGTTGCTGCCACTGCTGCTGGTGGTGGTGGTGCTGTTGCAACGCCTGCAAGTGCACAAAGGATGTGTTTGATGCAGAGTTGCTGCTGACGTTGCTGTGTCTGTGACCCTGTGTACACATACCAACAATGGACTTGGCCCCATTGCCCTCATGGGCATGCATGAGAATATACAAAACAGCTGGCGTCTGCCTGAGTAACATGGAATTAATATATGGGCATGCCCTTGCTGGTGATTGGCCAAGGGGACATGCATGAAGGGTACGAGAAGGGATTTGTCTAGGACTTGCTGGATCCACCTGGCGGATGGATAGGTGGCAGAGGTAGGTGGCGACGTGCTTTGGTGATTTGGATGCCGAACTGGTTGCGAGCGGGCCCGCTATCGCCTTGGCTCCACACGAAAATGTGAACAAAGTGAAGCAAAGGAAGGGAACATCGCGATGGCGAACGTGTGGGCAAATTTAGAGTGAGCTGGCAGTGACGCTGAGGGCCTGTCCCGACTGCGTTGCAGCGTTAGGACGAAAGTGATGCATGCCGATAACGGAACGGGCACACGTTCGGGTAGTTCTGGTAGTTTGGAACGGGCATCGGGCACACGTAAGTCGAAATTAAAATAAGATGTCACTTTGTTCAATACATTTAAATGAATGAGATAGGTGTCGCTTGCTGAATCATCTATCCAAGTTGCGTGAGCAGGAATTGCGACACGTATTCGCATTCTTGTAAAACGCTGTATTGCCTTTCAAATCCGTCTGATGCGATCCGCGGCGCGTTTCTCGCAACTGCTGCCTCCATGTTGGGCCAGCCTCATTCGCACCTCCTCCAACCCGCACCCAGTAGCTCACCATATTAGCAGCACTTTCAGCACTCATGCCAGCAGCACCGAAAGGCCACCACCGATTGAATGGAGAGAGCAGCAGCAGGACGAGGTGGTACACCAAATAGCTAGCAACTGTGCACTGCGCAGATGTGAGCAGCAGGCGCATGAGCATCAGCCACAACAGCTCCAGCAGCAGCGTCAGCAACTGCATCTGCAGCAAAGCAGACAGCATTTAGGACACATGGAGGTTGTCGTGCATGCATGGGCGCCCGCTGCTATCACAGCCTCTAGCCGCCATGCCGCCGAAACCTGCCTCAAGAAAGGCTTCAGATCCTGTGCAAATCTTGGCCTAGCCAGCCGCACTGCCGCTACAGCAGCCAATGTTGCATCAGCCGCTGCCGCTACAGCCGCTGCCGCTACAGCCGCTGCCGCTACAGCTGCTGCCGCTACAGCCGCTGCCGCTACAGCCGCCCCTGCCACAGCCGCCTCTGCCACAGCTGCTCCCGCTATAGCTGCCCCCCCTACAGCCGTCCCGTCTGCCAAGGCCGGACTTTCGCAGGAGCTGCGTGATGAGCTGTCATGTGCGGTCCCAGGCCGCCTCTCCACCTCGCCCTCGGTGATGCTACAGCATGGCACGGATGAGTCCTACCACCAGGCCATGCCGCCAGATGCGGTGAGTCATGAGGGCTCAGGTTTTACACTCTCAACTTTAGGGTTTAAAGATGTGGCCTATCACGAGACCATGCCGCGACATGCGGCGTGCCGCGGTTTAAGGGTTTTTGGTTCGGGATTCAGGGCTTAGCACTCAGATAACGGCTGAGCTATACCATCAGGCCATGCTGCCAGACACGGTGTGTCCTGGGTATAGGTTTCAGTGTTTTAGGGTTCAGGGTGTAGCACTAAAATAGCGATGCTGAGTCATACCATCCGGCCATACCGCCAGGTGCAGTGGGCCCTTACTTCAGGGTTCAGTGTTTTAGGGTCCAGGGTGTAGCACTCAAATAGCGATGCTGAGTCATACGACCAGGCCATGCTTTTCCGATGCAGTCAGGCTTGGTGTGGGGAGGGGATTAGCGCTTAGGGCCAGAAGGGCTCGTCCGTATCTTCGCTGACTGACAACTGGGAAACCCCAAATGTTCAAGCGGCTACTCAATCCACAGGGCCTTCAGCATCCACCCACTCCGGCTTTGCGTACCAATCACCTGACATGCTGCTGACGTGTCCTTCAACGTGCTTTGCCATGTGTACTGGGGGGTATCCTCTGCAGGTGGCCTTTCCTGAGACCAACGAGGAGGTCTCGGAGCTGGTTTCGATTTGCTCGCGGAGCCGCACCCCGGTCATCCCTTTCGGTGCCGGCACCTCCCTAGAGGGGCACGTGGCGGCTGCTCAGGGTGGCGTTTGCATTGACATGGGCCGCATGAACCGGGTCCTGGAGGTCAACGCAGACGACATGGACTGCAGGGTACAGGTGTGAACGCTGAGTATGAACGCTGGGTGTGGATGCTGGGTATGGACGCTGTGAGTGAATGGTGGGTGTCAATGTCAGGTGTGGACTCAGGCTGTGGACTCAGGGTGTGGTTGCTGTGTGTGAACACTGGCCTGGGTCGCATGAACTGCGTCCTCAAGGTCGATGCAGGGGGCTGGATTGCAGGGTGCAGGAATGGGGTATGTGGACGCTGGGTGTGGATTCTGGGTGTGGACACTGGGTGTAGACACACACCACTCAGGCTGGCATGACGCATAAGCAGCTGAATGAGTACCTGCGGGTTTCCTAAACCCTAAACCCTAAGCGACTAAGCCCTCGCCCCCACCCAGGCTGGCGTCATGCGTAAGCAGCTAAATGATTACATTCGGGGTTTCCTAAACCCTACACCTTCAACCCTCAGCCCTCGCTGTCCTCCCTCGCCCCCACCCAGGCTGGCGTGACACGTAAGCAGCTGAATGAGTACCTGCGGGAGTCGGGTCTCTTCTTCCCTGTGGACCCGGGAGCTGATGCCACCATTGGGGGGATGACCGCCACTCGAGCCAGCGGGACAAATGCGGTGAGGGGGGAGACGTGATGGGGGGGGGGAGGAAGGGGTGTGAGAGGGGGGATGAGGGGAGAGGGGGGGTGGGCATGGAGGGCAGATGCCACCATTGGGGGGATGACCGCCACTAAGACCAGCGGGACAAATACGGTGAGGTACGATGCGGGATACTGTGATTGTTGCTGACTGTTGCTGTTGGTTGTACCGCCTGGTCTCCAGCTGCGGTACGGTACGATGCGGGAAATATGACTTTTGCTGATTGTTGTTGCTGTTCGTACCGCCCGGTTTCCAGGTGCGGTACGGTACGATGCGGGAGAACGTGATGGGTTTGACGGTGGTGCTGCCTGATGGGCGCATCTCCCGGCTGGGGAGGCGTGTCAAGAAGTCTAGCGCAGGGTGAGAGGGAGAGGGGGGAGAAGAGGGGAGGAGAGGAAAGGGGAGGGGATGATAGGAGAGGGGGGGGGGGAGGGGAAGGGTAGGAGAGGAGAGGGGAGAATGGGAGAGGGGAGGGGATGAGAGGAGATGGGAGGGGAGGGGAGGATAGGATTTAGGGTTTAGGGAACTTGAGCAGCTGGAAAGGCGGGTCAAGAAGTCCAGATTGGGATGGGTGTTGCTTTTGTTGCTGCTGTAGTTTTTGCTGCAGTTACTGCTGCTGCTGCTCCTGCTACTGTTGATGTTTTTCTCCGGTTGTTGCTGCTGTCATGCACACAGTTGTTGCTCTTGCTGCTACTGCTGCTGTTGTTGTTGCTGTTGTTGCTGCTACTGATGATTCCCTTCCTGCTGCTGTTGCCCTAGGTATGATCTGACCCACTTGTTGTTGTTTGTTGTTGCTTTTGGTGTTGTTGTTGTGGTTGCTTCTGTTGTTGCTGTTGTCGCTGCTACTGATGATGATTCTCCTCCTGCTGTTGCTCCAGCTGTGCCCGCAGTTGTTGCTGCTGCTGCTGATACTGCTATTGCTGCTGCTGTTGACGCTGCTGCAGATGATGGTCCCCCTCCTGTTGCTGCTGTTGCTGTGTTCATGACCCCCCCCCCCCTGCCACTGCTGTTGTTGTTTCTGCTGCTACTGATGACGATTAACTTCCTGTTGCTGTTGCCCTAGGTATGATCTGACCCACTTGCTGCTGTCTGGTGTTGCTTTTGGTATTGCTGTCGTTGTTACTGCTGCTGCTGCTGCTGCTGCAACTGATGGTGATTCTCCTCCTGCCGCTGCTGCCCTAGGTATGATCTGACCCACTTGTTTGTCGGTTCGGAGGGCACCCTTGGCGTAATCACTGAGGTGGGGAGCAGGCCTCGGGGTTGTTAAGGGATTCAACGGGGGGTGGAGGGAGTATTTCTTTTTTTTGTGACTAGTTCAATTTCGGCAGGCTTCACCTGGGGTTGTAGGGATTCAAGGGGGGGGGGTCTGGACTGCTTTTTATTTTATAGGGGTCTATACCCTCTCACAACCCCCCAACACAATAGGATCTCCACATGTGCGAGAGTATGGTTTAGGTTTCTTTGCATGAGTTTCAGTTGAAGGACAGGAGGGGGGGCTCATGCTTGCGAGGCTCGGGTTAAGGTTGTTTGGGGGGGGGCATCACTGGGATAGGATGGCGCTTTGAATGTGGGTTAGGGTTTGGGGGGGGGGGGGGCGCTAAATTGTGTTTGTGTGTGAGAGCAGGGTTATAAATTCCAGTGCTTCGCCACTTGAGGTGGGTGGGTAGGGTTGAGGATTTAGGGTTCAGGGGTTTGGGTAGGTTTCGGGTTAAGGGTAATTGTAGGTTAGGTTTTAGGGTTCAGGGTGGGAGGGTAGGTTTAAGGTACGGTTTAGGTTTAAGGGTGGGCAGTCAGGGTTTGGGGTTAAGAGCGTCATGACAGGAGGTCTTAAGGCGTAGGGGGGGATGAAAACTGAGGGCTGGTGCCATGAAGCCATTTCCGCTGTGACAGTGGCAGGAATGTCCCCTTTTGTCCCTTGCAGATAGCGCTAAGGCTGTATGCAGTTCCTGAAGCCATATCACGCCGCTTGCGGTGCCCTACATTATAAGCCATGAACCCTAAAGCCTTGTCTTCCGCAGTCGCAATAACGCCTCACTGTCCCTTGCAGATAGCGTTTAGGCTGTAAGCATTTCCTGAAGCCATAGCATGCCGCGTGCGGTGCCCTAAACCCTTGTCCCCTCAGCGTCAATGTCCCCTTGTCCCCTCAGCGTCAACGTCCCCTTGTCCCCTCAGCGTCAACGTCCCCTTGTCCCCTCAGCGTCAATGTCCCCTTGTCCCCTCAGCGTCAACCTCCCCTTGTCCCCTGCAGATAGCGCTAAGGCTGTATGCAGTGCCTGAAGCTATATCCGCCGCTGTGTGCACCTTCCCGGACATGCGCAGCGCGGTGGAGAGTGCGCAGACAGTCATGGCCTGCTCCATTCCGGTGAGTCAGCCCACCTGAGTTCCCGGTAATTCCTGGCATTTGCTGTTCCGGCCATATTTTTTATTCCCTGTTTGTGTACACCAGTCACTGTACCGCGCCGAAACTCTTCAAAACCAACAAAATTCAGGACAGCACGGTTTGCCGCGAAAGTCTGCGCAGGTGAACTTGCGTATTTTTGGCGTTTGTTCCCGTGAGGAGTGGTACCAATCAATTGGTCCGAGTGAAAAACTCGACCCTGCTACTGCCTGAAGGATGCCCAAGCCCCAATAGGCAGCCTTTTAATCAACTGGAATTAAATTACGGTTAACTTATCAAATGGAACTTATTAATCCAAATTCATTCAAGTATATTTCAGCTTTTACTCAATTTAAATTTGTATTTACATTCCGATTTAAAATTTAATGTAATCAAAATTAATTTGTGTGGCCGATTCCTGGCCACAAAAATGAATTAAATAATGTATTTGATTTGTGTGGCCAGGAATCGGCCAGAGGTTCCCTCTCTTGAAGTTCTGATCGCGAGGCTTCACTTATGGCTTGCTAGAAAGCTTGTTCCCAGAATGAGACAGCAGCTATGATTGCAAGATGCATGGGATGGTCACGATACTTGAATCCATGCCTGGCTGAGGATGTCGAGCAATTTAGCACGCATTAGGCGCAAGTTTGTGAATGTGTGAATCCAGGCCTTTAGGAGTTACTAATAGACAAGGACAGACCTGATTGTGGCTTGGCTCGGAATTCAGACGTTGCTTGTAGATGAGGCAAGGCGGACCTGATTGGGGCTTGGCACAGGTATAGATTGGTCCAATAGCCGAGGAAAGGACAGGTTTGGGTGTGGGATATTCCTCTTGTACTTCTTCCACTTTTCAGGCCGGGGAGCTTGTCAGCCCTGGTCAAATCGATGCGACGCTTTAATCGAGGCACACCAATCATGCTCCCCTCACCATTCTGCTACCGGTCTCTGAAAGAATGACACTCAGGCAATCTTGCCCGGCCACCCATTGTGCTGACTAGTGTACCAGACCACTCTGGTGGGCCTTTGGAACTTGGGCGGCCACCACTGTGCTGACGGGGACCAAGCATGTGTCGCCTCGTGTCTCATTATACTCTGAACCTTAAATCCTGAACTTTACATCCACTGAAACCTAAATCCTTAAGGTTCCCTACACCCTAAATCCCGTACCATTCACCCTCAACCCTCAACTCTCAACCCTCAACCCTCAACCCTCAACCCTCAACCCTCAACCCTCAACCCTCAACCCTCAACCCTCAACCCTCAACCCTCAACCCTCAACCCTCAACCCTCAACCCTCAATCCTCAACCCTCAACCCTCAACCCTCAACCCTCAGCCCTCAACCCTCAACCCTCAGCCCTCAGCCCTCAGCCCTCAGCCCTCAGCCCTCAGCCCTCAGCCCTCAACCCTCAACCCTCAACCCTCAACCCTCAACCCTCAACCTAAACCCTAAGCCCTCAACCCTCAACCCTCAACCCTCAACCCTCAACCCTCAGCCCTCAGCCCTCAGCCCTCAACCCTTAGCCCTCAACCCTCAACCCCTCAACCCTCAACCTCCAACCCTCAACCCTCAACCCTCAACCCTCAACCCCCAGGTTGCGCGCATGGAGTTGTTGGACGAGCTGTCTATCGATGCCGTCAACAAGTATTCCAAGACCAGCTTCGACGTACGGCCCACGCTCTTCTTTGAGTTCCACGGCACGCCAGCAGGCAAGTGTGATGCAGTACATATACGAAGTGTGATTTGACAGTTGAGCCCACGCTCTCCATTGAGTTCCACAGCACGCCAGCAGGCATATGTACTACTGTACTGCACTGTAGTACATATGTGAAGTGTGCCAGTAATTTGAATGCTGAGCACCTGGTACAAAGCTCCTCTTTTGAGTTTCACAACACGCCCCTCAGCAAGTGTACCGTTGTACATCTGAGAAGTGTAATTTGAATGCTGAGCACTTGGTCCCAAGCTCCTCTTTTGAGTTTCACAACACGCCCCCCGGCAAGTGTGCTGTTGTATTGCCACAATCATGC
Organism: Limnomonas spitsbergensis; assembly: GCA_037349105.1. Classification (NCBI taxonomy): domain Eukaryota; kingdom Viridiplantae; phylum Chlorophyta; class Chlorophyceae; order Chlamydomonadales; genus Limnomonas; species Limnomonas spitsbergensis. The sequence goes on along the minus strand of JAYJMM010000101.1, from coordinate 558,874 downwards.
AAATGCGGGGCGCTGCATGTTGCGCTAATGGGGTACTATATGGGGTGTTGCATTCTGGGATAATAGGGTGCCATGCAAGTTATTACCCTGTGCAGTTGCAGCATGTGATGGTCGTGGGCTGCCATGCAGGTGTTGCGGGTGGATGTGGGCTGTAGGCCTCGTACACACTTCCAGCCGTCAACTATGCGAGTGGATGTTGTGGGCGTATGGGCGTTTCGCTTAGTGTGCGTGGTGTGGTCTGTAGGCCTCGTTCTACTCGTTCACATTTTCCAGCCGACAACTACCGTATGTACAGTATGTTTGCCATCACTCATCGCACATCATTGCATAACTCATCACACATCATTGTATAACTCATCACACATCATTGTATAACTCATCACACATCATTGCTGTGTGTGCTGTGTGTGTTGTGTGTGGCGAGTTTTGACTTTTGAGGAGCAAGCCAAGTACGTGTGGAGCATCACTCATCACACATCAGTGCAACGCTTATCACACATCAGTGCAGCACTTATCACACATCAGTGCAGCACTCATCACACATCAGTGCAGCACTCATCACACATCAGTGCAGCACTCATCACACATCAGTGCAGCACTCGTCACACATCAGTGCAGCACTCATCACACATCAGTGCAGCACTCATCACACATCAGTGCAGCACTCATCACACATCAGTGCAGCACTCATCACACATCAGTGCAGCACTCATCACACATCAGTGCAGCACTCATCACACATCAGTGCAGCACTCATCACACATCAGTGCAGCACTCATCACACATCAGTGCATCACTCATCACACATCAGTGCAGCACTCATCACACATCAGTGCAGCACTTATCACACATCAGTGCAGCACTTATCACACATCAGTGCAGCACTTATCACACATCAGTGCAGCACTCATCACACATCAGTGCAGCACTTATTACACAGCAGTGCATCACTTATTACACGTCATTGTTGTGTGTTGTGTGTGGCAGGTGTTGAGGAGCAAGCCAAGTACGTGGGGAGCATCACTGCGGACTCGGGCGGATCAGGATTCCAGGTATGAAGGGTTTGAATAGTATGATAAGGCATTCTGCTGCGCATCAAAGTATTTCCTCTGATCATGGTAATGAAATCAACCCCGTGCACCCGCTTGAGGGGCATAGAAAACGAAAGTGCCTCTATCGTCTGGGACCCTTAGTGCCGCAAATCGGGATCCGTCACGGTTATATCAGCTGCTCCTTCACACAGAGGTCCAATTCTTAGGAGGTCATGCACAGTTTGTTGCAGGCAGGCCATTGGCTTTCCACTGCCTCTCAACAGAGGCCGCACCGGAAGCATTCTCTCTGATCATGTTCATGGAATCAACCCCGTGCACCCGCTCCTTCCCACAGCGGTCCACTACAGAGGAGGATATGCACAGTTTGTGGCGGGCAACATGCCATTTGCTTTCCACTGCCTCTCAATGCTATGAGCAGATTATAATCTGAAGTTAACAGAGGCCGCATCGGAAGCACTCTCTGATCATGACCGTGAAATTAACCGTGTGCACCGGATCCCCTCACAAGGGTCCACTTCCAAGGAGGACTGGCGGAGAATGCATCGCCACGCACACTGCAGCGCCGTCGGTATTTTCTTCTCCTTTCCCGTCTGTTCATTCCCTTCTTCCTCTATAATTAAGTTTATTTTCCAAAAGGCCGGACAGTCGGGCGTCCATGCGGCCGAGCCTTTTCAGCATGGCCCAGAGTCCTAATGTCATGGACACTGCAGCGCTGTGGACCTTCAGGGTGCTGCTCATCAACAGAAGGAGAACAAAACAGCCGCATACCCCCCCCCCCCCCTCCCCGCTGCACTGGTCCACCACCAAGGAGGACAGGCAGCAATTGCATAGCCACGCTGCAGCGCTGTGGACCTTCAGGGTGCTGCTCATCAACAGTTGGAGAACAAATCAGCCGCATACCCCCCCCCCCCCTCCCCGCTGCACTGGTGCACCACCAAGGAGGACAGGCAGCAATTGCATTGCCACGCTGCAGCGCTGTGGACCTTCAGACCACTGTCCATCAGCTGATGGAGAACTCTCCGCAAAGGTGGACCACTGCAGCGGGGGGTGGGGGGGCATGCAGTTGTTTTGTTCTTCATCATCAGATGGGCAGTGTTCTTAATGTCCACTGTGCATGGGCGGTGGACTTTCAGAGCACTGCCCATCTACGGATGAAGAACACACAACCGCATGCCCCCTCACTCCCTGCTGCAGGGGTCCACCACCGGGAAGAGGGTCAGGCATGCAGTGTGGAGATGCAATGATGATGGATGCTGCCCATCTGCTGATGGAGAACATTACAACCGCATGCCTCCCTCCCTGCTGCTGCAGTGGTCCAACACCAAGGAGGACATGCAGCAATCAAATCTCGACACCACAGTGCGGTGGAACTTTATAGCACTGCCCATCTGCTGATAAAGAACACACAACCGCATGCCCCCCCCCCCCCCCCCCCCCCCTCTCCCTGCTGCAGTGGTCCACCATGGGGAAAAAGGTCGGGGATCAGTGTGGAGATACAATGATGATGGATGCTGCCCATCTGCTGATGGAGCACAAAATGTCCCCCCTTACCCTGCTGCAGGGGTCCACCCCCGGGAAGATGTTTGGCAATTGCATCTCTACACTGCAGCTCCATTACCCTTCAGGGCCCTGCCCATCTGCTCATGTTTTATAGCAAAACAAATAAACATTGGGAAAACATAATTTGGGGGGAAATAAACATTTCCATGTTTCTTTCACAACCGCGCACGCCCCCCTCCCTGCTGCAGTGGTCCACGACCGAGGAGGACAGGCAGAGGCTGTGGCAGGCCCGCCACACAGCCTACTGGGCCGCCCTAGCTCAGCGCCCGGGATCCAGGGGCAGCCCCACGGACATCTGCGTGCCCATCAGCAGGCAAGATAGGCTTGTAGGGTTTGTGTTTATAATTCTTAGCATGCAATTGTTAACCCTGGGCCCTAATCCATCAACTAGCCCCACAGACATCTGCTTGCCCATCAGCAGTCAAGACAAGCCTGTAGGGGTTAGGTTGAAAATGTTGAACCGGCAATTATAAACCCTAGGCCCTAATCCATAAACTAGCCCCACAGGCATCTGCTTGCCCATTGGGAGGCAAAAACAGCCCTCTACCTTCAAACAAACAATTGACCCCTAAACCCTTACCGCACAAGAAACGGGATTTAAATTTTCGGCGCGCAGCCAAAAAACAGGTTTAACACGGCCAGTCAGCGGCGAAATTGTTGCACATCATTTGATTTAACGCCGCGCATCAGATACCGGTACGATAATATTAATTCCACACTACCATATTAATTTTAATTTGGGCACCTGTCTGACACTTTGCGCAGCGGCGATTTTTGAATTCATGTTAGCATGCATCCAGTTCCGCGCACCCCAACAATTAATCAAATTTGAGCGAAGGCTTCCGCGTTTACGGTAACCTTAAATCTTGACCCTGACACCTGAACCTAGTCCAGGAGCAGCCCCTCAGAAATCTGCATACCCATGAGCAGGCAAGATCAGCTTTTTGGGTTCAGGTCTAAAAGCAGTATAGGACAAGAATGAAGCTTGTTCAGCCCTTATTCATGAACTAGCCCCATAGGCATATGCAAATCCACCCAGATCCAAGGCAAGATCAGTTTCTCGGGTTCAGGTCTAAATGGAGTATCGGACAAGTATAAACCTTAAGCCCAGCCTGACCGACTTTTAAGCCCTTATCCATGAACTAGCCCTCCGGGGCATATGAGTATCCATCCAGCTCCAAGATCGGTCCTCTGCCCTAAAAAACAAAAACCGAACCCTGAATCCTGAACCCTCAACCCTAGACCATCAACGAGGGTTGTCTATCAGCAGGCAAGATCAGACCTCTGCCATTCAAACAAAAAACTGACCCTCATAAACCTTGACTCCAGCCTAGTTTGGCGGCAGCCCCACAGACATCTGCTAGCCCATCAGCAGGCAAGACCAGCCTGCAGAGTCCCGACTTAAAAACTGGTACGCAACGCCTCTCAAAAGAACAGTCATCTCATACGCACTCAACATAATCACTGCTGCCCAGCGGCATGCCAGAGGTATCGACCTGGTGAGCGCGACAACATAACGAACTTCTACGCAGCGCCCTTCCAAGAGCTGTGGTCTCATGTGCAAGACAAGAGACACAAAACTGCCCGGCGGCCTGCAAAAGGTATCGGTCCGGTCAACACCACAACGCATGCTGCAAGGCGGCACACCTTCAGTATCAAACATCTCAACCGTGCTGTAATATGTACTGCTGCCCAGCGGCCTCCCAAAGGTATCGGTCAGGGTGCACACCTCAATACAAACTGCTTCTTAGCAGCCTGTCGAGAGCTGTGGTTCGGTGCGCACTAAAAGAGACACAAAGCAGCCCAGTGGCCTATTTAAGAGAAGTGTTTTGTGCGCTCCGTAACACAAACTGCTTCGCAGCAGCAGCTGGCCGAAAGCTGCGGTTCGGTGCGCACTTAAAGAGACACAAAGCAGCCCAGTGGCCTCTTTATGGCAGTGGACTTGTGGGCTCGATAATACAAACTGCTTTGCAGCAGCAGCCTGTCGAGAGCTGTGGTTGAGTGCGCACTTGGAAGGACACTGCTGTGGCACTGTAGTGCCTGCTGTGGCGCTGTACTTCCCGCTGTCAACCTGGCTTAGCTGATACTGAGCTGTGTTGCGTGTTGCGATGTACAGGCTTGCAGATGCAATCCAAGAAAGCCAGGTGCGCCAAAGGGGCGAGTGGCAGCTGGGTAAGGGATGATGCGCGGTTGTGAGGGCTTACAACGGGTTGTGATCTGGTTATGTTGAAGGCAGCCCAACATGTCACAGGTTTGCTGAACCTGGGGCAGGTCAGCCCAGCATGTGTATGGCAGGCAGGCCCACCCTATATAGCAGGCAAGCCCAACATACGGCAGACAGGCAGGCCCATCATGTGACTCGCAAGTCCACCCTTTGGCAGGCTCGCCCCATCTGTTTTGAATTTCAGTGCTTCATTGTCACAGATGTCATCTGAGATGTGCCCCAAGTGAAAAGTTTGTGCTTACCCCCCTCACTCCCGCTGATCTGCTGATCCCCCCTCACTCCCATAGGTCTGCTGATCCCCCCTCACTCCCACTGATCTGCTGACTCCCCCCCCCCCCCCCTTGCTCCCGTTGATCTGCTGACCCCCCTCCCCCCCCATGATCTGCTGATCCCCCCCCCACTCCTGTTGACCTGCTGATCCCCCCTCACTCCTGTTGACTTTCTGACCCCCTCCCCCACCCCACTCCTGTTGACCTGCTGATTCCCCCTCACTCCTGCTGACCTGCTGACCCCCCTCACTCCTGTTGACCTGCTGATTCCCCCTCACTCCTCTTCTGATCTGCTGATCCCCCCTCACTCCCCCCTGATCTGCTGATCCCCCATCACTCCCGCTGATCTGCTGATCCCCCCTCACTCCCCCCCTGATCTGCTGATCCCCCCTCACTCCCCCCTGATCTGCTGATCCCCCCTCACTCCCCCCCTGATCTGCTGATCCCCCCTCACTCCCCCCTGATCTGCTGATCCCCCCTCACTCCCCCCTGATCTGCTGATCCCCCCTCTCTCCCCCCTGATCTGCTGATCCCCCCTCACTCCCCCCCTGATCTGCTGATCCCCCCTCACTCCCCCCCTCACTCTGCTGACCCCTCTACTCAGAGGATTGTGGAGGCCGCGGGTATCTATGCACCCATGGTGGGACATGTGGGTGATGGAAACTTCCATATGATGATGGTGCTGGACACAAGCAACAGGTGTGTGCATGGAAGGGTTGGAGGGTAAAAACCTCAGGGCATGAATCCTCCGTGCGTTCATGAAATGGTTGGAAGGTAAATCCTCAGGGCATGAATCCTGAGGTCCATTGTATCCCTTAACATCGACAGCATGCTTGTTGGATTCAAACAACGGGTGCGCCAAAGCTCATGGTCCACAACACTCCAAATATTTAATCCTAAACCCTTAACCCCGGGTTCACACTCATATCTGAAGCCCATGCTGTACTGATTCCTTTACCCTCGCACGCACCCTTGGGTTCGTGGCTTATGGTCAGGTTTAGGATGACCAGAACCCCGGACCCTAAACACTTGAACCTTCAAAGTGAACATGAAGCACTTTCAGGGGGCATGGTTTTGTTTTTAGGGTTGAGGGTTTGGTATAACCAGAAGCCTGTACCGTCAACACTTCCAGGGGGCATGGCTTTGTTTCTTATCCCTTACCCTGTCCTGTGTAGGGCGGAGGTGGCTGCGGCAAAAGGTGTTAGTGAAGCGATGGTCCGCATGTCGCTGGAAATGGGAGGCACTTGTACTGGGGAGCATGGCATCGGGTGAGGCTGCGTGCTGGGGAGGGAGGTGGCCTGTTGGGGGGGGGGGGGGGATGTGTGTGGGGTGGGGGGGGCGGGGGGGTATCTGGGGGGGAGGTGGCCTGCTGGACGTGGGGGGCACTTGCACTGGGGAGCATGCCATAGGGAGAGGTGGACAGATGGGAAGGGGGGGGGCCTTTGGAGGGGGAGGTGGTCTGCTGGACATGGGGGCACTTGCACTGGGGAGCATGCCATTGGGTGAGGTGGCCAGATGGGAAGGGGGTGGGGGGGGGCTTCAGTGCCACCACGTTGCAGCTCATGGGTGGCAAGAAGCACTTCATTGACCCACCTTAACGCCCCCCTTCCTCTCCCCTGCCCCATCCTTCCCTATTAAGGTACAGGAACTTGGGGAGGATTTGATCCCCATGAGAATGAGTGCCCTGCCCTCCCAACCACTTTTTCCTAGAAGTCAATTACTCATGACATGCCGTCCCATTATTGCCACACTAGGTACAGGAAGCTGGGGTGCCTCGAGGAGGAGCATGACGCTGCAGCCCTATCTCAGCACTGATGTATCGACCTGCCCTGATCTGCTTCACCCTGCCCTCCCTGCCATCTACGTAGTCCTAGTTAATATTTGCCTCGATGCCTTCTCATGGATTTCCAAAACATGTACGGGAAGCTAGGGAGGAATCCCCGAGGAGGAAGCAGCAGCATAGTGCACAGCAAGAACAACAACAACAGCAGCAGAAGCAACATGAAGCTGGGGAGAAGTCCCTGAGTAGGAACGCGGTGTTGCCGCCCTGTTATCTCATCACCCCTGCCCTCCCAACCACTTTTTCCTACTAGTCATAATATGCCTTCCCATCATTTCCACACTTGTCAGGTATGGAAAGCTGGGGTTCCTTGAAGAGGAGCATGGTGCCGCCGCTCTGCAGCTCATGGGCGGCATCAAGCGCTCCATCGACCCGCAGGGCATAATGAACCCGGGGAAGATGGGGCATGGGAGCTTGTTTGATTGACGCATGCAAATTTTGGTGTGGCATAGCTGCACCATTGTCCAGGCTGTGCATCGCAGCTGGAATTGAGCACTGCAATAGTGATGTACAGAATGTACGATCAGTTCGCTGGAGGTGCAGGTGGTGGCGGATTGAGCAATGCTGCAACATCAACATAGTGATTCCCTGCCAGCCCCACGCGGCCAAGCGTTCAGTAGGGCCATGCGGGTATGCACCGTTGTAAACATGCACGTGTTGAAGCATGAATTGAGTGGTACTGTGGCATACCGCTGGATACCCTGCATGGGGCATGGCCGGAGCTTGGTTGGTTGATGGTCGCAAATGTTGAGGTGTGCAATGTATGGCAGGCCGACAGCTTCTGTACGTAAGGAACATGGCGTTGGGTCAAACGGTGCCTGTTGCTGATCCTGTCCGGCCCCACGGATGTTTGGCATCGGTATAGAGTTTTAAGTAGTTCTTGCTTACTTTCAGCAACATGACGTTAGGTCAATCCGAGCCCGTTTTTGAATTTGTCTGGCCCCAATGATTTCTGCCAGCGGTATGAAGTTTTCAGTAGTTTTTCCTGCAGCAACATGGCGTCAGGTCAATCCAAGCCCGGTGTTGATCTTGTCTAGCCCCAATGAATTTTGGCAGCGGTAAGGAGTTTCAAAAGCTCTTGCTGCAACAACATGGCGTCGGGTCCCATATAAATAAACACTGTAAACCCTGACCTAGCCCCTTAAACCATGCACCGTATGACAGTGGTGTTGCGGGGGGGGGGCTACCAAGTCCAAAGCACATGCAGATTTGCGAGCCCTTCCCCAAGTGGCCATGAGGCCATCCCCTCGCCTCCTCCCCCTCCAGTCCCTCCACACGTTGCTCCTCACAATAATGATGATACCAGTGTTTCACTGTTGCCCACAACGACAGCGAGCAGGAGACCAACTGAGGGCTTAACCAGGAATGATCTGCAGTTCCGATTCCAGCTTACAAATGCAAGTTATAACTAACGCTTATAAAACGGTCGTAGATAGTATGTAATCTCGTACACAGCGGGCCGCGGGGACATCTGACCGCTGCCATGTGCCTATGGCTTCCTGCACCCTGCAGTCACGTTGTGAAATCTGTCGACACAGTATGTCCGCATGTGCAGACATTTCTCGCTCCAAATGCTCACGTCTTCGAAACAGGAGAAGGTAGAACCGCACACCCTCCATATACTGCTTACAAGTGTCGGGTACTTAAATTTCCTCTAAATTCTTTTGGTTTGCACCGGCTGGCCTTTGATACAAGCTGCCTGGATAGATGCGCATACGCTGCAACATCAACTAGGCTACATTCACACCAAGTATTGGCGATACTGTGTCGCCCTCTGTGGAAGTCTCCCGCAGCATCGCCAACAAAGTGCAACATCCACGCAGCCCGCCCCCACGCACCTCCCCTCCCCTCCACGTCCGAGTACGAAATACACTGTCACAACTAACTTAAGGGATTCCCACAGCAGCGTGACCGCTGGTTGATCATGGGCTGTTGTAGCAGCAAGGAAGCCGCGCTGGCTGAGGAAGCTCGCCTCGAGGCACAGGCCCAGGAGCAGGCTACTGCTGCCGCTATTGCCAAAGATATCGAAATAAAACAGGCTGTGGCAATCGCGCTAGAAGCAGCAGGGGAAGCAGCAGCAGCCAAGGCGGAAGCAGCAGCAGCAGAGGCAGAGGCGAGGGACCCGTACCGCGATGGGGGTCCGCTCTCACAACGCGGCAACAGGACCGGCCCTATCAACAACATCTTCGAGCTCCTATCGCTGGAGAAGGGACTAAGGGAGTTTTCACCGGTGAGGATGTATTTTATGCAACAAAAAGGGTGCATGCGTGGCATATGGAGGTGTAGGGGAGTGATTTTCGATCTTGATACCTTATTCTTGCGCACTCGTTTAAGAAAGGCAAATCGTGCATGCATGGGATGTCTAAGGCATTTCTCGGGCGAGGCAGAACTTCTTCATGCAAATTTGTCTGTCTGAAGCCAGTACAACAAATGGGCATGCTTGGGAGGTACATGGGGGGTGCATGGAGGTGCATGGGAGATTGTTTGGTGCATGTGTGTTTCATGCATGAAAGGCACCTCCATGAGGGACAAGTGCATAGAAGGTGCTTGTGGGAGGTGCATGAACGGTTCATGCATGGGATGCATATGCGTGCGAGGTGTATGCATGGAAGGTGCAAGCATGTGAGACGCATGCATGAGGGGGGCATACATGAAAGGTGCATGCATGTCAGGGGCTTACACGAGAGGAGCATGGCAGGTGGTATGAGGCGCATGGGAGGCGTCAAGGAATGCTCGCCGGAGTGGAGACATTTTTACATATTTCTTTAGGCCGCCTGGACAAAAACTGGGCATGCGTGAGAGATGCTTGGGTGGTGCATGGGGGATGCATGGTGGGTGCTTGAGATATGCATGGGAGTTGCTTAGGAGGGCCTGCCGGTCTTTCAGGCAATATTGAGCTGCATCGGAGGCTTGGCCGGGGAGCTCAAAATATGTCCATGCAGATTTGTTTATGGAAGCCGCAACAGCGAATGTGCATGCATCGGAGGTGCATGGATGGTGCAAAGAAGGAGTACGGGGTTTGCATGGCAGCCAAGATGGAGATGAATGAGAGAGATGCATGGGAGGAGCATGGTAGCCAAGATGGAGTTGCATGGGAGATGCATGGGAGGAGCATGGCAGCCAAGATGGAGGTGAATGGTGAGGTTGGTGAGGACTTTCAGCTTGGTATGCCATGTTTTCCTCGACCGAAAGCAAGAGCTGAACGTACGTACATAAGAGGCGCATGGCGGGCGATATGGAGGCGCATGAGGGACCGCGCCCGCAAAGTTGCATGGCAGGCGATATGGAGGAGTATGACAGGCAAATGGAGGTGCATGAGAGGCGGTTCAGAGGTGCATGGCAGGCATTGGATTTTGTGTAGCTACTGATGGATGGATATGGCTTAAAATGCTGAGAGCAACAGCGGTCTGGGGCTCTGGTCGAGACTGGAAGCATTGAGATTCGAAGGCGGTAGCACAATCCGGGAAATCTATGCCATATATCATGCTCAATTGGAAGTACACAGCGCCTTAACCTGTGCCGTATCGTGCTACCTTGGTAGTACAATTCGGCTAAACCTGTGCCATATCGTGTTACCTTGGTCTTGCTCCCCCCCCCCACACACACTCACACGAACTCTCCGTCCCGCTGCAGGCCGAGCCAGCGATCCAGTTCCGGATCGCTATCCAAGGCGATCCTGTGTACCTCCGAGTCAACGTCAATAACGACAACACCGTCAGTGGACCGGACGTCCCTGGTTACATACCTTCACCCAAGGGCGCCGGACCCGCCCAACCGCCGCCGCCGCCGGGATCGATCGGCCCTGCACTTCTGCGCGGCCCTGCCGGCGCCGGCGTCGGCACCGCCGGAGGCGGTGGCGGCGGCGGCGGCCTCGGCCCTGGCGGGCTCTCCGGGATCCCAGGGACGATCTCCTACAACGCTGACGGCTCGGTCTGGGTTCAAAACAGGGCTGCAGATGGCTACGGCGCGTCGGCGGACGACGGAGCGGGCGGGCGGCCCGGCGTGATCAACCCGCTGCGCCCGAACGAGCGCTGCGTCAGGGTCGTCACGGCGGTGAGTGCCTGTGCGGCAGTGTTCAATTAAGGGTTTAGTCAGCTACCATTCAGCTACAAGATGGCAGAGGGCTGAGGTGGCCGAGGGCGCAGCAAGACCTGCTGCTTGGGCCGCCGGGCACCTTGGCCGGTCAAGGTTAAGTCCCTATCGGCCCAGTGGTGTCAGGCTGTCAGCCCAGCGGTACGACAAAGATGGCTGGGTTCACACTTACATAAACATTGGTGTGAGGGTTTAGGGTTTTAATTTTCCTCCCTATTCAGTGTCCGGAACTCACTTGAAGCGTCACTTTATCAAAATCATGGCCATGTCTAGGGTGGCCTTTGGCTGGTGGTCACAGCGATGATTGGGAGTGAGACTGTGGCCAGGCTGCTAGAGTTCCCAGTTGAAGTGTAGCTGAAGCGCATGGGGGTGTAGCTAAATAGTAGCTGAAGTTTGGCTGAGGTGTAGCTGTAGTGTGGTTAAAGGATTGCTGAGGTGAAGCTGAAGTGTACCTGAAGTGTGGCTGAAGTGTACCTCAAGTGTGGCTGAAGTGTGGCTGGAGTGTACCTGAAGTCTGGCTGGAGTGCACCTGAAGCACCTCAAATAGACATGGGCCAAGCTGTGCTGCTGCTTGACCACTCTGATGTCCTCAAGGTGGCCACCATGCCCCTGGAATGGCCACCATGCCCCTGGAATGGCCCCTCTTATGTCCGCAAGGTATCCAGCATCCACTTTCAGAGTGGTATTCTAATTTTTAACAACTGTCCTGTTTGCCACCTCCCTCAACCCTCACAGTTGGTCTGGTGCGTGCACCCATTATCCTCTTTATACCGGTAGTAATCTTGTGATAATTCAATCCGTAACATCTGCCCTATTCGGCACCTCCCTAAACCCTCACATTTGGTCTGGTGCGCATGGCCCTCAGTGTCCTTTTTATCATCGGTATTTCAATCCATAACGTCTGCCCCATGTCCCCCCTCCATAACCCTGAATCCTCCTCCTCCCCGTGTGTTTGTGTTTGCAGGTCCGGCCCTTGCTCCCTCATGAGCGATCCTGCACCGATATAGTGGAGATCTTCCCTCCTGGAAGGGTGGGTGTTGGAGGAGGGGGGAGAACCGAGGGGGGGGCTTGGGGAGCTGGGACATTGAGATGTAGGGGAGGTTGGATAAGGGGGGCATGGCAAGGGTGAGGCCCTAACGCGTTAGTTGAACTTCTTGATCAGGATCTGGATATATAAAAAGGCCTTAAAACAATCAGACTAAGACTGCTTTGGACACATCCTTATAAGGGTAAAGGATGTATATCCTGTCCTGCAAGGGATATTAACATATGGATTTTAACCAGGGTCTAGATCATTGCAAAAATAATGAGGCTTGCCAACCATCATAGACCAACTGTCAAGCCTCTACTCGCACAGCAGTGTTGCTTTCAGCATGATACAGCTACAGTCCAGCGCCCATAAAGCTACTATTTAGCTAACATTCAGCTATTCAGCTACATCACGGCTTCCGACCAGATGGGAGGAGGGGCAGCATGATGCCTGCTGCTGGGGTGACCGGCTGCAGGCTGAGCCCCAAGGATTTGGATCTGCAAGGTTAAGCCACAAAACCCGATTGGCCGGGGAAAGGTCCACATCAGGTTATTACAAAATTAATGCAACCACCCCCAAAAACATTATCTAAGGGTCCAAGCAGAGCTGACCCCGAAGGTTGTCTCGGTAGCTTGCTAATTCAAACACCACTCACTTGCAACCCACCCCAACCAACCGCAAATTGTTATTAACCACCAAAACTGTACTTCCCAATAAAGGCTGCGGTACGGGTGCAGTGGACGAGTTCTCGATAAAACTCGACTTGCCGACCGCCTACCCCACCGCAGATTGAGCTACCAAAGAAAATAAAAGGCGGTACCGGCGGTGCGAGTGCAGTCGAGCGGTACCCCTTTGACTTTGACCACGTGATCCGAGTGGATGATGCACGTGCGTCCAGCGAGATGTACGCCACGCTGGGCCTGCCGGTGGTGGAGCGCTTCTGTCAGGTGGGTGGTAGATCTAGTAGTTGATCTAGTGGAGGATCTAGTGAAGGATCTAGTGAGGGATTTAGTGGGGGATCTTGTGTAAAAAACCCGGGCCTCTAGGGCGATGTAGGCCACCCTGGGCCTGCCGGTATTGGAGCTATCCTGTCAGGTGGTGGATCTAGTTGAGGATCTGGTTGAAGATCAGGTGGGGGATCTGTTGGGTAGCTGTGTGTTCGGGCGGGCGGGATCTGATGTAGAATCTGTAGAGTCTTAACCCAAACCCCAAAACCCTCAACCCTAATCACTGGACCCCAAACCCTAAACCCCAAAACCCATCTGCAGGGCTTCAACGCAACGGTGCTTGCTTACGGTCAGACCGGCAGCGGCAAGACCTACACCATGGGCACTGCATGCACTATGGAGGAGTTCCTGTGCGCCGAGCCGCGGGGCGTGGTGCCGCGCACATTGATGATCCTGTTCAGCTACATCGCCGTCGTCTCGCGGATGTACGATGTGACACTCAAGGTACGAGTACAGTTTTTAATCGGAAAGGAGTGAGGCCCCCGTTGTTATGAATGGCACGGGGGTATTCAAAATGAGAAGACCTTGGCACGTGTCAAGTGCAGCGAGCTGGTTCTTGTATTGTCTGATTTCGCTGATGATCCTGCCTGGTCACTAAGCCACCGTCGTATCTCGCATGTACGATGTGACGCTCAAGGTACGAGTACAGTTTTTAAATCAAGAAATGAGTGAGGCACCCGTTGTTGAGGATGGCACGGAGATATTTAAAATCAAAAGACCTTGGCACGTGTCAAGTGCGGCGAGCTGGTTCTTATTTGTATAATTCCGCTGATGATCCTGCCTGGTCAGCTAGAAAACCGTCTTATCGTTTCGCGAATGTACAATGTGACGCTCAAGGTGCGAGGCTCTACACTGTTGTGTGTGGCCATCAGACACATCAACATTGGGGGAACTGTACGCATTGATGGCGGGGCTTTGAGTTTTGAGGGTTTCGGGGTTGCTCTTTAGTTAAGGGTTCAGGATTTAGGGTTTCTGGGTTGCGTTTTAGTTTGCGATCATTGGATCTGACCCTCCCAAATCCAGTACGTTGAGATCTGATTGGCATGAGATCTTATAAATCCATCCCTCCCGATCCAGTTCTATAACTTCGAAGTACATTGGATCTGACCCTGCCTCCCTGATCCAGGCCTATACACTCGAGATACAATAGAAATGGTCATTGCATCAAATATATTTATGGATCCGCCGACCTTCTTCTGGTCCTGTGGGGTTGATAAGTTATGGGCATTGGAATTAGGTATAATAGGTCTGAACACTACCCTTGCTCCAGGTACGGTACAGTACATGGAGGTCCACAGCAATGGCATGCATTGAATGTAATGGGTCCAGCCCCACCCAGTAGAGCTTTTTGCAAGCTGTTGCCATACACATCATCTATCATTATCGATCTTGAGCCCTAGATGGTGAGAGATAGATGATGTGAGCACCTTGACCCAGAGATAATGGCATGCGGTACACAATACGGCAAGCCCTCACTCATATCTACAGGCCAGAAAATCAGGGGACCTGACCGACTTACTTGACTTGACTTTCATTTCATTGCATTGCATTCAATCATTCCTTGGGCTGCACAGCGAGCTTGCAGGGGCGGGATGGCACCGACCTGTCAAGGCTTGGTTTTTTTTCCTGAACGAAAGAGTGCTTAACGATGCACGCACACCGGTCGCATGCGCTTGGCCTGGGCCATGAGCTTGACCATCCGGCCATGAGTTGTGCCCATCATAAACTGCGATTTGCCTGAGCGGTGCAGCGCACGTTTATGCTGGTCCTATGAGTAAAGACACAACAAGACGGGAGGCTAAGATACATACAGCATCCATGGCGCATGGACGCTTCTAGCGTCGGATGTCCGACCCGCAACATGTTTTAAAATGACACCTAGGGTATGCCGGGTGTCGGTCAAGCTCATGCCCTTTTAAATTAAAAGCCTATGACTGCGCACCACATTGTTGATCTGTGGGTGCTTCTGCTTCTATTCAGCTACAGCGAAGCCTTATGCCTGCTCGGTTTGGAGCAAAAAGCCTTGCTGCTTGGGCCACCGGCCGTAGGCCAGTCAAAGTTTGGTCCCCATCGGCGTTGTGGTGGCCTCCTGGTTTATGGGCACAAAATAATAAACAGGGACGCGCATGCATGCACGCGTAGTTCATGAACTGCATGACCTATACCGAATGCACCTTCGCTTGAGATGGACCAGTCCCATTGAATCCATGGTTGCATGGCAAAGGCCCGCATGAATTCTGGGTCGCATAGCTGCATGGATCCCTGGGCTGCATGGCAGCATGGATCCTTGGAGTGCATGGATCCCTGGAGTGCATGGATCCCTGGGCTGCATGGCAGCATGGATCCCTGGAGTGCATGGATCCCTGGGCTGCATGGCAGCATGGATCCCTGGAGTGCATGGATCCCTGGGCTGCATGGCAGCATGGATCCCTGGAGTGCATGGATCCCTGGGCTGCATGGCAGCATGGATCCCTGGAGTGCATGGATCCCTGGGCTGCATAGATGGATGGCTGCATGGATCATTGGGCTGCATGGATCCTTGGGCTGTGTGGATTTATGGGTTGCATGGTTGCATACATTTTCATGGGCTGCATGCATGAGCCAGCAAGCCCAAATCCACAAAGCATCCCCACACCTCACGTGGCACGCATCTGTATTTGTTTGTCACCTGATAAGCGCCCTCCAGACGAGTGGCAGCCACTGAAGAAAGCTATCTTCCAAGCCGATCCTGAGCAATGAGGCAGCAGCCCACAAAACCCACCAACAAATCCAGGAGGGATTTACTAAAAAAAGACCCACTTGAAAAGAGACAGACTCCTTCATAATAAATTTCGATTTCACACTCAAACAATACAAGAATTTGCACCAGACGATAAGGAGCATGTACGGCATGCCACAATAGCTCCATCACTTGTGTATCACAACAGTTTGCAAAAAGCTCTATTGAATGTAACAGATCTGCTACCACCCAACCCATAGAATCCAACGGATCCGCCAATATTGAATCTGATAGATCGGCCCCCCCCATTGCATCTAAGAGTCCACCCTCTCCCTTTGTGCAGGTCCATTATGTCACCGTCCACAGCAACAGCATGCATTGGCTGACTGGATATAATGTACATCCGCCCCGCCCCACTAGATCCAGATCTCAGGATCTGCAAGATTGTGTGATCTAGATCTGAAGTCGAATCCCACCTGTAATAGGTCCAGTACGTTGAGATCTACAACGATGGCGTGCTAGATCTGCTGTCCAGCGAGGCTCCCAGCAAGGCAGCGGCTGCCCGGCTCGACATCCGCGAGCGGCCGGACGGCGAGGTGTTTGTCGAGGGCGCCTGCGAGATCACTGTTGCTTCCCGGGAGGAGATTGCGGGCGTGCTCGACCAGGGCAACGCCAAACGCAGTGTTGCGTCACACAAGTAAGCCGTGATGGGGTATCGTGTGGTCTATTTTGTTGTCTTCGTTGACCAGGTCGAGCTCTCAAACAGCATGATTTAGCAGGTCCTATCGACGCCATGGTGTCGCTGTCGTTGGAGCTGCAGAATGGTAGCGGGCCAAGGTGTCCACAGGGGTCTCCACAGCACACTGCTCATCCATTCCCGTTTTCCAACGTGCCTTTTGACCAGGATGAACTCCGAGAGGTGTAGATCCCACGCCATCGTATCGCTCTTACTGGGGCAGCGGGCAGATTTCTTCCCTCTGATACTTCCGGTTGCTGTTTTGTTTGACCAGGATGAACTCCGAGAGGCGTAGATCCCACGCCATCGTATCGCTCAAGTTGGAGCAGCGAGGCAAGGTGTCCACCACATTCCCAAGGACCTCTCCTTCTACTCTCTACAGCACCCTTGTCTGCCCTTACCTTACCTCAGGATGAACTCAGGAAGCAGCAGATACCATGCCATTGTGTCACTGTTGGATGGCATTGGATGGCATTGGATGGCACACTGTTAAATGGAGCAGCGCACGAAGGCCCCCTATCCACTCAATTTGCTTGCATCAATATTTCTTCCCTCTGAAACTTCCAGTTGGTGTGTTGTTTGCCTAGGATGAACTCAGAGAGTAGCAGGTCCCACGCCATCGTGTCGCTGATGTTGGAGCAGCGGGCCAAGGTGTCGACTGCGATGGACATCCCCGAGGATCTGCGGTTCCTGCGCTCAAAGCTGAACCTGGTGGACCTGGCGGGGAGTGAGCGACAGAGGGACACTGGGGCGCAAGGTGAGGAACAAATTAAACCTGCTACCTTGCAACCGACATCCAAATTGAACCCTTTGGGGTCTGACCATGATGTCGTACGAATGGCAGGTCGTATGTCACAGCACTTAAAAGGTGGCCGATCATTTGATCGACAAATCAATTTATCCCCCAGCCTTCAATCCTGAATCCAAGGGGACTGGTTCTCAAAGGGGGTCAACATGGAGCTTTATAGGTGAATCCCTTATACCAGACCCTTCACCCTCAGCCCTAAACCGTGCGCCCCTTTTTCTTGGAGAGTGTCCGCATCAAGCCTGAGAAGTGAATCCCAAACACGTAAGCCTATCCTAAAGACCCTCAAGCCCAATCCTAATGCCTAACACCTAACACCTAAGCCAACGACCCTTGAGCCTAAGCCCTTACACCTAAGACCTGTGTCTTAGGTTTCCTGTGTCATAAACCCTCAACACCTCTGCCCAGGTGATCAACTCTCTGGGGGTGTCAACATCATGCCTAACATGTGAATCTCAAACCCCAAACACTTAACCCTTAACCACAAACTCATAAGCCTACGCCCTAAATCCTATGCGCTTGTCCTCCCTGCCAAGGTGATCGATTCTCCGAGGGTGTGAACATCAATCAGGGTCTCCTCCAGCTCGGCAACGTGATCAATGCGCTGACAGAGGGCAAGAGCCGCACCCACGTGCCGTACCGCAACAGCAAACTGACACGACTACTGCAGGTGAGATTGAAAGGTTGAGGGTTGAACATTTAATAAAAGTGAAAGGACCGCAACTGCAAATTGACACGACTGCTGCAGGTGAAAAGAGGTTGAGGGTTGAGGGCTGAGGGTTGAGGGCAATGTTTTTTGCAGTGGTTACCGCATCACTTTCTGCAACATTTCAGCTACACTGTGGCCTACGGCCACCAGCCCCAGGCTCGGCCAGCCCTGCTGCCAAGGCCTCTGGCTGAAGGCCGGTCTAGGTTTGGTGTCAATCATCCCAGGGGTGGCTGCAGCGCGGGCTATCAAGGGTGGTCCGGTAACCACGAATAAAGACAATGGTTGAGGGTTCAGGTTTGAATGATAGTGAAAGGACGGCAACTGCAAACGCGACAGAGGGTCTGCATCTATGTTCAGTTCTACGACAGAAAACTGACACGACCGCCGCACGTGCCAAAGACTCTTTATTCAGCCATCATGAAGCTTTGATTCAGCTAGAATTCAGATACCTTGAGGCATGTGATACTAATTCAGCTCTAATTCAGCTACATACTTTTTCAGCTAGCATTCAGATATAATTCAGTTAAAGTTCAGCTAGAATCCAGTACCTTGTGGCCTTCGTCTATTGGGTTGTGTTTCAGCAAGCCCTGCTGCTTTGGCCACTGCTCTTAGGCTGGTCGAGGTTTGGTGTATGTATACACGAAACCTTGACCAGCCTAATTAGAATGAGAAGTTTTGGAGTCAAGGGGGTCCAGGATTAAAAGGGGAATGAAGTTAAACCGGTTTGAATCTGCGTTTAATTAACTTTTTTTGAGGTGCGCGGATTGGTGCGCGGCTGAATAATTATTAACAACTATTTTGGGGGGGTAGTTTTTCGAGATGCTCTCTTTTTTCTCCGCAGGTCTTCCTGGGAGGCGGCAGCGAGATGCTGTCTGTACGTGACCGAGCATGCTCAAAGATGTTATTTTAATTTTTTTTGAATACTGAAGGGACCCTCCCCTTCCTTGACCGCACTCCCTGGGGGGCACCAACGAGATGCTGTCTGTGCTGCCGAGCATGCTTGAACCCAAGTCAATTTGGCATTATTGAGATGCGCCCTTGCCTTGACAGGATTCCCTGGGAGGCACCAGCGAGATGCTGCTTAATACGGTGCATACCCGCTGGGCCCTGCTGAACGCTCGGTCGCATGGGGCTGGTAGGGAATGCTGTTTGTAGCACCAGCGAGATGCTGTTTGTGTGCGGCCACCTTGGTGTGCACATGTCAATGACGTTACACCTCTGAGCCCTGCTCAAAAATGCTCGGCCACGTGGGCGCCCAACTAAAGGGTCGTGCACCTGTGATTCATGTTTCATGCGTTTTAAGTGTGGTCTGATGCCCACTAAACCCTACACCCTGCTGTTCATGAGTGGCCGAGCATTTCAATACTATGACTACTCAGGGGATACCCCCTTGCCTTGACAGGATTCCCTGGGTGGCAACAGTGAGACGCTGTTCGTGGCGTGTGTGAGCCCAGCGGACAAGAACCACGAACAAACACTCAACACACTCAGGTACGGCGCATTTTGTGCCGGAGATTTAAGGATGTGGATCGAAGCCTGAAGATGAGGGTTTGCTAATGAAGTTAAATACAAGGGTTTAATAGGAGGGTTCAACAAGAGGGATTAAGAGGGTTAGATACCGGTAAGAGGGTTTGGATGCACTATGTAACTGTGTAGTGTTTCAATAATTGCTTTCATACAGTTAATAGGGATAGATAACAGGGTTTAAGGCAAGGGTGCAGCAAGAGGCGTACCGTATTGCCTGTCCACACTAGAGTTGAAGCCGCATTCTCCTCCTATCCCCAAAAGCTTGCCCACCGCGCTAACTTGCCCCTCCCGCGTGCCCAAGTTTATCAAGGGTGCCTCAGCTACAATTCAGCTACATAATCACCAACTCCGGGGTTGGATTGACAAAGCATTACCTGCTGCTTGTGCCCTAGGCCGTAGGCCAGCTTTGGTCCCCCCATCGGCCCCTGTGGTGGCCGGCTGGCCGCCCAGACGGGTGGCCACTTCAAAGGGGATGTTGAAGGGGTGCACACACTCAAATACGCACTGCCGCTTGCCCGCCGGCAGGTACGCCTCGCGCGCCCGCGCCATCCGCAACAACGTCGTGATGAACAACAAGATGGGGGCTGAGGAGGAGATCGAGTACCTCCGCGCGCTGGTCAAGCAGCTGCAAGGCGAGAAGGTGGACCTCAAAGGGCAGCTTGTGGCCACGCTGGAGCAGCTGGAGGTGTTGCAGGATGCTGCTGCGGCTGCTGCACCTGGGGGCACGTACGCTCAAGCGGTTGCCGGCGCAAAGATTGTGGCAGTCCGGTGAGCCTCAAGGGCCAGCTGGTGGTCACGCTGGAGCAGCTGGTGGTATTGCAGGATGCTACGGCTGCTCGCCAGGGGGACTGAACGCCCAGGCTGTTGCCAGTGCAAAGATCGTGGCAGTTCTTTGAGCCTCAAGGATCAGATGGAGTCCATGCCGGAGCACCTGGTGGTATTGCAGGATGCTACTACGGCTACTGCGCCGGGGGGACTGTATGCTCAAGCTGTTGCCAGCGCAAAGATCGTGGTAGTCCGGTGAGCCCCAAGGGCCAGATAATGGCCATGCTGGAGCAGCTACAGGTCCTAGAGGGATGCTGCGGCTGCGGCTGCGCCAGGGGGAATGTACGCTCAGGCTGTTGCAGGAGCAGATGGAGTCCACGCTGGAGCAGCTGCAGGCCCTGCAGGCTGCTGCTACTGTGGCTTCCGCTGCCTGGGGGACCGTACGCACAGGCTGTTGCTGGCGCAAAGATCATGGCAGTCCAGTGAGCCTCAAGGAGCAGATGGAGTCCACGATGGAGCAGCTGCAGGCCGTGCAGGCTGCTGCTACTGCAGCTGCTGCACCCGGGGGCACGTACGCACAGGCTGTTGCAGGCGCAAAGATTGTGGCAGTCCGGTGAGCCTCAAGGGCCAGCTGGTGGCCGTGCTGGAGCAGCTGGTGGCCTCGCTGGAGCAGCTTAAGACCCAGCAGGATGCTGCTGCGGCTGCTACGCCGGGGGGACCGTATGCACAGGCAGGTGCAGGGGCAAAGATCGTGACGGTCAGATGATTGAAGGCCTGCCATGCCCGAATGTGCCAACCAGCTGGAGGCTGTGCAGAATGTCGCTGCCGGGGGCGCGCACGCAAGATGCCATGCATGATACAGCCATGCATCGAGCAATTGTTAACCAGCTAAGGGCGCTGCAGGCTGCAGGCTGCGGCAGCTTTGGCCGCTGCGTGGGGCGCACACACAAGATATCGTTGCAAAGACTGTTGCGGTGCGGTAGTCTAGTACCTGCGCACCTTTGTGAGGTCGCGTGCGGGGTGAGCAGCTGCACGTCAAGGGCCAGCTATGCACTACCTTGAGGGCAGCTGGAGGTGCTGCAAGCTGCTGTCACTGCTCCCAGCAGGGCATGTGTGCACAGGCTGTTGCAGGGGCACAGATTGTGGAGGATCAAGTGCCAGCGCGCACTGGTCATGCAGCTACAGGGCGTTGCGCTACCTTGAGAGTGGCTGGAGGCTCTGCAACCTGCAAGCTGCTGTCACCGCTGCTCCTAAGGGGGTGCGCATGCAAGATGTTGCTGCCAAGATGATGGCAGCTGGGTGATTGTGCGCTGTGGTCGTGCACTCATGCAGCTGCAGCGAGAGGAGCCACACCTCCAGGGGCAGCTGTGCAGGCGCTGCAAAGTGCTTCCACCGCCGCTTCCCGGGGCATGCACCAGTACTTGTAAGACAATGCTGCCGACATGACGGCGGTCCTGTTGTTGCGCCCTGCGGTCATTCAGCTGCAGCGAGAGAAGCCACACCTCCAGGGGCAGCTTTGCAGGTATTGCAAGATGCTGCCGCCGCTGCTTCCTGGGGCACGTACCGGTACATGTAAGACAGTGCTGCGGAGATGATGGCAGCATGTTCACGGAGTATGACGCTGCGGAGATGATGGCGGTCTTTTTATTGCGGCCCGCGGCTGTTCAGCTGCAATGGGAGCAGCCGAGCCCTGAGGGGCGGATGCAGGCGCTGCAAGATGTTGCCGCAGCTGCTTCAAGGGGCATGTACCGGTACATGTAAGATAGTGCTGCGGACATGATGGCGGTCTTTTGTTTTGCGCCCTGCCGTCATATGCATCTACAGCAAGAGATGATGCACCTCCAGGGGCAGATGCAGACGCTGTAAAATACTGCTGCCGCTGCTTCCCGTGGCATGTACACGCAAGATGGTGCTGCGGAGGTGATGGCGGTCTGGTGATTGCGCCCTGCCGTCATTCAGCTGCAAGGGGAAAAGCTGCGCCTCAAGGGGCAGCTGTGCAGGAATTGCGAGATGCTGCCGCCGCTGCTTCCCGGGGCATGTACACAGAAGGTGGTGCAGCGGAGGTGATGGCGGTCCTTTAATTGCGCCCTGAGGTCATGTAGCTGCAAGGGGAGAAGCCGCGCATCCAGGAGCAGCTGTGCAGACCCCTGCATTAGATCATTTATTTGGAGATACTTCATATTTTAACTGATCCTCGGAGCATCACTGACAATTCGCCTGTGTGAAGAAATGGGCATGCGAGAGGGACATCACAATGGCGCGTTTTGAATACCGAGTAATCGATCATTGGACCAGAATTTTGATCCAAAGGGATGCCGATAAGAGGGACTAGGCCTGAAGCTGGTCACATGCCAACCGTCCAGAAGTGTGACCCGAAATACAAGTGGGTCATGCGTGGTAGATCCTGGAGGGTTGTCCATGTGTATGCACATATGGAGGTAGGACAAGCTTTAATATATATCACTAATACATATACTTGAATGCCAGAACATATATGATGCGTAGAAGGGAACTAAGGGTACAATTATTTTTTCTTGTGCCAATGCCTGGTATCAGACTTGTGGTTGTTCTTCGAAGTCAAGAGAAAATCGGTCAAAAATAGGGGGGAAAATGACTTGTCAGTGAGAAGCCAAAAGACAGTGGCAATGGCAGGGAATCAAGTAGAAGCTGGGGAGAAGACACGGATTTTCTTTCATTGAGGCCGTTGCCCCAGTTGCAGAGGATGAAGTGAAGGAGCCACGGAGGAGAGGTACAGTGCCTCATGGACTAGCGACTCTATCTCCACCTGACAAAGCGGTATATATCTTCATGCCAAAATCGTGGCAAATATAGCGCATAAGTGAAGTTTGTACAGTCCAGCAGTCCAATAAGGATCACCCTTACCGTGGTTCAAAAATTCGCCCATGAGGAGGGTGTACCCCAATGCCACTACCTCCTAAGATGATGTCTACCCCCCCAACATCAGCACCGCCACCCCCCCCTATCCACCCACCTTCATCGTCTTGGAACGATGTGACCGCTGCAAACAAACATTTTTGGAACTCACGGAAATCCTTCACATTTCTCATTAGTCCCTATTCTGCGGTTACATCTTTGCTTCCTCCCCTCGGCCTGTACCAAATACACGGTAGTCATTTTCAATTACAACCCAAGGGACCCATGTTTCTTGGCACACCTGCAAAGCGTCCAGCTTTTGCCCCGAAACCCTACCGGGGACTGCCAAGACCGTCCATAAAAGCAGGATAGACGAAGCAAATTGAGTCGACAGTTTCAGAGGGAGGGGCAGTATCAAGAGGATATGAACATAGCGAAGAGTCCCCCGTTCTGAAAGTGAGTGGCTCAGATCTGGCTTAAATCTGGTGCTGGCATATGATGACTGGATAGGAGGAAATGGCAGAGAGATGAATGCCATAAAGATGGCAGGTCCGATGAGACACTAGGGGTTCATTAAGAAGCCGTGCACCTTACCAACAATCCTCGTACTATGCACGGTCAACGACGTTGCACCTCTGGGCCCTGCTCAAAAAAGATCGGCTGCTGGTACTATGCAGGGTATCCTGGTACTATGCAGGGGTATGAGGCCATTGGGCTTTGCCCGGCACCCTTCAGACTACCTCCATCAGACTACCTCCTGTAGCGGCATTTTTTCATGGCCCGCTCCTCACCTCCTGGCCTCTGAACTCGTAGGCAGATGTAATTAATTACAAGGGAATGCACTCCTCCGCGCTCGTCCAAGGGCCCCGCCACCCCGGCGTCCCACCAACTCCCTGACCCTCCCTCTCCCCTTCATCCTGTTTTACTTGTTTCATACAAGAAAAACATGTACCTTGCCTCCCCCCTTCCCCAAGGGCACAGGATTTTCCATTTCTGAGTGAAACAGGTGAAACTGTCACGACGTATGACTGCACCGTGCGTTTGACTGCGCCAACTGCTTTTTCGGTTGGAAGTTATGTGTGAACCTGAACAAGTGTGGTTGCCGTCTTAGAGGATCCCGAACTGGGTCCTTTACTTTTTCTTTCTTACTTTGATCTCACGGCCTACAATAGACACCTAACGTTTCTAGCTATTGTTCCTGATTATCAATCTGCAAGTTAATCGTCAATCCAAGTCTTACTAAGGGGAAACTGGCAGAGCAACTAGGCCAACAGCGACTCTATAAGCAATCAACAAGTCTCCTGATACGAAGCTGGCAGAGCATCTAGGCCAACAGTCGACCATCAGCAGCAATTAGCGTTATTCCTGCCTCTTAACAAGGCATATCTCCAGTCTACAGCTGGATATTACCACCAACCCACCATCACACCTCCAATCTACAGCCTTTCCTTTGGCTCCAAGTCGACCGTCTGATTTATCAGAGATATCTTCACTCATCAGAAGTCGCCAAGCAAGCGACTCATCACACAGATCAACGGCCACAATTGTAAGGGTTTCACCCTTCCCGGTCGTTCGGTAGTGAACCTGTCGACTAGACTTTCCTTCGATAGTTACAGGTGAACGTTGATCTTCCTATGGCAGTTGAACCCTCTCGTATCTCTCTATTTATACTAGGCTTTCTGCCATTTTCCTTGCCCTAGTCTAACGAACTAGTGTGCCACCACTGTCATTCTTGTTGCCCTAGTCTTACGAACTAGTGTGCCACCACTGTCATTCTTGTTGCCCTAGTCTTACGAACTAGTGTGCCACCACTGTTATCCTCCATTTCTCCTTGCCCTAGTCTTACGAACTAGTGTGCCACCACTGTTAGTTATCCTCCATTTCTCCTTGCCCTAGTCTTACGAACTAGTGTGCCACCACTGTCATTTTCCGTGCCCTAGCCTGACGAACTAGAGTGCCACCCCTTGTACTCTCTTGAACACCTCTGCACCCCCGCCCCTTTGAACGTCTCTAATCCCGGCTCTCTGTGTCCATACCAGTCAGCCAGAACTTAGATCCCTTTCAACTTGTGTCCATACCAGTCAGCCAGAACTTAGATCCCTTTCAACTGGTTTCCGAGCTCCGTCTACGATCCTTCGACCCTTCACCTTGCCTCGACCCTCGACATCCTCTGCCATATCGTCACCTTGTCAACATCGCCTCTCTTCTGCATCCTCGTCATCCCTGCTCCCTCGTCACCTCGGCCCCCCTACCTCGTCATCTCTGCCTCCCTCGTCACCTCCGCCTCCGTCCCCCCCTCTGAATCCCCGTCCCTTCGACATCTCTGCCCCTCGTTGCCCATATTACCTCGTCGCCTCTGTCACATCGAACGCATCTCCGCGCTGCCATGCGGAAATGTTTCTGCTCCCTCGAACATGGCTGCACGGCCAGTGTCTGCCCCCTGTCCTCGTCGGCATCTGCCCTCCATGGCAGGTCCACTGCAACAAAGCGCTGAGTGGCGCTGCCCGAGTTTGTATAACCCGATGGCAACCATCTCAGAAACAGCGTGTACAACTGTTGCCGCTTTCACCCTTGTCCCCATCGTCCCCCACCGTCCCATCGTCTTCGTCTCCCTCGTTACCCCTCTGCCCCTCGTCCCTTCGCCTCGCGGTCTTCACTGATCCGACCCTAGACTCTACTGTCGTCTCCAGGAAATTCTTACTGGCTACCGCTCTTCGATTTTCTGGCGCTTTGACTGTCCTCACGACTGTCGACTTCCCATGCAGCTCCCTGCCGGCACATGCCCGCGGAACTCCATGGCTTGTCCGTCCACCTCAGCCTTTCGTCTCACGACCCTCAGTTCTTCCCTTCGGTTCACTGATCCCATCAAGTCTCCATCGTCTTCACCTACCTCATCCTCGTTTCTAGTGTCTTCCCCCCGAAATGTCCTTGCTGGCTCATGCCCTCCGATAATTTCGTACCAGTCGACTCCATGCCCTTGACACCCACTCATGTTCCATGCAGCTCCAGCTCATGCTGGATATTGCCCACTGACCGCCATGACATCGACACTCCTCCACGGTCTCTCTCCCGCCTTGCTCTCGACTACGTACCTTGCCCGGTTCTCCACTGTCCCCTACGTCCTTGACCACCACGTCCATGCTCAACGCCATCTCGTCTTCGGCTTCTCCCATCCTCCCTCAGCACCCTCCCTCGTCCTCGTCCCAGCCTTACACCTCATACCTACGCCACTGTCCCAGCCGTTCCTACTTCGTTGCTCCTCCTCTCCTCCACCATGCTCCCTATGTCCCTCGTTCTCTCCTCCACCGCCTCCTCGTCCGTCCATGATGCTCAATGATCCTTCTGCCCAGGCCTCCCATTGTCCCACAGCGGCGCCGCCGCGTACAGCTGCCATTGCTCTGCTAGTACGGCAGACTTGCTTGCGCATACCGTTGCCATTGCTCCGCTAGATCCGCGGCCTTGCTTGCTTTCCTAGTAGATTGCCATGTATGTGCTCTTGCATGAATCTGTTCCCTCGTGTTTCTGTTCTATTTGTTTAGGTCCTTTCCTCACATGCCTTTCCTCAGATCTTTGCTCTTCTAGAATTGTCCTTTTTGCCTCGGGCATTAAGTCGCCGCCGCCGTTCCCTCAGCGTGTCCTTAGTCAGTTGTACTTGTGTTCCATTAAATTTTGCTGAATTTGCCTTGGTGTTTTTGCATTTCTTTACCCTTCTGGGTTTGTCCTCGGGATCTCCATCTAGATTTGCCTGTCTAGATTTCGACTCTCTGGGATATATCTGCAATTTCATTTTCTGTAGTCCTTTGTTTTTCGGTCCTGAGTGTCCACTTGCCTTGCCTTACCTCTCTGAGTTTGAATGTTTAAAGTTCAAGTCTCCGAGGACGTTCGACTTTAAGTAGGGGAGTTTGTAAGGGTTTCACCCTTCCCGGTCGTTCGGTAGTGAACCTGTCGACTAGACTTTCCTTCGATAGTTACAGGTGAACGTTGATCTTCCTATGGCAGTTGAACCCTCTCGTATCTCTCTATTTATACTAGGCTTTCTGCCATTTTCCTTGCCCTAGTCTAACGAACTAGTGTGCCACCACTGTCATTCTTGTTGCCCTAGTCTTACGAACTAGTGTGCCACCACTGTCATTCTTGTTGCCCTAGTCTTACGAACTAGTGTGCCACCACTGTTATCCTCCATTTCTCCTTGCCCTAGTCTTACGAACTAGTGTGCCACCACTGTTAGTTATCCTCCATTTCTCCTTGCCCTAGTCTTACGAACTAGTGTGCCACCACTGTCATTTTCCGTGCCCTAGCCTGACGAACTAGAGTGCCACCCCTTGTACTCTCTTGAACACCTCTGCACCCCCGCCCCTTTGAACGTCTCTAATCCCGGCTCTCTGTGTCCATACCAGTCAGCCAGAACTTAGATCCCTTTCAACTTGTGTCCATACCAGTCAGCCAGAACTTAGATCCCTTTCAACAATCGCCCAAGATCGTCCCAAGAACCCCATAAGTACCTCAAGTGTCGAGGCTTTACGAGATCTTGTCAACAGTATCGAAGAAGTCCAGGTGAAGTAGCAAGAGCTGTCACCTGTTATCGAGCTGATTTCACTGAGTTACAGCAGTGGATCGAGAAGCTCTTACTATAAGCTCTGTAAGAGTTTATTAGTACTTGTTTAAGAAAGAAAAAGTCCGACTAGTGTCACCTCTAGTCGACTGTAGCGGAAATCGGTCGTCCTAAAGCCGATAAAAAGGTGAAGATGAGTGGATCAGGGGCTGTAGAAGTGCCCAAAGTCGCTCAGGAGATAGCAACGGATAGTGTTGCTCAGAACACGAGGGGTGCTTTAGCGGCAAAGGAAGCTGCGAAGGTGCAGTCTAAGGGTAATGGAGAGACCTCGTCTCTCCCTGTACCGTTGATTGAGGTATTCATATCTAATTGGCAGAAGCTTTATAACAAGGCCGGAACTGATCAGGCATGCATGGACTCCGTGAGGATCAAGCAGGAAGCAGTGGACTTGGCAGAGATGGAGTTGAAAAACCTAGCTCTTAACTGTAGCAAGGAGGAGTACGAAGAGCTCAATGACAAGAAGGATCTCTTGCTAGATGAAAGGAATGCAGCTTTAAAGGCTGCATTGGCAGGGTCACCTAAAAAAGTGACAAGGGCTGTCATTGACGTTGAAACTTCAGAGAAACTAAACATGCTGATGCCCAACCCTGTTTACGAGTACCTAAGCAGGGAGAGTGTTAGGTGCGCAAATACTGGAACTCCGTCAAAGATGACGGCTGCTACACGACTGGCAGTACCAGTGTTTGACACTGCTAGTGATGGTGGTTCACAGGCTGGCTCTGTCGAGTCAGTAACAGCATCCACGTGTGCTCCCGAGGTCACTGTTCCAATGCAGTCTGCAGCGCCTTTTGCGGTGCATGAGCCCATGGCGCAGAGTGCACCAGTACATGCGCCTGTTGCGGACATCCCAGTATTCGTGCCTGTTGCTGCTGCCGCTTCTGTCTCTCCCTCCAATGCTGCGCCAATTCAGGGTGCATCTGTGAGAAGACAAGGTCATGGTGTGGAGTCTGGATCATCACGTCCGCTACCGCCACGACCACCGCCGCCGCCGACGACGCAAGTTCCTGCGAGGTCGGCTGGACAGACGCATAACGTACCAGTCTACCCACAGTCTGGACGATATGAAGATTCTGTGCCGCGGATGCAAGGTTTGGCGTCTGTGTCGGAAGAGCCTGAAGGTGAAGGATCTGGGGGAAGTACCGGGGAAGATGTCACCGCTGGAGAACCTCAAGAACAAGGTAACCGTTTCACGGGACCTGCTGCGTCACAGTCGTTTCATACGGCTGCGGGCACTGAGCATTCCAGTTGGAATACTCCTGTCACTCAGGGCCTAGGTGGTTCTGGTCTGGATAGCTCCAGGGTTAGGGCGGCCCGTGATAGGGCGGCGCTTGCCCAGAGACTGCTACTGGAACATGATCGCCGACAGCAAGGTGAGGATGCAGCTAGAGCTGCTGCAATGACCAGTGAGCCCCTGCGGGCAGGCACCAGAGGTACGGCAGCTGCACCTTCCCAGGAACGCGGCTATCAAGAGCCTTCTCAAGAGGACCAGAGTAGGTTCAGACCTGCTCAGCAGGTACCTAGAGAGCAATCATGGAGTGGGTTTCCACCTGTGAGAGATTCAAGTCAGAATCACAGAGAGCACCGGTTCCCTGGTCAAGGTCAGGGCACCAATCAGGGTCAAGGGCATGATCAATATCAAGGTCAGTCGCAAGGGCAGGGCATGAGTCAGAACCTGCGGTATGGACATCAAGACCGAGGTGAGTTCCACGGAGGTGGGACAGGAACTGGCTATAGTCAGGGGCCAGCAGGAGGTAACCAACCACCTAATGGTGGACCACCTGCAGGTGGGGGTCAGCCTCCCGGTCACAGATGGGTGTCAAGATACGGTGTGTTGCACGAGTCAGTAGACCCTGTCAGGAGCCAAGTTCCTGCAGGAGATGATCCTGGTGGACGCCCTGGTTCAGAGAGTGCCGCACCAGGACCAGTGAATTGGTTGACTGATGTCAGGTTAGATGGGAAGACGGTGATTGACTCGTCCAAGGTTGTTGAGTTCTCAGCGACTGAGAGCATTATCTCTCACAGGATATGGGACCGATCACTCAGGTTGTTCTGGGGGAATAACGTGCACAGGCTGCACGATGCTGTGTCTGCCCAGGTGAGCATCATCATGAGCACTATTCTGCCAGCAGGAGTTGCTTTTCTCAAGAAGCACTTCGCAGAGCTAGAGTTTTTGTGTCCGAGCGCTATGCCGCCCTTGGTGAGAGCCATTGAGGGCAGAGACGGCAGTACCAGGAATGATTTCCTGCAGGATGGCACTCAGACCATCATGGGGAACATGAGGAGGAATAAGATGATCCTGATGGGGGTCGAGGAGGCTGGGGTACGAGAGTACGAGCCTTATCCATTACAGGATGAGCCGTACAGCTTTATTGAAGCCCTGTTGATGGTAGCCAAGCGTTACCTCAACGTTGCGACATCTGCTGAATTGGCCATTTGGACCCAGGGCTGCATCATGGGTAAGCAGAATCAGCTTGACAGGACGGTACTTGTCAGCGAGAACCCCAGGCAGTTTGGGATCAGGTGTCTGTCTGTTTACTCAGCGTTTCAGGGGTCTAACAAGATCGCTTACAATGGGACGATTGAGAGGACCTCCATCATTGATGTGATCATGCGTGGTGTACCAGTGTACCTCCAGGAGGTGTGTGAGAGAGAGCTTCAGGGCTTGGGTGTTGAAGATGACAACTTCAGGGTCCAGGCAAGTGTGATCATTGAGGCCATGCAGAATGCCTATGAGTACCGTGTGAGGACGCAGGTCAGGAAGGGTATCAGGTATGAGGACCTGACTGCAGAGGGAAGCAAGGATGCTGGAAGAAGAAACCAGAATGCTGGTCAGCATGCTACACCCCGGAGTCATGCCACGGAGGTGAGATCTAGTGCAGGGGGTTACCCTAGCACAATGCACCCGCATCGCGGCCCAAGCGCCGGGTCATCCAGGCCTTTCCAGGCTGGAAAAGGAGGAGGTGGGTACAGCAATGTGCAGAGACCGACAGGATCGGGTTACCCTTCTAACAGACCGATGGCTGTTAAAAACTGTCAGATCTGCCACGGTGATCACTACCTGGATAAGTGTGACCAGTTGCCTGCGTTCCTCGCGTCGGCAGCCAGGGGTAGGGCCATGGAGGCTTTGGAGAAGAGTCATAAGACTGCTGCGGATGGGGCTCTCATGCCAACTGCCGCAGTAGCAAATGTGCAAGTGGATCCAGGTGACCTGCAGAGGTCTGTTCCGTATGTGTCCTTAGGGCCTGATTACAAACCGGAGGCTGAGGTAAAGTTCAACCTGGACAACCACTATGCCGCGCGTGCGGTGGAGGAGGATCAGAGTGGTGTTAGGTTCTATCAACGAGATAACGGTGAGGACTATGAGCACGTTCATGATGCTGCCTAGTCACCCAAGATTTCCTAAAGTGCCATCCTGCAAGGTTTGAGTGGCTATCCCAGCTACGGAGAGAAAGGCGGCTTGTCATTTTGCAGTCTGTCAGCTTCACAGCAGGTCTGGGAGTTAACCGGTCCATTCACGGTTGCTGTAGCAATAAAGTATGGATCCTTGTGTTTGCATCGGCAGCTATCCGCGCTCGCATGATCCCACCAATGCACACGTTCATCCGTTGATACATTAGCGTACTGCTTTCTTGTGACAGAATTAAACTGAGTTTCCTTCGTTGACTTTGACCATTGACTGTGTACCTGAGTGGAATTTTCACTGGATCTGGGGGGGGGGGGCTTCTGGGAAATGGGATTTGACTTAACTGGTGCAGAAACTGATATTTAGGATGATACTTGATTTCAAACAAAACAAATAAAATTGTGTGCAGTTTTCAATATCTGGGGGGGAAAGGTTGTTGTGCATAATACGCACTTTTAGGGTTTAGGAGGTGTCTACCGTGAGGTGGCATTCTCATATGTCTGGCGCGAGCCTATAGGCATCCCCGATCAGGTGTTAGTTAGGTGGTCGGGAAGTTTGAGATGGTGTGGATTGGGAAACCAATTGCACTAGAGCAGGGCTGATGTAGTCTTCTGGACTTGGGGTCGATTGGGCCCTGGGGGAAGGTGAACAGTACCGATGGTGACGTGAACTGGGCTCTTCAGCTTGAAGAGGGTCCCTTAAAGCGACTGTGGCGAGTTACGGTAATGCGTAAAAGTCACAGCTAACGTACACATTATATCGGAGGTTATTTTTCCTACCGGTACTTGTGCCCCATGGACTCTGGGCAGGGCCCAGGGGTGGGAAGTCTGATAACAATACGCAGTTCTTAAAACGCTGTCGTACTTGTTCATTACTGCCTCCAGTGTTTTTCGACCTGGGGGGGGAATGTCTTGTGTTCTTTTCGCTTGGTGCACCCATTCCTTAGGGTGCACCCCTGTGCCGCGACAGCTGTCACGACGTATGACTGCACCGTGCGTTTGACTGCGCCAACTGCTTTTTCGGTTGGAAGTTATGTGTGAACCTGAACAAGTGTGGTTGCCGTCTTAGAGGATCCCGAACTGGGTCCTTTACTTTTTCTTTCTTACTTTGATCTCACGGCCTACAATAGACACCTAACGTTTCTAGCTATTGTTCCTGATTATCAATCTGCAAGTTAATCGTCAATCCAAGTCTTACTAAGGGGAAACTGGCAGAGCAACTAGGCCAACAGCGACTCTATAAGCAATCAACAAGTCTCCTGATACGAAGCTGGCAGAGCATCTAGGCCAACAGTCGACCATCAGCAGCAATTAGCGTTATTCCTGCCTCTTAACAAGGCATATCTCCAGTCTACAGCTGGATATTACCACCAACCCACCATCACACCTCCAATCTACAGCCTTTCCTTTGGCTCCAAGTCGACCGTCTGATTTATCAGAGATATCTTCACTCATCAGAAGTCGCCAAGCAAGCGACTCATCACACAGATCAACGGCCACAATCGCCCAAGATCGTCCCAAGAACCCCATAAGTACCTCAAGTGTCGAGGCTTTACGAGATCTTGTCAACAGTATCGAAGAAGTCCAGGTGAAGTAGCAAGAGCTGTCACCTGTTATCGAGCTGATTTCACTGAGTTACAGCAGTGGATCGAGAAGCTCTTACTATAAGCTCTGTAAGAGTTTATTAGTACTTGTTTAGGGTGCACCCCTGTGCCGCGACAAAACAAGGGAGGTAAACTGTGAAAGGGTAGTCACCGCAGAAACTCTAGCGGGTTCCACAATGAAACTGCACCGTAGTCTTCTGCACAAAACTGGCAAGGGCCACAAGCAGCTCAAACGCGCTCCCTCCTCAAGCATGGTGAGGCTGCCAAAAGCAACTCCGTCTGCCAGCCTAGACCATCAGACATCTCCGGACCCTGAAACCCTCTAACGCGTTAGAATCTAACGCTGTCGCTTACGACACTCACCATGTTCAATGGCTTCAAATCACACGGGTATTATAACCTTATATTGTTTGTTTCTTCGTAAGGGGCAGTGTTAGATTCTAACGCGTTAGAGGGTTTCAGGGTCCGGAGGGGCGCGTTGGGCGAGGAAGAGTGACGGACTTCTAAGGAATGCGCCCGAAAGTGGCGAAAGTGACCCGGTGTGAATCGCCTCTTAAGCCACAAGGTCTGCTAAGTTAAGGCACGAGTCCCACTGATCTGAACTACCATGCATTAACTCGTGTACTGCTGAAAACCTCTCATTACTTGGTAGCCCAACCGAAACTGGTCAGCATCCCTTCACTCCAGCCAAGGTCTGTAGCACGCATCGTTACGACCTGTCGATTCCTAGCATCGACAACAGCAGCAGCAGCAGTAGCAGCAGCATCAGCAGCTGTGAGAGCACCCCTTTGTCTGCAGTTGGACGCATTCCTTCTAGCCATCGAGGATTTCTTGGTCGCGCCGATGTCCCATGATCTGCCTCGCACGAGTCAGCCTCTTCCTTGTTGACGCTCATGTCGTTTTTTCGTTATGCTGAAGTGCGCGGTTGACGTAGCCAATCGCAATCAGGATGCATGGTCCATGTCCTACACTATGCATGGCGGGGCGACGCGTTGTCTACGTCGCGTGTTGCTTGCTCGCGGTCGTCCTGTCGGGAGGTGAGTCTTCTGGTTCGCGAAGCTTGCATTCCTGAATACAATATCGTTATGTAAGCGAAAGTGGCACCCGTGGGCAGCCCTCAATCGCGCATGACGCATCCTCCATTTCTGGCATAGCTCCCCCCTCACCTCACCCCGGTCCTCGCTCCTCCCCCCCCCACCTCGATGCTCACGCCGTCTCCCATTGACCTCGTTTCCCTGCCTCACAGAATCAGCTGCCGCTAGAGCCTCCCCCTCGGACGCAAGCAAAGAACCCGCCTTGGATGCAGCCGAAGCTCTACCTGACAGCCTCCCCCATCCCGCCAGCCCAACCGCCCCCGAATTCGAGAATGTCGAACATGCATACAGCAGTCTTGAGAAAATCCGCAGCATTCCTAGGGCCACGGCGCATTTATATGTGCTGAGAGGCGGAGCTCGCAAACTTGACTTCAAGGACCTCCTCGACGAAGTCGCAACGCAGGAGCATGGGCAGCCCGGATCCGTCCAAGACATTCACCGTCATGAGAAGCATCGGGAAGAACAGCCCGAGATCACGAGACACATATCCAATACCGAGCACCAGGGCCACCCCCATGACGATGAGCTTAACCATCCGCATGGACATGGCTGCGGCCACAGCCGAGTGGCGCACCTGCAGGAGGCATCAGTGCAGCAATTCAAATCCCTGCTTGCCTCGGACGATGGCCAGCGTCAAATGAGAGTGCAGCAGAAGCGCGAGGCGGGGCAAGGCAGTACTGCGGCATCGCATGAGAGAGCAACAGCAGCGATTGTGGATGCGGATGCAGACACGGCAGCGCCTGCTGCTGCTAGTCCTGCCAACGGTGGTCAGCCAGCTGCAGAAGCAGTGAGGGGAGCGTCAGTAGCTACTGCTGCAGCAGCTGCAGCTGATACACCATCAGCAGCTGCTGCCACAACGGCCCTCAGTCAGAAGCCCGGAGGCAGGCGCTCAACCTTCGCCGTCGGGGGCAACAGCACCGTCACGCCACAGCTGCCGGCAACCATCCGCATCTTCACTGAGTACCAGTTTCCGTCATATGGGATGTCTCTTGCGCAGCAGCGCATGGTGCAGACAGTGGTCGACACTGCCGTGCGGATCGTGCAGAAGTTTGTCAAGGTACTTTATTGCGCATGTGCATGCGATGTGATGGGTCTAGTAACCCATGCGCGCTTGCATGCGCCATGGAGGGGCTGGTCGGACCGGTCGCCCATGCGCAAGTGCATGCGACATGAGGGTGAATATGGGGCGCACAATAACCCTTGGCACTCAATATTAGGGGGGTATAGTCATATTGTGGTTATGGCATTTGCGTAGGTATGGCCCATTTGCATGGTATGTGAGAGGTGTAGGTCATGTCGTCATGCATGGCACTCCAATAGTGTTAGCCCATGTCCCTAGCCTATGAAGGGTGTGTGCATGGTATGTGAGGGGATGTATATCATGTGCATGGTATGTGATGGGATGTATAACATGTGCATGGTCTATGAGGGGGGGATGTAGGCCACGTGCATGGCATGTGAGGGGATGTATATCATGTGCATGGTCTATGAGGGGGGGGTGTATATCATGTGCATGGTATGTGAGGGGATGTATATCATGTGCATGGTCTATGAGGGGGGGATGTATATCATGTGCATGGTATGTGAGGGGATGTATATCATGTGCATGGTCTATGAGGGGGGGATGTAGGCCACGTGCATGGCATGTGAGGGGATGTATATCATGTGCATGGTCTATGAGGGGGGGGTGTATATCATGTGCATGGTATGTGAGGGGATGTATATCATGTGCATGGTCTATGAGGGGGGGATGTATATCATGTGCATGGTATGTGAGGGGATGTTTATCATGTGCATGGTCTATGAGGGGGGGATGTATATCATGTGCATGGCATGTGAGGGGATGTATATCATGTGCATGGTCTATGAGGGGGGGATGTAGGCCACGTGCATGGCATGTGAGGGGATGTATATCATGTGCATGGTCTATGAGGGGGGGGTGTATATCATGTGCATGGTATGTGAGGGGATGTATATCATGTGCATGGTCTATGAGGGGGGGATGTATATCATGTGCATGGTATGTGAGGGGATGTATATCATGTGCATGGTCTATGAGGGGGGGTTGTATATCATGTGCATGGTCTATGAGGGGGGGGGTAAATATCATGTGCATGGTATGTGAGGGGTTGTATTTCATGTGCATGGTCTATGAGGGGGGGGTGTATATCATGTGCATGGTATGTGAGGGGTTGTATATCATGTGCATGGTCTATGAGGGGGGGATGTAGGCCACGTGCATGGCATGTGAGTGGTATTCCCAAATGCTTGGCATTATCAAGGATTTCCATCCAATGCAGGGGGTGTATGGGGTTCCTTGGTCCATGGGCAGGTCCTGTCCCTGCTCCCTATGCTGCCACTGTCCCCGCTCATTGGTGTTGCCTGCCCTCTGATCTCTGCTGCCCCCGCTCATAGATCGGCTCCCCGCTTCCCCAGCACGTGGGTCCTGTCCCTGCTCCGCAGCTCTCTGCTGTTCAGCTCATTGCTCATCAAGCATGTGCTCATTGGCCGGGCATATGTTCATTGGTGGGGCAAATGTCCTTTAATGGGGATTGAGGCTTGGGTTTATTGGCTGGGCATATGTTCATTGGTTGATCCCTCCCTGTCTGCTGCAGATCAGCTCCCCTCTCACTACTCCCCGCCACCTTCGCTTGTTAGTAAATTACCCGCTCCCTGTCGCAGGTCTTAGCCCCCCTGTTCCCCGTCTTTTGCCGCCCCCGCACATTGGTAGTCCAGCTCCCTGTGTTGTAGGTCCGCTTCCCTTTCTTCATATGCCGCCTCTCCCACTTATTGGTATTCCTCTTGGGGCTCCCTACTTATTTGTATTCCTGTTGGTGCTCTCTGCTTCGCAGGTCAGCATCCCCCTCAACGCTCCGCTCCAAGTGCGTGCCAACGTCATGTGCCCTCCCGCCACGATCAACCCCAATCTGAAGCCGAAAGGTCCCGGGCAGCCTGACACCGACTTGTACCTTATCGTCACGACCAACTCGGCTGCGCAGTGCGGTACGGTTGGAGCGGCCAGCACCGGGAGCGGGCCCATCGGCAGCGGGACGCTCGCGTGGGCCTTGGCCTGCGACTTCTCCCTGCTGCCGGCATCCCAAGGCAGGCCCATCCTGGCCGTCATCAATCTGTGCCCGGGCGCGGTGGCGGCGGCCGCAGCCGCCGCTGCCGCTGCCACCGCGGGCGACGGGAATGTGACGGGCGGCGTGCTGGACGTGCTAGTGCACGAGATGATGCACGCACTGGGCCTGTCCTCGGCGATGTACAGCAGCTGGACGGCGGGGGCCGGCGGCCTGCCGTACAGCGGAGGCGGTACGGTGCAGCCGGGGGCGGTGGCGTACCTCACAACGCCCGCCGCGAGCGCTCAGGCCCGAGCGGTGCTGGGCTGCGCGCAGGTCAGTCATGTTCACCTAAGCGACCGGAGATGGCCCAGAGACAGTTAAAAGCCGATGACAAATAATGTGTACAGGTTCTGTACCGTTACCAAGTATTAAAATAATAATTAAATTCTCATAATTACGGTATTGGTGTTACCGGTATGGAAAGGGTCCGATAACTATTTTAATCATTTGTATACCGGTAGCAGCTCGCTCTTTCACGCTACTTTTGACATATATCGGAGTAGCCAAAGGAGACTAACTACACAGAGCAAAGTGGATCCCGGTAACACGCGCGCGCTGCTCCCAGGTCTCCCGCCGGAGGACAGAGGCAGCAAGAGCTTTTGGTAGCTGGCCAGCAGGGTTTGGTTTTTTGAATTCAGTGGATGCTACTTGTGCGCTTGTCCCCAGCTGGAGGGTGAGGGTAGCAAGGGCTCGCCGTCAAGGGGTATTTTTGTAGTAACTGTTTAACTTGATGGATGCGGGTCACTCTGCAGGTCACAGCTTAGAGGAAGGGTAATAAGGGTAATAAGGGTACCAAGATCTCGGCAGCAGGCCACTGGCATTAACTTTTGAATTGAATGGGGGCACCACTTGTGTGCGCAGATCCCGGGTCTCCCATTAGAAGATGAAGGCAGCAAGAGCTCGTCAGCAAGCCACTGGGAGTTTATTTTAAATTGAATGGACAACTCTGTTGCGCAGATCCCGGGCCTCCCGCTAGAGGACGAAGGCAGCAAGAGCTCGGCAGCAAGCCACTGGGAGTTTCGCTTCTTCCACCAGGTGAGGACGAGGGCGGTACAGGTTCCAAAGGTGGGGCGGTACGTGTGTGATGGAGGGCCGTACAGGTGTGGAAGGGACAGTTCCAGTTCTGCCACCATGTCGGGGAGCGGTACAGTTGTGAAGGGGGAGGGCAGTACATGTCTCAATTGGGGGGCTTCTTCCGTCATGCCAGTGGGTAAGTATGAAAATGTGTTAGGTTCTGGGTAGTATGGATGTGTGACGGTCATGCTCTGTAGGCGTCTTGCTATCAATTTGGGTCAAGGGTTTTGATGTGGCTTTGAGTTCGGACTCATGACCCCTTTCATCTGTTTCTCTCCCATGATTGATTAGTGGCTGCTCAGGCCATCGATTGCTGGACTCCCTCGAATCATCCCATCTTTGATGTGGGCAGCGCCAGCGTCTGAATGAGAGGACGCTGACCGCGTTGACCCAGACGCTAATCCAGATCACCCTGGCCTGTCAGACCCTCCACTCACCCCCCTCTCCTCCCCCCCTCATCCCGGCCCCCCTCCCCTGCTCTGTCACCAGGAGCTCATGACTCCCTTCTTCTTCGCTGTGGGCACTCAGCGACAGAGGCTGAGCCAGATCACCCTGGCTGCATTGACGGACACTGGCTGGTATGCGCCGCGCCTCAAGTACGCCATGCCCCTGGACCTGCAGCAGCTGCCGGGCCTGGGCTGCGGGCTAGCCACTGCGAACTGTTCCGCCTATCAGGCCAGCAGCCCGGGCGCATACTACTGCACCAATGGGACAGGTGCGTGTTTATGGGGGGGTGGAGGGAGTGGGTGGTTTCTGTGGTTTGTATGGAAGGGTGGTGCTGGCGTTAGAGAACTGTTCAACCTTTCTGTCCAGCAGCCCGGGCACATACTACTGCAATAACAGGACAGGTGCGTGTGTTTCTGTGGGAAGTGTTAGAGTGGGAGCTGGCCAGTGCGGGCTAGCCACTTTGAACTGTTCAACCTATCTGTCCAGCTACCCGGGCACATACTACAGGACGGGTGCGTCTTTGTGTGGGGGAAAGAGGGTGGCACCTCAGGCTTTGTGGGAGGGAGGCCACTGGCCGTTACCAGGTCACCTACCCGGGCAAGTACTGCTCTGCGACTGGGACAGGTGTGTGTGTGTTCCTATTTGTGAGGGGAGAGGGTATTAGCCTATTAGGGTTTAGTGGGTTCAAGGGTCAGTGGGAGGAGGTCGCTCGGTAAACCTGAACCGTCAACCCTGAACCCTCAACACGCACGTCCTAGCCCTGGGCCACTACGAGAACGACCGCGCGTGCCGCCCTTCACCCTAGCTAATGGACATTAAACCTGATCTCAAATTGAATTATCACACTTGTTTAACTTAAAAACCTTGACCCCTCTTCCGACAGCCCTGTCCGCCACAAAGATCACGACCACTCGCGCGGGTGCAAACCTGGCGTGCTACACGCCTGCGCCATCACATTAAACCTTAAACCCTGACTTGTTAACCTTGATCTTTGACCCAACAGCCTCATCCACCACCAAAACCTCAACTACGCGCGCCGGAGCAAACCTGGCGTGCTACACGCCCACTTCGCCGTCTGCCTGCGACGCGACGCCGTTCAGCAACGGCTGCGGCGTGCTGCACCCCTCCAACCTGCCATGCTCCGCAACCGCCCTCGGGGCGATCCTGGGGGCTAACCTACCCTGGGGCACACCCAACGGGCTGTCGCGTGTCACTGAGGAGGCGGACGACGAGGCGGAGGATTTGACGGAGGCTGGCGACTTTTATGTCGGGCTGGGCACCGCGTACGGCCCGGACTCAAGCTGCCTGGCGTGGTCTGACAGTGCGAGCGCGGGGGTCAGGTGAGAGCGGGAGATGGAGCGGGAATCGGGGGGGGGAGTTAAGGGTGACTTGTTTTCCCCTGTTTGATGGGTTACCGTGCACGGTCCTGACGCTGATTGCCTGGCGTGGTCTGACAGTGCGAGCGCAGGGGTCATATGAGAGCGGGAGATGTAACGGATATCGCAGGGAAGAGGGAAATTAGTTGGGGGTGAGTGGCTTGTTTTCCCTCTTTGATGGGTACCACGTACGGTCCCGACTCCGGCTGCCTGACATGGACTGTCAGCTTGAGCGCGGGGGTCAAGTAAGAGCGGGAGATGGAACGGGAATCGCAGGGGGGGCGGGTGGGGGGGGAGTTGGGGGGGAGTGACTTGTTTTACCCTCTTTGGTGGGTACCACGCACCGTCCCGACGCTAGCTACCTGTTGTGGTCTGACAGCTCGCGCGGGTTGGGGAAAGAAAGAGTGGGGGGCAATGGGAACAGGGGGAGGGGATGAGCGAGGGTTTATGTGTAAGGAAGGGGGTAGTGAGATCTTGCGTGTTGCCAGTTTGATGGGTGCCGTGGACGGTCTCGACGCTAGCTGCCTGTACAGGTCCGATGGCGCGAGTGTGGGGGTCACGTTAGAGACGGAGAGGGGAGCGGAAACGGGAGCAGGGTGTGTGTGGAGAGCGGGAGGGGGAACCGTATCGAAGGGGCGAGTAAATAGTGGGAGGAGGGACGGGATCGGAGCCCCTCCTCCCTGCCCTCCTAAACCCTAAACCCTAAACCCCCAGCCCGATACTTAAACCCTAAACCCTAGAGCCAACCCACTGCCGGTCTTGCCAGCTGCTTCATTCTCCTCACTCCTGCCCCCTGCCCTCCTCCCTTACAGCCGCCCCCACCGCCGGTCGTGCCAGCAGCTTCATTCTCCTCACTCCTACCCCCTGCCCTCCTCCCTTATAGCTTCCCCCACCACCGGATTTGCCAGCTATTTCATTCTCCTTACTCCTAACCCCTGCCCCCCCCCCTGCCCTCCTCCCTTACAGCCGCCCCCATCACCGGTCTTGCCAGATGCTTGATTCTCCTCACCCCTACCCCCTGCCCCTCCCCCTGCCCTCCTCCCTTACAGCCGCCCCCATCGCCGGTCTTGCCAGCTGCTTCATTCTCCTCACTCCTACCCCTTGCCCCTCCCCCTGCCCTCCTCCCTTACAGCCGCCCCCATCGCCGGTCTTGCCAGCTGCTTCATTCTCCTCACTCCTACCCCTTGCCCCCCCCCTGCCCTCCTCCCTTACAGCCGCCCCCATCACCGGTCTTGCCAGCTGCTTAATTCTCCTCACCCCTACCCCCTGCCCCTCCCCTGCCCTCCTCCCTTACAGCCGCCCCCATCGCCGGTCTTGCCAGCTGCTTCATTCTCCTCACTCCTACCCCTTGCCCCTCCCCCTGCCCTCCTCCCTTACAGCCGCCCCCATCGCCGGTCTTGCCAGCTGCTTCATTCTCCTCACCCCTACCCCCTGCCCCTCCCCCTGCCCTCCTCCCTTACAGCCGCCCCCATCGCTGGTCTTGCCAGCTGCTTCATTCTCCTCACCCCTACGCCCTGCCCTTCCCCCTGCCCTCCTCCCTTACAGCCGCCCACATCGCCGTCTTACCAGCTGCGTCATTCTCCTTAATCCTATCCCTTGCCCCCCCCCTGCCCTTCTCCCTTACAGCCGCCCCCATCGCCGGTCTTGCCAGCTGCTTCATTCTCCTCACCCCTACCCCCTGCCCCCCCCCTTCCCTCCTCCCTTCCCCCCACATCCAGTCTGGCCAGCTGATTATATTTTCCTCTCCAGACTCCTCACTGCCCCTCCTCTCTCGTCCCCTCCTCCCCCCCCCCTTAGCCCTCCTCCCTCCCCATCCCCCCCCAGTTTCCAGTTTAGCCAGCTGCTTTTCATATCCACCCCTCTTACTGTCCCTCATCTCTCGTCCCCTCATTTCCACCCCCACCCCTCCCCCTGCCCTCCTCCCTCCCGCCCCCTCCAACCTACAGTCTGGCCGGTTGCTTCCTCACCGCATGCGACAGCAGCGGGACGGTCCAGGTGCTGGCCATCGTGGCGGGGAAGCTGATCAGCATGCCTTGTCCCGCAGGTACAGTCGGGCGGAGGGAAAGAGGGAGGTCCGATATGAGGGGATACGTGAGAGGGGGAGGGGAGGGGGGATGGAGGGGCATAGGGCTTGTGAAGCTGATCAGCATGCCTTGTCCCTCAGATATGGGGGACAGAGGGAAAGAGAGGTTACGATATGAGGGGCAGAGAGGGAGGGGACAGGTTTTGGGGAAGGGAGGGTTGACAAGAGGAGGGGATAGGTGATGAGGGGCAGATTGGGTCTGTGTGGGGGGTTAGGCATTGGGAAGCTGATCGGCATTGTCCCTTAGGTGTAGGGGGACGGAAAAGGAGGATTTGCAAGAGCAGGGGATTAGGTGATGAGGGGCAGTGGGGCCATGAGGGGGGAGGGGGGCAGGGAGTTCAGGAGGATGGTCAGCAATTCAGCGTGCCTTGTCCCTCAGGAAAAGGGGGTTTGGAAAAGGAGGATATAGGGTTCACGATATGAGGGGTAGGTGGTGAGGGGTAATGGGCCCATGGGGGGGGGGGAGGGGGGGCAGGGAGTTCAGGAGGATGGTTAGCATTCTATGTTCCTCATGTATATGGGAATGGGTGGAAAGAAGGGCGTATAAGAGGTGGGGATAGGTGATGAGGCGCAGTGGGGTAGGGCGTAAGGAGTTGAAAAGGAGGATCAGCATACCATGTGCATGCCCCTCAAGTATAGGGAAATGGGGGGAGAGAAGGGCGTACAAGAGGTGGGGATAGCCGGATAGGTGATGAGGGGCAGGGATTCAGGAGTTCAGGAGGAGGATCAGCAGACCATTGGCATGCCCCTCAGGTTTAAGGGGAAGGAGGGTTTGTGAGGGGAAGGAGGGTTTGTGAGAGGGGACAGGTAGCAAGGGCCATGGGAGGGGAGGGCACTAGGGCAGTGGGATGGGGGGGGGCATAGAGTTCAGGAGGATGGTTTCGGTTCACCATGTCCATCAGGTCTATGCTCCCTTCTCAAATGAACACGTTATATGCGATGCTCCAAAGGCACCTCCTGTCGTGCGACCTTGTTTGTACGTTTTAGATTCGCACAACATGCTCCCGTCTTCCCCCCCTGCTCCCGGCTAGCCTTCACACTTTGCATGCGATACCCAGGCACCCCTCTCGTGCTCCCTTGTTTCGCACCAAGTGCTCCTGGTTCTGCATGTGGTGCTCCTGTTGTCCCCCCAGGTCCCTGCCAGCCTTCACAGTTCA
The DNA here is from genome assembly GCA_037349105.1 of Limnomonas spitsbergensis. Lineage (NCBI taxonomy): Eukaryota > Viridiplantae > Chlorophyta > Chlorophyceae > Chlamydomonadales > Limnomonas > Limnomonas spitsbergensis. Next base: position 515,694 of record JAYJMM010000101.1, on the reverse strand, counting down.
CACTTTGCATACCATGCCCAGGCACCTCCCTCGTGCTACCTTGTTTTGCACAAGATGCTCCTGCCTTCCCCAGTTACACCCCACTCCCTACTAGCTCTCACACTCTTCATACCATGCACAGGCACCTCCCTCGTGCTGGACAGCTGGCTGTCTGGCTGGCTCGACGATTCTTCGACGGCCATCACCTGCCCGACGCTCGTGCAGTCTAAGGCCACGTGGAACAGGCTGCAACAGGCCAGCACCAAACCGCCGCAAAAGCGCACCTGCTTCCGCAATAACAGCCTCGGAGTGGCCGTCGCGAACGGCTCCTCGTGTGTGTATGGCACCTGTGACCTGGACGGACTGTGCAAGTGTGATCTGGAATACATGGGTGGGTCGTCGTTTTTGCAAGTGTGATCTGGATTAAATGGGTGGGCCGTTGTTTTTATACATGGAGGGCATGCAGGGGGTCATTGTCTTTGCAAGTTGGACCTGGTGTGCATGGGTGGGGCATTGTTCCTGCAAGTGTGATCTGGATTGCATGGGTGGGCCGTTGTGTTTATTGTGTGACATAGGACATGAAGGGGTGCATTGTCTTTGCAAGTTGGACCTGGTGTGCATGGGAGGGTCGTTGTTTTTGCATGTGCCACATGTGTTGGTCATTGGTTAGCGCATTGCAAGTGTGACATGCAGGCCATGTGTGCGCCCTTGTGAAAGTGTGACCTGGGTGGCATGGATGGGTGGCACTTGCAATCGCCTCTCCAACCTCATTGGCGCAAACCATCCCCACACATCCATTCTTGTCCACATTAAACACATCCGCACCTAACCTAAACTTCACTCATACTCTAATCACGCCACTGCGGGGTACAAATGCTCTATCTCGATCACTGTATCCACATGTGCCTAGTCATACACACATTCAACAGCGTTCATACCGCATCCACACCTGGCACATCGTTCACACTTCATCCACCTACCTATCTGCAGGGGATCACAGCTTTATCCACACTCACTGCGAACATCCAGATCATTCGCACCTCCACCTGTGTCCACACTTGCATCATTCATACCTCATTCACACTAACGTTGTTCACACCTCATCCACACTGACGCAGGCGACGACTGCTCCGTCCACGTGAGCTTAGTTACTGACTTCGATTCCCCAGAGCTCTCCAACGGTAGCGGCGGCAACATCACTAACATCACCAACATTGGTAGCATCTTCAACAGCAGTGGCAACAGCAGCAACAGTAGCAGCCCGGGCTTCCGGATCTGGCTGGATGGCCTCCCTGACCCAGGCTTGGGCTCGCCTGGTGGGAGCAACGCATCCTCTCCGATCGGGGCCGATGGGAACGCGACTGCACCCGCACCCTCCCCGAACCTGGTAGGGGCGCCAGAGCTGGGAACAGAAGTGAAGCTCAAGGGGGGGACGTTAGCGCCGCCTGCGCCGGCTGCGGCGCCGCCTGCAGTGCAGATTGTAGCAGTGGCGCATGCGCAGGCAGGGGAAGGGCCCGGCATGCCCAAGCCTCCCCCCTACCTGCCGTTAGACATGCCCCAACAATTCCTCTCGCCGGCGAGCATGCCCAAACCCTCCGCGTTCCCACTGCCGGGCATGCCCGAACCTCCCGCCCAGCCTTCCGACGGTCCGCCTCCCCCGCCTCACCGTGGTTTCGCTCAGCTGCAGGTCTCCAACTCACTGGCCTCCTTACAGGGCAATGCTATGGCAGCAGCAGATAGAAACAGCACGGATGCAGCGGCGGCGGCGGCTGCGAACACGCCCTGCGGGTCGCTCCTGTCCTCGGCTGCCTTGGAATCCGCAGCGACGCATGCGGTGCTCGAGTCGCTCGGATCCACCGCTGTACAGATCGCCCTCAAGGCAGACCTAGCAGATCTGACGGCGGCGGAAGTGGTGGCAGCGCTGGGGTGCTTTCCACTGTATGGCGGATATGGCGGATATGCATCAATGTATGGCGGGCCAGCATCAGTTTACGGTGGGCCTGCCCCACCTTCTGTTGGGCCTGCCCTAGTGTATGGAGGGCCTGCCCCAGTATATGGTGGCCTGCCAGTGGGCTAACAGCTAAACCAGTGTACGATGGGGCTGCGCCAGTGTACTAGCTCGACGTGGTTGCGCCGTTGCTGACAGGCTGACGATAAGCATGAAGGCTGCGCCTCTCACACTGGGGGCTTGAGCTTCAGCACTTAAAATCGTTAAATTTGTTTAAGGTTTCTCGCCCGGGTGTTGATGACTTGGGTCTGCTTTCTAAGAAACAGGGTCGCCGATGGTGGAATCGGCTGCTGTCCAACTTTGAAGGCGGTGTCGTGTGGTAGGTGTGGACGAGAAGAGTGTCAGGCGTGGATGATTGTGACTCGCCAGGCATTGCTGTGTTATAACAAACAAAACTGCTTCAAGTGCCGTATGATTTTTTAACTGATGGTCGGGGGCCATTTATCCTGCCTTTTGTTATCCATCATTCACGATCGTCTTGACTTGATTTTTTCTCATGTTCCGACCACGAGAATACTGGCGGGAGGAAACATGCGGTTGTGAATGTCACACCTTGACCAATGACTTGAAAGTGGCATGGTCACACCGCTGAACTGAGTGACACCGGTACACCACTGACTTAGTTATTAGTGATGTGGTCACACCACTGACATTGAGTGACATGGTTGAACACTTTTAATCTCTCTACAGGTACTTTAATCTCTTTCTTTCTCGATCTGAGTGCAGCGTAAGCACGCGCACAAATATTTTTATGCAAATTGAGGTTTTTTTGCTTTCTTGTGACTTCCAATCTCGAATGCATTTTGGTGTGAGGCACTTTCTTCACTGTTGTTTAAGGAGCTTACCGTGACCTATTGAACGCCCCGTCGAGTGTGTGTAGGCCGATTTTAATTTTCAAACAGGGCCAGACAGAACCCGAAAAAACAAATCTGCTTGGCTGCCCGAAATTGTCCCAAATGTCAAATCTGCATGGTAAAGGGCATAACCTCTTTTGACTTGTTTAAGCAGAGGACGTACTTCCACCGTTTCCGCTGTAATAACAGGATATTAATGTCGTTACTCCTCTGGGCCATGCTGAAATGAAGCTCGGTCACGTCGGCAAACAAAAATCCAGCTAGAAAAAACAAGGGAGATAGGAAAGACAAGGGAGAAGGATAGCAAGTTGGCCCACTAAACAACAAGAGCATGAAGTTAAGGCAAACTGTATCCTCTGCCCCTGAAGACAAATATCAGGATATATAACGACAGGGCCTGGATCACCCTGTGACCTCCCACCCGGCCGCAGACCCGTGTAGCATTCTTGCTGAAGGGGGCTGGACCGCGGACACAAAAATTTACTTTGCAAGAGTAGTCCACCTGAGAATTTTCTTACTTGACCGCCGGCATTGCATAGATAGGCCCACTACGTCCGGCATTGCATGGATAGGCCCACTACGGCCGGCATTGCATGGATAGGCCCACTACGTCCGGCATTGCATGGATAGGCCCACTACGTCCGGCATTGCATGGATAGGCCCACTACGTCCGGCATTGCATGGATAGGCCCACTACGGCCGGCATTGCATGGATAGGCCCACTACGTCCGGCATTGCATGGATAGGCCCACTACGTCCGGCATTGCATGGATAGGCCCACTACGGCCGGCATTGCATAGATAGGCCCACTACGTCCGGCATTGCATGGATAGGCCCACTACGTCCGGCATTGCATGGATAGGCCCACTACGTCCGGCATTGCATGGATAGGCCCACTACGTCCGGCATTGCATGGATAGGCCCACTACGTCCGGCATTGCATGGATAGGCCCACTACGTCCGGCATTGCATGGATAGGCCCACTACGTCCGGCATTGCATGGATAGGCCCACTACGTCCGGCATTGCATGGATAGGCCCACTACGTCCGGCATTGCATGGATAGGCCCACTACGGCCGGCATTGCATAGATAGGCCCACTACGGCCGGCATTGCATAGATAGGCCCACTACGGCCGGCATTGCATGGATAGGCCCACTACGGCCGGCATTGCATGGATAGGCCCACTACGGCCGGCATTGCATAGATAGGCCCACTACGGCCGGCATTGCATGGATAGGCCCACTACGTCCGGCATTGCATGGATAGGCCCACTACGTCCGGCATTGCATGGATAGGCCCACTACGTCCGGCATTGCATAGATAGGCCTACTACGGCCGGCATTGCATGGATAGGCCCACTACGTCCGGCATTGCATGGATAGGCCCACTACGTCCGGCATTGCATGGATAGGCCCACTACGTCCGGCATTGCATGGATAGGCCCACTACGTCCGGCATTGCATGGATAGGCCCACTACGTCCGGCATTGCATGGATAGGCCCACTACGTCCGGCATTGCATGGATAGGCCCACTACGTCCGGCATTGCATGGATAGGCCCACTACGTCCGGCATTGCATGGATAGGCCCACTACGGCCGGCATTGCATGGATAGGCCCACTACGTCCGGCATTGCATGGATAGGCCCACTACGTCCGGCATTGCATGGATAGGCCCACTACGGCCGGCATTGCATAGATAGGCCCACTACGTCCGGCATTGCATGGATAGGCCCACTACGTCCGGCATTGCATGGATAGGCCCACTACGGCCGGCATTGCATGGATAGGCCCACTACGGCCGGCATTGCATAGATAGGCCCACTACGTCCGGCATTGCATGGATAGGCCCACTACGTCCGGCATTGCATGGATAGGCCCACTACGTCCGGCATTGCATGGATAGGCCCACTACGTCCGGCATTGCATGGATAGGCCCACTACGTCCGGCATTGCATGGATAGGCCCACTACGTCCGGCATTGCATGGATAGGCCCACTACGTCCGGCATTGCATGATAGGCCCACTACGTCCGGCATTGCATGGATAGGCCCACTACGTCCGGCATTGCATGGATAGGCCCACTACGTCCGGCATTGCATGGATAGGCCCACTACGTCCGGCATTGCATGGATAGGCCCACTACGTCCGGCATTGCATGGATAGGCCCACTACGGCCGGCATTGCATAGATAGGCCCACTACGTCCGGCATTGCATGGATAGGCCCACTACGTCCGGCATTGCATGGATAGGCCCACTACGGCCGGCATTGCATGGATAGGCCCACTACGGCCGGCATTGCATAGATAGGCCCACTACGGCCGGCATTGCATGGATAGGCCCACTACGTCCGGCATTGCATGGATAGGCCCACTACGTCCGGCATTGCCATGGATAGGCCCACTACGTCCCGGCATTGCATAGATAGGCCCACTACGTCCGGCATTGCATGGATAGGCCCACTACGTCCGGCATTGCATGGATAGGCCCACTACGTCCGGCATTGCATGGATAGGCCCACTACGTCCGGCATTGCATGGATAGGCCCACTACGTCCGGCATTGCATAGATAGGCCCACTACGTCCGGCATTGCATGGATAGGCCCACTACGGCCGGCATTGCATGGATAGGCCCACTACGTCCGGCATTGCATGGATAGGCCCACTACGTCCGGCATTGCATGGATAGGCCCACTACGTCCGGCATTGCATGGATAGGCCCACTACGTCCGGCATTGCATGGATAGGCCCACTACGGCCGGCATTGCATGGATAGGCCCACTACGGCCGGCATTGCATGGATAGGCCCACTACGTCCGGCATTGCATGGATAGGCCCACTACGTCCGGCATTGCATAGATAGGCCCAACTACGTCCGGCATTGCATGGATAGGCCCACTACGTCCGGCATTGCATAGATAGGCCCACTACGGCCGGCATGATGGATAGGCCCCATCGTCCGGCATTGCATAGCATAGGCCCACTACGTCCGGCATTGCATGGATAGGCCCACTACGTCCGGCATTGCATGGATAGGCCCACTACGTCCCGGCAATTGCATGGGATAGGCCCACTACGGCCGGCATTGCATGGATAGGCCCACTACGTCCGGCAATTGCATGGATAGGCCCATACGTCCGGCATTGCATGGATAGGCCCACTACGTCCGGCATTGCATGGATAGGCCCACTACGTCCGGCATTGCATAGATAGGCCCACTACGTCCGCATTGCAGTGGATAGGCCCACTACGTCCGGCATTGCATGGATAGGCCCACTACGTCCGGCATTGCATGGATAGGCCCACTACGTCCGGCATTGCATGGATAGGCCCACTACGGCCGGCCATTGCATGGATAGGCCCACTACCGGCCGGCATTGCATGGATAGGGCCCACTACGGCCGGCATTGCATAGATAGGCCCACTACGTCCGGCATTGCATGGATAGGCCCACTACGTCCGGCATTGCATGGATAGGCCCACTACGTCCGGCATTGCATGGATAGGCCCACTACGGCCGGCATTGCATAGATAGGCCCACTACGTCCGGCATTGCATGGATAGGCCCACTACGTCCGCATTGCATGGATAGGCCCACTACGTCCCGCATTGCATGGATAGGCCCACTACGTCCGGCATTGCATAGATAGGCCCACTACGTCCGGCATTGCATGGATAGGCCCACTACGTCCGGCATTGCATAGGATAGGCCCACTACGGCCGGCATTGCATAGGATAGGCCCACTACGTCCGGCATTGCATAGATAGGCCCACTAACGTCCGGCATTGCATGGATAGGCCCACTACGTCCGGCATTGCATGGATAGGCCCACTACGTCCGGCATTGCATGGATAGGCCCACTACGTCCGGCATTGCATGATAGGACCACTACGTCCGGCATTGCATGGATAGGCCCACTACGGCCGGCATTGCATGGATAGGCCCACTACGGCCGGCATTGCATGGATAGCCCACTACGGCCGGCATTGCATTAGATAGGCCCACTACGGCCGGCAATTGCATGATAGGCCCACTACGTCCGGCATTGCATGGATAGGCCCACTACGTCCGGCATTGCATAGATAGGCCCACTACGTCCGGCATTGCATGGATAGGCCCACTACGGTCCGGCATTGCATGATAGGCCCACTACGGCCGGCATTGCATGGATAGGCCCACTACGTCCGGCATTGCATAGATAGGCCCACTACGTCCGGCATTGCATGGATAGGCCCCACTACGGCCGGCATTGCATGGATAGGCCCACTAGGCCGGCATTGCATGATAGGCCACTACGGCCGGCATTGCCTAGGATCGCCACCTACGGCCGGCATTGCATAGATAGGCCCACGTACGGCCGGCATTGCATGGATAGGCCCACTACGGTCCGGCATTGCATGGATAGGCCCACTACGGCCGGCATTGCATGGATAGGCCCCACTACGTCCGGCATTGCATGGATAGGCCCACTACGGCCGGCATTGCATGGATAGGCCACTACGTCCGGCATTGCATGGATAGGCCCACTACGTCCGGCATTGCATTAGATAGGCCCACTACGGCCGGCATTGCATGGATAGGCCCACTACGTCCGGCATTGCATGGATAGGCCCACTACGGCCGGCATTGCATGGATAGGCCCACTACGGCCGGCATTGCATAGATAGGCCCACTACGTCCGGCATTGCATGGATAGGCCCACTACGTCCGGCATTGCATGGATAGGCCCACTACGTCCGGCATTGCATGGATAGGCCCACTACGGCCGGCATTGCATGGATAGGCCCACTACGTCCGGCATTGCATAGGATAGGCCCACTACGGCCGGCATTGCATAGATAGGCCCACTACGTCCGCATTGCATGGATAGGCCCACTACGTCCGGCATTGCATGGATAGGCCCACTACGGCCGGCATTGCATAGGATAGGCCCACTACGTCCGGCATTGCATAGGATAGGCCCACTACGTCCGGCATTGCATGGATAGGCCCACTACGTCCGGCATTGCATGGATAGGCCCACTACGTCCGGCATTGCATGGATAGGCCCACTAACGTCCGGCATTGCATGGATAGGCCCACTACGTCCGGCATTGCATGGATAGGCCCACTACGTCCGGCATTGCATAGATAGGCCCACTACGGCCGGCATTGCATGGATAGGCCCACTACGGCCGGCATTGCATGGATAGGCCCACTACGGCCGGCATTGCATGGATAGGCCCACTACGTCCGGCATTGCATAGGATAGGCCCACTACGGCCGGCAATTGCATGGATAGGCCCACTACGGCCGGCATTGCATAGATAGGCCCACTACGTCCGGCATTGCATGGATAGGCCCACTACGTCCGGCATTGCATGGATAGGCCCACTACGGCCAGGCATTGCATGGATAGGCCCACTACGGCCGGCATTGCATAGATAGGCCCACTACGTCCGGCATTGCATGGATAGGCCCACTACGGCCGGCATTGCATGGATAGGCCCACTACGGCCGGCATTGCATGGATAGGCCCACTACGTCCGGCATTGCATGGATAGGCCCACTACGGCCGGCATTGCATGGATAGGCCCACTACGGCCGGCATTGCATAGATAGGCCCACTACGGCCGGCATTGCATAGATAGGCCCACTACGGCCGGCATTGCATGGATAGGCCCACTACGGCCGGCATTGCATAGATAGGCCCACTACGGCCGGCATTGCATGGATAGGCCCACTACGGCCGGCATTGCATAGATAGGCCCACTACGGCCGGCATTGCATGGATAGGCCCACTACGGCCGGCAATTGCATAGGATAGGCCCACTACGGCCGGCATTGCATAGATAGGCCCACTACGGCCGGCATTGCATAGATAGGCCCACTACGGCCGGCATTGCATGGATAGGCCCACTACGGCCGGCATTGCATAGATAGGCCCACTACGGCCGGCATTGCATGGATAGGCCCACTACGGCCGGCATTGCATAGATAGGCCCACTACGTCCGGCATTGCATGGATAGGCCCACTACGGCCGGCATTGCATAGATAGGCCCACTACGGCCCGGCATTGCATAGGATAGGCCCACTACGTCCGGCATTGCATGGATAGGCCCACTACGTCCGGCATTGCATGGATAGGCCCACTACGGCCGGCATTGCATAGATAGGCCCACTACTGCCGGCATTGCATGGATAGGCCCACTAACGTCCGGCATTGCATAGATAGGCCCACTACGGCCGGGCATTGCATAGATAGGCCCACTACGTCCGGCATTGCATGGATAGGCCCACTACGGCCGGCATTGCATAGGATAGGCCCACTACGGCCGGCATTGCATGGATAGGCCCACTACGGCCGGCATTGCATAGATAGGCCCACTACGGCCGGCATTGCATAGATAGGCCCACTACGGCCGGCATTGCATAGGATAGGCCCACTACGGCCGGCATTGCATGGATAGGCCCACTACGGCCGGCATTGCATGGATAGGCCCACTACGGCCGGCATTGCATAGGATAGGCCCACTACGGCCGGCATTGCATAGGATAGGCCCCACTACGCCGGCATTGCATAGATAGGCCCACTACGTCCGCATTGCATAGATAGGCCCACTACGGCCGGCATTGCAATAGATAGGCCCACTACGGCCGGCATTGCATGGATAGGCCCACTACGGCCGGCATTGCATGGATAGGCCCACTAACGGCCGGCATTGCATGGATAGGCCCACTACGGCCGCATTGCATGGATAGCCCACTACGGCCGGCATTGCATGGATAGGCCCACTACGGCCGGCATTGCATAGATAAGGCCCACCACGTCCGGCATTGCATGAGATAGGCCCACTACGTCCGGCATTGCATGGAATAGGCCCACTACGGCCGGCATTGCATAGATAGGCCCACTACGGTCCGGCATTGCATGGATAGGCCCACTACGTCCGGCATTGCTAGATAGGCCCACTACGGCCGGCATTGCATAGATAGGCCCACTACGGCCGGCATTGCCATAGGATAGGCCCACTACGGCCGGCATTGCATGGATAGTCCCACTACGGCCGGCATTGCATAGATAGGCCCACTACGGCCGGCATTGCATGGATAGGCCCACTACGGCCGGCATTGCATGGATAGGCCCACTACGGCCGGCATTGCATGGATAGGCCCACTACGGCCGGCAGTTGCATAGGATAGGCCCACTACGTCCGGCATTGCATGGATAGGCCCACTACGGCCGGCATTGCATGGATAGGCCCACTAATACGGCCGGCATTGCATAGGATAGGCCCACTACGGCCGGCATTGCATAGATAGGCCCACTACGGCCGGCATTGCATAGATAGGCCCACTACGGCCGGCATTGCATAGGATAGGCCCACTACGGCCGGCATTGCATGGATAGGCCCACTACGGCCGGCAATTGCATAGATAGGCCCACTACGGCCGGGCATTGCATGGATAGGCCCACTACGGCCGGCATTGCATAGGATAGGCCCACTACGGCCGGCATTGCATGATAGGCCCACTACGGCCGGCATTGCATAGGATAGGCCCCACTACGGCCGGCATTGCATAGATAGGCCCACTACGGCCGGCATTGCATAGGATAGGCCCACTACGGCCGGCATTGCATGGATAGGCCCACTACGGCCGGCATTGCATAGATAGGCCCACTACGGCCGCATTGCATAGATAGCCCACTACGGCCGGCGGCATTGCATTGGATAGGCCCACTACGGCCGGCATTGCATGGATAGGCCCACTACTGCCGGCATTGCATGAGATAGGCCCCACTACGGCCGGCATTGCATAGATAGGCCCACTACGGCCGGCATTGCATAGATAGGCCCACTACGGCCGGCATTGCATGGATAGGCCCACTACGGCCGGCATTGCATGGATAGGCCCACTACGGCCGGCATTGCATGGATAGGCCCCACTACGGCCGGCATTGCATAGATAGGCCCACTACGGTCCGGCATTGCATAGATAGGCCCACTACGGCCGGCATTGCATAGGATAGGCCCACTACGGCCGGCATTGCATAGATAGGCCCACTACGGCCGGCATTGCATAGATAGGCCCACTACGGCCGGCATTGCATGGATAGGCCCACTACGGCCGGCATTGCATGATAGGCCACTACATCGCATTAGATAGGCCCACTACGGCCGGCATTGCATGGATAGGCCCACTACGGCCGGCATTGCATGATAGGCCCACTACGGCCGGCATTGCATGGATAGGCCCACTACGTCCGGCATTGCATGGATAGGCCCACTACGGCCGGCATTGCATAGGATAGGCCCACTACGGCCGGCATTGCATAGATAGGCCCACTACGGCCGGCATTGCATAGATAGGCCCACTACGGCCCGGCATTTGCATAGATAGGCCCACTACGTCCGGCATTGCATGGATAGGCCCACTACGGCCGGCATTGCATAGATAGGCCCACTACGGTCCGGCATTGCATGGATAGGCCCACTACGGCCGGCATTGCATGGATAGGCCCACTACGGCCGGCATTGCATGGATAGGCCCACTACGGCCGGCATTGCATGGATAGGCCCACTACGGCCGGCATTGCATGGATAGGCCCACTACGGCCGGCATTGCATGGATAGGCCCACTACGGCCGGCATTGCATGGATAGGCCCACTACGGCCGGCATTGCATGGATAGGCCCACTACGTCCGGCATTGCATAGATAGGCCCACTACGGCCGGCATTGCATAGGATAGGCCCACTACGGCCGGCATTGCATGGATAGGCCCACTACGGTCCGGCATTGCATGGATAGGCCCACTACGGCCGGCATTGCATAGATAGGCCCACTACGTCCGGCATTGCATAGATAGGCCCACTACGGCCGGCATTGCATAGATAGGCCCACTACGGCCGGCATTGCATGGATAGGCCCACTACGGCCGGCATTGCATGGATAGGCCCACTACGGCCGGCATTGCATGGATAGGCCCACTACGTCCGGCATTGCATGGATAGGCCCACTACGTCCGGCATTGCATGGATAGGCCCACTACGTCCGGCATTGCATAGGATAGGCCCACTACGTCCGGCATTGCATGGATAGGCCCACTACGTCCGGCATTGCATGGATAGGCCCACTACGTCCGGCATTGCATGGATAGGCCCACTACGTCCGGCATTGCATAGATAGGCCCACTACGTCCGGCATTGCATGGATAGGCCCACTACGTCCGGCATTGCATGGATAGGCCCACTACGTCCGGCATTGCATGGATAGGCCCACTACGTCCGGCATTGCATGGATAGGCCCACTACGTCCGGCATTGCATGGATAGGCCCACTACGTCCGGCATTGCATAGATAGGCCCACTACGTCCGGCATTGCATGGATAGGCCCACTACGTCCGGCATTGCATGGATAGGCCCACTACGTCCGGCATTGCATGGATAGGCCCACTACGTCCGGCATTGCATGGATAGGCCCCACTACGGCCGGCATTGCATGGATAGGCCCACTACGGCCGCATGCATAGATAGGGCCCACTACGGCCGGCATTGCATAGATAGGCCCACTACGGCCGGCATTGCATAGATAGGCACACTACGGCCGGCATTGCATGGATAGGCCCACTACGGCCGGCATTGCATAGATAGGCCCACTACGGCCGGCACTTGCATAGATAGGCCCACTACGGCCGGCATTGCATAGATAGGCCCACTACGGCGGCATTGCATGGATAGGCCCACTACGGCCGGCATTGCATAGATAGGCCCACTACGGCCGGCATTGCATGGATAGGCCCACTACGGCCGGCATTGCATAGATAGGCCCACTACGGCCGGCATTGCATGATAGGCCCACTACGGCCGGCATTGCATAGATAGGCCCACTACGGCCGGCATTGCATAGATAGGCCCACTACGGCCGGCATTGCATGGATAGGCCCACTACGGCCGGCATTGCATGGATAGGCCCACTACGTCCGGCATTGCATGATAGGCCCACTACGTCCGGCATTGCATGGATAGGCCCACTACGGCCGGCATTGCATGGATAGGCCCACTACGGCCGGCATTGCATAGATAGGCCCACTACGGCCGGCATTGCATGGATAGGCCCACTACGGCCGGCATTGCATAGGATAGGCCCACTACGGCCGGCATTGCATGGATAGGCCCACTACGGTCCGGCATTGCATGGATAGGCCCACTACGGCCGGCATTGCATAGATAGGCCCACTACGTCCGGCATTGCATAGATAGGCCCACTACGGCCGGCATTGCATAGATAGGCCCACATACGTCCGGCATTGCATGGATAGGCCCACTACGTCCGGCATTGCATAGGATAGGCCCACTACGTCCGGCATTGCATGGATAGGCCCACTACGTCCGGCATTGCATGGATAGGCCCACTACGTCCGGCATTGCATGGATAGGCCCACTACGTCCGGCATTGCATGGATAGGCCCACTACGTCCGGCATTGCATGGATAGGCCCACTACGTCCGGCATTGCATGGATAGGCCCACTACGGCCGGCATTGCATGGATAGGCCCACTACGGCCGGCATTGCATGGATAGGCCCACTACGTCCGGCATTGCATGGATAGGCCCCACTACGTCCGGCATGCATGGCTAGGCCCACTACGTCCGGCATTGCATAGATAGGCCCACTACGGCCGGCATTGCATGGATAGGCCCACTACGTCCGGCATTGCATGATAGGCCCCACTACGGCCGGCATTGCATAGATAGGCCCACTACGGCCGGCATTGCATGGATAGGCCCACTACGGCCGGCATTGCATGGATAGGCCCACTACGGCCGGCATTGCATAGATAGGCCCACTACGGCCGGCATTGCATGGATAGGCCCACTACGGCCGGCATTGCATAGATAGGCCACTACGTCCGGCATTGCATGGATAGGCCCACTACGTCCGGCATTGCATGGATAGGCCCACTACGGCCGGCATTGCATAGATAGGCCCACTAACGGCCGGCATTGCATGGATAGGCCCACTACGGCCGGCATTGCATGGATAGGCCCACTACGGCCGGCATTGCATAGGATAGGCCCACTACGGCCGGCATTGCATAGATAGGCCCACTACGGCCGGCATTGCATAGGATAGGCCCACTACGGCCGGCATTGCATAGATAGGCCCACTACGGCCGGCATTGCATAGATAGGCCCACTACGGCCGGCATTGCATAGGATAGGCCCACTACGGCCGGCATTGCATAGGATAGGCCCACTACGGCCGGCATTGCATAGATAGGCCCACTACGGCCGGCATTGCATAGATAGGCCCACTACGGCCGGCATTGCATAGATAGGCCCACTACGGCCGGCATTGCATAGATAGGCCCACTACGGCCGGCATTGCATAGATAGGCCCACTACGGCCGGCATTGCATAGGATAGGCCCACTACGGCCGGCATTGCATGGATAGGCCCACTACGTGGCCCGGCATTGCATAGATAGGCCCACGACGGCCGGCATTGCATGGATAGGCCCACTACGGCCGGCATGTGCATGGATTAGGCCCCACTACGGCCGGCATTGCTATGGATAGGCCCACGTACGGCCGGCATTGCATGATAGGCACCAATACGGCCGGCATTGCATAGATAGGCCCACTACGGCCGGCATTGCATAGATAGGCCCACTACGGCCGGCATTGCATGATAGGCCCCACTACGGCCGGCATTGCATAGGATAGGCCCACTACGGCCGTCCATTGCATAGATAGGCCCACTACGGCCGGCATTGCATAGGATAGGCCCACTACGGCCGGCATTGCATAGATAGGCCCACTACGGCCGGCATTGCATGGATAGGCCCCACTACGGCCGGCATTGCATAGATAGGCCCACTACGGCCGGCATTGCATAGATAGGCCCACTACGGCCGGCATTGCATGATAGGCCCACTACGGCCGGCAATTGCATAGGATAGGCCACTAACGGCCGGCATTGCATAGATAGGCCCACTACGGCCGGCATTGCATAGATAGGCCCACTACGGCCGGCATTGCATAGATAGGCCCACTACGGCCGGCATTGCATAGGATAGGCCCACTACGGCCGGCATTGCATGGATAGGCCCACTACGGCCGGCATTGCATGGATAGGCCCACTACGGCCGGCATTGCATAGGATAGGCCCACTACGGCCGGCATTGCATAGGATAGGCCCACTACGGCCGGCATTGCATAGATAGGCCCACTACGGCCGGCATTGCATAGATAGGCCCACTACGGCCGGCATTGCATAGGATAGGCCCACTACGGCCGGCATTGCATAGATAGGCCCACTACGGCCGGCATTGCATAGATAGGCCCACTACGGCCGGCATTGCATAGATAGGCCCACTACGGCCGGCATTGCATAGATAGGCCCACTACGGCCGGCATTGCATAGATAGGCCCACTACGGCCGGCATTGCATAGGATAGGCCCACTACGGCCGGCATTGCATGGATAGGCCCACTACGGCCGGCATTGCATAGGATAGGCCCACTACGGCCGGCATTGCATAGGATAGGCCCACTACGGCCGGCATTGCATGGATAGGCCCACTACGGCCGGCATTGCATAGATAGGCCCACTACGGCCGGCATTGCATAGATAGGCCCACTACGGCCGGCATTGCATAGATAGGCCCACTACGGCCGGCATTGCATAGATAGGCCCACTACGGCCGGCATTGCATAGATAGGCCCACTACGGCCGGCATTGCATAGATAGGCCCACTACGGCCGGCATTGCATAGGATAGGCCCACTACGGCCGGCATTGCATAGATAGGCCCACTACGGCCGGCATTGCATGGATAGGCCCACTACGGCCGGCATTGCATAGATAGGCCCACTACGGCCGGCATTGCATGGATAGGCCCACTACGGCCGGCATTGCATAGATAGGCCCACTACGGCCGGCATTGCATAGATAGGCCCACTACGGCCGGCATTGCATAGGATAGGCCCACTACGGCCGGCATTGCATAGATAGGCCCACTACGGCCGGCATTGCATGGATAGGCCCACTACGGCCGGCATTGCATGGATAGGCCCACTACGGCCGGCATTGCATAGATAGGCCCACTACGGCCGGCATTGCATAGATAGGCCCACTACGGCCGGCATTGCATAGATAGGCCCACTACGGCCGGCATTGCATAGGATAGGCCCACTACGGCCGGCATTGCATAGATAGGCCCACTACGGCCGGCATTGCATGGATAGGCCCACTACGGCCGGCATTGCATAGATAGGCCCACTACGGCCGGCATTGCATAGGATAGGCCCACTACGGCCGGCATTGCATAGATAGGCCCACTACGGCCGGCATTGCATAGATAGGCCCACTACGGCCGGCATTGCATAGATAGGCCCACTACGGCCGGCATTGCATAGATAGGCCCACTACGGCCGGCATTGCATAGATAGGCCCACTACGGCCGGCATTGCATGGATAGGCCCACTACGGCCGGCATTGCATAGATAGGCCCACTACGGCCGGCATTGCATAGATAGGCCCACTACGGCCGGCATTGCATAGATAGGCCCACTACGGCCGGCATTGCATAGATAGGCCCACTACGGCCGGCATTGCATAGATAGGCCCACTACGGCCGGCATTGCATAGATAGGCCCACTACGGCCGGCATTGCATAGATAGGCCCACTACGGCCGGCATTGCATAGATAGGCCCACTACGGCCGGCATTGCATAGATAGGCCCACTACGGCCGGCATTGCATAGATAGGCCCACTACGGCCGGCATTGCATAGATAGGCCCACTACGGCCGGCATTGCATAGATAGGCCCACTACGGCCGGCATTGCATAGATAGGCCCACTACGGCCGGCATTGCATAGATAGGCCCACTACGGCCGGCATTGCATAGGATAGGCCCACTACGGCCGGCATTGCATAGATAGGCCCACTACGGCCGGCATTGCATAGATAGGCCCACTACGGCCGGCATTGCATAGATAGGCCCACTACGGCCGGCATTGCATAGATAGGCCCACTACGGCCGGCATTGCATAGATAGGCCCACTACGGCCGGCATTGCATAGATAGGCCCACTACGGCCGGCATTGCATGGATAGGCCCACTACGGCCGGCATTGCATAGATAGGCCCACTACGGCCGGCATTGCATAGATAGGCCCACTACGGCCGGCATTGCATAGATAGGCCCACTACGGCCGGCATTGCATAGATAGGCCCACTACGGCCGGCATTGCATAGATAGGCCCACTACGGCCGGCATTGCATAGGATAGGCCCACTACGGCCGGCATTGCATAGATAGGCCCACTACGGCCGGCATTGCATAGATAGGCCCACTACGGCCGGCATTGCATGGATAGGCCCACTACGGCCGGCATTGCATAGATAGGCCCACTACGGCCGGCATTGCATAGGATAGGCCCACTACGGCCGGCATTGCATAGATAGGCCCACTACGGCCGGCATTGCATAGATAGGCCCACTACGGCCGGCATTGCATAGATAGGCCCACTACGGCCGGCATTGCATAGATAGGCCCACTACGGCCGGCATTGCATAGATAGGCCCACTACGGCCGGCATTGCATAGATAGGCCCACTACGGCCGGCATTGCATAGATAGGCCCACTACGGCCGGCATTGCATAGATAGGCCCACTACGGCCGGCATTGCATAGATAGGCCCACTACGGCCGGCATTGCATAGATAGGCCCACTACGGCCGGCATTGCATAGATAGGCCCACTACGGCCGGCATTGCATAGATAGGCCCACTACGGCCGGCATTGCATAGATAGGCCCACTACGGCCGGCATTGCATGGATAGGCCCACTACGGCCGGCATTGCATAGATAGGCCCACTACGGCCGGCATTGCATGGATAGGCCCACTACGGCCGGCATTGCATAGATAGGCCCACTACGGCCGGCATTGCATAGATAGGCCCACTACGGCCGGCATTGCATAGATAGGCCCACTACGGCCGGCATTGCATGGATAGGCCCACTACGGCCGGCATTGCATAGATAGGCCCACTACGGCCGGCATTGCATGGATAGGCCCACTACGGCCGGCATTGCATGGATAGGCCCACTACGGCCGGCATTGCATAGATAGGCCCACTACGGCCGGCATTGCATAGATAGGCCCACTACGGCCGGCATTGCATAGATAGGCCCACTACGGCCGGCATTGCATAGATAGGCCCACTACGGCCGGCATTGCATAGATAGGCCCACTACGGCCGGCATTGCATGGATAGGCCCACTACGGCCGGCATTGCATAGATAGGCCCACTACGGCCGGCATTGCATAGATAGGCCCACTACGGCCGGCATTGCATAGATAGGCCCACTACGGCCGGCATTGCATAGATAGGCCCACTACGGCCGGCATTGCATAGATAGGCCCACTACGGCCGGCATTGCATAGATAGGCCCACTACGGCCGGCATTGCATGGATAGGCCCACTACGGCCGGCATTGCATGGATAGGCCCACTACGGCCGGCATTGCATAGATAGGCCCACTACGGCCGGCATTGCATAGATAGGCCCACTACGGCCGGCATTGCATAGATAGGCCCACTACGGCCGGCATTGCATAGGATAGGCCCACTACGGCCGGCATTGCATAGATAGGCCCACTACGGCCGGCATTGCATGGATAGGCCCACTACGGCCGGCATTGCATAGATAGGCCCACTACGGCCGGCATTGCATAGATAGGCCCACTACGGCCGGCATTGCATGGATAGGCCCACTACGGCCGGCATTGCATAGATAGGCCCACTACGGCCGGCATTGCATAGATAGGCCCACTACGGCCGGCATTGCATAGATAGGCCCACTACGGCCGGCATTGCATAGATAGGCCCACTACGGCCGGCATTGCATAGATAGGCCCACTACGGCCGGCATTGCATAGATAGGCCCACTACGGCCGGCATTGCATAGATAGGCCCACTACGGCCGGCATTGCATAGATAGGCCCACTACGGCCGGCATTGCATGGATAGGCCCACTACGGCCGGCATTGCATGGATAGGCCCACTACGGCCGGCATTGCATGGATAGGCCCACTACGGCCGGCATTGCATGGATAGGCCCACTACGGCCGGCATTGCATGGATAGGCCCACTACGGCCGGCATTGCATAGATAGGCCCACTACGGCCGGCATTGCATGGATAGGCCCACTACGGCCGGCATTGCATGGATAGGCCCACTACGGCCGGCATTGCATGGATAGGCCCACTACGGCCGGCATTGCATAGATAGGCCCACTACGGCCGGCATTGCATAGATAGGCCCACTACGGCCGGCATTGCATAGATAGGCCCACTACGGCCGGCATTGCATGGATAGGCCCACTACGGCCGGCATTGCATAGATAGGCCCACTACGGCCGGCATTGCATAGATAGGCCCACTACGGCCGGCATTGCATGGATAGGCCCACTACGGCCGGCATTGCATAGATAGGCCCACTACGGCCGGCATTGCATAGATAGGCCCACTACGGTAACTACGGCCGGCATTGCATGGATAGGCCCACTACGGCCGGCATTGCATGGATAGGCCCACTACAGCCGGCATTGCATGGATAGGCCCACTACGGCCGGCATTGCATAGATAGGCCCACTACGGCCGGCATTGCATAGATAGGCCCACTACGGCCGGCATTGCATGGATAGGCCCACTACGGCCGGCATTGCATAGATAGGCCCACTACGGCCGGCATTGCATAGATAGGCCCACTACGGCCGGCATTGCATAGATAGGCCCACTACGGCCGGCATTGCATAGATAGGCCCACTACGGCCGGCATTGCATAGATAGGCCCACTACGGCCGGCATTGCATGGATAGGCCCACTACGGCCGGCATTGCATAGATAGGCCCACTACGGCCGGCATTGCATAGATAGGCCCACTACGGCCGGCATTGCATAGATAGGCCCACTACGGCCGGCATTGCATGGATAGGCCCACTACGGCCGGCATTGCATGGATAGGCCCACTACGGCCGGCATTGCATAGATAGGCCCACTACGGCCGGCATTGCATAGATAGGCCCACTACGGCCGGCATTGCATAGATAGGCCCACTACGGCCGGCATTGCATAGATAGGCCCACTACGGCCGGCATTGCATGGATAGGCCCACTACGGCCGGCATTGCATAGATAGGCCCACTACGGCCGGCATTGCATGGATAGGCCCACTACGGCCGGCATTGCATAGATAGGCCCACTACGGCCGGCATTGCATAGATAGGCCCACTACGGCCGGCATTGCATAGATAGGCCCACTACGGCCGGCATTGCATGGATAGGCCCACTACGGCCGGCATTGCATAGATAGGCCCACTACGGCCGGCATTGCATGGATAGGCCCACTACGGCCGGCATTGCATGGATAGGCCCACTACGGCCGGCATTGCATGGATAGGCCCACTACGGCCGGCATTGCATAGATAGGCCCACTACGGCCGGCATTGCATGGATAGGCCCACTACGGCCGGCATTGCATGGATAGGCCCACTACGGCCGGCATTGCATGGATAGGCCCACTACGGCCGGCATTGCATGGATAGGCCCACTACGGCCGGCATTGCATGGATAGGCCCACTACGGCCGGCATTGCATAGATAGGCCCACTACGGCCGGCATTGCATGGATAGGCCCACTACGGCCGGCATTGCATAGATAGGCCCACTACGGCCGGCATTGCATGGATAGGCCCACTACGGCCGGCATTGCATGGATAGGCCCACTACGGCCGGCATTGCATGGATAGGCCCACTACGGCCGGCATTGCATAGATAGGCCCACTACGGCCGGCATTGCATGGATAGGCCCACTACGGCCGGCATTGCATGGATAGGCCCACTACGGCCGGCATTGCATAGATAGGCCCACTACGGCCGGCATTGCATGGATAGGCCCACTACGGCCGGCATTGTCAGTGGTCTCAATCTGGGATCTCAGGATTACAGCCTTTGGAACAGGCTCAGGGTAACACAGGCCAAAGTGTTTGCCAACGTGGCCGAGCTTTATTTAAGCAGGGCACTAAGCCAGCCACTGAGGTGTAACGACATAAACTGGCAAAAATGCGCTCAGCTCCGAAGCGGTTTATGCTAACCAGAACTCAAAACAGGGCGTTAGACTCGAGGCCCCACTACATGCTCTGACAGCTGGCCTGCTCTCCCAGTCTTCTGTCTGTGCCTTGACTTGACGTCCCCTATTTATTCATATTTCCTGACCCACTTTTTTTGTTCCATTCCTCCCAACAAAAAAGGTTGGTTGGGCCCCCATTATGAGCAGGGCCCAGAGGTTAATGACGTTACACCTTTTTGTCGCCATTTTGTGCAAGGTTGGGACCCAAAGAGTAAAAGGAAAGAAAAAGATAAACAAAAGAAAGGGACCCCCCCAGAAAAAGTGAAGGAAGGACTAGCCAAGTGCTAGGTGTTTCAGAGATTCAACGGTGCGTTAATGCTGAGCTCCATGGAACCAACAACCAGTATGAGGCAGGCAACTACGCAAGGTGCCAATATGTCATGCACCTTTCAATGCACACGCACATTTTAACATTTACCAATGATCAGACCTCGCCATTCATGAGGCACCAATAGGTAAATGAGACATGAATACTGGTACCCTGCATTATTATATGTGCTTCTCTTTCAACAACGGGACCAGCATGTTCATGGCGTCAGATCTCTGGGCCATGCTCAAACAATGGCTCGGCCGCATCAACATCCAAGATGTGTCAACATGTCAATGAACTAACCTCTGTACCTGCTCAAATTCTCTAAAATATTGGACGCGTGGGCGCCCGACTAATTGGTTGGGAGGAAAGAAAAGTAAACAAAAAAGGACAGACAAAAGCCTGGGAAAGGAGGCCAGTCAAAGGGCCACTTGGGACAAAGCCTTGACCAGCCTAGTGATGCGTCAGCCCCCCCCCTCCCCGTGGCCGTAGGCCATGACGCAGCTTTACCATAGCTGAAGCGCACCATTAGGCTGGACACACTGAACCTCATCCTGAGCTCAACTGATGCCAAATGGAACAAATTAACTATTCATGTTGGACAATCTGCCATGCAATGCACGTCAGAATGCGAATAACATTCTTGTTATATAGAGCTCACACGTGGTAGTAGATCATGCAGCAGAGGTGAACCAAAGCATTGGACCCAAAGCCTGGCAGTCTGGCGCACCTCAGCATGGAGTGCTGTCCTCTTAGCAACGGGGCGTAAGAAAGGGTGCAGCCCACATGAGGATCTCCGCTTTCTGATTGGAAACTAAATCAAGCTACAACAAGAAGGTACACATGCGACATTGGATGCATTGAACGGATGCGCGCACACTGGTTCCAGCAGTACAGTACTAGCTGAAGCAAGAGATGCAAATCCCCAGCCAGTAGGTATACCCAGTGGCCATGATGAAAATGTTGAAAGAAAGTAAACCATGCTGACTGATGTACGATCCAAAGGCTGAGTACACTGCCTGGCATGAGCACAACATCAGGTCCTGGCCATCCAGCTAGACTCGGCCAGGCCATGAGCGCGGCAACAGGGTGTGTATCTGGCCAGACTAGGCTGGGCTGTCTCCGGCTAGACTCGGCCAGGCCATGAGCGCGGCAACAGGGTGTGTATCTGGCCAGACTAGGCTGGGCCATACACGCAACAACAGGGCAGCCCTTGACAAGACCAGGCAGGGCATTGAGCACAGCAACGGGACGTCCATCAGTCAGACCGGACCAAGTTAAAAGCGCAACAACAGGGCAGCCCTTAGCCAGACTGGCCTGGATTATTATGAGTGCAGCAACAGGTTGGATCTTAGCCTGACTGAGCCAAGTTAGGAGCATGGCATTATACATAAGTGAGTCAGCCAGGCCGGGCCAGGCTTCATAAGCGCAACTACAGTCAAGGGCAGAACTATCATGTCAGCCAGGCATTATAAGCGCAGCCACAGGTAAGGGCACTTGAGCAGACCTCAATCAGCCAGGCGAGGTCGGGCCATCAGCAGCAGAACAAGTATGCAGCCGTCCCATGCACATTTAGTTTGCGTACTTTCTGCCAGAGACAGCCACCACACTTGCCAGCAGCTCAGCCAGGCAGTCGGGGCTTAAGGCTTTGATGGAGTCAAAAAGCTGGGGCCTGTCCACTTTGGTCTAGTGAGGCCCTGAGGGTGGGGCTGCAAGCATAGGCCAACGGCCGCACGACGTGCAAAAATCACTGATGCTTCTGGAAGAGCAGCATGCCCACTTTCCGCAGGTGATGCACCAGCCGAGGGCATGACCATATTGATCACATGAATGACGACCGCGTGACGATGGGCATTTCACTGGCTTGTCTGTTGCCACCATGTTGATAACGCTGCCCTCATTCTTGATCAGGGCAGTCTCCAGCGTTTTGTCGTACGCCATGTCCCGGATCCTCTGCATGCACATCTCCCGGAGCTTGTCCTGATGCAAGCTGTCTGCCAGGATCAGCCAGCGCATCACGTAGTGGTTGGAGGCAGGGTCGGGGCTGAGGCCATGCGGGAACTGGGTTGACAGGTAATGCATGCAGTCATCCATGATGCTTTGGATGTCATACTTGTGGACAACTGGCAGCAGCGAGTAGACACTGTCAGCAGTGAGCTTGGGCCTGGGGGAAACGGGATACAGCCGGGACAGGATGGCCAGCCATGCAGCCTCGTCACCGTCCACCTGCAGATGTACATTGAGCAGATGAAGAAATGGATTGACAATTATATTGATTGATAATTGATCAGTGATGTTAGCAGCAAGCTGCAGTTTTTTCACGACCTTCACGCCCAGTATGCCCAGTAGGGCATAGCTTTCTTTCTGGTTATTGATCAGAGCTGCCACGGAGATCTCAAATATCAATCAAGCCAGATACCGGTATGTAACAGTTGTATTGCTTTAAATTTGACTATGAAGAACCCTACCGCCACTCCCGCCAGCCAATAAAAAACAAAAGAGGAATTTGGAAACTGATATAGTGATATGCATGCGCGCAGTATCAGATCCATGGAATCGCGCCTAGCCTACCGACCCCGCCGGCAGCCTCCCTCCGTGCCTCATCTCAGCCAGTACATAATTCATTAAAAACATGTTCTCAGTTAATGCGAGCCTAGGTGGCTTGGCAGCAGGTAGGAAACGTGACAAATAAATGACCTGGATTTGCCACTTCTGTAGGCAATCCAAGACACGTTGTAATTAACTTGCCGTTCAATCATGTCTGCCTTCCTCCGCTGACCCCTGGTGAGTTAACATAATGACAGCATGCAATGCATGATGGCCTCATCAATCAATGGATGAAGTCGGTGGCCAGTGGGATTTTACATTACTTCTGCTCATTCAGCATTAAGTGAGTTCAGACTTGTAGCTTGAAATGAACACACACTAGATAGGAGGGAACAGTATATACATTTGAAGTGACTTGCAACTTGTAGGCGTGTTATTGTAAGTACTCAATCGTGCTATCGATTCGTTATAATGTACTGACCTGTAGCTGCTGCTTCTCCCCGGCAGAAAGACACGATATGGCCTCTCTGAGAATGCGCGAGGCAAGTGCCAGGACCTGTGGGAGTCAGGGTGGAAGTTAAGGAGGTATGTGCATACGAGCAGAAGAGATTAGAGGGACATCAATCACTCAAATCAGTAATGAGAATGATACCGAGGACGGCGCGGTGGAGGAGGACAATGGAGGGGTCAGAGGAGGAGGAGGAATTAAGAGGAGAGGACAGTCGCTCGCACGCCCATCTCCTTTACAAGCAATAAGTTATAAAGTTTATTAAACACTGGTGGCATGTGACAAAATGCTGAATGAAGATCTGTAGCTGCAAAGGGACGCGAAGCTGGAAATATTAGTATAAAAACTGGACAACATCGAAATTAGCAGGTCAAATGGCAGCGAGTACGTGAGAGCGAGTAAACAATTAAAACCCAGGGGAAACAAATGCAATTCCCCTTCTAGGACACTGGGTCATAAGTTCCACAATGCCCAAGCTCAAAGAACCCAACAAAGAAACGGCTCCAAAATGGTTCCCCAAAACTACCGCTTGGGGGACTTCGAGAGGCTTCCAGACTCGGACCCTTCCCCCCAGCGTAAATACGGACCCACCCCCAGGCCACGCCCACCCTGTGCAGGCTGTAGGCGATGTATCTGATTGCGTGAAGGGTATAAGACAAATTGGTTAACTGTTAGATTGATAACGGAGTGGCGGAACAGACACATTTTGGATGTATAAAGGACCTTAATATGCAACCCTTTGACAACTGCAAGAACAGCTGAAACTGTTTATTGGACATGGTCCAGTGGAAGCTCCTGACCTATATACAATGCTCTGGCTGGAAGCTTGGCCATCATTGTGATGGACACCAGTACTTGGTTTCAAAATTATCGTCTTCAATGATGAGTTTATGGCAATGGTACTCCTCATGATCAGGCTTATCGGTTCATTCCCATTGCTCATACTGTCCTAACGTCAGAAATAAATAGAACTTCGTGGTGTGCCCAGACATGCCAGCATGCAGGGTTCAAGCACAGGCCATAGTGCGTGGTGACAGACCCACTCGTGGGAGCCAGGACCCACTTTTACAACTGAAGAGGGGATACCGTAGGAAATAAGTAAAAACCAACAGTGGGCATAACCCATAATGCAATACCGTACACACATACGTGGAAAGCATAAATTGCAGGCATACCCACGTGGGCAAGAACGCGCCCCAGGCAGCACAGCGACCCATTCACGGACGGTTTAGTCCGCTCCAGTCGGAATCATCGAGCGAGGAGCGCGTATTTGGCGGGGCTGAGCGAGCCCCACGCAGTCTACGTGTGACGACGGCCCACGCAGTCTACGTGTGACAACGGACCTACCGGACTGTGGACATGAAGCAAGCGTGGTGTATCAGATGACGTTCCCTGGTCCAACCTGAGCTGCAAGTCGCTAGGGTACAGATCAGCAAATTTATAATCCAGGAAGGACGACGGCATTTAAATTCGAAGGACTGCGTGAAATGAGAAGTAGAGCTGCTATGCAGGTCTTTTCCCTTCAAATTCGCTGCCACTTAAGCTCCGTGAATCATAGGTAAACATGTGATTGCCCCTTTGAGATGCATTGAAAAGGCACACGTGTCAATAACCGCGCGACCTGGCACGGAATCCGGCACGGAGCCGTGCCGGTGCAGGTAGAGCCAGAGGTACGTTAGGACATACCATACGTACTTAGTCCATCCCAGACTCGGGTCACACTGACGTCTATCTGACGGTAGCACTTGTTCATACTTGTCCCTGTCTCCGCATGTTAGACTACCTCGCTCAGCCCCGTGCAGTTACGCAATTGCTTGGACTCAGCCTCGAAGTACCATGGGAACAAGAACTGAGGCCAACCTCCCTCATCATCAGCTGAAATGAAGCATTTGCTTGGACTCAGCCTCAACAACTGCAGAGACTTATTACATGTCTTCTTTGCCTTCCCGGCCTTTCCTTTTGTTCCTTTCCCCCCCCTCTTCCGTCCTTTTAGTTTCTTCTTTGTTTTTCTCCCTTCTGAACAGTTATTCGCGCACGCGGCCGAGCTTTGACCGGGCCCAGAGGTGTAATGTTATTGACTTATTACTAGGTCCCACGCGCCCACGCCGCCGAGCCTTTTTGAGCAGGGCCCAGAGGTGTAACGTCATTGATTGACTGGTGGCTGGGGTGGGATGCCCTGGTTTTTGTGGAAGACGTGGTAGATATCGTTGAGGCGTACACGTTCTCAGAGGCTGGGACTTCCTTTGCCTTTCTTTTGTCCAGCCTTTTGTCTGTCTCTTCACTTTATTCCCCCTTTTCCTTATTATCCTGCCCCTATTAGTTAGGCGCCCATCCACGCGGTCGAGCCTTTTTGATCAGGGCATTTGTCCCATGCATCAAATGTGATGCTCTGATGGATTGTAAAAACTTCACAATCTTCACAGGGCCCATAGGTTAAAAACGGTGCATACCCGCTGGGACCTGCTGAACGCTCGGCTGCGTGGGGCTGGCAGGGAATGACTGAGCTCAATTCCCAGGGCCAAGAGGTTGTTGTTACAAAGTTGACACAACCACCCACAGCATTTCAGAGGTCAATAGCGTTACACCTCTGGGCCCGCTCAAAGCTCGGCCGCGTGGGCGCCCAACTGTTCAGAAGGGAGAGAAACAAAGAAGAACTAACTAAAAGGACGGAAGGGTGGGGTGGGGGGGACAAAAGGAAAGGCTAGGAAGGCAAAGAAGACCAAGTCAGGGCCAGGTCCCAGAGGTGTAACGTCATTGACTGATGGCTGGAAGGCTGCGGCTTGGCGCACTTAGTGCGGCCGACATCAGAGGTCTTGGGGCTGCACTGCATGCGGTCAGAGGCATCATGAAGCATGCAGCTGCCAGTGATGCTGGGCTGGGGAAGATGGCGAGCATGAGGAAAACGCACTAGATGCTTCTAAGTAATGCCCTCGTTGCCAGGAAAATATAGGCGAGCGGGAATGGGTAGGGCCCTGAACAGGGCCAGAGACTCTCAGCCTGAGAAGTTCATTTTTCATGGACTGACGTGTGTGGGACGCTGAAGCTTATATGGACTAAGATGTGGTGGATACTAACGTGGCGTAGACGTTTCAGAGGCTCCTAGGCTAGGGATTCATTTGACTGTCCTCATTTCCAGCCTGTTGTCTGTCCCTTCACTTTATCTCCCCTCCTTTTTTTCTGACCATTTATGCTCCAATCGCACAGCTGGGTGGAGGCAGAGCCTTTCTGAGCAGGGCCAATTGAGAGGTGTAACCTCTGGGTGTTAATGACGTTACACCTCTGGGCCCTGCTCAAAAAGGCTCGGCCGCGTGGGCGCCTAACTAAAGGGTTGGGAGGAAATACCAAACAAACACCAGGGGCAGGGGGGGAAAGGGAAGAAAAATAATCTCTCTGTGTAAAAGTGTAACCTCTGGACCTTCCTCAAATAGACCCGGCTGCGTCGGCGTCCAACTGCCTGGTTGGGACCTAAAGAGTAAAAAGAAAGAAAAGAGGGGAAAAAGGAAGGAGCCCCCACCACATAAAAAGGAAAGGAAGGGCTTGCCAAGTGCTAGGTGTTGCAGAGATTCATGGGGCACCAAAAGGTGAATAAGGCATGAATGCCCTGCATTCTTATTTGCGTCAATCTTTCAACAACGGGCCCAGCATAAGAATGACGTTACATCTCTGGGCCCGCCCTGCTCAAACAATGGCTTAGCCGCGTCGGCATCCAGCATGGGTCGATACCAGTATATTAATGACGTTACACCTCTGGACCTCAAATTCTCAAAAGGCTCGGCCGCTTGGGCGCTTGACTAATCTGTTGAGAGGAAAGAAAAAGAGGCTCAGGAAAGAAAATGAAAATAAGGGACTAAAAGGTCATGGGACAGACAAAAGCCTGGGAAAGGAGGTCAGTCAAAGGGCCACTTGGGACAAATCCTTGGCCAGTCGACGGCCAGTGGCCCGAGAAGGCAAATTCATACGCCAGCCCCCCCCCCCCCCCATGGCTGTAAGTCATGACGCAGCTGCACCGTAGCTGAAGCACACCAATAGGCTGGACACACTAAACGTCATCCTGAACTCAACTGATGCCAATTGGAACAAATCAACTACGCATATTGGATGATCTGTCATGCGATACACGTCAGAAAGTAAATGACAAGCTTGTTCTATAGAGCTCACACATGGCAGTAGATCATGCAGAGGTGCACCAAAGCAGTGAACCCTAAGCCTGGCACACCTCAGCACAAAGTGCCGTCCTCTTAGAATCGGGGCTTAAGAAAGGGTGCCCTCATGAAAATCTCCACTTTCTATTAGGATCTGAAGCATTGCGAGCATTGCTGAAGCTACAAGAAGGTGCACATGAGACATAGGATGCATTGAACGGTTGTCCCCACACTGGTTCCAGCAGTACAGGACTAGCTTGAGCAAGAGATGCAAATCCCCAGCCAGCAGGTATCCCCGGTGGCCATGATGATGATGTTGAAACAAGGTGAAATCCATGCGGACTGATGTACGATTCAAAGTCTGAGTATACTGCCTGGCATGAGCACAGCAACAGGTCCTGGCCATCCAGCTAGACTCGGCCAGGCCATGAGCGCGGCAACAGGGTGTGTATCTGGCCAGACTAGGCTGGGCTGTCTCCGGCTAAACTAGGCCAGGCCATGAGATAGGCAACAGAGTGTATCTGGCCAGAGTAAGTAGGCCGGGCTAAACACGCAAAAACAGGGCAGCCCGCAACAAAACTACCAGGCAGGGTATTGAGCACAAAAACGGGACGTCCGACAGTCAGACCGGACCACTTTAGGAGCGCAACAACAGCAGGGCTGCCCTTAGCCAGACTGGGCCAGACTTTAAACGCAACAACAGGGAAGTCCTGGGCCAGACTGGACCAGGCTATTAACGCAGCAACAGAGAAGCCCTGGGCCAGACAGGGCCGGATTGTTATGAGTGCAGCAACATACAGGTCAGACCTCAGCCTGGCTGAGCCAAGTTAGGAACATGGCAATGGGCGGAATTAAACTCTGATACACAGGCCGGGCCAGGCTTTATAAGCACAACCACAGGCAAGGGCAGATCTCTGTCAGCAGCCAGGCCGGGCCGGGCCATCAGCGGATCATGTATGCAGCCGTCCCTTGCACATTTATGGTGACGCAATGTTTGTGTACTTCCCGCTAGAGGCAGCCACCACACTTGCCACTAGCTCAGCCAGGCAGTTGGGGCTCAAGGCCTTGATCGAGTCGAAAAGCTGGGGCCTGTCCACATTGGTCCAGTGAGGCCTTGAGGGTGGGGCTGCAAGCATAGGCGAACGGCCGCACTCCTTGCACGATCCTGTACAGATACAAGTGGAAGTGCAGCATGCCCACTTTCCGCAGGTGATGCACCAGCCGAGGACATGACCGAGTTGAGCACACATATACGAATGTCCTCCATAATGACTGGGAGGCGATGGGCATTTCACTGGCTTGCCTGCTGGCGGCACCACCACGGGGATAAAGCTGCCCTGATTCTTGATCAGGGCAGTCTCCAGCGTTTTTTCGTGCGCCATGTCCCGTATCCTCCGCATGCACATCTCCCGGAGCTTGTCCTGATGCAAGCTGTCTGCTAGGATCAGCCAGCACATCACGTAGTGGTCGGAGGCAGGGTCGGGGCTGAGGCCAAGCGGGAACTGGGTTGACAGGTATAGCATGCAGTCATCCATGATGCTTTGGATGTCGTACTTGTGGACAACAGGCAGCAGCGAGTAGACGCTGTCAGCAGTGAGCTCGGGCTTGGGGGAAACGGGATACAGCCGGGACAGGATGGACAGCCATGCAGCTTCGTCTCCATCCACCTACAGACGTACATACAGCAGATGAAGAACTGGAATGCCACTTATGCGGATTTGTAATTGATCGAAGCTGCCGCGGATATCTCACACATCAATCGAGCCAGATATGTACCACTCAGTCGTAATGCTTAAATTTGACAATTAAGAACCCTGCCGCCACTTACACCAGCCAATCAAAAAATAAAGAGGGATTTGGAAACTGACATGCATGTACGCTGTATCAGATCTATGGAATGGCACCTAGCCTACCCCGCCGGCAACCTCCCTCCCTGCCTCATCTCAGCCAAGATAGAATTCATGAAAAACATGTTATCAGTACATGCGAGCCTAGGTGGCTGGGCAGCAGTTAGGAAACGTGACGAATGACCTGAATTTGCCACTTCTATAGGCAATCCAAGACACATTGTATTTTACTTGCCATCCGTCATGTCTGCCTTACTCTGCTGCTTCCTGTAGAGGTACCACTATGCCAGCATAAAATGTATGATGGCCACATCAAAAAATAAATGGAGTCGAAGGCCAGTGGGATTTTACACGACTACCACATTCAGCATTAAGGAAGTTCAGAATTGTGGCTTCAAATGGAAACGCACTAGTGGGGGAAACGAACTACGTACATTATAAGTGACTTGCAACTTGTACGTGTGTTCTTGTAAGTACTTGATTGTGCATTCGATTCGTTACCATTTACTAACCTGCAGCTGCTGCTTCTCCCCCGCAGAAAGGCAAGATATGGCCTCTCTGAGAATGGGCGAGGCAAGTGCCAGGACCTGTGGGATGCAGGGTGGAAGTAAATGATGTACGTGAATATGAGCAGAGGAGAGTACAGGGACATCAATCACTCAAATCAGTTATGAGGAGGATACCGAGGACGGCGTGAGGACTGAGGGCGATGGAAGAGTTAAAGGAGGAGGAATTGAGAGGAGAGGGCAATTGCTCGCCCGGTTATCTCGCTTATGAATAATGAGTAACAAGGTCTATTGTGACAAAATGCTTCATGAAGGTTTGAAGCTGCATTGGGAAGCGAAGCTGACAATATAAGTATGATAACTGAACCACATCGAAATTAGCAAGTCAAATGGCGAACGGACGAGCGGGTGAACTATTGAAGCTAAGGGAAAACCTTTAACCCCCCCCTTCTAGGAAACTAGGAACTTCATTAGCCCCGCAATGCCCAATCTCAAAGAACCCAACAAACGGCTCCAAAATGGGTCCCCAACACGGCCGGGGGCGGACTTGGGGCCTCCGCCCGGCCGTGTTAAGCCGGTGGCTCCGACCGGAGGCTCCCAGCTCCTAAGCCTTCCCACTGCATGGCAGCGCTCACCCCCAGCTAGCAGGATGCTGTAGGCGACATATGTTATTGACGGGTGTAATGCAAACAGGTTAACTCACAGACTGATAACGGAGAGGCGGAACTATCACAATTTGCATATATAAAGGAGCTTGTTCAAACACTGATTACTGCAAGAACAGCAGAACAAATTTATTGGGGCATGGTCCATTGGAAGCTTCTGCCCTATATACAGTCCTCTGGCTGGAAACTTGGCCATCTTGGTGATGAACACCTGCCTAGAACACCTGGCAGAACTTACTGGTAGTTGGTTTTACAATTATCGTCGTCAGCGAGTTTTGCCAATGATACCCTCTATGATAAGCCTAGATCATCCCCATTTGCCCATGCTATCCTCACGTCAGAAATAGAGGAAACTTCGTTATGTGCCCAGAAATGCCAGCAGGGTTCTAGTGCACGCAGGCCATCGTGCGTGGTCACCCAACCGTGGGACTGGGGAGTGAGGACCCACTTTACCTACTTGTAAAACTGACTGGAAGAGGGATACCCTGGGATGCATCAATAGTAGTGGGAATAACCCATACAGGAACATTGTCATGTCCATATACGTGTAAAGCATAGATTTCGGGCAGACCCACGTGGGCGAAAATGTGCCTCAGGCGGTGTGACCCATTCACGGACGGTTTTGTCCGCTCCAGTCGGAATCATCGAGGAGCGCGTATTTGGCGGGGCAGAGCGAGCTTCTCGTGCTCAAGACACAGTCTACGTGCGTGTGACGACGGACCTACCTGACTGTGGACATGAAACACGCGTGGTGTTTTATATGATTTCAAGCGGAGGTTCAAGTCGCTTGGGTGCAGATCAGAAAATTTGTAATCCAGGAAGGACGGCATTTCGATTCGAAGGACTGCGTGAGATAAGAAGAAGAGCTGCTCTGCTGGATTGTTTCCTTCCAAATCGCTGCCACTGAAAGTGCGTGAATCTTGACATTGCGAGTGCTCCGTTAAAAGGCATTGAAAAGTCGTACGCGTCAATCACCGCGCGACCTGGCACGGAATCCGGCACGGAGCCGTGCCGGTTCTGGCCAGAATACCATGGTATTGATAGCCAGGAGAATGACGTACTCATCCCAGACTCGGGTCACACTGCCCGAGCTGGTCAGGGTTCCATTTGTGGCTCTGTTTCAAATTTCCGTGTTGCTGTTTGGAAAAGCTAGCATGCCCACAGTCGACTGTCAAGTCTCTGGTCATACATGGCACCATGCATGCATACCTGGTCTTTTTCAATTTGCATGGCTCAGCTGCTTCAGTTTGCATGGTTGGGTGGCACAAAATGATCCGATGCTGGCTGAATTGATCCACAATCTTGTTCTTGGCCTCCCGCTTGCTATCATGGAGTCATCGCTGAGTGAGGGTGGTGCGTGGATCCATCTAGGTGTGGCCGTGCCGATGCGCGCTGCAGGCCATTCAGATTGCAGTATTGCACTGCTGCCGGGGAGCCGCCTCCTCGTTCCACGGTCACTGCTGGTTGAGGCTGCAGCCAGCACAACCAGCTTGCCATCCTCTCTGACAGCGGAGAAACACAATATGTTGTTAGAAGCATGGAGGGTGTTATGCTCATTTGTGCCAGGTGGGTGATCATGCTGCTATGTCTGGTTTGAGACCTGGCTATTCGGATCGAGCCCTCTAAGCCATGCTACATTACCTTGTGAAATCGATTTCTTTGAAGCACGTCAGCACATCTGCTTATCTCTAGCAGTACTAGTATTCATGCTAGTACCCCACTACTTCCTTGCTCTTTAACCTGCATCTGCCTTCAATATAATTTGCCTGTCTGATGCTGCGCCACGATGCGTGCATGTTTTTAATCTCCTCATTTATCCCCACTTAATCCCATCTCACTCTTTTATAATCCTGCCTATCCCTCCATGTCCACGTTGTCCTTGACACAGAGCTATTGAGGCTGCAACAACTGTGGGACCTGATGTGCTTGATGGAGGAGACGCTGCGCCTCACAGCCCCCCACCTGACAGCTGATGCGCTGCCACTGATGGATACGCTATGGGATGCTATGACAAATGCCTGCCAGGCATTCCATGCCGTGAATGACGGCCTTACGGGCTGTGATGTTGCGCTGCATTCCCCATGTCTGCCAGAGCAGCTGTGCTCATGTCTGCTGAGGTTGGTCAGCATGGGCCTGACTCTGGTCAAAGCAGTGGCGCTAATTCCAGCCGGGTTGGACGACCCGGGCCGTGATTCCTTGATGGTTGCGCTTACCTGTGCCTGGAGGTGCTGTGAGGAATCTCGGATAGCAGGACAGATTTGGGCCTTGCCCGTGCGCATGCGTGCCTTGGACGGAATGGCTGCCCTGGTCGTCCCGGCCTGCTGTAACCTGCTGCATAGATTATTCAGAAGAACTGCACTTGGATTTGCTGTATCACCTTCCAGCGGTACAGCACCTGTCTGTGGTACAACACCTGCTAGCAGTACAGCACCTGCCGGCGTTGCTGCTACATCACCTGACAGCGGCACAGCATCGCCTACCTACGGCACTGCTGACGTGACGGGTGTTGCTGTACTTCAGTCTCCAACAGCACAATTTATTGAGGCCATCAACATCACCTTGTCAATATTTGGAGAGCTCCGGCGCATCTGTTCTTGCATGTCAGCCCCACAGCTGTGTCTGTCTGCATTGCTGAGCGATCCCGTGTGGATCAGCATCCACTCCACCAGCAAGGTGCTGCATCAGGCCTGGCAGCTGTCTACACAGGCTGCCTCACCTTGTGGGGACCCTAACGTCGCTGAGGCTGCTGGGCTTCAACGTAATTGCCTAGCTTTGGAGGTGGCAGGCATCATGGCCTTGCTGGTGGATAGCCTGGCGTGCACAGCATTGGGTGAGCAGCCATTCTGCAGCGTACGGCAGCACCAGGAGTTGAACTTTTTGCGGCAATGGGCTCCAGCTGCATCAGAATGCTCTGCGCTGCTGGGATCCGGTCTGCTGGCAGTGGAGATTGACAGCCCGGCCAGATTCAGATGCATGGCCGCCAAGATGCGGGGTCACCCTGATGATCGGGCTCACTCAGGCCCGGAGCCATCCAGCTCCTCGACGGCAGAGCTGTCAGAGGCTGAGGGGAGGTCTGCGGCTGTGGTGCAAGCTGCCCTGTCAAAGGTACTGGGCAGTGAGGTGTGGGAGGTGTTGCTGGAGTGGATGCGTGAGGCATCGTATGAGACATCGCCAATGGCTGTAGTTGCGAGCACCTGCCTCCATCAGCTGTTGATCATGCTCAAGCAGCTTCTTCATTCCCCAGGCCTCAATGCGCTCTTTGCAGAGGCTGGGACCCTGGTCAGTGATCTGACTCGCTCTTCTCAGAGCCTTTGCAGATCAGATTCAAGGGCCAGGGGTTACCTGCCCATCTGCAGAGAGCCTCGTTGACATCAGGGAGGCTGGCCATAGCCTACTAGGGCTGCTTAGGAACATCTTGTTCCTAGGGCAGGGAGTGATACAGATGGAAGGGGGGGGCAGTGCATCTGCTGCTGCCTCACCCCTGGCACCGCCTCAGCTAGAAGGCGGTTGCGTGGCTGATGGCAGCAGCTGGGAGCTGGTCCGGGCAGAGCTTCTGCTGGGCCTGCCTGAGGACTTGTGGGGCACCGGGCCCTGCTGCAGCCCCGCCTGCCTCCAGATGGGCGGCCCGTGTGAGGTGCCTGACTGTCAAGACACTGGCATGTGCTGGCGGATGCGGGGCAAGGTACTGCTGCCAGGCCTGCCAGGTGCAGGCGTGGAGTGGCGGGCACATGAAAAACTGCGCTGTCATGAAGGAGATGAGGGACAGGCGGCAGGATCGCCAGCAACCGTCGTTAGCAGGGGCCGCCAACAGGGGGGTGGCTGGTGTGTAGATAAATTGCGCTGCCATGAAGGAGATGAGGGACAGGCGGCAGGATCGCCATCAACCGTTGTTAGCAGGGGTCTCGAACAGGGTGGTGGCTGGTGTGTAGATAAATTGCGCTGCCATGAAGGAGATGAGGGACAGGCGGCAGGATCGCCAGCAACCGTCGTTAGCAGGGGCCGCCAACAGGGGGGTGGCTGGTGTGTAGATAAATTGCGCTGCCATGAAGGAGATGAGGGACAGGCGGCAGGATCGCCAGCAACCGTTGTTAGCAGGGGTCTCGAACAGGGGGGTGGCTGGTGTGTAGATAAATTGCGCTGCCATGAAGGAGATGAGGGACAGGCGGCAGGATCGCCAGCAACCGTCGTTAGCAGGGGCCGCCAACAGGGGGGTGGCTGGTGTGTAGATAAATTGCGCTGCCATGAAGGAGATGAGGGACAGGCGGCAGGATCGCCAGCAACCGTTGTTAGCAGGGGCCGCCAACAGGGTGGTGGCTGGTGTGTAGATAAATTGCGCTGCCATGAAGGAGATGAGGGACAGGCGGCAGGATCGCCAGCAACCGTTGTTAGCAGGGGCCGCCAACAGGGTGGTGGCTGGTGTGTAGATAAATTGCGCTGCCATGAAGGAGATGAGGGACAGGCGGCAGGATCGCCAGCAACCGTTGTTAGCAGGGGTCTCGAACAGGGGGGTGGCTGGTGTGTAGATAAATTGCGCTGCCATGAAGGAGATGAGGGACAGGCGGCAGGATCGCCAGCAACCGTCGTTAGCAGGGGTCTCGAACAGGGTGGTGGCCGGTGGGCAGTCCATGTATTAGTCGTGTTATGTTCAAAATTTGTTATTCATTTCTGGCCTATCTGTTTTGAGCCTCCGAAGCAGTCAGTAGATAGGGCAACTGCTGTGTTGCCACGGGGGCAACCGACATTCAAACATTACTAAATATTTACCAATATGTAGGTTGCCCTTATTGGCAGCCCTTTCGATGCTTGATGACTGAATAGCTTTTGGCATGTTTATTACCACCCTTGGATGTTTTTTCTCTCTCAGGCATGCGTCCCATGCACCAAATGTGGTGCACCGGTAGATGACAGGGTTGAGACGTGTTGCTCATTTTACTGTAATGCCCTTATTGTCCGAGCATGGGAAGCTGTCTCAGATATTATCCATCGGTATCAGGGTGATGTTCCAAATTATTGTATCCGTCGGATTCTTATTTCAGTTGAATGAAGAGTTATGATTCCTGTTACCAGACCACAGTCATTTTGTTGAATGCGACTAAAACCAGCCTGTGCTTGTTGAGTCAGCCCAACCATGACGGCTAAGAGACTGAGCTCATGCCTGCCTCCAGATGGGCGGCCTGTGTGAACAGGGTGGTGGCTAGTTGGGAGACAGATGACGGTCCATGTCATGTGTAAATCTTGGCCTACCTTTCTGGTTTTTGGACCTCTTAGCTTTCGGACAGCCTTCTGGACTCGTGGGTTTTCTTTCATTTTTTTCTGAAGTTCCTTTTCTTTTCTCTTAACGGGAAGTTGGGCGCCCCACGACCGAGCCTTTTTGAGCAGGGCCCAGAGGTGTAATGCCATTGACTTGTGGATCTCTTAATGAGTGAGGTCTTACCAGATTCAGTTTTCCCATTTACATGTCATCAATCTCAAGTGGTCGTGGCTCCGATTATTTGTTACTGTCAACTGCATCTCTCCAATTTTACGTTTTAAATCCTGCACTAGAGGTTAAAGACGTTACACCTCTGGGCCATGCTAAAATAAAGCTCGGCTACGTCGACAAACAGAATATCAGCTAGGAAAGCAAAAGGAGACGGTACAAGGGGAAAGAAATGATAGCAAGTTCACCCACCAAACAATAAAACAAAGGTTAGGCAAATCATTTCCCCCGCCCCTGAAGAAACTAGCCTTCAAAAAGCTCAAATAAAAGTTGCGCAAACCCAGGTCCTCAGTCCCACCCATGCCAGCGGGCTCTCCGACCTCCTGCCTGGTTGGGAGGGAAAAGGCAAGGAAGTAAGGGCTTGAGGAAAGACAGAGAGGAGCACAAAAAGCAAAGAAAAACACCCCTACAAAAAACGGGGAAGCAGGCCGAAAGGATCCCCGCCTCAGAAAGGAAGAGAGATAAGGAGGGAAAGATCCAGTCCCCAGGGAGGCAAAACAAACAGCAAAGTAGCCCTCAACAAGGCCTACCACGTCATCAACAAAAACCAAAGCCTCCCACCCATGCCTGCCCTGGTGCAACTGCTGAAAGTCCGTGGCGCCCATTGGGGGGCCTGCCCAACCTCTCGCCCTCAGACTCTCTTTCACGCTAGGGAACTGAAAGCGCGCATGAAGGCTTGATGCAGTGCATCCTCCACATGTTGGCCGTGTCCCTCAGCCCGGCACTGTTGAATGTAGCGTGTGTCACACTGCTGATCGCAGCGCCGTCCTCTATTATCAGTTATGCTGGCTGCTCCGACTCGCAGCCTTAACTTAGTGCACACACGAGCATTAGAGGTAACGGCTACTCTGCAGCTGGTCTCCTGGTTGTGTTTCATGAACTCAAACAGAGATTCAATGCGAAAACTAGATACCGGTATCAGAGAGGTCAAAAGAAGTCAGATGAGCTTCGAGAAAACCTCCTATGGATTTCCATGGTTTTCGAGTGAGGTTACGGTTCAGGCGGCTTAAGGAAACCAGAAGAAGTTTACCAAAACCAGAGGAGGAAACCCTTGAGAAAAACCAGAGGAGGAGGAAACCCTTTAGTAGAACAATACATCAAGGGGCTGACACCATTTCCGCTCTAAACTGTCCAGGATTGCTTCTGCGGACTGAGACGCTGACAGCATGCTGGGCACACTCGGCACTGACAGTCTGAGGCAGAGAAACCATTAAATTAAAGTACCGGCACTGCACCCCCATATCTAGGGGCGTGAGAGATAAGTGAACGGTGCAGCACCATCAATCACAATCACAAAGGCTAGTTAACAGTCCTGATGATGCAGATATGGCTTCGTGCTCTACTTATGCGCTTCTAACTCCGTAGGGGGTCTTCCTCTCATAGCACACCTAGTGCTCACAGAGAGGCACTGCCACCGGTAAATAAAGACAACTGAATACGTGATTGACCGGCAACACCAATATGATAGGAACATGTACGGTACTAGCAAAACAACGGGTTTCAACAAGGTAAGGGCTGCTCTCACTCCATAACCATCGTTGACCACCGATAGCAATGTAACTTTCGTAACCGCTACGACTGGCGCTCATATCATAACTGCCGTCATCCAGCAGCGCCTATCTCGAAGAACTTTTCAAAGTAGTAAATGGCAGAGTTGTCCCCACCCTCACCCTCCGAAACCATCCCGCTATCACCGCCAAAGACTAGATCATCGTCAGCCGCCGCGTCACCCTCGCAGAGCCCGCGGCTGCAGCAGTGGTCTTGCAGGTGAGGAACCGAGCCCCTTCCTCCGGCAGTGGGGTACCTGCAGTGGGCCCATCCGCCGCCGCCCCTGAGATCGAGATATCACCTCCTTCCACGATATCTGCAGGGAGGACTTCCGCTGCCCCTTTGCGACATGGAGTCTTCCGTGCAACCGTAATCCTTGTAAAGCCAGCCACCGTCTCCGCAGCTGCTGCATGCTCAAGACCACCAGCATCCGTTGCTGGGTGGCCAGCCGACAAGCAGCACGTCCTGCCAGCTGGATTAAAAGAGCAAGGCAGGTACCCGATGGTGCAACTGCTCCATGGCCCCTCGTCTAGTCGCCACCTTGGCCCGAGGGTAGCCTGAGGCACAGCCGCACTGCCACCGCTTGCAACAGCGACTGTAGCAACAAGCGCATATGGTATCGCCACAGTGGCGGCGGTGGCGGTGGGTGGACTGCCGCTTGCTCCTCAGCGCCGAAATCTGCTCAAGCTGCCTCTCTGTCGCATACAGCGGACCATCACCCGACATAATGGCCTCTCTGCCAGCTCCTCAGTGCTGCTGTGCCGCTGCTCCCTACCAATGTCCCATGCCGCCGCTTGGCTCTGCTACTGCTGTGAGGTGCTTGTTGATGGTCCCTCTCCGCCAACGTCCTGAGCGTTAGCCTGCTGCCGGGGACTCGCGGATGGGGCCAGCTCTGCCAGATGGGCCAGCAGGGCCGCTCGATGTGCCTGCATCTGTGCCCCATCTGGACCCTCATCGCACCCTGCACCTGCACCAACTCACACACCTCCTCGTCATCTCCTCCCTCCCCCGCTCCAGCCTCCTCGCGTGGCATCACCGCTGCCGACTCCCCGACCAGCTCTGTGACCCCGCACTTTGCATTCTTGCTTCTGTCCCGGACATCGCCGTCCCCATTGTCTTCCCTCCCTCTGTACCTGTTGTGGTCTTTGAGGACCTCCAAGCTCTCAGGCAGCAGGCAGGTGAGGATGGACAGCAGCCACGCAACCGGCTTGAGAGCGGAGGAAGCTGCAAACCGGCAATTACAGACGGTTATGCTGTGTCAGCAAAAGGGTTGTACTGATTCAGCAAGTGGATCATGCTGTGTCAGTAGTTACAGAGGTTAGTGCTGAACCAACAGTCACAGAGAGAAACCCCAAGTCGGCAGTTACAGCAAAAGAATACATTGCATGAACGCATTTGTACTCATGTACTGTCTGCGCTACCCTCCCTGATGCTGTAGATGTGCTTGACCTTCGGTATTGTTTGGGGGTGAGGGATACAAAAATATCATCGAAATCACCGACGCCAGGTTTCTGTATGAAATTGAGAGCTCTTGTTTATAATTTGCCATGAAGACAGTCTCACTGCCGTAACATCGATAATTTATGCATACCTGTGGGGGTCACATCAAACTAAAATATCACGGTTTTGCATCATTTGGTACAGGAATCCACATACCGGTACTGATATTTTCCACTTTCACATTCTCCAAGTTAACCGGCACGGCATATCACATATCACATGTCACATTTCATACTTCAAATCATCTGCATATACCCACCCTGGCAAATCGTACTGTCGTCGTGGCTGCTACCGCCCACCACACCGCAGCGCCCGTCACCGCTGGAACCCTCCCGGCTCAGCAGCAGCATCGACATTAGCTGCTCCAGCTGCTCCACACTCAGCGGCTCC
The DNA here is from genome assembly GCA_037349105.1 of Limnomonas spitsbergensis. Lineage (NCBI taxonomy): Eukaryota > Viridiplantae > Chlorophyta > Chlorophyceae > Chlamydomonadales > Limnomonas > Limnomonas spitsbergensis. Next base: position 475,231 of record JAYJMM010000101.1, on the reverse strand, counting down.
CACGGCCACTCCACAGCCGCCGCCCTGCCACCTCCACACCAGCTGCCGGTAGGCTGGGCCGATGAGACGGCCAAGGCCGTGACAATGGCGGCTGCTTTTCCCCGCTGCTTTCTTGAGACCACCTCTGTTTGCGTGGCTGGAGGGCTGAAGTTGAGAACAATGCGGGGGCGGGGCCCAGGAGGTCACGCAGAGTGTGGGTTACTGGTTTGTGTGGTGATGGTGGGGCAGTGGGGTTGTCTGTGTAGCGGTGGTGGGGCAGTGGGATGGTTTGTGTAGAAGTGGTGGGGCAAAGGGGTACTGTGTGGACCGGTCGAGGGGCAATGAGGGTGGTTTGTGGAGCTAGTCGCGGTCAGGGTGCGTCTGTGTGGACATTGTGCTGTTGTGCACTTTGTTTCTTCAACTCGTCAGGACGTAGCTCTTCTCTCTTTCTGTCTACACGGGTGCTGAAGACACGGGCGTAGAGGGCGTGGGAGGATTATGTAACACTGCCCTCACTTGGGCTGAAAGCTCTTGAGGGTTATAGTGTGAAACGAATTCTGGAGCCAGGGGTGGGTCGGTCCCTGTGCTCACTTGGGCAGCCATAGCAGCACCCAGCTCAGGAGGGCCGCACATTGTGACACGACCGCTTACAGAGGAGATCTGTCTGTGGCAGGATCCGGATCCACATCTGCTGCTGCCTCCTTGGATCAGGATCCGGGGTGCGGTGATGCCAGCTCGCACAGCCTCTTGGTCGCCCCCAGCAGCAGTAGCAGCCGCAATGTGGGGTAGGCCCTGTGCAGCTGACGCATCGCTGCAGGAGCGGGGAGCAGAGAGGGAGGTGGGTGGGTGAGGGCCAGGAGATGGGAATGCGGGCGATGGTGAGAATAGGGGTGAGGAGCAGGGAGTCAGGAAGGAAGGGGGCGATGCCTTGATCAGCTGATGCATCGCTGCGGGACAGAGCGGGGGAGGGGTGATGGAACAATGGTGCCCTAGCCAGGGGCAGAGGGAACAGAGCAGAGATGGGGATCAGAGAGGGGTCAGAAGCGGGGTGGACGGTGCAACATACCCACGACGGGTGTCATGGGTGGGGGAGGGTGGGGGCAGGGGAAGGACTCGGGAGGGGGAGGCTTTCGGCGGAGTCTTGCAACCTTGAGAGGTACAGCTGAAGAGAGCGGGGCCGGGCGGGGCGTGTCAAGGGGGGAGGGCTGCAAGTTTCAGCGCTAGAAATGAGGAGGCAGGGAGGGGAGGCCCGGAGAGCAGAAACGGGTTTCAATCCTGTGACGCTACGCGGTACGTTGCTCATTCAATTGAATTGGGGTGGGGAAGGCAGAGGTAGGGGAGGGTCGCGGGATGGGGAGCCAGCAACGGTAATTAGTGAGAACTGACAACGGGAGATCTCAGGGTTAAGATCTCAAAGTTTAAGATCTCAGGGATAACAGCTCAGGGATAAATTCCCAGGGTTCACAAATCTCACGGTGCTAAGATCTGGGTTCCAGATCACAGATCAAACAGTAAACCAGCACAACAGGTCACAGTGACAGCATCATTACTTTCATGCTTCTCTAAGATGAACCTGTCGTGACTTTTAATATCTGAGACACTGGGTCTGAGATCGGCAATCTAAGATATAAACAACATTTGATATCTCAAATGCATGTAAGATCCGAGATCTCATCGATCCGGGGCATGAGATCCTCCCGGCACGAATCCAGCATGCCTGTCACCACTCAAGCCAGCCAGTCGTTTCCGGCTGGAGAGCAGCAGTGATGCCTGACCCTCCCTGAGCAGCAGGAGATGAGGGGTGAAGTGGCAGTGGCAGTGAGTGTGTGTGTGTGAGTGTATGTGTGGAGGTGGGATTTGGGAGATGAGAGGGGGGAAGTGGCAGTGAGTGTGTGTGTGAGTGTATGTGTGGAGGTGGGATTTGGGAGGTGAGCAAAATAAAATCCCAATGCGGGCAGATGAGATCGTAACAAGAAAGGGAGAAGGCGGAGATCAAGGAGAGGGAGGATGACGGAGACAAATGAGAGGAAAGGGTGGGGGGCAGTGGCAGTGTGTGACTGTGTGTTTCGGGGGGAGTGCTGAGGGAGAGAGGACGGGTGGGGGTCAGGGGGCGGGGGGGACGAGGAGGAGGCTAGCTAGCTATTGTGTGTTGCGGGGGGAGTGCTGAGGGACAGGGGACGGGTGGGGGTCAGGGGGGGGGGAGCGAGGAGGAGGCTAGCTAGCTATTGTGTGTTTGGGGGGAAAGCTGTGGGAAAGGGGATGGGGAGGGCGGCAGTGGCAGTTATATCGAGGAGGAGGCTACTGTGCATGTTCTGTTTAACTGCTGCCCAGCGCTCAGCATCTAGCGTCTGCACAGCTTCTGTCTATCTTATACGATGCTCATATTAGCAACTGCCTAGCTGGCATCCAGCTTCTGTCTAGCTGCTGCCCAGCTTCCTCCACAAGCATGCCTACCTTCTTCCCAGTTACTGCCCAGCTTCTGCCTAACTGCTTTCAATGTGTTATTGTGCTGTCAGATTTCTACCCAGCTACCACCCAGCCGCCCCCCAGCTGCCCCCCAGCTTCTGCCTAGCAGCGCCCTGCACCACTAGCTGACCCGAAGCTAGTGCGGGGCCTGTCTGGATCCCAGCTAACATCCAGCTTCTGCCTAGCTTGTGCCCCTCACCAGTGGCTGATCCTAAGCCAGTGCATGGCCTGTCTGTAACCCAACTTCTACTCAGCTGCCATCCAGCTTCTGTCTAGCTTGTGTCCCCCGCCAGTACCTGATCCTAGGCCAGTGCAGGGCCTGTCTGCATCCCACCTTCAACGCAGCTGCCGTCCAGCTTCCGCCTAGCATTGCCCCTCACCAAGAGCTGAACTTAAGCCAGTGCAGGGCCTGTCTGGATCCCAGCCAAATCAACTTTATGCTGGGCAGCCTGTAGTGGGAGGTATTATGACGCAATATTCACTACACACATAAGGGAAGGATGAGACGGGAAGGAGGGGGGTCGAGGAGCTAGGCAGATACAGAGGCATCATGATGCGGGTCGACCACACACCTGGGAGGGATTTGTGGTCAGGTGCGTGTGAATGTTATGTGTGAACGGTAAGGGGTCTAAGGGGTGGATGGTAGGGTGAGCATAAATTGGATGGAGGGGTGAGCGCCAGCTAGGGAGCCTGCATATTCAGGGAGGTAGGGATAAGGTCAGGGGCTGAGAGGACTTGTGTGTTTGTGTGTGTATGAGAGGACGGTGAGGGGGGGGGTATTGTTGAAGGTAGGACTGTGAAACTCTAGGGGGCTGATAAGTCATTAGGGAACAGCAATCCAGGAGTCAGGTGACAGGGGTCACCGCATGGGCAGGCCCGCTGAACCCCTGTCATAAAATGGCAGGCCCAATGAAAACCTGTTCCCCGTCTCTCACATTGGCAGGCCCGCTGAACCCCTCTCTCACCTATGGACGCCTGCTGAGAGTTAACCACACTGTTGACCAATCTGATTCCTGCAGGATGAGAGGTGGAAGCTGAAACGCATGAGAAACAGCATTTCTGTGGTTGATACGCGCTAGAGAGAGCATTCAATCATCAAAGATTTAACAGACTAGAATGCAGGATTACAGGCCTTGGGCTTGTCTGAAGAGACCGGGGAGAGGGGCTCCTCCCGCAAACAGCATGCAGCAAAGGAAGAAAGCTGTGCTCCAACCAGAATGCTTCACAGGCAAAGCGCCGCATTTAAATGCAATGGTGAAGGAAAAAGTGCAGGAGTATAAAGCACGGGGCCGCAGCCGTGCCATCGCCGCCGCTGCATCACGAGAAAGGGGTGGGGCCCTGCATGATAGCGCAGAGGGGTCAAATAAAGGATATGCGCAATAAAACTCTCACTTAATCAGGGGTAGGGCGTAGCGCAGGCGCAGCGTGTACTGTGAGTCTCTGACACAAATGATGATGAGAAGCAGCCCACCCCTGCAGCAGGCTCCGTCCAGGCAGGTGCCCTTCCTCTTACGATGCTCAAGGTTGAGAGATAATAGACAAATTGATGCGAGAAAGCAGCAGCGCTTATTCAGGGAGGTAGCAAGGCATGGAGGAGTGGCTACGGCCAGACGTAGCTGCTGCGCCATGCGGGCGCATGGGCTGCTAATGTTGCTGCGGGCCACTGCCTGATACGACAGTGGCATTGGTCCTGCTCTGGGAAATTTGGAGCACAACAAGTGAGTTATGCTGGAAATTCATCCTACCGTCCCGCATCGCTAAGCTGACAAGCATTCACTTTCACACCTCCTGCCTGGCACCTGCGACACCTTCTGTGGCGGATAATCTCTCGATCACGATTTGCAAATCCTCATCCTTCTCAAACCTTCTGCATGCCTTCCTCAGCCTGGTGTGCAAGAAGTAGGGCACCAGGGCCTCACCTGAACAGCTGAACCAGTGCCTGAACTAATGCCGTATTTCAAACAGGCCTGATGCCAATCTTTGGCGATTTCCTCCCATCTTTCTACTTTCGTTTATTTTCTGCAATGCGATATGCAGAAAATGCTGTACTCTTGCGTGGACTTCGATCTGCCAATAAATATTTTAAAGATCTGGACCCTCGGCTGGGCCCACAGTCCCCAAACGCAGTTGTTGCTGCTTGGCAATCTTTTCACTTGTACTGCGACATGATAAGGTCAGACATAGAATCAGCGGCTTCCAATTATGTCGGCAACACCAGAATGCGGTCTAAATGGTGGCAACAGTGGTCGGCGGGTTCAACCAGCAAAGAATTCATAAACTGCTTCGACCACGCACTCTCATGCGTCCCCCATCTCCAGCTCTCCAACCCTGACATCGTTGCAGGGGCCGCAAACGCCTTGATCTCAGCTAACGGGACGATCATGAAAGTTTGCTTTGGTGTCTGCTACTATGAACCCGGGATATGGCCACAGCTGGATTCTTGGCTGGTGCAGCAGGGCTTGGCAAGGATCATCTCTGCCTGGGCCAAGTTGCTGCGTCCCGTCCTACGAGACATTTCTCCCTTGGTCGGGACACAGGCCCTCGCAAATCTTAACTGGATCCTCCTTCTCAGCGGCACTTGCCGCAACGAAGGGTGGGCCTTCGTTGGCCTGAGCACCGATGACGTCATACAGCTGTGCAGCACCTCTCTCCAGTACCTCATCCCCCATGTCCGCAAGTGGCTGGAGGCTGACAGCAGCACTCGACCCTCGCTGAATGATCTCATACAGCCCCCCAGAATGTGGTTCTCTAGTCTTCGCAGCATTGAAGAGAGCTTTCGGGATCCATCGCTTTCCTCTGCCGACTGGAGGCCGCTGACGCCTTTGCTGGTACAGTCCTTCCATCTGGCCAGGGACTTCCATGCCAAGGCGCTGCCAGAGGATCTACTGTGGGCTCAAGCGATATATAATCTCGGTCTAAGGCTCCCGCTGTCTATCATGGCGCCATTGCTGAGGAAGGGTGGTGGATCCATCCAAGTGTGGCCGTGCCGATGCGCGCTGCAGGCCATGCAGATTGCTCTGCTGCCGGGGAGCCGCCCTGTGGAGAAGCATACTATTTTGATCAATGCTACAAACGTGGTTAAAGCATTTTCGCCAGGTAGGTTGTCATGCTGCAATATGTGGTCAAACATGTTTTCAGTTCCAACCCTCTTACCCAGATTTATTCGGATTAGGTCCTTTTAACAAAGCTCCAGGGCATTGTTATATAGATTTGTTTCTTTCCCGCCAGCACATACGCTTACCTCCAGCAGTATTAAATATCGTTGATGCAAATTTCCCACCACTTGCTTGCTCCCCGAAATATATTTTGTGATGTTGCGCCATGCTGCGTTCATGTTATGAATATTCTAATTTCTCATATACCCGTACTGGTATCCCCACTTAATCCCATCTCACACTTATATTCCTGCCCATTCCCCCATGTCCACCTCGTCCTTGACACAGAGCTATTGAGGCCACAACAACTGTGGGACCTGATGTGCTTAATGGAGGAGACGCTGCGCCTCACAGCCCCCCACCTGACAGCGGTTGCGCTGCCACTGATGGATACGCTATGGGATGCTATGACAAGGACCAGCAAGGCATTGCGTCATGTGGGTGAATGCCTTTCCGGCCACAGCGTTGTGCATCCCTGCCCATGTCTGCCGGAGCAGCTGTCCTCGAGTCTGCTGAGGTTGGTCAGCATGGGACTGACTCTGGCCAAAGAAGTGGCACTCCTGTCAGCTGAGCTGGAGGACGCAGGCAGTCCTTCCTCTGAGGCTGCCATCATTTCCGCCTTACACTGCTTTGGGGCCTGCCGGTTAGCAGGGCAGACTTGGGTCCTGCCCGTGCGCATGCGAGCCTTGGACGGAATGGCTGCTCTGGTCGTCCCGGCCTGGTGTAGTCTGCTGGCTAGATTACTATCAACTGCGGCCCTAGAATTTGGCAGTGTTGCAGCGCCTTTCAGTGGTACAACAACTCCTGCCAGCAGTACAGTACCTGCCTGCGGCACTACACCGCCTACCTGCAGCACATCACCGCCTACTTGCCGTGCTGCTGTACTACAGTCTTCAACTGCGCAATCGCTGTCTGCTATCTTAGAAAAATCTGATTATAATGTCAGCTTCACCTACAAAGCGCTTAGAGATATCCGGATCATCTGTGGTGGCATTGCAGCCCCAAGGCTGTGTCTGTCTGCATTACTGACTGATCCCATGTGGACCAGCATCCACTCAACCAGCAAGGTACTGCATCAGGCCTGGCAGCTGGCTACACAAGCTGTGTCACCTGGTGAAGAGCCTACCGTTGCCACGGCTGCTGTTAGAGCACATGACCAACTGGCTGTGGAGGTGGCAGCCGTCATGGCCTTGGTGGTGGATAGCCTGGCGTGCACAGCATTGGGTGAGCAGCCCTTTCGCTGCGAACGGCAGCACCAGCTGTTATGTAGCCAGCTTTGGGCTGACGCTGCATCAGGATGCTCCTCACTGCTGGGATCCGGTCTGCTGGCAGAGGAGATTGACAGCCCGGCCAGGTTCAGATACATGGCTGCTGAGATGCGGGGTCACCCTGATGAGCGGGCTTCTTCAGGCCCTGAGCCGTCCAGCGCCTCGGCGGCAGAGCTGTCAGAGGCAGAGGGGAGCTCGACGGCTGTGGTGCGAGCTGCCCTGTCGAAGGTCCTGGGCAGTGAGGTGTGGGAGGTGCTGCTGGGATGCGTTCCTGAGGCATCGCTGGTGGTTGTAGTTTTGAGCACATGCTTCCATCAGCTGCTGATCGTGCTCAAGCAGCTGCTTCATTCCCCAGGTCTTGCTTCACTCTTTGCTGTGGCTGGAGCCCTGGCCATTGATCTGACTGGCCGTCTTCCGAGCCTTGCCTCAGCAGATCAGGACCAAGGGCCGGGGGCCGGCAGCACATCTGCGGAGAGCCCCTTTTACATCAGGGAGGCTGGCCATAGCCTGCTGGGGCTGCTGAGGAATATCCTGCTCCTTGGGCAGAGTGCGATGCAGATGGAAGGGGGAGGCAGTGAATCTGCTACTCCCTCACCCCTGCCACAGCCCCAGCTTGGAGGCAGAGGCGTGGCTGATGGCAGCAGCTGGGAGCTGGTCCGGGCAGAGCTGCTGCTGGGCCTGCCTGAGGACTTGTGGGGCACTGGTCCATGCTGCAGCCCCGCCTGCCTCCAGATGGGCGGCCCGTGTGAGATGACTGTCAAGACGCTTGCGTGCGCCGGCGGATGCGGAGCGAGGTACTGCTGTGAGGCCTGCCAGGTGCAGGCGTGGAGTGGCGGGCACATGAAAAACTGCGCCGCTATGAAGGAGATGAGGGACAGGTGGCAGGCTCGCCAGCAACCGTCGGTAGCAGGGGCTGCAAACAGGGTGGTAGGTGGTGTATAGATAAATGATGGTCTATGAGGTCATGGTTGCATACAAAATTGTTCATGTCTGGTCTGTTTGTTGCAAACCTTCTGTCGCCCTGAGGCAGTCAATCGGTAGGGCAAGTCTGTGGTGCCACGGGGCCACCATCATGCAGAAATCATTCAAGACTTGATAAATGTGTTTAGCCTGCCCTTAGGGGGGCATGGGTTTTCTTTATTTTTTTCTTTAGCCTGTCATGTCTATTGATGTTAGGTAGCTTTTGGTCATAGCTTTGGGTTATTTCTGCCTGCAACATTTCGTTTTCTCGTCCAGTTCGGATTTGCAGGCACATGTCCCATGCATCAAATGTGTTGGAATGCTGCACTTTTTCCACTTACCAAAGCCTAATATCTCCCGCTGCACTTGCATGTGCTTCGCTTGCTTGCCATCGTGGCTGATTACCGGTGTATCAATCATTTGAATTTTAAATGTGCTGTTGCACCGGTAGAAGACGAGGCACTGACAAGGATGAGCTTTGTTGCTTCGTTCACAGTAAGGCCATTTTGCTGGCAAGATGTTTCGGATTTTCTCCACTGGTATCCGTGTGATGTGCCAAACTATTGTATCCGTAAGCTCATCTGATTTTAGTAGGTCGAAGAGATATGTTTTAAGGGTAGTCGTTTTTTGTTGATGCGACTAAAACCAGTGTGTCCTTATTGAGTCCTTATCTGTTGTAGACGATCATCGGATGAGTTAAGCCAAAAAGACTGCAATTAAGTTCAATGACGTGCCATCTCTGGGCCATGCTAAAAAAGGCACGGCCGCGTGGGAATTCAGCTGTCTGGTCGGAAGGAAAATAAACTAGACAGATGGAAAGAGGAGACAGAAAAGACCACCCATAAAGAAAAAGGGTCCTCAGCCCGTTCAGAACCCAAGCCCCCAACCAGGGGCTTCGACTATGCAAAGAGGACAGATGACCTCGCAGATAACAGTAAGTAACTTTATGGAACAACTGCTCTGAGACCGGCTGCCTAAATGTAATTCAAAAAATCAAACTGGGACTTGCGCACCCACACGTCCACATGAGAAAACAACCGAGGGACGTGAGTTTTAAGGAAACCAGAGAGGGCTCAAGGAAAACAGAGGAGGTTTGAGAAAAACATTAAGGCCATGTCCATTAAACTGTCCAGAATTGCACTTGCTCTCTGATGACGCTGTCAGCACTCTGGACACACTCAGCACCTACGGTCTGACAAAGTGAAATCAAATAAAAGTACAGGATTGGTACTATACCCCCATCTCTAGGGGCCTGAGAGCAAAGTGTACAAAGCAGCCACAGGGGGTCTTCCTCTCCTCTATCACATTTAGTGCTCACAGACAGGCACTGCCACCAGTAAATAACGACTAAGTGATTGCTCGGCAACACCAGGAGAAAGGAAGAAAGCGACGAGAAAAACAAGTGATGTCGACAGGTTGAGGGATCCTTAGCTTCATAGCTGCCGTAAACAACCGGTACCAATGTAACGTTCATAACCGCCACACCTGTTATAACTCTCACAGCTGCTGTCATCAAACAGCACCTACGGTATCCCGGGAAACTTTCCAAGTAGTCAACAGCAGGGTCACCCCCACCCTCACCCTCACCCGCCAAAAACCATCCGGCTATCACCACCGCAGAGCAGATCATCGTCATCCGCCTCGTTACTCACGCAGCGCCCACCCGCGGCTGCAGCAGTGCCGTGTGTGGCTGAGGAAACATGCTGCTTCTGCCGGCGGTGGGGCACCTGCAGTGGGCCCAGTCCGCCGCCACCCCTGAGATCTCGGTACCATCTCCTCCCACGATCCCTGCGGGGAAGATTTCCGCTACCTCCTTGCGGCATGGAGCATTTCGTGCGACCGGCTTGCTCACAAATCCTGCCACTGTCTCCGCAGCTCCTGCACTTCAAGGCCGCCGGCATCCATCACCAGATGGCCAGCCGACAAGCAGAACTTCCTGCCAGCTGGACTGAAGGTGCAAGGAAGGTACCCGATGGCGCAGCTGATGCTCGGCCTCTCAGCCAGCCGCCACCTCAGCTACATGTGAGCAAGGGGCCCCGCCACACTGCCACCGCTTGAGACCGCGACTACAGCAGCGGTCACACATGCTATCACCACGGCGGTGGGGGCGGCGGCATGCGGGCTGGCCACCATCAGGCCGTTGCCGCCGCTGGCCCCTCAGCGCCAATAGCAGCACACCTTGCCTCTCTGTAGCACGCAACAGCGCACCGTCATCCGACATTGTTGACTCTGTCAATTCCTCAGTGCTGCTGGGTCGCTGCTCCCCGCCAATGTCCCCTGCCGCCGCTTGGCTCTGCTGCTGCTGTGAGGTGCCTGTTGCTGGTCCCTCTCCGCCAAGGTTCCGAGTGCTAGCCTACTGCTGGCCTAGCTGGGGACTGGCGGATGGAGCCAGCTCCACCAGATGGGCCAGCAGGGCCGATCCCCTGCTGCAGCCTCCTCGCCAGGCACCACTGCTGCTGCATCCTTGGCCCGCTCTGTGACCCCGCACTTTGCTTTCTTACTTCTGTCCTGGATATGACCGCTCCAATTGTCTTCCCCTTTTCTGTCCCTGTTGTGGTCTTTAAGGTCGTCTGAGCTCTCAGGCAGCAGGCGGGTGAGGATGGACAGCAGCGACGCAACCGAATTGAGGGCGGAGGAAGCTGCGAATCGGCAAGTGCAGAGAAGTATGCTGAGTCAGCAAGAGGGTCATGCTGAGTCAGGGAGAGGGTCATGCTGAGTCAGATAGAGGTTAATGCTGAGTCAGGAAGAGGGTTGTGCTACATCAGTAATAGGTTTATGCTGATTTAGCAGTGAAAGAGGGAAGTGCTGAACCAACAGTTACAGAAATAAACGGAATGTCCGTAGCAAGGGCGACAATTTGCAACAACCCTAAATTGCCTGAACACATTTGTATTTCGTATGTGCTTTGCCCTCCCTCGTGCTGTAGATGTGCTTTAACCATCCATCATTTATTTACGCTGTTGGGGCTTGACAAATACATGAAATACTCATGATCAAAATCTTGGACGTCAGGTGCCTGTCTGAAATCGAAAATTCACGCTGGAGAATTGCGTTTAGGACAGCCTCATTTAAGTGAAGGATTGATTTGTACTAAAAGGTCATCAAATCAAATGTAGGGTCCTGTTTACACAGTCCTGCATTAGACAGTACCGGAATTCACATCACAATATTTTTATTTTACTTTCATGTTCTGCTGCTTTCATTCGCTGTTTTTATAAAACTGCTTCTGCTTACATGACTGGAGGGCTGAAGGGGAGAATAATAGGCCGTGAGGTATTACAGAGTGTGATTCAGTGGTTTGTGTGGTGATGGGGGAATTATGGTGTAGCGGTGCTGAGGGGTCGTTTGTGTAGCAGTGGTGAGTGTGTGCCTGTGTGAACATTACTTACGCGATTGCGTGCGCTGTTCCTTGAACTCATCAGGATACAATTATTCTCTCTTTTTGTGTACATGGGTGCTGCGGACAATGCCGCAGAGGGCGGAGGAGGGAGAGGTCCATCTCATCCCGCGGGTAAAGGCAGGGCTTGGGGCGGAGTGAGCGCACCTTTAAGGGTGAGTGGGTCGGGGACAAACAATGCTCTCATCGTTTGTGCACGTAAGCTACTCTCCAGCTGCATCTTCGTCTATGGGACAAAAAAGTTTGTTTTGCATTAGGGGTCAAGTAATGAGGTCAAAGGTACTGTTTTAGGTTTTGATTTTTAGGCACAGCAAAGGGATTGACTGCGCTCACTAGGGCTGATATCTCAGGGTTCAGGGTCATAAGATATTTAGAGCCCGGGGTGGTTCAGTCCCCATGCTCATTTGGGCAGCAATCGCAGCGCCCAGCCCAGGAAGCCCATACGTCGAGATGCATCCGCCGACAGTGGTGATCCATCTGCATCAGGATCCGGATCCATGTCTGCTGCCTCCTTGGATCCGGATCCGGTTCGCGGCCATGCCAGTTTGCGCAGCCTCTTGGTCGCCCCCAGCAGCAGCAGTAGCAGACACAATGAGGGGTAGGCCTTGATCAGCTGACACATCGCTGCAGGAGATGGGGGCAGAGAGCAGGGGTGAGTTTAAGGTGGGTGGATGAGGTGGGTGGGTGGGTGGGTGAGGTCTAGGAGAGGGAACTGCGGGCGGGGGTGAAGCTAGGGGCGGGGAGCAAGGAGTCAGCGAGGATGGTGCTGTGCCTCGCTGCGGGACAGGGCGGGGGAGCGGAGTGATGGAACAATGGCAGGGGTGGGAAGCAGAGAGCAGGGAGCCGGGGCTCAGATGGGGCCCAGAAACGAGGAGCGGAAAGCAACAAACGCACAATGGGTGTCATGTAGTGGGGGCAGGAGAGCGGGGAGGATGTCGGTGGATTCTTGCAACATGAAGACTGAAGGAGGGAGGGGAGGCCAAGAGGGGAGGGGGGGGGTTAATCCTGCAACGCTTGGCGGTGCATTGATCAGTCAAGGGAATCCGGGTAAGGAGGGCTGAGGGCTGGGATGGAGAGGGCCCAGGGGAAGGGTGGGCAAAGGGGAGGGGGCCCAGCAGCGTTAAGCGGTGCTGACAACGAATGGAAAGGGGGACGGGAGGCCTTGCGAGGAGTATCAACACCAATGATTCCCTCTAACCTATATTTGTGTTCTAAACCCTTATCAGGATGTGCCCAAGTCCTGATCTTCAACCTAGCCTTCCTCGTAGGAAGGGTATTCCCCCATTATGACCTTCAATCTAAACCCTGGTTCAGAACCGCCCACCCCGACAGTCTTCCTGCAGCCCAGGCCTGCTCTTCAGTAGCAGAAGCTGAAGCTGTACCGCAATAGGCGGCGGGAGGAAGTGAAGCAGTACAACCGCCTTCCAGGGGGTCCATGTACCTGGTGTCCAGCAGTACATCAGCAAGGCAGTACATCCAGGCTGTCAGTACTGCAGCCTGCAGCTGAGACGTCAGCTCGCACCATCGCACCTGCCCCACCTTCAAGGACCCATCAGGACAGAATAAGACAGGAGTTCCAAGGAAAGGGGCTGTACTGCCTGGGCCTGAGGTGCAGTTGTCATGCAGGTACAGCTATCATGCAAGTGTAGCTACCATGCAGGTATAGCCTGCAATACATAGGCTGAGTGGGGTTCCCATCCATCCGACTGCATTGTGCATCAGGTGAGGATAAAAGGATTTATAAGGAAAGGGCCTGTACTTCCGGGGCCTGAGGTACAGCTATCATGCAGGTGTAGCTACCATAATCGAACAGACGCATAATCTGGACTGAGTATGGCTCCATCCTTCTGCAATGGGGTTTCAGGGCTCTAGGGAAAATAATATTGAGAAAGACACAATCTATGAATGTGATCGCTATTCTCAACTGGTTCTGGAGCCTTCTCCCTATGAGACTGCAAGACAGTTTCCTACTTGTAGCTGCTGCTGTTAGGCTGCTGATGTTTCTGCTAAGTCCACAAACCAATGATGCCATGGCAGACCAGCGAACCACTTCCTGTGGCAACAAGGGACAGAGCAGGGAGGAATCTTGGCCCAGGAAAGTATGGGACAACAACGAGGGAGCAGAGAACAGTGAAAGGAGCACACCGAGTGAGACAGGCAATCCCAGCCAGCCCCTGCTACTGGCCAGTGGTGGCAGGTGACAGCACCCTTTGATACCAGTCAGCAAGGTAAGGTCCACTAAGTCAGGCCACATGGGCTGCTTGGGTTGCTGCGGGCCACTGCCTGACGTGAAATTGACATAGGTCCTGCTCTGGGCAGATTGGGTGCAAAAGGTGAGGCCTGCTGTCCCTCATATCCCATTGTGGACACGGCATGTCATTCGCTTTCACACCTACTGCCTGTGTGGGGAAATGATGGTCCAGTGGTAGAACACTGGTGGCATCCATATCCAGAGGTTGAGGGATCCAACCCGCCACGTTCTTCACACCCTCGCCGCCTACAGCGCCGGGTTCCATATTCCTGCCCCCTCACATAGGAGGACGGCATGGCTGCACCATGGCTCAGGCTGTGCATGGCAGTTGAAATGTGTTAAGTCATTCCCTACCAGCCCCACGTTCAGCTTTGGCCGAGCGTTCAGCAGGGTATGCACTGTTCTAAACCTACCGCCTGTGACACCTTCTGCAGCTCGAGAATTTCCAGATCATGTTTGCGAATCCTTCGTCCTTCAAAAATGCCGTCCTCCACATGGTGTGCATGAAGCAGGGCACCAACCCCCGGGGCTTACCCGAAACAGCTGAACCAGTGCCGTATTATAATAATGCCACTCGTGGTCACGTTCTTTCCCTACCTCTTTTACATCAAATTTTATACAATGCGTCTTACAGATAATGGTGAACTCTTGCGTGGTCTTCAATCCATCACTAAAGATTTCAAAGGTCTCGACTCTCGGCAGGGCCCAATGTCTTCAAAAGCAGTTTCTGGTGCGTGGCACTCTTTTGGATCCTTCTGTCTCGATATTAGCGAAGACATGGCGTCAGCGGCTTCCAATACCGGGAACACCAGAATGCTGTCTCTATGGTGGCGACGGTGGTCGGAGGGATTGACCAGCAAGGAGTTCATAAACTGCTTCGATCAAGGACTTGCATGCGTCTCCCACATCCAGCTTTCCAGCCCTGACATCGCCATGGTGGCTGGCAACGCCATGATAGCTATCGAGATGATGAGAAAAGTTTTCTCTGCAGAAGGCAGCCATGAAACCGCGAGATGGCCACAGCTGGATTCTTGGCTAACGCAGCAGGGCATGGCGAGGATCATCTCTGCATGCGCCAAGTTGCTGCGTGCATTCCTGCATGGCACTGCTCCTTGGGACCCTCGAGTAATGGCCTTCAAAGCTGTCAGCTGGACCCTCACACATTTCAGCAGTCAGAACAGCCGCTTGGGCAGTGCCTTCCTTGGTGTTAGCACCGATGACATCGTGGGGGTCTACTGCACCGCTTTCAAGCACCTCACCCCCCTCGTCCGCAAATGGCTTGAAGCTGACAGCAGACCGCGACCCTCGGTGTATGATCTCGCACAGCCCCTTGGGCTATGGCTCCATTATCTTGCATGCCTTCAGGGTAGCTGGGAAGATCCATCACTTTCCTCTGCGGACTGGAGGCTGCTGACGCCCCTCCTGGTGCAGTCCTTCCAGCTAGCCAGGGATTTACATGCCAAGGCGATGCCAGAGGATCTGACGGTGTCTGAAGCGCTGTCTCATTTTGGTCTGGGCCTCCCGCTTGCTATCATGGCACCATTGGTAAGGGAGGGTGGTGGATCCATCCAGGTGTGGCCATGCCGATGCGCGCTGCAGGCTATGCAGATCGCGCTGCTGCAAGGGAGCTGCCTCCTCACCCTGCCTTCACCGTCACTTGAGGCTGCAGCCAGCTCAACCAGCTTGCCATCCTCACTGTACGAGTCGAAACAAAATCTGTTGATAAATGCACGGAACGTCTTGTCAACATTTTTGCCAGGTGGGTGCCGGTATGCTGCTTGCGATGTCCTTTATATGTTAATTTGAGATGTATCTGGACCAAGCCCACTTTTGGCCATAGCCATACTTCAGTGTGGTGCTGTATGAATTTGTTCCTGCACATAACAACACATGGCTAATTCCAGCAGAGTGCAAATTACGTTGATGCAAATATGAAACATCCCTCCACTTGGTTGTTGTATCATGCTGTCCCTTGCCGCCTTCCTGTTAATGAATCTCTTAATCTGTCCTTACTTCATCATTTTTCACACATTTAGTCATGCCCATCCCTTCATGTGCACCTTGCTGCGTAGTTATGAGCACCTGCTGCATTCATGGGCTGAATCTCCTCATTCATCCCCACTTAATCCCATCTCACTCTTTTATATTCCTGCCCATCCCTTCCATGTCCACGTTGTCCTTGACACAGAGCTATTGAGGCCGCAACAACTGTGGGACCTGATGTGCTTGATGGAGGAGACGCTGCGCCTCACAGCCCCCCACCTGACAGCGGTTGTGCTGCCACTGATGGATACGCTATGGGATGCTATGACGAGGTCCAGCAAAGCATTGCGTCATGTGGGTGAATGCCTTTCCGGCCACAGCGTTGTGCATCCCTGCCCATGTCTGCCGGAGCAGCTGTCCTCGAGTTTGCTGAGGTTGGTCAGCATGGGACTGACTCTGGCCAAAGAAGTGGCACTCCTGCCAGCTGAGCTAGAGGACGCGGGCAGTCCTTCCTCTGAGGCTGCCATCATTTCCGCCTTACACTGCTTTGAGACCTGCCGGTTAGCAGGACAGACTTGGGTCCTGCCCGTGCGCATGCGAGCCTTGGACGGAATGGCTGCCCTGGTCGTCCCGGCCTGGTGTAGTCTGCTGGCTAGATTACTATCAACTGCGGCCCTAGAATTTGGCAGTGTTGCAGCGCCTTTCAGAGGTACAACTACTCCTGCCAGCAGTACAGTACCTGCCTGCGGCACTACACCGCCTACCTGCAGCACTGCACCGCTTAGTTGCGGTGCTGCTGTACTACAGTCTTCAACTGCGCAATCGCTGTCTGCTATCTTAGAAAAATCTGATTATTATGTCAGCTTCACCTACAAAGCGCTTGGAGATATCCGGATCATCTGTGGTGGCATTGCAGCCCCATGGCTGTGTCTGTCTGCATTACTGACCGATCCCGTGTGGACCAGCATCCACTCAACCAGCAAGGTACTGCATCAGGCCTGGCAGCTGTCTACACAAGCTGTGTCACCTGGTGAAGAGCCTCCCGTTGCCACGGCTGCTGTTAGAGAACATGACCAGCTGGCTGTGGAGGTGGCAGCCGTCATGGCCTTGGTGATGGATAGCCTGGCGTGCACAGCATTGGGTGAGCAGCCCTTTCGCTGCGTCCGGCAGCACCAGCTGTTATGTAGCCAGCTTTGGGCTGACGCTGCATCAGGATGCTCCTCACTGCTGGGATCCGGTCTGCTGGCAGAGGAGATTGACAGCCCGGTCAGGTTCAGATACATGGCTGCTGAGATGCGGGGTCACCCTGATGAGCGGGCTCCTTCAGGCCCTGAGCCGTCCAGCTTCTCGGCGGCAGGGCTGTCAGAGGCGGAGGGGAGCTCTGTGGCTGTGGTGCGAGCTGCCCTGTCGAAGGTCCTGGGTAGTGAGGTGTGGGAGGTGCTGCTGGGATGCGTTCCTGAGGCATCGCCAGTGGCTGTAGTTTTGAGCACATGCTTCCATCAGCTGCTGATCGTGCTCAAGCAGCTGCTTCATTCCCCAGGCCTTGCTTCACTCTTTGCTGAGGCTGGAGCCCTGGCCATTGATCTGACTGGCCGTCTTCCGAGCCTGGGCACAGCAGATCAGGACCAAGGGCCGGGGGCCGGCAGCACATCTGCAGGGAGCCCCTTTGACATCAGGGAGGCTGGCCATAGCCTGCTGGGGCTGCTGAGGAAAATCCTGCTCCAAGGGCAGAGTGCGATGCAGATGGAAGGGGGAGGCAGTGAATCTGCTACTCCCTCACCCCTGCCACAGCCCCAGCTTGGAGGCAGAGGCGTGGCTGATGGCAGCAGCTGGGAGCTGGTCCGGGCAGAGCTGCTGCTGGGCCTGCCTGAGGACTTGTGGGGCACTGGTCCATGCTGCAGCCCCGCCTGCCTCCAGATGGGCGGCCCGTGTGAGATGACTGTCAAGACGCTGGCGTGCGCCGGCGGGTGCGGGGCGAGGTACTGCTGCCAGGCCTGCCAGGTGCAGGCGTGGAGTGGCGGGCACATGAAAAACTGCGCCGCCATGAAGAAGATGCGAGACAGGTGGCAGGCTCGCCAGCAACCGTCGGCAGCAGGGGCCGCCAACAGGATGGGGGCTGATGTCTAGTCCATGTGTTAGCCATTATTATGTGCAGAACTTGGTATTGTTTTCTGGCTTGTTTTTAAGAATTATGATGTCCCGAGGCAGTCAGTACTCAGTAGAAAGGGCAACTCCCGTGGTGCCACGGGGTTAACTGGCATTCAAACATTATTTAATATTTGAACAAACCTGTAGGTTTTTTTAATTATATGTGCTGCGGCGCCGGTATATGACGGGGGTGGCTTTGCTCCTCAGTTTTCTGTAATACCCTTTTTGTTCATGCACTGTAACATGTTTTGGAGATAATCCGTATCCGCATCCGTATCCTTCGGCATCAGGGTGATGTGCCAAAGTGTGGTATCTGTCAGCTTTCCTGATTTCAGATGGTTGAGGAGATAATTTATGCTATCACATTGTTTGTTGATTGCAACGAAAATCAGTGTTTGCTTGTTAAGTCAGCCCAGCGATGATGGCTAAAAGACTGAGCTCCTGCATGCCTCTAGAGGAGGGCCGTTTGAAGTTGTGAACATGGTGGAAGCTGGTTGGGAGAGAAATGACAGTCGCTGCCATGTGTGAATCTTGGCATAACTTTCTGGTTTTCGGATTGTCCGTGCTGAATTATCTCTTGATGATTGAGATCATGCCAGTTTCAGTTTGCCCTTTTTCTGTCATTCATCTAAAAACAGATGGCCGTAACTCCCGTTATTTGTCAACTGTATGGCTCCGATCGTTTTTATCTAAAAGTAGAGGTAACAGCTGCTCTGCGGTTGGCATCACGGCTGTGATTCAGAATGTCTGACAGAGATTCATTACAGAAATTACCTACTGATCGGGACGTGAGGTTTAAGTCAGATGAGATTTGAGGGAAACCGCCTTAAGGTGTTCCAGTCTGCTGTTTTCCAGTGGAGTTGAAAGGCAACCGAAGAGGTTAAAGAAAACCAGAGGACATAACCCTTAATAAAAAACAAGGCGACAAGGGACTTGCACCATTTCCGTTTGACCTATCCAGAATTGCTCACTGAGAGCCTGTCAGCAGTCTGGGCACACTCACAGCCTGAGGAAGGGAAAAAAGTTTAACTTCAGTGCTGGTCCTCCCCCCCCCGTATCTAGGGGCGTGAGAGCACTGTGAGCGAAGCAGTCACATCAATTACTCTTACAAAGTCTAGTTAGCAACCATGGTTACAAGCTCTATACAAGCACTTAAAACTCGCACACCAGAAGGGATCTTCCTCTCCTCTATCACACCAGTGATAGAGGAGGGATCTTCCTCTCCTCTATCACACCACTATCATCTATTCCTGTCTCCCCCCTAACTCTCTAGGCGGTGCTCAATCGAAATCTTTTGCACCCACGTCATGTTTATGGCTGGGGCTTATCTTCTGCACTATGGGGTTCATTCCCACGCCACTGGTACCGGTTTACGGGCACATGTCCCATGCATCAAGTGTGATGCTCTGTTGGACTGTAAAAACTTCACAAACTTCACCAGGTGCTCTCAGAACGGCACGGTCACCAGGAAATAAAGACAACTGAATCAGTGGTTGATCGGTAGCACCAGCAGAAAGGAAGAAATTAGAAGCAAAACAACCGATTTCAACAGGTGAGGGCTTCTGAGGTTACTCCATAACCGCCATACATCACTTATACCACAGCAACTTTTGTAACCGCCACAACTGCCCTCTTGTCATAACTGCCGTCATCCAGCGGCCCTGGGAGAACCTTTCAAGGTAGTCAACAGCAGAGTCTTCCCCTCCCTCACCCTCCGAAACCACCACACCATCACCGCCTAGGAGCAGATAATTGCCAGCCGTCGCGTCAATCTCGCAGCGCCTGCCTGTGGCTGCCGCAGTGGCAGTGCGGTATAAGGAACTGCGCCCCTTCTACCAGGAGTGGGGCGCCTGCAGTGGGCCCGTCCGCCGCCCCCCCGAGATCACGATGCCACCTCCATCCACCATACCTGCGGGGAAGACTTCGCCTGCATTCTCGCGGCACGGAGCATAACGTGCAACCAGCTTTCTCGAAAAGCCTGCCACCATTTCCGCAGCTTCTGCACGCTCGAGGTTGCCAGCGTCCATCGCTGGATGGCAGCCGACAAGCAGCACGTCCTGCCAGCTCGATTGAAAGTGCAAGGAAGGTATACCATGGCGCAAAATTTGAAAACAACCCTAAATTGCCTGAACATATTTGTATTGCAAAATGTGCTTTGCCCTCCCTCGTGCTGTAGATGTGCTTAACCATCCATCATTTATTTACGCTGCTGGGGCTTTTGACGAATAAATAAAATGCTCGTGATCAAAATCTTGGACGTCAGGTTCCTGTCTGAAATCGAGAATGCGTGTTGGAAAATTGCTTTAAGAACAGCCTCATTTAAGTGAAGGATTGATTTGTACAAAAAGGTCATCAAATCAAATCTAGGGTACTGTTTACGCAGTCCTGCATTTTACAGTACCGGAATTCACATCAAAATATTTTTACTTCCACGTTGCATGTACTCATACATTTTTGTTATCATGTTCATGTCACAAATCATCATACCATCAGCACTTCCGCAGATAGCCAGATACCCACCCTGGCAAATGGTACTGCCGTCGTTGCTGCTACCGCCCACCTCACCGCAGCGCCTGTCGCCGCTGGAACCATCCCCGGCTCAGCAACAGCAGCATCAACAGCAGCTGCTCCATCTGCTCCACACTCAGCAGCTCCCGCAGCCACTCCGCAGCCGCTGTCTTGCCGCCGCACCCGCTGCCGGTAGGCTGGGCTGCCGAGGCGGCCAAGGCCGCGGCGTTGATTGGCCGCTGCTTTCATTCGCTGTTTTTATAACCTGCTGCTGCTTGCGCGACTGGAGGGCTGAAGGGGAGAACAATGGGGGGGCAGGGCCAGGAGGTTATACAGAGTGTGGGGAAGTGGTTTTTGTAGTGTTGGTGGGGCAATGTGGTCATCTGTGGTGCTAGCAGTGGTGAGTGTGTGCCTGTGGACATTAAGCGGGTGTGTATGCTGTTTCTTGACCTTTCAGGACGTAGTTCTCCTCTCTTTCTGTGTACACAGATGCTGCGGACATGGGCACAGAGGGCATGGGAGGGAAAGGTCGGTCACGTCCCGCGGGTTTTGGGCGGAATGAGCGAGCCTTGAAGGGTGGGTGGGTCGGGGACAAACAATGCTCTCATCGTTTGCACACGTAAGCTACTCTTCAGCTGCATCTTCGTCTACGGGACAATAATGTTTGCTTCGCATTAGTATTCAAGTATTGAGGTGAAGGGCACTGTTTTAGGTTGAGAGTTTTGAGGCACCTAAAAGGGATTTTGTTTCACTGCGCTCACTAGGGCTGATATCTCAGGGTTCAGGGTCATAAGATATTTAGAGCCTGGGGTGGTTCAGCCCCCATGCTCACTTGGGCAGCAATCGCAGCGCCCAGCCCAGGAGGCCCGTACGTCGAGATGCGTCCGCCGACAGTGGCGATCCATCTGCAGCAGGATCCGGATCCATGTCTGCTGCCTCCTTGGATCCGGATCCGGGGCGCAGCGTCGCCATCTCGCGCAGCCTCTTCATCGCCTCCAGCAGCAGAAGAAGCAGCAATGTGAGCAGTGTGAGCAGCTGACGCATCGCTGTAGGAGCGATAGCAGATTTTCTCCTTGAAAATATGCAATTAAATAAAAATGTCTGAGGAGTAAGATAGTTTTGAAGGTGCTGTATGGCCCCTGGTGAGGGTTTGGGAGCAAAGCCCCCACAGCTCAGAAACAATGTGCAGCAGAAGAGATTCTTGTCCCAAATTTGATGCAAGTTAACTGGTTAGTCTAATCAGTCAATGTTGAGAGTGAAGATGTTTGAGCCGCGGCAGCAAAAATCCATTTCCCCCCTAGCCAGATAGGTTTTCTCTGTTTTAAATGAATTATGAATGGCCTTTTTTAGGCCTGGGGCTATATATGGCCTTCAACAAATCACTGATGGGCAGAGGAGTGGGGATGGATGGGCGAGGTCAAGAACAGGGATGTGCGGGCGGTTGTGAGGGTTGGGGCGGGGTAGCGGGGTGTTTGCAAGGGAGTGGGCAATGCCTTCATCAGCTGACACATCGCTGCGGGACAAGGCAGGTAGCGGGGAGATGGTACAATGGCAGGGGGCAGACAGTGGAGCAGGGAGCCAGGGGTCAGAGAGGGGAGTACCAGATGCAAAACCAGTGTTACGGGTGAGTGGGGTGGAGGGGTAGGGGAGGGGGTGGGATTTGGATGGATGCTTGCAATTTAAATCAGTACAACTGAGGAGAGCGGGCGGGACGGGGCGGGGCGGGGCGGGCTGAAAGGGGGCGTCTCCTGCAAGGTTCAAGCACCTAGGGGAGGCACGGGAGGGGAGGGAGGGGTTTTAATCCTGCAGCTGAGGAGAGGATAGGCCGAGGGGGACGGGTCTCCTGCAAGGTTCAGGGCTCTAGGAGAAGGGGGAGGAGGGAGGGTAGGGAAGAGTTAGAATCCTGCAACGCTAGGCGATACGTATCTCAGTCAAGGGAATCAGGGTGGGGAGGGCTGAGGTAGGGGAGGGTCGAGGGACCATGAAATAGTCCTGATAAAAGGAGGCCGTGCCACACCTATCATCCTTTAACCTACACCCATAACCCTTCACCTATATTTCTCTCTTCTAACCCTGGTCAGGATATTCCTCCATTCTAAAGACAAACTTTGGTCCAGAGCCGCCCACCCCTGACATTGTACCTGCAGCCCAGGCCTGCTCTTCAGTAGCAGAAGCTGAAGCTGCGTTCGTACAAGCTGTACCGCAATACGCGGTGGGAAGGGGATGAGCGGTACAACTGCTGCCTGGGAGTCCAGACATTCGGTGTCCAGCAGTAAATTCGCAAGGCAGTACGTCCAGGCTGTCGGTACCACAGCCCGCAGCTGAAGCGTCAGCTCGTACCACTGCCGCCGGCCTTCTGAGGCGACGCATGCTGACCTTGAGCCGTCTGAAGGTGTGAATACATATTAGTGTGAATACACGGGTGAACATGAACCTACAGATAAGAGTGCAGCCCAGCTGTCATCACAATTCTGCCCACCTGCGGCCCAGCTACTGTCCAGCTTCTGCACATACACTTTCGTTGTTTTGATATTTCTACCCAGCTACTACCCACCTGCCACCTCGCGTCTGCCAAGCTGCCTCCCTCACCAGCAGCTGACCTTAAGCCAGTGCAGGGCCTATCTAGATCCCAGCTACTACCCAGCTGCCACCTGGCTTCTGCATAACTGCATCCCTCACCAGCCAGCACCTGACCGGAAACCAGTGCAAAGCCAGTAGTGTGGATCCCAGCTTGTACCCAGCTACCATCCAGATTTTGCCTAGCTGCGCCCCTCACTGGTAGCTGACCCAAAGCCAGTGCAGAGACTGTCAGGATCCCAGCTACTACTCAGCTGCCATCCAGCTTCTACCAGGCTGCGCCCCTCACCAGTAGGTGATCTGAAGCTACTGCAGGGCCTGTCTGGATCCCACATTCGGCTCAGCTGCCACTTAGTTTCTGCCTAGCTTGTGTCCCTCGCCAAGAGCTAGATAGATACAACTATTGGGTGTCCTTGCTGCACATACCCCTCAGCTATCCCATGCACTTCCAGTAGATGGTAGTTGCACTTGTCTTTTATTTAGTCAATGACATTACACCTCTGGGCCCTGCTCAAAAAGCTCGGCCGCGTGGGCGCCCAATTGTTCCGTTGGGAGAAACGAAAAGGAACTTAAGGTAAGAGGGAAAGAAGGAGAAGAACACAAAGGAGAAAGAAGTATCCCCCCCCAAAGGAAAAGGTATCCTGAAGTATCCCTGCCCCTCTCAAGCCTATTCCCCAAGAGGGCAAAGAGAAGCAAGAAAGTAGGCCTCAACGATGCCTACTACGTCCTCAACAAAAGTCACAGCCTCCCACCCAAGCCTGCCCCGGTATACCTGCTGAAAGTCTGTGGCGCCCTCCGGGGGGCCTGCCCAACCTCTCTCCCTAAGCCTCTCCTTCACGCTAGGGCACCAGAAGCAGACATCCAGCGCATCCTCCACATGCTCGCCATCTACCCTTGCCCAACACCGCTGGCAGCAGCATGTCTCACGTTGTTGACCGCTCCGCCGTCCTCTCGTGTCAGCCGTGCTAACCGCACCGAGCCGCAGCCGTAAGTTCCTGCGCACATAAGCGCACGCCCTATTGCTGGTGCGGCTGTTAGCCTGCGCCAACACGGCGCTCGCCGTAGATTGGAACCAAGCGCGGTAGGCGGCCGCAGACATGTGCTCGGTCGCGGGGTCCATGGGGTCTCCTCTGCCAGTCGCCTGAAGCTGCACATGCTGGTAGGCTGCGTCTACTAGGTGTCGCACCTCTGGGAAGAGGAGCGGCTGCAGGTCAGAGACTGCCGCACACAGTTCTGGGGCACTTGCTACACGCTCCAACTCCTTCAACGCCTCCATCAGCTCACCGCACCATGTGCGCCCTCCGGTGATCTATCGAAGCGCGAGCTGCATGTCGTCCACCATGCCTGCTGCCATGAGTGGGCTATCTTGCTGTGCTGCAGGTTCCACCGTTGCATTGTAGAAGCGGAGCACGTGCTGCCATCAGTCTCGTTGCTACGGCTGGATCTGCAACGGCTCCCTCATGACCCCCCAGCTGGCAGCGGAGGCAGGCAGCCTCGCAGCCTGGCGCAAGTGTTGAAGTAGGCTGGACTGCATCCTGCTTCAGAGGCAGTGTTAGTATGCACCTGACTGCCTGAAGCAGCCTGCTGAGAAGCCACTACTGAGCCGGCAGTGACCAACCTAGACCATCATGAACAGCAGCCGGTGGACCAGGTAGCAGGGCGTGCTGCACCAGGCGCCCACTTCCTAGGGCTGTGATGTAACAGACAAACTTGGAACATGCTACAATTCCTGAAGGGGACGTATACAGGGGGGGTCTAAACTCTAAAGTGAAGGAGTCAGTGACACCAACTGCTCCTACCATACCATTTCCTCTTCTTCCAAAACATTTGACATCCCTGGCTCTGCAAATATTGTACTCTTTACAGCTAACCAGGTCCTTGGCAAGCCCTGGGTGACTGGGTCTCCAAGCCTAGGGCACAAAACCTGACATTCATTGCATGCCATTCACTTTCACACCCGGCGGTGGGCCACCGCCTGCGACACCGTCAGTGGCTCCAATGACCCCTGATCATATATTCATATTATGAAAATCTTCATCCTTCACGGCCCTCGTTAATGCCTGCTTCCACCTGGTTTGCATGAAGTAGGGCACCAGGGCTTGGCCTGATCCAGTGTCTGAACCAGGGTCTGGTCTGAACCGGTACATTTTTTCTGAGGCCACTCTTTGGCGGTCTCGTTTCATCCCTCGTGTACTCGATCCTTGATACATTCAGTCTCCAAAATGAATAATAAGGACAACGCTATATTCATGCGTGGTCTTCGATCCACCACGAAAAAATTAAAAGATCTCGACCATGAGCAAGGCCAATTATCTTCGCACACAGTTCTGGATGCGTGGAAATCTTTCCGTAAGCACTGTATCGATATCACTTCTGTCATAAAATCAGCAGCTGCTAATTCTGTCGACAACAGCAGAATGCGGTCTTTATGGTGGTCGGACAGTGGTCGGAAGGGCAAACAAGCAAGGATTTAGTAAACTGCTTGGAGCAAGCACTTTCATGCATGATTCACCTCCCGCTCTCCAGCCCTTTCATCAGTACAGTGGCTACAAAAGCCTTGATCGCAGCTAACAGCCTGCTCGGACAGGTTCACACAGACGATGGTTGCTTTGAACCTGGGAGATGGCCACAGCTTGAGTCCTGGCTGATGCAGGAGGGCATGGCGAGGAACCTATCTGCCTTTGCTAAGTTGCTGCGTCCAGTCCTGCATGGCCCTGTTCCTTGGAACCTGGCAATGAAGGCACTCCATACTGCTAACTGGATCCTCGCCACAGCCAGCTGCAACGACAGCCGCTCGGGGCGACCCTTCTTCGGCGTGAGCCCCGATGACGTCGTGGAGCTCTACTGCATTTCTTTCCGGTGCCTCATCCCTCACGTCTGCAAATGGCTGGAGGCTGACAGCAGCACGCGACCCTCGATGAATGATATCAAAGAGGCCCCCGGGTTATGGCTCTCTTGTCTTCAATGCCTTGGGGCCAGCTTTGATTATCCTTCGCACCTCTCTGCGAACTGTAGGCCACTGATTCCCTTCCTGGTGCAATCCTTCCAGCTGGCCAGGGACTTCCATGCAAAGGTGCTCAAGGAAACAAGACGGGTTTGAGATAAACATTGTGGCTATGTCCGTCTGGACTGTCCATAATTGCACTTGCTCTTTGAGATGCTGTCAGCACTCTGGGCAGACTGAGAACTTACAGTCTGAGAAATAGGAACAAATGAAACTGCAGGATTGGTAGTAGACCCCCATATCTAGGGGCCTGAGAGCAAGGTAATCAAAGCGGCCACATAGGGCCTTCCTCTCCACTAGCACACCACCGGGGGTCTTCCTCTCCTCTATGAAACCAAGTAGTCAACGGCAGGGTCGTCCCCACCCTCATCCTCCTAAACCACCCCGCTATTACCACCAAAGAGCAGATCATTGTCAGCCGCCTCATTACTCACGCAGCGCCCACCCGCGGCTGCAGCAGTGGCCGTGTGGGTGAGGAAGCTTGCTGCTTCTGCCGGTGGTGGGGCACCTGCAGTGGGCCAAGTCCGCCGCCGACCCTGAGATCTCGGTACCATCTCCCACCATGCATGATCCCTGCGGAGAAGATTTCCGCTACCTCCTCGCGGCATGGAGCATTCCGTGCAATCGGCTTGCTCACAAAGCCTGCCACTGTCTCCGCAGCTTCTGCACTTCAAGGCCGCCGGCGTCCATCACCGGGTGGTCAGCCAACAAGCAGCACGTCCTGCCAGCTGGATTGAAGGAGCAAGGAAGGTAACCTATGGCGCTGTCTGTCTTCAAGTGCCCGCCAGGGTACTAAAAACAAGGAGCGGCCCGCCCATTCTTCGGTTTTTTTGTCTCACGAACGGATCCAGGGCCCCTCAGCTTGCTGCCCGCATGGCCCGACGGCAGCCAGAGGCGCCACCGCACTGCCACCGCTTGCGACCGAGACTACACTACTACAGCAGGGGGCACACCTAATATCACCACGGCGGTGGTGGCGGCGGCGGGCGGGCCACCATCAGGCCCTTGCCGCCGCTTGCTTCTCAGCATCAAAACCTGCGCAAGCTGCCTCTCTGCCGCATGCAGCGCACCATCACCCCACGTTATCGCCTCTATCGGTTCCTCAGTGCTGCTGGGTCGCTGCTCCCCGCCAATGTCCCCTGCCGCGGCTTGGATCTGCTGATGCTGTGAGGTGCCTCCTGCTGGTCCCTCTCCCCTAGTAAGGTCTCGAGCGCCAGCCTGCCACTGGGGATCTGCGGATGGGGCCAGCTCCGCCAGATGGGCCAGCAGGGCCGCTCCATGTCCCTATGTATGTAACTACATGCCCCATCTTGAACCCCCAGCTCCACCAGATAGGCCAGCAGGGCCGCTCTGGCTATGTCCCTGCGTTAGTGGCTATGTGCCCCATCTTGACCCCCCAGCTCCACCAGATGGGCCAGCAGGGCCGCTCCATGTCCCTGCGTTAGTGGCTATGTGCCCCATGTTGACCCCCCAGCTCCGCCAGATGGGCCAGCAGGGCCGCTCCATGTCCCTGCGTAAGTGGCCATGTGCCCCATCTTGACCCCCCGAGCTCCACCAGTCGGGTCAGCAGGGCCGCTCCGTGTCCTTGCGTAAGTGGCTATGTGCCCCATGTTGACCCCCAGCGCGCCCTGCAACTCAGGCCAGCAATGACATCAATATAAACAACTTTTGTTTATTTATTTACACACGAGGGTCAGAAAGTTGTGTATGAAATGTGTCCTGAGTGCAGTCTCTTAAAGAGAAAACGATGATTAAAACCCTAGGGGCAGCACATCAAACATGGAATACCGGTACTGGTAACGCAGTTTTGCACCCCTGGTGAAGCAGGGCAGTATATACAATAATGCCCTTACTTGTATCTCTTATCTGTCAATGCTGAGAGGGGAAGCGGAGACCGGAGTCGGGAACACGGTGGAGAATCGCTGGTTACATCATGATACAATCGGTAATGAAAGCAACAGAGTCGGCGTACAATAAGATCACGAATCAACAGAGTCTCGGTATAAGAAGACAGGGCAGACAAGGCATGCCCTCACTAGTCTATGACAAATCAGAATTACTACCACGCATAGAAGAGTCATGAGCACAGTCATAGTGTCATGGCTAACGTGTCACTAGTCATGGCAACTAAAGTAAACACTTAACTTCGGAAGGAAGTTCATGAGAACAAACACAAACGGAAACGAGCTTGCTGGTGGATAGCCTGGCGTGTACAGCATTGGGTGAGCAGCCCTTCCGGAGCGTCCAGCAGCACCAGAAGGTGTGTTGTAGCCGTGAATGGACTGCACCTGCATCAGAATGATATGCACTGCTGGGATCCGGTCTGCTGGAGATTGACAGCCCGGGCAGGTTCAGAAGCATGCCTGCTGAGATGCGGGGTCACCCTGATGAGCGGGCTCCTTCAGGCCCCGAGCCGTCCACCTCCTGGGCGGCAGAGCTGTCAGAGGCTGAGGGGAGCTCTGCGGCTATGGTGCAAGCTGCCCTGTCACAGGTCCTGGGCAGTGAGGTGTGGGAGGTGCTGTTGGAGTGTATGCTTGAGAGATCGGCAGTGACTGTACTTCTGAGCACCTGCTTCCATCAGCTGCTGATCGTGCTCAAGCAGCTGATTCATACCCCTGGCCTCAATGCGCTCTATGCAGAGGCTGGGGCCTTGGTCATTGGTCTGATATGCCGTTTTGCGCGCCTTTGCTCAGCTAATCGGGGCAAGGGGCCAGGAGCGGGCAGGATCTCCTTTGAGATCAGGGAGGCTGGCCATAGCCTGCTAGGGCTGTTGAGGAAAATCCTGCTCCAAGGGCAGGGTGCGATGCAGGAGGAAGGGGGAGGCGTCGGCATGGCTGATGGCAGCAGCTGGGAGCTGGTCCGGGCAGAGCTTCTGCTGGGCCTGCCTGAGGACTTGTGGGGCACCGGGCCCTGCTGCAGCCCCGCCTGCCTCCAGATGGGTGGTCTGTGTGAGATGACTGTCAAGACGCTGGCGTGCGCCGGCGGATGTGGGGCGAGGTACTGCTGCCAGGCCTGCCAGGTGCTACTGGCGGGGGCCGCCAACAGGGTGGCTGGTGTGTAGATAAATAACGGCCTGTGCATTAGTCTTTGTTGTGTACAAACTGAAGTGTTCATTTCTGGCCTGTTTGACTCGGATGCTCTGTCGCTCCGAGGCTGTCAAAAGATTTGGCAGCTCTTGTGGTGCTGTAGAGGGAACCTGGCATACGAAAATCATTCAATGTTAAACACAAAAACAGTTTCTTCCCCTTGTAGGCTTGCAGACATCCCATTGTTACTCGCCAATTTGAATTGCTTGTGGCAGGTTAAGTCCACTTTCGAATTTCCCATTCCCGCTGTACTGGTTGATAATGTTGTACATTATTTTCTGGTGTTACGCTTGCTTGCCTGCAGTACTTAAGGCGGCTGATTACTGGTACCGGTCTAACTATTTGCGAATTGTATGTTGCCGCAACTTTAGATGGCAGGCTGTGTCCCTTTGTTCTCAGCGCCTTAACAGCCAGCGTGGCCGAGCCCTTTGAGCAGGGTCCAGTGGTTCAATGTCATGGACCTCAGTCCACAGTAAGGCCTTTTTTGTTTATTTATGCATGGCAAGTTGGGTCGTATTTCCTCCACCAGTATCAGGGTGATGTGCCAAAATGTTGTATCCGTCAGCTTCCCCGATCTCCATTCTGCAGGCAGGTTGAGTCAGGGGGGTGAGTGGCTGTGTTGTCTGTTATCTGTCCACGGCGATTTTTATTATTGTATGGGACTGATTAGATGCAGTCTGTGCGTATTCAGTCAGCCCGACACCGACGATGACAACCAGATCGAAGGACTGCCCTGTTTAAATCAAATGGAGTCCCTTCAAATGTGTTTTGGAATACCGGTATTGGAGAAAAACAAAGGAATCAAGTTTAATGACATTGCAATGATGGGCCTTGCTCTAAAGGCTCGGCGTGGGTGCCCAATTGTCCGGTGGGGAGGGGAGAACAAATGTTATAAAGAGGCTTGGGGTAGAATAAGAGGGGAAGGAAAATAAAGTTAGCCATGCATATGTTCCACAGCCGGCCTTGGATCGAAGCAAGTACACCAGGAACGAGCTTCACTGTGCCGATTAATGTACATTTGCTTTGACTTCCCTCATAATTAACGTTGTTTGGGGTTGAGGGATACAAAAAGAGTTGGGATGAAAGAACGAGAAAACACGAGGACGGGGACAGGAAAAAAGGAGGGAAAGTAGGAGATTAAGATACTAAGTATCGACAGTTTGCGTCAGATGTCAATCAGAAATCGAGAGTTTGGTCGAAAATTTTCCATGAGGACAGCCTAAAAATCATATGTCCATTTCCGAGGGAAGGGAAATCAAATATAAGGTAAGGCGGTTTGTTTAATGGATGGGTAACATAAAGGGCAAGCTCCTGATGTAATGCACTTCAAGAGACAGGTCAACAATACATTTAGGGGCCCGAGCTGAGCCCTGCTGAAAAAGGCTTGGCCATGTCAGCATCCAACTGCCTCATTGGGAACTAAAGAGTATCAGTAAAAAGAAAGCAAGTGAGGCGAAAGGAAAGACCCCTCCAAAAAGGAAAGAAAGTCTGCCTACCCAGCACCTCAAGAGTCTGGCCCTGAACAAGTTCGACCATAACGGGCTGCATAGCGGGGCAGACACTCAAACAGACGACTTAAGGTGACGGCGTTGCATCGGCCGCCACCCACTGCCAACTGAACACCCTGGCCCAGGGGGATCTGCCTGTGGCTCCAAACAGCTTAAACCAACGGCCACCTCCCACTGAGGGAAATGTCTCCCCATGGCCTCTTGGTCCTTCACCACCAGGGCTATTACCGGAAGCAATGTTCAAAAACAAAACCAGCTCTGAGGGGCTGCCGGGCTGCGCCCACTGAGAAAATATGGATTATTGAACTGTTCTACCTCCGATGAGGCGATGGTCCAGTGCTTGGGGCACCAGGCCCAGCAGTTGCGATGTAGCTGAACTGTAGCTGAAGCACCAATTTAAAATAAAACAATGTCATGTATCGGTATCACTGGATGCCCTGCATGAATATGTGGTGGATAAATAGCTCCATGTCTTCATCAGCAAGACACACATTTTAAAGGGGTTAGCAACCACTAAGCAACACAGCGCTTACAACCAGCCCATCTGCGGAGGGCGGATCTGCCCTTGTTTGATTGTTCAGCCCAGATAGGGCCTTGCTGAAGCGTGTTCAGGAATTCAAGTTCCTAGGTATCATTCAGCACAAGAGCGGCAGCACTAGGAGGGCCATGCGAGGTAGAGGGGCGCCTATGGCTGCGGCACCACATCCTGCTTGCCACATGGCCGCAAGGTGCGCAGAAGCCACCATCTGGTTGCACACCGGTGGACAGTTTTTTTCCAAGCAGCGCTTACAGCCAAGTACAGAGATGTGGTGTGGGCCACCTGCTGCGGCACTGCCTGAATAATAGGTTGCAGCCCAACCTGCTTCAGCAAGGGCGCCTGATTGCGGAGCTACCCACATCCGTCGCCAGCTTGTGAGTTATCACGGTGCTGAAGATCCAGCCGTTACAACGAGCTTAGTGGCAGCACATGCTCCAACGCAACGGTGAAACCAGCTGCACAGCAACACAGTTACCTCATGGCGGCTTGATTTGGCACATGCCACATTGACACTACTGGTACTGATTTCCATTATCCCATAAGGGTGGTGGCGACGCACATGGGCCGTTACCGCCAAGCGTAACCGTCACACTTCGAGCTTATAAATGGCCCATACGCTCAGCTAAACACGCATTTGTGCAGTAATTGGCCCAATTCCAATTTTCTGCTAACTACAGCACCTTCCCTTCAAAATATCACCTTTGGCTGGTCGGCCACCAATGGGCCACCGGGATTGAACCTTGGCCAGTCAACATGCAGTGACTCAAGGAATATCAGGGCTTGATGCGGTAAGCCGCCTCAGTATTCAGCTGAATAGTAGCTGGACGAATCCATCTAATTATAGAGTGAGGCCCAGGCTTCACTCATGTCATCACGGAAATGTAGACCACTCAGTTTCAAACTCACCGCTCCCAAAAATGGAAGTGGCCAGGAGCGCACCCAGGCTGCTTTTTTGTGTCTGCGTCTCCGTTTTTCAAGGCTTGGTCGGCCAGCCTGACACGTTGTCAAGTCCAAGCAAAAGAAAATAAATAAAAGCCGAAAGGTACATTAAGGTACCAGTACCTGGCAACCACATATGGATACCGGCCTAGATCCAGGAACATGTTGATATCCAAGTCAATAACGTTGCACCTCTGAGCCTGCTCAAAGCTCGGCCGCGTGGGCACCCAACTGTTCAGAAGGGAGAAAAGAAGAATCTAAAAGGAACATGTTGATATCCAAGTGTAACTGCAATTGTAAGTGCATCCAGAAATGTCTTCACACTCCTCAGCAGATGTGTAACCTCATTGACTCAGCAGAGTAACCTCATTGACTCAGCAGTGTTACCTCATTGACTCAGCAGTGTAACCTCATTGACTCAGCAGTGTAACCTCATTGACCCCTCGGCCATGAACAGGATTTCTGATTTCTGCGTGAGGACATGGGGCCTTCAAGTCATTTGATCCCAAGGATTTGCATTCTTCTACTCGGTTTTCAGATGTAGAGCCAAGCACAACTACCAGTAGTTGCTACATCTTTTCCTACTCCCCTGCCAAGGGCAGGATTTATGATTTCACACTTAACAGGCCTGGGGCCACCAACGCTTTTTGTTGCCGGCCTGAGGCCACCGACGCGTTCAATCCCCAAGGAGCTTGGTCCCAACAAGTTTGCCGTCTCGAGGTTTGTTGACGCATCCATCGCCGTGCCCTTGTCATACATTCAAACAACTCCATCCTGCTACCGGCGGCAGAGATGATGTTCAGGCCGTGCCGGTTGTTGCTGTTGTTGCTGCTGTTGCTGTTGCGCCGGCTACAGCTTGTTCCTCTACTCTTTGGTCATGGAAAGCATTTCCGATTTTGCATTCTGCATGCCTGGCATCCCCGCTGAGTTAGCGTTCTCCAGGTCAGTCAGCGCATACACCGACGTCCCCTTATACACACGCTGGAACAGATCCTTGTTGCTGCCGCCGGCGGTGCCACTGTTGGCGTTCAGGCCCTGACTGGCCCTTCGGTTGAAGCTGACGCTGCTTACGAGGCTGGGCGTGACGGGCACGGGGGTGCTGCTAGTGTTGGCTGGGCGATGAGAGCCGAGCGGCAGCGCGGACCGCGGGGTAGCATCGGGCTCGCCGCCGCCCGCGGGGCTGGCCAGCGACATGGCGCTGGTCTCTGCTATCGCGGCGTCGAACGCGTCGGTCGAGGTGACGGTGAATCCCTGGTCGTTCAGCAGCTGCGCGACGTCGCGGTGCGCCAACAGGCCAGGCTTGAATGACGTGCGGCCCATCACGCTCATCTGGGAGGCGGATGTGCCGTCCGACGGTGCGCCGCTTAAGCTGCTTTGAGCGCTGCGGAGGCTGATGCTTCCATCGCGCCGCAGCCCGCCGCTCAACGGGCGGTCGTTCCGCAACGCCTGTTGGCGCAGGCCGAACTTCTGCGCCAGCGTGGATGCTCGGCGGTGCTCCTCGGAGGCGCGCTGATCCTCCGCAGCGGCTTCTTGGATGGCCTGGGGATCACATTTAGGGTTAAGTGTTTAGGGTTGGCGTGCAGGGTGGGGTTCGGGGTTGGGGCTTGTATGCACGGCATGTTCCGGGGTTCAGGTCTCAGGATTGGGGTTTGTGCAATTGGCGGGTTTGGGGGTTTGGGATGCTCAGATTTGGGAAAACATTTAAGCCCAACAATAATTTGCCCAGAGGCAACCTTCCTGCGCCTTTGCAGACAGAAAATTAAACACATGCCGGCAATACAAATGACCAATCATCGAATAGTTTGCTGTGCGGCACCCCACCAGGGTGTTTGCTGCCAGTCAATCACCGGTAGACAAACAATTAAAATTACCGGTAATCAAGTCGAATTTGACATGCGGCACCCCACCTGGGCGTTGGCGCGCTCCCCCTTGGCCGCCTCGATGGCCTCCTTGAGCGCCTGCAACATCCTCGGGTCACCATGGCCCTCCTGTGCAGTTGAGGCGATTGAGGCGGTTGAGGCAGTTGGGGCCATCAGGGCTTTCAGGGGGTGGGGCAGACTGGGTGGTGAGTGCATGCAAAATCATGGAGTCACAATGGCCTGAAGCGGTTGGGGTGGTTGAGGCGGTTGGTCAGGGTAGGCTGGGTGGGATGCGTTAAGAGCATCCTTGGGTCACCATGGCCCTTCGGTGCGATTGGAGCGGTTGGAGCAGTTGGGGCGGTTGGATTGGGCAGTTGAGTGAGGCGGGCAGAGCAGCTGGGAAAGAGTAACCACGGCTTGGATCCGTTACTATTCTGTGCCCCGGAATGAGGCCTTTTGCCTGTTATGAGAAAATTACGAAGTTAAGCTGCGCCCCGCGGGGACATGAGGGGTCCATGGCCCTTAGGTGCGATTGGAGTGGTTGGGGCAGCTGGGGCTGTTGGATTGGGCAGAGGGGACATGAGGGCTCAGCAAAAAGTGTGGCGTGCTGCACCGACGCGCCGTTACCATCGCCTAACTGCCTTGCCTGGTTCCTCACGTCTGTCTACGTTGATGCTCCTGGCTCCGTAACCATCCCGTGTCCCTGTGCGGTACCTTGCCTCATAAGTCATAACAAACATCCATCCACCTGATTCTCCTTGCTCCGTAACCTCCCGTGGCCCTGCTTGCCACATGCAACAATTCCGCCCTCCTGAATTCTCCCGGCTCCGTTACCATCCCGGGCCCCTTATTGCCTTGCCTCACCCCCCCCGTGCCCCCGCCTGACCAACGCCCTGTGAGTTTTGTCTATTTGTTGCGCACTAATGAACACATAGCCTCTTCCTCAGGCACCCACCTCTGGCCACTCGAAGTCGAATTCGATGGTGACCTTGGGGATCTCCCCATCTTGGCAGTTGCCACGCAGCAGCGTCCACATCGTGGGGCCTTGATTCACCTAAGAATAATCAGGGTGTAGGGTATGTGGATAAAAGGGTTGAGTGATCAGGGTTAAGAGATAAGGGATATAGCCATATAGGTTCAGGGTTCAGGGTCAAGGGTATTGGTTTTTCACATCTCAGTCCCGTCCCATGCTGCAGCGTTCACGTCGAAGGTCCCTGGCTCCCTCCGCACTTCTTTTAAGTCTAACAGCTGTCTTTACGACCACACTTTAACCACCAGCCAGGATACTCACATATCCCGTACTTGTCTAAATCCACACTTCAGGGCTCATGATTGATAACCCGGTAATCATTTACCTATACTAGTACTCACTGGTACCTACGTATTCATACTTTTATTAACACCGTCCGTTCACACAACAGCCACCCTACCCCACACCTTTTTGGGCTTGCCATCAATGAAGATGTCCGTGAAGCAGTTATGAGGCGCACTCATCGCGATATTGAAAAGCTGCAAAGCAGACATAACACATCACAAGTCACACATGTTGAGGGTCACACTTCACACATCACAATTATTGAGCGTCACGCATCACACATGTTCAAACATCAAGCATCACCCATTGCAATCAGTCAAGTCCAAGTCTTGACTAGCTCAATATATACATTGCACATCACACACCACAGGTTGACACAGAATCAGTTGTACAGCATGCGTCACACATCACACATCATGCGTTCATGACATTAACTCATCATGCATTACAAATACAGGGCGGGTGTCCCTAGCAGCAGGACATGCTGCACCGGCCCCCCCGTCTGTAGGTCCTGATTTTGCTGAGCTGTACCTGATGCACTCTTAAATAACGAGTGCTTATGACAAAGCTGAATTGTAGCTTCAGTACTGTACAGCAGACATAGATCACAAGAAACTTGGCCATATTCAGGAACACTCCTGTCTCTAGATGAGTAGACGCCCCCCACTCCCCCCGCCTCACTTGCCAGGCTACTTGTGCACTCCTACGCCAACCTGCCTGAAAACAAATGCATAACAAATGTATAACACATGTACAACAGGGCAACTGGGCAGTATGTTAAGGACTCCCCCTTTCCTCCCTCTTTGTTTCATTTTTTCTTACCCTCTTTCCATGCCCCCCCCTCCCCCCCTGTCTCACCTGCCAGACTACCTCGTGCACTCCTACGCCAACCTGCCTGGAAACAAATGTATAACAGGGCAGCCGGGAGTATATTCAAGACTCCCCCATTCTTCCTTCTTTGTTTCTTCCCCCCTCTCTCCATGCCCCCCCTCCCCCCCTCTCACCTGCCAGGCCACCTCATGCTCATCCGGGCGGTACATGCGCAACTTGTAGTGCAGACCCGGCCGAACATGGTTGAACACCTGCGGACAAGTATGGACCAGTGTGTGGATACGTATGGACTATGTGTGGAAGAGGCACAACAGCCAGTTGGTTTCAACGGGAGAGCCGCCACGCGGACATGGTGGCTCGGTGTGTGCGTATGGGCGATAATGAACGAAATAAACAAGCTCCACCCCTGCAGATTATCTACAAGACAAGATCAGCTTAGCTCAAGCTCAGAAGGTCCTCCTGCTTGGGACGCTTGGGACGCCGAATCGTCCAGGCAGGTCGGAGCAGGTCAGTGGCCTGAATCGTCCAGGCCAGGTCGGGGCAGGTCAGTGGCCTGAATCGTCCAGGCCAGGTCGGGGCAGGTCAGTGGCCTGCATCGTCCAGGCCAGGTCGGGGCAGGTCAGTGGCCTGCATCGTCCAGGCCAGGTCGGGGCAGGTCAGTGGCCTGAATCGTCCAGGCCAGGTCGGGGCAGGTCAGTGGCCTGAATCGTCCAGGCCAGGTCGGGGCAGGTCAGTGGCCTGAATCGTCCAGGCCAGGTCGGGGCAGGTCAGTGGCCCGAATCGTCCAGGCCAGGTCGGGGCAGGTCAGTGGCCCGAATCGTCCAGGCCAGGTCGGGGCAGGTCAGTGGCCTGAATCGTCCAGGCCAGGTCGGGGCAGGTCAGTGGCCTGAATCGTCCAGGCCAGGTCGGGGCAGGTCAGTGGCCCGAATTGTCCAGGCCAGGTCGGGGCAGGTCAGTGGCCTGAATCGTCCAGGCCAGGTCGGGGCAGGTCAGTGGCCTGAATCGTCCAGGCCAGGTCGGGGCAGGTCAGTGGCCTGAATCGTCCAGGCCAGGTCGGGGCAGGTCAGTGGCCTGAATCGTCCAGGCCAGGTCGGGGCAGGTCAATGGCCTGCATCGTCCAGGCCAGGTCGGGGCAGGTCAGTGGCCTGAATCGTCCAGGCCAGGTCGGGGCAGGTCAATGGCCTGAATCGTCCAGGCCAGGTCGGGGCAGGTCAGTGGCCTGAATCGTCCAGGCCAGGTCGGGGCAGGTCAATGGCCTGCATCGTCCAGGCCAGGTCGGGGCAGGTCAATGGCCTGCATCGTCCAGGCCAGGTCGGGGCAGGTCAATGGCCTGCATCGTCCAGGCCAGGTCGGGGCAGGTCAATGGCCTGCATCGTCCAGGCCAGGTCGGGGCAGGTCAGTGGCCTGAATCGTCCAGGCCAGGTCGGGGCAGGTCAATGGCCTGAATCGTCCAGGCCAGGTCGGGGCAGGTCAGTGGCCTGAATCGTCCAGGCCAGGTCGGGGCAGGTCAATGGCCTGAATCGTCCAGGCCAGGTCGGGGCAGGTCAGTGGCCTGAATCGTCCAGGCCAGGTCGGGGCAGGTCAATGGCCTGAATCGTCCAGGCCAGGTCGGGGCAGGTCAGTGGCCCGAATCGTCCAGGCCAGGTCGGGGCAGGTCAGTGGCTTGAATCGTCCAGGCCAGGTCGGGGCAGGTCAGTGGCCCGAATCGTCCAGGCCAGGTCGGGGCAGGTCAGTGGCCCGAATCGTGCAGGCCAGGTCGGGGCAGGTCAGTGGCCCGAATCGTCCAGGCCAGGTCGGGGCAGGTCAGTGGCCCGAATCGTCCAGGCCAGGTCGGGGCAGGTCAGTGGCCTGAATCGTCCAGGCCAGGTCGGGGTAGGTCAGTGGCCTGCATCGTCCAGGCCAGGTCGGGGTAGGTCAGTGGCCTGAATCGTCCAGGCCAGGTCGGGGCAGGTCAGTGGCCCGAATCGTCCAGGCCAGGTCGGGGCAGGTCAGTGGCCTGAATCGTCCAGGCCAGGTCGGGGCAGGTCAGTGGCCTGCATCGTCCAGGCCAGGTCGGGGCAGGTCAGTGGCCTGCATCGTCCAGGCCAGGTCGGGGCAGGTCAGTGGCCTGAATCGTCCAGGCCAGGTCGGGGCAGGTCAGTGGCCTGAATCGTCCAGGCCAGGTCGGGGCAGGTCAGTGGCCTGAATCGTCCAGGCCAGGTCGGGGCAGGTCAGTGGCCTGAATCGTCCAGGCCAGGTCGGGGCAGGTCAGTGGCCTGAATCGTCCAGGCCAGGTCGGGGCAGGTCAGTGGCCTGCATCGTCCAGGCCAGGTCGGGGCAGGTCAGTGGCCTGAATCGTCCAGGCCAGGTCGGGGCAGGTCAGTGGCCTGCATCGTCCAGGCCAGGTCGGGGCAGGTCAGTGGCCTGAATCGTCCAGGCCAGGTCGGGGCAGGTCAGTGGCCTGAATCGTTCAGGCCAGGTCGGGGCAGGTCAATGGCCTGAATCGTCCAGGCCAGGTCGGGGCAGGTCAGTGGCCCGAATCGTCCAGGCCAGGTCGGGGCAGGTCAGTGGCCTGCATCGTCCAGGCCAGGTCGGGGCAGGTCAGTGGCCTGAATCGTCCAGGCCAGGTCGGGGCAGGTCAGTGACCCGAATCGTCCAGGCCAGGTCGGGGCAGGTCAGTGGCCTGAATCGTCCAGGCCAGGTCGGGGCAGGTCAGTGGCCTGAATCGTCCAGGCCAGGTCGGGGCAGGTCAGTGGCCCGAATTGTCCAGGCCAGGTCGGGGCAGGTCAGTGGCCTGAATCGTCCAGGCCAGGTCGGGGCAGGTCAGTGGCCTGAATCGTCCAGGCCAGGTCGGGGCAGGTCAGTGGCCTGCATCGTCCAGGCCAGGTCGGGGCAGGTCAGTGGCCTGAATCGTCCAGGCCAGGTCGGGGCAGGTCAATGGCCTGCATCGTCCAGGCCAGGTCGGGGCAGGTCAGTGGCCTGAATCGTCCAGGCCAGGTCGGGGCAGGTCAATGGCCTGAATCGTCCAGGCCAGGTCGGGGCAGGTCAGTGGCCTGAATCGTCCAGGCCAGGTCGGGGCAGGTCAATGGCCTGCATCGTCCAGGCCAGGTCGGGGCAGGTCAATGGCCTGCATCGTCCAGGCCAGGTCGGGGCAGGTCAATGGCCTGAATCGTCCAGGCCAGGTCGGGGCAGGTCCATGGCCTGCATCGTCCAGGCCAGGTCGGGGCAGGTCAGTGGCCTGAATCGTCCAGGCCAGGTCGGGGCAGGTCAATGGCCTGAATCGTCCAGGCCAGGTCGGGGCAGGTCAGTGGCCTGAATCGTCCAGGCCAGGTCGGGGCAGGTCAATGGCCTGAATCGTCCAGGCCAGGTCGGGGCAGGTCAGTGGCCTGAATCGTCCAGGCCAGGTCGGGGCAGGTCAGTGGCCTGAATCGTCCAGGCCAGGTCGGGGCAGGTCAGTGGCCCGAATCGTCCAGGCCAGGTCGGGGCAGGTCAGTGGCTTGAATCGTCCAGGCCAGGTCGGGGCAGGTCAGTGGCCCGAATCGTCCAGGCCAGGTCGGGGCAGGTCAGTGGCCCGAATCGTCCAGGCCAGGTCGGGGCAGGTCAGTGGCCCGAATCGTCCAGGCCAGGTCGGGGCAGGTCAGTGGCCCGAATCGTCCAGGCCAGGTCGGGGCAGGTCAGTGGCCTGAATCGTCCAGGCCAGGTCGGGGTAGGTCAGTGGCCTGAATCGTCCAGGCCAGGTCGGGGTAGGTCAGTGGCCTGAATCGTCCAGGCCAGGTCGGGGCAGGTCAGTGGCCCGAATCGTCCAGGCCAGGTCGGGGCAGGTCAGTGGCCTGCATCGTCCAGGCCAGGTCGGGGCAGGTCAGTGGCCTGCATCGTCCAGGCCAGGTCGGGGCAGGTCAGTGGCCTGCATCGTCCAGGCCAGGTCGGGGCAGGTCAGTGGCCTGAATCGTCCAGGCCAGGTCGGGGCAGGTCAGTGGCCTGAATCGTCCAGGCCAGGTCGGGGCAGGTCAGTGGCCTGAATCGTCCAGGCCAGGTCGGGGCAGGTCAGTGGCCTGCATCGTCCAGGCCAGGTCGGGGCAGGTCAGTGGCCTGAATCGTCCAGGCCAGGTCGGGGCAGGTCAGTGGCCTGCATCGTCCAGGCCAGGTCGGGGCAGGTCAGTGGCCTGAATCGTCCAGGCCAGGTCGGGGCAGGTCAGTGGCCTGAATCGTCCAGGCCAGGTCGGGGCAGGTCAATGGCCTGAATCGTCCAGGCCAGGTCGGGGCAGGTCAGTGGCCTGCATCGTCCAGGCCAGGTCGGGGCAGGTCAGTGGCCTGAATCGTCCAGGCCAGGTCGGGGCAGGTCAGTGGCCTGAATCGTCCAGGCCAGGTCGGGGCAGGTCAATGGCCTGCATCGTCCAGGCCAGGTCGGGGCAGGTCAGTGGCCTGAATCGTCCAGGCCAGGTCGGGGCAGGTCAGTGGCCTGCATCGTCCAGGCCAGGTCGGGGCAGGTCAGTGGCCTGAATCGTCCAGGCCAGGTCGGGGCAGGTCAGTGGCCTGCATCGTCCAGGCCAGGTCGGGGCAGGTCAGTGGCCTGAATCGTCCAGGCCAGGTCGGGGCAGGTCAGTGGCCTGAATCGTCCAGGCCAGGTCGGGGCAGGTCAATGGCCTGAATCGTCCAGGCCAGGTCGGGGCAGGTCAGTGGCCCGAATCGTCCAGGCCAGGTCGGGGCAGGTCAGTGGCCTGCATCGTCCAGGCCAGGTCGGGGCAGGTCAGTGGCCTGAATCGTCCAGGCCAGGTCGGGGCAGGTCAGTGGCCCGAATCGTCCAGGCCAGGTCGGGGCAGGTCAGTGGCCTGAATCGTCCAGGCCAGGTCGGGGCAGGTCAGTGGCCTGAATCGTCCAGGCCAGGTCGGGGCAGGTCAGTGGCCCGAATTGTCCAGGCCAGGTCGGGGCAGGTCAGTGGCCTGAATCGTCCAGGCCAGGTCGGGGCAGGTCAGTGGCCTGAATCGTCCAGGCCAGGTCGGGGCAGGTCAGTGGCCTGCATCGTCCAGGCCAGGTCGGGGCAGGTCAGTGGCCTGAATCGTCCAGGCCAGGTCGGGGCAGGTCAATGGCCTGCATCGTCCAGGCCAGGTCGGGGCAGGTCAGTGGCCTGAATCGTCCAGGCCAGGTCGGGGCAGGTCAATGGCCTGAATCGTCCAGGCCAGGTCGGGGCAGGTCAGTGGCCTGAATCGTCCAGGCCAGGTCGGGGCAGGTCAATGGCCTGCATCGTCCAGGCCAGGTCGGGGCAGGTCAATGGCCTGCATCGTCCAGGCCAGGTCGGGGCAGGTCAATGGCCTGAATCGTCCAGGCCAGGTCGGGGCAGGTCAATGGCCTGCATCGTCCAGGCCAGGTCGGGGCAGGTCAGTGGCCTGAATCGTCCAGGCCAGGTCAGGGCAGGTCAATGGCCGGAATCGTCCAGGCCAGGTCGGGGCAGGTCAGTGGCCTGAATCGTCCAAGCCAGGTCGGGGCAGGTCAGTGGCCTGAATCGTCCAGGCCAGGTCGGGGCAGGTCAGTGGCCCGAATCGTCCAGGCCAGGTCGGGGCAGGTCAGTGGCTTGAATCGTCCAGGCCAGGTCGGGGCAGGTCAGTGGCCCGAATCGTCCAGGCCAGGTCGGGGCAGGTCAGTGGCCCGAATCGTCCAGGCCAGGTCGGGGCAGGTCAGTGGCCCGAATCGTCCAGGCCAGGTCGGGGCAGGTCAGTGGCCCGAATCGTCCAGGCCAGGTCGGGGCAGGTCAGTGGCCTGAATCGTCCAGGCCAGGTCGGGGTAGGTCAGTGGCCTGAATCGTCCAGGCCAGGTCGGGGTAGGTCAGTGGCCTGAATCGTCCAGGCCAGGTCGGGGCAGGTCAGTGGCCCGAATCGTCCAGGCCAGGTCGGGGCAGGTCAGTGGCCTGCATCGTCCAGGCCAGGTCGGGGCAGGTCAGTGGCCTGCATCGTCCAGGCCAGGTCGGGGCAGGTCAGTGGCCTGCATCGTCCAGGCCAGGTCGGGGCAGGTCAGTGGCCTGAATCGTCCAGGCCAGGTCGGGGCAGGTCAGTGGCCTGAATCGTCCAGGCCAGGTCGGGGCAGGTCAGTGGCCTGAATCGTCCAGGCCAGGTCGGGGCAGGTCAGTGGCCTGCATCGTCCAGGCCAGGTCGGGGCAGGTCAGTGGCCTGCATCGTCCAGGCCAGGTCGGGGCAGGTCAGTGGCCTGCATCGTCCAGGCCAGGTCGGGGCAGGTCAGTGGCCTGAATCGTCCAGGCCAGGTCGGGGCAGGTCAGTGGCCTGAATCGTCCAGGCCAGGTCGGGGCAGGTCAATGGCCTGAATCGTCCAGGCCAGGTCGGGGCAGGTCAGTGGCCTGCATCGTCCAGGCCAGGTCGGGGCAGGTCAGTGGCCTGAATCGTCCAGGCCAGGTCGGGGCAGGTCAGTGGCCTGAATCGTCCAGGCCAGGTCGGGGCAGGTCAATGGCCTGAATCGTCCAGGCCAGGTCGGGGCAGGTCAGTGGCCTGAATCGTCCAGGCCAGGTCGGGGCAGGTCAGTGGCCTGCATCGTCCAGGCCAGGTCGGGGCAGGTCAGTGGCCTGAATCGTCCAGGCCAGGTCGGGGCAGGTCAGTGGCCTGCATCGTCCAGGCCAGGTCGGGGCAGGTCAATGGCCTGAATCTTCCAGGCCAGGTCGGGGCAGGTCAGTGGCCTGAATCGTCCAGGCCAGGTCGGGGCAGGTCAGTGGCCTGAATCGTCCAGGCCAGGTCGGGGCAGGTCAGTGGCCTGAATCGTCCAGGCCAGGTCGGGGCAGGTCAGTGGCCCGAGTCGTCCAGGTACCTGGAAATAAATTCACAAATCGGTACACCTGGAAATAAGTAATAATAACGGTACTGGTACATTACTAGTATCTGGAAAT
Source organism: Limnomonas spitsbergensis (assembly GCA_037349105.1). Taxonomy (NCBI): domain Eukaryota; kingdom Viridiplantae; phylum Chlorophyta; class Chlorophyceae; order Chlamydomonadales; genus Limnomonas; species Limnomonas spitsbergensis. The sequence continues at coordinate 432,594 of JAYJMM010000101.1, read as the reverse complement.
ATTTAAATAATAAATTAGTTATCCCGGAACCTAGAAATAATTGAATACCGTTCATGAAGTGTGCCATCCCGCATAGGAAAAGGACTTGTTAAATTTAGCTCTGCACCCCTTTTTCATTGTTTATAAAGTCCCGCACAGAGATTTTTCATTGTTTATTAGTTCGCGCACTGCCCAATTCCGACTTCCAACTGCTTCCAACTGCTTCCAACCGATTTTAACCACTTACGCTCATCAACGTTACTGCGCACCCCCAATAGTACTTACTTAATTGTCTGCGCGGCTCATCGCGCACCCCTCATAAACTATACTTTCGCGGAAAGGCAAAGCTAATTTGCGGTAGTGCTTGCACACTCTTATCATGCCCTCCCCCTGCAGATGCCCCTTACCTGGAAATAGCCCAAGCGCTGAGACAGGAGGACCTGGATGGAGGGACAGGGGAGTGGGAGTTAAATGATGACCAATGAAGTCATACAGGGGTGAATGGGGGTTACATCAGGATGGGTCGAGTTACAGTAATAAGGGTTACCTCACCAGGGACGGGGTCACATCCTGAGGGCCAGGGATTACATCAGGTGTGGTTACAATAAGAGGGAGAGATCAGGGACAAGGGGGGGGGGGAGGGAGGAAGAGATAGGGGACGGGGGGGAAGAGGCAGAGATAGGGGACGGGGGGGCACCATGAGGGATGGGGGGGGGGAGGTCATAGAACAGAGCGTGTGTGTGTGGCGGGGAGGGCGTTACAAGAAACAGGGATCATGCAATTTGGGGTACCTCACGCCCGACCATCTTAGAATATAGGGCTGCCAGGCGACAGGGCTGACGGGGACAACACTTGATCCGCCTACCTCAGACAAGGCACGTGTGTGTGTGGGGGGGCTGTATCTGAAAGGTCAAGGTTATAAGATCTGGAGGTGACGTGTGCTGGCATGCCTTGACATGCAGGATTTACCCACTGACCTCTGGACCAGGGGCCCAGAGCATGCACAAAATGACAGCCCAGCCATGAACACTATCCAAGACATACGGCCTGAAAATGGCCATCCACTCCAACCCACCCACCCTCCGTCCACCCTCCACTCCATTCACCCGACCCACTGCATCCTCCATTCACCCAACTCCCCTCTCGCCTGTACCTCTTTACCAAGCTTGTACATTGTGTCTGTCCAGCCATGAATCCTATCCATGGCACACAATCTTAAGATGACCACTCACTCAACACACCCACCCTCCATTCGCCCTCCACTCCATCCACCTCTCCCAGCTCCTCTCCCTCAACCCCTCACCCGTCCCTCTTTCTCCAGCTTGCACATGATATCCTCCTCTCCTCTGGCCCTCTCTATCTATGTTTCGAAGTATGTCGGTTCATCCGCTAACCCTCCCGTAGCACACGGTCAAATGCTGCCCCCCCTCCACGCACGCCCCCCTTCACCTGACTCCCCTCCCTCCCCCACTCTCACCTGTCCCTCTTTATCAATCTTTCGAAGTTTGTCGATTCAGCCGCCAACCCTACCGTAGCACATGGTCAAAAGATGACCACCCCCTCCATCCACCCGCCTCCCCTCCCCCCCACTCTCACCTGTCCCTCTTTATCCAGCTTGCGCATGATGTCGGTCCAGCCCTGTGACCTGTCGGTCGTGCGTGCCCAGAACATGGTCACCAACTCCACGCGATCCACAGTGGTGGTGGGCGGGCTGTCCGCAGTGTAGGGAAGCAGCTCCAGTAGCTCCATCAGCTGTTCACACTTCGGAAATGAGTGAACCAGGGGGTAAATTGAGGCACGGAGGTGAGGGCAGACGTGGCGTAGCTTATCATGTAAGAAGGACGTTCACTACCGTATGCCTTGATCCTTTGGAATAAGTGGTAAGAATGCTTCGGTGGTTTTAGGGTTCATCCTCCGCCGTAACATTGAAGTCTCGATTCCGGGTGTACAAGCGTCCCAACTGCCTGGAACACTCTATCTGGACCTGCAAGAAATGAAGATTTCCAGAGGCGCCGTAAATCGGTGGGTGGCACTGGCCATCTTCAGGGGAGGGTATTTCACGATCCTCATAACCTTAGCAGGACATTCCCTACATCTGGATCCTTTGGTCTGGTAAGAACGCTGGAGCAGCGGCTTTCCGACGGTCAGGAAAGCAGTTCCTGCAGCCATAGTTTAGGGCATAGAATCACCTTTGCCTTCTAGGCGTTCAAGGGTTGGGCGGCCAGCCTCATACTTTCTGAAGTCCAAGCAAGAGGTATTCCCTTCAATAGCCCCTCCCTTCCGCAGCCCGTCTACTAGCCAGCCGCCCCTACGCTAATTGCTCCTCCCCGACTGCACCTCTGCCCACAGCCCCTCCCCTGGCCAGCAGCTCCTCCCCCTCACCAACAGCCTCTCCTCCCCCCCGACTGCCCCTCTGCTCATAGCCTCTCTCCTGGTCAGCAGCCCCTCCCCCCCGAGTAACTCTCCCCCTCACCGTGACGTAGTGGTTGACGGCCAGCAAGCGAAGCGCCTCTGAGAGACCTGCCTGATCACGCACCTGAAGCGGACAGAGGGAGGAGAGAGAGGGACGGTGGGAGGTGGAGGGTGGGTGGTGGGTGGTGGGAGGTGGTGGGTGGGCGGCATTGATGGGGAGGTCGGGGGTAAATATTAGAAGGTATGAAGGGTGAGAGTTATGAAAAGTGGGGGTATGAAGGATGGGAAGTATGAAAAGTGGGTGCTAACTAATGTAGGAGTTATTGTGATGTGTAAATATGTTAGGGTGAGACCACAGGAAGAGATGATGGAGGACAGCCGGGGGTGGGAGGGGTGGGGTACGAGGTGTGGGGTGACAACTGACAAGTCAAAGGGCATGCGAGGTGAGAGGTGTGGGGTACGAGGTGTGGGGTGACAACTGACAAGTCAAAGGGCATGCGAGGTGAGAGGTGTGGGGTACGAGGTGTGGGGTGACAACTGACAAGTCAAACGGCATGTGAGGTGAGAGGTGTGGGGTCCGAGGTGTGGGGTGACATGTCAAACGGCATGTGAGGTTAGGGGTGAGGGGCAAGCGGTGGGAGGGGAATTTAATGAGATGACAAATGTGACGTAGACGCTGGCAGTTGAGAGGGGGCAGCAGTCTGCATTTGTCTGACCCTGCCAATATCGGACTGCATGGTGATGTCAGCGGTAGGGCCGCTGGCAGGGTTGAGAGAGTTAAGGGTTCAGGGGGTTTTCTATGTCTCCACCTGACTAGGTTGGGGTCCCGTGCCACCTGCTACACGGCGTCCACAACCTTCACATAGCCCTTAACCCTGATGTCAGCAGTGGGGCCGATTGCAGAGTTTTGAGAGTTTAGAGTTTATGGTTTAAAGGTTTAGGGTTGAGAGTTTAGGGTTAAGGGTTACAATATTTTTGCGTTGTCTCACCCTGACTATGTCGGGGTCTGGCGCCATCTGTCTCACGGCGTCCACATAGCCCTCCACGGTGATATCAGCGGTAGAGCCACTAGAGGGAAGCGGGACACCAGTGAGCAGGTAGGTGGCAAGGCTGGCACGACCAGAGCGTGTGCGGGCTGTGCAGGGGGGAAGACAGGAGGGGGTGAGTGTCAGCTGGGGATGCCAGTGAGCAGGTAGGTGGCAAGGCTGGCACGACCAGAGCGTGTGAGGGCTGTGTACATAGGGGGGGGAGGAGAAGGGCAGACGGGCGCGTGTTTCTTTTCACAGGAGGCAGAGATGGGCAGTGACACGCCAGTGAGTAGGTAGGTGGCCAGATTGGCACGGCCAGAGCGCGTGCGGCTGTAAACATTTGAAGTGTGTGGAGTGGAGGGCTGGACAAAGTGTGTGTGTGTGTGTGTTTGTGTGCACTGCATGCACACCCTGAAGCTGACAGCTGCAACAAGATTTCACACCGTCCACACCATCCCTCCCCCCCTCCCCTTCCACCCACACATCTTCCACGACATCCCGCATTCCCACCCCCCACCCCCATCGGCACACATGCTGATGACGCCAGCTGTGACGGAGCCCCCCACACCACCATGCCATCCACACTATCCCGCTTCCACCCCTCTCACACACATGCCAAAGATGCCAGCCGTCACGAGAAAAAAGAGTGCGGTCAGCGTCAGCCGACCATTCTGAAAAGGCCCCCCAGGGCCCTGGTCACGACGTCCCCCTACCCCCCCACACATCTTCCACACCACACCATCCCAGCCCTAACACCCGCATGTTGAAGATGCTAGCCGTGATGGCAACCCTTGATCCCCCCCCCCCATATCTTCCACACCACACCACACCCACATGCCGAAGATGCCAGTCGTGACGGCGGCCCGCTGCCAAGTCGGCTGCTTGCACCCTTGGCCCGCGCAGTGGCCAGCGCCAACGCCGAGTGCCCGAGCGCCGCCGCCACCTCACCCGGCGCAGATGCGGGCCGGTTAGGGCTAGGGGGCTCAGGGACGTTGGTCCCTGCTAGGCCCATCATCGCAGACACCTGGGAATATGATAAAGATTCAGGTTTAGGGTTCGTTGAGAAAGGCACGGGCCGGTTGGGGCTGGAGGGCTCAGGGCCATTGGTTCCTGCCAGGCCCATCTTGGCAGACACCTGGGAAGATTATAAAGAGGCAGGTTTAGAGGTCAAAACACGAAACAAAAGCCCGCTGAGACTGGCATTGGCCGTGCTGCTGGACCCTCGCAGGCCCATCATTGCAGACACAGGGAAGTGTCCTGGCCAGCCTCATTTCAGACACCTGGGAAAGGCGAGAAGGTTTGACAATTCAGGATGAAGGGGCAAAAACACAGGCCTGCTGGCAACAGGAGGGTCCGAACTGGCCAGACCTAGCGCTGCGTTTGCCATGCAAATGTTGAGGGTTGACTGAAAAGGGGTGAAGGTAACGGTAGAGGTTAAGACTGCAGATGCGGGCCTGATGGCAATAGGAGGGCCCGCGCCGCCGGCACTGGTCAGGCTCAGTATGGCAGTCACCTGTGAGGGGTTATGTCTTAGGGTTCAAGGTTGAGGTTTGAGATTTCAGGGTTAAGATTTTAAGGATGGCATTTAGGGTTCAGGTTTTAGGATTCACGTTGTAGGGTTCAGGTTTGATGACTGAAAGTCAAAGCGGGAACCACCCGTGCCCAAGCCCGTGTATCAAACGGTCATAATCGGTCTTCGAGTCCTAGGTTAGGGTCGCAGGTTTAGTCCCCACCAGCCCCCCACGGGCTACGCCACCCACAGTCAAGGGTTAAGAGTGAAGGATAAAGGATTCAGTCCCCGTCAACCCGAGCACAACGCCCAACAGGGTTGAATGGTTCATTCCCCTGCATGACCGGTGTCACACCTTAAGCGTAGTTGACTGTTTAGTCCCCGCATGGTCCAGCTTCACGCCTACCTTTTGTGTTTGCTGGGCTTGCTGTTGGTCTGGTGACTGAGGGACGGTCCTCTTCGTCCTGTAAACACACAAAGAACATGCCAGAGAAAGAGTGGGAAGGTGTGGGAAGGGATAAGATGTTTGCTCTACAAAGAGAGATGAGACATTCCTCTTTGTCCTATAAATAAATCTACAAGCTATACACAAATTAGATGTGAGGTTCCTAATAAAATGGGGGAGAGAGTGAGAGGGAGCATGGCAGAGAATAAAGTGGAAAGTTTGTATGTGCGTGTGTGGGTGGGGGGGGAGGTGGCAGTGTGAGTGTGTGTGTGTGCGGGGGGGGGGCAGAAGTGGCATGAGGGAGGAGGGAGTGAAGGGGGAGGGGGTGAGAAGTTCCTCTTTGTCAGGGCTCAGGGTGTGGAGGGTTCAGGGTTTATAGCTGAAGGCCCTTACTTGAGCGGCGAGTTGGGTGTGGACACCATCCTCCCCGGCACAGACGGACGCGCGGCCGGCACCGGGTATTGCTGCTGCTGCTGCTGGGAGGTCGCAGGTAGGGACAGCCCTTGGGACAGCATGGCCACCGGCCTCGACTCGTTCTGGCTCGTACCGGTAACGGACGCCACCGCGGCGGCCACCCCGCTGCTACCGCTGGGGCTTCCGCCCCTGCTTGCGGTAATTCCCCCCCTCGGGGTGCGCAGGGAGATGCCGCCCCGCTTGTCGTACTTGCGGACGTAGTCGGAGGAGGCGTGGAGGGCAGGGTCGTCCATGGCGTGAACCAGGCGCACCGCGTCCAGCTTCTCGTCGCCGGCCAGCAACGCCACGAGCACCTAGACATGGGCCCGGTTACAGGGTTTAAGTCTTGCGTGATAATATATTTTCTACAAACAAAGCGAAAGAAGGATCAGGGCATCTCGTCGCCAGCCAGCAACGCCACGAGCACCTAGACATGGGCCGAGTGTTTGGGTTTGAGTCTTGTGTGATATATAATTTACATACGGTATACCTGTATATCTGTATGTGCATCTATTGTTTTTACCAAGGATAGGAAGGTTCAGGGCATCTCGTCTCTGGCAAGCAGCACCATGAGCACCTAGACAAGGGCCGGATGCCAGTGGTAGGGTTAAGGATTATGTTTCAGGGGGGTCAGGGTTCAGGTCTAGGGTTAGGAGTTTCACACTGAAGGGCAGATAGGTTTAGGGTTAAGAGGTTTCACTCGGAAGGACTGGTAGCTTTAGGGCATCTGGTCGCCGGCTAACAGCGTCACTATCACCTAGACTGGGGACGGGGTTTCAGGGTCAAGGGTTTCAGGGTCAGGGTCAGGGGTCGGGGTCTCAAGTCTCGTGTCATTGTGCAATAAATACTTGTTTTCAATAAGGGTGGTTAGAAGACGGGCATCTCCTGGCCCGCCAGCAATAATGCTGCAGGCAGCTTCATGGGGGTTTAGGGTCCAGGGTCATAGTCTAAAATGCAATAAATCATGCTTCACAAATACCGGTAATGCATTTAAAAACTAGGTGATCCAGTTTCAGGGCTCAGGCCTAACGGTGGGCAGTTTAGGGTTTAGACTGATAGGCACCCAATCAGGGCTTCGTTTTCCCCCTTTACTGTCCACCCTAAACGCTCAACCTGGAACCGAGACACGCTGAGTGTTAGCGCCATCAGAGCACCCCTTACAGCCAAGTGTTTGAAGGGTTAAAGAGATTCTAGGAAAGGGTACCAGGGATCACGGGATCAGGGAATTAAGTTCTCCTTGATCCGCTGTCCTCCTGGAGCTGGGACACGCTGAGCAGTGGTGCTGACTGCAGCACCCGGATATTGATCGTTCTCAGGGTTTAAGGGCACTTGAGACAAAGGCATTGGGGATAAGGAAATTCCGGGGTTAGGGTTCAGTTCTCCTTGATCCGCTGTCCTCCTAGAACTGGGACACGCTGAGCGGTGGCGCCGACAGCAGAACCGACCTCAGCTGTAAGGATTTCAGCGTCTTGGTGTTCAGCGTACAGGGTTAAGGGATTATGGATCAGACGGCACCTAAGACAGCGGGGCGCTGAGTGGCAGCGCCGCCAGTGTCACCCTTAGGGTTTCAGTATGAATTTAGGGAGTCGGGTTCAGGGATAAGGGTTCAAGGATTCCAATTCAAATGTTCCTCTTGAGCTGTTCACCTGGAACTGGGATACGCTGATCAGACGCGCCGTCTGCGACACTGGCCTTAGGTCCACGGAATGCAGCCAAAGCATCCCGTACCGCGGCAGCTCTTAACCGGTACGGCTCCCCCTATGCTTCAGGGTTTAGTGATGTTGTAGGGTTTCCGGTAAGGGTCAAGCAGCAGTCACCTGGAACTGGGATACGCTGAGCGGACGCGCTGTCAGCGGCACCGGCCTCAAATCCACGAAATACAGCCGCAGCATCCCGTCCCGCGGCAGCTCGAGTTTGTGCGGGTCCGCACAGTCCAGCGGCCGACCATCCACCGCGCAGTACGTGAAGGGCATGTGGTACGGGAACGTGCAAAGGCCGCTGTCCCACTGCTGGACAAAGCCGAGCAGCAGCCGCCGCGCGACGGTGCGGTGTGCTGGCTGTGAGAGCACCAGGTTATACACGCCGGTCGGGTTGTCCGGGCTGTAGCAGCTGAGCGTTCCGAGGCGCTCGCGGACCGAGGCCGCCTGGGCGGGCGGCAGCGCTGAGAGGATGGTGCTCAGGTTCTCGGGGTCGGTCAGGACGCCGAATCCCTGTTACGATTACAGGAGAGGAGGGACAGTGTGACTATTTTTTGGAGGGCGGCTATTTTGTGAGGGTGAATGTTACGTTATAGGAGCGGGCAGCAACGCTGACGAGGCAGTGAAGAGGATTTCGGGGTCGTTCAGGCGAGCGCCCAGTACCTGTCTGAATGCTGGGAAGTAGGAGAGGGTTTGGGGGAGGAGGGTGAAGGGCCTTATGCTGCTGGAGCAGGAGGTAACGCCGACTAGACGGTGCTGGAACCTGGATGGGAACCTATCTCGGATTGGGCAGGGGAACGCCCAGCACCTGTAGTGATGATAAGGTGAGGGAGAGGGTTTGGGGGAGGAGGGTGAAGGTCGTTATGTTGCTGGAGCAGGAGGCAGCGCCGTCTATACGATGCTGGGGATTTTGCGGACAGTCAGGAGAACACCTTATACCTGCTGTGATGATGGGAGTAGGAAGGGGGGTTATGAAGGGGTCTCCACCCCCCCCCACGGGCCGCATCCCCCCAAACCCCTGTTTTCTCAGGGGCGCGATTGCGCGAAGGTCTCCTACAAGTTTTGAAGGGATGCACCCCAGGGGAAGGGTGGACCCCCCTTGGGGTAGGCGAGGGTGGAGGTCGTTATGTTGAGCATCGGAGCATGCGGCAGCGTCGAGAGGGCGGTCCTGAGGCTCCCGGGGTTGGGCAGGGGATGTCCAGCACCAACTGTGATGATTGATTAAGGTAGAGTGGTTGGGGGAGGAGGGTGGAGGTCGTCATGTTGCTGGAGCAGGCGGAAGCTCCAAGAGGACTGTGCTAAGGATCTTGGGGTCGATGTGGATTCAAAACTCCTGCTGCGAGGAAGAGATGAGGAGTTATATTCCGTGGGGGGGAGAGAACATAATGCTTTGCTGCTGTCACAAGCAGCGTTGCGTTTTTCGTGGTTCGGCTGCAGTTGTGATAAAGTCCAGAGACCTCCTAGCGTCCGGCCGCGGGGGCCCCATGCGCAGAGTGCCATGCTGCTTAGGCCTGTGTATAATAAGGTTTGGTCCTGATTGGGCCTTTGTCCAGTCAAGTTTTGGTTCAGTTTGATTCAGTTCTGTCCAGTCAAGGTTTGGTCCAGTCCAAGGTTGAGTCTAGTCAACGTTAGGTCCCAATCGGGCCATCGGCGGCAGCGAGGCAGCTGGCTTAAGTTGAGCGTCGATCCGGACGCTGAAAGACCTGCCAAGACTCATGTAGGGAGAGGAGGGAGACTTTCTAGTAGGAAGTGAGAGCCCCCCACCCCCCTGTTCGGCGAGATGGAAGGATGCTTTGTCAAATTTCAAATTTGAAATGGGGCGAGCGACAGTGCAGAGGGGTAGGATGGATTTCCAAAACATTTCCGACAATATTGGTTTACCTAGACGTGAAACTGGTACCTGAATAACACAATTGGCGCCTTCATATTTAAGAATGTGACAAATTGGCAGAAATGCTTGGGGTCAGTCAGGAGAAGGGGGATGGGTATAGGGTTAAGGATAATAATTTAGGGTTGACATCCTGTGTCGGTTGAAAAGGGGGAAGGGCATTATGTTGACATTTGGGCTCATGGGGAATGGGCTGGGGCAAAAGAGGCCAAGGCTCCTGCCCTGACTGTGAGGGAGAAGGAGGAAGAGGCCTCAGCTGCAATTCAGCTACATCAAGCTGTTTACTCGGGACACCTCAGCTAAGTTCAGCCACACCACCCTGCTCACTCAGGGCGCTTCAGCTACAGTTAAGCACTTCAGCTACATCACGGCCAATGATCATGTGGGCCTGATGCAGCATGCCCTGCTGCTTGATCCGCCAGCCATGGGCCAGTCAGGCTTTGGTCACCCATAAGCTTACTTTCAACTGGACCCCTGAAGGTGGTCTTGTGCGCAGATCTGCCCCCAGGGCTGAGAGGCCTGGCAATAGCTTGAGCCTAGCATCGGCCAGCCATCTGCCAGTCAGGGTTTGGTCCCCATCCGCCCCCCTCCACCGCCCCCAGCCATCTGCCAGTCAGGGTTTGATCCCCATCATCCCCCCCTCCACCGCGTCCCCCCCTACCCCACCCCCCCAAGGTGGTCTGGTGCGCAGTGGTACGCAGTAGTGCCCTCAGGGCTGAGCGCCCGGGCCTCGGGTCATACCTTGAGCACAGCATCTGCGGACATGGAGGGTTCCGTGAAGGACATGGCCACCTCTTTAAGTTGAGCACAGGTGAAGAAGCATTCCTCAATGAGCGACACTGTGGGGAGAGGTGGGGGGAGGTGGGGGGAGGTGGGGGGAGGTGGGGAGAGGTGGGGGGAGGTGGGGGGAGGTGAGGGGAGGTGGGGAGAGGTGGGGGGAGGTGGGGGGAGGTGGGGGGAGGTGGGGGGAGGTGGGGAGAGGTGGGGGGAGGTGGGGGGAGGTGGGGGGAGGTGGGGGGAGATGGGGGGAGGTGGGGGGAGGTGGGGGGAGGTGGGGGGAGGTGGGGGGAGGTGGGGGGAGGTGGGGGGAGGTGGGGGGAGGTGAAGGGATTAGGACATGTAGTTTAGGGTTGAGGGAATATACATTCCCAGTATTTTTCAGGTACCGGTAGTTCAGGCTTTGGAAACATAGTCTAGGGTTAGGAGAATCTAGGTAAGGGTGAAGGGAATGTAGTTCGGGATCAAGGGTTAAGAGTGTATGTGATGGGGGGGGATGGGGGCTATGAGTGTGCGTGTTGTGAACACCTCGCTCATTCCTCCCATCATCCACTCCATCATAAAGAGTACGGCCGGTGAAATCTGCAACATTTGCAGCATACCGGTATAAATCACGCGCAACATCTGTGACATGCACTACATATGTAGGATGTACTACATGTGTAACATATGCATCATCTGTACCATGCACTACATATGTAGGATGTACTACATGTGTAACATATGCATCATCTGTAGCATGCACTACATTTGCAGTAGTGTAGTATATGCAAACCCTCAACTCGATCACCACTCACTCATCAATCCCATCTTCCAGTCGTCAGATATATCCCTTTGCGGCTGCTGGCCCGCCTCTGACCCAGGCGCCGACGGCCTCCTCTCGCTCTCCGCCCCCAGCCTCAGGCTTGGCACAACAATCGCCGCCTTTCCGCCCCCCGCTGCCGCCGCCGCCGCCTTTGCCGCCGTCGCCGCCAGGTCGAACCCCGACTCATCAAATTTCTCCGTCAGCTCAGTGATGCCCACAAGGGGGGACCCATACAGGCCGCCACTGCCCGACATCCCGCTCGTCGAAACGCTGCCGGGGCCGCGGCCGCGCCGCGGCGTCGCCGCCGCGTACGTGCCCGGCGGCCCGCCGGCAGTCAGCTGCGCCGAGAACGGGCTTGGTCCTGTGCCATACGCGCCCCCACCGCCCTTCCCGCCTACGTGGTAGGCTGAGCCTGGCATGGTGGTGCGCGGGCTGTTGTATCGCAGCCGGTTCTGCTCGATGGCAATGTTGCCCTGTGTCAGCCGTTTGCGGCTGCCGTCATCTGTGACCACAGATGTGACCTGAGGTAGGATAAGTGTTTAAGGTTAAGATGTGCGGGCTTAAAGTGGACATCTTCGGGTTTAGGGTTTAGGGTTTCAGATTCAGGTTTTGAAGTTTGAAGTTTTAGGGTTGAGGTTTTAGGGTTGAGGTTTGAGAGCAGGAAGGGGGAGAAGTGAGGGGGATTCATCGCCCAGCATGTTATTGTGCAACGTCCATGCTTAGGGCTTAGGGTTTAGGGGCACATCCCCACACTCATTGCACTCTGATCTTGCCGCATGATCTGGACGTGTTTTTTGCCTGGCATGCCATGGTTCACTGTTATCGGTGCAGGGCTCGGGCTGGAGCAAGGTCCAGGGACAAGGGTTCCGAAACCAGGTTTCACACACCGATTTTTAGGGCTTGGGTTTCACACACGGTTGCTCCTCCTTCACACCCTCGTAATTGAATGACAATAATTCCACATACTCTGGCAATGTCCGTCATCCAGCGCAGCATCGTACGCCTTAAGTGGGTCATGGCTCATGATTCAGGGATCAGGGTCGATAGATGCAGGTTCAGGGTAGTGGACACGTTTCCCCCCTCCCCCACACCCACACACTAACCTGGTCGTGCCACACCATCTGATAGTGTTCACCCCCCAGCCCTGCGTCGTGCACCACCACTAGTGGTTCATGGCTTGCCCCCATGCCCACCTGGCCTGCCTCATAATCTGAAAGTGTTACCGTCGCGAGCGCCTGGAACTTCATTTCCAGCACCCTCTCCCCTCCCTCCCACACCCACCTGGTCGTGCCACATGATGTGGAAGTGTTCGTCACCGAGCGCGGCATCGTTGGGCGTTACCGCCGCCAGCGCCTGGAACGTCATCTCCAGAAAGCCTGTCTCCGGAATCAGCTGCTTGGAGGCGCTGGCCAGCTTGAAGCGCTTGCCGTTGAGCGTGACGCCGCGCCAGGTGGTCATGCCCTGGACCCCTGCTAGTGCCTGCAGCTCAAGTGCCACCTGAGGGGGGGAGAGGGGACAGGCGGTCAATGCAAGTACTTGTCTGTGGGGGTGGAGTTGGGGGTGGGTGTGGAGGGAGTGGAGGTGGGGGTGGAGATGGTGGGAGTGGGGTGGGGTTGGGGGTGGGGTTGGTGGTGGAGGTGGTGGGAGTGGGGGGGGGGTGGAGATGGGGGTGGGGTGGTGGTGGTGGGAGTGGGGTGGGGGTGGAGATGGGGGTGGGGGTGGTGGGAGTGGGGGGGGGGGGGGTGGAGATGGGGGTGGTGTGGTGGTGGTGGGAGTGGGGTGGGGGTGGAGATGGGGGTGGGGGTGGAGGTGGTGGGAGTGGGGTGGGGGTGGAGATGGGGGTGGGGGTGGAGGTGGTGGGAGTGGGGAGATGGGAGTGGGGTGGGGGTGGAGATGGGGGTGGGGTGGGGGTGGAGATGGGGGTCGGGGTGGAGGTCACGCCCCGGGTGCAAATATAGCGTCCCCCTGACAACTGCATCAGGGTGGAATGTGGGGAGCATGCTGCCAGGTGGTCATGCCCTGTACTCCTACCAGGACCTTCATCTCCAACGCAACCTAAAGAGGGGAAGGGGAGTGGAGGGACAATGGAATCGCATGTGTGTGGGGGGGGTAGGGGTAGGCCCTGCGCTCCAAGCAAAAAAATGTAGAATCGTATGTGGGAGCAATGTGGGGTGCATGCTGGTGGTTGGGCCCTGCACCCCTGCCAGGGCCTGCAGGTCTAATGCAACCTGGGCAGGGATGGAGGGTCGATATAGTCAGATGCAAGGAGGGTGGGGGTAGGCCCTGCACCTGTCAAGCGTAGAAATAGGGTGTATTGTTCCTTTATTTATTTGTATGTGGGGAACATGCTGCCAGGCGGTCGGGCCCTGCACCCTGGCCAGGGACGACGCCCTCAACACGTACCCCTAACCCTACACCTACCAGCTGTCGCTCCGCAGGGATCTCTCCCACCCTAACCCCTACCCCCCACCCGCCCACCTGTTGTTCTGCTGGCGTGCGCAAGTCAAGGCCGTACGGCCTGTCTGTCTTGCTGCGGCTGAAGCAGGTAGTGGGGCACTGGGGCTGTGATCATTCAGACATAACCCTTAACCCTAACCCCCACCCGCCCACCTGTCGTTCTGCTGGCGTGCTCATATCAAGGCGGTACAGCCCGTCTGGTTCGTTGGGATTGAAGCGGGTGGTGGGGCTTTGATCCGTGAGACCTTTGGTGGCAGCTGGCTGGAAGCTGCAGCCCGTCAGGTCCACCTGAGGAGGGGAGGGTTGCAGGTTCATAGTTCAGGGGTTAAGGTTTAGGGCTGATGTATGGGGTTTAGGTTTAGTGTTTTATTTTTGTGGCAGCTGGCTGGAAGCTGCAGGGGGGGGAGGGTTGCACGTTAATAATCCAGGGTTGAGTGTTTAGGTATGGGGTTTAGATTCAGTGTGTTTACTCTGTGTGGCAGCTGGCTGGAAGCTGCAGCCCGTCAGGTCAACTTAAGGAGGGGAAGGTAGCGGGTTGGTAGTTCAGGGTTAAGGTTTAGGACTTAGGTTTGGGGTTCAGGTTCAGTGTTTTTAATTTTGGTGGCAGCTGGATGGAAGCTGCAGCCCGTCAGGTCCACCTAGGGAGGGGGGGAGGGGTTGCGGGTCAAGAGTTTAGGGTATATATTTGTTGATCAGGTTCAGTGTTTTCGTGGCAGCTGGCTGGAAGCTGCAACCTGTCAGGTCAACTTGGAGAGAGGGCAGGGTTCAGGGTAAATGGCTGTGGGTGAAGGTCCAGGGTTTGGGGTTCAATGTTCAAATTCAAGGTGGCAGCTGGATGGAACCTGCGGCTCTTGAGATGTACCAGGAGAAGAAAGGGTTCCAGGTTGGAGGGTTCAGGTTCAGAGTTTGAGCTTCGCTGAGGGCAGGCCCAACTCCCCCTGTGCCCACACATTTCACACCCACCCAGACCCCCCCCCCCCCCCCGATTCCACACTCTGGCTCAGCTTCCCCCCCCCTGTTTTCCCAGCCCAGTTCACACATTTGCTGACCCCGTTCACACATGTCTGAACCTGTTCACACCTTTCTGAGAGCTGCCCCAGCCGGCCGCTTCATCATGGCACGCATCAGGCCCCGGGCGGCCAAATGGCCCATCTGGTTATCTCGCAGGATGAGGTCCACAAGGGTTTTGTTCTCCTGCAAAACAAAACGTGCCGGCACATGAGAAAGGGTTTTGTTGTCCTGCAAAAAGACGGATGTCGGCCCATGAGAAAGGGTTCAGGATTATGTCACGTGGCCACGTTGAAGGGTTTAGGGCTTAGGGTTATGTTTTATAGGTTAAGGTTCAGCGATAAAACCTGAACTCGAAACCCTAAACCTTAACCTATCTCGCACCCACCGACATGACTTCACTGAGAACGGAGCACGTGGATTCGCTCAAGCTGTTCCCGCTGAGGTCCAGCACGCACACGCTGCCATTATTCACCATCGCCTGCGCCACGTGGGAGGCTCCCTCGTCACCCATGCCGGTCCACGCTAGGTTGAGCTCCTGTATGCTGTTGGCAGACTTGATTCCCTGGGCCAAGTAACGTGCACCACGCACCTGCAGGGTTAAGGGTTGAGGGACTCAGGGTGAAGGGTTGGAAACTCAGGTATGTTGTTTTACGCTCTGTGCCAGGTACCCCGAAACCTCACCCTGCAGACATAAGCCCTAAACCCTGCCCCATGTAAACCAGTCGCTCACCCCAAACGATTCAGGATATATCCAGAATCTCCAAAGCAGACGCCTGAAAAAAAAGCCCTGAAGACATGAACCCTAAACCCTCAAACATGAACCCTCAACACTGAAGACATGAACCCTGCAGCCATAAACCTCGCCTATAGATACCAGTCACTCACCCCAAAGCCATTCCAGGACATATCCAGAATCGCCAAATTCAACGTCTGCGCCAATCGCCCCTGATTTTAAACCCCGAAGCCCCAAACACCCAGCAATACATACCAGTAGCTCATCCTAAAAGATCCAGGATACATCCAGATTCTCCAAACTCAACGCTGGCGCCAATTATCCCTCACCCCGCACCCATCAAGCCTGCAGCCATAAACCCTAAAAAAAAAACGTCCCATATATTATATACGGTAAACCAGTTGGTCACTCCAAAACTATTCCAGGATATATCCAGAATCTCCAAGCTCAACATCTGCGCCCCTTACCCCTCAAACATGGCCCTTCAATACACAACCCTGCAGCCATAAACCTAAAAACCCCGTCCCATGTATACCAGTTGCTCACCCCGAAGCTGTTCCAGGATATATCCAGGATCTCCAAGCTCAACGTCTGCGCCCCTTGCCCCTCAAACATGGCCCTTCAATACACAACCCTGCAGCCATAAACCTAAAAACCCCGTCCCATGTATACCAGTTGCTCACCCCGAAGCTGTTCCAGGATATATCCAGGATCTCCAAGCTCAACGTCTGCGCCCCATGCCCCTCAAACATGGCCCTTCAATACACAACCCTGCAGCCATAAACCTAAAAACCCCGTCCCATGTATACCAGTTGCTCACCCCGAAGCTGTTCCAGGATATATCCAGAATCTCCAAGCTCGACGTCTGCGCCACGGCCTCCCCAATGGCAATCGCCGCCCGCTCTCCAAGGCAGCAGCGGCTCAGGTCCAGCCGCCTCAGCCCACACCACACGCACTTGAGCGCCTCCGCAAGCAGCTCCACCGAAAGGGCTCCCAGAGCCGCGTTGCATGGGAGGAGCAGGGAGGTGAGGCGGGCGAAGGGCCAGGGGGACTTGCCGTCCGGAGGGCCGGTGAGGAGCGGCATGAGGCGGTGGATGGAGCTGGAGCTGATGCTGTTGGAGCCGAGGTCAAGCTCCTAAGGGGGCAGGGGTAATGGCAGGTTTGAGAACCTCTAGGATCCAGCCAAGCTTGACTGTCACGTTGGCCAGCGGCTGACATACTCTCAGCTCCAATATCTGTTGTTTTCATCGCCAATAAAACATGATGGATTGTAAGTATTTAAAGCGCTTACAGTCGTTTCCAAAAATTAAATTTGAAAAAAGCTACACGAGTCCCCAAGTTTCCAAGTCCCCAAGTCTTATGCATGGCAAAAATGCAAGGACCATCAGTCACCCCTCAGCTGCACTTCAGCCATACTTCAGCTACACTTCGGCTGTCGAAACAAGCATTGGCCCACCTCCAACCGTATGAGTTGAGGCTTAATCATCACGTTGGCCAGCGGCTCAAAGACCGTGTCGTTGATGTCATTACTCGCAAGGTGAAGCGCACGCAGGTCCTGTAGCTGCATCACCAGGTCTCCTAGGGCTGAGATCTGAGGTAATGGGGAGAAGGTGGGAGGAAAGTGGGAAGACGGTGGGAGAAAATCATCAAGGTGAAGGACATGCAGGACCTGCATCCACATCACCAGATCTCTCATAGCAGAGATCTGACAGGGAGGGGAAGGGAGGGGTAGGGGAGGCTTTAAATCAAAGTCCGTGACGTTAGTCGGTCATAAGTAGGTGAATTTCCCTCAGGCCCTGCAGCTGCATCACAAGACATCTTAGGGCGGAGATCTGCAGTAATGGGGAGATCTGCAGTGGTGGGGGGAAGGAGGGGACAGGGTAAGGGGGCGTGGGGGCATCGACGTGTTTTGATAAGCAGCAGGCCGCCAGCTGAGGTAGATCAGGGATAGGAAAGAGAACAGATGGGGAACAATGCACAGTCCGTTTGAAGAATCAGCAGGCGCACCAAGGCAGATATCGGGATTTGAGATGGGGAGGGGAGCAGGTGTGGGGGGGAAAGCCATGCACCCAGCGAGCCCCAGAAGCCTGAAGTGCCTTTGCATCTATCCTGCAGGAAGACAAGCAACAAAACACTTTTTCCATTCAAGAAAGGCTTTGCAAATGAACCCTAAACCGTAACATAAGAAACCTACCGTAAACCCTGATGCCTAAACAGTTTGTGTGGATGTGTTTGCGGCCGTCGAAAAATAAAGCGTCACCTGGTTGATCCCTCGCACTGCGCTACTGAGAACAAACACCGCAGGATGTCCGCGCTGGTACCGACGCATCAGGCGTCCAATCTCCCCGGCCCGGTCGACCGGCCCGGGCCCGGCCGCTACGGCGCCGATATTGTGCCTCTCGCCCGCCAGCTGCGCGCTGCTCAGCACGTCCTGTAAGGCTGACATGTTGTCCTGCTGCGCTTCCCAATTGTCCAGGTACTCAAACTCATCATCCAACTCATCCATGCCGCCGGCTTCCGAGAGCAAGGTTTGGTTGAGCGCCGCACTCGCAGCCGCGGACATCTCAGAGGCGCGCGCGGCGGCCGCGTGCCCCGCCGCCGTGCTCCACAGCGCCGCCTCGGCGGCCTCGGCCGCCGCCGCGGCAGCGGCAGCGGCGGCTGCCGCCGCCCGCGCCGCGTTCTCGCGTGTGACTGCTGCTAGGTACGCCTTCTTGGCTGCGCGCCGCTCCAGCGCTTGGATGCGTTTGGTCCACAAGCGTAGGCGGGCCTCCACGACCTCAGGGCCGGCAAAGCGGGTGCGGGGCATCTTGGAGGGGTGGGTTTCCGTCTGAAGGCAACAGTGGGTGTGTTGGTGGGTGGGTGAGTGAGAAGGTAGGTGAGTAGGTAGGTGAGTGGGTGGGCTTTGGTTTGACAGCAAGGTTGGCCAGGGTGAGTCTTTCCGAAGGTCTTCACTGCTGAACTAACACTGCCCCCCCCCCCCCCCCCTTCACCCACCTTAGGCCCTGTCCCCATAGCCCCGACTTTCGGTCCCTTCTCCTTCTCTATTTCCCCTTCGCCCTTTCCCTTAGCCCCCCCCCCCCCCCCCTCTATCCCCTCCCCTCCTCCCTTCCTCTCCCCCACCTCCCCCCGTTCCTCTCCCTACCGCTCCGCCCTCTGCCCTCCTTCTATCACCCCCACTCTCTTCCCTACCGCTCCACCCTCCGAATCCGCATCTTCCGACCCGGCCCTGTCCTCGTCCTCCTCGTCCTCATCCGTCTCAGTCCCGCTCTTGCTCCCGTCTCCCTCGCCCCCCCCAACTTCCGTCTGCCCCTCCGCCACCTCCCCCTCCGCCTCTTCTCCCTCTTCGAGAACAGAGGCCACAGAGGACAGCGGCTGAGGCAAGCCGGACAGGGATGCTGTCGGCCGTCGCGTCGGGCTAGATCCAGACATGGATCCGGATCCGGAGGTTGGGGCGCCGTGGCGGCGGTGCGGTGAGCCAGGCCGGCTGGGAGACCTGCTGCCACGATGGCCAGCGGGCCTGCCGGGTGGAATGGAGTGGGGGAGGGAGCTTGAAATATAATCCAGGGTCCAAATCAATTCGGAGATTGTGAGGGAAAAAAGGAATAGTACGCCCTTGCTTGACCTCCACCCTGATGCCTCAGCAAGGAGCATTGTCCATAATCAGGGGCCGCCAAGAGGTTCCGGGTCGGGTTGAGTTGTAGGGTTTATGGGTTTCTAATCAGGGAACTCAATGAGGTTTCTCGGCAGGTTAGGGATTAGGGTGCAAGGTTTCGGGTTCCTTATCAGGGACCTTTCTGAGGTTTAGGGTTCAGGGTTTGAGGTTCAATTGTCCAGTGAGATTGTTACCACCCGACAGCCTTTTAGCACCAAACAGGTCATCTTGAGATGAGCAATGCAGCCGGCACCGTGGCCGGCAGACTCGTCGCATTCAGGGCATGCCCAACTGGCTTTTCCCTGTTTACCAACCAAGAGCTTCTCCATGAGATTTGCGATGTGGCCGGCAGACATGTCGCATAGGGGGTATGCCCAGCCAGCGTTTCCCACCCGAAACCTTTTCACCAACCAACAACTTCTCCTTGATATTTGCAATGTGGCCGGCGTTGTGGTCGGCAGACATGTCGCATCGGGGGCATGCCCAGCAAGTTATTATCACTTTCAACTCTTTAAGCCATTGAGCACCCAGCAAGCTCTTTACACCTAACAGCCTTACAGCCTTCACACCACCAACAGCCTTACTTGGCTTGACATTTCAGGCATTGCTGGTTTTGTGTTATTCTGCCAGCTAACGTCAGGGGCAGATGCGCAGCCCACTTTCAACTATGTGGGGGGCGCCATGGCCAGCTACCCGGTCACACCAGGGACATCTGTCCAGCACACTTCCAGCAACTGAAACTTGCACCGCCAAACAGCTGCACCTTACTTGATATCGTCCCAGAGACCCAGATGCGTCAGGGGCATCTGCCCCGCACAATTTCATCAACCAAGACCTTGCACAATTATTTGCACCCCCAAATAGCCGCACCTTGAGATGAGCAGCGCGGGGGGCGCTGTGGCCGGCCGACCCGTTACATCAGGGGGCATCCCCAGTAGCCGCGGCACACCCAACACACCCATCTCCTCTTCCTCCTCCTCCCCCACCGCCGCCGTGGCAGCAGCAGCGCCTATGACCGCGCCCGCGCCCATGCCCATCACCATGCCTTTACCCATGCCTGCACCCATGCTCACGCCCGCAATGGCGGGTCCTGCCATAGCCGGGCGCTGCCGGTCAAGCTGCTGAACAGTGGCGTTTCCGGCAGAGCCCGTCGCAAATACTGCCCCACTGATCGGGCGCTGGGACTTGTACAGCAACGGCGACAGGCTCTGTGAGGCAGTACAGATAAGCAGTGAAGAGAGGTAGTACAGAAGAGCAGTGTGGGCGGTACAGCTAAGATGATGCAAATGAGTACTCTACTACGCCTTCTACTCTCACAGCCACCTACCACTGTATTAAATTTGTGTATGGAAATACCGTAGGTTCGCTTTGCCTTCCCTCATAATTAACATAATTTGGGGGTGAGGGATCCATGAATTTACTAATGACCTTGTCAACACCACTTTTCAGTCAGAAATTTAAAAGTTTGTGCCGACAGTTTGCCCCCAGGGCAGCATTGAAAGAAAACGTGTTTGATGCCTGAGGGAAGGCAAATCAAATCTACGGTACCTGTCTTTACTATTTTAAGGATTGAAGCAACGATACACGTGCCGGTATTTTCTAGTATTTTCTAGTATTTAACCCCAACCGGTGTTTTTCCTATTTGAACAGCCTGGCCTCCTTTCGAAAGCAATATCATGTTGTGTGTGTGGATGCTACAACAAAATAACATGACCAACACCAACACCACCACCAACAACAGCAACGAAAACATCAACAGCAGCATGAACAGCCACAGCCACAACGACAGCAACGGCTAAAAAACAACAACAGCATCAACAAAAGAAACAACGGCAACAGCAACCGCGGACGCACCACGGCCACAACAAAAGCAATGACAGCAACAGCATCAACAAAAGAAGCAGCCACTACGGCCACAACAAAGGCAACAACATACCTGTATCGTGTGTTGCAACGCCTCTTGCATTGCCGCCTGGGTAGCCACACGTGCGCCCAGCGACGCTGCCGCGGCGGACGGCCATCCTGCGGTGTAGCTGCCTGGCGTGGGGCGGTACATAGCAATTGGCGACGCCTTGGCGGCTGGCTTTGCCCCCTGCTTCAGCTTGGCGCTGGCGGGCTTGGGAGCGGCGCTGGCAGGCTTCTTGCCTGGGAGAAAAACATGCCACCAACGCTTTGGATTTTTCATCTCAACAGCTTCAACACAATTTTATGCGGTAGCCATGTCCCATGCTTTGGCGCAAATGGGCGGCTTCCTTAATCCATGTTCGCGTATTGATTTAATAGTTATTTATTTATACCATACCGTACCGGTACTCAATGGACTAAATATCTGAAACTGTACCCCCCAACCAAAACCTGGAATGCCCCCCCCCCCCAGGTGCATACATTGCACCCTTCCTCCGGACGACCACCAGGGGCGGCACCGCTAAATCTTCTGGGCAGCTGCCAGGAAGCTTCCCAGCATCAAGGTATCTGAGCCGGAGTCCAAACTGCTGTCCATGAGCACATACCCACCCATTCCGCATCGCACCTTTCCCGGGGATGGCAGCAACGGGCGGCGCCGCCACCTTCTGGGCAGCTGCCAGGAACCTGCCCAGCATCAGGGTATCGGAGCTGGAGTCCAAACTGCTGTCCATGAGGACGCGTTGGCTCCGGAAACGGATCACGGGCACGAGAGGCACTGTTTGGGTATGATAATTGGGATGGGGGGACAGAGAGTGTACGGCGGGGTTAGGGTCAGGTTTTGGGAAAGCAACAGGTGTTTCGTTCATATTTTGAGTGTGGGGTCGCCGGTAAGTACTTGTAGGGTTTTACATGGGTTCAGTGTGTAAGGGCTTCAAGTGTTGTGGTCTAAGGGGTTAGGGTTGAATTAGTAAGCGTTGTGGGCAAGGTGTGTCTTAGGCTAAGGCTGTAGTGTACTAAGGGTTAAGGGTTTGGGGTTGGGAAAGGGACATCAGGAACCTTCTTGAAAAGATGGCTGCACGAGCAAACAATATAGGGCATGCCTCTCTGCCGTTTTATTATTGGATAAAATAAAATTAAAGAGGATGATGAATCAGCAGGAGAGTAGGGGAGGGGGGGGGGGGCACAGAGACACGTACACTTCATCAAATATGGCTACCGCCTTCATAGCCACCGCTGCTCACCAGATAAAGTGGGCGCCGCGCTCTGCCCCCGCTTCTTCTTCTTCACCACAACCGGGGCACCATCGGCCACGCCAGCAGTGGCCGCCCGCGGCGCAGGCGCCGCAGCAGCGGCAGCGGCGGCGGCGGCTGCCGCCGCCGCCTCAACCGCCTTTGCCTTTGGTTTGGCCTTGCCTAGAGCTTTGGCCTGTGCAAGGCGCGCCTGCTCCTGCAGCGCCAGGAAGGCCCGCTGGGATGGCATCAGCGGTAGGCTCATCCGCAGCGCGCTGCGTTGCTGCTGCTGCTGGAAAGGCATCCCCGATGCTCCCCCTCCCGCCGGCGACGGCATCATGCCCCAGGAGGAAGAGAGAGTGTGCGTGCTTACCGGGAAAGAGCTGGCGGTGGCGGGGCGGGTGCCGTAACTGTTGCCTGGAATAGGGCTGGCGGGGCTGCTGTTGCTACCAAGAGCAGGCCCGGAGGAGGAGGGGCGCTCGCACAAGGGCCTGCCAGGGTGTACAGCCAAGGGTGTGAATCCAAGGTGTGATGTCAGGGTGTACAGTCAGGGTGTGAATCCAAGGTGTGCTGTCCGGGTGTACAGCCAGGGGTGTGAATCCAAGGTGTGATGACAGGGTACAGGGTACAGGGTACAGCCAACGGTGTACAGCCAGTCAGGAAGGCAGTACAGCCAGGGTTTAGGGCCAAGGTTCAAGGGTATATAATATCAAGTGTGCGGTGGATATGCCAAAGTACACACCTATGCATTCTGTCCCTTCACCCTAAATCCTTCACCCCAAACCCTTACCTGAATGGCCCTGGGTACATATGGATGCATTTTAACCCGTCACCCTGAAACCGAAAGCCTCATCCACAAACCGTCATCCCTTAAGTCGCATCCAGCAATCGTCATCCCTAAAGCCGCCTCCATATGGCCGAAACCTGAAACCCGAAGCCTTTACCTGTACGGCCTGAGGTACACATTGATGCACTCCGCCCTCTCACCCTTCACCCCCAAGCCCTCATCCCTAAACCCTCATCCCTTAACCCTGGTCTGCATGGCCCTGGGTACACATTCATGCATCCCCCCCCTTCACCCTTCACCTTTAAGCCCCATCCCTCAAGCATCATCTAAAAAGTACAAGCCCTAAACCCGAAACCTGAGCCTGAAATCCGAGTGCAGACCCTAAGCCTGAAACCTGAAGTCCTTACCTATACGGTCCAGGATACACATTGATGCACTCCGCCCCCTCGCGAGCCACAAAGAATCTCTTGTTCTCCGGCGCCACCGAATCCAACACTGGCCTGTGCACCGGAGGAGCTGCCTGTCGCATGGGGTCCGGCGACAACGCCGACAACGCGACAGGGGATGTCCTTGACACAGACCGCTGGAACGGGAAGGTCGGGCTCTGCCTTGCAGCCGCGGGGCCCGCAAGAGGGGCGGGGGGATCAGATACATGAACAACACCCATGTACGCCTCAGCAGCAGCAACAGCGGCAGCTAAGGCAGCAGAGGCAGAGGCAGGCGGCGGCGGCGGCGCCGCCGCCGCCGCCGCCGCTGCCTCTCCAGACGTCCAGCCTGCCTGCAGCCGTCTGTTCTGCTGCTTCAAGTGTTGGTCCAGTCTCTCCCGCAGTCTCTCCCGCCGCTCCTCCTGGATCAGAGGGCCGCTGGCCGCGGCCGCCGCTGTGTGTGGGAGGGATCGGCTCGGGGAGGCGTCCCGATGTAGCTGCGGTGTTGTTGACCGGGGTACTGAGCCGGGAAAGGGTGCATGTACCAGTCGCAGGTGATCAGGGAGGCTGCGACCTCCTGCACTGACCAGGTCAGGCATAACCTGAATTCGGCAGGGATTGACGCGTAAAAAATAACAGTGGGGTGTGGGTAGGGAGAGTGGGTGTTGGCAGAAATAGTGGGAGTGGATATGAGTGAGGTGAGGGGAAGGAGGCATTTTTCACTCTTAGGTAATCAGGGAGGGCTGACCAGTGAAGCGGGGCCCGCAGAGAGTGAAGTGAGGATAGGAAGAATGAGGTGTGAATAATATGAGAGATGTGTGTATATGAAGAGTGGGGTGTGGATGGACGTAAGGCATGGCGCATGCCGCAGGCCAAAATGTAGGCAAGTTGCAGCTTGAGGCACGTGAGATAAAGAGGGACCCCCGCCGTGCCGCTGCCCCCTTTCCCACACGTAGCTCCACAACCGGCTCCACATCCTTATCCACACCTGCAGCAGTCGTGTCAAGTGGTCGTCCTCCTCGTCCGAAATGATGTCGGAGACACCTGACGACGGAGGGTCTGGATCCGGTTCAGGCGTTGGTTCCGGAGAAGGTGGCGGGGGGGGTAGGTGCGCAAGCGCAAGGGCGTCCTGCGAATGTGTAGGGTTGAGGGTTTAGGGTTGTGGTGCATAAGGAAGGCCATGAGATGGAGGGTATGGATCCGGCTCAGGCGTTGATTCTGGAGACAACGGCGGATGCGGAAGGAGCGCAAGCGCGAGGGTGTCTTACAGAGGCGCGGGGTCCAGAAGTCGGGGTTTAGGTTCGTGTTTAGGTTCTGGTGTTGAGGGTTTAGGGTTTAGGGTAAAACATCAAGCACATAGGCCGAGCAGGTGAGGGAACAGATCATCCTGCGTTTGGACTGGTCTGTTTTTTGTTGAAGAGTGACTTGAGGCCTAGATAACAACAAGAAGCCTTGGTAGCAAGGGTAACGTGCTGTGGATATGAGCAGCCTTCTCTCAACCAGCAATTTTTTCAATTTGCCCTTGGGGCACAAAACACTTGATTTCAGCCTGAAAACTGACGTCAAGCTTCGGAAACCAGCATAACAATGCATCTCTCACCCCTTGACCACAGGGTTTAGGGCTTCGGATTTTAAGTTAAGGGTCACTATTCGCAAATGAAGCAAGGGGCTCTCATTTCGAATTTTGAAGTTGGGGCGTCTAGTTTGTGTAGGGATGCGTCGGCTTGCGCCACATGGCAAGGCCAACATTTTAACTTAAATGCATGCCAGGCTGGTGTAGGCGCACCTCATGAGACACAGACACAGCAACCAGGCCAGGTGCTATCCTCAACCTGATACCTGGGCAGGCCCAGACAGGCCCCTGCAGGCCCAGCCAGCCCCCAGCAGGTCCAGGCAGGCCCAGACAGGCCTTGTCAACTAGACAGGACCATGTAGGCATGTAGCCCCCAGCAGGCCCAGACATGTCCTGGCAGGTCCAGGCAGACCTAGACAGGCCCAGACTAGTCCATGGAGCATGGAAGTATGGCATCAGTATGCAGCCGAATGCAGCACCTAAGCCATGCTAGGATTCTACCCACATGGTCCATGATGCAAGCACGGCGCATGGAAGCTAGGCGTATGGGCAGGTTTCAAGACCCCCACAATCCCCCTTGTCACCAAGGCATGGGCCCCATGACGGCATGGGGGTGGCACATGGTGTATTTTGCATGGAGCATGGTGCTTGCATTTGCATAGTGAAGCGCGTATGGTGCATGTTGAACGGTGCAGAGTGTATGGTGCATGCGGAGTGTGTAGTGCATGATGCATTGTGCAGAGTGTATAATGAAATCATAGTGTATGGTGCACGGTGCACGGTGCATGGTGCATGCAAGCATGTATCGTGTTTAGTGCATGGCGCATTGTGCATGCAAGCATGTATAGTGTAAAGTGCATGGCGCATGGTGCTTACATGCACGCATGGTGTATGGCGCATGGAGCATGCAAGCATGCATGGCGCACAGTAGTGGGCAGATCAGGTCTGCAGCTCTACGTCCGCCAGATTTTGCCTTGCAACGATTAAAACATGATGAGACAGAAACATAGTCCATGTCAAGTTTCGGCAGCTCCCGCTCGCCCATGTGCGGGTGTGTCTCCGCCCTGCGATTTTTCTCAGCCCCCTTTACATGATCCCGCCTGCTTGCCTTGAAGATACTGGCCGACATGCCTGGCACGAGCAACGAAGCGGGCACTGCAGGCACGGGCTCCGCCGGGGGGGCTCGCCACGACCGAGTCTTCGACGAAACCCCCTTGAAGTTGCTCATGGCTTAGATTTGCGTACACTGAGTTTGATGCGGTTTATATGATCCTGCTGCTGTAGCTGATGCGATGCTGCTGCTTGACCCAGCTCCTACCCTCGATGTGTCTGACAAGCGGGGGAG
The DNA here is from genome assembly GCA_037349105.1 of Limnomonas spitsbergensis. Taxonomy (NCBI): domain Eukaryota; kingdom Viridiplantae; phylum Chlorophyta; class Chlorophyceae; order Chlamydomonadales; genus Limnomonas; species Limnomonas spitsbergensis. The sequence continues at coordinate 406,483 of JAYJMM010000101.1, read as the reverse complement.
GGTGTCTGCCCCGTCTGTCCCGCCACTGCTGCGACAGCTGGCTCCTTAAGGGATATTATTAAGCATCAGGGAGTTACTCGTATTCTTCCTAAGTTCGCCGCAAAATATAGTGTACACAGCGGCATGGCGAAGGGATCACCTGACCCCTTCCGCCACTTTTGTTGTGAATGCATAGGATGATTATCGGTGAATTTATCCTCTGAAACAATGTGTACTAATCTAGGGGGGTCAAAGGGAGAGTGCTGAACACGCGGCTTTGTGGAAAGTGCGATACCAGTCACGGATGCGGATGCCGTATTCTAACTGCTTTTCGCGACGAGGTTGGTGTGACCAGGGGAGTTAGGCAGCATGGCAAGGATTCTTCTCGGATAGCTGTATTTGAACTCCCCGGCAATGCCATCGAAGTTGCTGATGCTGATGATGGCAGAAATTGTTGTATCCGACCGATGCTCTACTAGACGCTTGCCTCTTTGATGAACGGGGTACTGGAACTAGATATATAGGGTCGGAATCGGCGACCTTGAATCGCAAACCTTGTTTTAAATCTATTACGCTGAATCCACCACCTGGATACGCAGAAATTGACACCCACGAGGCCCTCGCGGGACGCGGCCGAGCCTTTTTGAGCAGGGCCCTGAGGTGTAACGTCATTGACTCAAACAGCTGCAAAAACGTATGCTGAAATACATAGATGTAATAGATGAAGGTTTGGAAGGAAATGCTACCCCGCAACGCCAATTTGTTTTTTGCATGGCTCGACTAGCATTATATACGCATGGTTATGTCGGCCCCGTTGATGGTTCACACTTCATTCCCCCCGCCCCTTGGCCGCCTGCCTTCTAGATATGTTTTCAGGTGTCTTGTTTGTTGCCTCGTGGTTTCGGGTAATGCTGCGTTTGCTTGTCAAAACATCTGTCTACGTGGAGGGTGGGTGAAGGGCTCTGCCCTTACTTGGACTTACACCTCTGGGCCCATATTCAAAAAGCTCGATCGATCTAAAAATAGGTAAACAAGTGATACGCAACTCTCATACATATACTGGAACATACTGTGACTTAAAAGCCGAGATAATTAAGGTACATAAACTATCCCCTTGCATCGTTAATTCGGCATGCGCAAAGGAATGAGCGTTGATTATGAAACACCCCAACTGTACAACACACGGACCATAACATTGTATATGAAACGTCTTCATTTTTTCCGACAGCGATGGGTAAGGAATATGTAAGAATCTTTGAGTTTGCCGGCCCACCAACACATTGCATCATATGTGCCTGTAAGGTCAAAGCAGAGTGAGGCTAGTGAGGCTTGTCCTCGATGGATACCATCTTGTCATTTGATTTAGTTCCACCCAATTCCAATGTGGTCAGCCTTTTCGCCTTCGCAGAGTGCACATTGTAGCGTTTGAGCTTCGTTTTAATGGCCGAAATCTTTTGGGCTTGCATGGAATATTCTTGTCGACAGCTCGGGGAGGAGCGAGGAAGGCGTTCTTTTTGTGTGAGGAACAAGTGTTTGCGGAATTCAGAGTATTCGGTGAGGTTCCAAAGCTTTTTGTCGGCCAATCCAACCTGGAATGTAAGATGGAGGACAGGGTGGGAACAATTATTCATTCACCGCAGTGTAGATACCTAGATTCATTCAGGAAAAGGTGTTAAGCGAAACCGGTCACACTAGCCCGAAAAACAAACGCAACGAGTCCAAACGCCAAACGCAGACACTGATGGGGGAAGGGGGAAGATGGGGGACATTTCGCGTCTAATATGTTTTCTTGATCTTAAGCTTGATGTTACGCTAGAAATGAACAATGTATACCGTATGTTACAATACAAGGACATATCATCCCTAGTAGCAAGCACTACTACTCAAACCCCCTGTTTTGGTTTACCAGCAGAAAGCGTACCAGTTTCAAGGCAAACGCATCATTTGGACAAGGCCCCTAAAATGATTATGGTAGGTGAATTGGTAAGGCTTTTGGTAGGTTTAATCGACCGAAAACGCGACATCTACCGATTTGCATTCTTGTAGTTTAAATTTCGGTAGACCTAGCTAGAACCTACCGAAATAGCTACTCCTTGGCTACCATTTTTGCACGGGTTGGCCTACCGATTGCACTGCTCACGCTACCATATTTACCGACATCCGCCGCCACCAGTCCTCCCTTCCCACTACTACTCAAACCCCCTGTTTTGGTAGGTAGGTGGGGTCAAAACTTGTAGGTTTTCTTACCGATTTCGGCCAACCTACCAAAAATTAGGGCGATGATTCCCCAACCTACCAGAATTGGCTTGCACCTACCATTTCTTGCTAGTCCCCTACCAAAAGATCTCAAAACCTGCCATTTTTGTCCAGTCCGTTTTGTCCAGTCCCAAAAATGCACATCCTACCAAATTGCCTTTGCAACCCTTGTTTTATGAGGGGAGGCCAAACCACACTCGTAGGGTCGGATTCATCGGACAGAGGACATGGTGTTTTAGGGGATGGAGGGCATGATGAAAGTCAGGAAATGGGGGAGTGGTGGCTTGTGGCGGAAGGGGCAATAAAGAGTTCAACCAAAATCTATAGAGCAAGTGGGCAACTAGGGCCCATCTATAGCATTTGGGGGGAGGAGTTCTTATGGCAGAGGAGGTCAGAGTGCGTTGGGGGTAGGGGGAATGGTGGCAGAAGGACAAAGTGTGCTTGGAGGAGGGGGGGTTGGTGGCGGGGGAGGTCAGAATGCGTTGGTGGGAGGGGAGCTTGGTGGCAGAGTAGGTCAGAGTGCACTGGGGAGAGGGGGGACTAGTGGCTGGCGGAGAGGTCAGAGTGCGCTTGAGGGAGGGGGGGTGGTGGCGGAGGAGGTCAGAGTGGACGGGGGTAGGGGGGGATTGGTGGCGGTGGAGGTCAGTGCGTGGTGGGAAGAGGGGGGGCTGGTGGAGGAGGATGTCAAAGTGTGCTTGTAGGAGTAGTAGGAGGAAGGGTTGGTGGAGGAGGAGGTCAAAGTGCGCTGAGGGGAAAGGGGCTTGGAGGCGGAGGAGGTCAGAGTGCGTTGGGGGGAGGGGGGACTGGTGGCGGAGTAGGTTACCAGAGTGCGCTGGGGGGAGGGGGGACTAGTGGCGGTGGATGTCAGAGTGCGCTGGGGGAAGGGGAGAATGGTGGCGGTGGATGTCAGAGTGCGCTGAGGGGAGGGGGGACTGGTGACAGAGGAGATCAGAGTGCGAGGGGGGAAGGGGGGGCTGGTGGCGGTGGATGTCAGAGTGCGCTGGGGGATGTTTTGAAGCAGCAAGGAACGGGCGTGATAGTACGTACAACCAACTTCAGTCATTGGATCCGCGTGTACGTTAAAAAGCAACAACATATACCATGTACCGTACCGGTAATGACAGTCACCTAGTAATGACAGTCACCGCATGTACTGCATTTCATGTGGCTATTCGTCGATGCCATGGGGTCATTGACTCATCGTTGGCTTGAGGACGAGTCTATTGCTGTCCTTCACATGGCGTGGGTAAATGTGCCAGTCAGCATGGGGAAATTTGGCCACGATGTAAGACTCATTCGCGTCACGAAAATTGCAATAGTGGTATTAGCTCCGGCCGTCGATTTCTATTTCTAAACGCCGAGTGACCCTACTGGTATCCTATCTACACAGGATTAAGACACAGTTACACGGGTGTGATATTATTGGGCGGGGGGGGGGGGGGATTTTGCCGAAGCAAAAGAAAAGAAAAGAAAAGAAAAGAAAAGAAAAGAAAAGAAAAGAAAAGAAAAGAAAAGAAAAGAAAAGAAAAGAAAAGAAAAGAAAAGAAAAGAAAAGAAAAGAAAAGAAAAGAAAAGAAAAGAAAAGAAAAGAAAAGAAAAGAAAAGAAAAGAAAAGAAAAGAAAAGAAAAGAAAAGAAAAGAAAAGAAAACGCCGAGCGATGCGGCATGGATTTTGGGAAGTACAAGTTGACGAGACGTCCAAGCCCCGGTATGTCTACCATGGGAAATGAAATGTTACTAGGGTGGGTTATTAAGAACAGGGGGAGACACTAAACGACAATCGGTGGGACAGTTTTCAAGATGTCGAAGACTATAGATGGAAATGCATACTAGACAGTGTGAACGGACACTTGTTTAAGCAGAGTAGGCACATGGATGGGTGGAATGCCAAGAACATAAAATGTGTATGATGTGATGATGTCTTAATATAAAATACCAGAACATCTAATGATGACTAAATGAACAAAGGGATGCGTGAAGAGAGGGTCAACATGAGGGGGGGGGGGTCTCGGAGTTGGAAGAGGTTGTGGATGAGTGGTGGGAAGAGTTGTCATGGTAGGTGTACGGCATTTCAAATGTCGTATTCCACAAGACATGCTCATGCGTTTTCTTTCTTTTTTTCTTAGGGGTAGAAAGGGTCTACCCAACGGCGCGGAGGAAGTGTGCCACCTGTGCATGTTGTGTGGATTTGTGGGAAAGGCAGAATTGCATATTAGAAGTAAAACAAAGTTCAAGAATGTGGGTAATAGTACAACGTTTTAAGGCCAACTAAAGAAGGAAGGCAAGGTTGGTAAATCGGGCGGGAGGAAAGCTGTGGAGATCGGCCATGGCCTTCAACCAGGAGGAGGTCCGGTCCATGGACACAGGGTCCGGGTTACGGTATCATGTTACGTTACGATACGTTACGTTACAATACGGGCTTTTGGCCCGTTACGGGATTCAATACGACCTCCCCCCCCACATCCCACATTTGAGGTGGAGATGCCATGCCATGCCATGCCATGCCATGTAAAGATAAGAGACGAATGAAGGATCCCCAAGCGTTAAACGGGTGCATTATCCACGAAATTTCGAACGGGCTGTCCGAATATGACTTGCGTTTGTTCCCTCCTATCTGTGCTCACAAACTCACTTTGCCATTGTAAATAAAGTCTCTTCAAGGTGCATATTTTTGCGCGATGCATCGCTGCAAGTGTGCAATGCACCAGTTGCTGGGCTTATCACCAGCGATGGTCGTGTCGTTGTGAGGAATCTCAGCGCCGTCATTCCACACATACTCAAACAGTGCGAATTGTCAGTCGGTGCACCGTAGTGGACCGTAACGATACATTACATTACGATACGTTACGTTACGGGATTTTTGGCCCATACGGGCCGTATCCTGTGTCCCTTGTCCGGTCGAAGGCGGCACATGGTGGCAGGGATGGAGGACATCACTGCATGAAGCATCCATTGTGGGAAAGGTGTGTCATAGACTACATAGACACCCCGGGGTAGAGATGTGGCCGGGTTGGCATCCATAATTGTGAACATACCACTCTTCGTGCCTTTGTAAAGGAAACAAAATGGACGCACGGTGGCAACTAACGAATAGCCTCACTATGCCGCTTCCCCTTCATGCGTTTACATCACGATTCTGATGCGTGGAGGAACGCATTCTTTCCCGCGGAGCGGGGGGGGGCGCGGAACAATTGAACTATTGAGCTCATTGCCAGCGTGGCCGAGATAATATCTGCATCCTTTCCTTTCTATATGACGTTAATCTCAAGTTCTTTCTTTAACTTTTGATGTCTCTCCGGCGATTTGGCGTGGATGAAGGCAGCAAACGACGGCTCGTTCGATGATGGAGCGAGCGATCTACAGTCACACAAAATAGCGAGCGATCTACAGCCACAAAAAAATGTGCTACTTCCATAGTCGGTCTGCTAGGGAGAATAACAGAACGATATGCAGAAATGATATACACTGCAAGGAAGAATGCAAGAAAGAAATGAAACAGGCGGCAGGAAAGAGCGCTGTGAAGATCTCCCGTACATAACTCCAACCTTCGCCATTCTTCCTCGATCTCACGCCTCGTGGAACAGGGGTGGAGGAACTTTCGGAGGAACTTTCGAAAACTTTCGTATTTTTCCTCCGCACTTGTTTCCTCCACCAATCAGAATCGGGCTGTTAGCCAGTGGAGACGCATGTGGCGATGTACACACACGTACACCTGCCTCTTGGCATCTTCAAGGGTCCATTGCTGTATTTTTGACGATAAAATCAAGATAGCCGCTTGCTCTAGTTCCAGGCTTGCAGACGATACATACACGATCAGGCGACTACCTTCGGCTTGTACTGGAGTATCTGTGAAGAAACGACGTTGATCAACCGGCTTGCCGTCCTCATCATTAGATTCCCCACTCCCTTCGTTCCATTAATTACGCATTCATTTGAAGGTCATTCCATTGGGGAATTGTGCTCAGTCATTGTGTCGGCAAGCAATTCATCGGCGTGCAGAACGCATTTAGGTGAGGTTGTCTCTCAGTATCTCACTCCAGCTCTCACGGTCTTGATTGTTTGATGCATGGTTTTTCAATATCCTTTAGTCAACATGGAAGCATGGACTGGACAATTGTTATCTCCAGTATGCTGATCGATCCATGTCGTTAACGCTGCCATGCCGACATAGCATCGGTCACACCAGCTCACCCATCAGTGAGCAGTAGGTATACTGTTATGCATCTTGCTGTCACTCGCCTTTCATTCATTCAAAGCACGCAATCTAGCCGTTCTGGGTTTGCCGTTCATGGCTCTCGACGGAGTGCTTGCGTTGTTGATGATGTCACGCAATATGGAGTTTTATGCAAAGCAAACGCCATGCCCGGCGTCCTCTGACTCCTTCAGAGAAAGAATGATGGCAACGTCGTAATACACATACCGGTGTCAAAGGCGTTGATCAAATACACATGATCCCCCATGGCTTGCGCAGGGGCGGGCTAGAGCAACACCTCGAGGCAAACGTCCAACCCCGCCCGGCCAGCAGGCATCTGATTGACAATCGATAGGAGGAGCAACTCGGGCAAACTGAGAAGTACTGATTTCCAAACACTGGTGAGGAAGCTTCCGTCAAGGGCCTTGACTCAAGGCGTGATGGGATCAACCAACACGCAATGACTAGAAAGAAAGAAAAAAACTCCTGCACGTGCCTTGACGAATACCAGGGGCAGGGGATAAATACGAAATTTGAAAAGCCGTACTACCGGTACCAGACAGGGGACCCTGACCGATGACCGGTACCGTATTTATCCTCCCGAAGTATGGACTCCACACCTCGGAAGAATTCATCCGAAATACGGATCAAAAAACTTCGTCCTGCTCGAACGCTGTCTTACCGTCGTGAAATGATATTCAATGCACGTGCTGAGAACTCCTGGTAACTATTCGCGTCTTTGGCTGGCTTGGGATTTCCGAAATTAGCAATTCGAAATTTAGAACATCATGGCACTGCTCTCAAAATGACAGATCGTGAGTCATGACGCATGTGTGTGACTGAGTCATCGGGGAATCTATCACTCTTCACATCACAACTCAGTCGGAGTTGGAGTTGAATAATTTGTCTCAGTCCTACTGCTGCTCCAGTCCAGGCTACACCGTCACTGGATGGATGGACATGAAATGTAGCCAGCTACTCTGTAGCATTCGACTCTGGCATTAAGATATGCACTAGGGGACAGTGCTCATACCGAGAGTTTTAATCCTGAATCACTTGATGAGGTACCTTCATGATGAAGTATCTTCCCTTCACCTCAATCGAGACAATCAATCCCCCCTCTCCCATATTGTAGGGGCGACACGGTACCATGATTTACTGCAAATACGGGATACAGTGCAGGGCATATGTTCGAGGTGAGCCCTGCGGCTTTTTTCACCCACATGACGGGAAGACCCCAGCGGCAGCAGCAGCAGCGTCCACACCAAGACAACCCTGCAGATACGGGCTGTTGTGCACGCGGGGCAACTGCAGCTTCACACACCCTGCTGGCTGGAAGGACCCAGCGGCAACAACAACGTCCAAGGCGGTAAAAGAATGCAAATTCGGGCTGAAGTGCAGGGGCAACTGCCGCCTGGCACACCCTCCCGGCTGGAAGGACCCAAGGTCAGCAACGTCCAAGGCGGTAAAAGAATGCAAATACGGGCTGCAGTGCAAGGGAAACTGCCGCTTCGCGCACCCTGCCGGCTGGAAGGACCCTGGTGTGGAGGGGGTGCTTGAAGCCAGACGTCCAAGGTGTGTAGCAGTGGCAAGCGCCGCATCAGGGTTCAGAGTGTAGCATTGGCTTACAGCATACTACATATATTCATATTAACGAATGTAGCATTGACTGGTGATGGTTTAGGGCTCAGGGTTCCAAGTGCAAGAATGACTGGTGACGGCTTAGGGTTCAGGTTTACGAATGATGCAGTGACTGGTGATGACAGTTCAGGGTTATGAGTGTGGCAGTGAGTCGTGACGGTGCAGGGAGAGTAAAGCAGTGACTAGCGATGGCTGGGCATGCATGATTCCTTTTGTCACGCTCGTCGCAGTCGCCTTTGCCAACACACGCATCAGTATCGAAGAAATGTATTTAAAAGAATGTTACGTTCAGCCTTCTATCACTACTTAGTACCGCACATGCAGGCTTGAACTACTATCACAAAGCAACACACAGGGTGGATGTGGCTGTTGCCCCGAGTTTTTTTCTTTTCATAGCAAGCATGTGACCAATTTGATATGGTGAAGCCGATCCAGTGGGCACACTCATATCTCTCACTCCGAGTGACGTATATTAAATGAAGGGCACCATACATGTCACATGAGCCATAGACCATCAGCCTTGCCCCCTACACAACACACACACCTCCAATCCTGAACTATATGCCCCCAGCCCTTAACCCTAAATCATACACCTCCAAGCTTGAACCCTGCACTGCTCGACCCGTCCATCCTCAGGCCTGTGCCTGTGGCCCAGGATGTGCCAAGTCTGGTGAAGAAGGGAATGTCAGAATCCGCATGCACCCTCCTCATTGACGCTGGTTTGGCCCTGTCAACGGTGGAGCAGATGCATGACGTCTTGGGATATTGCCGTGTGGAGGACCTGGAGGTAGGTCACACGATCTCGAGGCCAAGTTTGCCAGTTTGTAGCCTTACATTGCACCATACTATTTTGCTCCACCAGCTCAGTTAAGCAAGTGATCGCTGATTCACGGACAGCTGGCCTGTGCCAGTGAGGGACGTCAGGTCCCAGAACTTTTGTGTCTGCTACTTTCTACACTCGGAAATCAAAACATTAGCAACGTGTATCATATTCAAGCGTAAATTATATGAGTGTGATTGGTGGTAGCGGGCCTACCAGTTGACCCTGCACAGCCAGAGGGAGTAGCTAGCCAAGGGAGCCGCCCTCTAGGTTAATGAGCCCCATGGCAAACAAATGGAGGACACCGAGGTAATTATATAACAAGGGGGGTCATCTGCTAGATCCAGTGGACTGTAGTTCTCGCCCTGCCATTCCCTCTAGCACCTGCCTGAAGATATCATGGCGCAGCATGAAGCATGGCTGGCTTAACCCCAGCTCGCACAGCAGATGCATCAGTTCACTCATACGGTGATATGGCTGACCGGCTTACCCAGCATGGGAAGCCAGTTCAGCTGCATGGCAACTGTCATAATTTGTTGTTGCTCCGGCTTCTGCTGTTGATGCAGATGCTGTAGCTAGTGCGGTAGCCGGTGAAACAACAGCCGCATGTCCAGAGGCAGTCCCCCCCGTGGGTGCACCTGCAGCACCTCAATATCCCTTGAATGTTCTGGTTGCTGCTTTTGCTCCGGCTGCTGTTGCTGCTGCTATTCCTCCTGTTGCTGCTGCTTTTGTTGCTGCTGTTGTTGTTGCTGCTCCTGCTGCCCCTGTCGTGTTACTTCTGATGATCTGCTGCATCCGTTAGAACCGCAGCTGCATTCAGGAGAAGCTTGACCATTGCAGTCTTTTGCTGCCCATTCTCTTGATCCTCGGAGATAACTGCATGCGTTACACATCTTGACTGTGGATCCTTGGCTGCATGCAAAAGCGCAAACTCAGCGAGCTTCTTGAGGGGCATGCGCTGGGGATTGCACTAGCTGACATAGATGCGAGGCTGTTGTTGTTGTAGCTGTTGCTGATGTTTTTGCTGTTGAGGCTGCTGCTGCCCCGGCTGTTGTTGCTTCTGCGGCTGTTTTTGTTGTGGCTGTGGTTGTTCCTGCTCATGTATCTCATGCAGCAGACACTAAAAAGCAGCTGCCTCGCTGGACACGGTCCCCCCTGCAGCTACTGCTGCAGCACCTCAATTTTCCGTGTCTGCTCTGGTTGCTGCTTTGCCTCCGGCTGTTGCTGCTACTGTTGTTGCGACTGCTGCTCCAGCTCATTCAGCTAACCAGATTTATTTGTGTAATCATTCTCTACCCATGGTATGTGCGTGGGCTAGCTAGGCGGCCTCCGGCATCAATGGTTGCTGAAGAGGGAACAGTGCTGCCAAGGACAAAGGGAGACCATACACAGTACGTTATCATGGCGGCTTGAATGGAAGGGGCCTCTTCAAATACTGGAAATACGTATAAAAATGAATTCATCCTGACTTTGAATATGACCTATCCGTGTGCTCTCTCAGGGTATCACTCCCGCCTTGGTAATGAAGCTGGAAGAGGTTCTGCCGCCTCTACAAGCCGTCCGCCTGCAGAAGATAATCGATGAAGCCCAGCCAGTGATGAAGGTAGGTTGCATCAGGTGGACATGGGCTGGTAAATGAACCCAAAGTCTGCTCACACATGTGTCTAATCGGGGTCTTATTTCTGCCCGATCCATAGTCAACAGCGCTTCCTTGTCTACTCTTCATGCTGTTGAATAAATGAAGAATGGTGCCCAACGCGTAACGTGTTGCAGTTTGTTAAGGAGATTATGGTGGTAGTGGTCTTCAATTGATGCCTATGGCAACTTTTGTTTTCGTTTTCAGATTTCGTTCGCAATTGTTGGTGCCCAAAGTGTGAATTAAGTGCTGCGGTGGGGGGGAGGGCAGGTTAAGGGTTTAAGGGTTTAAACCCCAAGCCCTTTGTTTAGGGTTTAGGGTTTAAACCTTTACCCCTCCTACGCCCTAAACCCTAAACAAAAAACGAATTCAATGTAAAACGAAATTTGACTAATACCACCTGAATCCTAGTCAACAAATATATACATTATTGTACCCCGGAACCCATGATCATGAACCATCACCCTCCCCTCTTGTTTGTTACATTCTTCATTGCGCAGAAAATTAACAGCCTGGTGACAAATCTTTTTGTGCACAACGAGATCGCTAAGATAAAGACAATGAGGGACCTCATCGATCTATCAAGGACCGATTCCAGCGTGATCGCCAGCGTGGTCTACATTGCTGCCGATGCACGCATGATACCCCAACTGGTCGCCCTCCTCAACTCAAACTCTGGTCCGTTGCAAAATGCGGCAGCATGTGCGTTGATCCACTTCTCCATGACAGCGGGAAACAAGGTCGAGATTGCCGCCGAGCCCGGCGTTAACTCCTCCTGGCTGGTCGCCTTGATGCACGCGGGAGTTGAGTGGGAGAGTGAGTCTGCAGCGGGGTCCTTGTTGAACCTTGCATACCAAAACGCGGGTGACCAGGTCAAGAGTGACGCAAAGCCTGGCGCAATCACCGGGCTGGTTGCCTTATCAACCTCTGGCTCAGCGAGGATGCAGGCGCTGGCAAAAGACGTGTTGCAGCACCTTGCATCAAATGCGTGTAACCAGGTTCGGATTGCCAATGAGCATGGAGCAATCACCGGGTTGGTCGCCCTCTTGAGCTCGAGCTTGCAATCGGATCAGTGCCTTGCTGCAGGGTTATTGCAGAGCTTTGCAAACCAGAGCACTGGTAACCTGGTCAAGATTGCCAGCGATCCTTGCTTAGGTAACGGGTGGCACGCCATCCTTCAGTCAAGCTCAGTAGCGGTGCGCAGTTATGCAGCAGGGTTGTTTAAGGTATGGAAAGGGGTTAAACAATGAGCCTAGCGTGATCATTGTGCTGGTCGCCTCGTTGAGCATGAGCTCAGTGACGGTTCAAAGTCACGCTGCAGGGTTATTGGGGTGTTAAGCGGGTAAGTCAGTTATGATTGCGGCTGACCCTGGTGCAATCACTGGGTTGGTCGCTTTGTGAGATCGAGCTCAGAAGCGCATGTCAACACTCTGTATGGCCTCCTGGAAAAGAGTTGGGAAAAGCGTGTGTGACAAGATTACTGATGAGCCTGGAGTTGTCAACCAGTTGCATGAATTGATGCAGTGTGGCTCTTTGGATGCGCAGAGATGGTGCTCTTGCCCAGCCGTTCATTTTGTCGAGTTTAAGCTATCAAATAATTGTAGGAGTAGGCGAGTGGGACAATATGGGGACGAGGCTTCATGACAGTATAGAAACTTCATGGGGATTATGTGTGGGGGAGATATCGGGGATTGGATGTTAGTTCACTCTGTTGTCACAGTGAACCGTAAATGGGGGAAATGGTCCAGCGGTACAACGTTGGCGGTACCCGTGCCCAGAGGTTGAGGGATCAAACCTGCCGCACGATATCTCCCCCTGTCTAGATTGCTAGGATATGTGTTCCTGCCTCCCTCACATGTGAGGGAGGCATGGCTGCACCATGGTCCTGGCTGTGCATACTAGCTGGAATTGAGCTTAGCCATTTCCACTCTGCCGAGTGGTCAGCAGGGTCCGGCGGGTATGCACCATTATTATGATATTATGTACCGTAATGCCACTTTCAATCGGTGATTTGATACCTTAGGGGGTGAATTTTCTGTCATTTATAACATCCAGCATTCATCTGGGCAGTATTCATCTGGGCGTTCTTTATGCTTAGTGATAGAGCTTTGGGGTTCAGATTGTCTGGCATTTCGTTAGCCCCCCAGACCTATCTGTATGACCAACAGTATTTTATTGGAATAGGTACTCATACCCCTTAAGCACTGTAATTCAATGTAATTACGGTGCAAATTGCAATGAGGCAACTATCGCAGTAAAAGATCCTTTAGCACTCGGCCTACTCCCTCCATGTGAGAACATCTTGTCATGCCATAATCCACACCTTAGACTTCTGCGAAGTTGAGTGATGGAAGGCCAGACATGCCCAACACGATGCTCCTTAGGGGAATGCAATTTACTTACGCCATGATATGTGATACAAAGCGCAACACGCACTGCCAAATGTTATTGAAATGTACATGTAGAAGCTGTGTCTTAGATGGAATGGCTTTTGGGTATTGTGTCTTTCCTCAAAGAATCATGTCCCATGTCACACATCCTGGTGTTCAATAGGCAACATGCCAAATGGCAGGCCGCAAGGTCTCCTCAGTCCAAGTTAACTGGCATACAAAATCACATTCGTTTCTTCGTGGTCCTTGTTCGGCTTATCTCTAAATTGTAGCTTTGTTAACTCTCATAAAATCAACCGTCAATATAGTATTTCGGGGTGCATCTGGGTTTTCAGTCGCATTTGTGTCCCCATTCCCTGTCTGGTCAGAGCAAACCAATCTCCATTTAAATGAATAGGCAGTTGACATTGTTTCAGGCAAATGCCACAGAAAAGGCTGCAGATCACGATCAAGAGCTTTCCGGCACAGATGAATAGGCAGTTAACATTGTTTCAGGCAAATGCTACAGAAAGGGCTGCAGATCACGCTCAAGAGCTTTCTGGTACAGATGAAGACTTAGTGATCACAAGCGGCCCCGCCCCGTCTATTTCCTATTTCCCCGATTCCTCTCCTTCCGATCGATGAAAATAGGGTAAAGCAAGCCAAAAGATTGCGTGGGGCTGAGGGGCAGGAGGGGGCGTCCACTGATGAGGGGGAGGAGGGGGCCTCCACCGATGAGGAGGAGGAGGAAGAGCATGCACCGACAGTGGCTACACGAAAGGGCGGTCATGCACTGCTCATGCTGGTGCGTCTAAGGGCAATGTGCCACTATACGGTCAAGCATGCTGGCATGTCTGACTGTTGGTGCTGATTTTATTTTTAGCTATTTGACACTGCATTCTGACGTTCAGGAAATCTGTTTGCTGTACCTTTGGCCTCTTGTTTCAGTAGGTATTTAGCTTTAACTCCATGACATACATTTCCCGGCGAATGAATACATTTTACTTTAGAAGCTTGAGAGCATACAAAGTTGCAGGCCTTGCACATCTGCGGGCGCATTCCTTAGACCTCATTCCTCAGCTGGTGACCCTCTGGATCATGAAACCCTATAACGCGTGAGATATCTAACATTGTCCCCTTACCAACTCACCTGTATTAGGAACTTCTCAGGGGAAACCAAGTTTAAGGCCATAAAACGTTTCTTAATACAAGCAACCGTGTAAAGACTAATATTTTAGGTACAAAAACCATATAAAAAAAACGTGTAGAAAAGCAAATTCCAGAATTCATAAAAAAAAATCAGAAAAAAACAAATCCGACGAAAACTACGGTACAGGGAAACATGATAGAACTTTGGGGCTTCGGGCTCTTGGCCGAACCGACTGTTTGTCTCGAATACAGTGAAACGTGACAGGACGTGCACGTCGGAAGCACACTATTACTCCTCTTCTACAGTCTTAAAACTCCCGGGGTTCTTCACGGCTACATGGCCGACGATCTCATAGCGCGTACCTCAATTTGAAACGTAAAAGTGTATCATGCAATGTTGACATACCGTAGGTACTCATGAATGTTTTGCTCACAGAGTCCGTGGTGTTGAATATGACTAATGAGGGCAAAAGAGGGCAATGACAGACAAATATGTGTGGATTCCTGAAAGAAAATGGTGCTATAGCCACGCAGACCGAAGCACAAGGCCCAGCACCCACTGCTTCACGCCCAACGTCAGACAGTCGCAAGGGCATCTTGAGATTCTTGGGAGGGATGCGGAATCTTAGATAATTTTTTGCAAAAATAAGGGAAACCTTCTGCATGGTCTTCTTGGAAAGTTTTTGCCTAGACCCGACCATAAGCGAATATCTGATCGGGAAAAATAATAGTATGGCTGGAAGGTGGCAGCATTGTCCTCCGGCACGAAATACACCAAGTTGATGTCAGCAGCTCCGCCGTTCTCTAGCGCGGTGACCAGCTTGCTGATGTTTGGGGCGAGCTTCTTCCCCGATACAGTCATAAGGAACAAGAAGATGTCATGCGGGAGGAGGAGGATCGAGTCCACGGCGGGGTACCGCTGGTTCAACGCCTGCAGATACTGACACTGGGGGGTAGGCATTGCCTTGTTGGCTTCGACCAAGGCATTCAGATTGTCGTCCTCAAAAGGCATGATTCCCAGCAATCCCACTGGGGGATCAGCAGAGAAGGCTGACGATGTCACGTTGAGGTTTTGTCTCAACGATTTTGTTGCCGCAGCCTTGGGAAACCTGTGCGTGAGTCCACTCCTTAAAGAGAAGACTAGCCGTGACCGAGCTGGTTTGAGAGGTGTTGAGCAGGCAGGCCTCACCCAGTCTCTGCAACATCAGCTACACCTGGAGCAAGAGAGGAGGCAAGATGGAGGATGTAAGTGTGAGGGGGGACACTACACTGCCGATATGTTACTATGTATTGCCTGCATGCATGTGCAGTGCCCATGTGTACTGCCTGCATGTGTGGTACACATGTGTACTGCCTGCCTGTGCGGTACCCATGGGTACTGCCTGCCTATCCGGTTGGTACCAATGGGTATCTGAAGCAAGAGAGGAGAGAGTAAGGGGGCAAAGGGTGGCGAGGCAGGAGGCAGTGTGTGTGAGGGCTTGGCATGGGGGTGGTGGTTAAGGAAGGACTACTGAGGACGAGGGCTGAGTAGGAGGGAGGGGGGGAAAGAGCGAGGGAGGCTATATATATAATATGACTCATATGGTCATATTTGATGAAGAACAAACCTGCTACTCGTACCCATTCTGCTATGCGTATCTGTTACCTGATTCCATTAGCCCAACCTTCAAGCCTCAACCCCCTTCATGAAGGGAACCCTTCTCACCTCCATCTGAACCCTCTACCTAGTGCCAACCAGGGGTGTCACAGCCGCCCAGCCACAGCAGCTTCTCGGTACCTACCCAGTCACACCCGCGCCCCGCATCAAATTAATTATAGCAGGCTGGAAAGCGTGCAAAATCAGCTGTGCTGCCCATCTAGGGGCGAGCATGCGGTGAACTCCACGACTGACCTGCCGTGACATCCCTGCCCCGCTGCCTGACTTCCTAATGTCAAGCTACTCTCATTTCGCTCTTAACCCTTCTCACGACCCCCCCACCCAAAACTTCCAACCTTGCAACTGCCGCAGTGTGCCGTGAACTCCACGACTGACCTGCCGCGACATCCCTGCCCCCTGCCTGACTCGTCCTCCTCATGCCCATCTCTCCTAATTTACATCTCAACCCATCTCACGACCCCCACCCAGACCTGCCAACCTCGCAACAGCCCAGCCTCCCTCGTGACAAGCCTTATTTCCCTCGAGCATCCCCCCCCTCAACCTCAATGATCACCTTCGGAGCAGACCTTCTACATACGGCGAAGCGACCTTGAGGCCCTGTGACTTAAAGTTGGCGTCCACATCCATGTGGTAATTACGGCTGCACATGTCATCCAAGCCCTCGTTGCCACGTTCCTGCTTGTAGGCGAGTGCCTACACGCAGTAAGAATCCGGTGCGAAAGTATATACCTGCATGGGGGGCCTGCATGGGGAGAGCCCATGGACGTGCAGGGGGGGACTGCATGGGCCTGCATGGGGGGTCTGCATGGGCCGGTTTGGGGTTTCCATGGGCCTGAATGGGGGACTCTATGGGCCTGCATGGGGAACTCCGTCAGCCTGCATGGAGGGACTCCATGGACTTGCATGGGGGGCCTACATGGGGGGCCTACATGGGCCCGCATGGCGGCCTCCATTGGCCTGCATGGGGGGACTCCATGGGCCTGCATGAAAGGCCTCCATGGGCCTGCATGGGGGGGCCTTCTGCCTTCATGGACCTGCATGGGGGGCCTCCATGGGCCTGCATTGGGGGACACCATGGATGGCCCTGCGCGAGGGTACTCCTTCGGCCTGCATGGGGGGGATCCATGGGCCTGCATTGGGGGACGCCGTGGATGGCCCTGCATGGGGGGAATCCTTCGGCCTGCATGGGGGGAATCCAACGGCCTGTATGGGGCGAGTCCATTGGCATGCATGGGGGGTCTCTATGGGCCTGCATGGGGAGACTGCATGGAGAGACTCCATGGATACTCATGGGGTGCCTACATGGGCCTGTGTAGGGTTTCTATGGGCCTGCATGGGGGGACTCCATCGGCCTGCATGGAGAACTTCATCACCCTGCATGGGGGGCCTGCATTTGCCTGCATGGGGGGACGCCATTGACCTGTGGGCCTCCATGGGCCTCCATGCACAAAGCCCCAAACACACCCAGCTACCGATACATTGGACAGTCCACTTTTGCTTCTCAAGTGTCTCACCTGAAGGCTCCCATCTGCCCGCACAATTCAGCCACGTACGCCTGTGCGGTGTCAAAGAACCGGTCGTCGTTGACCACATCCGTGTGACGAGTGTGACTGAAAAAACCTGTGTATAAGCAGGTACATAGGCCGATAGGGGGCAAACGTTTGCTGGCTTGGATTATTGTTCAATCTTCGATTCGTGGCAAAGGGGGTGTAGGACATTTCAATGCGGAGATGGTTGTGAGCAGGGTGCTGGCATACGAGAACAGTCGGCTACACACTGCACAACTCACCCCTCATGGGCCCTGACGGTTCATCGTTGCCTCTGCTCAAGTCAGTCGGCTACACTTACCTACTGCACCACTCACCCCTCAAGGATCCTGGATCCTAAAGGTTCACAACTGCACCTGATAGAACGAGTCGGCTACACTAACCAACTGCACCACCCGCCCCTGTAGGATCCTGACGGTTCACCACTGCACCTGCTTAAGTGAGTTGGCTACACTAACCTACTGCACTACTCACCCCTCAAGGATCTTGACGGTTCACCGATGCACATACCTAAGCTAGTAGCTACAATAACATTAAGTATCACACACCCCTCAAGTATCATGACGGTTCACTGTTGCCCGTGCTTAAGTCAGTCGGATACACTAACCTACGGAAAATGTGGATGCATGGACTCATAGTGACCCTTAGGCCGTAGGGGCCAGTGGGACCGCACGCATGCTGCATGCTGCCATGTCAGTAAGTACGTGAATGGGGTCAAGGGTAGTGCACCTGCCGAATGCATGTGCTTGTCATTTGTAAATTCTGCAGTTTTTAGGCTAAAATCATTCTTTGACTACAAAATATAATATGGTCAAAACACCATATCATGTTCATATCATATTATATCATATCCATATTGTGCTACCTTGAGTGGGAGTGCTCGCATGCTGCATGCTGCCATGTCAGTACGGTATGTATGTGAATGTGGTCAAGGGTAATGCACCCGCCAAATGCATGGGCTTTATCAATTCTGCAGTTTTTAGGCTAAATACATTTTTTGACTTTAAAATATCATATGGTCAAAACACCATATCATATCATATCCATATCATATCATATCATATCATATCCTGATATCCATATCGTGCTACCTTGACTACGGTGATGTGGTGTGGGCCACCGATCACCTTAGGCCGCAGCATTGCCTCAACAGCAAGATGCAGTTCAGCTTCCTCCAGCATCTGCGCCAGGCTGCAGGGCTACCTCCGTCCGCTGCCAGTTGGGGGATCGTGAGGGTGCTGCAGATCCAGCCGTTACAGCGAAGATGGTGACAGCATGTACTTCGCTTCTACAACGCGGCGGGTGCACCAGCAGCACAGCAAGGCAGCCCACTCATGGCGGCAGCCATGGCGGCCGACATGCAGCTCGCTGTCAGGCAGGGCCCCGGAGAGGTGCATTATTGGTGCATTACATTGCTAGGTGCCTTGCTGGAGCTAGAGCTGTGATCAGCCTATCCCAAATTGCGTCAGGCAGCAACTGACCTACAACCGCTGCCTGTCAGAGGGGTGCTAGCGCTAGTTGATGCATCATACGAGCGGGTGAAAACGAGCACGCAACGTAGTTCCGGAGCCAATTGGTGTCACTCCTAGCGTATGAGTGACAAGCCGCACGGCATATGCTACATGCATATTTTTCCTTCCTTATGACCTGTTTTATTATTTCCACACTGTACGGCTGAACGTTGGACGCAGGAGACGGGAGGGCCCTCCGTCATCGGTATGAGCCGACAGGTGCCCTGGGTAAACTGGCGAGAGTGGAGCGAAGTCAAGGCGCTGCTTTTCGATGAACTCGACAGCAGCGACTGCAGATGTGGAGCAAAAATCAACAGAAGCGGCAGCTCACGCCGTCAGGAGGGCCTGGACAGGGTGAGACACCATGACATACCCACCTCCGGTATACATCGTCTGGCCAGGCACTTGAGAGTGAGGTAGCAAAGGTCGCACAGTAGCGCTTTCCACACCTGTATGGTTGCAAAACCTGCATGGGGTGTGCATGGCAGGTTTGCCTCCGCCGCAAAAATGTATAAGCGTGAGAGAGCATGCATGGTCGCAGCTACGTGCATGGTCGCTAGCACGTGCATGGAGGGTGCATGGCAGCCTGGCATGTTTGCATCAGTCGCAAACAAGAGAATGCGGGAATGTATGGGAGAGCATGCATCAGTCGCGACAAGGGCATGTATTGGTCGCAGCAGGGGCACTGGAACTGGAAGTACAACCGGAAATGGGACTGGAACTGACACCCGCATCGGCACCGACACTGGTACTGGGATTGGTACTGGTACTGGCACCGGCCTCAGCACTGGCACTAGCCGGACTATGTCTTGAGGATGCATGGGCTTGCTTGAGAAATACAGCATGACGCATGAGGAGACTGGGGACGCATGGAGACACAAGAATCTGCATGGGCAGGTTATGAGCTGAGGAGTTCCAAGGTGGTGCATAAGTAATGTTTTAGCTGATGAGCAATTTTGGTGTGGTGCTTGGGGATGCATGGGGGAAATAATTTGCATGAGAGCTCCGCTATTGACCTAATATTGATGCATGGCCATTATTTTCTCACTCCTCAAATACACGCACGCTACATCACGACCTTCTGCTGGGAGTCTTGGTGCAGCATGCCCGGCTGCTTGTTCCGCCGTGGTTTTGTACCAACCGGCCCAGTGGTGGCCTCTCGGCCGCCCCCTATTGGTGGTCTGGCATGCCCCAAACCAATCACTGCCTTGCATGGTCATAGATGTACAGGTTAGGTGGATTTGGTGGAGGCAGTAAATGAAGTAGTTTGGGGGATGCGTCTTAGCAATGATTCCTCGCCCATCCTTTTTGACGCATTTAAATGGATTCAGTATTTACGCCCGAGGGGTGAGGAGGTTTTGAAACACCCTCACTTCCCTGTTAACCTGACAAGTTTACTCTTAATCCTAAACCCTAAACCTCTTCCAGGTTGCTGCGTGGCGGGTACGTGGTAAGGTCCCCCTCGCTGTCGAGACCACCGCCAGTCTGATCGAGGCGGACATGATGTACGGGCGGTACACTGCGATGTACAGCTCGGTGGTGGACGCTGCTGATACTGGTGGTGCTGGAGTGCGGGCTGGGAGGAGGGACGCCCGGACGGAGCCGGCTGGGGGGGTCAGCTGCCCCTCATCTGTGTCAGAGTACACGCTGCGCCTGCGCTACGCCCTGCCTCTAATAAAGTGAGAGGATGTTGTATCTGTGCACTTCCCATTTTGTCCCTGTGTTATAAACTTGTCATGCAGGGGCCCACACATTTACTATGATGCGGCGGCGGCCATGGCGCGGCTGTGGCCCCAGGCCTCATACTCATGCACTGCTCCTTCACCCTTGCATTCGCCTTTGGAGCATGCTCAATGGAGCATGCTTGGTGGAGGGCAGCTGTTTGTGTTTGCTGCAAGATGCGTGGCGCTTTGTGTGTGTCGCATTCTCGGTGGAGCAAAGTTCTCTTCCTTTGCTGCATGATGTTTGCTGCAAGATGCCCCTCTCCCCGGTCTCTTCAGACAGGCCCAAGGCCTGTCATTCGTTTCTCTAATTGAATGCTGTCTCTAACGCGTGTCAACCATGGAAACAAGGTTTATAACGCGCTTCATTCATCAGAATGCTGCTTTTAACGTGCTTCAAGCATCACAATTATGTTTCTGATGCGCTCCAACGCTCCCCCCTCATCCTGCTGGCTTCAGATTGGTCAACGGTGTGGCTGACTCTCAGCAGCGGGGGCGGGCTGCGTCTTCCGTAGCAGTATTATCGGCCGTTGCAGGCCTCCCTAGGTGAGAGAGGGAGGTCAGCGGTCCTACCAATGTGACAGATGGGGGATCAGGTTTCCACTGGGCCTGCCATTGTAAGGGAGGGGCTCAGCGGGCCTGCCCATATGGTGACCCCTGACTCCTGGCTTGCTGTTCTCTAATGGCCTCTCAGCCCCCCCGCCTTTCACAGTCCCACCTCCATCAATGTACCTCTCCCACACTGTCCTCTCACACCTTTCCTCACACCTTCTCCCACCCTTCCTCACAGACCTCTGACTCATCTCAAACCTTTCTTCCCAGCCCCTGACTTTATCTCCCCCCCTTGAACATACATCCCCCCTGGCTCTCCCCCCTCTTACCATTTATGATCACCCTACCATACCCCCCTCACCTCCCACACCCACATACCCACCCCAGCCATAGCCCCAGCCCTATTGCCGTTCAGATGCACCTTACCACACAACCCCACTAGGTGTGTGGTCGACCAGCATCACGATGCCTCTGTATCCGCCTGACGTTCGATCCCCCCCCGCCCCCTCTCATCCTTACCTCAGGTGTGTTGTGGACTTGCGTCATGATGCCTCCCACCACGAGCTGCCCAGCCTTAAGCTACTTCGGCTGGGATCCAGACAGGCCCTGCACTGGCTTCGGGTCAGCTACTGGTGAGAGACACAGCTTGGCAGACCCTGGGTAGTAGCTGGATTGTAGCTGGGATATAGACAGACTCTGCACTGGCTTCAGGTCAGCAGCTGGTGAGGAACGCAGCTAGGCAGAAGCTGGATGGCAGCTGGGTAGTAGCTGGGATCCAGAAAGGCTCTGCACTGGCTTTGAGTCAGCTATACTGGTGAGGGGCGCAAAAGCTGGGTGGCAGCTGGGTAGTAGCTGGGTAGCAATCTGACAACAGGTTGAAAGCTTCTGTCGGCAGAAGCAGGGCAGTAGCTGGGAAGCAGGTAGGCAGAATTGTGTAAAGAGCTGTGCACAAGCTAGACAGAAATTGGTTGCCAGCTGGACAGTAGCTGAGACAAGCTTTGTATTGGATGGGCAGAAGCTGGATATAAGCTTAAGTCTGGGGTCCATTGTGCAGCAGTTCAACAGAAAATGCACAGTAGCTAGCATCCTCCTCGCTCCTCATTACTATCCCTCTGCCACAGCCATCCCCCCCACACACACATACACTCACACACTGCCACTGACCCCTCCCTTTCCTCTTCTCTTTCTCCTCCTTCCCTCAATTTATTTCATCCGCATTCTCGAATTTCGCTCTTTCATCCGTTCGCATGGGATGTTTCCCCAATCTCCCATATCTCCCAAGTCCCCTTCCACACGCACACATACACTCACACACGGCCACTGCCCACCTCCCCCTCCCTCATCTCCTACTGCTCAGGGAGGGTCAGGCATCACTGCTGCTCTCCAGTCGGGACAGACTGGCCGGCTTGGTGACAGGGCTGCTGGATTCGTGCCGGTAAGATGTCATACCCTGGATCGATGAGATATTGGATCTCATGTCTTGTATTTGCGATTTTGTGCTGGCTTGGTGGCAAGGCTGCTGGATTTCTGCAGATCAGATCTCATGCCCCGGATCGATCAGATCTGACATTTTTATTATCTTGTGCCGGTATTTGAGATCTTCAGTCACCTGGAGGGCTTGGTAACAGGGCTGCTGGATTTGTGCAGGTAAGATCCCACAACCTGCCCGGATAATTTCAACTTTCATTTCGCAAATCTCAGATCCAGAGTCTAAATTTGGAGGGTTACAACAGGCTCTCTTCTTAGAGAAACATGAATGCTCTCCCTATGAACCTACATTTGTATATACAATTTAATCCGTGATCTAGACCAGGATCCCCATACCCTGAGGTTTGAACCCTTAGAAGGTAGCACTGAGCTGTGGACCCTGGTATATATTCCTTTAGAGAGTGACCCTGAAATCTTAGCTCTTGAGATATTAACCATGAGATCTATAACCTTGAGATATGAACCCTGACATCTTGAACCATGAGATATTAACCCTGACATCATAGATCTTGAGATATTGACCCTGAGATGTTAGACCTTGAGATTTCTGACCTTGAGATATCGGACCAGAGATCTTAAACCTTGGGTTATGAACCCTGAGATCTTTCACCTTCAGATATATTAACCCTAAGATCTTGACCCTTGACTTATTAATCCTGAGATCTGAATCCTCAGGTCATAGACCTTGAGATATGAACCCTGAGATCTTATACGTTGAGATATGAACCCTGAGATCATAGACCTTAAGACATCAATCCTGAGATTTTGAACCTCAATATATTAACACTTCCTCGATATCAATCCTGAGATTCTGACCATTGAGATATTAATCCTGATATAGGTATTCAACCTCGAGATATTAAACTGTTAGGTCTTACAGCTTGAAATGTTAAGCCTGAGATTAGCTTGGGGACCTGAGATCTTCAGCCTTGAAATCTTAACCCTGAGCTTTTAACCATCACGCGTTGCTTGTGTACTTCATGCGTTTGCAGGGAGGCAGCGCTGAGTCAGCAGGGTGGGCGCGGAGGCCAGGTTGCGTTGGATGATGATGACGATGAAATGGATGGCCAAGAGGGTGAGAGGCCAACGATGGGGGGTGGAGTCAAGGGGGAGAGAGACCCGGGGGGTGATGTGGCATGGTTCAGTGACATGACGGGGAAGGGGAGTGAAGGAGGGAGGCTAGAGGTTAGGAGGGAGGCAGGCCTTGCATACAAGGAAGTCTTGGGTGCGAGTGGTCAGGAGCTAGGGAGAAGCCAGGTCAGGCTTAAGGTTTACACATGACAAATATTGTATGAAGCTGCACTGCTCTCTGTAGATTCAAGTTCACACTCGAATACACTGGTGTATCCACACTCCTGCTTACATATATTCACACCTTCAGGCGGCTCAAGGTCAGCGTACGTCGGTTCAGAAGGCCGGCGGCGGCGGCGCGAGCTGACGTCTCAGCTGCGGGCTGCAGTACCGACAGCCTGGACGTACTGCCTTGCAGATGCATTGCTGGACACCGGGTGTCTGGACCCCCCGGGCACCAGTTGTACCGCTCCGCTCCCTCCCGCCGCCTATTGCGGTACAGTTTCAGCGGACGCCGCTTCAGCTTCTGCTACTGAAGAGCAGGCCTGGGCTGCAGGTAGACCGTCAGGGTGGGCGGTTCTGGACCAGGGTTAAGGATATTTTGAAGTTCAGAATCCACCAAAAATCTACCCCTGCCCCCTCCCCTGCCCCCACCCCCCCCAACCTGTGACACCTGTCGTGCGTCTGTTGCTCCACCCTCCCCCCTTTTGGTCCCCCCTCTGGTCCCTGGCTCTCTGCTTTCCTCCCCTGCCATTGTTCCATCTCCCTGCTCCCCCGCCCTGCCCTGCTGATCAAGGCATAGCTCAACCCTTGCTGACTCCTTGCTCCCTGCTCCCCTACCCTCACCACCGCCCGCACACCCCTCTCCAGGCCCTCACCACCGCATCCCCACCCACCCTCCACCACCTCACGCTCTGCCCCCGTCTCATACAGCAATGCGTCAGATGATCAAGGCCTACCCCACATTGCGGCTGCTTCTGCTGCTGGGGGCGACCAAGAGGTTGTGCGAGCTGGCCTTACCACAACCCGGAACCGAATCCAAGGCGGTGGCAGACATGGATCCGGATCCTGCCGTGGGCGGATTTCAGCTGTCGGCGGGCGCGCCTAGACGTGCAGCCCTCCTGGGCTGGGCGCTGCGATTGCTGCCCAAGTGAGCACAGGGGCCGTTTCACCCCGAAACTTTAATTATTCTTAATCCTCATGAGATATCTGCCCAAGTGAGTGCAAATAAAGTCCCTTGCGGTGCAAATAAAATCCCTTTGCGGTACCCTTCACCCCAATACTTGAGCCCTGGAGCACAGACAGCACGGTCTTGTAGAGCTCTTTGCAAGGCGCGTTCACTGCGCCCCAAGTCCTGCCCTTACCTGCGGGATGCGAGCGACCTTTTCCTCCCCCGCCCTCTGTGCCCACGTCTACAGCACCCGTGTTCACAGAAAGAGAGGAGAACAACGTCCCGGAATATTTAAGAAACAGAGCACACAACAGCACAATTTCCACACAGTTGCACACTCACCACTAACCCTCAACCGGTGCACAAACCATCCCACTACCTCACCACCACACAAACCATCCCACTGCCCCACTACCTAAACACTGATGACCCCACTGCCCCACCATCACCACACAAACCACTGAACCACACTCTATTTGAGCTCCCGGCCCCGTTCCCCCACTATTCTCCCCTTCAGCCCTCCAGTCGCACAAACAGCAGCGATGTCAAGGAAACAGAGAAAGAAAGCGGCGGCTGCAGCTGCGGCCTTGGCTGCCTCGTCGGCCCATCCTACCGGCAGCGGGTGTGGAGGCGGGGCAGCGGCTGCGGAGTGGCTGCGGGAGCCGCTGAGTGTGGAGCAGATGGAGCAGCTGTTGTCGATGCTGCTGCTGAGCCGGGATGATTCCAGCGGCGACGGGCGCTGCGGTGTAGTGGGCGGTAGCAGCGACGACGACAGTACGACTTGCCAGGGTGGGTATCTGCAGCTGATGTCATGATTCGTGACATACTGTACAGTAACATGCATAACTACGCGCATTGTTAATGTGGGAAATATCGGTACTGCCTTTACCGTATGATGCATAACTGTGAAATATTCTAATATTCTTTAGGTTGGATATGACGCTCGGGTATGAATTATTTCTTTCTGTTAATGAGATTGTCATTAGGGCAACCTGTACACACAAACTCTCAATTGCAGACAAAAACTGGCGTTGAAGATTTCAAATAGGAGGAAGTTTTTCCCCTCATCCCTACACAATATTCAAGGTTAAGCACATCTACAGTATCAGGGAGGGAAAAGCAAACAGTGCAAATGTGTTCAGGGCCTCAGGCAATGTATTGTTTGCAGTTACTGCTGACTTTGTGTTTCTCTCTGTCACTGTTGGTTCAGCAATTCCCCTGTTACCTACAGACACAGCACACCGCTCTTGCTGACTCAGCATAGCCTTTTGCCAATTTGCAGCTTCCTCCGCTCACAAGCCGGTTGCGTCGCTGCTATCCATCCTCGCCCGCCTACTGCCTGAGAGCTCAGTGGTCCTCAAAGACCACAACAGGGACAGAAGAGGGGAAGAGAATTTGGATGGCGATGTCCGGGACAGAAGAAAGAAAGCAAAGCTCGGGGTCACAGAGCTGGCCGAGGGTGCAGCAGCGGAGGTGCCTGTCGAGGAGGCTGAAGCGGGGGAGGGAGTGCAGGGGGAGGAGGAGGAGGTGTTTGAGTTGGTACAGGTGCAGAGCACGCTAGGGAATCAAGATGGGGCACATCGAGCGGCCCTGCTAGCCCGTCTGGCGGAGCTGGCTCCATCCGCCAGTCCCCAGCAGCAGGCTAGCGCTCGGGACCTTGCCGTAGAGGGACCAGAAGCAGGCAAATCACAGCAGCAGCAGAGCCCATCGGCGGCAGGGGACATTGGTGGGGAGCTGCGACCCAGCAGCACTGAGGAACAGGCGGAGTTGATCACGTCGGGTGACGGTGCGCTGCATGTGGCAGAGAGGCAGCTCGCGCAGCTTTTGGCTCTGAGGAGCAGGCGGCGGTCCCGGCCCTATGGTGGCCAGCCCGCCGCCGCCACCGCCGCTGCCGTGGTGATAGCAGGTGCACCTGCTGCAGTCGCGGACGCAAGCGGTAGCAGTGCGGCGACGCCTCTGGCTGCTGTCGGGCCAAGGTGGCGGCTGGCCGAAGGATCGTGGAGCAGCTGCGCCATCGGGTACCTTCCTTGCTCTTTCAATCCAGCTGGCAGGACGTGCTGCTTGTCGGCTGGCCATCCGGGGTTGGATGCTGGCGGCCCTGAATGTGCGGTGGCTGCGGAGACGATGGCAGGCTTTGCAATAAAGCCGGTTGTACGGAATACTCCATGCCGCGAGGTGGCAGCGGAAGTCCTCCCCGCAGGGATGGTGGGAGGAGGTGGCACCGTGATCTCAGTGGCGGCAGCGGATTGGCCCAATGCAGGCGCCCCACTGCCTGCCATGCAGGCAGCCGCAGGCGGACGCTGCGAGGGTGATGAGGCGGCTGACGATGATATTTTTCTCCGTGGTGATAGCGGGGTGGTTTCGGAGGGTGAAGGCGGGGACCACCCCCCTGTTGACTACTTTGAAAGGTTCCCCGGGATAGGCACTGCTGATTGATGGCAGTTATGATAGAAATGGCAGTTGTCTGTAAGTTACAGTGGTATCAGTGATGTACGGCGGTTGCAGACTGCAGAGGCCCTTGAAACTTGTTGAAAACGGTTGATTTGCTAGTCAGGGCGGGTCATATGTATCGTAAAAACGTGGACAGGCCCAACAGTGCAAGGAGGTTAGGTCATGACTTGATATCTGTTACACATTGACTGTGCTCTAACCTGATTGCTAGCAGTGCACTAATACTGGTAGGCACCAACTGCCCCTTGAGATTATCAAACGCAAACACAATGGGCTTAAGGAGTCCACTTGACAGAATCACCAACTCCAATAAATTGATGTTTTGAGATAACTTAGCCATGCTGAGGGGCCTGCCTCTAATTTTTTGAGGATGTTATTTTGCAGTGCTGGCCTCCATAGCTGAAGTATTACCTGATGTAAGCCTAGGGTTGTGGCTCTGAAACCACCAGTGCTGCTTTTTCCATCCTCTCGCAAAACCAGTCCTCGGCAGATCTGGCTGGCTCAGCTCAGATAAGAAGGGGGGCCTGGAATAAAGGACATGAAAATCAAGATGTGTTAATAAAGAGTGGATGCCTGACTTTAGGCATTCTGGAACTCAGTGGCAGTGATATGGGAGCTTGCATGGCTGAGGGGCTGCATTGGGCAAGGGGCATGGCTTCCTGACAAGCCACCTTTGCCCCAAATTTGCAGCCTCTGGAGTGGGGAATGGTGCAAACATTGGGTGGGCAGTCTTAATGAGCTACTCTCTGGCTCTCTGAATCACCAGACATCATAGCAATCAGATAGGTCTGGAGTGAATTCCAATCCATCAAAGACAGCCCTGATGTGGGCCACATGGAAGGCCATATCTGCATGTTTGGATTGGCCAAATGACCCAGGGAAGGTGGCAATGCCTCCGTCTATGCCCCACCTACACCCACTTAAGGTTCTACCTTAACCGGTTCTACCTTAACCGGGTTTTGGCCACTTTTCAGGCTCAGCCGCCGCAAGTTTGGTACCCAACGGGGCAGTTTTTGGCATCCAACTGCCATTCGGATTCAAATGATACCCCAACAGACCTCAACAAACCGTGTATGGCAAGCTGATTTCAGCACTTGACGATGTAGCAATACACCAGGTCGATCGAGGCAGTTCCTAGAGAGATTACTTCAAATTGCAGTTGGTACTGCTAGTGTGAACCAGGTTGGGACGGCGGGTCAAACCTCAGTACCCCTAAAACGTGTCGATACATCTGACCCACCCTGTTACCCCTTTGGACCCTGCTCGAAAAAGGCTCGGCCGCTTGTTGAAACTGGTTCATTTGCTAGTCAACAATGTTACACCTCTGGGCCCTGTTCAAAAAAGGCTCGGCCTCTTGTTAAAACTGGTTGATTTGCTAGAAGCTTTCTTCCTTTCTGCTGGTGTTACCGATCAAACAGTTATTGATTTGTCTTTATTTACTGGCAGCAGTGTCTCTCTGTGAGCAGTTGGTGTGCTAGACGAGAGGAGGACCCCCCGTGGTGTGTGAGTTAAAAGTGGAGATGCACAGCCCGAAGCTGTATCCGCAGCAGGACTGGTAACCACAGACCTCTTAAGGGCTGTAATGGTGGCTGCATCGGCCCCTTGCCACATTACTTTCTATGAGGTTTCCCTAAGCCTCGTCGAGTTTATTCTAGCATTCTCTGGTCTCCTATAATCTCAATTAATTTCTCCCTACCTCTTCGGTTTTCATTAACTTCCACTGGATACCCAGAGGAGGTTTCCTCAAAGCTCGTCTGCTTTCCTTAAACCTCACGTCCCTCGCTAGTTTGTTTGTGAATGTACGCATGTGCATGTCTCTGTTTGACTTTTTGAATCACATCCGGAAGGCCAGCCACAGAGCAGCTGTTACGTCAACTGCTTTTCAGGTCGGATGCAGTTGGCCAATAAAATCGGATCCATGGTCAAGTACAAAATTGAATTTGCAAACTGAGTTAAGGGCCGCCCAATTGGAGGCATGCAGGAGCTCAGTATCTATCATTGTCATCGTCTACTTCTACAAGCACAAACTGGTCTTAGCTGCAGCCGACACAGAAAACTGCTGTCGTCTGATAACAGGCATCATAACTATTCAACCAACTGAAATCAGGAAAACTGACAGATGCAACCGTGAGATACAACATCTAGACACATCACCCTGACCGGGTGAGAATATCCGGCACACCTTGCCATGCATGAACAAAAGAGGCCTTGCTGTGAACTAAGCGGCAAAGATCACCCCCGTCATCTACCGGTGCAGCGGCATATAATTAACAAAACAATTGTTTACCGGTAATCAGCAAAGGACGGCAAGCAGGCGAAACACAGACGAGTACAGCGGGAGAGGTGAAGTTTTGTGGAGTGACAAAAGCCAGTGGTGCAGCACATATGATGCATGCAAACCGGAGATTGAAGGGAACATCAAATCCGCAGGTGTAACAATCGCTGCCACAAGCTATTCAGTCAGCCAGTGACAAAATAGCTGCCAGGGAGGGCAAGGGATACAAATATTTTCATATAATACTGTAAATGCTTTTCGCATGCCGGTTGCCTCCCATGGCACCAGAGACTTGCCCTATTTATTTACTACCTCGGAGCGACGGAACATCCAAAACAAACAGGCCAGAAATGAATGCAGAGTGTTGCACATAACAATGACACACAAGGATCCCCAGTGCTCCAAATTAAGCCACCCCCCTGTTCTAGGCCCCTTCCACCGACAGTTGCTGGCGAGCCTGCCACCTGTCCCTCATCTCCCTTCACGAGGGCGCAGTTTCTCATGTGCCCGCTAAATAATGTTTGAATGCAGTTACCCTATCTACTGACTGCTTCGCGACGTCAAAACAAACAGGCCAGAAATGAATGCACAGCTGTGTACATAACAATGGCTAACACATGGACTAGACATCAGCCACCCCCCTGTTGGAGGCCCCTACTACTGACGGTTGCTGGCGAGCCTGCCACCTGTCCCTCATCTCCTTCATGACAGCGCAATTTTTCATATGCCCGCCACTCCACGCCCGCACCTGGCAGGCCTGGCAGCAGTATCTCGCCCCGCATCCGCCGGCGCATGCCAGCGTCCTGACAGTCATCTCACACGGGCCGCCCATCTGGAGGCAGGCGGGGCTGCAGCAGGGCCCGGTGCCCCACAAGTCCTCAGGCAGGCCCAGCAGCAGCTCCGCCCGAACCAGCTCCCAGCTGCTGCCATCAGCCACACCACTGCCTCCAAGCTGGGGCAGCGACGGATGTGAGGCATCAGCAGACACACCGACTCCCCCGTCCATCTGCATTGTACTCAGCCCTTGGAGCAGGATTATCCTGAAAAGCCCGAGCAGGCTATGGCCAGCCTCACTTTTATCAAAGGGGCTCTCTGCAGATGCACTGCCAGCCCCTGGCCCTTGGCTCTGATCTGCTGAGGCAAGGCTCGGAAAATGGCTAGTCAGATGACTGACCAGGGCCCCAGCCTCTGCAAAGAGCGAATCGAGGCCAGGGGAGTGAAGCAGCTGCTTGAGCACGATCAGCAGCTGATGGAAGCAGGTGCTCATAACTACAGCCACCTGCCATACCTCAGGAATGCATCCTAGCAACACCTCCCACACCTCACTGCCCAGGACCTTTGACAGGGCAGCTCGCACCACAGCCTCTGAGCTCCCCTCAGCCTCTGACAGCTCTGCTGCGGAGGAGCTGGACGGCTCAAGGCCTGAAGGAGCCCTCTCATCAGGGTGACCCCGCATCTCAGCGGCCATGTATCTGAACCTGGTCGGGCTGTCAATCGCCTCTGCCAGCAGACTGGATCCCAGCAGTGCGGAGCATTCTGATGCAGTGTCAATGCATAGCTGGCTAGAGCCATACTGCTGGTGCTGCCGAACGCTGCGGAAGGGCTTCTCACTCAATGCTGTGCACGCCAGGCTATCCACCAGCAACGCCATGATGGCTGCCACCTCCACGGATAGGCGATCACGTCCTTTAATCGCAGCGGCCTCGGCAACGGTTGGCTTCCCACCGGAGGACAGAGCCTGTGAAGACAACGTCCAGGCCTGATGCAGCACCTTGTTGGTGGAGTGGATGCTGATCCACACAGGATCGGTCAGCAACGCAGACAGACACAACTGTGGTGCTGCTATGGCACCACAGAGGCCCCGGATGTCTCCGAATATTAAGGAGGTGATGCTGATGGCTTCCCGAAACATGTCATGGGTCATAGGCAGCGACTGCGCAGTTGGAGACTGAAGTACAGCGGATCCCGTCATGTGAGCAGTATCACAGGTGGGCAATGCTGTGCCGCTGGCAGGTGCAGCAGCAACGCCGGCAAGTGCTGCACTGCTGGCAATTGTTGTAAGGCTGACAGGGGCTGTACCGCTGGCAGGCACTGCACTGCTGGCAGTTGTACTGCTGACAGGCGCTGTACCACTGGAAGGTGCTGCAGCAAAGCTATAATCCAGCGCTGTATTCGGTGAGACTTGAGCCAGCAGGCCACAGCAAGACGGGACGAGCAGGGCAGGTATTCCGTTCAAGGCACGCATGCGCGCAGGCAAGGCCCACCTCTGTCCTGCTGACATGGAGTGCACACAGCACCTCCAGGCGGAGACAACCGCAATCTCAAATATTTCACGGCCCGTTTCATCCAACTCTGATGAAATCAGCGCCACTGACTTAGCCAGAGACAGGCCCATGCTCACCATCCTCAGCAGACTCGAGCACAGCTGCTCCGGCAGACATGGGGAAGGCTGCGCAATGCTGCGGTTGGAAAGGCCAACACCCAAATCAAAAACTGCATGGCTGACCTTTATCATAGCATTTGATAGCGTATCCAACAGTGGCAGCGCATCAGCTGTAAGGTGGGGGGCTGTGAGGCGCATGGTCTCCTCCATCAAGCTCATCAGGTCCCACAGTTGTTGCGGCCTCAATAGCTCTGTGTCAAGGGTGAGGTGAAAACGGAGGGATGGGCAGGAATATGGAGGGGTAACATCAGATTCAGTGACACGAGTGAGGATGTTGAGAGCACATCTGCACAGAAGGTTGCAGCATCACAAAAAATGATGTTTCATGAAGCAAAAGCAAGTTAAGGAGCAACCTAGTGGTGAGATATTTGCGGCATAACAATTTGCATACTGCTAGAGGTAGCCATATGTTGCCACGTGCAGAACACAAGTCAAAACAACAACAAATGATATCACGGCTAAAACGATAAATGGGCTGGGCCCTAATAGATCTCTGACTAAAGATTCCACCATGACTGCCCACCTGACGAGAATGGTCGTAATAGGTTCCGTGCATGAATGAACAGCTTGTAAGCCTCCACGGACAGAGAGGATGGCGAGCTGGCTGCAGCCTCAAGCAACGGTGAAGGCGGGGTGAGGACGCGGCTCCCCGGCAGCAGCGCAATCTGCATGGCCTGCAGCGCGCATCGGCACGGCCACACCTGGATGGAGCCACCACCCTCCCTCAGCAATGGCGCCATGATAACAAGCGGGAGGCTCAGACCATAAGTATATAACGCTAGAGCCCACGTCGGATCCTCTGGCGGCGACTTGGCATTGAAGTTCCTAGCTAGCTGGAAGGACTGCACTAGGAGGGGCATCAGCGGCCTCAAGTCCGAAGAGGAG
The DNA here is from genome assembly GCA_037349105.1 of Limnomonas spitsbergensis. Lineage (NCBI taxonomy): Eukaryota > Viridiplantae > Chlorophyta > Chlorophyceae > Chlamydomonadales > Limnomonas > Limnomonas spitsbergensis. The sequence goes on along the minus strand of JAYJMM010000101.1, from coordinate 373,669 downwards.
ACAAGATGCCAAAAGCTGTCTTGAAGGCATCCAAGATAAGAGAGCCATCGTGCAGGGGGCTGGTAAACATTATTCATCTCAGGCCGCGTGCTGCTGTCAGCCTCCAGCCACTTGCGGACGTGGGGGATGAGGTACTTCAAAGCAGTGCAGTGGAGCTCCATGACGTCATCGGTGTTCACGCTGTGGAAGGTACTTCCCATGCAGCTGTTTTGATTGCCAAAATGAACGAGGGTCCAGCCGATCATGTCGAGGGCCATAGCTCCTTGGTTCCAAGGAGCAGTGCCATGCAGGATGGGAGGCAGCAACATGGCACAGGCAGAGATGTACCTCTCCAGGCCCTGCTGCATCAGCCAAGAATCCAGCTGTGGCCATCTCACAGATTCATGGCAGCCATCGTCAGAGAAAACCTGCCTGAGCGTCACGATAGCCAGGATCAAGGCGTTTGCAGCCACGGTGACGATGTCAGGGTCGGAGCGCTGGGGGTGGGGGACGCATGAAAGTGCGCGGTCGAAGCAATTTATGAACTCCTTGCTGGTTGAACCCTCCGACCACTGCTGCCACCAAAGAGACCGCATTCTGGTGTTGTCGACATAATTGGAAGCCGCTGATTCCATTTCCGATTTTATCATAATACAGGACGACCCAAAAGATTTCCATGCATCAAAAACTGTGTTCAAGGACGTTGGGCCCCACCGAGAGTCGACATCTTTAAAAACGTTCGTGGCGGATCGGAGACCACGCCAGAGAGCAGCATTGTCAGTATACAGCATTTTACAAAGTGAACGAATGAAGAAAGAAAGAGGGAACGAATGCACCAAAGAGTGGCAAGAGATATACAGCACTGGTTCAGACACGGGTTCAGCTGTTCGGGTGAGGCCCTGCTGCCCTGCCCTGCCTGCAGGCCTGCCTGGTGCCCTGCCCTGCCTGCAGGCATGCCTGGTGCCCTGCTACTGAAAAATCAGGTGGATGAAGGCATTATATACGGTCGTGACGGATGAGAAGTTGCATCACGAGATCAAGAGATTCTCGAGCTGCAGAGGTTGTCGTAGGAGGCAGGTGCGAAAGTGATGGCCTGACGCCTCAGCTTAGTGATGAGGGACGGTATGCTGACTCACTAGCAGACCTCACCTGTTGCGCCCTAACCTGCCCAGAGCAAGATCTGTGCAAATCTTGTGTCAGCCTGTCAGGCAGTGGCCTGCAGCAATATCAGCAGCCCATGCGCCCGCATGCAGCAGCAACGTCTGTGCATACCTACCGGTACCCACTCTGTCGTACCTCTTCACCTCCCTGAATAAGCGCTGCTGCTATGTTATGGCAAGCTGACTGTAATTCTAAACCTAAACCCTCAGCTTCGTCCAGGTCGCTGCTCGGCGGTTACGTGTGAAGGTCCCCCTCACCGTCGAGCCCATCGCCAGCCTAAAGATGGACATGATTTATAGGCAGTACCGTGCAATGTACAGCTTGGTGGCAAATGCCGAGGCTGCTGCTCCTGGTGCTGCTGGGGGCTAAGAGGAAGAGAGCCTGCTGGGGGGGTCGGCTGCTCCTCCTCCTCCTCATCATCTGTGTCAGAGACTCACTGCGCCTGCGCTTCGCCCTGCCTCTGATCAAGTAAGAGGACCTTTAAGCAAGTACTGGCCACTTTGAATGGCCCCTCGCGCTATCATGCAGGGCCTCCCCCCTTTACCGTGATGCCCTAGGTGAGAGACGGGGTTCATCGGGCCTGCCAGTGTGACAGAAGCTGTATGGCAGTTGGGTAGTAGTTGGGATGCAGACTGGCCCTGCCCTGGTTCAGCTTCTGGCTGGTGAGGGACGCAGCTAGGCAGGAGCTGGGTGGCAGCTGGGTAGTATTTGGGATTGTGACAGGCCCTGCACTGGCTTCCGTCAGCTACTGGTGAGGTGCGCACCTTGGCTTAAGCTGGGTGGTAGCTGGGCAGAAATCTGGCAAGTGCTTGAAAGTATTTGGGCAGAAGCTGAATAACTAAAGAACTAAAGCTGGGCAACAAGTAAGCAGAATGTTGACAACAGCTGTGCAGTAGCTAGACAAAAGCTGGAGGCCAGCTGGGCAGTAGCTGAGACGAGCTTCCTATTGGATGACCAGAAGCTGGGTATATGCTAGATTCTGAGCGCTGGGCAGCAGTTTAACATAACATGTACAGTGGCTAGCCGCTTCCTCGCCCCCCTCCTGCCACTGAACCCCTCCCTGTCCCCTCTTCCACAGTCCCCCCAAGGCCCCATCACACACACACATACTCACACAATTCCGTCGCCCCCCGCTTGAACCTTGAACCTTAAATCTTGAATCTTGAATCTTGAAAGTATTAACCTTGAAGGCTTGAACCTTGAACCTTGAACCTTGAACCTTGAACCTTGAACCTTGAACCTTGAACCTTGAACCTTGAACCTTGAACCTTGAACCTTGAACCTTGAACCTTGAACCTTGAACCTTGAACCTTGAACCTTGAACCTTGAACCTTGAACCTTGAACCTTGAACCTTGAATCTTGAATCTTGAACCTTGAAAGTATTAACATTGCGATCTGGAACCTTGAGATATTTAACCTGAGATTTTGAACCATGCAATATTAACCCTGAGATCTTGGACCTTGAGATATTAACCCTAAGATCTTGAACCTTGAGACATTAACCCTGAGATCTTGAACCTTGCGATATTAACTCTGAGATTTTGAACCTTGAGATATTAGACCTGAGATCTGAACATTGAGATATTAACCCTGAGATCTTGAACCTTGAGATATGAACCCTGAGATTTTCAACCTTGAGATATTAACCCTGAGATCTTGATACTTGTGATATTAACCTTGGGGTCTTCAATCTTGAGATATTAACCCTGGGGTCTTCAATCTTGACTTCTTGAGATATTAACCCTGAGACTTTAGACATTGAGATATTTACCCTGGGGTCTTCAACCTTGAGTTACTAACACTGAGCTTCAAGCCATCATGCGTCGCTTGTGTGTCTCATATGCTTGCAGGCCGGCGGCACTGCGTCAGCAGGTTGGGCGCGGATGCCAGGTTATGTTGGATGATGATGACGAAGAAATGGATGGCCAAGAGGGTGAGAGGTCAAGGGGGGTGGGGAGTCAAGGGGGGGAGAGACCCGGGGCATGAGATGGCGTGATTCAGTGGCATGACGGGGAGGGGTGGGGGGGAGTTCAGGAGGGAGGCTTCAGGTTGGGAGGGAGGCCTTGCATACAAGAAAGCTGAAGGGGCGTGGGAGGACAGGAGCGAGGGAGGGGAAAACCAGGTGAGGTTTAAGGTTTGCACATGACAAATATTGTATGAAGCTGCACTCTTCTCTGCAGATTCATGTTCACACCTGAATACGCTTGTGTATCCACACGATTGTGCATACATATATAATATATTCACACCTTCAGGCGGCCCAAGGTAAGCGTACGTTGCCTCAGAAGACCGGCGGCGGCGGCCCGAGCTGATGTCTTAGCTGCAAGCTGCGGTACCGCCAGCCTGGACGTATTGCCTCGTGGATGTACTGCAGGACACCAGGTGCCTTAACCCCCCAGGGTATTGGTTGTACCGCTTTGCTCCTTCCTGCTGCCTATTGAGGTACAGCTTCTACGGACGCAGCTTCAGCTTCTGCTACTGAAGAGCAGGCCTTGGCTGCAGGTAGGCTATCAGGGTGGGAGGTTCTGGACCAAGGTTTAGGTTGATGGCCAGATCAGAGGAATATCCTGACTAGGGGTAGGACAGAGAAAGACAATTTCAGGGTTTGGGTTTTGGGGGTTCAGCTTAAAGGGTCATTGGTGTGGACCCTCCTTGCATGACGTCCCGTTGTCAGCACTGCTTAACATTGCTGGGCCCCCTTTCCGCGACCCTCCCCTACCTCATCCCTCCCCACCTTGATTCCCTTGAGTGAAGAATGTAAAGCCTAGCGTTGCAGGATTGAAACCCCTCCCTCCTGCCCGGGCCTCCCCTCCTTGCTTTCCTTCTTTATAGAGCTTAACCTTGCAGGCCCCACTCCTCGTCATGCCCCGCCCCGCTCTCCTCAGCTGTACTGCTTACCTCAGCTGTGCCGCTTAACGTTGCAAGAATCGACTCTTCTCCTGCCCCTTCTCCTGCCCTTTCTCCCGTGACACCCGTCGTGTGTCTGTTGCTCCCCACCTCCCCGCCTCTGTCTTCCCCTCTGACCCCCGGATACCTGCTCTCTGTTCTCTGTTCTCTGCCCATGCCATTGTTCCAGGTCCCCGCTCCCTGCCCATTCCCTCACCACCGCCCCCACTCCCATTTCCTGACCCTCATCCACTCACCCACCCACCCACCCACCCACCCACCCACCCACCACCGCTTCCTGATCCCCGCTCCTGCAGCGATGCGTCACCTGCTCAAGGCCTACACCACATTGCGGCTGCTACTGCTTCTCCTGTGGGCGACCAAGAGGCTGTGTGAGCTGGCATCGCAGCGCCCCGGATCCGGATCCTGGGAGGCCGCAGACATGGATCCAGATCCAGCCACAGGTGGATCTCTGCTGTCGACGGGCATGTCAAGAGGTACAGCTCTCCTGGGCTGGGCGCTGCAATTGCTGCCCAAGTGAGCACAGGGACTGACCCCTGGCTCCAGGACCCTTTTTACCGTGAACCCTTGTATAGGATTTCAGCCCTAGTGAGCGCAGTGAGACAAAATCCCTGAGCAGTGACTAAAATCTCGCAACCTAAAACAGTTCCCTCCACCCTAATATTTGAACCTGGAGCCAAAACAGCACTTATGATTAGGGCTCTCTGGACGAAACCCTACCCTCGACCCTCCCCTCAATTCTCCTCTAGCAGCGACAACAACAGTGCAATTTGCCAGGGTGGGTATCTGCAGATGATATGATGATTCTTGACATGGAGAATTAACATGCAAATTGACACACGGCATGAAAGTGAAAATGATGGTTACGTGGCTTCTGGTACCGTTTAATGCAAAACTGCGTTACCAGTATTTTATGTTTCATTCGCTGACCCTCGGGTATGAATAATTTTTTCTCTTAAAGAGACTGCCCTCAGGGCACATTTCACATACATTTGCTGACCCTCATTTATAGATACCAGATTTGTTCTATTGATGTCGTTGCTGCCCTGAGGTGCAGGGCGCACTGGGGGGTCAAGATGGGGCACATCGCCACATACGCAGGGAAATCGAGCGGCCCTGCTGGCCCGTGTGGCAGAGCTGGCCCCATCCGCCAGGCCCCAACAGCAGGCTAACGCACGAGACCTTGGCGGAGAGGGTCCGGCAGCACGTACCTCACATCATCAGCAGAGGCAAGCGGCGGCAGGGGATATTGGCGGGGAGCTGCAACCCAGCAGCACTGAGGAACAGGCGGAGTTGATAACGCCGGGTGACGGTGCGCTGCATGCGGCAGAGGCAGCTTGCGCATCTTTTGGCGCTGGGGAGCAAGTGGCGGAAGCGGCCCGATGGTGGCCCGCCCGTCCGCCGCCGCACCGCCGTCGTGGTGATAGCAGGTGTGCCCCCTGCTGTAGTCGCGGTCGCAAGCGGGGGCAGTGTGGCGGGGCCCCTGGCTGCCGTTGAGCCGAGGTCTAGCCGGGGGGCCGTGGCACAGCTGCGCCATGGTATACCTTCCTTGCACTTTCAATCCAGCTGGCAGGGCATGCTGCTTGTTGGCTGGCCATCCAGCGATGGACGCTGGCAACCTCGAGCGTACAGAAGCTGCGGAGATGGTGGCAGGCTTTGCGAGAAAGCTGGTTGCACGGAATGCTCCGTGCCACGAGAATGCAGGCGAAGTCTTCCCCGCAGGTATGGTGGATGGAGGTGGCACCGTGATCTCGGGGGGGCGGCGGACGGGCCCACTGCAGGTGCCCCACTGCCGGCAGAAGCAGCATGATTCCTCACCCGCACAGCCACTGCCGCAGCCGCAGGCGGGTGCAGCGAGGGTGGTGCGGCGGCTGACCATGATCCGCTCTTCAGTGTGATATTGGGTTGGTTTCGGAGGGTGAGGGTGGGTTCAACCTCGCCATTGAGGCGTTGACTTCTGTGAAAGGTTACCCGGCATAGGTGTTGCTTGATGACGGCAGTGATGTTAGTTACAGCAGTTGAGGCGGTTATGAAAATGCTAGTGGCATTGGTGGTATATGGCTGTAATAGCGGCCCTTCACCTGTTGAAACCGCCACCTAACACGGGTCTGCGGCCGCCTACCACGCCTGGTTTCAGCCTACAGCAGGCGCCGTGCTGGCGCAGGCCAGGAACCGCACTAGCAAAAGTGTGTGCGCTGGTGTGTGCACCAACTTAAGGCTGCGACTCGGAGCGGCCAGCACAGCTGATAAAAGAGGATGGCGCAGCGATCAGCAGCGTGACACACGCTTTTGCCAACGGTGCTGGGCTGAGAGACACTGCCAACATGTGGAGGATGCGCTGCATGTCTGCTTCCAGTGCACTGGCGTGAAGGAGAGGCTTAGGGAAAGAGGTTGGGCAGGTCCCCCGGAGGGTGCTACGGACTTTCAGCAGTTGTACCGCTTGGGTCGGAGGCTCTGACTTTTGTTGAGGACTTCGTGGGCATTGTTGAGGCATAGTTTATTGCTTTTCCTTGTCTTCTTGGGGAATAGGCCTGAGAGGGCAGGGATTCTTCGGGCTGCCTAGGGAGGGGGTCTGTCTCCTCTGTGTTCTTCTCCTTCTTTCCTCTAGCTCCTTTTCTTTTCTCCCAACGGAACAGCTGGGCGCCCACGCGGCCGAGCCTTTTTGAGCAGGGCCCAGAGGTGTTATGTCATTGACCTCCTCTGGCACCCTTCAATCTTTTCAGTTGCCTTCAACCAGGCTTACACATACGAAGTTGGATAACGAAGGAATCTATATCAATTTCCACGGGGCTCAACTGACTTCCTTGAACCTCACGTCCCAACCAGTATATTTCTGTTTATTGAATCTCTGTTTGATTTTTGAATCACAACCGGGGGGCCAACCGAAGAGCAGCCGTTACCTCTCCTGCTGGATCTAAAGATCAGAGACAGGCAATTGACAATTATCGGAGCGAAGGCCACTTGAGATGACTGTCAGATCAATGGGCAAACTGAATCTGGCAAGACCTCACTGATTAAGTGATCTATAAGCATGGATAGTCCGAAAACCAAAAGGTTAGGCCAAGTTTCACACTTGATAGAGCCTGTCATATATCTCCCAAACAGCTTCCACCCAGTTCACACGGCCCGCCCGACTGGAGGCAGGCAGGACCTTAGTCTTTTAGCCGTCATCGTTGGGCTGACTCAACCAGCACAAATTTGTTTAAGTTGTATCCAACAAACAAAATGACCGTGGTCTGATAACAGAAAAACATAATTATTCAACCAACTGACATCAGGAAAGCTGACGAGCACCACACTTTGGCAAATCACCCTGATACCGACAGATAATATCCGATATATCTAACCATGCAAGAACAAAAGGATATTATAGTAAACTGAGCAGCAAGGCTCACCCCCGTCATCAACCGGCGCAGCATCATGTACGATTCAAAATAGTTATTCATAGATCATCAGCCACGTATGGCAAGAAAGCAGAACACGTACGAGTACAGCGGGAGGTGTGAGGTTTTGTGAAGTGGAAAAAGTCGAGTGTTGCACCAACTTGATACATGGGACTCATGACTGGAAGAAAAAGCATCCGCAGGCAGAAATAAGTATGCCACAAGCTATTCAGTTAGCAAATAACAGAAGGGATGCCAGTAAGGGAAAGCTTCTTTGAAATATTAAATAATATTTGAATGCAGTTGCCCTATCTACTGACTGCTTTGGGACGTCAAAACAAACAGGCCAGAAATGAATGCCCAGCAGTGTACATAACCATGGCTAACACATGGACTACACACCAGCCACGCCCCTGTTCTAGGCCCCTGCTACTGACGGTTGCTGGCGAGCCTGCCACCTGTCCCTCATCCCCTTCATGGCGGCGCAGTTTTTCATGTGCCCGCCACTCCACGCCTGCACCTGGCAGGCCTGGCAGCAGTACCTCGCTCCACACCCGCCGCCGCACGCCAGCGTCTTGACAGTCATCTCACACGGGCCGCCCATCTGGAGGCAGGCGGGGCTGCAGCAGGGCCCTGTGCCCCACAAGTCCTCAGGCAGGCCCAGCAGCAGCTCCGCCCGGATCAGCTCCCAGCTGCTGCCATCAGCCACGCCACTGCCTACAAGCTGGAGCGATGCCAGGGGTGAGGGAGCATCACATGCACTGCCTCCCCTTTCCATCTGCATCACACCCTGCCCTAGGAGCAGGATTTTCCTCAACAGCCCTAGCAGGCTATGGCCAGCCTCCCTGACTTCAAAGGGGCTCTCCGCCGATGCGCTGCCCATCCCTGGCCCTTGGACCTGGTCTGCTGCGGCAAGGCTCGGAAGGCGGTGAATCATATCACTGACCAGGGCACCAGCCTCTGCAAATAACGCATTGAGGCCAGGGGAATGAATCAGCTGCTTGAGCACGATCAGCAGCTGATGGAAGCAGGTGGTCATAACTACAGCCACCGGCAATACTCCAGGCATGCATCCCAGCAGCACCTCCCACGCCTCACTGCCCAGGACCTTTGACAGGGCAGCTTGTACCACAGCCTCCGAGCTCCCTTAACCTCTGATAGCTTTGCCGCTGAGGAGCTGGACGGCTCGGGGCCGGAAGAAGCCCGCTCATCAGGGTGACCCCGCATCTCAGCGGCCATGTATCTGAACCTGTCCGGGCTGTCAATCTCCTTCGCCAGCAGGCCGGATCCCAGTAGTGCGGAGCATTCTGATGCAGCCCATTTAGAGCCATACTGCTGGTGCTGCCGTACGCTGCGGAAGGGCTGCTCACCCAAGGCTGTGTACGCCAGGCTATCCACCACCAAGGCCATGATAGCTGCCACCTCCACAGCCAGGCGATCACGTCCTTTATGTGCATCAGCTTCGGCATCCGTAGGCTCCCGACCGGTTGACGCGGCTTGTGTAGGCAGCTGCCAGGCCTGATGCAGCACCTCGCAGGTAGAGAGGATGCTGAACCACACGGGATTGGTCAGCAATACAGAGAGACACAGCGGTGGAGCTACAATGCCAACACAGAGGCTCCGGATCTGTCTGAAGCATGCCAAGGTGATTCCGATAAACTGACTGGATTTCCCCATGCGACAAGGCAGGGATGGCGCTGTAAAAGACTGGAGGACACCAACGCCTGTCACGTCAGGAGCATCACAGGTGGGCACTGCGCTGCTGCTGACAGGTACTGTACTGTGGGCAGGTGCTGCAGCAGCGCAGGCCAGTGTTGTACCGCTGGTAGGTGTTGCTGTACTGCTGGCAGGATTTGCTGTACCGCTGGAAGGCGCTGCGGCAATTCTAAACTCTAGCGCTGCAGTTGGCAGGACTGTAGCCAGCAGGCTACAGCAGGCCGGCACGAACAGGGCAGCCATTCCGTCCAAGGCTCGCATGCGCATGGGCAAGACCCAAGCATGTCCTGCTGACTGAGAGAACACACAACACATACAGGTGATGGAGAGCACATCACAACAGAAATGGCCGCCCGTGCTGTCCACCTTGGCTGAAAGGAGCGCCACTGCTTTGATCAGAGTCAGGCCCGTGCTGACCAACCTCAGCAGACTCGAGCACCGCTGCCCTGGGAGACATGGGGAAGGCTGCGCAATGTCGTGGCCAGAAAGGCCAGCACCCACATCAAGAATCGCACGGCTGGCCTTCGCCAAAGCTTCCGACAAGCAAGCTACATGCGGCAGCGCATCAGCTGTCAGGTGCGGGGCTGTGAGGCGCAGCGTCTCCTCCATCAAGCACATTACGTCCCACAGCTGTTGCGGCTGCAATAGCTCTGTGTCAAGGACAAGGTGGACATGAAGGGGTGGCAGGATTGTGAGAATGGTAGATGGAATAAAGTGGGGATAGATAAGGAGATTCAGCCCATGAACGCAGCAGGTGCTCATAACCATGCAGCAAGGTGCACATGAAAGGATGGGCTTGATTAAAAAAGAGTGAAACATGATAACTGGTAAGTGGGGATGAATTGGAGATTCATAACAGGAAGGCGGCAAGGCGTAGCATCACTCAGCAACCAAGTGATGGGATATTTGCATCAACGCAATTTGCATTCTTCTGGAATGAACCATGTGTGCTGATGTGCAGGAGCAAACTAATACAGCAACACACTGAAATATGGCTATGGTCAAAAGAGGGCTAGGTCTGAATATATCTCCGACTAACATATATAATACATTACATTGAGCATGACTACCGGTACCCACCTGGAGAAAAAGTGAACATCACGTTGCCTGCCTGCACCAACAGATTGCGCATCGTCTTGGACAGAGAGGATGGCAAGCTGTCTGTGGGGGCTGCAGCCTCAAGTGACGGTGAAGACGGGGTGAGGAGGCGGCTTCCCGGCAGCAGCGCAATCTGCATAGCCTGCAGCGCGCATCTGCACGGCCACACCTGGATGGAGCCACCACCCTCCCTCAGCAATGGTGCCATGATAGCAAGATAAGGCTCAGACCAAAATGATGTACTGCGTGAGCCACCCTCAAATCCTCTGGCATTGCCTTGGCATGGAAATCCCTGGCCAGCTGGAAGGACTGCACCAGCAGGGGCGTAAGCAGCCTCCAGTCCGCAGAGGAAAGCGTTGAATCCTGAAAGCGGTCCTGAAGGTTTGTAAGATAAGCGAGCCAGAGTGCAGGGGCATATGCAAAATCGTACACCGAGGGTCGCGTGCAGCTGTCAGCCTCAAGCCATTTGCGGACGAGGGGGATGAGGTACCGGAAAACGGTGCAGTAGAGCTCCACGATGTCATCGGTGCTCACACCCAAGCGGCTGTTTTGACTGCTGAAATGGATGAGGGTCCAGCTAACAGTCGCGAGGGCCTGTGCTCCATGGCTCCAAGGAGCAGTGCTATGCAGGAATGGACGCAGCAACTTGGCACATGCAGAGATGATCCTCGCCATGCCCTGCTGCATTAGCCAAGAATCCAGCTCTGTCCATCTCATGGTTTCATCACTGCCTTCACCAGAGATAACCTGTCTGATCGTCTCGATAGCTAAGAAGGCGTTTACAGCCACTTTGGCGATGTCAGGGTCGGAGAGCTGGATATGGGAGATGCATTCAAGTCCTTGGTCGAAGCAGTTTATGAACTCCTTGCTGGTTTGCCCTTCCGACCACTCTCGCCACCATTGAGACAGCATTCTGCTGTTGCCGACATACTTGGAAGCCGCTGATTCTATGTATAAGAAAATGTTGATATAGTAAGGTCGAAAAGATTGCCACGCTTCAAAAACTGTGTTCGAGGACATTGGGCCCTGCCGAGAGTTGAGATCTTTAAAATCTTTAGTGATGGATCGAAGACCACGCAAGAGTTCAGCATTCTCTTTACAACGCATTATATAAGAATGAATGAAACAAGAGAGAAGGGAACAACTTAAATACGAGTGGCATCATTATAACGGTTCGCATTTACGGTTTGATAGTACGGCACTGGTCCCCAGACACTGGTTCAGTTGTTCAGGTGAGCCCTCTGTGCCCTGCTTCATGCACACCAGGTGGAGAAATTCATAAGGTTCGTGAAGGATGAGGATTCACAAACGTGATCAGAAAAAACATGAGCTGCAGAAGGTGACGCAAGCAAGGTGTGAAATGAAGGGCATGCCGTGTCAGCTGTGGGATATGAGGGACAGTGGGCTGGCTCTCCAGCAGACCTCACATGTCGCACCCCAACCTGCCCAGAACAGGACCTATGCCACTGTCGTATGAGGCAGTGGCCTGCAACAATACAAGCAGCCCATGTGGCTTGACTGACTGAACCTAACCTTGCTGACTGCCTGGTATCAAAGGGTGCTGTCACATGCCACCACTGGCCAATAGCAGGGGCTGGCTGGGATTGCCTGTCTCACTTGTGTGCTCCTTTCACTGTTCTCTGCTCTATTGTTATTGTTCGATATTTCCCTGGGCTTAGGGGGGAAAAGTGTTTTTTGTTGCCACGGCTTTAACATCTTCACTCTTAACATTGACTAATTGGACTAAACAGTTCATTGCAACAAATTGGGGATAAGAATCTCTAGCTTATGCTACAAATTGTTTCTGAGCTTTGGGGGCTTTGCACACAATGCCCCACTGGGGGCCTCGCGACACCTACCAAACTTTCTCACTCCTCAGACGTTTTTATTTATATAATTGCATATTTGCAAGGAGAAAAAATGCTGCCCATGCTCTCTGCTCCCCATCCCTTGCAGCGATGCGTCAGCAGATCAAGGCCTACCCCACATTGCTGCTGCTTCTGCTGCTGGGGGCGACCAAGAGGCTGCGCGAGCTGACAACCGACGCCGTAAACCGGATCCAGATCTAAGGAGGCAGCAGACATGGATCCGGAGCCTGCTGCGGATGGATCGCCACTGTCGGCAGACACATCGCGACGTACAGACCTCCTGGGCTGGGCGCTGCAATTGCTGCCCAAGTGAGCATGGGGACTGAACCACCCCAGGCTCTAAATATCTTATGACCCTGAACCCTGAGATATGAGCCCTAGTGAGCGCAGTCAAGAAAAATCCCTTTAAGGTGCCTAAAAACTCCCCACCTAAAACAATATCCTTCACCTCAATACTTGTACCCTGCATTGTTCGTCCCTGACCCACCGAAAAGCGCGTTCACTCCGCCCCAAACCCTGACCTCACCCGCTGGATGAAACCGACCTTTCCCTCCCACGCCATCTGCGCCCGTGTCCGCAGCACACGTGTACACAGAAAGAAAGAATAATTATGTCAGGGTTTAAGAAACAGCGCATACAACCGCTTAAGTAATGTCCACAAAGACGCGTACTCACCACTGCGAGCACCACAGCTACACATACCACTGACTCACTCTGTATAACCTCCCGGGCCCGCTCCCCCAATGTCCTCCCCTTCAGTCCTCCAGTGTTGCAAGCAGCTACACGTTATAAAAACAGCGAATGACAGGGACGGCCAATGCCGTGGCCTTGACCACCTCGTCAGCCCAGCCTACCTGCAGTGGGTGCGGCGGCGTGGCGGCGGCTGCGGAGTGGCTGCGGGAGCCGCTGAGTGTGGTGCAGCTGGTGCAGCTGTTGTTGATGCTGCTGCTGAGTCAGGATGGTTCCAGCAGTGACGGATGCTGCAAGGTGGTGGGCGGTAACAGCGACAACAACTATGCGATTAACCAGGGTGGGTATCAACAGATGCTTTGATGATTTCTGACATGAACATGTGGGGGAGATTATGCATAATAACATGCAATGTGAAAGATGTTGGTACGTAAATCTGTACGTAAATTCCAGCATTATAATGCAGAACCAGGCCACCAGGGTGCAAACCTGTGTCACCGGTACCCTAAATTTGATTCGCCAAACCTCGGTCATTCGTTAATTCTTCATTTTATTAATTTCATTGCTGAGGATGATTTTTGACCCAAACTCTTAATTCCCGATTAAAAATCGCCATCAAAGACGGGCATGAGTACCGGTAGGTATATTAAACATCCCTCACCCCCCCAAATGTAGAACAATGCACATCTTCAGGACAATGGAGGGCGAAGCGCGTTGCAAGTGCATTGCAATGTGTTCACGCAATGTAGGTTTGTTTTCAATTTCGTAACCCTGGCTGTAACTGCTGACTTTGCGATTCTGTCAGTTACTGTTCGTTCAGCACTTCAATCTTAAACTGCTGACCCAGCACCTGCTGACTCAGCAAATTTCTGCACTTGCCTCTTTGCAGCACCCTCAGCTCTCATGCCGGTTGCGTCACTGCTGTCCATCCTCACCTCCCTGCTGCCTGAGAGCTCAGAGGTCCTCAAAGACCACAACAGGGATAGAAGAGGGGACGACAATGGGGACGGTAATTTCCGGGACAGAAGCAAGAATGTAGGGTCACTGAGCTGGCCAAGGGGGCAGCAGCGGTGGTGCCTGGCAAGGCCGGAGACTGCAGCAGGGGAGGGAGTTGAGGGAGAGGAGGAGGAGGTGTGCTGAGTTGGTGCAGGTGCGGTGTGCTGAGGGATCGAGATGGGGCACAGATGCAGGCACATCGAGCGGCCCTGCTTTTGCGTCTGGCGGAGCTGGCCCCACCCGCCACTCCCCAGCAGCAGGCTAGCGCTCGAGACCTTCGCGGAGAGGGACCAGGAGCAGGTACCTCACATCAGCAGCAGAGCCAAGCTTTGGCGCTGAGGAGCAAGCGGCGGCAACGGTCCGATGGTGGCCTGCCCGCCACCGCCACCGCCCCTGTGGTGATAGCAGGTATGCAGCGAGGACGGCGCAGCGGTCACCAGCGTGACAGACGGTGCTGCCAGCAATGTTGGGCTAGGGAGACGGTGAGCATGTGGAGGATGCGTTGCATGCATGCTTCCAATGCCGCAGCGTGCTTGATCAACTTAGGGAGCGGGGATGAGCAGGTCCTCCGAACTCACAGTGCTAGAGACTTCTTACAGTTGTACTGGGGCAGGCTTGGGTGGGATGCCTTGGCTTTTGTGGAAGACGTGGTAGATATCGTTGAGGCATAGACGTTTTTCAGAGGCTGGAACTCCCTTTTCATTTTCCAGCCTTTCGTCTGACCCTTCACTTCATTTCCCACTTTCCCTCCTTTTTTCCTGACCCCTGGTGTTTGTTTTGTTCTTTTCTCACAACTATTGAGTTAGGCGCCCCCGCGGCCGAGCCTTTTTGAGCAGGGCCCAGAGGTGTTACATCATTGACTGGTGGCAGTGCTTCTCTGTGAGTACAGGATAGGGAGGCCCCCCAGTGGTGTGTGAGGAAAAAGCCCAGATGTAGAGCCTAGAGACATATCTGCATCATGACTATCCATTACAGACTTCTTGAGTGTGCCGTTTATGGAAGTGACGATCTTCGCTTTCACGCCCCTACATGAGGGTGTGTAGTAATAGTACTGTAGTTCCCCCCCCTCCTTCCTCAGGCTGTCAATGCTAAGTGTGCTGACAGCGTCTTGAGAGAGAATTTTTCTGGACAGAACAAACGGAATGTGCATAGCCCGTTGCCGCATGTCCCCTCTAAAGCCAATTTGATTTTTAACCTTTATCTGGTTTCCTTACACCTCCTTTGACTACCTCAACCTCCCCAGCTGCCGTACAACTTCCCAGTGGAAACTATGCAGGGGTTCCTCAAAGCTTATCTAGTTATCTGGTAAGCGCTCAGTGGTAGGTTTTTGTTGTGAACGTATGAGTGTGCAAATCTCTGTTTGACTTCTTGAATCACAACTACTCAACCACTGGATATTTTAACTCCACTCGCAAACATGAAGTTGACCAAGTATCAGAGCCAGGGCCAGTTAGGAATACGGACTTATAACTGGGCAAACTCAATCTCAAGGTCATTAAGAGAGAAATCAGCACGGAAAGTCCCGCAAAATCTGAACCCCAGAAAGCTAGGCAACAATTCACACATAACAAGGACCATCATATATCTATCAACATGCACCCCCCTGTTTAAAGCCCCTGCTACCGATGACCTTGTTCAACAGGTCGCCCGCCTGGAGGCAGGCAGGAGCTCAGCTTTTTAGCCGTCATCGTCGATGTCGGACTGACTCAATAATAAACACCGACTGGTCCTAGTCCCATCAAACAAACAAAATGAACGTGGTCTGATTACAGACAAATTCACTATTCAACAAACTGAAATCAGGAAAGCTGACGGATACAAAATTCTGGCACATCACCCTAATGCCTGTGAAGAAATCCGACACAGCTTGCCATGCATAAACAAAAAAGGCCTTCCTGTGACAATCGTCAAAGTTTGCCCCCGTCATGTACCGGTGCATCAGCATATAATTCACAAAAACCGGGAGCTATTTACTTGTGTTCAGCTATGGACAGTAAGCAAGCATAGTCCATGTAGAAATAAAACTGGAGACATGAGGTCTGGAAGCGAAAAAAAGTCAAACAGAGAAAAGCAGAGAACCACATTTGGGACAGGTGCCTGATATCTATGCATGGGACACATGCCCACAAACCGGAAATAGAGATAACGGAATTCCTCAGGTGGAGAAAACTGAAATAATCAAGCTACCGGTATTCAAATTGTTGAGTAACAAAAGGATTCAGATAGTGGTAGCAAGTGATAAAAGGACAGCCAATGAGGGCAGCAACACAGTTGCTCAAATATTAAATGATTGTTGAATGCCGGTAGCCCCCGCAGCACTGCAGATTTTCCCTATCTATTGACTGCCACAGAAGTACAGAATGTTCACCACGAAACAGGCCAGACATGAATACTGAGATCTGAACATATCAGTGACTAACACATGGACCGTCATTTATCTACACACCAGCCACCAACCCGTTGGAGGCCCCTGCTACTGACGGTTGCTGGCGAGCCTGCCTCCTGTCCCTCATCTCCTTCATGGCGGCGCAGTTTTTCATGTGCCCACCACTCCACGCCTGCACCTGGCAGGCCTGACAGCAGTACCTCGCCCCACACCCGCCGGCACATGCCAGCGTCTTGACAGTCATCTCACATGGGCCGCCCATCTGTAGGCAGGCGGGGCTGCAGCAGGGCCCGGTGCCCCACAAGTCCTCAGGCAGGCCCAGCAGTAGCTCTGCCCGGACCAGCTCCCAGCTGCTGCCATCAGCCACACCTTTGCCTCCGACCTGGGGTGGTGCCAGGGGTGAGGGAGCAGCAGATGCACTGCCTCCCCCTTCCATCTGCATCACACCCTGCCCTAGGAGCAGGATCTTCCTCAACAGCCCTAGCAGGCTATGGCCAGCCTCCCTGACTTCAAAGGGGCTCTCCGCCGATGCGCTGCCCACCCCTGGCCCTTGGACCTGGTCTGCTGCGGCAAGGCTCGGAAGGCGGTGAATCATATCACTGACCAGGGCACCAGCCTCTGCAAATAACGCATTGAGGCCAGGGGAATGAAGCAGCTGCTTGAGCACGATCAGCAGCTGATGAAAGCAGGTGCTCAAAACTACAGCCACCGGCAATACCTCAGGCATGCATCCCAGCAGCACCTCCCACGCCTCACTGCCCAGGACCTTTGACAGGGCAGCTTGTACCACAGCCGCAGAGCTCCCCTCAGTCTCTGACAGCTCTGCTGCTGAGGAGCTGGACGGCACGGGGCCGGAAGAATCCCGCTCATCAGGGTGACCCCGCATCTCAGCAGCCATGTATCTGTACCTGACCGGGCTGTCCATCTCCTCCTCCAGCACACCGGATCCTAGCAATCCAGCGCATTCTAATGCCGCTGCACCCCATTTAGAGCCATACTGCTGGTGCTGCCGAACGCTGCGGAAGGGCTGCTCACCAAAAGCTGTGCACGTCAGGCTATCCACCACCAAGGCCATGATAGCTGCCACCTCCACGGCCAGGAGGCGCTGTCCTCCTCTATGTGCAGGAGCCTCCGAAGGGTCCTCACCGGGTGACGCAGCTTGTGTAGACAGCTGACAGGCCTGATCCAGCACCCTGCTGGTGGAGTGGATGCTGATCCACACGGGATCGGTCAGCAATGCAGACAGACACAGCTGTGGGGCAGCAATGCCACCACAGAGGCGCCGGATCCCTATGAAGCATGCGCTGGTGATGTTGATAGCCTTATCAGATACCTCCTGCAGCGATGGCACAGTTGAAGACTGAAGTAAAGCCACACCCGCCCCATCAGGAGTACCGCAGGTAGGCGATGCTGTCCCGCCGGCAGGTGCTGCAACAGCGCAGGCAGGTGCTGAATTGCTGGCAGAGGCTGTACCCCTGACAGGCGCTGCACTGCTGGGAGTGCTGGGCAGTGCTGCTGTACCGCTGGAAGGTGCTGCAGCTATGCCCAAGTCAAGCGCTGTAGGTGGCGAGACTCTAGCCAGCAGACTACACCAGGCCGGGACCGCCAGGGCAGCCATTCCGTCCAAGGCACGCATGCGTACGGGTAGAGCCCACGTCTGTCCTGCTGACTCAGATAGATCACAGCACGCCAAAGCCAAGGGAAGCGCACTCCCAAAGGAATCATGGCCCGTGTCGTCCCGCTCGGCTGGAAGGAGTGCCACTGTTTTGGCCAGCGTCAGGCCCATGCTGACCATCCTCAGCAGACCAGAGCACAGCTGCTCCGGCAGACATGAGGAAGGCTGCGCAACTTTGTGGCCAAAAAGGCCTTTCCCCACATCAAAAAATGCTTGGCTGGCCTTTCCCATAGCTTCCCACAAGCCAGACACATGCGGCAGGGTATCAGCTGTAAGATGGGGGGCTGTGAGGCGCAGCGTCTCCTCCATCAAGCACATCAAGTCCCACTGTTGTTGCGGCCTCAATAGCTCTGCATCGAAGACAAGGTGGACACGGTGGGGTGGGCAGGAATATAAAGTGTGAGATAGGGTTCAATGGGAATAGATGATGAGACCATGCACGTAGGAAGGCGCAGCATGACAAACATTGAATTCGAGGAGGCAAAAGTCAAGCAGCCAGCAAGCGGGATATTTGCATCGACACCATTTGCATACTGCTGGAGGTAATCAAATGTGCTGACGTGCAGGACACAAGCAATACAACACAGGAGCATGGCAAAGAGGGGCCAATATACAAATAGTACTCGGAACAGAAATTGCAGCATGACTACGCACCTGGCGAAAATGTGCATAACACGTCCTTTGCATTAAGCAACAGGTTTTCTTTCTCCAAGGACAGAGATGGTCGCAAGTAGTCTGCGCTGGCTGCAACCTCAAGCAGCGGTGAAAGTGGAGTGAGGAGGCGGCTGCCCGGCAGCACCACAATCTGAGTGGCCTGCAACGCACATCGGCACGGCCACACCTGGATGGATCCACCACCCTCACTCAGCAATGGCGCCATGATACGAAGCGGGAGGCTCAGACCGAGAGAATAGATACATGCAGCCCACGTCGGATCCTCTGGCAGCACCTTGGCATGAACGTCCCGGGCCAGCTGGAAGGACTGCACCAGCAGGGGCGTCAGCGGCCTCCAGTCCGGAGAGGAAAACGAAGGATCTTGCCAGCTTCCCCGAAGCCTTTCAAGATAGAAGAGCCATAGTCCGGGGGGCTGTGAGAGATCATCTATTGAAGGTCGCGCACTGCTGTCAGCCTCCAGCCACTTGTGGACGTGGGGGATGAGGTACTGGATTGAGGTGCAGGAGAGCTCCACGATGTCATTGGTGCGCGTGCTGATGAAGGCACTCCCAGTGAAGCGGCTGTGGCTGCCGAGAAAGACGTGGATCCAGCTAACAGTTTTGAGGGCTATTACTCCTTGGTCCCAAGGAGCCGTGCCATCAGGGTTCCCCCTGGTGCCATGCAGGACTGGACGCAGCAATTTGGCGCATGCAGAGATGATCCTGGCCATGCCCTGCTGCGTTAGCCAAGAATCCAGCTGTGGCCATCTCACGGTTTCATGGCTGCCTTTGCCAGAAATAACTTGTTTGATCACCTCCACAGCTATGAAGGTGTTTGCAGCCACTTTGACGATGCCAGGGTCGGAGAGCTGGATGTGGGGGATGCATGCAAGTGCTTGATCGAAGCAGATTAAAAGCGCCTTGCTGGCGAAACCCGCTGACCACTGTCGCCACCATAGAGACAGCATTTTGGTGTTGCCATCAGAAATGGAAGCCGCTGATTCCATGTCTAATCCAATATTGATACAGTAGGAACCAAAAGATTGCCACGCATTAATAACTGTGTTCGAGGACATCGGGCCCTGCCGAGAGTCGAAATCTTTAAAATCTTTAGTGATGGATCGAAGACCACGCAAGAGTTCAGCATTGTCTGTATAACGCATTGTGCAAAAATGAATGGAAAAAGAAAGAAGGAATAAGCATGCAAAAGAGACATGTCTGATGCAAACGAGTGGACTCGCGAGTGACATAATTAATACGGCATTGGTTCATCTGTTCAGGTGAGGCCCTGGTGCCCTGCTTCATGCACACCAGGATGAAGAAGGCAGTAAGGAGGGTCGTGAAGGATGAGGATTTTCTAAACATGACCAGGAGATTCTCCAGCTGCAGAAGGTGTCGCATTTGTGACAGTAAAGGATATGCCGTGTCAGCTATGGGATAAAGCTGACACCGCATGTCCTTTATGAGGGACAGTAGGCTCGCTCTCCAGCAGACCTCGCCTGTTGCACCCAAACCTGACCAGAGCAGGACCTATGCCACTGTCGTATGAGGCAGTGGCCCACAACAATATCAGCAGCCGATGCGGCGTGGCTGAGTGGACCCAAGTACCTGACCTTGCTGACTGGTATCAAAGGGTGCTGTCACCTGCCACCACATTACTCCACCCACTTGCCGGTAGCAGGGCTGAATGGGATTGACTGATGCACATGGTGTGCTCCTTTCACACTTCCCTGCTCCATTTCTTCTGTCCCATATTTTTCTGGGCCATGATCCCTCACCTACGGTACTCTGTCCCTTGATGCCACAGGAAGGCGGGGGTTGACTGGCCTGCCATGACATCATCGGTGTATGAAATTTTTGGCAACATCAGCAGCCCAACAGCATCAGCTGCAGGTAGGTTGCTGTCTTCCAGTCTCATAGCGAGGAAGCTACCTGTCCTTAGACCTGCTGTCTTATTCTGCCCCGAGGTGAGGCAGTTACAGTGGCGTGAGTTGCATTTCAGCTGTCGGCTGCTTTACTGACAGCCTGGATGTACTGCCTTGCTGATGTACTACTGGCCGCCAGGGGTCTGGACCCCCCAGGAGGCGGTTGTACCGCTCCGCTCCATCCCGCTGCCTATTGCGGTACAACTTCTGCGGATGCAGCTGCAGCTTCTACTACCAAAGAGCAGGTATGGACTGCAGGTAGACTGTCAGGGTGGAATGCTTTAGACCTGGCTTAAGGTTAAAGATCAGACCGGGGGAATCTCCTGAACAGGGTTAAGGGTTTGGGATTATGGCTAGATGGGATTATTGATGTGGACATTGCTCGCAGGTCCTCCCGTTCCCGCTCTCGCTGTCATCACTGTTTAACGTTGCTGTGCCCCTCCCCTCCCCTCAGCCCTTGGTCCTCTCCTCCCTTCCCCATTCCTCCCCTTGGTCTTCTTCCCTCAGCCCTCCACACCCTCGCCATAGATATGGGGGTGCAATACCTGTATTGCAGTTTATTTTAATCTCTTCCTTAGACTGTCTGTGCTGAGTGTGCCCAGAGCGCTGACAACGTGTAGGTTGGAGAGGGCAGTTTTCCTAAGTTCAAACTGACGTGGCGCCAGCCCCTCGTCAAATTGTTACGCCAGTCCCTGTGGCAAGGCTAGGGGGGGCACCTGTGGGGGGCCTAGGTTCACCGAGACTTGTTCCGGAGCCGGGCTTTTCCCAACCCGCGATACTCCAATTTGTGTTCCATAGTTAACATAAGCATGAAAAGCTTAACTTGATAAAATTGGAGTACGGCTATCTATATCTCGGAAACGTAGCTTAGTTAACTGTCATAATCAGTTAAGTACTTAAGTGTCATAATCTGAATCAAATTCAATGGCAAATATTCAGTCGCATACACACTACTAGTACATGACATCAAATGATAAAACGGCTCAACATAGAGAAGCAGGATCACTAGGCATGCACGAAGCTTACGGGCATACAGGCAGCTGTATGAATAATGACCACTAGTGAACCCATCATAGGGTGACCTTGGCGAACTTCTTCGCGACAGCGCTGCTGCCGAACTGGGCGTGGATTCGCTGCAATGGGAGGACCGAGGTGTGCTTCCCGTCCCCGTTGTCTCCCACCACAGACACCTTGTTCTCCGTGGCCTGCAGGTATAAGTGCATCCTGAACCTGCTCTTGCCATGCTCTCCCTCCGTCCCCGCATGGACGAGGTAGCCATCGAAGATGACGAGCTCGCCCGGCTGCATGAGGAGCCGTATCGGGTTCTGCACCTGTAGCTGTGCGGCAATGGCTGCATCCTTCTCTGACGTACTGTCCAGCTCGAAGTCCGGCCCATGAACCTTGATCATCTCCCGCATGAAAGTGTGGCTGAGCGGGTAAACATACAGAGCAAACTCCTCCAAAGCCAAGATTACCACTCTCAACAGCCCCTCTCCTGAGCTAGAAGGGTAGTCCAGATGGGGAATTTGAGGTCGTCCCTTCCTCCCTTTCCGCACATTGTCCATCAGCAACGCGTCATGGTCTGAGTGCCCCACCACACCATTGAGGTGCATGGGCCAACCCATGTGGATGACACGTGCAATTGTCACCTCTTTGAGAGCAAGACAGACCTGCGCGTGGACGATTGGAGAATCAACAACATAGAAAGGCCGTGCTAGCTTGAAGGTGCTCGATAGTCCATGTATGCGGCTGATCTACTGCATGTTTCCTGTCCAATGTCACCCCGCCTTAACACCCAGTGAGGAGGGCATCCCCGCCGTGTCCTGTCGACGCATGTGGTCTCTGTGTGTACCGTCTACCCTACTCTGTGAGATGAACCCCTAAAACCCTTAACCCTTACCGCAAGCAGCGCCGCCGCCTTGGGCTCTGACAAGGTTACGGCCTGACCCTGCATGGTCATTTGAAGCATGCTGCGCTGACCCTGGAACGTCTTGAGCTCCAACTCCCCATTGGCGCCCATCTTGAAGTCCTGGAAGATTGCCTGCTTCTGCAGGGGTGCTGCCAAACTTGCAATATAGGCCGCCCCACCCTTGGCTCGCAAGATCTCCAACGTCTCCGCATGCGGAGGGTCCACACAGGCACACAGTACCCCAGTATCGTGTAGGCCTCAAGCGGACTGAGGGGAGACATTGCGCTGCTTGGTATGCATGGCACTGAATCCTGCATTCAGAAAGCACAAGAAGGGATCTGAATGGCCGCATGTCTTTATTACTCGAGTATCGTTGGAGTTGGTTTCTTTTGATGGTAGTTCATTGAAGTTAACTGATGATTGGCCTGTGCGGACATGGCTGCGCGCTAATAATAATTCAAAAATCGCCCCTGCGCAGAGTGTCAGTCAGGTGCCCAAACAACTATTTGGGGGGTGCGCGCTATGAATTAAAAACAGCAAATATATAAAAAAATGCGCGCTAGCGCGCTCCTGCTTGAGTTGACATCTGTCGAGTCCCAGTAGCAAAGCTCGATTCTGGGGGTAGAGACGGGTGCTGACAACTGCCTACGTTTCGGGGCCCCCACACTTTCCTGAGGCCAGGAAACGGCCAGGGTGGTCTTCTCCAGAGGGGGCGGTTCTGGAGGCACTAAAGGAATCGGCGGAGGAGGATGTGTATGCTGAGTATTGCTGACCGTGTACTGTCCTTCCGAGGTTTAGACTGAGTCTACTGTACTGGCTGAAAGCGCTGCGCGGACAGAATTTAAAATTGTTGTACGGTAACTGATGTGCAACGTTAAATCAAATTACCCACTAAACTGCGCGGCGTTAGATGAACTTATTTTCGCCGCTGCGCACCTTTTGTAATTACTATTTTACCTGCGCCATGGAAATTGAAATGTTTTTTGAGGGGGGTGCGCGGACCCTATGTCGATTTACGGTAGCAGACTTACGGTAGCAGGAAAACCAGCTTTTAAAGAAATAATTAAATCTAATACCGGTATCCCAGTATTAAGATGTATAATATATGGCATGCTATATCTGATCCCTTCAAGTTTCATCCAGATATTGTGCCCAGCTCAAAAAACATACACGACATCACGAAGGCGTTAAGATAAGAGAGGCATCATAGATACCAGCAGAGAGTGCACGCATGCATGATGCTCATACTGGTACCGTCCCTGAGCTTACCGTGTGGATCTGTGCTTGCGGTGTGCCTACCACACCCCGGGTCTTGAGAGCTGTTGCCTTGGCTGCATTTCCAGCAGGTCTGATAGATGGCCCTCCCGAACCTTGAAGTTCAAACATGGTATGTACGGCAGCCATTCCAGTAGCTCCTGTAGACGGCCTACCCGGCCCTGCAGCTCTTAAAAAAAGACTTCCCGGCTGTAACAGAGTGGCACTTATAATGCCTTAGAATGCCTCCTTGTTTCCATGCCTATTGTATCCATGCTAGTAGCTAGGATATCAAACCATTAGTTTTGCTAGTTCGCCTATTACTCTAGGCGGATTGAAGCCGTTTCCGTTTGTGTCTCTTTTCTGAATCTCCTGCCGAAGTTCGGTGATTACTATAACTGCCATGACACTTTGACACCATGACATGCTGACTAAGTTCCATGACACTCTGACTGTGTCCATGACTCTACTATGCATGGTAGTAATTGTTATTTGTCATTGACTAGGGCCTGCCTAGTCTGCCTTGTCTACTTATACTCTGGCCTTCTAGTTTCAAGTACATTGTTATTGTATCATTTGACTGCACGGTTGTTACTACGTTGTAACAAGAGGCTGCCACATCGTCCCCGACTCCCCGACTCTGAGACTCCCCGGTTCCCAGTCGCTTGAAGACTCGCTCTCACAAGTAAGAGTTGCTCCTGTCATACCGGCGGCCCAGTCTGTTGATCACGTTCGGAGGCCTGGATTTGAGGGACATGAGGCGCAACCACACTTCATAAACAAGCTTTGAGAAAAATTGGCAGCCATGCAACCTTGGCAGCAGTGTGAGCAGACCCCAGACCTGAAGTCAGCCGGGAAGAAGTGCCATACACCATAATCATCAGCTTCCGTAAACTGCATTCCACATACGAAGCATGCTTCAAAGTGTTCAAAACCCTCGATGTTGACACTGGTTCATCCCCCCATCTTGTCGCACACCTTTTTCTGTTTCCAAACCAGCGGATCCTCTGCAGCGTCACCTGCCTTCCTCTTCTTGTGTGCCTGGCCTGGAGTCACTGCCGCGCCCCCCTGGGTGCTACCGGACCCTGCCAGCTCTGAAGCTGAAATAGCGGCTGCGCTGGAATACTGTCCAGCTGATGAGCCTGCTTCACAAGATTGGAGCTCCCTGGCGGCCTCGGTGCGAGATATGCCCCGTCCAACCACCTTAACCTTAAAAACGAAACATGGGCATGCAAAATCAGGGTAAAATTCACAAACAACCATCTTGCTCTGTACTTAGATGCAAAAAGGCGCTGCTACATGCACCGCCACAATGGAAAGCTCATGA
Organism: Limnomonas spitsbergensis; assembly: GCA_037349105.1. Taxonomy (NCBI): domain Eukaryota; kingdom Viridiplantae; phylum Chlorophyta; class Chlorophyceae; order Chlamydomonadales; genus Limnomonas; species Limnomonas spitsbergensis. The sequence continues at coordinate 348,741 of JAYJMM010000101.1, read as the reverse complement.
AAAATCTGAGGGGTGGAGGACTGTGACATCCTGTTGATGAGGCTGAGGGGGGTGAAAACTTGCATGTCGGCCAAATCCCCTCGTGTAATTTATAGGACACGGAGATACGGTCTCCAGGGGGGGGGTGCACTTGATTGGGTGAGGCCGGGTGTGTGTCTGAGCAGGGTGAAATTCGAATTTCAGTGTGCAGGCTAGGAGCATTCCTCAGCACCCCCCGACTGGACGTAGGGACCTTTTGGCGCGTTGTCTGTTTGGCTGCTCGACATAGGTCGAAGCTGGGCCGGTGGCGTTTGCGCAGGTCGGAGACCTACATCCAGACCAACAGCCCCACACTAACCTGGTCACCCCAAGCCGGTTGTGTGGAATACTGGACCTCATCCAGGTCCGGTCTGCAGGAGCTGGCGGGAGCTTTACTGCGCGGGCCTGTCTGGACGGCTGCGGTCTCGGCGCCCAAGTGGCCACTCGGATGGTTGGCCGTCACTTTCTTTCCGGCAGGGGCTCCATGAGCGGTTGCAGGCGCTGACCTAGAAGAGGTACAAGTGCAGGGAGGGATGAACCAGATTTGGGTAAATATGGATGACATGGACTCTGATGTGGGCCACGCATGGATGAGACACAACATATGACGTTTAGTGCAGCCTGAGATGGCATGAAGAGATGACGTAAGTGAGTATCGCACCTTGAGCGCTCATTGTCAGATGATGGGCCTGTGACGTCAGCAGCATCAGAAGTTGAGGGGGATTTCCTCCTGTCAGGTGATCCACTTCCACAGGCTGGACCAGCACCTCCACCGCCACCACCATCAGAAGTTGAGGGGGATTTCCTCTTGTCAGGTGATCCACTTCCACAGGCTGGACCAGCACCTCCACCGCCACCATCATCAGAAGTTGAGGGGGATTTCCTCTTGTCAGGTGATCCACTTCCACAGGCTGGACCAGCACCTCCACCGCCACCACCACCAGAAGTTGAGGGGGATTTCCTCTTGTCAGGTGATCCACTCCCACAGGCTGGACCAGCACCTCCACCGCCACCCCCATCAGAAGTTGAGGGGGATTTCCTCTTGTCAGGTGATCCACTTCCACAGGCTGGACCAGCACCTCCACCGCCACCCCCATCAGAAGTTGAGGGGGATTTCCTCTTGTCAGGTGATCCACTTCCACAGGCTGGACCAGCACCTCCACCTCCACCACCATCAGAAGTTGAGGGGGATTTCCTCCTGTCAGGTGATCCACTCCCACAGGCTGGACCAGCACCTCCACCGCCACCACCATCAGAAGTTGAGGAGGATTTTCTCCTGTCAGGTGATCCGCTCCCACAGGCTGGACCAGCACCTCCACCGCCACCACCATCAGAAGTTGAGGGGGATTTCCTCTTGTCAGGTGATCCACTCCCACAGGCTGGACAAGCACCTCCACCTCCACCACCATCAGAGGCTATGTCAGCCACAGCCGGAGCAGGGTGAGACCGTTTGACAAGCGGAGGTCCAGAAACAGCGGCAACCGTCACCGCCTTTCGACCAGCAGACCCGCCTGTACGCTGGGCAGCAAGAGCAGATTCATCAGGCTGCCTCCTACGCTTCACTGAGACCGGTTTGCTCTTCGCCCTGGAAACATGAGCAGGAGACAGCTCCCCACCCCAAGCTGGTTGTGTGGCAAGCTGGGCCTCATCCAGGTCCTGTCGGCAGCTGGCAGGGGCTTTACTGCGCGGGCCTGCCTGGACGCCTTGTGACTTAAGACGCTCGGGAACAGAAGCTCTGTCCAGCTTCTGCTGGATGAGACGCGACACTGAGTCCTCCTCCTTGTATAACACATCCAGATACACTGTCTGGTGGGAGAACAGGGGTGAACAGACAGGGATGAGAGACAAGGGCATTCCAGCCTTTCAGGTAAAAGACTTACAGACATGGCCATTCGCAAGCGCTTAACACCTGACCTCGCCAGTTACGAAAAGATCGGACAGAGGCTTGTCCAACTGCAGAAATGAACAAGGGTGTGAGCATTCAGCAGCAGAAACACATCTTACAGAGATCAGACTCTATACACAATACGGTATGCATTAGGAAGGTCGCTTTTTCCTCCGCTTCCTGAACGTCCTTCTTCGGGTACTCCCAACTGTAAAAATGTAGACTAGAGATAATGCCCCGAGAGCAGCGCCAGCAGGAGTTGCAGCACTTGTAAATTTCAGTATGGGGCATGCCCTAACCATGTCACGCTCTATCGTGTAAAAATGCAGACTAGAGATAAGGGCCCAGGAGGCAGCGCCAACAGCAGCTGCAGCACTTGTAGATACCGTACCAGTACAGAGCATGCACTCACCATTTCGCCGCACTGGAGATGAGATGGAAGCCATTGCACTCGACACTCTCCGGCTGCACAGAAGCAGGGGGTCTCAAATTCAACGGCATCATGGCAGCTGCAGCACCTGTCACGCACTATTCGGATAGCAGGCTGGTTTCACACAACGCTGAGGTGACTGGGGGGAGCAGATTTTGAGCAAAACTGCAACAAAAGACTGATTCGAATGATCTGCAATTGAGAGGCTCACATGGTGGTGGGATGGCACACGTGTACAGTACAAGGTAGACCTACAGGGTATCTCATGACTCATGAGGGTGAGGAACTCTCTACTGAGCTTTGACCCAGCCCTCAACCTCCCACCCACTTGTCCGCAAAGTACCTCCGCCGTCACCAGCTCATGATCGATGATAGCAACATGCGTTTCTAAGACATCCCCTGCATAAATGAGGTCACGGAGGCAAATTACACTGTCAGCGTGCTGCCTCGCATACTCTTTGACGCATGCACGGGATCAAAAGTACTATGCTTTCAATCTATGACAAGAAATGATCTTACAGAGAAAATCCTTGTAGGTGACGCTTGGGTCCGGGGCAAGCATAAGGAAGGGCAGGGAGAGGCCATGGATCCGATTGTCAGCCGACTGATTGTTTCCTATTTCAAATCGCATAACAGTCGGGCTCATACGGAGTGTGCTAGAGCCTGTCGGCAGTCGGCACGCAAACATACTTGGCGTGCGATAGCCACACGCACGCCCCCAATGTCAAAGAAGCTGTGTACTTTGGTACCGTATGGGATGGGCAGGTTTGGAGCTTTTGATGCAGCGGGCCAGGTCTCTAACGCTGGTCTCCCATGTTATTGCAGGCAGGCTGACAGGGTCCGGTGACAGGTCATCATTTCTCCAACCCGGACGGTGCCCTAGATACTAGATAGTACGGCGAAGTCCAGACTGGTGCCGAGTCAAGCCGTGTCAAGTGCGTCACTTTAAGCGGAAAGCTTTATCGTCCTTGTTTTATAGATTCGTTCAATTTGCATATATACCATTGCCCGTCACCACGGCACTGTGGGCGGACTCTTACGCAGCGCTCGCCAGGTGGGATGAAAACGGCAATTATGCAGACAGGAAAGCCTTTCTCAGGTGGATCTCGCTCTATGGCAGAACAGCGGCCTGTGGTAAGGAAGGTGTCTTATTGCCCATGCGACCTCGACATGGATGAATTCCCCGGCTGCACCATGTCACTGCAGCTCATTCTTGGCTTGCTGTTGCTGCTGTTGGAGGTGGTGGGGCAGGTAGAACGGGGCAGAAGAGTGGGAGGAAGCCCCCACATGCTCGATGTGGGGGGTTATCAAACGAGCCCAGCCCGCCCCGCTGTGGAAGAGGGTGCATGCACAGCAGTGCACATACAAGCTGCAAGGCAAGCCAGGAGAAGTGTGATGAACGATAATACATAACCAAAGTTGCAACTGATGGCAAGCTGGCGCTCGAGTTCACCATGAGAGTGACTATCGGAGGCAGGGGGAACAAGATGTGAGCTTCCCACCATCCAGATGAGCAGGAGGAGTACGACGTGGTGCTTCTAGAGGAGATTAGTGGCAAGTATGACTGTGCCAGAATGGGCAGTGCCTTCAACAAATTAGTGAATATGGGCGGTCGGCCACACCATGGCTGTTCAGACACAGTAGACTGCCTCTCCAGTCGACCGCACCTGTTGCGCCCCAACCTGCCCAGAGCAGGACCTATGTTACTTTCATGTCAGGCAGTGGCCCGCAGCAACACAAGCAGCCCATGTGGCCTGGCTGAGTGGACCTGACCTTGCTGACTGGTATCAAAGGGTGCTGTCACATGCCACCTCTTGCCTCTGCCCACTTGCTAGTAGCAAGTAAGGGCAGGACTGTCTCACAGGAAGCTGTCTCACAAGGACAGCTTCCCTTGCACGGACAAAAAGGGCATTACAGTTAACTGAACAAGGCCCACCCCTGTCATCTACCGGTGCTACGGCACAATTCAAAATAGTTGTTAACCAGTAATCAGCCATCTATGGCTAACAAGCGAAACACGTACAAGTACAGTGGGAGATGTGAAGTTTTGTTGAGTGTGAAAAGTCCAACGGTGCACCACATTTTATGCATGGGACGTGTGCCTGAGAGAAAAAATCATCAAAAGGTGGTAATAAACCTGCCAAAAGCTATTCAGCCAGCAAGCATGAAAAGGGCAAGCTACATATTTGTACAAATATTGAACTATACTTGAATGCCGGTTGCCCCCATGGCAACACAGCAGTTGCCCTATCTATTGACTGCATCAGATGCTCAAAACAAAAAGGCCAGCAATGAATACCGAGTTTTGTACAGAACACGACTAATACATGGACTGCCCACCAGCCACCACCCTGATGGAGGCCCCTGCTACCGACTGTTACTGGCGAGCCTGCCACCTGTCCCTCATCTCCTTCATGGCAGCGCAATTTATCTACACACCAGCCACCCCCCTGTTGGCGGCCCCTGCTACCGGCGGTTGCTGGCGAGCCTGCCACCTGTCCCTCATCTCCTTCATGGCGGCGCAGTTTTTCATGTGCCCGCCACTCCACGCCTGCACCTGGCAGGCCTGGCAGCAGTACCTCGCCCCACACCCGCCACCGCACGCCAGCGTCTTGACTGTCATCTCGCACGGGCCGCCCATCTGGAGGCAGGCGGGGCTGCAGCAGGGCCCAGTGCCCCACAAGTCCTCAGGCAGGCCCAGCAGCAGCTCTGCCCGGACCAGCTCGCAGCTGCTGCCATCAGCCACTCCACTGCCTCCAAGCTGGGGCGGTGCCAGGGGTGAGGGAGCAGCAGATGCACTGCCTCCCCTTTCCATCTGCATCGCACCCTGCCCTAGGTGCAGGATTTTCCTCAACAGCCCCAGCAGGCTATGGCCAGCCTCCCTGATGTCAAAGGGGCTTTCTGCAGATGCGCTGCCACCCCCTGGCCCTTGGATCTGAACTGCTGACCCAAGGCTCCAAAAATGGTGAATCAGATTGCTGATCAGGGCCCCAGCCTCTGCAAAGAGTGCATCCAGGACTGAGCAATGAAGCAGCTGCTTGAGCACAATCAGCAGCTGATGGAAGCAGGTGCTCACAGATACCGCCACCAGCGATCTCTCAAACCTAAATCCCAGCAGCACCTCCCACACCTCACTGCCCAGGACCTTTGACAGGGCGGCTTGCACTAGAACCGCAGAGCTCCCCTCAGCCTCTGACAGCTCTGCCGCCGAAGAGCTGGACGGCACGGGGCCTGAAGGAGCCCGCTCATCAGGGTGACCCCGCATCTCAGCGGCCATACATCTGAACCTGGCCGGGCTGTCCATCTCCTCAGCCAGCTCACTGGATCCCAGCCGTGCGGAGCATTCTGATGCAGCTGCCATCCATAGCTGGCCATCATCCTTCTGGTGCTGCCGGACGCTGCGGAAGGGCTGCTCACCCAATGCCGTGCACGCCAGGCTATCCACCAGCAAGGCCATGATGGCTGCCACCCCCAAGGCCAGGCGATCGCATCCTGTACTTGCAGCAGCCTCGGCAACGGTAGGCTCCCCACCGGATGACGCAGCTTCAGGAGACAGCTGCCAGGCCTGATGCAGCACCTTGCTGGTGGAGTGGATGCTGGTCCACACAGGATTGGTCAGCAATGCAGACAAACACAGCTGTGGGGCTGCAATGCCACCGCAGAGGATCCGGATCTCTCCGAATAAGATTCCAATACATGCAGAGGTGATGCTGATAACCTGATCGGAATTCTCCGGAGGAGCAGGCAGAGATGGCGCAGGAGGAGACTGAATGACAGCAACACCTGCCACGTCAGCAGCATCACTGGTGGGCACTGCTGTGCCGCTGACAAGTGCAAGTGCACTGCTGGCAGGGGCTGCAGCAGTGCAAGCAGGTGCAGTACCGCAGACAGGCACTGTACCGCTGGCAGGTGTTGCAGCAGTGCAGGCCGGAGCAGTACCGCTGACAGGTGCTGTACTGTGGGCAGGTGCTACAGCAATGCCGACAAGTGCTGTACCGCAGGCAGGTGCTGCTGTACTGCTTGAAGGCACTGCAGAAATGCCAAATTCAAGGGCAGCAGTTGGTAGGACTCTAGCCAGCAGGCTACACCAGGCCGGGACGACCAGAGCAGCCATTCCGTCCAAGGCATGCATGCGCAAAGGCAGGACCCAAACCTGTCCTGCTGAATGAGAGCACCCACAGCACAGTAAGGCGGAGGTGAGCACATCACAAAATAAAAGGCAGCCCGTGCTGTCCAACTCGGCTGAAAGGAGTGCCAGTGCTTTGGCTTGAGTAAGGCCCATGCTGACCAACCTCAGCAGACTCGAGCACAGCTGCTCCGGCAGACATGGGGCAGGTTTCGGAATGTTGTGGGCAGAAAGGCCAGCACCCACATCACGAATCATACCGCTGGCCTTCGCCATAGCTTCCCATAGGCAAGCCATCCACGGCAGCACATCCGCTGTAAGATGAGGGGATGTGAGGCGCAGCGTCTCCTCCATCAAGCACATCAGGTCCCACAGCTGTTGCGGCCTCAATAGCTCTGTGTCAAGCACAAGGTGGACATGGAGGGGTGGGCAGGATTATAAAAGAGTGAGATGGGATTCAGTCGGGATTGATGAGGAGATTCAGCCCATGAACGCAGCAGGTGTTCATAACTATACAGCAAGTTGCACAGGAAAGGATGGGCAATTTAAAATGTGTGAAACATGATTACCGGTTAAGTGGGGACGGATGAGGAGATTCACAACAGGAAGGCGGCAAGGCGTAGCATCACTCAGCAACCAAGTGATGGGATATTTGCATCAACGCAATTTGCATTCTGCTGGAATGAACCATGTGTGATGATGTGCAGGAACAAATCGATATAGCAACACAATGAAGTATGGTTATGGCCAAAAGAGGGCTTGGTCTGGATAGATCCGACTAACATATATAATACATTACCGGTACATGCAGCATGAATACCGGTACCCACCTGGTGAAAATCTGAGTAACACATTCCGTGCATGTATCACCAGATTTTGTCTCTCGGACAAAGAGGATGGCAAGCTGGCTGAGCTGGCTGCAGCCTTAAGTGACGGTGAAGGCGGGATGAGGAGGTGGCGCCCTGGCAGCAGCGCAATCTGCATAGCCTGCAGCGCGCATCGGCATGGCCACACCTGGATGGATCCACCACCCTCACTCAGCAATGGTGCCATGATAGCAAGCGGGAGACCTAGGCCGACATTAAATACCACTTGAGCCACCCTCAGATCCTCTAGCATCACCTTAGCATCCAAGTCCCTGGCTAGCTGGAAGGACTGCACCAGGAGGGGCGACAGCGGCCTCCAGTCCGCAGAGGAAAGCGATGGATCCCCAAAGCTGTCCTGAAGGCCTTCAAGATAACAGAGCCATAGCCCAGGGGGCTGTGAGTAATCATCCAGTGAGGGGCGCGTGCTGCTGTCAGCCTCAAGCCATTTGCGGACGAGGGGGTTGAGGTGCTTGAGAGCGGTGCAGTAGAGCTCCACGATGTCATCGGTGCTCATACCAAGGAAGACACTGCCCAAGCGGCTGTTTTGACGGCTGAAATGGGAGAGGGTCCAGCTAACAGTTATAAGGGCGTTTACTTTTATGAGCCAAGGAGCTGTGCCATGCAGGAATGGACGCAGCAACTTGGCACATACAGAGATGATCCTCGCCATGCCCTGCTGCGTTAGCCAAGAATCCAGCTGTGGCCATCTCACGGTTTCATGGCTGCCTTCACCAGGGAAAACTGTTATGATCATCCTGCAAGCCGAGATCAAGGCGTTTGCAGCCACTGTGACGATGTCAGGGTTGGAGAGCTGAATGTGGGAGACGCATGCAAGTCCTTGATCGAAGCAGTTTATGAACTCCTTGCTGGTTAACCCTTCCGACCACTGTCGCCAACAATTAGACTGCATTTTGGTGTTGCCGACAGACTTGGAAGCTGCTGATTCTATGTCTGAGAAAATCTTGACACAGTAGATTCCAAAAGATTGCCATGCATCAAACACTGTTTTCGAGGACATTGGGCCCTGTCGAGAGTCGAGATCTTTAAAATCTTTAGTGATGGATCCAAGACCTAGCAAGAATTCAGCATTATCTGTACAACGCATTGTTTAAGAATGAATGAAAGAGAGAGAAGTAAATGACATGAATGAACATGAATACGAGTGGCGCAATTAATACGGCACTTGTTCAGCTGTTCGGGTAAGCTGCCCCGGGGGCGGGGGCTGGTGCCCTGCTTCATGCATACCTGGTGGAGGAAGGCATTATGGAGGTTCGTAAAAGATGAGGATTTGAAAACATGATCAGGACATTCTTGAGCTGCATAATGTGCCACAGGCGGTAGGTGTGACAGTGAATGACATGCCGTGTCAGCTGAGGAATGAGCCAATGAGGGACAGTAGGCTGGCTCTCCAGCAGACCTCACATGTTGCGCCCCAATCTGCTATTCTGCTCTGAGCAGGACATATACCACTTTCATGTCAGGCAGTGGCCCGCTGCACCACGGGCAGCCCATGTTGCCTGACTGAGTGGACCTGACCTTGCTGACTGGTATCAACTATCAAACGGTTCTGTCACCTGCCACCACTGGCCAGTAGCAGGGGCTGGCTAGGATTACCTGTATCACTTGGTGTGCTCCTTTCACTGTTCTCTGCTCCCTTGTTGCTATCCTTTATTTTCCTGGGCCAAGATTCCTCCCCGCTCTGTCCCTTGCTGCCACAGGAAGGGGATAGCTGGCCTGCCATGACATCATGGGTTTGTGGACTTTGCAGCAACCTGACATCAGCAACCCAACAGCAGCAGCTGTAAGTAGGTTGCTGTCTTGCAGTCTCGTAGGGAGAAGGCTCCAGAACCAGATGATAATGGCGTTATGGCGTGCACGTTCATATATAGGTTGTGTGTTTCTCAATCTTATTTTTACCTAGGGCCCTGAAACCACATTGCAATAGGATGGAGCTATACTCAGTATGTGTTATGCCTCTGTTCCTGTATGGTCGCTTTACCTGCATGATGGCTGTACCTCAGGCCCAGGAAGTACAGCCCCTTCCTTATGAATCCTTGTATCCTCACCTGGCGCACAATGCAGTGGGATGGAGCCCCACTCAGCCTATGTAATGCAGTCTGTACCTGCATGACAGCTGTCCCTCAGACCCAGGCAGTACAAACCCATGTCAGCTGCAGGCTGCAGTACTGACAGCCTGGAAGTACTGCCTTGCTGATGTACTGCTGGACACCGGGTAGTCGGGTACATGGCCCCCCTGGGAGGCGGGTGTACTGCTCCCCTCCCTCCGACCGCCTATTGCGGTAAAGGTTCTGCAGACGCAGCTTAAGCTTCTGCTACTGAAGAGCAGGCCTGGGCTGCAGGTAGACTGTCAGGGTGGGCGGTTCTGGACCAGGGTTTAGGTTAGATTGAAGATCAGAACATAGGAACATCCTGATACCGGTAAGGGTTAGAACACAAATACTGGTTTAGGTTTTGGGTTAAAGGTCAGAAGGAATTATTGGTATGGATACTCTTCGCAGGGACTCCCGTCCTCCTTACCATTGGTTGTCAGCACCGCTTAACGTTGATGGGGCAGCCGGGCAACCTCCCATCAGCCCAGCGCCCCCCTCAGCCCTCTCCACCCCTCCCCTCCCCTACGCCCTCCTTACCTGGATTCCCTTGACTGAACAATGTACCGCCAAGCGTTACAGGATAACCCCCTCCCCCCTCCCCTCTTGGCCTCCCCTCCCTCCTTCAGTCTCAATGTTGTGAGAATCCACCAAAATCCTCTCCCCTCCCCTACCCTCACCCCGTGACACCCGTTGTGCATCTGTTGCTCTCCGCTCCCGCTTTTTTACCCCATCTGAGCCCCGGCTCCATGCTTTCTGCTTCCCGCCCCTGCCGCTGTTCCAGAACCCCGCTCCCCCGCCCTGTGCCCTTTGACAGGGCAGCTTGCACCACAGCCACAGATCTCCCCTCAGCTTCCAGCAGCTCTGCCACCGAGGAGCTGGATGGCTCGGGGCCTGAGGGAGCCCGCTCAACAGGGTGACCCTGCATCTCAGCAGCCATGTATCTGAACCTGGCGGGGCTGTCAATCTCCTCTGCCAGCAGTCCGGATCCCAGCCGTGCGGAGCATTCTGATGCAGCTGCAACCAATAACTGGCTAGAGCCAAACCGCTGGTGCTGCCGGACGCTGCGGAAGGGCTGCTCACCCAACACTGTGCATGCTAGGCTATCCACCAGCAAAGCCATGATCGCTGCCACCTCCGCAGCCAGGTGGCTATGTCCTCTAATCAAAACAGCCTCGGCACTGGTAGGCTCCCCACCGGGTGACTCAGCTTGTGTAGACAGCTGCCGTGCCTGATGCAGCACCTTGCTGGTGGAGTGGATGCCGATCCACACGGGATCGCTCAGCAATGCAGACAAACACAGCGGAGGGGCTGCAATGCCACCACAGAGGCGCCGGAGCTGATGGAAGCATGCTGAGGTGATGCTGATAACCTGACTGGCTGACCGGATTTCTCTGGGCGAGCAGGCAGGGATGGCGCAGGAGAAGACTGAAGGACAGCAACACCTGCCACGTCAGCAGCATCACAGGTGGGCACTGCTGTGCCGCTGACAGGTACTGTGCCGCTGGCAGGTGCTATCCTGTAGGCAGGTGCTGCAGCAGCGCAGGCAAGTGTTGTACCGCTGGTAGGTGTTGCTGTACTGCTGGCAGGAGTTGCTGTACCGCTGGAAGGCTTTGCGGCAATGCCAAATTCTAGTGTTGCAGTGAGCAGGACTCTAGCCAGCAGGCTATAGAAGGCTGGCAGGAGCAGGGCTGTCACTCCATCCATGGCACGCATGCGCATGGGCAGGACCCAAGCCTGTCCTGCTGACTGAGAGCACCCACAAGACACAGAGGTTAAGTTGAGCACATGACAAAAGAAATGGCAAACCGTGCTGTCCCACTTCGCTGAAAGGAGCGCCACTGCTTTGACCAGAATCAAGCTCATGCCGACCAACCTCAGCAGACTCGAGCACAGCTGCTCCAGCAGACATTGGGAGGGCTGTGCAATGTTGTGGCCAGAAAGGCCAGCACCCACACAAAAAAATGCCTGGCTGGCCATCGCCATAGCATTCCACAAGCCAGCCACATGCAGCAGGGCATCAGCTGTCAGGTGAGGGGCAATGAGGCGGAGCGTCTCCTCCATCAAGCACATCAGGTCCCACAGCTGTTGTGGCCTCATTGGCCCTGTGTCAAAGACAAGGTGGACATGGAGGTGTGGGCAGGATAACAAAAGTATGAGATAGGAACAAGTGGGGATGGATGAGGAGATTCATAACATCAATGCAGCAGGCCGCAACATGACAAAATTGTATTCAGGAGGCAAGAGCAGGTTGAGGAGCGAGCAAGGGGTATAATATTTGCAACAATACAATTTGCATACCAGTACTGCAGAGGCTGAATTTTAGGACACAAATCAATACGAAAACGCACTGGAGCATGGCTAAGAGGGCTTGATCCAAATAGATATTGGAACAAATATTGCAACATGACTACCCACCTGGCGAAAATGTGCTGAATACGTCCCCTGCATGAACTGACAGTTTGTCCTCCTCCTTGGACAAGGACGACGGCAAGCTGGCTGTGCTGGCTGCAGTCTCCATTGGCAGTGAAGGCTGGGCAAGGAGGCAGCTCTCCGGCAGCAGTGCAATCTGCATGGCCTGCAGCGCGCATCGGCACGGCCACACCTGGATGGAGCCACCACTCTTACTCAGCAATGGCGCCATGATAGCAAGCGGGAGGCTCAGACCGAGATCATATAGCCATTCAGCACACATCGGATTCTCTGGCAGCGCCTTGGCATGGAAGTCCCTAGCCAGTTGGAAGGACTGCACCAGCAGGGACATCAGCGGCCTCCAGTCCGCAGAGGAGAGCGAAGGACCTAGAGAGATTAGAGGCAAGTTGCTGAGATATTAGAACCAAAGCTTGGGGGCCTGGGTGATATCATCCACTGAGGGTCGCATGTTGCTGTCAGCCTCCAGCCATTTGCGGACATGGGGGATGATGCACTTGAAAGTTGAAAGAGGTGCAGTAGAGCTCCACGATGTCATCAGTGCTCACACCAAGGAAGGCACTGCCCACGTGGCTGTTAGTTGCGGATGCTGAAGAAGCAGGGGGTTCGGAAAAGGGTGTTGAGGATCTTGGCTCCCTGGTCCCATGGAGCAGTGCTGTGCAGGACTAAACGCAGCAACTTCGCATAGGCAGAGATATTCCTTGCTATGCCTTGCTGCCTCAGCCAAAAGTCTACTTGTGGCCATGTCTCAGGATTTAAACAGCCTTCGCCTGAGCAAACATGTTCGAGCACTCTGTTGGCCAAGGTCAAGGTGTATGCAGCAGTGTATGCAGCAGGTGACAACGTCAGGGTTGGAGAGCGGGAGATTGGGGACGCAGGAAACAGCCTGCTGGTCGAAGCAGTTCAAAAACTCCTTACTGGTTTGCCCCTCCGACCACTGTCGCCACCACATAGACCGCATGCTGCTAATTATATGATAGAATCGATTTCGAGACAGTGGCAACCAAAAGATTTCCACACATCTATAGCTGTGTGCAAGGATAATGGGCCCTGTCGGTGGATCGAGATCTTTCAGTTTTTTCGTGGTGGATCGAAGACCACGCAAGAATACGGCTTAGTCTTTAAAATTCATTCTGCAAAGCAATACACCAAGGAACCGGTAAATAAGGAACGAGACCGCCAAAGAGTGGCTTGAGAAAAAAAACAGGATAAAAACTGTACTAGCTCAGACACAGGTTCAGGCCAAGCCCTAGTGCCCTACTTCTGGCACACCAGTTGGAAGAAGCATTTAAGGGGGTCGAGAAGGATTAAGATTTGCGCACCATGCCTACATGATCAGGAGGTATTCGAGCTGCTGACAGTTAATGACGTTACACCTCTGGGCCACGCTGCGTCGCTGCCAGTGTCGGTAGCAGGTGGTAGGTCAATGACGTTACACCACTGGGTCATGCTGCAAAGCTCGGCCGCGGTAGGTGGTAGGTATGAAACTGAATGTCATGGAGTGCCAGCTTCTGTGCTCAAGGCTCGGAGGCCTGCTAGGCCTGCCTGCTGGCCAAAGACCAGACCTGCCTGCTAAGTCGTAAAGAAGATGATCCCTCTAGAACCAGGGAGATCCCCCTGTCTATAACCCCACCTGCTGCGTCCCCCTACTCCAAGTACTTGTAGGCTGCTTCAGTAGTTCAGTTACGTCTGCTGCATCACGGCCCAAGGCCTTGGGCGCCTGGTGCAACCAACCCTGCTACCTGGTCCACCAACTGCTGGTCATGATCGTCTAGGTTGGTCAATGTCAGCTCAGTGGTGGCCGCTCAGCAGCCTGCTTCAGGCAGTCAGCAGGTGCACACTAAAATAAAGCCTTAGTGCAACAACCTGGAATTGCATGTTTAAGCAGACGGGTATGTGCGGTACAGACACCCGATATTTGTACCATAGGTGCGGCCAGGGTAACCCGGTACGGAATACGGTACGGTCAAACGGTACGGTACGGGTATGGTACGGTACGGACATAATGGGATGGGCTAGTAAGAAATGGACAATACGGTAGGTCCGGTCCGGTCCGGTCCGGTAATGGTACGGTACGGTACGGAATAGGGTACGGGGTTTTTGCCAATACGGCCGTACTGGGTAACCCTGGGTGCGGCCGTGCAGATAATCAACGAAGGTGGGCAGGGTCTGACTTATGCCTTCCACTCATTCAATTATTAAATTGCGTCTACCGGTACTGGTTTTATTTGGTCATGTGGGTTATTTCCTGGGTGATGTCCGCTGTGCTTAGCAGCCTGGGCACTGGAAGGCTCCCCACCGGGTGACGCAGCTTGTGTCATCAGCTGCAAGGCCTGATGCAGCACCTTGCTGGTGGAGTGGATGCTGGTCCACATGGGATGGGTCGGCAATGCAGACAGACACAGCTGTGGTGCTGAAATGCCGCTGGGTCCGGATCCCTGCCATGCATGTGTGTGTCATGCTAATAGCTCTATCAGCTTCCTCCTGGAAAACATACAGCGTTGGCGCAGATGAAGACTGCAGCACAGCAACACCCGCTTGGTCATCAGTACCACAGGTAGGTGATCCTGTGCTGCTGGCAGGTGCTGTACTGCTCGCAGATGGTGCACCGCTGACAGGTGCCGCAGTAGCGCTGGAAACTGTAACGCTGACTGGCAATGTCCTACTGGCGGGTGCTGCTGTGCCGCCGAAGGGCGCTGCAGCCATGCAAAATTCGAGCGCTGCATTTGTATGAACTCCAGCCAGCAGGCTACAGCAGGCCGGGACGACCGGGGCCGCTATTCCGTCCAAGGCATGCATGTGCACGGGCAGGACCCAAGCCAGTCCTGTTAAACAAGCGTACGAGCAGCACAATAATTTTTTAGCTAGTGCAATCCATCTCAACTGATGGCCCACGATGTCAAACTCTGCTGGAATCAGCACCACTGCTTTGACCAGAGTCAGGCCCATGCTGACCATCCTCAGCAGACTCGACCACAGCCGCTCTGGCAGACATGGGGAAGGCTGCGCGACGTTGTGGCCCAGAAGGCACGCTGGCCCAGAAGGCACGTTGTGGCCCAGAACCCACGTCATGCAGCACCTGGCCGGCCTTCGCCATAGCTTCCCACAAGCAAGCCACATGCGGCAGCGCACATGCTATTAGGTGGGGTGTGTGAGGCGCAGCGTCTTCTCCATCAAGCACATCAGGTCTAACACTTGTTGCGGCCTCAAGAGCTCTGTGGCAAGGACAAGGTGGATATGGAGGGGTGGGCTGGTATGAAAGTATGAGATAAAGAAATCATGTCCCGCATACAATTGATCTAGCTTCCACACGCCAACTACACATTCTTAACAGAGGCCATGACGCTACAGAATGGAACCGAGAGGACTCACGGTTTTTACTGGCATCTAGCTTCAGCTTCCTGATGTGCTCCTCATGCAACTTGATCTTCTGACTCTTGGGAAGCTCCTGGCTCTCCCCCCACAAACTCCTTGATGCTTATAGCTTATCTCTTCACATCTGCCTCTGTCAGCTCCTGACCAGGGTGGGCTGACTCTATGGGATCTAGCTAGGAAGTGAAGCTCCACACACAAGAGCGGATGGTACCTGCAAGGCTGCAATGCTCATGCATATGGTGCAAGCTACTGGTCTGTTGTCCATGGATTGGTCGGGGATCGGATTCGGGCTCTAGGGTGTTGCATGCCTCAGGGACAGCTGATGGTCGTGCAAGAGCGCTGGTGTCGACAACAGCAGCCGCAACCTTGGCGGCAGCAGATGCGAGGTGTGTTAGACGGAGTAGCAGGACTAGGAGAGGAGAAAAACAATGCCATCGTGCGCTGCTTAAATGCATTCTCCTTGGCCGGCCTCTCAGCTCCTTTCTGACACGCTGCCCCCTGTTGGTGATTCCTTAGGGCTTATGCGTTGTCTATGAATTTAAAGACCTTTAAACAAAACTCACATATTGCCGACAGATTTAGTCATGGCTTCGATAATTTCAACTAATGCTTGACTACGGTAATAAAGAATGGGCATATAAACAATACGGTAGTGATTTTTATTCCAGAGCTAGCCTCCCCTCTGCCAAATGGGATCTCGCTTCAATACATGCTATAATTTATGATGCAGATCTACAGGATTAGCCGCAACGAATGCAACGGTGTAGCTCTCGTCTCAATGTGATGTATACAAAAGATAATAATGTGAAGTGATTTGAAGATTTTTGGACTTTTCCCTACCGTATGTCATTGTTTTGACCCCCTCCCCCACTTTGCAATGGGGCACATAATTTCTTTTCTACCCCTCGGACCTGAGTGTTATGGGGGCCGGGGGACGCCAGGCAGGGGAAGGGGGCTCTGTCTATCTGTTCCCGACTTGTGATGTGTAAGTTTCTCTCTTTCCTTTCTCTGTGATGTGCTAGTTTTTCTCTTTCCTTTCTCTGTGATGTGCTAGTTTTTCTCCTTCCTTTCTCTGTGATGTGCTCGTTTTTCTCTTTCAGGGCTTAGGGGACCGACCTCCTAAACAGATGGAGAACCTGAATAACGGCATCCCTAAAACAAGTGCTCCATGCCTTGCTCCAGCTTATCTTGGGACACATGCAGTGCTTGGCTGGTCAAATACTCAATTTTTTCTCCTCTTTCACCCATTGGAGGCTGCCCTGTATGCGGCACCCCTAAAGCTGGCAGAATGCGTGGGGTTTGTGATGGGAGAAGTCTTCTTTTGAAGGATGACAGAGGTCGTCGGCGCCAGTGACGTGACCATTGACATGTTCCGGTACGGTACTGACCGGTGGTACTGACGACACCAACCGCTGCTGCGGAAAAGCCAGCGTGTCAGGGTGCGCACACTAGCCTGCCAGAAACTCCGACTTGGCAGCAATCATACATCACAGCCATGGTTGCGCATCGTGGTGTTTCTGCAGCTCCATCGAGTGCGGGCAGTTCCGAGTGGCTGGAGGCTGCCAGGCGAAGCGGGCTTTTCAACGCCGAACCGCATCAGAGCGCCCACGAGGTGGCGTCAGTGGAGCAGTGCGGCGTCAGCCTGGCTTACCTGCGCAAATTAAATCTATTAGCGGTCAAATTATTCCAACCAAGCGCCAGCACTGCATGTTTCGTGGCCGATGCGGTTCAACCCATGACAGCGGCCGCTAAAAAGTGCAGCAGGTGGGTGTTTGCTACAGCAGCAGCAACAATGGGAGAACAAATATCAGCGACCAGCCAAATCAGCCTGCTGCAATGTGTTTCATAGAGAGTAACCGGTACTAGACTACCTGAGGCTTTCTGCACAATAGCAGCAGGCTCAGCAAGACCCAAGGACCCACCCATTTTCAGATTTCCCACCTTTGTTTTCGCCGAGGTCGACACTCATTCGCTGTTCGATAGTTTAAAACAGCACCCGTGTCTGTACGAGGGCTCTTCAAAGCTCGCAAACAGACAGCCCGTGCCCCTAGCAAACAAATTCTTGTAAACTCAGCCAGAATTCCACTTGAAAAAGCCGTCAGACACCAAGAAAGGATGTGCACGAGAGGGAAATGGGCAAGTGTCAAGCTGCCTGTCCATTTCCTACGTCTAGAAGACTAGTCCAAATCCGGCTAAGGCAGCACCACTGCAACACCGCATGGGTGTTGCATGCACTCATGCAACACACCTGACCTGTCCTCGTAACCCGCCCACCCACTCGATGCCCCCAACCCTATCTAACAGGCTCATTGACCTCGTTCCCAAGCAGCATACCGGCCCACCCTCCTACTACGTGGTGCATGCATGGGGGGCGCCGTTCCTCAACCTGTTGGAGCAGCTGCTGCACCACCTAGCGCCAACAGTCAATGGCATCAGCGACAGTGGAGACAAAACCTGGGTGTGGATCGACTTCTTTGCAGTGAACCAGCAAGCGCAACCGAATCAGCTCCCCCAAGAGGATCTGGCCCTGGTGAAGGATGTCCTCTCTCACAGCTGCTCTAAGGGTGCGCTGGGTGGTGTGTTGCGGTACATTGCCGTAGGCAAAGGTAAACAGCAAGACATGGGGACGTGCGGCAAGCTTGCTTGTAATTATTTTTATTTCTGTATGATGCAATGGTGGCATGCATGGGCAGCTCCATGCATGGGCAGCTCCATGCATAGGCAGCTCCATGCATGGGCAGCTTCATGCATGGGCAGCTCCATGCATGGGCAGCTCCATGCATGGGCAGCTCTATGCATGAGCTTCTGATTGGATGTGCAGCTGAATGCATGGGCAGCTCCATGCATGAAAGGAAACCTTGCATGGGTGATAGAAGTCGTAGAGGGGCGCCTGGCATGGACCGCTGCATGCATGGGAAGCTAAGTGCATGTAATTGAGTCTTGCATGGCGGAAGAATGCATATAGGAGCACCTGGCATGTCTTGTTCAGGTTGCTCCCTCCCCTGCATACATGTACTGCTGAATGCATGGGCAACTGAATGCAAGGAAAGGAGCCTTGCATGGGCGGCAGGATGCATGGAGGGCCCCCTGACATGAACTGCTGCATGCATTCGTAGCCGAATGCATGTTAAGGAGCCTTGCATGGGCGTTACAATGCATAGAGGGTCGCCTGGAATGAACCGCTGCATGCATGGTCAGCTGAATGCATGGGCGTCAAAATGCATGGAGGAAGCCTTGCATTGGCGGCAGATTGCATGGAGGCGGCGTGGCATGTATAATATACATATATGTATATATATTGACCAGGGTGCTCCCTTCCCTGCTGGAGGTCTTGCAGGGGTTGGAATACCTGGCTACCTGCTGCCTGACCATCATCATTGACATGTTGTCAGCTAATTGTTGATTCTTTAAGGCCGACACCTCTGCTAACCATCTTGCCTAATGCCTCCTGGAAAGTATGCAACACTCCTATTATGGATCCAGATCTGCAGCCTGTGCATCAGCATCTACTTATCTACATGCCGCTAGCTTTTTTTTTCTCTTCATAACTACCCACCCTGCCTGCTGCCTAGGCCCCGGACCCTTAACCCTGCCTGCTGCCTAGACCCTGGACCCTTAACCCTTCCGGCTGCCTAGAACCTGGACTCTTAACCCTGCTGGTTGTGCCTCCAGGTGTGATTGCCATCATGGATCCGGATCTGCTGGCCCTATCGAGAACATGGTGCCTATACGAGATGTGGTGAGTGAGGATCTAGATCTGAGATGTGCTGACCCTGTCAATGATGCGGCGCCTGTACCGTATAACATGTGGTGAGCTATGATATAGATCTGGCATGTCATGAGAGAGGACCAAGAGCTGAGAACCGCTTGCCCTATCGTAAACACGGCGCCAGTTTGCAGTGTGGTGAGTGAGGGTCTTGATCTGACTTGTGGTCAGAGGGGATGCACATCAGAGCTATGTGGCGATAGGATCAATTATGTTACATGCTAGTGGGACGTGGCAATGCATATGGGTACCAAAGGAGGAACAAGGGAGACGCTGGGCATGAAGACATGGGCTGACCTGGGCCGGTAAGAGCTGACATGGGCTGGCAATTGGCATGGGATGACATGGGTGATTTAGCCCGGTAAGAGCTGGCATGGGCTGGCATGGGATGACATGGGCTGGTCAGAGCTGGCATGGGATGTCATGGGTAATTTAGCCCGGCATGGGCTGACATGGGCCGGCCTGATCTGACTTGGGTTGAGATGGTCTGCCATGGGCTCGCATGGACAGAGATGGGCTGAGATCGGCAGGCATGGGCTGAGAATTGGTGATACAGGATCAACAATCTTGCAGACTGATGGCAGTAGTTATTGTCTCCGTGCATAACAGGCAGGATGGTCGTCACAGATCCGGATCCAGTCACCAACCGTGGATCACGATCTTTAGTATATTTCCGCATCATGGTGCCAGCTGGAATTGTTCTCCCAGCCACCTTACTAATCTACCAAGCATGTAACCAACTAACATAGCCAGCTACCCATCTGCCACTGCCGCTCCAACTGCTTGCAGGATGTGCGTGCGGGAGTCTGATCTCACAAAGCTGAAGGTCTGCTTCTCTAGTGAGTTGCGGCTCAGGGGGCATGACTGCCAAAAATGGCTGACCAGCTACGCTCTGTGTTAAGAAACATATATGGCAGTACCGTCTGCCATGGTAAACGAGTACGTCCATAGTTACAGAAAAATACCTGCCTGCCTGCCTACCTGCCTGCCCTGCCTGCCTGCCTGCCTGCCTGCCTGCCTGCCTACCTGCCTGCCCTGCCTGCCTGCCTGCCTGCCTGCCTGCCTGCCTGCCTACCTGCCTGCCCTGCCTTACTCCGCACCGCACCCTCTTTTTGGTGGTACGGCTGCCTGTTTGACCCATGAACAGCGATGCTTTTCTATTTCGCGATTCCTAAGTCCTATTGAAGCTCGTCGGGCGGTTGCGTGAGAAAGAAAATAAGAAAAACATTCCTTGAGAAGCTTTTGTTGTTGTTTTACTTTTCTATCACGGGTCATCAGTTCACACCAGGTGTTTTGCCGGTTGTTCCCTCCTCCCATTCTTCTCTGGGGACATGGCTGCCAGGAGTGACTGTATTGATCTATTTTGGTTCAAGGACCAGTTCCGTAGATTTGATGTACCTTTCCTCCAGCGTGAATTGGTTGTCGTTCTAATGCTTCCCTCAGGCCAAAACAAACTTTGCTGCATAAATATTTAATCCCCGTTAAATTCCTGCAGAAAGCACCGAAAAACGAGATTCGGATTTTGATATCTCCCTCACCCCTAGATTATCCCTACACTACCGGTACGTGAATTCTGAGGAAAGTCAATTCAAATCTCCCGTGTAGTAGCCGCATCACATGCCATGGCAAAAGTGATTGGGCCTCCTCAACCCCTGGCGGTAGTCACCTGCCCCATGCATGGATGCATTGATGTAAACTGATCGATGACATATGAAGAAGATCGGTGTTGGCAGCTGCACCTGATTTCCCTCCCAACAGGCCCCCAAGTCCTTGGAGCTGTCCTATGGTTATAACTTGAAAATATGTTCAAATAATGAATGAACGTCCTCGATCCAAATAAGACTGGTAAATTTAAGATGGTATCACTGGTACCATAAATTTGATTTGCACTCCCTCGTACATGACATGATTTTTGACTCTGTTTACGGGGTGAACTGAAGGTCGGAACTTTCGATTTTCGGCCCAGAGCTGGCATCGACGATCGAGGAATAGTAATTTAGTGCACCGTAGATTAAGTTTGCCTCCCCGCACCCCTAGGAAAATAGTTTTGTTATGAAGTCCTGCCCCCCTTTTCATTGTTTATGAAGCCCCGCAGGGTGCATTTTCATTGCTTATATATTTGATTACGCACCCCCCGATTCCGACCGATTCCGACTGATACCAACCGATTCAAACTAATTCCGCCCAGCAATGTCATCGCGCGCCCACGATATGACTTACTTCATAGTTCGCGCGGCTTATTGCGCACCCCTCGTAAACCATACTTGTGCGGGAAGGCAAAGGTAGTCTACGGTACCGTATCCCTCACTCCTACACAACCTCAACCATAAGGGAAGGCAAAGCAAAGCAACAGGCAAGTCTAATTATTTTACATGTTAACCACAACTCACGCCCATAACATCTCACCTGTCACACTGCAATTTTTGGGCCCATGGCCAAGTTTGCCTTATTTTTCTGCTCTAGATCTTTTTCTGGCCATTGCCAGTAATCGGGACGCCCCCACTTGGCTGCTGCTTTCCTCATCTCCCCAGTCTTCCTGCTGAATTTCCTGTGCAATCATTTATTGACCAGGTGCGGTGACCGTCAAGGACCTCCTCCGGTTTGAGGCCGAGAGCGCCCGCCTGGACCTGAGCTCAACGGAGACCTACCTCCCTGAGGACAAGGCCTACATCGTTTCCGAGGTGAAGAGGAGGGGAGGTAGCAAGAAAGGCAAGGAAAGCTACGCCCTACTAGGGCGCGGAAGTTGAGGAAACAGCGCAGCTTGGGGCCGCAGCCACATCCGCGCCGTTGCCATGATTCAAAAAGAAAGAAGCAACTGCTTCCTCACGGCAGTGTTCTCTAATGGGTATGCTTTGTTGGCCCTGTGGGGAGGTCGTACACATCAACGCATATTCCGCTCAAGCTGTAATTTCCAGTCGTTGTGAAGTTTTTACAGTCCCGTGGAGCATCACTAGTGATGCATGGGACAGGTGCTCGTGAAACGGGAATGGACTATGACAGCAAGTGTAAAAGTCTAGATGGCTGATGACTAGAAGCCCCTTTTCTGGAAGACATAGTGTATGACCACTACACTACCTCCCCAACTGGCCGAGTGCCAAGCCCTTGAGGAGATAGACAGTTCTAGACACGAACGCAAGCTAATAATCTGACCCCCCTTGGCAACCAACACACAACCGCGATTTGATGCATGATGACTGGCTGCAAGCGCTGCTGTCTGCGCATGAACCCTTGTCTCCAAGCCCTGAACCCTGAACCCTGAACCCTAAACCTTTCTCTCCAAACCCTAAATCCTTAACCCTAAACCCTTCTCACCAACCCCTCAACCCTAAACCCTTCTCACCAAACCCTGAACCCTTACCTCTAAACCCTCAACCCTGAACCTACGACCCACACCCATAAATATACACTATTTACTCCCAATCTACAACCATAGACCTACAACCACACTCTATAATCCATATAACCCGCAACCCCAACCCTTCACTCCACACTTTAAAATCCCCATAACCTACAACCATAAACCTCCATCCTTAACCCAAAACCCTAGGTCCGTTCCAGCTGTGGAATCAAGTCCATGCACGACGACGTGCGGGAGGCTCTGCTAGTCTCGGCGCGAGCCAGCATGAGGTGGAGCGGAAGGCTGCCCGACCAGGTTCTACACTGCATGATGCTGCTCGAGGTAAGAGGTGTAGGAACGAGGTGTTGCTGGAGGTGTAGGGGGTCAGGGGTTTGGCGCCGCCTATCTTTTTGCAAGTGAAGATGAGGTGGAGCGGAAGGCTGCCCGACCAGGATATACACTGCATGATGCTGCTCGAGGTAAGAGGTGTAGGAACGAGGTGCTGCTGGTGGTGTAGGGGGTCGGGGTTTTGACGCCGCTTATCTCTTTCCGAGTGAACATGAGGTGGAGCGGGCAGCTGCCGGACCAGGTTCTACTCTGCACCATGCTGCTGCTGGAGGTGAGAGGTGTAGGATATAGGGGCGAGATGGTGGGGCACTCTATGCAGGTGTAATCAGGACAAGCTGGCTTGAGCTGGGGGTCTGCGGGACCTGCTGAGGTTCTGCATTGCATGTTGTTGCTAGAAATGATTTAGGATCCAAGAGGACAAGGGGGGTCGCCCCGTGCGGCTGGTGCTGGCACAATCCGGCATGAGATGAGCGGGGGCTGTTGGACCAGGTTATGCATTGCATAGTTCTGCTGGAGGTGAGAGGTTAGGGTTTAGAAGCTGTTTGCCTCAGCACAAGCCAGTATGAGATGAGCATGCTGCCACCAGACCCAGTGCTGCATTACATGATGCTGCTAGAGGTCAGAGATTTAGGGTTCAGGGTATAGAGGGAAACCAATATATGCTGTTGATGGAGGGAAGATACTTAGGGTCTAGGGTGTAGAGGGAAACCAATCTATGTCGTTGATGGAGGTAAGAGATTTAGGGTATAGGGTATAGGATAAAGGGTTAAGGGGCAGCAGTAGCTGAACATGCTGTTTTTCTTGCTGCTGCTATGAATTATATTGACGGTCGTGTTTTGTGTTTCAGGCTGGCGAGCTGGGTCTGCTGCAGAATGTCCTGCACACCACCACCTGAGCATGCTGCTGCTGCTGCTGATGATGATGATAATGATGATGATAATGATAGTGATGATGTTAACGTCCCTGTTTTGTGTACCAGACTAGCGAGCTGGGTCTGCTGCAGAACGTCCTGCACACCACCATCGGGGCATGCTGCTGCTGCTATTGCCACTGCTGCTGCCACTGCTGCTGCCACTGCTGCTGTCACTGCTGCTGCCACTGCTGCTGCCACTGCTGCTGCCACTGCTGCTGCC
Source organism: Limnomonas spitsbergensis (assembly GCA_037349105.1). Lineage (NCBI taxonomy): Eukaryota > Viridiplantae > Chlorophyta > Chlorophyceae > Chlamydomonadales > Limnomonas > Limnomonas spitsbergensis. The sequence continues at coordinate 324,919 of JAYJMM010000101.1, read as the reverse complement.
ACTGCTGCTGTCACCGCTGCTGCCTCTGCCACTGCTGCTGCCGCCGCTGCTGCTGCTGCTGTTGACAAGGCTGACGACCCTGTTTTATGTATCAGACTGGCGAGCTAGGCCTCCTGCAGAGCGCGCTGCACAACATCCCAGAAATCGAGGATGGGGGGAACGGACTGTCGAGCATGATGTGAGTTTCCAGGCAGCCATGCTGATACCGACACCCTACATTCTTCACCCCATCAAGCATGATGTCAATAGTCAGCTGACAAAGCTGACGCCTTCACCCTAAACCCTGAAAACCCATGAGCTATGCTTGGAATGGCCAACATGACAAGTTCAACTCTTACCCTGCACACATAAACCCAAAACCCCAAACCCTAAACCAGGCTTGGCCAACACACCAAGGCTGAACCCTGCACCCCTAAACCCAAAACCTTAAACTAGGCTTTGACAACAGACCAAGGCTGAACCCTGCACCACTTAACCCTAAACCCCAAACCAGGCTTGGCCAACAGACCAAGGCTAGACCCTGCACCTCCTAAAAGATATTGAGCATGATGCGAGCGGGGAGAAGGATAAGCTGAACCCTTATATCTGAAAGCATGACCTTTAGCCCTTAACCTTGAACACTGAGCACAGGGCACTTATCATGGACCATGGCACCCAGGGCCTGAACCCAAAGCACAGGACGTCCAATCCTGAACGCTGCACCCTGAACACAGGACCCATAGCCCTGAACCTTGCACATGGAGCACAGGAACCTCATCCCTGAACCCTGAGCACTGAACTCCTCAGCCCTAAACACTGATCCCTAAACACATAACTCCTTAACCCTAATCCCTGGACATTAAGCTCAAAACACGTGACCCTTACTCATGGACCCATAGCATACGATCATCCACCCAGCCTTCACCCTGCACCTTGTGTAGGCCGCTCCTCCAGGAGGGCATAACCCTGGGAATACCCCTAGGCAGAGCTAGTGGGGTGCAGAGATGGTCAATTACTTGCTTGACCTGGATCTAACTGTTCACGCCCGAGTTTTTGCGGCCGTGTGTGCGCTTGTTGGTGGTCTGTCCTCCTTGTTCCTGCTTGTTTTTTCTCAGCTGCCGATAAGGGCCGCATGCGCACCCGGGCTGTATCCTGTGTAAGCGCCGTAAGGTAAGGTTTTCAAGGGTGGGGCGGCCAGCCTCGCATGTTGTGAAGGTCCAAGCAAAACAAATCACCCCTCTCTTCTCTCATTCACTTGACTCCCTCCTGCCCCAGGTTCCACCTTGTACATGCAGCACAAGTGGCTATATCTTCTCATGATCAAGCTTCCCTCATCCCCTCTCTCTTGATATGCACTACTCGAATCCCACTACCCTTCAACCCCTTGCTCGGCCCAGCCTCTGTTGCATGCAAAGATCCTTAAAACCCGCATGGCACTGCTCTTCCAAACCAGCATGACCCTGTTCTTCCAAACTCGCATGACCCTCCTCCTCCGAACCTGCATGACCCTGCTCCTCCAAACCCGCATGGCCCTGCTCCTCCAAACCCGCATGGCCCTGCTCACCCCTTATCCAATATTCACTCGTCCGATTTTTCTTTGTCAACTACCCCTTAATTGGCCCCTGGATCTAGCATGCAGAGATTTTGCGCCTACGTTTTCCCCTTATTCCGCCCTTATCCGCCCTGTCCTTATAGACACTACCTTGTATTTCAGTATTTACCTCTGCCTCTCTGGTGCTGAAAACTCCTCCAAACACATACGACTCCGCCCGACTCTCAACCACTTCCTCCTCAGTACCTGCGTCCCTGCCCCTTTTACCTTTCACTCTCCCTTGCCTCTGGTGCTGAGCGCTTCTCATACGTGCATAAATCTTCTTTCCCCTCAATCACTTTCCTCTTGGAGGACCCCTGCCCTTGGAGCCGAGGGCCTCTAAAAAGACGTATGGCACCTCTTTCCCCTCACCCCTTCTCTTGATCCCTTTCCCCTGTATTTGCTCCTGCCCCTGCTCCTGGAACAGAGAGCTTCTTCAGACACGTATGGCTCCGGGATCAAGCGAGATCACCGCGGGGGTGTTCTGCGGTCTAGTCAGCGGTGCTGCCGGTAGGTTTTTGGTGTATTAAGCAGTCGGTTGAGGTTTTTTGGTGGATTAAGCAGTGTGTTGAGGGTTTAGGGTTATTGGTGGATTAAGCAATCGATTGAGGGTTTTTGGTGGATTAAGCAGTCGGTTGAGGGTTTAGGGTTATTGGTGGATTAAGCAGTCGGTTTGGGGTTAAGGATTATTGGTGGATTAAGCAGTCGGTTGAGGGTTATTGGTGGATTAAGCAGTCGGTTGAGGTTTTTGGTGGATTAAGCAGTCGGTTGTGGGTTTTTGGTGGATTAAGCAGTCGGGATAGGGTTTAGGGTTATTGGTGTATTAAGCAGTCGGGTTAGGGTTTATGTTTTTTGGTGATTTAAGCTGTCGGTTTAGTCTTAAGGGTTATTAGTGGCTACAAGCAGCCGGTTTCAGACGGGTCTCAAGACATGTTCTCCCTGCCTCCCTTCTGAGGTCAAGTCAGCGGTGCTGCCGGTAGGTTCTGGGAGAATAGAGTATTCAGTTTCAGACTCGTCTCAAAACATGCCCCCCTGTTTCCCTTTGAATTAAGGCAAGGACATGGCTGCAGCCATATAGCCCATGTGCTTTGTTTCCTTCCTCGTCCTTTCCACCGTCTTGCCCCAATGAGGTTTGGGCTTTTTCTTTCCTCAACTGATGCTGGCCCTGGGGTGCTTTACCCATGCATACCATTCCCATTCAGCCATGCACGCTTTCCCCATGCATGTCGTGTACCCTTAACTCAAACAGGCCATGCAGGAAAATATATGTGCTGTGAAGGTCTCATGGGAAGCCTTGTTAAGCGTTGATAGCTCAGGGCTTTTAATCAAACTAGATTATAACCAGGTCGATGTGTTCACCCTTTTAGCCTACACCCTACCCTCTTTTGCCCTACACCCTACACCCTTTTGCCCTACACCCTGCACCCGTTTGCCCTACACCCTGCACCCGTTTGCCCTACACCTTACACCCTTTTGCCTTAAACCCTACACTATTTTGACCTAACCTTACACCCTTTTGACCTACACCCTGCACCCTTTTACCCTACACCCTGCACCCTTAAGCTCTACACCCTTAAACCCTACACATCTCCACCCTTATCTAGGCTATAGCCAGGACGAGGCTGCGGAAATCTTCATGGAGATCGGATCAGGAGGCACCATCAGCAAGGAGGGGTTCATGGGCTGGTGGACAAAGGATGAGGTGAGGTTCAGCTGTTGCACATGGTCTACAGCAGCTGGTCATGGTCTGCAGCATGAGGGAATCTTTTAGCGAGTGGGGGGGGAGGATATGGCAGTTTCTATCATCTTAACATATGAGCATTGTCGGCAAGGGGTCGTTTATGGGCTGGTGGGCAAACGGCGGGGGGGAGTGCTCAACACATTTATTTTCTTTCGGAAATGTGTATAAATTGGCACGGTCAGCGTCAGCAAGGTGGCTTTATGAGCTGGTGACCAAGGCTGCAACGAGTCAGGAATTAGGATTGAAATTAGGGAGGGTGAAACCGTAATGCGCATTTCGTTTCGCGCATAAATATCTATCTAAAGGGGTGTGCGGACTGTGTGCGTGCCATACATTTATTCCAGGACTTGAGCTGCAGGGTAGTTCAGCATTCTGTGATTACAAGAAGTGCTGGCCCGCGAGCGGGCCAGTACTGATACCGGTTGCGGATGGTTATTAAATTATTGTTGCCCCAACATAATGCAGTAAAGGACTGCGTGGACTAGTATTTTGGGGGGGGGGGTGAACCCAGACGACGACCATGGTGTGGGAACTTTTCATTTTTATACCGGTAGTTACAAAAATGTCCAGCTTTCATTTTTATTTTCATCAGTCAGGAGTTATTTTCTCCCCTTCAAATCACCTGACGTCGCTCGTGCTCCAAACCGCCGCACCACGTGTAGATTGCGAATGCAAGGACCAGGCCCATGGCCATGACGATGGACTCGTTGCTGGGCAACCTGGCGTCGCTACAGACGCTGCTGCGCGCCAGGGGGCACGATGTCGAAGCAGAGCAGCTGGCCGGGTGAGTCGGGTTTTGTGTTCAAGTGCTCATGTGCAACACACTGGTACCCTTGGGGCCTTTCGTAACCCTAAACCCTGAACCCTATATCATTTGCAACCTTAACCCTAAAACCCTTGAACCCTAAACCCTAAACCCTAAAACCCCGAACCCTAAATCCTTTTCAGCCTGGGGCACAACAAAGAGGAGGATCTCCTTGCTGAGTTGTTGTCACAAATTGAAGGCAATCACTCACACAGCCTTTTCTGAAGGGGCCAGGCAGAGCGAACCGAGAAATAACAGAGCACCAAGAAGAAAACCTATGAAAAGCGCAACGAGCTGAATAAGCCGGTGGACAGTGTTAGGTCTAGGCTCTAGGAATATTCCTCATTTCTCCTCGACTCTCCTCCTGAGCATCCTGCCTTTATCCTTGTGTGCCGCATCTCAAGTGTCCTACTCCTCATTCCCCTACTGCGTGTTTTCCTTTATGTATGTTGAGTACGCAGGTTGAACCACCTGCCTGCCTGCCAGGTTTGATGCTGCGGGCTAAAGCCTGAACACTAGACTTAAACCCTGAGCCCTTATGTTATTATGTAACATACGTAGTTTCCACCTGTATAACACAAATACAGTGTCCTCCTGAACGTCCCGCCTCTTTCTCTGTGTGTTGCATCTCAAGGACCGGTAAGAAGTAAGAAGTAAGAACTACGTGTCGTCTCCAATCGTTCGTGAATTTGACGGATCCCTAGGTATAGGCGACCCGTAGGTAAACCTGCCCGTACGGGATACGCGCACCCTCCCCCGGGTCATAGTAACTGTGGATGAAGAGGTCTGAGGCCTTGGGGGCACTAAGGAACTCTTAATTAACACACTGGTAGGCTCCAATAGCTGAAGGGCTAGTGTTGGACTGTTGGACAGTTGAACTTCGGAGGCTCTGATGGGACTTGAAGGGGGGGAGAGTGCCAATAGGCCCGGGACTAGGCTTGGATTGTATAGTGGGACAGACAGGTATTGAGCATGATAGAATAATTTCGACTGAGACTTCCCGAATTCTAGCCATAAAGCCTGGTGGTCGGTCTTTATAGCAGTGCTTGGACTGGGCTGGGGTTTGGACTCGGGTTTATCGTGCGCCTTAGATTACGATACGCGGACTGGACGTCGAGTGACGACTGGACTGGGCAGGATGCGACGCGGAATTATAGAAACGTCGAATTATCTGGATTGGGTGGTACAAGACCACTACAGTGGATCAGTCACTCGTCGGTACCTCTTTTACTTTGCGATTTTCCTCATTACTGGCTACGGCGCGTACGTAAACGCACACACATCGCCGAGAGGTTTCACCAGTCACTCAAGGAGATAGCTCCAGTGTGATTCGAACCCACATCCCCATTCTTCGCAGAATGATGCTCAACCAATTGAGGTACAGAACCTAGGACCGGTATCTTACTCCCCAGTCCACTCCTGTGTCGTTTCCTTCATTTATGTTGGGTACGCAAGGTGACCCACCTGCCTACTAGGGTTGATGCTGCGGGCTTAACCCTACACCCTACACCCTTAACCCTCCTGCCTGCCAAGGTTGATGCTGTGGGCAAAATCCTGAACACTTTACTCAAACCCTGAGCCCTCAGCCCTAAAACTCTTTGTGGGGGGGGAAACAGTGTTTTGCTACGAGTGTGCTCTAGACCCCGGCAAGTGGGGTTGAGGGTTAGGGACTTGGGGTTGGGATTGGGGTTTGGATCGCTGACTAATCTGATTAAGTGCTCACTTGATCTGTGTCTTGGCCTGTCTGTGCTGATGCATGCAGGAGGGATTGCATCAAACAAGCAGCAAAAATACCCTCAGGAAATGTCCCTCCTCACCCTTTACCCTCATCATGTGACCCTAAACCCTAAACCCTGTCACGACAAAACCCGCCGTCTCCGCCAGACAGGCATGTCCAAAGGCACACCCGACCCGTGCTGCTTCTGATTGACATGCGGATGCTGAGGAAAGGGCTGCTGCTGATGATGACATTGCTACTGCTGCTGAGGCGGGGGCTGATGGCAGTTCTGCTGAGGCGGTTGACAATGCTGCAGATGCGGATGACAGTGCTGCTGCAACTGCTGCTGCTGCTGCTACTACTGCTGTTACTGCTTCTGCTACTGCTGCTACTGCTTCTGCTGCTGCTACTGTTGCTGTTACTACTGTTGTTGCTACTGATGCTACTACTGCTGCTTTTGCTACTGATGCTGCTACTGCCACCGCTGCTGCTACTGTTGCTGCTGCTGCTGCTACTACTACTGCTGCTGCTACTCTTGTTGCTACTGATGCTGCTGCTAATGTTGTTACTGTTGTTGCTACTGCTGCTGCTACTGATACTGTCACTGCTGCTGCTGCTGCTACTGCTGCTGCTGCTGCTGCTGCTGCTGCTGCTGCTGCTGGCATTGCCAGTACATAAATTGCTGTCTGTGCCCTACATGCCTGTCCAGAGGTGTCCCTGGCTGCTGCAACAGCTGGTACTGCAGCTGGTTCTGCAGCTGGTACTACTGGGCCTCTGACACATAAACCTGAAAGTCTGTCAGACCTAAACCCTCCATCCTTACCATGCAGGCATGTCCAGCGACGCTCTTGGTTGCTGTCGCCGGGCAAGACCATCCCACCCCTCTGCTGCTGTCAAGCAACTGGCTGTGCTGCTCCTTCGCTTCCATTATGACAACAACTCGCTGTCCTTACCATGCAGGCACATCCTCAGACGCTCATGGCTGCTGTCACCTGGCAAGACCATCCCACCCCCACTGCTGTTATGTGACTGGCAAGGCATTGCGGACAAGGTCACGTTCAGGCTGCACGATAAGGAGTTACGGTCAGCGTTGAAAATACTGTGAGGCTGAGGAGGGGGAGGAGGAGGGGGGTGGCAATGTCAGCGCTGTAAGAGCTGTATGGGGAGGAGAGGGGACAGAGCCATGGTCAGGCTGCACGATAAGGAGGTCCGGTCAGCACTGGAAATACTGTGACTGGTGCAAAGGGAGGGGGTGCAGGTTTGTTTTTAGGGTACATGATATAATCGGCTGCTTACTGAAACTTAATTCTAGCTGAATTGTTGCCGAATTGTAGCTGAGGCATGCAAACAATATCGAAACCCCACTTCAATGCTTGCCCGCAGCCGAGACTGTGCGCGCTGGAAAGGGGCCTCTTAAAGAGACTGAATTGTAAACGAACCGTAGCTGAAATGTAGCTGGAATGTTGCTGAACTGTAACTGAAATATAGCTGAAACATAGCTGAGACACCAGCAAGAAGTAGCGAAGCTTTGCACTGCTGCCACCCCCGCAGCCGAGAGACTTATTTCTGGGGAACGGCTGCTCACTGAAACGGAATTGTAGCTGAATTGTAGCTGAATGTAGCTGAAATCACAAGAAACGAAGAAGTTCACTCCTCACCCCCCCCCAGCCGAGACTGCGTGCTGGGGAACGGCTGCCTGCTGTCGACCAACCCCTTGGAATTGGGGCTCCCGCGTCCATTGGAGCTGAAAGACGTCATATCGGTACGTTCCAAGGATGAGTGCATGTTTCAGGGTTCAGGGCTGAAGGTTTTGCATCCAACCTTCAAACTACACCTTCGCTCCCTTGGCCTTTCTTTATTTGACAGGGCCTGCAGCTTGAGGGAAAACCAGCTTGACCCGGCTAGACAAGCGACAGCTGATGCGCTCAGGAACCCAATGGCCCCCGCACCTTCCTGCCAGGCTTTGACATTATGTGTGTGTGTGTGCAGGACACCAGCCTTGTGCCACCCCTCCCTGCCACTGAAGGACACAATGGCCCATGCACCTTCCTGTCAGGCCCTGCCATACCCATCCCCCCTGCCCGTATAGCCCTTTAAGGACCTCCCTTCCCCCTGAAACACGTTTCCCTTCAGGCCCGGCCAAACTACCCCCACCTCCCTCTCTACCTCAGGACTCACTTCACCTGCCCCAGATGCCTCTCATTACCAGGGCATGCCCTCCCCTTCACCCTCCCCCCTTTCATGCCCTGCCAGACCCATCCCCACCACCTCCTCCCTCTCAGACTCTACCCCCCCTGCCCCCCTCCCACTCTCTGCCAGCCACCTCCACATGCCTTCCACATGCCCCCATGATCCCAATGCCTCTCATCCCCCCCCCCCTCACCCCTTCAACTCATTCAGGCACTGCCAAATTACCTGGATATCTTCGTCACATTGATTAACACACAGAGCAACTCCAAGCACTACTGCGAGCACTTCACAGAGCTGGCAAAGCATTACAAAGAGACTTGGGTAAGGGGTGCTGGGGCCCTTGCTGCTGATGCTGCCATTGCTACTGCTGCTGCTAACATTGCTACTGCTGCTGCCCTCGCTGCTGATGCCACCGTTGCTGCCGCTACCGTTGCCGATGCTGCTGCTGCCGCTGCTACTGCTACTGCTGCTGCCCTTGCTGTTGATGGTACAAGCTGCTGCTGCTGATGCCCTCGCTGCCTGATGCTGCCGTTGCTACTGCTGCTGATGCTACCGTTGCGGCAGCTGCTGCCCTTGTTGCTGCCCTTGCTACCGTTGCTACTGCTGCTGCCCACACTACTGCCCCTATCGTCCCTGCTGCTTCTGCCCTTGCTGCTGATGCTACCGTTGCTACTGCTGCTGATGCTACCGTTGCTATTGCTGCTGATGCTACCCTTGCTACTGCTGATGCCACCGTTGCGACTGCTGCTGATGCTACCGTTGCTATTGCTGCTGATGCTACCGTTGCTACTGCTGCCCTCACTGCTACCGTTGTTGCCATTGCTTATGCTGCCCTCACTGCTACCGTTGTTGCCATCGCTTATGCTGCCCTCATTGCTTCAGTTGTTGCCATTGCTTTTGCTGCCCTCACTGCTACCGTTGTTGCCATTGCTTATGCTGCCCTCACTGCTTCCGTTGTTGCCATTGCTTATGCTGCCCTCACTGCTGCCGTTGTTGCCATTGCTTATGCTGCCCTCACTGCTGCCGTTGTTGCCATTGCTTATGCTGCCCTCACTGCTGCCGTTGTTGCCATTGCTTTTGCTGCCCTCACTGCTTCCGTTGTTGCCATTGCTTATGCTGCCCTCACTGCTTCCGTTGTTGCCATTGCTTATGCTGCCCTCACTGCTTCCGTTGTTGCCATTGCTTATGCTGCCCTCACTGCTTCCGTTATTGCCATTGCTTATGCTGCCCTCACTGCTTCCGTTGTTGCCATTGCTTATGCTGCCCTCACTGCTTCCGTTGTTGCCATTGCTTATGCTGCCCTCACTGCTTCCGTTGTTGCCATTGCTTATGCTGCCCTCACTGCTACCGTTGTTGCCATTGCTTATGCTGCCCTCACTGCTACCGTTGTTGCCATTGCTTATGCTGCCCTCACTGCTTCCGTTGTTGCCATTGCTTATGCTGCCCTCACTGCTACCGTTGTTGCCATTGCTTATGCTGCCCTCACTGCTTCCGTTGTTGCCATTGCTTATGCTGCCCTCACTGCTGCCGTTGTTGCCATTGCTTATGCTGCCCTCACTGCTTCCGTTGTTGCCATTGCTTATGCTGCCCTCACTGCTTCCGTTGTTGCCATTGCTTATGCTGCCCTCACTGCTTCCGTTGTTGCCATTGCTTATGCTGCCCTCACTGCTTCCGTTGTTGCCATTGCTTATGCTGCCCTCACTGCTACCGTTGTTGCCATTGCTTATGCTGCCCTCACTGCTACCGTTGTTGCCATTGCTTATGCTGCCCTCACTGCTACCGTTGTTGCCATTGCTTATGCTGCCCTCACTGCTACCGTTGTTGCCATTGCTTATGCTGCCCTCACTGCTGCCGTTGTTGCCATTCCTTATGCTGCCCTCACTGCTTCCGTTGTTGCCATTGCTTATGCTGCCCTCACTGCTTCCGTTGTTGCCATTGCTTTTGCTGCCCTCACTGCTGCCGTTGTTGCCATTGCTTATGCTGCCCTCACTGCTTCCGTTGTTGCCATTGCTTATGCTGCCCTCACTGCTGCCGTTGTTGCCATTGCTTATGCTGCCCTCACTGCTACCGTTGTTGCCATTGCTTATGCTGCCCTCACTGCTTCCGTTGTTGCCATTGCTTATGCTGCCCTCACTGCTTCCGTTGTTGCCATTGCTTATGCTGCCCTCACTGCTACCGTTGTTGCCATTGCTTTTGCTGCCCTCACTGCTGCCGTTGTTGCCATTGCTTATGCTGCCCTCACTGCTGCCGTTGTTGCCATTGCTTATGCTGCCCTCACTGCTTCCGTTGTTGCCATTGCTTATGCTGCCCTCACTGCTTCCGTTGTTGCCATTGCTTATGCTGCCCTCACTGCTTCCGTTGTTGCCATTGCTTATGCTGCCCTCACTGCTGCCGTTGTTGCCATTGCTTATGCTGCCCTCACTGCTACCGTTGTTGCCATTGCTTATGCTGCCCTCACTGCTACCGTTGTTGCCATTGCTTATGCTGCCCTCACTGCTACCGTTGTTGCCATTGCTTATGCTGCCCTCACTGCTACCGTTGTTGCCATTGCTTATGCTGCCCTCACTGCTGCCGTTGTTGCCATTGCTTATGCTGCCCTCACTGCTTCCGTTGTTGCCATTGCTTATGCTGCCCTCACTGCTTCCGTTGTTGCCATTGCTTATGCTGCCCTCACTGCTGCCGTTGTTGCCATTGCTTATGCTGCCCTCACTGCTTCCGTTGTTGCCATTGCTTATGCTGCCCTCACTGCTTCCGTTGTTGCCATTGCTTATGCTGCCCTCACTGCTGCCGTTGTTGCCATTGCTTATGCTGCCCTCACTGCTTCCGTTGTTGCCATTGCTTATGCTGCCCTCACTGCTGCCGTTGTTGCCATCGCTTATACTGCCCTCATTGCTTCAGTTGTTGCCATTGCTTTTGCTGCCCTCACTGCTACCGTTGTTGCCATTGCTTATGCTGCCCTCACTGCTTCCGTTGTTGCCATTGCTTATGCTGCCCTCACTGCTGCCGTTGTTGCCATTGCTTATGCTGCCCTCACTGCTGCCGTTGTTGCCATTGCTTATGCTGCCCTCACTGCTGCCGTTGTTGCCATTGCTTATGCTGCCCTCACTGCTGCCGTTGTTGCCATTGCTTATGCTGCCCTCACTGCTTCCGTTGTTGCCATTGCTTATGCTGCCCTCACTGCTTCCGTTGTTGCCATTGCTTATGCTGCCCTCACTGCTTCCGTTATTGCCATTGCTTATGCTGCCCTCACTGCTTCCGTTGTTGCCATTGCTTATGCTGCCCTCACTGCTTCCGTTGTTGCCATTGCTTATGCTGCCCTCACTGCTTCCGTTGTTGCCATTGCTTATGCTGCCCTCACTGCTACCGTTGTTGCCATTGCTTATGCTGCCCTCACTGCTACCGTTGTTGCCATTGCTTATGCTGCCCTCACTGCTTCCGTTGTTGCCATTGCTTATGCTGCCCTCACTGCTACCGTTGTTGCCATTGCTTATGCTGCCCTCACTGCTGCCGTTGTTGCCATTGCTTATGCTGCCCTCACTGCTGCCGTTGTTGCCATTGCTTATGCTGCCCTCACTGCTTCCGTTGTTGCCATTGCTTATGCTGCCCTCACTGCTTCCGTTGTTGCCATTGCTTATGCTGCCCTCACTGCTTCCGTTGTTGCCATTGCTTATGCTGCCCTCACTGCTTCCGTTGTTGCCATTGCTTATGCTGCCCTCACTGCTACCGTTGTTGCCATTGCTTATGCTGCCCTCACTGCTACCGTTGTTGCCATTGCTTATGCTGCCCTCACTGCTACCGTTGTTGCCATTGCTTATGCTGCCCTCACTGCTACCGTTGTTGCCATTGCTTATGCTGCCCTCACTGCTGCCGTTGTTGCCATTGCTTATGCTGCCCTCACTGCTTCCGTTGTTGCCATTGCTTATGCTGCCCTCACTGCTTCCGTTGTTGCCATTGCTTTTGCTGCCCTCACTGCTGCCGTTGTTGCCATTGCTTATGCTGCCCTCACTGCTTCCGTTGTTGCCATTGCTTATGCTGCCCTCACTGCTTCCGTTGTTGCCATTGCTTATGCTGCCCTCACTGCTGCCGTTGTTGCCATTGCTTATGCTGCCCTCACTGCTTCCGTTGTTGCCATTGCTTATGCTGCCCTCACTGCTGCCGTTGTTGCTGGTAGGTCCAGGCCTTTCTGAAGGACAGTGGAGGCACCCCTCAAGCTCCCAAGGGACAGCGGGGTGTTGCGGCAGCACTGCTGGAGCAGGTATGAACCAAGTGTGAACCGGGTATGAATCCCTGTCAGTGTAGCTATTATAGTCTTCACGGTGTTTCCTGTTAGAGCTGCCTGTCCCTTGATGGTGGCTGCCACGGCGAGGCCTTTTGAGGGGTGGCTGCCAGTGCTGCCTGTCCAACGTGGCCTGTGGGCAGTAGAATCATCACTGCTTTGGGCGTTATGGATCAGTCAACGGACGCCAGGGCCGGCGCCGGCTAAAATGGGCCAAAGGAAAATCCCAGCCACGCTGCCAGCCACTTTAAAAATTCCCCCAGCCGGCTTGGGCCGGCCCAAAAAACACACCTTGACTGGCGAAAATCGGCTACTCGGCTGACGCCAGTCCCTTCTCTGTCATGGAAGCTCCCGGCTTGAGCCTTCCTGATACATATCCGAATTATGCAAAACCTGCGCAGGGTTTAGGGCTGAGGGCTTTTCCTGTGAAACATTGCTGGAAGCGGGAGTGGGCGGTGGGAGGGGCTGAATTTCGAAATGTAAACCTAAAACCTGAAACCTGGAACCTGTTATACAGGAGAGGCGCACGATGCTGCGGGACATGATCTCGCTGAAGTATGGACATACGCGGCCCGTCACCGGGGCGCATATCACTGAGGTGTGAGATAGGGGCGGATGCAGAGCGGAGAGGGTGGGGGGGAGGAGAGGGTGTGGAAACAGGAGTAGGTGAAGGGAGGGGAGGGGTGGAGGGGTAAGGAGAAGGAACAGGAGGGGCAGGAAGGAGGGTTAGGGAACAGGAACAGGAGAGGAAGGGGGAGGGGATGGGTGGAGGGATGGGGGGAGCAGGACCACGAGGGGCTGGAAGGATGGGCTGGAAGGAGGTGTAGGGAGCAGGAACAGGAGTGGGGTGAGGGGGGCAGAAAGATTGAGAGGAGGGGGGACAAATGGTAGCAGGAGAGGAAGGAGGGGATGAGGGTGCCTGAGCAGGAGGAGTGGAAGTGGAAGCAGGACGGGGGAGTAGAGGGAGGGGGAGAGGGGAAGCAGTATTGAGGGCATGATGATAGGGGAAGAGGGAGTGGAGAGGGAACTGGAGTGGGGCTGCAGTGGGAGTGTGAGGGGGAGCGGGAGCAGGGGTGGAGGAAGGAAGGGAGCGGGAACGGAGGTGGGAGCGGGAGCGGAAGTAGGGGGGCAGGGTCGGGGGCGGAAGTGGGAATGGGAACGGGGTCGGGAGCAGGCGTGGGTTGCTGTCTCAAAGTAAACATGTGGACCATCATAACTAACCTAGCAGCTGCTACTGCATTAACAAAAAGCATGGGCCCTCACTCTCTTCTGGCGGAGACTGCCCGATCATCTCTGATTGCAGATTCCAACCCAGATAGCTAACGTAGCAAACCTTGAGACACTCTCCACCTTAAGGCCCAGCAATTTGATGGCCAAAGCACATTGATCCCAACCGCGATAGACCATGTAGCAACCCTAACAACCCTAACCTCCCTGTTCCCTACCCCCCTCCAGATGGAGATGTCGGAATTGTCTTGAAGTGCCAAATCTGTCCACTACAAGCTGGCAGACAGATTTGGCACTTGAAGACGATTTCGACATCTCCATCTGGATGTCGAAATTGTCTTGAAGTGCCAGACAATTGGTCATTGCCAACAGAACCACCTGCAGGCCGAGGTCTCGTTTTTGTCCCTGATTGTGAAATATAATCTCTACAACCACTACAACCAACTTAATCCTGCAGGCCGACATCAACTACAACCAACTTACCCCTGCAGGCCGAGATCTCCTTGTCTTCCCTGTGAAATCTAATCAACCACAGCCAACGTAGCCAACAAACCCCCTGCATGCCGAGATCTCATTACCGTCTATGATAGCGAAAGATATCCACTTCAACCAACATAACCTCGAAGGCCGAGATTTCTTTATCGTCCCTTAGTGTGAAACATAACCACCACAACCAAATTAACCTCCCTTACCCCTGCAGGCTGAGATCTCTTTATCGTCCCTAAGTGTGAAACATAACCACCACAACCAAATTAACCTCCCTTACCCCTGCAGGCCGAGATCTCGTTATCAACCCTTAGTGTGAAACATAACCACCACAACCAAATTAGCATCCCTTACCCCTGCAGGCTGAGATCTCGTTATCGTCCCTGAGTGTGAAACATAACCACCACAATTAAATTAACCTCCCTTACCCCTGCAGGCCGAGATCTCGTTATCAACCCTTAGTGTGAAACCTAACCACCACAACCAAATTAACCTCCCTTACCCCTGCAGGCTGAGATCTCTTTATCGTCCCTAAGTGTGAAACATAACCACCACAACCAAATTAACCTCCCTTACCCCTGCAGGCCGAGATCTCTTTATCGTCCCTAAGTGTGAAACATAACCACCACAACCAAATTAACCTCCCTTACCCCTGCAGGCCGAGATCTCTTTATCGTCCCTAAGTGTGAAACATAACCACCACAACCAAATTAGCATCCCTTACCCCTGCAGGCTGAGATCTCTTTATCGTCCCTAAGTGTGAAACATAACCACCACAACCAAATTAACCTCCCTTACCCCTGCAGGCCGAGATCTCTTTATTGTCCCTAAGTGTGAAACATAACCACCACAACCAAATTAACCTCCCTTACCCCTGCAGGCTGAGATCTCGTTATCGTCCCTGAGTGTGAAACATAACCACCACAACCAAATTAACCTCCCTTACCCCTGCAGGCCGAGATCTCGTTATCAACCCTTAGTGTGAAACCTAACCACCACAACCAAATTAGCATCCCTTACCCCTGCAGGCTGAGATCTCTTTATCGTCCCTAAGTGTGAAACATAACCACCACAACCAAATTAATCTCCCTTACCCCTGCAGGCCGAGATCTCTTTATCGTCCCTAAGTGTGAAACATAACCACCACAACCAAATTAACCTCCCTTACCCCTGCAGGCCGAGATCTCTTTATCGTCCCTAAGTGTGAAACATAACCACCACAACCAAATTAACCTCCCTTACCCCTGCAGGCTGAGATCTCTTTATCGTCCCTAAGTGTGGAACATAACCACCACAACCAAATTAACCTCCCTTACCCCTGTAGGCTGAGATCTCTTTATCGTCCCTAAGTGTGAAACATAACCACCACAACCAAATTAACCTCCCTTACCCCTGCAGGCTGAGATCTCTTTATCGTCCCTAAGTGTGAAACATAACCGCCACAACCAAATTAGCATCCCTTACCCCTGCAGGCCGAGATCTCTTTATCGTCCCTAAGTGTGAAACCTAACCACCACAACCAAATTAACCTCCCTTACCCCTGCAGGCCGAGATCTCTTTATCGTCCCTAAGTGTGAAACATAACCACCACAACCAAATTAATATCCCTTACCCCTGCAGGCTGAGATCTCTTTATCGTCCTTGAGTGCAAGGGCGGGCGGCATTGGTAAGGGCGCCCTACATAACATGACCTCCACCTACATTGCTGGGGACGGAGGGGCATCGACGAGGACCGCTCCGAGATCTGCTGCCGGTGGTGAGCCTGAGGGATAAGCGGGGTGCGGTGGGGTGGGGTAGGGCCATGGAGAGGACTGCTCTGAGACCTGCTGCCGGTGGTGAGCCTGAGGGATAAGTGGGGTGCGGTGGGGTGGGGTGGGTCCATGGAGAGGACCGCTCCGAGATCTGCTGCCGGTGGTGAGCCTGAGGGATAAGCGGGGTGCGGTGGGGTGGGGTAGGGCCATGGAGAGGACTGCTCTGAGACCTGCTGCCGGTGGTGAGCCTGAGGGATAAGTGGGGTGCGGTGGGGTGGGGTGGGTCCATGGAGAGGATTGCTCTGAGATCTGCTGCCGGTGGTGAGCCTGAGGGTTAAGCAGGGTGCGGTGGGGTGGGGTGGGGCCATGGAGAGGACCGTTCCGAGACCTGCTGCCGGTGGTGAGTCTGAGGGTTAAGTGGGGTGTGGTAGGGTGGGGTGGTGCAATGGAGAGGAGTGCTCTGAGACCTGCTTCTAGTGGTGAGCCTGAGGGTTAAGTAGGGTGCCGTAGGGTGGGGTGGTGCAATGGAGAGGACTGCTCTGAGACCTGCTGCCGGTGGTGAGCCTGAGGGTTTAGTGGGGTGCGGTAGGGTGGGGTGGGGCCATGGAGAGGACCGCTCTGAGACCTGCTGCCGATGGTGAGCCTGAGGGTTTAGTAGGGTGCGGTAGGGTGCGGTAGGGCCATGTAGAGGACTGCTCTGAGACCTGCTGCCGGTGGTGAGCCTGAGGGTTTAGTGGGGTAAGGGATGCCCCTAAACCCTCCCCTTCTATTTTCCCTAAACCCTCCCCTCTTCCGTTTCCCTACCCCACCTCCCCCCCTTCCTTTTCCCCAAACCCTCCTCCTTTCCTTTTCCCCACACTATCCCTCAAATCCTCACTCCCATCAGGCGCAGCCTTTGGCCCCACGAACTTCCTCCGAGGCTTCCGGCGCCGGAGCAACTCCCTCAACGACATGTCCTCCGTGCTGCTGCGGATGGGACCGGACGCTGAGGCCTTCGCACGCAGCCTGGCTGAGGCTGCCGGCGCCGCCTCTGAAGATGGCGAGGGGGAGGGCTTATTGCCATCTCATAGCAACGCCCGCAGGCTGAGCAGCTTATTGTCCACGGGAGGTTTGCGGAGCGCCCAGTCGCGTAGCGGCAACGGCGGCGGCGGCAGCCAGGGCGGGCAGATGAGCCAGCTGTCGACGGGCGGCCGGTCGATGGTTCAGAGGAGCCAGCTGCCGGGCGGAGGCAGTGTGGTGCAGCGGGTGCAGCAGAGGGAGGAGGCGCCGTCGCTGCTCGGATTTCAGGTCAACTCGTTTGATTCGGTGCGTGTGCGCAGTCGCTCAGGGACGCGTGGATGTCGTCATAATGTTTGAAATTCGAAACCTGGATTCGAAATCTGAACTCTGATTGGAAATTGGGAATCTAAGAATATATGAGAATATATGAGAATACATGAGAAATCCGGCACCTAAAATATGCTTCCCCATATAGGACATTCTTGTGGATGTGCTCAGCCTTCCCTAGTAATTAATGTTGATTTGCCTTCCCTCCGGTACAAATTAATTGTTATTTAATTCCATGCTGTCTCGAGGGCTAAATTTCAACACAATCTCCAAACTGTCAAATAGGTTGCTAAATATATATATATATATGCCCTGGGGCGTTGATTCGAGAAGGCACCAGTTCGGCCGTAGCACTGGGTAACCTACCATCTAGCTTTGTGTGCGGCTTGCCGGCACCCGGGAATACCAGAGGTATGCCATCTCCCGTCCATTATTTACTGAGACGGATACCTCTCGTAGGACTAACAATGAATAAAGTGTGAACGGCCTAGGTGGGCAATTTATACCGGGGTGTGACAATCCGAATAAAATTACATCAGATGCAACCACCGATCCTACACTGAAACCTAAATCTCAAATAACATCCAAATTTCGAATTATATTTTCTGTAAATTCGAATAGCCTTCCCCCACAAAAAGCGTTGTTTTGTTTGGGGGTGAGGGATCATCAAATATGGGAATTCAAATTTGAAGGAACTTCGATTCCCTTAAATCATTTTGAATATGATGGGCATTATGAATCCACAATCCATAATCTTACGAGCAAATTTTGAATGGTGAAATTCACTTCTTGGCAGGTCTGTGGTGGCCTCCAGCGCACCACCAACCCGAGCCTAGAGGCCGCTAAAAAGAACTCCCACCACGCCCAGGACCAGCCCATCTCAACAACCGGGAGCGCCATGGTCGTGTCTTCTTCGGAAGAGCACGAGCCGCACCGTTCCCCGGTTAGGTCCGGCAACAGCATCACCAGCGGCAGCGGCAGCGGCGGTGGAGGCAGCTGCATCGGCGGCGGCATCGGCAAAAGCAGCATCAGCAGCGGCAGCGGTGGTGGAGGCAGCGGCATCGGCGGTGGAGGCAGCGGCATCGGCGGTGGAGGCAGCGGCATCGGCGGTGGCATCGGCAAAAGCATAGTCGCTGCGCTTGAAGCTGGCAGTGGCCTGACTGGCGGCAACAGCAGCGGCGGCGGCAGTGGCCTCAACGTCAAGTTTAAGGTCCAGAGCCGACTAGCTGTGCCGGGGAAGGACTCCTCCCCGTTGTCTCAGCTCCGGGAAGTCCGTTTCAGATCCAGATCGTTGTGCGGCGGGGCTTGCAGCAATGACGGCAGTGGATTCGCGTCAGCGGAGCGCGCCACCGCCCTCTCCCCCCGCGCATCGGCGAGCAAGGCGTTGCACCTGAGCATACCGTCGCCACCCCAAGGCTTTGCTTCTCGCATTTCGATGGGCGGGGATGAGTCGGGCTCGCCGCCGCTGCCCCATATTCGGACTGCGTCTTCAGTACTCGGCAGCCCCCTCGGCAGCGGTGGCCAGCCGGGGTCGCCGCTGTCCCCGGGCCTCTTCAGCCGTTTCAACGCGGACGGCCCGGCAGCGGGGTCGCCGTCGGTTTTGTCTGGTATGATGGCGACGGCGCAGCGGCAAGAGCGGCTACAGTCCAACGGAGTCGGGCGCGCCGCGAGCACAGCTGCTGTGCCTGCTCCTAATGTGGGCCATAAGTCACGTGACTCACCTGGACGTTAGCCTCTCTCGGGTCCATCGGCCTCCAACTTGTACCTGAGCGATTGGTAAACCTCTCTGCATTAAATGCCGTAGCTGGTTGGGAGGAAAATCGCAAAATATTACTGAGGTACCGTCGAGTGATTGGTCCACAATTGCAATGACAATGGGCTAGAATGCACGCACATCCCGAATGCATGGGCATGTCTAATCGCCTTTACCTAAAGATCCGTTTAACATCACGAAGAATTGGAAACCACCTACATGTAGTTCTTACTTCTTGCTTACATTCATCTGCTGTATAGAGTGCGAGCGAGTGGTGTGACCTTGTCAGCCGCAAGAAAGTCGTGATATAGGGGGCTGTGTTTGCTGCTTTATGGCTGTACCGTGACGGCGTGACTCCCGAGTCGTAACGGGCCGGGCTGTTTTTCGCGGTTCCAAATTATTTTAAGATTTTGATCAGCAGCGGTTGATGCATCCACTGCCGGTCCAGGTTTTGCTACTGGCCCAGATCCACATTTGATCTAGATCTGTTGCTGGTCCAAATCCACATCTGATCTAGATCTATTGCTGGTCCAGGTTCGCAGCAGATCTAGGTCTGTTACTGGTCCAGGTCTGAGACTGGTCCAGATCCGCAGCTGATCTGGATCTGTTGCTGGTCTACATCCGGTGGCCGATCATCGTCTGATGTCCATCGTTAGGCTATCAGACCCTACCTCCCTGTCAGGATAATTGTTTTGATTTCTTAGGGACCCTGCCTGTTCCCAGAGTTCTACCTTGCGTTTTGCGCGTGTTACAAACTGCACCCTACCATCCTATTTTCGAATTGCTCGTGGCATTTTTTTATTCTTGCACCCTGTCATTTCAGGTCCATGGCTTCAGCCCTGCTTTATTGCATGTTGCGGGTTCTCGACCTACACCTCCATCACAACCATTCCCTATCCTAATTGCGTGTGGCCTGGTAGCGACACCCTTTGAGCCACTAAAAGGGGTTTGTTGCGCTTCGATATTTATAACGGCTCTGATTTATAAGAGGCTTTGGCCCCAAGCTCCAATCGACTGGCAGACCCCTAGGGGAGTGCATAGTTTTATTTAATTTAACGTTTGATGTCATTAAGTACCCTGAAGTGCAATGCATGTACAGGATTACACCAGGGGAAACATTGTGAGCGGGTTTATTGACTGTCTCAGGTTTGAAGGGTTGAACGGCGGGCCTCACACTTTGTTTAGTCCAAGCAAAACTTAAAAGGAGACTGGAGTGAGAAGCTACATCCCGGTAGGGCATTCTTTCCTCTTGTGCCTTCTCCCTTGACTTTCCTAGCTGACTTTTTGTTTGCTAACGTGGCCGAGCTTCATTTCAGCATGGCCCAGAGGTGTAATGTCATTAACATACCGGCATGGCATTGTGATGGCGGTATGTTTCCTTCTTCCTTATGATGGTGTTTGGCAATTGTTTGTGTTGCGACGCTTCGGCTTCTGTGCATCTTACCCGTTGGTGCAGTAGTCTTTTTAAAAACGGCCATAGAAGCAGCCAGGGCGATCTTGACCGCCGAAGTACGTAAACACCACCTAGAAAATGAGGGGAATCGAAGCCAGCAGATTGGTAGTGTGGGCCCATTCTTGAGCTTGGATTTGATCTTGTGATGCGGATCACCCGGATCGATCTTGCTATAATCCCCCACATGTAAACCTCCAAGTTCAGATTGCTTCAATGATTCCACCTCTGGGCCATGCCCAAAGCCGCATGGTTGCCCGACTGTCAGAAAGCGTTTAGGCGCTTAGACATGGGACATCATACTTAACACCGACATAATGGTAACAATGCGGCTTCGGCCCATGCTGGCAACCGCAAGCTAGTTACGACATATGTGTTGACTTATCTGCATTCGCAGCCGCAGTGAATGTATGGTAGCATAAAGAAAGGCAGTTGGGAGGCCCTCGTGCGTTGTAAAGCACTGACGAGGACCAACTGCGGCGAAAGTAACTCATTAATTAACCACTCCTCTTATAAGAGAAGTTTTTAGAACGGTGCATACCCGCTGGGCTCTGCTTACTGCTAGGCCTCGTGGGACTGGTAGGGGATGAGCAAGTAGCTCAATTCCAGATATCATGCACATCAAACAGTCAGTTTAGGTAGTAGGTCATGTCAAGGGTAGAGAGTAGGAAATCGGATATACCGGTATTAGGTTGTTTGGTATGTTAAGACGATCTGGACCTACTGGACCGGACCCTGAAACCCTCTAACGCGTTAGAATCTAACGCTGTCCCTTACGACACTCACCTGTATTGTATTATTCATAAGTTAGTAGTTATGGCCCTTGATCTGGTATATGTAGTCGATGCCACTGATGCTGTTGATGAGATGACTACTCTGGTGATGATGACGTAGACGACTTAATGCCTCGTGATTGATCAACAACGGTCAATGAGTGGCTTTTATGGGCTGCGGCTGGTAGATAAACCACTCCTCTTTTAAAGTAGTTGGGAGCTGTGTCTGGCATGGACAAGAAAAACGGTTTCGGCCAAAATGGGCGGCTGCGTTAATCCACGCACTTGCTTGCGGATTTGTTCTACACAAAGGATCACTGATACAATCGGAATTGCTGCTTACTTTACACGACCTCGTTTCTCAATGTGTTGATGGGATTGCCTTGGGATTGAAAGGTCGTGGCATGGTTAAGTTTTTGCGTAGTTTTTAGTTAAGTAGAGCGTCATATTTGATGCATGGGACACACGCCCGTAAACCGGTAGATGCATTTAATACGCCAGGACTGCGAGCGAAAACCAGACACTGCTATGAATCCAGTTATTGCTTGAAGGAGTGCTCATGTTGTTTTGATATTACAATATAAGTACAAGCAAGGCAGGCATAACGAATAAACAGTACATGCAGAGCGCCAGGCAGCTCCGGTCATTCAAATAAAATGTGGACATGACAACCAAAGAAAGAGCAAAGAAACTGCATGACGAGGCGCCCTACAGACGACGAGAAAAAAAAACCCAAGTGTGAACAATCTTGACATAAGAATTCGAAGAGTGTACATCTGCCTTGAGAAGTTCAATTTTAATACAGCCCAACATTTTACACGTCGGTGCACCTGCCTTTGCAGTCATCCTCTTTCACGCAGCGAGCATTGAGGACTAAGCAATATCCAAGTAGGACTGCTCGGTTAACAACAAGACACAACAGTGCCCACCCCATAGGTCTTCCAAACAACAAACAACCATGCTGTGGCTAAGATAGGGTTTAAGGTTAAGGTTTAGGGTTTAGGGTAATATGAACCCAACCCTCCTTCATATAAGCCCATCCTTGAACACATGCGCGTCAACTGCGTGGTCGTCCTTCAAATCAAATTCCCGAACCTTAACCTTTAACCCTTACGTAGCAAACCACAGCAAAGCAAAAGATGGGCGCCCTGCCAGTCTTCAGTCCGTAAGATGTTTCACATCCGGGCCCTGATCAAAAGGCTCATTTGCGGGGGCACAAGTAACAAGACCATTTACGTCACAAGTCTAGGCAATGGGACGCACTATACCAAGGCCCTTGTGGTCTCTAAATTGCGTCCCTACATGGGATCTTTAAATTGCGTCCCTAAATGGGGTCTTCAAATGGCATCCTAAAACGGGGTCTCTAAATGGCATCCCTAAACGGGGTCTTAAAATGGCGTCCCAAAATGAGGTATATAATGGGCATCCTTAAATGGGGTCTCTAAATGGCGTCCCTAAATGGGGTCTTTAAATGGCATCCCTAAATGGGGTCTCTAAATGGCGTCCTCAAATGGGGTCTCTAAATTCTTGCCTCAAGCTTCCAACAACTGTCACTGTGCCCCGGCTGGCAGACCCACCCTGTGGCAGGGAGCATACGTGTTGCACTGCCTGCAGCGGCTGCTTGCGAGCGCGGGAGATGATTCAACGAGGAAGTGCATGGCGGCCGTCTGTGAGTCGGCACTGCACGGAGGCGGCTGTAGCGGCCGTTTGCACGGGTGGGCTATTTGAAGCGGCTGTAGCGGCCGTTTGCACGGGTGGGCTATTTGATGCGGCTGTAGCGGCCGTTTGCAAGGGTGAGCTATTTGATGCGGCTGTAGCGGCCGTTTGCAAGGGTGGGCTATTTGAAGCGGCTGTAGCGGCAGTTCGCGAGCGGAGCATTGTTTGAAGCAGCTGTTGGAGAGACGGGTTCAATTTCAAACTGCGGTACCAGCAGCCGTTCGCGGGCGGGCTTAGGACCCTCGCCGGTTTTTGAACCTTCAAGGCTAATCCTAAGCTGCAGCCGGCCCTCGGCCCCCGCTGGTTCCTGAGCGGTATGGCTTCCGGTGCTGCGGGGGCCCGTGGAAGCTGCATGGTAGCTGCCGTTGCGCATGGATGCGATGCCCGGGAGCGAGAGCCCCCCCAGGGCCGCGGACATTCCGCTCCTGGACTTGGACATGCACAGGATTCGGCTTGACGGCGGCGACGACGGCGCGCTGTTGGTTGGCAGCAGACTCCCGGCAAGGCTGCTGCGCTGCGCTTTGGTCGGCGTGGCCGGCGCCGCCGAAGCGCCGCCGATGCCCCCGCGCCGCGCATCCGGCGCCCGCAGCAGCTGCAGCAGCAACGGCGGCGGCCCGCCGCCGCTGCCCGCCGCGGTCCCGGCCGCTGCTGTGCCCCCGCTGCCGCTGCTGCTGCCGCTGCCGTGCGGCGTCATCGTTTGTCTGCTGCCGCCCACGGCTCGATGCAGCGGGCTGACACGGGGTGCAGGCTCGCCCTCGCCGACGTCGATGGGGGTTGGCTGGTGATCTAGCGGACCTCCGGTCCAGGACTTGGCTCGCTCATAGCCTAAGTCCGGCGATATCTTCAAAGTGGTTGAACGTTGCAGACAGTTCCGAACCTTGCAGGCATTTGAAGGGTTTCATGCGTTTAGCCTCTGCCTAGGAGTTTAGGGTAAAGGATTTAGGGAGGTGAAGGAGTAAAGATGTACTATCAGACGTCTATAAGCTTGCCCGTCCTGGGCAGGTCCCCTTGGCAGGTCTATTCTTCTCAGAGTACTTAGAATTCACCACCCTCTTATCTCCGTCCCTGTCTTCCTGATGAACCCTATCTGATGTCCTCACCCCCCTCCCTTGCCCCTCCCCCAGCCCCTCCTTGGCCCATCCCCAGCCCCTACCCCAGCCCCTCCCTTGCCCCCTTCCTTGCCCCTGCCCCTCCCCCCGCCCCTTTCCTTGCCCCTGCCCCTTTCCTTGCTCCTCACCCAGCCTCTCCCCCTGCTCCTGCTCCTGCCCCTTTCCTTGCTCCCCTCAGCCTCTCCCCCTGCTCCTGCTCCTGCCCCTTTCCTTGCTCCCCTCAGCCTCTCTCCCTGCTCCTGCCCTTGTCCTTTCCAGAGGTGTGCCAAACCTCTCAAGGATGCGACACTGATGGATATTCACATTCCCAATCTCCCATGAACGGATTACCAGCACTGGCGCCATTTCCAAACAAAAACACATTCCAGTGCGCACCGTGTCGAACGACGTCGGCGGGCAAGAGACAAGCAAATCGACTTGAATCTTCTTCCGTGCCGGCGGGCCAGCTGCTCCCAAGCGAGGCCACAAGGAAGCGCCCCCCGCTCCCGCTCCCCCTCCTGCTCCCGGCGTGCATGTGCGCGGGTGCGCGTCGGCGCCCTCACCCTCCGTCCTCCCTCCCAGCTTCTTCTCCGAGGCTTTGAGCTCCAGGGCGAAGGCCTCAGCCTCAGGCCCCAGCCTCATGAGGACAGAGTCCCCATCCCGTGTTGTGCTGACGACTGGGCGCAACAAGCTCGTGTGCGACACTGTGGGGATGAGGGTTCAGGTGTGTGTGGAGTGTGGAGTGTGGAGTGTGGAGTGTGGATTGTGGAGTGTGGATTGTGGAGTGTGGAGTGTGGATTGTGGAGTGTGGAGTGCGGAGCCGATCTCCGGAAGCTGCAATGTGCTACATGGGCGCACACATACACTGACTACCCCCCCCACATACGTACTATAAGATGCCCAAATGACCACCCGCCCCACGCAGCACACACACACCTTGATTGACCCCCCCGCCCATGGCTGGACCCCTCTCCACAGCCTCATGCACATACACACACACACACAAACACCTAGATTGACCCAACCTCCAAACTTGTTTCACGCAGCTATCGCTGCCGCCAACATGGCCGGCACAAACACACCTTGATGCTCACACTCGCACATGCCCTTAACCCTAAACCACACATGTGCCTTGTAACGCAAATGTGTCATATCCATTCTTCCACACTTTGTATGCAACACTTCCCCACAGAGAGCTGCATATTCAAAAATTTGCCCCCTCCCACCCGACACACACACATGCAGAACTCACCAACACACATCCATGCACATACACCTGCCCACCTTTCATGCCCCCCTCCCAAGTAGCACATACACTCACTAACACACTTCGATGCACATACACCTGCCCACCTTGCATGCCCCCCTCCCACCCGACACACACACTCACCAACACACTTCAATGCACATACACATGCCCACCTTGCATGCCCCCCTCCCAAGTAGCACATGCACTCACCAACACACTCCGATGCACATACACCTGCCCACCTTGCATGCCCCCCTCCCAAGTAGCACATACACTCACTAACACACTTTGATGCACATACACCTGCCCACCTTGCATGCCCCCCTCCCACCCGACACACACACTCACCAACACACTTCAATGCACATACACATGCCCACCTTGCATGCCCCCCTCCCAAGTAGCACATACACTCACTAACACACTTCAATGCACATACACCTGCCCACCTTGCATGCCCCCCTCCCAAGTAGCACATACACTCACTAACGCACTTCAATGCACATACACCTGCCCACCTTGCATGCCCCCCTCCCAAGTAGCACATACACTCACTAACACACTTCGATGCACATACACCTGCCCACCTTGCATGCTCCCCCTCCCAAGTAGCACATACACTCACTAACGCGCTCCGATGCACATACACCTGCCCACCTTGCATGCCCCCCTCCCAAGTAGCACATACACTCACTTACACACTCCGATGCACATACACCTGCCCACCTTGCATGCCCCCCTCCCAAGTAGCAAATACACTCACCAACACACTCCGATGCACATACACCTGCCCACCTTGCATGCCCCCCTCCCAAGTAGCACATACACTCACTAACACACTTCAATGCACATACACATGCCCACCTTGCATGCCCCCCTCCCAAGTAGCACATACACTCACTAACGCACTTTGATGCACATACACATGCCCACCTTGCATGCTCCCCCTCCCAAGTAGCACATACACTCACCAACACACTCCGATGCACATACACCTGCCCACCTTGCATGCCCCCCTCCCAAGTAGCACATACACTCACTTACACACTCCGATGCACATACACCTGCCCACCTTGCATGCCCCCCCTCCCAAGTAGCACATACACTCACTAACACACTTTGATGCACATACACATGCCCACCTTGCATGCCCCCCTCCCAAGTAGCACATACACTCACTAACACACTTTAATGCACATACACATGCCCACCTTGCATGCCCCCCCTCCCAAGTAGCACATACACTCACTAACACACTTTGATGCACATACACATGCCCACCTTGCATGCCCCCCTCCCACCCGACACACACACTCACCAACACACTTCAATGCACATACACATGCCCACCTTGCATGCCCCCCTCCCAAGTAGCACATACACTCACTAACACACTTCAATGCACATACACCTGCCCACCTTGCATGCCCCCCTCCCAAGTAGCACATACACTCACTAACGCACTTCAATGCACATACACCTGCCCACCTTGCATGCCCCCCTCCCAAGTAGCACATACACTCACTAACACACTTCGATGCACATACACCTGCCCACCTTGCATGCTCCCCCTCCCAAGTAGCACATGCACTCACTAACGCACTCCGATGCACATACACCTGCCCACCTTGCATGCCCCCCTCCCAAGTAGCACATACACTCACTTACACACTCCGATGCACATACACCTGCCCACCTTGCATGCCCCCCTCCCAAGTAGCAAATACACTCACCAACACACTCCGATGCACATACACCTGCCCACCTTGCATGCCCCCCTCCCAAGTAGCACATACACTCACTAACACACTTCAATGCACATACACATGCCCACCTTGCATGCCCCCCTCCCAAGTAGCACATACACTCACTAACGCACTTTGATGCACATACACCTGCCCACCTTGCATGCCCCCCTCCCAAGTAGCACATACACTCACTAACACACTTCAATGCACATACACATGCCCACCTTGCATGCTCCCCCTCCCAAGTAGCACATACACTCACCAACACACTCCGATGCACATACACCTGCCCACCTTGCATGCCCCCCTCCCAAGTAGCACATACACTCACTTACACACTCCGATGCACATACACCTGCCCACCTTGCATGCCCCCCCTCCCAAGTAGCACATACACTCACTAACACACTTTGATGCACATACACATGCCCACCTTGCATGCCCCCCTCCCAAGTAGCACATACACTCACTAACACACTTTAATGCACATACACATGCCCACCTTGCATGCCCCCCCTCCCAAGTAGCACATACACTCACTAACACACTTTGATGCACATACACATGCCCACCTTGCATGCCCCCCTCCCAAGTAGCACATACACTCACTAACACACTTTAATGCACATACACATGCCCACCTTGCATGCCCCCCCTCCCAAGTAGCACATACACTCACCAACACACTCCGATGCACATACACCTGCCCACCTTGCATGCCCCCCTCCCAAGTAGCACATACACTCACTTACACACTCCGATGCACATACACCTGCCCACCTTGCATGCCCCCCCTCCCAAGTAGCACATACACTCACTAACACACTTTGATGCACATACACATGCCCACCTTGCATGCCCCCCTCCCAAGTAGCAAATACACTCACTAACACACTTCAATGCACATACACCTGCCCACCTTGCATGCCCCCCCTCCCAAGTAGCACATACACTCACTAACACACTTTGATGCACATACACATGCCCACCTTGCATGCCCCCCTCCCAAGTAGCACATACACTCACTAACACACTTTAATGCACATACACATGCCCACCTTGCATGCCCCCCCTCCCAAGTAGCACATACACTCACCAACACACATCCATGCACCTACACCTGCCCACCTTGTATGCCCCCCTCCCAAGTAGCACATACACTCACTAACACACTTTGATGCACATACACATGCCCACCTTTGATGCTCCCCCCGACACAGCACACACACAAATACACACAAATACATACATCCACACATATCCACACCTTGATGGTTCCCTTCTCCTCCCAAGTCGCCGCAGGCCGCAGTCCCGCTGCTTCCGTGGAAGTAACGCTCCGAGGAGGTCTGCAGTGTGTCCGAGCTCCGCCACACCTCGCCCGCCACCCTGGACCCCTTAGTCTTCGCGCTCAGAACCGTGAGGGACGTCGCGGCCTGGTAGGATTCAGGGTTTTGGGTTCAGGATTTAGGCAAAATTTTGATGCAGGGGCGACGGATCATACAAATCGAAAATCGATTAGTCGACAGTACGCTCGAAGTAACTCTGTAGCTTGAAGTAACTCTCGAAGTAACAGCACATGGTCATTGGTCTGTGACTGCAGTACTCTCTCAAGACAGGGTAACTAACTACCTACCATACTACCGGTGAAAAGGTGCAGGTTCCAACTCCTCCAGATTTCCAACTATCAAGCGAGGCAAAACATCGATGCAGCAGTTTCGCCAAGCATTCCTCTTAACCTCAATGGTTCTTATGTCTTGTTGACCAGCTAAGACGCTGGATCGGGTTTTCCAAAAGCAGTATTTAGAACTTCGGCCGAAATGCAGGCCAAACCTCAAAGGAAAAGGTTCCGAACCCTCAGCCCTCACCTCAGCAATATATGTGCACGTTATCCCCAAATGCCACCTGCCACCATGCCACCATGCACCCATGTGACCATCAAACCATGCAAACATGGTTCACCCTAACCCCTCATCCTCACCTCAGCAATATATGTGCTCGTTACCGGCCTTGAGCTCCCATACTTCACGGTGACCATGCTGCGGAGCACACCCTGCCGCTCCTGTGAAGATTCACATGGTTGCATTGTTGCATGGTTGCATGGTCACATGGGCGCATATTGCATGCCCTGACGCTCCTGTGAGGTTTCACATGGTTGCATAGTTGCATGGGTGCATGGGCGCATGGGCGCATCATTGCATGGCCGCATGTTTGCGTGGCTGCATTATTGCATGCTCACATTTTTGCATTGTTAGATGAGGGCACGGCTCGTGTGGCAGGTTCGCACGTTTCAATGGTTGCATGGTAACATGGTTGCATGGTGCATGGTAACATGGTTGCATGGTGCATGGTAACATGGTTGCATGGTGCATGGTAACATGGTTGCATGGTGCATGGTAACATGGTTGCATGGTGCATGGTAACATGGTTGCATGGTGCATGGTAACATGGTTGCATGGTGCATGGTAACATGGTTGCATGGTGCATGGTAACATGGTTGCATGGTGCATGGTAACATGGTTGCATGGTGCATGGTAACATGGTTGCATGGTGCATGGTAACATGGTTGCATGGTGCATGGTAACATGGTTGCATGGTGCATGGTAACATGGTTGCATGGTGCATGGTAACATGGTTGCATGGTGCATGGTAACATGGTTGCATGGTGCATGGTAACATGGTTGCATGGTGGCATTTGAGGATAAGCATTGCCCACCTGTTCTTGAGCAGTGGTGGTGTTCCGTGTCTTGCTGGCTGCTGCCGCTGGCCCGTTCAGTAAGTACCTTATGGCAGATTGGACCTGGAAAAAAAGGCCACACCACAAGCAGATCAGAGGGGAGGACAGGGGAGGAGGACAGGAGGGAGCAGGGGGGGAGAAGGGGGGGAGAGGGAGAAAAAGTGGGGAAGAGAGGAGAGGAGGGGGGAAAGAGAGGGGAGGGGGAGGGCGGAAGGAAGCTGCAACACTCAATAAGGAAATATATTAGGCAGATCTCTGAATGAAAATGGGACATTTCCCCAAAATGGGACATTTCCCCACTCAAGATTAAAACATTGGAGAAAAAATGGGGTTAATGATGCGCAAGTTACACTATCATATATATGCACCGGTCGCTTGAAAGTTCATGGTGAAGAGAAAAAGAGTCATAATATTCTTCAGGATGAACCCGAGAAAGTTAAACGCTGGACATCTTGTCTGTGTTAGCTTGCCCAGGGGGGGGGTCACGGTGCCTCCGCTCACTGTCCCTTCGTTTTGTGTCCCATATGGTTTTGGGACACCTTTCGAACGCATCAAATTTGATGCCCCACTCGACTGTACAAAAACTCTACCTATTTCCCCACACCTCATTCCCACACACTTGGTCCTTCTCCAATCTAGTTTCATGATACACTTGTATCTGCTCCCTACCCCTATCCCACACAAACACGCCACCGTCCACACTTTTGTTTCCGTCATCACACCTACGCCACTCTTTATTCAGTGTGCAACATATGACCATCGGTTGATCTCTGTTCAGCCGTCACCGTGCCAATGGAGAACAAACCTTAACCAGCCTACAGCCTACCAGCCCAAGCAGCAAGGACTATCGCAACCGGTTTCGGGCTCCTGTCCTACGCATTAAAAGTGATGCCTCGCTGGACTGTGAAACGCATCACGAAACTGCACATCAGCCACTACCCCCACACACTCCCCGGCCGCAAATAAAGCCCAATTGTAGCTGAAGCTGCATTATTGAAATGAATAAATAACAAATACCACCACTATCAGCCACCAGTTTTTTTCTAGTGGGTACTGGGTACCGTAAAAACACCTTCAGCATGCCGCTCCGCGGCCGCCAAAGGCCCGCTTGGCCCCAAACCTTGACCGGCCTTCGGTCGTCGGCCCAAGTAGCATGCCTGACAAAACCTGCCCCCCGGTCGGAGGCCGGAGTGTAGCTGAAATGTAGCCGAAGGCCCTAAAAAGAACACTGTGAGCCACCTACGTTTATTTCCCTGAAATCTCGGACGAGGCCAGAGAAGTGATCGCAGAAGTGCCGGCTGTTGCCCTGGAGCCGCATCAAGGAGAGGAACAGATCCAGGTAGTCTGGCATGGCCTGTAGTGGGGGGGCAGGGGAAAGGAGGGAGGTAAAGATCCAAGCAAGCCGGCATGGCCTGTAGTGAGGGGGCAGGGGAAAGGAGGGAGGTAAAGATCCAAGCAAGCCGGCATGGCCTGTAGTGGTGGGGACAGGGGACAGGTCCAGGTAGTCCGGCATTGCCTGTAGTGGTGGGGACAGGGGACAGGTTAAAAAGGTGTATTTGGGAGGGTGGGGAGAGAGGGGGTTAACAGGGAAGGGGGGGGAGGAAGTAGGAGGGGAGGGAGGGAGGGAGGGGAGGGAGGGGAAAGGAGGGAGGGTAAAAGATCTAAGCAAGCCGGCATGGTTTGTCGGAGGAGGCGGGCGGAAGGAGGGGAAAGAAGGGGAAAGGATGTGGGGCTGTGAGGGAGGGGGGAGTCAGGGTTGGGCGAATGGGGGGGAGGGGAGGTATTGCCAACAGCTGGGTTGGAGCAGGGACTGTCAGAGCAGGTATGGTTCTACCTGCCTGTCGCTTGTCTGCCAAGTACCTGCAGAAGACACTCGAGGGAAAGGCAATTCCAGTTAATGTTTATGACGTTACACCTCTGGGCCAAACCCAGTTGATGCGTGCTTGGATACCCACAAAAAGCTCCAGGGGGAAAGACGTTCCCAGCTGCTTGTTTTTCGTTTGGAAGAGGTACCACGGCACACACTGAAAGTGAAATGTGTGTTGCTGCTGCAGAAGATGTCAATGGGAACGCCAGAGGAAAAGGCAGTGACACCAGCCGGTCAGTCCTTTGCAAGAGTCATCACCCTGGAGAGTTATCACTCTTCAGAGTCATCACTCTTGAGAGTCATCACTCTTGAGAGTCATCACTCTTCAGAGCAATCACTATTGAGAGTCATCACTCTTGAGAGTCATCACTCTTGAGAGTAATCACTCTTGAGAGTCATCATGACGAACCGAAGGTAATTCGTTTGTTGTAGCTGCCAAAGAAGCCCGTGTGCATGCCCGGAGGAAAAGGCGTTGCCAGCTGCCTGACTTTCGTTTTTTCCACAGGAGCACATCATGGGCACCAAAGGTGAAGACGAAGCTATTCTTGAGATTGGGCCAAAGTACCCAAGCTGGACAACTCCAGCCAGCTAAAAACAGGACATCATGACAGATTTTCTATGGAAACGCCGATGAACACGTGCAGAAAAATACCCATCCCTATTTCCAGCTGCGTGATATTCATTGGACACTGCTGACTGTGGACACCTGCAGCCCCGGATTCCTGCTGTGTGATCCTCGTTTTCTAGCACACACTAGCGCTAAGCACTTAGCACGCGCTACCATGGACAAGGCCAGCACCTGATTCCAGATGCGTTCGTTTTCCAGCACCCATCGTGGACACCTCCAGGCTCCGATTCCTGCTATGTGATATCTGTTTTCCAGCACCCACTTGCGCTAAGCGCTAAGCTTAGCGCGCGCTACCATGGACAATGCCAGCCCCTGATTCCAGCTGCATTCATTTTTACCCTCAGGGCACCTGAGCTATAACAATGATCCTCTAAAGTGCAAAGCAGAGCTCGAGGAGTTACGCCGCAGCTCTGCTGATCCACCGTGGACACCTTTAGCCCCTGATTCCTGCAGCGTGATATTCGTTTTACACAACCCACCGTGGACACTTCTAAGCCGTCTTGCAGATTGAGCCTTGCCAGCCCTACGGGGTTCACCCTCAGCAGGGCCCCATTGGCCTGAATGGTGCTCTGGCTGCACATCAGGAAGGAGGGGGGAGGAGTTGTTATGTCAAGTCAGCCAGGTGGTCATTGCTGTCATGGGGAAGTGCAACAATCTGCATCTGGTTTTTCTTCACCCTCAGCAGGGACCCATTTTCGCCTGAATGGTGGTCTGGCTGCACAATCAAGGAAGGGGGAATGCAGGGGTTCGAATGCTCAGCCAGCCAGATGTTGTGGGGGGAAGTGCTTCAATCTGCGTCTGCTCTTCCTCACACAGAGGCCCCGTCTGCCTGGATTCGACTCTGGGTGTAAACTCAAGACAAAGTAGCGGAGGTTGAAAGTGGACGTAACACAGGTGAAAAGCTCCACACTTCTCCCTCCCTCGAGAGTGGTACAGAGTGGACAAGGGGGTTCAACCCGTGAGAAAAAAACATCCCATACTGAGGGGAAATACCCCAATTAATGCCACCCTGAGGGAAATACCCCAATTTATGCCACCCTGAGGGAAATACCCCAATTAATGCCACCCTGAGGGAAATACCCCAATTAATGCCACCCTGAGGGAAATACCCCAATTTATGCCACCCTGAGGGAAATACCCCAATTTATGCCACCCTGAGGGAAATACCCCAATTAATGCCACCCTGAGGGAAATACCCCAATTTATGCCACCCTGAGGGAAATACCCCAATTAATGCCACCCTGAGGGAAATACCCCAATTAATGCCACCCTGAGGGAAATACCCCAATTTATGCCACCCTGAGGGAAATACCCCAATTAATGCCACCCTGAGGGAAATACCCCAATTAATGCCACCCTGAGGGAAATACCCCAATTAATGCCACCCTGAGGGAAATACCCCAATTAATGCCACCCTGAGGGAAATACCCCAATTAATGCCACCCTGAGGGAAATACCCCAATTAATGCCACCCTGAGGGAAATACCCCAATTAATGCCACCCTGAGGGAAATACCCCAATTAATGCCACCCTGAGGGAAATACCCCAATTAATGCCACCCTGAGGGAAATACCCCAATTTATGCCACCCTGAGGGAAATACCCCAATTAATGCCACCCTGAGGGAAATACCCCAATTAAAGCCACCCTGAGGGAAATACCCCAATTTATGCCACCCTGAGGGAAATACCCCAATTAATGCCACCCTGAGGGAAATACCCCAATTAATGCCACCCTGAGGGAAATACCCCAATTAATGCCACCCTGAGGGAAATACCCCAATTTATGCCACCCTGAGGGGAATACCCCAATTTATGCCACCCTGAGGGAAATACCCCAATTTATGCCACCCTGAGGGAAATACCCCAATAAATGCCACCCTGAGGGAAATACCCCAATTAATGCCACCCTGAGGGAATATATTAAATAACCCAAGATACTCCCACCCTGCGCGTATGGTCACATCAGCCAGCACCATTCACTGGCTGCTACGTCAACATGGAGAGCGTGAGAGAAGAAGGCAAAATATATGGGCGTGGATAGAGAGCGGGTGGGCGGGCGGGCGGGCAGGCCAAGGGCGGGCGGGCCCAGGGCAGACGGGCCAAGGGCAGGCGGGCCCAGGGCAGACGGGCCAAGGGCAGAAGGGCAGAAGGGCCAAGGGCAGGCGGGCCAAGGGTAGGCGGGCCAAGGGCCAAGGGCCAAGGGCGGGCGGGCCAAGGGCGGGCGGGCCAAGGGCCAAGGGCGGGCGGGCCAAGGGCCAAGGGCAGGCGGGCCAAGGGCAGGCAGGCCAAGGGCCAAGGGCAGGCGAGCCAAGGGCCAAGGGCAGGCATGCCAAGGGCCAAGGGCAGGCGGGCTAAGGGCAGGCGGGCCAAGGGCAGGCGGGCCAAGGGCCAAGGGCCAAGGGCAGGCGGGCCAAGGGACAAGGGCCAAGGGCGGGCGGGCCAAGCAAGAATGGTAGGCGTGGATAGAGAGCAGGTGTGAGAGAACCCAGCAGGAAGGGCAAACACTACCCCCCCTCCCATCATTATCAGGGCCCGCCCCCCCTCAGGATCTCTAGCATCCAGCTAGTATTTGACTTGCGACACAGTTAAGGGGACGAAACGGGTGTCACGTAAGACGGTCTATAGTACAGCTATGTTCTGACCGAGGGACCGTAACATTCTCGTGACACCACAAAATGAAGCCGACCGTTACAACCGTTAATTACCCAACCCTGCTTACCATACTTCCTTCAAGAAAGCAGGTTCTTAACCATTTCCCCCCTGGATCGCATCCCCAGCACATGCAGCACTGACAGCACTTGCTGGAATGCTGACTGGAAACAAGTGAGCCCTGAACCCTGGACACCCTAAACCTTAAAAGTAACATTCGCACCCTAAACCCTAAATTGTAACCCTAAAACCTACAGCCAAAAATGTAACCCTCAAACTCTAAGCTCTAAAGTTTAACCCGCAAACCCTGCACCCTAAAAAGTAGCCCACAATTCCTACACCCTAAAATCGAACCCTCAAACCCTATACAGTAAATTGTAACCCCCAAACCCTGAACTCTAAATTGTCAACCTCAAATCCTGCACCCTAAATTGTAATCCTTAAACCCTGCACCCTAAACAGCAACCCTCAAACCCTAACACCTAAATTGTAATCGTCAAACCCTAGACCCACAGCAGCGAGAGCGCGCCGCGGTAGTCCCGCCCGTGCAGCATGAAAGTGACTCGGTCCGCGATGGCCTGCCACTCCCCGATCATGGCAGGCCGTGCGAGTGCCTTGCCTGGAGCCAGCTGCCACGACCGCTTCTGACAGCGACTGCATACGGGAAGAGGGGGGGAGGCGTAGGCCGTCAGGCAGGGCAGAGGGTGAGGCGTAGGCTGTCAGACTGGGCAGGGGGTGAGGCGTACGCTGCCAGGCAGGGCAGAGCAGAAATGCGACTACAGACAGGCAGGAGGGAGGCTGTCAGGCGGGCAGAGGCTGTCAGGTAGGGCAGAGCAGATAGGAAGTCCAACGACTAACATACGCAGCTAACAAAAGTTATATTTTAAGTATTTTAAATATTTTAGGGCCACGGGCGCATTTCTGACAGGGATTGCATACCAGGCAGGGATGGGAGCCTGGTAGGCTGTCAGACACGGCAGAGCAGAAAGGAAGCCCCAGGACAAAAAGCTCTACGACTTTTGCCTAACGAAAGAGCTCTACGACTAACACAGGCAGGTTCAGTCATTTAACAAATAGGGCATCGTTCACAAATAGGGCCATCAGCGATGACAGCTACATACAGGTAGGGAGTGAGGCGCAAGCTATTTCACAAGGCAGAGCAGAAAGGAAGCCCCAGGACAAGCACAAGCAACTTCAGTCCTCTGCCGAAGAGGGCGCATCGTTCAAAAATGGGGCCACGGCCGCTTCTGACAGCTACTACAGGTAGAGAGTGAAGCGTAGGCTGTTACATAAGGCAGAGAGAAAGGAAGCCCCAGGACAAGCACAGGCAGCTCCAGTCCTCTAAAAAAGGGCATCGTTCAAAAATAGGGCGCCGACCGCTTCTGACAGCGACTACAGGCAAACACAGAGTGAGGCGTACCCT
Source organism: Limnomonas spitsbergensis (assembly GCA_037349105.1). Classification (NCBI taxonomy): domain Eukaryota; kingdom Viridiplantae; phylum Chlorophyta; class Chlorophyceae; order Chlamydomonadales; genus Limnomonas; species Limnomonas spitsbergensis. The sequence continues at coordinate 288,751 of JAYJMM010000101.1, read as the reverse complement.
ATCAGACAAGCAGAGCGAAAAGGACGCCCCACGATTGACACAGGCAGCCGAAGTTCTCTAACAAAAGGGCATCGTTAAAAGATAGGGACACGAGCGCCCCTGACAGCGACTACAAGGAGGTGGGCATGAAGGTGGAGCGGCATTGGCGATCAGATTTAAAAGCCCCAGTCTTTGAAGAAACCACATGAGCACTGTCAACAAAGCCGCTGAGCGAGACGGACACCCCACGCTGATTGTATCGGGCGGGCCACCTCTACCGTGCTTTTGTTTTGCCATAAGCTACGCTGATTGTACAGGGCGGGCCGCCTTTGCTGTGCGCATCGGTCCTGAGCAATGATGCTATGGTAGCGTCTTAATGGATAGGAGGGTGGGCATAAAGGTGGTGCGGCATATGCGATCACGTTTGAGAGCCCCAGTCTGTGAAGGAGGTGGGGGGGCGAGGGGCAATGTGGTGGGGTGTCTCCCCAACATGAAAAAATTATGAGGAGGAATCAACAAAAAAAATACAAATAAATAGAGAGAAAGGAGAAATAACCTTTTGGGGGGTCTTTGATAAATAAGATCGGTCACCGCCTGAGCCGGGCGGTGCCAGCATGCAGCATCCCTACACAACGACCGCAAGACAGCGTTTGTGGACAGGTCTGCTGTGGACATGCCATGCAGGTTGTGAGGCATGGCCGCATATGAGATCGAATAAATGGGCCCCAGTATATAGAAGCGGCCCCACTGTAGATGTGTTTGTTGCTTACCCCCACAATCAACGCTGTTGAGAGGTGAGAGACGCGTTAAAATACTGCTGATCGATCGTCGACGACAGATTTTGGTCGGAGATCCAGAGTTTTGGTTAATTTAGAACCCCGAGGCGCCACTGGCTTTGGCTTGATGAAGGAGAGGGCCGGCGCGCCCCACGAGGCCACTGCCCCCTCACCAGAGTGCTGTACGTCCTTTGCATTGTTGAAATATAAATGTCCATCCATTCCCTTCATTCAAGGGGAAAGAAGGACATGAGTTCATGGAACAACCCTTGACCATTGCTGAAACAGGAGGGCCTGCTGCACCAGGCCACCATGGCCATGGGCCGTGATGAAAGTTACTTGTAGCTGACGTGTAGCTGACTTGTAGCTGACGTGTAGCTGATTTGTCACTGACTTGTAGCTTACTAGTAGCCGACTAGTAGCTGACTTGTAGCTGACTTGTAGCTGACTTGTAGCTGCCTTGTAGCTTACGTGTAGCTGACTTGTAGCTTACGTGTAGCTGACTTGTAGCTGACGTGTAGCCGACTGGTAGCTGACTTGTAGCCGACTAGTAGCTGACTTGTAGCTGACTTGTAGCTGACTTGTGGCTGAAGCACCCAAAATATAAACAGCGATACTCACTCGGCCAGCAGGTCCGCCAGCCCCCACTGGTCTGACGCCTCAAGCAGGGCCCGCATGGAATCCAGGTTGGCCTTGAGCGCGTCGGTGGTCATGACAGCGCACACCTCCTTGACCTGTTGAGCCTCCTTGGCCTCCTCTCCCTCTCTGGCATGCTGGCCCCGGGGCCCCTGTTAAAGAAGGGATGGCAGGCGGGGGCACACACAGCTAATTTAAAGGCGATTGACAGGGCAGATTCACTCCAGCTTAGCATTGACTGTGTCGATGGTCGTGGCAGCGCACACCTCCTTGACCTGTTGAGCCTCCTTGGCCTCCTCTCCCTCTCTGGCATGCTGGCCCCGGGGCCCCTGTTTAAGGAGGGACGGCAGGCGGGGGCATAGGCACATTTCATTCAAAGGCTACCGAGCAGATGCTCTCCAGATTGGCTTTCAGCGCATCAGTGGTCAAGACTGTGCGCAGACCTCCTCGGCCTCTTGGCCCTCCATTGCATGCTGGCCTCTGGGACCCTGTTCAAGGAGGGACGATGAGGGGGGCACAGGCACATTTCATTTGAAGGCAATTAAGCAGATGCTCTCCAGGCTGGTTTCCAGTGCATCAATGATCATGACTGTGCGCAGACCACCTTGGCCTATTGGTCCTCACTCCTGCTGGCCCCAATGACCGGGGTCAAGGAGGGATGGGTGGGGGCATGTTTATTTCTGCCACAGGCAGTATGCATGCCATGCAAACCAGACTGTGTTGCAGGTTGAAGGCTGAAGGGGCGGAATTCCAGGTTCAAGGGTTTATGAGTGCATATTGGTCTGCTGGTCCATAACACCCTCATGCAAACACAAGTGCCATGACAGGCAGGAGGTGCTGATGGTTTGCGGAGTTAAGGGGCTCGCATAAAGGCTGAATAGTTGAGAGGTGCGTTATAGGTTACAGGTGTGCGCATGAAGGTCCTGGGGTTTTGGGTTAAGTGTTTGAGGGTTAAGGGTTTGATTGTTTAGAGTTGGAGGGTTAAGGATTCGAGGGTTCAGAGTTTGAGAGCTAAGGGTTTGAGGATTATAGGTGTGAGGGTTAAGGATTTGAGAGCTAAGGGTTTAGGGGTTACGGTTTGAGGGTTTAGGATTTGAGGGTTTGAGGATTATAGGTTTGAGGTGTGCGCATGAGGGTTTGAGGGTTAAGGGGTATGTGTCGAGGTTAAGGTGTTGAGCAATGTGTCTCGCTCTCTGCCCCCTGTGACCCTAGGGTTGTCCCACAGCAATGAATGGCAGGCTGTTTTGTGGGTCCTAGTCCATACATTTAGTCGAACCTAGCTTATACATATTGTGAAGTGTGAAGTGTGAAGGGGACTGGTACAGGGTTATGGGTTTAGAGTTCAGGGTATCGGTGCAGGGTTGGTCCTATGAAAGGCTTTGAGGTAGATGCGTCTAGGTCTGATGGCCCCTGTGACACTGGCGTTGCCCCATGGCAATGATTGGTAGGCTGTCTTAGAGGCTAAGGCTCACTATCTTCGTTTAACCTAGCTTTCATGTCGCTTATTCATCAGGGCAGATCCTCTGAAGGATGTTTGGGAGATGCGTCTTGGATTGTTGACACTTTTTGAACACACTCCACTCATGCACACGAACCGTACACCCCACAACCTAAGCACAATGACCCATCGGCCCATGTTTGTTTTCTCCTGGGTGCCTCCAGTTCGTCCTGGTTGCAGTTTGTGTGGTTTTATCTAGATTTCTGTGCTGCTTTCCCCCAGGTTTGCTCTAGTTTCGGGTCCAGGGTTATGGGTTCAGGGTTTAGGGCTTCTGCACTCCTTTCCGCCCCCCCCCCGATTTGCTCTGTCCGGCCCTTTCGAAAAGGCTTTGGGTGGTTGCGTATCCTCGGTGGCAACAACCCATGCACATCTGCGGTATATGTGTTCCCCTCCCTGTCAAACCTCTCACCCTCTCCTGGGCGTTGCTTTCCTTGTATCCATCCGTTGTTCCTGGCCATGTGGTTTGCGGATCCAGCCCTGGAGCCCTAAGCCCGACCTTGACAGCCAACCACCAGCTCCTAAACCCTAAGCTCGACCTTGACTGCCAACCACCAGCTCCTAAACCCTAAGCCCGACCTTGACTGCCAACCACCAGCTCCTCAACCCTTAGCCCTACATTGACTGCCAACCACGAGCTCCTTAACCCTAAACCCTACCTTGACTGTCAACCACCAGCTCCTTAACCCTAAACCCTACCTTGACTGTCAACCACCAGCTCCTTAACCCTAAACCCTACCTTGACTGTCAACCACCAGCTCCTGAACCCTAAACCCTACCTTGCCAGCCAACCACCAGCTCCTGAACCCTAAACCTGACCTTGACAGCCAACTGCCAGCTCCAGAAGTCTAAAACCTACCTTGACTGCCAACTACCAGCTCCAGAACTCTAAACCCTACCTCGACAGCCAACCACCAGCTCCGGAACGCCTTCCTGCTTAAGGGTTTCCCTTTTCCAAGCTCCAGGCACAATTTGTCTACATCGCCGTTTTGAATACCTTGGAGGGCAGGGGGCCATCGGGAGTCAGTCCTCAACAACGTGAATTTAAGAGCCTGGAAAATCACCGTTAACATCCAGTCATCAACATCATCTTTAAAGAAGCCCGACTCATCTATTTTTTGTAGATGATTCGTGATTTTTTAACCTGAAAGACTGAAATCAGGAAGTGGCAGGAAGGGGAGAAGCAGGGAAGGGAAAGAAGGGAGGAAGGAGGTAGATAAGGGGAGGGGGGGAGGGCAGGGAGGGGGGCATCCATGAAAACCTCTTGCATACATTAACCTGCATAGCATTGTGTACAGTCCCTGCAGTGTAAAATTCTACAACCCTTCAAAGTTGCAGCTCTTCTTACGTGCTACACTGATCTATCCGTCCCTTCAAATGCACAGCCCTTACCGTGCATAGCCCTTGACCTCATGTACACACTGCCTGCTCTCACCCTCCTGGAGGACGACCTCGCGGAATATTTCGGACGAAATTGTGTCGTTCTGCTTCTCCAAGGTGGTCATGCGCTCCTCAATCAGATCCCTTCAGAAAAAACGTACGTTCAAGGTTCAAGGTTCAGGGCTCAGGGTCCACACTTAAGGGTTAAGGGAACATGATACAGGTTCAGGGCTCAGGGACGGGTTCACACTTTATGGTTAAGGGAACGCAATTCAGGCTCCCTTGCGCTCTACAATCATATCCCTTTGTAGCAGACGTATGTTCAGGGTTCAGGGTTCAGAGTTCTGGGTTCAGGGTTCAGAGTTCTGGGTTCAGGTGCCCTTCAGTCCTATATGCCCCTGTCACTCGAACAAAGGGGCATACTGCTAGATGACTGCGGAGCAGGTTCTAGGTCTGGTGTTAAGGGTCAGGGGTGGAGGTTGCATAATCCCCTGAGCCCTTCAATCATATCCCTGGAACACAGAGGTGGGCGAATGGTGGGCTAATGGTGGGCTTGGGGTTACGGGTTTGTCAATGTCAAGGATCCAGGGTGCAGGTATCAGGGTGTAGTGCAGGTCTTAGTTGCTTGAACAATCTTCAACCATACCCATTAATAACACTGCATATTGTTGCCAAGGGCACATTGATGCATGTATCAGCATGTTGTCCCGGCGTCAATCAATCACTCCATCGTTCTCACAACCCCTTCACTCAGTTGATTCAAGTCACTCCCTCACCCACATCACTATATCTCGCATAGCACGCACTCACATCACTCGCTTCCTCCATCCCTCACATCCTCCCTTCCTCCCTCCCTCCCCCCCCCCCCCCCCCCCCCCTTCGCTCCCTCCCTCCTCCCCCCTCTCCCCCCCTCCCTCCCTCACATGATTCCAGCTAGGGCATGTCCGCCATCCTCTACGCCTGGGATGGTGTGCAGAACGTTTTGCAGCAGGCCTAGCTCACCACCCTGTAAAAACAGTGGCAGCAGTTGGGATATAAAAAACAGGCTCGTGGCAGTTCCGAATGGAGATCAGTTAAAAAAAACAGACTGCCCCCCTTATCCTTCCCCTGTCCCTCCTCCTTCTTTTGTCCACGCTCCTGCCCCTTTCACTGCTCTCACCCCCTGTCCTGCTCCTGTTCCTACTTCCTGGTCCAAAGCTCACTTCCCGGTCCAAAGGACAGGCAGTTCCGAGTCAGATCCTGGACCTGACAACCCTGTTGTACTGTACTGTACTGTACTGTACTGTACTGTGTCGTACTGTACTGTACTGTACTGCACTGCACTGCACTGCACTGCTCACCTTAAGCAGGCGCATGCACTTCTGATCATGGAGCTGGCAACCCTGTTGCACTGTACTGTACTGTACTGTACTTCGCTTTACTGCACTGTACTGCTCACCTGAAACAGGAGCATGCAAAACGGTGCCTCGTCCTGGCGCCAAATGCTTCATCTCCCACCGGCGCCGATGGACATGGCAGTACATCATTGTACTGCACAGTACTGCTCACCTCAAACAGGAACATGCAGTACTGAGCCTGGTCCTGGAGCCGGTAGCTCCACCTCATGCCGGAGCGGGTTGACATGATGAGAGCGTCCCTAAGACTCTCGTGCATGGCCCTCAGCCCAGGTGACACTTTAATCTGCAAAGGGAACAAAGGATTACATGTTTGGCGTTGGCTGTGCTCTATTCTTGTGTGCACGCCCCTCAGGCCAGGTGACGCTTAAATCTGCACGGAGGACGCGAGATGACACGATTGACACCGGCGATGTTTTATTTTGTGTGCATGGCCCTTCTACACCATGTGAAAATGTGAAAGTGTGGAACCTTGAACTGCACAGAGAGTGGAGGGGGGCATGATTGAAGCCGGTGGTGTTTATTTCTGCACAAGACCCTCAGACAAGGTGACGCCTTGATCTGTGCAGTGGACAGAAGATGACACAAAACATCCTAGATGACGGCTGTTCTAAATTTATATCGAGCGTGTTGCGATATGGTCGGAGTAGGGTGGTTTCGTGCATGGCCCATCAGACAAAGTGCGACGTAATTGCCTTGTTTTGCGCTTGTGATACTCAAAGCACCCTTACCTCCGCTACCATTGTCCTCTTGTCCTCAGGCTCGGTTGATTCTCACTGGTGCCTGGCATTCCCTCTTGCAAAACAACAAAATTGCCTTGTGTTGCGCTTGTGATACTCAAAGCATCCTTACCTCTGCCACCATGGTCCTCTTGTCCTCAGGCTTTGACGAATCCGAGGCGCTGACCATGTCCAGGCGGCTGAACTCTATCTCACACCTTGTGATGTCCTTAGCAGTTGCACCCACTGCAACAACAGCAACAACATCAACAGAATCAGCTTCATCATCTTTGACTATCAGAGGTGCTGACCATTTCCAAGCGGCTGATCTCAGCATCACACCGTGCGATGTCTTTGGAAGTTGCACCCACTGCAACAACAGCAACAACAGCAACAACAGCATCAGCTTCAGCTTCAGCCTCTTTGACTATCAGAGGTGCTGACCATGTCCTGGTGGCTGATCTCAGCATCACACCGTGTGTTATCCCTGACAGTTGCACTGACTGCAACAACAGCAACAGCATCAGCATCAGCATCAGCATCAGCAACAGCAGCAGCAACAGCAGCATCAGCAACAGCAGCATCAGCACCAGCAACAACAGCAACAGCAACAACAGCAGTCTCTTTGACTGATGCAGGTACTGGACATCACTTATCCCCGTTTGAACTTTGGGTATTGTATCGATACAATAAGCTGATTCCGACAAAACAATCCAAATCGCCTTCTTGGCGATTGCTCCCAATTCATCAGCAACAGCACAAACACACAAACCAGAAGCAGCACAGCACAGGTCTATTTGACACAGCACTGTACAAACAGCATTTGCAGCAGTGGCAGCAGCAGAAGTACAGCAGCAACAGCAGTGATAGAAGCAACAGCATCAAAACAGCAACAACAGCAACAGCAGTAGCAGCAGCAACAGCAACAACAACAGCAGCTGCAACAACTGCAGCAGCAGCTGCAGCCACAGCAACTCCAACAACAACATCAGCATCTTAAGCCATGGCCTTTCCAGAGCTGGAATACTGGGGGCCTGATTGGGGCATCTTCTTCAAGGAGGCGAAGCCCCTTGGGCCCTGTACTAGTTAGCATTAACAGTGGCGTGAAAGCAGGAGTAGAGACAGCTTCAATATGAGTGGCAGGAGCTGCAGCAGTAAGATCAGCAGCAACAGCAGCAGCACCGCCACCACCATCAGCAGCAGCAGCAGTAACAACAGCAGCAACACCAGTAGCCAAGCTGCCAGGTGGATTGTAGATCTGGATTTGAAATACGACGGGATCTAAAGCCCTTCACGAACACGATAACAACAACAAGAGGAAGGACAGTGTCAGCATCGGCATCTGCTTCTGCATCCTCAGGCTACGAGCAAACAAATCCAGTGTTACCAAGATACACCCGTATATTGGCATATTGCACGCAAGTGCCCAGCCAAGCTAGGGTTGTGGATTGGGCACCTCGAGAAATTACCAGTACCGTACATTCGCTTTGCCTTCACTCATACATAACGTTGTTTGAGGGATCAAAGAATGTACTCATGATTGATCGTCGACGCCAATTTTATTTGGACATTAAGAGTTTGTCCTGGGCAGCATTGTAACAAATCATCTTTTCATGCCAGAGGGGAGGCAAATCAAATCTACGGTTCAATATTTCTGATCATGTATTGAAAGGAGGAAGTATGGAAGAGAAGGAATTAAGAGAAAGTCATCGACAAAAATGCCACCGTTTTTTAAGTATATGAGCAGATTATGCAATGTGCATATTCCTGCACCCATCATACCATATCCCATTACGCCGTCCTTAGGGCTTGCCGTCTCTGTGGAGTAAAAGCTGAAACATGGAGGCCCAAACCCTGACCCCCTTGCCCTGAACGGTAGGGGCCCACAAATAAATGACAAATACCGGTATATACAAATATAATAAAAATGGCGCTGCATCCTTGGGGCATTCGAGGGGATTTTCTCCAATTTACAACAGGAGACGCGCAAGATATTCAAAGGCAGGCCAAATCCATTTGATACGACCCTCTTACCCGGTAGGCAGACCTTGAGCTTGGTGGAACTGATCTCAAGGACACAGTGCCACATCTCGTACAGGCACCAAGACCTCTTGAGCAGCAGCAGCTCAGCATCCATGATGGCCGCCACGCCTGTGAGTGGTTGATCCAAGGACTCAGCGCATGCCATCCATGCGTGCATGCATGCATCTCGTTAGATCCGCCCATAGGGCCCATGCGTTCATGCATGCATCTCGTTAGATCCGCCCATGCTGCCCATGCATGCATGCATGCATATACAGATCCCCCCCCATGTGGCCCATGCATTCATGCATGCGACTTACAAAACCTTCCCATGCAATCTATGTTGGCCATCACCAGTCAATAGCACATCCCGTGTAATCCATGTGTTCATTCATGCATTCATGCAGTCAAGAGCACATCCCATGTCATCCATGCACTCATTCAAATCACCAACCCATGCAATGCGATCCATCGTGGATGAGTTTATGATTTGATCCTCCGATGATTGCCGCCTCACCGCAACGAGCTCACCCAAGACTCAGCACATGCAGTACATGCAGTACCTGCATGCCCCGTATGTGTATATTATCTCATGCAATCCAAGCACAGGGACAATCTGCTGATACTGCTGGTGCTAACGCCGCTACTGCTGAGGCTGGTGCTGCTACTGCTGGTGCTGCTACTGCCTCTACTGCTGCTGCTGGGACAGAGGGAAAGAGACCGACACGCCCCACACAGAACATCCAGTGGTAGAATATATCCAGGGAAAATTGCTGCATGGTTCGACGCCCCATCGTCTGCACCGCGTTGCATGACTGCAGCACCCACCCTGGTCACAGCTCCTGCCCATGATCTCCTTGAACTGAGCCATATCCACGGGCGAGGTGTGCATGGCATGCTGATCCATTGCCATGAAATCTATCCACACGTATACAGGGCAGTGGCCGATGCCTGTCGAGGGAGGGGAGAGAATGAGGCTGAGAGTGTGGCTGAATGGTGTGTGAATTGTGGCGGAATTGTAGCTGAAAAATGCTGCTGCATATCCACGCATGCAAAGAGCTGTGGCCGATCTCTGTGCAAATGAATGGCAGTGCATGAGACTTAAAGAGGAGTCAAAGTATAGCTGAACAAAAGCTGGAATGTAGCTGACAAGTGCAGCCCTATGGCCACAAAGGCTATCCACACATCCAGAGATCTCTGGCCCGTGCCTGCATACAGAGGTGGAGGATCAAAAGGCGAACAGGGAAGCTGACTAGTAGCTGAATTATAGCTGGTGAGTGCTGCTTCATCACCACAATCTGTATGCACACTTACATGGGGTTGTGGCCGATATCAGACCCACAAGGACGGGAGTGAACGGGGATTAAAAATGGGGCCAATGAGTCTGACAGAGTGGCATATCTGAATTGTAGCAGAATTGTAGCTGAGGCACGCTCCATCAAGCAGCCTAGCTTACCGTGGGGCGAAAGGCGGTGCACTATCTGCTCCAGGAGGGACAGCAGAGGTGCCCCCCAAGCGTGGACCACGTAATATGTTGGCCGTCCGAGGAAGCCTCCGGGCACCAGGTCGACCAGACTGCAGGGCAGTGGGAGCGGCACTTGAATTCAGATTCGAATTCGAATTCGAATTCATATATGTCAAATGTACTGGTGCAGGCAGTGCGGCTGCATCCGAATTTTCATGGCGAAATCGGGAGCATGATAATGCAGTTTTCAGAGCATATCAGCTATATACCTACATGGCAGCCTCGTCGCGGCCTGCAGCCAAGGAATTCGAGTGCAGCATGCCCTAGGCTTGGGGCACTGACCACCAGCTGGTCATAGTTTGGTTCTGTTTCGCCCAGTGTCGGACTTTCCCCAAGGGTGGTCCGGAGTGCGCTAAAAACAACAAAACTATGCGGTGGATGGTGCCGTTCCCAGTGGAGGCACGAGGTAAGGGTGAGCGGGGCTATACAAAAGCCATGGCCCAGGCTGCACTGTTACGTCAACCCTCACACTCCTGCAGGACGAACTGTTACGTCAACCCTCACACTCCTGTAGGACGTACTGTTACGTCAACCCTCACACTCCTGCAGGACGTACTGTTACGTCAACCCTCACACTCCTGCAGGACGTACTGTTACGTCAACCCTCACACTCCTGCAGGACGTACTGTTACGTCAACCCTCACACTCCTGCAGGACGTACTGTTACGTCAACCCTCACACTCCTGCAGGACGTACTGTTACGTCAACCCTCACACTCCTGCAGGACGTACTGTTACGTCAACCCTCGCACTCCTGCAGGACGTACTGTTCCTCCTTTCTTTAAAAAAGCATGTGCCATATACAGAGATATACATGCCTTCATGCCATAAGAGACACCCCATGCACCATAAAACTATCGTTTGAGCCGTCACGCATTCCGACAGTCAGCATGCAGGTCTCAATGATTTTCACACATACCAGAATGTCATAAATCTGTAAACACTCAACACACTACACGTTACGCATCACACAGTTCCACACAATTTCCAAGCTTCACTCAAACACTGTTGTGTAAAATCTATACATTCTCAATTTTTCTAGGAGGTGTCCAACCAAACTATTTTGCACGTACGTCATGTTTATCTTCTGCACTCATAGGTTCATTCCCACTACTGCTCAGTGGTCGGGTGTTGGTTGCTAGCCCAGGGGGGGCACTGGTTTTCGCTCGCTGTCCTAGTGTATGTAGAGCCTGCCTGCCTGTACCGGTTTACAGGCACATGTCCCAAGCATCAAATCTGATGCTCTGCTGGACTGTAAAAACTTCAGAAACTTCACATGCAATCTCATATGCATGAAGAGGTGTTACCCAATCCACCATGCATGTGGAGGAGTTATTCTAGGCCCCGCATGCATGAACAGGTGCTCGGCAAGCCCCCATGCATGTGGAGGAGTTATTCTAGCCGCCATGCATGAAGATGTGTTATGCAAGCCCCCATGCATGTGGAGGAGTTATTCTAGCCCCCATGCATGAACAGGTGTTATGCAAGCCCCCATCCATGCGGAGGAGTTATTCTAGCCCCCATGCATGAAGAGGTGTTACGCAAGCCCCCATGCATGTGGAGGAGTTATTTTAGCCCCCATGCATGAAGAGGTGTTACGCAAACCCCCATGCATGTGGAGGAGTTATTCCAGCCCCCATGCATGAAGAGGTGTTACGCAAGCCCCCATGCATGCGGAGGAGTTATTCTAGCCCCCATGCATGAAGAGGTGTTACGCAAACCCCCATGCATGTGGAGGAGTTATTCTAGCCCCCATGCATGGAGAGGTGTTACGCAAACCCCCATGCATGTGGAGGAGTTATTTTAGCCCCCATGCATGAAGAGGTGTTACGCAAACCCCCATGCATGTGGAGGAGTTATTTAAGCCCCCATGCATGAAGAGGTGTTACGCAAGCCCCCATGCATGCGGAGGAGTTATTTTAGCCCCCATGCATGAAGAGGTGTCATGAAATCCCCTTAGCACTCAAGAGGTGCCATGCAGGCCCACTCACCATCGCCTACCAGGCGATGCATGCATGAGGCGGGGGCATGGGGCTTGTATGGTATCTGTCCAAACACAAGCCATTCACCTACTGTCCAGCCACTGCATGGCTGGGGTGGATGCAATGGATCATCCGTATACTAGCTACTCAGGCAACAATGCCACCATGCCATCATGTGATGTTGCCCCTTAACAATGTGCCATGCACCCCCCCCTGCACTCGAAAGGTGCCATGCGAAACCCCATGCACTTGAAAGGTGCCATGCGAAACCCCATGCACTCGAAAGGTGCCATGCAAACCCCATGCACTCAAAATGTGCCATGCAAAACCCCATGCACTCGAAAGGTGCCATGCAACCCCCATGCACTCTAAATGTGCCATGCGAAACCCCATCCACTCGAGAGGCGCCATGCAAAACCCCATGCACTAGAGAGGCGCCATGCAACCCCCCATGCACTTAAGAGGCACCAAGCACGCCCCCTATGCAATCTGCAGGTGCCATGCAAGCCCCCATGTAATATACAGGCGCCATGCAAGCCTCCATTCAATCTAGAGGTGTAATGAAGCCCCCATGCACTCAAGCGGATGCACGAAACAACGGATGCATGTGAACGTCTGACTGTCCACCAGCCACTCACCTGCACTTCCCGGATAAGGCAGTCAGGGGCAGCACTGCCTCAGCTACAAAGCTTGCAGTGCTGGTGCACTTGTCGATGTGGTGCGAAGAAAACTGGAGTAGCCGGGTGATGAAGTCAAGGCTGACGCCTGCAGCAGTTTGTGGCGATTTCACCGGCCGTTCGGTGAACAGCGAGCTCTTGCCGGTCTCCTCGAGCCAAGAGGAGTTGCTGCTTGGCTGGTGCTGATGACGTGATCGCGGCGAGGGTTCGTAGGTGCAAGCCATTCAAGAGGCGACGGCAGTCGGTACCTGCAGGAAAAGCTGGCGAAGGAGGATCGCGGTGGCGTGGTCTCTTGCTACTTATGCAGTGAGCGGCAACGCATTTACTGGCCCTCAAGGTTTTTGTCAAAAGGCCAGGAAGCGAGTAACAGAGACAGATGGTAACATATAAAACGAAGAGAACTTTGAAATGCCGGGTTATCGAGACCCGGTGCCGTGATGATTGGAGCGAGAGCGGGCTGCGCGGTATGGGGATGCTGCATCAGAAAAGTGTCGACTGTTGCTCGATTACTGGGTGGGGTTTGCTGTTACTGCTCGAAGCATCCACCTAAAATCGTTGCCCGATAGGGCCAGGAAGTACGAACCGGAGATACAGATCTGCACGGATGCGCATGACGCAACGCAACATTACAAAGGGGGACATAGCCAAAGGAGGCTGTGTAGTCATAGTGGGCTCATGGAGGTCACATCCAAGGCGTGCAATCCGTGCATGTCGAAGATCAGCCATCCAGAGTAGAGCGCGTCCACACTACAGATCACTCATAAATGGCGTTCTTCATTTACAGGTTTCGGTTCCAGGTCGACGTGTCTGCATACCTGACTGAGGTGTAAGAAGCACACAGCAACATCCTGACAGCCGAAATCCTTAAACACGAATGTCCAGCCTATCAATATGTCCGGTGCTTGATCTCGACTAGACGGCTAGCTTGAGCCCGTTGTCATTTTTCAAACCAGGAGAACGTACACCACACCGTTTCCGTGATTTGCATCAGCAGCTCCGCCTAATTTTCAAATCACAGGCCAGGCGCAGAGCAGAAAACGCTGACCCGAAAGCTGCCATCACCCCATGCTGCCGTACTTCTTCGCTAGATACGCTGCTTAGCGCCCTGTCCCTTTCTTCCCGACATCGCATCCGATGGACACGCTACGTGGCATATGCGAGGCAATCGAAGAGGACTTCGGCGAGTCCATCGTAGCTCGCGACGAGGCGCTGGCGGTGCTCTTGCAGGTCGGTTTGCAGGCATCAGGCTATCATGGGGCTCCGGAGAGCCAACCTAGGGACTGGCGCAGGGGATCCCTGCTGGCCACTGGCCCGGGAAGCCAATCAAAGACGCAGTGCTCATGCACGTCGGTGTATCGGCTTGACGCCCTCCCATGCGTGTCTAAGGCCAGTACGGGGGACGCCTGATGTGCCACCGGAAGTGCCGCATGGGCTTCATGTTCCACCAAGGGCGTCAGATCCCCAGATGGATGCTAGGTTGGCATCATGGACCTCCATCAGACAGCTCGTGTTGCCATGCAGCCCACATGGCAATGTATAACCCAAATTTGAAATATGCCACCCCCCCCCTCCTGTCCAGCTCTGATGCATATTCATTCCCAGAGATGTTTATGTGGTATGATGGACCTCCATGAGACTGATGCTACCCTATGCACCCTTCGGTGCTCACACAATTCACACCAGCCCCCCCATATCCCCTTGTGATAAACATCATCCCAGGGCTTCCGCACTGCTAAAATGGCATCACGGCACGGTAGACCTCCCAAGCGACTGTTGCAGCTGCCATGCAGCCCACACAACGCCTTTAATTATAATTAGCCCCCCTATGTTCACCTAAGGTGAAAATATGTCCCCAGGGATGGAGCTCCCTCTCCCTCCTACCCTTCATACCCCTGGAAATAGGCCACACCGCAGCCAGCCCCTCCCCCCACCAGCCAGCCTTGGCTGCAGCGAGAGACCCACTCCATGCATCTTGATCACAACTGAACATGGGGAGCTGATTTGAAGATGGGAGGTGCATGGGAGCAGAAGCTGAGGGTGCATGGGCTGCATGGGAGCAGAAGCTGTACACTGATGAAGATCTAAGATTGAGTTCTAGCAATGGCCTACCATTACTGGGTGCCAATATGCATCACAACTGATCCAGGGCTCAATTTTCCTAGGGCTGCGCATGGGCTGAATGGCAGCAGAAGCAGCAACAGAGAAGCCTCGTATAGATCTACTTTGCCCGACATACATTTTCCCATCTTCCGTTTTACGTTTCCATTTTTCATCAGCAGATGACGTTTCCATTTTTTCATTACCTGTTTTTCGTTTCAAGTATTCTTAAGATACTGGTGCCGCATCCTAAAACTCGGAAGCCGAGGTCTGGGGAACTCATTCGCCGCTACCGACAGGTACACATGGGTGCAGTGGAGGGAGGAGGAGGCATAGAGGTGGCAACGGAGGGGACGAGATTTGTGTTTTTGTGTGCCTGCACCTGGACTTCCTTTCCTTCTTACAAACCTGAGCACTGTCACACAATCTGGTTCAACCTCTTCCGTATCGTGCTACCTTGGTAGCACAATCCGGCTTAAGCTGTTCTGTATTGTGCTACTTTGATGGTACCATCCGAGTGCCTGCACCTGGACTTCAATTCCTTCTTTTGAACCAGAGCTGCCTGACAATGTCTCTCCTGAGCTCCCTGACAATGTCTCTCCTGAGCTCCCAGACAATGTCTCTCCTGAGCTCCCTGACAATGTTTCTCCTGTTTGTGCGTGCTGCCTGTGCAGACGCCTGGCCTGGGCCCCCCGGACCTTTGCTGGCTGCAAAAGGCCGCCAAGGCCGCTAACTTCCTCGTCAAACCCGCATCCGGGGAGTCCAAAGGCTACTACCACCACGTGCTGGGGCGGGATGTGTCGTCTGGCGCAGCTGTGGCAGCGTACTTTGCAGAGCTCACGGGGAGCGTGGAGCCCTTGTCCATGCTGCAAGTGGGTGGCAGGAGGGGGGAGCGCCGCGCAGCCCTAAACCCTCACCTCCCACTGGAATATGAAATCACAGATATCATGAACCCCGAATCCCAACCCCCGTACCTGCCACCAGGGTTTGCAGGTCACAAAATCTGTCCTTAACCCTAAACCATGACTCCTAACCGTACACCAGGGTCTGTAATAGTAATGCACCAAGGATGTCATGAACCCCAAACCCCCTACCTGCCATCAGGGTTTGCAGGTCACGCAATTTGTCCCAAACATTTACCATGAATCCTTAACGGACACCAGAGTCTGTGTTGCACCAAATTAAGTTCACCCCCTGCTCTCTACACCCTGAACCCAATAACCCCCCTACCTGCCACCAAAGTACTTGGTGCACCAAAGGAAGTTTACCTCTAACACTGTACACCCTGAACCTGTAAACCTCAACCCCTTCCTGCCACCAAAGTACGTAGTGCACCACAGTTGACCGTGCTTGACCGTAGTTTCTACCACTTGGGGTGAAGGATGTGAACCAAAGAAAAGCATGAACCTAACCCCCCAACCCCTACCTGTCAAACGAGTATCTGATAATTCAAGTAGACTGTCCTTGGACGCAGCTGGGGTCTATCGTGGGGTCTGTGGTTTCAAAAGCATCAAAGATACTTAACCCTAAACCCTGATGCCTGCCCCAGGGTAAAGGGAACACCAAGGAGGGCACACACCCTGGAACCTGAATCCTGGTCCCTCCACGCTTGCTTGTCATTAGGGCTTGTGTCACACAAAGGAGACAGCTTCAACCCTGAGCCCGCAACATGACCTGTCCCAGGGTTTAGGGTACACCAAAGAGAGCACACCCTGGACCCTCAACATGACCTGTTCCAAGTTTTGGGGTACACCAAAGAGAGCACACCCTGAACCCTTGACTTTGCACACTTGCTTGTCGCCAGGGGTTTTGTAACAGTTGAGAGACCGTCATTGATCGCGGCTTCTACCACGGGGTCTGAGGTACACCAAAGGCACCTTCAAACCCACCTCCTACACCCTAATTTTTTCAGGGTCTGTGCCACGCCAAAGATTGAACAAACTCCTGTACCCTGAACCCCGGACGCTTGCTTGCCACCAGGGTTTGTGGTACACCAAGGAGACGGTCATTGAGCGCGGCTTTTACTGCACCTACGACCCGATCAGCAGGCTGGATGTGCGCTGTGAGCTGCGCATACCAGGCGGAGTGGTGAGTGTGGAGCAGGGTGGGTGGAGCTGGGAGGGGGGGTCTTGCGCAGGGGGGTTGGCGAAAGCAGGGGCAACCCAAATGAAAATCACTGGTGGCCAATACGCCCGTTGATTGATACCTAAAGGGCATCGCGACCGGCCGTTATGTGAAAGGGTGCGAGCGTTAGCCCACAGGCCAGCAGCCACATACACCGCACTTACAGGGTCGTCAACAAAAACACGGGTGTAGCTTACGTTCGCTGCTAGTTGTGTCCTGGGGGGGAGTCAAATGGGGAGAGTGAGAGAGGTGAGTTGCTGATGCTGCTGCTTTTGTTGTTGCTGCTGCTGCTGCTGCTGCTGCTGCTGCTGCTGCTGCTGCTGCTGCTGTTGCTACTGTTGCTGTTGCTACTTTTGCTGTCACTGCTACAGAGACTGCTACCACTGTTGCTGTTCCTGTTCCTATTACTGCTGCTGTTACTACTGCTGCTGCTTTTGCTGATAATGATAGCGATTCCAGCTTTATTTTCGAACCTCCTCCCTCTAATGTCCAGGTGTGTGGAGCGCTGGGCGCAGATGGCGCCCTGCACAAGGTGAATAAGGGCCACACATTTGGGGGGGGGGGGGGGGGGGGGGGGGGGGGTACACTGGTTAAGGGTTAAGGGTACACTGGTTCTGGGTTTAGGGTTCAGGGTACACTGGTTTAGGGTTTAGGGTTTGCGGTGCACTTGTTTACTGTTTAGGGTTTAGGGTAGGCAATTATAATCTACTGCTCTGACACTGGTACATGAATATGTAAATTCTGCATTAACGGTGCCCTCATGTTTCCTGCTGACTGCAGGTCACTGCGGACTTGTGGTCCAACCTGCAACTGGCCGCCTTCTTGAGGTCGGAGCTGCTGGACTCGGAGCTGACGAGCCACGAAGGCGCGTTCAAGAGGTGTGATTTGGAGGTTGGGGTTTAAGGGTTCACTCTGGGGAGATCAAGAGGTTGAGGTTCAGGGTTCACACTGGGGAGATCAAGAGATTCGGATTTAGGGTTTAGGGTTCACACTAGGGCGCCCATGAGGGTAGAGTATAGGTTTCACGCTGGGCATGTAAGAGGTACGTACAAGGTTTAGGGTTCGCACACGTGGGCACATAACCTAGGTGTGTACTCAGGTGTAGAACGCAGGCTTAACACGAGGATGCGTTCAAGAAGGATGCAGGTTTGTGTGACCAGGGTTCACACGTGGGCGTTCAGGAGGTGTGAATTAGGGTTCAGGGTTCACACAGGAGGGCGTGTTGATTCGGTGTGTGCTGAGGTGGAGGACGCCGGTTAAACACGAGGATGTGTTCAAGAACGATGTAGGTTTGCGTGACCAGGTTGCACACGAGGGTGTACGTTGGGTGTCTACTATAGGTCATGGTTCAGGGTTAAGAGTGAACCTGAGCACGATCAAGGCGTGTGAACTAGGTTGTGTGCGTAGGGTACACACGAGGGTGTTTAGGAGGTGTGTAATAGGGGTTAGGGTTCAGGGTTAAGAGTGTGCATGAGGGCACGCTCAAGACATGTGTACTAGGGTTCAGAATGTACACGAGGGCGCGCTCAGGGGATATACACGAGGGTTGAGGGTGTGCACGAGGGCGCGTTCAGGGGGTGCGTGCCTGGGTCAGTCAGGGTTTAGAATTCATGAGGGTGTCCTCAAAGGTGAAGTGGGGAAGGATTGTAGGTTTTGATGACACATGAGGGTGTATGCCAGCCAGCCAAGGGGGCTGTCCTCCGCTGCAGCCACCCTTGGCCTCTCTCTGAAACTTGTTACTCCCACCCCCCCTCCTCCTGCCCCTCAAGGATTGCCCCCCTGTATCCCCTCTTAATCTTTTTGCCCCCTCCCTGTCCTGTCCTGAATGTATGGGACCCACCCTTATCCTCTGTCAAGCTTATTGCCCCTGTACCCCTCTCCTTCTCCTCCTCCTGCCCTTCAGGTATGGCCCCCCTGTATCCCCCTCCTCAAGCTTGCTGCCCCCCTCTTCCCCCTCCTCCTTCTCCTCCTCCTACCCTGCAGGTATGGGCCCCTGGTGCCAATGCCTGCTGACCAAGAGGACAGCCTTCTGGACACCATTGTCGAGTTGTACGACAATGGGACACTGCCCGAGTGCCTGGAACTCATCAGCTCGGACCCGGTGTGTGGATGGGGTCGGGGCTGGGAGGTGGGGTGGGGCAGATGGTGAGCAAGGGTGGGGGCTGGGGAGGTGGAACAGATAGGGTGAGGTAGGGTGGGGGGAGGTGGAAGAATGGGGGGTGGGGGGAGAGGGGACATCGGACCAGGTGGATGGATGCTTGGGTAATGGGTCCGAGCTGGCGTATGGGGTAGTGGAGGGATAGGGGGGGGGGGGATGGGGAGTACCCAAAACCCTTCAAGATGTAAATTGTGCCCTTTGACCCATGGTACTAAGCTACTATGTCTACTTGCTGAAGCTGTTCCACTATTCTGGTTTCCCCCCCCTGGTGTTCAGGGTTTAGGTTCACCTGGTAGAGCATGGACAAGGGGCTGTGGACCGTGCTGCAGTACCTGTCGCCAGGGCTTACCCCCCGTGTGCATAACCGTCTCTGGAACTATCCCTGCAAGCTGAAATAAGCCCTCTTTCTGGCCTCCCCATTGTGTTCAGGGTTCCAGTTGCACCTTGTAGCGCATGGACAAGGGGCTGCGACCGTGATGCAGTACCTGCTGCCAGGGTTGAAGGGTTTAGCACCCTTAAACCCTAGCCTCTTGCATGAATCCGCACCTGGATTTCTCTGCTTGCTGAAGTGATCCCTCTGCTGCCCCCTCCTGGTGATCAGGGTCTAGGTTGCAACCCAGAGCACTTGGACAGGATGCTGTGGACCGCCATGCACTACCTGCTGCCAGGGCTTGACCCCCTTGCACGAATCAGACCCTGGATTTTCCCTACTTACTGAATTTATCCCTCTGCTGCCTCCTCCCCTCCTGGTGGTCAGGGTCTAGGGTGCACCCCGGAGCACATGGACAGGGTGCTGTGGACCGTCATGCAGTACTTCGCAAGGCGGCAGCGCTGGCACCCGGCGCTGGCGTTCTTCACGCGGCTGAGCAGGATACACGCAGGTGTGAATGGGTGTGTGAATTCAGGCCTGCATTCACACACCCAGACGGGGCAGGATACACGCAGGTGTAAATGGAGGTGTGAAGGCAGGCCTGCATTGAGGGGGCATGCACACTCAACATAAAGTGTCGTCACTTTTTTTGGCTGCCATTGTTAAAAGTGAGGCAGCGCAGGCACTCGGCACTGGCGTTCTTCACGTGGCTGTGCAGGATACACGCAGGTGTAAATGGAGGTGTGAAGGCAGGCCTGCATTGAGGGGGCATGCACGCTCAACATAAAGTGTCGTCACTTTTTTTGGCTGCCATTGTTAAAAGTGAGGCAGCGCAGGCACCCGGCACTGGCGTTCTTCACGTGGCTGTGCAGGATACACGCAGGTGTGAATGGGGGTGTGAAGTCAGGCCTGCATTGACGGGGCATTCACACAAAATAAAGTGTCTTCACTTGTTTTGTTTTGCTGTCGTTGATACTTTTGATGAAGAGCTGGATCTGGCTGCCGGCATTCTGTCTGCCCGCTTTTGAGCCAGATCCTGAGCAGATGTGTGTGTGCGTGCATTAAGGCGTGCATGCATGGATCGTGTTCAGACGAGTGTCGCTGTTGCTTCTGTCGCCGCTCACCTGTTTGATACTGTAGCGCCGCCCTGCTATAACATCGAGTATGTACATTAAAGTGTCACAGTGTAAATAGCCCCGCCTCGTTCACGACACACTGTCCACTAAATAGATGTACAGCATGTACAGTCTTCCACTCTGAAGCATGCAGGGACGTTTAAGATACCCGTCGGGGAATTGGTACCTGTTTCATATCCACCCGGACACATTGACTGCTCCCCATCCTCGGCCTGCTCGAGCTGCAGTGTAAATCATAAACAGTGCCATGGATCCAGGTGCATTAACCCTAAACCCTAAACTCTGAACCCTAATCTCTTCACCCTAAACCCTAAACCCTTAACCCTAAACCCTAAACAGTGTCATGGATCCACTCCTATCCAGGTGCCTCGGTTGCCTCGGTTGTCGCAGCACTACAGGATCTGTACCTGTCTGGACGCACTGGGTGCTCACTTTCCTCCCTAATCCTTACCCTAACCCTAAACACAAAACCCTAAACCTGAACCCTTAACACGAAACCCTAAACCCTAAACCCTAAACCCTTGAGTAGGCTGGTACATCTGATTATCTGAAGCGCATCACGTCTCCCATGCCATGTTTATATGCGCTTCAGTTTATCTGGCCTCAGTGAAGCGCGAGTTGGACCACTTTGATGCCTGTCTATAAGTACCGGTATGTATTGCGCATGATCCCCCCTACTGGTGCCGCAGTGTCTGTGGCGCCTTATCCTCCCTACTAGTGCTGCAGTGTATATCTTGAACGCAATCCCGGTATGGCTGCTGTGTTATGTTTGCAGGTGCCTCGGTTTACCTGGCTGCAGTGCAGCGGGATTTGGACCCGTTTGATCCCCGTCTATAAGTGTATGGCGCCTGATCCTCCCCATTGGTGCAGCAGTATATAAAAGCATGATCCTCCCCACTGGTGCCGCAGTGTCTGTGGCGCCTCATCCCCCCTACTACCGGTAGTGCTGCAGTTTTTATCTTCAACACGATCCCAGTATGGCTGCCGTGTTATGTTTGCAGGTGCCTCAGTTTACCTGGCCGCAGTGCAGCGGGAGTTGGACCAGTTTGATGTTAGCCTCGAGACGCTGAATGCGGCTGCTGACCAGGCGCCGGACAGCGTGCAGCTGCTGGTGGCTCTGGGCAACGAGTGCCTGTATGCCGGGCAGGTAGGGGACAGAGTAGGTCATGGCCTGGGGGGGGGACTTGAGGGTTTGGCCCCTCGTTGAAGAGACTGCCTGGCAGCATGCAGCTGTTGGTGGCTCTGGGCAACGAGTGCTTGTATGCCGGGCCGGAGGGGGGAGAGTGGGTCAGGGTCTGAGTGACTTGAGGGTCCGGCCCCCTCGTTGAAGAAAGTGCCCGGCAGCGTGCAGCTGCTGGTGGCTCTAGGCAGCGAGTGCCTGTTTGCCGGGCAGGTAGGGGACAAAGTAGGTCATGGCCTGGGGGGAGACTTGACGGTCCGGCCCCCTCGTTGAAGAGACTGCCCGGCAGCATGCAGCTGCTGGTGGCCCTAAGCAACAAGTGCCTGTATGCCGGGCAGGCAGGGTGTGTGTCTGTTAAGGGTTCATTTGTACCTGGGTGCAGGGCTTTTGAAGGATCAAGGCTTTGGAGCAGGACTGCAGCATTACTCGACCGGCCCTGGGGTCACACTCCAGCCGAGCTGGCCAGTGAGCATGCATGTGTGATGGCAAACGGAGTTTGTGTCGAGGCCTTGAATGGTCTGTGCCCCCCTGCCCATGTGCAATCTCCGGCCAAGCTGGCCCCATGCAGGGTGCGGGGCTGCAGCAGGGTCAGGCCTGCATGGCTGCTGTTGTTGCGCTGCTGCTTGAAGAACTCACTCCCCCCCACGCACAATATTTTCTTAGGTGGATACTGCGGCCAAGCTGGCCCGACGCGCGGTGCGGGGCAGCAGCGGGGCCCGGCCTGCTTGGCTGCTGCTGTCGCGATGTTACCTGAGGCAAGGGCTGTACGGCCTGGCGCTCACAACGCTGAATGTCATGCCGGCACCGCCTCCGCCCCACAGGGATCTGGTGAGGACACTCTTAAACTAGTGTGAACAGGGGATCAGGTGTGGACAGGGGATATGGTGTGAATAGGGGACCTGGTGTGGACAGGAGATCAGGTGTGAACAGGGCATCTAGTGTGAACAGGGGATCAGGTGAGATCAGGGCATCTGGTGTGAACAGGGCATCTAGTGTGAACAGGGGATCTGGTGTGAACAGGGGTGATGTATGGAGGAAGTGTCCTGCCTTTCACTACGTTCAATGTCAGGCCGGCACCGCCTCTGCCCCACTCTTGAACTAGTGTGAACAAGAGATCGGGTGTGAACAGGGCATCTGATGTGAGCCGGGCATCTGGTGTGAACAGAGGATCTAGTGTGAACAGGGGTGATGTGTGGTGGAAGTGCCCTGTCTTTCACTCCGTTCAATGTCAGGCCGGCGCAGCCACTGGCCACTGCCCCTTCAGGATCTGGTGGGGACACTCTTGATCTAGTGTGAACATGTTATCAAGTGTGAATATGGAATCTAGTGTGAACAGGGGGGTCAGGTGCAAACAGGGGATATGGTGGGGATGCTCTTGACTTGGTGTAAATAGAGGATATAGTGTGAGCAGAGGATGTAGTGTGAGACAGGGATCTGGTGTGAACAGGGAATCTTTTTTGACCCGGGGATCTGGTTTGAACAGGGGTGTGAAGTGTGTTGGGGAATCGTTGCTGATCTATGTCGATGAATCGCTGCTCTGGTTCAGAGATGAGGGTTTACAGCCTGTGAGAACATAAGTCTCAGACCTTCACCCTAAGCCCTGAACTTTGAACTTGAAACCTGTGATGTTCAACTTTCCCCGTGCGTGCAGGAAATGCTGTACGTGGTCGTGCCCCCCGAGCCGCACTCGCTGACTCAGCCGCTGACCCCACCCTATGGTATGGAGGAGGCACTTACACGGCAGATGAACCTGGAGGAGGTGTGTGTGGGTGTGGGTGGACAAATTATCCTGGAGGAGGTTTGTGGGGGGGGGGGGGTGAATAATTCAACCTGGAGATGTGGGGGTGTGAATAATTGGAGGAGATGTGGGGGTGTAAATAATTGAAGTTGTTGAGGTGTGGGGGTGTGACTAAATGAACCTGGAGGAGGTGTGGGGGTGTGACTAAATGAACCTGGAGGAGGTGTGGGGGTGAGAATAAATGAACCTGGAGGAGGTGGGGGTGTGTGAATAATTAAGGCTGGAGGAGGTTTGGGGGTGTGAGTAATCGAACCAGAAAGAGGTGTGGGTGTTTGAATTAATAAATCTGAAGGAGGTACCATACAGTGTGAATGCATTTATCGGGAGGAGGTGTGGGGTTGTGAATATCGTACCGTTGCACCATACTACGGTATGGTGGAGGCGATGAATAAGCAGATGAACTTTGAAGAGGTATGAGAGTGTGAATATTGTACCCTGTACCCATACCGAGCCTGGAGAAAGTGCTGGATGGCAGATCCCCTGGCGCGAAGAAATGGGGCAAGATGTTGAAAATGATTCCGTGTGCTGCACGGGAATGGCGTCGACAATCAAGATGTTATGTTGGGATGTTTCTCCCACCACGGGCAAACGTGATGAGTTGCGGGCGGGTTATGTCTGCAGCGCAGGAACGTGCTATCTGCCATGCAAGTCATGTTGTGATGCCCCTCCCCGCTTTCAAGGTCGCAATGTTTTCTCTCGCCCCCCCCCCTGGTTGTCTCCCGCCTGCAACGCCCACTCTACCTCTCCCCTAAAGAGGGGAAAGAAAGGAAAGTACGCCTTCTAGGGGCGTGTGGGTTTAGGGAACGGCGCAGCTCGGGGCCTTAAGAGAGGAAGAAATAAATAAAATACGCATTTCCAAAGGCACAAGTGTTGTTTCTGGAGCAATGTTGCTTAAACTAGGGGACTCCTGCTTGAACATAGCGGTCCATCCTAAGGATTTTCTGTTTCAAGCCTGGCAGCCAGACACCCCTAAGCTATCCCCCTCCCCCCCATGATTGATTGATGGCATCCTCTCACTTCCTCATACTCCCTTTTGCAAAACTCCTTTCATCACTCCCCGTCTCTCACTCCCTGTCTCACACTCCCTTTTGATCCCTGTCTCACTCCCTCTCCCACTCCCTGTCTCTCACTCTCACTCCCTGTCTCTCACTCACTCCCTGTCTCTCACTCTCTGCCTCTCACTCCTACACCCTCTCTCCCACTCCTTTTTCATCCCTGTCTCACTCCCTCTCCCACTCTCTCCCTCCCTCCCCCACTCCCTCTCCCCAGGCTAGCATGGTTGGGAATGAAATGCTTTTTGCCCTACCTGGTGCGGTCCTGGTGAGTGGCTGGCTTCTGGAGTCTTGGTGTAAGCTCAGGCTAGGTCCCTCTGCTTTAAAATACAGGTATACGCCAGGGGGTCTATGGTATGTGATGTAGAGATCTAACAGTTTCGTTAGTAGATCCAGGGGCAGATCTACCGGTTTGTCAGGAGATGGACCTATTGGTCAGTTTATCGACCGTTAGGTCAGCAAATCAAGGGAGGGGCATTGCCAATTTGGTTATTGGTTAATCGATCTACCGGGCTGACATAAGGTAAACGGCTTCTTCAGTAGATCTAACAGTTTGTATGAAGATCTACTGGTTTGTTTATAGATCAACCGGTTTGTCAGGGATCAGCTTATTCTACATTCGATTGACAGTCTGGTTAGTAAATCCAAGGGGTAAACTACCACTTTGTCAATAGATCTACCCGGCTGTCAGTATATCTCAGGTTTGTTAGTAGATCTACAGATTTGCCAGTGCCGGTACGTCTACCAGTTTGTCAGTAGATCCATTAATTTATCAGTAGATCCACCGGTTGATCTGCATAAACATGCGTACTCGATCATGGGACCGCCCTTAAATGAAGTTGTGATAGTATTGCCAATGTACTGCAGATCTGATTTGCCTTCCCTCAGGCCTTACTGATTCATTCATGTTAATTCTTCCCCAACCAACTGGTGGACAAAAAAAGGGCGACCAAAACTTTCGATTTGTTGACTGGAACGTGCGCCGACGCTCCATAATTCGCATTTGTATGTATCTTTCACCCACCATCAAGGTGGATTTCCAGGGAATGCAAAAGACATCTACCATGCCATCATATCCATGTACCCATAAATGGTTATGGTACACGGCATGCCAGGAGCTACTTTACAACCGACGGCTGCGATTGTGTGGATTTGTGTGCAATTGTTTTCAATAGTTTGGAATTGTTGGTAACTGGGTGGCATTGTTTGCCATCGTGCGGAATTGCCTGCACATGTGTGGAATTGTTGACAGATGTATGTGTGTTGCAGGTTAGCCGTGAGCCCCTGGATCTGGGCCCCTGGTCTGAGCTGGGGCCGCTGAGGGTGACAAGAGCGGTGCTGTCTGCTGCCTACAGTATTGTGCAGGTGGGGGAGGAGGGGGGAGGGGAGGAGGAGGAAGGAGGAGAAGGGAGGGAGGAGAAATGGGAGGGGAGGTGCTGTCTGCTGCCTATCGTGCTGGTGGGGGCAGAGGAACCCTGGTGTAAGAGGAGTCTATACTCGACGTTGGGCGCTCAACGTTAGCAGCCGAGCCAGGTCATGCTGGCTGCCCTGATGCCTCACCCCTCACCCCTCACCCCTGCAGCCCTCATCCCTCACCCATCACCCTCCACTATTTTCTCAGGAGCCAGGTCATGTTGGCTGCCCTCACCCCTCACCCCTCACCCCTCACCCCTCACCCTCACCCTTCACCCCTCACCCCTCACCCTTCACCCCTCACCCCTCACCCCTCACCCCTCAGCCCTCACCCCTGCAGCCCTCATCCCTCACCCCTCACCCTCCACTATTTTCTCAGGAGCCAGGTCATGTTGGCTGCCCTCACCCCTCACCCCTCACCCTTCACCCCTCACCCCTCACCCCTCACCCTTCACCCCTCACCCCTCATCCATCATCCATCACCCCTCACCCCTCACCTCTCACCCCTCACCCCTCATCCCTCATCCCTCACCCCTCACCCTCCCTCGACTATTTTCTCAGGAGCTCGTTGCTGTCATAGGCTGGGATAGCTTTCTGATTTTACGCGGGCAGCTGTTTATGATGCACAACGAGCCTGGGGCCCGCGAGGCGCTCGAAGCGGCTGCCAGGGCGGGACCCGATCAGCAGCAGCAGCGCCCGCCCACACTCCGCAGAAAAACCTCCTCACAGCGCAGCAGCGGCGGCGGCGGCTCCGCCGCCGCCGTCGCTGTTGCTGTGCTGAGCCCTTCCACGGGCCTGCCGCCAAAATCTGCGGGTCCACCTGGCACCCCCTTCACCGCTGCCGCCGCCGCCGCCGCCGGGATTAGCGGCAACGTGCTCAGCGCGGTCTTGACCTCGCCGCCGCCGCGGCTGCGAGGGGGCCTTCCGCCCATCGTTGCCTCCAAGACGCCGCCTGCCGCGTCACCCAGCTCTACGTCAGGCCTCTCCCCCGGGCCGCTCAAGGAGACCGCCTCGGCGCCACACCCGAGCTTATTGCGCCCGTCCCCGACGCGGGCGGCGGCAGGCCTTACGCCGCGCGCCGCCAAGCGTGCTTCTGTCGAGGAGCAGAGGTCGTCGACTGGGAGCAGTGCAGCCACTGATGACGGTGATGTGGGTGGCGGAGGTAGCGGCGGTGGGAGGGAGGTTTGCGGTGGGAGTGGTCGGGATAGTGGTGGAGACACTTTCCCTGGGCCGACCCCGGGCATGCGGCTGTTCCCCCCGGCGCGGACCTCTTCCTACCAGGTGGCAGCCGCAGCGGCGGCGGCGGCTGTTGCCGAAGTCCCTAGTCAAAGCGGTCCACTGTCGGGCCGCGCTGAGGCCGCCGCCATCTCTTCCTCCAGCTCCTCGCCCCTGCCCAAGCTCGCCTCCCCCCGCACGCCCTCGACGACCCTACCCTCGCTCACGGCCGCGGCGTCGCTGCTGCTCACGTCCCCCTCGATGCAGCGAACCAACTCGGAGCCCTCTCTTACGGCTTCGGACGAGTCTGCCGCCGCGGTGGCGGCGCAGCTGCCGCTATCGCTAGCGTCTCCCCTGAACGCCCGCTCCAGGTCCTCTGAGATCCAACCCCTGCGGCTGATCAGCTCCACTGGCGCATCCCCTCGCTCGCTCGCAACGTGTTGTGCGGAAGCAGACGACACCTGCCATGCACTCCCTGCCCGTCCTGCCACGGTTGGCCTTCCACAGCCCAACGCCGCCTATTCCACCGAGGGCCCGCGGGGTGCACCGTCGCTGCTGACGCCGAGCAGCAGTGGCAAGCGCCGATCCTCGACGGGCGGATTGGGGACGAACGCGGACATGGAGCCGAGCACCAGCGGCAGCGGCGGAATCGGTGGTGTCAGTGGTGGCGGCAGCGGAGGCGGTGGTGGTGGCGTTTGCGGAGACGGTGGTAGTGGTATCGGCGGTGTTGGTGGTGGCATTGGCGGCGGCGATAGTGAAGAAGGAGCCAGGAGGGAGGCTGTTTCATGCCCGCCCTCCAACGTGCCCCCGATCGCTGAGACCATGAGTTTCTCAACAGTTGTGGTTGATAATGCGGGGGCTGCCAGCCCTGCCGCTCCTGCGCTTGATCCGGTCATACCCGGGGCTGCTCCTTGGACAGTCGTGTTCCCCGCAAGGAGCGGGGGCAGCGGGAGAGGGGGGCCGGCAGGGAATGGCGCTGGGATTGCTGGATCAGCAGGTGGATCAGGTGCTGCTGCGGCGGCTCCCCCAAGCACTGCAAGAGGCATTGCTCCCTCTGGGGAGGGCTGGCGGCCAGGGGACGCTGCCCCTGCTGCCACTGTCACTGCTGCTGCTGCTCCTGCCTCTGCTGATGCTGCCCCTGCCTCTGCTACTGGTCTAGCTGCTGGTAAAGCTGCTGGTGCTGCCCCTGTCGCTGCTGTCCCGCTGATGCCGCCACCGCTGCGATCCTCCGGCATGACAACGCGTCCCGCTAGCTCAGGCTGGCAAAGGGGCAGTGCTGCGGCTGATGCTGTTGCTGCTGCTCCTGTTGCTGGTACTGCTCCTGCTGGAGCTCCTGCTGCTGGGGCTGTTCCTCCTCCTGCTGCTGCTGCTGCTGCTGGGGCTGCTGGGGCTGCTCCTCCCGCTGCTGCTGGGGCTGCTGCTGCTGCCGCAGCTGCCTGGGCTGCGGTGGCAGCAGCGGCGGCTGTCCCACCGCTGCACGGGCAGTCGTTTCGAGGTGGGCCTGTTGCCGAGGCGACCGAACCGGCAGCGCGCCTTTATGACGGCTTCGGAGGCACGAGCGAGCTCACAGCATCCAATGCTGATGCAACTGTCTCAGGGAGAAATGAAACAGCAACACCTACCAGCAGTGCAGCAACACCTACCAGCGGTACAGTAACATCTGCCAGCGGTACAGTAACACCTTACAGTGGTAATGCCGATGCAACTATCTCTGGGAGCTATGCAAATGCTGGGGCAGCGGAAGGAGCTGCGGCAGCAGCAGTGGCGGCGGCAACGGCTAGGAGCGGTGCGTGTTCGCTGTCAGCGTCCGAGTCTCGGTCGTTCAGATCTGCTGCTGCTGCTGACCTGCCCTCGACGCACTGCCTGCCCGGGGGGCTGCATTTCAAATTCGGGGCGGCGGCGGCCTCCGATCGCTCGGGATGGTTTCGTAACGTCCCGCCTCGGCCGTCAGCGCGGGGAGGACAGTCTGGGACGCAGCCTGCTTCGATTTGCTTCGACCTGCTCTCGAGGTGTGCCGTCGGGCTGCGTCTGAGCGCAGCGACCTCTGAGCGAAGCAGAGGCGGGAGAGGTCAAAACACGTGTAAGGCGGCCTATGGACACTCAAATGGGGACTTCAGTGGGCACTCCGACGGGCACTCAGAGTGTGTGCAGGAGGGCGGTGAGAATGTCTTGGGCAGCGGCTGGTGGGACCCCTCTTCAGCCTGCCGGAAAGCCCGCGGCTCAGCGCCCTCTGCTGCCCTTGGCTCTTCAGGCCACTACACCAAAGGAGGCGCGTGCTCCCGATACCACCCTTGCTTGGACTCTTTCCTCGCGGCACCTGCAGCCACTGCGCTGTCCTTGATACCACCAGTCCCAGGCCGGACGCAGCCCCGACCCCGCACGTTCTTCTCGGCGCTTTTGGCCGCCAGCCGAGCCCGGCGGCGCGATGACTGCCGCCGCCGCCGATCCGCCGCCGGCCCGGTCGCAGAAGCTAGCGAGGGGGGCATCCGTGGGGGTTGCTCCCTGGAAACTCCAGATGAGATACAGCTTGCTGAGGGGGAAGAGGAGGAAGTGGACGAAGAAGAAGAAGAAGGAGAGGGGGAAGAGGAGGAAGGAGAAGAAGAAGAGGGCGAAGAGGAAGAGGAGGAGGAGGAGGAAGGAGACGAAGATGAAGAGGAGGAGGATGGAGAAGATGAGGAGGAGGGCGAAGAGGAGGGGGAAGAGGAGGAGCATATGCGGTCGCTGACCGAGCCTCAACCAGGGCCTGTACCGGCCACCGTCCCTCAGCCCTCCTTGCTGACCTCCACTGCCAAGATGGTGCTGTCGGAGCCGAGGAATCAGGTGCTCGTCTCTCAGGGCGACGATCGCTCGCGCGCCACGACCGGCAGGTGAACACAATCAATCATGCATGCACAGACATACACACACACACTCTGAAGTAGGAAAACTGGAAACTGAGTGTGTAGGAGGGGGGTGGGGTGAAAAGTGTGGGTGAGTGGGGTGGGGGTACAAAACTGAAAAGAGGGGGGGAGGTAACTGAGGAGGGGGGGGGAAGGGAGCAGAAAAAGTGACCCTGGGGTGCTGGAACTGACATGAAGGAAATGAATTGAGAAGGCCTGGGAGCACCTGCAAGGGAAGTGCGCCACCAATGTGACCCTTGTGCGTGAAGGCCTAGGGCCATGCACCGGGGTTACCGAGGTTGCGTCACTCGAGCGCCACCCGCACGGCGGTAGGCACAGATCGGAGTATCAAACAGGACCGGCGTTCCTGCGATGTGCGTGATTTGTGCGCTATCAGCGGGGCTTAATGCAGGGATCAGACGGGACAGCCGCTGCTGAGTGCAGGGTAACGTATTTGTGCGAACCCTAAGTGTGCAGATCGCAACTGTTGTTGTTGTTGGTGTTGGTGTTGATGTTGTTGTTGTTGATGTTGTTGTTGTTGATGTTGTTGTTGTTGATGTTGTTGTAGTTGCAGTCGACCCTCGGTACCCTGAGCTGCTGAGTGCTGAGGGTGACATGTTGTTGCGACCCTTGACTGCGATCGTGGCAGCAGGAGTTTGTGTTGTGGTTGTTGTTTTAGTTGTTGCACTTGTTGCACTATTGTCCCTCGACTTCCTGGACTGTTGATCACAGGTCTGACGAGTCGGACGCGGAGGGCAACCAGCGGGGCAGCTGTGACGGCTGGTCCGAAGATGCGGATGAAGGGGGGAGGGGGGCCCTCAACGTGCCAAAGAGGCTCAGTGTCAGGTGCGGCGGTTTCTGGGGGGGCGAACGGTGCAGCGTGCCTCCTGAAGTCTGGCAAGTATCGGTAGCCATAACATGCAGTGACAAACAGTCTACCAAAGTGGGGTTAACCAGAGAAAGTGTAACATGGCAAAGTGGGGTTGACCAGAGACAGTGTATGCAACTTTGTAGGCAAAAGGAATTGGATTTACAGTATTCATTGGATTTATAGTAATTCTGTAAAGCCAAGGCACCCCATTGGCTTTGTTGATGTATGTTATTGATATATATAACGAATCGACAATTAATAGTGTACAGCCGATGGGATGCCTTGGCTGTGCAGTATGACATGGTGTTGCAACATCTGCACAACCACCCAACAAAATAATTCTAGGCAGTGTGAATGGTGTAGGGTAAGTGTGAACGGTTTAGGGGTTGAGTGGAGGTGTGAACGGCTTATTACGGGTTACAAGAACAACAGTGATGTTGTTGCAGGATTGGCAGTCAATGAAAATAGGAATGGACCCCGATCGTTCTAGATGGACCCTTGACTGACATGTGTGGGCACCATCCCCCCTCATAATTTGCACCCTAACCTCTCAACCCTGATGTGAATGCACCCTAACCTCTCAACCCTGATGTGAATGCACCCTAACCTCTCAACCCTGATGTGAATGCACCCTAACCTCTCAACCCTGATGTGAATGCACCCTGCTGCCTCTCAACCCTGATGTGAATGCACCCTAACCTCTCAACCCTGATGTGAATGCACCCTAACCTCTCAACCCTGATGTGAATGCACCCTAACCTCTCAACCCTGATGTGAATGCACCCTAACCTCTCAACCCTGATGTGAATGCACCCTGCTGCCTCTCAACCCTGATGTGAATGCACCCTAACATCTCAACCCTGATGTGAATGCACCCTAACCCCTCAACCCTGATGTGAATGCACCCTAACCTCTCAACCCTGATGTGAATGCACCCTGCTGCCTCTCAACCCTGATGTGAATGCACCCTAACCTCGAAACCCTGATGATTATGCACCCTTGCCTGTAAGCCCTGGCGTAAACGCACCTTACCCTCTGAACCCTGGTATGAACCGATACACCCTGGTATGCATGCACCTTAGCCTCTAAAACCTGGCGTCAATGCATCTTAGACCCTGAAGCCCTGCTGCCTCTGAACCCTACAACTTGGCATCGTGCTCCCCAAATATTTGAGTGGCTGCACCCTAACCTTTCAACCCTGATGCTCCTTCACCAGGTGGCTGGACGAGCTCGTTTCTGCCCTGTGGCACGACCTGCAGGTAATGTGCATCATCTAGCACGCAACATCTGGCATGCCACATCTGATGTGCTACATCGAGTGCACAACATTTGCTGTGCACCATCTGGATTGCAAAATCTGGCGCGCAACGTCTGATGCACAAAGTCTGACTCACAACATCTGGCGTGCAACATCTGATGCACAATGTGTGGCATGCAACATCTGACATGCAGCATATGAAATGCAGCACCTGACATGCAACATCTGGCGCGCACCATCTGGCATGCAACATCTGACGTGCAATACCTGATGTTGTTGTTGTTGCTGTTGTAGTTGCTGCTGTTGTTGCTGATGCTGCATTGGAGCATATTTCTTGCAATACACCGGCCCTGTCAGAGGCAGCTCAGGCCCATGCTCGAGCGGGGAATCAGGCCGAGCAACCAAAGGAAGTGCAACAAACGCCAAAGACTCGCAATACTTGATGTCCCTAAAACGCGGATGCCGCAGTACCTGTGACACAACTAGACGGCAGTGTGACCAGTGTAATTTCTCACTCGGCGTTTATTTTTCGTGACTCAGCTACATATCAGCTACAACCCGGGTTCCCGCCAGAGGTCCCAGGTGTGGCCAGCCATGCTGCTTAGGCCGCCGGCCGAAAGCCGATCCAGGTTTGGTACCAATCGGGCCTCTGACGGCCGCGGGGCGGCCTCCTGATGGTGGCCTTGTAACCAGAAACGGAACACTGTTATCATTTCCCACCTGCACCCATGCACTTCTTGTCACACCCACAGGTATTTGTCTCTCCCTGCTCCCCAACCTTAACCCTGAACCATGAACCATGAAGCGCATCCCCACCCTGAACTCTGAACCCTGAACCCTGAACCCTGAACCCTGAACCCTGAACCCTGAACGGCATCCCTAACCCCGTAGGCACACCTTGACTGGATGGCTACCGACGCCGATTCCTTGCGGGAAACCGGCCGCACCCCTGCCGGCCATCTGCTGGGCCTGCCGCCCTCTCCTGCTGCGCTGACGGGCGCAGCAGAAGCCGGCACGGAAGAGCAGCACGCCACCAAGGGGGCAGGCAAAGGCAACGCCGCGGTAGCGGCCACCGAGGCAGGCGCTGCTGGGCGTGCGGCGGCCGGCCATATGTCCCCGGGGGATTGGATGCGGCGCGGCCTGCTAGCTGAGCGCCTGTACCATGACGACCACGCCTTGCTGGCCTTCAGGTAAGAGGCTCGCAGGCTTGTTCACTCTTGCCCTCATCGCCATCATTATCTCATTCTTTTCCTCTCAGGGTTCAAGCCCTCCTAGTGTTGTCAGGTTTAGGGTTCAAGCCCTCCTAGTCTAGGGTTTTGAGCCCTCCACCTCCTCGTGCGGTCCGGTGCCGCACTTTCTTGTTCGAGCCACAGAGACTGATGTCACCTGGGGTGTGTGGACGCGCCGCTGCTGCTGGCAGGTGTTCACACTCTTGACCTTTGCGCTTTACGGTTACCCTGTTTTAATCAGGAGCTGAGCTGCTTCGCTGGAGCAACAAGACTCTGATGTTGGAAGACGCAGCGCTGCCAATGCCGCTTGCAGTTTTCTACTCTCTTAACCTCATCTTCCCTAGACTCTTAAACCTAAACCCTCTAAACCAGGTCTTCCCTCCTCGTCCTCATCCTCTTCGTGCTGCCAGGTGCTGTGCCTCGTTGCTGCGGCAGAGGCAGATGGTCCTAGACACACACACTCTCACACATTTGATCTCTCCCCCCCCCCCCCCTAGCGGACACGCACTGAGATCTGGCCTTGGCCATCTTGCCCTGTGCCGCATCCTTGCCGGGGCGCCCCCCCCCCCCTTTTTCTTCGGCCAGCGCCGTCACGCACCATCTTCCCTGTAATGCCCTCAGCTCCTCCTCCTACTGCTAATTATGTTTTTCAGGTGTTGTACCGCCTTGTTGGAGCGGTAGAGGCTGGCGCTACTTGAGGCTGGAGGACGATCGGCCTTGACGTCACCGTTCCCCTCACCTCCTCCTACTACTACTTCCTGAACCCTTGACCTCCTCCTCCTACTGCTTCTGTTTTTCAGGTGCTGTACCGCCTTGTTGGAGCGGCAGAGGCTGGTGCTGCTTGAGGCTGGTGGACGTGGTGCAGCCACATCAGACGGTGTTGGGGGCTCCTGCTGCCTTGTGGCTCTGATGGCCACAATGAGACTGGCAGCAGCAGCCCAAGATAGCCAGCTGGTGGGAGGGGGGGACGGGAATGGAGGGGCTGGATCTAGGGAGGGCAGGGAAGGGGATAAGTGATGAGCTTGTGGGGGAGCGGGGGGAGGGGGGCAAAAGTAGCCTGGGATGGCCAGCTGGTGGCAAGGGGGGGGGAGGCCGGAGCTAGGGAGGGAAGGGGAGGGGATAATTCATGAGCTCATGGGGGGGGGGGCGGGAGGGGGGCAGCCCGGGATGGCCAGCTGGTATGTCAAGGCAAGTGATGAGATGATAGGTGGAGAACAGGAGGGGGGTGCGGGAAGGGAGGGGAGGAGGGGAGGGGCTAAGTGTGTGCAGGGGAGGGCAGGGAAGAGGGAGGGCAGGGGAGAGGGAGGGCAGGGGAGAGGAGGGGCAGGGGAGAGGGAGGGCAGGGAAGAGGGAGGGCAGGGGAGAGGGAGGGCAGGGGAGAGGGAGGGCAGGGAAGAGGGAGGGCAGGGGAGAGGGAGGGCAGGGAAGAGGGAGGGCAGGGGAGAGGGAGGGCAGGGAAGAGGGAGGGCAGGGGAGAGGGAGGGCAGGGAAGAGGGAGGGCAGGGGAGAGGAGGGGCAGGGGAGAGGGAGGGCAGGGGAGAGGGAGGGCAGGGGAGAGGGAGGGCAGGGGAGAGGGAGGGCAGGGGAGAGGGAGGGCAGGGGAGAGGGAGGGCAGGGGAGAGGGAGGGCAGGGGAGAGGGAGGGCAGGGGAGAGGGAGGGCAGGGGAGAGGGAGGGCAGGGGAGAGGGAGGGCAGGGGAGAGGGAGGGCAGGGGAGGGGGAGGGCAGGGAAGAGGGAGGGCAGGGGAGAGGGAGGGCAGGGGAGAGGGAGGGCAGGGAAGAGGGAGGGCAGGGGAGAGGGAGGGGAGAGGGAGGGCAGGGGAGAGGGAGGGCAGGGGAGAGGGAGGGCAGGGAAGAGGGAGGGCAGGGGAGAGGGAGGGCAGGGGAGAGGGAGGGCAGGGGAGAGGGAGGGCAGGGGAGAGGGAGGGCAGGGGAGAGGGAGGGCAGGGGAGAGGGAGGGCAGGGAAGAGGGAGGGCAGGGGAGAGGGAGGGCAGGGGAGAGGGAGGGCAGGGGAGAGGGAGGGCAGGGGAGAGGGAGGGCAGGGGAGAGGGAGGGCAGGGGAGAGGGAGGGCAGGGGAGAGGGAGGGCAGGGGAGAGGGAGGGCAGGGGAGAGGGAGGGCAGGGGAGAGGGAGGGCAGGGGAGAGGGAGGGCAGGGGAGAGGGAGGGCAGGGAAGAGGGAGGGCAGGGGAGAGGGAGGGCAGGGGAGAGGGAGGGCAGGGGAGAGGGAGGGCAGGGGAGAGGGAGGGCAGGGGAGAGGGAGGGCAGGGGAGAGGATGCGTTTTGGTGGGGGGAGGAACAAGTGGGGTTGGGGAAAGGCAGGCGGTAATACAGCTACCGGTATACGGGTGGATAGTATCACCTAGGGCATGTTATGGACGAATGAGGGACGTTGTGTTTCTTATTTTGGCCATGAGGCCCGATTGGGACCAAACCTATCCTGGCCTACGTCTGGTGGCCAAAGCAGCATGGATGGCACAAGTGGGGCCTCCGGCCTGAAGTCGGGAGGTAGCTGACATGTAGCTGAGCCACGGAAAAAATGAACACTGATGGGAGGGGGGAGGGAGGGGGGGGCATGTGCGGTCTGTGTGTTCACTCGTGCTGCACATGTTTCAACTCGTGACACTAGTGGGAGGGGGGGGGTCTGTGCAGTCGCTGGGGGGGAGAGGCGTACACACGCGTTGTGCATGTTTCAACTCATGCCACTGCACTGCACATTCCCACACATGTATGTACATTCCCACACATGTGTGTACATGCAATATTTTACGTTAGCCATGTCCCATGCTTTCTTAATCCAAACCCTTGTCTGCATATTCACTTCTTTATTTATTCATGCACTTTCACGCGCATCTTGTGTGAACGTTCGCTGAGAGCAGGGTCCAATACGAAACAATGTGCCCATGCCTACCCACGCCAGCCCATTTCCACACTTGTGCAAACAAGCTGCCTATGCCTGCCCATTTCCACACTTGTGCAAACAATGTGCCCATACCCATGCCTGTCCATTTCCACATTGTTGCAAACAGGCGCTGCGTTCCGTCCACCAGGTCATGACCTGGCACGAGGATACTGCGCCGCGGCCGGCGGCTGGCAAGAATGCTGCCCGCAAGCCTCTGCCGCATTGCCCTCTGGCTGTGGTGTGCTGTTTGAGCCTGCTGAGGGTGCAGGTGGGCATAACCCTGAACCCTAAACCCTAAACCCTGAATCCTAAACCCTGAACCCGATTGGGTCACCCTCACCCTGTAACCTGAATTTGGAACCCTGATGTACCAATATACCAAACCCTGAACCCTTAGGTACGCTTATTTAAATCCCGATATACCTGATCCCTGATGTTTGCTTAACCAAACCCCGACATGCCCAAACCCTGAAACCTGATGTGTGCGTATCCAAACCCCGATAAACCCAAGACCCTGAACCCTGATGCTAGCTTACACACTGTCTGCTGAACCCCAGGGCGTGAAGCATTTCCAGCTATCTTGTTGTTTTTAAACACCAGACGGTCTTGGGGGGGCCGTCGGGCTGCCATTGCTTGGCTAGTTGGAGCCAGACCCTGACGAACACGCAGCCAACAGGGGTTGCTCATGCTCATGCTCATGCCATTGCTCATGCTCATGCCCGTGCTCATGGGCATGCCCATGCCAATGCTCACACCCATGCGCATGCCCATGCTCCTGTTGGGTGCAGGCGACAGTCACCTCCCTGCATGAGGCACACAACGCATCGGGTCTAGGCCAGATGCACCCCGCTGTCAGCCACGAGCTGCTGGCATTGAAATGAGGCCGTTTTGTCAGCCGCGAGCTTGTCAGCTCCGCGAGCTGCTGGCATTGAAATGAGGCCATTTCGTGATGAGCGGTCTGCTGCTGGCAATGAGATGAGCTGGCGTTGCGATGTGATGAGCTGGAATTGTGATGAGCTGGCATTGTGAATAGCTGGTATTGCGATGAGCTGGCACTGTGATGAGCTGGCACTGTGTTGAGCTGTTATTGCGATGAGCTGGCACTGTGATGAGCTGGCACTGCGATGATTTCGCTTGGACGAGAGGAGGACGGTAACGGAGCTGCAAAGGCGCACAACGTAGGTTCAGGGGTGTCCCATTCCCCAGGCTTTCAAGTGGACCACATGCTAGATGAAATATACGGTAAATGAAAGCCATCCCGTGTGGGGGACGTGAGAGTACTAAGAAAGAAAGAAAGCTACGCCCTATTAGGGCGTGGAGGTTAAGGAAACAACGCAGCTTGGGGCCGTAGCCACATCCGCGCCGTTACCATGTGAGAAACAGCGCAACATGGGTGACTCTTTGTTCTGATCGTCCACATCATATATAGTCTGTGTTTGGCGTTACGAATTACCGGTACCAGAGGAAATACAAACATATTTAGACCAGGGGTCGATGAGATTATTGAAATGGGATTAGAAATGGCCATAGACTTTACGGTGGGTCGATTTGTATGAGCAAATTATCGGTGAATTAATTTTCCCTGGCGTTTGCACTTGTGTAGAACGGTGCAATGAGCGGCGCACCTGCAAAAGCCAAGGCAAGGGCGACAACTTAAACGTGACTGGGGGCGTGAAGATCAAAAGTAAAAAACAAAATTGACCATGTCAAGGTGTTTATCGTACATGAAAGCGGAGCTTAACATAGATGTGGGACACCAGAAACCTACACGGACACTGAAAAATCGATCGATATCAATCGAACAAACAATGCCCCCCTAAGAAAGCGGCCAGCACACCAGCTCACGAGCTTGGCTACGGATTGAACCAACCCCATGGCGCAGCCTATCGTTTTTCGTTTCGTTGAGACGAGGCCTTTTTGCCTCGGAGCAGGAGGTTTGAAAGTGCCGCACTATTCAATGAAGGGGTTTGATTTGCAGGACCATGTGACCACCTACCCGTAGTCTCAAACGAATTTACCCCCCCCCTCAGATTTTTTTGTTGCTTAATATGTGAGTTGGCTAAGGGGACAGCGTTAGATGTTAAACAGCGCGCTTTGTCGATTTCTGTGATTCGTTGCCCCTGAAGAGGAGAATATCCTGTGGAAAATGTGTAACGGTCCACTTGATTTCGTTGCTCCCTTCAGAACTATCATACCGGTAACATTGAAATACGCCCGCAACCCAGTCGCGAAGGAATGCGATCACGGCTGAAGCACACAAGAACGGCGACAACACACGCTATTTGCAGAGCCCGTGTCGTTGGTAACATGGCTATACCGGGGAATCCGCCAGATCCAAGGATACCACTTAATTAGTTTTATGCGGCATCGTATTGAAGTCGAGGCCCTAAGCAACTTGTTTTTATATGAGAATACAATCATATACCGGTGCATAATGTACACATGGATAATTTCACTTTTTTCGTCCCTAAATCTTTGTTACCCCCAGATCCAATGATCGCAATTAAAATGGCCGGCGACCCCATTTTAATAAAAACCTAGCACACGTAGCACCTTGAATTTCCTAGCTAGCTGTTTGGTTGTCGATGTCACTGTTTGGGTGCCGACGTGGCTTTATTACAGCATGGCCCAGAGGTGTTACGTCATTGACACGTGGGCCCTCGTCAAACTATACACCCAGCCAGACTTTCAATTGTACTGGGGCCGGCATGTGTGGGCTGATGCGTGGGATGCTTTGGCCTTTGTGGAAGATGTCTCGAATTTGGGGGATGGGCTGAGGGGCTTGACTTCCTTTTCTTCCCGGCATTCGCCTTTTGTTCCATTTCAAGATATTTTTCCTTCACCGATAGTTTGCTTTCCCTCGCAACCCGAAAATTCAACGCACACGCAGCCGAGCCTTTTGAGTCAGTCCCTGAGTTGGAACGTCATTTACAAACATGCCTCATTAAAAAACCAAAGCCTGTTTTTTTAACAAATGCAATGGTTGGCGAGTGCAAATCCCAGCCGTGGCACCCATCGGACCATAATCAAAACCTGAGCTCTGAAAAACAATGGACGCCATGCAATTTCAAGCGCCCTCACCCCCTCCCTCAGCAATTCCCGGCAATTCTATCTTTCTCTCTTCCAATAAATTTCCGTCGTCCCCTCATGGTAAGTATCCACTCCTATCCATCTCTTGCCGCCTACCGTATGTGTCCTTACTAAAAGGGATTTACCTCCCAAACCATCGTCCCACAAACACGCGACTCAGGGGAACACCTTTTCAAGCGGCTTAGGCTTGGCCAAATACACAGAAAACCTAATTCACATTTTATTAGATCACAGGCAAATTATGCAGGTTGTGGTTGACTGCGTGTCACGTCACACCTGCTGCTCCGGCGCTGTACTCTGCCAGTGCTAGCCTTTGCTAGTTGACTCAGTGCTTATGACATCACATACGCTGATCAGGCTCAGCTGCACACATGCCAGCCTTAGGTAAACCTAGTTCCTTTTCATTTCTCCCAACAGGACAGTTGGGCGCCCACACGGACGAGCCTTTTTTAGCAGGGCCCAGAGGTGTAATGGCATTGACACGCTAGCCTTGGATGTATGCGCTCCATATCATAGTAGCTGTCGCTCCGCCGCCCTTTCACACATACTGGCCTTTTGTTCATCTGACCGGGAGTACGGCTGCGTCAGCAGCGACACAAAGTCCTGCAGGTCTATCCAGCCGCCTGACAGGCATAGAGAGTGACATAGAGTGAGAGTAAGTCAAATATGTGACATCGAGTACGGCTGCCTCAGGAGCGGCACAAAGTCCTGCAGGTCTATCCAGCCGCCTGGCAGACATAAAGAGTGACATAAAGTGAATAGGGTCAAATGTGTGACATCGAGTACGGCTGCCTCAGGAGCGGCACAAAGTCCTGCAGGTCTATCCAGCCGCCTGGCAGACATAAAGAGTGACATAGAGTGAATGAGGTCAAATGTGTGACATCGAGTACGGCTGCCTCAGGAGCAAAACAAAGTCCTGCAGGTCTATCCAGCCGCCTGGCAGACATAAAGAGTGACATAGAGTGAGATTAAGTCAAATGTGTGACATCGAGTACGGCTACCTCAGGAGCGGCACAAAGTCCTGCAGGTCTATCCAGCCGCCTGGCAGGCATAAAGAGTGAAATAGAGTGAATGAGGTCAAATGTGTGACTTCGAGTACGGCTGCCTCGGGAGCGGCACAAAATCCTGCAGATCTATCCAGATGTCTGACAGCCATAAAAAGTGGCACCGATTGTGAGGGGGGCAAATGTGTAACAGGGACTACTTTTGCACCAGGAGCACGAAGTCCTGCAGATCTACCCAGTTGCCTGATAGATGGACAGGAGGTGTAACAGGGAGGGTTGAGTGTGATAAAGGGTGAGAGATCAATTCCACAGATATATCCAGCTGGCAGGTGCCAGATGGGCATGGAGTGAAAGGTGTGTCATGGAGTGGAAGGTCGGAGAGGAGTAAGTGGGGTAGTGAGAGGACAAGGGGGGTAAGAGATGTGACGGGACTGAGACTTCAGAAAGACACAGAGTGACATAGTGACATAGAGCGAGATGTCAGGGGTCAGCAGCCGGGAGGGAGAGGAGGTCAATAGGGGGAGCGAGAGGTTGGGGGCCTTCAATCTCCAAAATGGGATTTAATTTCACTTCTGTAGCCAGTTTCCGGTCGGAAACTGAGAGCATAGATCGGGAATGAATGATTTATTCACTCCCGAGGGAAGGCGATTCAAATCTGTGGCAGTGTTAGTTCCGTGAAAAGACAACGCTGCAATGGCAGGACGAGGCCTCGTGGCAGGGGCTATGTTCCACACCAGCCACGGCACCCACCCGGCTGGCTGTACTTCAAGGTCATGACCTTCCGGTTGTACAGCACGCGTACTTGGTAGGACGCGTACTGCCGCACCGCCGCCGCTGCGCTGCCCGCCCTCAGCTGGTGCAGCCCTGAAGCTGCCTCGAGCGGTCTCCTCCCATTCCCTCCGCCGCTCCCTCCCACCCGCCGCCCAGTCACCGCCGCCACCCCCTCTTGCTGCTCGCTGCTGACCGCTGAATCCCGCTGCAGATGCCTCCGCATTTCAGCGGTGACGTCTTCGTCCCCGGTCGACGCGGCGGCGGAGGCGGAGGCCTCGACCTGCTCAGCTCCGTCCCCGGCGCGCTGCCAAAGCTCAAACACAAAGTTGGCCGCAAAGGGCGGCCAGCTCGTCTGCAGCGCACCATACAAAGAGTGGGGGGCTTTGTATTCCCCGAGAAAAACCCAACTTGTTTCCCTTGTTTTCTGAGTTACTGGAAAACAAGACTCAGCACATTTACTCTCACGGAGACCAGCCCTTCCTAGGCACACAGGGGCAAAGTGCGGCAAATAATTCAAACACAAACGCCGCACACGTTCGTGTGTGCGACCTCCCACTGGTCACCCTCTGAAGCACTTCACACTCCAGAGTGGTCTTCCTCTGAACTAACAGCAGGAGGGAGGCCACCGTCGAGTCATGGCTGCATGGCTACATGTGAGCTGCATGCCCAGATGTGAGCTGCATGGCCAGATGTGAGCTGCATGCCCAGATGTGAGCTGCATGCCCAGATGTGAGCTGCATGGCCAGATGTGAGCTGCATGGCTACATGTGAGCTGCATGCCCAGATGTGAGCTGCATGCCCAGATGTGAGCTGCATGGCCACATGTGAGCTGCATGCCCAGATGTGAGCTGCATGGCCACATGTGAGCTGCATGGCCAGATGTGAGCTGCATGGCCACATGTGTGCTGCATGGCCACATGTGAGCTGCATGGCCACATGTGTGCTGCATGGCCAGATGTGAGCTGCATGGCCACATGTGTGCTGCATGGCCAGATGTGAGCTGCATGGCCACATGTGCAGCATGGCCACATGTGTGCTGCATGGCTACATGCGTGCTGCATGGCTACATGGCCACGTGCGTGCTGCATGGCGCACCTGCGTCTGACCCGTCAACAGCACCAGCAGCGGAGAGATTGTCGAGTCATGGCCGCTATACACATACATCCGTGGCGGCGCCTTCCCGGCCGCTGATGCGCCGCCCCCGCCTCCACCTTCTGCTCCCGCTCCGGCACCGCCGTACCCGCTTTCATAGCCCTCCGATGCCGCCAACCCTCCAGCCTTGGCTGCTGCTGCGCCCTTTTCCAACGGGCGCAGCAAGGATCGTCGAGCACCGCCCATTGCAGCTGCTTCAGGCGTGCTGGCGCCTCCGGCAGCGAGGTCAGCAGGAGAGGACGCAGCAGCAGCGGAGGAAGAGGCAGCGGCAGCAATAGCGGCCTGTGGCGGCACACGGATATTGGCATCATTTTTCTGACACACCGTGGGGCCTTTTGAGCTGAAGTCAATACCAGCTTAAGTAAACGCGCACACCCACACACAGGCCCACCCAAACAGACACCCACCCACCCGCACGCACACACACAGGCCCACCCAAACAGACACCCACCCACCCGCATGCACACACACAAAGGTTATTTACTTATCTATATTGCTCTCCCCCCTCCCCCCACTCTTCCCCCCTCACCTGCATATTGGATCCCAGCCGCCACACAAGAGGGCCAATCGACATCTGGATGACTCTCTGGCAGGTGTCTGCATGCCAGGCATATGAAAATGGTTGTTGACAAACGTCTGGCTGGTCACGCCAGCGAAATGGAATCAGCACAACAGGCGGATGACATCTGGCAGATGCCTGTGAGCCAGGTGACTCACGGAAACCCAAGCCAACGAGTGTCTTCATGTTGAAAACGGAGAGGGCAGAATTCGAGTCTGGCAAACCATGAGATCCTAGACCCAATGTAGAACCCTGAAAGACAGACACATCCCACGTGGATCGCCTTCTAGCTTGCGCCTGCACGCCGGGTTGAACACATGATTTAGAGGTTCAAATGCAACTAGCCAACACAAAGAGAATTAGAAATAGGAAATCCTTTTCTATCTCCGCCAACCTTGCGGCCTAGGAAGCTTATTTAACATCAGTCCCAATTCCCAACAGCTTGATAGACGTCCATAGTGTCCGTAAGCTTGAAGAATGGGAGTGAAGACATCACATGTGTGCGGTGTTCAGCAAAAGCATGGAAGAATAGAGACAAAACATGTTTCTACATGGACGTCCATGCTGGCCCCTTGTACAGTTTCATTTTTCGGCCACAGGTCCAAATCTGGACCAGCCTACGACTGGTGGCCAAAGCAGCATGGTTGGCTGCAAATGAGGTTGCCGGCCAGAGGCCAGGGGACGGAGTGTAGCTGACATGTAGCTGACTCACGAAAAAATGAGCTGGTGGCATGGTTGGCTGCAAATGAGGTCGCCGGCCAGAGGCCAGAGTGGAGCTGACATGTAGCTGACATGTAGCTAACTCACGAAACAAATGAACTGGTGGCATGGTTGGCTGCAAATGAGGTCGCCGGCCAGAGGCCGGAGTGGAGCTGACATGTAGATGACTCACGCAACAATGAACGCTGGCCCAGTAAGGAAACAACAAATTGGAAGAATGGGAGCCAGAAGACATTGCACAGGTGTATGGCGGTATGGTGCTCAGTAAGAGCATGGAAGAATGAAAACAAAACAAATTGCACGCGATTGTGGTTTTCAGCGGTCAGGCGCCCACAGCCCCCTCTCACCCTCATCGATTAGATGATCACCAACAGAGGGGCTGGTACCAGGAGCCTCATGCTTCACTGCCTGCGAGTTTAAGGTCGAGGGTCAAGAGTCAAGAGGATAGTAGGGTTAAGGGTCGAGAGTGTAGGGGAATAGGGGATAGGTTCATGGTATAGGGTATAGGGTACAGGGTATAGGGTATAGGGTATAGGGACAAGGACATAGGGTATAGGGTCAAGGTTTTGGGTACACCCTCTACCCTCGTGGATGCCAGCTCATTGTACAGCCTCCGCCCTGATGAAACGCACCTGCTGCTCTATCACGTCAAACAGGTGTGGATCTTCCGCAGCGCCAGCTGGCAGCGGTACACCCTCCGCCCGCATGGCCGCCAGCTCATCGTACAGCCAGACCCAAGGCAGCAGTCCCTCGCTGCTGGCAGGCAGCTTCAAGGCCTTGCGCACACTGGCTGCCAGCTTCTTGAGGCTGGAACTGCCTTCATCACGTTTCTTGACCAGGGCGTGGATCTGAGAGGGTGTTGTGGGAGGTGTGGCATAGAAGGGAGACGTGAGGCACTGGGGGGAAGGATCAGGGCCTTGCGCACCCTGGCTGCCAACCTTTTGAGTCTGGAACTGCCT
Source organism: Limnomonas spitsbergensis (assembly GCA_037349105.1). Classification (NCBI taxonomy): domain Eukaryota; kingdom Viridiplantae; phylum Chlorophyta; class Chlorophyceae; order Chlamydomonadales; genus Limnomonas; species Limnomonas spitsbergensis. The sequence continues at coordinate 244,232 of JAYJMM010000101.1, read as the reverse complement.
TCATCACGTTTCTTGACCAGGGCGTGGATCAGAGAGGGTGTTGTGGGAGGTGTGGCATAGAAGGGAGTCGTGAGGTATTGGGGGGAAGGTTCAGGGCCTTGCGCACCATGGCTGCCAACCTCTTGAGGCTGGAACTGCCTTCATCAGGTTTCTTGACCAGGGCGTGGATCAGAGAGGGTATTATAAGAAGTGTGTCATAGAAGGGAGACGTGAGGTATTGGCAGGCAGCTTCAAGGCCTTGCGCACCCTGGCTGCCAACATCTTGAGGCTGGAGCTGCCTTCAGCAAGCTGCTTGACCAGGGCGTGGATCAGAGAGGTGAGGGTGGGTTGGCGTTGGGAGATATGACTCTATGAGGCACGGTAACGGCGCGGATGTGGCTTCGGCCCAGGCTGCGCTGTTTCCTTACCTTTCACACCCCTCACGGGGGATAGTTTGATTTCCTTCTTATATGAGGCTTCAGGGAAAGATGCCCCAGTCATTAGGGGGCAGCCGCAGGCCCCTTCAAACCTAGGGGCCCACACTCTGGCTGTGAAGGTCCTGATGCTGACACTATGGACACCACATGACTGGCAACGACACGGACGCAACGCCTTGGCCCATGCCGCGCTGCTTCCTTCACACTGGGCCCAGCAGGTTTCTTTCTTTCCTACACCACATTACTTGACAAGGACGGGGATCTGAAAGGTGAGAAGGGGGTGTCCACCCAGGTGGCAACCACCCACAAGACCAATGAGACGGCAACTGAAATGGCACGACAACTGAAATGGCACGGCAACTGAAAATGGCATGGCAACTGAAAATGGTACACCAACTGGAAATGGCACGGCAACTGACACCCAAAGTCACCACTGGGCAACGGACACCATAATTGTCACGTCCCAAACATGCAGACAGGGGAGACGAGGTTAGAACTGAGCATCGCACTTTCTCCAGGAGTGTGCCAAGGGCGGAGCAGGTCCATTTATTGCCCTAAGATGGGGTGTAGCTGAAACACTCTGTCAGTAGCTGAATCACTGACATAAACACAGGTCTTGGCAGCCTACCTCGCCCAGCAGTGGGTCGAGGGCGGAGCAGGCGCTGCTCTTGCCATAAGACAGGGTTTACCGAAAGCGAGCTGGAGAGTAATGAGAGGCCTTGGTACCCCTCTGCCTTACCGATCAGCCGAGAGCGGGGGCCGAGAGCGGGGGCAGGCCCTGTACTTGCTATAGGGCAGGGTGTAATGAAAAGCGGGTTGGAAAACAACGAGGCCTTACCAGCACACCTTATCAGGAATAGGGTAGAGGGCAGGGCAGGTCGTGTACTTGCCATTAGACCAAGTTTACCGAAAGCGAGCTGGAAAATAAGCGGAGGCCTGAGTAGCCTACCTTATTGTGCAGCAGGCCGAGGGCAGGACAGGTCGTGTTCTTGCCATAAGACAGGGTGCAGTAGTGTACAGAAAGCGGGTTGGAAAGCAATACCAGCCTTCCCAGCCTACCTTATCCAGAAGAGGGTAGAGGGCGGGGCAGGTCTTGTACTTGCCATTACACAAAGTACACCGAAAGCGAGCTGGGAAATAAACAGAGGCATTAGCAGCCTACCTTATCGAGCAGCGGGCCAAGGGCGGGGCAGGTCGTGTTCTTGCCGTACTCGAATTCAAACTGCTCGAGGCTGGCATTGACGCTGACAGGCCCCTGGCAAGGTCGGGCCACAGGGGGGGGGGAGGGGAGGGTAGGGGGTAGGGGGGAGGCTGGCATTGACGCTGACAGGCCCCTGGCAAGGTCGGGCCACAGGGGGGGGGGAGGGGAGGGTAGGGGGGAGGGGGGAGGCTGGCATTGACGCTGACAGGCCCCTGGCAAGGTCGGGCCACAGGGGTGTAGGGGTGTAGGGGGTAGGGTTAAGGCTGGCATTGACGCTGACAGGCCCCTGGCAAGGTCGGGCCACAGGGGTGTAGGGGTGTAGGGGGTAGGGTTAAGGCTGGCATTGACGCTGACAGGCCCCTGGCAAGGTCGGGCCACAGGGGTGTAGGGGGTAGGGGGTAGGGTTAAGGCTGGCATTGACGCTGACAGGCCCCTGGCAAGGTCGGGCCACAGGGGTGTAGGGGGTAGGGGGTAGGGTTAAGGCTGGCATTGACGCTGACAGGCCCCTGGCAAGGGCAGGCCACAGGGGAGTGCAAGTGGGCATTGGTCTGATGGCGGCAAGGACTAGGCCAGCAGGAGGTAAGGCGTATGATGGCAGAGAAACTCAGGAACGCAAGAAAGCCCGTTAGAGGCACCAGCATCCTACCCCTTGCCCCCCTCTTTCATTCTCCTCCCATACCCGCTCTTCCCCCCTCCTCGTAGCTCCTATCCCACTCCTACTTGAGCCTCCCTGACCCCCCCCCCCCTTGGCCATGCACTTTCTCAACTCCTCCCTCCCCCCACCTCCCCTGCCTTACCCTAATCTCCCCACCTCCCCTGCCTTACCCTAATCCCCCCACCTCCCCTGCCTTACCCTAATCCCCCCACCTCCCCTGCCTTACCCTAATCCCCCCACCTCCCCTGCCTTACCCTAATCCCCCCACCTCCCCTGCCTTACCCTTATCCCCCCACCTCCCCTGCCTTACCCTAATCCCCCCACCTCCCCTGCCTTACCCTAATCCCCCCACCTCCCCTGCCTTACCCTAATCCCCCCACCTCCCCTGCCTTACCCTAATCCCCCCACCTCCCCTGCCTTACCCTAATCCCCCCACCTCCCCTGCCTTACCCTAATCCCCCCACCTCCCCTGCCTTACCCTAATCCCCCCACCTCCCCTGCCTTACCCTAATCCCCCCACCTCCCCTGCCTTACCCTAATCCCCCCACCTCCCCTGCCTTACCCTAATCCCCCCACCTCCCCAGCTCACCCTCAAGTCCGGGTACAGCCCTGTCACGACGCCATGCAGGGTTTGCACCGTACGTTGAATGCAAGTGGTGCGGAGGGAGATCTGATCGGCATCGAACGCTGGAGGAAGGAAGGCCAGTTCATCGATGTACCTCTGGCGCAGCCACGCTCCTAGGTCGATGCCCTAAGGGGGTGGCGGAAGAGACAGGTGTGAGGAAGTTGAGGGAGAGATCTGATCGGCATCGAACGATCTAGGAAGGCCAGTTCATTGATGTACCTCTGGCACAGCCTCGCTCCTAGGTTGATGCCCTAGGGGGTGGCGGAGGAGACAGGGGTGAGGAAGTTGGGGGGGAGATCTGAGCGGCATCGAACACTGGAGGAAGGAGGGCCGGTTCAGCCATGCCCCTAGGTCGATGCCCTTGAAGGAGTGGCGGAGGAGAGGTGTGAGGAAGTGGTGAGGTGCGAGGGAGAAGGGAAAGGAGAGGTGAGGGGTGGGCGTGAGGACGATGTGGTGTGCAATGGACAGGGGAGAAGGGAAGGGGGGAAGGAAACAGTAGGATAGGAGAGCAGGGGTGAGAGAAACAGGTAGGCAGCAGAGGAGAGAGGAGTAGGGAAGGTAGGAAAGGAGAGGTCGGAGGGGTAGAGGAGGGCAGGTAAGCGCACAGAGGAGAGGAAATGTAGCGAAGGGGAGAGCAGTGAGGGAAAGGTATGCTTGGAGTGGAAGAGTGGTGGAATATCAAGGAGATGGAGGGACGAGCAATGGGAGAAATGGAGGTTGACTCGGAAGGAAGCCCCTACGCCTCCAATCCCATACTTCCAGACCTATACCTCCAGGCCCATACATCCAGACCTGTGCCAGCAACCTAGTACCTCCAGTCCCATACATTCAAACGTGTACGAACTGATCCCACTAGTTGTGCCCTCACTCTGCGGGCTGATCCAGGCAGCATCCTCCCAGTAAACTCTGGGGGGAAGCCCAACCCACTCACCATGTTGTGCCCTCACTCTGCGGGCTGACCCAGGCGGCATCCTCCCAGTAAACTCTGGGGGGAAGCCCAACCCACTCACCATGTTGTGCCCTGTCTCGGTGAGCTGACCCAGGCAGCATCCTCCCAGTAAACTCTGGGGGGAAGCCCAACCCACTCACCATATTGTGCCCTCACTCTGCGGGCTGACCCAGGCAGCATCCTCCCAGTAAACTCTGGGGGGAAGCCCAACCCACTCACCATGTTGTGCCCTCACTCTGCGGGCTGACCCAGGCAGCATCCTCCCAGTAAACTCTGGGGGGAAGCCCAACCCACTCACCATGTTGTGCCCTCACTCTGCGGGCTGACCCAGGCGGCATCCTCCCAGTAAACTCTGGGGGGAAGCCCAACCCACTCACCATGTTGTGCCCTCACTCTGCGGGCTGACCCAGGCAGCATTTTCCCAGTAAACTCTGGGGGGAAGCCCAACCCACTCACCATGTTGTGCCCTCACTCTGCGGGCTGACCCAGGCAGCATCCTCCCAGTAAACTCTGAGGGGAAGCCCAACCCACTCACCATGTTGTGCCCTCACTCTGCAGGCTGACCCAGGCAGCATCCTCCCAGTAAACTCTGGGGGGAAGCCCAACCCACTCACCATGTTGTGCCCTCACTCTGCGGGCTGACCCAGGCAGCATCCTCCCAGTAAACTCTGGGGGGAAGCCCAACCCACTCACCATGTTGTGCCCTCACTCTGCGGGCTGACCCAGGCAGCATCCTCCCAGTAAACTCTGGGGGGAAGCCCAACCCACTCACCATGTTGTGCCCTCACTCTGCGGGCTGACCCAGGCAGCATCCTCCCAGTAAACTCTGGGGGGAAGCCCAACCCACTCACCATGTTGTGCCCTCACTCTGCGGGCTGACCCAGGCAGCATCCTCCCAGTAAACTCTGAGGGGAAGCCCAACCCACTCACCATGTTGTGCCCTCACTCTGCGGGCTGACCCAGGCAGCATCCTCCCAGTAAACTCTGAGGGGAAGCCCAACCCACTCACCATGTTGTGCCCTCACTCTGCGGGCTGACCCAGGCAGCATCCTCCCAGTAAACTCTGGGGGGAAGCCCAACCCACTCACCATGTTGTGCCCTCACTCTGCGGGCTGACCCAGGCAGCATCATCCCAGTAAACTCTGGGGGGAAGCCCAACCCACTCACCATGTTGTGCCCTCACTCTGCGGGCTGACCCAGGCAGCATCCTCCCAGTAAACTCTGGGGGGAAGCCCAACCCACTCACCATGTTGTGCCCTCACTCTGCGGGCTGACCCAGGCAGCATCCTCCCAGTAAACTCTGGGGGGAAGCCCAACCCACTCACCATGTTGTGCCCTCACTCTGCGGGCTGACCCAGGCAGCATCCTCCCAGTAAACTCTGAGGGGAAGCCCAACCCACTCACCATGTTGTGCCCTCACTCTGCGGGCTGACCCAGGCAGCATCCTCCCAGTAAACTCTGGGGGGAAGCCCAACCCACTCACCATGTTGTGCCCTCACTCTGCGGGCTGACCCAGGCGGCATCCTCCCAGTAAACTCTGGGGGGAAGCCCAACCCACTCACCATGTTGTGCCCTCACTCTGCGGGCTGACCCAGGCAGCATCCTCCCAGTAAACTCTGGGGGGAAGCCCAACCCACTCACCATATTGTGCCCTCACTCTGCGGGCTGACCCAGGCGGCATCCTCCCAGTAAACTCTGGGGGGAAGCCCAACCCACTCACTATGTTGTGCCCTCACTCTGCGGGCTGACCCAGGCAGCATCCTCCCAGTAAACTCTGGGGGGAAGCCCAACCCACTCACCATGTTGTGCCCTCACTCTGCGGGCTGACCCAGGCAGCATTTTCCCAGTAAACTCTGGGGGGAAGCCCAACCCACTCACCATGTTGTGCCCTCACTCTGCGGGCTGACCCAGGCAGCATCCTCCCAGTAAACTCTGAGGGGAAGCCCAACCCACTCACCATGTTGTGCCCTCACTCTGCAGGCTGACCCAGGCAGCATCCTCCCAGTAAACTCTGGGGGGAAGCCCAACCCACTCACCATGTTGTGCCCTCACTCTGCGGGCTGACCCAGGCAGCATCCTCCCAGTAAACTCTGGGGGGAAGCCCAACCCACTCACCATGTTGTGCCCTCACTCTGCGGGCTGACCCAGGCAGCATCCTCCCAGTAAACTCTGGGGGGAAGCCCAACCCACTCACCATGTTGTGCCCTCACTCTGCGGGCTGACCCAGGCAGCATCCTCCCAGTAAACTCTGAGGGGAAGCCCAACCCACTCACCATGTTGTGCCCTCACTCTGCGGGCTGACCCAGGCAGCATCATCCCAGTAAACTCTGGGGGGAAGCCCAACCCACTCACCATGTTGTGCCCTCACTCTGCGGGCTGACCCAGGCAGCATCCTCCCAGTAAACTCTGGGGAGAAGCCCAACCCACTCACCATGTTGTGCCCTCACTCTGCGGGCTGACCCAGGCAGCATCCTCCCAGTAAACTCTGAGGGGAAGCCCAACCCACTCACCATGTTGTGCCCTCACTCTGCGGGCTGACCCAGGCAGCATCCTCCCAGTAAACTCTGGGGGGAAGCCCAACCCACTCACCATGTTGTGCCCTCACTCTGCGGGCTGACCCAGGCAGCATCATCCCAGTAAACTCTGGGGGGAAGCCCAACCCACTCACCATGTTGTGCCCTCACTCTGCGGGCTGACCCAGGCAGCATCCTCCCAGTAAACTCTGGGGGGAAGCCCAACCCACTCACCATGTTGTGCCCTCACTCTGCCGGCTGACCCAGGCGGCATCCTCCCAGTAAACTCTGGGGGGAAGCCCAACCCACTCACCATGTTGTGCCCTCACTCTGCGGGCTGACCCAGGCAGCATCCTCCCAGTAAACTCTGGGGGGAAGCCCAACCCACTCACCATGTTGTGCCCTCACTCTGCGGGCTGACCCAGGCGGCATCCTCCCAGTAAACTCTGGGGGGAAGCCCAACCCACTCACCATGTTGTGCCCTCACTCTGCGGGCTGACCCAGGCAGCATCCTCCCAGTAAACTCTGAGGGGAAGCCCAACCCACTCACCATGTTGTGCCCTCACTCTGCGGGCTGACCCAGGCAGCATCCTCCCAGTAAACTCTGGGGGGAAGCCCAACCCACTCACCATGTTGTGCCCTCACTCTGCGGGCTGACCCAGGCAGCATCCTCCCAGTAAACTCTGAGGGGAAGCCCAACCCACTCACCATGTTGTGCCCTCATTCTGCGGGCTGACCCAGGCAGCATCATCCCAGTACACTCTGGGGGAAGCCCAACCCACTCACCATGTTGTGCCCTCACTCTGCGGGCTGACCCAGGCAGCATCCTCCCAGTAAACTCTGGGGGGAAGCCCAACCCACTCACCATGTTGTGCCCTCACTCTGCGGGCTGACCCAGGCAGCATCCTCCCAGTAAACTCTGGGGGAAGCCCAACCCACTCACCATGTTGTGCCCTCACTCTGCGGGCTGACCCAGGCAGCATCCTCCCAGTAAACTCTGGGGGGAAGCCCAACCCACTCACCATGTTGTGCCCTCACTCTGCGGGCTGACCCAGGCAGCATCCTCCCAGTAAACTCTGGGGGGAAGCTCAACCCACTCACCATGTTGTGCCCTCACTCTGCGGGCTGACCCAGGCAGCATCCTCCCAGTAAACTCTGGGGGGAAGCCCAACCCACTCACCATGTTGTGCCCTCACTCTGCGGGCTGACCCAGGCAGCATCCTCCCAGTAAACTCTGGGGGGAAGCCCAACCCACTCACCATGTTGTGCCCTCACTCTGCGGGCTGACCCAGGCAGCATCCTCCCAGTAAACTCTGGGGGGAAGCCCAACCCACTCACCATGTTGTGCCCTCACTCTGCGGGCTGACCCAGGCAGCATCCTCCCAGTAAACTCTGGGGGGAAGCCCAACCCACTCACCATGTTGTGTCCTCACTCTGCGGGCTGACCCAGGCAGCATCCTCCCAGTAAACTCTGGGGGGAAGACCAACCCACTCACCATGTTGTGCCCTCACTCTGCGGGCTGACCCAGGCAGCATCCTCCCAGTAAACTCTGGGGGGAAGCCCAACCCACTCACCATGTTGTGCCCTCACTCTGCGGGCTGACCCAGGCGGCATCCTCCCAGTAAACTCTGGGGGGAAGCCCAACCCACTCACCATGTTGTGCCCTGTCTCGGTGAGCTGACCCAGACGACACCCTCCAGGCAGCTCCTTGGTGTCCTGATTACAGCATAAGCGAAAGAGCTCTTGTTATGATCCCTGGTTATGCTTGTCCTAAATGCAGGAAAGAAGCTTTTGTATGTCCTAAAGGCAGCTTAGGCAGACAGAGCAATGGTTATGATCCCTGGTTATGCTTGTCCTTAACGCCGCATAGGAAGCTTGTGCCTGTCCTAAACGGTGCAGAGGCAGATAGAGTCACTGGCTCTTGGCGAGCTAATACCCGCTCAAGCTTGTGTCCTCATCGACCCGCCATGCACACCCGGCGGCGCCCCAAAGCAGGTCTCGCTAACCACAACTCTAAAATAATTGGGTCGATGAAAATTGCGTAGACGACACAAAACAAAAACCAAGCTGTATTCCACAGCCAACTAGGGTGAGCACACCCGAGCATTTAGCCACTCCCATTGGCTGCCAGCTACTCTCGATAGCTGTCAGGCACCCGCAAAAGCAGCTGCTCAGTGTCGATGACGTTGCAAAGATAATGGGGGGGGAAACAAGTGACGCCAATCTGCGGCCCGACCCTGTAGGCCCCACGCCAATGGCAGTGGAACGACCGACGAAATGTAGGTGCCGCAACATCAACGGTTTGCTCAACTGGCCCCTCCTCAAAAGGCCGGGGGTGGATGCGTTAACTTTGCAACAGCAACAACATCAACTACAATCCACCCACCAAACGCAGTACAGGCGGGCGGGCAGGTAGGCTGGCAGGCGGAGCAACAGGGCTGGCGCAGATGCTACAACAGCAACAATCAAAGGGACTTCCAGATCTTCTTACATTCTTGATATACAACAATCCACCCACCAAGTCCAGTATCGGCGGGCTGTCCGGCAGCCCCGTCTCGTCCCTTAGATTTATCTCCAGACCCGGGTAAAGGTTGGAGCAATTACTGAATGATAAGTCCGGCCAGAAGCGAGCCTGAGACAACGTGGTGCGTGCGCCATGCCTGCGGAGTTTGGGGTGCAGGATCCAGGGTGAAGGGTGAAGGGGGCAGAGTGTTGCGTGCGCTATGTCTGCCAGATTTCGGGTCAGGGGTTTGGAGTTTATTCCGGGCAGGCAAAACTGGCATGATGGGTCAGGATAGAGCATCCCACATGGAGCAACCTGGCTGCATGAGCTTTAGCCCATGCAGCATGTTGTGTCCATCACAAACATGCAGACATTGACATCCAGGGCAAGGATGATGCAACCTTACATGCATCACCCTGGCTGTTTGAGTATTGGCCCATGCAGCAAACATGGGATCTGTGTCCATGAAAAACATGCAAACACTGACATCCAGGGCAAGGGTGATACATCCCCACTTGCAGCACCCTGGCTGTGTGAGTGTCCGACATGCTTGGGTGTGACAATGTCCATCTTTTGTCTGTGTGCTCTTTGGGCACGTCACGGGAGTGCCGGTGGTCGCTTCTATCGTCTTAATAGCTGCCATTGATCATTACTATGCATTCCAGACTGCCTTTGACAGGCTGCTGGTTAGCCAGCACTGGGCAAATGGGGACCAAACCTTGACAAGCCTGCGCCAGTGGACCCAGCAGCAGGGCTGGCTGCGACATGTTTCCCCAGTTGTAACCCATGATGTGGCTACATTGCAGCGTAACACTCTACCTTAAACCCGAGGCCTTAAAGCTTACCGCGGCCGTAACCCGGTATGTTCCTTTAGAACAGCGGAACCTTAACCCTTCACCCTAAAGTAAACAAATCCATCTTGATTACTGCCCCACTCCCTCCCCCCGGTCTCGGCCACGTAGTTACTTGTGCCACCTCGTGCCCCCCTTCGTCGTCATGTGTAGTCACGCATCGTCTTTGCTCATTCAATCATGAGAGTGCAACTTCCACGTCACTTGTGCCACAACTATGGGCATGTTTTTCACTGATTATACCAGGACTTGACAAGCCGTGCGTACAGAGTATCAGAACCATTCAGAAGTCGACCTACCGTGAACGAAAAGAGTCAGAACTTATCCAACCATGCATGATGATTGATGAGTGTCATAACTCATTTAACTGTGCATGCCCATGGTGTTATGTGATTATGTCCATGCACCCTAAACGCTGCGTCCCTCTTCTCCTCTCATCCTATGCTAGGTGTGGGTTTGGCTCGCATGGGCCCAGAGGCATCGACTGCATGGCGCCTAAATCACAAAAATGCCGGGCATCTGAGCTGTCCATGTTTTACTACAGCTCAACTCATGATTATTTGCAAATTTGAATCCATCCTCCAATTTATGTAATGAAGGAAGTGGAATGAGGACATTGCTTCAAAATGCAGCAAGAGCAAACTCTAAAAACGCAATGCGCATTGGGGAGAAATTAACACGGGTAGAGGCTCATGCATGCGTGTACGGGACGTGCCTCGCAAAAAGCACCTCCCTAGAACTTTCACCTTTTTAGATTGTGGAAATGTTCGTTCGTTTCTCACGAGGAACTTTCTGAACATCCCTCTTGTTGACATGATGTGATATATCCCCCCCCTTCTTTGTCTTCTCAGTTCCTTCACCTTTCGCATCTTTCAGCAGCTTCTAATGTATTCAAATCACCTGTGCACGGCTTGTACCAGCAGTAGCCGGTCTCCTTCGCCTGGATCCAGTCTCGAGCTGATGCGCAGCGAGGCCTTGGATTCAGTTGACTGTGAGACGATCACCAGCACTGAGAACGTTGCAGCTGCTGACAGTATCAAGACCCATCGTTTCATCATCATGAAGTCGGTACGCTGCCGCATGCGCGAGGCTAGGAGATTCATCACTGCCAATCGTGAGTGGGCACCCTCCCGCTAGCTCCAGCGCCGAAACCAAGCGTTGTGCAGTCCGCATCAGTCAGTCAGGCCAGCACAGGGCCCGCACGAGCGGTGCACAGCAACACACACAGCATATTTCGCCGGCCGTTCGTCAGTTTTTTGTTGCATGCCTTGCGTTGAGATCACGCAATGAGTTCCACAGATGAACCACGACTCTTGGCCGGGCTTCGAACTACCTCCCAAAAACTGAAAGAAATCGACCTGCAGCAACATGGCCCAAGGACCTCGTCCACAACGTTCGTTACATGGGAAAACTTTGGGGGGAAATGGTTTGGTGGTAAAAGGCTGGTGGCATGCACACCCAGAGGTTGAGGGATCGAACCCGCTGCACGATCCCCCCGGGTTCCATGTTCTTGCCCCGTCACGTAGGAGGATGGCATGGCTGCACCTTGGCCCACACTGTGCATGGTAGCTGCAATTGAGCCTAGTCATTCCCTACCAACCCCTCGTGGCCGAGTTGAACAGGGCCCGGTGGGTATGCACTGTTCTGAACATGGGGAAACTTTGCACTTCATACAGCTGAGGTCCATACTGCGGTAGTGCAATGCAAGCAGCGCTTTCCGGCCGCTACGACAGTCTCCGATCCCTTTGGTGGTTGCAGTGGTCAGAGGGCCAAACCAGCAAGCAGTATCTAGAATGCTTTGATCAAGCTGTCTCCTGCTTCTCTCACCTCCAGCTCTCCAATTCTGACGTCGTCAAATTTTGTAGGACACGGTTGCTCGGAGCGAACGAGATGATGCAACATATGTTGTCAACCAATGGTTTCTATGAACCCGGGATGTTGCCTCAGCTGGAGTTTTGGCTGTCGCAGGAAGGCATGGCGAGAAACATCTCTGCCTGTGCTAGGATCCTGCGTCTTGTCCTGCATGATACTGCTCCTAGGATTGATGAAGATATCTTGATCGCTCAAAGCATTCGTGTGACCCTGGGCTTCATCAACAGCCGCAGCAGCCGCCTGGAAGATGCCTCCCTGAGCGTGAGCACCGATGACATCATGGTTCTCTACTGCACCTGCCTCAAGTACCTCATCCCCCATTTCTGCAAATGGCTGGACACTGACAGCAGCACGCGACCCTCCATGATTGATGGCTCCCAGCCACCTGAACAGTTTGCCATGCTTCTGATCAGCATGGCTGATAGCTTCCTAGATACATCGCTTTCCTCTGCGGACTGGAGGCCGCTGACGCCCCTCCTGTTCCATCCCTTTCAGCTGGCTAGGGACTTCCATGCCACAGCAGCGCTGCTACAGGATCCATTTTGGGCTATATGGATCTATGAAGTCGGTCTGTGCCTCACGCTGTCAGTCGTGGATCCATTGCTGAGGGAGGATGGTGGAGCAAACCTGGAGTGGCCGCCCCAATGCGCGCTGCAGGCCATGCAGATTACGCTGCTGCCAGGGAGCCGCCCCCTCACTCCACTTGCACCGCCGTCTGAGGCTGCAGCCAGTACAGCCAGCTTGTCATCCTCTCTTGACAAGCTGTTAATTTATGCAGGGAACGTGTTGCGCGCATTTCGTCCAGGTAGGTAATCATACAGTAAAGTATGGTGAGGGATCTATTCGGATCAAGCATTCAAGCCCTCCAAGCCATGCTCCAGTGCGTGATCATTATGATTTGCGTCATGCATGTATGCTTACCAACAGCAGTTGGCAAATTGTGTTCATGCAAATACCCCACCGCTTGCTCGCTCCTCGACTTGCTTTGCCTATCGATGTACCAATTTTCACGATGTGGGGGCCTGTCGCATCCAAATGTCCTCTTTATGATTTACCCCACTCAACCCTATCTCACCCATTTGCCCACCCCTACGTTCCCACCTTGTCCTTGACACAGATCAGATAAGGATGCAACAGCTGTGGGACCTGATGTGCTTGATGGAGGAGACGCTGCGCCTCACAACCCCCCACATTCCACCTGGTGTGCTGCTTAAGATACTTCCACTATGGACTGCTATGTCGAAGGCCAGCCAGGCATTTTGTGAGTGCTTTTCAGCTCATAGCGTTGCATTGCATCCCCCATGTGCGCCGGAGCAGCTGTGCTCAAGCCTGCTGAGGATGGTCAGCATGGGCCTGAGTCTGGCAAAAGCTGTGGCGCTCCTTCCAACCGAGTTGGACGACTCAGGTGGTGCTTCTTTTTTTGTTCTGCTTCACTTTGCCATGGAGTGCTTTCGGTACTCTCGGGAAGCAGGACAGACTTGCGTCCTGCCCATGCGCATGCGTGCCTTGGACGGAATGGCTGCCCTGCTCGTCCCGGCCTGCTGTAGCCTGCTGGCTAGAGTCCTGCCAGCAGGAGCGGTAGTCTTCGACATTGCTGCAGCGCCTTCCAGCGGTACAGCAACACCTGCCAGTGGTACATTGACTATGAGCAGTACAGATTCCAGCATCATGGCAGCGCTTCACAGCTGCACAGTATCTGCCAGCAGTACAGCACCTGCCAGCAGTACAGCACCTGCCAGCAGTACAGCTCCTGCTGGTGGTTCAGCATCTGTCAGCAATATAGCACCTGTTTGCAGTACGGCAGCTGCCAGTGGCACTCCATCTGCCTGCGCTGCCGCATCACCTTTCTGCGGTACCACTGACATGGCAGATTTTGCTGCACGTCAGGCTTCATGTGTGCAGACGATGACTGCTGTCATGGAGGAATCAGGTGGGGCCATGAAAATAGCTTCCGAAGTCTTTGGAGAGATCCGTCGCGTTTGTGGCGGCATTGCAACACCGCACCTGTGTCTGTCTGCAATGCTGGCCGATCCCGTGCAGATCAGCATCCACTCCACCAGCAAGTTGCTGCAACAGGCCTGGCCGCTGTCTACACAAGATGCGTCACACGGTAGGGAGCCTACCGTTGCCATGGCTGCCGCTCGTAGAGTGCTTGGTTGCCTGACTATGGAGGCGGCAGCCTTCATGGCCTTGCTGATGGATAGCCTGGCGTGCACAGCATTGAGTGAGCAGCCCTTCCGCAGCGTCCGGCAGCACCAGCAGGAGGGGTGCCTAGCTCCAGTTGTGTTCGAATGCTTTGCACTGCTGGGATCCGGTCTGCTGGCAGAGGAGATTGACAGCCCGGTCAGGTTCAGATTCATGGCTGCTAAGATGCGGGGTCACCCTGATGAGCGGGCTCCTTCAGGCCCTGAGCCGTCCAGCTCCTCGGCGGCAGAAGGGAGCTCGGAGGCTGTGGTGCGAGCTGCCCTGGCAAAGGTCCTGGGCAGTGAGGTGTGGGAGGTGCTGTTGGAGTGGATGCTTGAGGCGTCGTCTGAGAAATTGCTGGAGGCCGTATTTCTGAGCACCCGCTTCTATCAGTTGCTGATGGTGCTCAAGCATCTGCTTTATTCCCCTGGCCTTGATGCGATCTTTTCTGAGGCCGGGGCCTTGGTCAGTTATCTGAATCTCAATCTTCCGAGCCTTGACGCAGCAGATCCGATCAAAGGGCCAGGGGTTGGCAGCGCATCTGCAGAAAGTCCTTTTGACATGAAGAAGACTGGCCATAGCCTGCTGGGGCTGTTGAGGAAAATCCTGCTCAAAGGGCAGGGTGCGATGCTGATGGAAGGGGGAGGCAGTGCATCTGCTGCTCCCTCACCCCTGGCACCGCCCCAGCTAGAGGGCAGTGGTGTGGCTGATGGCAGCAGCTGGGAGCTGGTCCGGGCAGAGCTTCTGCTGGGCCTGCCTGAGGACTTGTGGGGCACCGGGCCCTGCTGCAGCCCCGCCTGCCTCCTGATGGGCGGCCCGTGTGAGATGACTGTCAAGACGCTGGCGTGCGCCGGCGGATGAGGGCGAGGTACTGCTGCCAGGCCTGCCAGGTGCAGGCGTGGAGTGGCGGGCACATGAAGAACTGCTCCGCTATGAAGGGATGAGGGACAGGAGGCAGGCTCGCCAGCAACCATCGGTATCAGGGGCATCCAACAGGGGGGTGGCTGGTGTGTAGATAAACGGCGGTCCATGAAGGAGATGAGGGACAGGAGGCAGGCTGGCCAGCAACCATCGGTATCAGGGGCATCCAACAGGGGGGTGGCTGGTGTGTAGATAAACGGCGGTCCATGAAGGAGATGAGGGACAGGAGGCAGGCTCGCCAGCAACCATCGGTATCAGGGGCATCCAACAGGGGGGTGGCTGGTGTGTTGATAAACGGCGGTCCATGAAGGAGATGAGGGACAGGAGGCAGGCTCGCCAGCAACCATCGGTATCAGGGGCATCCAACAGGGGGGTGGCTGGTGTGTAGATAAACGGCGGTCCATGAAGGAGATGAGGGACAGGAGGCAGGCTCGCCAGCAACCATCGGTATCAGGGGCATCCAACAGGGGGGTGGCTGGTGTGTAGATAAACGGCGGTCCATGAAGGAGATGAGGGACAGGAGGCAGGCTCGCCAGCATCCATCGGTATCAGGGGCATCCAACAGGGGGGTGGCTGGTGTGTAGATAAACGGCGGTCCATGAAGGAGATGAGGGACATGGTGCAGGTTCGCCAGCAACCGCCAGTAGCAGGGGCCTCCGTCAGGGTGGTGGCTGGTGTGTTGATAAACGGCGGTCCATGTGTTAGTCATTGTGATGTACACAACTCAGCATTCATTTCTGGCATGCTTGTTTCGGGCATTCTGTCGCTCCGAGGCAGTCAATAGATTTACTATTGACCACTCTGTGGTGCCTCGGGGCCACAGGGATTCGGAAATTATTTATTATTTGATAAATGTGTTTATCCTGCCCTTGTTGGCAGTCCTTTTGTACATGCTAAGTGAAACAGCTTGTGGCAGGGATATTTCCACCTGAGGAATTTGTTTTATTTTCCATAACTTCGGTTTGCGAGCATGTGTCCCATGTATCAAGCATGGTGCACTTTTTGACTTTTTCACTCAAGACCTTCATATCTCCCGCTGTACTTGTCTGTGTTACGTTCGCTTGCCATACGTTGCTGATTACCAGTAAATGGCTATTTGTTAGTTCTATGGTGTACCGGTAGATGGCCGGGGTGAGCTTTGTTGCCTAGTTCACAACAATGCCTTTTTGTTGATGCATGGAAAGCTGTCGGAATTTCTCCACCGGTGTTAGGGTGGTCAGCCAAGATGTTGTGTCCGTCAGATTTCCTGATTTGTATCTGTTAAGAGTCCATGTTCCTTTTGTTTGTTGGATGGGACTAGGACCTGTTTGTCCTTATTCAGTCAGCCCGGGGTAGACGATGACGGCCATAACGAAAGACTGACCTACTGACTTGTTTAAATAAAATGGTGTCCCTAAAACGTGTATGGAATCAATAACCAGTTAGGCATTCAAGCATCTGTTCATGACGTTACACCTCCGGGCCGTGCTAGAAATTCTTGGCCGCATGGGCAACCAACTGTCCGGTTGGGAGAAAAGGTAGGTCACACAGAAAACATGTCGCGGAGAGGGTAGATCTCAGAATCGTAAGACATGGCACAGCAGTGAATTCTCAAAATTAAATGGCTTGAAAGGTTGACATCCTCCTAGTTGCAAGCCTCCAACTTTCCTGTGAGGCTCCCTCCATATCATTGGCCATTGGGGCAACTTTATAAATGAAACTCGAGTTCACTCTCTGTCACTCTATCCAACCCATATTTCACCAGCTCACAACAAAGGAATATCATGAATAGTAGGCAGTAACTCCCCCTGGTGCCACCCAGCCCCCCAAACAGGTGCTGATGCCTTTCACCCAAGCCACCTTCGAATTTTAAACAGGGACGTGTTTGCCCACCCACCCAGGCTCCAGGAGCCCACCCACCCAGGCAGCTAAAACCAATTGCCAGATTCGTAATATTGTATTTGACTGCTGCATCAGACAAATTGCATTCAGCACGATGGTCGTTGAGAGCAGGGTGCTGTTGGAGAACGTGGGATGCTGCGTCAAGGACACGAGGATACGGGTCGACCCGCGCAGCAGTAGCACTCAGTAGCAGCCCTTCGCGACGGATGCACGCTCGGCAATTTGATACCGCAGTTTGCACGGTTGTCTCGATAGAGGGGGAGTAGAAAGCGGCGCGAGGCTAAACCATGATCCGATGGGGCAGGAATGCCAGGTAAAGTGTAAAACCGGCGGGGGCTGGCGACAACGACGTATGATCTAGGATACACGTGCGTGTTAGATCCCAGTGCGTGTGGAGCTATTGTCAGAGGTGTCCGTGGACATATATGTGGCAGCAGGTGGCTAAGGCCATCAAATCACTCCCGGCCTACTGGGTGCATGGCCCTCCATGCATGGCACGTGTGTGTGCATTGCATGCAAATGCCATGCACATCTTCTGTACATGCATGGTATATGGGCACGTACTTGGAAAGGGGGGGTAATTTTCAACGACTTAAGCCTGGCTGTGTGGACCTGCGCTGGGTGAGTGCTATTGATGAGCGCTGTCACCTGTCACCACATGCCTCCATTCGTCATTTTGCCAGTATCTGGTGATGATTGGGACTGTCAGTCTCACATGGTGTGCTCCCTACACTGGCCTCGTCTCCCTTGGTGCTGTCCCATATTTTCCTGCGTTAAGATCCTTCCCCTTGGTCTGCCCCTTGCAGCCACGGGAAGGGTATTGCTGGTCTGCCATGGCATCATGGTTGTGGAGTTTTCAGCAGCCCCAGCAGAAGGAGCAGCTGAAAGTAGGTTATTGTCTTGCAGTCTCGATAAGAACAAGCTCCGGAACCAGTTGATAGCGTTCGTCGTGTACCACGTTCATCCCTTCTGTTTGTCTTGATCAGGCTCCTTCATTTTTGTTCCCAAGCACCCGAAGGCCGTAATGCAATGGGTGCCCAACTTAGCCTATGTACTGCAGGATGTACCTGCACGCAAGATATACCTCGGCCCAGGCAGTGAAGCCCCATACTGACGTTCTTTCTCCATGCTTCTTTGATTTATTTTGAAGGCGGGACAGTGGCATATGTGGCGGTGGATCTAGGGCTTGGGGTAAGGCTCGGGGCTTAGGGCTTGGGGCTTACGGCCTAGTCCTTAGGTTAGGGGACTTCAGGTTGAGGGTTGAGGGCTAAGAGAAAAGGGTTGGGGGCTTAGGCCTAGGGCTTTAGTTTTGGAGATTGCGGCTTAAACCCTCAACTCCAAATCCTTGAGCATGAGCTCCATCATTTTCCTCATAGTTTCCTTAATTTCCTATTACTTCCCAGCAAATCTCTATTTATTACAGCCCAAAAACCCTTTCCGACCCCTCTAAGAATCCCCTGCATTCCCCAATCAGCTGCGTGCTGCAGCTACATGATTTAGCCGAGGTACAGCCCCCCCCTCTTCATTTCCGTTTATGTTCCAGGAGTCCTTCATTAATTCAAAAACAAGTTCCTTGTTAATTCACCCCTCCATTTTGTCCCCATCAATCCCCATGCACCCTACCTCAGTACCTTACACACCCTATTTTCTGCCCCCATTATTCCCCTAACTCCCCCCCCCCTCCCACTTAAATGCTCTTGAATGTATCCTTAATTCCCCCCATGAATTCCTACGTACCTCCATACATTTTGTATCGCTCAGTTCACAGCAGGGGTTCACAGCAAAGCGTCTTTTGTTTCTTCGTGGCAGGCAGTGTCGAATTTTCTTCACCCGTATCAGGGTGATAGGCCAATTTGGGGGATGTGTCAGCTTTCCTGACTCAAGCAACATTTTTATTTTCTGATTTTTGTATTCAAGCCCCCCCTTTGTTTTTGTCCACTTCAGGAGCAGACAGGGGACTTGGGGTCGCAGCATTGATTCCGTTGCCCCCCCTGCCTTCACCCTGGTCAGCCCTGTGGGTCCTAAGTACCCCTGACCTCTCCACCTGTATTAGCAGGGCTGTGACCGGGGCCAATGTTCATAATAGTGTGCGCTGGGTCAGGTTTATTTGGGGCCGGCGGGTTGCCTCCCCTGGGCCGATTAGGGTGAAATCAGGAGTGGGCGGGTTGGGCGGGTTGCCTCCCCTGGGTCGATAAGGATGAAATCAGGAGTGGGCGACGACCGATGGTACAAGCATCAACACTTGGTGCACCAGGCCCCTATGGCCGTAGCCTGTGATTTAGCTGAATTGAGGCTGAATCACCATATGAAACAAAACAATGGCTTATACCGGTATCACTGGATGCCCTGCATTAATATGTGGTGGATTTATAAACAGGGCAAGCACAACAAAAGCAAAAATAGAGATCTTGGAGTTTGGCAGCAGCTCAGCAGCGCAATGCTCACAGCCAGTTCATGTCTGTGCTTACTGCTCAGGTAGGGCTGCGCTGAAGCACGTCCAGGAATTGGATGTATTGGGTATCATTCAGCAGAGCGGTAGCTGAAGGCCATGCAAGGCATAGAGACGCCTTCGGCTGCGGTGCTACGTAGTCTTCGTCGCATGGCTTCCAGCAAGGTGTGTATAAGGCACCATCTGGGCCGACAGTAACCAACCCCGAATAGCGGCAGCCGTGGTGGCTGATATAAAATGTGCGGTTCAGCAGAACATACAGTTCTCGATGCGTGGCAATCTTTTGGACCCTACTGTATCAAGCTTAGCGTAGACATATCTTCAGCGGCTTCCAATTATGTCGGCAACACGAGAATGCTGTCTCAATGGTGGCGAGAGTGGTCGGAAGGGCAAACCAGCAAGGAGTTCATAAAATGCTTCGATCAAGCACTTGCATGCGTCTCCCACATCCAGCTCTCCAACCTTGACACCGCCAAAGTGGCTGCAGACGTGTTCTTAGCTATCGAAATGATCAGACAGGCTTTCTCTGGTGAAGGCACCCATGCGACCGTGAGATGGCCACTGCTGGATTCTTGGCTAATGCAGCAGGGCATGGCCAGGATCATGCCAAGTTGCTGCCTTCAGTCCTGCTTGGCACTGCTCCTTGGAACATAAAAGCAACGACCCTCAAATCACAGCTGGTGCATTGACATGCTGAGGGCAGTGGAGGAGGTGAACCGGAGAGAAGATATCCCCATACTGAGCGAGGCAGCAACTGACCGACAGCCGTTGCTGATCACAGAAATGCTGGCACTACTGGCCGTAGCTTGCGAGCAAGCACAGCGGAATGCGGCGGGCCAGGGGGATCCCATAGACCCGCGCCAGGCTAGACAAAAATCTGCGTCAGGCTACCGCGCCTGGCTAAACCTGATGGCAGCGCCGTGCTTGCACAAGCCAGGAGCTGCATCAGCAAGAGGGAGTGTGCGCACAAACTTAAGGCTGCAGCTCGGCTCGGTAAGTAAGTCCGACCCTAGAGGACGGTGCAGCGGTCAGCGGAGTAAGCATTCTGCTGCCAGTGATGCTGGGCTAGGAGAGACGGAGGTCGTGTGGAAGACGCGCTGCATGCTTGCTTCCAATGCCCTAGTGTCCAGGATAGATAGGGAATCAGGGTTGATGGTCAGGCCCCGCAATTTTGGTCCCCTGACATGGCCACAGACATCCACGAGTTGTCCCGGGGCTGGCATGGGTGGGATGCCCTAGCATTTGTGGAGGATGTGGTAGACATTGTGGCGGCGTAGGCATTTAACAGGCTGGGGATTCTTTTGTCAGTCCCTTCATCTTACCATATTCCCCCCTTTTTCTCTCTATTCCCTAGCCTTTGTCTGTCCCTTCATCTTACCGTTTCCCCCCTTTTTCTCTTTATTCCCTAGCCTTTTGTCTGTCCCTTCATCTTACCGTATTCCCCCCTTTTTCTCTTTATCCCCTAGCCTTTTGTCAGTCCCTTCATCTTACCGTATTCCCCCCTTCTTCTCTTTATCCCCTAGCCTTTTGTCTGTCCCTTCATCTTACCGTATTCCCCCCTTTTTCTCTTTATTCCCTAGCCTTTTGTCAGTCCCTTCATCTTACCGTATTCCCCCCTTTTTCTCTTTATCCCCTAGCCTTTTGTCAGTCCCTTCATCTTACCGTATTCCCCCCTTTTTCTCTTTATCCCCAAGCCTTTTGTCAGTCCCTTCATCTTACCGTATTCCCCCCTTTTTCTCTTTATCCCCTAGCCTTTTGTCTGTCCCTTCATCTTACCGTATTCCCCCCTTTTTCTCTTTATTCCCTAGCCTTTTGTCAGTCCCTTCATCTTACCGTATTCCCCCCTTTTTCTCTTTATTCCATAGCCTTTTGTCAGTCCCTATATCTAACCGTATTCCCCCCTTTTTCTCTTTATCCCCTAGCCTTTTGTCAGTCCCTTCATCTTACCGTATTCCCCCCTTTTCCTCTTTATTCCCTAGCCTTTTGTCAGTCCCTTCATCTTACCGTATTCCCCCCTTTTTCTCTTTATTCCCTAGCCTTTTGTCAGTCCCTTCATCTTACCGTATTCCCCCCTTTTTCTCTTTATTCCCTAGCCTTTTGTCAGTCCCTTCATCTTACCGTATTCCCCCCTTTTTCTCTTTATTCCCTAGCCTTTTGTCAGTCCCTTCATCTTACCGTATTCCCCCCTTTTTCTCTTTATTCCCTAGCCTTTTGTCAGTCCCTTCATCTTACCGTATTCCCCCCTTTTCCTCTTT
Organism: Limnomonas spitsbergensis; assembly: GCA_037349105.1. NCBI lineage: Eukaryota > Viridiplantae > Chlorophyta > Chlorophyceae > Chlamydomonadales > Limnomonas > Limnomonas spitsbergensis. Next base: position 222,956 of record JAYJMM010000101.1, on the reverse strand, counting down.
ATTCCCTAGCCTTTTGTCAGTCCCTTCATCTTACCGTATTCCCCCCTTTTCCTCTTTATTCCCTAGCCTTTTGTCAGTCCTTTAATCTTACCGTATTCCCCCCTTTTTCTCTTTATTCCCTAGCCTTTTGTCAGTCCCTTCATCTTACCGTATTCCCCCCTTTTTCTCTTTATTCCCTAGCCTTTTGTCTGTCCCTTCATCTTACCGTATTCCCCCCTTTTCCTCTTTATTCCCTAGCCTTTTGTCAGTCCCTTCATCTTACCGTATTCCCCCCTTTTTCCTCTTTATTCCCTAGCCTTTTGTCAGTCCCTTCATCTTACCGTATTCCCCCCTTTTTCTCTTTATTCCCTAGCCTTTTGTCAGTCCCTTCATCTTACCGTATTCCCCCCTTTTTCTCTTTATCCCCTAGCCTTTTGTCTGTCCCTTCATCTTACCGTATTCCCCCCTTTTTCTCTTTATTCCCTAGCCTTTTGTCTGTCCCTTCATCTTACCGTATTCCCCCCTTTTTCTCTTTATTCCCTAGCCTTTTGTCTGTCCCTTCATCTTACCGTATTCCCCCCTTTTTCTCTTTATTCCCTAGCCTTTTGTCTGTCCCTTCATCTTACCGTATTCCCCCCTTTTTCCTCTTTATTCCCTAGCCTTTTGTCAGTCCTTTAATCTTACCGTATTCCCCCCTTTTTCTCTTTATTCCCTAGCCTTTTGTCTGTCCCTTCATCTTACCGTATTCCCCCCTTTTTCCTCTTGATTCCCTAGCCTTTTGTCAGTCCCTTCATCTTACCGTATTCCCCCCTTTTTCCTCTTTATTCCCTAGCCTTTTGTCTGTCCCTTCATCTTACCGTATTCCCCCCTTTTTCCTCTTTATTCCCTAGCCTTTTGTCTGTCCCTTCATCTTACCGTATTCCCCCCTTTTTCCTCTTTATTCCCTAGCCTTTTGTCTGTCCCTTCATCTTACCGTATTCCCCCCTTTTTCTCTTTATTCCCTAGCCTTTTGTCTGTCCCTTCATCTTACCGTATTCCCCCCTTTTTCTCTTTATTCCCTAGCCTTTTGTCTGTCCCTTCATCTTACCGTATTCCCCCCTTTTTCCTCTTTATTCCCTAGCCTTTTGTCAGTCCCTTCATCTTACCGTATTCCCCCCTTTTTCTCTTTATTCCCTAGCCTTTTGTCTGTCCCTTCATCTTACCGTATTCCCCCCTTTTTCCTCTTTATTCCCTAGCCTTTCGTCTGTCCCTTCATCTTACCGTATTCCCCCCTTTTTCCTCTTTATTCCCTAGCCTTTTGTCTGTCCCTTCATCTTACCGTATTCCCCCCTTTTTCTCTTTATTCCCTAGCCTTTTGTCAGTCCCTTCATCTTACCGTATTCCCCCCTCCTTCTCTTTATCCCCTAGCCTTTTGTCTGTCCCTTAATCTTACCGTATTCCCCCCTTTTTCTCTTTATTCCCTAGCCTTTGTCAGTCCCTTAATCTTACCGTATTCCCCCCTTTTTCTCTTTATTCCCTAGCCTTTTGTCAGTCCTTTAATCTTACCGTATTCCCCCCTTTTTCTCTTTATTCCCTAGCCTTTTGTCAGTCCTTTAATCTTACCGTATTCTCCCCTTCTTCTCTTTATCCCCTAGCCTTTGTCAGTCCCTTCATCTTACCGTATTCCCCCCTTTTTCCTCTTTATCCCCTAGCCTTTTGTCTGTCCCTTCATCTTACCGTATTCCCCCCTTTTTCCTCTTTATCCCCTAGCCTTTTGTCTGTCCCTTCATCTTACCGTATTCCCCCCTTTTTCTCTTAATTCCCTAGCCTTTTGTCAGTCCTTTAATCTTACCGTATTCCCCCCTTCTTCTCTTTATCCCCTAGCCTTTTGTCTGTCCCTTCATCTTACCGTATTCCCCCCTTCTTCTCTTTATCCCCTAGCCTTTTGTCTGTCCCTTCATCTTACCGTATTCCCCCCTTTTTTCTTTATCCCCTAGCCTTTTGTACTTTTGTCTGTCCCTTCATCTTACCGTATTCCCCCCTTTTTCTCTTTATTCCCTAGCCTTTCGTCTGTCCCTTCATCTTACCGTATTCCCCCCTTTTTCCTCTTTACTTCCCAGCCTTTTGTCAGTCCCTTCATCTTAGCGTGTTTACCCCTCCCCAACTTATTTCCGAGCCTTTTGTCTGTCCCTTAATATTGTCCCACTTCTTTTCCTTTCCTGATCCTTTTTTACCTCTACGGCTATACCCAACAGTTATGCGCTAAGGGGGCCGAGCTTTTTTTGCAGGGCCCAGAGGTGTTATGTACTTATTTTTATTATTTTGTGTCCGGTATCTCACTAGAACTACAACCCGTACCAGACCTGCCTGCTTTGCACTATCAGTACATCACACTCCTAAATAACCTACAACACCAAATTACCGTACGGTATACAAATTTGGCAATATGAGCTGCACTTCAAGAATGGACGGCTTAATTAGCCCCTGCCAGCCTTCGTTTGGTTATCCGCGTCTCGGATATAACTACCGGGTGCCCTTGCTGCGCATAACCCCATACACTACTTACAGTAGACATTAGTCGCACCAGTCGTTATTCGAGTTTTCACATGACTGCATGAAGCAGGCTGCTGAGCGGCCACTTCTGGGCCGACATTGACCAACCTTGACCATCATGAACAACAACAGCTGGTGGACCAGGTAGCAGGGCTTGCTGCACCAGGCGCACACTAGCTAGCTTAGGCCGTCATGTATGTGGCAGACGAACCTAAAACAGGATGCAATCACGACTGAGCGAGGGGGATAGTAGATGCATTGATGCAAGGGGGGGCGACAACGAAAACGATCGAGTCAATGACACCCGCAACACATGCTCTTACCATGTCATCGCTTCTTCTTCCCACACGTTTCAATCACCCTGGAAATAGAGGGATTGTCTCCTTTACAGCTGACTAGGTCCTTGGCAAGCCTTGGGTGCCTTAGTATCCAAGCCTACCAAGCCTAGGGCACCAAACATGACAGTGCGTGCCATTCACATTAAGAGGTCGGTCACTCGGTCAGACTGCGATGAGTTTGCGTCTGCGTCAGGAAAAAGTGCTAACGCGACGCCGGTCACACTGGCCCAAACGCGAAACGCAACATGTCCAAACGCAGACGCGGAAGGGGGGGGTGACGTTTCGCGTTTGAGATTTTTTGTGAATTTCACCTTAAGCTTGATCTTAAGCAGGACATGAACAACATATTTGTTATAATATAAGGAAACATCAACCCCGAGTCGCTGGGAGTCGGAATTTGCGCACAAATGTACCAGTGCCCTGACGTCGTCTTGCCCTGACGTTTTGCCCAAACGCAGTGTGACCAGTTTCGCGTCAGATCAGACGCGAAATCCAGACGCGATCCAAACGCTACTGCCAAACGAAACCTCAAACGTAACGTAGTCTGGCCGACCTCTAACATCTACTGCCTGAGACACCTTCTTGAATGCCACCTGAACAAATTTTCATGTAATTTCAATCTTCATCCTTCACGACCTTCCTTTATGCAGTCTTCGTCCTCCACCTGGTCTGCCTGAAGCAGGGTACCAATGCCTGAACCAGTGGCTCTCTGACCAGTGACCACTGCAGTCGGAGCTAAATGCGTGTGCGTCATACGTCACGTCAAGGCGGTTCAGCAGGACGCATTGTTTTGCATGCAATTTAATCTCCATCCTTCACGACTATCCTTTATGCCGTCTTCGTCTTCCACCTGGTCAGCCTGAAGCAGGGTACCAATGCCTGGACCAGTGGTTCTCTGACCAGTGACCACTGCAATGATGAACCTGTGTCGTACTTCTCAAGCCACTTTTCGGCTTTCCCTTTCCTTACTTCCTCATTTCTTGATACATTTAATTATGAGTTATAAGGTCAATGATGCACTCTTGCGTGGTCTTCAAATCACCTCGAAAAAACTAAAAGACCTGGACCCTCGGCCAGGCCCATTGTCCACGCACTCAGTGTTGGATGCTTGGAATTGGTTTGGTTATGGCTGTAATGAGATATGCTCCGACATGGATTCAGCGGTTGAAAATTCTGTCGGAAGTAGCACAACGCGATCTCTTTGGTGGCGACAGTGGTCAAAAGGGCAAACCAGTGAAGAGTTTATAAACTGCATCGATGAAGCTCTTTCATGCATCCCCCGCCTCCAGCTCTTCAGCCCTGACGTCGTGACAGTGGTTGCAAACGCCTTGATCTCAGCCAACAGAGTGCTCGAACATAGTTTCTCAGGCAATGACTGCTATGAACCCGGGAGATGGCCACTGCTGGATTCTTGGCTGATGCAGCATGGCATGGCGAGGAACATCTCTGCCTGTGCCAAGTTGCTGCGTCATGCCCTGCGTGGCCCTGCTCCTTGGGAACAGGGAAGCAAGACCCTCGTCGGTTTTCGCCAGCCCCTCGGCATTTTCAGCAGTCACAACAACAGCTTGGGAAGTGCCTGCCTTGGCGTGAGCACCGATGACATCGTGGATCTCTACTGCACCTCTTTCAAGTACCTCATCCCCCATGTCCGCAAATGGCTTGAGGCTGACAGCAGCACGCGACCCTCAGTTTTCGATCCCTCACATCCCCCCAGGATATGGCTCTTTCATCTTCTAATCCTCCTTCACGGCAGCTTTCGTGATCCAGCACTTTCCTCTGCGGACTGGAGGCCGCTGATGCCCCTGTTGGTGCAATCCTTTCAGCTGGCCAGGGACTTCCACGCCAAGGCGCTGCCGGAGGATCCGATGTGGGCTACGATGATCTATGAAGTCGGTCTGAGGCTCCCGCTTGCTATCATGGCGCCATTGCTGAGGGAGGGTGGTGGATCCAGCCAGGTGTGGCCGTGCCGATGCGCGCTGCAGGCCATACAGATTGCGCTGCTGCCGGGGACCTGCCTCAGCGCTCCACTTTCACCGCCACTTGCAGTCAGCTCAGCCAGATTGCCATCCCCATGCCCGGCGGAGACAAACAATCTGTTGATTGATGCAGGGAACTTGCTACGCACATTTTTTCCAGGTGGGTAGGCATGCCACAGTATATGTTCCGAGATCTCTTCAGAACGAGCCCTCTTAGCCATGCTCAGACTGTGGGTTGGTGTAATAATTGTGTCCTGCATGTCAGCTCCTATGGTTACATCTAGCAGTATGGATATGGCACATGTTTGAGGATGCAAATATCCCTCCACTTGCTTCCTCCTTGACCAGCTTTGCCTTTTAACATGCAATTATTGTGATGCTGCGCCCTATCGCATTCAAGGTATGAATCTCCGCACTTGTCATCACTTAATGCAACCTCACAATTTCTACATTCCTGCCCACCCCTCCATGTCCACCCTGCCCTTGACACAGAGCTTTTGAGGCCGCAACAACTGTGGGACCTGATCTGCTTCATGGAAGAGACGCTGCGCCTCATAGTCCCCTACCTGACAGCTGATGCGCTAGGGCGGATGGATCCGCTATGGCATGCTATGGGGAATGCCTGCCGTGCATTGCGTAATGTGGGTGCTGGCCTTTCGGGCTACAACGCTGCGCTGCCTTTCCCGTTTCTGCCGGAGCAGCTGTGCTCGAGTCTGCTGAGGATGATCAGCATGGGCCTGACTCAGGCCAAAGCCCTGGCGTTTTTTTCCCCCACCGACTTTAACGACGCGGGCCATCGAACCTTCTGGATTTCGCTTTTTGCCGCCCAGCTGTGCGCTCGGTCAGCAGGACAGGATTGGGCCTTGCCCTTGCGCATGCGAGCGATCGATGGAATAATTGCCCTGATTGTCCCGACCTGCTGTAGCCTGCTGGCTAGAGTCCTGCCGGCTATCACGCTAGACCTGGGCGCTGCAGCAACACCTGCCAGCGGTAAAGCACCTGCCTGCGCTAATGCAGCACCTGCCAGCGGTACAGCACCTGCCAGCAGAACAACACTTGTCTGCGGTACAGCATCTGCCGGCGCTGCTGCAGCACCTGCCAGCGATACAGCACCTGCCTGCGTTGTTGCAGCACCTGCCAGCAGTATAGCACCTGTCTGCTGTACAGCAACACCTGCCAGAGGTACAGCACCTGCCTGCGCTGCTGCAGCATCTGACTGTGGCACAACATCACCATCACACAGTACTGCTGACATGGCGGATGTTGCTGTTCTTCAGTCGTCAACTGCACCATCGCATTCTGTCCGCATCGTCCCGGCAGAAACTTTAGGTGCAATCAGCTTCACCGGCACGTGCCTCCGAGATATCCGGTGCCTCAGTGGTGGCATTGCAGCACCACAGCTGTGTCTGTCTGCATTGCTGACCGATCCTGTATGGACCAGCATCCACTCCACCAGCAAGGTGCTGCATCAGGCCTGGCAGCTGTCTACGCAAGCTGCGTCGCCCGGTGCGGAGCCTACCATTGCTGATGCTGCTGCGCTTAGAGAAGAACATGACCACCTGGCTGTGGAGGTGGCAGCCATCATGGCCTTGCTGGTGGATAGCCTGGCGTGCACAGCGTTGGGTGAGCAGCCCTTCCGCAGCGTCCGGCAGCACCAGGAGGAGGGTTATGGCCAGCTATGGGCTGACGCTGCATCAGAATGTTCCGCACTGCTGGAATCCAGTGAGCTGGATGAGGAGATTGACAGCCCTGCCAGGTTTAGATACATGGCTGCTGAGATGCGGGGTCACCCTGATGAGCGGGCTCCTTCAGGCCCCTCGCCGTCCAGCTGTTCGGCGGCAGACCTGTCAGAGGCTGAGGGGAGCTTTGCGTCTGTGGTGCGAGCTGCCTTGTCAAAGGTCCTGAGCAGTGTTGTGTGGGAGGTGCTGTTGGGATGCATGCCTGAGACATTGCCGGTGGTTGTAGTTGTGAGCACCTGCTTCCATCAGCTGCTGATCGTGCTCAGGCATCTGCTTCATTCCTCTGGCATGGATGCACTCTTTGCAGAGGCTGGGGCCCTGGTCTGTGATCTGAATCTCTGTCATCCTGGGCGCCTTGGCTTAGCCGATGAGATCCGAAGGCCAAGGGTAAGCTGCGCACATGCAGAGAGCCCCTTTGACATCAAGGAGTCTGGCCATAGCCTGCTGGGGCTGTTGAGGGAAATCCTGCTCCTAGGGCAGGGTACGATGGAAGGGGGAGGCAGTGCATCTGCTGCTCCCTCATCTTTGGCACCGCCCCAGCTTGGAGGCAGTGGTGTGGCTGATGGCAGCAGCTGGGAGCTGGTCCGGGCAGAGCTTCTGCTGGAACTGCCTGAGGACTTGTGGGGCACCGGGCCCTGCTGCAGCCCCGCCTGCCTCCAGATGGGCGGCCCGTGTGAGATGACTGTCAAGACGCTGGCATGCGCCAGCGATTGTGGGGCGAGGTACTGCTGCCAGGCCTGCCAGGTGCAGGCGTGGAGTGACGGGCACATGAAGAACTGCGCCGCCATGAAGAAGATGAGGGACAGGAGGCAGGCTGGCCAGCAACCGTCGGTAGCAGGGTCCCCCAACGGGGTGGTGGCTGGTGTGTAGATAAATGACGGTCCTTGTGTTTGTCTTGGTTTTTTTGCACATAGCATTTATCTCTGGCCTGTTTGATTAGATGCTCTTGTTGCGAGACAAACAACAGAATTGGCAACTCTGTCGTGCCACGGTGGCAATTGGAATTGGGAATTATACATTTTCCTAATATTTGAAACTATGTTCAGGTTTTCCTTTCTGGCTTTATTTTGTTACTTGCCATTTTGAATATATTTTGGGGCAGGCCTTTTTTCAACCACTAACGAAGTTTTGTCCCGCTGGACTACTCCGTGTTACGCTTGCTTGCAGTACATCAGGTAGCTGTTTCTGGAATCGTTATATAACTAAATTTGAATACGGTACCGGTAATCGAGTTATTTGTTGTTTCAACGGTAGATGACATGCTCTGTCCCTTGATTCGCAGTGCCTTCTTGGCCAGCATGGCGAAGCCTTTTTCAGCAGGGCCCAGAGGTGTCATGTCATTGACGTTATTTCACGCCAAGGCCTTGTGTTTACGCATGGCAAGCTGTTCCGGATTTTCTGCACTGGTATCAGGCTGATGTGCCAAATGTTGTATGCATCAGCTTTCCTGATCTCTGTAGGTCGAGTGATCGTGTTGTCTGGTATCTGTCCGTGGTCATTTTTTTTGTTGGATTGGATAAGTAGCAGTCTGTGCTTATTTTGAGTCAGCCCAACAGAGACGATGACGACCAGATGGACTGCCCATTCTAGTCAAATGGAGTCCCTTAAAACACGTATTGAATTAGTGAAACCCTTCGCTTTAATTTAATGACGTCACAATCGTGGGCCCTGCTCTAAGGGCTTGGTGTGGGTTTCTCAATCATCGGGTTGGAGAGAGAGGAAGCAAATCGGAAGAATCCCCAGCCCGTCCGGCGTCCAGATCCTTGCCCTCAACTAAGAGGGGAGAGGCAAGCATACCGGTCTGTTGGTCAGGAGAAGAGAAATTAATTCAATGACGTAACACCTCTGGGCCCTGCTCAAAAAGGCTCGGCCGTGTGGGCGCCGAATTAGAATGGGCAGAAAACAAGAAAGAAAAGAGGTGAAAACCGAGGTGGAAATGTGATAAAAGACAAAAGGATGGAAAGGAAATGCATAGGAAGTTCCAGCCTTTGAGTACGTCTAAGCCTCAACGATTTCTACCAAGTCTTCCACAAAAGCCAGGGCATCCCACCCAAGCTTGCCCCGGTCCTACTCAAAGAAGGTTCTGGCACTGATCGAATGACCTGCCCTCCCCGCTCCCTAAGTTAATCCTGCACGCTGGGGCATTGAAAGCAAGCATGAAACGCGTCCTCCACATGGTCGCCGTCTCCCCTAGCCCAACATCGCTGGCAGCACTGTCTGTCATGCTGCTGATCGCCACGCCATCCTCTAGTGTCAGCCGTGCTGACAGCGCCGAGCCGCAGTCTTAAGCTCGTGCGCACGCAAGCACACTCCCTTCGACCCACCATGGACTGAAAACAGGCGCAGAAGGCGGCCGCATACCAGTGGCATGATCTCTGGGGTCCCCACTGCCAGCTGCCTCCAGCTGCACCCGCTCGTATGCTGCATCAAGTAACGCTAGCACCTCTGTGACAGGTAGCGGCTGTAGGTCGGTCGCTGTCTGGCGCAGTTTGGGGACGGCTTATCCCAGCGGCAGCTCCAGCAAGGCACCTAGCAATTTACTGCACCAACTATGCCCTCCGATGCCCTGCCTGACAGAGAGCTGCATGTCGGCCGCCATGGCTGCCGCCATGAGTGGGCTTTTTGCTGTGCTGCTGGTGCGACAGCTAACGTTGTAGAAGCGAAGTACATGCTGCCAAAAGCTTCGCTGAAACGCCTGGATCTGCAGCTCCCTCATGAGTCATGACCTTCCAGCTGGCAGCGGACGCAGGTAGCCCTGCAGCCTGGCACAAATGCTGGAGGAAGCTGGACTGCATCCTGCTCTTGAGGCAATGCTGCGGCCTGAGGTGATCGGTGGCCCACACCACATCATCGTAGTTGGCCGCAGGCGCTGCATAGGCAGACACCAAACCGGTGCCAGTCAATGCCATTACATCTCTGGGCCCTGCTCAAACAGGCCCGGCCGCGTGGGCGCCCACCTGTCCCGTTGGGAGAAAAGTAAAGGAACTTAAGGTAAGAGGGATAGAAGCAGAAGAACACAAAGGAGAAAGAAATAACCCCCCAAAAGGAAAAGGCAGCCCGAAGTATTCCTGCCCCTTTCAAGCCAATTCTCCAAGAGGGCAAAGAAAAGCAACAAACTAGGTCTCAACAATGCCTACTACGTCCGCAACAAAAGTCAGAGCCTCCCACCCAAGCCTGCCCCGGAACAACTGTTGAAAGTTTGTGGCGCCCTCCGGGGGCCTGCCTAACCTCTCTCCCTAAGCCTCTCCTTCACGCTAGGGCACTGGAAGCAGACATGCAGCGTATCTCCCACATGCTCGCCATCTCCCCTTGCCCAACACCGCTGGCAGCAGCGTGTCTCACGTTGTTGGCCGCTCCGCCGTCCTCTCGTGTCAGGCGTGGTAACGGCACAGAGCCGCAGCCGTAAGGTCGTGCGCAGACAAGCGCATGCCCTATTGCGGGTGCGGGTCTTAGCATGCGCCAACACGGCGCCCGCCGTGGACTGAAACCATGCACGGCAGGCAGCCGCAGACCTGTGCTCGGTCGCAGGGTCCCTGGGGTCTCCTCTGCCAGTCGCCTAAAGCTGCATATGCTGGTAGGCTGGGTGCACTAGGTGTAGCACCTCTGGGACGGGGAGCGGCTACAGGTCAGAGACTGCCTCACACAGTTTAGGGGCACCTCCTCCACGCTCCAAATCCTTCATCACCTCCATCAGCTCATCGCACCATGTGTGCCCTCCAATGTTCTGTCGAAGCGCTAGCTGCCTGTCGGCCGGCATGCCTGCTGCCATCAGAGGGCTGTCTTGCTGTGCTGCAGGTGCCACCGCTGCGCTGTAGAAGCGGCGGCGCCCATGCTGCGGCGCACATGCTGCCACCAGTCTCGTTGTAACTGCTGGATCTGCAGCTCCCTCATGCCCCCCAGCTGGCAGCGGAGGCAGGCAGCCCCGCAGCCTGGCGCAAGTGCTGAAGTAGGCTGGACTGCATCCTGCTCAGAAGGCAGTGTTGCGGCTGGAGGTGACCGGTGGCCCACACCACATCCCCGTAGTTAGCCTCAGGCGCTGCATAGACAGCTGCTAGCCGGATGCGTGTAGGCAGATGATGCATGAGGTGTCACAGTATCAGTGATACAACTACGGTACCCGGCAGTCAGGCACCCACATGGCATACGGTATGCCTGCTGGTTTGGCGAACTGCTTACCCACCCGCTGCTTACCCACGCACTTCCGGGAGATAGTACCGGTAGTGAACTAAAGATGCCCATATTTATTTGACGTAACGGTACCGGTCTATTACATAGCCTGAAACAGTCTTAACCTCTCTGGTCTGAACCGGTGGTTTGAACCACCGGTTTTTGAACTACCGGTAGCAGGTTTTAACCCGTGCTGTACTCCTCTAGAATGGCTTCGGCATATCATGCTTGTTTTTGTACACTCGTCTTGCACTTTCTAAAATGCGTTACAAAGAAAATTCAGCACTCTTGGGCAGTCTTCGATCCACAAGGATTAAACTTAAAGATCTCAACCTTTGTCTAGGGCCATTTTCGTCGAGCATAGTCTTAGAGGCATGGAGATCTTTTGCAGTAAACTGTTCGGAGATGAGCTTTGTCATAGAATCAGCGACCAACAATGATGCCAGAAACAGCAGCATGCGATCTCAATGGTGGCGACAGTGGTCGGGAGGCTTAACCAGCACGGAGTTCATAAACTGCTTTGATCAGGCTCTTTCTTGCGTCCCCTACCTCCCGCTCTCCAACTCTGACATCGTCGCAGCGGCTGCAACCGCCTTGTTTTTAGCCAACAGGACAATCGAACTCGCTTTCTCAGGCGAGAAATGGCCACAGCTGGAGCTTTGGCTGGTGCAGCAGGGCATGGCAAGGAACATTGCGGCCTATGCTAGGTTGCTGCATTCTGTCCTGCATGGCACTGCTCCTTGGGAACAGGCAGGCATGCCAGCCATGACCCTCGAAAATATTCGCCGGACCCTCGACGTTGTCAGCAGCCACAGTAGCCGCTTGGGAGGAGCCTTCCTCGGTGTGAACCCAGATCACATCGTGGAGCTCTACTGCACCTCTTTTAAGTACCTCATCCCCCATGTCCGCAAATGGCTGGAGGCTGACAGCAGCACGCGACCCTCGATGGATGATGAATCACAGCCCCCCCAAGTGTGGCTCTTGAATCTTCATGCCCTCAAGGACAGCTTTCGTGATCCATCACATTCCTCTGCGGACTGGAGGCCGCTGACGCCCCTGCTAGTGCAGTCCTTCCAGCTGGCTCGGGACTTCCATGCCAATGCGCTGCCAGAGGATGTGACAATGTTTGTATGGTTCTACAATTCCGGTCTGATCCTCCCGCTTGCTATCATGGCGCCATTACTGAGGAAGGGTGGTGGATCCATCCAGGTGTGGCCGTGCCGATGCGCGCTGCAGGCCATGCAGATTGCGCTGCTGCCGGGGAGCCGCTACCTCACTCCACTTTCACCGTCACTTGAGGCTGCAGCCAGCTCAGCCAGCTTGCCACCCTCTTTGTCCAAGGAGAGACACCATCTGCTGATTTATGCTGCGGAGGTGTTACGCACATTTTCGCCAGGTGTGCAAATCAGAGATCTAAGCCATGCTTTCATGCGTTGTCGTATTGATGTGTCAGCACTGACAGTTACAGTTACCTCCAGCAATATATACTTGTATTGCTGCAAATATCTTACTACTTGCTTGCTCTTTGGCCTGCTTTTGCCTCTGAATATACAATCGTTGTGATGCTGCGCCTTGCTGCACATCAGCATGTGTATGTCCTCATCTATCCCCACCTACCCCTATCTCACACTTCAGTATTTTTGCCCACTTCTCCATGTCGACCTTGTCCTGGACAAAGAGCTATTAGGGCCGCAACAGCTGTGGGACCTGATGTGCTTGATGGAGGAGACGCTGCGCCTCACAGCCCCCCACGGGACAGCTGATGAGATGCCGTGGATGACTTGCTTGTGGGAAGCTATGGCAAGGGCCTGCAAGGCATTGTTTGATGAAGGTGCTGGCCTTTCCGGCCGCAACGTTGTGCAGCATTCACCATGCCTGCCGGAGAAGCTGTGCTCGAGTTTGCTGAGGATGGTCAGCATGGGCCTGACTCTGGTCAAAGCAGTGGCGCTCTTACCAGCTGAGGTAGTCGACAAGTCCCCTCGTGTCTTAGCAGATGCGCTTATTAAGGCCGCTTGGGTGTGCTGTGAGCTCTCCCGGGAAGCAGGACAGGCTTGGGTCTTGCCCGTGCGCATGTGTGCCTTGAACGGAATAGCTGCCTTGGTGGTCCCGGCCTGCTGTAGCCTACTGGCTAGATTCCTGCCAAGTCTAGCACTAGAAGATGGCCTTGCTGCGGCGCTTTCCAGCGTATCAGCAGCACCTGCCTGCAGTATAGCACCTGACAGCGGCTTAGCACCTAACGTTGCGGTTGTTGCTGTACCTCAGTCCTCAACTGCATCAACGCCGACAGACTCCCAGGAGGAATCTGGTGGGGCCATCAGCATCACCCGCATGTGCTTCCGAGAGATCCGGAGCCTCTGTAGTGGCATTGTAGCCCCACAGCTGTGTCTGTCTGCATTGCTGACCGATCCCATGTGGACCAGCATCCACTCCACCAGCAAGGTGCTGCATCTGCCACAAGCTGCGTCGCCCGGTGGGGTGGTTAACGTTGTCGAGGCTGCTGCGCTTAGAGAGGAATATGACCAAGTGGCTGTGGAGGTGGCAGCCATCATGGCCTTGCTGGTGGATAGCCTGGCGTGCACAGCATTGGGTGAGCAGCCCTTCCGCAGCGTCCGGCAGCACCTGGAGGAGGGTTATAGCCAGCTATCAGCTGACACTGCTTCAGAATGCTCCGCACTGCTGGGATCCAGTCTGCTGGCAGAGGACATTGACAGCCTGGCCAGGTTCAGATATATGGCTACTGAGATGCGGGGTCACCCTGATGAGCGGGCTCCCTCAGGCCCTGAGCCGTCCAGCTGATCGGCGGCAGACCTGTCAGAGGCTAAGGGGAGCTCTGCGCCTGTGGTGCGAGCTGCCATGTCAAAGGTCCTGGGCAGTGAGGTGTGGGAGGTGCTGCTGGGATGCATGCTTGAGACATTGCCTGTGGCCGTTCCTGTGTGCACCTGCTTCCATCAGCTGCTGATCGTGCTCAGGCATCTGCTTCATTCCTCTGGCATGGATGCACTCTTTGCAGAGGCTGGGGCCCTGGTCTGTGATCTGAATCTCTGTCATCCTGGGCGCCTTGGCTCAGCAGATGAGATCCGAAGGCCAAGGGTAAGCAGCGCACATGCAGAGAGCCCTTTTGACATCAGGGAGGCTGGCCACAGCCTACTGGGGCTGTTGAGGGAAATCCTGCTCCTAGGGCAGGGTGCGATGCTGATGGAAGGGGGAGGCAGTGCATCTGCTGCTCCCTCCCCCGTGGCACCGCCCCAGCTAGGAGGCAGTGGTGTGGCTGATGGCAGCAGCTGGGAGCTGGTCCGGGCGGAGCTGCTGCTGGGCCTGCCTGAGGACTTGTGGGGCACCTGGCCCTGCTGCAGCCCTGCCTGCCTCCAAATGGGTGGCCCGTGTGAGATGACTGTCAAGACGCTGGCGTGCGCTGGCAGGTGCGGGGCGAGGTACTGCTGCCAGGCCTGCCAGGTGCAGGCGTGGGGTGGCGGGCACATGAGAAACTGCGCCGCCATGAAGGAGATGAGGGATAGGTGCCAGGCTCACCAGCAACCGTTGGTAGTGGGACTACCTGCTCGCAGCCGGTGGCGAGGCAGATTTGTGTGAGGCAGACAGTGTCGGTATAGAAAATAAAGATGGCAGATGGTAGCATGTGTGACGCCCTATTGGTGAAATGTCCTGCTCTTATTTGTTACCATTATCTGAAATTTGAGGGGACAGGCCCCCCATGGGTAAGCAACTCTGTTGAGTCGGCAACACCACACGGTGTGGTTGCTTTTTAGGTAAATGACGGTCTTTGTGTAACTCATTGTTAGGTACAAACCTCAGTGTGTACATCTGGCTTGTTTGGTCTCGGACATTCGATCGTTCAGAGGAAGTCAACCGATAGGGCAACTCTGTGGTGCCACGTGGGCAACTAGCATGTGAAAAGCCCATAATATTTGAAAAACTGTGTTTATTTTGCCCTTACTGGCAGCCCTATATTATTCATATATTTTCATACCGTAGGAAGTTAGGAACAGGCAGGTTGACCTCTACCCGCTGGGTTATTTCTCTTCCCTCTCCTGCTGTACTAGTGTGTGTAACGCTTGCTTTAGATACGTCAGGTATCTGATCACCGGTCAATTTCTATCTTTGTGTTACATGTTGCGGTACCAGGAGGGATGAGGTGGGGACAGCTTAGTTGCTTAGTTCACACTAAACATCAAGGCCGTTTTTGCTTGTGCATGGCAAGGCAGGCAAGCTATGTCTGATTTTCTCCACCGGTATAAGGGTGATGTGCCAAAATATGGTGTCCGTCATTTTCCTAATTTCAGTAGTTTGAGTAATTGGTTGAGTGGCTGTGCTGTTTGCTATCTGTCTATGGTCACTCTGCTTGTTGGATTCAACTAGGGGCAGCGTGTTCCTCTTGAGTTTAGTATGACGTTGGCGATGTCGGACTGGACGAGGGACTGACATGTTCAAATCTAGCGAGCTTCTAGATCTTTGTTTAAAACATTGAGAATCTGGAATACATCTTGGCACTTGCAAAAGTCCCACGGCCTTCGAACAATTCAAATTGAAAATGTCTCCCACACTTCCGTGCGCTACCCACCCACGAGTTAGTCCTTGCGCGTTACATCTTATTGATGCAGCAACCAAATATACCTAGGTCTATAACGTCACAACTCTGGGCCCTGCTCAGAAGGCTCGGCCGCCGAATTGTCTGCCTGGAAGAAGAAGGAAGCAAATGTGCAGTGGTGCCAACAAACGATTTTCGTTCTTCTCATATACTGGAACTGGTATGTTTCTTTGTTGCCCTTATCTTGGATCCAACCTAGGTTACCGGCCATGATTATCCATGTAAATGAAGTTTCACCTCTGGACCCTGCTAAAAAGGCTTGGCCGCGCTGGCACCTAACTAAAGGGTTGGGAGGAAAGAACGAAACAAACGCGAGGGGGCAGAAAAAATGAGGAAAAGTGGGAAATAAACAGAAGGAACAAACAAAAGGCTGGACAAGAACGACAATGGAAGTTCCAGCCTCTGAAAACGTTAAACGTCTACCCCTCAACGGCATCTACCACGTCTTCCACAAAAGCCAGGGCATCTGACATTCTGACCCAAGCCTGTCCATGTGCAACTATTTTTTAAGAAGTCTCTAGCCCCGTTCAGAGGACTTGCCCATCCCCAATTCCGAAGTCGATCCAGCACGCTGGGGCATTGAAAGCATGAATGCAACGCGTCCTCCACATGCTTGCCGTCTCCCCCAACCCAACATCGCTGGCAACATCGTATGTCACGCAGCTGACCGCCGTCCTCTAGTGCTGGTCAGCCGTGCTGACGGCGCCGAGCCGCAGCATTCAAGGGAGTGTCTTTGTGCGCACGCAAGCACACTCCCTTGAACCATGTATGGTAGGCGGCCGCATAACTGTGTTCAGTGGAAGGATCTCTGGGTCCCCTATGCTAGCTGCATCCAGCTGCGCTCGCTCACATGCTGCATCAACTACCGCTCGCACCTCGGTGACAGGGAGCAGCTGTAGGTCAATCGCTGTCTGACGCAGTTTGGGGACGGCTGATCCCAGCTCCAGCTCCTCCAAGGCACCTAGCAAATCACTGCACCAATTGCGCACTTCAATGCCCTGCCTGGCAACGAACTGCATGTCAGCCGCCATGGCTGCCGGCTACCGCCATGAGTGGGCTGTCTTGCTGTGCTGCTCATGCGACCGCTGCGTTGTAGAAGCGACGTGCTTGCTGCCACCAACTTCGCTGTAGCGGCTGGATCAACAGCTCCCTCATGACCCCCCAGCTGACAGCAGACGCAGGAAGCCTGCTGCCTGGCGCAGATGCTGGAGGAAGCTGGATTGCATCCTGCTCTTCAGGCAATGCCGTGGCCTGATGTGATCGGTGACCCACACCACATCACCGTTGTTGGCCGCAGTCCCTACATAGGCAGACAGCAACCAGAGAGTTTACCCAAGTTTTACACTTCGGTGTTTCGTTAATTTTCCAAAGTTCCCTTTCTGATGAACATGCAAAGAAGTATGTTGGCAGCAGTGGGAGGCAGCAGTGCGAGGCAGCAGTGGGAGGCAGCAGTGGGAGGTAGCAGTGGGAGGCAGCTGAGGGAGGCAGCAGTGGGAGGCAGCAGTGGGAGGCAGCAGTGGGAGGCAGCAGTGGGAGGCAGCAGTGGGAGGCAGCAGTGGGAGGCAGCAGTGGGAGGCAGCAGTGGGAGGCAGCAGTGGGAGGCAGCAGTGGGAGACACCAGAGGGAGGCAGCAGTGGGAGGTAGCGGTGGGAGGCAGCAGTGGGAGGCAGCAGTGAAAGGCAGCAGTGGGAGGCAGCAGTGGGAGGCAGCAGTGGGAGGTAGCAGTGGGAGGCAGCAGAGGGAGGCAGCAGTGGGAGGCAGCAGTGGGAGGCAGCAGAGGGAGGCTGCAGTGGGAGGTAGCAGTGGGAGGCAGCAGTGGGAGGCAGCAGTGGGAGGTAGCAGTGGGAGGCAGCAGAGGGAGGCAGCAGTGGGAGGTAGCAGTGGGAGGCAGCAGAGGGAGGCAGCAGTGGGAGGTAGCAGTGGGAGGCAGCAGAGGGAGGCAGCAGTGGGAGGCAGCAGTGGGAGGCAGCAGTGGGAGGCAGCAGTGAAAGGCAGCAGTGGAGGGCAGCAGTGGGAGGCAGCAGTGGGAGGCAGCAGTGGGAGGCAGCAGAGGGAGGCAGCAGTGGGAGGCAGCAGTGGGAGGCACCAGAGGGAGGCAGCAGTGGGAGGCAGCAGTGGGAAAGGCAGCAGTGGGAGGCAGCAGTGGGAAAGGCAGCAGTGGGAGGCAGCAGTGGGAGGCAGCAGTGGGAGGCAGCAGTGAGAGGCACGAGAGGGAGGCAGCAGTGAGAGGCAGCAGTGGGAGGCAGCAGTAGAAAAGGCAGCAGTGGGAGGCAACAGTGGGAGGCACCAGTGGGAGGCAGCAGTGGGAGGCAGCAGTGGGAGGCAGTGCGAGGCAGCAGTGGGAGGCAGCAGTGGGAGGCAGCAGTGGGAGGCAGCAGTGGGAGGCAACAGTGGGAGGCAACAGTGGGAGGCAACAGTGGGAAATGCAGCAGTTTGAGGCTGTGGGAGGCAGGAGTGGGAGGCAGCAGTGCGAGGCAGCATGCATTGAGATGCATGGCATGCCAACCGCTTTTCAACACATTTCAGCCCTCCCAAGTTGCATGTCTGCACCGCCCTTTCAACACATTTCAACACATTCCAGCCCTCCCAACTTGTATGTTTGCACCTCCATTTCCCTCTCATCACTCTCGAGTCCCACCTTCTGTAGCGGTTTCAGAAGTACTTCCAACTGCACCCACTGTGCCAACGCCTCCTCACCCCCCTGGTGTTTGATGCTCGCCAGGAATTGCTCCCGTCCCGCAACACAGGGGAACACGCCGTCATCAAGGGCATCCCACCCAAGCTTGCCCCGGTCCTACTCAAAGAAGGTTCTGGCACTGATCGAATGACCTGCCCTCCCCGCTCCCTAAGTTAATCCTGCACGCTGGGGCATTGAAAGCAAGCATGAAACGCGTCCTCTACATGGTCGCCGTCTCCCCTAGCCCAACATCGCTGGCAGCACTGTCTGTCATGCTGCTGATCGCCGCGCCATCCTCTAGTGTCAGCCGTGCTGACAGCGCCGAGCCGCAGTCTTAAGCTCGTGCGCACGCAAGCACACTCCCTTGGACCCACCATAGACTGAAAACAGGCGCAGAAGGCGGCCGCATACCAGTGGCATGATCTCTGGGGTCCCCATTGCCAGCTGCCTCCAGCTGCACCCGCTCGTATGCTGCATCAAGTAACGCTAGCACCTCTGTGACAGGTAGCGGCTGTAGGTCGGTCGCTGTCTGGCGCAGTTTGGGGACGGCTTATCCCAGCGGCAGCTCCAGCAAGGCACCTAGCAATTTACTGCACCAACTATGCCCTCCGATGCCCTGCCTGACAGAGAGCTGCATGTCGGCCGCCATGGCTGCCGCCATGAGTGGGCTTTTTGCTGTGCTGCTGGTGCGACAGCTAACGTTGTAGAAGCGAAGTACATGCTGCCAAAAGCTTCGCTGTAACGCCTGGATCTGCAGCTCCCTCATGAGTCATGACCCCCCAGCTGGCAGCGGACGCAGGTAGCCCTGCAGCCTGGCGCAAATGCTGGAGGAAGCTGGACTGTATCCTGCTCTTGAGGCAATGCTGCGGCCTGAGGTGATCGGTGGCCCACACCACATCATCGTAGTTGGCCGCAGGCGCTGCATAGGCAGACACCAAACCGGTGCGTGTCAATGCCATTACACCTCTGGGCCCTGCTTAAACAGGCCCGGCCGCGTGGGCGCCCACCTGTCCCGTTGGGAGAAAAGTAAAGGAACTTAAGGTAAGAGGGATAGAAGCAGAAGAACACAAAGGAGAAAGAAATAACCCCCCAAAAGGAAAAGGCAGCCCGAAGTATTCCTGCCCCTCTCAAGCCAATTCCCCAAGAGGGCAAAGAAAAGCAACAAACTAGGTCTCAACAATGCCTACTACGTCCGCAACAAAAGTCAGAGCCTCCCACCCAAGCCTGCCCCGGAACAACTGTTGAAAGTTTGTGGCGCCCTCCGGGGGCCTGCCTAACCTCTCTCCCTAAGCCTCTCCTTCACGCTAGGGCACTGGAAGCAGACATGCAGCGTATCTCCCACATGCTCGCCATCTCCCCTTGCCCAACACCGCTGGCAGCAGCGTGTCTCACGTTGTTGGCCGCTCCGCCGTCCTCTCGTGTCAGGCGTGGTAACGGCACAGAGCCGCAGCTGTAAGGTCGTGCGCAGACAAGCGCATGCCCTATTGCGGGTGCGGGTCTTAGCATGCGCCAACACGGCGCCCGCCGTGGACTGAAACCATGCACGGCAGGCAGCCGCAGACCTGTGCTCGGTCGCAGGGTCCCTGGGGTCTCCTCTGCCAGTCGCCTAAAGCTGCATATGCTGGTAGGCTGGGTGCACTAGGTGTAGCACCTCTGGGACGGGGAGCGGCTACAGGTCAGAGACTGCCTCACACAGTTTAGGGGCACCTCCTCCACGCTCCAAATCCTTCATCACCTCCATCAGCTCATCGCACCATGTGTGCCCTCCAATGTTCTGTCGAAGCGCTAGCTGCCTGTCGGCCGGCATGCCTGCTGCCATCAGAGGGCTGTCTTGCTGTGCTGCAGGTGCCACCGCTGCGCTGTAGAAGCGGCGGCGCCCATGCTGCGGCGCACATGCTGCCACCAGTCTCGTTGTAACTGCTGGATCTGCAGCTCCCTCATGCCCCCCAGCTGGCAGCGGAGGCAGGCAGCCCCGCAGCCTGGCGCAAGTGCTGAAGTAGGCTGGACTGCATCCTGCTCAGAAGGCAGTGTTGCGGCCGGAGGTGACCGGTGGCCCACACCACATCCCCGTAGTTAGCCTCAGGCGCTGCATAGACAGCTGCTAGCCGGATGCGTGTAGGCAGATGATGCATGAGGTGTCACAGTATCAGTGATACAACTACGGTACCCGGCAGTCAGGCACCCACATGGCATACGGTATGCCTGCTGGTTTGGCGAACTGCTTACCCACCCGCTGCTTACCCACGCACTTCCGGGAGATAGTACCGGTAGTGAACTAAAGACGCCCATATTTATTTGACGTAACGGTACCGGTCTATTACATAGCCTGAAACAGTCTTAACCTCTCTGGTCTGAACCGGTGGTTTGAACCACCGGTTTTTGAACTACCGGTAGCAGGTTTTAACCCGTGCTGTATTCCTCTAGAATGGCCTCGGCATTTCATGCTTGCTTTTATACACTCGTCTTGCACTTTCTAAAATGCGTTACAAAGAAAATTCAGCACTCTTGGGCAGTCTTCGATCCACAAGGATTAAACTTAAAGATCTCAACCTTTGTCTAGGGCCATTTTCGTCGAGCAGAGTCTTAGAGGCATGGAGATCTTTTGCAGTTAACTGTTCGGAGACGAGCTTTGTCATAGAATCAGCGACCAACAATGATGCCAGAAACAGCAGTATGCGATCTCAATGGTGGCGACAGTGGTCGGGAGGCTTAACCAGCACGGAGTTCATAAACTGCTTTGATCAGGCTCTTTCTTGCGTCCCCTACCTCCCGCTCTCCAACTCTGACATCGTCGCAGCGGCTGCAACCGCCTTGTTTTTAGCCAACAGGACAATCGAACTCGCTTTCTCAGGCGAGAAATGGCCACAGCTGGAGCTTTGGCTGGTGCAGCAGGGCATGGCAAGGAACATTGCGGCCTATGCTAGGTTGCTGCATTCTGTCCTGCATGGCACTGCTCCTTGGGAACAGGCAGGCATGCCAGCCATGACCCTCGAAAATATTCGCCGGACCCTCGACGTTGTCAGCAGCCACAGTAGCCGCTTGGGAGGAGCCTTCCTCGGTGTGAACCCAGATCACATCGTGGAGCTCTACTGCACCTCTTTTAAGTACCTCATCCCCCATGTCCGCAAATGGCTGGAGGCTGACAGCAGCACGCGACCCTCGATGGATGATGAATCACAGCCCCCCCAAGTGTGGCTCTTGAATCTTCATGCCCTCAAGGACAGCTTTCGTGATCCATCACATTCCTCTGCGGACTGGAGGCCGCTGACGCCCCTGCTAGTGCAGTCCTTCCAGCTGGCTCGGGACTTCCATGCCAATGCGCTGCCAGAGGATGTGACAATGTTTGTATGGTTCTACAATTCCGGTCTGATCCTCCCGCTTGCTATCATGGCGCCATTACTGAGGAAGGGTGGTGGATCCATCCAGGTGTGGCCGTGCCGATGCGCGCTGCAGGCCATGCAGATTGCGCTGCTGCCGGGGAGCCGCTACCTCACTCCACTTTCACCGTCACTTGAGGCTGCAGCCAGCTCAGCCAGCTTGCCACCCTCTTTGTCCAAGGAGAAACACCATCTGCTGATTTATGCTGCGGAGGTGTTACGCACATTTTCGCCAGGTGTGCAAATCAGAGATCTAAGCCATGCTTTCATGCGTTGTCGTATTGATGTGTCAGCACTGACAGTTACAGTTACCTCCAGCAATATATACTTGTATTGCTGCAAATATCTTACTACTTGCTTGCTCTTTGGCCTGCTTTTGCCTCTGAATATACAATCGTTGTGATGCTGCGCCTTGCTGCACATCAGCATGTGTATGTCCTCATCTATCCCCACCTACCCCTATCTCACACTTCAGTATTTTTGCCCACTTCTCCATGTCGACCTTGTCCTGGACAGAGAGCTATTGAGGCCGCAACAGCTGTGGGACCTGATGTGCTTGATGGAGGAGACGCTGCGCCTCACAGCCCCCCACGGGACAGCTGATGAGATGCCGTGGATGACTTGCTTGTGGGAAGCTATGGCAAGGGCCTGCAAGGCATTGTTTGATGAAGGTGCTGGCCTTTCCGGCCGCAACGTTGTGCAGCATTCACCATGCCTGCTGGAGAAGCTGTGCTCGAGTTTGCTGAGGATGGTCAGCATGGGCCTGACTCTGGTCAAAGCAGTGGCGCTCTTACCAGCTGAGGTAGTCGACAAGTCCCCTCGTGTCTTAGCAGATGCGCTTATTAAGGCCGCTTGGGTGTGCTGTGAGCTCTCCCGGGAAGCAGGACAGGCTTGGGTCTTGCCCGTGCGCATGTGTGCCTTGAACGGAATAGCTGCCTTGGTGGTCCCGGCCTGCTGTAGCCTACTGGCTAGATTCCTGCCAAGTCTAGCACTAGAAGATGGCCTTGCTGCGGCGCTTTCCAGCGTATCAGCAGCACCTGCCTGCAGTATAGCACCTGACAGCGGCTAAGCACCTAACGTTGCGGTTGTTGCTGTACCTCAGTCCTCAACTGCATCAACGCCGACAGACTCCCAGGAGGAATCTGGTGGGGCCATCAGCATCACCCGCATGTGCTTCCGAGAGATCCGGAGCCTCTGTAGTGGCATTGTAGCCCCACAGCTGTGTCTGTCTGCATTGCTGACCGATCCCATGTGGACCAGCATCCACTCCACCAGCAAGGTGCTGCATCTGCCACAAGCTGCGTCGCCCGGTGGGGTGGTTAACGTTGTCGAGGCTGCTGCGCTTAGAGAAGAATATGACCAAGTGGCTGTGGAGGTGGCAGCCATCATGGCCTTGCTGGTGGATAGCCTGGCGTGCACAGCATTGGGTGAGCAGCCCTTCCGCAGCGTCCGGCAGCACCTGGAGGAGGGTTATAGCCAGCTATCAGCTGACACTGCTTCAGAATGCTCCGCACTGCTGGGATCCAGTCTGCTGGCAGAGGACATTGACAGCCTGGCCAGGTTCAGATATATGGCTACTGAGATGCGGGGTCACCCTGATGAGCGGGCTCCTTCAGGCCCTGAGCCGTCCAGCTGTTCGGCGGCAGACCTGTCAGAGGCTAAGGGGAGCTCTGCGCCTGTGGTGCGAGCTGCCCTGTCAAAGGTCCTGGGCAGTGAGGTGTGGGAGGTGCTGCTGGGATGCATGCTTGAGACATTGCCTGTGGCCGTTCCTGTGTGCACCTGCTTCCATCAGCTGCTGATCATGCTCAGGCATCTGCTCCATTCCTCTGGCATGGATGCACTCTTTGCAGAGGCTGGGGCCCTGGTCTGTGATCTGAATCTCTGTCATCCTGGGCGCCTTGGCTCAGCAGATGAGATCCGAAGGCCAAGGGTAAGCAGCGCACATGCAGAGAGCCCTTTTGACATCAGGGAGGCTGGCCACAGCCTACTGGGGCTGTTGAGGGAAATCCTGCTCCTAGGGCAGGGTGCGATGCTGATGGAAGGGGGAGGCAGTGCATCTGCTGCTCCCTCCCCCGTGGCACCGCCCCAGCTAGGAGGCAGTGGTGTGGCTGATGGCAGCAGCTGGGAGCTGGTCCGGGCGGAGCTGCTGCTGGGCCTGCCTGAGGACTTGTGGGGCACCTGGCCCTGCTGCAGCCCTGCCTGCCTCCAAATGGGTGGCCCGTGTGAGATGACTGTCAAGACGCTGGCGTGCGCTGGCAGGTGCGGGGCGAGGTACTGCTGCCAGGCCTGCCAGGTGCAGGCGTGGGGTGGCGGGCACATGAGAAACTGCGCCGCCATGAAGGAGATGAGGGATAGGGGCCAGGCTCACCAGCAACCGTTGGTAGTGGGACTACCTGCTCGCAGCCGGTGGCGAGGCAGATTTGTGTGAGGCAGACAGTGTCGGTATAGAAAATAAAGATGGCAGATGGTAGCATGTGTGACGCCCTATTGGTGAAATGTCCTGCTCTTATTTGTTACCATTATCTGAAATTTGAGGGGACAGGCCCCCCATGGGTAAGCAACTCTGTTGAGTCGGCAACACCACACGGTGTGGTTGCTTTTTAGGAAAATGACGGTCTTTGTGTAACTCATTGTTAGGTACAAACCTCAGTGTGTACATCTGGCTTGTTTGGTCTCGGACATTCGATCGTTCAGAGGAAGTCAACCGATAGGGCAACTCTGTGGTGCCACGTGGGCAACTAGCATGTGAAAAGCCCATAATATTTGAAAAACTGTGTTTATTTTGCCCTTACTGGCAGCCCTATATTATTCATATATTTTCATACCGTAGGAAGTTAGGAACAGGCAGGTTGACCTCTACCCGCTGGGTTATTTCTCTTCCCTCTCCTGCTGTACTAGTGTGTGTAACGCTTGCTTTAGATACGTCAGGTATCTGATCACCGGTCAATTTCTATCTTTGTGTTACATGTTGCGGTACCAGGAGGGATGAGGTGGGGACAGCTTAGTTGCTTAGTTCACACTAAACATCAAGGCCGTTTTTGCTTGTGCATGGCAAGGCAGGCAAGCTATGTCTGATTTTCTCCACCGGTATAAGGGTGATGTGCCAAAATATGGTGTCCGTCATTTTCCTAATTTCAGTAGTTTGAGTAATTGGTTGAGTGGCTGTGCTGTTTGCTATCTGTCTATGGTCACTCTGCTTGTTGGATTCAACTAGGGGCAGCGTGTTCCTCTTGAGTTTAGTATGACGTTGGCGATGTCGGACTGGACGAGGGACTGACATGTTCAAATCTAGCGAGCTTCTAGATCTTTGTTTAAAACATTGAGAATCTGGAATACATCTTGGCACTTGCAAAAGTCCCACGGCCTCCGAACAACTCAAATTGAAAATGTCTCCCACACTTCCGTGCGCTACCCACCCACGAGTTAGTCCTTGCGCGTTACATCTTATTGATGCAGCAACCAAATAAACCTAGTTCTATAACGTCACAACTCTGGGCCCTGCTCAGAAGGCTCGGCCGCCGAATTGTCTGCCTGGAAGAAGAAGGAAGCAAATGTGCAGTGGTGCCAACAAACGATTTTCGTTCTTCTCATATACTGGAACTGGTATGTTTCATCGTTGCCCTTATCTTGGATCCAACCTAGGTTACCGGCCATGATTATCCATGTAAATGAAGTTTCACCTCTGGACCCTGCTAAAAAGGCTTGGCCGCGCTGGCACCTAACTAAAGGGTTGGGAGGAAAGAACGAAACAAACGCGAGGGGGCAGAAAAAAAAGGAGGAAAAGTGGGAAATAAAGAGAAGGAACAAACAAAAGGCTGGACAAGAACGACAATGGAAGTTCCAGCCTCTGAAAACGTTAAACGTCTACCCCTCAACGGCATCTACCACGTCTTCCACAAAAGCCAGGGCATCTGACATTCTGACCCAAGCCTGTCCATGTGCAACTATTTTTTAAGAAGTCTCCAGCCCCGTTCAGAGGACTTGCCCATCCCCAATTCCGAAGTTGATCCAGCACGCTGGGGCATTGAAAGCATGAATGCAACGCGTCCTCCACATGCTCGTCGTCTCCCCCAACCCAACATCGCTAGCAACACCGTATGTCACGCAGCTGACCGCTGCGCCGTCCTCTAGTGCTGGTCAGCCGTGCTGACGGCGCCGAGCCGCAGCATTCAAGGGAGTGTCTTTGTGCGCACGCAAGCACACTCCCTTGAACCATGTATGGTAGGCGGCCGCATAACTGTGTTCAGTGGAAGGATCTCTGGGTCCCCTATGCTAGCTGCATCCAGCTGCGCTCGCTCACATGCTGCATCAACTACCGCTCGCACCTCGGTGACAGGGAGCAGCTGTAGGTCAATCGCTGTCTGACGCAGTTTGGGGACGGCTGATCCCAGCTCCAGCTCCTCCAAGGCACCTAGCAAATCACTGCACCAATTGCGCACTTCAATGCCCTGCCTGGCAACGAACTGCATGTCAGCCGCCATGGCTGCCGGCTACCGCCATGAGTGGGCTGTCTTGCTGTGCTGCTCATGCGACCGCTGCGTTGTAGAAGCGACGTGCTTGCTGCCACCAACTTCGCTGTAGCGGCTGGATCAACAGCTCCCTCATGACCCCCCAGCTGACAGCAGACGCAGGAAGCCTGCTGCCTGGCGCAGATGCTGGAGGAAGCTGGATTGCATCCTGCTCTTCAGGCAATGCCGTGGCCTGATGTGATCGGTGACCCACACCACATCACCGTTGTTGGCCGCAGTCCCTACATAGGCAGACAGCAACCAGAGAGTTTACCCAAGTTTTACACTTCGGTGTTTCGTTAATTTTCCAAAGTTCCCTTTCTGATGAACATGCAAAGAAGTATGTTGGCAGCAGTGGGAGGCAGCAGTGCGAGGCAGCAGTGGGAGGCAGCAGTGGGAGGTAGCAGTGGGAGGCAGCTGAGGGAGGCAGCAGTGGGAGGCAGCAGTGGGAGGCAGCAGTGGGAGGCAGCAGTGGGAGGCAGCAGTGGGAGGCAGCAGTGGGAGGCAGCAGTGGGAGGCAGCAGTGGGAGGCAGCAGTGGGAGGCAGCAGTGGGAGACAGCAGAGGGAGGCAGCAGTGGGAGGTAGCGGTGGGAGGCAGCAGTGGGAGGCAGCAGTGAAAGGCAGCAGTGGGAGGCAGCAGTGGGAGGCAGCAGTGGGAGGTAGCAGTGGGAGGCAGCAGAGGGAGGCAGCAGTGGGAGGCAGCAGTGGGAGGCAGCAGAGGGAGGCAGCAGTGGGAGGTAGCAGTGGGAGGCAGCAGTGGGAGGCAGCAGTGGGAGGTAGCAGTGGGAGGCAGCAGAGGGAGGCAGCAGTGGGAGGTAGCAGTGGGAGGCAGCAGAGGGAGGCAGCAGTGGGAGGTAGCAGTGGGAGGCAGCAGAGGGAGGCAGCAGTGGGAGGCAGCAGTGGGAGGCAGCAGTGGGAGGCAGCAGTGAAAGGCAGCAGTGGAGGGCAGCAGTGGGAGGCAGCAGTGGGAGGCAGCAGTGGGAGGCAGCAGAGGGAGGCAGCAGTGGGAGGCAGCAGTGGGAGGCACCAGAGGGAGGCAGCAGTGGGAGGCAGCAGTGGGAAAGGCAGCAGTGGGAGGCAGCAGTGGGAAAGGCAGCAGTGGGAGGCAGCAGTGGGAGGCAGCAGTGGGAGGCAGCAGTGAGAGGCACGAGAGGGAGGCAGCAGTGAGAGGCAGCAGTGGGAGGCAGCAGTAGAAAAGGCAGCAGTGGGAGGCAACAGTGGGAGGCACCAGTGGGAGGCAGCAGTGGGAGGCAGCAGTGGGAGGCAGTGCGAGGCAGCAGTGGGAGGCAGCAGTGGGAGGCAGCAGTGGGAGGCAGCAGTGGGAGGCAACAGTGGGAGGCAACAGTGGGAGGCAACAGTGGGAAATGCAGCAGTTTGAGGCTGTGGGAGGCAGGAGTGGGAGGCAGCAGTGCGAGGCAGCATGCATTGAGATGCATGGCATGCCAACCGCTTTTCAACACATTTCAGCCCTCCCAAGTTGCATGTCTGCACCGCCCTTTCAACACATTTCAACACATTCCAGCCCTCCCAACTTGTATGTTTGCACCTCCATTTCCCTCTCATCACTCTCGAGTCCCACCTTCTGTAGCGGTTTCAGAAGTACTTCCAACTGCACCCACTGTGCCAACGCCTCCTCACCCCCCTGGTGTTTGATGCTCGCCAGGAATTGCTCCCGTCCCGCAACACAGGGGAACACGCCGTCATCAAGGGCATCCCACCCAAGCTTGCCCCGGTCCTACTCAAAGAAGGTTCTGGCACTGATCGAATGACCTGCCCTCCCCGCTCCCTAAGTTAATCCTGCACGCTGGGGCATTGAAAGCAAGCATGAAACGCGTCCTCTACATGGTCGCCGTCTCCCCTAGCCCAACATCGCTGGCAGCACTGTCTGTCATGCTGCTGATCGCCGCGCCATCCTCTAGTGTCAGCCGTGCTGACAGCGCCGAGCCGCAGTCTTAAGCTCGTGCGCACGCAAGCACACTCCCTTGGACCCACCATAGACTGAAAACAGGCGCAGAAGGCGGCCGCATACCAGTGGCATGATCTCTGGGGTCCCCATTGCCAGCTGCCTCCAGCTGCACCCGCTCGTATGCTGCATCAAGTAACGCTAGCACCTCTGTGACAGGTAGCGGCTGTAGGTCGGTCGCTGTCTGGCGCAGTTTGGGGACGGCTTATCCCAGCGGCAGCTCCAGCAAGGCACCTAGCAATTTACTGCACCAACTATGCCCTCCGATGCCCTGCCTGACAGAGAGCTGCATGTCGGCCGCCATGGCTGCCGCCATGAGTGGGCTTTTTGCTGTGCTGCTGGTGCGACAGCTAACGTTGTAGAAGCGAAGTACATGCTGCCACCAGCTTCGCTGTAACGCCTGGATCTGCAGCTCCCTCATGAGTCATGACCCCCCAGCTGGCAGCGGACGCAGGTAGCCCTGCAGCCTGGCGCAAATGCTGGAGGAAGCTGGACTGTATCCTGCTCTTGAGGCAATGCTGCGGCCTGAGGTGATCGGTGGCCCACACCACATCATCGTAGTTGGCCGCAGGCGCTGCATAGGCAGACACCAAACCGGTGCGTGTCAATGCCATTACACCTCTGGGCCCTGCTTAAACAGGCCCGGCCGCGTGGGCGCCCACCTGTCCCGTTGGGAGAAAAGTAAAGGAACTTAAGGTAAGAGGGATAGAAGCAGAAGAACACAAAGGAGAAAGAAATAACCCCCCAAAAGGAAAAGGCAGCCCGAAGTATTCCTGCCCCTCTCAAGCCAATTCCCCAAGAGGGCAAAGAAAAGCAACAAACTAGGTCTCAACAATGCCTACTACGTCCGCAACAAAAGTCAGAGCCTCCCACCCAAGCCTGCCCCGGAACAACTGTTGAAAGTTTGTGGCGCCCTCCGGGGGCCTGCCTAACCTCTCTCCCTAAGCCTCTCCTTCACGCTAGGGCACTGGAAGCAGACATGCAGCGTATCTCCCACATGCTCGCCATCTCCCCTTGCCCAACACCGCTGGCAGCAGCGTGTCTCACGTTGTTGGCCGCTCCGCCGTCCTCTCGTGTCAGGCGTGGTAACGGCACAGAGCCGCAGCTGTAAGGTCGTGCGCAGACAAGCGCATGCCCTATTGCGGGTGCGGGTCTTAGCATGCGCCAACACGGCGCCCGCCGTGGACTGAAACCATGCACGGCAGGCAGCCGCAGACCTGTGCTCGGTCGCAGGGTCCCTGGGGTCTCCTCTGCCAGTCGCCTAAAGCTGCATATGCTGGTAGGCTGGGTGCACTAGGTGTAGCACCTCTGGGACGGGGAGCGGCTACAGGTCAGAGACTGCCTCACACAGTTTAGGGGCACCTCCTCCACGCTCCAAATCCTTCATCACCTCCATCAGCTCATCGCACCATGTGTGCCCTCCAATGTTCTGTCGAAGCGCTAGCTGCCTGTCGGCCGGCATGCCTGCTGCCATCAGAGGGCTGTCTTGCTGTGCTGCAGGTGCCACCGCTGCGCTGTAGAAGCGGCGGCGCCCATGCTGCGGCGCACATGCTGCCACCAGTCTCGTTGTAACTGCTGGATCTGCAGCTCCCTCATGCCCCCCAGCTGGCAGCGGAGGCAGGCAGCCCCGCAGCCTGGCGCAAGTGCTGAAGTAGGCTGGACTGCATCCTGCTCAGAAGGCAGTGTTGCGGCCGGAGGTGACCGGTGGCCCACACCACATCCCCGTAGTTAGCCTCAGGCGCTGCATAGACAGCTGCTAGCCGGATGCGTGTAGGCAGATGATGCATGAGGTGTCACAGTATCAGTGATACAACTACGGTACCCGGCAGTCAGGCACCCACATGGCATACGGTATGCCTGCTGGTTTGGCGAACTGCTTACCCACCCGCTGCTTACCCACGCACTTCCGGGAGATAGTACCGGTAGTGAACTAAAGACGCCCATATTTATTTGACGTAACGGTACCGGTCTATTACATAGCCTGAAACAGTCTTAACCTCTCTGGTCTGAACCGGTGGTTTGAACCACCGGTTTTTGAACTACCGGTAGCAGGTTTTAACCCGTGCTGTATTCCTCTAGAATGGCCTCGGCATTTCATGCTTGCTTTTATACACTCGTCTTGCACTTTCTAAAATGCGTTACAAAGAAAATTCAGCACTCTTGGGCAGTCTTCGATCCACAAGGATTAAACTTAAAGATCTCAACCTTTGTCTAGGGCCATTTTCGTCGAGCAGAGTCTTAGAGGCATGGAGATCTTTTGCAGTTAACTGTTCGGAGACGAGCCTTGTCATAGAATCAGCGACCAACAATGATGCCAGAAACAGCAGTATGCGATCTCAATGGTGGCGACAGTGGTCGGGAGGCTTAACCAGCACGGAGTTCATAAACTGCTTTGATCAGGCTCTTTCTTGCGTCCCCTACCTCCCGCTCTCCAACTCTGACATCGTCGCAGCGGCTGCAACCGCCTTGTTTTTAGCCAACAGGACAATCGAACTCGCTTTCTCAGGCGAGAAATGGCCACAGCTGGAGCTTTGGCTGGTGCAGCAGGGCATGGCAAGGAACATTGCGGCCTATGCTAGGTTGCTGCATTCTGTCCTGCATGGCACTGCTCCTTGGGAACAGGCAGGCATGCCAGCCATGACCCTCGAAAATATTCGCCGGACCCTCGACGTTGTCAGCAGCCACAGTAGCCGCTTGGGAGGAGCCTTCCTCGGTGTGAACCCAGATCACATCGTGGAGCTCTACTGCACCTCTTTTAAGTACCTCATCCCCCATGTCCGCAAATGGCTGGAGGCTGACAGCAGCACGCGACCCTCGATGGATGATGAATCACAGCCCCCCCAAGTGTGGCTCTTGAATCTTCATGCCCTCAAGGACAGCTTTCGTGATCCATCACATTCCTCTGCGGACTGGAGGCCGCTGACGCCCCTGCTAGTGCAGTCCTTCCAGCTGGCTCGGGACTTCCATGCCAATGCGCTGCCAGAGGATGTGACAATGTTTGTATGGTTCTACAATTCCGGTCTGATCCTCCCGCTTGCTATCATGGCGCCATTACTGAGGAAGGGTGGTGGATCCATCCAGGTGTGGCCGTGCCGATGCGCGCTGCAGGCCATGCAGATTGCGCTGCTGCCGGGGAGCCGCTACCTCACTCCACTTTCACCGTCACTTGAGGCTGCAGCCAGCTCAGCCAGCTTGCCACCCTCTTTGTCCAAGGAGAAAC
Organism: Limnomonas spitsbergensis; assembly: GCA_037349105.1. NCBI lineage: Eukaryota > Viridiplantae > Chlorophyta > Chlorophyceae > Chlamydomonadales > Limnomonas > Limnomonas spitsbergensis. The sequence continues at coordinate 191,876 of JAYJMM010000101.1, read as the reverse complement.
ACCATCTGCTGATTTATGCTGCGGAGGTGTTACGCACATTTTCGCCAGGTGTGCAAATCAGAGATCTAAGCCATGCTTTCATGCGTTGTCGTATTGATGTGTCAGCACTGACAGTTACAGTTACCTCCAGCAATATATACTTGTATTGCTGCAAATATCTTACTACTTGCTTGCTCTTTGGCCTGCTTTTGCCTCTGAATATACAATCGTTGTGATGCTGCGCCTTGCTGCACATCAGCATGTGTATGTCCTCATCTATCCCCACCTACCCCTATCTCACACTTCAGTATTTTTGCCCACTTCTCCATGTCGACCTTGTCCTGGACAGAGAGCTATTGAGGCCGCAACAGCTGTGGGACCTGATGTGCTTGATGGAGGAGACGCTGCGCCTCACAGCCCCCCACGGGACAGCTGATGAGATGCCGTGGATGACTTGCTTGTGGGAAGCTATGGCAAGGGCCTGCAAGGCATTGTTTGATGAAGGTGCTGGCCTTTCCGGCCGCAACGTTGTGCAGCATTCACCATGCCTGCTGGAGAAGCTGTGCTCGAGTTTGCTGAGGATGGTCAGCATGGGCCTGACTCTGGTCAAAGCAGTGGCGCTCTTACCAGCTGAGGTAGTCGACAAGTCCCCTCGTGTCTTAGCAGATGCGCTTATTAAGGCCGCTTGGGTGTGCTGTGAGCTCTCCCGGGAAGCAGGACAGGCTTGGGTCTTGCCCGTGCGCATGTGTGCCTTGAACGGAATAGCTGCCTTGGTGGTCCCGGCCTGCTGTAGCCTACTGGCTAGATTCCTGCCAAGTCTAGCACTAGAAGATGGCCTTGCTGCGGCGCTTTCCAGCGTATCAGCAGCACCTGCCTGCAGTATAGCACCTGACAGCGGCTAAGCACCTAACGTTGCGGTTGTTGCTGTACCTCAGTCCTCAACTGCATCAACGCCGACAGACTCCCAGGAGGAATCTGGTGGGGCCATCAGCATCACCCGCATGTGCTTCCGAGAGATCCGGAGCCTCTGTAGTGGCATTGTAGCCCCACAGCTGTGTCTGTCTGCATTGCTGACCGATCCCATGTGGACCAGCATCCACTCCACCAGCAAGGTGCTGCATCTGCCACAAGCTGCGTCGCCCGGTGGGGTGGTTAACGTTGTCGAGGCTGCTGCGCTTAGAGAAGAATATGACCAAGTGGCTGTGGAGGTGGCAGCCATCATGGCCTTGCTGGTGGATAGCCTGGCGTGCACAGCATTGGGTGAGCAGCCCTTCCGCAGCGTCCGGCAGCACCTGGAGGAGGGTTATAGCCAGCTATCAGCTGACACTGCTTCAGAATGCTCCGCACTGCTGGGATCCAGTCTGCTGGCAGAGGACATTGACAGCCTGGCCAGGTTCAGATATATGGCTACTGAGATGCGGGGTCACCCTGATGAGCGGGCTCCTTCAGGCCCTGAGCCGTCCAGCTGTTCGGCGGCAGACCTGTCAGAGGCTAAGGGGAGCTCTGCGCCTGTGGTGCGAGCTGCCCTGTCAAAGGTCCTGGGCAGTGAGGTGTGGGAGGTGCTGCTGGGATGCATGCTTGAGACATTGCCTGTGGCCGTTCCTGTGTGCACCTGCTTCCATCAGCTGCTGATCATGCTCAGGCATCTGCTCCATTCCTCTGGCATGGATGCACTCTTTGCAGAGGCTGGGGCCCTGGTCTGTGATCTGAATCTCTGTCATCCTGGGCGCCTTGGCTCAGCAGATGAGATCCGAAGGCCAAGGGTAAGCAGCGCACATGCAGAGAGCCCTTTTGACATCAGGGAGGCTGGCCACAGCCTACTGGGGCTGTTGAGGGAAATCCTGCTCCTAGGGCAGGGTGCGATGCTGATGGAAGGGGGAGGCAGTGCATCTGCTGCTCCCTCCCCCGTGGCACCGCCCCAGCTAGGAGGCAGTGGTGTGGCTGATGGCAGCAGCTGGGAGCTGGTCCGGGCGGAGCTGCTGCTGGGCCTGCCTGAGGACTTGTGGGGCACCTGGCCCTGCTGCAGCCCTGCCTGCCTCCAAATGGGTGGCCCGTGTGAGATGACTGTCAAGACGCTGGCGTGCGCTGGCAGGTGCGGGGCGAGGTACTGCTGCCAGGCCTGCCAGGTGCAGGCGTGGGGTGGCGGGCACATGAGAAACTGCGCCGCCATGAAGGAGATGAGGGATAGGGGCCAGGCTCACCAGCAACCGTTGGTAGTGGGACTACCTGCTCGCAGCCGGTGGCGAGGCAGATTTGTGTGAGGCAGACAGTGTCGGTATAGAAAATAAAGATGGCAGATGGTAGCATGTGTGACGCCCTATTGGTGAAATGTCCTGCTCTTATTTGTTACCATTATCTGAAATTTGAGGGGACAGGCCCCCCATGGGTAAGCAACTCTGTTGAGTCGGCAACACCACACGGTGTGGTTGCTTTTTAGGAAAATGACGGTCTTTGTGTAACTCATTGTTAGGTACAAACCTCAGTGTGTACATCTGGCTTGTTTGGTCTCGGACATTCGATCGTTCAGAGGAAGTCAACCGATAGGGCAACTCTGTGGTGCCACGTGGGCAACTAGCATGTGAAAAGCCCATAATATTTGAAAAACTGTGTTTATTTTGCCCTTACTGGCAGCCCTATATTATTCATATATTTTCATACCGTAGGAAGTTAGGAACAGGCAGGTTGACCTCTACCCGCTGGGTTATTTCTCTTCCCTCTCCTGCTGTACTAGTGTGTGTAACGCTTGCTTTAGATACGTCAGGTATCTGATCACCGGTCAATTTCTATCTTTGTGTTACATGTTGCGGTACCAGGAGGGATGAGGTGGGGACAGCTTAGTTGCTTAGTTCACACTAAACATCAAGGCCGTTTTTGCTTGTGCATGGCAAGGCAGGCAAGCTATGTCTGATTTTCTCCACCGGTATAAGGGTGATGTGCCAAAATATGGTGTCCGTCATTTTCCTAATTTCAGTAGTTTGAGTAATTGGTTGAGTGGCTGTGCTGTTTGCTATCTGTCTATGGTCACTCTGCTTGTTGGATTCAACTAGGGGCAGCGTGTTCCTCTTGAGTTTAGTATGACGTTGGCGATGTCGGACTGGACGAGGGACTGACATGTTCAAATCTAGCGAGCTTCTAGATCTTTGTTTAAAACATTGAGAATCTGGAATACATCTTGGCACTTGCAAAAGTCCCACGGCCTCCGAACAATTCAAATTGAAAATGTCTCCCACACTTCCGTGCGCTACCCACCCACGAGTTAGTCCTTGCGCGTTACATCTTATTGATGCAGCAACCAAATAAACCTAGTTCTATAACGTCACAACTCTGGGCCCTGCTCAGAAGGCTCGGCCGCCGAATTGTCTGCCTGGAAGAAGAAGGAAGCAAATGTGCAGTGGTGCCAACAAACGATTTTCGTTCTTCTCATATACTGGAACTGGTATGTTTCATCGTTGCCCTTATCTTGGATCCAACCTAGGTTACCGGCCATGATTATCCATGTAAATGAAGTTTCACCTCTGGACCCTGCTAAAAAGGCTTGGCCGCGCTGGCACCTAACTAAAGGGTTGGGAGGAAAGAACGAAACAAACGCGAGGGGGCAGAAAAAAAAGGAGGAAAAGTGGGAAATAAAGAGAAGGAACAAACAAAAGGCTGGACAAGAACGACAATGGAAGTTCCAGCCTCTGAAAACGTTAAACGTCTACCCCTCAACGGCATCTACCACGTCTTCCACAAAAGCCAGGGCATCTGACATTCTGACCCAAGCCTGTCCATGTGCAACTATTTTTTAAGAAGTCTCCAGCCCCGTTCAGAGGACTTGCCCATCCCCAATTCCGAAGTTGATCCAGCACGCTGGGGCATTGAAAGCATGAATGCAACGCGTCCTCCACATGCTCGTCGTCTCCCCCAACCCAACATCGCTAGCAACACCGTATGTCACGCAGCTGACCGCTGCGCCGTCCTCTAGTGCTGGTCAGCCGTGCTGACGGCGCCGAGCCGCAGCATTCAAGGGAGTGTCTTTGTGCGCACGCAAGCACACTCCCTTGAACCATGTATGGTAGGCGGCCGCATAACTGTGTTCAGTGGAAGGATCTCTGGGTCCCCTATGCTAGCTGCATCCAGCTGCGCTCGCTCACATGCTGCATCAACTACCGCTCGCACCTCGGTGACAGGGAGCAGCTGTAGGTCAATCGCTGTCTGACGCAGTTTGGGGACGGCTGATCCCAGCTCCAGCTCCTCCAAGGCACCTAGCAAATCACTGCACCAATTGCGCACTTCAATGCCCTGCCTGGCAACGAACTGCATGTCAGCCGCCATGGCTGCCGGCTACCGCCATGAGTGGGCTGTCTTGCTGTGCTGCTCATGCGACCGCTGCGTTGTAGAAGCGACGTGCTTGCTGCCACCAACTTCGCTGTAGCGGCTGGATCAACAGCTCCCTCATGACCCCCCAGCTGACAGCAGACGCAGGAAGCCTGCTGCCTGGCGCAGATGCTGGAGGAAGCTGGATTGCATCCTGCTCTTCAGGCAATGCCGTGGCCTGATGTGATCGGTGACCCACACCACATCACCGTTGTTGGCCGCAGTCCCTACATAGGCAGACAGCAACCAGAGAGTTTACCCAAGTTTTACACTTCGGTGTTTCGTTAATTTTCCAAAGTTCCCTTTCTGATGAACATGCAAAGAAGTATGTTGGCAGCAGTGGGAGGCAGCAGTGGGAGGCAGCAGTGGGAGGCAGCAGTGGGAGGTAGCAGTGGGAGGCAGCAGTGGGAGGCAGCAGTGGGAGGCAGCAGTGGGAGGCAGCAGTGGGAGGCAGCAGTGGGAGGCAGCAGTGGGAGGCAGCAGTGGGAGGCAGCAGTGGGAGACACCAGAGGGAGGCAGCGGTGGGAGGTAGCGGTGGGAGGCAGCAGTGGGAGGCAGCAGTGAAAGGCAGCAGTGGGAGGCAGCAGTGGGAGGCAGCAGTGGGAGGTAGCAGTGGGAGGCAGCAGAGGGAGGCAGCAGTGGGAGGCAGCAGTGAGAGGCACCAGAGGGAGGCAGCAGTGAGAGGCAGCAGTGGGAGGCATCAGTGGGAAAGGCAGCAGTGGGAGGCAACAGTGGGAGGCACCAGTGGGAGGCAGCAGTGGGAGGCAGCAGTGGGAGGCAGTGCGAGGCAGCAGTGGGAGGCAGCAGTGGGAGGCAGCAGTGGGAGGCAGCAGTGGGAGGCAACAGTGGGAGGCAACAGTGGGAGGCAACAGTGGGAAATGCAGCAGTTGGAGGTTGTGGGAGGCAGGAGTGGGAGGCAGCAGTGCGAGGCAGCATGCATTGAGATGCATGGCATGCCAACCGCTTTTCAACACATTTCAGCCCTCCCAAGTTGCATGTCTGCACCGCCCTTTCAACACATTTCAACACATTCCAGCCCTCCCAACTTGTATGTTTGCACCTCCATTTCCCTCTCATCACTCTCGAGTCCCACCTTCTGTAGCGGTTTCAGAAGTACTTCCAACTGCACCCACTGTGCCAACGCCTCCTCACCCCCCTGGTGTTTGATGCTCGCCAGGAATTGCTCCCGTCCCGCAACACAGGGGAACACGCCGTCATCTTTGTAAACGACCGACTGCGGTACAAGAGGTACAGAGTTGTGAATATGTATACCGTAGTAATGGTGTGAATGTGGCCTCAGCCCCGAGCTGTTTTTATCGAACCTGCGCGCCCCTTGGGGTCTTAGTTTTCTTTCTGCCTGTCAATATCTGTTTATTAGAGTGTGCTTCAGCTTCACTTCAGCTTCATCCCGTATTCTTGCCCGTTGAGGGCCCAGTGCAGCAAGGTAACCGCTACTAGGGCCTCTGGCTGCATGCTGGCGCAAGTAGGGTCCCCATTAGTTAAAATGGCAGCAGCCCAGCAGCCCAGCAGCTCCCTAAATAAAATGGCAGCAGCCCAGCAGCTCCCTAAATAAAATGGCAGCAGCCCAGCAGCCCAGCAGCTCCCTATTCCCTAAATAAAATGGCAGCAGCCCAGCAGCCCAGCAGCTCCCTAATAAAATGGCAGCAGCCCAGCAGCCCAGCAGCTCCCTAATAAAATGGCAGCAGCCCAGCAGCCCAGCAGCTCCCTAATAAAATGGCAGCAGCCCAGCAGCCCAGCAGCTCCCTAATAAAATGGCAGCAGCCCAGCAGCCCAGCAGCTCCCTAATAAAATGGCAGCAGCCCAGCAGCCCAGCAGCTCCCTAATAAAATGGCAGCAGCCCAGCAGCCCAGCAGCTCCCTAATAAAATGGCAGCAGCCCAGCAGCCCAGCAGCTCCCCGTAATACGGTAATCTGGATGTGGCTACGGCCCCAAGCTGCGTTATCTCCTTAACCTCCACGCTCTAGTAGGGCGCAGTTTTCTTTCTTTCTTTTCGCCTCAACCTGAACGGTACGGCAGGTGGCGGATGGGGGGGGAGGGGGGGCTCCCAGTATGCAGGGACAGAGCGTTCCTAACTTGACCTGGGGCCAGTCGTTGGGGGTGTAAAGTTTTGTTTAAACTGGCATTACAAATCAGCACTGGTGCATCGAGGTAGGGCCTAGGGGCCACATAAGACAGCGTTCCCGCTTGGGCAAGAGTTCAGAAACTCACCCGTCATAACGCGGATATGGCTCCGGCTGCGCTGTTTCCTTCACTGTCACGCCTCCCACAAGGCGCTCACCCGGTCGTACTGCTTGCACTCACCCGGTCGTACTGCTTGCACTCACCTGGCCGTACTGCTTGCACTCACTCGGTTGTACTGCTTGCACTCACCCGGTCGTACTGCTTGCACTCACCCGGTCGTACTGCTTGCACTCACCCCGTTGTACTGCTTGCACTCACCCCGTCGTACTGCTTGCACTCACCCGGTCGTACTGCTTGCACTCACCCGGTCGGCCTGCTTGAACTCACCCGGCCGTACTGCTCGCACTCACCCGGCCGTACTGCTCGCACTCACCCGGTCGCGCTGCTTGCACTCACCCGGTCGTACTGCTTGCAATCGACTGACTCCCCCACCACATCTAGCACTTGCTTCAAGGGGTTGGAGCTGGTCCCGGGTGCGCCGGTGAGGACCCTGGGAGGGTTCCAGATGCAGGAGGCAGCATCATTAAGCACCAATTGACTGCAAGGATGGGGGGGTCGAGTCCCGGTGCTCACGGGGGTTGCGATCCCATGAAGTATGAAACGGTGGCACCTCTGGACCCCCGAGATCCCCATCGGTCACAGTAAAAAAAGGATGAGGGGGGGGGGCAGCCTTTGCTATTCCTGGGTGCTGGTAAGTCGCACACAAACTTCAATCAGGAACTCCTGCACGTTACTTATAACCCCTGGATGGAAACCTGAACCCCCAGCCTTTGGTATTCCCGGGTGCTGGTAAGTCGCACACAAACTTGAATCAGGAACTCCTGCACGCTACTTATAACCCCTGGATGGAAACCTGAACCCCCAACCTTTGGTATTCCCGGGTGCTGGTAAGTCGCACACAAACTTGAATCAGAAACTCCTGCACGTTACTTATAACCCCTGAATGGAAACCTGAACCCCCAAACTGAACCCTCACCTCCCTTACTCTCACAAACACAGATAATGAGGATCGTTTGTTGAAGCTGTAACCTCAAACCGGACTGCCAAGCATGCAACCTCCCGGCAGGAGTTGGCTCTGGAGCACCTTTGTCCTTCCCTCCTTACCCCTTTTCTTTCCTTTTCGTTTCTTCCCCCCCTCCTCCTGTCACTCACACAAAGAATGAGGGTCCTGCGTCAAAGCTGTAGCCCCCGACTTAAAAACCATGCGCACATCCACCGGACAGGTAATGGCTCTCCAACACCGTCACAGAGAATCCGTATTTGGCAAGCAGGGCCGCGCAGCAGAGTCCTGGAGTGGCAAGGTAAGGGTTTACAGAAAATTGATAGGACAATACAGAGTATGAGGACTGACTCATTCCCGGTTGGTTGACCTGTTTGCCTTCAAAATCTGGACCCTGTCCGCGTTATATTCTATGCGCGGACTGTTAACCTTGAATGGAGGACACTTTTAATTAGCTAGCCGTAGTTTTGATCGTCTTAAGCCTATCTGTAAGGAGCATATAAATAATCTTCATGGACACTCTTTATTGATATGATAAAGGGAACACCACTACACCAGTGTTTATTATTGCACGCATCAGCTACAGTTCAGCTACATCACGGTCAAATGCCATGAGGGGATGGCGCATCAAGCCCTGCCCCTTTGACCACAGGCAGTACCCTGGTCAAGGTTTTGTCCCAATCGGCCCATTGGTGGCCACCCAGCGGCCCCCTAAAGGTGGTCTGGCGCGCACTAAAATAATCAATGGGGTACGGCAGTGTATGGCTACGGGGCGGGTAAGCCTATCAGTCAGGAGCATATAAATTATGTTCATGGACATGTTCTGTATTGATATGATAAAGGGTATACCACTACACCAGTCTATGGCCAGGAGGGCCTCACAGCATACTTCTGTGACAGGTTGTCGAGTGTAGAGGCAGGGTTTGCAGGATAGGGTTCAGGGTAAAAAGTATCCATATAAGGCGATGAAGACTGTGCAACAAAGTCCCCGGGTGGGGTTAAGGGTACATAGCATCATTTTTGGCCATGAAGCCTGTGCAGCGAAGTCCTCTGATGCCATTGCAGGGTCAGACTAAAGAGTGTCGCGTAGGTGTTGGGGTTTGCCTGGGGTGCAGTGGGGGGCGTGGCGTGACAGGGTGAGGCAGAGTGGAGGGTGGAAGGGAATGGCGGGTGCCCTGCCTTGCAAGCGTGAAGCATGTGAAGCGGAGGGTGTCAGTGCATGGAGGGAATGTGTCCTGTAGAGAATGGGGCTAGCTGCAGGGGCTAATTAACAGGGCAAAGTAAAAGTGCGGGCGCGACTTATTAGAGGGCAAAACAGCAACGTACAGATTGACAGATGTGGTACATTTTAAGCAGTTTGGGAGTCTGAAATGGAGTTGTTCTAGCAGCACCTATGCATCTAGTGCTGTGCCATTGCACCGTAATTCAGAAGTCATGCTGGTAAGTACGGTCCCTAACCGGTAAAAGTAGCTGAATTTGCCCTATACTACAGTGACTGAAACTCAGCTACGTAATTCAGCCACCGTAAGGACCGTCATTGGCACAGCACTGTATGCATGCACCCAAGAGTCTCTGAAAGGGCCTAGGAGTACTAAAACCATTGGAAGAGACTGAGAGAGATTCAAAGGGTGCCAGTCATTGGTTAGCATTGTGAGGTGAGGTTGCACAATGGGCGCATCTAGATCTGTACTTCCAGGTCCTATGACTCTGACGCAGCACAGCGCATGGTGCCCTTTTTCGGAGGGTCAGGGATCCCATGCACTGCCATGCATTCCCCTGCTGATGCTGGCGCCCCGTCCTGTACTCACCGCCGATGCCGCTTCCTATCACGATTTAGTCCTGCTCCCTTGGTAGTTTAGCAACAGGAGTCGAATTCCTGGCTGCGCTGGCCGGTTCGTGAGATCCGCGGTCCGCTGCTGCGACCGAGAAGACCCTTGGCCGGTTGGCAGCAGCGCCCGGCCTCTGCACCACGCCGGTCCACGGAGGGGACGTGCCAGACCGTAGCAGCACTGACCGGATGCGACGCAAGGTGCTGCATTCTTGTGCATGCGAGGGGAGCTGCGGGGTCCGTCGGTTCGATCGGGCAGTGACCGCACGTCCACACGCGTGGCGCGGTTGGCCTGAGCCCAGGTGACCAGCAGCAGGAGCGGGCGCTTGCGTGGCTTAGCTAGGGCATGGGGAGTAAACGGACGTCTTCTGATGTAGTAGCATCGTACGTTTTGGCTGTTTGGACTTTTAGGAACGCGTCTGTTTTCCTGCAATGATCTGCTAAATGTACATGTCTGGTGTAATTGTGTGACTGGCACGCGCCAGCTAGGACATGCCAAAAACGTTACACCCTGGTTACACCGCTGGGCGCGCTCAAAGCTCGGCCGCGTGGGCGCCCAACTGTTCAGAAGGGAGAAAAGAAGAAACTAAAAGGAAGAGGGGGGAAAGGAACAAATGGAGAGGCCGGGAAGGCAAAGAAGACCAAGTCCGACACCTGAGTTCCACTAGAGACTAGCCCGCAAGAAAGCCTAAAATTTTTTGAAGTCCACAAGAGCAAGCATCCCCCACCTCTGCTTGACCGCGAGGGCGCCCCACTGATCAGAAGGGAGAAGAGCTAGGGCATGTCACACAGACAATTGATGACGTTATATGACTACTTTGCATCTCTATCTGGGCCCTACTTAAATAAAGCGCGGACACGTTGGCAAACATTAAGTCATCTAGGGAATTCAAGGGATAAGGCAGGAGAGGAAAGATAGGAAAGTTCACCTTCCAAACAACAAGAACAACAACAAAAAGGTCAGGCAAACCGTATGCCCTGCCCTGTGCCCCTGTCCCTGAAGAGACTAACCTTAGCCGCCACTTTATTTGGTAGTGCTCCAGTGAGCTGTATGTCAGCCTCAGCCTGTCTGTCCTCAGACTGGCAGGACTTAGTGCAGCAAGCTCTATCGCTCGATCCACCAGTCAACCATACATTCCCAATTTCCCACTGAGTGCTGACCACAACTTCACCCTTCAAATCCACCGTTTTGTTAGCCGACCGGGCTATTTACAGCAATGGGGAAAGCTTTAGTAAAAACAGTGGCGTAGCAACCAACAGGACCAGACCAACTAAACCTAAGATACCTTGAACTGAGCTCTAGAAGGTCTCGGAACTGGACAGTAAAACATCATCTTGTCGACACTTTCTCGGTGAAGAGCTCATACATAACACAGGAAACACTCGCAGAACAACGTAAGGAAAATTTCTCCTGCAAAATCTGAAAGAGACACGGAACAAGCTCTCCTACAAACTCAAAATAGATCAAAAACATATCAGAAACCGCGGGCGACATGCACATTCGTATGTTTATCAGAGAAGGAACCTTGGGAAATCTGCGAAACATCAAGATGTAAAACCTGGAGAAAGTCCTTTGGCACAAGCCTGGGCAAACAAGACTTTCTCCAGACTCCAGAAAAGAAACATTTGGCCCAAGCCTGGGCAAACATATCACACAAAGATAGAAGTTGACCGGTGATCAGATACCTGACGTATTTAATGCAAGCGTTACATACACTAGTACAGCGGGAGAGGGAAGAGAAAATTTTACCTCGCGGGTAGAGGTCACCCTGCCAGATCCTACCTTAAAAGTATACAAATATACAAACAATAATGAGCTGCCAGTAAGGGCAAGATAAACACAGTTTTTCAAATACCGATATTGAAATATAAAGTTTTCCGCACCTATTAGTTGCCGACGTGGCACCACAGAATCGCCCTATCGATTGACTTCCTCTGAACAAGGGAATGTCCGAGACCAAACAGGCCAGCAATAAACGCTGAGGTTTGTACCTAGCAATCAGTTACACATAGAACGTCATTCATTTACAAAGCAACCACACCGCATGACGATCCAGGCTGAGCAGAGTTGCTTCCCCATGGTGCCTGTCCCCTCAAATTTCAGGTAATGGGTTAAAAAGAAAGGTAGGAATGTAACCGATAGGGCGCTGCAAATGCTACCATCTGTCATCCTTAATGTCAATCCCGACACTGTCTGCCTTACACAAATATGTCTTGCTACCAGCTGCGAGCAGGTAGCCCCGCTACCAACGGGTGCTGTCAAGCCAGCCTCCTGTCCCTCATCTTTTTCATGGTAGCGCAGTTTTTCATGTGCCTGCCACTCCACGCCTGTACCTGGCAGGCCTGGCAGCAGTACCTCGCCCCGCATCCGCCGGCGCACGCCAGCGTCTTGACAGTCATCTCACACGGCCCGCCCATCTGGAGGCAGGCGGGGTTGCAGCAGGGCCCGGTGCCCCACAAGTCTTCAGGCAGGCCCAGCAGCAGCTCTGCCCGGACCAGCTCCCAGCTGCTGCCATCAGCCACACCACTGCCTCCAAACTAGGGTGGTACCAGGGGTGAGGGAGCAGCAGATGCACTGCCTCCCACCATCCATCTGCTTTGGCTGAGATCCAGACCGGCTCTGCACTGGCTTCTGGTCAGCTACTGGTGAGGGGCACAAGGTAGGCAGAAGCTGGATGGCAGCTGAGTAGAAGGCGGGAATCAGGCAGGCCATGCACTGGCTTCAAGTCAGCTACTGGTGAGGGTCGCAGCTAGGTAGAAGCTGGGTGGCAGCTGGGTCGTAGCTGGGATCCAGGCAGGCTGTGATCTGGCTTTGGGTCAGCTACTCGCTGGTGAGGGTAACAGCCAGGCAGAAGCTGTATGGCAGCAGGGTAGTAGCTGGGTAGTTATCTGACAATATGTTCATAGTAGCTGGGCAGAATTTTGGCAACAGCTGGGCAGTAGCTAGGCAGAACTGGATGCCAGCTGGGCAGCAGCTAGGCAGAACCTGGATGCAAGCTGGGCAGCAGCTAGACAGAAACTGGATGCAAGCTGGGCGGTAGCTAGGCAGAAACTGGATGCTAGCTGGGCAGCAGCTAGGCAGAACCTGGATGCAAGCTGGGCAGCAGCTAGACATAAACTGGATGTGAGCTGGGCAGCAGCTAGGCAGAAACTTGATTCTGAGGGCTGGGCAGCTGTTGAACAAAATATGCAGAATAGCTAGCCTCCTCCTCGCCCCCACTGCCACTGTCCCCCTCCCCTCCCTCATCTCCTACTGCTCAGGGAGGGTCAGGCATCGCTGCTGCTCTCCAGCTGGGAACGACTGGCTGGCTTGGTGACAGGGATGCTGGATTCGTGCCGGTAAGATCTTATACCCTGGATTTATGAGATCTCGGATCTTACATCTTGTATTTCAGTATTTGACATATTGCTCTGGCTTTCATTTTTGACAGGGCTGCTGGCTTTGTGCAAGTAAGTTATTATACCCCAGGTCATTTTGATATCGTATTGCAAATCTGAGATCCAGTGTCTCGGATATTAATGCAACCACAGGTTCGTTTAAAAGAACATGAAAGTGATGCTGTCCCCGCGAGCTTGCGTGTTCATCTACCCTTCAATCCGTGATCTTGACCCAGATATTTCCACCTTGAGATACGAACCCTGGGAAAGAGCTCTATGCTAAATTAGCACTGAGCTGTAAGCCCTAGTATATAATGCTTGACATGTTAAGCCTGAGATCTTTACTCCAGGATGTTGACCCTAAGATCTTGAACCTCAAGATAATTTGGGTGTAAACTAGAAGGAAGCTTTGGTGTGGACCCTCCTGGCATGGCTTCCTGTCCCCGCTCCTATTGTCTGCTGTGTCGCTGTGCCCCCTTCTCTCCCCTCCCCTTACCCCTCCCCTCCCTTCCCCTCCCCTTCCCTCAGCCCTCCCTCCCCACGCCTCCCCTCCCCTCGGCCCCCCCCCTCCCTCCCCTATCAACTTGTACCCATCCCTCCCTTCCCCGATATCTAAACAATGTACCACCTAGCCTTGCAGGATCATCTCTCCCCCCCCCTTTCGCTTCCCCTCCCTTCTTACCTCCTTTCTAGCGCTGAACCTTGCCGAGCACCCCACCCCACTTGCCCCATCCTCCCCAGACCCCCCCCCGTCCCCAGCCCCCCCCCCTCCCCAGTCCCCCTCCTCCCCAACCCCCCTCTTCCCCAGGCCCCCCCCCTCCCCAGCCCCCCTCCTCCCCAGCCCCCCTCCTCCCCAGCCCCCCCCCCCTCCCCAGCCCCCCTCCTCCCAGCCACATCCACCCCAGCCCCCCACCTCCTCCCCAGCCCCCCTCCTCCCCAGCCCCCTCCTCCCCAGCCCCCCCCCCTCCCCAGACCCCTCCTTCCCAGCCCCCCTCCACACTAGCCCCCCCCCCTTTCCCCAGCCCCCCTCCTCCCCAGCCCCCCTCCTCCTCAGCCCCCCTCCTCCCCAGCCCCCCTCCTCCCCAGCCCCTCTCCTCCCCAGCCCCCCTCCTCCCCAGCCTCCCTCCTCCCCAGCCCCCCTCCTCCCCAGCGTCCCTCCTCCCCAGCCCCCCTCCTCCCCAGCCCCCCTCCTTCCCAGCCCCCCTCCTCCCCAGCCCCCCCTCCTCCCCAGCCTCCCTCCTCCCCAGTCCCCCCCTCCCCTCCCCAGCCCCCCTCCTCCCCAGCCTCCCTCCTCCCCCTCCTCCCTCCCCCCCCCCCCTTTCCCCAGTCCCCCTCCTCCCCAGCCCCCCTCCTCCCCAGCCCCCCTCCTCCTCAGCCCCCCTCCTCCCTAGCCCCCCTCCTCCCCAGCCCCCTTCCTCCCCAGCCTCCCTCCTCCCCAGCCCCCTTCCTCCCCAGCCCCCCTCCTTTCCACCCCCCTCCCCTCCCCAGCCCCCCTCCACCCCAGCCTCCCTCCTCCCCAGCCCCCTCCTCCCCAGCGTCCCTCCTCCCCAGCCCCCCTCCACCCAGCCCCCCTCCTCCCCAGCCCCCCCTCCTCCACATCCTCCATCCTCCCCAGCCCCCCTCCTACCCAGCCTCCCTCCTCCCCAGCCTCCCTCCTCCCCAGCCCCCCCCCCCCCCCCCCCCCCTCCCCAGCCCCCCTCCTCCACAGCCTCCCTCCTCCCCATCCTCTCTCCTCCCCAGACCCCTCCTCCCCAGCCCCCCTCCTCCCCAGCCCCCCTCCTCCCCAGCCCCCCTCCTCCTCAGCCCCCCTCCTCCCCAGACTCCCTCCTCCCCAGCCCCCCTCCTCCCCAGCCCCCCTCCTCCCCAGACTCCCTCCTCCCCTGCCTCCCTCCTCCCCAGCCTCCCTCCTCCCCAGCCTCCCTCCTCCCCAGCCCCCCCCTCCCCAGCCCCCCACCCCCTCCCCAGACCCCTCCTTCCCATCCCCCTCCACCCTAGTCCCCCTCCCTCCTCCCCAGCCCCCCTCCTCCCCAGCCCCCCTCCTCCCCAGCCCCCCTCCTCCCCAGCCCCCCTCCTCCCCAGCCCCCCTCCTCCCCAGCCCCCCTCCTCCCCAGCCCCCCACCTCCCCAGCCCCCCTCCTCCCCAGCCTCCCTCCTCCCCAGCCCCCCTCCTCCCCAGACCCCCTCCTCCCCAGACTCCCTCCTTCCCTGTCCCCCTCCTCCCCAGCCTCCCTCCTCCCCAGCCTCCCTCCTCCCAGCCCCCCCCTCTCCAGCCCCCCCCCCCCCCTCCCCAGCCTTTTCCTCCCCAGCGTCCATCCTCCCCAGCCCCCCTCCTCCCCAGCCCCCCTCCTCCCCAATCAACCCCCCTCCTCCCCAGCCCCCCTCCTCCCCAGCCCCCCTCCTTCCCAGCCTCCCTCCTCCCCAGCCCCCCTCCTCCCCAGCCCCCCTCCTCCCCAGCATCCCTCCCCCCAGCCTCCCTCCTCCCCAGCCCCCCTCCTCCCCAGCCCCCCTCCTCCGCAGCCCCCCTCCTCCCCAGCCCCCCTCCTCCCCAGCCTTCCTCCTCCCCAGCCCCCCTCCTCCCCAGCCGCCCTCCTCCCCAGCCGCCCTCCTCCCCAGCCGCCCTCCTCCCTAGCCCCCCTCCTCCCCAGCCCCCCTCCTCCCCATTCCCCCTCTTCCCCAGCCCCCCCTCTTCCCCTGCCTCCATCCTCCCCAGCCCCCCTCCTCCCCAGCCTCCCTCCTCCCCAGCCCCCCCCGTCCCCAGCCCCCCTCCTCCGCAGCCTCCCTCCTCCCCAGCCTCCCTCCTCTCCAGCCGCCCCCCCCCCATCCCCAGCCCCCCTCCTCCCCAGCTTCCCTCCTCCCCAGCCTCCCTCCTCCCCAGCCTCCCTCCTCCCCCCCCCCCCCTCCCCAGCCCACCTCCTCCCCAGCCCCCTTCCTCCCCACTCAGCCTCCCTCCTCCCCAGACTCCCTCCTCCCCTGCCTCCCTCCTCCCCAGCCTCCCTCCCCAGCCTCCCTCCCTCCTCCCCAGCCCCCCTCCTCCCCAGCCTCCCTCCTCCCCAGCCCCCCTCCTCCCCAGCCCCCCTCCTCCCCAGCCTCCCTCCCCTCCCCTGTCCCCCTCCTCCCCAGCCTCCCTCCTCCCCAGCCTCCCTCCTCCCAGCCCCCCCCTCCCCCCCCCCCCCCCCAGCCCCTTCCTCCCCAGCGTCCATCCTCCCCAGCCCTCCTCCTCCCCAGCCCCCCTCCTCCCCAACCCCCCTCCTACCCAGCCCCCCTCCTTCCCAGCCTCCCTCCTCCCCAGCCCCCCTCCTCCCCCTCCTCCCTCCTCCCCAGCATCCCTCCCCCCAGCCTCCCTCCTCCCCAGCCCCCCTCCTCCCCAGCCCCCCTCCTCCGCAGCCCCCCTCCTCCCCAGCCCCCCTCCTCCCCAGCCTTCCTCCTCCCCAGCCCCCCTCCTCCCCAGCCGCCCTCCTCCCCAGCCGCCCTCCTCCCCAGCCGCCCTCCTCCCCAGCCCCCCTCCTCCCCAGCCTCCCTCCTCCCCAGTCCCCCTCCTCCCCAGCCCCCCCTCTTCCCCAGCCTCCCTCCTCCCCAGCCCCCCTCCTCCCCAGCCTCCCTCCTCCCCAGCCCCCCCCCCTCCCCAGCCCCCCTCCTCCGCAGCCTCCCTCCTCCCCAGCCTCCCTCCTCCCCAGCCGCCCCCCCCCATCCCCAGCCCCCCTCCTCCCCAGCTTCCCTCCTCCGCCGCCTCCCTCCTCCCCAGCCTCCCTCCTCCCCCCCCCCCCTCCCCAGCCCACCTCCTCCCCAGCCCCCTTCCTCCCCACTCAGCCTCCCTCCTCCCCAGCCCCCTTCCTCCCCAGCCCCCCTCCGCCCCAGCCCCCCTCCGCCCCAGCCTCCCTCCTCCCCAGCCCCCTCCTCCCCAGCCCCCCCCCCTCCCCAGACCCCTCCTTCCCAGCCCCCCTCCACCCTAGCCCCCCCCCCTTTCCCCAGCCCCCTCCTCCTTCGCCCCCCTCCTCCCCAGCCTCCCTCCTCCCCAGCCTCCCTCCTCCCCAGCCCCCCTCCTCCCCAGCCCCCCTCCTCCCCAGCCTCCCTCCTCCCCAGCCCCCCTCCTCCCCAGCCTCCCTCCTCCCCAGCCTCCCTCCTCCCCAGCCCCCCTCCTCCCCAGCCCCCCTCCTCCCCAGCCCCCCTCCTCCCCAGCTCCATCACCTCGCTCGCCTGCCCTTTCCCACAGCGATGCGTCAGCTGATCGAGACATTGACCACTTCACCACTCACTCCCCACTCCCCAACCTTACCCTCCCACTGCCCACACTCCCCTCTCCTGGCTCTACCTTACCCCCCCACCCACCCACCCCTGCTCTCTTCTCCCTGCTCCTGCAGGGATGTGTCAGCTGCTCAAGGCCTAGCCCCCACATTGTGGCTGATTCTGCTGCTGAGGGCCACCAAGAGACTGTGCGTACTGGCAACGTCGCACCCCGGATCCGGATCAGGATCCAAGGTGGCCGCAGGCATGGATCCGGATCTGGCCACAGGCAGCTCTCTGCTGTTGGCACGACGTACAGCCCTCCTTCTGGCTCCAAACTCTTATTACCTTAAACCTTTAAGATATTTCAGCCCTAGTGAGCGCAGTGAAACTAAAATCACGAAATCCCTTTGCGGCGGCGACGGACGTACCCACTGCAGGTGCCCCACCGCCAGCAGAAGTCACCCGTGAGTCCACTGCCATAGCTGCGGACGGACGCTGCGAGGGTGGCGGCTGACGGCTGCGAGGGTGGCGGCTGACGGGTGGAGGCTGACGGCTGACGGCTGCGAGGGTGGCGGCTGGCGGATGTGGCGGATGGCGATGATCTGCTCTTTGGTGGGGATAGCGGGATGGTTTCGGAGGGTGAGGGCGGACACAATGCCGCTCTTGACTGTTTTGAAAGGTTACCCGGGATAGGCGTTGATGGTTGACAGCACTGATGAGAGTAACGGCAGTCGTGGCCGTTACGAAAGTTACAGTGGTATCGGTGGTTTACGGCACTCAGTTACGGAGTAACGGCGGCCCTTCACCTGTTGAAACTGGCTGTTTTGCTCTTAGCTTTCTTCCTTCTGCTAGTTAAAACCCTGTTACCGATCAATCACTTATTCAGCTGCCTATATTTCCTGATCGAAGTGCCTCTCAGTGAGCCTTGGCTAGAAGAGGAGTTGATAGACCCCCGCAGACTGGCGTGTGTGAGTTAAAAGCGCAGATGTAGAACCTGGAGCCATCAATATTTGCATCATGACGGTTGAGGACACATTTTGTAAGGGTGACGGATGTGACCGCGCCGTTCACTTATCTCTCACGCCCCTACATATGGGGGCACTGGTGGACCCATATCCCCCGCTTCTACAATGCAGCGGTGGCACCGGCAGCACAGCAAAACAGCACTCTAATGGCTGAGGCCATGGCAGCAGATATGCAGCTGGCAGTCAGCCAAGGCATTGGAGGATGCACTTGGTGCTCTGATCTTCTGGGTGCACTGGAGGAGCTGGAGCGGGGGGCAACCGCCCCCAAATTGCGCGAGGCAGCAGCTGACAAGGGGAAGAGCGGTTGAGGACACATTTTGTAAAGGTGACGGATGTGACCGCGCCGTTCACTTATCTCTCACGCCCCTACATATGGGGGCACTGGTGGACCCATATCCCCCGCTTCTACAATGCAGCGGTGGCACCGGCAGCACAGCAAGACAGCCCTGTAATGGCTGAGGCCATGGCACTTGGTGCTCTGCTCTTCTGGGTGCACTGGAGGAGCTGGAGCGGGGGGCAACCGCCCCCAAATTGCGCGAGGCAGCAGCTGACAAGGGGAAGAGCTGAAGAGCAGAGGGTGGATCTTGGCCCAGAAGAAAATGGGACAGCAACAAGAGAACAGCGATCAGTGAAAATAGCAAACCAAGTGCGACAGGCGATCCCAGCCTGCCCCTGCTAACGGCATGTGGGTGGGGACAAGTGGAGGCAGGTAACAGCACCCTTTGATATCAGTCAGCAAGGTCACGTACTTAGGTCCCCTCAGCCAGGCCACATGGGATGATGTTGGTGCGGGCCACTGTCTGACTTATCAGCAGCATTGGTCCTGCTCTGGGCAGGTTATGCCGTGACAGGTGAAGTCTGCTGGAGAGCCAGCCTTCTGTCCCTCATCATGCCACATGGCACGCAACTCACTTTCACACAAACCTCCTGCGACACTTTCTGTGGCTGGAGAATCTCCGGATCATGTTATGCAATTCCTCATCCTTCTCGAACCTACCGAAGACCTTCCTCCACCCGCACCAGAGAGGGTGTGCTTGAAGTAGTGCCGTATTTATATTGCCACTCTTTAGCAGGGCTCTTTAACAGTTCATTCCTTCTTTCAACATTCATTCAGTTTATTCATTCAGCAATGCATTATAAAGACAATGCTACAAGCTTGCGTGGTCTTCGATCCACCAAGAAAGTTTTTAAAGATGTCGACCCTCGGCAGGGCCCAACGTCCTCAAACGCTTTTGTTGAAGCTTGGCAATCTTTTGACACCAATTGCGTCATGGTGCAATCAGACATGGATGACGCCTATTTTGTCGGCAACAGCAAAATGCGGTCTCTATGGTGGCGACAGTGGTCGGAGGGTTCAACCAGCAAGGAGTTTATTAGATGCTTTGGCAAAGCTCTTTCTTGCGTTCGCCACATCCAGCTCTCCAACCTTGACATCGTCACGACAGCTGCAAACGCCTTGATCTCAGCTATCGAGCTGATCGTAAAGGTTTTCACTGGCAATGGCTGCCACGAATCCGGGAGATGGCCACAGCTGGATTCATGGCTGGTGCAGAAGGGCATGGCGAGGAGCATATCTGCCTGTGCCACGTTGCTACGTCCTGTCCTGCATAGCACTACTCCTTGGGGCCAGGGAGTAAAGGCCCTCAGAATTGTTAGCTGGATCTTCACTCTTCTCAATGGCTACGACTGCAGCTTGGGAAGTTCCTTCCTTGATGTGATCGCTGCTGATATCGTGGAGCTCTACTGCACCTCTTTCCAGTACCTCATCCCTCACGTCCGGAAATGGCTGGAGGCTGCCACTCCTCCCAGTAGCATGCAATCCTCAACGGTTGATAATTCACAACCCCTCAGACCGTGGCTCTCTCAGCTACGAAGCCTGAATCAAATCTTTCGTGATCCATCGCATTCCTCTGCGGACTGGAGGCCGCTGATGCCCCTGCTGGTGCAGTCCTTCCAGCTGGCCAGGGACTTCCATGCCAAGGCGCTGCCAGAGGATCAGCTGTGGGCTGAATGGATCTATCACGACGGTCTGAGCCTCCCGCTTGCTATCATGTCACCATTGCTAAGGAAGGGTGGTGGATCCATCCAGGTGTGGCCATGCCGATGCGCGCTGCAGGCTATGCAGATTGCGCTGCTGCCGGGGAGCTGCCTCCTCACCCCGCCCTCTCTGCCAGTTGAGGCTCCAGCCAGCACAGCTAACTTGCCATCTTCTCTGTCCGAGGAGAAACTTGATCTGTTGATAGAAGCAGGGAATGTGTTACGCTCATTTGCGCCAGGTGGGTGATCATGCTGCTCATGGTCAGAGATCTATTTGGATCTAGCCCTCTTAGCCATGCCCTATTGCACTGTCGTATTTGATTTCTGTCTTAAACGTCAGCACATACGGATACCTCCTGCAGTATGCAACTTATATTCATGCAAGTATCCCACCACTTGCTTGCTCGTCAACCTGCCTTTGCATCCTATCAATTTGTTTTGTGATGTTCCATGCTGTGTTCATATTATGAATCCCCTAATACCGTAGTCACGGACGTATTACGTTGTTTTGATCGTTGTTCAGGGAACAATGAAATCAATTGTGAAAATGTATCTGACTGGAATTTATCATGTTAATGGGCAATGAATAAAAAAATCGCCAAAACGGCGACTTTTCAAGCCAACAAACTTCGAAAAGAACGAAACAAATTTGTGACTACGGTATTCATCCCATGAATCCATCCTCACATTTCAGATTCCTGACCACCCCTTCATTTCCACCTTGTCCTTAACACAGAGCTATTGAGGCCGCTACAACTGTGGGACCTGATGTGCTTGATGGAGGAGACGCTGCGCCTCACAGCCCCGCACCTGACAGCTGATGCGCTGCAGCATGTGTCTTGCTTGTGGGATAGCATGATGAAGGCCAGCCGAGCGATTCCGGTCATGGGCGAAGGCCTTTCCGGCCACAGCGTTGCGCTGCCATCCCCCTGTCTACCGGAGCAGCTGTGCTCGAGTCTGCTGAGGATGGTCAGCATGGGCCTGACCATGTCCAAATCAGTGGCACTCCTCCCAGCCGAGCGTGATGGCACAAGCCATCATGTCTTTGAGCTCGACACCGCCTTAGTGTGCTGTGGCTCCTTTCGGTCAGTAGGACAGACTTGGGTCCTGCCCATGCGCATGCGTGCCTTGGACGGAATGGCTGCCCTGCTGGTCCCAGTCAGCTGTAGCCTGCTGGCTCGAGTCTTGCCAAGGACTTGCTGGCTCAAATCTGGCATTAATGCAGCGCCTTCCAGCGGTACTGCAGCCTCTGCCAGCAGTACAGCCTCTTCCGGCGGTTCAGCACCTACCAGAGGTACAGCACCTGCCAGCAACACAATATCAGCCAGCAGTACAGCACCTACCAGAGGTACAGAACCTGCCAGGGCTGCTGCTGCACCTGACAGCGTCACAGCATCGCCTACCTGCGGTACTGCTGATGTGGCCGTTGTACTTCAGTCTTCTACTGCGCCATCGCTGCCTGTTTCCCAGGAGAATTCTGGTCAGGCTATCAGCGTCAGCTGCGTATGCCTCGACGGGATCCGCAGCCTCTGTGGTGGCATTTCAGCCCCAGAGTTGCGCCTGTCTGCATTGCTGGCCGATCCTGTATGGTTCAGCCTCCACTCCACCAGCAAGGTGCTGCAACAAGCCTGGCAGCTGTCTACTCCAGCTGCATCCACCGGTGGGGAGCCTACTGTCGCGGAGGCTGCTGCGCACAGAGGGTGTGATGGCCTGGCAGCCTATAGAGAGGGACACAGCCTTCTGGCTACGGATGTGGCAGCCATCATGGCCTTGGTGATGGATACCCTGGCGTGTGCAGCATTGGGTGAGCATACCCTCTGCAGCGTCCGGCAGCACCAGCTATCAAAGATCCTGGGGAGTGAGGTGTGGGAGGTGCTGTTGGAGTGGATGCCTGAGACGTGCCCGGTGGCTGTACCTGTTAGTGCCTGCTTCCGTCAGCTGCTGATCGTGCTCATGCAGCTGCTTCCTTTACCAGGCCTGGTTCCGCTCTTTGCAGAGGCTGGGGTCCTGGTTAAAGGTCTGACACTCAATCTTGTGAGCTTAAATTCAGCAGATCAGATCCAAGGGCCAGACATGGGCAGCGCATCTGTGGAGAGCCCCTTTGATATCAGGGAGGCTGGCCATAGCCTGCTGGGGCTGCTGAGGAAAATCGTGCTCCAAGGGCAGAGTACGGTTCAGATGGAAGAAGGAGGCAGTGCATCTGCTGCTCCCTCATCCCTGGCACCGTCCCAGCTTGGAGGCAGTGGCTCGGCTGATGGCAGCAGCTGGGAGCCGGTTCGGGCGGAGCTAATGCTGGGCATGCCTGAGGACATGTGGGGCACCGGGCCCTGCTGCAGCCCTGACTGCCTCCAGATGGGCGGCCCGTGTGAGATGACTGTCAAGACGCTGGCGTGCGCTGGCGGGTGCGGGACGAGGTACTGCTGTGAGGCCTGCCAGGTGCAGGCGTGGAGTGGCGGGCACATGAAAAACTGCGCCGCCATGAAGGAGATGAGGGACAGGAGGCAGGCTCGCTAACAACCGTCGGTAGCAGGGGCCTCAGACAGGGTGGGGGCTGGTGTGTAGATAAATGACGGTCAATATGTAAGAAATTGTGATGTACCAAACTCAGTATCCAATTCGGGCCTGTTTGTTTTGGATGTTCTGTCGCTCTGAGGCAGTCGGTAGCTAGGGCAATCCTTTGGTGACATGGGGGCAACCGGCATTCAAACATCGTTGATTCTTTGCACAAATTTGTTAAGCCTGCCCTTACTGGCAGCCCTTTTGCTACTTGCTTACTGAATAGCTTTTGGCAGGGATATTTCCACCTGCAGGATTTTGTTACCCCACACTTTGACTACCGTCGGTAGCATTTGGCAGGGCTACAAGCACCAGCGTAATTTTGATTTCTCTTCCATCTTGGGTTTGCGGGCACGTGACCCATGTGTCAAATGTGGTGCACCGCTGGACTGTTTCTCGCCTGAAAAAACTGAACATCTCCCGCAGTACTTGTTTGTGTTACGCTTGCTTGCGGTGCATTGCTGATTACCAGTGAATGACTATCTGTGAATTACATGGTGTTGTAATGGTATAAGGTATAACCGGTATAGCGCAGACAAGCTTTGTCGCTCAGTTCACAGCAAGGTGTTTTTGCTCATGCATGGGTAAGGTGTGTTCATGCATCATGGCAAAGGTGTGCCGGATTTCTCCACCGGTATGTCTGGGTGATGTGCCAAAATGTTGCATCCGTCAGCTCTCTTACTCGAGAAGTACGTTATATAGTTGTGTTGTCTGTTATCAGACCATTGTAGTCATTTTGTTTGTTGGATGGGAGTAGGGTACTACTAAAACCAGTTTGTGTTTATTGAGTCTGCCTGTTGTAGACAAAAACAGGTATAAAAGGACTGATGAGCTCCAGTCTGTCCCAATGTGGGCATCCCGTGTGAGCATGGTTGTGGCTGGTAGGTAGATAAATGACGGTCATCGTCATGTGTGAATCTTGGCCTACATGTCCAGTTTCCAGACTTGACGTGCCTCTTGATCTCTCAATGAGTGAGGTATTTCCTGATTCAGTTTGCTCATTTTATTCGTACGTACACCTCAAGTGGTATTGGATCCGATTCTTGGTCAACTGTATGTCTCCCCTCTGAGCTTTTAGATCCAGCAGTGAATGTAAGTGCTGCATTACGGTTGGCCTCACAGTTGTAATTCAAGTCAAACAGAGATTTGCAGATCCGTACATTCACAATAAAAAACACCTACCGGCAGAGACGTGAGGCCAATGGAACTCAGATGAGCATAGAAGACACCTCCTATTCTTATTCTAAGGAAACCAGAGGAGGTGAAAATACACCAAACGGGGTTTTAAGACAAAATCAATGTGGTTAGAGGCCGAAGCCATTACCGTTTGAACTGTCAAGAATTGCTCTCGCTCACTGGGACGCTCTCAGCACTCTGGACACACTCGGAACTTACAGTCTGCAGAAGACAGGGGGGAATACTTCTGTACACCCAAATGTCAATGACGTTACACAACCGGGCCATGCTAAAAAGGTTCGGCCGTGTGGGCGCTCAACTAATCGGTTGGGAGGAATGAATAAAAAAATAAAACGGTCAGGAATAACAAAGAAAATGGGGGGGGGGGAGTCAAGGGACACCCAAAAGGATGGGGATAAAGGTTAATTAAAGGAAGTCCCGGCCTCTGAAACGTCTGCGCCTCATCGTCATCTCTTACAAGTTACAAGTTACAACCTCCACAAAAGCCAGGGCATCCCATCCTAGCCTGCCTAGGTCAATGACGTTACACCGCTGGGCCAGGCTGAAAAATGAAAAATGCTCGGCTGCGTGGGCGCCCATCTGCTGGGGTTAAAGAAAAACTAAAAGGAAGAGGGAACACCAAAGAAAGGAACAAAAGGAGAAGCGAGGAAGGCAAGCAAGTCCAACGACATCTGAGCTCCTCTAGCAAAACTAGCCCGCAATTAAGTCTACAACAGCATCCACAAAAGCAAGTGTATCCCACCCCTGCCCGGCCTGGTACAGCTGGTGGATGTTTGTAGCACCGTTCAGGGGACCTGCCCACCCCCGCTCCTGTAACTGCTCCCTGACACTAGGGCATTAGTTGGAAGCAAGTATGTAGTGCATCCTGTACATGCTGCCATCACCCCTTGACCAACCTCGTTGGCAGTAGCGTGCCTCTCGCCGCTGACCGCTGCGCCGTCCTCTGGTGTCAGCCGTGCTGATCGCGCCAAGCCGTAGTCGCAAAAACAAATGTGTGCAAACACAAGCACACTCCCTCGTGCTGGTGCGGCTCCTGGTTTGTGTCAGCACGGCGCCCGCCGTGGTCTAAAACCAGGCGCGGTAGGTCGCTGCAGACCTGTGCTCAGTGGTAGGGTCTCTGGGGTCCCCACCGCCGCTTGTCCAGCTGCGCCTGCTCGTAGGCTGCATCACGAAAGCTAACACCTCTGTGACGGGTAGGAGCTGTTGCTGCCCCAGGAAGGGGATGGCTGGCCTCATGGCCTGCCATGACAAAAGCTATGACATCATGGGTGTGCGGAGTTTGCAGCAACATCAGCATCCCAACTACAGCAGCTGCAATTAGGTTGCTGTTTAGCAGTCTCATAGGGATGAGGCTCTAGATCCAGCTGAGAGCGTCGTGCATTTTAATAGCTAGGTGATGTGCTATGTGTTATGAAAGCATCGTTGGTCCCTGACCCACCCACCCTTCAAGACGCGTTCACTCCGCCCCATGCCCTTCCCTTCACCGCGGGATGAGACAGACGACTCCCTTCCATGACCTTTGCGCCCCTGCCCGCAGCAACCGTGCACACAGAAGAGAGAGTAACAACGTTCCGAAGGATTCAAGAAACAGAGCACACAAGAAGGGGCCTGTCACTAGGGGCCAAGGGGGGTCGGACTGGTCCTACAAAACAGGGGCTCGCAGTGCCCGGTTGTCGCCTTTGCACAACGAAGAATCGGCCTGGGAAAAAAACGATGTTCCATTTTGTATTCAATGGCTTAATCCTGGACGCCAGTCGATTTTTCCGTGTGCCAAGGCGCCAACCATGGGGACGCATTATAAGCCGGGGGGTGTCGAGGGACAAGTCCGACCCCCCTAGTGACAGGCCCCTTCACACAACAGCACAATGTCCACACAGACGCCCACTCACCACCGCTAGCACCACAAACCACCCCACAGTCCATGAGCTGATACATATACCACCAGATTGCCCCACCACCGCTACACAGACGACCCCACTGCCCCACCGTCGACAAACAAATAACGGTGACAACAATTCAGCGCAAGAAAGCGGCCGCCGCTGCTGCCGCTTTGGCCGCCTCGTCGGCCCAGCCTAACGGCAGCGGGTGCGGAGGCGGGGCGGCGGCTGCAGAGTGGCTGCGGGAGCCGCTGAGTGTGGAACTGCTGGAGTAGCTGCTGTCGATGCTGCTGCTGAGCCGGGAGGGTTCCAGCAGCAACGGGCACTGCGGCATGGTACGTGGTAGCAGCGATGACGACAGTACACCTTGTCAGGGTGGGTGTCTGCAGAAGATTTTGTCGTTTGTGACATGAACATGGGGAATGAACATGCATAATTACACGCAACGTGAAAGTAAAAAGTTCTGCGCCTGAATTTCGGCAGTTTAAAATTCAGATTTGTGTTATTCTAGGTTTGATTTGCTGTCCCTCAGGTTTTAATGATATTTTCTTCTTATGTGACCGCCCTCAGGGCAAATTCTATACCAGTACACAAACCCTCGATTTCAGTCAGAAACCAGGCGTTGAAGATCTCAACCAAAAGAATTTCATGTATCCCTCAACCATAAGGACTTCATGTATCCCTCTAAACGACGTAAATCATAGCAGACAGCTACGCACATCTACAGTTTCAGGGAGGGCAAAGCACATCTGTAGGACAAATATGTTCAGGCAATTTATGGAGGCTGTCAATGATGTAACCCATGCTGCAATGGCAGACAGTGCATTTCCCTCCGTATCTGTTGTTGCAGCACTTGCCTCTTCGACTGCTAATGCAGCATAACCTTCTTGCTGACTCAGCATTACCCTCTGCACTTGCCTCTTTGCAGCTTCCTCCACTCTCAAGCCGGTTGCGTCGCTGCTGTCCATCCTCACCCGCCTGCTGCCTGAGAGCTCAGAGGTCCTCAAAGACCACAACAGGGACAGAAGAGGGGAAGACAATTGGGGCGGCAACGTCCAGGACAGAAGAAAGAAAGCAAAGTGGCCGAGGAAGCAGCAGCAGTGGTGCCTGGCGAGTGGCAAGGAGGCTGCAGCGTGGGAGGGGGTGGAGGGGGAGGAGGCGGCGGTGTGTGGGCTGCTGCAGGTGCAAGGCACATGTAGGGGTCAAGATGAGGCGCAGACGCTGGCACAACAAGCGGCTCTGCTAGCTCGTCTGGCGGAGCTGGCCCCATCCGCCTGTCCCCAGCAGCAAGTTAGCGCTCGGCACCTTGGCGGAGAGGGACCAGCAACAGGGTCCTCACAGCAGTAGCAGATCAAAGCAGCGGCAGGGGACATTAATGGGGACCAGCGACCCAGCAGCACTGAGAAACCAGCCGAGGCGATTATGTCGGGTGACGGTGCGCTGCATGCTGCAGAGAGGCAGCTAGCGCAGGTTTTGGCGGTGAGGAGCAAGCGGCGGCAACGGCCCGATGGTGGCCTGCCCGCTGTTGCGGCCGCCACGATGATAGCATGTGAGCCCTCTGCCGTAGTCATGGTCACAAGTGGTGGCAGTGCGGCGGCACCTTTGGCTGCTGTCGGGCCAAGGTGGCGGCTAGCCGAGGGGTCGTAGAGCAGCTGCGCCATCGGGTACCTTCCTAGCACTATCAATCAAGCTGGCAGGACGGTCTGCTTGTCGGCTGGCGAGGTAATGGGGGAGCGATGCAAAGGAGCAGGGCAGCAGGGGGGAGGTAATGTGGGGGGGGGGCAAGGAAATGAGGGAGCGATGCCAAGGAGCAGGGGCGCTGGCGGCCCTGAGTGGGCAGAAGCTGCGGAGACGGTGGCGGGCTTAGCGAGAAAGTTAGCAAGTAACAAAAGGGCTGCCAGTAGGGGCAGGCTTTAACATTTCAAAAACATAATGATCACAGGTTTTTGAATGCCGGTTGCCCCCATGGCACCAAATGATTGCCCTATCAATCGACTGCCGCGGAGTGACGGAACATTCGAAACAAACAGGACAAATGAATCGAAGGTGGTGCAGTTAAGAATGAATCACCCATGGACCGTCATTCATCTACATTGCAGCCACCACCCTGTTGAGGGGCCCCTGCTACCGGCGGTTGCTGGCCAGCCTGCCTCCTGTCCCTCATGTCCTTCATGGCGGCGCTGTTTTTCATGTGCCCTCCACACAACGCCTGCACCTAGCAGGCCTGGCAGCATTACCTCGCCCCGCACCTGCTCTCCCCTAGGCCCCTCCCTCCCCTTAGCTCTCCCCTACGCCCCTCCCTCCCCTTAGCTCTCCCCTAGGCCCCTCCCTCCCCTTAGCTCTCCCCTAGGCCCCTCCCTCCCCTTAGCTCTCCCCTAGGCCCCTCCCTCCCCTTAGCTCTCCCCTAGGCCCCTCCCTCCCCTTAGCTCGCCCCTAGGCCCCTCCCTCCCCTTAGCTCTCCCCTAGGCCCCTCCCTCCCCTTAGCTCTCCCCTAGGCCCCTCCCTCCCCTTAGCTCTCCCCTAGGCCCCTCCCTCCCCTTAGCTCTCCCCACCCCGATTCCATTGGCTAAACCACGTGTCGCCTAGCGTTGCAGGATGAAACCCCCTCCCTCCTCCCCGGGCCTCCCTGGGCCTCCCATCCTCATTTCCTTTGTTCTAGCACTGAACCTTGCAGAGGACCTCCCCCCTCAGCCCCACCCCGCTCTCCATAGCTGTACAGCCCAAGCCTTCATGTTGCACAAATCCACCCAACTCCTACCTCCTACCCTGCCCCCACCCTTCCACCCCATGACACCCGTCGAGCTTCTGTCGCTCCTCCCTCCCCCCCTCTGAATCCCAGCTATCTGCTTCCTGCCCCTGCCATCGTTCCACTTACCTGCTTCCCCGCCCTGTCCCGAAGCGTTGCGTCAGCTGATCCAGCAGGGACAATCCAATCCTTGCTGACTCACCGCTCCCTGCCCCTACGCCCACCACCGCCGGCACTTCCATCTCCTGGCCCTCACCCAAGAAAGAAAGAAAGTTACGCCCGATTAGGGCGTGGGACTTAGGGAAACAGTGCAGCTTGGGGCTCTAGCCACATCCGCACCATTATCCTCTGCCCCCACCTGCCCTGCATTCTGCTCTCCGCACATGCAGCGATGCGTCTGCTGCTCAAGGCCTACCCCACATTGCGGCTGCTTTTGCTGCTGGGGCCATCAAGAGGATGTGTGAGCTGGCTACGCTACACCCTGGATCTGGATCCAAGATGGCAGCAGGCATGGATCCGGACCCTGCCGCAGACGGATCCATGATCCATTGCAAGACGCGTTCACTCCGCCCCGAGCCCTCCCCTTGCCCGCGGGATGAGACTGACCTGTCCCTCCTACACCCTCTGTGCCCCTGTCCGCAGCACCTGTGTACACAGAAAGAGAGAAGAATTACGACCCAAAGGGTTCAAGAAGCAGAGCACACAACAGCACGACGTCCATACAGACGCACAGTCACACACGAGTTAGTGGTGCAGCAGCATGTGAATAGATTCCCCATTTGAGGTAGAGGTCGCCCTCTCTTCTCAAAGAATACCGGCATTCATTGAGGCAGAAAGAAAATCACGCACGCACGGGATGTTGCCCATTGTGCAAATCTCATGGCCCACAACCCTGCCCACAACACGGGCCTTATGGATCTGCTCACCCCTCAGGCCAAGGACGTGGTAGATATCGTTGAGGCGTAGACGTTCTCAGAGGCTGGACCTTCCTTTGTCTTTTCTTTCCAGCCTTTGTCTGTCAATTCAATTTAGTTACCAATTTCCTTTTTTTTTCTGCCCCTGTCTAGTTAGGCGCCCACGCGGCCGGAGCTTTTTGAGCAGGGCCCAGAGGTGTAACGTCATTGACCCCTCAGGCCAACTCTGCACCACTAGTAAGCAATTCAGAATTGCAGAGCAGGTGCCAGCTGGATCTGTAACCCCAGCGTAACATGCAAGGGAACATGCCGGGGCGTGCTGCTCCTGCCAATCCCAGCAGCCAGACAAGCAACACGCAGCAACAGCTGCCCTGGCGACCCATCATCGTAGCAGCCGCGCTAACAACAGCAGCAGCCAGCAGCCAGCAACCAGGTCTTCAATTCTGACTGGGTTCTTCCGTCGGAGCATCAGTCATACGAGCGGCTGTGGAGTGTGGACGCTGCTCATGCTGCTTAAACTGGCCAAGTTCAAGCGAAGTGGAAAGTCTGTCTGTCTATCTGTCGTCCGTCCGTCCCCGTTGACTGCAGCCCACCCCAGGTGGCTTCCCCCCGGCCACGCTCACCCAGCAGGCCGTATCCGGCTTGTCTCATTAACAATCTTCCTGTCAAAGATTCAAGTCATAGATTGCGAAATGATCAAATGAAGCAATCGGCTCATCATGATAGTAGGCAAGATCTGGAAAAGATGACGCGAGTCAATGTAGGGGCGCACTGACAGGCTGACACACCCTGGGCGTGCGCTGAAACTTTTCACGGTGGCCTCATTCCTTGGGACACGTGCTGCAAAAGTATACAGAAAACATGGATTCAAAACATGCGCGTGGCATGGCGCACTCTGCTCTCATGCTTGTGGTGTGCTTTGACAGGAGGCGGCCATGTCCCGAGTCCCGACCACCAGGCCCGACATGCGCGGTGCGCGCAGGACCAGCCATCATGGTGTGGGAAATGCTGCCACAATCATATGAAAGCGTGACATGGCTGAATTCATGACCTTGCACGGCCCTCGCCCACCTCATCGGTGGGTAAAAAAGGCATTTCAAGTGCATGCAGCCATGTAACGAAGTCTAGCAAGATATTATGGATTGGTAGGACATGCCCTGACTTAGGATGCCCTAGCAGGAAGATAGATGTGCCAGCTGGGTACTGTGGCAGGCCCATCCCTTGTTCACCCTTCCAGAAATGCGTAAGATAACCGGAAAAACGATCTCGTACTTCCCTAAAATCGACGCTTTCCAACAGAGAATCTGTGCTCTCCAACGACTCCTGCCTTTCCTCCAAGCTTCTTCTCCTCAAGTGACACTGGAATATTATGAGTGATCAGCTAACGCTTGATGAGGCTTTATCCCAGGGGGATCTGACATTGCGCTTCCCCGATGGCCGCTCCGTCAGGGCAAGTCGGCATCTGCTTCGGCTGGCTTCCAAAATTCTGCAACATTGTCCGACAGAAGCCAGCCCGGATCGCGAAGAACCAGCGGAGAAGAGACATGCTAGCCAGGCTGCTGTCGATGCATCATCCTCTACCATACCAGTAAGTGAGCCTATGAACAGTTGCTTGAGAGCTCCAGGCGGGCAAGTAATCAGTCAACCCATCAATGTCCATGCATCAGGTGTTGATCAATGGTCCCATGCAAGACGTGGAGGGTGGAGGTGGTCTCGGCCACCCCCATGCTTCTGTTCATGGATCTCCTCATGTTGTTTGCCTTTTGAATTTTTGATGGAGTCTCTTACGAACCAGACGTGACCATTGATAGTGCATGGGGTAATGTTTCAAATCTTGCCATGTGTCAATTTTGCTGTCTTACCTGATTTGAATCTATGAATTGTAAATGAAACCTTGAAACTGGCAGATGATTTTTGGACCAGCCTGCTGATCATGCCCTATTTTGACCTGGAGCTGCTTGACCTGCAGGAGTAAGTGTATCCTCTCTGGTTTTGACTGGTGCTGCCTGTCATTGTTTTTGTAACAACAGGTCGAGGGGTGCTTGGAGGACTGGATGGATGTGCTCAGGTTACTGTATAACGCAGGTAAGCTTGTTTTACTGGCTGTTCATGGCATCATCATCGATAAATGCCAGCTGGACTTTTTGATACTGCAGTGATCAAGGGTGGAGCTGACACCGTCACCCTGGCCTCTGCCTTCCGCATTCTACCCATCGCGCATCAGTACGACATGCCAGTTGTGCTGGATCGGTGCACACGTGCCTTTCTCGCAACCGAGCCTCAGTTCTGGCACTCGCCTCCTACTTCTCCCACGCCATTATCAGCATCAGCCGCCAGCACAGCGTCCGGCCCCGATCTATTCCAGTGGCTCGCGCTAGCGGACTCCCTGCAGTGCCTGCCCATATATCAGGCATGCATGTCTCTGATCCACAAGGCGACAAAGTCAGCAGGCTCGCCCATTCTAGGAGCGCTTTGCAGCCCTGCCCAGAGGTCCCTACTGGTGGGGCTTCGTAGGGAAACGTGTATGGAAATCATGGACATCCTCGCAGGCCTGCCGACGGGGTTCAAGGTGAGGAAGCCTGGAAATGTTCTTAGAGATCCGAATGGGTTCGCACTTCTCGTGTATGAAATTCCTTTTTGAGGCGAGGAAATGGACCTCTGCGGCCCTAAGTCCCTTCGGCCCTGCTTCCTGCTTATTACCAGATAAGTCTCTTGAAAGATTGCAGTTTGCCATGTCTATGTTGCCCCATATCCACAGGGAATACCCGTTCCTGGGATCAGTCCTCCCAAGCTGTTTTCTTGCCCACTGGTGACCGCGGTGAGTCATGGGGGCCACGGCTGGTATCATTGTGCAGCTGGCAGTGGTTATTTTTTGGCGTGACTCAGCTACATATCAGCTACAACCCAGCTCCCCGCCCGAGGCCCCAGGTGTGGCCAGTTGGCCACTGGCCAGCCATACTGCTTGGGCGGCCGGCTGCAGGTCGGTCCAGGTTACATCTTAATCAGGCCTCTCACGGCCGCAGGGCGGCCTGCTGATGGTGGCCACGTAGCCGAAATAAGAAACACTGTCAACAGGCTGTATTTGGTTCATTATAGTATAATTCTGCGGCCGCCACTGGAGGGTGATTGGGACTAACATAACCAAGCCTAAACTAAGGCCAGTGGCCCAAGCAGTTGAGCTTGATGCACCAGGCCCCTCAGCCACAAGCCGTGATGCACCTGAAGTGTACAGCGTACAGGCACGGGGATAAGTACCCGCTACCGTGCCGCACACATCTAGATCCTTTTGTCCGATTGGCCCGACCGCTGCCCCTTGAGGGCACGTCGCTACATGTAACCCAACCGCGCTAAAGCAGACATTTAAGTGATTACTGAGGTCGAGATCGAGAATGTGGATTGGATTGCCCTCCATTATTATTTCAGCATTTGGGGGGATGTGGTTACCTTGAGAATAGGAATGACCACCTTGAGCTCGGCTTCACCTGTCTGCCCCATATACATCTCCAGGGTGACCGCCTTCTTGAAGACTGGCTTGATACCTTCAGCATAAACGAACCCCCCGACGTGCCAAGCTGTTTGTGGAACTCGCAGCTGGTTTTCAGTGTCGACCATTCACTCCAAGCGTCTCTCCTGTTCTGGGATATTGACAATCAGAGGTTGGCCCACCGCATCCTGCTTGGAGTAGGAAACGGAAGGAGGCTTGGTTTGGATGTCAACGCAAATGGATTGGCCATTTGTCGCTCTGAGGATGATGAGTTCAGGGAGGAAGTCATCTGGGACCTGGCTAGTCATCAGATGCGGGGATCATTTGAGCCTTCTCGTAACACGAATAATCTCAGGATCCCGAGCAGATGGTACGGCGTAGACCGCGTTGGTTACGTCACTGTGGAAAATGCCAACGACATCGGTATGTGGCACGTTCCAAGGGACTCCAAGGCTATGCCAAGCTTGGAAGGACACACCGACAGTGTCCTCGATTGGAAATCCTCTGAAGAGAACAGCTTGGTCATTTCATGCTCGGCGGACAAAACCGTACGGCTGTGGGATACACGCACGTGCCGGCATGTCCGCACAATGGAGGGACACCAAGATGCGGTCCACCTGGTTGGAATGGATTTTAGCGGCCGCACCGCGATCAGCTTCTCATACGTAAATACGGTCAAGGTGTGGGACCTTGGCACCGGATTGTGTAGAGGCCCTGTGTTCCAGGATATTGCTTTGGACATGAAAAGTGTAGCCCTGGACGCTTCCGGAACCATCGCGCTAGCGTCCTCCGACACTGGCGAGCTGAAGACCTGGGACCTGTCCCGGCAGACGGCTTCGAACGTCTATGAGGCGGAGGAGGATCACACTGTGCTATCGTGTTGCCACGACCCTACCCTGTCGACGGTTTGCATGGTGACGTCTGCTCTGACGGTGGGGGGTTCGTTCTCAGCCAGCGTCAAAGTGTGGCGCTAGAGAGCTGGCTCCATGCCCAGCCCTCCACCCCCCTCCCTTCTACACAAGCTTCTCCTTCAGATGTGCTGTATTCATCAGGGCTGGTCTGTTGTTCAGAAATGCCTCGGCCCTGACCGAGCGTTGGGCAGGGCCCTTGAGGTGCGTGGAAATGCTGCATTCTACAGGTGGTGTGGCTGGTCTGTAGCCTCCTGGCCCGTGGTTGGAGGCCACATGCGTGTACAGCCTTGCTGCTTGGGCCTGTGATTGTAGGCTGGTCAAGATTTGGGCCTTATTGGGACTTTAGCAGAAGGGCAGCCCGCCAAAGGTGGACTCTTAGCCGACATCAACAGCATTCAGATGTGTTTGTTACTTTCAGACATGTTGCAGTCATGAAGGCAGCCCAAGTATTGTTGAGGGAAGTTCATTTGTACTTTCCATTATGGGGCTTGCTGTCCTTTCTTTCCTCTTGTGCCTTCCCCCCTGACTTTCCTAGCTGACTTTTTGTTTGCCGACGTGGCTGAGCTTCTTTTCAGCATGACCCAGAGGTGTAACGTCATTAAATTTTTCATCATGGGGGGCGGTTGAACAAAAAATGATGCGACCCCTCTGATTTTGCTGCATCGGTACCCCTTGCTGCATTTGGATTGTCATATTCGGTGTTTTAGGATTCTGTCTTAATATATCAGATTCTTTCGTAACATAGCAGATCTTGACGACCTCATATCCCATGCAAAACTTACGCTCGCAGTGTCTTCTCATACTGGTTGCTCATGATTCTGTCTTCATATTTTGAATGTGCAAGATAGACATCCAATGCTTACAACGTGCTTTGATTATTTTTCTCAGTTGTTTCGAAATGTGGCCTCCCCTGTGTACGGTATGACAATGTTTATTTTAGTGAATGACGTTACACCTCTGGGCCATTCTGAAATGAAGCTCGGCCAAGTCTATTTCTATTTCAGTGTGCACTGGACCTGGTAGGGGCGCACCAAACCTAGACTGGCCTACGCCTCGTGGACCGAACTTCAGGTCTTGCTCTTCGTCATGGCCCCCTTGGTCAGAGGGCGTGATGTAGCTGAATTGTAGCGGAAGCTTGCTCAAGTCAACGACGGTACACCTCTGGCCACGTGCAAGAAGGCTCGGCCGCGTGGTCGAAGCTTGCTCAAGTTGATGAAGTTACACCTCTGGCCTCAGTGGGACGCCCACGCGGCCGAGTCTTTTGAGCATGGCCCAGACGTCTTTAGCTTCCGGTAGTTGGATTGGGGATTAGGACTTTTTGTTTTGTTTTTGAGGGGGGCTCTTTCCTCTCTCTTTAGTTTCCAGCCTTGCTGTTGGACGCCGACGCGGCCGAGCCTTTGCAGCATGGCCCAGTGGTGTAACGTGATTGACCTCTGGCCTCTGGACCATGCTGAAATGAAGCTCGGCCACGTCGGCATGCAAAAAGTCATCTATGAAAGTCAAGAGAGAAGGCACGAGAGAAAAGAAAGGATATCCTCAAGGAAGTACTGATGTACTGCATGTGAACCTAGACTGTCCCCAGTGGTAAACCTTTATAATTTTGAGATTGATAACGAGGGTCAGGTGACCGTTAATTGCCAGTTTTCTGCCCTTCACTTTATCTCCCCCTTTTCTGTTCACCCCGCCCCTACCGTACTAGTCAGACGCCCACGCGGCCAAGCTTTTTTTTAGGAGGGCCCAGAGGTGTAACGGCATTGACCTAATTTCTGTACCCTGGTGGTCTGCACCTATCCCCATTTTTCTGGGGTCGGTCTTTGACGGCAAAGGATCAATCATCAGGATGTCAATGACGTTACGCCTCTGGGCCCTGCCCCAAAAAGCTAGGTCGCGAGGGCGCCCAACAGTGAAGTTGGGAGAAGGAAAGTATATTTACGAGGGGAAATGAAATCAAGCGAGGAACATAATGGGGGGATAAATCATATCTTGCCCCCCTGAAAGGAAAGGCAGTACCAAGGTCCCCCGCCCCTGTTAGGTCAAGGCATGTGCAAGGGGAAATTCAAGGGAGGAGAAAGCAAGAGAGGACCAAAAGGAAACGACCCCTCCCCCCCCCAAAAAGAAAGGAAAGGACCATGCCTCTTCCCTTCCTCCTGGGTCAATGCCATTACACCGCTGGGTCATGCTGACAAGGCTGGGCCGCGTGGGCGCCCATGTGTCCGATTGGGAGAAAAGGTAAATGTCCCATGCGCCAAGTCAAGGACGTTTCACCTCTGGACCATGCTAAAAAAGGCTCGGCCGAAAGGTATATGAGGGGCCTAGTGATCTAGTCCCATCAGCAAATCAGTGCGCTTCTCATGGTATCCATCAACCTAGCTGGGTATCATACATCAAACATCCAATCAAATAATCTGAAGAAGGTATGGTATCCAGCCTTGAACGGAAGACTTGAGGCATCACAGTAGCAACTGCGCTGCCTCAAGTCTATCTTAAGCTTTGGTGGGTGCACCTTGAGCGCCTTTCCCTTGCGCCACTTAGCGACCTCCTTGCCCAGCACAGCTCAAACTTCTCAGCGTTTCCAGCGTATCTCGCCACATCTGCCCTTGCTCATTCCTGACCAGGGTGGTCTAGAAAGTGGTAGCTCCAGACATGAGGACGTGCGGTACCGTCAACGCTCTTGCAGATGGGTCAAGCCACAGGCCTGTTAATGCATGGATTGTTGACAGAACCTTTCTCGTCAGCCGCATATGATAGCTTGTAGTGCAAGGCGCAGAGGGACTTGATAGCCAGCGTGCTGTTAGAGACTCCCACCAGGTCAATGTAATTTCACCTCTGGTCCCTGCTCAACAAGGCTCGGCTGCGTGGACGCCCAACTGTCCCGTTGGGAGAAAAAAAGGGATGTAAGGGAAGAGGTGAAATGGTCTCTCACCAGGGGATGTCCTGCCTGAACTCACAAGGCCACAAAAGCCGGGACCAGCAAGCTCGCTGAAGTCCACGTCAGGGCTGCTGCCACTCAGCATGCCGCTCGCAGCGATAGCAAACTCGACTGCATCAGCAGCAACAGCGGCAGGTGCGAGAGCCAAAGGTGTAGCAGGTGTAGGGGGGGGGAGGAGGACCCAATTCAAATGTGACCGTGCCGCTTTGATGAGGTAACCCTTTTCCGGCCGCTCAGCCCCTCTCTTGCACTCTTTGTTTCCCCTGTCGGTGATTCCTCAGAGCTGATGCCTTGCCTGCGAAGCTTAAGACTTTGCCACAAATATCGTGTACAGTCTTATTATCATCCAAAGCGTATGTCATATGCTCATATATACTGCTTTCTTTGGCTCCTGAATGGGATGAAAAGTAAATACCAATAGTACCAGTCCGTGCGCTTGCGGAGCTGCCCCTCTGTCCCCCCAGGCCAACACGGCATGCCAAGGTGGCATGCAATGACACCATGGAATGCCAAGGTGGCATACGGTGGCAGGCAATGACATCATGGCATGCCAAGGTGGCATGCCAAGGTGGCAGGCAATGACATCACAGCATGCCAAGGTGGCAGGCAATGACATCACGGCATGCCAAGGTGGCAGGCAATGACATCACGGCATGCCAAGGTGGCAGGCAATGACATCATGGCATGCCAAGGTCGCAGGCAATGACATCATGGCATGCCAAGGTGGCATGCCAAGGTGGCAGGCAATGACATCATGGCATGCCAAGGTGGTATGCCAAGGTTGCAGGCAATGACATCATGGCATGCCAAGGTGGCAGGCAATGACATCATGGCATGCCAAGGTGGCATGCCAAGGTGGCAGGCAATGACATCACGGCATGCCAAGGTGGCAGGCAATGACATCATGGCATGCCAAGGTGGCAGGCAATGACATCACGGCATGCCAAGGTGGCAGGCAATGACATCATGGCATGCAAAGGTGGCAGGCAATGACATCATGGCATGCCAAGGTGGCAGGCAATGACATCATGGCATGCCAAGGTGGCAGGCAATGACATCATGGCATGCCAAGGTGGCATGCCAAGGTGGCAGGCAATGAAATCATGGCATGCCATATTTTACGCGGGGAATCGATAGCACTTCACATGGGCAACGCAGCGGTGCAGTTATATTTTCAATCTGATGCCAGGAACAAAATCCCTAAAAATTGTCATTTTGGGGTGACCCCGCCCCCATCCTACCCCCCCAAATTTGCCGCCCCTTCTCGACCCCCCCCTGGGCCGAAAACAATTTTAAGACCAGATCTGAATAGCTTTCGTCAAGCTCCTCAACTTTGGAGGATGCGGGAGAATTTTACTTTTTGACCCCCCCCCCTCGTTCGCAAATGAGAAATTATCTCACATTTTTCACCATCGGCTGGGTTCACCATCAGCTGGGAGTTTTGATCTGCACATGAAGCCCTCGGCTAGTTAGAGGAAGAACCTGGCAGAACTTCTCTAGCAGTGGCACAACAGACTGATTCAGGGCCCTGCAACGCGGTCCTGTCTACAGTTTGTCTTTATTGCACTCACGCTGCAATTAAGCGACGCTGCCTGAGTGCATGGGGAGGCCTAGTAACATCCCGTGGCAGTGCTGTGTGGGGGAGAAGATGGTGGGCTTCCCCCCACTGCCAAGGGATGTCCGATGTTGTGTTAGATTCCTTTAGAGGACAGCTCTGGACATAGTCACCGTAATATCGTGTGACAGGTCATGGATCCCTGGAACCGCCGGCTGTAGGCCGACCTGCCGTAGTCCCAAGTGGTGACCGCTCGGGAGCTCCCGTTCAAACGTGGTCCCGTCACTCTGGTGCGCGATTACAAACCCTTTGCCTGTCTCAGCAGACAGCTGCTTTAGCATCTGACAGGACTCAGGATTTAAAAAGTCTTCCTGAAGTGGCACAGACAATTGCCCAATTTGTGTGCACTGAACCAGCCTTAGGCGCCTGCCGGGCAGGTTCACTTTTTTTAGGAGTTGGCAATGCCGAGTCGTAACCAAAGTGGTAACCAAACAATTCGTTCGGCGAAGCTGAGGTTCAGTCGCGCCGTAACGAAAACGACAAAATTAAGTAGGCTCTGGAGTTTTTCGTGCTTGCGGCGAGCTCTATATATAAAATCGCAACTTCTGGTAACCAAAATTTATTCCAAATCCCACTAGAAATCCCTGGCAGCTACCACAGCTGCCAGACCGCTTGGGTCAAAACTTGGGCCAGCCCACGGCCGGTGGCGCAGGGAACACTGCTTTGCTGAACAAAAAAATAAATTGTGGAGAAAAGACAGAGAGACTGCCGATGCGGCGTGGATTTGGGAAGTGCAGGTTGACGAAACACCGAAGCCCCCGTCTGTATAGCCTGAAAAATAAAAATGGGACTATGGCGGATCAGTAAGAACAGGGGGGGGGGGAGTCGGCAGTCAGGCAGACTCTCTTCCAGGAGTTGTCAGAGGCAAAGGGTGGAAAAAGCAGAATCGATTGTGTGAACAGAAAGCTGTTTAAAAAGGGGGAGGAAGGCAAGAAGGGGTGGAATACCAGAATGGAACATGCCGGTGTGTCATCATAGCAATGCCGAAGGTGCCTGCGATGACGACGTGAGCATGAGGATGAGGGAAAACGGGGTCGGTAGCACCGTAGCAGGGGGAGGTGGTGAGAGGGAAGAAGGGGTGGGCGAGCGGTGGTCGTTGTCAAGTGCCATGGCGTGAGGGTGCAAGGTACATGTGAAGAGGGACCATCCACCAGCGCGCAAATCGTACCAGTTTGGGATGCAAACATGGTACCAGTTTGGGATGCAAACATGGTACCAGTTTGGGATGCAAACATGGTACCAGTTTGGGATGCAAACATGGTACCAGTTTGGGATGCAAACATGGTACCAGTTTGGGATGCAAACATGGTACCAGTTTGGGATGCAAACATGGTACCAGTTTGGGATGCAAACATGGTACCAGTTTGGGATGCAAACATGGTACCAGTTTGGGATGCAAACATGGTACCAGTTTGGGATGCAAACATGGTACCAGTTTTGGTATGTCGTTATGGCAGCACTCAGTGAATGTCAGTGAGAACTGCGACGCACGTGATTGTCCCTCACAAGCTCACAGGTCATAGTTGCTAGCAACGTCAAATGCCTTCAGATGTTGCAGCATCATAGGCTGCAACATATGACTGGAGGTAGTTTTTAGAGCTCTGACCCGTGGTACCTGAAGGGTTCCTGGCTACCAGTTACAGTCAATGCACGCTCGATAAGGGCTTAGAGTCTCCGACAAACTCGGCCGCTAGCTGCGTTGATTTGCTTGGGAGGCGCAGTCGTGTGAATTTCTTGGGCATCACGCCTCTTGGGCGTCAAAACGTGATATTTGGTTTGGCCGGTCGGGAGCTAGTGGCTGGCGCCTAACACGTGGACATGCCAGTCCCAGGCAGCATCAGGCATAATCAGAGCTTTTCCATTTATCCAGCGGACTGAGTCCCTGACTCCCATATTTATTGATCGTCTTTCAATATGAAGCGTTCATCGAGCCTCGTGGAGACCTGAGCTCTGATTCGCCAACCTGACCCCTTCATCAGCCACTTACCTGCAACTTGTCGTCGATTTTGTTGGACGAGGACGGAAGCCCCACTGACTGCGACTTTCTTGACAGCAAGCGATCTCGGTCGTAGCTCCTCTCTTGGCTGCTGAATCGTATATGTGGGTTGCTCATACTCCAGCTGCGGCGGGTCTCGGTAAGCGGCCCCTGTGCCAGGTCAGCCGGCAACAACTGACGCAGCAGGTGTGGACGCCTCCTCCCCGGCCGAGCAGACATCCATCATCGATCGGCACTGTAAGTTCTACATCAGCTACGTGTGCCTTGCTCTTCCTCGCTCTCATCGCCCGCTTCCGCCTCTGCACATTTTCAATTGTGGGGGCACTCTCAGAGTCTGTCCACTGGTGGATCCCAAGTGTAGAGCAACAGGAGGGTGGCAACGAAGTAAAGAAGCTGCGCGCACTGTCAAATATAGCACTGTTTTGATTCGCAGTCGACCATGTCCGGCCGCCAGTCGAGGAGCCAAAGTCCCGCGCGGCAAGGGCCCACAGCCCCCAGTATGCGCAGCGGGGAGGACTTTCGGATCGTGGCCAACCTGGACCCAGACAGCACCCCTCCCCACCTGCGAAAGCAATGCGTTCTGTTCTACGCGCCGGAAACGGAAGCGCTGGCCAAGAAGATCGCAGGTGGGTGGTGAGAGGGAGGGCCTCCCTTGGGGGGGAAACAGCGGCAACATGATGTAGAACACTTTCATCTGCCCTGTCTCGCATGACTAGATTCAAAGCTGATTAAAACTCATCTATGTATAACAGCATGCCCTATTTCGTCATATAGACCTCCTGAAACGTACGCATGGCTCCTCTTGTCTCGGCACTGCGCAGCCCAAAACAACAGCATCGAGCTGGGACGCTGCCGCTGGACCAAATTCCCCGACGGCTTCCCTAACCTTTTCGTCGAGAACGCCACCGAGATCCGCAACAAGCATGTCGCGTTCCTGGCCTCGTTCCACAATCCATCTGTTATCTTCGAGCAAATCTCCGTCATCTACGCGCTGCCGCGCCTTTTCGTCGGCTCCTTCACCCTTGTCCTGCCCTTCTTTCCTACCGGGACGCTAGAGAGGGTGAGGGATGAACGTTATGCATAATTATACAGATGCTTCCATGCCTACTGAAAGGCAGGCAAGTTGGCATCAAAGTATTGTAATTCCACCCCACTGGGGGGGTGCCCCATATAAAATCTGCATGGTGGCTTTAGCTTGCAGCCTCGCCATGGTTGATGCAGATCCATGCAGATCCATTAAGATCTAGGGTACCTCCAAATCACTCCCCATTGCAGTGACGATAGATGACCTACATGGTTGAGGGATGCAGAGCGTGGGGAGTCTTTACTACTGTGACGACGAGCAATCCGCACGAGGACTAGCACCGGTATCCTTATCGGTATCAGCCTTCAGGAGGCTTCCTCGCTGTTAGGTTATATAGGAAGGCTCAGGAGGTCCCACCATTATGCTACCTAACGAATACAGATAGCGTTTTAAACCAGGCCACCGCATCAAGATATACATGAAGGCATGGAGGCTGTGAACCTACCCACCTTTCCACCTGGTTGGACTTCACAAGTTTGTGACTTGCGCTATGTTGGTTCCGTACCCTCCCCCAGCTTCTGTGGAGTACTGCGCAGATGATGAAGAACAGCAGAGGATGTCCCACATCCTCACCAGCATGCCCCTTCTCCCCCCCCGCCCTGCTGCCCGGTCAGGTGGAGACGGAGGGAGATGTTGCCACTGCCTTCACGCTAGCACGCATCCTCACCAACGTGCCGCCGTCCAGAGGTGGCCCCACCAGCCTGGTCATCTTTGACATCCACGCACTGCAGGTGGGGGTCAGTTAGAGTTTAGGGGTTTATGGTAAGTACTAGATTTAGGGTCGTTAGGGTGTAGGGTTTATGGTTTATGATGAGTAAAAAATTGGTTCATGGTGTTTGAGGCTACAGGGTTCACGGTTTATAGGGTCGAAACCTGACTTAGATGATAGGTAATAGGTTTCATGGTATAGGATTGGAATATAGGTTCAAAACCTGATTTGGCTGATAGGATTGATAGCTGATAGGTTTGATCAGTGTGAAGGTTAATGATACAAACCTACTACGTTATTAAGTATAGGATAGGGATATGATTTAGGATTCAGGTTAAACCGTTCAAGTGGTATAATAAAATACCTAGTATGGTTCGAGGCTTTTGATACCAGTAAGTACCTGATTTGGGGTTTATTAGGGTTCAGGGTGAACGATAGGTACCTGACGCATCATGTCCTTCTGCCGCCCTTCCAGGAGCGCTTCTACTTCGGCGACGCCGTGTTGCCACTCTTCGAGAGCGGCATTCCTCTGCTGCTAGCACGGCTGCGCACCCTGCCCGACCGAGACAATGTGAGGATGAATGGAAATACATGTGGCAGCTACCGTAGCTCGGTTTATTTAGAAGACTTGGA
Organism: Limnomonas spitsbergensis; assembly: GCA_037349105.1. Classification (NCBI taxonomy): domain Eukaryota; kingdom Viridiplantae; phylum Chlorophyta; class Chlorophyceae; order Chlamydomonadales; genus Limnomonas; species Limnomonas spitsbergensis. Next base: position 149,197 of record JAYJMM010000101.1, on the reverse strand, counting down.
ACCCTGCTTGCCTGTAAATTACGATACTTGCAACCCTGCTTGCCTGTGAATTACGATACTTGGAACCCTGCTTGCCTATGAATTACAATACTTGGAACCCTGCTTGCCTATGAATTACGATACTTGGAACCCTGCTTGCCTGTGAATTACAAAACTTGGAACCCTGCTTGCCTATGAATTACAATACTTGGAACCCTGCTTGCCTGTGAATTACAATACTTGGAACCCTGCTTGCCTGTGAATTACAAAACTTGGAACCCTGCTTGCCTATGAATTACAAAACTTGGAACCCTGCTTGCCTGTGAATTACAAAACTTGGAACCCTGCTTGCCTATGAATTACGATACTTGGAACCCTGCTTGCCTGTGAATTACAAAACTTGGAACCCTGCTTGCCTATGAATTACAATACTTGGAACCCTGCTTGCCTGTGAATTACAATACTTGGAACCCTGCTTGCCTGTGAATTACAAAACTTGGAACCCTGCTTGCCTATGAATTACAATACTTGGAACCCTGCTTGCCTGTGAATTACAAAACTTGGAACCCTGCTTGCCTATGAATTACGATACTTGGAACCCTGCTTGCCTGTGAATTACAAAACTTGGAACCCTGCTTGCCTATGAATTACAAAACTTGGAACCCTGCTTGCCTGTGAATTACAATACTTGGAACCCTGCTTGCCTGTGAATTACAAAACTTGGAACCCTGCTTGCCTATGAATTACAATACTTGGAACCCTGCTTGCCTGTGAATTACAAAACTTGGAACCCTGCTTGCCTGTGAATTACAATACTTGGAACCCTGCTTGCCTGTGAATTACGATACTTGGAACCCTGCTTGCCTGTGAATTACAATACTTGGAACCCTGCTTGCCTGTGAATTACAATACTTGGAACCCTGCTTGCCTATGAATTACAATACCGGAATCCCTGCCCGTCTGTAATGAAACCCCGCCAGTCTTTGAGTTCAGATACTGAGAACCCTGCATGTCTGAGATAATTTGAGGGTCGTCGCTGGCGGATCAGCAATACCTAGGTCCGGCCGCCTCAAGGACTTCGCTGAAATCCCAGCCCTTGCTTGGCCCATGTCCTCGCAACCTCCCCCTTGGCCCAGAGCACGCCCTCCCCAGAGCACTGTACCCAAGCCCACCCGCTTGCAGACCCCGATAGGGCTGCATACTTGCATATCCCACGACCCCCCTCCCTGCAGACCCCATGCATTCTCTGCAATCAACTCCCATGCAGCCCCCCCATGCGGCCCCTCCCATGCAGCCCCTCCATGCAGCCCTTCCCAAGCAGCCCCTCCCATGCAGCCCCTCCATGCAGCCCCTCCCATGCAGCCCCTCCATGCAGCCCCTCTTCTGATGCAATCCATCTATGTCCCCCTGCAGTTGACCATCGCTTACCCCGATGAGGGTGCGCACAAGCGCTTCCACCTGGCTTTCAAGGCGGAGGGCTACCAAGAGATCATTTGCACAAAGGTTAGTGCGAAACATTTAGCCTTGTGGCGCGCACGGGGAGGGAGGCACGAAGGAGGGAACGAGGTGCCTTGGAGTTTGGACCGTCAGGTATCAGCTGTTGATTATTTCATGCGCACTGGGCTACCTTTGGGAGGCGAGTAGGCAGGCACGGCTAGGCCGTTGGGGACGAAAACCTCGAGTGACCTATGGCTGGTGGGCCGGTCAGCAGGGCAGGGTGCACCAGGTCTTTGTGGTGGTCTGCTGCAAAGTAGCTGTATCGTAGCTGAAGGTCTATTTGGCGGTCTGATGCAAAGTAGCTGTATTGTAGCTGAAGGTCTATGTGGTGGTCTGCTGCAAAGTAGCTGTATTGTAGCTGAAGCACCCTGGAACAAGCTTTGGGACCAGCTGGTGACCAAGGACAGCCGCATGGGGGATCAGCTCAAGTACCTGCATTTTCTTCCATTGCACTATCCTGTGTAACCTGGTTAAAACGTTTCTAGGAGGGGGCGCACGGTTTATTTTCCTGCACCCTTGTTTCATGCATCAATGAGGGAGCAGGGTTTTGGGTCTTTTGAATCCGGGTTCCATGTGTTGCCCGCTTGACGTGATGATTATAACGACAAATCACCATCTTTCAAATGATATACGTGATTAGAACGTCCAAATATATCTGATCAAGTTGATGTGGAGGCCCCTGCTTGCCTGATGAATGTCTCATGATATCTCTCCTTTGCTTTGTCTATTCTAATGTGCACCAAACGCCCGACGAGGGGCTGCCGGGCGGCCCCCACTAGTCTGCAGTTTTTTTCTTCGTGACTCAGCTTCATGTCAGCTGAACTCCAGCCTCTGGACGGAGGCCACACTTGTGGCTAGCCATGCTGCTGCTTTGGCCATCAGTCGTAAGCCGGTCCAGGTTTTGGGTCCTAGTCGGGCCTTTGGCGACCGCGGGGCTGCTTGCTGAGGTGGATTGGTAGCCGGAAAATGATTATATCGACAAATCACCATATTTCACATGCTGTCCATGATGGCAACTCCCAACAAAATCTCATATCTTCCCGCTCTCTCCGCCCGCCAGGTGCGCGATGGCGACAAGCGCATTGTCCGCATCAAGGAGGGCAGCCCCACCGGCCGCCACGTGGTCATCGTCGACGACCTGGTCCAGTCAGGCGGCACGCTCATCGAGTGTCAGGCCACCCTGGCGCAAATGGGGGCAAAGCACGGTGAGTGCCATTTTTTTGAAGGGCACCGAAGGTAAACTTTAATCTAATGCCCGACAGAATCTTTAAGATTCCACCCCAAATAAAACTGTGAAGATTCTGCATGAGTGCCGCGCGATAGGTCATGCAGGGTGAGTGCTGCGTCATGGGCCAAGCAGGGTGAGCGCTGTTTAACTTACACCGAACCCTGAAAATCCCATGAAAAACCCTGAGAATCCCCACCGGGCGGTCAGTCAGGACAGCGGGCATCCCTAGCGCCCGCTGCCTGTTACACCCCCGGGACATCAGATGCGGCCACACCCCGCGCGCCACGCGGCGGCCGTTCTGGCCGCCGCACCGGCGGCTGTGGGGCGGCCGCGCAGCCTGACGGCAGGCCCTCTTCTGTGCGCGCCGCACGCGCTTTCCTGCCGGAGACGCCTTCGGGCCCCCCAGCAGGAACGCAAGTGCTCACACGCGCGGCGCGCTTGGCTTGCCTAGGCACATTCTTGTCCATTTTGCATTCTGCTGTTTAGATTCTAGGGGCAGGGGCCTGCCCCGTCAGAAAACGCCAGTTGTCGCCGCCCCCTGCTGTTTCTGCTGCGTCGGCGCTGGACCCTGTGATTTCTGCACCATCCCCGTTTTTTCCCTCCTGTCGACCAATGGCGCACAGTTATGTTTCGTTACACTATGGCATAGTTCATCTGAGGAGGGCCTACTACCCGCTCGCTGAGGACACTATCTCGCCCCTATCTGAGTGCGCCCTTGCTATTCCAATACCTGTGTCCCTAGCATGCAACATTTATGCATCTCACGTTGAGTGACGGATCTTCCTGCCACCTTAAGTGCGTGTTGTATTTAGGGTTCAGGGTTAACGCATAGGAAGGGAGGCCCCCTCACCCCTTCCTATGTGTGTTGGGGAAGGGGAGGAGGGGGCACCCCTTTCTGCTCGTACCAAAGCCGTGTTGTCCTTTCCTAAATACTTAAGTCCTGCTTCTTTTGAACCCTGAACCCCTGCCCCCTGCTTATGTCGTCAGAGAGAGTGCATTCACCTCTCACGGAATCCCTCCCAACCAGTCTTGCTGCGGACTCTTATCACAGCCTTCCTCCCAATCTATCTTGTTGCTAATCCTGATCACGTTATCCCTTGCAATTGATAGTGCTGCCGACCCTGACCCTGCTGCTGCTGACCCTGACCCTGCTGTTGCTGACCCTGACCCAATTGGTCTGCTGACCCTGACCCTGCTGCTGCTGACCCTGACCCAATTGGTCTGCTGACCCTGACCCTGACCCTGCTGCTGCTGACCCTGACCCAATTGGTCTGCTGACCCTGACCCTGACCCTGCTGCTGCTGACCCTGACCCAATTGGTCTGCTGACCCTGACCCTGACCCTGCTGTTGCTGACCCTGACCCAATTGGTCTGCTGACCCTGACCCTGCTGCTGCTGACCCTGACCCAATTGGTCTGTTGACCCTGACCCTGACCCTGCTGCTGCTGACCCTGACCCAATTGGTCTGCTGACCCTGACCCTGACCCTGCTGCTGCTGAGCTTGACCCAATTGGTCTGCTGACCCTGACCCTGACCCTGCTGCTGCTGACCCTGACCCAATTGGTCTGCTGACCCTGACCCTGCTGCTGCTGACCCTGACCCAATTGATCTGCTGACCCTGACCCTGACCCTGCTGCTGCTGACCCTGACCCAATTGGTCTGCTGACCCTGACCCTGCTGTTGCTGACCCTGACCCAATTGGTCTGCTGACCCTGACCCTGACCCTGCTGCTGCTGACCCTGACCCAATTGGTCTGCTGACCCTGACCCAATTGGTCTGCTGACCCTGACCCAATTGGTCTGCTGACCCTGACCCTGACCCTGCTGCTGCTGAGCTTGACCCAATTGGTCTGCTGACCCTGACCCTGACCCTGCTGCTGCTGACCCTGACCCAATTGGTCTGCTGACCCTGACCCTGACCCTGCTGCTGCTGACCCTGACCCAATTGGTCTGCTGACCCTGACCCTGCTGCTGCTGACCCTGACCCAATTGGTCTGCTGACCCTGACCCTGACCCTGCTGCTGCTGACCCTGACCCAATTGGTCTGCTGACCCTGACCCTGCTGTTGCTGAGCCTGACCCAATTGGTCGGCTGACCCTGACCCTGCTGCTGCTGAGCTTGACCCAATATGTCTGCTGACCCTGACCCTGCTGCTGCTGACCCTGACCCAATTGGTCTGCTGACCCTGACCCTGCTGACCCTGACCCTGACCCTGCTGCTGCTGACCCTGACCCTGCTGTTGCTGAGCCTGACCCAATTGGTCTGCTGACCCTGACCCTGCTGTTGCTGACCCTGACCCAATTGGTCTGCTGACCCTGACCCTGCTGTTGCTGACCCTGACCCAATTGGTCTGCTGACCCTGACCCTGCTGCTGCTGACCCTGACCCTGCTGCTGCTGACCCTGACCCTGCTGTTGCTGACCCTGACCCAATTGGTCTGCTGACCCTGACCCTGCTGTTGCTGACCCTGACCCAATTGGTCTGCTGACCCTGACCCTGCTGCTGCTGACCCTGACCCTGCTGCTGCTGACCCTGACCCTGCTGTTGCTGAGCTTGACCCAATTGGTCTGCTGACCCTGACCCTGCTGCTGCTGAGCCTGACCCAATTGGTCTGCTGACCCTGACCCTGCTGTTGCTGACCCTGACCCAATTGGTCTGCTGACCCTGACCCTGCTGTTGCTGACCCTGACCCAATTGGTCTGCTGACCCTGACCCTGCTGCTGCTGACCCTGACCCTGCTGTTGCTGAGCTTGACCCAATTGGTCTGCTGACCCTGACCCTGCTGCTGCTGACCCTGACCCAATTGGTCTGCTGACCCTGACCCTGCTGCTGCTGACCCTGACCCAATTGGTCTGCTGACCCTGACCCTGCTGCTGCTGACCCTGACCCAATTGATATTGCTGCCGACCCTAACCTGCTGCTTCTGTCTATTCTCATACGCAGTCAGCGCATACGCCACACACGGCGTCTTCCCCAACTACTCCTGGCAGAAGTTCAAGGCCGACAAAGGAGGTGTGTGAAAGCTTTGTGTGTTTGAAAGGTTAAACCTGACCTGTTGTACCGTAGTCACGGACGTGTTTCGTTATTTTCGAATTTCGTTGTTGCTTAAAAAGTCGCAGTTTTGGCGATTTTTTTGATTCGTTGCCCCTTAACATAAATAATTCCTGTCAAATACATTTTCACGACTGATTTCGTTGCTCCTTGAAGAACGATCAAAATAACGAAATACGTCCGTGACTACGGTATATACCATGGATTTGATTTTAAGGCCTCGGGTATGAAAATGAAAATTATACTTTTGATGCTGCTTAGCCCTCAACCCCAAGCAACGTGAATTGTGATGGAAAGCAAAGCTGATGTACGGTACCGTACAAACCCCACTAGGCTTGAGCGGCCAACGGTTGTTCACGAACTTGTACACGAGCACTTCAGATGTTGCCATGTTCCAAAGCCTCCTGAAGCATTTTCTTGACCAGAGTGATACCAAAACGATTGGCTAAGCATATGTCCATGCTACCAATGATGACGGTGATACCCCCAGTTAGGTTCAATGAAACCTGGAATAGCACGTTCGGGGAAACCAGAATCCTGAGTGTTACGAGTGTCCAAGCCTTTCCTTGTTTGAGCCATGCCCGCCCACCCCTCCCTCAATCATCTTCCCACTTTTTGTCACGCCACTACAACCACACCCTTCCCTAACTCTTCTTCCCACTCTTTTTGTCTCGCCGCCTCCACCACACCTCGCCTCCCCGTGCCCCACCCTCTGCAGAGGGCGCCAAGCCTGGCTGCTTCCGCTACTTCTGGATCACGGACTCCTGCCCCACGGCAACAGACGTTGCAAACCGAGATCCCTTTGAGGTGCTTTCCCTCGCGGCACCAATTGCTGCCGCGCTACAGATTTAAGGCACCAACTGCCAGATCCACGGCACCAACTGCTAGATCTAAGGCACCAACTGCCAGATCGTGAGCATCAGCTTCCAAATTTAAGGCATTTGCTGACCCATGAAAGGTGCAAGCTGACAGACCCTCGGAATCTGCTGTGAAATCCTGGGCATCATCTGTCAGATCAAAGGCATCTTCTGTGGTTGGGTAAGGTCTGAAGCACTGCAACATTATGATGGGTCGTTTTAACTGAAGCACTTGTGATACCGGTATGAAGGAACTAGGGACCGGAATTTCAGCTGAAGCCTTTCGGAAAACGACATGAGGGTCTCATGAAACCTTCGACATAACCACCCCATTCCCCTTCATCCAAAACTTGGTGGGCCGCACTGACACCCAACGATGGGGTGCCCACATATTCGTGCATTTTATTTTAATTTTGACCATATCACCACTTGATGTCCCTGACACTGTAAATCGAAGTCTCTGTAAAGGCAATCGTGCTGAGCCGCAGAGCTGGGCACTGCCACACTAGGGCAACAAATGGAGAAATCCGGTTTGGTTTGGTTCAACCAGGAACTCGCGCAAGGTGTAAATCAAAGAAACGAATGAGTGTGATGGTTGAGCTTAAGGCATTTGAAGGTAAGGCCATATGCTGCAGACATACTGCATGAAATTGGCAGCTCTTCATTTCCGGCAGTGTGTATGACGTTACACCTCTTCACAAGTGTGAGACATTTATCTGCTGTTGAAGGGCGAGTCCATACCAGAATTGTACATTGGTGCAGAAATTCAGATATCGGCATATCATGGAACATTCAGCATCGAAAATGCAGGTGTGCACTATGATCTCGCAATTCACAGAATTAACACTCATTGTCTCAAATAAAAGGATTACACACGCCGAGTTGAAGCGCCATGGCCAAATCTGCCCCCTAGTAACCCTCGGTCGGAGGACCTAGGCATGTCCGCTGAGCAGCTTGCCTCCGGCTTCGAAAGGGATTTCTCCTGCATGTCAATGACATAACACCTCTGGACCCTACTCAACAAGGCTCGGCCGCGTGGGCGCCCAACTGTCCCGTTGGAAGGAAAGGAACTTCAAGTAAGAGGGAAAGAAGGAGAAGAACACAAAGGAGAAAAAAATACCCCCCCCAAAGGAAAAGGCAGCCCGAAGTATCTTCGCCCCTCTCAAGCCCATTCCCCAGGAAAGCAAAGAAAAGCAACAAAGCTAGGCCTCAACAAAGCGTACAACGTCCTTAACAAAAGTCAGAGCCTCCCATCCAAGCCTGCCCCGGTGCAAATGTTGAAAGTCGTTGGCGCCCTCCGGGGGGCTTGCCCAACCTTTGTCCCTTAGCCTCTCCTTCACGCAAGGGCATTGGAAGCAGACATGCAGCGCATCATCCACATGCTCGCCATCTCCCGTTGCCCAACACCGCTGGCAGCACCGTCCGTCAAGCTGCTGACCGCTGCACCGTCCTCGAGTGTCAGCCGTGCTGACGGCGCCATGTCGCAGCCTTAAGTTCGTGTGCTCGCAAGCACTCTCCCTTCGACTGGTGCGGCCCCTGGCCTGCGCCCGCCGTAGACTGAAACCAGGTACGGTAGGCCGCCGTAGACCTGTGTTCAGCACACTTCCTATCTCCCTCATGTGTGTGCATACTGCGACGGGCTAAGTCGCTTAGACGTTTAATTAATCAAGTTGGCCATGGTAGAGGATGACTCCAAGGAGAAGCAACAGCGCGTGTCCCGGGACATAAATAATGCAAGTTTGAATGACCTCGATAGCAGTGCGGGGAGACGCTTAGACAAGATTCAGCTTATTTACAAGATGGCCGAGCTTTATTTAAGCATGGCCCATAGGTGTAACGTCATGGGCCAGTTTCACCATAACAACACCCTCATGCTGCCCCAAGCAGGCTGCCTACGCACGTAGACTCGCATAACGGCGCATGTGGTCAAGCATGTAGGGTTGTATCATGTTATAAATGCAAAACCGCGTTGGGAGCAAACGTAGGCCAGCCCGAGCCGGATCCCAACGGGCCAAGGGAAAGGAAGCCATACTTTGAGGGGCTCCCACACCACCTCCCAGGCCACCTCCCACCCATGGCCAGGACATAAACCGGTTCTTCATAATGGAACAACAACCAGTAAATGCAATCATTGGGGCTCGACTTGCTCTCAAGCGTGTAGCCCACGAAGCCAAGGGCTCCGCTCTCGGGTCCTAGGCTTGATTCCTTCGTATCACTCATGTTCTTTCCTGTCATGGGGCTGTGCATCGTGATGCTACATTAAGGTCAATGACGTTACACCTCTGGGCCCTGCTCAAAAAAGGCTCTGCCGCGTGGGCGCCTAAGTAAAAGGGGGGGGGAAAGGGTAAGGGGTAAAAAGATTAAGGGGCAGAGAAAAGGCTGGACGTTCCAGTCAGAAAGGAAAGGCAGAGGATGTTGCAGTCTCTGAGAACGTCTACGCCTCAACGATCTCTACCACGTCTTCCACAAGAGCCAAGGCATCCCACCCAAGCTTGCCCCGGTACAACTAGCACCGTTCGGAGGACCTTCCCATCCCCGCTCCCTAAGCTGATCTTGCACGTTGGGGCATTGGAAGCCTGCGTCCACCACATGCTCGCCATCTCTCCTAGCCCAACATCGCTGGCAACACCGTCTGTCACGTTGCTGACCGCTGCGACCTCCTCTATTGACGGCGCCGCGCCGCAGCCGTAAATTTGTGCGCACGCAAACACACTCCCTTCGGTGCGGCCCCTGGCCTGCGCAAGGAAGCGCCCGTTGTAGGCTGGAACCAGCGCGGTAGGCGGCTGCAACCCTGTGTGTAGTGGCAGGATCTCTGGGGTCCCCTCTGCCAGCTGCGCCCGCTGTATGCTGCATCAGCTAACGCTAGCACCTTTGTGACATGTAGCGGCTCTGGCCAGTCACTGTCCGATGCCGTTTGGGGATCCCAACTCCAGCTTCTCCAAGGCACCTAGCTAATCACTACACCAAAAGAGCCCTCCGGTGTCATGCCTGACAGCGAGGTGGCCTACGTGAAGTTGCAGAGTTCTATCCTATTGAGGACTGCACGTGTTATGAAGACCCAGGTAGTATGACGTGAACTGTGTGACATGCTACTTTGGATATCCATGTGGATATCCATGCGGCAACAACATCTGTCAACAAGAATAGTATTTGTAAGTGCGGGGCCCGCGACCATGGCTGGAGTGTAAGGCCAAGGTCACAGGGCGGATGGGGCCAGAGCAAGCTCCGGACACCCAACACCCCCACGAAAAACTAGGGTAATAACGTGGGGACCCAATGGGCCCCCAGTAAAGTTACTATACTTTACAGAACAGATACTACACTTGATCTTAGCCAAATGGCCGAGAAAGGTATGTATATTTAGTGCGGAATGGGGATCATGTTCTTGTAACCGGTCAGACACCTCTAATGGGTGATGGTGGGGTAAGTGGTGGGGGGGGGAGGCGGCACCCATGCGTTCGGCAAGCAATAACGACTATTTAATTTATCGCACACGTGTATAAATAACCACAAGGTTGAAGCTACCGGCCTCACTCCTTCCCTGGTAGTCGTCGCTTCTGATGGCTATGTCTTTGCCTTTGTCTACTTCGCCAGGCAGCCGGCCCCTCGGCAGGAGGAACATGTCCTACATCTGGTGCACATGGTCGAGCGCCCCTGGTCGAGCGTGTGGGAAAGGGACTTCAAGTGGGAATACCGGCAGCAAGTGCACAGCTTTATTCTCGAGGGCGGGGCCGCTACAACAGGCACAGCCGGGCGGACGATTCCCGAGCAAAGCAATATACTCGGCTACTCCTCTCGGGTCGAGAGGATGAACCAGCTCGGCTCGGTTCGGCTACCATGCGTGACGCAACAGACACACGCCACTGCACGTACGCGTACGACAGGGGCGTGTGTCAGTTGCGTCAATCCCGGCCAGAAACAAGACGAGAAATGTGTGGAGTCGTGGACCGCCTCTGTTGACCAGCTCCATGCATGCCAATGACGTTACACCTCTCGGCCCTGCTCAAAAAGGCTTGGCCGCGTGGGCGCCTGACTAATGTGGACTGGACAAAAGGTTAAGGGGACCACTGGACCAACTCCATGCATTTGCAGCAGGAGTGCGCATGCACGCCGCATGGGGCACTGAGGCCGCGCATGTGCATGCAAGCGGTATACAGATGCATCATGTGGCACAGGACTTTGATTACAATGCTTCACATGACACGTTACCATGTTAATGACGTCACATCACTGGGCCCTGCAACAAAATAAAGCTTGGCCACGTTACCATCAGTGCGAATGGCAAGTCTATGACGTTACACTACCTCTGGGCCCTGCTCAAAAAGGCTTGGCCGCGTGGGCGCCTAAGTAAGGGTTCGGAGGAGAGAACGAAACAAACACCAGGGGTCAGGAGAAAAAGGAGGAAACGTGGGAAATCAAGTGAAGGGACAGGCAAAATGCTGGAAAAGAAAGACAAAGGGAAGTTCCAGCCTATGAAAAATCGTCTATCGCCTCAATGCGGAAAACGTTTACACCGTAAATGGCAGGCAGTAGTTATGGTATCACACAAGCCAGAGGTGTTACTTTTCGCGAAGGCTGATGATTCTTCAGACTTCTTCTACTTCAGGGGACTGGTATTTTTCGGCAGAGCCCCCCCGAGTGGCCGAAGGTCGCGGGGGCGAACGGGGTCCCCCCGTATCCGTCAGTCAGTCAATCAGTCAGTCAGTCCGCCCGATGTCTCTGGAACGTCCCGGAAACTTTACGCGCTACAGCGCAAATCAATCGACTGTATTTATAAAGGTTATTCTTGTCGGAAATCAAAGGCCGCGGTGCAGAAATGAGAAACTCAGCTACCAAGGCTGGATCTCACAGCGGATGACGTCACGCTGTCCCCTGGTGTCACGCGACAGGTCGACAGCTGCAGCTTCGCTTCTCTATGCGCGATTCGAAACGCATCATTAAAAACACGCACTTAGACAGCGATGGAGTTGTGACAAATATTTTGAAATCCTTCAACGTGGCGAGGGTGTTTGCATGGGGTCCAAGTGACCCCATCAGCACATGCCCTCTGAAAAGTCACATACCCGACTGCTCTGCCGTTTTTTGTGCTGCGCAGCAGCACCTCTGATTACTTGTCTTCCCTTCCCGCTGTCTCTTCTCCTTCAGTTTCTTGTTTTTCCTATCAGACAGGCAGGCGCCCGCGCGGCCAAGCCTTTTGAGAGGTGTTATGTCTTGGACTGTATGACATCTATAGCATGGCACCTACACCCTCTTTGACCGTCCTATTCCAGATGCCCCCCACGTGTACCACCTGGGCCCTTTCATAATGATGTGTTGCTACTTTCAAAGGCAAAGGCACATCTGGGCCCCCTCATATAACCCGGGCTAGTACTCTAGTAGCCGAGCTTCTGTTGGAATCCTACACCGTCACGAGGCGGACAGCTTCAGACTCGGAAATGTTGAGGTAGAGAGGCCGTGAAAAGAAATCAATTGGCTAGACAGAGGACCATTAAATACTGATGCCCCCCTGTGTCAATGGTTCCCAAGTTAAAGCCTGCAATCAGCTCGTGTCTGCGCTTGCACGCTTGCCCAGTCAGCAGCAATGATGCCATCCGTCAGAGCACGTCCCCATAATTAACAAACACAACGTTTCGGTTATGACCCACATATACTATACATAGGCGGACGAGAGGTGCGGTATGTACAAGAAAGCAGCGGCAGGCATTGACAGCTCTAGCCGTTGCAATGAGTCAAACACATAGTTGGTCATAGGCATAACGGCCTAACAATGAATCACTATCGGAGCTACAAGCTATGCAGGTCACAAGCGCGCGGGCCAGGAGGCACCGCAGCCTGCTGTGGCGTCCCAACAATTATTCCAGTGTCTGCGTCTTCAGCTTCGAGCTTTTCACTTTTCTCCGCGCCTCAGACCGGCTCAGCTTCTTTTCCGGTCCGGCAGGGGGGGCCGGTGCTGATTTCTCCGCCCCAGACTTCCCTGCCCCAGCTCCTTCCCCCCCCGCTGCCGCCTTCCCCGCCGACGCCTTGCCCTGCTTGGGCGCGGCAGTCGCTGCGGCCCCCTTCCGTCTTTTTGAGGCTGGGGGAGCTGTTTCCAGCTCTTTTGTGTCCCCCTCGTCGTCGTTGGCAGCGCCCGCTCGAGGCTCCTCGACCCCGCTCTGCACAGGTTGCGCACAGCCTTCGATCAGCGTGTGCACCAGCAGCATTCAAAAGGGTTCAGGGTTTCGAAAACAAAACCCCCAGTCTGCCGTAGCCTGAATGGACAGGCTACAAGACCCAAATGTTGTTCAGGTCACTGATTAAGCTGGCACCTGATTGGGGTCTTGGTGCCATACGACCTTGACACGACTTTAAGTCATCAAAACTCAATCTGGATGATAGGACACAGCAATCGGCGGGCATGTGCTAGCGGGGCATTCAAGACACACCAGTTGGCGCTGCATCCCAGTTGGGCATCGATGACAAGCAGGCCATGAGCCCATAACATATGGGGGAAGGGGAGGATAGCCACTAGTGCTGGTTTGAAGTCTATGGCGTTGCACCTTTCGGGCCCTGCTCTGCCACCACCCATCACATCACTAGTGCTGATTTTGAAGGTTCGACAGATTTCCTTAAGAGTTTAGGATTTACTTGGTGCTGCTTTGTAAGGTTCACCAGACCTCGTATAGAAGGGCCAACTCGCAGCTTCCCCTGTGCACCGTTCATGCGCCATCACATGCACCGCTCCCAAGAAGAAACCCCGAAACCCATGAACCGCGGGGCTGCCTGCTGAGGTGGAATATTAGCCGGGAAATGATTATATCGACAAATCACCATATCTTACATGTTGTCCATGATGGCAAATCCACACAAAATCTCATATCTTCCCGCTCTCTCCGCCCGCCAGGTGCGCGATGGCGACAAGCGCATTGTCCGCATCAAGGAGGGCTGCCCCACCGGCCGCCACGTGGTCATCGTCGACGACCTGGTCCAGTCAGGCGGCACGCTCATCGAGTGTCAGGCCACCCTGGCGCAAATGGGGGCAAAGCACGGTGAGAGCCATTTTTTTTGAAGGGCACCGAAGGTAAACTTTAATCTAATGCCCGACAGAATCTTTAAGATTCCACCCCAAATAAAACTGTGAAGATTCTGCATGAGTGCCGCGCGATAGGTCATGCAGGGTGAGTGCTGCGTCATGGGCCAAGCAGGGTGAGCGCTGTTTAACATACACCGAACCCTGAAAATCCCATGAAAAACCCTGAGAATCCCCACCGGGCGGTCAGTCAGGACAGCGGGCATCCCTAGCGCCCGCTGCCTGTTACACCCCCGGGACATCAGATGCGGCCACACCCCGCGCGCCACGCGGCGGCCGTTCTGGCCGCCGCACCGGCGGCTGTGGGGCGGCCGCGCAGCCTGACGGCAGGCCCTCTTCTGCGCGCGCCGCACGCGCTTTCCTGCCGGAGACGCCTTCGGGCCCCCCAGCAGGAACGCAAGTGCTCACACGCGCGGCGCGCCGGGCTTGCCTAGGCACATTCTTGTCCATTTTGCATTCTGCTGTTTAGATTCTAGGGGCAGGGGCCTGCCCCGTCAGAAAACGCCAGTTGTCGCCGCCCCCTGCTGTTTCTGCTGCGTCGGCGCTGGACCCTGTGATTTCTGCACTGCCCCCGTTTTTCCCCTCCTGTCGACCAATGGCGCACAGTTATGATTCGTTACACTATGGCATAGTTCATCTGAGGAGGGCCTACTACCCGCTCGCTGAGGACACTATTTCGCCCCTATCTGAGTGCGCCCTTGCTATTCCAATACCTGTGTCCCTAGCATGCAACATTTATGCATCTCACGTTGAGTGACGGATCTTCCTGCCACCTTAAGTGCGTGTTGTGTTTATGGTTCAGGGTTAACGCATAGGAAGGGAGGCCTCCTCACCCCTTCCTATGTGTGTTGGGGAAGGGGAGGGGAGGGCACCCCTTTCTGCTCGTACCAAAGCCGTGTTGTCCTTTCCTAAATACTGAAGTCCTGCTTCTTTTGAACCCTGAACCCCTGCCCCCTGCTTATATATGTCGTCAGAGAGAGTGCATTCACCTCTCACGGAATCCCTTCCAACCAGTCTTGCTGCGGACTCTTATCACAGCCTTCCTCCCAATTAATCTTGCTGCTGATCCTGATCACGTTATCCCTCGCAATTGATAGTGCTGCCGACCCTGACCCTGCTGCTGCCGACCCTGACCCTGCTGTTGCTGACCCTGACCCAATTGGTCTGCTGACCCTGACCCTGACCCTGCTGCTGCTGACCCTGACCAAATTGGTCTGCTGACCCTGACCCAATTGATATTGCTGCCGACCCTAACCTGCTGTTGCTGTCTATTCTCATACGCAGTCAGCGCATACGCCACACACGGCGTCTTCCCCAACTACTCCAGGCAGAAGTTCAAGGCGGACAAAGGAGGTGTATGAAAGCTTTGTGTGTTTGAAAGGTTAAACCTGACCTGCTGTACATACGGTACCATGGATTTGATGTTACGGCCTCGGGTATTAGCCCTCAACCCCAAGCAACGTAAATTGTGATGGAAAGCAAAGCTGATGTACGGTACCGTACAAACCCCACTAGGCTAAAGCGGTCAACGGTTGTTCACGAACTTGTACACGAGTACTTCAGTTGTTGCCATGTTCCAAAGCCTCCTGAAACATTTTCTTGACCAGAGTGATACCAAAACGATTGGCTAAGCATATGTCCATGCTACCAATGATGACGGTGATACCCCCAGTTAGGTTCAATGAAACCTGGAATAGCACGTTCGGGGAAACCAGAATCCTGAGTGTTACGAGTGTCCAAGCCTTTCCTTGTTTGAGCCATGCCCGCCCACCCTTCCCTCAATCATATTCCCACTTTTTGTCACACCACTACAACCACACCCTTCCCTCACTCTTCGTCCCACTCTTTTTGCCTCGCCGTTTCCACCACACCTCGCACCACCCTCTGCAGAGGGCGCCAAGCCTGGCTGCTTCCGCTACTTCTGGATCACGGACTCCTGCCCCACGGCAACAGACGTTGCAAACCGAGATCCCTTTGAGGTGCTTTCCCTCGCGGCACCAATTGCTGCCGCGCTACAGATTTAAGGCACCAACTGCCAGATCCACGGCACCAACTGCTAGATCTAAGGCACCAACTGCCAGATCGTGAGCATCAGCTTCCAAATTTAAGGCATTTGCTGACCCATGAAAGGTGCAAGCTGACAGACCCTCGGAATCTGCTGTGAAATCCTGGGCATCATCTGTCAGATGAAAGGCATCTTCTGTGGTTGGGTAAGGTCTGAAGCACTGAAACATCATGATGGGTCGTTTTAACTGAAGCACTTGTGATACCGGTATGAAGGAACTAGGGACCGGAATTTCAGCTGAAGCCTTTCGGGAAACGACTTGAGGGTTTCCTGAAACCTTCGACATAACCACCCCATTCCCCTTCATCCAAAACTTGGTGGGCCGCACTGACACCCAACGTTGGGGTGCCCACATAGGCGTGCATTTTTTATTTTAATTTTGACCATAGCACCACTTGATGTCCCTGACAGGCTGACACTGTAAATCGAAGTCTCTCTATAGGCAATCGTGCTGAGCCGCAGAGCTGGGCACTGCCACACTAGGGCAACACATGGAGAATTATTGTGGTTTGGTTCAACCAGGAACTCGCGCAAGGTGTAAATCAAATAAACTCATAAGTGTGATACTATTGTTGAGCTTTAGGCATTTGAAGGTAAGGGCCATATGCTGCAGACATCCTGAATGAAATTGGCAGCTCTTTATTACCGGCAGTGTGTATGACGTTACACCTCTTCACAAGTGTGAGACATTTATCTGCTGTTGTTGAAGGGCAAGTCCATACCAGAATTGTACATTGGTGCAGAAATTCAGATTTCGGCACATCATGGAACATTCAGCATCGAAAATGCAGGTGTGCACTATGATCTCGCAATTCACAGAATTAACACTCATTGTCTCAAATAAAAGGATTACACACGAGTTGTAGCGCCATGGCCAAATCTGCCCCCTAGTAACCCTCGGTCGGAGGACCTAGGCATGTCAGCTGAGCAGCTTGCCTCCGGCTTCGACAGGGCTTTCTCCTGCATGTCAATGACATAACACCTCTGGACCCTACTCAACAAGGCTCGGCCGCGTGGGCGCCCAACTGTCCCGTTGGAAGGAAAGGAACTTCAGGTAAGAGGGAAAGAAGGAGAAGAACACAAAGGAGAAAAAACACCCCCCCCAAAAGGAAAAGGCAGCCCGAAGTATCTTCGCCCCTCTCAAGCCTATTCCCCAAGAAGGCAAAGAAAAGCAACAAAGCTAGGCCTCAACAAAGCGTACAACGTCCTTAACAAAAGTCAGAGCCTCCCATCCAAGCCTGCCCCGGTGCAAATGTTGAAAGTTGTTGGCGCCCTCCGGGGGGCTTGCCCAAACTTTGTCCCTAAGCCTCTCCTTCACGCAAGGGCATTGGAAGCAGACATGCAGCGCATCATCCACATGCTCGCCATCTCCCGTTGCCCAACACCGCGGGCAGCACCGTCCGTCAAGCTGCTGACCGCTGCGCCGTCCTCGAGTGTCAGCCGTGTTGACGGCATGTCGCAGCCTTAAGTTCGTGTGCTCGCAAGCACTCTCCCTTCGACTGGTGCGGCCCCTGGCCTGCGCCCGCCGTAGACTGAAACCATGTGCGTTAGGCCGCCGTAGACCTGTGTTCAGCACACTTCCTATCTCCCTCATGTGTGTGCATACTGCGACGGGCTAAGACGGTTTAGTTCATCAAGTTGGCCATGGTAGAGGATGACTCCAAGGAGAAGCAACGGCACGTGTCCCGGGACATAATGCAAGTTTGAATGACCTCGATAGCAGTGCGGAGAGACGCTTAGACAAGATTCAGCTTATTTACAAGATGGCCGAGCTTTATTTAAGCATGGCCCATAGGTGTAACGTCATGGGCCAGTTTCACCATAACAACACCCTCATGCTGCCCCAAGCAGGCTGCCTACGCACGTAGACTCGCATAACGGCGCATGTGGTCAAGCATGTTGGGTTGTATCATGTTATAAATGCAAAACCGCGTTGGGAGCAAACGTTAGGCCAGCCCGAGCCGGATCCCGGGCCAAGGGAAAGGAAGCCATACTTTGAGGGGCTCCCACACCACCTCCCAGGCCACCTCCCACCCATGGCCAGGACATAAACCGGTTCTTCATAATGGAACAACAACCAGTAAATGCAATCATTGGGGCTCGACTTGCTCTCAAGCGTGTAGCCCACGAAGCCAAGGGCTCCGCTCTCGGGTCCTAGGCTTGATTCCTTCGTATCACTCATGTTCTTTCCTGTCATGGGGCTGTGCATCGTGATGCTACATTAAGGTCAATGACGTTACACCTCTGGGCCCTGCTCAAAAAAGGCTCTGCCGCGTGGGCGCCTAAGTAAAAGGGGGGGGGAAAGGGTAAGGGGTAAAAAGATTAAGGGGCAGAGAAAAGGCTGGACGTTCCAGTCAGAAAGGAAAGGCAGAGGATGTTGCAGTCTCTGAGAACGTCTACGCCTCAACGATCTCTACCACGTCTTCCACAAGAGCCAAGGCATCCCACCCAAGCTTGCCCCGGTACAACTAGCACCGTTCGGAGGACCTTCCCATCCCCGCTCCCTAAGCTGATCTTGCACGTTGGGGCATTGGAAGCCTGCGTCCACCACATGCTCGCCATCTCTCCTAGCCCAACATCGCTGGCAACACCGTCTGTCACGTTGCTGACCGCTGCGACCTCCTCTATTGACGGCGCCGCGCCGCAGCCGTAAATTTGTGCGCACGCAAACACACTCCCTTCGGTGCGGCCCCTGGCCTGCGCAAGGAAGCGCCCGCAGTAGGCTGGAACCAGCGCGGTAGGCGGCTGCAACCCTGTGTGTAGTGGCAGGATCTCTGGGGTCCCCTCTGCCAGCTGCGCCCGCTGTATGCTGCATCAGCTAACGCTAGCACCTTTGTGACATGTAGCGGCTCTGGCCAGTCACTGTCCGATGCCGTTTGGGGATCCCAACTCCAGCTTCTCCAAGGCACCTAGCTAATCACTACACCAAAAGAGCCCTCCGGTGTCATGCCTGACAGCGAGGAGGCCTACGTGAAGTTGCAGAGTTCTATCCTATTGAGGACTGCACGTGTTATGAAGACCCAGGTAGTATGACGTGAACTGTGTGACATGCTACTTTGGATATCCATGTGGATATCCATGCGGCAACAACATCTGTCAATAAGAATAGTATTTGTAAGTGCGGGGCCCGCGACCATGGCTGGAGTGTAAGGCCAAGGTCACAGGGCGGATGGGGCCAGATCAAGCTCCGGACACCCAACACCCCCACGAAAAACTAGGATAATAACGTGGGGACCCAATGGGCCCCCAGTAAAGTTACTATACTTTACAGAACAGATACTACACTTGATCTTAGCCAAATGGCCGAGAAAGGTATGTATACTAAGTGCGGAATGGGGATCATGTTCTTGTAACCGGTCAGACACCTCTAATGGGTGATGGTGGGGTAAGTGGTGGGGGGGGGAGGCGGCACCCATGCGTTCGGCAAGCAATAACGACTATTTAATTTATCGCACACGTGTATAAATAACCACAAGGTTGAAGCTACCGGCCTCACTCCTTCCCTGGTAGTCGTCGCTTCTGATGGCTATGTCTTTGCCTTTGTCTACTTCGCCAGGCAGCCGGCCCCTCGGCAGGAGGAACATGTCCTACATCTGGTGCACATGGTCGAGCGCCCCTGGTCGAGCGTGTGGGAAAGGGACTTCAAGTGGGAATACCGGCAGCAAGTGCACAGCTTTATTCTCGAGGGCGGGGCCGCTACAACAGGCACAGCCGGGCGGACGATTCCCGAGCAAAGCAATATACTCGGCTACTCCTCTCGGGTCGAGAGGATGAACCAGCTCGGCTCGGTTCGGCTACCATGCGTGACGCAACAGACACACGCCACTGCACGTACGCGTACGACAGGGGCGTGTGTCAGTTGCGTCAATCCCGGCCAGAAACAAGACGAGAAATGTGTGGAGTCGTGGACCGCCTCTGTTGACCAGCTCCATGCATGCCAATGACGTTACACCTCTCGGCCCTGCTCAAAAAGGCTTGGCCGCGTGGGCGCCTGACTAATGTGGACTGGACAAAAGGTTAAGGGGACCACTGGACCAACTCCATGCATTTGCAGCAGGAGTGCGCATGCACGCCGCATGGGGCACTGAGGCCGCGCATGTGCATGCAAGCGGTATACAGATGCATCATGTGGCACAGGACTTTGATTACAATGCTTCACATGACACGTTACCATGTTAATGACGTCACATCACTGGGCCCTGCAACAAAATAAAGCTTGGCCACGTTACCATCAGTGCGAATGGCAAGTCTATGACGTTACACTACCTCTGGGCCCTGCTCAAAAAGGCTTGGCCGCGTGGGCGCCTAAGTAAGGGTTCGGAGGAGAGAACGAAACAAACACCAGGGGTCAGGAGAAAAAGGAGGAAACGTGGGAAATCAAGTGAAGGGACAGGCAAAATGCTGGAAAAGAAAGACAAAGGGAAGTTCCAGCCTATGAAAAATCGTCTATCGCCTCAATGCGGAAAACGTTTACACCGTAAATGGCAGGCAGTAGTTATGGTATCACACAAGCCAGAGGTGTTACTTTTCGCGAAGGCTGATGATTCTTCAGACTTCTTCTACTTCAGGGGACTGGTATTTTTCGGCAGAGCCCCCCCGAGTGGCCGAAGGTCGCGGGGGCGAACGGGGTCCCCCCGTATCCGTCAGTCAGTCAATCAGTCAGTCAGTCCGCCCGATGTCTCTGGAACGTCCCGGAAACTTTACGCGCTACAGCGCAAATCAATCGACTGTATTTATAAAGGTTATTCTTGTCGGAAATCAAAGGCCGCGGTGCAGAAATGAGAAACTCAGCTACCAAGGCTGGATCTCACAGCGGATGACGTCACGCTGTCCCCTGGTGTCACGCGACAGGTCGACAGCTGCAGCTTCGCTTCTCTATGCGCGATTCGAAACGCATCATTAAAAACACGCACTTAGACAGCGATGGAGTTGTGACAAATATTTTGAAATCCTTCAACGTGGCGAGGGTGTTTGCATGGGGTCCAAGTGACCCCATCAGCACATGCCCTCTGAAAAGTCACATACCCGACTGCTCTGCCGTTTTTTGTGCTGCGCAGCAGCACCTCTGATTACTTGTCTTCCCTTCCCGCTGTCTCTTCTCCTTCAGTTTCTTGTTTTTCCTATCAGACAGGCAGGCGCCCGCGCGGCCAAGCCTTTTGAGAGGTGTTATGTCTTGGACTGTATGACATCTATAGCATGGCACCTACACCCTCTTTGACCGTCCTATTCCAGATGCCCCCCACGTGTACCACCTGGGCCCTTTCATAATGATGTGTTGCTACTTTCAAAGGCAAAGGCACATCTGGGCCCCCTCATATAACCCGGGCTAGTACTCTAGTAGCCGAGCTTCTGTTGGAATCCTACACCGTCACGAGGCGGACAGCTTCAGACTCGGAAATGTTGAGGTAGAGAGGCCGTGAAAAGAAATCAATTGGCTAGACAGAGGACCATTAAATACTGATGCCCCCCTGTGTCAATGGTTCCCAAGTTAAAGCCTGCAATCAGCTCGTGTCTGCGCTTGCACGCTTGCCCAGTCAGCAGCAATGATGCCATCCGTCAGAGCACGTCCCCATAATTAACAAACACAACGTTTCGGTTATGACCCACATATACTATACATAGGCGGACGAGAGGTGCGGTATGTACAAGAAAGCAGCGGCAGGCATTGACAGCTCTAGCCGCTGCAATGAGTCAAACACATAGTTGGTCATAGGCATAACGGCCTAACAATGAATCACTATCGGAGCTACAAGCTATGCAGGTCACAAGCGCGCGGGCCAGGAGGCACCGCAGCCTGCTGTGGCGTCCCAACAATTATTCCAGTGTCTGCGTCTTCAGCTTCGAGCTTTTCACTTTTCTCCGCGCCTCAGACCGGCTCAGCTTCTTTTCCGGTCCGGCAGGGGGGGCCGGTGCTGATTTCTCCGCCCCAGACTTCCCTGCCCCAGCTCCTTCCCCCCCCGCTGCCGCCTTCCCCGCCGACGCCTTGCCCTGCTTGGGCGCGGCAGTCGCTGCGGCCCCCTTCCGTCTTTTTGAGGCTGGGGGAGCTGTTTCCAGCTCTTTTGTGTCCCCCTCGTCGTCGTTGGCAGCGCCCGCTCGAGGCTCCTCGACCCCGCTCTGCACAGGTTGCGCACAGCCTTCGATCAGCGTGTGCACCAGCAGCATTCAAAAGGGTTCAGGGTTTCGAAAACAAAACCCCCAGTCTGCCGTAGCCTGAATGGACAGGCTACAAGACCCAAATGTTGTTCAGGTCACTGATTAAGCTGGCACCTGATTGGGGTCTTGGTGCCATACGACCTTGACACGACTTTAAGTCATCAAAACTCAATCTGGATGATAGGACACAGCAATCGGCGGGCATGTGCTAGCGGGGCATTCAAGACACACCAGTTGGCGCTGCATCCCAGTTGGGCATCGATGACAAGCAGGCCATGAGCCCATAACATATGGGGGAAGGGGAGGATAGCCACTAGTGCTGGTTTGAAGTCTATGGCGTTGCACCTTTCGGGCCCTGCTCTGCCACCACCCATCACATCACTAGTGCTGATTTTGAAGGTTCGACAGATTTCCTTAAGAGTTTAGGATTTACTTGGTGCTGCTTTGTAAGGTTCACCAGACCTCGTATAGAAGGGCCAACTCGCAGCTTCCCCTGTGCACCGTTCATGCGCCATCACATGCACCGCTCCCAAGAAGAAACCCCGAAACCCATGAACCGCGGGGCTGCCTGCTGAGGTGGAATATTAGCCGGGAAATGATTATATCGACAAATCACCATATCTTACATGTTGTCCATGATGGCAAATCCACACAAAATCTCATATCTTCCCGCTCTCTCCGCCCGCCAGGTGCGCGATGGCGACAAGCGCATTGTCCGCATCAAGGAGGGCTGCCCCACCGGCCGCCACGTGGTCATCGTCGACGACCTGGTCCAGTCAGGCGGCACGCTCATCGAGTGTCAGGCCACCCTGGCGCAAATGGGGGCAAAGCACGGTGAGAGCCATTTTTTTTGAAGGGCACCGAAGGTAAACTTTAATCTAATGCCCGACAGAATCTTTAAGATTCCACCCCAAATAAAACTGTGAAGATTCTGCATGAGTGCCGCGCGATAGGTCATGCAGGGTGAGTGCTGCGTCATGGGCCAAGCAGGGTGAGCGCTGTTTAACATACACCGAACCCTGAAAATCCCATGAAAAACCCTGAGAATCCCCACCGGGCGGTCAGTCAGGACAGCGGGCATCCCTAGCGCCCGCTGCCTGTTACACCCCCGGGACATCAGATGCGGCCACACCCCGCACGCCACGCGGCGGCCGTTCTGGCCGCCGCACCGGCGGCTGTGGGGCGGCCGCGCAGCCTGACGGCAGGCCCTCTTCTGCGCGCGCCGCACGCGCTTTCCTGCCGGAGACGCCTTCGGGCCCCCCAGCAGGAACGCAAGTGCTCACACGCGCGGCGCGCCGGGCTTGCCTAGGCACATTCTTGTCCATTTTGCATTCTGCTGTTTAGATTCTAGGGGCAGGGGCCTGCCCCGTCAGAAAACGCCAGTTGTCGCCGCCCCCTGCTGTTTCTGCTGCGTCGGCGCTGGACCCTGTGATTTCTGCACTGCCCCCGTTTTTCCCCTCCTGTCGACCAATGGCGCACAGTTATGATTCGTTACACTATGGCATAGTTCATCTGAGGAGGGCCTACTACCCGCTCGCTGAGGACACTATTTCGCCCCTATCTGAGTGCGCCCTTGCTATTCCAATACCTGTGTCCCTAGCATGCAACATTTATGCATCTCACGTTGAGTGACGGATCTTCCTGCCACCTTAAGTGCGTGTTGTGTTTATGGTTCAGGGTTAACGCATAGGAAGGGAGGCCTCCTCACCCCTTCCTATGTGTGTTGGGGAAGGGGAGGGGAGGGCACCCCTTTCTGCTCGTACCAAAGCCGTGTTGTCCTTTCCTAAATACTGAAGTCCTGCTTCTTTTGAACCCTGAACCCCTGCCCCCTGCTTATATATGTCGTCAGAGAGAGTGCATTCACCTCTCACGGAATCCCTTCCAACCAGTCTTGCTGCGGACTCTTATCACAGCCTTCCTCCCAATTAATCTTGCTGCTGATCCTGATCACGTTATCCCTCGCAATTGATAGTGCTGCCGACCCTGACCCTGCTGCTGCCGACCCTGACCCTGCTGTTGCTGACCCTGACCCAATTGGTCTGCTGACCCTGACCCTGACCCTGCTGCTGCTGACCCTGACCAAATTGGTCTGCTGACCCTGACCCAATTGATATTGCTGCCGACCCTAACCTGCTGTTGCTGTCTATTCTCATACGCAGTCAGCGCATACGCCACACACGGCGTCTTCCCCAACTACTCCAGGCAGAAGTTCAAGGCGGACAAAGGAGGTGTATGAAAGCTTTGTGTGTTTGAAAGGTTAAACCTGACCTGCTGTACATACGGTACCATGGATTTGATGTTACGGCCTCGGGTATTAGCCCTCAACCCCAAGCAACGTAAATTGTGATGGAAAGCAAAGCTGATGTACGGTACCGTACAAACCCCACTAGGCTAAAGCGGTCAACGGTTGTTCACGAACTTGTACACGAGTACTTCAGTTGTTGCCATGTTCCAAAGCCTCCTGAAACATTTTCTTGACCAGAGTGATACCAAAACGATTGGCTAAGCATATGTCCATGCTACCAATGATGACGGTGATACCCCCAGTTAGGTTCAATGAAACCTGGAATAGCACGTTCGGGGAAACCAGAATCCTGAGTGTTACGAGTGTCCAAGCCTTTCCTTGTTTGAGCCATGCCCGCCCACCCTTCCCTCAATCATATTCCCACTTTTTGTCACACCACTACAACCACACCCTTCCCTCACTCTTCGTCCCACTCTTTTTGCCTCGCCGTTTCCACCACACCTCGCACCACCCTCTGCAGAGGGCGCCAAGCCTGGCTGCTTCCGCTACTTCTGGATCACGGACTCCTGCCCCACGGCAACAGACGTTGCAAACCGAGATCCCTTTGAGGTGCTTTCCCTCGCGGCACCAATTGCTGCCGCGCTACAGATTTAAGGCACCAACTGCCAGATCCACGGCACCAACTGCTAGATCTAAGGCACCAACTGCCAGATCGTGAGCATCAGCTTCCAAATTTAAGGCATTTGCTGACCCATGAAAGGTGCAAGCTGACAGACCCTCGGAATCTGCTGTGAAATCCTGGGCATCATCTGTCAGATGAAAGGCATCTTCTGTGGTTGGGTAAGGTCTGAAGCACTGAAACATCATGATGGGTCGTTTTAACTGAAGCACTTGTGATACCGGTATGAAGGAACTAGGGACCGGAATTTCAGCTGAAGCCTTTCGGGAAACGACTTGAGGGTTTCCTGAAACCTTCGACATAACCACCCCATTCCCCTTCATCCAAAACTTGGTGGGCCGCACTGACACCCAACGTTGGGGTGCCCACATAGGCGTGCATTTTTTATTTTAATTTTGACCATAGCACCACTTGATGTCCCTGACAGGCTGACACTGTAAATCGAAGTCTCTCTATAGGCAATCGTGCTGAGCCGCAGAGCTGGGCACTGCCACACTAGGGCAACACATGGAGAATTATTGTGGTTTGGTTCAACCAGGAACTCGCGCAAGGTGTAAATCAAATAAACTCATAAGTGTGATACTATTGTTGAGCTTTAGGCATTTGAAGGTAAGGGCCATATGCTGCAGACATCCTGAATGAAATTGGCAGCTCTTTATTACCGGCAGTGTGTATGACGTTACACCTCTTCACAAGTGTGAGACATTTATCTGCTGTTGTTGAAGGGCAAGTCCATACCAGAATTGTACATTGGTGCAGAAATTCAGATTTCGGCACATCATGGAACATTCAGCATCGAAAATGCAGGTGTGCACTATGATCTCGCAATTCACAGAATTAACACTCATTGTCTCAAATAAAAGGATTACACACGAGTTGTAGCGCCATGGCCAAATCTGCCCCCTAGTAACCCTCGGTCGGAGGACCTAGGCATGTCAGCTGAGCAGCTTGCCTCCGGCTTCGACAGGGCTTTCTCCTGCATGTCAATGACATAACACCTCTGGACCCTACTCAACAAGGCTCGGCCGCGTGGGCGCCCAACTGTCCCGTTGGAAGGAAAGGAACTTCAGGTAAGAGGGAAAGAAGGAGAAGAACACAAAGGAGAAAAAACACCCCCCCCAAAAGGAAAAGGCAGCCCGAAGTATCTTCGCCCCTCTCAAGCCTATTCCCCAAGAAGGCAAAGAAAAGCAACAAAGCTAGGCCTCAACAAAGCGTACAACGTCCTTAACAAAAGTCAGAGCCTCCCATCCAAGCCTGCCCCGGTGCAAATGTTGAAAGTTGTTGGCGCCCTCCGGGGGGCTTGCCCAAACTTTGTCCCTAAGCCTCTCCTTCACGCAAGGGCATTGGAAGCAGACATGCAGCGCATCATCCACATGCTCGCCATCTCCCGTTGCCCAACACCGCGGGCAGCACCGTCCGTCAAGCTGCTGACCGCTGCGCCGTCCTCGAGTGTCAGCCGTGTTGACGGCATGTCGCAGCCTTAAGTTCGTGTGCTCGCAAGCACTCTCCCTTCGACTGGTGCGGCCCCTGGCCTGCGCCCGCCGTAGACTGAAACCATGTGCGTTAGGCCGCCGTAGACCTGTGTTCAGCACACTTCCTATCTCCCTCATGTGTGTGCATACTGCGACGGGCTAAGACGGTTTAGTTCATCAAGTTGGCCATGGTAGAGGATGACTCCAAGGAGAAGCAACGGCACGTGTCCCGGGACATAATGCAAGTTTGAATGACCTCGATAGCAGTGCGGAGAGACGCTTAGACAAGATTCAGCTTATTTACAAGATGGCCGAGCTTTATTTAAGCATGGCCCATAGGTGTAACGTCATGGGCCAGTTTCACCATAACAACACCCTCATGCTGCCCCAAGCAGGCTGCCTACGCACGTAGACTCGCATAACGGCGCATGTGGTCAAGCATGTTGGGTTGTATCATGTTATAAATGCAAAACCGCGTTGGGAGCAAACGTTAGGCCAGCCCGAGCCGGATCCCGGGCCAAGGGAAAGGAAGCCATACTTTGAGGGGCTCCCACACCACCTCCCAGGCCACCTCCCACCCATGGCCAGGACATAAACCGGTTCTTCATAATGGAACAACAACCAGTAAATGCAATCATTGGGGCTCGACTTGCTCTCAAGCGTGTAGCCCACGAAGCCAAGGGCTCCGCTCTCGGGTCCTAGGCTTGATTCCTTCGTATCACTCATGTTCTTTCCTGTCATGGGGCTGTGCATCGTGATGCTACATTAAGGTCAATGACGTTACACCTCTGGGCCCTGCTCAAAAAAGGCTCTGCCGCGTGGGCGCCTAAGTAAAAGGGGGGGGGAAAGGGTAAGGGGTAAAAAGATTAAGGGGCAGAGAAAAGGCTGGACGTTCCAGTCAGAAAGGAAAGGCAGAGGATGTTGCAGTCTCTGAGAACGTCTACGCCTCAACGATCTCTACCACGTCTTCCACAAGAGCCAAGGCATCCCACCCAAGCTTGCCCCGGTACAACTAGCACCGTTCGGAGGACCTTCCCATCCCCGCTCCCTAAGCTGATCTTGCACGTTGGGGCATTGGAAGCCTGCGTCCACCACATGCTTGCCATCTCTCCTAGCCCAACATCGCTGGCAACACCGTCTGTCACGTTGCTGACCGCTGCGACCTCCTCTATTGACGGCGCCGCGCCGCAGCCGTAAATTTGTGCGCACGCAAACACACTCCCTTCGGTGCGGCCCCTGGCCTGCGCAAGGAAGCGCCCGCTGTAGGCTGGAACCAGCGCGGTAGGCGGCTGCAACCCTGTGTGTAGTGGCAGGATCTCTGGGGTCCCCTCTGCCAGCTGCGCCCGCTGTATGCTGCATCAGCTAACGCTAGCACCTTTGTGACATGTAGCGGCTCTGGCCAGTCACTGTCCGATGCCGTTTGGGGATCCCAACTCCAGCTTCTCCAAGGCACCTAGCTAATCACTACACCAAAAGAGCCCTCCGGTGTCATGCCTGACAGCGAGGTGGCCTACGTGAAGTTGCAGAGTTCTATCCTATTGAGGACTGCACGTGTTATGAAGACCCAGGTAGTATGACGTGAACTGTGTGACATGCTACTTTGGATATCCATGTGGATATCCATGCGGCAACAACATCTGTCAATAAGAATAGTATTTGTAAGTGCGGGGCCCGCGACCATGGCTGGAGTGTAAGGCCAAGGTCACAGGGCGGATGGGGCCAGATCAAGCTCCGGACACCCAACACCCCCACGAAAAACTAGGATAATAACGTGGGGACCCAATGGGCCCCCAGTAAAGTTACTATACTTTACAGAACAGATACTACACTTGATCTTAGCCAAATGGCCGAGAAAGGTATGTATACTTAGTGCGGAATGGGGATCATGTTCTTGTAACCGGTCAGACACCTCTAATGGGTGATGGTGGGGTAAGTGGTGGGGGGGGGAGGCGGCACCCATGCGTTCGGCAAGCAATAACGACTATTTAATTTATCGCACACGTGTATAAATAACCACAAGGTTGAAGCTACCGGCCTCACTCCTTCCCTGGTAGTCGTCGCTTCTGATGGCTATGTCTTTGCCTTTGTCTACTTCGCCAGGCAGCCGGCCCCTCGGCAGGAGGAACATGTCCTACATCTGGTGCACATGGTCGAGCGCCCCTGGTCGAGCGTGTGGGAAAGGGACTTCAAGTGGGAATACCGGCAGCAAGTGCACAGCTTTATTCTCGAGGGCGGGGCCGCTACAACAGGCACAGCCGGGCGGACGATTCCCGAGCAAAGCAATATACTCGGCTACTCCTCTCGGGTCGAGAGGATGAACCAGCTCGGCTCGGTTCGGCTACCATGCGTGACGCAACAGACACACGCCACTGCACGTACGCGTACGACAGGGGCGTGTGTCAGTTGCGTCAATCCCGGCCAGAAACAAGACGAGAAATGTGTGGAGTCGTGGACCGCCTCTGTTGACCAGCTCCATGCATGCCAATGACGTTACACCTCTCGGCCCTGCTCAAAAAGGCTTGGCCGCGTGGGCGCCTGACTAATGTGGACTGGACAAAAGGTTAAGGGGACCACTGGACCAACTCCATGCATTTGCAGCAGGAGTGCGCATGCACGCCGCATGGGGCACTGAGGCCGCGCATGTGCATGCAAGCGGTATACATATGCATCATGTGGCACAGGACTTTGATTACAATGCTTCACATGACACGTTACCATGTTAATGACGTCACATCACTGGGCCCTGCAACAAAATAAAGCTTGGCCACGTTACCATCAGTGCGAATGGCAAGTCTATGACGTTACACTACCTCTGGGCCCTGCTCAAAAAGGCTTGGCCGCGTGGGCGCCTAAGTAAGGGTTCGGAGGAGAGAACGAAACAAACACCAGGGGTCAGGAGAAAAAGGAGGAAACGTGGGAAATCAAGTGAAGGGACAGGCAAATGCTGGAAAAGAAAGACAAAGGGAAGTTCCAGCCTATGAAAATCGTCTATCGCCTCAATGCGGAAAACGTTTACACCGTAAATGGCAGGCAGTAGTTATGGTATCACACAAGCCAGAGGTGTTACTTTTCGCGAAGGCTGATGATTCTTCAGACTTCTTCTACTTCAGGGGACTGGTATTTTTCGGCAGAGCCCCCCCGAGTGGCCGAAGGTCGCGGGGGCGAACGGGGTCCCCCCGTATCCGTCAGTCAGTCAATCAGTCAGTCAGTCCGCCCGATGTCTCTGGAACGTCCCGGAAACTTTACGCGCTACAGCGCAAATCAATCGACTGTATTTATAAAGGTTATTCTTGTCGGAAATCAAAGGCCGCGGTGCAGAAATGAGAAACTCAGCTACCAAGGCTGGATCTCACAGCGGATGACGTCACGCTGTCCCCTGGTGTCACGCGACAGGTCGACAGCTGCAGCTTCGCTTCTCTATGCGCGATTCGAAACGCATCATTAAAAACACGCACTTAGACAGCGATGGAGTTGTGACAAATATTTTGAAATCCTTCAACGTGGCGAGGGTGTTTGCATGGGGTCCAAGTGACCCCATCAGCACATGCCCTCTGAAAAGTCACATACCCGACTGCTCTGCCGTTTTTTGTGCTGCGCAGCGGCACCTCTGATTACTTGTCTTCCGTTCCCGCTGTCTCTTCTCCTTCAGTTTCTTGTTTTTCCTATCAGACAGGCAGGCGCCCGCGCGGCCAAGCCTTTTGAGAGGTGTTATGTCTTGGACTGTATGACATCTATAGCATGGCACCTACACCCTCTTTGACCGTCCTATTCCAGATGCCCCCCACGTGTACCACCTGGGCCCTTTCATAATGATGTGTCGCTACTTTCAAAGGCAAAGGTACATCTGGGCCCCCTCATGTAACCCGGGCTAGTAGCCGAGCTTCTGTTAGAATCCTACACCGTCACGAGGCGGACAGCTTCAGACTCGGAAATGTTGAGGTAGAGAGGCCGTGAAAAGAAATCAATTGGCTAGACAGAGGACCATTAAATACTGATGCCCCCCTGTGTCAATGGTTCCCAAGTTAAAGCCTGCAATCAGCTCGTGTCTGCACTTGCACGCTAGCCCAGTCAGCAGCAATGATGCCATCCGTCAGAGCACGTCCCCATAATTAACAAACACAACGTTTCGGTTATAACCCACATATACTATACAGAGGCGGACGAGAGGTGCGGTATGTACAAGAAAGCAGCGGCAGGCATTGACAGCTCTAGCCGCTGCAATGAGTCAAACACATAGTTGGTCATAGGCATAACGGCCTAACAATGAATCACAATCGGAGCTACAAGCTATGCAGGTCACAAGCGCGCGGGCCAGGAGGCACTGCAGCCTGCTGTGGCGTCCCAACAATTATTCCAGTGTTTGCGTCTTCAGCTTTGAGCTTTTCACTTTTCTCCGCGCCTCAGACCGGCTCAGCTTCTTTTCCGGTCCGGCAGGGGGGGCCGGTGCTGATTTCTCCGCCCCAGACTTCCCTGCCCCAGCTCCTTTCCCCCCCGCTGCCGCCTTCCCCGCCGACGCCTTGCCCTGCTTGGGCGCGGCAGTCGCTGCGGCCCCCTTCCGTCTTTTTGAGGCTGGGGGAGCTGTTTCCAGCTCTTTTGTGTCCCCCTCGTCGTCGTTGGCAGCGCCCGCTGGAGGCTCCTCGACCCCGCTCTGCACAGGTTGCGCACAGCCTTCGATCAGCGTGTGCACCAGCAGCATTCAAAAGGGTTCAGGGTTTCGAAAACAAAACCCCCAGTCTGCCGTAGCCTGAATGGACAGGCTACAAGACCCAAATGTTGTTCAGGTCACTGATTAAGCTGGCACCTGATTGGGGTCTTGGTGCCATACGACCTTGACACGACTTTAAGTCATCAAAACTCAATCTGGATGATAGGACACAGCAATCGGCGGGCATGTGCTAGCGGGGTATTCAAGACACACCAGTTGGCGCTGCATCCCAGTTGAGCATCGATGACAAGCAGGCCATGAGCCCATAACATATGGGGGAAGGGGAGGATAGCCACTAGTGCTGGTTTGAAGTCTATGGCGTTGCACCTTTCGGGCCCTGCTCTGCCACCACCCATCACATCACTAGTGCTGATTTTTAAGGTTCAACAGATTTCCTTAAGAGTTTAGGATTTACTTGGTGCTGCTTTGTAGGGTTCACCAGACCTCGTACAGAAGAGCCAACTCGCAGCTTCCCCTGTGCACCGTTCATGCGCCATCACCTGCACCGCACCCAAGAAGAAACCCTGAAACCCATGACCCTGCAACATGTACACCTTTCCGCCCTCACCTGGACTGCTCCCAGCACCGCCTCCCAAGAAAGCCCACCCGCTCCGTAGCCGGCGCTGTCATCATCGCTCTCCTCCGCCACCGCCGCCGCGCCTTTCTTCTTGGCGCCACCTTCCTTTGCATCCGCAGCAGCGGCCCGCTTGGCGCCCTTCTTGGCAGGCCTCTGGCGGCCAGCAGCCGCCTCCGTTCGCCTGCCTGACGTGCCTGCTACCGGGGCCGGCTCCTCCTCCTCAGCCGCGCCACCTGCGTTCACACCCTCCTTCTCCTCCTCCTCCACGTCGTCTTCAACCTCGGGGTCAGACACTACCTCCTCATCGTCATCGCTGCTGCCCTCATCTTGGCTCACAATATCCTTCGGGGTGAGAGTTGAAGGTTCAGGTGATGCAAGGCCAAGGCAAAGGGAGGTATCAAGTCTGGGCTAGGCTCACAATAGCCTGCGGGGTGAGGGTCGAGGGTTCAGGCAATGCGAGGCCAAGGAAGGCATCGAGTATGGGCTAGGCTCGTGAGCACAGAAGGACAAATTCAAAACACCACACTAAAAACAAACAAATAACATCACCGATGTCCCAGTACTAATGGACAGATTATCGGAAGGGATACAAAATATCTTGTATTGGTAATTGGACTCTGAACTGTAGACTGTGTCAGAGATAGGCTTTCATATGTCTCACGGCTGCGTCATCTCCTCCCACAGCCCCTCTCCTCTTCCTGCTGATTCCCCTCCAGCTTTTATTAATTACTTAATATATTTTAGAAAAGTAGAAAGCTTTTTTACCTTAAATCTTTCTTATCTTTTTAATTTGGAGGTTATTTAGAGGTTATTTAGAGGTTATTTGGAGGTTATTTGCCGGTCCCTGCAAAAAAAAAATTAGGGAGGGGACCCCTTGCTTCATAAGATTAAGCAAGACTTTGGGACTTACCCTGGACAATAAGATTAAGCAGATATTTAGTTTTTAGCTTATGTTCAGGGAGGCTTTGCATCTTATACTCTTGTTCCTCCTTCTTTTTCCACTTTCTCTTTCTTAATCTTATGAACCCCCTTCCCTCTTTCCCGGTTGCCCCCTACCATGTTAGGTATCAACAAGCTCCACACTTCCGAGCTGCAATTAAATGTGTTTCACCTCCACAGGGCGAGGCACCCACCTGCTCCAGCTCCCGTTCCTCATCCTCTCCCTCCCGCCGCTCATCTTCAGGCATGAAGTAGTCCTGCTGCATCGGGATGGCCAGCCTTGTCTGGGTGCGTGCAGCTATAGCCAGCACCTCACGAACAGCCTTAGCAGCTACAGAAGGGGGCAGAGCAAAGGATACAAAGTTTGGTACAGAGGGCAGGTCAAAGGATTAAAAATTGAGCAGTTGAATAGCGAGAGCCGGCAAAGGGTTCAGAGTAGAATTCAGACGGCATAGCAAAGCATTGGTAGTCTAAATTAATTGCAGGTACTTGGGGTCAAGGGTTAAGCGGAACTAACCTGCTGCTGCGTCCTCAGGCCTTGCACCCGCCTCGCCCCGCGCGTCCTCCTCTGTCACGGCCTCAGCGGGGACCGGCAGCGCCTCAGCCCCGTCCAGCCCGGGCGCCGCGGCCTCCCTGGGTGCAGGCTTCTCCGCCGTGTGGCCGGGGGGCAGCGTGAAGAAGGGGATCTTGCCCTTCTGCCAGTCCAGGAGGACCATCCTGTGGGAGAGGGTGGGGGTCGGGGGGCACTGTGATAATAATATCTTGCCCTTCTGCCAGTTTAGGAGGACTATCAATTAAGGCAAGACATGAGGGTGTTCAAAGGTGTTGCAGGCCTAAAAAATGATGCCTTAAGAAACTCGTCCTGCGATCACAAGCCCACGTCTGCTCATGCAGCTTGCATTTACAGAATGAGTGCAGCTAGCATGCCGTCATTGATATATATGGAGTCAAATGCCTGTTCTCACCTTGCAGCTGTGTTGAGGTCAGGGTCACCTCCCTTGAGCAGCTTGCCGGAGAGCTTGGCCAGCTGGGTCAGGAAGTCCTCGCTGTCCTTCCACGACTTGAGCTTGTAGGCGCGGCGCTGAAAACATTCAGAGAGGGCAGCATGTTGCAGTGTGCAAAGAGTTGCATGACATAACATGCCAAGAGCCAAGTGGCGTTTGCATGCTGAAAGCTGCATGGAGGTGCCTGCCAAGAGCTGCATGGTGGTGCGTGCTTAGGGCCGCATGGTGGAGCAAGGTGGTGCGGGCCTGCCAGGGCTCAGAGAGATTCCCACAAGAGTTATCATCAGCGCAGAGCTCGGATGTCCATATCTACATAGCAAGTTGTTGATCATCACAGCCGGGGCAGGCATGCAACAGCATGCACCTCCCTGCACCATACTACTCGCGGCGGCAAGTGTTGCATCATCGCAGCAAGGGCAGGCATGCAACACCATGCACCTCCCTGCAACATATTACTTGCGGCAGCAGGTTGTTGATCATTACAGCCGGGGCAAGCATGCAACACCATGCACCTCCCTGCAACACCATGCACCATATTACTTGCGGCAGCAGGTTGTTGATCATTACGGCCGGGGCAAGCATGCAACACCATGCACCATATTACAACCGCGCTCACCAGGTCCTACACCTTGACCCTCTCCAGCACTAAGTAGATAACCACGCAAACTTAACTGTCAGCCAGTCTCTCGCAAAGAGTGACCGGCTGGCATTCTTTTGTTTTGGTAGCCTGATTCATACATCAGCAGCTGCCAGCACTCACCAGGTACTCCACCTTGACCCTCTCCAGCACCTTGGCCACATGCTCCGGGGCATCATCCAGGTTCTCAATGCGAATCACGCCCTACAGCCATAGGCAACAAAACACACAGGTTGGACAATGACGTGAAAGATAATAAATGCTATTTGAATGCGGCAAGCGCGGACAGGGGAAGGCATAACCATCATACACGCAGCTGCCTCCCTCTCTAGGTTTTTTTGGCTTAACCTCCCTGCCCCAATTGAGCACAGCATCACAGAAATGCATGTGAAGTGCACCAAAGGAGCTTCAGGTGCATCATCCACTTGTCCAGATCCGTAGATCCTTGAAATTAACAGAACACAAAACTGGGCCAGCATCAGGGCACAGCATGTGAGGTCGTGCACTTCAGGAGAGGCGTAAGATCAACCAATTGTTATTTGCCCAGGTTTGAAATTGGCCCAGCGTAACCCTCACCTTGAGCACAATGTCCGAGTCCGTGTCCGTGCTCCGGTTGTACACCACCCCCGGGCAGTCAATCAAGAAGATCCGCTTCATCAGCGTGATGTACTGCCAGATCTTGGTCTCGCCGGGCACCGGAGCCACCTTGCACACCTGGGCGAGGTCAAACAGTTGCAGGGCGGACGTCAGCGTGACCCAGGCTGCATTTTCAAACCCCATTTTTGAACAGGCTTTGAACAGTCAAACGTAACATATATCAGCAAAACAAACTGCCCAGCCATGATTCCATACCAGTGCACTGAGGCAAAACACTCTAACGAGACAGGCAGCTGTTCATTTGCTTAAACCTTCAACTCAGGCCACGGGCAACACAAGTCGGCTAATCATGTATTTATATGAGGTTGTACATTCTGGAATAGTAGCCCTAGTAACACCTTTCAGATCCTGGACAAATCTGGAATCTAACATATAGCCTGGAATCTAACATCTAACACTCTGAGCCATATAAAGATGCAGATTCAACACATTCGTGGTCTTGAAGACCCTAGATGCCTTGACATTTACTAGCCGCACCTTCTTTGTTCGCAAGGTGTTGATGACCGAGGACTTGCCCACATTGGGGTAGCCCACAAAGCCAACAGAGATCGCCTGCAGGGTAAGCAGGGCAGAAAGATAGGGGATGGGAGGGCAGGGCAAGGATGGCAGGACAGGGGCATTGCTTTGAATTATAATGTCTCAAAGCTGCATTCCATTCCATGACACAAGCAGGGCAGCAGCACAACGACCTGCTACAGCATGAGTTTTCAAGAGTTCCACATGGTCACCGATGTGTGTGCGCGGTTAGCTAGGTCCGTGTTCCCGAAGGCATGCTGCTAGCACCCATCTTTCCCTCACACCTGCTTGTCTAACCGTCGAAATGCTCATGGCACAAGCAGGGCAGCAGCATATCAACCCCACCCAGGGTTTTACCCATCCTTCTGTCACACCTGCTTGTCTGACCGAAGCCTGGAAAGCTGCCTAAGCAACGACAACAGCGCTCCCTTGCCAAACGGGTTTGTAATCGAGGCGTGGAAGGCGAGCGTCGGGAACTCGCGGGACAGGTGGTGCAGCCAACGCTTGGTCACCCAGGAAGGGACCTGCAGTGGGGAGGAGAGGCGGCAGTGGGGAGGAGTTGGGGAGGAGAGGAGAGCAGAGGTGGCAGCAGCGGGGAGGAGAGGAGAGGAAGTGGCTGCACTGGTGGCCACCCCCAAAAGAGAGCTCATGAGGTGAGGATGTTGATCAAGGATGTTGGTGATCGCTTGTTATGCTTCATCATCAGGTGGCGTTGGATGCAATCAGGAGGCGAGAGAGGCGAGGCACGATGGACTGATCAGCAAAAAGGAGTTTGTCGATCAAGTATATTCCGAGTATATTTAAGTATTTTTTATAACATCACTTCAGCCCACGTGTGAATCTCCTCGAGAGGGGTGCGGTGCAATGAAAGGAGGAACAAGAGAGTGCGGTGCCATCCACATGCATGCAGCAGCAGCAGCAGCAGAGCAGCAGCAGAGCAGCAGCAGCATCACAGGACGCGGGCAAAATCAGCAAATGGGCAATCGATATACAAGTAACATCAGCACAGGATATACAAGTAACATCAGCACAGGATATACAAGTAACATCAGCACAGGATATACAAGTAACATCAGCACAGGATATACAAGTAACATCAGCACAGGATATACAAGTAACATCAGCACAGGATATACAAGTAACATCAGCACAGGATATACAAGTAACATCAGCACAGGATATACAAGTAACATCAGCACAGGATATACAAGTAACATCAGCACAGGATATACAAGTAACATCAGCACAGGATATACAAGTAACATCAGCACAGGATATACAAGTAACATCAGCACAGGATATACAAGTAACATCAGCACAGGATATACAAGTAACATCAGCACAGGATATACAAGTAACATCAGCACAGGATATACAAGTAACATCAGCACAGGATATACAAGTAACATCAGCACAGGATATACAAGTAACATCAGCACAGGATATACAAGTAACATCAGCACAGGATATACAAGTAACATCAGCACAGGATATACAAGTAACATCAGCACAGGATATACAAGTAACATCAGCACAGGATATACAAGTAACATCAGCACAGGATATACAAGTAACATCAGCACAGGATATACAAGTAACATCAGCACAGGATATACAAGTAACATCAGCACAGGATATACAAGTAACATCAGCACAGGATATACAAGTAACATCAGCACAGGATATACAAGTAACATCAGCACAGGATATACAAGTAACATCAGCACAGGATATACAAGTAACATCAGCACAGGATATACAAGTAACATCAGCACAGGATATACAAGTAACATCAGCACAGGATATACAAGTAACATCAGCACAGGATATACAAGTAACATCAGCACAGGATATACAAGTAACATCAGCACAGGATATACAAGTAACATCAGCACAGGATATACAAGTAACATCAGCACGGGATATACAAGTAACATCAGCACAGGATATACAAGTAACATCAGCACGGGATATACAAGTAACATCAGCACAGGATATACAAGTAACATCAGCACAGGATATACAAGTAACATCAGCACAGGATATACAAGTAACATCAGCACAGGATATACAAGTAACATCAGCACGGGATATACAAGTAACATCAGCACAGGATATACAAGTAACATCAGCACAGGATATACAAGTAACATCAGCACAGGATATACAAGTAACATCAGCACAGGATATACAAGTAACATCAGCACAGGATATACAAGTAACATCAGCACAGGATATACAAGTAACATCAGCACAGGATATACAAGTAACATCAGCACAGGATATACAAGTAACATCAGCACAGGATATACAAGTAACATCAGCACAGGATATACAAGTAACATCAGCACAGGATATACAAGTAACATCAGCACAGGATATACAAGTAACATCAGCACAGGATATACAAGTAACATCAGCACAGGATATACAAGTAACATCAGCACAGGATATACAAGTAACATCAGCACAGGATATACAAGTAACATCAGCACAGGATATACAAGTAACATCAGCACAGGATATACAAGTAACATCAGCACAGGATATACAAGTAACATCAGCACAGGATATACAAGTAACATCAGCACAGGATATACAAGTAACATCAGCACAGGATATACAAGTAACATCAGCACGGGATATACAAGTAACATCAGCACAGGATATACAAGTAACATCAGCATCTAACAGGGACAAAATCAGCAAACAAGCAAGCAAAATGCAAGCAGCAGCATCAGCACAAGACGTGCAAAATCAGCAGTCAAGCAACCAACAGGCATGCAGCGCATGTGCATGGGATGTGAGCATGCTAGTATGCATGCGTGCATGGAAGGTGTGCCTCAGACATCCAAGGAAGGAAATGCCGCATCAGCTCTCAAACCCGGCAGGGTGAAAGCTCTAGCTGGGCCTGCGAATGTTTTCTGAGAAACTGCCCGAATAGAAGTTTAATCATCAGCACACCAGACCATGCACATACACATGCCAGTCCAGTCATCCCATTCCATGTGCATGCCATGCACTTGCCATCCCATGCCATGCAGATGCGACAAGGCACGCAAAGCTGTTATGGTCAATGCAAGTATGGTTGTTAGGGCGACGCCTCAGACATCCAAGGAAGGAAATGCCGCATCAGCTCTCTAACCCGGCAGGGCGAAAGCTCTAGCTGGGCCTGCGAATGTTTTCTGAGAAACTGCCCGAATAGAGGTTTAATCATCAGCGTCTGCCCTGCAGTCACATGCCATACCATGCGCATGCCATCCCATGCCATGCACTTGCCATCCCATGCACATGCCGCAAGGCATGCAAAGCTGTTGAAGTAGATGCAAATATGCCCGGATAGTTTGAATCATCAACTCTGCCCCGTAGTCACATGCCATCACGCAGATCATACCAGGCGTGCATCACCAAGCCTGTTTTACAAAACCGATCAAAAAATAAGCAGAGGAATCTGTCAGTCTCACTGCAGCCAGCGCTCCTGCCATGCAGAGCCAATGCAAGTCCTAGAGCTAATGCGAGTCCAGTTAGAGCTAATGCAAGTTTATCCATGCTCGTCATCGACGGCACAAGACGAGCTCGGCCGAAACAAGAAACATAGCAGTTCTTTCAATGTGGAATTTATATACCGATAACACTCAGTCGGGAAAACACGCTGTCGCCATGCTGACATATGCCCTTCACATGTCACTCCTGTTGTTCCTACCAGGTCACACTTAGCCGAGTTGTTCTTACCAGGTCACACTTGTTGAGGAGAAACAGGAGATGTTTGTGGCGCAGGTGCTTGCGGATGTGGCGCTCCAGGTGGAAGCAACGCGTGCCCATCGGGTCGCGAGCATCCAGCACCTGAAAGAGGAACAGGTGGGTGAGGTGAGGTGACGTGAGGCATGAAGCACCTGACAGATGAGATAATTGTAGGCCCTAGGTGAGGTGAGGTGACGTGAGGCATGAAGCACCTGACAGAGATGAGATGAAGCGAGCTGCAGTGGAGTGAAAGTTCTCAAATGCCCCCAAACTGACGGTGAGTGTGTGAAAATGTGAGTTGTGAAGTGTGAATGTCCTCTGCTGGGTAGGACCCAAAGGGTAACTGCCCCGACGGGGCTCCCCAAGGCGATGGAATCAGCATCGGCGGCGGGGCGGGAGTCGTCCGCACGGCCTTTCACCACACACACCGCGAGCGGGGAGCGCGGGAGGGCCGCGCGGCCGCCTGCGACCGCCCCGCCAATCTGTGTGCGGTGTTGCTGCTCGAATTTGCGCCCACAGGGGTTTTGCCCCACAAGGGGGCGGGCGCTCAAACGCAGAGGCGACAAGGATGCCGGTTAAGCATCGACCTGTCGCCCACCGGGGTGTGTGCATGTCGGAGTGCATGGATTCCAATTGACAAGCAAGGGGCCGGAATGTGTCTACATGTCACCCCACTGGGACGTGCGCATGCTTGTCGGAATGGATAGATTGCGGGGATATGCGGGGAAGACCAGAATGCATGGACATGCCCCTTCCCAGCCGGGTGCGTGCTTGCCGAATGGCCTTCCATGGAATTGAAGGAACTGAACCCTAAACTAGACCAGATAGCTGGCCAGAGTGCTGCCATATGAAATTATGAATAAGGGCATCTGACGGGTAGGGCACTTTGTACTACAACTGCGCATTAGTACTACACTACATAGTCCAGCACCTTGCACTACAACCAAAGAAATACATAACAGAAGTACAGCCATAGTGGTCACCTCTATCAACATAAAGGGCATCCAGCACACATGCAGTCAACCTCCATGATTACCTGGATGATGACGTCCGAAGAGTCCAGCACCTTGTACAGCTCCCCCCAGATGCGCTTGGACTGGCCCTTTTGCAGCGACCGGTCGCGTGCCTGGGAGGACATGAGCAGATAGCGGGTAAGGTCATGCCCAGTCCATGACATGCAAGGAGATATATGATGCTGTGAGTGTCTTGTCCAGTGCACCATGTCCTACGCCAACAGATACATGGGGATAGGAGGGTCATGTCAAGTGCACCACTTGCCAACAGATACATACAGATGGGAGTGTCAGGTTCATGAGATGACATGGTGCGGGGGGGAATGGCTCGTGTGCCAACTAGAGCCAGGGTTGGCAGAATTAGCAGGGTTGAACAGGTGCAGAATTAGCAGGGTTGAACAGATGCAGCAGCCCTGACGCTAGCAAGGTCCTGTCACACAGAACAACCCCAGCAAAAGTTAACGGGCCTGCAGCGACAGCTAGGCCCAGTCGCAACAATTAAAAGACCCGGCAACAATAAGCCCTTGGGCAACAGCCAGGTGCAGTCAAAGACTAAGAGATCAAAACAGTTGGTTAAAAAACCTGATAAATGCCAGGTCCAGTCACAAAAATTAAAAGACTAAAGAGCAAACTAAAAGACCTGATGGCTTCCTCACCGGATCGCGGAAGGTGCCATCTCCAACAACGACAACTTCCTCGAAGCTGCAGATCAGGAGGGCCAGGTTCAGGGTTCAGGGCTGGTGACCAGGAGGTCCACGTTTAGGGCAGCAGATCAGGAGGGCCAGGTTCAGGGTTTGGGGCTGGTGACCAGGAGGGCCAGGTTCAGGGTTTGGGGCATTTGATCAGGAGGGCCAGGTTCAGGGTTTAGGGCTGGTGACCAGGAGGTCCACGTTTAGGGCAGCAGATCAGGAGGGCCAGGTTCAGGGTTTGGGGCTGGTGACCAGGAGGGCCAGGTTCAGGGTTTGGGGCATTTGATCAGGAGGGCCAGGTTCAGGGTTTAGGGCAGCAGATCAGGAGGGCCAGGTTCAGGGTTTGGGGCTGGTGACCAGGAGGGCCAGGTTCAGGGTTTGGGGCATTTGATCAGGAGGGCCAGGTTCAGGGTTTAGGGCAGC
The DNA here is from genome assembly GCA_037349105.1 of Limnomonas spitsbergensis. Classification (NCBI taxonomy): domain Eukaryota; kingdom Viridiplantae; phylum Chlorophyta; class Chlorophyceae; order Chlamydomonadales; genus Limnomonas; species Limnomonas spitsbergensis. Next base: position 108,006 of record JAYJMM010000101.1, on the reverse strand, counting down.
AGGTCAGGAGGGCCAGGTTCAGGGTTTGAGGCTGGTGACCAGGAGGGCCAGGTTCAGGGTTTGGGGCATTTGATCAGGAGGGCCAGGTTCAGGGTTTAGGGCAGCAGATCAGGAAGGCCAGGTTCAGGGTTTGGGGCTGGTGACCAGGAGGGCCAGGTTCAGGGTTTGGGGCATTTGATCAGGAGGGCCAGGTTCAGGGTTTAGGGCAGCAGATCAGGAGGGCCAGGTGCAGGGTTTGGGGCTGGTGACCAGGAGGGCCAGGTTCAGGGTTTGGGGCATTTGATCAGGAGGGCCAGGTTCAGGGTTTAGGGCAGCAGATCAGGAGGGCCAGGTGCAGGGTTTGGGGCTGGTGACCAGGAGGGCCAGGTTCAGGGTTTGGGGCATTTGATCAGGAGGGCCAGGTTCAGGGTTTAGGGCAGCAGATCAGGAGGGCCAGGTGCAGGGTTTGGGGCTGGTGACCAGGAGGGCCAGGTTCAGGGTTTGGGGCATTTGATCAGGAGGGCCAGGTTCAGGGTTTAGGGCAGCAGATCAGGAGGGCCAGGTGCAGGGTTTGGGGCTGGTGACCAGGAGGGCCAGGTTCAGGGTTTGGGGCTGGTGATCAGGAGGGCCAGGTTCAGGGTTTAGGGCAGCAGATCAGGAGGGCCAGGTGCAGGGTTTGGGGCTGGTGACCAGGAGGGCCAGGTTCAGGGTTTGGGGCATTTGATCAGGAGGGCCAGGTTCAGGGTTTAGGGCAGCAGATCAGGAGGGCCAGGTGCAGGGTTTGGGGCTGGTGACCAGGAGGGCCAGGTTCAGGGTTTGGGGCTGGTGATCAGGAGGGCCAGGTTCAGGGTTAAGGGCAGCAGATCAGGAGGGCCAGGTGCAGGGTTTGGGGCATTTGATCAGGAGGGCCAGGTTCAGGGTTTGGGGCATTTGATCAGGAGGGCCAGGTTCAGGGTTTGGGGCATTTGATCAGGAGGGCCAGGTTCAGGGTTTGGGGCATTTGATCAGGAGGGCCAGGTTCAAGGTTTGGGGCATTTGATCAGGAGGGCCAGGTTCAGGGTCTGGGGCTGGTGATCAGGAGGGCCAGGTTCAGGGTTTGGGGCATTTGATCAGGAGGGCCAGGTTCAGGGTTTGGGGCATTTGATCAGGAGGGCCAGGTTCAGGGTCTGGGGCTGGTGATCAGGAGGGCCAGGTTCAGGGTTTGGGGCATTTGATCAGGAGGGCCAGGTTCAGGGTTTGGGGCTGGTGATCAGGAGGGCCAGGTTCAGGGTTCAGGGCTAGTGAACAGGAGGGCCAAATTTACAGCAGCTGATCAGGAGGGCCAGGTGCAGGGTTGGGGGCTGGTGATCAGGAGGGTCAGGTTAAGGGCAGTTCATTAGGTGGGCCAGGTTCAGAGTTCAGGGCTGGTGATCAGGAGGGCCAGGTTAAGGGTCTAGGGCTCAAGCCTGCAAATGAGCGGGACAGGTTGAGGGCAGCGTGTTAAAGCAGCGGATCAGGGAAGGGCTGGCCATGGTTCACTACAGCACACCAGAAATCTGACCATTAATGGGCATGCCAGAGATGTAAGGAGATCTTTAGATCCAAGGTCTCTACCACAGATCTGCTGTGATCCAGGACCCAACAATCTAAAACAAGACACCAGCTAGGTCTTGACAGCACCTTCCAGATCCAATACCCATGCATCACCAAACTCGACCCATCAGACCAAGCGAGGAAATTTGCCGAAAGACAACCAGCTGCTGCAGTGAGAGGATCCCCCGAACCTGCCCCTCAGCTAATCACGTGTCCTCCTTCTCTTCAGCACCATCAAAAATGAATTACATACTGCCAAGCCCAACGGGAGACAACACGGTGCAGCTCAGGGCATGCGGGGATTGGAACCCAGGCCCGGGGGGGCTGTGCCCCATGTGCGCCAAATCGAATGCCACCGTCATTTCTTCTCGCGTCTACTGCCTCAGCCCTGTGGTGCCCACCCGCCTCCTTTCCCCCACCTCTTAGGACCAGTCGGACACGACACAATTGCACGATTGTAATACTCACGTATCCTCCTTCTCGTCAGCTGCCTCAGCAAAGACTGCCATGCTCTCTGCTGCGAGCTTGGGCTTCTTGCGCTTGCTGTTCTTCCCAAACACGTCTTTGAAGGGTTGAGTGGCCAGGAGGTTACTCCGCAACTGCACAGTCACAAAGGAGTTCAGGGTTAAGGACAGCTGGGCAACTGAACAGTCATGACACGCACAGGAGTTCAGGATCGGGTTGGAGGTTCAGGGCAACACAAGAGTTCGGGCGAAGTTCTAGGTTTTGGGCAGCTGAGCAACTGCACAATCTTGAGACACGGTGTTCGGTTTCAGGGTTCAGGGCTGCTCTGCAACTGCGCGGTCACAAAGAACTAGGGGTTTGAGTTTTGACCTAAGCAACACTGCATTGCACAGGAAGACCAAATGGCGTTAAGGCCTGGTCTATGGACGACAGAGGCACACAGGCACTAACGCACAGGCTGAACAGGCGCACAGGCATGGACAAAACAGGTTCACCACTGAGGTTCATCTAACCACCAGCTACACCCTATCACCAGCTACACCTTTAAATTGGCAAACAAACTCTGACCAAAGCTCACACCATACTGCGGCACATACACTGTGACCAAAGCTCACACGCAATCAACTGCTTTCCTCCCAGCTACACCTATGAACTGGCATAGACACTCTGACCAGAGCAAACACAATCCTGTGGCACAGCCATAATTACACAATCACACCTGCTTTCCTCCCAGCTTCTTCTCAGGGTCCTCCAGCAGCTGCAGGGGCAGCTTCTTCTCCCTCAGCAGCACTGTGTAGGCATCATTGACCTTGGTGCTCATTTCCTGTGAAGCAGTTTAAATTTGAATTTGAATATGGGACAGGCTCATTGGGTTAGATGGGTGGGAGTGGACTAGTGGTTCCGAATTGTGGAGAGGTGTGAGCATGAGAACCCAAGATTCAGTGTCTGAAGTGGTCGGCAATCCCTTGCATTGGAGGTGTTCCTCATGCCCGGTTGTGACAAACACTTGAGGATTGGTCCATTGCTAGGTCATGGACCATCATGTGCCCATGCACCCCATGAAAACGGCAGGCAGGCTGTGTCTCTTAGCTTGCGAGTAGCATGACAATGCGAGGGGCCTGCAGACAGGATCCCCTCAACATGTCACAGCTGGTACATATGCCCCATGTGAGTGAAATCGGGAGTCTTGCAATTTGACTTATACCCAGACATGCAGCTTGTTCATACCTCACGGAACTGGTCGAGCTGCTTCTGCCCGATGACTCGAGTATTACCGAACCAGCGCCTGTCCGGCCGAATGCGCGTCGAGGGCAACTCCCTGGATTGCAGGTCCTGTGTTCAGGGATGGCAGAGAGAAAGGTTGGTCAGCTGTGAGGACAGCGGAGACGGCAAAACGGAAGGGGAGCAGGTAGCCCGTGTTTCAAAAAGCTAAGTCGCAGGCAAAGTATAGGCCGGGCTGCTTCATTGCTCGTGCGTGGAGCCCAGCATGCGCTTGCCAGATGGTCCAGCAGAGTCGTGAGACACCGTCATATACAAAATGCGGGTTCGACATCAGACATGTCGGGAGAGAAGCCTCACCTCGTGAATGATCGTGCCCTTCTTGTCTCGGACAGGACGCCTCTTGTACATTTCCAGGCGGCGGACCTAGGGAATGGCGACATCAGGGGCAGCAACGCGGCCACATCAGACGTAGCAGCAACGACAAAGGATACACAGGCGGCCATGCAGTGTGGTAGTGGACAATGGTGAATGCCATCATGGAAAACACGAGACCCTTTCAGATGTTCGCAGGCATGCAAGGGGGGTTGGGATACCACCTTCCACAGGGAAGGCGACCATCGGCAATTCACGAGTGGCAACACAAGGGCCCCATGCACACAATGCCGATGGCAGGTTACCTATCTGACATCTGACATACCGTGGCGGCATCACGCTGCCCGTTGACAGACTTGCTCGGCCGATTAGCGTCGCCAGAGTGCTTCGGTTTGCGCACATCGACCGCACCCTTCGACACCCCATCACTGCCCCTCCTCTTTCCATCCTTGCCATTCTTGTTCTTGGCTAATTTGGGCATCTTGATAATGCAGGGGCCGTGCAGGAGGCAGGTAAAATGCAGTATTGGGCATCGCTCAGCCGCCAAGCTCGCCGTATGGAAGGATTCGGAGCCAAAAGCTGGACAACAAACCCTAGGGCAGACCCGGCTGCGTGCTGAGACGGGTCCCTACCGACTACCCCCCTTCAATTGCCCATGGTTATATTTCCCCACTACCAGTAGCAATCATCCCCTTATAGCAAGTGCACACTGGATCACCTGGGGCTGCCCGGTTGGCCATGCATGTCTGGGCTTTGGACCAAAGTACCAAACCTCCACCGGCCGCAATCGGCCTACGGCCTAAGGCCCAGGCAACAGGACCCCTCAGTTTGAGGTGGGACGAAGCTGAAATGTAGCTGAATTTCACTCAAAGAACACAGCCGGCCACTACGCCCCCCTTGTCTCGACTGTGCCACTCAAAGCACCTCGACTAATTCTGCCTAAGCCCCCTTGTTGACATTTGTTGAGCTCCACACAACCACACATGACATCCGGGGCTGCACCAGCAGATTTCATGGCCGCAGGCCGGGTTGCATCTGAAGGTTAAATGAACACCCTCACATAATAGTGTCTCCCTAGTTGATATCATGAGCATGACCACAGGTGTACAATTGCACATCAGGCCTGCCTGCTGTACTGCTGTAGTGCTGTAGTGCTGTACTGCTGTAGTGCTGCCTCAAAAGCCACGCCTTGAAGCATCTTATTTCTCCCTTAGAGCTCTACCAGCTGGGGGGCTGGGGGGCAGGACAACGTTCCCTGTGGTGAAAGGCCAGCAGGGGGCATGATAATCATAAGGGAAATCTCTGTACATTTTCTTTTTTCTTTGACTGTCTGGCTGTGTGAATCACAATGCGTGCCACACCATCTTGTGGGCGGCCACCACTGGGCTGATGGGGACCAAACCTTGGTCGGCCCACAGCCGGTGGCGGAAGCAAGAGGTCCAGCTGCACCGAGCCTCACTGTCCGTAGGCCAGGACGTAGCTTGAGCGCAGCTCAAACACGTTCAAATATAATGCACTGACTGGCTGGATGATCCTAGTGCATCCTTCTTTCTGCCATGCTACTTAGTACTCATACTGGTATGACCACAATAATGTCCTTTGACTTCCACCTCATGCTTTGCTCCCGACATGCAAGACCCGCTTTCGGGTGGGATTCTGGTGATAGTGTGCTTAAGCTAGAGGTGTATTGTGGCGGGGTTACAGTTTTTTTGTAGACCTTAATCGAAATTTTCACGCATGAGTTATTGCGGCCGTGTGAGTGCTTGTTCGTCGTATACTTTTCCTGTATCTGCTCGCCCCTCTCAGCTGCCGACGAGGGCCACGAGCGCACCAAGGCTGTTTTTTTGTGTTAGCGTCTCAGGTTTTCTAGGGTTGGGCGGCCGGCCTCACACTTTGTGAAGTCCTAGCAAACCTGCAAAAGATGACCCAGTTTATCAGCCCTCACCGAGCCGGCTTCAGTCATGTTCTCTCCTATGACCTCTACTCTCAACGCACCACCAGACCACCGGCATTACTACTGGAGGGTTATGTCATTATGTGTTAATCTAACCCCTGAACCCTGAACCCCAATACACCACCTCATTCAATCTGGAGGCGTCCACGCGGCCAAGCCTTCTTGCACATGGCCCAGAGGTGTAATCTCATTGACTCTGTAGGCTTTACCAAGGCCAGCGACGTCACTACCAGTGATAGCGGGTACCGCTCCCTCTTCATGAATGACGCTTAGGGGGAAATGGTTTTCTGGTTTTTCTTCCTCGCTATTTGGTCCATCAGCTCGGGTGTTATAGCGGTAGGTGGCTTATGAGCGCATCCTGTATCAACAGTGCCTAGCTGTTGCTTTACTCACCTGGGCCGCTCAGGTAACTCCAGAGGGGCTGCCTCCCCTTATGTTTTTTGCGCCCACCCTCTCCATCATCCCTGTCTTCTTCTTCCTTAACGTTTCCAATGAGACAGTCGGACGTCAGTACGGCTTTGTGTGAGCTGGGCCCAAAGGTGTTAAGTCAAGGACCTGGACCACCCTAGCAGCCGTCTCCAAACTACGACAGTCAGCGGCTGACCTTCAACTTCTCCCCTTCGAGGTCAATGACGTTACTCCTCTGGGCCTTGCTTGAAATAAGCTCGGCCATGTCAGCAAACATGAAGTCAGCTGGGAAAGTCAAGGGAGAAGGCACACATGTGCAACGTTTATTTGCCAGCCTTTTGTTTTGTCCTTTAACCGTATTTTCCACTTATCGGTATCCTCCTTTTTTTTGTCCTGCCCCCATGTGTTTGTTTCCATCTTTCTTCCCATATCTTTAGTTAGGCGCCCACGCGGCCGAGCCTTTTTGAGCAGGGCCCAGAGGTGTAACCTCATTGGCATATGTAACGTCAATGACCTGGGCCACCCTGGTGGCATCAGCAAGGCTACAGGCTACGCCAGTGAACCTTTTCACAAGGTCCTAAAATTTCCCACTACACCCCACTTCGATTTCATTCCCGTTACAGTCCGTTACAGTCCCGCTCCATGGCCTAGCCTCTTTGAGCAGGCCCCTGAGATGTAACGTCATTTACAACCTCGACATAGCCGGTTACATTCCCGAAACCGCCAGTCACATTCCTGCTACAGCTGGTGACATCCCCGGTACAGCTGGTAATATACATGGTACATCTTGGGAGATGCCCGCTGCAACTGGCACCATCCCCGCTACAGTTGGTACCATCCCCGCTCCAGCTGGTAACAGTCCTGCCACAGCCGGTTACATGCCTGTAACAGCCGGTTACATGCCTGCAACAGCCGGTTAAGTACCCGCTACTACAGATCGTTTGTCATGTTACAAATCACCTCGAATTCAGTTTGATTGTTTCAGTTCACACTTTTTAGGGACATGCCAGTCATGCCACCGCAACCCAGTGCCAGTGCTCAGTTGCTCACACACAGGATAATACGGCAGACCCTGTCATGCCCCCATCAAAGGGAACCATCAGGGCAGGGCGGCCCTCACTGAAACGCCTAGGCCATGCAATAATGCATTTGGGAGGAGACAAACCCCATGTGTCTACGCAGAGAACATACATAATAAACCCTTGCAAAGTTTAGAACGGTGCATACCCGCTGGGCACTGCTCAACGCTCGGCCGCATGGGGCAGGTAGGGAATGACTCGGCTCAATCAAAAGCCCTCACGAAGGAAGGAGATGAAATATGAAACCGACGCTGGGCACACGTGCGTGCTAAAAGTGACCCACTGCGCCTGCACTTGCGGCTCGCGCACGCAAGCGCGCTTTGGTGCTAGCTTTGTTTTGCTGGCATTGAGGGCAGGATGCACCCTGCCAGGCCAGTGGGGCCGTCGACCCCCAAAATTGCCCATTCTTGCTTTATCACTCCTTGCCTGCTTCTCCTTTAGTTCCTTTCCCCCTCTCTTCCTTTTATTTCCTCCTATACTCCCTTCTGAACAGTTGGGCGCCCAAGCGGCCGAGATTTGAGCGGGCCCAGAGGTGTAACGTCATTGACTCCTTACCTGCTTGCCTTATGACTAAGCATCACAGAAATCTCGTCTATACACAACATTTGGGCGCCCATGCGGCCTAGCCTTCTAGAGCAGGGCCAAGGGGCCTGTCACCTGAGGGGTCGGACCAGTCACCCCAAACAGGGGGGTTCGAGGCCCAAAGGTTGAACATAATAAACACCAACCCCGCTCAACCCCTTCCCCATGGCCCCCCCAGTCTTACAAGGACGAGCCCCTGACTCCCCGCGTCATATCATATCCATCCCGGCTAGCTGTCAGGATCCGCTCCCCACAATTTCGTGCAAAACGGTGAGCCAATTTTGTGCACCGGGGAAGTCCCCCACCCGCCATCCGCCAGCCCCACCGCCTCAGCAGCATTTGGTGGGGGGTCAAGGACGGGCCTGCAACTCTATCAGCCAGCCCCACCGCCTCTGCAGCATTTGGTGGGGGGGGGTCAAGGGCGCGTCTGCAACTCCATAAAGTCAGGGACTGCGGCCGGCGGCGGGGCCGCCGCATGGAGCCGCCCGGCCCCCCCGCCGCCCCGCTGCACATAAGAGGGCTGCCGCGAAGCGCCGCCCGACGCACCCGGGGACAACAAGCCGTCCCCATCAGCTACGCCCTCCTGAACGGCCCCCCCGGCAGAAACTGGCGGGTGGTACCCTCGGTCATTGCCTCCGCGATGTCCCTGTGGCAGATGCAGCTTTGGCTGCTGAGGCTGGGTCCCACCTGCTGCGCCCGACTCCATACCGTTCATACCGCTGTCCAGGTCAGCCAGGGGCATGTACTGCGACATGGCAGATCTGCGGCCAGGAACAACATGGGGTGTGAGGGTGCAGGGAAAGCATGAGAAGACAGGGTGCTGGGACAGCATGAGAAGTCAGGGTGCATGGACAACATGAGAAGGCAAGATGCAGGGACAGCATGAGAAGGCAGGGTGCAGGGACAGCATGAGAAGGCAGGGTGCAGGGACAGCATGAGAAGGCAGGGTGCAGGGACAGCATGAGAAGGCAGGGTGCAGGGACAGCATGAGAAGGCAGGATGCATGGACAGCATGAGAAGGCAGGATGCAGGGACAGCATGAGAAGGCAGGGTGCAGGGACAGCATGAGAAGGCAGGATGCATGGACAGCATGCAAAGTCAGGATGCAGGGACAGCATGAGAAGGCAGGACGCATGGACAGCATGAGAAGGCACGATGCAGGGACAGCATGAGAAGGTAGGGTGCAGGGACGGCATGAGAATGCAGGGTGCATGGACAGCATAAGAAGGCAGGCTGTAGGGACAGCATGAGAAGGTAGGGTGCATGGACAGCATGAGAAGGCAGGGTGCAGGGACAGCAAGAGAAGGCAGGGTGCATGGACAGCATGAGAAGGCAGGGTGCAGGGACAGCATGAGAAAGCAGGATGCATGGACAGCATGAGAAGGCACGATGCAGGGACAGCATGAGAAGGCAGGGTGCATGGACGGCATGAGAAGGCAGGCTGTAGGGACAGCATGAGAAGGCAGGGTGCAGGGACAGCATGAGAAGGCAGGGTGCAGGGACAGCATGGGAAGGCAGGGTGCAGGGACAGCATGGGAGGGCAGGGTGCAGGGACAGCATGAGAAGGCAGGGTGCAGGGACAGCATGAGAAGGCAGGGTGCAGGGACAGCATGAGAAGGCAGGGTGCAGGGACAGCATGAGAAGGCAGGGTGCAGGGACAGCATGAGAAGGCAGGGTGCAGGGACAGCATGAGAAGGCAGGGTGCAGGGACAGCATGAGAAGGCAGGGTGCAGGGACAGCATGAGAAGGCAGGGTGCAGGGACAGCATGGGAAGGCAGGGTGCAGGGACAGCATGAGAAGGCAGGCTGTAGGGACAGCATGAGAAGGCAGGGTGCAGGGACAGCTTGAGAAGTCAGGGTGCAGGGACGGCATGAGAAGTCAGGGTGCAGGGACAGCATGAGAAGTCAGGGTGTAGGGACAGCATGGGAAGGCAGGGTGCAGGGACAGCATGGGAGGGCAGGGTGCAGGGACAGCATGAGAAGTCAGGGTGCAGGGACAGCATGAGAAGTCAGGGTGCAGGGACAGCATGAGAAGTCAGGGTGCAGGGACAGCATGAGAAGTCAGGGTGCAGGGACAGCATGATAAGTCAGGGTGCAGGGACAGCATGGGAAAGCAGGGTGCAGGGACAGCATGATAAGTCAGGGTGCAGGGACAGCATGGGAAAGCAGGGTGTAGGGACAGCATGAGAAGGCAGGGTGCAGGGACAGGCTGGAGCAGGTGCAGATGCAGCAAGAGGGGTGCAAGTACAACATACGTGTGAGGGTGCTGGGTCAGGCAGGTGAGGTGTGGATGTAGCAGGAGGTTTGGAGGGAAAATAAGGGAAGGAGGTCGCAGGGATAGGCTGGAGAGGTGCAGATGCAGCAAGAGGGGTGCAAGTACAACATACGTGTGAGGGTGCTGGGTCAGGCAGGTGAGGTGTGGACTTTATGGGTCAGGCAGGACTTGTGGAGGAACAACAAGTGAAGTGAGGGAGCATGGTCAGACAGGAGAGGTGCAGGGGAAACATGGGAAGTGGGGGGGCATGGCCAGGCAGGGGGTGGCAGTGAACAAGGAATGGCGCCTTCTTGGCGTTGGATCCATGCAGATACTTATGTCTACTATCCGTGCACGACCTTAGGCCCTGGCTTGAACCCTTGTAGCTCTCTGCTTGGACCCTTGAACATCTATGCTTGGATCCTTACAGATCCTTGCTTGGATCTTTGATGATCTCGGCTTGGACCCTTGTAGATCTATGCTTGGTTCCATGTTTATCTATGATTGGATCCTTACAGATCCTTGCTTGGATCTTTGTGGATCTATGCTTGAACTCTGTAGATTTGTGCTTGAACCCTTGTACATCTATGCTTGGTTCCATGTACATCTATGATTGGATCCTTACAGACCCTTGCTTGGATCTTTGTGGATCTGTGCTTAAACCCTTGCAGACCCTTGCTTGGATCCTTGCAGATCCTTGTTGGATCCTTGTTGATCTATACTTGTACCCTTGTAGAACTATGATTGGGCCTTTGTATATCTAAGCTTGGATCCTTGTAGATCCTTGCAGATACTTGCTTGGATCCTTGCAGACCCTTGCTTGGATCCTACCTGATCCTTGCTTGGATTCTCTCGGATTTTTTCTTGCAATTTTGATTCGATCCCTGCCTACCCCTGCTCCAAAAGCAGGCCGCCACATGCAGCTCGACACACTGCAGCATCACCAGCAGCCGACACGGCTAATGCTGGGCAGTGCCCTTTGCTAAAGGAGGCACGCATATTTGCCCCCTTGACTCCTGCAGACCCAGCACGGAAAATTGACATGTGCAAGTTATATACGTCCGCTGGCGACGGACCTACTGCTCCCGCATTTGTTTTTTTCTCTTGCAACTGCCCTTTTGTATGTCGAAACGCGGTGACAGTGGTTCCATACCATTGATCTCCTCTTCACACCTATCCGAACAACCGAAGCTCGCCCTCCCTCCCTCCCATACCACCTATCCCCTGTTCATACCCACACCGAAACCTGCCCTCCATTCCTCCCATCCCTCCTATCCCCGTTCATACCTGACTTCTCCCTCCATCCACTGCCTCAACACGCAGTGGTAAGCCGCGTACATCAGGCCGGACATGATGGAGATAGTGGCTGCCACTATGAGGAACACGCCCGCACCTCCCACACCCCCTGAACCTGCTGAACCTGGTCATCAGGAACGATATGCAAGTTGTAGAGTCTGCTATCAAAATGTGAGGTGCCAGAGGGGTTTATACTCATCATTGTGTACATGAGGCCGGACATGATGGAGATAGTGGCCGTAAGTATGAGGCCTACCCCAGCACCTCCCCCCCCCTGAGCCTGCTGATCCTGGTCATCAGAACAGTGTCCAGGGTGAAGATACTACAATCAAAATGCATTGCAGAGTTTATAATCAGAACCCCCTACATCAGGCCCGTCATGATCAAGACGGTCGCCACCAGAATCAAGAACACACTTGCGCCTCCCACCCCCCTGGTCGACCCTGCAGACCCTGCCCCCCTGGCCCTACGCTCACGCCCTTGCAGCCAAAACCACACCAGTGCCCCCTCCCCCCTCCTCCCCCCAAATACCCGTACCCTACCCCCCCCCCCTACACTTTCTCTCAAGCCCCCTGCACCCCCCCCCTCTGTCACCCACATCAACACCCACACTCTTGCCTCCCTGCCCTCGACCCGCCCCCCCCCCCCCCCCTGCACTCTCACCCCCCCTCTCATCCCTGCTCCGCCCCCCCCCCCCCCCCCCCTTACCCCTTTCCCCCCCCCTTGCCCCCAACTCTGCCTACACACCTACCCACACCCCACCCTTCACCTTCACCCTCACCCTCACACCTTTTCCACACCCTGCCCTCCCACATCCCTCCTGCCCACACCTTCACAAACCCTTCACCCTCACACTTCCCCACAGCTCTTGCCCTCAAGCCCCCCCCCCCCCCCCCCCTTGCCCTGCACACTCAAGCCCACCCCTTCCCGCCCACCTCCCCTGCTTCCACCCGCATCCGACGGTGGCACGCTGGGGTCCGCATGCGGGATACAACGACCAGAATCCGGCAGACAGGTTCCATTGCAGTATTCACAGCTGTTGACACCATCTCCAGAGGAGCAGGAGGGACACCTGAAGGGGAAGAGAGCACGTGTTGATAACGTTGGCTGGCAGGGGTAGGCAGGTAGGTTCCCTTGCAGTATTCACAGCTGTTGACACCATCTCCAGAGGAGCAGGAGGGACACCTGAAGGGGAAGAGAGCACGTGTTGATAACGTTGGCTGGCAGGGGTAGGCAGGTAGGTTCCCTTGCAGTATTCACAGCTGTTGACACCATCTCCAGAGGAGCAGGAGGGACACCTGAGGGGAAGAGAGCACGTGTTGATAACGTTGGCTGGCAGGGGTAGGCAGGTAGGTTCCCTTGCAGTATTCACAGCTGTTGACACCATCTCCAGAGGAGCAGGAGGGACACCTGAGGGGGAGAGAGCACGTGTTGATAACGTTGGCTGGCAGGGGTAGGCAGGTAGGTTCCCTTGCAGTATTCACAGCTGTTGACACCATCTCCAGAGGAGCAGGAGGGACACCTGAGGGGAAGAGAGCACGTGTTGATAACGTTGGCTGGCAGGGGTAGGCAGGTAGGTTCCCTTGCAGTATTCACAGCTGTTGACACCATCTCCAGAGGAGCAGGAGGGACACCTGAGGGGAAGAGAGCACGTGTTGATAACGTTGGCTGGCAGGGGTAGGCAGGTAGGTTCCCTTGCAGTATTCACAGCTGTTGACACCATCTCCAGAGGAGCAGGAGGGACACCTGAAGGGGAAGAGAGCACGTGTTGATAACGTTGGCTGGCAGGGGTAGGCAGGTAGGTTCCCTTGCAGTATTCACAGCTGTTGACACCATCTCCAGAGGAGCAGGAGGGACACCTGAAGGGGAAGAGAGCACGTGTTGATAACGTTGGCTGGCAGGGGTAGGCAGGTAGGTTCCCTTGCAGTATTCACAGCTGTTGACACCATCTCCAGAGGAGCAGGAGGGACACCTGAAGGGGAAGAGAGCACGTGTTGATAACGTTGGCTGGCAGGGGTAGGCAGGTAGGTTCCCTTGCAGTATTCACAGCTGTTGACACCATCTCCAGAGGAGCAGGAGGGACACCTGAGGGGGAGAGAGCACGTGTTGATAACGTTGGCTGGCAGGGGTAGGCAGGTAGGTGCCCTTGCAGTATTCACAGCTGTTGACGCTATCGCCTGATATGAACAAGAGGGGCACCTGAGGGGGGGGCAGAAAAAACACGTGCTGAGGACGTTGGCAGGCCAAGGCAGACAGGTAGGCAGAGTCAGAGCTAGGCAGGCAGAGGCAGGCTGAGGCAGGCAGGCTGAGGCAGGCTGAGGCAGGCAGGCAAGCAGAGGCAGGAAGGCAGGTAGAGGCAGGCAAGCAGAGCCAGCCAGAGGCAGGTAAGCAGAGCCAGGCAGGCAGAGGTAGAGCCAGGCAGGCAGAGGCAGGCAGAGGCAGGCAGAGAGAGAGCCAGGCAGGCAGAGCCAGACAGACAGAGGCAGGCAGGCAGAGGCAGGCAGGCAGAGGCAGGCAGAGGCACTCAGGCAAAGGCAGGCAGACAGAGGCAGACTACCCACCCCCTCTCAGCATCCACTCACCTGTCCTGATCCCCACCACCACCACTCACCTGCACTCGGTCCAACTAGCGCCTGCATCGCCCTTCCCAGACGCCAGCCGCTGTCGGTACGCATCTATCATGTCGTGGCAGGCCGTCACGTTGTTCGCGGCGTCCCGCCAGCAGCCGAAGTAATCGTATTCGGCACTGCACTTGTTGGGCAGCGGCCCGGTGCAGCTGCGCAGGCCAGGGCGGGTGGAAAGACAACAGCTTGCTGTTACGGTTGGCTTAAATTAGTTAGGGCGAGGCCGAGTGCAGCCGCATAAGCCAGGGCAGGGTGTGTGGGGGGTACGTGACAACGCAAGCACATCGAAACTCTAGCTCTTGGCCCCTGGCTCCTAATTCCTCACCTGTCGCTGCCAACGTGCTGATGCAGGCCCTTTGCAACCCATAACCAAACCAAACCTCGCCCCTAAACCCTAAACCCATAACCACAGCCCCTCACCCCTAAACCCCAGGCCCTCACACCTAAACCCTCGCCTGTCGCCGCCAACCGTATTTACCCAAGCACTTTGACAATCCAACCCCTAGCCCCTAAACCCTCACACTTGTAGCTGCTGATCCTGCTTGTACAAGCACATTGACAATCCAGCCCCCCCCGCCCCTCGCCTCTTAACCCTCACACTTGTAGCTGCTGATCCTGCTTGTACAAGCACATTGACAATCCAGCCCCCCCCGCCCCTCGCCTCTTAACCCTCACACTTGTAGCTGCTGATCCTGCTTGTACAAGCACATTGACAATCCAGCCCCCCCCGCCCCTCGCCTCTTAACCCTCACACTTGTAGCTGCTGATCCTGCTTGTACAAGCACATTGACAATCCAGCCCCCCCCGCCCCTCGCCGCTTAACTCTCACTCTTGTAGCTGCTGATCCTGCTTGTACAAGCACATTGACAATCCAGCCCCCCCCGCCCCTCGCCTCTTAACCCTCACACTTGTAGCTGCTGATCCTGCTTGTACAAGCACATTGACAATCCAGCCCCCCCCGCCCCTCGCCTCTTAACCCTCACACTTGTAGCTGCTGATCCTGCTTGTACAAGCACATTGACAATCCAGCCCCCCCCCGCCCCTTGCCTCTTAACCCTCACACTTGTAGCTGCTGATCCTGCTTGTACAAGCACATTGACAATCCAGCCCCCCCCGCCCCTCACCTCTTAACCCTCACACTTGTAGCTGCTGATCCTGCTTGTCCAAGCACATTGACAATCCAGCCCCCCCCGCCCCTCGCCTCTTAACCCTCACACTTGTAGCTGCTGATCCTGCTTGTCCAAGCACATTGACAATCCAGCCCCCCCGCCCCTCGCCTCTTAACCCTCACACTTGTAGCTGCTGATCCTGCTTGTACAAGCACATTGACAATCCAGCCCCCCCCGCCCCTCACCTCTTAACCCTCACACTTGTAGCTGCTGATCCTGCTTGTCCAAGCACATTGACAATCCAGCCCCCCCGCCCCTCGCCTCTTAACCCTCACACTTGTAGCTGCTGATCCTGCTTGTCCAAGCACATTGACAATCCAGCCCCCCCGCCCCTCGCCTCTTAACCCTCACACTTGTAGCTGCTGATCCTGCTTGTACAAGCACATTGACAATCCAGCCCCCCCCGCCCCTCACCTCTTAACCCTCACACTTGTAGCTGCTGATCCTGCTTGTCCAAGCACATTGACAATCCAGCCCCCCCCGCCCCTCGCCTCTTAACCCTCACACTTGTAGCTGCTGATCCTGCTTGTACAAGCACATTGACAATCCAGCCCCCCCGCCCCTCGCCTCTTAACCCTCACACTTGTAGCTGCTGATCCTGCTTGTACAAGCACATTGACAATCCAGCCCCCCCCGCCCCTCGCCTCTTAACCCTCACACTTGTAGCTGCTGATCCTGCTTGTCCAAGCACATTGACAATCCAGCCCCCCCCGCCCCTCGCCTCTTAACCCTCACACTTGTAGCTGCTGATCCTGCTTGTCCAAGCACATTGACAATCCAGCCCCCCCCGCCCCTCGCCTCTTAACCCTCACACTTGTAGCTGCTGATCCTGCTTGTACAAGCACATTGACAATCCAGCCCCCCCGCCCCTCGCCTCTTAACCCTCACACTTGTAGCTGCCGATCCTGCTTGTACAAGCACATTGACAATCCAGCCCCCCCCGCCCCTCGCCTCTTAACCCTCACACTTGTAGCTGCTGATCCTGCTTGTACAAGCACATTGACAATCCAGCCCCCCCGCCCCTCGCCTCTTAACCCTCACACTTGTAGCTGCTGATCCTGCTTGTACAAGCACATTGACAATCCAGCCCCCCCCGCCCCTCGCCTCTTAGCCCTCACACTTGTAGCTGCTGATCCTGCTTGTACAAGCACATTGACAATCCAGCCCCCCCCGCCCCTCGCCTCTTAACCCTCACACTTGTAGCTGCTGATCCTGCTTGTACAAGCACATTGACAATCCAGCCCCCCCCGCCCCTCGCCTCTTAACCCTCACACTTGTAGCTGCTGATCCTGCTTGTACAAGCACATTGACAATCCAGCCCCCCCCGCCCCTCGCCTCTTAACCCTCACACTTGTAGCCGCCGACCCTGTCGACGCAAGCACATTGAAATTCCAGGCCCTCCGCTCTTCCCCCTGAACCCTCACACCTGCAGCTGCCGACCATTCTGATACAAGCACATCAATACCCATACCCCCCCGCCCCTAAAGCCTCACACCTGTAGCCGCCAACTTTGTTGACACAAGCACATCTGGCACATGTACACTCGGGGTTGGCATACGCCTGGCCCTGCTGCGGCCACCAGCTGTGCTTGACACACTCATCGACGTCCTCGCAGGTGTCCCCGCCACTGAGGCCATCAACGCCCACCGTCCAACCCTGAAAGGCAGAACCATTCACACTAACACACACGCGCACTTACATGAGCAGGCATCAAGGATACTGAAGGCATGGAGCAAGGTTAATATATTTTGTACCGTGGTAATATATTTAATTATTTCATTAATGCCATTACTGATGTCCATCAATGCCCACCACTCATTGCAAACAGGCAAGATCAAATACATAGAGTATAATAGTATATACAGGCATAGAGTAAATACATGCACCAATGTATACAGCAAGTGGGCTGTTGCGTGGATACTTGGACACTCGGATACTTGAACACCCCTCAGTCCCCACCTGGCCACACATATATATTATATACATACATCAATGTAGACAGCAAGTGGGCTGTCGCGTGGATACTTAAACGCTATAACAGACACAATAGCGACCCACCATATCGGCACTCATTGCTAAAAGGCAAGAGCACGCGCACACACACAAAGTCAGACAGCAAGGGGGCTTTCGCGTGGATACTTGGACACTGACAGTAACAACTATCCCTCTGCTTCCGCCTGGCCACACCCCTCATCGCTACCCTCTGTCCCACCTGGCCACACTGACACTCATTCTACCCTCAGTCCTACCTGGCCACATTGGCACTTGTAGCCCGCATCAGCGAAGGTGTTAGTACAGTTGTTCCGGCCTTGGGCTTCTGGCTCTCTGTGAACACACGGAGCACACAGCGTGACTAGTTAAGGGTCAAGGGTTAAAGGTCAGGGGTTAGGGCTAGACCCTCAGGCCCTCTGTGCACATAGAGCACACGGTGACTGGTTAAGGATAAAGGGTTAAGGGCTAAAGGTCAAGGGTTCGGTTGAGGGTGAAGGGTCAGGGTTAGACCCTAGACCCTAAGTCTCCCTGTGAACAAAATGGAGCACACAGTCAAACTTGCATGCGGCATATGCTAGGGAATGCGTCCATACAGCTGTTCCAATTTTGGGGTTCTGGCTCCCTGAACAAATGGAGCACACGGTGAGAGAAAACAGGCATGGTCGGGCAAATGTTAGTACAGTTGTTCCGGCCTTGTGCGTCAGGCTGTCAGGCACCCTGTGAACACAAAGAGAACGCGGTGACAAAAGCACGGGAGAAAAGAGAGGAAATGTGTGAAAAGGGGGAAGGTGTTCGTACAGCTGTACACAGAGCACCTCCACCAAACCTGGCAGTGCAACACCACACCCACCACTTCACCTCCACAAACCTGGAACCTACAACACCTCACCCCCCCCCCCCCGACCCTTTCCTAGCACACGCAACGACTCACCCAACTCTGCAGTTCCTGAATCCCGCCCCGCCGGGCGCGCACTCGTTCTCCGAAACCGACTTCGCGTTGCACAGAGCGGGTTCGGAGCCGACCGGGAACGCCGCACACAGCGCCCGCGTGACGCCCGCGACGTCGATGCGGCCGCGGTACTGGACCCCGTTGACGCGTATGGACGGGTTGATGGTGACGGGGCTGACAGTTTCGGAGCCGTGCTGCAGGTCACGCTCCTGGGAGTCCGGGGGCATGCCGCGCAGGTTTGATGAAAGTGTGATTCGTGCACCGAGGGCGTTGATTTTGGGGAGGAGAGCGAACCAGACCGAGACCACTGGAGTGGCAGGCAAAACACGCTCTGATTAACTCCCCAGATATATGCAGCAAAGATTTTTTCTGCTCCTTTTTTGGCTACTTCGTTGATGGAAGCCGCGTCCTCGGCTTCGGCCACACTGGGCAGCTCACGCAATCCATGCCTCGTGGGCGTATTAGTTGATTTATACATAATATACCCACTTGTTACCCACTTCATTTGGAGTTGGCTTGCAGCCTTGTTGTAACAACCCTATTCCCTATTCCTAAACTCGCAACCTAAACTCCCTATACCTCTTAACCCCCTTAAATTCCAACCCTTAACACAGGACAGAAAAAACCCTCCCAATTCCCCACAGACACAGTTGTACAGCAACGGCATCAGCTTTATCACTGTCTTTCGCCTTTTCGTGTCATCCTTATCCCTGGACAAATTAAGCCCTCTCCTTATATGTTCATGCAGAGTGCGCGCTTCAAGTCCATACCATCGACACAAAAGGATGGTATAACCTATATCCACGCTATTCAATTGCCCCTGGTGTTGCTCTATTCTCTACACCCCTCACCTTGTCCAGTAAGGGTATCGCCATGCTGCTATCCACGCTGAGAGTCACAGCATCGGGGATGCAAGCCTCCCACATCTGCAGCCCCTTGCCCATTGAAAGGGCAGGCCCGCCAACGCCGACAAACACCTGCGTGCAGGGCGGTACAATGAGGTGCCTGGGTTTCGTATCCATCTCGTCATAAGTATGCATCCAACCGGATCCAATCCGGATCTGTCACTGATTCATCCCGGATCCAGCACAGGTTCTCTCCAGATCCACCTTGGATCTACCATGTACCAAGCACGGATCCACGCCGGATCAAGCACGGATCCATCCTGGATGAAGCGCGGATCAGGTACGTATCTACATGGATCCACCCAAGCTTGGATCTACCTGCGTCAAGCACGGATCCACCTTGGAAGCATCCAGATCTATAACAGATAAATCATGCATCCACCCTGGATCCAACCAGATAGATCTTAGATTAAGTACGGATCCACCTTGGATCCATCCGGATGGATCTTAGATCAAGTACGGAGCCACCCACATCAAGAGATCAGGGCTGTGATAAAAAGGGATATAAGACGTCTGAAGAATGCTGAACACAAATCCTGCAGGTGAGCAGTACATGCACTGGCAGTACACGCAACAGACTATTGATGCCATACCCCAATTAATTTTGGAATTTATTTGACGTCTTTTAGTTCCTTGCCTTCATAAACAACCCCGACCCAAAGGGTGCATTCTTTTCGGTTCAAAAAAAGCAAAAATAGAAACTACCGGAATATGACATATCCTCAGAACTTTCACTTACCTGTTCACCAGTTGTTTTCAATAATGCCTTCCCCTTTTGAAACCTGCTGCTGAGTGGAGAAGCATGACGCTGTAAAAACACATTAACAGCCCCTCAAACCAATCTAATTATATAAAAACGGAAAACCTACAATCTCGCAGGGCAAACTTTTCGTATATCAATGCCCCACACTACTCTCTCTCTCATACAAGCAGCCTCCGCAACGTACACCTCGCCGCACACGGGGCAGCCTTCAGTTGCAGGGCCTGCTCCTCTTTGTTTGGAAAGCCCCACTTTGCCTTAAATCCGTAGACCCTAAACCACGGGGGAGCCTACCCGGTGCTAGGGCCAGAAGGATGGCTTCCTTAGTCCACGCCTCAGGGAGCATTATTGATTCAAATATTGATTTATATATTTAAAAAATCACTAACTGCCAACCCTTAACCGCTAACCCACCTTGCGCGCACATTCCACGTTATACTGCTGGCTGTTCATCGGGCAACTGTCAGCAAACGACTCCACGTAGTCCCACCAGAGGCCAGGCTGGCCCGAGGCATTGGCCACTTGAAAGAAGCACAGCTGCATGATATTGATCTGGGGGGACAGATTCAGAACAGGATATCAGACATGGTCAGATTGAAAACCATGTACACGTCTCTGCCCGTGCAGTCCGCTGTCGTATTCTTGTCGGGGTCTCATGTGCAGTACATGCGTTCCATGAAGCACTTGCTGGTACATTCTGTTGAGTCCAAACCCTAATCCATCAACCCTACACCCTCATCCACACCATCCACACGTCTCTGCCTGTGTCACCCGCCGCCACACTCCTGTATGGATCCTGGGCGTAGCACGTGCCTTTCATTAAGCACTCAACATACACTCCTTACCACGAGGGGGGGGGGGCAACCAGCGGTTCCGGGGCGGGAAATTTTGACAAAGCGTGTAATTTGCAAAATTTCCCGCCCCGGAACCGCTGGTTGCCCCCCCCTCCTGCTCCTTACAGCCTGAACCCTGAACCCTCATCCATACGCCCTGCCCGTGTTGCCCGCTGCCAGACATTTGTGGGGCTCTTGTGGGTACTGGGTAGCACGTGCCTTTCATGAAGCACTCAATATACACTCCTTACAGCCTGAACCCTGAACCCTCATACAGTCATACTACATCAAGCCACATCCACACCATCAACACATCCCAGCCCGTGTCCCCCACTGCCACGTTCTTAACGGGGTTTAATGCACAGTACGTGCCTTTTTTCATTAAGCACTCGCTGATGCATCCTTCACGGCCTGAAGCCCAAGCCCGCCACCCTCAACCGCATCATCCACACGTCCTGCCCGTGTCGCCCGCCACCACATATTTCCCGGGGTCCTGTGCTTAGCACGTGCCTTTCATAAAGCAGTCACTGATACACTCCTTACAGCCTGCAGCCTTAACGTGAACCCCCCATTCACACTATCAACACGTCCTGCCCGTGTCGCCTGCTGTCACATTTTTGTTGGGGTCGTGTGCGTAGCACGTGCCGTTCATGAAGCATTCGCTGAGACACTTCTTACAGCCTGCAGCCTAAACCTGCCCCCCCCCCATACGCACCATCAAAACGTCTCTGCCGGTGTAGCCTGCCGTCACATTCTTGTCTGGGTCCTGGGCGCAGTACGTTCCGTTCATAAAGCACTCGCTGAGACACTCCTCCGATCCGATGTACTTCCCCGGGCAGCCCCAAATGATGTAGTGGGGCGAGAAGCTGGCAAGGCCTTGGGTCTGCAACGCCTGGGCGATGGGTTTCATGCCCTGAACACACAATGAGGGTTAAGGGTTTCAGGGTTTCATGCCCTGAACACACAATGAGGGTTAAGGGTTTCAGGGTTTCATGCCCTGAACACACAATGAGGGTTAAGGGTCTCAGGGTTTCATGCCCTGAACACACAATGAGGGTTAAGGGTCTCAGGGTTTCATGCCCTGAACACGCAACGAGGGCTCAGGAGTTCATGCCCTTCATATGCAACAAATATTCAGGATGGAGGGTTCGGGATTTCGGTTTCAGGGTTTCATGCCCTGAGGACGCAATGGAGGGTTTAGGGATTGAAGGGTTAGGAGTCCATACCCTGAACACGCAACAGACGTTCAGGGCGTTGGGTTCAGGATTTAGGGTCCAGGGTTTCATGCCCTGGACATGCAACGAGAGTTCAGGATTAAGGAGTTTATACCCTCGACCACAACACAAGTTCAGGATGGAGGGCTCTTATTTAGGGTTCAGGGGTTCGTGCTTTGAACACAAAACTAGGGCTCAGGGTTCATGGTTCAGGCCCTGAACACACAACGAGGTTTTAGGGTTTGCTCAACAGGCTGCTTTTGTGATTTCATGGCTGGTGTGCCACCGGTGGGCTTGCTGTCAGATCTGGATGACTGTCTGGCTAAGACGGGCAGACTGGTTCAGGCAGACAGATAGGCAGGCAAAGGCAGGCAGGCAAAGGAGGACTGGCTAAGACAGACAGGTTGAGGCTGCTGAAGGTAGACAGGCAGGCAGGCGAAGGCAGACAGGCTAAGATAGACAGGTTGAGGCGGGCAGGCAAAGGCAGGCTGATGCCCACTCAATAAAGGCGAGATATTTTGTATGAAGGCAAGCTAAGACAGGTCCAGGCAGACAGACAGGCCAAGGCGGGCAGGCAAAGGCAGGCTGATGCCCACTCAATAAAGGCAAGGTATTAATTACGAGGGCAAGCTCGGGCAGGTTAAGTCAGAAAGGTTTAACCAGGCTAAGTTAGGAGGGGCAGGTTAATACCGGCATCGGCCTGTTGAATCTGCCTTGATCTGTTCTCTGTTACTTTCTCTTGTCTGTTATATTCTGATATATTTTGGTCTATAACTGCTGAAAGATCGGCTACGGCAGGCAAGATGCCCTGCGACACATATTATTGTATAACCGAACACCTTAATGAAGGCCAGCTGCTCATCGCACATCTCACCCTGCCTTGTTCTTTAACTGCTGAAAGAATGCATGTGAAGGTCGGCTAAGATAGTCGTGTTGATCTCCCACACATGTTACTATATAAACACACACCTAGATTCATGAAGGTCGGCTAAGATAGTCGTTTTGACCTCACACACAAAGTTATCATATAAACGCACACCTTAATAAAGGCCAGCTGCTCATCGCACATGACGCCACACTCATCATTGCTGTTGGACCACAACTCCCAGGTCACTTGATTTTGACGGGGCAGAGAGTTGGCCCTGAGGGGAAGTGGAGAGGGGGGACAAGGGGGGGCAAGTGGGGGGGGGGGGGGCAGGGGAGGGGCAAGAGCAGGGGCAGGGGCAGGGGCAGGGAGTTGGCCCTGAGGGGCAGGATAGAGGGGAGCAGGGGGGGGGGGCAGAGGCAGGGAATTGGCCCTCATGGAAGGGGGGGCAATGTCAGGGGCAGGGGCAGGGACGGAGGCAGGGAGTTGGCCCTGAGGGGCAGGGGAGAGGGGGGCAGGGGGGGGGGACAGAGGCAGAGAATTGGCCCCGATGGAAGGGGGGAGCGTTGTGAGGGGCAGAAGCAGGGGCAGGGGCAGGGAGTCGGCCCTGAGGGGAAGGAAAGGGACAAGGGAATGAGGGTGAGGGTGAGGGCCAGGGTTGTGTTAGGAGTGGGGTTGAAGTTGAGGTTGCGGGTGCGGGTTAGGGTGAAGTTGGGGAGCGGTTGGGGCCGGGGTGAGGGTGAGGGTGAGGTTCAGGATTACGGTGCGGGTGAGGGTGGGGGTGAGGATGACTGTGAGGGTCAGGGTTAGGGTGGGGGGGTGGGTTGTGGCTAGGGCGGGGGTGAGAGTGAGGGCCAGAGGCACCAATGTGACTCCGTTCCTCGCATGCAGCGCCCTTTTACCTTTGTAACCTCACACCCTTAACCCAAAACCTCCCAGTCTCCCTCTCACCAGGAGAGCACCAGCGTGACTCCATTCTGCGCTTGTAGCAGCTCCTTCAGCATGGCGCCATCCTCCATGCTGATCAGGCCGGCAGAGATGTTGATCTTGGACGCCATGCTGCGGATGAGGATGGCGTGCATGAGCATGAGGATGGTGTGCATTAGCATGAGCACTTCAGCACGCGCTTCGGCACTTCAGCACGCGCATGGGCACTTCAGCACGCGCATGGGCACTTCAGAACGCGCATGGAGTAGGGGTGCTTGGCAGTGGCTTGTGCATGGGGCTGCTGAACATGGGCATTATTTCGTGCATAGGGATGGCAGCATGGCACACATGGGAACGAGCATGCTCATGAGAAGGTGCGCATGTGAAGGTGCGCATGGGCAGAGACACGATCATGGAAATTGTGCCTAGTCCAGCCTGGCGTCAAAACTAAAAGTCTCTGGTCTGGCTGGGCCTCACACACCCCCACGTCTAACAGTGACCAACGCTAGCCTAGTCCAGACCTTCTTATACCCTAAACCCTAAGCTAGGGCCCCCTAATGCCCCATTGGGAAGCCGTTTGTCGTTGTTTTTGTAGCAGTTTTTGTTGAGTGATTCTGGATATGGATTGTACCGTACTAAAATCCCCGATCAGAGAGACGCACGCGTGAATATGTCGACTGCGTCTCTTTTTTGGGGGGGGGGACGTGGCCAGGGGGGGGAGGGGGGGGGGGGAGGTTTACGTGAACATCCCGATTCTTATTATTATTCTTTATTTTCGGGATTTTACAGTACCGGGCGACTGCCCTTGATCCATCATTGTTAGATACGTGTCTGCGTAGGAGTAGTATCCAGTACTAAATAAAAGATCCACTGTTAGGCAGCCCAGCCCTGGCTTCTCAAGGCTGACCACACTCAAGCTCCCATGCCTTACAGTGCCATGCCCTCCTCCTCCGGGGCGATGGCCGTGCTCAGCTCGCCTCCCGGGTCATTATTAACAATCAGCACCTTCGTGGACAACAGGGTTTAGGGTTAAGGGATGAGGGGACAGCAGGAGCAGCGGGCAGAGCGGCGATAGGTGTGTCAAACAGTGTGGGAGTGGGGGTCGAAAAGTGTGGCATTGTGTGAGGAAAGAGTGACAAGAGCGGGGATAGATATGGAGTGTGGGGAAACCAGTGGGCAGCGGGGGAAGCGGGAAAAGCAGGGAGGCCGGAAGCGGGGGAAGCGGGAAAAGCGGCGAGTAGAGAGGGGGCTACTGGGAGGAGCGGGGTAAATGGAGGGTCGGAGAAAGCTAGAAAGGCCTGGGGGAGAAAGCTAGGGAGGCCGGGGACTTCAGGGGAAAGCAGTGAACAGCTTGTATGTGGGGACAACAGGCGGTGCTTTATTTTCTGCCACAAGTCCACCATTGACAGGCCGCCTTGTGGCCGCTAAAGTCCCGATTGGAACAAAACCTGGACTGGCCCACAGCTGGTGGCCAAAGCAGCATGGCTTGCCACACACATGGGGCCATCGTCCAGAGGCCGGAGTGTAACTGGCATTTAGCCGAGTCACAAAAAAGTAATACTGACAGCAGGCATAGCTAGAGAGGTTGGGGATGTTAAGGGGAGAGCGGGTGCAATGGGGGGCAGTGGGGCAGCATTCTTATTGAAGGGGTTCGTATGCCAATTCCCAACCATTGAAGGCGCTCTCGTGTCAACCATGCATGGCACTCTCGTGTCATGCCTTATAACTTAATGAGGCACTCTACATAAGAGTGTCTTGTAAAGGATGACACAGCAGTTATATGTCAACTTAAATGGGACTATGATGTAATAATACTTCTAAAGGCGTTCTCATATGGTACCCTCAACCCTAAACCCCAATGGCTCCCAAACCCTTAACCCGTTTGAAGTTAAATAAGGCACTCTCATGTAAACTGCTGTACGGTGTTCACATGCAATCCATGCAATCAAGGCGCTCTGTTGTGAACCATGTCAAGTTAAATGACTAAAATGAGGCACTCTCATCTAATCTGCTGTGCAGTGCCCTCATGCAATCCATGCAATCAGGGCGGTCTGATGTGAACCCTGCCAGGTGCTCTCATGCAATCCATGCAATCAAGGCGCTCTGTTGTGAACCCGGTCAAGTTAAATGCCAAAAATGAAGCACTTTCATGTTAACTGCTGTAAGGTGCAATTCATGCAATTCGTGCAATCCACGCAATCCATGCAATTAAGGCGTGCTGATGTGAACCCTGCCAGGGGCACTCACTGCATCTGCTCCAGCCTGTTCAGCGTTGTACACCTTCCTCACAAACCAGCAGGGCTCCGTCGGGCTGGCTGAGGGGGTTCAGAGAGGCAGCAGTCGGTGAGGGGTTAGGTGTTGGAATGTTACCGGTAACTTAAGTATTCTGTAATAAAACAGCTCAGGTCATGCTGGCTGAAGGGGGGCAGAGAGGCAGCAGTCGGTGAGGGGTTTGCTGTTACTGAATATTCCAATACCGGTAAGTGCAGCTGTTTACTGAAAGAGCTCAGGTCACGATGGCTGCGTTCAACTGCTTCGGGGGGAGGGACCCCCTGGTAGGGGGGTCTCAGCGTTTAGATGTTCTTGACTCAGCTACGTCTCAGCGACATTCCGGCCTCTGGCCCAGGGCCCCACATGTGGCCAACCATGCTGGTCGGGCCGCTGACCATAGGCTGGTCCAGGTTTGGCCCCAATCGGGCCAGTGGCAGCTGCGGGGCGGCCTGCCAACTGTTTTGCCTCATAGAAGAAAAAGCGAACCCTGGCGGAGAGGTCCAACATTATGTGTGCACGGGTTGTGGAGGTAGGCTCAAACGCTTCCTCAAACGCCTGAAAGCGCAAATCAAAAGTAGACCTTGCTGGAGTTGTGCTACAGGGTCGTTTTTTCTCTTCCGCCCGACAAGTTTCAATCAACGGACAGGACTGGAACGCAGCGGCGCTAGGTGTGAAACAGTGTGGGAGTGGGGGCAGATTAGAGTGACGAAGTGTGAGGAAATCAGAGGGCTGTTCCTCAAGGCCGTGGGGTGGGTGTGGCGCCGCTTGCATGCATTTGTATTAGGGTTCAAGGGTTGTGATCGTATTGATGGACATGGTTGTATTAGGGTTAAGGGGTTAAGGGGTTGAAGCTGTGAGGCTGCGTGTGTGTGATGATCACAGAGGGCCCATTCCAGCAATTCAGCAACATGATGACCTGGTCGGTCCAGGGTTAAGGGTTGATAGTACCGATAGAAAATATAGGGCTTCATTCTTTATACACTCACGTGCCCCCTTGTCCAGCAGTATGATGACCTGTTTGGTTTGAGGGTCAGGGTTCTACAAAAAATAATTTAGGGCTTCAAACTTAATGCACTCATGTGCCCCCCAGTAAAGCAACAGGATGGCCTCGTTGGTTTAATGGTCAAGGGTTAAGGTAGATGATATAGGGCTACCGCCTAATTCTCACCTTGCCCCCTATCCGACAACCTGATGACCTAAATGGATTTGAGGGTCAAGGGTTAACATAATTTAGGACTTGAGGCTTAATTCTCATGTGCCCCCCTGTGTAGCAACATGACGACCTGGTTGGGTTGGGATCAAGGTTTTAAGTAGATAACATGATAACCTGGATGGTTAAATGTTCAAGGGTTTACACTTTACAGTACATAATTTAGGGTTCATTGGCTCACCTGGCCCCCTATCCAGCAACATGATAATCTGGTTGGTGCCTCTTTGCAGCTTGAACCCGGAGCACTCCTGTGAGTTAATACCATCAAGGCTTGCGAGTCAGACATAATGCTGGTCATGCCATACACACATCCATCCGTGTAAGAGATTGGTGAGCTAATGGTGCAGGGTTTTGTCGCCGGCCAGCTGTCGGGCACCGTGTGGGTCTTGGCCGCGTGATAGGTGGTGCAGGATTTTGCGGTCGAATGTGCACAACATGAGACAGGCCATGTAGGCTTGCTGCTGGCTCGATCCACTAGTTAGCCCTGGCCTAAAAAGCTTGACAAACTGTGCCATGCTGGCGACCGTTTTCACGTCACACCCGCATGCCAGCATGGCGGTCCCCTCGGGAATTCACCCGTCGCCTCTCTCGGAGGGGACAAATTCTGAGTACTCACGCTAAAAGACGAGCAGCCGAACTCAGCGTTGGGTATGCACTTGGGTGGCGACGTTCCCGGGGTGTAGAACGAGGCGTTTTCGGTCGGGTAAAACAGGTCGCCCAGGATCTGGCCCCCGTACTTGTCCTCGCCGAAATCTGCCAGAGCCCACTGGATACCTTGAGAGCGATGTCCGGGAGGAAACACGACCTTAATATCAGCTTCCTCCAGGTTCAGTGTTGCCACGGCCATGGAGGAAAGTAGGAGGGGCAAGAACCCTGACAGTGGTAGACGCTGTAGCTGCAGTGACGCATGTGTTGAGCTCGGCATAATTGTGGTATTGGTGGATGCTTAATCACGAGAGGGTTATGCTGCCCAGGGGAGAGAAAAGTGGAGTTGGAAATGGCCGGGACAATGTAGTACTCGGACACGGGGTACACAATTGGGTACACCAGGAAAGGGCGACGTCCCCGCTGATGTTGCGTCGCGTTGTGTGATTTCTATTTTAGCGCAAGGATTCGTCCAAGGTTGCACGGTGTCCACCCAGCTTGTCATTGACAGTACTTTGCCTTACAGAAAGTATGGACACACTGATGTGTAATCGGTCAGCATCGACTGCTACGCACAAGCTCTGTCCTGCTGCAAATTGAAACGAGCATTGATGGAATTCGGATAGCAAAGATTACGAGTTGCTGCCCCCCAGCCAATTCTTCGGTTTCGAATTTACTCCTAACGCTGGACGGACCTTGATAGTTTAGTTAATCATAACCAAACTGGCAACGTCAACTTGATCTAGCCCAGAGAGGCGTGGGACACTGCGCAGGATCAGCACCTAAGCGATCTGGCTTTAAACTTGACAGCCAGGCGACATCCCCTCCAATTCATCATGACCAACAAGGAAGATGACAAAGATCAATCCGTAAGCTATTTTTCTAGCCCTTGCTTCATCCTACATTATCATGCATGGCAAGGTGTCCTTGAGACTCCCCGCCCCCCAGGCTGCATGGTCTCTTCACCAGTACTATTAAGGCTCCCTACAACCGACAAGTCGGCCTGCAATCCCATCTCCCGCAACCCTTCCATATTTGTCTTGCCTTGCCCCCTCTGCCTCACCCTGTCCTCACCACTCCCTCTACACCTAGTTTCCTTGTGTGCCTTTTCTGCCCTAGCCTGTCCCCAGCACTCCTTCATCACCTCATTCCCTACACTGCCTTATCTGACCGCAGCCGGTGGCCCTAGCCTATCGACCGTCGCGGGAACAAGCAATCAAAAAGAGTTCGAATGCTTTCAAGATTAGCCTAGTAGCAATGGACTGCGTGTTCTTAGGTGAGAGGGGCAAAACCTCATGCTATCCGGACAGCTCTGGGTGATGGGGGCAAACTCCCATGTTGTCCGGGCTTCTGAGGTTGAGTACGAGGCGCAAACCCTCAGGCCATCAGGGCTTCTGAGGGTGAGAGGTGTGAACCCTCACGCTCTCTGGGCTGCCGGAGGTGTGTAGTGTAAACCTCTTCATTCCCAGAGGGTAGGGGTGCTGCCCCGGGTTTGAAGTGCAGACTGTCTTATGCTTCCTGGAAGACGGGCTGCAATCCCCAAAGGACGGGCGGCCAGGGCTGTCTTATCGAGTAGGGCCTGCAAGTGCCCCGACTGTGGTCTTACATATTTATATCTAGGCTGTTCTGGGCTGCTCTGGTTGCGTTACAAACCCTCCTGTTCTCCGAGGAGGTGCTGCTCTGGTCTGCACGCAATCCATGCAATCCACCACCTGCGATACCTGTTGA
Source organism: Limnomonas spitsbergensis (assembly GCA_037349105.1). Classification (NCBI taxonomy): domain Eukaryota; kingdom Viridiplantae; phylum Chlorophyta; class Chlorophyceae; order Chlamydomonadales; genus Limnomonas; species Limnomonas spitsbergensis. The sequence goes on along the minus strand of JAYJMM010000101.1, from coordinate 78,733 downwards.
CTGGTGTGTGGATACGTAGAGATTGTTAGCAAGCCCTTCTCTAGGCTGTTGCGGCCTGCCTGCTTGCACACAATCCATGCGATCCTCCACCTGCGATACCTGTTGGCTGGTGTTTGGATATGTAGAGACTGCTGGCAAGCCCTTCTCTAGGCTGCTGTGGCCTGCCTGCTTGCACACAATCCATGCGATCCTCCACCTTTGACATCCGCTGGCTAGTGGGTGTGCGAGCTATGAAAGCAACCTGCTGAAGGGTCTATGCAGGACCCATCCTCCTTCCTCCACGTCTGATCCGAATGTGATTCATAACCGTAAACCCTTAACTGCCTTCGGGGGGGCTGTCAGGTGACCAGCCTTGGGCATGTATGATTATCAACCCTAAACCCTGAACCCTAGACCCTGAACCCTAACCCTGAACACCGGCCACCTTTGGGGGGCTGCCGGGCGGCCAGCCTTGGCAGGTGATGCCAAACTTTGGCCTTTGCCCCAGCAGTAGGGTTTGCTGCACCAGGCCCCCTACCAGCCTTAAGCTGTGATGTAGCTGTGATGTAGCTGCGATGTAGCTGAAGTGCGCTTTACAAACACTGCTATGGAAGCTGCATCTGCCCCCTCCTTGGAGCTGCCTGGCTAAGGCTATACTTGCCAGTGCTCTTCGCTCCGTATTGGCCACGACTCCTTGTGCGCCTTTCAAGGCACAATCAGGGGGTACCCACTCGTTCTTGCCTGATTGTACCCTAAACAACGAACCGTCAACCCTGAATGGACAGGCATGCAACCAGTGCTTGTGCACCTCTCAAAGATCAAGCAGGGCACCCACTTGTGCCTGTCTGGTTCAACTCAAAGACTGGACCACTCAGACTTAATCGGCAGACATGCAACCAGTGCTGGTGCACCGCTAAAAGAAAACGCAGGGCACCTACTCGAGCCTGCCTGGTTGAACTCTACACATTGATCCACTAACCCTCAACTCTTAGACATGTCACAAGTGCTGGTGCGGCGCTAAAAGAACTAGCAGGGCACCTACTTGAGCATGTCTGGTTGAACCCCTAAACACTGAAACCCTCACCGTATGTTTGAATTGCCTTCCCTCAGGTTTGAAAACACGGATTCTTTTGATGCTGCCCTCAGGGCAGATTATCGACCAAAACTCTTAATTTCTGACTGAAAACTGGCGTCAACAGTAGATACTTAGAATGTCTATAGATCCCTCAATCTTAAACAAGGTTAATAATGAGGGAAGGCAAAGCAAACCTACGGTATCCCTGAACCCTTTAAAACCCTGAAGCCCTTAATCCACCACTCACAGGCATGCAACCAGTGCTGGTACACCTCTCCAAGAACAAGCAGGGCACCTACTCGTTCGACCCGGTCAGCGTGAACTTCATGACGGAGATCGCCAAAACCATGTTTGCCCTCGTCATGCTATTCATCTTTGTGAGTAAGGGGCTTAGGAGCCTGGGGGGTGTATGGAAAAGTGTGTGAACGCCAACCCTCGACACTCTCCTCACTGTGTTAACCTTTGTGAATAAGGGGCTTGGGGGGTGCATGGACAAGCGTTTGAACGCCAACCCTCAATTGTCTCATCACTGCGCTAATCTTCGTAAGTTCAGGGTTGAACCCCTGCTCTAAAACCTCTCATCACGCTGTTGACCGTTGTTAAATAAGTTGAACCCCTGCTCTGAACCCTCTGCCACGCTGTTTATTTTTGTGAGTTCAGTGTTTGGACCCCAACCTTTAATCCTATCATCACGCTTTTAATCGCCGTTAGCTCGGGGTTTGGACCCCTACCCTAAAACCTCTCATGTCGCTGTTTATCTTTGTGATTTGAATTGAACCCTTGCTCTAAACTCTCGTGTCATTCTGTTCATTTTTGGTGCCTATTTGAACCCCTGCCGTTAGCCATCTTGTCACGCTGTTTATTTGTGTGAGATCAGGATTTGGGATGCCGGGGCTGAGCTAACAAATACGAATTAAATCCTTAGCCTCTCGTAACACTGCTCATCTTCATGGGTTTAGGGTTTAGGATGAAGGTTTATTGAAAGCCCCATACATATCTGCCGCCTCCCCCCTCCTTCCCTCCCTGCAGGGAACAGGGCGACCCGGGAAACCCATCCTTGTATATTTACTTCCTACTGCCTCCCCTCTCAAAATCTCATCCTGCAGGGAACGGGGCGACCCGGGACCCCCATGTACATGTCAGTGCGAGCCTTCATCAGCGATGCCAGACACAACCACTTGCTGGCAGTCCCCGCTGTGAGTTACAGCAAAGCAGCAGCAGCAGCAGCTGCGGCAGTCGCAGCACTATAATGAAAGCCTCGGCAGCAGGGGCAGTCACAGCACTAACAACATCAGGGACAGCAGTCACAGGACATGATGCACCAGCAGCAGCAACAGTAGCAGTGGGCACAAACACTTGCTGGCAGTCCCCGCTGTAAGTGACACGAAAACCTCAGCAGCAGCTGGGGCAGTCGCAGCACTATCAACAAAGCCTCAGCAGCAGGGGCAGTCACAGCACTAACAACACCAGGAACAGCAACAGGAGCAGCAACAGCAGGAGTGGCGGCAGTAGAAACTGCACCAGCAGCAGCAACAGTGGGCAGCGGGCACAACCACTTGCTGGCAGTCCCCGCTGTAAATGACTACAAAGCCTCAGCAGGAGCAGCAGCAGCAACAGGAGTAGGAACTGCACCAGTAGCAGCAACAGGATCAGCAACCCCAGGAGTAACAGCAGTAGGAACTGCACCAGCAGCATCAACAGTAGCAGCAACAGTAGCAGTGGGCACAACCACTTGCTGGCACTCCCTGCTGTGAGTGTGACAACAAAGCAGCAGCAATTAGTCAAAGTCAGCGGCAGTCAAAGCAGCAACATAAGCTGTAGGAGTAGCAGAAGCAGAAGCAGAAGGTACACCATGAGAAGTATCGACAGCAGCAGTCAAAGCACTAACAGAAGCTGCAGCAACATAAGCTGTATAAGTAGCAGAAGCAGAAGCTAGAACATGTTTGAGCAGTATCAGCAGCATCAGGAGCAGTTGACCCAACCACTTGCTGGTAGTGCCGCTGTAAGTGACGACAGCAGCAGCAGCTGTGGCTGCCAGAGCACTCACAGAAGCGGCAGCAACACAAGCTGTAGGAGTAGAAGCAACAGAGGCAGTTGACACAGCCCCTTGCTGATAGTGCCCGCTGTAAGTGACAGCCGCAGCAGCAGTAGTGGCAGTCACAGAACTAACTGAAGCTGCAGTAACATCAGCTGTAGGAGTAGCAGCATCAGGAGCAATTGATACAACCCCTTGCTGATAGTGCCCGCTGTAAGTGACGGCAGCAGCAGCAGCAGTGGCAGTCACAGCACTCACAGAAGCAGCAGCAACACAAGCTGTAGGAGTAGCAGCAACAGGAGCAGTTGACACAACCCCTTGCTGATAGTGCCCGCTGTAAATGACGGCAGCAGCTGCAGTGGCAGCCACAGCACTCACAGAAGCGGCAGCAGCACAAGCTGTAGGAGTAGCAGAAGCTAGAACATGAGCAGTATCAGCAGCATCAAGGAGCAGCACTAACAGCAGCAGCTGCATTAGCTGTAGGAGTAATCACAGCACTGACAGCAGCAACATGCTAGCAGCAGTAGCAGTTACAGCACTAACAGCAGCAGCAGCATCAGCTGTAGGAGGACAGGAAGTAACACTATAGTAGCAGGCAAGCAGCAGCAGCGGCAGTAGCAGTCACGGCATTATTAGCAGCAGCAGCAGCAGCCGTAATAGCAGCACCAGTAGCAGTCTAATTTTTTGGTAGCCGCGTGAGATTTAATTCGCCCCTTTTCTGGAATATCAGGGTGCCTCCTGGCGTTCTTCGAATTGCTGAGCTATCCAGAACTCCTCTCCCTGCCTCCAGTATGCAGGCTTCGAACGTTGTGCCCAGTATGCCCTATAAAACCCTAAACCTTAACCTTACTTTATCGGCAATTTTATTTTAGTTGTACACCAATCTGCATGTCCCAACCCCCCAATTTTAGTTAAGCTCAACGTGCCTGCCCCAACCCCCGTTATGCAGGCGCTGTACGCTGTCAACAACTACCTCAAGTTTGCTATGCAGCTGTTTTTCAAGTGAGAGCAGCAGGGGTCATGGAACGGGGCGTTTCCTGCCTTCTGCAATACGGGTCAGGGGCATCTAACTACTCAACGGAATCAGGGCAAGGCCGTTTTGCCATTTTACTGAAATCAGGGGCCCCGGTTTTAGTTGAACTGCTCAGTTCGGGGCGGCCCGGCAGGAGGGCTGGGAAGGCAGCGTAGGAGTTTGGTATGGTTGAGGGGTGAGTCTAACCCCTACAGGGTGCCCTGACAGGGAGGGGCTGGGAGGGCAGCGTAGGAGTTTGGTATGGTTGAGGGGTGAGTCTAACCCCTACAGGGTGCCCTGACAGGGACGGGCTGTGAGGGCAGTGTAGGAGTTTGGTATGGTTGAGGGGTGAGTCTAACCCCTACGGGGTGCCCTGGCAGGGAGGGGCTGGGAGGGCAGTGTAGAAGTTTGGTATGGTTGAGGGGTGAGTCTAACCCCTACGGGGTGCCCTGACAGGGACGGGCTGTGAGGGCAGTGTAGGAGTTTGGTATGGTTGAGGGGTGAGTCTAACCCCTACAGGATGCCCTGGCAGGGAGGGGCTGGGAGGGCAGTGTAGAAGTTTGGTATGGTTGAGGGGTGAGTCTAACCCCTACGGGGTGCCCTGACAGGGACGGGCTGTGAGGGCAGTGTAGGAGTTTGGTATGGTTGAGGGGTGAGTCTAACCCCTACAGGATGCCCTGGCAGGGAGGGGCTGGGAGGGCAGTGTAGAAGTTTGGTATGGTTGAGGGGTGAGTCTAACCCCTACGGGGTGCCCTGACAGGGACGGGCTGTGAGGGCAGTGTAGGAGTTTGGTATGGTTGAGGGGTGAGTCTAACCCCTACGGGATGCCCTGACAGGGAGTGGCTGGGAGGGCAGCGTAGGAGTTTGGTATGGTTGAGGGGTGAGTCTAACCCCTACGGGGTGCCCTGGCAGGGAGGGGCTGGGAGGGCAGCGTAGGAGTTTGGTATGGTTGAGGGGTGAGTCTAACCCCTACGGGATGCCCTGACAGGGACGGGCTGTGAGGGCAGCGTAGAAGTTTGGTATGGTGAGGGGTGAGTCTTACCCCCTACGGGATGCCCTGACAGGGAGTGGCTGGGAGGGTAGCGTAGGAGTTTGGTATGGTTGAGGGGTGAGCCGAACCCCTACGGGATGCCCTGACAGGGAGTGGCTGGGAGGGCAGTGTAGGAGTTTGGTATGGTTGAGGGGTGAGTCTAACCCCTACGGGATGCCCTGGCAGGGATGGGCTGGGAGGGCAGCGTAGGAGTTTGGTATGGTTGAGGGGTGAGTCTAACCCCTACGGGATGCCCTGGCAGGGAGGGGCTGGGAGGGTAGCGTAGGAGTTTGGTATGGTTGAGGGGTGAGTCTAACCCCTACGGGGTGCCCTGGCAGGGAGGGGCTGGGAAGGCAGCGTAGGAGTTTGGTATGGTCGAGGGGTGAGTCGAACCCCTACGGGGTGCCCTGGCAGGGAGGGGCTGGGAGGGCAGCGTAGAAGTTTGGTATGGTCGAGGGGTGAGTCGAACCCCTACGGGGTGCCCTGGCAGGGAGGGGCTGGGAGGGCAGCGCACAGTGCTTCCTCCTCAGTCGCGAATCCACTTTGTACCTGAGGGGCTGAGAGGGCAGCGAGAGGCTTGGCCAGGTCTGAAGCTTAACATGGTGCCCTGGCAGGGAGAGGATGGGAGGGGCTGGGGGGGGATGTGCGCACAGTGCTCCGTACTCAGCAACGCGTCAACCGTAAATTGGGGGCCAAGCCTACACTACCATCATATCACGAAGGGTTTGCATTCAAGGGTTAGACTACCGTATTGAGCACTTAACCCTAAAATGGGGGTCTAGACTTGACTGCTAGGATATCACAAATACAGGCCCCAAGCAGCATTGCTAGAAGCGCACCAAGATGCTGGGTAACCTGAAGGTGTTTACCTTTGCCCCGGTGCCCTACATCCCGCTCCCCCCTGACCCTGTCCCCCACTGCCCTTCCCCAGGCCTACCACAACTAAGATGCTGGGTAACCTCAAGGTGTTCACCATCGCGTTGCTGCTACGGATTGTGATGAAGCGGAAGTTCAACGTCATTCAGGTGCAGGCAGTAGCTGGGACAAAGGAATCGCCTGATGGGAACCAGGCACAAGCCATTGGGGCAAAGGGGGGGCTGAGGAAGTAAGCCATAGCAGGGACAAGGGAACCCGGCAAAAGCCATTGGGGGTAAGGGGCGGCTAAGGAGTTTGGCCATAGCTGGGGCAAAGGGGCTGTGGGGGCAGCAGGACCAGGTTGTAATGGGGCCATGGTGGCTGCGGATTGTCAAGAAGCGGAAGTTCAACGTCATTCAGGTGCAGGCAGGAGCAGGGCATAGGGCAAAGTTATTGGGGGCAAAGGGGGGGCTGTGGGGAAGAAGCCATAGCTGGGGCAGTAGCAAAGGCAGAGATGACAGTCTGCAGCAAAGGCAGCAGGGCCAGGGGTAGAGGTGACAGTGTGTAACATAGGCAGCAGGGCCAGGAGGTGGGGGCAGTGGGGATAGTGTGTAGCAAAGGCAGCAGGTGCAGGGGTAGAGGTGACGGGCTGTAACAAAGGCAGCAGGGCCAGGAGGTGGGGGCAGAGGGGATAGTGTGTAGCAAAGGCAGCAGGGCCAGGGGTAGAGGTGGCGGGCTGTAATAAAGGCAGCAGGTCCAGGAAGTGGGGGCAGAGGGGACAGTCTGTAGCAAAGGCAGCAGGGGCAGGTGCAGAGGGGACATGCTGTAGCAAAGGCAACAGGACCAGGAGGCATGGGTAGATAGGACAGGCTGTAGCAAACACAGCAGGGGTAGAGGGGACAGGCTGTTGCAAAGGCAGCAGGGCCAGGAGGCATGGACACTTGGACAGAGGGGGCATGCTGTAGCAAAGGCAACAGGGCCAGGAGGCAAGGGTAGAGGGTACATAGTGCAGTAACGACAGGAGAGACAGGGGTACAGGGGACAGGCTGTAGCAAAGGCAGCTGGGGCAGGAGGCGGGGACCAGTGATCTGTGCTGCCTGGAAGTCTGACCCCGACAATCCCTGTGGGAGGCCCCATTCCTGCTGGTGGTTTGCATAATTGTCAACAAACTGAACAACTGCCACTCCATGTTTCAACCTTAATCCCTAACCCATTGCTGCTTCCGCGTATTGGCCCCACTGGAAATTTGTCAAAAACCCCGACCCCACCCGTTGCTGCCCCCAGTGGGAGATCAGTTCAAAATCCCTGAGCCCCCACCCCCTTGCTGCCCCCAGTGGGAGTCCCTGTCCCTGCTGATAAGTTGTATCCTTATCAAACAACTGCCCCTCCAAGCTCGAAACCCTGAACCCTGAACCCGTTGCTGCCCCCAGTGGGAGGTTTGTTAAAAAAAATGAACCCCACCCCCCCTTGTTGCTCCCAGTGGGAGGCGCTATTCCTGCTGGTAATTTGTATTATAATCAAACTGGCTGTCCCCCCGGACTCGAAAACCCGCACCCTGCACCCATGCTGCCCCCAGTGGGAGGTTTGTTGAAAAATTGAGCCCCCACCCCTTTGCTGCCACCAGTGGGAGTCCCTGTTCCTGCCGGTAGGTTGTATCCTTATCAACCGTCTGTCCCTCCGTGTTCGAAACCCTGAACCCCAAACCCTTTGCTGCTTCAGTGGGTGGCCCTATCCTGGCTGGTAGTTCCTATCTTTGTGTCCCCTCGTGCTTGTAACCCTGAACCCCTGCTGCCCCCAGTGGGAGTCCCTGTTCCTGCTGGTAATTTGTATCCTTATCAGCTGTCTGCCCCTCCATGTTCAAACCCTGAGCCCTGAACCCTTGCTGCCCCCAGTGGGAGGTCTGTTTAACACCCTGACCCCCACCCCCCCTTGCTGGGCCGCATGGGTGGCCCTGTTCTGGCTGGTAGTTTGTATCTTCGTGTCTTCCCGTGCTCGTAACCCCGAACCCTTGCTGCCCCCAGTGGAAGGTTTGTTAAAACCCTGAACCCTGAACCCTTGCTGATCCCAGTGGGAGGCCTTGTTCCTGCTGGTCGCTGGCATAACCATCAACCAGCTGCGCAACTGCCCCTCTGTGGGTGCGGCAGAGGCAGCGGTGCCCTTCATCACGGCGGGATTGTGCACACTCGGGACAGTCACAGTGCCCAGTGCCGCCTCGGTGAGAGGGGGGTGAGCTTTGCAATGTTGTGGAGACAAATGGCTGTTAGCCAGTCAAGGTTTGGTCCCGATAGGCACAGAATGGGCAGCGGTGCCCTTCATCACTGCAGGGCTTTGTAAGCTCGGGACGGTCACAGATCCCAGCTCCGCCTCGGTGAGAGAGGGGAGGAGATTGACGTTGTCGCGTAGGCAAGCGACTGTAGGCTAGACAAGGTTTGGTCTAGATAGGCTCAGCAGAGGCGACGGTGCCTTTCTGCAGGGCTGCGCACGCTGGGGACAGTCACAGTGCCCAGCGCAGCCTTGGTGAGCTCTGCCTTGTTGCCATGGAAACTGCACTGTGACACTGTCGCCTTGAAGGTGTCATACTGTCACAGTTTCGTATCAACCTCTATCCATATAGGTGTACAAGAAGAATGCCCTTCACCTTTACAATTTCCGATCCGTGTAAATGTGCAAGCAATATGTCTGCAATGAGCCATCTAGGTTTTTGAATGATTCCACCGTTGTGAACCTGTTGATGTTGAATGATGACGCCTAACACTTCATACCTCCACAGGTGTGCAACCCTTAATGCTAAACCCTTATTCCTGAACCATAAAGCATTAAACATAACTGATTAAACCTGAACTTAAGCCCTGGATGATTAACTCATAATGATTAACCCTTAACGGTAAACCCTTCATGCTGCACCCTTAGGTGTACAACGAGTATGCCCTCAAGAAGAACATGGAGACATCAGTGCACCTGCAGAACTTCTTCCTCTACTTCTATGGTGAGCTGAGCGCTGGCCCTTCTTCCTCTATTCACTTAGTGAGCTGAGCGCTGGCCCTTCTTCCTCTATTCACATGGTGAGCTGAGCGCTGGCCCTTCTTCCTCTACTTCTATGGTGAGCTGAGCGCTGGCCCCTCTTCCTCTATTCACATGGTGAGCTGAGCGCTGGCCCTTCTTCCTCTATTCACATGGTGAGCTGAGCGCTGGCCCTTCTTCCTCTATTCACATGGTGAGCTGAGCGCTGGCCCTTCTTCCTCTATTCACATGGTGAGCTGAGCGCTGGCCCTTCTTCCTCTATTCACATGGTGAGCTGAGCGCTGGCCCTTCTTCCTCTATTCACATGGCGAGCTGAGCGCTGGCCCTTCTTCCTCTATTCACATGGTGAGCTGAGCGCTGGCCCTTCTTCCTCTATTCACATGGTGAGCTGAGCGCTGGCCCTTCTTCCTCTATTCACATGGTTGATCTGAGCGCTGGCCCTTCTTCCTCTATTCACATGGTGAGCTGAGCGCTGGCCCTTCTTCCTCTATTCACATGGTGAGCTGAGCGCTGGCCCTTCTTCCTCTATTCACATGGTGAGCTGAGCGCTGGCCCTTCTTCCTCTATTCACATGGTGAGCTGAGCGCTGGCCCTTCTTCCTCTATTCACATGGTGAGCTGAGCGCTGGCCCTTCTTCCGCTATTCACATGGTGAGCTGAGCGCTGGCCCTTCTTCCTCTATTCACATGGTGAGCTGAGCGCTGGCCCTTCTTCCTCTATTCACATGGTGAGCTGAGCGCTGGCCCTTCTTCCTCTACTTCTATGGTGAGCTGAGCGCTGGCCCTTCTTCCTCTATTCACATGGTGAGCTGAGCACTGCCCCGTCTTACTTCCTCAACTCCTCAACTTTTATGGCGAGGCGAGCGCTGCCCCTTCTACCTCTACCCTGTATGGTGAGCGGAGCACTGCTTCTTCTTAGTTCCTCGACCTTCAGGGTGGGGCGAGCGCTGGCCCTTGTTTCTCTACCCTTTTTTGAAGAGCCGAGCACTTCCCCCTCTCCCTCTACTTCCGTGTTGGATCTAGCGCTACCCCCTCTTCCTCTACTTCTATGGTAGGTAAGGCGCTGCCTTGCCGACCCCCTCTAGGAACTTTTCAACCTCTACTTCAATGGTAGGTCAGCTGCTGCACGTCATCACCCACTAAAACCTCTCCACCTTAACTTCAATGGGTTGGTAGGTCGCACGATGCCACGCCACCTTCCCAACACATCTCAAACCTCTTAGGTGGCTGGTCAGACGTTGCCAAAGATCCCAGAACTTTGGATCATCCAGGGTCACAGGATGTTTGCGTGTTTCGTTTTTGTACGGCACTGTTTCACTGCATTCATTCGGAAGTCAGTTCCCCCACACCTCGCTCTCCTCTCCTCCCCCTCCGCCACCACCATCCTGCGCCTCTCTCCTCAGGCGCCTTCTTGACCCCTCCCCCCCGGATGCTCCAGGCCCTCATATCCCCCCCCCTCACCAACCCCTATCTCCCCCTCTGCTTTCCTCCCCTGCCCTCCTTCCCTACCCCCCCCTCTTCCCCCCATCCTTTCCTCCACACACCCGCCCCCCCCTTGCTCCCCGCCCTCCCTTCCCTTCCCTCTTCCTCCCCTGCCTGCCTTCCCTCCCCCCCCCCCTGTCTCCCCCTGCTCCCCACACTCCTTTCCTCCCCCCTGAGCCCACCCACCCATGCGCCCCCCATCCTATCCTACACCACCATTCGTCCTTGCCCCTTTCCTCAGGCACCTGCTTGCCCCCCCCCTCCTTTCACCCCCCCCCCCTCTTCTTTCCTCCATCCGCCCCTCCCACGCTCCTTCCACCTCCTCCCCTCAGGCGCCTGCTTCAACCTGATGGGGCTGCTGGCGGTGAGCTGGTGGAAGCAGCACACCATGACGCAGATGTTCGCGGGACAAACCAACGTCACCATCATCCTCATAATAAACAATGCCTGCCAGGTCAGAGGGTGGGATAGGGGGAGGCTTAAGGGCCTGTCACCTGAAGGGGGTGAGTCTGTCCCCTAAACAATGCCTGCCAGGTCAGAGGGTGGGATAGGGGGAGGCTTAAGGGCCTGTCACCTAAAGGGGGTGAGTCTGTCCCCTAAACAATGCCTGCCAGGTCAGAGGGTGGGATAGGGGGAGGCTTAAGGGCCTGTCACCTGAAGGGGGGTGGGTCTGTCCCCTGAACAATGCCTGCCAGGTCAGAGGGGGGGATAGGGGGAGGCTTAAGGGCCTGTCACCTGAAGGGGGTGGGTCTGTCCCCTAAACAATGCCTGCCAGGTCAGAGGGTGGGATAGGGGGAGGCTTAAGGGCCTGTCACCTGAAGGGGGTGGGTCTGTCCCCTAAACAATGCCTGCCAGGTCAGAGGGTGGGATAGGGGGAGGCTTAAGGGCCTGTCACCTAAAGGGGGGTGGGTCTGTCCCCTGAACAATGCCTGCCAGGTCAGAGGGGGGGATAGGGGGAGGCTTAAGGGCCTGTCACCTGAAGGGGGGTGGGTCTGTCCCCTAAACAATGCCTGCCAGGTCAGAGGGGGGGATAGGGGGAGGCTTAAGGGCCTGTCACCTGAAGGGGGTGAGTCTGTCCCCTAAACAATGCCTGCCAGGTCAGAGGGTGGGATAGGGGGAGGCTTAAGGGCCTGTCACCTAAAGGGGGTGAGTCTGTCCCCTAAACAATGCCTGCCAGGTCAGAGGGTGGGATAGGGGGAGGCTTAAGAGCCTGTCACCTGAAGGGGGTGAGTCTGTCCCCTAAACAATGCCTGCCAGGTCAGAGGGTGGGATAGGGGGAGGCTTAAGGGCCTGTCACCTGAAGGGGGTGAGTCTGTCCCCTAAACAATGCCTGCCAGGTCAGAGGGTGGGATAGGGGGAGGCTTAAGAGCCTGTCACCTGAAGGGGGTGAGTCTGTCCCCTAAACAATGCCTGCCAGGTCAGAGGGGGGGATAGGGGGAGGCTTAAGGGCCTGTCACCTGAAGGGGGTGAGTCTGTCCCCTAAACAATGCCTGCCAGGTCAGAGGGTGGGATAGGGGGAGGCTTAAGGGCCTGTCACCTAAAGGGGGTGGGTCTGTCCCCTAAACAATGCCCTCCAGGTCAGAGGGTGGGATAGGGGGAGGCTTAAGGGCCTGTCACCTAAAGGGGGGTGGGTCTGTCCCCTGAACAATGCCTGCCAGGTCAGAGGGTGGGATAGGGGGAGGCTTAAGGGCCTGTCACCTAAAGGGGGGTGGGTCTGTCCCCTAAACAATGCCTGCCAGGTCAGAGGGTGGGATAGGGGGAGGCTTAAGGGCCTGTCACCTAAAGGGGGGTGGGTCTGTCTCCTAAACAATGCCTGCCAGGTCAGAGGGGGAGGGGGGGGGAGTAGGGGGAGGCTGGAGGGCATGTCACCTAAGGGGCTGGGTCAGTCCCACAAACCATGCCTGTCAGGTGAGAGGGAGAGGGGGAGGCCATTCTCTTCTGCCATTTTCTTATTTTTAGTTTTGAGGCGACTCCATCTTGAGCCGTCTAACAAAAGACTCTTGATCCCGATCCCTGAGCCGAGCACCCTGAATTGTTGCTGTGCAGCAGAGGGTATCCTATACAGCTGACTCTTCCAATCTGTCGACAGCATCCTGAATCGAGCTGAAATAAGCACTCCCCTGCGTTCAAAAAAGTAATACCGGACCGTACTGTACCGGTATGCCTTGAAATACTGCATGCCTTATGCGCTGCTCAGGGCATCCTATGCAGTTTAACTTCTAGTTCGCCGACACTATCCTGGATTGAGCTGAAACAAGAACACTTCCTTCCATACAAAATAAAGAAGACTCGAGAGGAATATCACATGCCATTTAGAAATTTAATACTTGATGGCTTTTGCGCCGCACATGGCATCCTATTAAGCGTTTGTTTCTATTTCTCGCCAACACCATCCTGAATTCAGCTGAAATAAAGACATCCCTGCATTAAAATCATGTATGTGATAAGTTTGCAGTATATTTCATTGTAATACTGCATGCTTCTCTTCCCTTGTAATACGGCTCAAGTGCTGCACAGGGCATCCTTAGAGCTTTTTTCTTTAAGTTCCCCAACACCATCCTGAATTTAGCTGAAATAAATACTTTGTTGCATGGCTTATGTGTGGCACAGGGCATCCTGTCGAGCTTCTTCTTCAAGTTTGCCGACACCATCCTGAAGAAGTACAGCAGTACGATCGCCACCATCTTCACAGCTGTCATGTCGTACATCATGTTTAGCCACGAGCTCAGTATCAACTTCATCATTGGGGTTTCCATCGTCCTCATATCCATGCACCAGGTACTGGGTACAGGAGGGTAGGAGAGGGAGGGAGGGAGGGGAGGGCAGGAAGGGAGGGGAGGGCAGGAAGGGAGGGGAGGGGTGTTCTGGGGGCAGGATGGGAGGGCAGGAAGGGGAGGAGAGGGAGGGAGGAGAGGTAGGGAGGGGAGGGGAGGACAGGAGGGATGAAAGGGAGGGAGGGGAAGGGCGTCCTGGGTGAAAGGACAGGAGGAGAGGGAGGGGGAGGGGTGTACATCATGGTTAGGTATGAGCTCAGCATCCACTTCATCGCCGGGGTGTTTATCATCCTCATCTCAATGCACTAGGTGGGGTTGGGGGGTTCCCATGCACTAGGTGGGTTAGGGGGGTTCCCATGCACTAGGTGGGGTTGGGGGGTTCCCATGCACTAGGTGGGGTTGGGGGGTTCCCATGCACTAGGTGGGGTTGGGGGGTTCCCATGCACTAGGTGGGTTAGGGGGGTTCCCATGCACTAGGTGGGGTTGGGGGGTTCCCATGCACTAGGTGGGTTAGGGGGGTTCCCATGCACTAGGTGGGGTTGGGGGGTTCCCATGCACTAGGTGGGGTTGGGGGGTTCCCATGCACTAGGTGGGGTTGGGGGGTTCCCATGCACTAGGTGGGGTTGGGGGGTTCCCATGCACTAGTTAGGTTTTACTAGGCATGCACCAGGTAGGGTTAAGGGGTTTCAATTCGCAAATTAGGGTCAAGAGGCTCACAAGGCACTGTGACTCAACTGTTATCGTCGTTTGGGTCCGCGCAGTCTTTTAGCACAACCCTCTTGACAGGCTGGGAGGAAGAAATCAAGGGGGAGGGAGAGGGTGGGAGGGTGCAGAGGGGCCCTGTGTAGCTAGCGCTTTCGTCAAGCCTCCAGTCGCCGGCCGGACATGATCCGTCTCCACCAGCCCCTTTTGTCGCCACCTGGCCCCACCCCAAATGTGGTCCGGTGCGAAGGGGGAAACCAGCACTTTTTGACGCGCATGCCCCCCCTCCTCCGGTGCACCAGCACTCCTCCGCATGCCCCCTCCTCCGGTCCGGTGCACCAGCACTTGTGATGCGCATGCCCCCCCTCCTCCGGTGCACCAGCACTCCTCCGCATGCCCCCTCCTCCGGTCCGGTGCACCAGCACTTGTGATGCGCATGCCCCCCCTCCTCCGGTGCACCAGCACTCCTCCGCATGCCCCCGCCTCCGGTCCGGTGCACCAGCACTTGTGATGCGCATGCCCCCCCTCCTCCGGTGCACCAGCACTCCTCCGCATGCCCCCTCCTCCGGTCCGGTGCACCAGCACTTGTGATGCGCATGCCCCCCCTCCTCCGACCTGCCCCTCCCCCTCAGTTCTTCACGTTTGGGGATAAGGTGCCGTCGGGCCGGAGCAACGCCAGTGGCGACGCCTCCTCGGGCTCCTCCTCAGAGGTCAACAGCCGCAAGCTGGTCTTCTCGCCCTCTCTAGAGCACCTGGCAACTGCGGCAGGCAGCGGGAGCCGGGCAGCGGGGAAATCGCTGGACGAAGAACTGAAGGGCCTGCTGCCCCGATGACAACGCTGGATCTAGATCTGGGGGAAAGCTGACCCAGCAGGATGCCCTCTGGATGACGAATTTGAGCTCCTGCTGCCCCGATGACGAAGCTCTCAGGACCGGGGGGAGGGAATGGGGGGGAAATCAGTGCAGCTGACTCTGCAGAGCGCCTGCATGACGGAGCTGGATGGAAGCTGACTTAGCAAGATGCCCGCTGGACAGAGCTGGACGGGAGCTGACTCAGGAGAGGGTATGCTGGTTTGGGCTTGGCCTTCGGCCGACCTTGACGTTCAGTGATGGGTAACATGGTGGGGTTTCGTAAGGTTCGAGAGCATGCATTCCCGTGTAGGGGTTGGCATGGGACGATGGAAGGCTCGCATGGTGGGGGGGTTATTAGGCTTGTAAACATGCATCCCCATGTGAGGATCTGCATGGGAGGAGTGGAGGGCTCGCGTGATACCTCGCATGCTATGTGCAAACGTGGCCGAGTGTCCAGGCAGCCCACTGGATGATGCAGGTGCCGTAGCCTGCTGACTTGGGTCCATGCTGCACTGATGGTTTCCCTCCTGGTAGCTTGATGGGAGACAGGTCCTCTGTTGGTTTGTCGGCTTGTTGGGAACGTCCTGCCAGGGGTGGTGGCTTCCTACTGATGACCCCAACAACAACAAATTAATGAAGTGATCAAACGGGGGTACGGGTTCCTGGGGTACCTGATTAGCTAGGAAGGTTGTCGTCACCTAGCCGTTGGTAGCAGTGGCCTATGTTAGTAAAATGGAGATGGTGATCGTGGTCAGTACAAACAGACATGTTAGACCCGTTTACCGGTCGTCGTCGGACTGTTTTTTCGTAACGTTTTTTGTTTCAGGCTGTCCCGTTACTGGTACCAGTACATGGACTGGACTGTGAACCTGAACCCTGTGCCTAGGGAGGATGCGCAAGATCTGTTTATAATGGTGCATACCCGCTGGGCCTTGCTGAACGCTCGTCCGCATAGGGCTGGTAGGGAATGACTGGGCTCAATTCAAGCTATCATGCACAGCCAGGACCATGGTGCAGCCATGCCACCCTCCTACGTGAGGAGGCGGCTCTTTAACACAACTGTGAAGGTTGTGAAGTGTTTTAAGCTCAGCAGAGTATCACATTTGACGCTTGGGACATAGGACCGTAAACCGGTACAGGCACTGAATAAGCTAGGACAGCGAGCGAAAATCAGTGCCCCCCCTGGACAAGCAACCAACACACAACCACCGAGCAGGGGTGTGGGAATGAACCCCTTACAGGTAGTCTGCGGAGGATAGGCCCCAGTCTGAAAACAAAACGTGGGGTGCTACTGTAAAATGGAACAGCCGACATGGTTGTGCTAGTTAGATTTTAGTGCGGCATGCCCCCATCTGACTCATTTATCTGATCATCTGCCAGCTTTGTTTACATCCTTGCCTCTCCGCTCCCTGGTTGCCTCCTCTGCGCACCTGCTTGGTATTGCACTAGAGTTAGTTGAGTCCCCGAGTCCTTAGTTCGCCAGTGGCAGACTTGACTCGATCCGAATTGATCGGAGAACTGAAGCACCGCTCGAGTCCGGAGAGTGCAGATGGATGTTAGTTGTCTTGACAAGTACAAAGTTCTTGACGGAGGAAACGGATTGGGCGTGAAATCGGCTTGTTCGCACATGCCGTACATTGTGAGCAGCCATTCCGAAACAGGCACGTCGATAAAGCCTGCATGCCTGATTTGCTTTGAAGCCTTAAGCTAACCGGTATTTGCTAGGGTTCTTTCGTAGCTGTACTGTGGGCAATCCTCCTGCGAGACCTGTCTCCACCCATCAGGCTGATCACATCTTCAGCACTTCAGCAGATTCTTTCCCCAATGTCGTCAACAAAGGATCGTCAGGTCAGTTGCCAAATAATCAGCACTTGGATTCGGCTAAAAGTCCGTCTTCTCGACGCCGGTATCTCTATAAACTTACCACACATATATTAATAAGCCAGTGCAATGCAAAATTGCAAAGACTAAGGAATTAGGGATGCGAGCTCTGGATTGGGTAAAGCGACCGATTTGAATTATGATCTTGTTTTGAACGTTTGCTTGGTGCATGTATTCATGCTATAAGACTTGGTCGACTTGTAAGTGCGAGGCGGCACTCTGGCTTTGCATTTGGCTGTAAGGCAGCAAGCTGCGCATAGCACAGCAAATCCTGTGCTCGCTATCCCATACCCCTCTATACCGGTATCTTATTTATTCTGCCATGCATGCATTCTAATACCTCTGCAAACTCAACATCTTGAACTTATACCTGCATTGTTGCACTGAAGAGCATTTACCCCCCATTTTCCCACCCCGGTGCCCACCCCGTTTCCCCCTCATGCCCCTTACAGGCTGTTCTCAAGATCGATGACATCAAGGTTTTGCATCAGCAGGTGCGCTGCCTTGATGACGCGTTTGTTGCACCCCTTGTACCTGAGAATGTCCCATGATTGTGTCAAGGCAGACCCATGATTTGTTGAGCTGGCAGGCCCATGATTTAAAATTCTTCGTTACTCCTTATTTGGCGCCATCTGCCCCGCATCGAATGCGCCAGATCATAATTATGCAGCAGGTGGTAATCGGCTGGTAGAGCTTTATTGGTCTGCAGCTCATGCACGTCCGAGTCCAGAATTCCGGATTGGGGCTACTCAGTGAAAGAAAAAGAAAAAAAAGGCTGCGCCCAATTAGGGCGTGGGGGTTAAGGAAATTAAGGCTACTCAGTATATCTCAATCCCCGCCGCCCGCCTGCATTCTCTAAATGAGCAGCTCCTTGAGATCGGCAGCATCGACCAGGCGACGCTGGAGAACTTGGTTGACCAGATCTTCGAAAAGGCCTTGATGGATCCGGATTCCTGCGAGAAGTATGCGAAGGTGTGTCTCAGGATCTGGTAGATCCAGGCTGCTGTAATCAAAAGAGGTTCACGGATACGGCGCGGATGTGGCTTCGGCCCAGGCTGCGCTGCTTCTTTCTTCCTTTCAATAGAGGCACGTGGGGAGCAATAATGCAAATGAATTGGAATTACCATAGGGGACTCAGAATGGCCCGGTTTAAATAAATGAAACAGAGGGTGTCAAAAATTGGCACCCTTTATTTTATTTATGCAATCATTGTCTGGCGGGTGACTACTGACTATGTCTCTGCTGACGCTGCAGAGTCTCAGAACTGGGTGGACTACTGGACTGTGAGGGGGGGAGGGGGAAGGGGGGGGGGGGGGAAGGGGGGTCCAAAGTCCAAACCCTCCCACAGGGTGCATCCCCCGAAACTTTTAGGCTTAGAGGGCCTTGACATTTTATTTTAATACCTTCAGATAATCGCTGGCCTGTGGGGGGAGTTGGAGACCCCTTGGGGGGGGGGGGTGCCTGGATCCAGAGGAGTGGTGATGCTTGTCATCTCTAGCAGGGCCCCTGCTTATAGGCCACTCAGCCATGTCCGCTTTGCCTTTTTTTTGAGCTGCTTGTAAGCAGCTCTGCAGCTTTGAGGGATAGGTGCCCAGTTGATGGAATTGCATTCAAAGGCAGCGTCGGAAATATCGTACGGGGGGGGGCCCAGGCTGCGCTGTTTCCTTAACTCTCACGCCTCCCACGTGGCGTAGCTTTCTTAATTTCTTGAACGTGAGGGGGCCCACGCACTCCACAGTGGGTCCGACCGGCGCGTGGGTAACGCCACGTGGTTCGCTTTTTCCCCCTATGCGGGTATCCACAGAATCTATCGTGGAATCTATCGTGGACCATCCATATGGGTATCCTCACGCAGATATCACAGTGGGCCCCCCCACCATGGCCCACCCACTGCTGTGTCCCCAGAGTGGGTATCCCCACTGGATGGGAGACCTGCAGTGCGAATCCCCATTGCAGGTCTCCCATCATGGTCCACCCACTGCTTTGTCCCATAGTGGGTGTGCCATGGCCAGCCATTGTGTGTGTGCCATTGCCTGGCAGGTTAACAGCCATCTGGTTTGCATGATTATTATGTTGATCAAACAAGAAACAATGCGGATGGACATTGCTGTGTTCTAGCTACGATGCCTCCAAACAAATTATGTTGTCCTTGAGAACTGCGCATTTTTTGTCTTCTTAGAAAATTTGTTTTGCTCTGCCTAGGGTTTGCACAAACTTTAGGCACGAGCCCCAATGGGCATGGCTGGATTCTTGCGAATGCAGCGTTGCCCATGCTTGGTTTGATCCCCTGATTGTGATTATGATTTTGAATTTTGAATTTCGACCCCTCTTATTTTTGCACCTGCAGCTATGTTTAACGCTAGCCTGTGCAAAGGACGCTGAAGACAACCCATTGCTGCCCACGTTTGAATATCCGGAGCAGCCGACCAAACGCATTGACTTCCGCCGCCTTCTGCTGAACAAGTGCCAGGAGGAATTTGAAAGCGGAATTTATGATTATGATGAGCATACTGGAGGCACTAAGGTAGGAGGGTGCCGGCATAGCAGCACGATCCGGCTACCTGTGCCGTATTGTGTTACCTTGGTAGTGCAATCCAGCAAAACCTGTGCTGTATTGTTTTGTGCCACTCGTGCAAGGCTGCCTAGCTGAACATGGGGCTCAATGCATGTCAAGGTCAAGGTTTAAAAGCGGAGTTCCAGGAAGATACAATTAACTCCAGGATGGCCCTGGATGTTTGTGCAGGTTTGCGTCTCCATAACAAGCAGTGCCCCAGCTGACAACCTTTCATCTTCACTCGCTGCTGCCGCCACCCTGGCTGCTACTCAGGAGATTGCCGCTGCGGTGGTCGTACCCGGAGCAGTAGAAGCAGCTGCTGCTACTGCTGCTTCCACCGCGGCTACAGGGGCGGTTGCGGAGGTCACAGCCATCTTAGCCGATGAGGGGGAGATCAAGGAGGGGAAAATCGCACCTGTACGTTCCGCTCCAATGTCGGCCGCGTGGCTTGCTGAGCAAGAGAAGCGAGCATGCTGCCGCATGCTTGGCATTGTGCAGTTCATAGGGCAGCTTTTTAACTGTGCGTTGCTCACACAGCGCATCATGCACAACTGCGTGCAACTGCTGCTGAAGGTGGGCCGCCGATGGGGTGCATTATGGGAGGTGTGTGTGTGAAGGAAGAGGAGGGGCGGAAATATTGTGGGAATGGACGTCCGGAATCGTGAGGGACCTGATCACAAGCGTGACTGCGTGTGTGGTACTTTGGCTGGTTGATGTCAGTGGGTTGAGACATGTGGGTTAAGGTCTATGGGTTGAGATCTGTGGGTTGAGATCTGAGGGGTGAGATCTGAAGGGTGAGATCTGTGGGTTGAGATCCATGGGTTGAGATCTGTGGGTCAACGTCCGTGGGTTGAGATCTGAGGGTTGAGATCCTAGGGTTGAGATCCTAGGGTTGAGATATGAGGGGTTGAGATCTCTGGGTTGAGATCTGAGGGGTGATATCTGTGGGGTGATATGTGTGGGTTGAGATCTGTGGGTTGAGATCAATAACTTGAGATCTGCGGGTTTAGATCTGTGGGTTAGATCTGTGGGTTTCGGATCTGAGGTTTGAGATCTGTGGGATGAGATGTGAGGGGTGAGGTCTGCCTATCATGATGAATTGGCTCTGACTGTAAAGTCTCCGTTATTCTGTACTGTAGCCTAGTTGCTTCAATCTGGCTGGTGTGATACGAGTGCGGATAGTTGGGCCTTTCCTTTGGCCCTAGCTCCCTACAATATGCAGTCAGCTGATCCCTCTTGGGGGACCCCAAAGCGGCAAAGTGTACTCTTAAGTCCACATATGCACCCAGATCACCTGTCATCAATCAATATTCACCACTACACACACCGGTACTATGCTACAATATGGATGCAACATAGTACCGCTGTGTCCTTACCGCGATATTCCAACTTACAACTTCCAACTTTAAATTTGCAACATCTAACATCCAACTTCTTACAACTTGTGCTCCATCCAACTTCTTGCAACTTGTGCTCCATCCGCTTGAATGCATAATACCTGAACGATGAGATCCTGCCCCCGATGCTGTTACTGTAGGATGAGATCCTGCACCCTATGCTGTTACTGTAGGATGAGATCCTGCCCCCGATGCTTTTACTGTAGGATGAGATCCTGACCCTGATGCTGTTACTGAGGATGAGATCCAGCCCCCGATGCTTTTACTGAGGATGAGATCCTGCACCCGATGCGTTGACTGTAGGATGAGATCCTGCCCCAGATACTTTGACTGTATGATGAGATCCTGCTCCTGATGCTTTGACTGTAGGATGAGATCCTGCCCCCGATGCTGTAACTGTATAATGAGATCCTGACCCTGATGCTTTTACTGTAGGATGAGATCCTCTGCCCCCAATGCTTTACTGTAGGATGAGATCCTGCCCCCGATGCTTTCACTGTAGGATGAGATCCTGCCCCCGATGCTTTTACTGTAGGATGAGATCCTGCCCCCGATGCTGTTACTGTAGGATGAAATCCTGCCCCCGATGCTGTTACTGTAGGATGAGATCCTGACCCTGATGCTTTTACTGTAGGATGAGATCCTCTGCCCCCAATGCTTTACTGTAGGATGAGATCCTGCCCCCGATGCTGTTACTGTAGGATGAGATCCTGCCCCCGATGCTTTGACTGCAGGATGTTATCCTACCCCCGATGCTTTTACTGTAGAACGAGATCCTGCCCCCGATGCTTTTACTGTAGGATGAGATCCTGCCCCCGATGCTGTTACTGAGGATGAGATCCAGCCCCGATGCTTTTACTGAGGATGAGATCCTGCTCCTGATGGTTTTACTGTAGATGAGATCCTGCCCCCGATGCTTTGACTGTAGGATGAGATCCTGCCCCCGATGCTTTAACTGTGGATGAGATCTTGCTCCCGATGCTGTTACTGTAGAATGAGATCCTGCCCCCCATGCTTTTACTGTAGGATGAGATCCTGCCCCAGATGCTTTTACTGTAGGATGAGATCCTGCACCCGATGCTGTTAATATAGGATGAGAACCTTCCCGATGCTGTTACTGTAGAATGAGATCCAGCTCCCGATGCTCTTACTGTAAAATAACATTCTCCCCCCGATGCTTTTACTGTAGAATGTGATGATGCCCCAGATGCTTTGACTGTATGATGAGATCCAGCTTCCGATGCTGTTACTGCAGGATGAGATCATGCCCCAGATGCTTTGACTACGGTAGAATGAGATCCTGCCCCCAATGCTGTTACTGTAGGAAGAGATCCTGCCCCCGATGCTTTTACTGTAAGATGACATCCTGCCCCCACTGCTGTTACTGTAGGATGAAATCCTGCACCCAATACTTTTACTGTAGGATGAGATCCTGCCCCCCTTGCTTTTACTGTCGGATGAGATCCAGCCCTCGATTTTTTTACTGTAGGATGCGATCCAGCCCCCGATGCTGTTACTGTAGAATGAGATCTTGCTCCCGATGTTGTTACTATAGGATGAGATCCTGACCCCGATGCTTTGACTGTAGGATGAGATCCCACCCCTGATGCTTTTACTGTAGGATGAGATCCTGCCCCCGATGTTTTGACTGTAGGATGAGATTCGGCCCCCAATGTTGTTACTGTAGGATGAGATCCTGCTCCCGATGCTGTTACTGTAGGATGAGATCCTGCCCCTGATGCTTTTACTGTAGGATGAGATCCTGCCCCCGATGCTTTTACTGTAGGATGAGATCCTGCACCCAATGCTTTACTGTAGGATGAGATCCTGCCCCCGATGCTTTGACTGTAGGATGAAATCCTGCCCCCGATGCTGTAACTGTAGGATGAGATCCTGCCCCCCATGCTTTTAATGGGGGATGAGATCCTGCTCCACATGCTTAACTGTAGGATGAGATCCTGCACCCGATGCTTTGACTGTAGGATGAGATCCTGCCCCTGATGTTGTTACTAAGGATGAGATCCTGCCCCCGGTGCTGTTTCTGTGTATAAATCCTGCCCCCGATGCTGTTACTGTAGAATGACATCCTGCCCTCGATACTGTTACTTTTGCATGAGATCCTGCATTCGATGCTTTGACTGTGGGATGAGATCCTGCCCCGATGCTTTTACTGTAGGATGAGATCCTGCCCCCGATGCTTTTACTGTAGGATGAGATCCTGCCCCCGATGCTTGTACTGTAGGATGAGATCCTGCCCTCGATGCTGTTACTGTAGGATGAGATCCTGCCCCCGATGCTTTTACTGTAGGATGAGATCCTGCCCCCGATGCTTTGACTGTGGGATGAGATCCTGCTCCCGATGTTTTGACTGTAGGATGAGATCCTGTCCCCGATGCTTTTACTGTAGGATGAGATCCTGCACCTGATGCTTTTACTGTAGGATACGATCCTGCCCCCGATGCTTTTACTGTAGGATGAGATCCTGCCCCCGATGCTTTCACTGTAGGATGAGATCTGCCCCCGATGCTTTGACTGTAGGATGAGATCCTGCCCCCGATGCTATTACTGTTTTTATGAGATCCTGCCCCCGATGCTGTTACTGTACGATGAGATCCTGCACCTGATGCTTTTACTGTAGGATGAGATCCTGCCCCCGATGCTGTTACTGTAGGATAAGATCCTGCCCCCGATGCTGTTACTGTAGGATGTGATCCTGCCCCCGATGCTGTTACTGTAGGATGAGATCCTGCCCCGGATGCTGTTACTGTATGATGAGATCCTGCCCCTGATGCTGTTACTGTAGGGTGAGATCCTGCCCCCGATGCTTTTACTGTAGGATGAGATCCTGCCCCCGATGCTGTTACTGTAGGATGAGATCCTGCCCCCGATGCTGTTACTGTAGGATGAGATCCTGACCCTGATGCTTTACTGAGGATGAGATCCTGCCCCAGATGCTGTTACTATAGGATGAGATCCTGCCCCCGATGCTGTTACTGTAGGATGAGATCCTGCCCCCGATGCTTTGACTGTATGATGAGATCCTGCCCCCGATGCTTTTACTGTAGGATGAAATCCTGCCCCCGATGCTTTGACTGTATGATGAGATCCTGCCCCCCATGCTTTGACTGTATGATGAGATCCTGCCCCAGACGCTTTGACTGCAGGATGAGATCCTGCACCTGATGCTTTTACTGTAGGATGAGATCCTGCCCCGGATGCTGTTACTATAGGATGAGATCCTGCCCCTGATGCTTTTACTGTAGGATGAGATCCCACCCCTGATGCTGTTACTGTAGGATGAGATCCTTCCCTCGATGCTGTTACTGTAGGATGAGATCCTGCCCCGGATGCTGTTATTGTAGGATGAGATCCAGCCCCTGATGCTTTTACTGTAGGATGAGATCCTGCCCCCAATGCTGTTACTCTAGGATGAGATCCTGCCCCTGATGCTTTTACTGTAGGATGAGATCCTGCCCCCGATGCTGTTACTGCAGGATGAGATCCTGCCCCCGATGCTTTACTGTAGGATGAGATCCTGCCCTCGATGCTTTGACTGTAGGATGAAATCCTGCCCCCGATGCTGTAACTGTAGGATGAGATCCTGCCCCCCATGCTTTTAATGGGGGATGAGATCCTGCTCCACATGCTTTTACTGTAGGATGAGATCCTGCCCCCGATGCTTTTTCTGTAGGATGAGATCCTGCCCCCGATGCTGTTACTGAGGATGTGATCCTGCCCCCGGTGCTGTTTCTGTGGATAAGATCCTGCCCCCGATGCTGTTACTGTAGAATGATATCCTGCCCTCGATACTGTTACTTTTGCATGAGATCCTGCATTCGATGCTTTTACTGTAGGATGAGATCCTGCCCCGATGCTTTTATTGTAGGATGAGATCCTGACCCTGATGCTTTACTGAGGATGAGATCCTGCCCCCGATGCTGTTACTGTAGGATGAGATCTTGCCCCTAATGCTTTTACTGTAGGATGAGATCCTGCCCCCGATGCTTTTACTGTAGGATGAGATCCTGCCCCCGATGCTTTTACTGTAGGATGAGATCCTGCCCCGATGCTTTTATTGTAGGATGAGATCCTGACCCTGATGCTTTACTGAGGATGAGATCCCACCCCCGATGCTGTTACTGTATGATGAGATCCTGCCCCTGATGCTGTTACTGTAGGGTGAGATCCTGCCCCCGATGCTTTTACTGTAGGATGAGATCCTGCCCCCGATGCTGTTACTGTAGGATGAGATCCTGCCCCCGATGCTGTTACTGTAGGATGAGATCCTGCCCCGGATGCTGTTACTGTAGGATGAGATCCTGCCCCGGATGCTGTTACTATAGGATGAGATCATGCACCTGATGCTTTTACTGTAGGATGAGATCCTGCCCCCGATGCTTTACTGTATGATGAGATCCTTCCCCCGATGCTTTTACTGTAGGATGAAATCCTGCCCCCGATGCTTTGACTGTATGATGAGATCCTGCCCCCCATGCTTTGACTGTATGATGAGATCCTGCCCCAGATGCTTTGACTGCAGGATGAGATCCTGCACCTGATGCTTTTACTGTAGGATGAGATCCTGCCCCGGATGCTGATACTATAGGATGAGATCCTGCCCCTGCTGCTTTTACTGTAGGATGAGATCCCACCCCTGATGCTGTTACTGTAGGATGAGATCCTTCCCTCGATGCTGTTACTGTAGGATGAGATCCTGCCCCGGATGCTGTTATTGTAGGATGAGATCCAGCCCCTGATGCTGTTACTGTAGGATGAGATCCTGCCCCCGATGCTTTTACTGTAGGATGAGATCCTGCCCCCAATGCTGTTACTCTAGGATGAGATCCTGCCCCTGATGCTTTTACTGTAGGATGAGATCCTGCCCCCGATGCTGTTACTGCAGGATGAGATCCTGCCCCCGATGCTTTACTGTAGGATGAGATCCTGCCCCCGATGCTTTGACTGTAGGATGAAATCCTGCCCCCGATGCTGTAACTGTAGGATGAGATCCTCACCCCATGCTTTTAATGGGGGATGAGATCCTGCTCCACATGCTTTTACTGTAGGGTGAGATCCTGCCCCCGATGCTTTTTCTGTAGGATGAGATCCTGCCCCCGATGCTGTTACTGAGGATGTGATCCTGCCCCCGGTGCTGTTTCTGTGGATAAGATCCTGCCCCCGATGCTGTTACTGTAGGATGATATCCTGCCCTCGATACTGTTACTTTTGCATGAGATCCTGCATTCGATGCTTTTACTGTAGGATGAGATCCTGCCCCGATGCTTTTATTGTAGGATGAGATCCTGACCCTGATGCTTTACTGAGGATGAGATCCTGCCCCCGATGCTGTTACTGTAGGATGAGATCTTGCCCCTAATGCTTTTACTGTAGGATGAGATCCTGCCCCCGATGCTTTTACTGTAGGATGAGATCCTGCCCCCGATGCTTTTACTGTAGGATGAGATCCTGCCCCGATGCTTTTATTGTAGGATGAGATCCTGACCCTGATGCTTTACTGAGGATGAGATCCTGCCCCCGATGCTGTTACTGTATGATGAGATCCTGCCCCTGATGCTGTTACTGTAGGGTGAGATCCTGCCCCCGATGCTTTTACTGTAGGATGAGATCCTGCCCCCGATGCTGTTACTGTAGGATGAGATCCTGCCCCCGATGCTGTTACTGTAGGATGAGATCCTGCCCCGGATGCTGTTACTGTAGGATGAGATCCTGCCCCGGATGCTGTTACTATAGGATGAGATCATGCACCTGATGCTTTTACTGTAGGATGAGATCCTGCCCCCGATGCTTTACTGTATGATGAGATCCTTCCCCCGATGCTTTTACTGTAGGATGAAATCCTGCCCCCGATGCTTTGACTGTATGATGAGATCCTGCCCCCCATGCTTTGACTGTATGATGAGATCCTGCCCCAGATGCTTTGACTGCAGGATGAGATCCTGCACCTGATGCTTTTACTGTAGGATGAGATCCTGCCCCGGATGCTGATACTATAGCATGAGATCCTGCCCCTGCTGCTTTTACTGTAGGATGAGATCCCACCCCTGATGCTGTTACTGTAGGATGAGATCCTTCCCTCGATGCTGTTACTGTAGGATGAGATCCTGCCCCGGATGCTGTTATTGTAGGATGAGATCCAGCCCCTGATGCTGTTACTGTAGGATGAGATCCTGCCCCCGATGCTTTTACTGTAGGATGAGATCCTGCCCCCAATGCTGTTACTCTAGGATGAGATCCTGCCCCTGATGCTTTTACTGTAGGATGAGATCCTGCCCCCGATGCTGTTACTGCAGGATGAGATCCTGCCCCCGATGCTTTACTGTAGGATGAGATCCTGCCCCCGATGCTTTGACTGTAGGATGAAATCCTGCCCCCGATGCTGTAACTGTAGGATGAGATCCTCACCCCATGCTTTTAATGGGGGATGAGATCCTGCTCCACATGCTTTTACTGTAGGGTGAGATCCTGCCCCCGATGCTTTTTCTGTAGGATGAGATCCTGCCCCCGATGCTGTTACTGAGGATGTGATCCTGCCCCCGGTGCTGTTTCTGTGGATAAGATCCTGCCCCCGATGCTGTTACTGTAGGATGATATCCTGCCCTCGATACTGTTACTTTTGCATGAGATCCTGCATTCGATGCTTTTACTGTAGGATGAGATCCTGCCCCGATGCTTTTATTGTAGGATGAGATCCTGCCCCTAATGCTTTTACTGTAGGATGAGATCCTGCCCCGGATGCTGTTACTGTAGGATGAGATCTTGCCCCTAATGCTTTTACTGTAGGATGAGATCCTGCCCCCGATGCTTTTACTGTAGGATGAGATCCTGCCCCCGATGCTTTTACTGTAGGATGAGATCCTGCCCCCGATGCTTTAACTGTAGGATGAGGTCCTGCCCCTTATGCTTTTACTGTAGGATGAGATCCTGCCCCCGATGCTGTTACTGTAGGATGAGATCCTGCCCCCGATGCTGTTACTGTATGATGAGATCCTGACCCCGATGCTGTTACTGTAGGATGAGATCCTGCACCTGATGCTTTGACTGTACGATGAGATCCTGCCCCCGATGCTATTACTGTTTTTATGAGATCCTGCCCCCGATGCTGTTACTTTACGATGAGATCCTGCACCTGATGCTTTTACTGTAGAATGAGATCCTGCCCCCGATGCTGTTACTGTAGGATGAGATCCTGCCCCCGA
Source organism: Limnomonas spitsbergensis (assembly GCA_037349105.1). Lineage (NCBI taxonomy): Eukaryota > Viridiplantae > Chlorophyta > Chlorophyceae > Chlamydomonadales > Limnomonas > Limnomonas spitsbergensis. The sequence continues at coordinate 50,870 of JAYJMM010000101.1, read as the reverse complement.
TGCTGTTACTGTAGGATGAGATCCTGCCCCGGTTGCTGTTACTGTATGATGAGATCCTGCCCCTGATGCTGTTACTGTAGGGTGAGATCCTGCCCCCGATGCTTTTACTGTAGGATGAGATCCTGCCCCCGATGCTGTTACTGTAGGATGAGATCCTGCCCCCGATGCTGTTACTGTAGGATGAGATCCTGCCCCGGATGCTGTTACTGTAGGATGAGATCCTGCCCCGGATGCTGTTACTATAGGATGAGATCCTGCACCTGATGCTTTTACTGTAGGATGAGATCCTGCCCCCGATGCTTTACTGTAGTATGAGATCCTGCCCCCGATGGTTTTACTGTAGGATGAAATCCTGCCCCCGATGCTTTGACTGTATGATGAGATCCTGCCCCCCATGCTTTGACTGTATGATGAGATCCTGCCCCAGATGCTTTACTGAGGATGAGATCCTGCACCTGATGCTTTTACTGTAGGATGAGATCCTGCCCCGGATGCTGTTACTATAGGATGAGATCCTGCCCCTGATGCTTTTACTGTAGGATGAGATCCCACCCCTGATGCTGTTACTGTAGGATGAGATCCTTCCCTCGATGCTTTTACTGTAGGATGAGATCCTGCCCCGGATGCTTTAACTGTAGGATGAGGTCCTGCCCCTAATGCTTTTACTGTAGGATGAGATCCTGCCCCGGATGCTGTTACTGTAGGATGAGATCCTGCCCCCGATGCTGTTACTGTATGATAAGATCCTGCCCCCGATGCTGTTACTGTATGATGAGATCCTGCCCCCGATGCTTTAACTGTAGGATGAGGTCCTGCCCCTAATGCTTTTACTGTAGGATGAGATCCTGCCCCGGATGCTGTTACTGTAGGATGAGATCCTGCCCCCGATGCTGTTACTGTATGATGAGATCCTGACCCCGATGCTGTTACTGTAGGATGAGATCCTGCACCTGATGCTTTGACTGTAGGATGAGATCCTGCCCCCGATGCTTTGCCTGTAGGATGAGATCCTGCCACCGAAGCTGTTACTGTAGGATGAGATCCTGCCCCCGATGCTTTGACTGTATGATGAGATCCTGCCCCCGATGCTTTTACTGTAGGATGAGATCCTGCACCTGATGCTTTTACTGTAGGATGAGATCCTGCCCCCGATGCTTTTACTGTAGTATGAGATCCAGCCCCCGATGCCGTTACTGAGGATGTGATCCAGCCCCCGGTGCTATTTCTGTGGATAAGATCCTGCCCCCGATGCTGTTACTGTAGAATGATATCCTGCCCTCGATACTGTTACTTTTGCATGAGAACCTGCATTCGATGCTTTTACTGTAGGATGAGATCCTGCCCCGGATGCTGTTACTGTAGGATGAGATCCTGACCCTGATGCTTTACTGAGGATGAGATCCTGCACCCGATGCTGTTACTGTAGGATGAGATCTTGCCCCTGATGCTTTTACTGTAGGATGAGATCCTGCCCCCGATGCTTTCACTGTAGGATGAGATCCTGCCCCCGATGCTTTTACTGTAGGATGAGATCCTGCCCCCGATGCTTTTACTGTAGGATGAGATCCTGCCCCCGATGCTTTTACTGTAGGATGAGATCCTGCCCCCGATGCTGTTACTGAGGATGTGATCCTGCCCCCGGTGCTGTTTCTGTGGATAAGATCCTGCCCCCGATGCTGTTACTGTAGAATGATATCCTGCCCTCGATACTGTTACTTTTGCATGAGAACCTGCATTCGATGCTTTAACTGTAGGATGAAATCCTGCCTCAGATGCTGTTACTGTAGGATGAGATCCTGCCCCGGATGCTGTTACTGTAGGATGAGATCCTGCCCCCGATGCTGTTACTGTATGATGAGATCCTGACCCCGATGCTGTTACTGTAGGATGAGATCCTGCACCTGATGCTTTGACTGTAGGATGAGATCCTGCCCCCGATGCTTTGCCTGTAGGATGAGATCCTGCCACCGAAGCTGTTACTGTAGGATGAGATCCTGCCCCCGATGCTTTGACTGTATGATGAGATCCTGCCCCCGATGCTTTTACTGTAGGATGAGATCCTGCACCTGATGCTTTTACTGTAGGATGAGATCCTGCCCCCGATGCTTTTACTGTAGTATGAGATCCAGCCCCCGATGCCGTTACTGAGGATGTGATCCAGCCCCCGGTGCTATTTCTGTGGATAAGATCCTGCCCCCGATGCTGTTACTGTAGAATGATATCCTGCCCTCGATACTGTTACTTTTGCATGAGAACCTGCATTCGATGCTTTTACTGTAGGATGAGATCCTGCCCCGGATGCTGTTACTGTAGGATGAGATCCTGACCCTGATGCTTTACTGAGGATGAGATCCTGCACCCGATGCTGTTACTGTAGGATGAGATCTTGCCCCTGATGCTTTTACTGTAGGATGAGATCCTGCCCCCGATGCTTTCACTGTAGGATGAGATCCTGCCCCCGATGCTTTTACTGTAGGATGAGATCCTGCCCCCGATGCTTTTACTGTAGGATGAGATCCTGCCCCCGATGCTTTTACTGTAGGATGAGATCCTGCCCCCGATGCTGTTACTGAGGATGTGATCCTGCCCCCGGTGCTGTTTCTGTGGATAAGATCCTGCCCCCGATGCTGTTACTGTAGAATGATATCCTGCCCTCGATACTGTTACTTTTGCATGAGAACCTGCATTCGATGCTTTTACTGTAGGATGAAATCCTGCCTCAGATGCTGTTACTGTAGGATGAGATCCTGACCCTGATGCTTTACTGAGGATGAGATCCTGCCCCCGATGCTGTTACTGTAGGATGCGATCTTGCCCCTGATGCTTTAACTGTAGGATGAGATCCTGCCCCGATGCTTTTACTGTAGGATGAGATCCTGCCCCCATTCCTTTACTGTAGAATGAGATCCTGCCCCAGATGCTTTTACTGTAGGATGAGATCCTGCCCCCGATGCTTTTACTGTAGAATGAGATCCTGCCCCCGATGCTTTGACTGTGGGATGAGATCCTGCTCCCGATGTTATGACTGTAGGATGAGATCCTGTCCCCGATGCTTTTACTGTAGGATGAGATCCTGCCCCCGATGCTTTGACTGTAGGATGAGATCCTGCCCCGGATGCTGTTACTGTAGGATGAGATCCTGCCCCTGATGCTGTTATTGTATGATGAGATCCTGCCCCCGATGCTGTTACTGTAGGATGAGATCCTGCCCCTGATGCTTTTACTGTAGGATGAGATCCTGCCCCCGATACTGTTACTGTAGGATGAGATCCTGCACCGGATGCTGTTACTGTAGGATGAGATCCTGCCCCGGATGCTGTTACTGTAGGATGAGATCCTGCCCCGGATGCTGTTACTGTAGGATGAGATCCTGCCCCTGATGCTGTTACTGTATGATGAGATCCTGCCCCCGATGCTGTTACTGTAGGATGAGATCCTGCCCCTGTTGCTTTTACTGTAGGATGAGATCCTGCCCTCAATGCTGTTACTTTAGGATGAGATCCTGCCCCGGATGCTGTTACTGTAGGATGAGATCCAGCCCCTGATGCTGTTACTGTAGGATGAGATCCTGCCCCCGATGCTTTTACTGTAGGATGAGATCCCGCCCCCGATACTTTAACTGTAGGATGACATCCTGCCCCCGATGCTTTGACTGTGGGATGAGATCCTGCTCCCGATGATTTGACTGTAGGATGAGATCCTGTCCCCGATGCTTTTACTGTAGGATGAGATCCTGTCCCCGATGCTGTAACTGTAGGATGAGATCCTGCCCCCGATGCTTTGATTGTAGGATGAGATCCTGCCCCCGATGCTTTTACTGTAGAATGAGATCCTGCCCCCGATGCTTTGACTGTGGGATGAGATCCTGCTCCCGATGTTATGACTGTAGGATGAGATCCTGTCCCCGATGCTTTTACTGTAGGATGATATCCTGCCCCCGATGCTTTGACTGGAGGATGAGATCCTGCCCCCGATGCTGTAACTGTAGGATGAGATCCTGCCCCCGATGCTTTGACTACGGTAGAATGAGATCCTGCCCCCGATTCTGTTACTGTATGATGAGATCCTGCCCCGGATGCTGTTACTGTATGATGAGATCCTGCCCCCGATGCTGTTACTGTAGGATGAGATCCTGCCCCTGATGCTTTTACTGTAGGATGAGATCCTGCCCCCGATACTGTAACTGTAGGATGAGATCCTGCCCCCGATGCTTTGACTGTGGGATGAGATCCTGCTCCCGTTGTTTTGACTGTAGGATGAGATCCTGTCCCCGATGCTTTTACTGTAGGATGAGATCCTGTCCCCGATGCTGTAACTGTAGGATGAGATCCTGCCCCCGATGCTTTTACTGTAGGATGAGATCCTGCCCCCGATGCTTTCACTGTAGGATGAGATCCTGCCCCCGATGCTTTTACTGTAGGATGAGATCCTGCCCCCGATGCTATTACTGTTTTTATGAGATCCTGCCCCCGATGCTGTAACTGTACGATGAGATCCTGCACCTGATGCTTTTACTGTAGGATGAGATCCTGCCCCCGATGCTGTTACTGTAGGATGAGATCCTGCCCCCGATGCTGTTACTGTAGGATGAGATCCTGCCCCGGATGCTGTTACTGTAGGATAAGATCCTGCCCCGGATGCTGTTACTATAGGATGAGGTCCTGCCCCTGATGCTTTTACTGTAGGATGAGATCCTGCCTCCGATGCTTTGACTGTAGGATGAGATCCTGCCCCCGATGCTTTTACTGTAGGATGAGATCCTGCCCCCGATGCTTTTACTGTAGGATGAGATCCTGCCCCCGATGCTTTGACTGTAGGATGAGATCCTGCCCCCGATGCTGTAACTGTAGGATGAGATCCTGCCCCCGATGCTTTTACTGTAGGATGAGATCCTGCCCCCGATGCTGTTACTGTATGATGAGATTCTGCCCCTGATGCTGTTACTGTATGATGAGATCCTGCCCCCGATGCTGTTACTGTAGGATGAGATCCTGCCCCTGATGCTTTTACTGTAGGATGAGATCCTGCCCCCGATGCTGTTACTGTAGGATGAGATCCTGCCCCCGATGCTTTGACTGTGGGATGAGATCCTGCTCCCGTTGTTTTGACTGTAGGATGAGATCCTGTCCCCGATGCTTTTACTGTAGGATGAGATCCTGTCCCCGATGCTGTAACTGTAGGATGAGATCCTGCCCCCGATGCTTTTACTGTAGGATGGGATCCTGCCCCCGATGCTTTTACTGTAGGATGAGATCCTGCCCCCGATGCTATTACTGTTTTTATGAGATCCTGCCCCCGATGCTGTAACTGTACAATGAGATCCTGCACCTGATGCTTTTACTGTAGGATGAGATCCTGCCCCCGATGCTGTTACTGTAGGATGAGATCCTGCCCCCGATGCTGTTACTGTCGGATGTGATCCTGCCCCGGATGCTGTTACTGTAGGATGAGATCCTGCCCCGGATGCTGTTACTATAGGATGAGATCCTGCCCCTGATGCTTTTACTGTAGGATGAGATCCTGCCTCCGATGCTTTGACTGTAGGATGAGATCCTGCCCCCGATGCTTTTACTGTAGGATGAGATCCTGCCCCCGATGCTTTTACTGTATGATGAGATCCTGCCCCCGATGCTTTGACTGTAGGATGAGATCCTGCCCCCGATGCTGCTACTGTAGGATGAGATCCTGCCCCCGATGCTGTTACTGTATGATGAGATCCTGCTCCCGATGCTGCTACTGTAGGATGAGATCCTGCACCTGATGCTTTTACTGTAGGATGAGATCCTGCCCCGGATGCTGTTACTATAGGATGACATCCTGCCCCTGATGCTTTTACTGTAGGATGAAATCCTGCCCCCGATGCTGTTACTGTAGGATGAGATCCTGCCCTCGATGCTGTTACTGTAGGATGAGATCCTGCCCCGGATGCTGTTACTGTAGGATGAGATCCTGCCCCTGATGCTTTTACTGTAGGATGAGATCCTGCCCCCGATGCTTTTACTGTATGATGAGATCCTGCCCCCGATGCTGTTACTCTAGGATGAGATCCTGCCTCTGATGCTTTTACTGTAGGATGAGATCCTGTCCCCGATGCTGCTACTGCAGGATGAGATCCTGCCCCCGATGCTTTGACAGTGGGATGAGATCCTGCTCCCGATGTTTTGACTGTAGGATGAGATCCTGCCCCCGATGCTTTGACTGTAGGATGAGATCCTGCCCCCGATGCATTTACTGTAGGATGAGATCCTGCCCCTGATGCTTTTACTGTAGGATGAGATCCTGCCCCGGATGCTGTTACTGTAGGATGAGATCCTGCCCCTGATGCTGTTACTGTAGGATGAGATCCTGCCCCTGATGCTGTTACTGAAGGATGAGAACCTGCACCTGATGCTTTGACTGTAGGATGAGATCCTACCCCCGATGCTGTTACTGTAGGATGAGATCCTGCCCCCGATGCTTTTACTGTAGGATGAGATCCTGCCCCTGTTGCTTTTACTGTAGGATGAGATCCTGCCCTCGATGCTTTTACTGTAGGATGAGATCCTGCCCCGGATGCTGTTACTGTAGGATGAGATCCAGCCCCTGATGCTGTTACTGTAGGATGAGATCCTGCCCCCGATGCTTTTACTGTAGGTTGAGATCCCGCCCCCGATGCTTTTACTGTAGGATGACATCCTGCCCCCGATGTTTTGACTGTAGGATGAGATCCTGCTCCCGATGTTTTGACTGTAGGATGAGATCCTGTCCCCGATGCTTTTACTGTAGGATGAGATCCTGCCCCCGATGCTGTAACTGTAGGATGAGATCCTGCCCCCGATGCTTTCACTGTAGGATGAGATCCTGCCCCCGTTGCTTTTCCTGTACGATGAGTTCCTGCCCCCGATGCTATTACTGTTTTTATGAGATCCTGCCCCCGATGCTGTAACTGTACGATGAGATCCTGCACCTGATGCTTTTACTGTAGGATGAGATCCTGCCCCGATGCTGTTACTGAAGGATGAGATCCTGCCCCCGATGCTGTTACTGTAGGATGAGATCCTGCCCCGGATGCTGTTACTGTAGGATGAGATCCTGCCCCGGATGCTGTTACTGTAGGATGAGATCCTGCCCCTGATGCTTTTACTGTAGGATGAGATCCTGCCCCCGATGCTTTGACTGTAGGATGAGATCCTGCCCCCGATGCTTTTACTGTAGGATGAGATCCTGCCCCCGATGCTTTTACTGTATGATGAGATCTTGCCCCCGATGCTTTAACTGTATGATGAGATCCTGCCCCCGATGCTGTTACTGTAGGATGAGATCCTGCACCTGATGCTTTTACTGTAGGATGAGATCCTGCCCCGGATGCTGTTACTATAGGATGAGATCCTGCTCCTGATGCTTTTACTGTAGGACGAGATCCCACCCCCGATGCTGTTACTGTAGGATGAGATCCTGCCCTCGATGCTGTTACTGTAGGAAGAGATCCTGCCCCGGATGCTGTTACTGTAGGATGAGATCCAGCCCCTGTTGCTGTTACTGTAGGATGAGATCCTGCCCCCGATGCTTTTACTGTATGATGAGATCCTGCCCCCGATGTTGTTACTCTAGATGAGATCCTGCACCTGATGCTTTTACTGTAGGATGAGATCCTGCCCCGGATGCTGTTACTATAGGATGAGATCCTGCTCCTGATGCTTTTACTGTAGGACGAGATCCCACCCCCGATGCTGTTACTGTAGGATGAGATCCTGCCCTCGATGCTGTTACTGTAGGAAGAGATCCTGCCCCGGATGCTGTTACTGTAGGATGAGATCCAGCCCCTGTTGCTGTTACTGTAGGATGAGATCCTGCCCCCGATGCTTTTACTGTATGATGAGATCCTGCCCCCGATGTTGTTACTCTAGATGAGATCCTGCCCCTGATGCTTTTACTGTAGGATGAGATCCTGCCCCCGATGCTGCTACTGCAGGATGAGATCCTGCCCCCGATGCTTTGACTGTAGGATGAAATCCTGCCCCCGATGCTGTGACTGTAGGATGAGATCCTGCCCCCCATGCTTTTAATGGGGGATGAGATCCTGCTCCACATTCTTTTACTGTAGGATGAGATCCTGCACCCGATGCTTTTACTGTAGGATGAGATCCTGCCCTCGATGCTGTAACTGTAGGATGAGATCTTGCACCCGATGCTGTTACTGTAGGATGAGATCCTGCCCCGGATGTTGTTACTGTAGGATGAGATCCTGCCCCGGATGCTGTTACTATAGGATGAGATCCTGCCCCTGATGCTTTTACTGTAGGATGAGATCCTGCCCCCGATGCTTTGACTGTAGGATGAGATCCTGCCCCCGATGCTTTTACTGTAGGATGAGATCCTGCCCCCGATGCTTTTACTGTAGGATGAGATCCTGCCCCCGATGCTGCTACTGCAGGATGAGATCCTGCCCCCAATGCTTTTACTGTAGGATGAGATCCTGCCCCCGATGCTTTTACTGTATGATGAGATCCTGCCCTCGATGCTGTTACTGTAGGATAAGATCCTGCCCCGGATGCTGTTACTGTAGGATGAGATCCTGCCCCTGATGCTTTTACTGTAGGATGATATCCTGCCCCGATGCTTTGACTGTAGGATGAGATCCTGCACCCGATGCTTTTACTGTAGGATGAGATCCTGCCCCCGATGCTTTTACTGTAGGATGAGATCCTGACCCCGATGCTGCTACTGCAGGATGAGATCCTGCCCCCAATGCTTTTACTGTAGGATGAGATCCTGCCCCCGATGCTTTTACTGTATGATGAGATCCTGCCCTCGATGCTGTTACTGTAGGATGAGATCCTGCCCCGGATGCTGTTACTGTAGGATGAGATCCTGCCCCTGATGCTTTTACTGTAGGATGATATCCTGCCCCGATGCTTTGACTGTAGGATGAGATCCTGCACCCGATGCTTTTACTGTAGGATGAGATCCTGCCCCCGATGCTGTTACGGAGGATGTGATCCTGCCCCCGGTGCTGTTTCTGTGGATAAGATCCTGCCCCCGATGCTGTTACTGTAGATTGATATTTAGCCCTCGATACTGTTACTTTTGCATGAGATCCTGCCCCTGATGCCTTTACTGTAGGATGAGATCCTGCCCCGATGCTTTTACTGTAGGATGAGATCCTGACCCCGATGCTTTACTGAGGATGAGATCCTGCCCCCGATGCTGTTACTGTAGGATGAGATCCTGCCCCGGATGCTGTTACTGTAGGATTAGATCATGCCCCCGATGCTTTTACTGTAGGATGAGATCCTGCCCCCGATGCTCTTACTGTAGGATGAGATCCTGCCCCCGATGCTTTTACTGTAGTATGAGATCCTGCCCCCGATGCTTTTACTGTAGGATGAGATCCTGCCCCCGATGCTTTGACTGTGGGATGAGATCCTGCTCCCGATGTTTTGACTGTAGGATGAGATCCTGTCCCGGATGCTGTTACTGTAGGATGAGATCCTGCCCTCGATGCTGTTACTGTAGGATGAGATCCTGCCCCCGATGCTTTGACTGTACGATAAGATCCTTCCCCTGATGCTTTTACTGTAGGATGAGATCCTGCCCCTGATGCTTTTACTGTAGGATGAGATCCTGCCCCGGATGCTGTTACTGTAGGATGAGATCCTGCCCCCCATACTATTACTGTATGATGAGATCCTGCCCCCGATGCTGTTACTGTAGGATGAGATCCTGCACCTGATGCTTTTACTGTAGGATGAGATCTTGCCCCCGATGCTGTTACTGTAGGATGAGATCCTGCCCCCGATGCTTTTACTGTAGGATGAGATCCTGCCCCCGATGCTTTTACTGTATGATGAGATCCTGCCCTCGATGCTGTTACTGTAGGATGAGATCCTGCCCCGGATGCTGTTACTGTAGGATGAGATCCAGCCCCTGATGCTGTTACTGTAGAATGAGATCCTGCCCCCGATGCTGTTACTGTAGGATGAGATCCTGCCCCCGATGCTGTTACTGTAGGATGAGATCCTGCCCCCGATGCTTTGACTGTGGGATGAGATCCTGCTCCCGATGTTTTGACTGTAGGATGAGATCCTGTCCCCGATGCTTTTACTGTAGGATGAGATCCTGTACCTGATGCTTTTACTGTAGGATACGATCCTGCCCCCGATGCTGTTACTGTAGGATGAGATCCTGCCCCCGATGCTTTCACTGTAGGATGAGATCCTGCCCCCGATGCTTTTACTGTAGGATGAGATCCTGCCCCCGATGCTATAACTGTTTTTATGAGATCATGCCCCCGATGCTGTTACTGTACGATGAGATCCTGCACCTGATGCTGTTACTGTAGGATGAGATCCTGCCCCCGATGCTGTTAATGTAGGATGAGATCCTGCCCCTGATGCTTTTACTGTAGGATGAGATCCTGCCCCGGATGCTGTTACTGTAGGATGAGATCCTGCCCCCGATATTATTACTGTATGATGAGATCCTGCCCCCGATGCTGTTACTGTAGGATGAGATCCTGCACCTGATGCTTTTACTGTAGGATGAGATCTTGCCCCCGATGCTGTTACTGTAGGATGAGATCCTGCCCCCGATGCTTTTACTGTAGGATGAGATCCTGCCCCCGATGCTGTTACTGTAGGATGAGATCCTGCCCTCGATGCTGTTACTGTATGATCTGATCCTGCCCTCGATGCTGTTACTGTAGGATGAGATCCTGCCCCGGATGCTGTTACTGTAGGATGAGATCCAGCCCCTGATGCCGTTACTGTAGAATGAGATCCTGCCCCCGATGCTGTTACTGTAGGATGAGATCCTGCCCCCGATGCTGTTACTGTAGGATGAGATCCTGCCCCCGATGCTTTGACTGTGGGATGAGATCCTGCTCCCGATGTTTTGACTGTAGGATGAGGTCCTGCCCCGATGCTGTTACTGTAGGATGAGATCCTGCCCCGGATGCTGTTACTGTATGATGAGATCCTGCCCCTGATGCTGTTACTGTAGGGTGAGATCCTGCCCCCGATGCTTTTACTGTAGGATGAGATCCTGCCCCCGATGCTGTTACTGTAGGATGAGATCCTGCCCCCGATGCTGTTACTGTAGGATGAGATCCTGCCCCCGATGCTGTTACTGTAGGATGAGATCCTGCCCCGGATGCTGTTACTATAGGATGAGATCCTGCCCCTGATGCTTTTACTGTAGGATGTGATCCTGCCCCCGATGCTTTGACTGTAGGATGAGATCCTGCACCCGATGCTTTTACTGTAGGATGAGATCCTGCCCCCGATGCTTTTACTGTAGGATGAGATCCTGCCCCCGATGCTTTTACTGTAGGATGAGATCCTTCCCCCGATGCTTTTACTGTGGGATGAGATCCTGCCCCCGATGCTGTTACTGTATGATGAGATCCTGCCCCCGATGCTGTTACTGTAGGATGAGATCCTGCACCTGATGCTTTGACTGTATGATGAGGTCCTGCCCCCGATGCTTTGACTGTAGGATGAGATCCTGCCCCCGATGCTGTTACTGTAGGATGAGATCCTGCCCCCAATGCTTTGACTGTAGGATGAGATCCTGCCCCCGATGTTTTTACTGTAGGATGAGTTTCCCCGCCCTCAGGACATTGAGTGCTTGTGCAAGCTGCTTAACACAGCGGGCAGCAAGCTGGACTCCAGTACCAAGGATGAGTTCAGATCACGCGTGAAGGTGTACTTTGAACGAATGAAGCGGCTGGCGGAGGACAACAGCCTGGGCCGCCATGTGCGCAACCTGGTGCAGGTAAGCACTTTGGGAGAGGCGTGTAGATTGTGAGGGGCATGGTGTCTTATGTAGGATTTGCCCTTGGCCTGTGAGTGAGGAGCCTGGTGGCTTGTAGCGTATGATTTGCCCGTGGCTCGCTAGTGGCGGTGTACGCCTGATTTGCCTGCGGCTCGTAATGGACGTGGTAGTTGTGGCATAAGTCTGACTTGCTTATGGCGTTCGAGGGTCAAGTATAGGCATCTTTGGGGTTTGCATATGGTCATATGGATCTTAATAGGCATGGCAGTGGCACAAGTCTGATCGGCTTGCATATGCAACTATGATTGTATAAGTGAAGGCCTATTATTCTATTCGTCGCTTGTCTCATACATTGTCGAGCTACAATGCTTGAGGGCGTCTGACCTCTGAGAATGCACAGTGTTAGCCCCAAGCTATGTATGCAATGCAGTGTTTACTTCAGTGAGTGAGGGACCACCTTTGCTGGGCCTCCACGTGGCCACCTCTGGGCTGATTCCCACCAAACAAACTGGTGCCAGGGTATCCTCGCCAGCCATTATGGCGGCACGGCACAGCACAGGTTCAGCCGGGTTGTACTACCAAGGTAGCACGATACGGAAGATACGTCACGGTACTGTCCTTTCATAATGTATATATTGTACTACCCTGCCGCCAGCCATAGGTATGGGGCCTACTGAACCGCTTGTGAGCCACTGCTGCACTATGGCATGGTACTGTATAGATTGTACTACCATATGGTAGTACATTCTATACGGCAGCGTGCATGCCGCCAGCCATAGGTATGGGGCCTACTGAACTGCTTGTGAGCCTCTGCTGCACTATGGTCTATGGCCCATTTGTCAGTGACGTGACACCTCAGGGTCCTGCTGAAATTTCCCGGGCACGTTGGCGTCCATCTCTCTGGCTGGAAACTGACGCAATGGAAGAAAACAAGAGGGAAACCAAAGGGAAAGACCCCACCCCACAAAAAAGTAAAGACTTAATAATAGGGAAAGACCCCACCCCACAAAAAGGTAAAGACTTACAATAAGTAGGGAAAGACCCCACCCCACAAAAAAGGAAAGACCCCACCAAAGAGAAAGACCCCACCCCACCCCACCCCACAAAAAGGAGTGGAAGTCCGATTACTCCTTGCAAGCCCTGATCAAAAGGGAGAGGGTGGTCAGTCACAGTGCTAGTGCCTGTGCGCCAACCATTTTGCTATGACTGTATGGGGGCATAATCCCAAATTGAATTGGAATGGTCAAGCTCAAGCTCTTTGCTGCTACATTTCCGATAGCAGCCTGACCACTGTCCGTGTCTAATGCCTCTGCTCAGGACGTGCTGGATGCGCGCGACCGGCGGTGGCAGCCGCGCCCAAAGGTTGCAGGACCGAAGCATATCTCGCCGGTGGGGCTTCGCTTGACGTGGCTGCGGCTTGCCAGGCCTGGCCAGACTTGTCAGGCTCGCTAGAGCTGCCCCGACTGGCTGCTGCTTGCCAGGCCTGGCCAGACTTGTCAGGCTCGCTAGAGCTGCCTGACTGGCTGCTGCTTGCCAGGCTCCCTAGAGCTGCCCCGACTGGCTGCTGCTTGCCAGGCCTGGCCAGGTTTGTCAGGCTCGCTAGAGCTGCCCCGACTGGCTGCTGCTTGCCAGGCCTGGCCAGGTTTGTCAGGCTCGCTAGAGCTGCCCCGACTGGCTGCTGCTTGCCAGGCCTGGCCAGGTTTGCTAGGTTCGCTAGAGCTGCCCCGACTGGCTGCTGCTTGCCAGGCCTGGCCAGGCTTGTCAGGCTGGCAGGGCTGCCCTGACTGGCTGCTGCTTGCCAGGCCTGGCCAGGCTTATTAGACTCGCTAGAGCTGCCTTGACTGCCTGGCTGCTGCTTGCCAGGCATGTCCAGGCTTGTCAGGTTCGCTAGAGCAGCCCCGACTAGCGGCTGCTTGCCAGGCCTGGCCAGGCTTATCAGACTCGCTAGAGCTGCCCTGACTGACTGGCTGCTGCTTGCCAGGCCTGGCCAGGCTTGTCAGGCTCGCTAGGGCTGCCCCGACTGGCTGCTGCTTGCTAGGCCTGGCCAGGCTTGTCAGGCTCGCTAGGGCTGCCCTGACTGGCCGCTGCTTGCCAGGCTTGTCAGGCTTGCTAGAGCTGCCCTGACTGGCTGTTGCTTGCCAGGCCTGGCCAGGCTGGCCAGGCTCGCTAGGGCTGCCCCGACTGGCTGCTGCTTGCCAGGCCTGGCCAGGCTTGCCATGCTCGCTTGAGCTGCCCCGACTGGCTGCTGCTTGCTAGGCCTGGCCAGGCTTGTCAGGCTCGCTAGAGCTGCCCCGACTGGCTGCTGCTTGCCAGGCTTGTCAGGCTGGCGAGAGCTGCCCCGACTGGCTGCTGCTTGCCAGGCCTGGCCAGGCTTGTCAGGCTGGCAAGAGCTGCCCCGACTGGCTGCTGCTTGCCAGGCCTGGCCAGGCTTATCAGGCTCGCTAGAGCTGCCCTGACTGACTGGCTGCTGCTTGCCAGGCCTGGCCAGGCTTGTCAGGCTCGCTAGAGCTGCCCCGACTGGCTGCTGCTTGCTAGGCCTGGCCAGGCTTGTCAGGCTTGCTACGGCTGCCCTGACTGGCCTCTGCTTGCCAGGCTTGTCAGGCTTGCTAGAGCTGCCCTGACTGGCTGTTGCTTGCCAGGCCTGGCCAGGCTGGCCAGGCTCGCTAGGGCTGCCCCGACTGGCTGCTGCTTGCCAGGCCTGGCCAGGCTTGCCATGCTCGCTTGAGCTGCCCCGACTGGCTACTGCTTGCCAGGCCTGGCCAGGCTTGTCAGGCTCGCTAGAGCTGCCCCGACTGGCTGCTGCTTGCCAGGCCTGGCCATGCTTGTCAGGCTGGCAAGAGCTGCCCCGGCTGGCTGCTGCTTGCCAGGCCTGGCCAGGCTTGTCAGGCTTGCTAGAGCTGCCCCGACTGGCTGCTGCTTGCTAGGCCTGGCCAGGCTTGTCAGGCTTGCTAGGGCTGCCCTGACTGGCCGCTGCTTGCCAGGCTTGTCAGGCTCGCTAGAGCTGCCCTGACTGGCTGTTGCTTGCCTGGCCTGGCCAGGCTGGCCAGGCTCGCTAGGGCTGCCCCGACTGGCTGCTGCTTGCCAGGCCTGGCCAGGCTTGCCATGCTCGCTTGAGCTGCCCCGACTGGCTGCTGCTTGCCAGGCCTGGCCAGGCTTGTCAGGCTCGCTAGAGCTGCCCCGACTGGCTGCTGCTTGCCAGGCCTGGCCAGGCTTGTCAGGCTCGCTAGAGCTGCCCCGACTGGCTGCTGCTTGCCAGGCCTGGCCATGCTTGTCAGGCTGGCAAGAGCTGCCCCGGCTGGCTGCTGCTTGCCAGGCCTGGCCAGGCTTGTCAGGCTTGCTAGAGCTGCCCCGACTGGCTGCTGCTTGCTAGGCCTGGCCAGGCTTGTCAGGCTTGCTAGGGCTGCCCTGACTGGCCGCTGCTTGCCAGGCTTGTCAGGCTCGCTAGAGCTGCCCTGACTGGCTGTTGCTTGCCTGGCCTGGCCAGGCTGGCCAGGCTCGCTAGGGCTGCCCCGACTGGCTGCTGCTTGCCAGGCCTGGCCAGGCTTGCCATGCTCGCTTGAGCTGCCCCGACTGGCTGCTGCTTGCCAGGCCTGGCCAGGCTTGTCAGGCTCGCTAGAGCTGCCCCGACTGGCTGCTGCTTGCCAGGCCTGGCCATGCTTGTCAGGCTGGCAAGAGCTGCCCTGACTGGCTGCTGCTTGCCAGGCCTGGCCAGGCTAATCAGGCTCGCTAGAGCTGCCCTGACTGACGGGCTGCTGCTTGCCAGGCCTGGCCAGGCTTGTCAGGCTCGCTAGAGCTGCCCTGACTGGCTGCTGCTTGCCAGGCCTGGCCAGGCTTGCCATGCTCGCTTGAGCTGCCCCGACTGGCTGCTGCTTGCTAGGCCTGGCCAGGATTGTCAGGCTCGCTAGAGCTGCCCTGACTGGCTGCTGCTTGCCAGGCCTGGCCAGGCTTGTCAGGCTCGCTAGGGCTGCCCCGACTGGCCGCTGCTTGCCAGGCTTGTCAGGCTTGCTAGAGCTGCCCTGACTGGCTGTTGCTTGCCTGGCCTGGCCAGGCTGGCCAGGCTCGCTAGGGCTGCCCCGACTGGCTGCTGCTTTCCAGGCCTGGCCAGGCTTGCCATGCTCGCTTGAGCTGCCCCGACTGGCTGCTGCTTGCCAGGCCTGGCCAGGCTTGTCAGGCTCGCTAGAGCTGCCCCGACTGGCTGCTGCTTGCCAGGCCTGGCCATGCTTGTCAGGCTGGCAAGAGCTGCCCTGACTGACGGGCTGCTGCTTGCCAGGCCTGGCCAGGCTTGTCAGGCTCGCTAGAGCTGCCCTGACTGGCTGCTGCTTGCCAGGCCTGGCCAGGCTTGCCATGCTCGCTTGAGCTGCCCCGACTGGCTGCTGCTTGCTAGGCCTGGCCAGGATTGTCAGGCTCGCTAGAGCTGCCCTGACTGGCTGCTGCTTGCCAGGCCTGGCCAGGCTTGTCAGGCTCGCTAGGGCTGCCCCGACTGGCCGCTGCTTGCCAGGCTTGTCAGGCTCGCTAGAGCTGCCCTGACTGGCTGTTGCTTGCCTGGCCTGGCCAGGCTGGCCAGGCTCGCTAGGGCTGCCCCGACTGGCTGCTGCTTGCCAGGCCTGGCCAGGCTTGCCATGCTCGCTTGAGCTGCCCCGACTGGCTGCTGCTTGCCAGGCCTGGCCAGGCTTGTCAGGCTCGCTAGAGCTGCCCCGACTGGCTGCTGCTTGCCAGGCCTGGCCATGCTTGTCAGGCTGGCAAGAGCTGCCCCGACTGGCTGCTGCTTGCCAGGCCTGGCCAGGCTAATCAGGCTCGCTAGAGCTGCCCTGACTGACGGGCTGCTGCTTGCCAGGCCTGGCCAGGCTTGTCAGGCTCGCTAGAGCTGCCCCGACTGGCTGCTGCTTGCCAGGCCTGGCCATGCTTGTCAGGCTGGCAAGAGCTACCCTGACTGACGGGCTGCTGCTTGCTAGGCCTGGCCAGGCTTGTCAGGCTCGCTAGAGCTGTCCTGACTGGCTGCTGCTTGCCAGGCCTGGCCAGGCTTGCCATGCTCGCTTGAGCTGCCCCGACTGGCTGCTGCTTGCTAGGCCTGGCCAGGATTGTCAGGCTCGCTAGAGCTGCCCTGACTGGCTGCTGCTTGCCAGGCCTGGCCAGGCTTGTCGGGCTCGCTAGGGCTGCCCCGACTGGCCGCTGCTTGCCAGGCTTGTCAGGCTCGCTAGAGCTGCCCTGACTGGCTGTTGCTTGCCTGGCCTGGCCAGGCTGGCCAGGCTCGCTAGGGCTGCCCCGACTGGCTGCTGCTTGCCAGGCCTGGCCAGGCTTGCCATGCTCGCTTGAGCTGCCCCGACTGGCTGCTGCTTGACAGGCCTGGCCAGGCTTGTCAGGCTCGCTAGAGCTGCCCCGACTGGCTGCTGCTTGCCAGGCCTGGCCAGGCTTGTCAGGCTTGCTAGAGCTGCCCTGACTGGCTGCTACTTGCCAGGCCTGGCCAGGCTTGTCAGGCTCGCTAGAGCTGCCCCGACTGGCTGCTGCTTGCCAGGCCTGGCCAGGCTTGCCAGGCTTGCTAGAGCTGCCCTGACTGGCTGCTACTTGCCAGGCCTGGCCAAGCTTGCCATGTCAGGCCAGGCTAGGCTTACCAAGCTTGCCAGGGCTGCCCCCGACTTGCTAAACTTCCACAGCTGCATCAAAACGCTTTGCATTTGCAAATGACAGCAGGTGCAAAGAAAGAAAGAAAGAAAGCTACGCCCTAAACTGACAGCAGGTGTATGGTAAATGGTAATGAGTGCGGCCACTGTCTCAGAGGCGGTGGGCGGGGATGCATGGGATGGACGGCCATTGCGCGGCGGTTGGTTCATTTAGGTGCAGTTTAATGAGCGCAGCCACCGCCTTGGTGGGCGGGGAATCTGGGGCTGCATGGGATGGACGGCCATTGCTGCGGTTGGTTCATTTAGGTGCAAAGCTATGTTTAGTTTCCATAGCAGCGACGCGAAGCCTGCTGGTTATTGCTGAGGAATGAGACAGATATTGGTCAGCAGCGACGAATACTGGTCAGCAGAGACATGCAACTCTGGCAGGACAATCAGCCTGAACCTGTGCCGTCACGGTATCGAGCCGTAACGTGCCGTGTCGTGGCACTTTGGCAGTACAATCCGGCTGAACCTGTGCCCCATCATGCCGTATCATACCGTATCGTGCTACCATGCTGCAACTCTGGCAGGACAGTGCGTGTCCCCAGCGCTGATCACGCTCTTCTCTTACAAGTTTTTCCCGCCTCATCAGGATCAATGAGTCGAAGGGAGAGCAGCTTCTTGCCGCTTAAGCCTGGGGAGCTAAAGAAGGGAGAGCCGCTTGAGGAGCTGCCCGAGGAGCTGAAGAAGGGAGCCGCTTGAAGGGAGAGAGAGCCGCCCGAGGAGCCTCCCGAGGAGTTAAAGAAGGACCTTGAGGATGCTGGATGGGCTGGCCTTGATTCTTTGTGTGAGACCGCCGCCTGGTTGAAACGTCCGGTGCCTTCTTGGTGTGAGGCACCTGCAGGCACCTGCACCTACTGGCTTGAACCTCTGGGGCACAATGAACAGCTGGTGCAAAAGGATTCAGGGAATACCGCCTGGGAATACAGGGAATACCACCATACAGGGAATACCGCCTACATTGTGTAGCGGTTGTATAATGGGGGGGGGGGCTGACTGGTTCCTGTATGTGGCATAAATATGGATGGTTACGTTGATTTTGTGCTGTAAGCCTAAAACAACAACCACTTCGTTTTTGTATGCGAGTCCCATGGCATCTGGCAACCACGCGCAAATACATGCAACTTCTTGTAATTAGACAACGGAGAGTGGCATATTGCCCACACGCACAGAGCCACAGGGGGGCCCAAACCTTGAAAGCTTTGAACCAATTATCTCAGTGACCAATATAATATAACATATCCTGGTGCGAGGGCGCTTGGTTGACCTTTCCTGAAAGGGCAAAGGGAATCCCCTCCAGCAAGGGCTAGGGGGGGGCCCACCTGGAAGGCTGGGTTGTAGCCCACATTTCCAGGGCAAACTTTCCAGCCAGATACCTCTGAATCACGAGACTGGTCCGCTCCACCCAGCAATGTCTTGGCCGTAATAGTGCCTTCCCAGGCTAAGCTCCAGGTGAGGAAAACCACGAACGAAATAATGCTAGGTGGAATGGGCTTATCTCGGAATTCAGAGATGCCCTACTGAAAATGTGCTCTGGACGACATTGTAGTTCAACATGCAAGTGTCCGGCCAGTGCCGTACGCTCAGGGCCAAGTTCTCAGGCAGCGCCTTTTGAACTTTGCCCCATGTGATGCCCGTATGACCTTGGTCCTGCGCAGATCTTGGTCTTGTGAAGTTTGTGAAGTTTTTACGGTCTAACAGAGCGTCACGTTTGATGCATAGGACATGTGCCCGTAAACCGGTTCAGACACTAAATACTCTAGGACAACTAACGAGCAAAAACCAGTGACCCCCCTGGGCCAGGCGGCTAGCAACTAACACAACTACCGGGATGTAGCGTGGGAATGAATCCCATAGTGCAGAAGATAAGCCCCAGCCATAAAACATGACATGGGTACAAAATAATTCGGTATTGTGCACCAGGTTTCATCAAAATTAGATTGGTCACGAAAATGAAGAATTCACAGAAACATCAATACCGGTATCCTTGAGGACAGAAATATGCGCACTAGAGCTTGGCCCAAGATTTTGAATATACTTCAAGAAAGCCTATAATTAGGGAAATGGTCAATGTTGGCCCTGCCACCTCGTGGTCTGAGTCCGGCCCCTCGCCTGCGTAAGGACGGCTCCCGCCGTAGGCTGGAACCAGGTGCGATAGGCGGCCGTAGACCTGTGTTCAGTGACAGGATCTCTGGGGTCCCCTCTGCCAGCTGCATCCAGCTGCACCCGCTCGTGAGCTGCATCAACTAACGCTAGCACCTCTGTGACAGGGAGCGGCTGCAGGTCAGTCGCTGTCTGACGCAGTTTGGGGACGGCTGATCCCAGCTCCAGCTCCTCCAAGGCACCTAGCAATTCCCTGCACCAATTGTGCCCTCCGGTGCCCTACCTGACAGCGAGCTGCATGTCGGCCACCATGGCTAACGCCATGAAGTAATGACGTTACACCTCTGGGCCATGCAGAAATGAAGCTCGGCGACGTCGGCAAACAAAAAGACAACTAGGAAAGTCAAGGGAGAAGGCACAAGAGGAAAGAAAGGATGACTACACAAGTGTATGCGGCAGTCGACTGAGTGGAACTAACATGCACCAGGAGGCAGGAACTAACATTGTACTAATGGTACCAATGACGGCCCCCTCATCTCAACAAAACTTTGTTGACCAATTTCTGAGGATAAAAACGTTGGGCCTGTACTGAGTGGACTATCTTGCTGTGCTGGTGTTACGGATGCGTTATAGAAGCGAAGTGCATGTTGCCACCAACCTCGCTGTAACGGTTGGATCTGCAACTCCGTCATGACCCCCAGCTGGCAGCGGACGCAGGTAGCCCTGCAGCCTGGCGCAGATGCTGGATGAATCTGGACTGCATCCTGCTGTTGAGGCGATGTCGCGGCCTGAGGTGATCGGTGGCCTACACCACACCACCGTAGTTGGCCGCAGGCGATGCATGGACACACGCCACACGGATGCGTGTAGGCAGATTATGCCTGAGGTGCACCTTGGCGGCCATGCGGCGGACACGGTGTAACGTGGCAGCCAAAGGCACCTCTCTCCCTTGTATGGCCTTCCTCATGCTGCCGCTCTCTTGCTGAATGATGCCAAAAGACTTGAAATCCTGGACACGCTTCAGCACTATCTTATCGGGGCCATACACTAGGCCATACACACACGGATGGGCTGATTGCCGGCGCTGCGCAGCTAAGCGGCTGCCAAACTCCAATATCTTTGTCTTGCTATCGTTAACCTGGAGCTGCTTGACCGCCGGCAATACCCCAGCTCTTGCACTTGAAGCTTGGCAGAGATGTCCAAGCTTCATATGACGTGGCCAAGATTTGATCAAATTACCAATTGTCAATTTCCATTTTGCCATATCGGAGAAAATATCTGACCTGGATCCAGCTTCAAAAATCTACCCTCCGCAAATTCTCTTCAGCGGAAAACAAACACTCGACTGCCTTGTCACCTGGATCTAACAGCAGTGCTAGGCATTCTGGCCCAGGCTAGTGTGTTACGCCACCGCCTCTATGCCCACTGTGGCAGAGACCTATCTCTCCCCACCTTCACTGTCACTGGATTTAACTGCGACATTCCTCACCAGAGAAAATCAGCGGCTCCCCTTGCTTACAAACTTGCAGCTTTATTTGAAACAAGAAAATTACCCAGTTAATGACACCAAGGCGCACAGTAAATCGGCAAGCATATAGCACTGTGTTCACAGGCTTCTGCTTAAGGCCCTTGCTGGCTTGCTCTGATAGCGCTGCTGCTGATTTGAATTTCGAACTTCAAAATTGAACTAGTAGCCCACATTCATTGCAAATCTTCACTCTGTCTGTAACTGATCAGGTTGCTGACTTCCTCTCCTGATTACAACGACTGGTAGCGCGTTGATATCTTGGATCCGACCAGGGGGGTAAACAGATTGCCTGCAATAATCCATGGCAATGTCATACAATATTATATTATATCTTGGCACAGCCAGCCATGCTCAGCTTCCCTCCAGCTGCTGCTGCTGTCCTGCAATTATTTACGGGGAGTTTATCCAAGTGGGTGTCCTTGGACAAAGTTCAAAATTCTGCAACGAATTGGGTCAAGGAAGATCACATGCTGCCACTACTTGCAAGATCATTGAGTCAAATTCCAAGCCTGAAGCTCTTACCTAGTCTGCATTTGGAAATCAGGGTTAATAACTTCTTAGTCTTCTAGCAGACGAGTCGTGCTATTACATGTTCAGGGTTCAGGGTTTATTTGGAAAGCCTGGGCTAGAACGAACGGTCTGCCCAGGAGCTATCGCGTGCTTCGGGGTCTTGGAATGCTCTGCACTGCGGCGATCCGTTGTTCCTCGCCTCACGCAAGGTGTAGTTGTTGGGGCTCCGACAACGTTAGCACCCTTCACTGCCCCCGGGATCGAGCTTCGCACTCGGAACCAGTGAACAGGTTTTACAAGATTTTTAGCGACATCGTAAACCCAATGGGGTTCAGGGTTGCAGAACTGCAGCTGACATGCCTCTGTGACAGGGCAGGTGGGATTTAGGGTGCAGGGGTTACCGTATATAGCTGGATTGTGTCTGACAGGCCTCTTGGGGAGGGCAAGTGGGATTTAGGGTGAAAGGTAGGTGACATGCCTCTGGGGCAGGGTAGCCGGGCAGGAGGAGTTTAGGGTAGCTGAATTGTAGTTGATATGTCCCTGGGGCTGGGCAGGTGGGGTGCAGGGTTGCTTCACTGTAGCTGACCGGCCTCTGGGGCGGGGCAGGTGGGGTTGAACCTGTGCAATGAGCCAATGATAGACTCAGCCGAGCCTTGTTTCGCCCAGGGCCCAGGGGTGCAGAGCCATTGAAATGCGTATAACATGCATCGACTCAGGAAGCACCCCAAAGAAGTTTGCATGAGGAGTTCCACCCTTGAACTAAATCTCATGCCTATTGATAAGACAAAAACATTCGGGCGACACCCGCACATCGGCGTCATTGCCATACCGCGCCAATAAAAACCACTTTGGCCGAATTCCAGGCCGGAAAAACCATGGGCGAGGTTCAGGGCGCTAATACGGCGCCACCCTCCTGACAAAATTATAATATGATGGAGTATGATCTCGTCTGTTCAGGTTTCTCACTGTCCATCGGACTCCCAATTAAGGCATTCGGGACTCATACCCGCACAAACACTTCAGGCGTTATCACAACAAAATCTCGAGCAAACAATGATCTATGTAAAAGTCCCCACCCTAATAATAATAGATGCACTGTGGCCGCAGTCGGCATAGATGTTGATAAGTACCGGCAGAAGACGGCGCATACCAACAGTCGAGGGGTGCAACACCGCCGCTGCGTAATAAGCAGTACTTCGTCATAGGTGCACTTGTGCAGTCGTCATGGGAAAAAGCGAAACCCAAGCAGATAGAAAACGACAACACATGCAACTACCTCCCCCCGCCGCCTTCCATAGGCCCATCAAAATCCAACGCGGACAGCTCGCTCAGGCTGAAGTCACGCTTGGGCATCAGGCCAGATCTCTCCACACCACCCGCGCCGCCGCCGCCGCCAATGCTGTCAATGTCCATGCCCATGTGATCCAAGTCAACCCCGGAGCCGCCGCCGCCATGGTGAAGCGTGAGTTGGGAGTCCTGCGGGCTGCGCACGTGTTCGTGCCCGCTCCTGCTCCCGTGCCCGCCGATCAAGTCGTGGTGCTGCCCAAAGGGATCGTTGTCCTCGTGTTCATCCCCCTCCCCAATGTCGCCGAGGCTGAGCAGGCCGGGGGAGCGGCCTGCGCCCCCACGCCCGGCGGCGCCGTGTTGCCCACCTTGCAACGCGCCTGCAGTGCCCGGACGGCTTATCGAGTTGATTGAGGCCTGCCTGTCGCACATGATACTGTGCGGAAAGATGGGCGAGTCAGCGTGGGGGGGGATTGGATATCGGGGCGATATCAGGGCAAAAGGATTTCTTCGCTTTTCAGTTGGTCACAGTTTCATCGGAAGCATTCCGATTGGTTGCAGCGCATGAGCAAGGGACGAGACATCTTCTTTCAAATCATAGGTCACGGTGATTCATCGCTGCAGCGCCGCAGTGCAGCAACTCTCATGTGCTGGGGTGCTGGTCACCAGGCCGAGGCTTGCACATCTGCCAGCGTGATGTGAGGGCCGCGACATCGGGCTGCTGGCACAAGGCCAGAAGGTAGCTGGACTGTAGCTTAAGCTTAACAGTAGGTAGCTGGACTGTAGCTTAAGCTTAACAGTAGGTAGCTGGACTGCAGCTTAAGCTTAACAGTAGGTAGCTGGACTGTAGCTTAAGCTTAACAGTAGGTAGCTGGACTGCAGCTTAAGCTTAACAGTAGGTAGCTGGACTGTAGCTTAAGCTTAACAGTAGGTAGCTGGACTGTAGCTTAAGCTTAACAGAAGGTAGCTGGACTGTAGCTTAAGCTTAACAGTAGGTAGCTGGACTGTAGCTTAAGCTTAACAGTAGGTAGTTGGACTGCAGCTTAAGCTTAACAGTAGGTAGCTGGACTGTAGCTTAAGCTTAACAGTAGGTAGCTGGACTGCAGCTTAAGCTTAACAGTAGGTAGCTGGACTGCAGCTTAAGCTTAACAGTAGGTAGCTGGACTGTAGCTTAAGCTTAACAGTAGGTAGCTGGACTGTAGCTTAAGCTTAACAGTAGGTAGCTGGACTGTAGCTTAAGCTTAACAGAAGGTAGCTGGACTGCAGCTTAAGCTTAACAGTAGGTAGCTGGACTGCAGCTTAAGCTTAACAGTAGGTAGCTGGACTGTAGCTTAAGCTTAACAGTAGGTAGCTGGACTGTAGCTTAAGCTTAACAGTAGGTAGCTGGACTGCAGCTTAAGCTTAACAGTAGGTAGCTGGACTGTAGCTTAAGCTTAACAGTAGGTAGCTGGACTGCAGCTTAAGCTTAACAGTAGGTAGCTGGACTGTAGCTTAAGCTTAACAGTAGGTAGCTGGACTGTAGCTTAAGCTTAACAGTAGGTAGCTGGACTGTAGCTTAAGCTTAACAGTAGGTAGCTGGACTGTAGCTTAAGCTTAACAGTAGGTAGCTGGACTGTAGCTTAAGCTTAACAGTAGGTAGCTGGACTGTAGCTTAAGCTTAACAGTAGGTAGCTGGACTGCAGCTTAAGCTTAACAGTAGGTAGTTGGACTGCAGCTTAAGCTTAACAGTAGGTAGCTGGACTGTAGCTTAAGCTTAACAGTAGGTAGCTGGACTGTAGCTTAAGCTTAACAGTAGGTAGCTGGACTGTAGCTTAAGCTTAACAGTAGGTAGCTGGACTGTAGCTTAAGCTTAACAGTAGGTAGTTGGACTGTAGCTTAAGCTTAACAGTAGGTAGCTGGACTGTAGCTTACGCTTAACAGTAGGTAGTTGGACTGTAGCTTAAGCTTAACAGTAGGTAGTTGGACTGCAGCTTAAGCTTAACAGTAGGTAGTTGGACTGTAGCTTAAGCTTAACAGTAGGTAGCTGGACTGTAGCTTAAGCTTAACAGTAGGTAGCTGGACTGCAGCTTAAGCTTAACAGTAGGTAGCTGGACTGCAGCTTAAGCTTAACAGTAGGTAGCTGGACTGTAGCTTAAGCTTAACAGTAGGTAGCTGGACTGTAGCTTAAGCTTAACAGTAGGTAGCTGGACTGTAGCTTAAGCTTAACAGTAGGTAGCTGGACTGTAGCTTAAGCTTAACAGTAGGTAGCTGGACTGTAGCTTAAGCTTAACAGTAGGTAGCTGGACTGCAGCTTAAGCTTAACAGTAGGTAGCTGGACTGTAGCTTAAGCTTAACAGTAGGTAGCTGGACTGTAGCTTAAGCTTAACAGTAGGTAGCTGGACTGTAGCTTAAGCTTAACAGTAGGTAGCTGGACTGTAGCTTAAGCTTAACAGTAGGTAGCTGGACTGCAGCTTAAGCTTAACAGTAGGTAGCTGGACTGTAGCTTAAGCTTAACAGTAGGTAGCTGGACTGCAGCTTAAGCTTAACAGTAGGTAGCTGGACTGTAGCTTAAGCTTAACAGTAGGTAGCTGGACTGCAGCTTAAGCTTAACAGTAGGTAGCTGGACTGCACAGTAGCTGAGTAAAGACATGACAAGCGATGTGGCCTGCGCACCTGTCTGGGTGGTGTGAAGGCAGCGATAGGATGGGCCCATCGTGATCATCGTCGTGGCTGACGAGATCCTTTCCAAAGCCGGGGAAGTCCAGATGGTCCAGCTGCCCTGAACCTAATGCATCGGGTTTAAGGATTCAGGGTGTTAAAGATATAGGCAGCAGAATATAGCACCAACCTATATGTAATAAGATTTAAAAATGTACAAACAAACATGCGCTCTTTCTGTATTCTGGTCACCAGGGCTACAATCTGAACCCTAAAGCCCCAGCAGCTGTATTCACATCAACAGGGCGCTCCGTAGAAGCTTCAAATGTTGAAGCCTTACACGAGCGGCATTTCCTTCGTTACAGTCACATCTGGGCGCTCTGCCAGAAGGGCTTCAATCTGAACCCCAAAACTCGAGCTCTATTAAGGTCACCAGGGAGCTCTGTCAACAGAATTTAATTCTTAGATCTTAGATCTAGGATCCAAAACAAGGTCTTAATCTTACATCTTAAATCTGAGTGCGTTCCGCCGACAGATTTAAATCTTGGATCGGAAATCGTGAACGCCACTTATCTTACTCGTTACTCAGGTCATCAGCGCGCTCCATGCGAAGGATTCGGACACAAACTCGTACCGCCAAGCTCTTTCTTCACTCTATCTATCAGGACATACCGCCAACAGGGTTCAATCTGAACCCGTAACCCCTGAATGCACATGTGCCAGTCGCTCACAAGTTCACACCCAGTCGCCCACCCTTCCACACCCCTTCAACCACCTACTTCAAAAAGCTGTTGAGGTCTGAGCAGGAGAAAGTCTTCACACCACCCCTGCACACCCTTCCCACCTCGGTTGTAAGCCTGTTCACACCCTTCACCCCAGTTGCATGCCCCTTCACACCATTCGCACCCGGATGCGTTCTCCTTCACACCCCAGTTGTACACCGCATCACACCCTCCACACCCGGATACGTATCCCTTCACAACCCACTTGCATTCCCTTCACACCCCAGTTGTACACCGCATCACACCCTCCACACCCGGATACGTATCCCTTCACACCCCACTTGCATTCCCTTCACACCCCAGTTGTACACCGCATCACACCCTCCTCACCCGGATACGTATCCCTTCACACCCCACTTGCATTCCCTTCACACCCCAGTTGTACACCGCATCACACCCTCCACACCCGGATACGTATCCCTTCACACCCCACTTGCATTCCCTTCACACCCCAGTTGTACACCGCATCACACCCTCCACACCCGGATACGTATCCCTTCACACCCCACTTGCATTCCCTTCACACTCTGTTTGTCTACCTCTTTCACATCCCGTTTGTACACCCATCACAACCTTCACACCCCAGACATACGTCCCGCCACACTTATCACACCCGGTTGCCCACCCACCTAGCTCAAAGCCATTGAGGTATGAAAACGAGAGCGCCTTAACACTCTGGTGGTACACCCCTCCACACCCCAATCGACCACCATTTCGCACCCTTGACACCCGGTTACATACCCCTCCACACCCCAGTTGTCCACCCCTTCACACCCGGTTGCCCACCCACCTAGCTCAAAGCCATTGAGGTCTGAAAACGAGAACGCCTTTGGAATCCTCAACATCCCCACATCCACGACACTCAGGCCCAGTCCACCGCCGCCGTCCCCCGAGCTGCCCCCCGCCCCGCGACCGGGCCTGCCTCCAGAGGCTGACGGCCCGCCGTCGCCACCGCTGCCATCCCCTGAGCCGCCTAGCCCTAGGCCATCAATGAGGTCGTCCAGAGATCCTCCGTTGAGCAGCATGGCTGGATCCAGCAGGTCGAATCCGTCCATCAGGCAGTCAACACCGGAGCTGGCCGCCGCCGCGGCGGCAGCGGCTCCGGTGCCTGCGGTCTCGGCAGCTGCCTGCTGGGAGACCGGCAACATCTGCAGCGGCAGCGGCGCGCTGGGGTGGAACGCAATGGAGGAGGCGGAGACGGCGCCGGACGCTGAGCTGGCAGACGGGACGGGGGGCATACTGACAGGTCGGCCGGGCATGCCGCCCGGCGGCATGTGCATGCCGGGTGGCATGCCCATGCCCGGCGGCATCATGCCGGATGGCATGCCCATGCCTGGGGGCATGCTCATGCCCGGCGGCATCATCATCCCTGGGAAGGGGAAGGGCGGCCGGGTGCCCGCAGGCCCACCATGGGCGCTGCCCGGAGGTGCGTGCATCATGGACGGTATCGATTGCAGCCAGGAGGTGTACAGCTTCTGCATCATGCCAGCCTGGACATGGAGTGAGGGGCGGGAGGCAGAGGTATTTAAATATAAATACTGGTATTGGTGCTGCACCCCTAAATGTGTCTTTTCGAGGAAAGCGGGTGCAAGACAAGAGGGGTGGGAGATTCATGAATGAACTACGGTAATTATCGATTGTCATCGCTAGTTTTCAGGCGAAATTAAGACTTTTCGAGGACAGTTTGCTCTGAGGGCAGCTTCAAAAGGAATCATGTTTATCAGACAAAGCTCGAGATGAATCTTTCAGCCATGGTGAAACTCCCTTCTCCAAATCTTAATAAACATTAAAAAAACAGAAAAATCCTTCATCAAATCCTAAATTACCAACCTGAGCTTTCGCCTTGTCGCAAAAATAATAATAGTGCTCGGACTGCTTGCGTGTTATAAAACAATTCCAGAGCTTTCGCTGCGCGGTTATTTGGCGGTCTGGGATAACAAAGATTGCTGGCCTACGAGCCTCTACCGGGACCGCAGGTGCGGCATGGTCTCTGGGTCTGTTGCGAGGAGGTATTATTATTGCTTGTCAACCCTGCGTGATTGAATTAAAGACTACGCATACATGTTATCTTAAACATGTTTACGAGGGGTGTGCACTGTGCACAAAGGCCAACGATGAGTATGATCCATCATTTAATTTGCATCCACTTCTCTTCCGACCAAGGCGTAAAAACACCCAGAACATTCTTGACAGGCACTGGAAATATCAGTATAGAATTTTCGACGGCACTGGTGTATGACAGCGGGAAAAAATCCCGGCATCCAATATACACCGGTATCAAAGGCAGCGACCAGACCGTCCCCGGCCCGGATTCCACATCAAAATAAATAATATGCCTTGAGGCGTGAATATCGGCTGTAGCATTACGACGGCTTCCATACCAGTAGTCAATTTACGAAGCAACTGGTAAAACCTAAACCCAAGACCTGCTGCCCAACCGATACTTCAACCTCTCCTCCTTCCTCACCATCCCTCCCGCCCCCTCACCTGCTGCTCCAACAAATAGTTGAACATGACAATCTGCTCCTTGAGCTTCAGACGCACAAAATACATCCGGAAGAAGTCGGGATTCTGCTCCTCCAGTTTCTGCCAAACCAGGTTAGTGAACCCAGGCTCGATCTTGGCCTGCTGCTGCAACGCCGTCACAACTTGGCTCTGTTGAAAGGGAGGGAAGGGCAGTGGTGGAAAGCGTGAGAGGAATGAGAGGTAGAGAGTGAAAAGCGTGTTGAGAGTGTGAGAGGAGTGGGAAAGGGAAAGGAGTGAGAGTCGGTGAGAGTGAGAAAGGAGTGGGAGTGAGACTTTGACGGGGCTCTGCTCCTCCAGAACAAGCCAAACCCCTTCTCCCTGTGCCCATCTTTGTGCAAACAGACCAACTTAACGTGAATATATCATCTTTACGCACCCAGTTCTGTTCCCAGGCACCGCCCCTGTGCGCTCATCACATGCAATAGGGGCTGGAACTGAGGCATGCAGCGCTCGATCAGGTTCTGCACCAGGTCCCCCTTGTCCCCGTAGGCCATGATGAAGCTGAATTGTAGCACAAGCAAACCACTGAAATAAACAAGGTTTACAGGAATGGTAGCGCCCCTGGGCTGCATGCGCTCAGAGCACGCACCTGTGGAAGGTACTGCTGCATGCAGCGCTCGATCAGGTTCTGCACGAGCTGCACCTCTTGGGTAGACACCCTGTGCGACGAGGCTGCAGCTGCTGCAGCATTCGTGGCCTGCGGCTGCTGCTGCTGGGGGTCAATCGCGACGGAGCTGCCGCCGCTGCGGGCCTCGGCTCCAACACCCACCTGAAGCGGGTCTCGTTGTGTCGCCATGCTGGAGCTAGGGGGACGCGGCGGGATGCGCTGAAAGACAAATCGAAGACGCTAATAAGCGTAGCCTTTGAGGATCGTTGTCAGCGGGTCTCGGATGAAGCCCTGCGCGTTATCTCAGCTGGGCTTTCCCTCCGTGACGGTGGTGGTCCCGTCGTCGATGTAGAGGTCAGGGACGGATCGATTCAGCAAGGGAGTGGATCCAGGTGCTGGATCGCTGCTACAGCGTCTGCTGCTGTCGCTGCCTGATCATGCGCGAGCGATGAGAATCGCCAAGGAACACCCGCTGGCCTGATGGCTTGGGGGGTCTGCAGCGAGTGCTGTGTCAGTCAGCGTATTCGCGGACGATGCTCCGCTCAGAGCTATTATGAATGTATTAAAATTGAAGTGATCTCAGCAGTTATCGCCAGGGAGATCCGCCCAGTGTACGAACAGCGCTCTCTACCGGGCTGAGAAGCCAGCTCAGCAGCCTGGCTTGATACTTGTCATGACGAACCCGATCAAATTCGCCCCTAATGAGAAGCCCAGAGATGCGACCGACAGTACCGTAAACGCAAAATAAATGAATGTCGAAAGGAGGGCCGAAAGCGAGCGAGAGCACTGATTCGGTATTCAGGGTTCAGGCGGGTGTAGACTGCAGGGGGTGGAGGGGCGAGGCTTGCTGCTGAGCTGCGGTCGGCCGAGACAGATACTCGACGCGCCTCGACGGTTTTATAAATTCGTCGCCGCCCCCTGCCTCTCATCCCTTTCAACTTTGCATTTATTCAGCAGCGCTAGCTCTCCGTCGCCGCATCATTCCCAACGCCGCAGTGAGGCGGCACAAATTCACACCTCCACCGACATGGGCCAGCAGTAGGACTACCTGGTACCGCGGCCGAAAGCTTAGCTTTCTGTACATACGCCTCTAGGCGCACAAAAATTAGCTTTAGTCCAGCAGCCAGCACGATGCTCAGCCTATCCACCAAGGGCAGCACGGCCCACAAGCTCCATGCGAGCAAAGCCATGCGCACCATCAAGTGTTCAGCCGAGCACCCTGCGGCTCCGAAACCCCAACAGGCCCCCCCTGAAAGCAGTGGCAGCAACCGCAGGCATGCCCTGGGTGCGCTTGGCGCCGCTGCCGCCATCACCGCCCTGTCCCCCGCGCCCCGTGCCCTCGCAACCGCGCTGCCCCCGGGACTCGGCGGGGCAGACACCGCCTTTGGCTCCTTACGCACGGCTGGCGCGGCCCGGAGTGCGGAAATAGCCGGGGGCGCGCCACATGCTGCGGGCGGGAGCAAGCGGGTCAAGCCACTGACCCTGGGTAGAATCCCGCGCTCCACCCTGCCCTGCGGCCTGGCAGTCAGTAAGGTGAGCCGCGGAACATGGATCTGAAGCTGAGGCAAGTTGGGATGCCGATCCTGGATCTGAGGCTGAGGCAAGGTGGGATGCGGATCATGGATCTGAAGCTATCAACTTATGTGGGATGTGGATCCTAGATCTGAAGCTATCAACTTGGGGGGGGGGGTACAGTTCATGGATCTGAAGCTATCGCTAATGGGGGCTGCGGATCACGGATCTGGTGCTATCACAAAGGGGGGCTGCGGATCCTGGATCTGAAGCTGTCAGTTCGGTAAGCTGCAGACCCTGGATCTGACCGGATCTTGCCGACACCCATCCACCAGCAAATGGAGCCATGTGTGAGGACCTTTTGTGAGGGATGCGCTGTCAATTTGAATAGCTGGGCTCTGACACAGTGAAAGGGACTCATGTATAACGGTAGACGGTCCCTTACGCAGTAAAACAGCAACATTGGACTGAAGGACCTTCTTATTCTAGTGACTCACAAAGCCGACGGTCACGACCGTTAATTGCCCAACCCTGTTTGTTTACTTCATTTCCAGTTGGCCGCCATTGCATGCCAGATGTGGGTTGCGCATTCCTGCGTGGCTTGCTTGGCCTCTGAGCTCCCTCCCCTCGAGGCTTGAAACCTGCCTCCCTCTCCCCTCCCTCCCCCATCCCGTCCTGCCTCTCATCCCCCTCTTCTCCCCCTCTTCTCCCCCTCTCCCCCCCTTCTTCCCCCTCTCTTCCCCACTCTCCCCCACTCTTTCCCCACTCTTCCCCACATAGATCATCAAGGGATGTTGGCAGCTGGATGGAGCACACAGGTATGCAGGCTAAGGGGTTTCAGGGCTTAGGGATTAGCGCTGAGGGGTTTCAGGGGTTAGGGATTAGCGCTAAGGGGTTTCAGGGCTTAGGGGTAAGCTCTAAGGGGTTTCAGGGCTTAGGGATTAGCGCTAAGGGTTTCAGGGCTTCGGGGTAAGCGCTAAGGGGTTCAGGGCTTAGGGGTTAGCGCTAAGGGTTTCAGGGTTTGGGGATTAGCGCTAAGGGTTTCAGGGCTTAGGGGTTAGCGCTAAGGGTTTCAGGGCTTTGGGGTTAGCGCTAAGGGTTTCAGGGCTTAGGGATTAGCGCTAAGGGTTTCAGGGCTTAGGGGTTAGCGCTAAGGGTTTCAGGGCTTAGGGATTAGCGCTAAGGGTTTCAGGGCTAAGGTTTTAGCGCTAAGGGTTTCAGGGCTCAGGGGTTAGCGCTAAGGGTTTCAGGGCTCAGAGGTTAGCGCTAAGGGTTTCAGGGCTTGGGGATTAGCGCTAAGGGATTCAGGGCTTAGGGGTTAGCGCTAAGGGTTTCAGGGCTCAGGGGTTAGCGCTAAGGGTTTCAGGGCTTAGGGATTAGCGCTAAAGGTTTCAGGGCTTAGGGATTAGCGCTAAGGGGTTCAGGGCTTAGGGATTAGCGCTAAGGGTTTCAGGGCTAAGGTTTTAGCGCTAAGGGTTTCAGGGCTCAGGGGTTAGCGCTAAGGGTTTCAGGGCTCAGAGGTTAGCGCTAAGGGTTTCAGGGCTTAGGGATTAGCGCTAAGGGATTCAGGGCTTAGGGGTTAGCGCTAAGGGTTTCAGGGCTCAGGGGTTAGCGCTAAGGGTTTCAGGGCTTAGGGATTAGCGCTAAAGGTTTCAGGGCTTAGGGATTAGCGCTAAGGGTTTCAGGGCTCAGGGATTAGCGCTAAGGGTTTCATGGCTTAGGGATTAGCGCTAAAGGTTTCAGGGCTTAGGGATTAGCGCTAAGGGATTCAGGGCTAAGGGATTAGCGCTAAGGGTTTCAGGGCTTAGGGATTAGCGCTAAGGGTTCTGGGTTTGGGGATTAGCGCTAAGGGTTTCAGGGCTTAGGGATTAGCGCTAAGGGTTTCAGGGTTTGGGGATTAGCGCTAAGGGTTTCAGG
The DNA here is from genome assembly GCA_037349105.1 of Limnomonas spitsbergensis. Taxonomy (NCBI): domain Eukaryota; kingdom Viridiplantae; phylum Chlorophyta; class Chlorophyceae; order Chlamydomonadales; genus Limnomonas; species Limnomonas spitsbergensis. The sequence continues at coordinate 18,050 of JAYJMM010000101.1, read as the reverse complement.
GCTTAGGGGTTAGCGCTAAGGGTTTCAGGGCTCAGGGATTAGCGCTAAGGGTTTCAGGGCTTAGGGATTAGCGCTAAGGGTTTCAGGGCTTGGGGATTAGCGCTAAGGGTTTCAGGGCTTTGGGATTAGCGCTAAGGGTTTCAGGGCTTAGGGGTTAGCGCTAAGGGTTTTAGGGCTCAGGGATTAGCGCTAAGGGATTCAGGGCTTAAGGATTAGCGCTAAGGGATTCAGGGCTTAGGGGTTAGCACTAAGGGTTTCAGGGCTTTGGGGTTAGCGCTAAGGGTTTCAGGGCTTAGGGGTTAGCGCTAAGGGTTTCAGGGCTTAGGGATTAGCGCTTAGGGTTTCAGGGCTTAGGGGTTAGCGCTAAGGGTTTCAGGGCTTAGGGATTAGCGCTAAAGGTTTCAGGGCTCAGGGGTTAGCGCTAAGGGTTTCAGGGCTAAGGGATTAGCGCTAAGGGTTTCAGGGCTAAGGGATTAGCGCTAAGGGTTCTGGGTTTGGGGATTAGCGCTAAGGGTTTCAGGGCTTAGGGATTAGCGCTAAGGGTTTCAGGGTTTGGGGATTAGCGCTAAGGGTTTCAGGGCTCAGGGGTTAGCGCTAAGGGTTTCAGGGCTTAGGGATTAGCGCTAAGGGTTTCAGAGCTTAGGGATTAGCGCTAAGGGTTCTGGGTTTGGGGATTAGCGCTAAGGGTTTCAGGGCTTAGGGATTAGCGCTAAGGGTTTCAGGGTTTGGGGATTAGCGCTAAGGGTTTCAGGGCTTAGGGATTAGCGCTAAGGGTTTCAGGGCTAAGGGGTTAGCGCTAAGGGATTCAGGGCTTAGGGGTTAGCGCTAAGGGTTCTGGGTTTGGGGATTAGCGCTAAGGGTTTCAGGGCTTAGGGATTAGCGCTAAGGGTTTCAGGGTTTGGGGATTAGCGCTAAGGGTTTCAGGGCTCAGGGGTTAGCGCTAAGGGTTTCAGGGCTTAGGGATTAGCGCTAAGGGTTTCAGAGCTTAGGGATTAGCGCTAAGGGTTCTGGGTTTGGGGATTAGCGCTAAGGGTTTCAGGGCTTAGGGATTAGCGCTAAGGGTTTCAGGGTTTGGGGATTAGCGCTAAGGGTTTCAGGGCTTAGGGATTAGCGCTAAGGGTTTCAGGGCTAAGGGGTTAGCGCTAAGGGATTCAGGGCTTAGGGGTTAGCGCTAAGGGTTTCTGGGCTTAGGGGTTAGCGCTAAGGGTTTCTGGGCTTAGGGGTTAGCGCTAAGGGGTTCAGGGCTTAGGGATTAGCGCTTAGGGTTTCAGGGCTTGGGGATTAGCGCTTAGAGTTTAGATGCTCCTTTTTCCGGATGGAGCCCACCAGTGAGCGTTTGGGTTCAGGGTTTAGGGTTAAGGGAATAGCGCTAAGTGTCTGGATGCTCCATTTGCTAGATAGAAGGTGATGTGTGGGCTAAGGATGCAAGGACTTTGCTCTTAGAGCCAAGTTAACCACTGATTTGTTTTAATGATTTGAGTGTCTCGATGCGACTAGAGTGACTCTGTAGCTGCTGACGTGTGAATACATGTGTGGACGAGCAAGGCTCTTTGACTGTTTCCCCCCTAACTTTTGGGGCCCTCTCGGGCACAACGGCCTAGTAACTTATGATAGCAAACGCCTCCAGCTGCTATCGCCAAGCGCTAAGGGTCTGGATGCTCCTTTTTTTAGATAGGAGCTCACAAGTGATCGTGCGGGTTCAGGGTTCAAGATCTCATGAAGACCTGGGCCTGCCTCACTCACCCGCCTGCACCGCCTCGCTCCAAACCTATTTACCTTTCCCGTGCTCAGCTCCATTCTTTTGCACAACCCCCATGCCGAAGGCGCATGTTATACCCGTGGCGCATGTATTGCCTTTTGCTGCATGTACTACCTGGGATGCTTGTAGTGCCCTGGACGGAATGTACTCCATGTGGTGTATGGTATGTCTCTGTTGCATGTACTGCCTGGGTTGCATGTACTGTCATGTATTTATGCACACTTTTTGCCATTTGTGTTCCTTTTTTGCCCAAACCCCAAACCCTAATCTTCCAAATCATGGTGAGCCTGAATCTAAAACCCTTGACTACCCTGCACCTAAACCCTAAACATTCCACCCTGCAGAGGCGACGCTGTGACAGATCGTACAACGGGGGCCAACGCAGTCGCTGACTTTGAAAAGTTCTTCGGGGCAGGTGGGTGGCTGGGTGAAAGGGCGCTCTTTGGGTCAGCGTACTTCCTGCGTGACAGTGTACTGCCTACCTGCTACATACTGCCTACCTGCTAGCGTACTGCCAGTCTGTCAGCGCGCTCCCAGCCTCCCAGTGTACTGCCTGTTTGTGAGCGTATTTCCAGCCTGGCAGTGTACTGTCTGTCTACCAGTATGGCAGCGTACTGTATGCCTGGGAGCGTACTGCCTCAAGGCCTTAGAGGACAACAAGCTGCAGGCCGTGTTTCTTTTTCCGGTTATGAATCCACCTTCGGCAGGCCGCCAAAGGCCCAATTGGGACCAAACCAGGACCGGCCCAAGACTGATGCCCACGGTAGATTGGCAGATTGGCAGATTGGCTACAACTGGGGCCTCTGGCCAAAGGCCAGAGTGCAGCTGACATGTACCTGAATCACGAAATTATGCACTGTATGGGAAGGGGGGGAGGGGGGTGCTTTCTTCGAAATCTACAGAACATGAGTGAACTGTGATCACATGACCATCTGTTAGCCAATGTCGGTTGTTACAAATAACTGTCCTGCTGTGTGAACCTCGCAGGAGTTACAACTATCGACACTGCAGGTGGGTGTAAAGGTTGGGAGTTACAAGTGTTGGCCATGCTGGTGGGGGGATGGTTAGGAGTTACAAGTATCAGCCCTGTCGGCAGGTGTAACAGTTGGGCGTTACAATTATCGGCCCTGTCAGCAGGTGTAACAGTTGGGAGTCACAAGTATCGGCCCTGTCAGCAGGTGGAACAGTTGGGAGTTACAAGTATCGGCCCTGTCGGCAGGTGTTACAGTTGGGAGTTACAATTACCGGCCCTGTCAGCAGGTGTAACAGTTGGGAGTCACAAGTATCGGCCCTGTCGGCAGGTGGAACAGTTGGGAGTCACAAGTATCGGCCCCGTCAGCAGGTGTAACAGTTGGGAGTTACAAGTATCGGCCCTGTCGGCAGGTGGAACAGTTGGGAGTTACAAATGTTGGTCCTGCTGGTGGGTGTAACAGTTGGGAGACACAAGTGTTGGACCTGCTGGCTGGTGAAATGGTTGGGAGTTACAAATGTGGGCCTCCCAGACGGTTGTAATGGTTGGGAGTTTCAAGTGCCAGCCCTGCTGGTGGCTGTTACTGATGCAACTTACGACTGCTGGCCCTGCCGGTGGGTATAACAACGATTGGGAGTTACAAGTGTTGGCCCTGCTGGCGGGTGAAAGAGGTGTGAGGTGAGGCACAGTGATCTCCCTGAATGCACCCATACATCAGCGTCTGCCTGGGAATCGGTTTAAGTCCTGAAGGCTGAAGTCTAAGTCCTTCACACCAAGGCCTATGCCCCACAGCCTTAACGTATGAAAGGGTCACATGGCGAGACCTCCCGAGTGCTTTGCGGTATTTTTGTGACGGCTGGGCATGCACCCATGCATTGCACATTAAGGGTGATATGATAAAGTGAGTACTAGGGGCGGCATAATTGAAAGGATTGCCAGTGATCCCATGCACCGAAAGCTTCCGAATTGTGCAGGCATTTATAAATGAATTGGTGCGTGTCTATGCACTGGATTTTGTGCAAGGTTTCAGCTCAAATGCTGGCCAGCTGGAGACCAGACATGTTTCGTTGCCCTACAGCTTTAATACTTAACCCTGTGGCCTACACCTACACCAACCCTAAACCCTAAACCTTTAGCCCTAAGGTCTTAACCGTTAACCCTTCCACCGCAACCCTCAACCCTTGACATTTTTACTCTTAGGCCTCAACCCTTAACCCTGACCCCTAAGGCCTGAACCCTTGGGCCTGAACCCTTGAACCTACAATTTATTCCGAAAGGGCTCTCCGTAGATCCCTGTGGCTAGGTTTCCCCCCATGCACCATCTAGCGGCAAAGTGGTGCTCCCTTGCCCCTCCCCCCCCCCCAAAGGCGATTGATAAGAGACTATCGCAAAGATGGTCTTGTGCGCAATTAAGTAGATGCTGCGCTGGATCCAGCTCGTGACAGCGCCCTGCCTCGATCAGGTTGTGGTTGCGACGGCCCCGCATCCGCTCCACCTTCTTAAACACAAAACTTTTCTTTAGGTCCCAGGCCTGGCCATACCTGCCCCCCCCCCCCACACACACACCTTCACACCTACACACACATATACCAACCTGCACTCCCCCCACACACACCCACACACACCTTCACACCTACACACACATATACCAACCTGCCCAGACGCCCTTTGATACCTGATGCCCCTCCGAGGCTGTTGAAAAAGAAAAAATGACCTCCCCCCCCTCCTCGCCCCTCCATGCCAAAAAGGTTTCGACACAAAAAATAGCTCCTCAACCTCTATTTGCGCCTCCCGACTGACCTACCTGCCCAAACGCTTATAGCCATTTAGAGGCCTTAAAATAAACCACAGAAGCTGCTCCCTTGACCACCCTAGCACCCTTCCTGTCCAGATATAAAGATGAACCGCTAATGAATAATGAGGGAAAAATATTGTACCGTGTATAATGGGCTGGTAATAAAATAAAAATTAAATCCCTCCCCCACTCTCCCCCCTTCTGTCCCCACCCATTCCTGTCCAGATATCTACGGCCCTTCAGAGACCCTGGTGGGGCAGTTCCTACGCCTTAATCCCGACCTGCGCAGCCGCGTCCAGGTGCGGCATAAGGAATAAGGAGGGCGAGGGAACAGGCTGCTGGGATTCGGTAGGGAGGGTAGCTGCGATCGGAGGTTGGCCATTGTTGATTCTGTTGCGCATCACACCATCTGGGTTGTGGCTTCAGTGCATATGCGGCGCACTCAGGAAATGCCAAAAAGAATGAAACAACTGCTGGGATACTTAAGGCCATGTGAATGGGATGTACTAGCGCGTGAGGCATTGCCTGGGAGTGGGTAGCGCCGGGAGATGTGGGGCACTGATGCAATTCGATTTCTTCGGAGGCCTGGGGCCGTTCGCGGGGGCGCGACCGGCGGTGGTAGGCACCTGATGACGCTTTGTTTGTTGGTTTGCTCGAGGCTGGACGCGAGTAGCGCTTAATAACGCTAAAAACAGGTGAGGTGTGGCTCCCAGTTCACACTTTGTGTGCACCTTAAAACACATTTGGGTGGCGGCCGGGCAGCCAACCCTGGGTGGAGGGGGACCAACTATCAACTACCAACTACCAAACCTTGACTGGCCTTTGGCCAGTGGCCCGACCAGCCGAGCTTGCGGCACCAGCCCCCATAGACCATGGTAGCACAATACGGCATGATACGGCGTAATACGGCACAGGTTCAGCCGGATTGTACTACCACAGTGCCACGACACGGCACGATATGGCACAGGTTCAGCCGGATTGTACTACCACAGTGCCACGATACGGCACGATATGGCAAAGGTTCAGCCGGACTATGCTACCATGCCCAAGACCCCATGCTGTGATGTAGCTGAAGTTGCGACTCAAGACTCGCATTGCAACTCGGAGTATTCTGTTTTGAGCAGCTGAGGACCCTGGGTGTTGTTTGGCCATGACCCGCATGCTCAATGAAGATTGTTCCAATGCCTTGTGTGTGTTGGAAACCGGTCGGTATTAAATATACTTCGAAAACTATCCTTCCAGAATCTATTTGAATATTACGGACAATTGTAATTTCAGTCACCTAAGGAAGACCTTGAATCATGTATTTAACTGGGTTCTCAATCTTGAATTTATACCCTCTCACTGCAAAAGACTCACACAAGGCAGAAGTGTGAATAAAGTCACAAAGATTGCGACCCTTACGACTCCAGTGCCCTTTTGTTGTTGGCATAGAAAGAAAGAAAGGAAGACATGATATCTCACTCTCACACCCACCCTCCCCTCCAGGTGATGACCAAGGTGACGGTGGCTGAAGAGGATTTTGGTCGCCTCAGCAGAGATATGCTCGAATACGTGGGTTTGTGATGTTTGGTCATTTGGGTATAAAGCGTGTTACAAGCTTGGAGTCATAAATCGTGTTAAAAGCTTGGATGTGGATATTCATTTGGTTATAAATCGTGTTAAATTAGCGGAGGAGGCACAGGCTGTGCTTCGGGTTGTGGGAATTGGGATGAAGTGTGCATGTGTGTGTGGATGGGGGTTTGGGTGATTTGGGTGAACTGGGTGGATGGGGTGAAGAGGGTGGGTGGTGGGTTGGTGGATGGTTGGCAGATGGGGTGAAGAGGGTGGGTGGTTGGTGGGTGGATGGTTGGCAGATGGGGTGAAGATGGTGGGTGGTTGGTGGGAGGATGGTCGGCAGATGGGGTGAAGAGGGTGGGTGGTTGGTGGGTGGATGGTTGGCAGATGGGGTGAAGAGGGTGGGTGGTTGGTGGGTGGATGGTTGGCAGATGGGGTGAAGATGGTGGGTGGGTGGTGGATGGGGTGAAGGGGGTGGGTGGTTGGTGGGTGGTGGGCAGATGGGGTGAAGAGGGTTGGTGAGTAAGGGTGAAGTGGGTGGCTGGGAGGTGGGTAGGGGTGAAGTGGGTGGGTGGGTGGTGGATGAAATAAAGTGGGTGAGTGGTGGGTGGGTGGGTGGAAGGGGGATGGCTGCTGTGATCAGTGGTCTGTTGCTGGCTTGCGGCTGCTGCAGCCACTGCTTGGACCATCAATAGGGATTGGGAGGGGTCGTTAAATCATCGCAAACATTGTTAAATCATCGTAAACATTTCAACCTTTGATGTGCTTTCCCTTCCCTCATCATCGACAATGTTTAGGGGTGACGGTGCTATTTATTTATCTTCGATGCCATTTTCCTTCCGGAGTTGCTTGCAGAGTGCGGGCCGATTGTTTGTTCTGACGGCAGCACTGAGAAATAGTGAATTAACATCTCAGGGGAGGCAATGCAATTGATGTTAAAGTGGAATCTGCCTGTACCATATATATACCGACATAATGTAAATAGGGATTAGGGAACCGTACTGAATGTACCAAAGCCCCCAAAATAGATTTTCGTCTTGCCACTTCAACTGCCGCGTCCATTACCTTCTAGACCTCCACATGTCTTATGCTAATCAAATACATGTGCAGTGCCGTAGACATTCTTTGCCTCCGCAAGTAATTAATATTTCGTCGCCGTCCTGAAAACGCCAATTTTGGGACTTCAAAAACCCTTCTCCGTGAAGTGCGCTTTAGCAAAAAAACTATGTTTATTTCTCGTTCGCGGAGACAGAACAAGTATAGTAGAAGCACAATCTAACTCTTCCATATTTTTAGGAATACGTGACCATGTTTCCAGATAAAAACATTTCATTCAGCTCCTAATCAACGAGTATGATCCAGAATACCTGACACATTGACCCTGACATATTTACACATAGTTTCACACTTCTTGCTGCGGCCCGCAGAGGGTAAAGGCCGCCATCCGCAAGACAGGCGTCCAGCAATTGGATCTGGTACAACTGCACTGGTAAGGGTGGGGGTGCAGAGTGGAAGCTAGGTAGCAGCTGCACTGGTAATGGTGAGGCTGCAGGGTGGAAGCTAGGTAGCAGCTGCACTGGTAAGGGTGGGTGTGCATGGTGGAAGCTAGGTAGCAGCTGCACTGGTAAGGGTGGGGGTGCATGGTGGAAGCTAGGTAGCAGCTGCACTGGTAAGGGTGAGGGTACATGGTGGAAGCTAGGTAGCAGCTGCACTGATAAGGGTGGGGGTGCAATGTGGAAGCTAGGTAGCAGCTGCACTGGTTAGGATAGGGTGCTCGATGGAAGCTAGGTAGCATCTGCACTGGCAAGGGTGGGGTGCAGGGTAGAAGCTAGGTAGCAGCAGCACTGGTAAGGGTGAGGGTGCACGATGGAAGCTAGGTAGCAGCTGCACTGGTAAGGGTTGGGGGTGCATGGTGGAAGCTAGGTAGCAGCTGCACTGGTAAGGTGGACATATCAGTGTCACTGCCCCCCCCCCCCCTCTTCCTCATCTGGCTCTGATTACCCTCCCCCCCCCCCTTGTTGCGCACCCCAGGGAGGATTTCGGAGTCAGGGGATGCGTAGATGCGGCCAGGTGGCTAGCGGACATGCAGGTGCGGCGCCGCGGCGGTCCAGGGCTGGGGCTGCAACTGTTTGTGTGTGTGGGGGGGGGGGGGGCGTGTGGGGGGTGAGGGGCATGGCTGAAGTGTGGCTGTGGAGTAGATGCAGCTGTCCGGGGCTGGGGCTAGGGCTGCGGCTACCACTGTATGTGTTGGGGGCGGAGGGGCGTGGCTGAAGTGTGGCTGTGGTGTAGGTGTTAATGTACTGCTCCTAGTGGGGATTTAGTTAGTTAGGGTATGTGTGAATGCGTGATGGATTGGTGCATATAGGCATGTCCATGATGCTTTGCAGGTGAGGGTTACAGGTAAGTGGGGGGTGAAGAGGGTAGAGTGTTATGTTTAGATTAGGGGTTAAGGTTCAGGCTTGGAGGTTCCATGGTTGTGGTTGGGGGTTCTATTGTTGATGGTTGAGGGTTCAGGGTTCTATTGTTGATGGTTGAGGGTTGAGGGTTCTATTGTTGAGGGTTGAGGGTTGGGGGTTCTATGGTTGAGGGTGGAGGGTTGGGGGTTCTATGGTTGAGGGTGGAGGGTTGGGGGTTCTATGGTTGAGGGTGGAGGGTTGGGGTGGAGGGTTGAGGGTGGAGGGTTGGGGGTTCTATTGTTGAGGGTTGAGGGTTGGGGGTTCTATGGTTGAGGGTGGAGGGTTGGGGGTTCTATTGTTGAGGGTTGAGGGTTGGGGGTTCTATTGTTGAGGGTGGAGGGTTGGGGGTTCTATGGTTGAGGGTGGAGGGTTGGGGGTTCTATGGTTGATAAATATATTGTTGGGGGGGGAGGGTTGGGGGTTCTATGGGGGAGGGTTGGGGGTTCTATTGTTGAGGGTGGAGGGTTGGGGGTTCTATGGTTGAGGGTGGAGGGTTGGGGGTTCTATGGTTGAGGGTGGAGGGTTGGGGGGTCTATGGTTGAGGGTGGAGGGTTGGGGGTTCTATGGTTGATAAATATATTGTTGAGGGGGGAGGGTTGGGGGGTCTATGGGGGAGGGTTGGGGGTTCTATTGTTGAGGGTGGAGGGTTGGGGGTTCTATGGTTGAGGGTGGAGGGTTGGGGGTTCTATGGTTGAGGGTGGAGGGTTGGGGGTTCTATGGTTGAGGGTGGAGGGTTGGGGGTTCTATGGTTGAGGGTGGAGGGTTGGGGGTTCTATGGTTGAGGGTGGAGGGTTGGGGGGTCTATGGTTGAGGGTGGAGGGTTGGGGGTTCTATGGTTGAGGGTGGAGGGTTGGGGGTTCTATTGTTGAGGGTGGAGGGTTGGGGGTTCTATGGTTGAGGGTGGAGGGTTGGGGGTGGAGGGTGGAGGGTGGAGGGTGGAGGGTGGAGGGTTGGGGGTTGTGTTTATTAATTCGTATCCAAGGTCACATGGGAGAAGGTGGTGTAGGCAAGGGCAGCCCCGGTGTAAAAGGATTTAGGGAACAGCTTTTTCGGGATGCCGGGTTGAGAGGACAGCGTTTTTTTCGTGAAATCCAGGCGGAGACCTCCAATGGGAATTTAAACATCAAACTCTATTTGGGCTCAACCCGCCGCGGGGTCGGATGCATGTTTGAGACATCTTCAGGGCTCTGCCTTCCATGTTAGGGGCCTGTCTCTCATGTCAGGGCCTGCCTGACGCATGAGGGCCTGCCTTCCAAGCCAAGGCCTGCCTGCCTGCCTTACAAGGGTCTTATGCCAGGGTTGCCTCCCACATGAGGGCCTGCCTTCCGTTTGCCGGGGCCTTGTGCGTGAAGTCCTGCCTGTCTGATGATTCCCTGCAGGCTGATGGGCTAATACGTCACGTGGGCCTGACCAACTTCGACACCGGGCATCTCATCGAGGTGGGCGGCATGCTGCCATGTTGCACGGGGTTCTTTTTTACTTGCCACCCAAGTTATGAAACATGTTGCAAAGCAACGTAGTAAAACATGTTGCATAGCGGTTTAACAACTGCTCAAACCTGCAGAGACTCACCGCTGCCGGGCATGGCTGTGTGGCTTGGGGGGGTGGGCAGGCGGGCCAGTAGAGGCAAGCCCTGCAAGAGTGAAGGGAACCAGAAGAAATTTAACATTATAACCGTAGAATCTAGGGATCCCATATAATGTAAATCCCATATAAATCCCACATAAAATTCGTAATATTAATTCGTAATATTAATTCGTAATATTAATTCGTAATATTAATTCGTAATATTAATTCGTAATATTAATTCGTAATATTAACCACATGCACTTCGGCAATGTCATGGGCCTTCATACATGCAACCACGGAGGCATGCAACGATCTAAATCTCTCTCAGTCAAGGTCAAGAATAGTCACATGAGCCTTGGCAACGGTCCCTCATGCATGTTAATTTGCCTCGCCAAGCAGCGATGGCTGTGTGGCTTGGGGTGGGCTTATCATCCTGCGGGGAGACGGTGTGACCTTGCAGAATTTGGTTTGTGTCAAGGTGCCCTGGCTGTGTGGCTTACGGGGGGCGGCATGTCAAGTGGCCTAGAGACAGCGCAACCTCGCAGTGTGGCTTGGGGGAGTTTGGCTTGGGGGGGGGGGGGGGGGGGGGCATGTCAAGCGGCCTAGAGACAGCGCAACCTTGCAGTGTGGCTTGGGGGAGTTTGGCTTGGGGGCGGGGGGAGGGCATGTCAAGTGGCCTAGAGACAGCGCAACCTTGCAGTGTGGCTTGGGGGAGTTTGGCTTGGGAGGGGGGGGCGGCATGTCAAGTGGCCTAGAGACAGCGCAACCTCGCAGTGTGGCTTGGGGGAGTTTGGCTTGGGAGGGGGGGCGGCATGTTAAGTGGCCTAGAGACAGCGCAACCTCGCAGTGTGGCTTGGGGGAGTTTGGCTTGGGAGGGGGGGCGGCATGTTAAGTGGCCTAGAGACAGCGCAACCTTGCAGTGTGGCTTGGGGGAGTTTGGCTTGGGAGGGGGGGGGGGCATGTCAAGCGGCCTAGAGTCAGCGCAACCTTGCAGTGTGGCTTGGGGGAGTTTGGCTTGGGGGGTGGGGGGCATGTCAAGCGGCCTAGAGACCGCAACCTTGCAGTGTGGCTTGGGGGAGTTTGGCTTGGGAGGGGGGGGGGGGCATGTCAAGCGGCCTAGAGACAGCGCAACCTTGCAGTGTGGCTTGGGGGAGTTTGGCTGGGGGGGGGGGGGGCAATGTCAAGCGGCCTAGAGACAGCGCAACCTTGCAGTGTGGCTTGGGGGAGTTTGGCTTGGGGGGGGGGGGGCATGTCAAGCGGCCTAGAGACAGCGCAACCTTGCAGTGTGGCTTGGGGGAGTTTGGCTGGGGGGGGGGGGGGGGGGGGCATGTCAAGCGGCCTAGAGACAGCGCAACCTTGCAGTGTGGCTTGGGGGAGTTTGGCTTGGGGGGGGAGGGGGGGGCATGCCAAGTGGCCTAGAGACAGCGCAACCTTGCAGTGTGGCTTGGGGGAGTTTGGCTTGGGAGGGGGGGGCAATGTCAAGTGGCCTAGAGACAGCGCAACCTTGCAGTGTGGCTTGGGGGAGTTTGGCTTGGGGGGGGGGGGGGGGGGGGGGCATGTCAAGCGGCCTAGAGACAGCGCAACCTTGCAGTGTGGCTTGGGGGAGTTTGGCTTGGGAGGGGGGGCGGCATGTCAAGTGGCCTAGAGACAGCGCAACCTCGCAGTGTGGCTTGGGGGAGTTTGGCTTGGGAGGGGGGGGGGGGCATGCCAAGTGGCCTAGAGACCGCGCAACCTTGCAGTGTGGCTTGGGGGAGTTTGGCTTGGGGGGGGGGGGGGGCATGCCAAGTGGCCTAGAGACAGCGCAACCTCGCAGTGTGGCTTGGGGGAGTTTGGCTTGGGAGGGGGGGGGGGGGGGACATGTCAAGCGGCCTAGAGACAGCGCAACCTTGCAGTGTGGCTTGGGGGAGTTTGGCTTGGGAGGGGGGGCGGCATGTCAAGCGGCCTAGAGACAGCGCAACCTTGCAGTGTGGCTTGGGGGAGTTTGGCTTGGGGGGGGGGGGGGGGGCAATGTCAAGTGGCCTAGAGACAGCGCAACCTTGCAGTGTGGCTTGGGGGAGTTTGGCTTGGGGGGGGGGGGGGCATGCCAAGTGGCCTAGAGACAGCGCAACCTCGCAGTGTGGCTTGGGGGAGTTTGGCTTGGGAGGGGGGGGGGGGGGGGACATGTCAAGCGGCCTAGAGACAGCGCAACCTTGCAGTGTGGCTTGGGGGAGTTTGGCTTGGGGGGGGGGGGGGGCATGTCAAGCGGCCTAGAGACAGCGCAACCTTGCAGTGTGGCTTGGGGGAGTTTGGCTTGGGGGGGGGGGGGGGGGCATGTCAAGCGGCCTAGAGACAGCGCAACCTTGCAGTGTGGCTTGGGGGAGTTTGGCTGGGGGGGGGGGGGGGGGGGCATGCCAAGTGGCCTAGAGACAGCGCAACCTTGCAGTGTGGCTTGGGGGAGTTTGGCTGGGGGGGGGGGGGGGGGCATGTCAAGTGGCCTAGAGACAGCGCAACCTTGCAGCGTGGCTTGGGGGAGTTTGGCTGGGGGGGGGGGGGGGGGCATGCCAAGTGGCCTAGAGACAGCGCAACCTTGCAGTGTGGCTTGGGGGAGTTTGGCTTGGGGGGGGGGGGGGGACATGTCAAGCGGCCTAGAGACAGCGCAACCTTGCAGTGTGGCTTGGGGGAGTTTGGCTGGGGGGGGGGGGGGGGGCATGTCAAGCGGCCTAGAGACAGCGCAACCTTGCAGTGTGGCTTGGGGGAGTTTGGCTGGGGGGGGGGGGGGGGGGCATGCCAAGTGGCCTAGAGACAGCGCAACCTTGCAGTGTGGCTTGGGGGAGTTTGGCTTGGGGGGGGGGGGGGACATGTCAAGCGGCCTAGAGACAGCGCAACCTTGCAGTGTGGCTTGGGGGAGTTTGGCTGGGGGGGGGGGGGGGGGCATGTCAAGCGGCCTAGAGACAGCGCAACCTTGCAGTGTGGCTTGGGGGAGTTTGGCTGGGGGGGGGGGGGGGGGCATGCCAAGTGGCCTAGAGACAGCGCAACCTTGCAGTGTGGCTTGGGGGAGTTTGGCTGGGGGGGGGGGCGGCATGTCAAGTGGCCTAGAGACAGCGCAACCTTGCAGTGTGGCTTGGGGGAGTTTGGCTTGGGGGGGGGGGGGGGACATGTCAAGCGGCCTAGAGACAGCGCAACCTTGCAGTGTGGCTTGGGGGAGTTTGGCTGGGGGGGGGGGGGGGGGGCATGCCAAGTGGCCTAGAGACAGCGCAACCTTGCAGTGTGGCTTGGGGGAGTTTGGCTGGGGGGGGGGGGGGGGGCATGCCAAGTGGCCTAGAGACAGCGCAACCTTGCAGTGTGGCTTGGGGGAGTTTGGCTTGGGAGGGGGGGGGGGGGGACATGTCAAGCGGCCTAGAGACAGCGCAACCTTGCAGTGTGGCTTGGGGGAGTTTGGCTTGGGAGGGGGGGCGACATGTCAAGTGTCCTAGAGACAGCGCAACCTCGCAGTGTGGCTTGGGGGAGTTTGGCTTGGGGGGGGAGGGGGCATGTCAAGCGGCCTAGAGACAGCGCAACCTTGCAGTGTGGCTTGGGGGAGTTTGGCTGGGGGGGGGGGGGGGGCATGCCAAGTGGCCTAGAGACAGCGCAACCTTGCAGTGTGGCTTGGGGGAGTTTGGCTTGGGGGGGGGGGGGCATGTCAAGCGGCCTAGAGACAGCGCAACCTTGCAGTGTGGCTTGGGGGAGTTTGGCTTGGGAGGGGGGGGGGGGGCATGCCAAGTGGCCTAGAGACAGCGCAACCTTGCAGTGTGGCTTGGGGGAGTTTGGCTTGGGAGGGGGGGGGGGGGGACATGTCAAGCGGCCTAGAGACAGCGCAACCTTGCAGTGTGGCTTGGGGGAGTTTGGCTTGGGAGGGGGGGGGGGGGGCATGTCAAGTGGCCTAGAGTCAGCGCAACCTTGCAGTGTGGCTTGGGGGAGTTTGGCTTGGGAGGGGGGGGCAATGTCAAGTGGCCTAGAGACAGCGCAACCTTGCAGTGTGGCTTGGGGGAGTTTGGTTTGGGGGGGGGGGGGGCATGTCAAGTGGCCTAGAGACAGCGCAACCTCGCAGTGTGGCTTGGGGGAGTTTGGCTTGGGAGGGGGGGGGGGGACATGTCAAGCGGCCTAGAGACAGCGCAACCTTGCAGTGTGGCTTGGGGGAGTTTGGCTTGGGGGGGGGGGGGGCATGTCAAGCGGCCTAGAGACAGCGCAACCTTGCAGTGTGGCTTGGGGGAGTTTGGCTTGGGAGGGGGGGGGGGGGGGCATGTCAAGCGGCCTAGAGACAGCGCAACCTTGCAGTGTGGCTTGGGGGAGTTTGGCTGGGGGGGGGGGGGGGGCATGTCAAGTGGCCTAGAGACAGCGCAACCTTGCAGTGTGGCTTGGGGGAGTTTGGCTTGGGGGGGGGGGGGGGGGGCATGTCAAGCGGCCTAGAGTCAGCGCAACCTTGCAGTGTGGCTTGGGGGAGTTTGGCTTGGGAGGGGGGGGGCATGTCAAGCGGCCTAGAGTCAGCGCAACCTTGCAGTGTGGCTTGGGGGAGTTTGGCTTGGGAGGGGGGGCGGCATGTCAAGCGGCCTAGAGACAGCGCAACCTGCAGTGTGGCTTGGGGGAGTTTGGCTTGGGGGGGGGGGGGGGGCAATGTCAAGTGGCCTAGAGACAGCGCAACCTTGCAGTGTGGCTTGGGGGAGTTTGGCTTGGGGGGGGGGGGGGCATGCCAAGTGGCCTAGAGACAGCGCAACCTCGCAGTGTGGCTTGGGGGAGTTTGGCTTGGGAGGGGGGGGGGGGGACATGTCAAGCGGCCTAGAGACAGCGCAACCTTGCAGTGTGGCTTGGGGGAGTTTGGCTTGGGGGGGGGGGGGCATGTCAAGCGGCCTAGAGACAGCGCAACCTTGCAGTGTGGCTTGGGGGAGTTTGGCTTGGGGGGGGGGGGGGGGCATGTCAAGCGGCCTAGAGACAGCGCAACCTTGCAGTGTGGCTTGGGGGAGTTTGGCTGGGGGGGGGGGGGGGGGCATGTCAAGTGGCCTAGAGACAGCGCAACCTTGCAGTGTGGCTTGGGGGAGTTTGGCTGGGGGGGGGGGGGGGGCATGTCAAGTGGCCTAGAGACAGCGCAACCTTGCAGCGTGGCTTGGGGGAGTTTGGCTGGGGGGGGGGGGGGGGGGCATGCCAAGTGGCCTAGAGACAGCGCAACCTTGCAGTGTGGCTTGGGGGAGTTTGGCTTGGGGGGGGGGGGGGACATGTCAAGCGGCCCTAGAGACAGCGCAACCTTGCAGTGTGGCTTGGGGGAGTTTGGCTGGGGGGGGGGGGGGGGGCATGTCAAGCGGCCTAGAGACAGCGCAACCTTGCAGTGTGGCTTGGGGGAGTTTGGCTGGGGGGGGGGGGGGGGGCATGCCAAGTGGCCTAGAGACAGCGCAACCTTGCAGTGTGGCTTGGGGGAGTTTGGCTTGGGGGGGGGGGGGGGACATGTCAAGCGGCCTAGAGACAGCGCAACCTTGCAGTGTGGCTTGGGGGAGTTTGGCTGGGGGGGGGGGGGGGGCATGTCAAGCGGCCTAGAGACAGCGCAACCTTGCAGTGTGGCTTGGGGGAGTTTGGCTGGGGGGGGGGGGGGGGGGCATGCCAAGTGGCCTAGAGACAGCGCAACTTGCAGTGTGGCTTGGGGGAGTTTGGCTGGGGGGGGGGGCGGCATGTCAAGTGGCCTAGAGACAGCGCAACCTTGCAGTGTGGCTTGGGGGAGTTTGGCTTGGGGGGGGGGGGGGGAATGTCAAGCGGCCTAGAGACAGCGCAACCTTGCAGTGTGGCTTGGGGGAGTTTGGCTGGGGGGGGGGGGGGGGGCATGCCAAGTGGCCTAGAGACAGCGCAACCTTGCAGTGTGGCTTGGGGGAGTTTGGCTGGGGGGGGGGGGGGGGGCATGCCAAGTGGCCTAGAGACAGCGCAACCTTGCAGTGTGGCTTGGGGGAGTTTGGCTTGGGAGGGGGGGGGGGGGGACATGTCAAGCGGCCTAGAGACAGCGCAACCTTGCAGTGTGGCTTGGGGGAGTTTGGCTTGGGAGGGGGGGCGACATGTCAAGTGTCCTAGAGACAGCGCAACCTCGCAGTGTGGCTTGGGGGAGTTTGGCTTGGGGGGGGGAGGGGGCATGTCAAGCGGCCTAGAGACAGCGCAACCTTGCAGTGTGGCTTGGGGGAGTTTGGCTGGGGGGGGGGGGGGGGGCATGCCAAGTGGCCCTAGAGACAGCGCAACCTTGCAGTGTGGCTTGGGGGAGTTTGGCTTGGGGGGGGGGGGGCATGTCAAGCGGCCTAGAGACAGCGCAACCTTGCAGTGTGGCTTGGGGGAGTTTGGCTTGGGAGGGGGGGGGGGGGGCATGCCAAGTGGCCTAGAGACAGCGCAACCTTGCAGTGTGGCTTGGGGGAGTTTGGCTTGGGAGGGGGGGGGGGGGGACATGTCAAGCGGCCCTAGAGACAGCGCAACCTTGCAGTGTGGCTTGGGGGAGTTTGGCTTGGGAGGGGGGGGGGGGGCATGTCAAGTGGCCTAGAGTCAGCGCAACCTTGCAGTGTGGCTTGGGGGAGTTTGGCTTGGGAGGGGGGGGCAATGTCAAGTGGCCTAGAGACAGCGCAACCTTGCAGTGTGGCTTGGGGAGTTTGGTTTGGGGGGGGGGGGGGCATGTCAAGTGGCCCTAGAGACAGCGCAACCTCGCAGTGTGGCTTGGGGGAGTTTGGCTTGGGAGGGGGGGGGGGGACATGTCAAGCGGCCTAGAGACAGCGCAACCTTGCAGTGTGGCTTGGGGAGTTTGGCTTGGGGGGGGGGGGGGCATGTCAAGCGGCCTAGAGGACAGCGCAACCTTGCAGTGTGGCTTGGGGGAGTTTGGCTTGGGAGGGGGGGGGGGGGGGCATGTCAAGCTGGCCTAGAGACAGCGCAACCTTGCAGTGTGGCTTGGGGGAGTTTGGCTGGGGGGGGGGGGGGGCATGTCAAGTGGCCTAGAGACAGCGCAACCTTGCAGTGTGGCTTGGGGGAGTTGGCTTGGGGGGGGGGGGGGGGGGGCATGTCAAGCGGCCTAGAGTCAGCGCAACCTTGCAGTGTGGCTTGGGGGAGTTTGGCTTGGGAGGGAGGGGGGGCATGTCAAGCGGCCTAGAGTCAGCGCAACCTTGCAGTGTGGCTTGGGGGAGTTTGGCTTGGGGGGGGGGGGGGGGCATGTCAAGTGGCCCTAGAGACAGCGCAACCTTGCAGTGTGGCTTGGGGGAGTTTGGCTTGGGGGGGGGGGGGGGGCATGTCAAGTGGCCTAGAGACAGCGCAACCTTGCAGTGTGGCTTGGGGGAGTTTGGCTTGGGGGGGGGGGGGGGGGCATGTCAAGCGGCCTAGAGACAGCGCAACCTTGCAGTGTGGCTTGGGGGAGTTTGGCTTGGGAGGGGGGGGGGGGCATGTCAAGTGGCCTAGAGTCAGCGCAACCTTGCAGTGTGGCTTGGGGGAGTTTGGCTTGGGGGGGGGGGGGGGCATGTCAAGTGGCCTAGAGACAGCGCAACCTTGCAGTGTGGCTTGGGGGAGTTTGGCTTGGGGGGGGGGGGGGGCATGTCAAGCTGGCTAGAGGACAGCGCAACCTTGCAGTGTGGCTTGGGGGAGTTTGGCTTGGGGAGGGGGGGGGCATGTCAAGTGGCCTAGAGACAGCGCAACTTGCAGTGTGGCTTGGGGGAGTTTGGCTTGGGGGGGGGGGGGCAATGTCAAGTGGCCTAGAGACAGCGCAACCTTGCAGTGTGGCTTGGGGGAGTTTGGCTTGGGGGGGGGGGGGGGCATGTCAAGGGCCTAGAGACAGCGCAACCTTGCAGTGTGGCTTGGGGGAGTTTGGCTTGGGGGGGGGGGGGGCATGTCAAGCGGCCTAGAGACAGCGCAACCTTGCAGTGTGGCTTGGGGGAGTTTGGCTTGGGGGGGGGGGGGGGGCCATGTCAAGTGGCCTAGAGGACAGCGCAA